>CM077305.1:21377500-23877500 GCA_039655065.1 Glossophaga mutica
TTCTCTGTGTCCTTTCTCATCTTTAAAATAGGATACTATCATTAGTAACCTGTGGTGGTGTAGTGAGCATTGAATGAGCAGAAACGTAAAGTTCTGATGACAGTGCTTGGTGCACTCAGTAAATATCAACTGTCATGTTATATCACTTGAACTTGTCTCCTTTGTCAGTCACAATTCTGGGTATACACAACTTTGTATGGCTAAACCCAAAAGGTTTTGTTCATCTTTTTAACATGATACATTGCCTTCCTTCAAACCTGCAAGTCAAAACTTTAAAGTGTTCTTTTATAAAATAAGAGCAGGGAACACTATTTCAATAAGTTGAATTTTTGATCCATTTTGCTTTGAGATACAACTTTAGAGTCAGAGGTCATTGTTTCATTCTCCAAGTTTGAAATCTGACTGTATTTAAAGGTACAGTTGTCCCATGTGTCGCAACAGTAGTATTACTTTAAGTGCTTAAAACATTACACATGTATTGCATTCTGCATAATGTTAGAATGTGTACACATAATTCTACAGAAAGTACTCCAAATGTCAAGACATATCAACTTTGCAAATGTCAACCTGGCATTCACTAAAACTCAGTTTTCTCATAAAGGATATTCTTCGTATTCATAAAAAAGAGCATTTCTCCCTTTATTTCTTTCTCTACTAAGAAAAAAATCTTAGCAGCAGCATTCTGTTTAGACATTCAGTTTGGTATTTCAGAGACTTCTCTGCAATTATATGTGTTGTAATGGTAAAAAATTATATGTATGCCATTTTGTCCATGTTTAAATGAGTCCCCTTAATTATTGATATACGAGGTCTATCTGGAAAATTCCAGCCATTGTTAACATAATGAGAGTGGTTTGCTCACGTTGATGTAATCTGGCAGTCAAGGACAGTGGACTGGTATGTGCATGTGTGAACAATGATGACTTCACCGTAATAGTCAGTGGGAGCTGTAGATGCCCTTGAGTGAGCATGTGTACTTATGTGGCTGTCACATTCAAAATGACTGAGTGAGTAGAGTAAAAAGTCTTCATCAAATTTGCGTTAAGCTTGAACATTCTTCCATGGAAACTATTTGGATGATTCGGAAGCCCCCAGCTATGGGCAACTGGTGATTGGCAAATTCATCTCAACAATGTGCCCACTTATGCATCACATCTTGTGCAGAGTTTTTTGGCAAAACGTCCAATTTCCCAGGTGACTCAGCCCCCCTACATCCCAGACTTGGTGCCCTGTGACTTCTGGCTTTTTCTAAAACTAAAATCACCTTTGAAAGGAAAGAGATTTCAGACCATCCATGAGATTCAGGAAAATACAACAGGGCAGGTGATGACGACTAGAAAACTCTGTGAGGTCCCAGGGGGCCTACTTTGAAGTAGGGGATGGAGGCATCATTGTTCTGTGTACAGTGTTTCTTGTATCTTGTATCTTTTTCAGTAAATGTCTCTATTATTCACAGTACATGGCTGGCTACTTTCTGGACATACCTCATAGTATCTATATATGGTTTTGTTTTTTTTTAATAAAGTGAGTGTATAGCTCAGGGGGAAGAAGATTAAATTGTTTATAAGAGTTATAGTCAAAAGCAACAGAAATTGCCTTGGTAAATATTTTAGGCATATAATTTAGGAAGTTAAGCAAAATGTTATTGGTAATTATAGGAGACTTGCTAGGTGTTTTTCATGTTTTCTTAAAGTTACAATGTATTCTTCAGGTGCCTTACAACAAATGCATAATATGTCTACAAAAAAAGAAAACTAAATACATTTAATAATCCTTCTTCTCAGTAAGTAGTATTATTAAGAAGTATCTTGTTTATCTTTTCCTTTTCTTTCTTCCTTTCTTTTTTTTTCTTTTTTCTTTTCTTTTCTTTTTTCTTTTCTTTTCTTTTCTTTCTTTCTTTTTTTTTTTTTTTTTTGCTCATACTGAGCAAGCATTGCCAGGCACAGTAAAGAAAGTTGAATGGTCAAGTCTCGTGGGAATTAAGCTTTGGATCCACCACACACAAATAAAACAGGCGCTGCCTAAGGAGGAATCAAACCCTTCTGTGGTTGATGCTGAAAAAAGGAGAGTCTTTTAATACAGATACAAAGTACTGTGATTGAAGTCATTTCAGATCTTCATTGTTCTGTCAGGTGGCAATATTTGTTTTGAACCACAAAAATGTAAGCTATTGTCTAAAGGCATTATATGGTGAGTCTAAGTGTTTGTGTTGAGAATGAGAATTTGAATTTCTGTGACTAGGATGGACTTGTCTTTATGTACAAAGCAGTTAGATTGACATATTTGGTATAAGTCCACAGTGTTAGATCAAAACAAATCAGGTTATGTGTTTACACAGAGGCAAGGAACTGCATTAAATTAAGTCTTAAAATACACTAAAATTTAAGTATCTTTAACACTTCCCATAACTCAGAATTTCTCAATTGTAATATATTTCAGAACAAGGATTTTACTTAGGATATACATATTGCCATAATGAATCCTACATTTTACAGATACATAATTTGGAAGGCTTATTTGCTTATAATAGACAGCCTAATGGTAGGAAAATTAGGTTGAATCTTAAGACTTTACTCTCAGTTTAACCACAAACTGTTATATAATATATAGCTTTAATCAGATACATACCCCGCTCCCCAACCTAAAATGAGAATTATAATATCTTCTTTTTAGGGTTTTAAGAAATATTAAGAAGACTAAATTGAAGTAAAACCTTATGCTCCCCCAACAAAATCTTCAATTATCTCCATTTTGCCAAAATTAAAGCAGGAATTTTTTTTTTTACAATAAAGGAAATACTTTTTTTTAATAAATCAGCATGGTTTTCTCTTGACAACAGATAAATAAGTAAGTAAGTAAGTAAATAAATAAATAAATTCTGTGATGTTTTAAATTAAATTATAGTGGCCAGAGCATAAGAGAGTTAACAGCTGTTAATAGCTGTGATAAAAGACTGTCTTTTGGGATTTTGTATTAACTTCTAGGTGTTTATTTCTACCATCATCCCAAAAAGAACATAGAAAAGCACCAACACACCTCAGGGTCCTCTGCTTCTTTACACACGAATTTTCATGGTTTGTCCACACCCTATCCAAGGGAGCACTTTTTCCTTGGACTCTGCATCTATCCCAGAACGGCCTCATTTTCAGCTTCTGTCACCCTCTTTGTCTATAGCTAATGTGAATACTGTGGAGAATGGGACCGATAAAATGACATTGGTCCAGGCAAGATAGCATAAAGTGTATAAAACAAAGTGGAGTCACTCATGTCCACCAAGATGGCTGTCAGTCAACCATAACACTTGGTTCAAGACGGAAACTACCTAAGTCATGCTAGACACATCTGGTAAGGAAGCACAGTTAAGATACCTGCATGTGTGACCAGAACAGCCATGTGTGCAGAGCAGGACCACCCATAGAAAGGCTCCTGGGCAAATTCCACGCTTGCCATCAGGGGTGTCAAGACAGTTATCAAGAAACCCAGAAGGGTGGAGCACACCATTTTCAAGGGTGACTGAGGCAGGCTGCACACCACTGCTGAGACAGCCAAGCACACACCAGGATGCTGCTCCATGCCACACTGATCTCCCTTGGCATCAGCTGCCGGAGGCTCTGCCCTGCTAGATGGAGGACTTTGTCTGCCCTGCTGCCCACCTGCTCCGGAGGTCCTTCCTTGCAAAATGCTGATGGCTCCCTCGCTCGCTGTGCTGTCTCCAGACCTGCCAACTGAGACTCTGGGACTGGGATTTGTTATCCCCCAAATCTCTCATGTGATGTTATCACTGATTGTTTCTGAGTGATTAGTATTGTTATTAGGCTAACATATATTTGGATTAAGCCTGCATTAATAAAAGCTGGGTGAATAGCACAGTCGCCTGTGTTGGCTCCCTGTTATTTCTCAGTGCCAGTGTCACCTGTAGGACTTGGTGGTCATACAGTCGTCTTGGTGCTTTCAGTTCTTAAAGCTTGGATCAGACATCCAAGTGGGGACCAAAGGCTGGCTTATAAGAAAGACCATATTGTGAACATCCACTTTCAACAAATACTTTCAGAAATACTTACCTCTCCATGCCTGCTTCCACTTGGTATATAGTCACTCAACAACTCCAGGATGACACATGGGTTGTGTTGTCTTTTCACTCAGCTACGCTCCTGGTGGGTCAGAGTTCATGCCTCTGGACCTCGTCTATCTTGCAAGCAGTGGCCTAATAAATCCTTTCTCTTAAAGAAGACTTTCAGCCATGGAAGTCAGAATCTTTTGGTTAAATCCTTAAACCACTAAAAATATAGGAAGGTTAATTCCATGAAACATACTTACTGGATGGAAACACCATATTAATATGAGAATATAGTAAGGTACATAAAATAAAGGACATATTAGTTCTCATTAAAAAATATATGCAATGTCTATTTAGTAAGTATTCAAAATAATGCAGATATTTATATTTTATACATATTTACACTCCCCTTTTGTTTAAATGCTATCTTTTCACCCTAAAATTTTACCAGATTTTGCTGAAGGAAGCTACTGAGGTTTCTAGTTCAAGTCAATGATATGTCGTTTATATTTATCACTAAAGTTCACTATCTCTTTGTAACAAAAATATAAGAAAGCTGTTGGTTTTAGAAATGTACTCCAAGAAATAATTTGTCAAAACCACAATTACCAAGTACATAATCATCAAAGAGTAAATTGCTTACCTTTTAGAGGGCAAGTCATATAGCTAAAGAGTTTTCTTACCTTTATAACAAAAAATTGTGCATGAACTGAAACAGATGAGAAAAGAATTTGTTTAAAACAGAATTTGATTTCAGCTATGAATTTTGATGCTCTAAGAAAGAAAACTGTTTCTATATAGAAAGACATTTTAATAGCATGTTAATTATATACCGATGTAAAAATAAACTACATATGTATAATCTATCAATTAAAGTAGAATTTGTTTTATAAAATAAACAGATTCTTTTGATTGAATTTAAATGTAAAAGCTCCACTATTCGTTTTGAATTTTAATTCCTGCTTAAAGCATACTGACCCAGTCTCAAGTGAAGATATATCTTTTTAGTCTCTACACCTCTGCTCCCATTCCATTAAACATTAAGCCATACTGATTATTTTTTAAATATTGCTCAAATCACTCTTAATGTTGTCATGCATGGTAATTTCCTAGTTAAAACCCTAATCGATAGCTCTTCCTTCTATTGTAATAGCTTCTTAATTTGTCTCCTTGCCTTTGTCTTGCTACCCTTTAAATCCATCATCAAACTGAGGTCAAAGTGATTGCTCCAAAATGTAAATCTGACCATGCTCTTTCCTTACTTATAAACTTCAGTGTTTTTCCTCTAAGTTGAAATTCCCTAGTAAGATACAGGAGCCATATGTAATCCCCTTATGCTACTCTAAATGCAAAATCCAATGGCTTTTATTCAGTTATTCAGTTATACTAACCCACATTCATTGAACTTATGATGTACCAGTCATTGTTTCTGATCTTGAAAAGAGAGGATTATTGGGATTTTTTTTCAGCTTATAGTTTTCTTCAAGTTCTAAGTTTTGGCTGGTATAAGGGAGTCAACCAACAATGGGTCATCAGTTGTCTTGCATATTTTTGATGGGTATAACAAGAATACGTATCTCTGACCACTGTTTACTTGAGACTTTCACCAGGGTATTCTTCTAGCAAGCAGACATAAAGAATGATGTAATGTCTTCACCTTGACAAAAAGTTGCTTTCCTTCTCCTTGTTATAATGCATTCAGTTCCTTGAGCTGACATTTCTCTTTAATAACATGACCTAATGTGTACACAGTTGTTATGGACTGAATATTAATATTACCTCGAAATTCATATACTGAAGCTGTAATCATTAGTGTGAGGGTATTTGGAGGTGGGGCCTTTGAGAGGTAAATAGGTTATATTAAGCCATAAAAAGTAGAGCCCCTACGACAACATTAGTGCCTTTACAAAAGGAGAAACACCAGAGCTTTCTTTCTCTCTGTACCAAGGAAAGGAGTGTTAGCACACAATGAGATGGCAGCTGTCTGCAAGCTAGGAAAAGAATTCCTCTCCAAGAGTTGAATCTGCTTTCACCTTTATCTGGACTTCTAGACTGCATAGCTGTGAGAAAATAGATGTCCTGTTTAAGCCATCCAGTCTGGGGTACAGCAGCCCAGACTGACTACAAAACAGCCGTCTCTCACGGGCCCTGTATTATCGGGGGTGTGTGGGGTGAAAGCACATATGAGCACGAGGCTATGCCACTGCTTTACCATGTGTAATGAAGTACAATTGCCTCTGACCCAGGAGTCTCCTGTCTTCTGCCACATCTATGAAAAAGTAACAACTAGCTCCTTAGCTACTGAGTACTGTAATGTCACAGGCCCTGCCCAGCCCGTGAAAGCAAGTTCCTTTTTATTCTCATATTCTTCCTATGCTTGTAATAAAATAATAAATACCTTGATCTGATTTCTGAAAAATACAGATGGGAAAAGTAGGTTTATAGATATTACAAATAAATTAATACAATAATAAATAAATAATAATACAAGAAGAATATCATAAAGTAAAATTGCTGGTAGCTTAGGCACATATTAGAGCTGTAGTTTTAAAAGCCAATAAATGGGTTCTTTTTATACAGGCCCAACTAACTGCCTGACAAAGCTTCTCATATTTATTATTTATCACCTTTATTCCATATAAAAAGAGCATGATATTATTTATAATAGTAGTCTGAATTATTTACCACATGTAAAACTTTTTTTCTTCTTCAGTTAATAACCATTAATGGATACTTCTATGTTTTATACACTTTTCTAAGTGTTTTATAAACATTTCCTCATTAAATCTTTACAATTGCTATGGATCAGCTATTGTGTCTTTTTAGATGAGAAAACTGAGGTTTGAAGGGACTATTTGACTATGGAGACAGAAGCTGGTGACACCCGTCTGGGACTTGGACACTGGCAAGTGGATTAGGATCAGGACACCTAACCTGATACTAAATTTCCTATTTCTTTTTTTCCTACTTTAGAAAAAACAACAAAGAACAAAACAGATTCTCTCATCTAATCATTAGCTGCACAACTGAAACTAATACAAAATAATATTAAATGTAAACTGTAATTGAAAAAATTAAAAAAAAGAAAGAAACCCGGCTGATGTGACTCAGTGGATTGAGTGCTGGCCTGAAAGCCAAAGGGTCACTGGCTCATACACACACACACACACACACACACACACACACACACATATATACACACACATATATATACACATATATATAGAGACTTTTTCAGACAGATCATTTTATATTTATATATGTAATGTATTTATAAATATTGCAATATATATGCAGCATTTATATATATATATGAATATATATATATTTGTATCAGCACCCATTTTGATGGCAGCTTATAAAAGAACCCTGGAGTTACTTTCTTTGGGTGTTTGTGAAGTTGATTGATTGAATTCAAGTCTCTGTCTACATTCATCAGTCACTTCATCAATTGCTAACACCTTTACTTTGCATAATCATCATTTCCCCCATGACTTGCATTGTTAGAGGCAGGACCAGCTTTTCCTGTGAGGCTTCTTTCCAGCAACTGTCAATAACTGCTAGACCAATTAAAACTCGCTAAACAGCAAGTGCACTTTACTTAGTTTACTTTTGTTTGTTTTGTGTTTCTTCTTTTCGATATTTTACGAAGAATGATACTTTCAAAAGAGGTGACTTAATTCCATGGCATAACTTGCCTTTTTCATCATGGAGCCTCCCAGACCAACTGCCATCACATAATGCCATTTATTACCGCATTGGACACAACAGTAACTCATGCTCACAAATCATTCCATATTCAAGATGCAAATTTCCAGCATCTTTCTTACAAGAGAATGTGATTTCCATGATTCTTTTATTGCAGTATTAGAGTTATGTCTTATTAGCACTGTCTGCTGTATTTTCTGTCTTCACTTGTCAAGTTATATGTCTTGTTTAGCTTTATGTTTAGACGTTTTAATTGTGTAGTGCAAAATTATGAGTACTAATAACGAAGCAGTTTATGGCCAGCCTCCTCTCATTGTGTATCTGTGTTGTTGATTTCTAGAATGCCAATAACAATGTTTTGCAGTGATGAACAAACCACTTTACCAGGGCTACTGCATTCATTCTTTCAATCAACAAATACCAAGGACGCTTATAATGCAGCCACTGTTTTAAGTATTGGCAACCTAGTAATTAACAAGACAGATAAAATTTCATTCATGCAGCTTGTGTTCATCGCAGCTAAGATTTTGCATCAATGTTCCTCTAAATTTTGGAACCTTATTATTGCGACTAAGTCTCTCATTTTAGGTTTTTTTCTTTTTTTTTATGCTATGCACACAGCACCAAGAAAAAGAAATCATTTGATTAAATAGTACTTATGGATTGTGAACTTGTTATTGATCAAATATTTAGTTTTCTTATTTGCAATTTGTGATTCCTTGAAAACCAAGATAACAGGGATAAAACAGTGCTTATTTGAAACTGAAGAAAAGTAAGAGAATTTAGTACTCTTTAAAGAATTATCTGGACTCTATTATAAAAGTTGTAAGTTTGGTATCAGGAACAATTTGGAATTAGCCCTTTTTCATGTGGAAGATATGTTGCATTCATTCAAATCAAGATGAAATGAATTACTTTGATTACTTGCTCTGTATAATTTGAATGCCTTCTTTGGAACTGCATACACAGGTACATACATAAACACATTTACCATGCCTGTACTTTTTACACATACAAAAAAGCACACAGCACCCAGATTCACAATGACAGTCTAGTTTAGACACTGATTTGGGTGCTTCTTAAGGTAATATGAATGTGAAGTCAGTTAGGGCTTTGTGTCTATTTTAATGTTAATTTTACCAACTATTTCCCACATAGATAACTACCTCTTTTTAAGTTAGCAAAATTTTTCTTTGGATTTGCAAATTAAAGAGGTGGGACATCTGGGTTTGTATATTTACACAGAGGGATAATTTTGTCAAAAGAAATAATGTTTACTTTTGTCAGGCCCCCATTTTTGTGGTTTAGGGGATCCTTTTGTTCAGACTGAGTAGTTTGACAATTATGATACCGTGTCATAGGCTCTGACATTCCAGTTTGCTTCTCCTGTCATTTTATGCAAAATGAAACTTTTGAAGTGACTCAGACACACCAAACTCTTCCATAGCTCTGCTTCCTTGCCCATTTGTATTCTTTTCCTACTTCTCCAAACTTCATTTATTTTTAGGTTCTATTCTCTGCATGATTTCCTAAACTCTTCTACTCTGGGATTATGTTTTATCTGCAAATACATTGAGAAGTACTTAACCATGCTGATGTCTTCTTGATGAAGTTTTGCTAAGTCAGCGTGAAATCAGTAAAATGAAATATCTGATTTTTCAGAAAATATTATGCTTGTTTCTCCTAAATCATGGAGGCCAGTAAAATGATAATCATCAGAGTATTACTGGAAATTAACTGGTATCAAACAAGGTATGGTAAGTTTAAGCTTTTCTATTGTGGGACTCTACCCTGAAAATTTATTTCTTAGTTCTGCTAGGCCACAGAAAAATTGTGTAGAATGTTTGCCCTGTTATGGGTCTCAATATATCCACCTTTCTTTTCCTTCTTATATCTCTTCGAAGGGAGGAGATATTGCATACTTTTGAGGCAGAACCTCAGAAATGTATCCTGTCCCTCAGAGGTAAATGTTCTGAGTCAGTGTCTTAAAGCATGACCCTAAATTTATTGATTGTTCACCTATACCATTTACCTTTTATTATGGTTATAATCACTGTCTCACTTGTGTACAGATATGCTCTAAATGGATTTTTTATTATATTAGATTATAAGATTTATTCCAATGTCTTTCCTCAAACTTAAATGGATAATTTACTCATTTTTATAATATATATTTAGAAACTTATTATTTTAGCTATTAGAATACAATTAATAAGAAATATAAAATGAGAAATAAAAGCATGTATATATTTATAGCACTGTAATAGCAATATGTAGGAGATTTAACACTTTAACACTTTCAAATAGTTTGACAACACTTACTGTTTTTCCATTTAATAGACAATGCCCTATATCTTGCAGCCTGTCAAGGCCAGGCAAGTCTACTTGAGATTTGGGCAGATGGAAAAAAAATCGTGGAGCCATGGGGATCCATCCCCACACACGCAAGCTGCATGTGTGGCAGGAAACCCCTAACCCCTTATATACTTAAAAGAAGCAAAGCCAGCAGAGAGCAAAACAGAGTGTACACACAGCGAAATTCTGCACATGTAAGCCCACACAAGGCTATGGGAATACTCATGGGGCCCAGTCTCAAGGCTATGAGAACACTACTTTTTCGTTCCCGAGACATCTGGGTGAGGAAGCCAGATTGCCTCCATTTACCCTACACCCTGTTTTAGGAAGTATTTTTAAAGGCATATACTAATTTTCAAGTATAATTTACCTAATTACTTTTAATTATATCCAAACCTCACAATAATGAGTTGAATCTTTAACACAATACGCATATTTACAGTATAGTAACTAAGAAATACAGATGGATTAGTTTATAAACCACATTGTTAAAAGAGTGTACATTTTATAACACACAATGTTTTAGCAACACATCTTAACAGTGTCACAATTGCACCATGAAAAATTAAATCAAGTGTAAAATGAAGTTGGATTATTGTAATATTTTTAGATTGTTGTTTGCAATTCATGAAGGTTTTAAATCAATTTTATGACTTTGTCGTTAATATACTTTAAGAAATTAGAAAAGACAAGGAGTAAGCTAAAAGTAATAGTACATTTCATATCACATTATGAATTTTTGTTTTGAATATGCGTGTATTATGCATCTAAAATGTACTGTGGTTTCTGATTAAGCAAGTCCGAATACACTTGATTCAGATAGCCTCCAAAATTTCTTTCAAAACAGAATTCACGGTTTATGAAGAACACACACTTATTAAATAGTTTGCAAGAAGTGCTGAAACACATTCTTCCCCTCATCATGGCTTCACTTTCTTATTTATTGTAAAGATGAGGTTTCCTGATGAAAAGCTCTTGACTCCTAACAAAATTACAGATATTTAGTTTGATGTAATAGTGCTGATAGATTATATTGATTCGTCAATAGCTCATCTAAGTTTTATTTTTGATCAAGTATGTATGTATTGTTAAAATTAAAAAGCTAGTAGTACTATAGAGGATTGTTGTTGGTTATTACTGGAAAAAAACAATTAAAATGCACAAAATGAAGGGTTTTGATGATTTATCACCATTAGTTTAACACAATGTTGACAGAAATGGAATACTTTAAAATGAAAGATTGCACTTAAATGCATTTTACTATTTTCACTTTATATTTTGTTTCTCTTGTTTTCAGTATTTTCACATATACAGACCCTGACATAGTAGAGGTTCATTAAATCCAATGAAAGGAAAGCAGATTACTCTTAAAAACCCATATTAGTTACAGAAACACAAATAGGCTGAAGTAAAAGGCTGAGATAAATATCAAAAGGAGAAATAGTCTAGAGCAGCAGAAAATAATGTAACAACTTCTGAACTCCAGTTAATACCACTGACTGGAATTCAGGACAATAGTTAAAATTGAGCAATACCCTGCCTATCTATGCGGTGACCCTGTAGTGACCCCATCTTGCTTTGTCTTCCTGATTTTCAACTGATTGATTTTTGCTTTAATCCTGGCCCCTTGGTTTACAATACATGTCTATAAGTATGAATTTATTCATTATCATCTTGCCCGGGTTTAACAAGAGTTTAATATGAAGCCTTCTTAACTTTATGAATAAATTCTGCAATTTATGCCACTTTAGCACCTAACATACTAGCCCTACTTTTGAGAATATTGAGTGGTAATTCTTATTTATTTATTTATTTATTTATCTATCTTTAGAGGGGAAGGGAAGGAGAGAGGGAGAGAAACATCAATGTGCGGTTGCCTCTCGTATGTCCCCTGCCGGGAACTGGCCTGGCAACCCAGGCATGTGCCCTGACTGGGAATCGAACCGCGATCCTTTGGTTCGCAGGCCCGCGCTCAATCCACTGAGCTACACCAGCCAGGGCATGAGTGGTAATTCTTAAAGAAGTTTATCATGGTTGCTTAAGATACTTGACAAATTATTTCCTACCTGTGTGTTCTACCCATTTTCTCCATTTCAAAGGGTGGTTCATGTTTCACAAATACAAGAAATGAGGCATTTTATTTTCAAGCATGAAAATTTGATAATGAACCAACTATATTTTGCTCTATGTAATAAAACACTTAATTCATGTATAAGAACTATACATCAACATGCACTTTTGCCTATTAGATTTGTTAATATGAAAAAACTCATACCACGACAATGGAATTAATTGCAATTTTAAGTAAGACACCTAAAATAAATGTTCATGTTCATTTTATGTCAAGAAATACCTTCTAAATCTATTGACATTTCAAGTGAAATGTATATTTTCTTTTCACATTAGCATCTTTTATATATTTTTAGAGGGTAACATTTTTAATCATATAGCTAATCAGCAACAGTATGAGAACATTCCATAGTATGATTTTATTTATTATACACAAAGGATTTTCAAATACATGGCAGTTTGTCTTCAAGAAATTGATATGTTTTCCTGTAGGGTTATCACTTATTCTATTAATTCTTTTTCATGAAGCATTCATAAGACTCATCATTATTTAAAAACTAGATATTTTTATTTACATAAAATCATCCAAACTAGCTTTTAATTGCTTTGTGTTTAGCAAAACATTAATTTCTTTTAAGTGTATTCACTTACAGAACATTGGATTCAAATGACTTCATTTTAAAGCTAGTTTAATTTTGATGAAATCAATAATATCAGTTTCCATTGTAACCAAGAGACCACTCATGAGAAAATGAAAGGAAGAAACTCTTTTATTCTGTATGTTCTGAAGTACAAACTCACCCTACCCATACATAAGAACATTAATTACTGTACCAATAAATTATTTATCTATTAACGTTCTCTCTTAGATATGAAGTAATTTCTGATAATTTCCCTGTAATACAAAATAAATTGTATTATTAATATTTTAAGTCATATATATATTTTATTATTAAATCTTTTTTATTGTAATTCTATTACAATTGTCCCAGTTTTTCCCACTTTGCCCTCCTCTGTCCATCCTACCCCTTCTCCCACATTCAATTACATAATATATTTTTAAAGAAAAAGATTATCTTACTCAATTAAGTCACATATAGTAATTATGAGCTAATCATTTGTAAGGTCTCACCAGGGAGCTATTTAGGTTGCAAAAATGTATTGATATCAAACACTGGAAAATATTAGCCTTCATGTTAAATAAAGATATCTTCATTGCCATTACCTTTATCTCTATTATTTCAATTGGGTCTTTTATTTTTCCTAAAAGGTTTACTACTAGAATTTCTTGAGGTAGGAAACAATCTTGTAACCCTCTGTGCATCTGTCAATTTGTTAGCAAGAGGTTAAATATAGATTTTGTGTCATCTAAGAATATTTAATTCTTGTGACTTTTTTTTTTTTTTTGCCTGTTCGGTACTTAGACTTATTTTCTATAGGACATCATTATTATATTAGAATTCAGTAAATTATTATTTTTAATTTAAAATTATGTTTTTCCTATGAATAATACTTTGTTACCAAATACTGTAGGGTTATAACCACTTCCTTTAGTGACATATTTTGGATACTTTGTGATCAATCTGTTCCTGTTATTAAATCCTGTGGTCAATCTGTAGTCACCTGTCATTAAATCCTGAGAAAAAAATAATAAAGGAAGATAAGCAAAAGTGACATCATAAAGCTATAATAAATTACAAGAAAATACAGAAGCATTTTTATTAAAGAAAACAAGCACGTGTGTCTAAATGCACACATTCACACACAAATACATGTATGTTTTAATGAACACTTATAAAAATATCATCTTTTCTTTAGGCCTCTCTTTTCAGGATCAATAAGAGTAGAGTGAAAGATCTACAGTGGGTTGTGTTCCTTGCACTGAACAATTATTTTTGCAATAATAGCTATATTTATATGCATTGGAACAGTGAAAGGTAAGCTGTTGGGTATACACTTGGGCATAATAGTGGGAAGTTTGGTTTCAGTTTCAGTTTAAGAATTCATGAATCAAATAATCACATTACAGTGAAAAAGGGATGGAAGGAGAGCTGTATTCCCACTACAGAACAGAATAATCAATGGGAGCAGTTAACAGCAATTGTTTCAGGCAATTTGAAATGTTACTTCCTTTCCTGGAAGTGGAGTAAAATGGATCTTTCTATTTCTTTCTCTTCCTCTGGCCTGAAGTCATTTATGTTGATTAAATAGTACATTTGAGATGAGGAAAGGTATTTAAACATCATAAATATATATATAATGAAATAGTTAAATTGTAAGATTAAAATTTCCCTTTGGTCAGGTATAGATCATACACTTGATCTAGAGTTGATTTAAAAATCCCTAAAAACAAAACAAAACAAAACAAAAAATTAGGCTAAACCTAGCCAAAAGGCAATATTTTAAAAGGCCTCTTAAAAGGAATTTATTTTAAAAATGCTCTCCAGTTTTGTCAAACCTTCACTCTACTGAGGCTCAAACTCTCACCTTAACAAACACAATCAAGTAGCTTGATCTGATTTCCCACCTAAAGCCTATAATCTAGTCTAGTGTCTGTTTTCAATAATTCAATGTGACTGTCCTCTCCAGAGGTTTTAACCCACTGATTTAACCTTGTTTTTGACTATTTTAAAGTTCAACCATCAGGCTAGATACTGGGAATAAAGCAGCTCAAAAACAAATGACCCTCCTCTCGAAAAGCTTATTTTCTCATACTAATGATTGTTTAACGCAATGATTTTAATTAATCCTCCATGAACTTTTACCCTCCTCATGTTCACTTTCTCCTTCTAAATTTCCTATTTATTTATTCTGTTTTAAGTACAATAGTATCTTGGGACTTCTTAATTGGTTTTTCTAACTTTAAAAATCCTTACATTAAAATCCTATTTTTAGCCACATTCCCTTGTCTTCCAAACTTCTCCCTTCTAATGTTTCAACTTTTCATGCAGACTTGCCAACTTTTTAGACAATTAATCATAAATATGTATATACATATTTAATCTTAACTTTTCTATATTAATTAATAGTGGTTGGATGTATCTAATTGGATATTCAATCTGAAACTTAACAGATGGAAATTTAACATGTTGAGACCTTATTTTCCATTCCTAAGCCCATCACTCTTCATCCCCTTAGACTGTATGAGTCATCATAAATTATTTTGATACTTTCTTTACAATATTTTATACTTGCTACTCTTTTCTAAATCTGCATTGTGTATGGTTTAGAGGAGGGAAACTTGGATAAAAACATTACATGGAAACATGTTTGGGCTGGTATTTAACACAAATAAGAATTCAGTAGTGAGATGTGTTGCTTGGTTGGGTAGGATAGAATGAACTAACATACAGACCTATATGTACACAATGTCTCAAATACTATGGAAGTAGCCTTCTCTCATATTTGTAGGTTATCCCAGGTCAATAAATAACACTCTTCCCCAGGTGAAACAGGTCCTTGCTGCCTGCATCTGACAGACAAAAGAGGACAGATCATTTCCTTAAAAAGTCTTGATTCAGAAAGGGCTCATATCACTTGTATTCCCATTTCTATGACTAGAATCAATGATGTATCCACATGTAGATGAAAAAAAAAGTTGAGAAATATAGGCTTAAAAAAAAAAAGAATTGCAACTGTAAAGAGCACTTAGCAGCCTGGCCCACACTGGAAATGGAAAAAGGCATTCATTCCAGGGTAGAGAACACGGTATGCAAATGGAAGCAGAAGGGATAGTGCAGGAGGGAAATAGAAACAAGTATGGTGTTGCTGAAATATTACCAGGTGGCTGTTGATGAGAGATTCAGGGAATGAGAAGGTATCACGGAGTGCCACTACACTGTGAAAGGACCGAAATAATCCACTGAGACCTTGATTATTATGCTGTGCAATTGAACTTAGCCTGTAAGTGATGGGAGCCCACTGAAGATACTTAAGTGAAGAAGAAGCATAGTTGTTGTGAAAACAAAATTCTGTGGCACCTACAGAATGACCTAGTTTTCAAATAAGACTCTTGTTTGAGACAGTAATATTCCTACAAATCCAGAAACCTCTTAAAGACAAATTCTTATTTATTTCATTTTTGTATTTAATTTAGAAATTAGGAAAGCAACTGTTATGAGTTTGCATCCCTCTAAAATTGATGTGTTAAAGCCTTAAGTCCCAGTACCTCAAAAAGTAACTATATTTGAAGATTAGAATTTTAAAGAGTTAATTAAGTTAAAATGGAGACCGTATGGTGGGTCTTAATTCAATATGACTGGTGTCCTTATAGGAACCAGTGACATAAATCACACAGACAACACAGAAAGAAGAAAGGCAATGGGAAGAGAAAAGCAGAAGGTGGCCAAGTGCAAGCAAGGGAGACAGACCCCCAGAATGAAACCTATAGACACCTTGACCTCAGTCTTCTAGCCTCCAGAAGTATAAGAAAAGACATTTTTCTTAGGTAAGCTACCCAGTTTATGGGATTTGTAATGGTAGCCCTAGCACATGAATGCAGTGATATTAACTTATTATAAGTTCCACCAATATTTATTACCTCCATTTAACCTAAATCCAATCTGCATTAACTAGTTTTCCCTTTGCTTCCATCTGAAGCCCACAACCAAGAACTTTAACTCTCCAATCTATTACTGAATTATCTCTGTCTCAATGGCAAATTGGTAGTAGAATCCAAATAAGATCAAACACTGGGAAAAATTAATTAGTAGTTTAGGAAATTTGATTGTTGGTAATTAAGGGACTAACACCTTTTCTTCCCCAACACAAATTATCTCTATAACCTTCCACCTGTTTCTTTTTTCAGTCTGGCTCAGTGAGCATCCCAACAATCATGCGTGTTTAAGTGAATCAGAATGTGTCCCAAACAGTGCAGTGTCAAGAGAGCATTTAGAGCCAGTGTGTCCAGATTTTAGTTCGCCTCCATCACTTAATGGTTTCAAGTTTGAGTGCAGTTCAGTTAACCTTTGGAAGCATCTGTTCCCTTGGAACAAATGTGATTACTTTCACAGGGCTGTTATTAGAATTGAATAAAACAAGCCATTGAAAGTTTCTAACACAGTGCCTAGTATATGAGAAGCTTTCTGGGAGACACTTTTTATCTTAAAGTTGTACTAAACTGGTTTTAAAGATTTTTCAGTAAGAATGGTTGTAAGTATATTTAGCTATTTAAAATATAAGAGTAAGTATGTAGCATATATAAATCATCGAGTGGCATATATTTTTAAACCGGTTTATTAATTACTATAAATGTATCAAGAGAAATGAATACAGAAATGTATTTTCATTAAAAATATTTTTGTAACATTTGGTGTTTCCCCGTATAGTATTTATACTTACCATATGGCATTTCTTTTAAGTGAAAGTATTACATTATTATAAAATAGAAAATAAAAGCATCAAATGGGTTGGAAACCAAGAGAAAAAATTAATTAATAGAAATGACCACCATTGCCAAGTTTAATCCCTGGAGGATCTCAACTTACATTTTGGGTGTTACTCTATTTGTCAATTTTATATTCACTTCTGGCTCTCCATCTGTTTAACTTAGCATTTTAATATGCTGAATGAATAAATAGATTGCTTATTTCCAATATATTGGGAATTAATTGTGTCTGGCTTCTTCACAAGCATGAGATATGAATTAAAGCTGGGTTGCAGGGAGATACGTGTTCACCCGTACGGTCCAAAGTACATAGACAGTACATTGCTCAAGGACACAGAATGGGTAAAATGGAGAAACTTCCCGAGACCCATGGGCTGTTGCCTCTCTGCTCACAGACCGAGCACGACGCCCCCCTGGTTACCCCCCAGTGTGTGGGGATGGCAGCCGTAGGACACAGTGTGCAATAGGGGACCCCAGCACTGCAGGACCACCGCTCAACCACTGAAGCCATCTGAAACTCTGCTTTACTCATGTGTAGATGGCAATGCTGTTGCACACCTCAGGGCATGGGTGCTATATGAGGCAATGTGGATGAAGTGCATAATGACATGCATGTCACATAAAAGTGTCCAGTACATTGAGTCTTTTATAACATGACAAGGATTAAGTGCTAGTTTTCTTCATAGAGCACAATCAATACTTATTCAATTTTGAGTTTAAAAAACACCTGGTGTTCTGATATTACAACCAATTTATTGCATGCATTCTGCACACCCTTAGTTTGCTAGAACAGACCCAAAAACGTTTGTGAAACTAATTACAAAATTGTCGTCTCCCTATTTATTTTTATCCCCCACATAAGGATTAAAAACACTTAAGTATTTAATTTTCCAATAAAATTCTGTGAGGAATGAAGAAATGGCACAATATTGAGTTCTTTATAAGAAATATTTGTATCAAAGGGTACAAAAGAGGTTTCTTTGGAATGAGGTCTAACTATTACCAAATTATTTGTTTAGCAAATGCATACTGCTATTGTCATAACTGTTCCATGTATTAGGCTTTATTTATAATTATAGTAAAACATTTGTTGCACAACGTTACTTTGGTTTGTCTAAATTGCTAGTTCACTTCATCGTAATGGTTAAATAAATATCACACTTCATAAATATCCAGTTATGTTAAAGTTCGTGGAAAGTGCAGTTCTCATTGGCTCTGAGCAGGTCAGTCTTGCTCTCTTCAGCACATCAGGCTGGTAGAAAAATACAAAAGCTACATTTCCCTTTGTCCCCCATGCATACTGATGAAAGCCAAAAGAGATTTCAAAGACAGTGAAGACAAAGGACAAACATGACTAAACTCCTACAGTCACCCAACTTAAACCTGACTACAGGTAATTATTAGTTTATCATTTCTTTTAGAACTTTCCTTTGTGGGATCAAATAATTAAATTGGTCAAGTTAGTGATTTAGGAAGTGGGTCTTGTACTATCTGTGAAAGTTGAAAGCTGAATGGGTTTATATCTCAAAATAGAAGGAATACTTATCATTCAATTTTCTCCCCTTCCCTCTTTTCTTAAGCTACAATTCAAAGAACACGGTAACTTATTTGATCCACCTTCTCCCCGTCTTAAATTGAGGCCTCCTTGGTAGGAGAGGAGCTGGGAAACAGCCGCATAGCTTTTCTACCTTGCGGGAATGGAAGTCTTTTACAAGAATTCTGAATGAAAACTGCAGCGAATCAGGGTCTGCAAAGGAGACGATCACAGTCTCCCTGGAGAGGAAGGTTGGAGAACATGCTCAGAAAAATGAGGCAGAGTTATCAGTGAAAAGATAGACGAGCTTTTGTGTTACTTTACACTCCCCTCTAGAACATCAATATTTCATAGGCTTCTCCCCTGGGAAATGATGGAAGATTCTATCTCCATGGAGTAAAAATGTGCACAGTTCCCTTTCAGGGATTGCCTGTTAACATGCATAGATGGCGAGGAAATTACGAATGCTCGCACTTTTCAAGGGAATTCTTTCTCATTAATTTTCCTTGCTTTGTTTTCCAATACATCTGAAAAACACTGCAAAGGCAAAACAGCAAAACAAGTACTCAACTATTAATTCTATTTGTGGTCCATTTTACATATATATATATATATATATAACATATATATATATGTTCTGTATTATAGTGCATTAAGTAACAGCACTGTATCACTGTTGATAGTTTCTAATTAGAAAAAGTGGCAACTTTCAATTAACAAGTTTAACACTCCAAAATAATACTAAATATTACATTGTACATACAGTTTATTCTTGAAAGACTAGGATTGGTTAAACAGTGTGAATGTCTTTGAGAGATGGCCTTGTATATGCAACACTAAGCATTTATTAAAAATTAACAGTAATTACTCATATACTTCATAAAAGTAATGTGAAAGGAACAACAATAAAAGGATCAGGAGGAGAAAAATAGAAAGCTAATTGGCAAGGCGGGTGCTAGGTCTTGGACTTATAAACTCAAAACATGTTGAATGATATCATCATTTGATAATATAATGGTATAGCATGACAAAATGAATTCTTTATATCGGAATTGCCAAGGTTTATTTTATGGATTCAAAAAAATATTCTCATGTCATTCTCTGATTTTGCCTTGTCACACTGTCATCCCACTTAATTATTTATACTGTAGGTACGTTATGAAAAGGAGACTTGACTTTAGGTAAACATGAAAGGAAGGAAAGAACTTCATATGTTCACATCTATAAGGAATGCTGTGAGTTAGTTATTTTTCTGAAATGGAGTTAGCTCAAAACAAACATGTAAAGATTGTATAATGTTATAAAATATTAGACAAAATAAGCCTACAGACTTCTCTTTTTTTTTTTAAGATTTTTTATTTATTTATCTTTAGAGGGGAAGGGTAGGAGAGAGGGAGAGGGAGAGAAATATCAATGTACGGTTGCCTCTCGTGTGTCCCCTGCTGGGAACTGGCCTGCAACCCAGGCATGTGCCCTGACTGGGAATCGAACCTCAATCCTCTGGTTCGCAGGCCCGCGCTCAATCCACTGAGCTCCACCAGCAGGGCCAGACTTCTCTTTTAAGGGAATTGTATTTCTGTCCCCTTGTAGTGTTAAATGGTCAAAATTTTATAATTTCATTGTTAGCTGAGGCTTTCTTGAGAATTTTAAAATTAAAAAATGCTAAAACATTTGCTTAATATTCATAAGATATTTAAACTTATATTTTATTAAAAATACTGTGTGAAAATCTCTGTGTCTATATTTATGTAGCTTTTCAAATATTAGAATTAAATCGTAATAGAAGAAAACAAGAATTTTTGAAATGTTGACTTCATTCAGTACCTTTTTCTTTTAACTTACTGGTACACAACTTGAGATAGTGAATAAAACAACAAAGGAAGATAAATGTATGTGGAACTCGGGGGCAGCTTTTCCAAGCAATACCCATCATGTTACTTTTAAAGACAAATTCTTGCTGAATTTCTGTATGAAAATTAAAGAGAAATTCCAAATAAAAAAATCTCAGGCTCTCTATAAGCATACATTTGTGTGCAATTCTTCTCTTGCTTTTCCGCCATATCTTTCTGTTCTTATCCTTAATTTTAGGCAGTTATCACAACATGCCTTCTACTGTATCATCAGCTTTATATTTATAAATTTGCCCACACAATCCAGGAAGGTAACAGGCATGAGAAGATAAGTACATAAACATATTACTATGATTTCTTTACTAGATTTACTTAAAGATGTCACTGAAAATTTGCTGCCATAGATTCATCCTTTAAACGACCCTCCAAACCTAGAGGATGGCCGGTATACTTTAGATCCTTCACCCCAATGCCAACTCCATTGTTCCTTAACTGGTGCCATAGACTAATTTTGATGACTTTCATTTTTAAATCAACTATTGAGTTCACTTCCCTTTTCAATGTAATTTGTATTAGGCGTAGGAACCCAGAACTATGTGCAAATCTTGTGCTGTTCACAGCATGTGCTTACCTAAGGAAAAGGCAGAAATTGTTCTTACTTAGAAACAGGAATTCAGTAGAAAGAGTAAATTGGAAACACTTCTGTGGAGAAAGTGGGCGGAATTAGAATTTAAATGATGTCCACTCTATCTCTAATACATAACAGATTTAAAAAATAACTCATATTAGTTGTTCTAAGAAAAAACTACCAAGTATCAGTAATTGCAAAATGAGTATGAGCAACACTAGTGAAAACAGAAAGTCCTAAAATTCTTATTCATAGTTGAAAATTTTCTTAATTATAGGTTTAATATAATGTATCGTATTTTAAAATCTAAACTGCATTCCTCTCTATTTCCAAAGTATTTCTTTGCGTGAAATAAACTTTGCAAGATTATGTGCCGTTGTTCAGTGTGTTCATCCTGCCTGTTCAATGAGAGGTTTCCTTTGTAACAGTAGGAAACTGCACACATTTTAAGGCACATTTCCTTCTCTATTGTGAATGTTTATAAATTCTTAGATAAGCTTGCTGAACTTGATACAAGTAGAACAAATTCAGAACTAGTTTTAGTTATTGTACCAACGCATTTGTAATGACTTTTAACTTTGTCTCTTAATTGAATATAAACTTGAATATTAAATGAAAATCTTTAAAACCCTTCTGAGAGATTTCATTGCTGTAGTTTTGTGGTTGCTATACTTTACCAATTAATGAGCAATTACCATTGAGCACTAGTCTAAGCAGTCTTAGCACTATCTCATTTAATTACTCTCACAATTCAATGAGATAGGATCTGCGCTAACCTCCCCTGACTAGATTCAGAAAATGAGACATTCAAAGAGCTAAATGATGTGATGAGATCACAGACCAGGGACATTTTCCATGAGAACCCATACTCTTAAGAGTTCTGCAAATTGTTCCCAGCTTATCATTCTGTAAGAGGTGGGGGATCCGTAACATTAAAATTTATATTAGCACTTAGTTTTATACCAAATGTTACAGTAAAAATTCTACATATCACTTTAAAATGGGAGCAGTGGAAATTCTACCAGGAGTTCGAAAGTTAGAAAGGAAACGTGTGTAATAGTTGGTGGAATTTTCTGGGAATGTACTTAGGATTCACTTCATTGGCTAATTAATCCTTCAGAGTGACCTGCAATCAGGGTGATTTTGACTTTTATAGTTTGAGTTACTATGAATCATATATATGTATATCTTTTGTTTCTTTTTAACACTTTCATTTTGTTGATGAACTTAATATTAATACATATTTACAAATGAATTGAAGAATTAAGTAAGTATGGAGTGACAAAACATAGCAAAAATAGGAAGAATAAAAAGTGTAATAATTTCTCAAGTTGCTCCTTATCAGACTCATAAAATGCCTTGTCTGAGAATGATAATATAGCTAATAATTATTACTGCCAAGTACAGTTCTTAGTTATTAATGTGAATTATCTAATGTAATTCTCACAAAATCTATTATCTGAGTCTATTAATTTTGTTTTATTAAATAAGAGAGAAATGAGGCACAAAGATGCCATGTAACTTGGCCAAGGTCACACAGAAAGTGAGGGAGCTGGAATCTGAAACAACCAAGTCTGAGTTCAAAGTGAACAAAGCTCATCACCACTAAAATACATCGTCTAACATGTGATTAAAATTATCATGCAGCACCTGTATGTATTTTACAAAAATCAGTACAAAAGTGAGTATTATTATAACTATTATTGTATCCAGTTTGGATTTTTATCTCCTTGGTAAAAAGTCTACACACAACAAAATGTGTTATTTGGAGGAGAAGGCTTGTAAACAGCCACCTAAAACCATTTTTTTTATTGTTGTTCAAGTATGATTGTCTCCATTTTTCCTCCACTGCTCCCTCCACCCCATCCACCCCCACTCCCTTGGTTTCGTCCATGTGTCCTTTGTACGTGTTCCTGGAACCCTTCTGCATTTCTCCCCAGTTACCCCCTCCCACCTCCCCTCTGATTACTGTCAGTTTGTTCTTAATTTCCCTGTCTCTGGTGATATTTTACTTGCTTGTTTTGTTGATTAGGTTGCACTTACAGGTGAGATCATATGGTATTTGTCTTTCACCGCCTGGCTTATGAAAAGATGCCCAGCATCACTAGCCATCAGGGAGAGACAAATTAAAACCATAATGAGATATCACTTTACACTGGTCAGAATGGCCATTGTAAACAAATCAACAAACAAGTGCTGGAAAGGTTGTGGAAAAAAGGGACCCCTTGTACGCTGCTGGAGGGAATACAGACTGGTACAGCCACTATGGAAAACAGAATCAAATTTTCTCAGAAAAGTAAAAATGGAACTGCCTTTCGACTCAGCAATTTCACTGCTGGGCTTATACGCTAGAGCCCTGAAACACTGATTCAAAAGAACCTATGCACCCCAATGTTCATAGCAGCACAATTTACAATACCCAAGTTTTGGAAGCAACCTGAGTGCCCATCAGTAAGTGAACAGATTAAAAAACTGTAGTGCATTTATATGATGGAATAGTACTCAGCAGAAAGAAAGAAGGAGCTCCTGCCCTTTGGGACAGCATGGATGGATCTGGAGAACATTACGCTAAGTAAAATAAGGCAGGCAGTAAAACCATTTGTTTTTATCAAACCACTAAAAAACAAAAGCAAATTAAATCACTCAGTTCTTAAGCGTATAAAATATTAGAACTCAAAATTAGTAGTTACAGGTAAATTTTAAGCCAAATATGATGGATTTTATGCATTTCTCTTTTTATCAATGTAATATAATAATATACCATGTACAACACAGCAGCTAAGTGTTAAAATTATAATATGAACAGCAAAAATCAGTTTTGTACTCCATCTCCAGATTGCTGTTCATCAAGAGCAACTACTTAAATTTGTATACTATTTATTCTATCTATTAATTTATTATTTTTAGATGTCATTGGTCAACTTCTTGTGATAAATGAAGATATTAGCTATCTTAACACATGTACTTTCGACTCCCATATCCTCCTCATAAATTTTCGGTTAAAGCTATATCCCAGGTTTTAATTAACATGAATATATAAATGGTTTTCCACTCTTAAGACTAGTAACATATGTTATCATTCTTTTCTTTATAGGCTTATTTTTCTATTTCTTTTTTTCTGGAGTTAGTATTTATTTTATATCTTTTTTCTTGATTTTCTATTATTATTAAGCTAAAGTTAAATTTTCAGTTTCTAAGGATGCCTTAATACAATTTCCTAGATAGCGATATTTGTCAGATGATCTGGTTTGTCTGTTTCTCACATTTGTGTCATGGGACACACCTTCTGATTGTCTCCCACTCCTTGGTCCACCCAGGATGCACTGATACATCTGCCCACTACACAGCAGAGTCCTGGGATCCTGACCCCTCCCTTTCTCCTGTTGTTTTTCTAGTGCCTGGAACCCAAGTTTTCCTCCATCTTGATTTACTTTCTCATTTTGATGGAGCAGAACTTACAATATTTTTCTTTAACATTGAACAAAGATATCATTTGACATTTTGAAGCTCTGAAAAATCTTTGTTCTTTTTTCACATTTACATCACAGTGGTTCATGGAAAAGCATATGACCTTCCTATCCCAGAGTTGTTGGATAAGAACTAACTTTTTTCTCAGAATTGCCTCTCAGAATTTTGTCCTTCATCTACAAAGTTCTGAAATCTCACAGTAATGAGCCTTGGCAGAGGATGTTTTCCTCAATCCTGAAAAGAAATGTATTTTTTGAAATATTTAATCTTTTTGTAGTAGGGCCTTTTGTAGTCCTCTTAGATTGATCTTCATGGTCTGTTGCCTACTGTAATCTTCATGTTTTTTTTTTTTTTAATTTCTGCAAACCCTTATGTCACAATCCAATCTGTGTACCATTTTATTTGTTATAAATTTAAAAAATTTTAAGACAATTTTTGGTACTACATTTACTACAGCTTACTATTTTTGTTTTATGGATGATTTCTCTTTGTAGTACCTATATTTCTTTTAATCATTCTGTTACCTGTTTTGTTGTTATTTCTCCTGCATTGCATTTTGTGTTATTACTTTATTTCGGTGATTATCATTAATGAGGGAGACTTTCCACCAATATCTGGTAATATTTGGGTATTTCAATTTAATAAGAACTTCTTAAAGTACTTATTCCAAACTCAGATGTTGTGTGTCTACATGTGAGTGTGTACAAGGGTGTATATGAATATTTTGGGAGCGAACGGTAGTAAGTTGGTGAGCTATTCCACATGGTGACCCGTGGCAAGCTAGACTTTTTGTTGCAGACCCCCATTTTGCAGCATCTGTGACCTTTCCTCTCAGGTGTTTTAGCTTTCATATCCAAGGATCCTTAACTTTTCCATCTACAGGGTAGAAGTCTGCTTGTAGAATTTCCAGAGCCACGCTGGAGAAAGGGGCTTAGGGTTGCCATATTCACTGTTCACGGTAGAGTCTTCCATTCAAATTATCCGATTTTCATTTGGCACATTGCTGTTCCTTTAATGTGAGCTTGATGTTTCCATGTCCAGCAATTCTCTCATTCATCTCCTCCAACCTCTTGTACAGACAGAAGGAGTGCAGTGGCTTCAGTGAGGGTTTGAGGTCCAATT
Source organism: Glossophaga mutica (assembly GCA_039655065.1). Lineage (NCBI taxonomy): Eukaryota > Metazoa > Chordata > Mammalia > Chiroptera > Phyllostomidae > Glossophaga > Glossophaga mutica. The sequence goes on from CM077305.1 coordinate 21,403,679, forward strand.
GCTCCCATAAAGTAACTTGCAAACCAAGACCTTCTTTTGGCTTACCTACACTTCTGGCTAATCTCCTGACTTCACCTGTAAAAGGCACCTACCTAGTTCTTTAGGTTTCTAAAGGCTCTGTGGTGGGAACTGGTAGCTTCACTCAGTAGCTCCCTCAGCATGCATATAAGGTTAATTTTCCTCCATTGGGTTATGTTACCTTTTTTCTGCAGAGGTTAATTCTTTCATTGTATGCTAAATTTAATATACCAGCAGACCTAATGTTAGAATGAAGGATGACTCCAGCATTCTTACCATTTAGGATTGGAGAGATTTTAAGAACTCTGTGCCAAGAACTGGTGCAGAGACTCATATATACATTTTCTATTATTTTGCATATACCAATATAAGTTTCAAGTCTAAAGGTAATTTTGCTGGTAGAATTTCCTCTTCTTCTGGGGAAGTCAATCTTTTTCTATTAGGGGCTTCAGCTGATTAAATGAGGCCCACTCACACTATGGAGGATAGTCTCTCTTTCTTTCTTTCTTTTTTAATTTATTTTTATTGTTTACACTATTAGAGTTTTCCTCATTTCCCTCCCCACTCTCAGATGGTATATATTGTAATTACTGGCTCTCAGGTATTATGTATAATTGAAGTTATTGAAGTTATAAGTACTTTATATTTTTACTAAAATAAAGTATATGTTTCAAATATTGGCTTATTTTGGGGTAAATACAAAGGAAATAGGATAATAATTTTATTCACTTGTTAAAACTTACTCCAGGTAAAGTCTAATATGAATTTGGTTGCAAAGCTGCCAAATTTATAACAAATTTGCACTCTGTTTTGTTGTTTTCACTCTATTTCATTATTTTGGTTTATTTCCCTATTTGGAAGTCAGTTTGATATAATTAAACATTCATATTTGCACTTTCATTTTAAACCAATATCCATATCTGTGAGGCCCCTTATGGTAACACATGATTCTGCAACTTTTATTCAATTAGAATGTCCCAAGACCTCTATTAGTTCATTTTAAATATTTAATCTTTAAAAGGTGGTGATAATTTTTAATAGTGTAATAAAATATATAAATGGCAGGGTAGCCTTTCACAGAGCTTCAGCTCCTATCTAGAATGCTCTGTATTTCATTTTCCTTTCAGAACTTAGTCCTGAACAGAACAATTCTTATGGGAATGACGTAGTTGACTGTGCTCACAGACATCCAAACGGCACACCTCAACCCTCCTTCCCATCCTTCTTGCCATCTTAAAAATTTAAAAGACAAAACCAAGTGGGTGCTTTCTCTGCCTCCGTTGCAGTTGAAAGTGCAAAAGTGTCCCCTTTCAAGTCAATGGCACCTGCTGGAGGCCTCAGGGAAAGCAGTTCCTTTTCCAATAGTGCAAGTGAGAGAACCTTTTGGCTGTTCCTCCTCCTCTCCACCTACGGTTATGATGCATGGAGCTACATCAGCAGCCTGTGACAAGCAGATGAAAGTGAGTGCGTCAAAAGCAAAGAGCCTGAGGTTGCTACAGCACATCACAGAAAAGGGTTTGAAACTTTGATAATGGTATTAAACAGCACATGCTATCTTTAAGTTTCTTGTTATGTAGAGGAAAAAACAACAACAACAGTGTTTTAGAAGATAGTATTGATGGGTTTCCCATTACTTGTTGGCAAAACATTTGAAAAGAAAGAGCAATAATGTCTCATTCAAAAAAGATACACAAAAGTCCTGGCTGGTGTGGCTCAGTGGATTGAGAGCCAGCCTGCGAACTAAAGGATCGCCAGTTTGAGTCCCAGTCATGGCACATCCCTGGGGTGCCAGCCAGGTCCCCAGTAGCGGGTGTGTGAGAGCTAAACACACACTGATGTTTCCCTCTCTTTCTCCCTCCTTTCCCCTCTCTAAAAATAAATAAATAAAATCTTTAAAAAGAGAATTCTCTTAAAAATACACAAAATACACAGAAGTAGTTAGAAGAGCATTTATAGGATAAATTTATATACAGAATCATTGATGTGTTATGTAGAGAGAGGAAGGAAAATATTTTTTATTGACTTACCACTATTAGATAAAATGTGAAATAACTTATCATAGTTCTGAATTAATACACACTAAGAAAGAAACAGTATTTTTACAAGGTCTGGAACAACTCCAGAGTTTCTTGTGGACTATTTAAATGAAATAAGAGAAGAAATTTAAAGTAATATTGATTTTAGTTTATGACTAAGAGTAAGACATAACATAAGATCTCATTTATATTTTGTGAATCTCTATTATTACAAGTAATATATTTTATTGAAGAATCATTGGCTGTAAAAAATCATTTCCTAAGTATTTATCAGGAAATACTATATATTTCACAAAAAAAAAAGTCCCTGAGGGAATAAATAAAAGCTTAAGTTGTCTTATTTTTAGTATTCTAAAATCACACTATTTAATATATAAAAGAACATAGATTTAGAATATATTGATATTTACAGTGGTTGGACCATTGCTTATTTTTGAATTAACTATGAATATTTTATAAAGAATACATTCTAAACTCTTGTCATATCTAGTAGTTGAATTTATCCTTCAGAAAAGCAACCAGTGAAAGTGTTCAAAAGGTTTCCCTTTGCTTCTTGTGAGGGCAGGTCAAAAAGTTTGGTGTGTTAATAACCAAGGCTATTTAGAAACATCTTCAAAGGAGTCAGGTTACAGTCACTGATTTTATTGCCGCCACCACTGCTCTAAGGTTAATTTAAACAAATTGCAGCCACTGGAGGTGAGAATTCCCAGCTGACATAATCTGCTGTCTTGGATAACATTCAGTATTATTCTAAGAGTGCTCAAAAATCACAAGAAACCAAGTGAAGAGAAATAATAAATGCTGCTTTGGGATAAAACAAAACCATATAATACAAGAAAGTTTCTTATTTAATTATCTCATTTCAGAAAGAAAGCAGATTTTTACCTTTTTTTCTGAAATAAAATACACAAGATCTGTACAGAAAAGGTCCAGCCATTCATTGTTAATATAACAAGAACGGTTTGCACAACATCCATGTAAATTGGCAGCTAAGGATAGTGGACTGGAATGATCATGCATGAACAATGATGGCATAGCTGTACTACTCAGTGGGGGCAGTAGATGCCCTTGAGTGAGCATGGGTACTGTGTGGCCATCACATTCAAATTGACTGAGCAAGTAAAGCAACGACTCTGCATCAAATTTTGTGTTACACTTGAGCATCCCTCCATGGAAACTATTCAGATAATTCAGAAGGCCACAGTTATGGGCAACTGGTGATTGGTAGCTTCAACATGACAACATGCCTGATCATGCATCACATCTCATGCAGATTTTTTTGGCAAAACACCAAATCACCATGTGGACTCAGCCCTTCTACAGCCCAGATTTGGCTCCCTGTGACTTCTGTTTTGTTCCCAAAGCTAAAATCACCTTGAAAAGGATGAGATTTCAGACCATCCATGAAATTCAAGAGAATGTAATTGCAGCTGATGGCTATTGGGAGAACTATGTCAGGTCCCAAGGTGCCTAATTGGAAGGGGCCTGAGGCATCATTGTCTTATGTACAATGTTTCTTGTATCCTGTATCTTCTTCAGTACATGTCTCTATTTTTTCATATTACATGGCTGGATAACTTCTGGAAAGATCTGATCTATATACAAAAAATAAAAAGAGTTAAAATGGTGAATTTTAAGTGTAAGTCATGGAAGTGGATATGCTATGACAACACACATATACATGCACACACATGCATATTCATGCACACACATATGTATGCATATGTGTGTATATGCCCACATACACTCACTTTTAACTCCATGTTATTCATTATTATGAGATAGGTAGTTGACATTTTCATTTGTAATGGATAAATTCCTTGCATTTTTGTAGGCTAAATAAGAAAAATAAAAGTAAAAACTCATGTAAGGGTTTTACTCAGAATTTCTAAATAAAGAAATGAAGCACTACAGTCCAGTGGATTTACATGAAAATGCTATTTTCCAAATATGTGCACCTGTGCATGTGTTTAACAGAAGCCTCTAAGGACCAAATACTTAAGAAGAGGCTGATACCCCAGGGAGGGGCTCCGTCAAACTCTATCGATTAAAATTAAATGATAGCTATGCCATCTACGGACAATTCTTAGCTTCCCTGTGTCTATCCTTCTGTGACATGCTTCCAAGAAGATAACCTCTGTCATGAGTTTGTTGAGAAGGCTGAATAAGTTCATACAAGAATGGGCTTAAAAAGGAGCCCAGGATGTCATTAGAACTACTTAAAAGTCAGCTATGATTACTATTATTCTATAATTATTATTATTATCTAAGAGCAGCAGAGCTTTGGTGTCTCTCCCTAAGTTGGAGACCCCAATGTGTCCTTTGATGGGTGTTTGGTCATTTGAGGTCAGCTTGGCCCCTCTTTCTTATCTGCAGGTAAAGCAGAACCTCCCTCTCCTTATTAGATCTGACGATCAAAGTATGGGCTCAGGTCGTTCACTCAGCTCTGGAATGTATTCTGACTAATTCAGGTTCTACGATGGTGGAAATGAACCACTGAGTATTCTATAACTATGTTAGTGTCATAAATACACACATGCATATGTATATTCATATATATAATTAGTTTTATGGGTCACCCTCTATGTTTTCTGAAATAAACTTCCGTTATTCTGAAGATTTGCTAATTACCAAGGATAAAAAGGGACCGATAATTCCAAGGGAATACATCTAGAAAACAACATGACCATTGTTGCAAAAAAATAAATAAATAAATAAATAAGTCTATAGCCTTCTGTTGTGCTTATAATATGTACTTTGGAGTACCAAGACAGCTAAATTGTTAACTATAAATTATGGCTTACAAATTATTAGCAAATTGCAGCATTGAAGAAAATATGTAACAATTCTTTAATACATGTTCTGTGTGTAGTCTGGCCTCATGACTTTAAGTGTAGGCCTTGAGTGTTGGAATTCAAAGGTTTGTCATTCACACACTTCCGAGGAACTCACTTAAGATGTGAACTAAAAGCTGACACATAGAATTGAATATTCTTCTCCATTGTAATGCATGATGCAGGTATAACCCTTCACTATCATGAATATATTACTGAAAAACTAGTTTATCTTATGCCCTACACCCTGTATGCTAAACAACTTGAATCCCTTCAGCAGCCCTAGAATTATTTATTCATGTTTTGGAATAGGCCTCCAAATTATTATTATTTTTATGTCATGAACATTGTGATGATGTTACTTTATGGCAAGGCTCCAATAAGTACAGAATATTTTATGCTAATATTTTATATATGGATTCTCATGCCATGTGATCTACTATCACCGGTGCATATTTTAGGCTGCAAATCATTGAGATAGCCTCTTTCTTTGTGTATAGTTTAGTGACTAAATATACTACCACAGTCTGTGACTGGTGAAATTTATTATATTTAATTTATGCATTTCAAATAAAATCCTAATATCTCTTTCATTCTTCCAGACTGATTTTCATACTTGCTATGACCTTTCTGAATACAGGAATTTTCTACTAATTGTACATGACTTCCCTTCAATTTTCTCTTTCCCTCCAACCTCATTATTAGATGTGTGTTTTCATTAGATTTTTGAAATTTCAGAAACAAGATTTCCTAGAAGGAAGGTGAAATTATTAATGGTTTCATCAACTGGCCAACCCTTCTCTCTACTTTTAGATGTGGATGAGACAGAGTTTTCTTTCACCAGTCAGAGGACAAATTGAGATTCATTTACAGATTTGTAAATTCACTTTTTATGATGATATGATTTATTTTCTTACAGAAGTTACTATTCACTTTATTAAAATCAAGTCTGTCATTCCTTTCCATAAAGGTTAGTGTGATATTCAAGGATTCATTCATCTTAAAAAAACTTCAGTATATGTATAGAAAGCATTATATATGATTGCGCTCACTTTTTAAGTTCATTTAATGCTTGATCTTTCCTATGATTTTTAAATAACCAGTTGCATTATTTATTCTCCTACTTGGCTTTTTGACATCTTATTAACATTATTTTTTGGCTGAATTAAATAGCAGTTTTGAGGAAAATACTTCGACAAAATGATTATTTAAAAAAGAAATTCTAAATTGTCACTGTAAGTGACATGTCTCATTTGTGACAACATCAATAGAGGGGGAACACAAGCTCCTTGATTTTTATTCCAGAACTTATGATGATCAATTTTGGGGGGATTCCTTGGGGTTTTTCTTTGTTTTGTTAGTTAATTGTTTCTCCTTCATATGCATTATTTTTTCATTAACTTTTGAAAACATAGCTTTTCCTTCTAGGGATGTATTATTTACAAAACAACTTTCCTGAAACTTCTTGTTTATTACTTTTATATTACCTTTGGTTTATATCAGGCTATGTTATAGCCATGAATGGCTGGGGGGAGCCATATGAGCAACAGGTATTTTATTTTAGGAGCTATAAAAATGAAACAATTATCTGTGTTGACTGCAAATTTTAAAATCAGTCATAATAGAGGGGAGAAGGGAGGAAATTTCAGGGGAAAAGGGGAAGGGTTTAGAGCAACAAGTATAAAGGACACATGGACAAAAACTATGGGGAGTGGAAATGGGAGGGAGATGGGGAGGGCTGGGATGGGAGTAAAAGACAGAAAACTGTACAAGATCAACAATTAAAATAAAAATTAAAAAAATCAGTCATAATAGCAGTTTTTTAAAGAAAATCTCTAAATTCCAATGAATTGGATATTTTCATGGGAATCTATATATTCCCATGAAAATAGAGATTCCGATCTCTATTGGAATCTCTAGTTTCTATTATTCCCTAGTATGTATGGAATAGTATGTATTGAGTTGCAGGTCACTGTACAAGAGATATGTGTTTGTGTGCATGTGTACATTTAAAATAATTTATTTATTTTTAAATTGCATCAATCCTTTTTTTTTACAAAATAACAGAGTATTATCAGTAACAATTGGTATTTTTTTCAGAAAGTAAGAATACAAATACACAGAAACTCGGACAATGATGAGTGGTCTTACAAAATGATTCCTAGAAAAATAATAGCATTTCAGCATTATTTATTTTTCTAATAATTTTCTATATTTCTGAAACTTTATTTTTTGAAATTAATTACTTTTTGAATCTATTCCTCTTTTATATGCTATGTCATTGTGTAGAGTTTTAAATTATGCATATGATAAAAATTAATTTGTAATATCCCCCAGAAACCATTTTAAGATATTGGGTGAGCTTTAGAAAATCAAACAAATGAAACTGTCCCTCAGGAACACATTTAGAAGACACATTTCATTGCAATTACTGCAGTGTGAATCAGATAGTGGAAAATTGCATGTGAATATTAAGTAACTGAACCAAATGCTCACGACTGTCCAAGTATTTGTTACTTTCATGTGCCCTTGTCCAAACTTTACAAGACTAAGTTACTTGCTTTGCTATAGATGGGATGTTAACTTTAGCTACAAAATTGAATACAATGTTTCACACCATGAATTAAACAAACCATTAATATAATTTTTTATGAATCTGTTTCTGTATTTGAAAATATCAAGCAAACAATAACAACTCAGTGCTTAGTGTTGTAAATAAAATACATACTTCCATTTGTGGCAGTACTTTGGTGGGGAACTTTTTTTGCAGACATGTGTGTTTTCCTGTACAAAGAAATCTTATTCCCTGACTAAATCTACCTTTCATCTGTGAATTAGCAAGTATGGATAGAGCCCGTGTGCTGTGTGTCAGGCCCTGTTCCAAGGGCCAACAGTGAAGAAGAGAAGGCAGGCTTCCTCTTCAGTCCCATAACGAAGGCAGACAATGAAAGAATGCACAGAAAGGTCATTTCACATGAAGACATATTCTCTGAGAAAATCCGGTAGAACTTGGATGATTAGCAAGCATAGATTGGCAAATGCTTTCTGAATAGATGACAGACAGATTGTGGAGAGCTGAAATTAGGAATAGCCTGTATAAAGTTTAGGAAAGAATTTTCCAGACATATGAGAAATGCAAGCATCATGGTGGGAGGCAGAGGTGGGCAGTTTTTAGAACAGAAAGCACATGAAAATGCAGCATGGGAGGTGGTAGAAAGAGCAGTACTAGGTAAAGATGGGGCATACAGGCTGTGCCACTTCAGAAGGCTTGGCAGATCGAAGCAAGCTGTGAGCTTTTCTCCATTAGTACAATAGATGCCATGCTGTGTCTTAAGTTAAGGTGTAATGTGATATAATTCACCACTTTTAATGTCACTCTGGACAATATGTGAAAGTGAATTTTACAGGTGAATTTCTTGAAATGTGTAGGTAGTAAGGAGGGCAATGAAATGGTCCAATTGAAAACTGATGGTTGTTTGGCTTTATTTCTTTTTTTAATTTTTAATTATATTTTATTGATTATGCTACTACAGTTGTCCTGATTTTTCCTCCTCTACCCCCTCCACTCAGTGCCCCCTACTCCTTCAGGCAATCCCCCCACCATTGTTCATGTCCATGGGTCATGCATATAAGTTCTTTGGCTACTCCATTTCCTATACTGCACTTTACATCCCCATGGCTATTCTCTACCTATTTGTACTTATTTTTTTTTTCAAATTTTATTTTAATTGTTCAAGTACAGTTTTCTGTCTTTTACTCCCATCCCAGCCCACCCACCCAGCCCGCTCCCCAAGTCCCTCACATTTCCACCCCCACCCCTAGTTTTTGTCCATGTGTCCTTTATACTTGGTCCTGTAAACTCTTTCCCCTTTCCCCTGAAATTCCCCTAAAATTCCCTCCCCTCTGCCCTCTGGTGACTGTCAGCCTGTTCTCTGTTTCAGTGTCTTTGGTTATATTTTGCTTGTTTGTTTGTTCTTTTGTTTAGGTTCCTGTTAAAGGTGAGATCATATGGTATTTGTCTTTCACCGCCTGGCTTATTTCACTTAGCATAATGCTTTCCAGTTCCATCCATGCTGTCACAAAGGGTAGGAGCTCCTTCTTTCTTCCTGCTGCATAGAAGTCCACTGTGTAAAAGTACCATAGTTTTTTGATCCATTCATTTACTGATGGGCACCTAGGTTGCTTCCAGCACTTGGCTATTGTAAATTGTGCTGCTATGAACATTGGGGTGCATAGGTTCTTTTGGATTGGTGTTTCAAGGTTCTTAAGGTATAATCCTTGCAGTCGAATTGCCAGCTCAAAAGGCAGATCCATTTCTTAGAAGAGAAAAAAGAAGTAGGTAACATGGGGATTTTGTAGATTGAGCACAACTGAACAGCAAAACAGAACAGGAAACAAAGACTCCTAGCAACATAAGTTGATCAACTGGGTATACACATGTAAAAACTCTTAACAGAATTTTTGTCTGAAATATTCATGCTGGCATATGAACATCTAGAAATCACATTGAAGAAACAAATCAGCAAGCAATGAGGACCTAGTTAACCACCCTGACATCATGAGCAGCTTTTAACTACAATAAATAAACCTATCTTATAAATCTGTTAAGTGAACTACATGAAAAAATGTATGTATTATATACATGACAGTCATCTACTTAATTAAAGTAAGTAATGTAAACTGTTTTATACAAGTGTAAATACAGCTGTGGGCAAAAATTGGTTGACAGTTTTCTGTGAAACACAATTTATTCTTGTACTATTATTTATTGATTATTGTACTATTTATTTGTATTACAACTATAAACCTACTTTTTTCCACCTATGTATAGTCTACATTAGAAGTCCAACAAAATAATTAGCATACAGTATTATTTTTAATAAATATTTCAGAAATACTATTTTAAGAAAGATGACATTGTTTTGGATATTGGCAATTCGTAAACATTGCGAAGAATTTTGAACACATACCTTATATATTTTCCCAGAATTTTACCATAATATTTTGTTGGAAAATGTAAATAAATTCAAAAGGTACATAACTCAAAACTCAGTGTGAATGAGGAATAAGAGTTGTAATTGATGGATATGGTGAATGAAAAGAATCTCATAATATCAGACTAAGTGATAAAATACTTGTTAGTTTTGGTTTCTTTACTTGATTTTTAAATAAAATTTATTGGAGTGACATTGGTTAATAAGATAGTATAATTATACATGTATAATTAAACATAACAAGATATTTCAAGTGTACAATTCTATAATACATCCTCTGTAAGGTGCATTGTGTGCCCACCTCTGGAAGTCAAATTTTCTCCTGTCACCTCGATTTGATTCCTTTACCCTTTACTCCCACCCCATTCCCCTTACCTCCTATAACCACAATGCTGCTGTCTATGTTCAGGAGTTTTTTTATTTTTCTCACTTGTTCATTTGTTGCTTTCAGTTTCATATCCCACATATGAGTGAAATCATATGGATCTCAACCTTTTCTGACAGATTATCATTACTATGTTATTCCCAAGATCCATCCACGTTGGTACAAATGACAGTATTTCATCTTTTCTTATGGCTGAGTAGCGTTCTACTCTATATATGTACCACATCTTCTTTATCCAGTCATCTATGAAAGGACTTCAGTTGTTTTCAAATCTTTACTTGTTTTTGACAGAATTAGAGGTTTGTAGGAAGCCGGGTTGGTCAGTAAGAAGGACAAAGGGCTTTCTTAGTTTTGGGTACATTGACTATGATGCATCTATCGAAATATTTTTAATTAAAAATAAAAAGAGGTAGTTGAAGATGTATGACTGGAGACCAGGTTGACTAGGAAAGTCTAGATTTGAGGTTAAGTTCTCAGAATTATTAAGAGTATTAAGTAATTAAATCCTAACTCTAATATTTGTTGAAATTTAGGTTCCTCCCCCCAAAAAATCATGGAAATCTTCAAACAAACATATGAAGGTAATTTATTTTAAAATGATGATTATTCCATAAAACAATTTAATCTTAAAATTGTAAACCATTGCAAATAAAAGCAATCATCACATGTATGCCATAACATATTTGCTTGCCACCAATATATCCTCCCTCGCTTTTCAACTATAGACTGTGCTTTGTTTTTAATAATTCTTCTCCTTGAACCTCTTCACAAATTTGTCATTTCCTCTGTGGAATGGACAGTGGTCATTCACTTACATCTCAATGTAACTGGACAGCTTGGGGTCTGGCTGTTTGCCACCTTTTTATATGTATAACATGAAGATTTGTGGGAAAAAAAAATTTTATTAACAGCGTCCCAATTTGCTGGGGCTGCCAGCATTCCTGCTCAGAGCCGACCTCATCTGCAAAACACAGAAATTCGCCTGTGTCAGAAAAATTAAAGTCCAAATCCATGCCCTGAAGTTCCCCATGTATTGCTTATTTGTAGCCCAAGCTTGTTACTCAAGGGGTCTCCGTGCCTCCAGCTCCAAGCTCTCTTCCTCTCTGATGGCAGAGTTGCTATTGCTTTGAGCAGCTTGCATTCTTGCTCTCTTTCTCTCTCTCAGGGTCTGGGGTGTGCTGCCAGATCACTCCAGACGGTTGTACAAAGGAAGCTCCATCCATGGGCCCTCAGCGCCCAAGGCTGCTTGCACCCCTGGGGCCAAGGAACATTCCCCGCACATTCTGCGTGCTGCTCCCAGCCTCCAGGTGCTGCTCTCAGGGAGAGAGAATGGAAGCTGTCCAGGACCTGGGAGCCTGCACAGGGTTCCAAGGGCCGGTGTTTGGCACGGCATGCATCCCATCATGAGACTGTGTCTGCAGTAGCTGGCTTCTGACCATGCCTAAGCCGAGAGAGAGAAAGAGAGAGAGAGAGGTTTCCCATGCGGTATGAAGTAACCAGCTTTTAGAGCAAGCCATGTCGGCCACGTTTGTCTTGCCCCTCTTCTGGCCAGTGTGCTCCACAGGTGACAAAGTCTCCAGTCACACCAGCGCACAAACGTCTCAGCCTGGGGTGGGGGTGTCTGGCCCACACAGCTCAGGCAAGCACTGTACAACCTGTTGCACAAGCTGCATTGATGGTTTGGAGTAGCCCCGGGGTGTAAGAAGGCTAGGAGACCCAGTGCCAGTTGGCTGCTCCTTTTGCTGCTATTCGCCTGGTTAAGAATGCCTGCGGTTTGTTTGCCTCAAGCAACCTCCCTTTTTAGCGGCTCCTCCCTTCTCCTGGAATGTAGGCTGCCCTGTCCCCAGCCTTCTCTCCGGTCATGGGGGATAGCCTCTGGTGCTAGATTGGGGTTCCCCCCCCACCTCTGCTCCCCAGCAATCTGGCCTGGGCACCACATTACATCATGATCTATTAAAACAAGAAATTTAGTCTGTTTCCAGGCAGTGACCTTATCTGGCTGTGCAAGAATGCAAATCTAGCGCAGTGACTATCAGGTTGAAGTTGTTTCATACTTATTTGCTGAGTAAGTTGAATGAATAAATGAATGCATTTCAAATGTCCATGCAGAATGACCCCCCATTCACAGTTTCCACCCTTTGGTTTTCTGTCCTCCAACAACCTTCACATCTACTTAGTTCAGCAACCTCTGCTCTTGTCACATTCTATGACTTGTTAAAATTTAAAATTTGTATGGCATTACTTGTGCTAAATCAAAAAATTTGGAAACTCTTAGAAGCTTACAGAAAACAAATTGAATAACTATACTTTTATATTAGTTTCTATATTTATAACTTACAAAATACTAACTTTTATTGACTATTCTCAGTAAGATCTGTATTTTTAGAAACCACCATTTTCTATTATGAACCACTACAATTCAAGATTTTCATTATGAATACAAGTAATTTGATTAGAAATGTTCTATAAGAAAAAAGGTATGCTACATAAATTTATAAGAAACACACATATGTAATGCATCTCTTTACAAAAATTGATGTTAATATACAATTGCTTTGGTAAGTAACATCTGCATGGGTATTATAACACTACTTCTTAGGTATAATGAATGTACTGATATACACAAATATGTGAATGAACAGATAGTATTACTTCAATTTTATTTATTTTAGGCCATGCTTAATACAATTCAATTTAATTATTACATATAAAAATAGACGTCCCTGCTGATGTCTGAGTATGAGTTTGCACTAAATCACGGTATGTTCTGTATTTCCCAACAGAGTTTCTGGGTTGCATCTGTTTGAAGGAAGCTTCGCCCTGCAGCATTATAGTTTGATAGATTTGCTTGATGCTTCCTGTCTGAGGGTAGACTTCTTTGTCTCAAATGAGGAAAACAATTTCAATCTCATGAAATATTTGAAAAGATATGAGTGCACATTAAGCTTATAATTAAGGATATGTATTCAGAACTAAATTATTAGGACCTATTGTCATTATTAAACAGACCTACTATTTATTTAATGGCCTTACATTATTTCTATTCCCAACATCCTAACCTTCAACTAATCCTATCTTGAAGAAGAAATTGAGGGTCAGAGAGACTGATGACTTTCAGTGACTATATTAAGTACCATTCAAATCAAAGACTGATTTGAATCAAAGAATTATTTTTTCTCCATGTAATTTAATTTTCTGAAAGTAGTATATCTGCATATATTATTTCACACTTTTATTAATTCTAAGTTGGGCTTGAATAGTCATTTCCCACTACTTCTTCCAGTAATTTACTCTTTTTTTTTTCTCTTGTATTGCTGTCTCCAACTTCTCTCTACCTAGTATTGTTTTCCATATATGGAGTTAAATTAATTTCATATTTTATCATGAATTTTTTGTCCTTTAACAAGAAGTTATATTGAATTCAGAAAAACAATAATAGAAGAGCAAAGAGGAATACTTTAATATTCATTTATTTAATTCTTAATTTTCTGTTTCCTTAATCTTTGCATCCGTTCTTCCCTCAAGCACAGTTAGCTGTCTTGTTTGCTGTGATCAGTAACTTCTGTGTGGTTTGTTTAAATGCTTTTTATACAGCTGTCAAGCTTTTCCCTTCTGAGAATCTACTAATCTCCTTTGTAGACAAAGAAAGGCTCCTGGTAATGTTCTCTGCTTCTGCCACTTACCAGTGTTGAAACTGCACTTCCTTGTTCACTGAATGTGACCATTGCATAGAATCTCTGAATAATATTTTAGTAAATTTTAAACTAAATTATTTCAGAGATAATTGAATTAGTCACTTAAAATGGCAAGTCTCTATCTGCATATATTTTAAGAAAGAATGAAAGGCTATATTGTCACAGGATTATCGTTCTAGTTTTTAGTTGATATTACTGCATTTATAAAACTAACACTGTGGAAAGACCTTCATGAACTTAGAAATATTACCTGTATTATTGTATATCATTAAAAATATGAAGTATTGCAGAAATAGACTCCAATTTTTTATGTTACCTTATTTTAAACTGCACTGCCCATACAGTAACACATAGCAACAGTAGTAGGCACTTAACTGAAATGTGACTAGTGCAACTGAGATAGGACATTTTTAATTTTATTTAATTTAAATAAATTTTAATGTATAAACTGAAGTCATATAAAATATTTTTTCTGTTAATGCAACTATTGTTTTTCTAGGACCTCATTTTATTTTAGTTGTTGAAAACTTAATGTTCAAATTGAAATGTGCTATAAATTTAAAATGTACATAGATTTTGAATTCTTAGTATGAAAAACATAATGTAAATTTCTTCGTTAACAATTTTTAATTGACTGTAAGGATAATATTTTTTTTAAGATTTTATTTATTTCTAGAGAGAGAGGTGGTGAAGGAGAAAGAGAGGGAGAGAAACATCAATGCATGGTTGTCTCTCATGTGCCCCCTACTGAGCACCTGGCCTGCAACCCAGGCATGACTGGGAATTGAACCAGCACCATTTGGTTCACAGGCTCTGTGCTCAATCCACTGAGCTACACCACCCAAGGTAGGATGATAATGTTTCAAATACTGTTAAAATAAAATTTACATAGTACCCCTATTAATGTCGCCTGTTCTACTTTTGTAGTGTGGCTACTAGAAAATTTAAAATCGCTGTGTCTTGCATAATTTCCACCTGAGAGATACTATACTATCATTGATATAAAGAGATCACCAATAAACCATCTCCCAACTTCAGTCAGACTTTTCAGGGCTACACATGTATACAAAAAATAATTTCTGAAAATTATCTTTTGGCCACCCTCTAGGCTGGGAATTCATCCCCTAAAATTAAAAAAATGTATTATACTCAAGCGAAAAAGTAAATAGTATCAATTCTTTCCCTTATCACAAGATTGAGCCTTTTCCTATTTCTGTGTCAGAATAATAATGCAAGCTTGATGAGCATGGGCTAAGGATGCTTCATTACCCACTGGTGTCCATGGGCATCCCACAGACATGGAGGCATTGGCTAGCTTTTTAACTCATAATGCAGAAAACATTTTAGATTAATAATGTAAAATAATTGTATTCAGGTATTCACTGAAATGCCAAAAGTAAATGTATTTCACAACATATCTATATCTAAATTCATTATAAAACCATAAAATATTGCAATAAATGAAAATAAGAAAAGTTGCTAGCAAGTTGGAAATTATTTTGAAATACATATGCTGTCTTTAGATCTATTTTTTAAAGAAAATTAAGTACATTGCAATGATGTTTATTGAATGTATAAGGTAAACCAATCCATTAGATTATATCTATTTTAATAAGTTTGAGGACTAACTAATATGCATTTACTACATAGTTTTGATGAGACAATTAATGTTATTTTTTAAAGATTTTATTTATTATTTTGAGAGAGAGGAGAAAGGAGGGAGAAAGAGAGGGAAGGAAACATCAATATGTGGTTGCCTCTTGTGCACCCCCTACTGGGGACCTGGCCCACAACCTAGGCATGTGCCCTGACTGGGACTTGAATTGTCAACTCTTTGGATCACAGGCCAGCACTCAATCCCGAGCCACACCAACCAGGACTATATATTTTATATTAATATCTTTACATTAATCATCATTTATTATGATCTGTTTTTTAGTTAGTAACTGTTATCATTGTGGCATACTTTAGAAAATTAGAATCATATATCGGAAGCAATTTTTTTGCCTTATGAACAATGACATATTATCATTTAACTTTAAAACATGAAAAACTTAATAATTTTGTCTCATATGCTGCAAAAATAAATTTTAAATAGACAGATTATAACTTTAATATAACAAATGATATTTAATTTTGACCTAGGATGCAACGTGTAACACTAAACACTTGATTAAATTCTCAGGTTTGACAATTCAGGTAGTTACTGTTACAATAAATCAACTTAGTTTGGGCATCAGGAAGTGAGTAATTTGAAATGAGTTGAAAAAAGGGAAAACACAAAGGCTCATCTCTACCTGGGGTGGAACAGCTTTCAATTGTGAAGACCTTCCATTAACACGTACTAGGCCATGATGCACCTCCTTTTAGTTTATGTACATCCTTCTGAAACATGCTATAGAGTTTTATAAATAAGTCATTGATCAGATAAAAATGGGGCTTATCGTACTCATTAAATGAAATAGAATTAATTTTTACATTATTTTGTAATTAAATTTATTGGGGTGACATTGGTTAATAAGATCATACAGTTTTCAAGGGTACATTTCTATAATACAGGGTCTTTGCACCCACCACCTAAAGTAAAAAACAAAACCAAAACCAAAAAGAAAAAGCATCAACTCAGTTTTAGAAGTGTACAGAAAATGAGTCATCAAACAACTACTACGCTAAACTATTTCTATGCAGTGTCACTAGTAACATTTGCCTGTTCAGTTTCTTGATAATGTCGGCATAATGGGGAGGCACCTGCATCATCCCATATGCCTCATTGCTGATGGTTGTTATGCTAAAAATATTAAATGTTATACCTTTACAGGTAAATATGTTGGAGAATAATTCATTGAATGGGAGGTATATGTGACTGCTCTATTTAGGTTGCTGTTGCAAGTGGAATGTAGAATCGAAAGTAATCAGAAACCAAAAAGGTCCTGAACGTATAATTGCAATGATTTGTTTCTACTTCTCTGTAAAAGACAATATGTTACCTTTATGATTTTTTTTGTAACACCCCCCTAGGAATAACACAAGCTGTCAACTCTATTTTTCTCTAGAATAAATTTATTACAGGAGAAACTTAGTCCTTCTTGCCAGTACAGTGAAAAATTTCAGATCAGCAAGTCTATTAGTGTGCAAGCAGGGTTTATTAATGATACATTTCCATGGAAGAGAACGGCCTTGCCAAGGTCAGGGAGAAAGGCAAGAGCATCAGGTCCTTTGTCCTTAGGACTTACATAGTTGACTGGATGGTGGGGAGAGTGTTACATATCGATTGGTGGGTAAAGGTGTTGCCAGCTTCCCCTGGGGGAATGAGACTACCCAAACATAGTCTTGTGTGGGGTCTGTTTCCCAGAATCCTTATCTTGCTCAAGAGCACATTTGGTCATCTTGTTGTAAAACAGACACCTGACAGGAGGCGATTAATTAAAGCTGAAACAGTTACCCAAAGTTATTTATGGGCTCTTTCTGTAAGCACTAGGGTTGTATTGTATGAGTAAAGTTAATATAGGTTATATATATATATATAGTAGAGGTAGGCATGCCATTGGACAATTGTAACTTTCAGTAATGTATAATATGTTAAAGTGAAAAATGAGGATTATTAAATAAGAGTCTTCATCTAGTATGTTGTATATAATTTGTTTATAATATCAAATTATTTAAAATAATTTTTACATCTTATATAGCATATTAGTTACATGTAGTAGGTTATATAGAAAAATGGAATCCTTGCTCCTTCAGTTATTACCTGTCTGACTTTGAACATATTATTTAAGCTTTTTGTGTTTTTGTTTTCTATTGTGTAAGGTGAGGTAGGTGGATATATCAGTAACTAAATCACATAGCTTTTGTGATCCAAAAATAGTACTTTTCATTCCTTCTCTGATTGTGATCCAATTGCAAGATGCACAGAGGGCAGAACTGAGGCTAAAATAACCTATTTATTTCTCTTATGTGACATTACAGAATGAAGCTAATTTCTGTAGTCCTGTTGACTGGACTAATACTGAGTTTCCAACTTGGAGAGACATACCAATAATGTGGTAAATCTCAATAGTCTCTTGGTGAGGGATAGCTCATTCCCCCATAAACTGATAGCATGACCGATAGGAATAGAGATGTGATCACCACAGACCAGTTAGCTCCAAGTGGGAAGAGTGAAGTATAGACCAGCTTACATTTTCACATTTCTTAAAATTCAAATGCACCAGTCAGATATGTTGTACCTCCTCCCTTGGGGAATGAATGGATGAGGAGCAAAAACAGTTCAGAATGTTATTCAAATAAAACTCCCTTGTCTTGAAGGAAACATGACAGATTCAAACACATATGTATGTGTAAAATATTTTTAGGTTATATACAAAACCAATAATTATGAAATTAGTGAGATTTTGATTTTCCCTTAACCTTTTTCTGTATTATTACATGATGTAAATATGCATTTTCATAATCATAAACAAAATACAACCTCCACTTTGGAAAAAATAAGTTACACAGATTGGGTGTGTATGGGATATGTATATAGTTACAGTTTCTGCTGCATTTCTACAAGTATTCATAATTTTGCAGCTTACTTAATGTCTTTATTTAATATTATGGTAAGTAGTTTGCATGCACACACGCACATATACATACATATCAGAAAAAGTTGGAGAGAGAAAAAAATGAATTCTATATTACACTTTTCCAAATATCCAACTCTTGATCTTTTAAGTTACCACTAATGATCATGGGTGAGACGAAAGTTTGTAAAACTCTGCAAGCCATAGAATTTTCCCATCTGAATTAGCAGTAGGGCTAGAAACATGAATCATTCTGTTTCTCATTCGGCAAAGCCCAAGATCCTAGTTAGCATCTGGATTCTCAAAAGCCTGCCAGCTTAGCCTAAAGAAGTCCCAGGGTCTTCACTCTCTCACAGTGCTTGTTATGAAGGTTTTGAAAATCATTCAACCTTAGTCTTTTGGAAGAGACAAGAGAAAGGTGGTTACTGGTGCTGAGAACTCTTGGATCAGGATTATTCAGAAAAACCAAGGATAGTCTCAGATTTTTCACAGGGGCCTTTGCATTTGTTCCCTCTGGCAGGTTTGCTCATAACACACTCATCTATGGGAATTCTCTCTTTTATAAAAGTCAACAGAGTACAGTACAGGAGCTTTGAAGGTTTCTACATTTCTCGATTAAATAAAATCAGAAAAATACTGTGATAGAATAAATATTAAATTGCATACAATAAAAGTAATGCCATTTAATATGGTCAAATGAGTAATATAAAATATATATGCAGCTTCTGGCAGTTCTCTTCACAGTAGTAGGAATAAAATTATTTTAATTTTAAAAATACTTAAAATGTTAAAAAATCGCTAAACATTTTCAATCAAAGAATTTATCTCCCAGGTAATTGTTATTTAAATTTTCAACAAACTTTTATTTCAATTTTAGAACTATCATGTCATAGGTCAGACTTCCCAGATGGTGATATTCTCTGTCACCTGCCTATTTCTGTAACCTAATCCTGTTGATAGTGATGTTATTGTTTCCCTATCTGATCAAGAAACTCATTACCTATTCTACATGGTAGTTAAACATTCTCATACTATCTACTGTGCTCACAAATGTATTTCTGGTATTACAAAAGACATTCTGTAATTATGTGCCTTATCAACATATTTTCAACAACTTGTCCCTTTTCATTAGTCCATAGGAAAAGAAATACATCCACAAGATCATTGCAATACAATAGTAAATAAGGCATAGCATTTTTTTTTTCAGTTGATCAACTGGAAACCAGTTTCAATCCATGCAGAGACTACTGGCATCTGGAAAATGGAGACAAAACAAAACAAAACACGAATTCCAGATTTCTACATTTCAATAGTTTTGAAGAATCTCTAGCAATTTCCAAGTGAAGCAGGGATACTTGTCAGCCTTTGAAACCTCTGAAACACATTCCTGAAGGAAGTGTTTCTTTGATGTAGACTCAGGATGCTTCCACAAAATATGGACAGTTACAAATAATGGTTAAGCTTTAATTTTTGAAGTACTTCAATGACCAGTGTTTAGATATCATTCTGGTTTGAACATCTCGTCCTCTAAATGGACTCAACAGTGCTAACTGGGAGCAACCAAACATAAACATATTACAGGTATAAAATATTTCCTATCATCACACAGCATTTACAACTTAAGTCTACAATAGAGTATTTGCTATAATAGAGAGAAGGATTAATGCAACTAAATGTAGAAGGGAAAGTCATTAAATTAATAATATCCATGTGTTTAAAAGGATTTTTAGAGGCAAGGAAATGATAGTTCATCTGGAATGAAAGGTAAAACAAATGTACATAGTGTGCATGGGATAGTCCAGTTTATGCTTAATGATCCAATATAATTATTAGTGGATGGTCCAATGCAACTATTATTATAGTTATTAATTATTATTAATTATATGACCACAGTAGCATTGCTTGTAAAGGAATTGAATGTCTTGTACGAGAATGGGAAGTGAAAGGAAACTGCCAGAGTGTTGATAGCAGTAGAGGAAAAAAGTCCAGAGTGTACATTACACAAAGTTGTGAACATGCCTAGCATTAGATTTATGAAACAGTGGAATCTGTGCTTTTTGAAGGCTTGTCTTTATTGCCCCATCTTAGTGATATTCAAGGATGTTGCTCCTACTACTTTTCTCATGAGGTGCTCCTGATCTCACCCTTTAAACTCAGGTCCTACCATTCACCTTTCTTTGAAGATATTTTATTTTCTTATATATTTCCTCTGTACTAACTCTTCTTACTGGACAATACTATTACGTTGGTCTGCCTATAATTCATTACAATTATTGCCATCCCTTAAATAAAATTCAACAATGATACCTAATCTATACTGTGGAAGTTAGTGTCTGCCATGGACCGGTCAGCAATTCTCCCGCATTTTGTACCACTACTCACCAGCAAACCCCATTCCACCCATCTGCTGAGTATAATCTGTTTCTAATTTACCTGATATGGATTTGTCCCAGGACAACTTTGCTAGTGTAAAGAAATCCATAATTCTCACTGCTCTGATGAAATAATTTCTGAAAGTTTAATTTGCCTACAGATAGCTCTACAATATCTAATAATTGACTAATTATTTGGTCAGGCTCTAGTAATTTCATGTTTGCTACTTTTTGTCATCTTAGCTAGAATAGATTTGGGGAATGCATGATTAAATTTTGGAAAAGCATAACATTTTACCCTAACAATTCATAGGTGCAAAATTAGCATAATTATTTCAACTGACATTTTTATTCCGTTGTGTTCTATCTCTTCTTTTTAACTATCCTAATACAAATTCTTTCATTAGTACTTAGCATCAGAAAAGTAAATGTTAAATTTCTTTCTGCTAGCTAATCAGTAGATATATTTTAAAAATAATCATTTACTTCAAATAAGGTTTTCTTTGTAAAATTGCTATTGATTCTAATTTGGTTGAATTCGAAAGGTTTGTTCCAAACCATACAGTTTATTTAATTGATTTCGATTTTCAGGGCCACCACTGTCATTGGTTTTCTCTCTGAACCCATGGGCCCACTCATTTATTCTTTCTTTTCTTTTCTTTTCTTTTCTTTTCTTTTCTTTTCTTTTCTTTTCTTTTCTTTTCTTTTCTTTTCCTTTTCTTTTCTTTTTCCTTTCCTTTCTTTCTCTTTCTTTTCTTTTCTTTCTTCTTCTTCTTCTTCTTCTTCTTCTTCTTCTTCTTCTTCTTCCTCTTCCTCTTCCTCTTCCTCTTCCCCTTCTCCTTCTTCTCCTTCTTCTCCTTCTTCTCCTTCTTCTCCTTCTTCTCCTTCTTCTTCTTCTTCTTCTTCTTCTTCTTCTTCTTCTTCTTCTTCTTCTTCTTCTTCTTCTTCTTCTTCTCTCTCTCTCTCTCTCTCTCTCTCTCTCTCTCTCTCTCTCTCTCTCTCTCTCTCTCTCTCTCTCATATATCATTGCATGCCAGTGTTCTATGGACTCAGCAAATACCATTGAAAAGAAAATAGGCAGGAAAGTAAATAAACACCCAAATGAAATTTGCTGCTTGGGATGTAGAGGCAATAAAATAAAAATAAATCCATTATGTAACATGTTGTAAAATGGTCAATGATGTGATGTCAACAGAGAGAATTCGGAGCATCATATAGGAAGAATGGGTACAATTTAAGTTGGTTTATTTAATGACCTTTCCACTTTTAGACACTCTACTCTCACCTCCATACCACCACATTGCTGTTCTTCTAGAATCTTACAGTTTTGACCCATTAGCTCCCACCTCCTTCTTTTGATATCATTTGGATGTTGTAGGGTAAACAGAGTGAGTCTGGCTCCCTCACTCAGATGTCTGGAGAACCAACATAAGCAATGTTCTCATAGCCTTGAGACTGGGTCTGATAAATGGTTCCCATAACACTTAGTGGGCTTGCATGTGCAGAATCTTGATGTGTTATAAAATGTATTCTAGCTCCCTGCTGTCTTTGTCTGTGTTTAGTATATAAGGGGGAGGGGCTCCCCACAGGGGGACACTAGAGAGGGGCACGCTGCTTGCAAAATAAAGGCATGCCAGACATCCCCACAGCTCCATGACTTTTCTTCCTTCTGCCTGAATCCCGGGTCCTGCCCAGCCTTGAGAGGTCACGACACAGATGTTTTCTGTCTTAGTTTGCTTGGGACACTGTAAGACAATATCACAACCTTCATGGCTTCCATGATTGAAATTTATTTCGTGTATTTCTGAGGGTTGGAAATTCAAGATCAAGGTCTCAGCATGTTTTGTTTCTCCTGGGGCCTCTCTGCTTGGCTTGAAGATGATTGTTCTCTCAATGTCCTCAAATGGTCTTTCCTCTGTAGGTAAGTATTTGTTATCCTTTTGTGTGTCTAAAGTTTTGCTTCTTATGAGGACACCTTAATCACCTCTTTAAACAACCTATATCCAAATTCACCATGCTCTGAGGCGTTGATATACAGAGAGTTTTTGGCAGTACACAATTTAGTCCATAACTGGCCTCTTCAGTATGCCGTCCGTTATAGATAATTTCTGTTGGCTAGTGTGGAACAACTGTCCAGTCAATTATCTACAGGACAAGTAGTCCCTCTGCCTTTATTAACTAAATTATTATCTGTGTTTTTATTCCATTATAGGTTTTGTTTCAAATAATTTATTTCTGTTGTATTAGATAGCAGATGGATTTGTGCAAGCACAAGGAATTGGAGGAAGGACTGGACATTTTCTACATAGACAAAATAAAAGCAATGATTAAAAAAAGATACTTTTATTTCTCAACTAATTACTGAATGTGTATTTAGCAACCACATTTAATTCACTATGGTTTCTCTGTTTAAGGTTGTTTTCATGCTTTCAGTAAAGAAGAAGCTAATACATAAAATTAAGCGCTAAAAGCTGTGATCAAGAACACAAATTGGAATGCAGTAAGATTTTACCTTGCACAAAACAGTGAGCTAATAACATATGTATAAATATTTTTAATCTTCACGATAACCACAATAAATATTTATAAAGTGCTGCTTAAATATCAAGCAATGCAATGAAATATATGTTATTATTTCAGCTTACAGATGATGGAAGTGAAATGTAGGGTGTTAATTGTCTCCAAAAATATCATAACTTTAGATTCTTGAAAATAAATTTGAACCCAGATGTGTCTACATTAGAGTCAATACTTAGTTGTGCAATGAGTGAAAAGATTAATTTCCAACATGATTTTGATTCATCCACCAAAATGTTATCAAACTGACAAATATATTTTAAGAGATATTACCATGTAGATCCAGTGATTTCATTTGTTATTTCTTCTCTCATTTTGTAATAATATCCACTTTAGACATCAATCATTAGAAGCCACACTCTACCTTTCACAGAAAGAAAACAATAAAACACTTGAGACGATTTATGGAGTTCAGATATTGGAACATTTTGCAATTGTACCATCATATTACCTGGCTCTTTTCAGTATCCATCCAGGAGGCCAATTTTGCTTTAGTGATTGGGGTCACCACCTAGGGCTGGCAAGTTCTCCTCTCTTTCCCTCTATACTTTTTTCATACTGACTCTTCAAAAGCCAGGTGTAACTTAGTGTTAATTTTCTGTATTTGTATAAATACGATTAGAATACAGCTTCAATATTTTCATTCACGAATCCTTAATGTCTATATGTAGAATCTGTTCTTTAAACTAAAATCCTCCATTCAAGCATGTAACTAATTTTAAAGATACACTAAAATAATTCATATTTATATAATTAATCATACTTTTATTTCCAATTAACTGTAGATCGAATCTATCCACTCACATTTTTGCTGCATATATCTTGGTATATATGACTATTTTAGTACATAAGTTCAATCTGTCTAGCATTCCCTGAAATAAGAAATGTTTTATAGTTTATAAGAAATTCTTTGTTGAGAGAGAAAAAGAGTGAGGGAAAGACAAAGAGACCAAGAGACAGAGGGAGAGATGGTGATGATAACATAATAGCTCTTCAGCAGAAGCAGAAGCTGACATTAGTCACTATTAGGAGTTATTCAGTTTCAAAGTGCCACAATATGGGTCTATAGCATATTCTCTACCAGATGATAAAAGTAAAGGGTATCTATAGTTATGGGATCTAACAATATTTTTTAAAATCTATATTTGATAACTACAACAAAAACTATGCAATATAAGAAAAGTAATTCATTTTCTCTAGAATCCTATATTGTAAGATGATTTATATTTTACAGTTTTTAGTTTTATTAAATAAATCAATATTGAATACATTTTGAACAAAATCACTAGTCATGCCCTCAAGTTAACATCATTTAATAACAGTACATTTGTGGGGAAGGCCCAAACTCTGAAGCATGTTTTATGAGTGTATGTATTCGTATAAATAAACCATTGCAGTGTTCACAAGGCCTTGTTTGGAGATTTCTTAGTAGGATCATAACTTTTCTGTTGTTTTTATATGTAAAACAAGGCTATCTCAACCCCTTATTTATTGATTTTTTTACTAGGACGATCTCAGGCTAACTCACAGACCTGAGTACTGAGAGCCAAGTGGTTTCTCCTTGCAGATCTGCATGGGGCTCAGGTCTCACACCCCACATCGCAGCGGGATCTCAGTTCAGTGGGACTGCAGCGGAGACCTCACTGTCAGACTCTATCACGTGTGCATTTTAGTGTAATTAATGTCAAAAAGTGTTAAAATTGCACACATATTGAATTCCCAGTATGTTTTATGGTTTTACAGACCTTAATGGAACATTGCAAACATTTGTTTTCTCATTTTTAAAATTGGTAAAATTATACAGAACTGATGAGATGAATGTGAAAAAATATCAAAAGATAATATATGTTAAATAGCATAAGCCACACCTAAATCAGTGCTTGGACCTTGTAAGGCTGCCCTGCCTCCTGTCTGGAGCCTGTGCCTGCACAGAAGGATGGTTATGTGTCAACAGAGTTAATGTGGAAGTGTATTAACTTTTTGGAGGAGGGCAAAGAGTTTGTGACCTCACACAAAACATGATGATTGCATTCTCAGTTTTCAGTGTATAAGGAACAATGGCTGCTAACTCAACATAAGCTTAAAGGACTCAATTAATGATTGAGAAGTGAATATATATTAGAAAGTAATAACTTGCAAACCTTAATATTAGTTGGCTCCTCTGAGTCATAGCATCCTTTACCAATAAATTTGTTTTTCATAAGAAGCATTCAGAACATTTTAATAAAGTCTTAATTCTCCTTTTTAATTTTAACTTTTAATTTTACTTTCCCCATATATATTGAAAAATATAGAAAAGATAATCTATTATGTACATTGTGTTTTTTGCTGTGATATTTTTTAGCTTAAGCAAGACATTTTCTTTTATTCATTGCTCAATGCCTCAGCTTGTCTTCAGTCCCAAATATAGTGCCGCAAAATTACTGTATGTACAATATTATTTTTATGGATTTATTCAATATTTTAATGATACCACTTATTTAACATTTTAATATTTTCAGATAGCATAACAAAGCTTGAGACATTTAAATAGAGTTCACTTTCACCTTGACAGCCTACAATGAATTGATATGAAGACATGTCTACACTTAAGAAAAGAACTAACCTAGAATGATTTTTGAAGCTAAAATATATCTTCTCAATTTTTGTTTGGAATTACATTTATACTTACATGTCTTAGTTTGGATAAAAAGAATAAAGCAAAAATGAAAAATTTACAGATTCACATGTATGAATTATTGTATATGATGGAGTTCAGTATCTAGCATTCATATCTGAGGTGTTCTTTTTCAGTATACTGTCAAAATTCTATTGGCAGATAAACATTAAAAAATGTTAAAGCTCTGCTCAGTATGACTGTTTGTTGGCTGTCATCAAGCAAAGCCAAGTTTCCCCAGTTGGATTGCCAGCCAGGTCACATGCCTGGGTTGTGGGCCAGGTCCCCAGTTGGGGTGCACTGGGGAGGAAACTGATTGACGTTTCTCTCCCTCACTTATCCTCTCTTTTAAAAATAAATACATAAAATATTTAAAAATAAATAAATAGTCAAAATGTGACAGACACCTGTCACTTTCTTATAGAGGGAGCTCTGTTACACTAAGGAGGGAACTTACCACTTCAGAAAGAGCCAACTTTGTGTCTTCTTCCACATGGCCTGCATTGTAAGCACAAGGACACCAGTGATGTGCACAGACGCTTAAGGACGCACTGTGTTTTCTCTTGTAGAACATCAGGGAAAGGTGCAAAGTACCCCCCCCACCTTATCCACAGTTTTGCCATCCACTGTTTCAGTTATACGCTGTCAACCATGATCCCAGAATATTAAATGGAGAATTCTGTCACACTTTATCTCATTATGTAGGCATTGTATTATCTCATATTATCACAAGAAGAAAAAGAGGGAGTGAAGTAGAGTAAGGTACTTTGAGAGAGAGAAAGTGAAAACAAGAGAGAGAACCATAACGTTTACATAACTTTTATTATAGTATACTATTATAATTGTTCTATTTTATTATCAATTATCATATAAATGAATCTTTAAATTGTATCATAAGTATGTTTGTATGCATAGGACAAAGACACAGTATATATAAAACCACTTCCCTGAATTAACTGCTTCTTCAAACTGAAATAAGACATGTGACTAATCAACATAAAAAGTACAACACTGTACTGAACATTATATTGTGCACTGCTGTGATTCTCTTTAATATTTATATTTTTGCTATCATCTAATTTAAAATTACCAACAGATTAATACTTTAATGGTGTTATTCATCTCATATCTGGAGTTTATATTTTCATTTTCACAAAGCAATACTTTCTATTTATTGCATAAAAGTTTAGTTTCTCAATCTTATTAAAGGTACATGTTTCTATTTATGAGTTTGGGGTTATATAATGAGCAACCTGGATGCTGCTTCTTGTCACCTACTCATTGGTAACTTTCTGCAACATAAATTATTTGAAATGTACCTTAAGAAATTTGGGGAAAAGAGGGAATACACATAGACAAATAAATATTACAAAATATATTCAATGTCAATGTTCTTTAATCAGACAAAGGGAATTTAGGTCCTTATTCAGTGTGAATTTGTACTCCTTTTAGACATCATTGTGATGATTATGTTTATTTAATATAAACAAACTGAAGACAAATGTGAAAATTTAGGTTTTTAAACACAGTATAAGAGGTACCTCTGTAGAAAGAAAGGTTAGAAAAATAATCAGAAGAAGATTCTAAAATGATGGCAAAAGAGAGAATAAGAAAGGAAAGAAAGGAAAGGAGCAAGGGAAGGAGGAAAGAGGGAGAAAGGATGAGAGGGAGAGAGAGAGAAATATTTTTAAGATAATTTTCCCTTGTGAATTTGTTTCTTTTAAATTGTTTATGGTTTGATTCAGTAGATTAGATTTTAAGTTCTTACCTGCTTTGGTCACCATTTTATAACTAGAAACTATTACATCGTTGAATCACAGAAGATATATACAGGTAATGTCTGTTGAGGGTAGACAGATGGATGCCAGCTGGCTGCGTGGGTGAACTGCTGGACTCGCAGGTTGCACTTAACTTTTTTTCTTGCTACTTTTTGTCATTTATTGTGTGTGTACGTGTGTGTTCTTTGTACCTGGCATAATTATCCACTCTAAGTAAAACAAGTCTCAAAAAAAGGTATGGATTTTACAAACTTTTTATGAATGCAATTTTAGACATTGGTGCCTATTCCCAAACAACGCTGAAGCTAGCATAGCCTCCTCCCAGTCTTCTCACCTCTTAGTCTAAGGGGTTTACTTGGAAACTAATGCTACTTACAAAATTACTCCGTGTTAGGAAACCTAATAAAATTTTTAAAAATCTGTATATAGAGTTAATTTGATTATTAGATTAACATTGTCATCAATGTTGCTTTGAATAGATTTATTAAGTGCTATCATTATAGATATTATGATTACTGTCATATATGAAGGGACATTCAGAAGTTAATTCTTCATACAGTTTCCTCTTTCCCTGGCTATTTGTTTGTTTTGTTTAACATCATCTGAGTTGATGGTTCTCAGTTCTCAAAAGACTAGTTTATACTGAATTTATCTAAATAATATTGGAAAGAACCAGAAAACTCAGGAATGTCTTCAGTGATTCCATAAGATATGTGAGAATCTTCAGTCACTGTAGTTCGTTACAAAACACCAGGGACTTTCTTGGATTGAATTCAAGCCCCAGGGTGTCCCTATAATATATTCTAGTCCAGACTCCCACTGCAGAGATCTAACTACCTTAGACCATGATAGACCTCGACCTACAAATGTTGGCCTCATGGAACTCTGCCTAATCATTTCATTCACTCAACAGATACCTCCCTTCAAATGCAACTTCTGAATAAACCCATTCGACACTGACTTTGCTGTTTCTTTTGCAGATGCCTGCAGAACTGAATCTCAGTTGAGACAATTGCATACAAAGAGAGGGAGAGGAGATTACTGAGTCAGACAGATCTTGCTTTTGAAGTAAAATACTCAAAGTAAAAATAGAATTTTTGGTGCAGTGATGGGGAAAAAGCTGGAATCTGGAGATTTATAGAGCATTTCAAACTAAGGGAACAGCAAATGGAAATTCTGCCACAAAAAAAGGAGGGGACAGATTTAGGGCCTGATGGCTAATATGTGTTTGAGATTCTATCTGGACAGCAATGGGAAGCCACTAAGTTGGTTCAGTGATGGGTGTAATATAACCAGTATAAATTTCTAAGATATCATTTTGGCTAGAGTGAGAAAATAGATTGGAGAGTGACTAAAATGGATGCAGGAATGAAAACAGGAGTCTAAGTATAAAAAATACAATATCCACAGCAATAGTGCCATGTATACTTGTACTTAATGTTTGTCTTTGAAATATCACAGTGATCTACTGATGAAGTTTTATTTCTATCCCACTTTGATTAAATAGGCTTAAAATATAAAATATCTTGTCCAAAGTCTCCTAGACACAAAAATGCTCATGTTGACAGTGTCCAGATTTACTTTCAGACAAATTACTCCAGAGAAGAACAAAACAAAAAAAGGCAACAAAAGGAAAATTTTGAAATTTATTATTGGTTTGAACTCTGTTGGAAAACCCTAAAAATCGAGAAAAACAAGCATTTCAGTTTCATACCACTTCATAGTTATATATCATAAAATTGTTGGAAATCAATTACATTTTCCATAATGTTTACAAATAATATTTCCCTAGGGAAATACATGCATGTATGTGTGTGTGTAATTATCACACAACTAAGTTCGTTGTTAACTGCTCAATTGAAATTCCTCCCATTACCAGCAGACTTGATTTCTAAACCTTATTTATTATCCTTTCATTATACTCTTTTTTGCATTTATTCTTAAATCTCCTTGTAACTCTTCCAAAACCCAGACCTTTGCTTTTGCCACTAATAGTTTTATTTCAGGAGGCCATCTAGCTTAATGAGTAAGTGCATAGACTAAACTTAGTCACTTTCAGGATATCCAGTCTTCTGATCTTGTAAACACTATCTTCTCTATGCATGCTTCTCACTGGTAGACAGAAGTTATCAATGCCATTGTTCTCACGTATGTGGAAAATGCATGTAAAGTCCTTTAGAACATACCTGCTATACACCAGATGCTCACTAAATGTTGGTTATTAAATGCTAGCTATTGACAAAATAGAAGCCCTCTCGTATTTCTGTCACCTACTACACCTGTCCTCTTCCCTCATCATTCTTTTCTTCCCCTGGACATGAATCCTTTCTCCTGTCAAATGCCAGGCATGAACTCATTCCTCTGAATCCCATCACTTCTCTTGTTTTCAAAAGCTCCCCTCTTTTAGGAATCTTCTGTGAACTGCACTTTCTCTCATCCATTCTATGGAGTCTCCTTGTCATTAACATGAGAACATGCTTGTCTTCCATGTTAAAACAAAATAACATAACTCTTGACATTCTCAAGTTACCTTCTTATTTCCTGATCCCATTTTAGGCATGTTTTAGAAAGGTTTGTTAGTAGATCATTCTCCATGTTCTTGAATCCCAGTCAGAAGTAGTGTCACTCCCATCAGACAACTTTATCCACTATGAAAACATAGTCTTCTCATTTCCATCTTGCCACATTCAAAGCTTGCCTCCGTTGCTCCATATTCTGAAGACTAGCAAATATGCACTCTCCCTTTCCTTTTGCCTGGTGTCTATGCTCACTTATAAGCTGTTTAATTGCTATCACTACTGGGAAAGATGTCTCAAACATATCAAACTTGTGCAATAGAGAACATCTGATCCCCAATCCACCTCCATCCTCCAGCCCATAAATTGTTCTACTCACCACATGATTGTTTGAGAAGTGATGGAGGCTCTAACCATTATTCTTGCCTCCATGTTTCTCATGACAGCTCCTCCCACTTCTACAACCCCTACACTCTTCAGAAAGTATCCTCCTTCCTCCTTTACTCACCATAGAATAAAACCCCTCTGATCACTACTTCTTTAACCTTCATTTAGGGCAGCATAATGTGTTACATGAATTGATGCCATAGTTTCCCAGTTCATTAACACCCCTGCTATCATAGCCCTTCCAAAACGTTCTCCACAAACCCGCAAGAGTGATCTTAAAATATATATCTGTACATGCCATTCTTCTGTATCTATCATAACAGTGGTTTACTGCCCTTTAGCTTCATGTATGAGTGTTCAACACATTTGATTTAGTGTCTAGTACAAGCAGATATATTTTGTGTGTGTGAATGAATGATTTTAATCATTTAATAATCACTGTTAGAAGTAGGGCTATGGAGAATGGTCACAGAAGGCTAGATATGGACCCTGACCCTTCTACCTACTAGTCAGTTCAGCTCTATGGGCTTCAGTTTCCTCATCTCTAAGGCAGCGGGTTTCACCCTTTTTCGTCTCATGGCACATGCAAACTAATCACTCAAATTCTGTGGCACCAGAACACTTAGTACTTTTTTTTTTTTTTTTTTTTTGCTGATAGGATGAAAAATAGGATAATTTTAATTCATTCACACTAGATGGCTATTGTTGTTGTGGCTCTTGTCATATTTTTTTATTTGACAATCTAAGGGAAAGGAGGTCAGTGTCCCAGGCTAAACAGTCAGGCAATGTATGCTTTAAAAATGCTTGCAGCACACTGGTTGAAAAGTGCTCCTCTAAGCTAATAACAGTAAGTATGCCAAAGTTCAGTAAAAGAATTAAAAGAATTAAATTAACAGAAAAATCCATTCGCAAATAATGGCGATGGTGACGATGATGATAATGGTCCACCAATTTATCTGGATGTAAAATTTTTATCCACATTGTTTTAAGCACAGACAGCATTAACTGCTTACTAAGGAGATCTTCTAATCATATCTCAATAAATAAAAGATATTAATAAAAACCAGAATTTTCACATTAAAATGATATTTTATTTTTCTTTTATTGCCCTTGGGCATTTATTTGCTTCTCACTTCTAACACCAAATGTTTTCAAAGTCAGTGGTGAACACCAGCTTTATTATAACCAGAAGATCTTGGCAACCTATGCACGGCAGAGAGTGGCGAAGTGGAGCACCTGATGAGATACTTTCAAAATATAAACCAGCATTTTATTTGGTCTCCAGTCTCACCTTATAATATCTCTGCATTGGACCTCTTTTTACAGTGGAATAAGGCCACGATTGCAGTGCTTTATTCACCAGAAAAGAGGCCTTCGTAACATCGCATTTCACATTAGGTAAAACAAATAAAGAAATTAGAAACTGGCACTTCGCCAAGAAAAGAATAACAATTTACCTCCACAAAGATGTTAAATGAGTCATCATTTTTCTTTTTGTTGGGATAACGTCTGTCTAAATTTTATTTCTTTCTTGTTGCTGGTTACAATTAGTGTACGATATTTATAGTGACATTTGAGAGACAAATATTGTCAGCTTACCTTCCCCTCCTGCATATTAATAGCCAAAATAATTTGGATTCAATTCAATAGAGACGACATTTCTTTACTTTTTTTTCCAACCACTTAAGCCTGCATTAGGGTTTAAAAGACCCTCAGCACCTCCCCCACAGCCTCCATCCAAAAGAAAAAAAATCAATTTTCTGGGATTTCTATAGCCCTTTTTTTTTTTTTTTGTTTCCATAGCATTCAAGGGCAAGCTGAGAAGGAGAGAAAAAAAAAAGAGAGAGATTTATTTCCAACGCTAGCAAAAGCTGAGTCCCAAGATAAAAGAAAAAGCCAAGCATAATGAGAAAAGAGAAAGTAAAAAAAAAAAGCAAACTCCTATAGATCTGAACTAAATATGACCTTTGTTCTGAAAACTCAAAGAGTCATAAATTATAAGAGAACCGAGGACATCATCTATGCCGCTGAAGCTCTACCTACTGCTTGACTAGGGAGCTGAGCGACAATACACAGATGGAGGGCAATGGATTTATGAAGGTACGTGCCAGCTCCCAGGATAGGGCTTGAAATGTACACTTGCTGTTGGCACGTGAACTGAGGCTTTGTTTGCTCTAATGCCAGAACTGCACGCTCGCATTCTGCCTTTTCTGTGCCAAAGTTAGATGCTCAGATTTGAAAGCTAAAATTTATCAAGTTTTAGCACTGCCTCTCCAAAGCTGAATGATAACAGATAAAAAGGTACATTTTTTCCCTTCAATTTAAAAGTAGGACTGCCACATGAAAAAAATATCACTCCCCTCAAAAGACTTTGATGTGAAATATTTCCTTGTCAATGAGGGCATCTAAAAGATGCTAGAAAGCTTTTTTTGTCTGCTTCAATTTTTCATCAGGTCACATAGTCTTGTGTCAATTTCCTCAGACTTTTAGATTTTGATATATAATTATTTTCTCTGTCCTAGTCATATCCCTTGAACTTAAAAACTGCTTTAACACAAATCATAAGCCATTCAAAGAAAAATTAAGGAGACTATTTAGTTTCTAGCCAGTTTTTCAAAAATGTGATTCTGTTGTAATCTAAAACCTCACGATTTCATTTTGTCTTGGTAGCACAAAATTATTTTCTCAGTTTTAATACTGAAGCTCTAACATGTGGATATATCATGCTTATAATATAAAAAAGCTATGGAAACTTATTCTCTATAGTAAGAAATGCTTATCAAGTGCTCACGAATTACATTCTTGAAGTTTTAAACTCCACGTCACCATTTCTCTTTTCTTTCTTGCACCATAGAATCAGCCAAAGAAAAATATAAAAAGGGCTATTGCCCTGACCCACCCCAGACCAATTAAATCAGAATCTCTGAAGGTAGTGCTTAGGCACCAATGATCTTTAAAGCTCCCCAGTTTATTCTAATGTATAGTTGGAGTTGAGAACGCTCTTGTATATAAAGGTCTATTCTTTGTTTTTGTGAAAGCAAAGCAAGGAAGTACTGAGAAAGCAAACCAAGTAAAGAATAATCCTAAAAAGGTGATCTTAACAGAAAAGAATATATATTACCTTTTTATTTATTTTTATTTTTTTATTTATTGAATTTATTGGGGGATATTGCTTAATAAAAAATTTAGATTTTAGATGTTCAGTGCTATAATTCATCATCTGTATATTGTATTGTGTGTTTACCAACCCAAGTCAAGTCTCCTTCCATCACCATTTATTACCCTCATACCCTCTTCTACCTCAGCCCACCGCCTTTCCCTCTAGGAATCAGCATACTATTATCTATGAGGGTTTTGAGGCTTTTTGAGGATATTGATTAATCCCTTTACCTTTGCACTCAACCTCTCAACTTCCCTTCCTGTCTGACAGCTATCAGTCTGTTCTTTGTATCTATGTTCTGTTTCTATTTTGTTTGTTAGTATTTTTTGTTCATTAGATTCCACATATAAGTGAAATCATATGGAAATTGACTCTCCGATTGGCCTATTTCACTTAGTATAATGCTCTCCAGGTTCATTCATGCATTTGCAAAAGATAAGAGTTTCCTCTTTTTTAATGGACAAGTAGTATTCCATGGTGTAAATGAACTAAATGTTTTTATCCACTTACTGATGGACACTTGGGCTTCTTTCAAATCTTTGGTATAAATAACACTGAAATGAACATAGGGATGCATATATACTTTCAACTCGGTGTTTTGAATGATTGGACTAGTATATATTCCCAGAAGTGGAATCACTGGATCATAAAGCAGTTCTATTTTTAATTTTTGGAAGTAACTCCATGCTGTGTTCCACAGTGGCTGCAATGATCTGCATTTCCACTAACAGTGCACAAGGATTCCTTTTTCTCTGCATCCTCACCAACAGTTGTTTGTTGAACAATTTATTAATGATGGTCATTCTGACAAGTGTGAGGTGATACATTGTTATGGTTCTAATTTGCATTTCTCTGATGATTTGTGACCTTGAGCATTTTTTCATATAACTATTGGTCATCTGTATGTCCTCTTTGGAGAAGTATTTATTCATGTTGTTCACCCATTTATAAATTGGATTGTTTGCTTTTTGATGTTGAGTTTTATAAATCCTCTATACATTTTGGATGTTAACCTCCTTATCAGATGTATATCGGCAAATGCATGTTCCCATTCATTTTGTTGATGGCTTTTTTTTGCTGTTCAAAATCTTTTTAGTTTGACATAGTCCCATTTGTTTATTTTTTGTTCCCCTTTCCAAAAGAGATCACAAAAATCACAAAAATATTGCTTGAGAAATTACTGCCTATGTTTACTTCCATGGTTTTTATAACTTAGCATCTAAAACTTAAATCTTGAATCTATTTAGAATTTATTATTGGGTGTGGTGTAAGAAAGTGGTCTGGTTTCATTTTTTCCATGTATCTGTCCAATTTTCCCAATACCATTTATTTAATAGATTGTCTTTACCACCTTGTATAGTCTTGCCTTCTTTGTCAAATATCAATTCACTGAAAAGTCATTGATTTATTTTTCTGGCTCTCTATTCTGTTCCATTGATCTATATGTCCATTTTTTAAGTTAGTATCATGCTATTTTGATTACTATGGTTTTGTAGTATAATTTTATAAGAAGTAGTGTGATTCCTGCAAATTTGTTTTTCTTTTTGAAGATTTCTTTGGCTATTTGGGGTCTTTTGTGGCTGCATATAAATTTTTGGAATATTTGTTCTAGTTATGTGAACCACAAAAGGCATCCAAATTGGAAAGGAAGAAGTGAAACTGTCACTATTTGCAGATGACATGATTCTGTATGTAGAGAACCCTGAAGATTCCACAGAGAAGAATTACTATATTGATAAAGGAATTTATTAAAGATGCAGGATACAAAATCAATATCCAGAAATCACTTTTATTTTTATATACCAATAATGATCTATCAGAAAGAGAAACTGAGAACATAATCCCATTTATAATAGCATCAAAAATAATACCTAGAAATAAATTTAACTGTGGTTTAAAAGACATGTACTCAGAAAATTATGACACTAAATAAAGAAATCTAAGAAGATCAAATAAGTGAAAGCAAATATTGTGTTTATGAATAGAAAGAATTAGCATCATTATAATTTCCATGTTACCCCAAGCAATTTGGAGATTCAACACAATTTTTATCAAGATACTTTACCTTTTTAGTCACCTGCTAACATTTAGTAACATGAGAAATAAGGGTACTGTAAAGAATTACCAGATTTTCTTGTTTGTACTTCACTTTGTGTTTCTTTTTTGTATATTTTATAGGAACATTAACATGTAAAGAATCTAATAATGTAAGAGCTACTTGTATGTGGAAAGGGAAACTGCGTATGTGAGTATCGTCCTACAAACTGTCTATGTAGTAAATCTGCAACTGGAAAATGGAACGTAAAATGCTTTCTCCACCTTGTTGTCTAACAAGGGCAAATGGGAAACAGCACTCAGTCAAATGCTAGACAACATTCACAGGGGAAACTCAGCAGTACTGCACATTGGGTTCATTCTAGGGCAGCACACAGAGTTCTCACACAGGCATTTCAGACGGCGAGAGACCGGCCTGCTCTGGAGCTGTAGGACTCTAAAGCTACACAATTAAGTAAATGTAGATCTTTTCTGGTATCATCAGGGCTATGACATAAGAGCAGGATGGCATGGTAGACACTTGGTTCTAACCCTATCCTGACATCCCAGTATTTGAAGTTAGATAAAACACTAACCCTTCCTTTGGAATGATCAGACATGGGGGTTCAATCCTTTCAGTCACAATTATGTGATCTAGCCTACTAGTGGCAGCATTTGCTGTGTCAAAATTCATGATGGGGAGAAACCTTGAGGTTTAGCCAGGATTGATTGTGTTAAACCAAAAGTCATTGCTAGCTTCTCCCCTAGGCTTTACTTGACTTTACTTAATGCCAACTCTTTTCCTGGAATGCTAACCAGGAGGAGATCAATCTCCTAGCGAATCAAGCTAATACCATCATTCAATCTACTCCTCTCATTCAAAGGAGAGCATCATGTCCATTGTGTTAGTCACTCTTACTATTTAGCTCTTGAAGGGTGTCAAGGCAATCATCAGAATCCCAAGAGACACTAGGATCTGGTTATAATTGGCTGAGTATCACCCTGAGGGTATAGACCATCCATACTTGAAGCTAGTAGAGGAGGGTAATTTTTAAGAAAAGTCTATGGGCATATAGAGTCTATTCTACAAAGTGTAACAGGAGTGTCTTTTTAGGTGAATTAGTAACTACAGCTGTGCTCCAAGTGTCCTGCAATTCTGAGGAGCCCCAAATATGTTGAAGGAAGGAAGAACCAATTTACACCACTTGTTTAGCCACAGGTATTAGATCTTATGGAGTAGGCATTAAGTAAAAACACATGAGCTCAATGAAATGGTGTTAGTCAATATTTATTGAGCATTTAAAATGAGTAAGAAACCCTTTTAAATATTTTCATTTAATGGCTCATTATTTCTCACTATAACTGTCAAAAATTATTATTACTATTATTCCATTTTTAGAGGAGAAAATTGAGGTATTTGGTCACTAGGCAAAGATTATGAGGGAAATAAATAGTAGAGCTTGATTTCAAATTATACATCCTGGATTCATACTCTCCATCACTGCTGGTTACAAGCATGAGTGGACCACATTTTCTGGACAATGAATTGCTGAGAAACACTAGTGACAGTTGGAAAACTATTTAGGGCATTATTGCAATGGTGAATGTAACATAGATAAGGATACATCATTGGAACAGAAAAAAGTGCACAGATTCAACAGATATTTAGGAGGTTGAATCAGCAAGACTTTGTGATTGAATGGCTTTCTGTCTTGTGAAAGGGGATAGGGTGCATTACGAAAAAAGAGGTTTGTATCTAAAAGATCGTGAGTTCCGTTGGGCATAAGAAGTTCATGGGGCCTATCATATGTCAGTTGGAGTAATCAAGTAGGTTGCTGTATGTATTATTTGCATTTCCTCTGATGATCAGAGGAATTGCTTTGGCCAGATGGCTAAGTGTATATTTCAGTGACGCTAGTGGAGGTAAATAGATTACTGAAAAGGAAAATAGAGAAAAGGTGTTCAGAGCACATCTCACATTGCTGGCCATTTGAAACCAAAGCAATGGAAGGGCAGCCCACAGTTCACATTGAGAAGAATGGACTAGAGAAGTAGCAAAATTATGCCTAGAATTATGAAATCTCAAGTGTAAAGGAGCTGGGACAAAGGGAAAATGTATTTTCAATAATGCAGAGAAAAAAATTCAAAGTTTGCTGGGAATATAGTTAGACATCATTATAAGATGCAAAAATACCTACATTATTTATAGTCTGGATGTTATAGACAGAAATACTGAAGTGACTGCAAAGTTTTTAAGCTGTAGAGGGGAATTGATTTCAATCTGAATACTGGAAATCAATTTTGCTTTAAAAAATCAGAGAATTAATTACTACTAATGATAAAATAAATATGACAGAAATCATGGGAATACAAAATTGGACAGCTAAACATATATCTGCGATCTGATCACTTTTATACATTTAAAGTTATGATTTGAAAAATAAAGAGTGTGTCTAAATATTCTGATGTATGCCAGTAATGTTGGATTGTGTAGGCCTTTCCATAGACAATCAGGCATTAAGGTGTATTAAGCACCAACCGTAATTAATAAGGTCACTATAGATGTTCTTGAATACATTTCATAAAACTTGTTCAATTTTAGGAAGATATTTTTCTAACTGTTTATCTAGTCTATCTTCAGAAAATATTCCCAAGTATCCTCAAGTTGTTAAATACTTACTACCTTATTCTTTATCAAACATTTAATGTTCAGGTTTCATATAATGGAGTGTTTCTTTAAATAACATTGTACTTGAACATTCATATTGTTAACATTACAAAATTGTCTTTATAAATAATTACCTAGTATATATTATGGGTAACATTTCTCACTACAGTAATAAAATTTAAATAAATATATATGGATATGGTATAGATTCAAATAAAGAATGTCTATAGGTAATTGTTGTCCAATATTTAGTATTTAAAAGACATTGAGTTAAGAATTTAAGCACTGGCTGGTGTGGCTCAGTGAATTGAGTGCTGGCCTGTGAACCAAAGCATCACTGGTTTGATTCCCAGTCAGGGTACATGCCTGGGTTGCAGGTCAAGGCCCCAGTAGGGGATGTTCAAGAGGCAACCACACATTAATGTTTTCTCCCTCTCTTTCTCCTTCCTTTCCGCTCTAAAATAAATCAAATCTTAAAAAAAATGTTTAAAAAAAACTTTGATTAAATGTGTGCTAAAGTCTAGACTCTCCATTTTAAGTCTCTTAGGGATAAAAAAATACTCTCTCCTTCATTTTCTATTCCTGTTCAGACTAAGTTCATATTAACATTGACGTTGCTCAACAGTTCTCTCAAATATGTAACCTTGCGATGAAGTATATATCCTTATACAATGTCTTCTATTTTTATTTAACTTTAGAGGTAAACAGTTAAATTGGATGATCTATAGGCACCTTTCTAGGTCTAATTATTTTTATTCCTATATATATGTGTGTGTGTGTGTATGTGTGTGCACTTATATAAGTCTGATGCTTGATTACTTTTCCACCATGACTAAATTATTTTAACAATTATTTATAGAGGTCACAAAATAGATTAATGTGTGTGTTATAAAAATACTAAAAAATGTAGATATCTGCTAACATCAGTGGTATCCTGCTCTTTATGTGGAAGGAACAAGAAAACAGAATCCTGGAAAAGATGACTTACATGGGCTCTTACCCTCAGTACAGTGAAATATGAGCTATATTACCTTTGTGAAGTTACTCAGTCTTTTTGAACCTTAATGTCCTTATCTGCAAACTGTAAATGGTAATGTCTAACTCAGGATGCTATTAGAGATTATTTTTCAGGTTAACTCAGTCCTGTTCACTATCATGTTACAAATGACGGTCACACAATGTAATGAATGGAGTGATGTAGGTACTTAACCAATGCTTCAGAAACTGAAAAAGGGAAACATTTCTTTCTGAATAAGATGAAGAAGAATCTGTCTTGAATTGGTCAGAGTTAGACAGGCAGACAAAGGAAGGATGACTTTTTAGGCAGAGACAGCTGTCTCGCTCCATGGCATGCAGCAGTATGAAAAGTTGGGAAGCAGAAACCACGGAGACAGCAGGGGATGATACCAGGAAAGGTTAAGTTGTAACGTGGGTCTCTTAGGCACAGTGCAGACTGTTAAACAGGACAGTGACTTAACCCGAGTTCACTGGAAATTATTTTCACAGTGACTCGTAGACCAATCGGAAATGTTGAAATAAAAGACGACTGAAGTAATCCAGGTTAGGGACCATGTGGTCCTAAACCACCGGGATAGAACTGGATTAAATAAAAGGTGGCCCAAGCAGACAGTGTTGGAACACGAAAGGAAAAGGAAAGCCTCCTTGGTCACATTTCCCCAAAAGAACTGCATGGCCTCGCACTGTAGCTCCTCTTCCCACAGCATCCTAAGCTCCCTTCTCACCCTCTTCTGTCACCTTGTGTGACCCACTCAAGTCCAAACCTAGTCTATTACAGAAACTTTTTTTCAGTTCTATGTGGAGAATGTAGGATATAAAGGAATAATTACGGTTGAAGGCGAATTTTTAAACAGTAGATAAATATTATAATACTCATAGTTAGCAGTTCACTAGAAATGAAAGAAAATCTCCTCCAGATCTAGATTTCTACTTTTTTACTTATTCTTTTTATTATTTTATTTTAATTGTTGTTCTTGTACAGTTTTCTGTCTTTTACTCCCACCTCAGCTCACCACCCCAGCCCTCCCCACCTCTCTCCCATTTCCACCCCCCCCATTTTTTGTCCACGTGTCCTTTATACTTGTTGCTCTAAACCCTTCCCCCTTTCCCCTGAAATTCACTCCGCTCTCCCCTTTGGTGACTGTCAGCCTGTTCTCTATTTCAGTGTCTTTGGTTAGATTTCTACTTTTGATCTGCAGTTACACACACACACACACACACACACACACACACACACATTTTTTTTTTTTTTGGCCTGGAATCACCTTTGCAATGTGTGTAAAAATAAACTCATTATTTTTTCTGCCAATACATATTTTCCTTCTTTATTCCTTACCAATGATGTATTCATGCACCCAAGGTGAAAGCAATGCCATAATGCCCAACGTATAATTTTCAAATCTAATTTGTTGGGCCTATTAATATAAGGCCAGAGGAGAGGAAATGATGAAAGTTTGCTATTTGGGGAAGTTTGAGTAAAAGGAAGGTAGAAGACAGTAATTTTTAGCTGACTATTTAGTTCAGAAACTTCCCAGGCAGTATATCAATATTATATTTGATTACTTTTTCCTCACATTATTTATCATCCACAAGCTCCTTTCTATTGTTGCTAATCCTATTAACATTAGAAATGGTGCTACAGTGCACTGTGTACTTTGCCTTTTTTATTTGATTATGCTTGTATTTTGCTCTAAGTATAGTGAATATTATGAGTTATGACTATAACTCTCAAAGAAGAATCATCTCTAGATTGAACAAGGAAATTTAAGTTAACATAAATTTTTATTATTTCTATCTAATTGAATTACATTATTTGATATATATATACATATATAGTTTTTTGATAATTTATTTTTGGGAAAGAATACATAGTTATAGTTTTCTCATCTATTAGACTATAAAATAGTAATTTATTTCCCTAATATTATTGATCTACAATCAATTAAAATTATGTTTGAGCTACATTTGTACTAAATGTTTTGCTACTATTTTTCTTACCCTACTTTATTCATTCTAGTAATATTTAGTGAGTATATACTATAAGTTATATTTATGTTTTTCAATTTAAACTACTTGATTATAATGTAAATAATCTAAAACAGTGAACTTTAAAATAATTTGAAAGGCTTGGCTAGATTAAAAAGTCTGTATACTGATAGCATTAATGCTAAACTAGAAAACTGAGTACTAAAAGCCAAAATACAAAATCAAGTCTGTCTTTTAAAATATTTGCTTTTCTATCTAGCTTGTTTTATGAGGTAATATAGTTTTCAGTAAGAAAGCGAAAATATTTCTGAATGAAACCAAATTCATTTTATTTTATATTTGTATTTTATTTTATATTTTCATTTCTTTATTTTATTTTATTTATTGTTGTTCAAGTACAGTTTTTTGTCTTCTACCCCCATCTCAGCCCACTGCCCCAGCCCTCCCCACCTCCCTCCCGTTTCCACTCCTCCAATGTTTTTGTCTATGTGTCCTTCATACTTGTTCCTGTAAACTCTTCCCCTTTTCCCCTGGAATTCCCTCCTCTCACCTCTGATCACTGTCAGCCTGTTCTCAATTTCAGTGTCTTTGGTTATATTTTGCTCGTTTGTTTGTTTTGTTGATTAGGTTCCTATTAAAGTTGAGATCATATGGTATTTGTCTTTCATCATCTGGTTTATTTCGCTTAGTATGATGCTCTCCAGTTCTATCCATGCTGTTGCAAAGGGTAGGAGCTCCTTCTTTCTTTCTGCTGCATAGAATTCCATTGTGTAAATGTACCACAGTTTTTTGATCCATTCATTTACTGATGGGCACCTAAGTTGCTTCCAACACTTGGCTATTGTAAATTGTGCTGCTATTAACATAGAGGTGTTTAGGTTCTTTCGGATTGGTGTTTGAGTGTTCTTAGGATATAATCCTAGCAGTGGAATTGCTGGGTCAAAAAGTAGATCCATTTTTAGTTTTCTGAGAAAATTCCATACTGTTTTCCATAGTGGTTGTACCAGTCTGCAATCCCATCAACAGTGCCCTAGGGTCCCCTTTTCTATACAACCTCTGCAACACTTGCTGTCTGTTGCTTTGTTTATGATGGCCATTCCGATTGGTGTGAAGTAGTATCTCATTGTGGTTTTAATTTGTATCTCTCTGATAGCTAGTGATACTGAGCATCTTTTCATGTGTCTCTTTATCCTCTGTATGTCCTTCTTGGAGAAGTGTCTGCCCAAGTCCTTTGCCCATTTTTTAATTGGGTTACTTGTCTTCTTAGAGTGGAGTTGTGTGAGTTCATATATTTTGGAGATTAAACGCTTGTTTGAGGTATCATTAGCAAATATGTTTTCCCATACTGTTGGTTCTCTTTTTATTTTAATACTGTTTTATTTGGCCATGCAGAAACTTTTTAATTTGATGAGATCCCATTTGTTTATTCTTTCCTTTATGTCCCTTGCTTTAGGGGACATATCAGTGAAAATGTTGCTGCATGAAATATCTGCGATTTTCCTGCTTAAAGTCCTTTTCCTCTAGGACTTTAATGGTGTTACAATTTATATTTAAATCTTTTATCCACCTTGAATTTATTTTTTGTGTATGGTGTAAGTTGGTGCTCGAGTTTCATTTTTTTTTTTTTTTTTTGCATGTAGTTGTCCAGCTCTCCCAACACCATTTGTTGAAGAGGCTATTTTTACTCCATTTTATGCTGCTGTCCCCTTCATCAAACATTAATTGACTGTAGAGACTTGGGTTTATTTCTGGGCTCTCTATTCTGTTCCATTGGTCTCTCTCTATATTTTTTTATGCTAGTACCAGGCTGTTTTGATTATAGTTTGGTATCAAGTATTGTGGTCCCTCCTACTTTGCTCTTCTTTCTCAAAATTGCAGCAGCTATTTGGGGTCATTTATGGTTCCATATAAAGTTTTGAAGTGTGAAATGAAATTCTTACCAAGTATAGATACCCTCAACATATTTGTTTATGGTTTTCATGTTTCAAATGAGATCATATATGAAATCAATAAACAATTACCTTAATATCTTATCAAGAAATTATAGCAATAATCTATTGAAGACATTAATGTGAAATGACTTTGCTTACCATCTTCTTTTGATTTAAAATGACTTCTTATAAGGTGCTCATTAGTAATTAATATATTGTTTTTTAGTTTTGAGTTTGATGACATATAAATTAATATTTTTTATGTTAAACTAGCACAAAATACTTTTAGAATGAGTCCTTAAATTTCTTACTAAAGTTCCTTTTTTGAATTAATAACATTAATAATTTTGACTTCCGAATGAACAATTTATAATCTAAGTTATACTGATAAAGAGAACGGTGGAACTAAAATTTGATGCAATTTCTCTACTCTCTTCTATTAATACTGACTTCTAGATCTTTAAATGCATGTTCTATACATATGTGGACTTTACAGTTTCTTAGTGTTTTATTGTGTACAAATGTAGTGAAATAAATTTATTTATAATTAAATATTCTATTAAGATTTAGAAGGATCTGTCTTTGAAGGTATATAGATTTAAAATTCTTGTTGGTGGCAAGGCAAATAATATATTTGTATGTCCTGCTCTGTGTCTCCTCATTTTATGTCCTATTCAGGTCTCTACACAATTTTTATAGATACATAATGTGAAATAATAACAATGGCAATAATAATAATGTGAATTTCAAAGCAATCATCTCCAAATGGCAATCTTTCCTAACAAACAAAAATATGATGTTAGCATATTTAATCTGATAATCGTGTCATCTTGAGCATA
Organism: Glossophaga mutica; assembly: GCA_039655065.1. Taxonomy (NCBI): domain Eukaryota; kingdom Metazoa; phylum Chordata; class Mammalia; order Chiroptera; family Phyllostomidae; genus Glossophaga; species Glossophaga mutica. The sequence continues at coordinate 21,448,124 of CM077305.1, forward strand.
TGCCAAACTGTTGTGACAAAGAGAAAAAAAAAAACAGGCTTTATGCTTTGTTTGGATTCATTTGTACAGGGTATCCCGCCCAGAGCAGGGATGCATTGTATATGCTGTCTTATTTAAAATCTTTCCATTTGGCACCTAAGCCCTGAGGCAGAATTCCAACCAAATTGTAAGTAGGAATGATGCCAACCTAACAGATGAACGTCAGGTGCCAAAGCCAAGAGTCCATGTTCACATAGCAAATGTGTTTACCCAGGGCATGATTCCAGTTATAAATCTTTAAACAAATTCAGAAAAACTGCCAACATGAAGAGGTTACCCCATTTTCAATTCACCCAGAACAAGGATTAATCTTGAATTTACTTTTAGAGATGCAATTTAGTCACAAATGTCTGTTATCTTTTTATGTTGGAGAAAGACTGTGTAGTTTTTGATTTACATATTTAATTGCTCAATCTTTATTGTTTATCTAGCAGTTTGCCATTAATTCAAAATTTTCTATTGATTTATTTCACGCTGAATTATAGCTTATCAATGGTAAAATGGCATAACATATAAGGCTAATTTATAAAGAAAATTAGTAAAGATTTCCTAAATACTCCCACAGTATTTGCCTAAAGCTGTAAGTGTGGCTATAAATTGGAATATGCATTTGACCTTAACAAGAGAGTAAAATTAATATTTTATGGTTCATTTTATTCATAGAATACTATTGATGAAACAGTGTCAATGGAATAAGTTGCAAATATTTTATTGACTCAGTATTGTGATTCTTAAGAGATACGAACATTTTTAAAATATATAACTCTAGTAAATGTTTTAAAGAAAACTATTCGGCAAGTACTGTTTGCTAAAATAGATTAATTTCTAATCCTAGTTAAAGTTTAATGGATACATACTAAAACTTGTTCAAATTAAGCCTGACTCATCAAGGTAGTTAAAACAGTTAGACATTGGTGTTCTCTTTACATTAAGTTAGCAAATGAAGGGGGCACCAAATTTCAAAGAATGTTCAGTATTTAAAGGCCACAGTTCAAAAAGAAAATATGTACAAAGGAGCATCATTCTTTGAGCTGTTTCCAGTGTGAGAATAAGAACTTTCAAAAGACAGAAATGCCATATAAATAAAGCTTCCAGATGCTTAATATTCCATGTGAAAGCCGAATTCTAATCTTTAGATTATTTTACTAGATTGTGACAGCATAAGATGTAATTCAAATGAAAGCCTTTATGATTTCACTAAATAAGCAAGCTATGCTAATTATAGCAATATCAGATAGCTTTAATATGCACAGAGAAAAATGGCTAATAATTTACTTCAAGTCTGACTTTGGGTTTTTTATAGTTTGTATATATTTGTATATGTGTGTATATTGAAATGAACTCACACTAAAAGCTGAGTATTGAGATCTGTTTTCTTAATTACAATAGATCAGTGCTCTCTTTTTATATAAAAATAATGATTTTTTAAGTGTTTACAAGAGCTCGTAGTACAAAGGAGGAAATCTTCCAATTTACTGTTTTACTGAAATCTTCCAATTACATACTTGTCTCTGTAATTATTCCTAATGACAAAGAATTGTAAAGGTTTACCCTTGGTTTTTACCCTTGGGTTTATTTTATTTATTTTATTTTATTTTATTTTATCATTGTTCAAATATAGTTGTGATAAATAATAACATTTTCTGATTATAGTGTAGTGTTTATGGTCTTGTGTGGAAACTCATCCTCAAGCACTGTTGGTGTGCGTTTGAATTAAAGTCAACTTTCTAGAGGGCGATTGAAAATACTGAGAAAAATGCATAACATTTGCATAACAAAAGATTTAATTAAACTATAATTCTAATGCATGAGTTTCAAATAAATAGTATATTCAAGACATTTAGATTATTTGCAATTGTGTGTCTTTAAAAAAATCTTTATAGCATCCTTAATGTATACCATAGAGCACGTCTGAATTTTTCTTAGGTTCTGAAGCTGGAAGTGGCATGAGGCGACCAAATATTATGCATTTTATCAATATTTTCAATTGCCCTCTAGAAAGTTGACTTTAATTCAAACGCACACCAACAGTGCTTGAGGATGAGTTTCCACGCAAAACCATAAACACTACACTATAATCAGAAAACGTCATTATTTATCATCTGATTAGCAACAGAATGTCATTAAAAATTTTTTTCTGTGATAATAAATGACTTTGAATTATTTGGACTACATTTAGTTTCATAATCTGTATTATGTGAATTTATTATTTGAATGTAAGATTCAACAGTAAAAAGATTATTTTTGTTTAATTTCTATCAGTACCTGAAACAATTTCTGTGACATAGGAGAAACTTATCTTCAACTATTTTGCATAAATTAGCATTTCTTGTATTGTCATTTCTGTTCTTTATACACTTTTCTGTGAAAGTATTGAAAAGAGCCCATGTGTGTTGATTTCTGTGTGTGTGTGTATGTACGTGGGACATTTAACTGTAAAGTTGTGAACTCCTTGTCTGATAAAAATAAACGTCTCTTTTCCTTAATTAGCTTAATTGTGTTTGTGGCATTTTGCCTGCATCTTCCCTTCTTTCTCTTCCTTTCTCTCTATATATATGTGTATATATCTCCACCACCTGGAATATTTTTCTGATAATATGTTAGGTAAATAATTTCATTTTTCTTAATTTCTAAACTGTTATCTTAGCACTACTTAGGAGTTAGCTCTTTTTTTCTCAAAATTGAGTTACATATTTATTATACATATTAAAAATCTTGAAATTTTTGGTCATATTTCTTTTATTTTTGTTTTTTTTTTTATTTTTTAATGTTTATGCTATTCCATGTGTTCCCACTTCTTCATTTCCCAGCTCTTATATCTGCATCTTTTGTTCTGGTCTATTGACATGCTTATTTTCCCCAAGCACCATGTAATTCTATCTCAGTTGGTAATGTATTTTAATATCTGAATGCCTAAACAGTCCTCTATACATTTGATTTCCTATAGATACTCTCTAAATTAGTAAAATTTATAAATATTATTATGTGTACCACATTTTCTTTATCCAGTCCTCTATCAAAGGACACTTTGATTGTTTCCATGTCCTGGCCACCTTGAACAATACTGCAATGAACATAGGCATGTGTATGTCTTTGCAAATACATGTTTACAAGATTTCTGGGTAAATACCAACTAGAGGGATTGCTGGGTCATATGGTAACTTTATTCTTAATTTTTTGAGGAATCTCCAGACTGTTTTCCATAGTGGCTGTACCCACTATAGAAAAATTTCCATTCCCACCAGCAGTGAATGAGGGTACTTTTTCTTCAGAACTTCTCCAAAACTTGTTATCACTTGTTTTGTTGATAATAGCCATACTAACAGGTATTAGGTGGTATCTGATGGTAGTTATGATTTCCATTTCTCTAATAGCTAATGAGGTTGAGCATCTTTTCAAATATCTATTCATCTTTTGTATGTCTTCTTGAGAGAGTTGTAGATTTGGTTCCTCTTGTCTATTTTTCAATTGGATGATTTGTTCCATGTTAAACTTTCTGAGTTCTTTATATATGTTGGATATGAAACCTTTGTCAGACCTATTGTTTGTATATATTGTCTCCCATTCAGTTGGTTTCCTCTTCGTTTTGTTGTTCATTATTTTTGCTGTAAAGAAGCTTTTTAGTCTACTTTTTGCCTTTAATTCCCTTGCCTTTGGAGTAAAATTCATAAAAGGTTCTCCATGACCAAGGTCCATAAGTTTATTATCTATGTTCTATACTATGTAATTTATAGTTTCTGATCATATATTTAGGTCTTTGATCCACTTTGAGTTAATTTTTGTAAATAGGGACAAGCTGTAATCTAGTTTCATTCTTTTGTATGTGACTTTCCAATTTTCCCATCACCATGTATTGAATAGGCTTTCTTTTCTCCATTGTATATTTCTGGCTCTTTTGCTGAAAATTACTTGCTCATATACATGAGGTTTTATATCTTGGCTTTAAATTCTGTTCCTTTGATCTGTGTATCTGTTTTTCTGCCAATACCATGCTGTTTTGATTATCATAGTTCTGTAGTAGAATTTGAAGCCACATAATGTGATGTGGTACATATAAGCAATGGAATACTACTCAGCCATAAAAACAGATGATATACATCCCTTGGTGACAACGTGGATGTACCTTGAGAGCATTATGCTAAGTAAAATAAGTCAGTCAGAAAAAGCTAAGTATCATATAATTCCACTCATATATGGGATATAAAACTGAAACTCATGGAGTCAAACAGCAATGTGGTTTGACAACCACGTTAGAGGGAAGGGGGTGGCTCTCAGAAGGAAGAAAGGGGAGGAGGCCCAGTATATGGTTACAAGAGATGGTTTGATTTTGGGCACTGGGCACACAGTGAAATATACAGATCTAATATCATGGAAATTTACATATGAAACCTTTATGGTATTATTAACCAATGTTGCCCTAATGAATTTAATAAAAAACTATACAAATAAAAATAAATATTTATTATAGACAAACCATTCACCTTATTTTTCATCAAACATATTTTGAGTTGTCTTAGCCACTTTTTCTTCCATAAGCATTTGAGATTTTTATGGAGGAAATGTTTTAATTCCCTACTTGTTTTTTAAACCAAAGTTAACCTTTTGGTTAGAAGTTGAATGTATTGAAATTCTACTTTAAGTCAATATAGGACACCATTGTTCAAATGAAGCATATTTTATACATAGGGTAGGAAGTTAACTCTATCTATTGTGTTAGTCAACCTGGAGCATTACTTAAGTTTCACTATTTGGACTATGAAAGATTTAGAATGCTATGTGCCTGTGTTTGCTTTGTGTTTCCCTCAATTTTCTATGTGCTTACTACATTGTAATTAAAGATTAATTGGTCATGAGTCATATATAAATATTAGGCTTGATGTATATCCATATATATGTACGTAAAATTCTAGATGCATAAACATTTAGCTACAAATATCTAAAAATAATTTCTTTCATTTTAAGATATTGTTTTCCAATAAAGAAAATGTATCATGCTCTATTTTTTTCATACAACAAAAGTAATCAAAATTAACAAGGAATACCTACTTTTCAAAGTTTGATATATTAGGCACAGAATAAGCAATCTTACGAAATAATTAAATGTCAGGCCAAACAAATGCAAGGTTTGTGTGGCTAACCTATTCCTTTCTGACAAGGGCACTGTAATTGAGAGAGAAAATAGACTCCTGTTCGTGTGCAGGACTTATTTCAGGGAAGAGGGGAAAGAACTGGAGAAGTCTGGAAGAGCCGTTAAACCATGATGGAGGTCTGACCCTTTAAAGAAAAATAAAGGAAGTGCAATGTGTTTCCAATAACATTCTAGCAAGTCTATCAGGCAGTCTTTGAGAAACGGTCCATCTTTAGTAAGCTGGTCATGCTCAGCCATTGCCTAGCAGTAGCCCTGGGAAACAGGAAGTCCATGGGGGAATGGGTTCTGGACCTCATAGGTCAGTAACTGGGCTGCTGGTCAAGTACGTAGGAGATCAGCTAGGTATACCGTCATGACACCCTGTGTTTTCCCTTCCAATTTAGATGTCACCACTCAATTTCTTCTATGCATGATTTCTGATTCTTTACTGAAGGGTAGGTTAAAAAGCTCAAGTCAACTGAGAATGAATATGTAATGTTCTACGAGTAGAGTCCATCTACAATGTAAATAATGTATAGTTTAAATAAATTTAGCATAGATGTGTTTAAAATATATTCCAAGTAAGGAGGATCCCCTTGGTTTTGATGAATTAATGTGACATTTAAAAATAAAAGCTCTTCGTGTATGTGGGTAGCAAAGTGCCACAAACCACCTTTATGCTACATTTTTCAATGTTTATTTTTAATGTATTATTGATAACTTTTTTTCTTTATCAAGGATTTAAAACTATCTCAAAAGCAATTCAGGATGTTCTGTGATGAGATATTTTAACTTCTGATAAAAATAATATAGTTACACTCTCTTTTAAATAAGAATCCATCTTTATAACTTAAGGAAGCAGGAAACTAAGTGTGTTTCTTCAGAAAAATAGCTGCATATAAATAATTTTAAAGCAAATTGACCAAGAAACATTTAAAAACTAGTGAGTTCTAATCATGGCAGGCAGGGGAATCTATGCTTCCAGTGCAGGGCAACCTATCTAGTTTCCATCCCCATTCTTCCGCCCCGTGGGAGAAGGGATGACAGAAGGCAGGACTACTGGGGTGCCATTGATTCAAAGCACCAGAAAAGACAAATTATACCTATGAAGACCTGTGAACTAGTCACAGAAATGAATCACCCTTGCTAAGGTAATAATGGCTGATTGCTGTGTGATAAGCAATTCCAGGGAGACTTTGTTGCTAAGAGCCTAAAGGTTGGGAAAAACCATGAGGACAGCTCCTGATTGACAGCCTCAATTCCTGGTGAGTCAGAAGAGTACATTCTAATACAGGACTATTTTTAATATTAAGGTGAATTAGGATGGTAAATTAAAAAAGATTTAAAATTACTGTACTCCATAGAGGTTGTTATTTTCTTATGACCTTGTTGCAGAGTAATCATAGTCTCTTCTCATTAGTTTCCAATATACTTAATTTAGTACATATTGTAATTAAACAGCAACAAATGGTTCACAACACCGTATTGATAACTACGATAAGGTCAGATATCCAAATAACTGAAAAGCACTTTCTGAAAGGCACATACACGTTTGCAAACTGGAATCTTAAACACACGTAACTGTGCGCTTAGAGGTGAGCTGCCAAAAGATAAAGAGAAAAATCAAATTGAAATTCTTCAACAGAAGCTAGGCAGAAACTACTATATTTGTATCATATATGTGGGACAGTTATCCAGTGATCATATACAGCACCTAGATAAATCATGTGACTGCTGTGCATGGCCTTTTCCCCAATGATTAGGGTAAAAGAAAATGAATTGAGGGAGGAAATGACCTCATTACTATTTGTGGTATATTTAAAGAAGAAGAAAAAAAACCTTGAAGGCTTATAAGAAGTTGCTCTCTCTTTAGTATTCATAACTAGAGTTAATTTTCTATAGTTTTATCCAAATTTGTAAATTCCAGCTCATTATAACATGAAAATATTCAAGAAGAAAAATGCTGGAACAGTGTAAAAGTATAAATTTCATCAATCTAAAGAACATTAATTTCCTATTTACATAGAGAAAAGTATAATATTAAGATAGCTATGTATTTATACACTTGAATGAATGATTAATGTAGACTTTCATTGCATATTTTTGATAACTGAATGCAGTGAAATATGGTGGAAAGGGCTTGGGTGTTATAACAGCATTAATGTGGAGTTAAATTTTTTATTTACTGTGTATTTATTATCTGAATTCAGTTAAAACTCTATGGTTCCCTAAGCTTCTATTTGTCCATCTATGCAATGTGTACAATGATAACATTACTGTAAAAATTAGGGGGAATCTATGTCATATTTTGAAGATATCAAATCATGTAGTAATTATTCAATAAGTCTTTCCCTTCATAATACTGAATAAGATTACATGTCATTTTATAAGCTTATTTTAAAGTCACTCTCTTGTTAACTAAAGCTTTGAACTTCAGCACTATAAAAGGTGATGAGTCCTCTGTCACTGCTAGTCTAGTTTCTTTCAAAAAGTTTACTTCATCGAACTTGTTTCATTTATTACTATCCAGTGCTGTGTAAAAATTTGAAATATTATAGCAAGATGACATCAAAAATCAATATATTATCTCACTAATAGCCATCTAGTAGCAGCATAACTAAATGGCAGGCCAGTCACCAAGTCTCACATTTATACACTGGGACTTTGATGTCATGACTATTGTATGTTAACACCACTAAATCCTGTTGTGCATTCACTAACATTGTATTTCCACGCATCAGCTGGCCAAAAAATATTTTGAGCTATTGCATAGTGATATCACCAGCTAACACAGAACTCATAAATTTTACAATAATGAAAACAAATAAGATATGAAGCAATAATTAGGTGTGTTGAAGAAGCCAAATCCTCAGGCTCAGTGACATGGTCTGTGTTTCCATTTCTTCAGGCTCTTCAACCCAAAATTTCTTTCCCAAAAGACAGCTGTTGTATCAATTATTCAAACAGCTTTAAGAAAAGCTCAGAAAAATTTATAGATGAAAGATCTGTCTTTGTAACATAATTTTAACCCTTGAGTAAACAACAGACTGCTGTTGATATTGTGGTACTGTAAATAAAATATTTTCTTGGAAAGGATTTTATATGATCCTATTAATTCATTCAGCAAACATTTATTGGAAATGTCCTATGTTCTAGGACATGTAAACACTTGAAACATCAATAAACAATTATGGATGACATCTCAGCTCTCATAGAGTTCATATTCTAGTAGAGGTAGATAGAAAATAATCACAAATACTATATATATGCACACATACAATAATACATGAAATGCTTTATGTTGGAAGGATGTAATGTCATACAATTCAGAAGTACAGTTTGGGTAAAAGTTGTGTCAAGAGTTGCAACTTGAAATAAATTGGTCAGAACAAGCCTTACTGAGAAGTTAACATTTGAGCAGAGTTGATATAAATGAGCTTAAAACTCTCCATTTTTCCTTCACCAGAATGAAAATATGTAGAAGTCTTTTGAGATAATCTAAATTTCCTTCCTATTCTTTTATCTTCTTTCATTACATAGAAGTTAAAATTTTGCAAAGAAAGAGTACTTCTGAGCCAAATAATATTTGTAATGGATTAGATAAATAGTTTTGTTTTGAAAATTATTAACTATTTCTCTTCTCCTTTTTCTTTATTTTTTCCAGTTCTAAGATAACTCCTTATATATTATTCTTCTGTCAGTTTTGAAATGTCTTCCTCCACAGGGCTCATGAATAATAACACATATTTTTCATGTAGTCTCATATACCTAAGCCCATACAAGTCATGAAATTTGGCAAGGTCAGCTGACAGCACATGAGGAATGGCCGTGGCATGAAAGCCTGCACAAGACCACTGACCCGACTGTTTTTTTATATATTGGCAAAGTGGGGACATTATCTTAACAAAACATTAGCATCTTTATGAAGTGATACTGTAGATAATTATTTTTTGGCATTGATGATCAGAAAGCAGAATACATTTCACATAAGGAGCTGGAATTTTTGTTTCTGTTGTTTACTACCAATGATATTGTTGGAAATAAAAATATCTGGGAATTTGACCTCCCTGGATTAAATTAAATAGAGCATTCCATACATTATATGTTTTAAAATCACTATTATAGTTTTTTGTTTACTTCTCACTGAGCATACCAAAATAAAGAGTTGGGTGCCTTTAGTGTATAATCAGTAAAAGGTATTATTATGAGAAAAAAATATTTAACTTTAAAAGAAATTATTTTCTAATATAAGCTCAATGGTAGAAAAGATCAGTAATCAAGAAGACTCCTCTATAGGTTTTTGTTTTACCTTTTGAAAACTTCTTCTCTAAATTTAAGAACCCAATGCAAGACCTTAGTTTTTCATTTGGAGCCTGACTTTACTCTTTCTTCTCCTGGGCTGTGTGAACTGTATTGGCAGGATGTGTCAGGCTTGCTTGCTTGACCTTGGATAAATGTTGCACCGTGACACTGCTATGCATTTTGCTATATTTGAAAATGTGAGAACAAGACTTTATATTTCACATTTTCAAGCTTTATTATGTTGGCTTTAGCTCAAATTTCTTTGGAAAGGATCAGAGATTGGGTTGACAATATGCCACATACACTATTTGTTTTATGCTAGTAGTTATTTAATTTGATTTTGTAGCTTTAAGACAATGTATTCTGATTTATCTTTTCAAATTTAGACATCTGCAGTGGAATGTTACATATGAAATAACATCTATTAACTTTATAGATAAGCAGCTAAAACATTGTATCTTGTAATCTTTGTGTATTCCCGATGCTTTATATACTGATATTACATCCTTTTCATGTCTTCACTTACTAGAAATACACAGCCCAAGAACTTCTTTGCAATAATCTACTGTTTTATCTTTTATCTAATGCCTGCTGGGTCAAACACTTTTTTCTTCCATCAATAAGATGAAAAGATTTTCCATGTATAATACTCAATTTAAAGAAACAAACCAGTATATTTAGAAGATTGAGGCAAAAAGAGATATATTCCAGAGTATTCAATGACTTCTGCAAATTTAACAGAGTGCACATTACATATGAGCTTGAGTCACATTTTACTAAAATTTGACCTTTTGTCTTGAGAAATACACAGGAGTATATAAAAATAGTTGTCACCAAGGTAGTTTATGGTGTAGATGTCTAAAATTTTGGTGAAAATATAATAATAAAAGAAATTAAAGATGAACTTTAAAGTTACTTTTGCTCTTTATGACACCACCAAACACTTCTATTCTTTTATGTGTAACGCTAGTTATAAAATCACAATATATGAAATACCAACTTTTAATTTTTTGTTCATTTTTAATAATTACATGATGGCTAAATTTAGTAACTAAGGTTTCCTTTAAGTTTCCAAAACAGAATCTAACATTAGTTAAATCTAACATTAAATATCTTCTGAAAAACAAAGCTATTTATTTATGAAAAAATATATATATTATTTGGTTTCTAGCATTCTAGCAGTAAAATAGGAAAAGTTTCAGGTATGTATAAATGATAAATTTTTCTTTAACTTGTGTTTGTTTTTTGAGGATGAAGGACCACAAAGAGTGGTTTCTATGCTCTCTGCCTCCCGAGGGGAGTGGGTCTATAAAAGTATGTCACGTTTAATGTTCTCTAAACTACTTACATCCAGACACTAGCCATGCGCCATCCCCTTCGTCTCTTTCTGTAATGGTTCCACCCACTTCAGGTTGTCTTGTATTGCATTGTGAAATCTTCACCTTGGAGAGCTGTTTTCTCAGCATGGCACACAGATTCCCTCTTTGTTTCCACTGCACCCTGGCCTCTGTTCCAAGTTCCTTGCTGGAGCTCATTTTGCATCAGGGTTTTTTCCTATGTTCGTCACAGCAAAATGGTCTCCACCCACATATATATTGCCAAGTGGTCTCACTCCTAAAATCCAACATATACTAATAAAGAAAAAAAACAATTTATTTTCAATGATCTTGTGTGAAATGGTTTTATCATTTTTTCCTCGCCAATCTACATTTTGCATCATTATTTTCTTTTATAGTGTAATTGCATGCAAGGCTATCATTCACCAACATGTTTGTCTTTGAATATTACAATTAAACAATTAATAGATGTCTTTTGTTGTTGATGAGTTTTTTTGAGGTATGCTATGCGATTTCATTTCATATTCAAACATTATGAAGAGGGAGCTTATTCGTCAAGAGCAGTATATAATTAGCCAATAGTAACACATTTATTAGTATGTCTAGTTTAGAAGAAGAGTAGGTCCTTTTTAATCATATAACAGCAACAAGTTTTTATTTAAAAGAACAGTCAAAAAAGCACAAGTTCATTCCTTATGTTCACCATTATGCTATTATATTTATTTTTTTGGATCTAAAAAAACTCCCTTGCCAAATACAGATCTTACAAGCACTGCGACTCAGCTTTCTCATATCTAAGATGGGGATTTGTTAAAAATAAATATAACCACTTTTTAAAATATTATTTCAAAATATAAAATAATATAAGAATGAAAGCCTATGTCAATATCTTTTTTAAGTCTGCTATAACATTTTTCCTGCGTTAGTTTTAGTTGCTTGGTTACAAACTTTAATTCTCATTCGTTTGTTGAACAAATATATATTGACATTCTGTACTATGCTCCAGAATAAGTTCTGGGGATATAGCAGTGAACAATACACATAAAATTTCCTGTCCACTGTAGTGGTAAGATCCAGAAAAATAATGTGAAAAATCATTTGAAACACGCCTATATCAAATGATAAGATATGTAAAGAAAAATAAAGTGGCTAGAAGGCTTAAAGAGTGATAGGACAGTGAGGTGTTTTTGTTTTGTTTTGTTTTTTTTAATAAGAAGAAACCAGAGAGGAACAGAGAGGAGTCAAGAACAGTCAGGAAGCTGTTGCCTGCTGGCCAAGTGAGAAGAAATGATGGCTCTGACTAAAGTGTCAGCTGCATCAGTGAGAAAGGCCAATTTTCAAAGGGTTTTGAAAATAGAGATGACAGTACGTGCTGCTGGATTTAATGCTGGGGAGAAAAAGAGAGGAGTCTGGAGAATCTATACAGCTTTAGGTCTAATAAAATGGAAGAATGGAGCTGCCTGTTACTGAGATATGGAAAGACTCGTTGGTGTGCGCATGTGTCATGATGGTGGTGTGTACCTGTACTAGAGGGGGAGAATTGATAGAGCTTCTTCTAATGGTAAAAGTAATCTAATTATTAGATATCCAAATGTAAAATTAGATACGTTCTTTTACCCCTTAAACAGAATCCAGATTTTTTTTTTTTTTTTAGATTTTATTTATTTATTTTTAGAGAGGGGAAGGGAGGGAGAAAGAGAGAGAAACATCAATGTGTGGTTGCCTCTTGCATGGCCCCCCACTGGAGACCTGGCCCACAACCCAGGCATGTGCCCTGACTGGGAATCGAACCTGCGACACTTTGGTTCGCAGCCCGCGCTCAATCCACTGAGCTACGCCAGCCAGGGCCCCAGATTTTTTTTTTTTTGATTCCACACTTTTCATGTCTTTGGAAGCCATGGCTTCTTCTTACTTTCACTGATTGAACTTACTTTTTAATATTTCTTATGTGAGTTATTAATGACCTCTGAACCTTCTTTCTGCTTCTCATCATTACTCTATTCAGTGCCTCTTAAGCACTAACATCAGAATAATACTTTTGAAATGCAATAGTGATTGTATCATTATGCCTCCCAAAGATGTTCAAAGATTTTTCTTCCTTGTCCCCACACATTTTCTATCCTGCAACTTAATATATACCAGAACCTGACTTCCCAGAGATGAGTCTTTTAAATTCATTTGCTGTCCTTGCTCATCACACATTACATTTTTGAAATTGAATTTTATCTTATCACAGAAATGACCAACATCATCCTTATTCTTCAATTCAGATTCATTTTACCAAACCTCATTTTATTCAATATGCAATTCTAATTCTCTCTCCTTAAAGACATTCTCCACTCCCTCTGACAATGTAATTAATCTTTCATTTATTTTTTTTCATACTAACTAGTTACGTCCATAAGTTTTAAATTTTTTCCCTTCCTATAAAGTGATAGTTCCAGAGAAGATCCTGCTTGCTTAGAAAAGATAATCCTTTGTAGCCCTGACTGGTGTGCTCAGTGGATTGAGCGTTAGCCTGTGAAACATAGGATCACAGGTTCGATTCCCAGTCAGGGCACATGCCTGGGTTGCAGGCCAGGTTCCCAGGAGGAAGCAAGTGAGAGGCAACCACACATTGATGTTTCTCTTCTCTTTTTCCTTTTCTTCTTCTGTCTCTGAAAATAAATTAAAAAAATAAAGTCTTTTAAAAAATAAAGATAATCCGTTGAGGTAGAGGTGGACACTTTAGGATCAAGGTGTGCAAATTGCTGCAAAACACTGTAGCAGATAAGGCATGTCCAGCCAGTGCAATTACACCAGTGCAACTGAGCCAATAAATTCTTAAAATAATGAATCATTTGTCTTTTAATCTAATTTGCCTCATTTGACTTGGAGAAATGATATTATATATAATATCAGTAAGACAATATTCATTTTAAAAATAAAATAGATATTTTGATCTCCTATACATGTACGTGCACTCATAGGACAGAATATTTTCTGTCAGTGTTGTTAATGGTTGTCTGTCTTGAGACAAATGATCACACCTACTATATGGAAGTAAAACCAGTTTTGGTGGTGGTTTATTTTTCTTAGATAACAGGCCTCATGGTCAAAGGGAAGCACACACTTAAGTGTTAGCCAGGAAGAACTTTTTATTTTAAGAATTATTTTAAATATCTATTCTTATCACCAATGACTTAGTCTAAGAGGAGTAAAAATCAATAAACCCATTTAGGGATGGTGAAAAGACAGAGTAGATGGCATAGTTGGAGCAGTTGGGGAAGATGGAAAGACATTGTACTATTCTGAGAGTAAAAAATACCCAATGCCCTGCAGTTTTAAATGTTACTAGGACCAAACTTGAAGGATGTAGCCTTTGAATTAGATTCCAAGTTAAAGATTCTAACTTGGAAGTATGAGAGTTCTGGGAATGATTGAGATCAAATTTGTTGGATAGAAATGAAATGTAGAATCATGTTTAGAAACAAACCTGGTAATAAGAATGCCACCTAAATGGTGTGACTTAAGAAAAGCACACCTCGCAAATTGCAGACAAGAACTTGTGAACAGAAGGGCTTGCAGATGTCTGCTGTCCTCATTTTCTGGACTACAGTGGGGGCTCACGCTCGACCTGCAGCATAACCAGAAGCCCTTGTGGGGCTGGACACAGCAGGCTTCTCTGCCAGCAGGGAGACCTTATCTCTATTTATAGGACAATTTGACAGAATTCTCAGGGGTCAAAAATTATGAGTTTTGGCACTAAATAGCCTGAACTGGGGTATTGAATCTTTAAATGTGTTATAGTGGATATCAGATGCATAGGACTTTGAGACTGCTGGGAAGATGGGTTCAGCTGAAGTTCCTTCAGCAGGAGGGAGGGAGAGCTCCCAGTCTCAACTATCACGTTGTCATGGAAGTGCCCCTGCAATCATTCTGGACAGTACTGCTTGTCTGTCTAATAAGTGACCTGACAAATTGTCAGAGTCAAAGTTAGTGACTTGTTATCTTGACCTAGCTTCAAGAAGGAGAAAACCAACAATATGATGGAATGTTTAACCTACATTAAGCCTTTCAAATGAATCTATTTCATGTCTTTATTGACCTCAACAGGTAAAAAGGCTTGCAGATGGTCATTCACTGATCGTATCATAGTTAGAACTTCGGCAAGAAGTGAATCTTTTTGTTATTCCATAAAGGGAGAGATATAGAAAGGAAGGTGGAGATAGAGAGAGAGAGGGAGACAGAGAGACAGAGAATAATACAAAAGAGAAGGTAGAAGGAAAGAGGAAAAAGATAGCTATTAGGGAAATGCAAACCAAAATTGCAGTGAGATACCACCTCACACCTGCTGGGATGACTACTATCAACAAGAAAAGTAAAAACAAGTGTCAGAGAGGTGGTGGAGGAAAAGGACCTTCACCTACACCTGGTGGGAATGTAAACTGCACAACCACTATGGAAGTGGTACTATGGAACTGGTATGGAAGTTCCTCAAAAATTTAAGAATAGAGTTACAATATGACCCAGAAACCCCTCATCTCTGAATCTACATATAAAAAAGGAAACATTTATTCAGAAAAATATAAGCAACCTCAAGTTCACTGCAGCTTTATTCATAAAATAAGACATGAAAATAATGGAAGTGAACTTTGATAGATGACGGGATAAAACTGTGATACATATATACTATGGAATGCTACTCAGCCATAAGAAAATATAAAATACTGCCATTTGGGACAACATGGATGGACCATGATAATATCATGCTAAGTGAAACGTCAAGCAGAAAAAGTTAACAACCACATGATTTCACTGATATGTGTGATCCAAAACTAAAAGCAACAGAAGAACAAGAAAAACCAACAAGCAAAAACTCAGATACAGGAAACAGTGCGGTGGTTACCAGAGTTAAGGAGTGTGGGAGAGGCAGTAAAGAGTAAAGGGGGTCAAATACATAACAGAAGATGATTTGACTTTGGTAGTGGGCACAAAATGCAATATACAGAATGTCATATATCATAGAAATATACAATTGAAACTTATATAATCTTACTAACCAATGTCACCCCAATAAATTTAAAAATTTAAAAGAAAAAATTGACTTGCTGTATAGGTACTTTTGGGAGCTAAAACATCAGCTTTTTCTCCAACCTTCTAAGTTCTTTTAACTGGGCTAATAATTGAATCACCAGATATGAATTAACAGAAAAAATGTGTAAAGTTTATTACAGATACACATATTGGTTGTATCATAAAAATGAGACCCTAACACTTTGGGCAGTTGAGGTTTATATACCATTTTGAACAAAGAAAAGAAGGGACAGATCTCAGAAATTTCAAAGGAAATTTATAGGTAGATGAGGAAGAGCAGAACACATTGGGCATGTGAATTCCTACCAGGCCATCAAGAAATGAGGGGACACAGGTGGTCTACTTAATAGGCCTCTGCTTGGAGCCTTCCTGTCTGCCATTCTAGGGTGAATGTGCTAAAATTCCTTCCTAGAGATGTTCCTTTCACATGAATTTCTTAGACAGGAAAGCAGGAGAATCAAAAGTTCTCTCTGTGTCTCTCCTTAACAACTAGAATCAATATCCCAAAAGGCACAGTTTCAGGGGTGACAAAACTCTGGTCCCCTCTGCCCTCTATTTTAGTTATGTATAGAAAAGACAAATAAATGGGAAATTAGTCAGATTCTAGAGATCCAGATTTTTATTTCGCTATGTCTGAATTTCCCAGAGTAGATAAATTGTAGAGGAAAATACTTTCTAAGTTTAATCATTTCCTTATCTTTAGCTCAAACTTTTGTATCCCTGGGATACAAAGTTTGAAAGTATCCCAGGGATACAAAATGCATTCCAGACAAAGTGCATTTTGTAGAAATTGAGCTTTATGATCTGCCAATATTAATAATACTTTCTTATTAAACACCCTGTAGAGAACTCCATAGGGAACTAATATTTTACTTATGAATTAACTGCCCAATTCTACTTCTATGTCATATCGACAATCCTCCAAACTTTACCTTTTGATTATTTAACTTTTTTATCCAAGACAATTACTTGGATAAAACTTTAATTTTATTTTAAAACCGTTTTTTGTTATCTTTATTAAGCGTTTTTGTTTGGTTGTCCCCAATATTTATGCTATTTTCCTTTGTTTAATTTTTATTTGTCTCAGCCCCTAGACTTTTCTCTGCCTACCCCCGCCCCTTCCCTCAGCCATCCCTACACTCCTCCGTGTTGGGAGGTTTTCCTCTTTTTCTCAGTCCCTTAACCCACCCCCCACTCCCGACAACTGTCAGGCTGCTCTCTATGTGTCTGTCTCCGTTTTGATTGTTAGTTGATTCTCATTAGAGTCCACATATGAGTGAAAGCATATAGTATTTGTCTTTCTTTGACAGATTCATTTCACTGAGCACAATGTTCTCTGGGTCCATCCAAGCTGTTGCAAAGGGTAAGATCTCTTCCTCCCTCCCTCCCTCCCTCCCTCCCTCCCTCCCTCCCTTTCTTCTTTCTCTTTCTTTCTTTCTTTCTTTCTTTCTTTCTTTCTTTCTTTCTTTCTTTCTTCTTTCTTTCTTTCTTTCTTTCTTTCTTTCCTTTTCTTTTTTTTTTTCCTTCCTTTTTTCTTTCTTCCTTTCCTTCCTTCCTTCTCTCCTCTTCTCTCCTCTTCTCTTCTCTTCTTTTCTCTTTTCTTTTCTTTTCCCTTTCATGTCCAAGTCATATACCATTGTACAATGTACTACAGCCATTTTATCCACATATCTACCGATGGAGACTTGGTGTGCTTCCAGATCTTGGCTATAGTAAATAAAACTGCAATGAACATAGGATATTTTTTAAATATTCTTGATTGTAGGATTGCTAAGATAAAATGATTTTCCAGTATTTGTAACTGAATTTTAGTTGCAATTTTTCTATTTATGAGAAATGATATTTATCTTAGCAAATATTCCTGCACAAGAATATTTAATATCTACTTTAGTGTCAATGGTATGTGCTATCTGAAACTGGATATATTGAATTTACAAAATGCCATGCATTGCTTCTCTGAAAATATTATATGAGCAGACTAAAATTCATGGATTACTCTTTGTCAGCATTTTTCCTAGATATTGTTTAGCAGTATGTTTAGGGTAGATATGCTATTTCTTCTTTAGGGTAGATATGCTATATTTGTTTAATTCAGTATCACTTATTACTTTTAGTGCTTTCTGTATATTTTGGACACATATGCAATTTGATCAAACAGAAACTTTCATAAGTTGAAAATTTTAAAATGAAGCTACTGGAACTACCTAAAATTCAATATGACTTCAAAAGGAATCAATCAATAATGATCTGTTATCTGAGTGTCTTTGTTCATTCATTTGTTTCTGACCTAAAACCCTCCATATTCATTGCCTCTGATATGCATTATTTAAGACACACTACATTTGTAAGTCATCAATGAATCCTTTAGGTATGATTTCTGGCAATTAGATCCTACTTTAGAGGGTTGGAGTGGTTATTGAAGCACTATAAATTTGTAGGGTTAAACATGATTTAGAGGTTAAAGGAAAGAGCTATTACTGTTTATTTTTAATAGCTATAAAATTTGTTTAATATGTCCTGGATTTACCAAAGACGAAGCATAAAATGCACATTAATAACTCTGAATTTTAATTTTTTTTAAGATTTTTGTTCGTATTTTAGAGAGAAGGGAAGAGGGAGGGAAACATCAAAGTGTGGTTGCCTCACACACACCCCACACTGGGGACCTGGCCTGCAACCCAGACCTGGGCCCTGACTGGAAATAGACCTGGCAACCCCTTGCTTCACAATCTGGAGCTCAATCAGGGCTTAATTTTAATTTATAACATATGTACAGCTATGCATCTATAAATATAATATAGTATCTTTCATATATATAACTGAGTTTCTAATTCACTTGAGTTAGCATTGTCAATACTCATATACAGAGAGTCATGGTTAATTTGATGGTATAATTGTTTTTTAAACATACTTTCAGGTTCAATTTCAAAACTCAATTAATGAAAAGGTGTTTTTACTCCATAAAATAGTGTTTGCATTGTGAGATAATTTGATTTTTTTAGATTTTTTTGTTTAATCATATATCTCTTGTTGCAACAACACTGTTCACAGCCAAACTTAAATTTGGATTTGGAGAATTAAATGCAATATTCAAGAATGTAAAGACCATTGGGGTAGTCTATTTTAGAAGTGACAAGCAGGATTATTTAATATATAAATGGTAACTCAAACCTTCAAAGTAGATAATCTCCCAGGCTAGGGATTGCAAATCTGTTTTCATATAAGAATCATTTGGGGTACTTTACACAAATGTAGTTCCCTGTGTAATGGATACATGATATCCCTGGCCTTCAAAGGACCAATAACTATGCTGTAAAACATATCCCTGTGGATGAAGTTAAAAGTCAAGGACTTGGATGAGATTATATATGGTGATTGAAACTATGACTCAAAATGAGATCCTTGAATAAGGACATCTAAAGTAGAAAGCAAAAAGGGTTTAGGAACCTTCCTGGCATTTAAAGGATGGGTGGAGTTGAATGAGCAAACACAGAGGACTAAAAGGTTCGCAGCGAGAAAAGAGAAAATCCTGCAAAACAGCTTCAGGAGCCCGGAGACGAGTTTTCAGCAGTGCTCAAGGCTGGAGGGGAGTGCTTTTGGCAGTGCTAAATGCTGCTGAGAACCTCCGCATGTATAATTGAATGCTACCCAGCAATAAAAATTAATGAAATTTTACCACTTGAACATGGATGGACCTAAAGTATATTATGCTGTCAGACAAGTCAGGCAGAGAAAGTCAAATACTGTGTGGTTTCACTTATCTGCGGAATCTAAAAGAATCAAACAGACCTATAAACAAAACAAAACAAAAATAGAATCCTAGAAATAGAAATCAAAAAGATGATTGCCAGGAAGGACTGGGTATGGAAGTAGGTGGAAAAAGTGAAGAAAGATATAATCAGTAATATTGTGATGAATTTGCACAGTGACAGATGATCACTAGACATAGTGAAGTAATCACGTTGTAAGACATTATATTGTAAACCTAAAACTAATGTAATATTGTATACCAACTACACTTAATTAAAAAATAATAAAAGTAATAGAACGTAAGCTAAAACAAGGGACAGCGCAGAATTTAACTGTACTGTTATGACAAAAACCATATTGCAAAGGATATAAAAAGTGATTGAATAGCAAATGTGGACAACAATAAAGAAGGTTGGTTGTAAAGATGAGGAAGTTAGCACAGGAAGTGGAGTTGTATCTTTAAAAGGTGATTTTGTTTTTAAGACAGAAAAGACAAGACTAGTTAAATGTTGATGGGAGGGATTCTCTGGATTAAGATAAAAGAGAAGGGAGGTAAGAAAGCAAAGGGGCATATGGTCATTATGGACAAAGCGGAAGTGGAAAAATATTTGTTTTGCTCTGATTATTATATCTTACTTTTTATTTATTTAATATCTAATATATGAGGTATTACAGTTAGACTAAGGGAAAAATAAAAATGAGACACTGACATATGCCTATCCTCAAATTGGATATGATAATGTGGAAAAGACATACCTGAGTGAGTTATTTTGATATGATAGAGATTATAATGGATACTCAGGGTATAGAAGAATTCATTTCTAGATGTGCAAGATGGTCACAAAGAGGAAGCATCTTAAAGACTGGAATAGTGCAGAAAGAAATTGAGTAAATGCATTCATCAGATAAAACAAGAAGTTAACAACTATTTTTTAATATATGGTCACTGTCACCAGAAAATTAGGAACTCTACAAGCCTTATAAGCATTCAATTTTTTGAACACCATGTGGTAGCTATTATTATTCCCAATTATAGAGAGGAAACTCAGGGTCACAGCAAGTAATCCTTAAGGGATATAGTATTTAAAGGGGAAATGCTAATTCTCACACAAATACAAATAATTACAAGCTGAAGACTTCACGTTTCTCGTTAATGAGGGAACCAATGTTACAACTAGTACAAAGAGAATTCAGGCAAATTCTCTTGCATCAACCACCTAACAGCTGTGCTGTGAGAAGCAACAACTTCTCTTCTTCCTCTCTGCCATCTGCTTGGCAGCTGCAAAGCAGCAACCACGAGTGAATGCATCTGCATCCATGTTGGGCAGGCTGGTGTCCAGATCGGCAACGCCTGCTGGGAGTTCTACTGCGTGGAACATTGCGTCCAGCTGGATGGCCGGATGCCAAGTGACAAGAGCATAGTGGGGGGTGACTCCTTCAACACCTTCTTCAGTGAGACAGGCGCTGGCAAGCATGTGCCCAGGGCAGCATTTGTAAGCCTGGAACCCACAGTCATTGAAGAAGTTCGCACTGCTACCTACTGTCAGCTCTTCCACCCTGAGCGGCTGATCACAGGCAAGGAAGATGCTGCCAATAACTATGTCCGTGGACACTATACCATTGGCAAGGAGATTATTGACCTCGTCCTGGACCGAATTCAGAAACTGGCTGACCAGCGCACAGGTCTTCAGGGCTTGTTGGTTTTCCACAACTATGGAGTCGGGGAAACTGGCTCTGGGTTAACCTCCCTGCTGATGGAGCATCTCTCTGTTGATTATGGCAAGAAGTCCAAGCTGGAGTTCTCCATTTACCCAGCCCCGCCAGGTTTCCACAGCTGTAGTGGAGCCCTACAACTCCATCCAAACCACCCACACCACCCTGGAGCACTCTGATTGTGCTTTCATGGTTTACAATGAGGCCATCTACATCTGTAGTAGAAACCTTGATATCAAGCACCCAACCTATACTAACCTAAATGGGTAGGTAGGTCAAATTATGTCCTCCACCACAGCTTCCCTCAGATTTGATGGAGCCCTGAATGTCAATCTAACTGAATTCCAGACCAACCTGGTGCCCTATCCCTGCATCCACTTCCCTCTGGCCACATACGCCCCTGTCATCTCTCCTGAGAAAGTCTACCATGAACAGCTTTTTTCTGTAGCAGAGATCACCAATTTGTGCTTTGAGCCAGCAAACCAGATGGTAAAGTGTGACCCTTGTAATGGTAAATACACAGCTTGCTGCCTGTTGTGCTGTGATGATATGGTTCCCAAAGATGTCAATGCTGCCATTGCCATCAAGAACAAACGCAGCATCCAGTTTGTGGACTGGTGCCCCACTGGCTTCAAAGTCAACATTAATTACCAGCCTCCTGCAGTGGTGCCTGGTGGAGACCTGGCCAAAGTCCAGTGAGCTGTGTGCATGCTGAGCAGCACCACAGCTATTGCTGAGGTCTGGGCTTGCCTGGACCACAAGATTGACCTGATGTACGCCAAGTGTGGCTTTGTCCACTGGTATGTGGGTGAGTGCATGGAGCAAGGAGAGTTTTCTGAGGCCTGTGAGGACATGGATGCCTTAGAGAAGGATTATGAGGAGGTTGGTGTGGATTCTGTTGAAGGAGAGGGTGAGGAAGAAGGAGAGAAATACTAAAATTAAAATGTCACAATGGTGCTGCTTTTACGGGAAAGCTTATTCTGTTTTAAACACTGAAAAGTTGTGGTCTGATCAGTTTATCTGTATGTAGCAGTATATACTCATGTACAATCACTGGGCTATGCTTTAAAACATGAGGCTTTGTTACAGACCCAACCAGTTCATTTCTCTGATGGGTTTGAATAAAGTATTCCCTGTCTTAAATGGGGAAAAAAAGGATTCAAACTTCTACTACACACAAAAAGAAAGCTGATAATGTATTTATTGATGCTAAATTATGTTTATTTGCTTATTTTTGTTTCATTTTAGTCAAATTGCTGCTTGTTGTGGTGGAATGATTATCTCTTTACCAGATAGAATGTGTATATCTTTGGACTACAGACAGCATGAAACCTTCCTTCTTGACCACCCCCCACCAATAGATCAGATAACTGGAAGACTTGCTTGGCAAGAATTAATTTTCCTTTATAGACCTCCAGTAATGTTTTGGTTCACTTAGAAGTCTGACACTTTTTCTCAGAGAGAATTTGACCATGTCTCCTGAAAATCCAAAATTCACAAATTCACACTGGGGCTTGAACTGTCCCATTCCCTTCTGCACCGAGAGGTGATGAGTTTAGTTTCCCCCTGTAAAATAATGTATTGGAACATAGACAGTTGGTTTTAAACATGCAAACTTTTACTTATAGAGTTTTTGGTGCTGGCAAAACAAATAGGGCTGAAGAAGGATCGATGCCACCACCTTATTTAATCAGCATGTTGTTCTGAGGGCTCTAATTGACCTACTTTCCATGAGTTTAGCTAGATAAGCATTTCTACTATAGAACTTCTTGTTATGATTAAGTAAATTAAGATATTGAGCACAAAATGGTAGATATTGTGAAAGAAAAATGAATTATTATATCTATATTACATTTCTATTTCTATTTAGTCCCAACTGCTTGCAAGTAATTACAAAAAAAGTGTTTAGAACAGCAATTGCTTACTAGTGTTTAGAGAAAAATATAGGAAGCATCTCAAATGCATGAATACAAAAGATCTAAGCTAGTTTATTACCATAATATTTACTAGACTTTGAGAAGAAAAATTTCTCTCTGCATGTTATGTATATCAAAAAGCTAAAGGATGAGAATGTAGTAAATTAGGTATATATATTTTTTAATTTAAGCAAGTCGGAAAACATGTATTTTATTTGTATACTGTACTGAATTTCAAGCACATCAAATAAACACGATATTAATCTTGATAAAAGCAGCCCATGCACTGTTTAATGCCAAGTATACTCTCATGAAACACAATGAAACCATTTGCTTTGAAAAATTTCTCCCTGTCTCGTGTGGCTCAGTGGACTGAGTGCTGGCCTGTGAACCAAAGGGTTGCTGGTTCGATTCCCAGTCAGGGAATATGCCTGGGTTGCAGGCTAGCTCTCCAGTAGGGAGCCTACAAAAGGCAACCACACATTGATATTTTTTCCCTCTTTTCCGTCCTCCCTTCTCCTCTCTAAAAATAAATGAGTAAAATCTTTAAAAATTGAAAAATGTATAATATTTTTCTCAAAGTTGAATTCTCTGTCATTTACATGAATTATAAATGAAAGACCCAACCTGAGGACTAAAGAAAAAAACCTTGAAATTGCACTCACAAATAGTACACTCTCATGTAATTCTTAGCTGTACAACCAGCAGCCCATCTAATATTAACACAATGCACTACATGCTGCACAACCTAAGTTTTATTCCAGGGAACAATACAAGATTAAAAATGTGTAATTTTAGTGATTACAAGTAGTCTTACAATATGTTGATTTGCTCCACCCCAGGCTTGTTTTCCAGTGCCTGATCTTTTTCATTCACCACATGAATTACTGTTAAGTACTTATGCGCCTCTGAGATCGAATACAGACAATGTGACAAAAGTTTTCTGTGCCATAGCATTTCAGGCTACTTTTTTAAATGTACTCCGTTAATAACACACTTCTTGTTGCACCAAAGATACTCTAAGAAAATTTTCATATTAATCAAAATAAGGATCTACTTTTAATGTTTCGACATGCATGTTACAAAAGTCATGGGCAAATGTCTTGCAAATTGTCTCACTTATCCTCTTTACTTTAAATAGTTATCATAACACATGTCTTTTAAATACTATGATCTCAAAGTGTCACTATGAAAACCAAAACAAAGAAGTTAGAATTGCTCTGTTGGCTACTTTTTGTCAATTCATTTGGTTCTTTGAATAATTGTTCTTGCTTCTCTGTCTCTGTTTGGAATCTCAAATTAATAACTTAGCTTTAATTTTACAAGGGAGTCTTATTTAAAATAGTTGAAATTTATTGAGCATATCTGTGCAGGACATGATTTAGCACTTCAAATAAGCAATTCCATTTAATCCTGGCCATAACACTAGGTCAGATTGTTAACACAGACAGCGAGGAGGAAAATACTGAAGCTTCCAGACTTAAAGACATTTCCCAACATCATTCGTACAATTGTGAAGTTGTAGAGCTGGGTTTTCTTATTTACAACAAAACAATGTTTTTCGTATACTAAATTACATACTATGGTATATGAGCAATTTACATCAATTTTTACAAAAAACTTTAATTTTTGTTCCTTTTCTATTCTGGACAGCACTAGCTACAACAGTTATTAATACCATAATAATCACTGTTTTGAATGCATTTAAACTTTTCATGCGGGCTTAATGGAAATCAATGGTTTCTGTTCAGTCATACGAGATACAGCACAATATCCTCAGATTCTCCTATGTTTGCAGTAGAAAGATGGAATCTACTTTTCACCCATATGATTTTTTTCATTGCAGAAAATGCTGTTCAGCCATGGGAACTTTGTGCATGCTTCAGTAGTGAAAGTCTGTAACCAGGCAGAATTCTTCCTAAATCACAGAATCTTTATGCTGGAGTAAAATAAATTTGGAATATGGCAAGGTCTTTCTGGGAAAAGTCCAGATGTTGCTAATATACTAAGAATGGCTTGTGTGACATGGATGTAACCTGGCAGCTAAGCAGAATGGACTGGAATGTGCATGCATGGGTAATGAGGACTTCACTGTCAGTCAGTGGGGGCTGACTAGCCCATGTGTATGTAGATGCTGTTGAGTGAGCATATGTACTGTGTGGCTGTCACATTCAAAATCACTGACAGATGAACCTGAATCAGATTTGTCATTAAGCTTGAACATTCCTCCATGAAAACTATTTGGATAATTCAGAAGGCCAAAGCTATGGGCAACTGGTGATTGGCATCTTCATCAGGACAACACACCCACTCATGCATCACATCTCACGCAGAGTTTTTTGGTGAAACATCAAATCATCCAGGTGACTAAGCCCTCCCTCAGCCCAGATTTGGTGCCTTGCAACTTCTGCCTTTTCCCAAAATTAAAAACACCTTTGAAAGGGAAGAGATATTAGACCAATGATGAGATTCAGGAAAATACAACAGGGCAGCTGATGGTGATTGGGAGAACTGTGTGAGGTACCACAGTGCCTACTTTGAAGGGGACTGAGGTTTCATTGGCCTATGTACAATGTTTCTTTTATCTTGTATCTTCTCCCATAAATGTTTCTACTTTTAATTTTACATGGCTGGATACATCTGGGCATACTTTGTATATATCAGGTTAGTCTTGGAAGATAAATGCATGAAACTGATGTACTTAGGATGAATTTGTAAAAACGGAATTATTTGTGCCATGTTGAAGACATGGGAAGAAGGTTGATAAATGATGTTGTTTGATTATAAGTAACTATTCTTTGGGCCTTTACTAAGTAATACAACCATACACTTTCTTTTCTTTCCTTCCTCTAATGCATAGGAGACCATAATTATGATTATTTCAATAACACACCTAAAAGGAACAAAAGAGAAATAAATGAAAGGAATAAAAGAGGGAAAAAAGGAAATGAGAAGAGTAAACAGAAAGGAAGAAAAGGGGAAAAAGTGTGAGAAAGTAAAGAAAGATAAGAAACAACATAGTCTTATGGTTACCATCAGTATTTAACTAGATATTGATAAAAGAAAGAGATCAAAAGAAAGTAGACACTCGGCTTACTAAAATGGGAAGCATACTCCTGCTTAGTAGCCAGAAAGCTACAGCATCACATCCCAGCTTTGTGCTCCACTAAGAAGATTCACACTACTCCCCTCTACCCTCCAGTACCAGATTTCCAGGTGGGAGCAAGGGAGGGTGGGCATATGTGCAATAGAAGCCAAAATGGCATAGGAGAGGTACTAGACCAAAAAGACCTGTCAGTCTGTCCTGTGGAAACAAGATATTGGTTGGAAGGTAAACCCATCCAAAGCCTGTGGAAGTTTGGGAAGTTGATTGGTTCTTTGAAAAAGGCACCAAGTCCATCCCTAGCCCAAGATAATATAACCCCAGGGGAACACAGAAGTTGTCTCTCTTCCCCACTCGGTGATGCACTCATCTTTTCATTCACATGCTCCCTTGCCTAGGAGCACACGGCCACGTGGTCTAGCAGCTGCAAAGCCCTCAGCCTCAGACAAGGGCTCCGAGAGTAGTAAGTTCTCTCTCTTGCTCATGACCTATACTCTCACTGTGTACTCATGCATCCTCTCTCCATAGCCATGCAGCCTTAGCAGCCACATGGCCAATAGCCCTGTGGACTCTCCCCCCAGGGCAGCTAGGAAAGGAAACAAGTTAAGGTACATGAATGGGGTCTGAGACTGCCTAGAAACTGCCTGTGGGCTCCAAAAAACTAAGTGTTAATATGAAACCGAAGCTCTGGAGACTGGCTCTTGTCTTGACCTTCCTGAGGGCTCAGTTGGTCTTTTTCTATGTTAGAACAGCAGGAATGGGACACTGGAAACTCAAGAAGCAGCTACTATTTCCACATGCAAAACCATCTTGCCACCCTACAATATCCCTTGTGTGGGTCCTTGGAATTCTTCCCTTGTGATCACGTGGAAGAGCCTAATTCTCACTATAGCAATGCAGGGGAAAAGAACCTAAAGTGTAAATTTTAATAATCACACAAGAAGAGAGAAAGAGAAGGGAGAAGATTGTAATTTTTTTAAAAATTTTATTTATTTTCAGAGAGAGGGAAAGGGAGGAAAAGAGGGAGAGAAACATCAATATATGGTTGCTTCTTGCACACCCCCCAACAGGGACCAGGCCCACAACCCAGGCACGTGCCTTGATTGGGAATTGAGCCAGCGACCCTTTGGCTCCCAGAGCAGCACTTAATCCTCTGAGTCAACCAGCCAAAGTAGATTGTAATTTTTATATAACAATTAAATAAAGGCTTTTTAAAATTTGAGATATTTTCATCAGAGAGGATACATTTCTTCTCCCAAAGTTTCTTTACAGCTTTTCTTTGCATTTGCCCCAGGCTAAAAGGAAGTGGGAGGCAGTTTACAGCTGAGAACAAAGACAGCAAAACCCAAGTGTCATCTTGTACCTAATTCTATGTAGAGTTGCAAAAGAAGTAGAGATTGGCAGGGAATCAAAGAGAAGGAGTTCAGGAAACAGTTCTTCAAAAGTCACAGTTCCCTCCCCCTTTCTCTACCCTGTTG
The DNA here is from genome assembly GCA_039655065.1 of Glossophaga mutica. Taxonomy (NCBI): domain Eukaryota; kingdom Metazoa; phylum Chordata; class Mammalia; order Chiroptera; family Phyllostomidae; genus Glossophaga; species Glossophaga mutica. Next base: position 21,475,966 of record CM077305.1, read on the forward strand.
GAGAAGTTTCCAGAGAAAGTCTTTCTATAACATTAAGTGTCATTCTTCGCACAGAAATAACAACCACCTGTTGACTATGCTGAACTGTAGAAACTAGAGAATATATTTGACATTTCCAGGGCCAAAGACAAACCCAACACGAGGGAGGGAATGATAGAAGTAGAGAAAATGCCAGTCTGGACTTCTATGAAGTATATACCAAACATCGCGCTGAGTTTCTGTGGGCTTCAAGTAAGCCACAGCTGGCTTCTTATGTGTCACCTCAAGTAGCTGCAAGAGATTTCTCATGTCACAAAGATTCACCTCCATGGTGACGAGGGGCCTGCTGCAGTCTGCTGAATGAGATGAAATCATTCCTCACCGTATCACTGGATTTGGCGGCGGTGGGGTGGGAGGGGGGAGCTAAAAATAACTTTTCTTCAATCTTTGAAGTTCTAGCTGGACTAATAAACAAATTAACAGAGTCAGATTAACAAGGGAAAATGTAGAAATCCTATTATGTGAATGCACATTAGGGATGCCATTAAAACTGAGGGCCAAAACTCATTGCAGAGTTGAGGTTTATGTGTTGTTATGGACAAAGCAAAATGAGGGAGGGAGAGGATGTCTAAGACTTCAAAGGATGTACGCAATTGCCTGGCAGTTGAGAAAGAGCAGAACCCGCATGGCAGGCACATTCTTGCTAGGCAACCTGGGGATGATGGAGCACCAAGTGTGCTGTCGTTAATAAGCCCCTGCTTGGAACCTTTCTACCTACCCTACTAAGGCAAATATGCTAAATTTATTTTCTAGAGCAGGACTTTCTATCTGAATTTCTTAGACAGGAAAGAGGGGGATCAAACATTCTTCCTGAGTCTTTTGTTTTTTAATTACTAGTTAAAAAATAGACATCAAAAAAAAAAAACTGTTTTGGGGAGCCATACTGCAGTCTTTTTCAGGATCACAGGATCAGAGGTGCCACATGTCTGCAGCAGAGACAAAGTGGACAAGACTGAGAGATAGAACTAGGCAGCTCCCCTCTGTGATCTAGCAAACAGCCGAGAAGGCTAAGGGCCCTAGAGAGGCAGAAGAATCTCAGCAAGAATTCTGTGGACAGTGAGTGAGCTAAAGATATTTGAAGCTGACTGAATTTTCACCCGAGTGAAACTTTTAAAATGAGAATGAATAGAATACCTTATATGAGTTTTCTTCTACCAAACAGAAATGGGCTCCAAAAAGTAAATTAGCTTTCTTTAGAGAAGCAGAGTTTTAGGTTTCACATTTTATGTCTGTAGCTACGCAATTCATCTCTGTTACAATGTAACAGAGATGAATGTAACAAATATAACATGGCCGTTTCTTTTTGACTCACCCCAGCAACCCACAGCATAGTACTTTCTGTGTGACAAAGCAGAAAGGGTCTTATTTGTGACTTAGAGAAGAGCTGTACTTTGGTTTAACTTGATCATAGGTCAAAAAAAAAAAATCAAATAGCTTAATATTGGTAAAATATGAATGGCTTTATGTGCCAAGTTAAGGCACGCTAATTTCATCTGGTAAAATAGGAATAATTGATGCATCCCATGTAGAGAAAAGACCTATAAAGGATGAAGTATACAAGATAGCTAGAATCAGAGAAAAATATCAGGATCATAAGAGAGTGGTAAAAGAGAGTAAGTGAGTTTTCATGAGACTAACAGGTGAAGAGGGGTGTAGTGTGCACGATGCTATTTCAGAAAGGAAGCACCAAGCACAAAGGAGAGTTTCCCAGGGTCCACTAGGCTGTGTGGGAAGAGGGAACCCTGGAAGAAATAGGCTGAAAACCTGAAAGTGCTTTGTGGAAAAGCACTTTAGATACATTTCGCTGCTTTACATTCTAGTCTGGGACATCTGGACTATAGATGGTCTTTTACATACAGACTTGTATGAATAAGTGCCAGTGATTATGTTGAGAGTTTGTAAATAAATTTCCTTTGGGGAAAGTAAACAGAAAGGACAAAAATAAAATAAAATAAAATAAAATAAAATAAAATAAAATAAAATAAAATAAAATAAAATAAAATAAAATAAAATAAAATAAAATAAAATAAAATAAAAAAATAAAATAAATCCATGGAACTTCTCTTTTTAATGTGCTTCTTTTGTGCTTGGTAATGTTGAATTTTTCATTTTCTCCCTTTGAGTTAGATCAGCTTCTTTCAGAAGTCTACTGGTACCACTAGAGACTAATAAGCATCACAAAATAAAACAAATCAAACAGAACAATATTTACAATATTAATAGCACCTCCCTGGTCAATAAAGTTATAAAAATTGATGCTGAAAATTAAATAGTCTTCATTATTGCACTTCTCTCAATGCCTTTAATAAACTAATTTGCATTTTAAGGTCTAAGCACAGACAATATCATGCAGCATTTTCCACAATTATTTTAACATAAATTCAAACCCAATTGTTTGAATGTAAATCAACATTTTATTTATTTTGAAATAGAATGTTGAACGGGGTTATTCCCAGAGCATTTTCTGAAACACTGTATTGGAAACTCGCTGCCCTTTCCATCTTCCTTACAAGACTATGTTCTCATATGTAAATAACAATATGCTTATGGACTGCAAAATTCAGAATATGGCACACGATCCACATAATGCATAATACTTCATTGTAACTGAAGTATGTTGTCGTCATCGAAGATTATCTTTTTGATATATGCACAGAAACATATATTACACTCAATTTTTTAAAGTTAAGTTAGACTTGTTACTTGAAACACATGCTATTTCAATTGTGAATTTGTTTATAAACAATGAAGATTAGTTTACTCATGTAGATATCTGTCATGGTAAAAATAAAATATTTAACAGTCAATTGCTGAATGCATAATCTTAAATTGTTCTTTTTAAAAGTCAAAACTGATAACATGTCTTTTCAAGATAACAAACAAAAATATTATTCTCTAATATAAAACTTAAATAGCGGTATCTTCATTTTGGGATAATCTCAATTATGCATCCAAGGCAAGGGGTATGAACCTGCATTTAAATAATTGCTTTTTTACACACCTGTGAAAAAGGACTTATGCTTCTTTTAGAATTTGTTTTGTCTGCTTTGATGTTTACTGAAATTTAAAGATGTGCCTAGAAATGTATTGATGATCACACATCTCTCTGAAAAAGAAGATATTTTAAATGCAAAAACAAAGCAGTTTAATTTGTTTGTGACAGTGTATCTCAGACGAATATAGGAGGTTAATAATTTATTATTTTCTACTGCTAATAGAAAGTTCATTTTGCAGTGTAAATATCAGTTTTGTTCTGTTTTTATTAAATAAAGGACTGTATTCTGATGTCACCTATAGGATATTTTTGTCCTTGTAAAACCTTGTACCATTCATAAAGAAAAAGGTTCCTCAAAATCATTAATAAGAAAAATATACTCAGTTCACAAACAGCCATCAATGGAAACACAGAATAGATAAAACTTTTAAGCATTCTTTTTAAGGTAAAACACAAGTACACAAACTGAAATTTTAAAAAAATAAAATTAAAAAATAAATAAACTGCTATTCATGCTTTTCTCTCTTCTCTTTCTCTGTGCTTCTATTTGCTATCACATTTCTCTCCTGTCATCTCCTTTCTCTTTTCTCCTCTTCAAGGTCAAAATACATATAAATTTCAAAATTAAATGTGGGGCTCAATTAATCCCTTAGTCATTACAAAGCCAACCAATTTTTAATTAATTCAGATTTAATAAACTTAGTTTCTATTCAGCGGAAGAATTGCCTCATATTATCACCATGTTATTTCATTAAATTTAAGTAGTTATGTGTTTTGTACAAAATAAAGTCATTTTTCTTTTTAAGGAGATAATACTAGCCAGCAATGAAATGATTTAATATTACGGTATTAAAATATTTATTTATAATCACAATGTAGTAATTACTTAGCTATAATGTGATAAGAGAACTCAAATTATTATTTTCAGTTATTTCTTATCATCATTTTCTAGCTTTTAGTCACTTTCTTTGTGTTAGTGTATTTAATAGAGTTGGAAAGGGGGATATATAAGTGTGTAGGTTAAAGCAGAAACTGAGACAAATTTTATTTGTTAATTTTGTTTTTTCTAAACATGCTAAAATAATTACATATATGCACAGTGATATGGTTTCTATCAAATTAAAAAAAACTGGTTTTATTAACAAACTATTTATTTTCTATGTAAATAATGTTCCATGATTAATATTGGTTTGTGAGTAGAATATACATTACTCAGAAGAACATGATTGTGAGATACTGTGATTTTTAATATAATTCTCAATGTTTTTCTATAACTTCATTGAGAAATTGTAACATGGTTTCTGACTGCTATGAGCATATGAGTATTAGTTTATAACATTCAACTTAATATGTTCATAAAGAATGTTAAAAAGGATTACTATATATTTCTTAATATTCCCATCTATCTTAGAAGCTTAATCCCTGTGGAAATGAGAACTGTAATAAAAAAATAAGGTTAATGTTGATAGTTCTTATAAAGCACAATACCATAGAACATTTATCAGTAACACACATGTTGATACCACAAAGTTGGCAGTCCTTTACTTTACTTTTATCAAAGATAACAGAGAATTCGTAGCTGTAATAGGAACTTTGCACTGAAGTTTATGTACTGTATTTTGAGATAAAGAAACTAAGACATAGAAAATCCAAAACCATTTACATTCTTTGTAACAGATCTAACACAGAGTCCCAGGTTTTGAATTTCAAGTCACTGGATTCCCATAGTTCTAAAAAACAACATAATTGATTATTAAACATATTATCCATCTATAACTAGTAGGGGCTCCAAAGGCAACACTGTCAAGTGAGTTACACAGCATCCAGAAATCCTGTTAATTACGTGTGAATGTTTACAATATATTTAGAAAAGGTTTGCATACTTCATCATATTGTCAAATGTATCCGTTGCATCAAGTAAGTTAAGAATTATTATCTTAAAAACAAACAAAAAATGTTAGATATATAATTCAAATTTCATCAACATTCAGGGGTAAGCTTCTCTGAATTCTTAATATTATCTAAGAAAATATGAAAGATAAGTATATGTATGTTTATGCATACAATGAAAACATTTGTCAAGGTGCGTTTTATGTAATAAGCAATTTCAGCACAAATCTAATCTTCATTAATTCTTTTTTCTTTTTTTATTGTCATGCAATTACAGTTGCCCCTATGTCCCCTGCATTACTCTCACCTGCTCTTCCCATCTGCACCGCCCACCCTCGGTCCTCCCCTCCCCCATTGACTTTGTCCATAGGTCATTTATGCATGTTCCTTGATGACCCTTTCCCTTCTTTTCCCCATTATCACCCTCCCTCTTCCTCTATGGTTACTGTTAGTTTGTTCCTTATTTCCATGTCTTTGGTTATATTTTGCTCACTTGTTTGTTTTGTTGATTAGGCTCAACTTATAGTTGAGATCTTATGGTATTTGTTCCTCACCTCCTGGCTTATTTTACTTAGCATAATGCTCTCCAGTTCCATCTATGCTGTCATGAAGGGTAGGAGCTACTTCTTTCTTTCTGCTGTGAATTATTCCATTGTGTAAATGTACCACAGTTTTTGATCCATTCCTGTACTGCTGGGAACTTAGGCTGTTTCCAGCACTTGGCTATTGTAAATTGTGCTGCTATGAACATCTGGGTGCATATGTTCTTTTGAATTGGTGTTTCAGGATTCTTATGGTATAATCTCAGCAGTGGAATTGCTGGGTGAAAAGGCAGAACTCACAACTCCACACCAGGAAGACAAACAATCCAGTTAAAAAATGGACAAAGGACCTGAACAGACAGTTCTCCAAAAAGGACATATAAAGGGCCCAGAGACATATGAAAGGATGCTCAGCATCACTAACCATCAAAGAGATGAAAATTAAAGCCACTATGAGATACCACTTCACACTGCTCAGGATGGCCATCATAAACAAATCAACAAACTACAAGTTCTGGCGAGGTCAGGGAGAAAAGGGAACCCTAATACACTGTTGGTGGGAATGCAGACTGGTGCAGTCACTGTGGAAAACAATATGAGATTTTCTCAAAAAAATAAATAAATAAACTAAAAATGGAACTTCATTAATTCTATGTTTAAGATCTGTAATATACTTTACTGACTCAAGTTTTACTACAATTCAAGAACACCAGATAGTTATGTGGTGGCTGAGGAAAAAGATGAACTAAGGTTTATTAATTTTCGAAAAGAAATGAATATGAAACTTCCTTAAAACTAATCAAAACAAATGATAGAAAAATAGGTTTCTATTATACTTGTGCCATTAGCATTAGACTAGAAGGTAGGAGACTAATTAAAAGAGGGATGGCCAAATGAGAACTATTTTGTGTAAGAATAACACTCTTTGGTTTAGTGAGGCAACATGTTAGGGTTGGATAAGTTTATAAAGTTAGTTGAAAACATTTTTTTCATACTCAGTTAAAACTCTTCATTATCTCAAATGCATTGATTACACAACTTATACTCTAAGTATTCAAATCGAAATCTTTTATCATGGCATTGAAGTTAAGCAGGACATTGTTTTATCAAGACAAAACTATTGATGAAGAATGTCAATATAACGATGCCTGTGTGGCTCACTCAGTTGGAGTATCATCCCGTAACTGAAAGAAAGATTGCCAGTTTGATTCCCATTCAGGGCACATGTCTAGGCTGCAGGTTTGATCCCCAGGTGCATACCGGAGGCAACCCATCAATGTTTCTCTCCCTTCCTCTCTCTCTAAAAGCAGTGAAAAAGTGTATCTTCAGGTGAATATATATATAAATCTTCTAGTCCATGGGATAAATTCATTTCTTTCTTCAACATTTGAAGCACCTGCTGTGTATAAGGCTCTAGAACTGCAGTTCACAACTTTACATTAAAGAAAAATTTTATGAAAAAGAAGAGTTGAAATGACATGAATAGTTCAAATTTAGAAATATAAAAAGTGGTGGTGAATAACCCTCAGATTTGGGGGAACAGCATGATAAATTTTTTAAATGGGGATACGGTTTCTCAGTGTCATCTAGCCATCTTTCTCACTGTGATGGAAATGATGAGTTGGGGAGTTACATGAGATGAATTTCTATTGGATCCATAATGGCCTAACAGCCACACAGAGAGAAGACTTTGACCTTGACATGGAAGGCTTTGGAGAAGGCTGGAAATTTTCTGAGACAGAGCTAATAAGGGGTATGAAAGCCTGACAGCATTAAGGAGAGTTAAATTAGAGCACATAAGTTTTCAAGGGCTGAATGGCAGCTGCGTCATTAAACAAGTGAGCAAGTCACACTTCTTCATCCAAATGCCAAGACTCTAATAATTAGTGAAAATGCAGAGTCAAATGCTAATTCCTGTGTCTTTTTGTCTCTAATCTCTGCTTTTATTTTAAACTTAAACAATTAAAAACAAGAAGTAATGTGGTATCTTGCCAACTTCATCATAGAAGCTAACTATCAGAAAGAAATTCAAGTGGAGGCAGGGTAAACTAGGTTATGCTGCAGAATCAGACAACTTCAAAACCTCAATGGTTTATTACAATAAACATTTATATACATATTACTTATCACATGCCCATTGTGTTAGCTGAGAATTTAATTCTTGTGTTCTGCGGTTACCCAAGCTAATAGCATAGCCATCACCTCTACGATGACAGTTTCTGTAACAGAAGGAAAGAGAATACTGACAATGAAATGTAACATGTCACATCCACTCCACACTCAAGGGACTAAACTAGTTGCACAGCTGTACTCATACACAAGGGGATGGGGAAGTATAGTTTTACTACATGTTCAGTAAACAATGAGGCAAAAATATTTCCTTGGTTTCAACAATGAGGTAGATAAAACTCCTTGGAAGAAATATGACAAATAAAAGTATAATTTCCAAGATTCAGGAGTCCATAAAATGTTAATTTTGATGTCAGATGAATTTAGCAGCTCTTCTAAAGCAAGCAAGAAAGGATGGCTTGATATTATTATTTATATAGAAATGAGGAATTATAAAGGGGCTGTGATGAATGCGTGGTTGTCACTGAATATAACTTATAAATTGAGTTATAGATGGAAATTTACTGAGGTCAAGAGAACCCAGAAAGGCCAACAGAAAGTCAAGGACAGATTGTCAGTAACCAATGTTTCGGGAATGAGGTGGAGGAATGCCAATAGCCAGAAGCGAAGAAAGAATAAACAGAAGAAAATGAGCAATATCTTAAAGCACATTGTAAATTAAAATAAGACTTTCAAAAGAAGTAAGGTGTCAGAGTGTCAAATACTGAAAATGAAGTGGAACAAAGTAGAAAATGGCATTGGAATTGTCATGGTTATAATAATAGCTAACAAGCAGTCAACACTTACTCTGTTCCAGACTTGATTTTTAGAGATTTCTAGGTGTTAACTCCCCTCATTTTAAAATTCTGTAAGGCAGATAAGGTACAAGGAATGAGGGGGAAAATGCTCAAGCCCCATGAACAGTAAATTGCAGAGACAGGATCTGAACAAGGCACTCTAGCTGCAGAATCTTCTTTCGCTCTTGAACCAATGATTTATATTCTACTGTTGGTTTCTAGTCATTGCTCTTTTTTCCAAATAAAACTGAGGAATCAAGCCTGGGTTGCAAACTAATATTAATGGTAAATGAGGCATGGAAACAGCAAGTACAGTCATTGCACTAGAGGAGTTTAAAGATGAATTGCCACAGAGAGTTTTATATTATTCAATAGAGGTTATGGTAAGGTAAGGTTGAGCTTTTTTTTTTTTAACCTGGATTTTTTTAAAGAAGATAACTAAATACAATTAACAAAAAAAGAAAAGATGAAACTGAGTTAAACTTTGCAGAACAATCATTATTTGTCATGTACTTCATTAATAATTTACATGTATTTCCTTATTCAATTCATTGAAGTTGAACATCTTCCTCAGTTCACAGAGTAATTCATCAGAGTTCACATACAGATTCCTTTAGCTTTTGAGCCAATATCTTTTTTATGATGTCATATTAGAGGGCACAGGGAGGAAAAAACTACTAGAGAAAATGAACACATGTATGTGTATAATACAGAAAAAAGTAGATAGAAATATTAGAGTACAAAGCAATAACATAATTATTTTTAACTTTTTTCTGAAAATAAAAGAAATGATACCAAGATTACGGAAGTGACGATGTGCTGAAATGGCAATGACCATATGCAAGCATGCAAGCTAAATTAGTAGCAATAATAAGACAAACACTGGCCTGGCGATACTACAAAATCATTGCGGACTTGCCTTGGTGTCTCAAAGTACATGGGGAAACCTCCACGTGAGTTGAGTGAAAAAGGGGAAGGGTTTGCACAAACAAGTATAAAGGACACATGGACAAAAACAAGGTGGGGGGGTGGAAATGGTAGGGAGGTGGGGAGGGCCGGGGGGTGGGCTGGGATGGGAATAAAAGGCAGAAAATTGTACTTGAACAATAATTAAAATTAAAAAATGTATATAAAAAAGAAATGACAGAAGGAATTTTGGCTGTGCTTGAGTATGTCATATATCACATATGTGATGATGTTAATTTGTTTATATTTTATACTAGAATTTGGGCAACAGTACAACTGTCTTCAGCTCTTGTTCAATAGGAAGTATAAACAGATGCCATCTGCACAGAAGTTTACCAAGTCAGATGTGAGTTTTGATCTTAGGTGTTTTTCTCAATGTTTTCAAAATAAATATTTTTGTTGTTGTTAGTATCAAGGACACCAATTATTTCTTGATTCTTCACAGATGTCATTTCAGTTGATGACACACCATAGGAACTAGAGCATAAGAGTTTCTTGCCTATTTAGACAGTATTTCGACCTTGACTCGTAAAAGAAGGAGCAGAATTACAGGGTCCAATGCCAAATCCCACAGGCCCTTCTCTGTTTCTTCCCCCTTTCAACACTGAAGACATTTTCCTTTACTGGTTGTATGAGACAGAACATCATCAAGCAAGTCAGCCTGTCACTACAAAGCTCAAGAGCTTTGGCCCTGAGCAGCTGCTGTGTGTACGTACATATGTGTTTAATTTTCTTATGAATGTCTATCATTCTGTGTCATTTAACTCGGTATTTTATATTAGAGCCAACCCTGTCTCCAGTGTCAATACATTAAACAATTACTCCAACTTTATTGTTCCAATGTATGAAAGTAATAGTGACCTCATGTGATTCATGGAGTATCTGTGATCATTGATTTTCATATACAACCAAATGCCAGACCACAAAGAGAAATTATGTGATTTTCTATATCTGAGCACCATTGGCTGTACATTCTAATGGCTGAGGTACAACTGTGTTCTTACTACTCAAGGGAAAGTGACTTAGTGCACTAAATTCTTACCCTGTCTGATTCAGGAAAAAGATAAAAAAATACAACTTTCTTGGCAGATTTTTTGCTGCTTTCAAATGCTTGCTTATTTAAGTATTTTCTTTCACAATATTTTAGTTATTTGTGGTGTTTTTATAGCTTATTAAGTCATTGAAACCATTTCCCCTCCCTGTTTTTATTTTTATGCACAAACATAGAACAGAAATTGTCAATTTGTCCTTCCAACCATTCAAACTTAACAGATTTAAACTCCATGAATGGCTTGCTGTGAAGTATAGTATGAAAATCAGTCAACAAAAGCAGCAGTCTTCAAAGATTTAAATAAACAACTACAGACATTTATGGTGGATACTGGTTTAAAAAGAGAAACAGTCTTGTCATTCTAACATACAGTTTTTACAAAAAAAAACGACTACTTAACAAAAGCCAATAAAATGTGTTTTTACTTCCTAATTAAATAAATATGACTTTCTATTGATGTTTATATGTTTAAAGACATGCCTGTTTAAGGTTAAAATTAAATCGAAACTGATCACTGTTGTGAAAAATTGATGATCAGATAACTCTGGACAACATCAAGGAAGGCTGGCATTGTGAGGGATGTTTTGTGAGCATTAGGGGAGCTTCGAATAATGATCACACGCTGTCCTATCTCTTGGTTATGGCTTGGGATATCCACAGTTTAGCGTTAAAATAAATACATACAAGAAGAAAGAATTATTGTTTAGTTCCTTTTTCTCTTTCATTTCATAAATAATTTTCACCTTTCAACTGGTAAGCAATGCAAGTACTTCACTTTAATCTCTTAAGGCACTCCTGCTTTCTTACCTTTCACATATGTGAATTAGATAATGTCCTATTCACACTGTTCTAACTTTAATATGTATGGCCATTTAGAGTTTAGTTTCCTTTGATGTGAGAAAAATCTTCAAAAATTATTTTACATGCTGGATGTCTCTCACTGAGAAATTATCTCGGACCAGACAGGCTGATATTATATCTTTCCTGAGATACTCAGTAGGCTACTTAGAGATCTTCTCACACCCTCTCTGTCCCCTGAGATATTTCTCAACACTGAGCTCAAAATTACTTTAAAATGTAAATCTCTTGATACCCTTTTCCTACACAAATCTCCACAATAGATTTTTCATTCCTCCTAGGGTAAAGACTTCATGTTATTTTTCTAGTCTCCTTAAAAGTGCCCTTCAACCACACTGGTTTCCTACTTTTTTATTCATTTAAGTTGCCATGAATCTCTTGTTTCAGAATTCATTATATTATACGATTTAATGTATTTTTAAGAGTGTTCATTCCTAACCCCAAAGACAAGAATTGGCCTCCTTCTTACATGTTTTCAATACCTCTCACATTTTCCATGTAACAATCACAATTGGTAGATGCATAGTAAGATGTTGATTTGAGTCATTCATTTACTGCAAGTAGGCTGTAAACTCAAGTAGGGTAACCACCTTAAATTTTGCACATTCTTTCATCCCCAGCATCAAACAAATTCACTAGCCAACAGCAAAGTAATGTTTCTTAAATTAATAAATCTCACACATGAGCACACCATTGAACTTTATGTTCTGCCAAGTTTAACCAGAGAAAAATTTTAGCATTCCTTATTTCGATCAGCCCAGTTTAATAACCTGTCCATACACTGACTCTGCCCTTGCCTTATAAAGAAGTATTTTTCTTCTCAATAGATGATCATGGAAGGAGACACACTAGAATAGAAAGTTCCCCATCAGGTTGTGAGAAAAACATCAACCTATCTCTCATAACCCATTTCTGTATTTTCCACCTCTCTCCTTGTCAAACTCCTAAAAAAAAAATCCCTTCTAGTATATCCCCTTCAGTTTTCTTTGTTAAAAATAAAGATGTGTGCTCACAAGAAGTTTTAACTTTTACATGTTCTACAGATTCCATGGAAGTGCTAATTCTGTACTGTTAATTCTGAGATGAAGATAAAGACATGTTTTAAAATAAATTCACTCATCGGAAATAACTTATTTTGATAAAGAGGGATCTTCTTGAATGTTAACACATGACAGAAACACGGGACTAGTCAGGCTCTAGGACCCCGTTTAAATTTGGCAGGCAGCAGTGCTCTATTAGCAAGAACAGGAAGGCTAACCTGTTCTGAACATGAAGACAGCCTGAGGAAATTTCATGTTCTCTTGATGATCTAACCATTGAGGAAATGTAAAAGCTCAGCATATAAGTGAAACATGAAAATGTTCTTTCTCTCCCATCTTACCAACAATGGTAACTTGAAATGTGACCTAGACCCCACCTTCCCTACAAGGGAAAGTAGAAACTCTTGTCCTTTCTTCTACCTTCTCAGGCCAAGTGAATGATTTACAATCCTCATAGTTGCCTCCATTTGATTCCAAATCATATGCAATTCATAACTTGACAACTTCCCAATATCAGCATTTCATACAGAGTTAAGTCATTGTCACCTGTCAATTTGAATAGTGCACTTACCTCTTAACAGACCTCCATGTTTTCTCCATTGCTCCCCTGGAGTGTTGACAGAAGCCATGCGTTTCATTTAACCTTACCTCAGACTCTGTCACTGCCCTATTCAAAACCTGCCAACATTTTCCCATTTTAGAGTAAAATTTAGAATTGTTACATTCCATAATTCTGTACATCACCTTTTTCCAACCTTCATTCCCTGTATTCTGACTGCATAATCCCACTACTCTGCACCTTACACATTCTGCTCCAGACACTCTAATTTCATTTTTTTTTCTGAAATTCTAAGATGTTCTTGCACAGATGCTTTTGTGCATGTTGTTCCCTTTCTAGAAATGTTTTTCTTTTATTTAACTGCTTTCTTCCTTCATTACTTCAGTCTCCATCATATCTAACATTGTATCTTCACTGATATTTTCTATTCTTCTTTCATGTTTATTCTTTTCTACTTCAGTATGTACATCTATTTTATAATTTAATGATCATTAGTTTTTATCGTTTATATTTCTTAAAAGGGTATAGGTGAGATAAGTACTGCTGTATCTTTGGAACAATGCCTGACAAAGAATGTACTCTCAATAAATATATTAAATGAATGGCACCGGTTATCCACATTTTTGAATTTCCAGGAACCTAACGCTATTTTGAATGTGAAGTAAATGGGCATGTATTCCCCCTGATGTCTTTTAAAATTGAATAAACAATCAAATTAAATACCTTTATGTTATTCTTAATAAGTTATTTATTTATAATAGGAAATTTGCTTGACAAAGCAGACAACTTGCCCAAAAGAAGAATTATAAATCAGGTCTGCTGGATCCTTAATCTTGCAGATTCCTCTCTAATGCTCAATTCAGATGGAAGTTACTGCAAATTAGAGTGCATTGTTATAATTATTTATGTAGTATTATCAGTTACATAACTGAATGTATTTCAGCTACTGGATGAGATGTAGACAAACAAAATTGGATCTTTCCTATAGAATTTTTTTTTCAGTTTAGTTAATTGGTTTTATAAGAGAGCTAGGTAGTTTACTTTTTCCCACTATGCAACCAAATGATGGCTCTTTATTTGGCAACTAGAAAACTTCTTAAAGCGAGGTCCCAGTCCTGACCACAGTTCACCTCATGCAAAGGTGTAGGTGGGGGGAAGGGTTCAGGGAGATATGCTACAGCTGGTTAGTTCAGATACTATAGTCCAATAGGGACAACAGTGATTTAACAAGATAGATTCATTTTAATTATCAGAATAAAGTAAATACTGTCAAGGAGAATGGTCTCAAACTTATTGCTGCACAATTATTTTCCAATATTTAGTTCAGAAGATGTTTTTAAGGAACCCTTCTATTTCCTACTTCATCCTATAAAACTAATCATGACTTCAACATGAAATCCACTGGTGTGTTTATTTAGATCACACCATTCCCTTACCTCAACTCTAATCCCTCCCAAATCTTCCTTGTCCAGAATTGTGCTTTGCCATTTCTTATACTGAAATATGTTGTAAGAGAAAGCAATTGGATGCTGGTTATATTCACTGTGAGTATGCTTTTGACTCTGTACCTTATGCAATGGCTAGTTTTGTAGACTCATGAGGTAAACCGTTTTATGGTCTTGGTGTTTCTTTAGTGCCACAGGCCTATTTTTATATTATGGATGCTATGGCTTATTAAATGGATTATGTTTCTTCTGTTGCAATAAGAATTAAAACCCAAATTGTGGTCATCCTTTAGCAAATAGTTTGAAGCCCTCTGTACTGGTTGAGATCATGCTTTGGAGTCAGACTTGCTGAAATTTAAAGCAGCCCCTGCCACCTGCCAGCAGTATGAATTTAGCTGTGAGTCATGCTCTCTCTGTGTCAGCTGCCTCATGGTAAGAGGATAGATCTTCTCTCAGAGGGAAGTTGTCATGATTGCATGTAGCAATTTGTAAAAATGCCTAAAACCATAATTCAGCAAAATAGGAGTTGAGGGGGGAACAAACCCAGGGGTTATTATCATATGATCTGTGTACTAGCTTCTCGAATACCTAAAAATAACACTATAACACTATAGAAAAAAATTCTATATTTACTTTGCCTTGTTTTCTTCATTTATATCTTCTAAAATATTTCTTTAGCCAAAGTGTATTATATATGTATATATAGACTAAGTCCTTCCAGTTGAAATACTGCATGAAATTATTTTAGGTAAAATAACAGATAGATTAGTGTACATAAAGAAATATTGATATAATAAATCTACCTATATACTTATGATCTCTCTATATAACTATTTCAATATAAATATAAAATACAGGTATATATAATTAATAATGAAATGCTTATTTAAGTAATATAATCTGTGTTTCTCTAGATGTATGTGTTTGTATTAATACTGTGAAGAGTTTCTTTACTCATTTATGTCATTTAAAACAAGACCATCAATATCTAAATACCATGGTGAAGTTATTGGGGTTTTTTTCCAAACCTAGAAAGAATGACTATAGTTTCTGGAATCATATCTTGGGTTCAAAATGTTTAAAATATGTACAAAGGTTAATTGAAATTAATATGCCACATACCATTAAAGAATACTATACGCCATACATTTTAAATTATAAATTAGTTTCCCTATAACATGTTACACTAAAATAGAAATTGTTTTAATTAAGTTACTAACACTATAATACAGTAATTTATAATTTATTTATAATCTAAGTTACTAGCACTATAATTTAGTAACATTGTAATCTATTATATCACTGTAGTGGGAGGACTGTGAATTTAGTGAAAACCTATTACAGAAACTTGTCAGAAGATTGGTCTACTCTTTTCAAGTGTGATTATAAATGTGTGTGTATGTATAAACACACCCATACACACACATATTTTTCACTGTGAACCTCAATGAATATATATGTGTATGTATACACATATATGTGTGTTTGTGTGTGTATATATATAAAGACTACATATATATATATATGTAGTTTTTAGTAATTTTATAAAACTTACTGTATCCCACAATCCTTATATAGTTGATCATCTTCTAATAAAGTATTTGAAAATTATTATTATTTATCTACTCATTGTCTGTTAAAGGTCCACTGTCTTCCTTCCAACCAAAATCTTTTCTGTTTATTCTCATCATGATTATATAACTTGATATTATAACTCTCCCCCAGAGATCTAAAAATCCATGGTATTAGAACTCGATATATAAACTGATAAAACATGGTATAAAATTATAAAGCACCTTGTTGCTTGTATTGATGCTATTTTTGTTGTTCTAAGATAATTATATACAATGCCCAAGATACATTTCAAAGTGTGCATAAGACATTTTTTATTTTAGAAGTGGAGAAAATTTGCCCTGTGAGAACTTTAATGAGTAGAAAATCTAAAATATGAGCATTTTTTCTTTTCTAAATTATCTTTTTCTGACAAAAATTTTTATCAAGTAAAATTACACACACATAGTTCAATTTAACTTTGAATATTTCACAAATTAATCATGTACTATTTCAAAACTAGAGTTACAGCCTTAAAATTAGTAAAATTACTTGATATGTCATCCAAAGTTTTTGAAATTATGTATTGTCTATCTATCATCTATCTATCTAATCATCTGTCAAGAGAGGAGGAATGAATTAAATATAGTTAAGATTAAACACCAACTTTTTTCTTTATTTTGTTAGCCATTTTTTAAAGGGAATAGTTTTGTTTACAAAAGTATATATAGTAGAATATTTCAAAACAAAGGAAGATTAAGACAAATGAAACACAAGAACAGGACAAATCAAATGAAGGCAGGCACAATGTATTTTGAATATTGTTATTGTTTTAAATTAAGCAAAAATAATATAGTATATATGTTATTGATATTGATAGTCTACTTTCCTTGTTACTGAGATATTATCATCACACATAAATAAATATTAGCCTTACATCTACCTGTAAGGTAAAGAGAGACTATCCCTTAGAATCCCATCTTATCCCCTTTCATTTAATGGGAAATCAAATCAACACTTACAAACCATACTAATAAACAGTGTATATTGGTGGTATATAGTCCTTAGTTAATAGACATCATTGCTTCTGTCAAGAGCTAACAGGGTACATTAGTTAACTCTTGAGGCTTAATTACATGCAAGGAAAATAGAAAAAAATTGAAGATTTCATTTATTTAATTTTTAGAGAGAGGGTAAGGGAGGGAGAGAACCATCGATCAATTGCCTCTGGTAAACCTGCAATAGGGAACCCAACCCAAAATTCAGGCATATACTCTGACTAGGAATTGAACCAGCGACCTTTTGGTATGTGGGACAATGTCCAAATGACTGAGACACACCAGTCAGGTCTAGTAAACTGTTTGATAACTCTCATGGGCTGTTGATTGCAAAGTTGCTTATTTATTAGACAAAATAGCCATAATGGTTGGATGAGAGAATCAATAATGGGTACTGAAGTACTTTCTTAACTTTTTATTGTCTAACTAAAAATTTACATATGGAAAATATATAAGGCTATAAATATTTGACTCTACATCAATGAGCATTTGCTATGACTCAGAGTGTGTATAAATTATCTATGCTATTATGTAACAACATGCACTCATTGAAATTACTTTTTGAGGGCTTATTAGATACCACTTAATTAAGAGGAAACACAAAAGAAAGATTTAAAAGTGTACATTAATGTACATTATGTAATTATATAAATTAATTAAGTTGAATCTAACCCAAGACACCATAAACCAACGATAGCAAATTCTACCCTATTTACAATTGTTTTAGATCCTGATGTTTCTTCTGGTTTGTGTATATCAAGCTTCAGATTTTATAATATACTATTTTATAACATAAAATTCATCATCAAGTTTTTATATAAATTGTTCCAAAATTTCCATCATGCAAAAAATAAATATTGTATTACCATTTAAATTCATTTACTTAAATATCTCAAATCATGTTCTTAAATTGGTTAGTGATACATTTATATTTCAAAATTTATTTATTACTCTATTTTTCTTATTCAATGAAATAATATATGAAAAATTGTTTGCCATGGAAAAATAATTTTCAAATAATTCACAGGAAGCTTATGCTTATAATTATTTATACTGATTTTAGTCATACAACTTCTACATTGAACAATTATTTTCTCTCTTAATTATCAACATTTTATTAGTCTCCTTTTATCTTCATTCAGCACATATCTCTTCCTTATTAATCCTTTTGTATGTTTATTTGGATATTCTCCGTTAGTGTCTTTTTTTCTATACTCTGTACCCTCCCTCGCTGCCACCACCCTTCACAGCTGCAGCTCAGTTACTACAGTTGCTATATGTTGAGTCCCCTCAAACTACATGTTGAAGCCCTACCCCGCAGTATCTGAGAATGTTACCTTGTTTAGAAATGGGGAGTCTTCGTGGATGTAACCAACTTAAGGTCGCAGAGCGAGCAGTAATCCAATGTAGCTGTATTCTCATAAGAACAGAAGACGCAGAAATACACATAACCCCAGGGAAGATACTGGAAAGACATACAGGGAAAATGTTGTGCGATGATAAAGTAATGGTCTACAAGATAAAAAATTTTAAGGATGCTAAAAAAAGGTATGGGGCAGATTCTTCCATAGGGCCTTCAGAGAAAGCATGGCCCTCTGACACCTCGATTTCAGCTTTCCAGCCTCTAGACGTACAAGGCAATGAGACAATAAATACCCATTGTTTTTAAGCTACTCAGTGTTTTCTTTTTCTTTTCTTTTTCTTTTTCTTTTTTCCTGGAAGCCTTAGGAAATGAATATACTGCCCTTGGCCTCCTCAACATGTACAGTCATAATATATGTAGAGCCCTTTCAAAGGCAATGGCAAGTGAAATCACAGATAATTATACACAACTTCGGAAAGGCAATCAGAGCTCTTCGTGATCATTCTCTCCATCTGTGACTAGAGCCATTTCTCTCTTTTATTTCTCTACTTCAGCCACTTGCTCTGCTCAATTCCAATCACACTTAGTAGCAACAATGTTTCCCATTCTCAGAAATAGAACCATCAAGTGAGAACACACTGCCTCTTAGTTTGTGCACATTCATTCTTACCTCCCAGTCTCCCAACCAACTGAAAGAAAAAAAAGAAAAACTCTTATTTTCAGACAAAAGTTAATGCCTCCATCTTTGTTCTGATATAATTTCTGCATCAGCATTAGTATCCAAATTCTGACCCTGGCAGAAGGTTCGGTACTAGCCTCGCTATGCTTCCACTGAGGCGGGCGTCTGAGGCTTCAGAGAATTACTGAATCAAAGAGTTCTACAAATTTGATGCTATGATGTGACGGAGATGAGGCTATGAAAGAAATCACAGGAGAATGGAGGTCAAATCAAGGAACTGAATCCGTCAGCAACAACACTGGGAAGGCCAGTACCGCCAGAGGAGATATTCTGAATCTAAGAATTTGTCCTGTGGTAAAATAAATAAAATAAAATTGTTCGGAAGAATGAGCACCTTGAGAAATTGCTCTGGACTCTTTGCTCTGGGGACATAATATCATGAAAAATCAAATCTTGTCGCTTTGATGGTTTGCTTTATATCTTTAATTATTTCCTCTTTCTGGAAACTAAACATGTTTCCTTTCTGCTGGGTCCTTTTGAAATGGAGCAAATCTATTTTAAATTCTCCCATCTTTTAAATAATAGATTTTAAAAACTATTCCCTCACATGAAACAAACCTTAAACAAATTCATGCTTATTCTAGTAGATTATGCCTTTCTATTCAGCCACGTGGTTTTCTTTCACTCCTCAAACTTTTGAAGTATTTGTCCAGCTTCCCATGGCCTGCTGATAGATTTTTTTCCTCTTGATTCTCTGAAGGTCTCTTATTGTCAAATTCAATGCAGCTTCTACTTACTTTTTTTTATGATTTACATAATCTTTCTCTACTTCAATGCCCATCACCACTCTCAGACCCCTCCTCATTCACTTTAACGCTCTTCCTTCCTCTCCTCCCCCGATTCTGACTCTGTTAGCCTTCCTTTCTAGTTGTCGGTCTCTGAGAATTCTCATCAATTCCTGTGGTAGCAGCTATTACTTATTGGCTAATGTTTCCCCAATTAATACTTCTAACATGGAATCTTCCTCTGAATTTAAAATTCTTTAGTATACTGTTACCCAAGCAATGCCAACCTTGGCGTGCTCCAGACTAAATGTGCTTCCTCTCAAGAATATGCCTTTTTCGTAGTACAAATTTTATTAATGTGCTCATGGCATGAATAAATATCTCTGAAAATCATACTTTCTTCTTCATCCTATCATTACTCTCATAGTTCAGACCACATTTTCAATCCTCTTTTCTAGTTCAATATTTTCTTTACGTCCAGCCTTGCCCTAAATGTGTCCTACATTCTCCTCCTACAATTAGGATCTTATCAGGTTTTCACCTTCTCAACAGGTTTCAATGACTCTCAAAAGCAACACAGAACCAAGTGTGGTTTCTTAGGACGCCATGCAGCACAACATTGTCCTGAGCTGTGTTCGCATCTCCAGTTCCTGTCTCACAGTTCTTGCATCTGTTTTCTCACCTTTCTTGGCTATTGGGAGTCTGTCAGTTTTCCAAATTAGTCAAATTTCCTCAAGGTGCCATAGCTTTAAACATGTTCCTTCTGCCTTGGCTGGCTTTCCAATTAAGCATTATTCATTAGATTATCTGCTAAAACAGGCTTGCTTATCAAGATGCTGCTCAAATATCACCTTCCTGAGAGTTATTAATTCCTCTCGGTTCGATGAGGTTTCTTGATTTGGGAGCCTGCATTATTACAGTTAATTATACTTTTGTGACTTTGGCACTCATCTCAGGTTCAAGCCTAGAGGAGGCATTTAGATACTCATCGAATGTAAAAGACCATTTCTGTTCTTCCCCACCGCAGAGCTCCACACACGTATCAGGCTGCAGAGCTACATAAGCACTATTGACACATTTCCTAATGTACCACACAACAAGCATAGTTTGTTTGATGTCAGGTCTGTGTGTAGAGCAGTGATTCTGAAACACTAGTGTGTATACAAATCACCTAGAGAGCTTGTTAACTCAGTGAACTTGGACTCTGCCCCAGTGGTTTTGATTCAATAGGATGAGATGGTACTTGCTGAATCCTAAGGTGCTCACAGGGGCTTCTTTTTCTGGTGGTAACACTATAACTCAGATGCACCAGTGTAGAATACATTGAGAAGGAAGGAAGAGGTTATCTTGCCTTCCCTTTGGGGAACTGCCAAACAGGACATTTGAAGTGCCTTTGTGCAATTATGTGATTTTTTGTCATCTTTAAAACCCCAGGATTAGATTTGTTTATTCTAATAGTCTTATAAGTATAGTAGTGATATTAGCAACAAAGTTAGCTAGTGAGGACGTGAAAGTAGAAACAACTACCTATGTACTCCTTCCTGTAAGCTTCTTTTTGCCTATTCTTTTTAAATGTATTGCAATTTTTTCTCCTCTAGTGTTCTTACTGATAGATCTTTATTGAACCTATAGGATAATGTGTATCTAGTTTACAGGGTCTTCTTTTGTTATACTACCACTATAATTTTAAAATTAAATAAATTTTAAAGTGTATTCTTAAAAATATTTTTCTTCTAGATCTCTTTTGATGTTACTACAAAACTAGTAGGTTTAACAAGTTAGACAATTCTATGCTCATCTCACAAATGAGGGAACTAAGATGCACAGAGGCAAAGATACGAATGTGGCCCTATGGTCAGAAAGTGTTAAAGGTGGTGCTAAATAAGTAGAGGGCTGTTAAGACACTGCTCATCAGGCATAATGGGTGTTCGTGAACATTTGTGTAGATCACAGTGGCCACAGCTCAGGCTGACACTGACACCGACACCTTTTGTGAGAATATTTCCAGTTGTGGAGAACAGAGCTTTTATAGCTAGATTGACATCACGGGTTTTAGCTCAACAAATTACTATTAACTGGATGTCATCAGGAGAGTGTTAACATCTCATAAGTAGTTCATGATTATCATCTCATAATTATCATTTGTAAAATGAAAACAAATGCTGTCATGAATATGAAATTAATTACCATATAGATACTGTTTCCTGGAGTATATCTTTTGTGCAGAAGAAAGATTAGCCAAAAAATGGATAATAATATGTAGGAAGGAAGCCAATTAATAGAGACCGGGATGTGATAGAATGTTAAGAACATTTGAAAAGATATGCAATGAAATTCTTATAACATTGCTAAAAATAACATCACAAATTAAAAACAGGACTAATGAAACATAAAAGATGGTTAATATCCAGGAAAATAAAACTGAGTTTAAGCAATGTGAAGAAACATTATTTTAAAAATATTATTGTTATTTTTAGGCCCTGGCTGGTGTAGCTCAGTGGATTGAGAGTGGGCCTGCAAACCAAAGGATTCCGGTTGGATTCCCAGTCAGGGCACAAGCCTGGGTTGCAGGACAGTTCCCAGCAACAGTTCCCGTCAGGGGACACATGAGAGGCAACCGCATATTGATATTTCTCTCCATCTCTCCTTCCCTTCCCCTCTAAAGATAAATAAATAAAATCTTTAAAAAAATAAATAAAAAAATAAAAAGAAAAGCTCTTCTGCATTTAAAAATATTATTGTTATTTTTAGATATAAAAGTTTCACAGAATTTACTCTGCTGAAAAACAATCCATATCTTTGCTTTTTAAACATAAAGAGATATACCATCTGCATGTATGTATGGTGTATGTGTATGTGTGTTTATGTGAGTGCATGCCTATGTTACACTAAAGGATCTATAAAGATAGAGATAAATGTTTCCCCTCTTACCATCCTTTGCTCATGTTTAGGTCTCGCATTCTTTATAGTGGAATTATATTGATGTCATGACATGCCATTCTGTGTGCCATGAAACCTGGATGGGTTTACGCTGCACTTAGCGTAAAAGTGCTGGTCAGAAGACGAAAATGGCCCAGTGCCCATTAGTTTGCATCACTGGTCACAGTTTGTTTACTCTGAATTTAGAAGGCATATACTTGTCTTCTATGAAAGAGCTTGATTTCCACTAAACTTCACCATAGTTTTACCTTATACATTTACTTTCACAGACACAAATGCTTGTAAATGATTTCTATTAGAGTTAAAGATTCCTGATGTCTGAGAAGATGCAGTGCAGTGAGATTCTGCAGCTGAACTGGTGCAGTTCATTCCTTTTATATTGCAAAGTATATTCTTACAGAAATGGAATTTATGCTGTCATTTTTTCTATGTAGGTTGTATGGCATTTGATCCATAGTGACAGAAAGAAATGATTACAGAATATCTGCAGTATATTTTGCTGAATTTTAACAGCAGGTTCAGATGTGTTGCATTTCTGACCTTGTGAAATGCTTTCTTGCTTATGCAACGCTTTATACATCAAACACACAAACTGCTACGAGGGCTTCAGCTGCTTGCACAAGGATACATTTCTGAGAATAAATGTTGTTCAGGTCAGTTTCACCAGTGCCATTTTTCTTCTATTATTCCATGACATGGGAAGTGCATGATATATTTTCTTGTATTTTAAATGTGATACAGGGAAGTCATAACACTGATTTGTTTCATATGAATGCTTCTTATTCTATTAATGTTGAGAAAAACATATTCCAGCTATCAAATCAGCTAACATTTGCAATCAGTTACAGACAGAATATTGCATCTATTATTAAGTTCATCGTAATTCAATATGTGTGTATGAGTCTGTGTGAGTATGTGTGTGTATTAAAGGTATACTATTTGAATTGAAAATCCAAGCATGTGGACATTATGTGCTCAGCAAAATTCTGAGGCTGTGTGAGTTTTTAATATTTGTATATGTTTGTGATATTTGCAATAGTTATATTGAGAATATATTTAAGACTTTGATAAAAGCAGAAAAGTTTTAATTTATTTTTGAAACATAAAAAAACACAAGCAATCATATATCAGAATCAGAAACCTGTGGAGAATGAGGCAGAGTTTTATCCTTCAATTCAAATTTGAGTAAATAATTTTTAGATCTTTCTATATGTCTAGCATTCTAAAGTGTGTGACTAAAAAACCAATTATGATCTGGTGATGATAGATCATAGATGAAGTAAGTTTTAAGTCTTATTTCAGAATTAGTTAAATTTCCTATAAGTTAAAAAAACACCACTAATTGCATGATTTTGCCTAACACAGATACTAACCCACTTAGACACAGAAATACAGTTTGTGCACAGTAACTCTGAGGAAATTTACACAAAAGAAAACAGGGTGAAAAATATAGTCCTTATAGTGAAAATGAGATATCAGGAAGATTTGTTCATTAAATTTTGAAAGGGATATACTCAATTTAAGATGAGAAAATAAATCTCAAATGCAATTCTTTTTTAAATATTTTATTTATTTATTTTTAGAGAGAGGAAGGGAAGTAGAAAGAGAGGGAGAGAAACATCAATGTGTGTTTGCCTCTCATGCACCCCCTGCTGGGGACCTGGCTTGCAACCCAGGCATGTGCCCTGCTTGGGAATCAAACTGGAGATATTTTGGTTCACAGCCTGTGCTCAATCCATTGAGCTACACCAGCCAGGGCTTAAAAGCAATTCTTATCTAACCCAGTGATTTTTAACCTTTTTCATCTCATGGCACACACTAATTATTACAATTCTGCAGCACTTCAAAAATATATTGTATTTTTTGATCTGACAAAAGTTGGTGAAATTTTGATTCATTCACATTAGACAGCTATTGTTGTGTTGGCTGTTGTCATCTTTTAATTGGACAATCTAAGAGAAAAGAGCTCAGTGCCCCTGACTAAACAGTCAGGTATTCTATGTTTTAATAAGTCTTGTGGCACACTGGTTGAAAATTGGTGGTCTAGCTCAGATACTATGGACAATTATTGCAGGCTTCAACTTGTGATAAACACTGTAGTGCAGGTGAATGGCTTTTATTGTATCCAATCATCACCCTCAGTGCACAGCCACTGCAGTACGTGTTTAGGGAATACTCAACAGTTGCTTAACACTTTCAATGAGCTGGATCATGAACTTGGTCACTGGAGAGGAAGGCAAGAAATAAGGAAATATTGTGTGAACTGGTTTGCTGAGTCACTCTACCCCCTGGGATCCCAGGGTAGTCACTGATATTTAGAAGAAAAATGCCATAGATCTAGACAATTTTATTTACACTGGGAACACTGGGGAAAGGTTAATGTACACCAATAATTCAAACATTATCTCAACTAAGCATCCCCAAGAAAATAAGTATAACTTTTTCTAAGATAAATTACACCCAAATAGCAAGGTTTGTATTTTATGTATTAGTTTTTCACATTTAAATCTCATATGTTCTTTTTGCAATTGAAAAATGGTATGGTAATTTAGAGTACTAGTATCTTTGTACTTTTTGCTCACCATTATTTCCTATTATTATTTCCTATTACCATAAATAGGAAATCATTATTTCCTATTTAGCATAAATATAGAAGTAGTTATTATATTTACCTACTGTTATAATTGGCAGTTAAAAGATTTATATATCTTATTAATAGCTACTACTGCCACAAACTACAAATTACCTAGTTAAATGTTGAGCCATCTTCGTTAATATTAAGATTTTAATTTTAAAAATACTTTATTGACAGTAGTGGCAAAATAAACATAGTTTAAAGATATCATCCCCAAAAACATATCTATATTTTTAGTACAGAAGTGTATACGTGCTTGTAAGTGCTTGGGCATGTATCTGTTTATTTCATTAGACTTTGAGGTCCCTCAGTCCAAAAATGATATATAATTAATAACTATATTTGAACATTACATACAATATGTGGTATGTAATGGGTACTAAAAAGTAAATGTGTGTGTCAAAAATAACAAATATAAATGTACAATGGGAAATGAAATAAATTTATTATTATAACTTCATAAATTATTAAAAGCAATACCATTAAGTGTGCTCCATTGCAGAACTAAAAGACAAAATAATTTTCTTTATCTTAAGGACCTAATTTAGTTTTCAGAATATACAATTTTTTAGATAAAGTGGATAAATGAAGATTCTTGGTTATCATTGAGATTGGTGCACATTAATTATAAGACAGTCTGCAAACTACCAGTAAAAATCCATGTGAAGGCAAAAGTGCTTTTTCTCTATGAGAAGGTCTGGCTATAATACAAATGCTCGAGGTGCAGAAACACTTCACCTAGAAAGAAAATCTTCTGTGATGAATTGGCTCTCTAATACAAAGTAAAATATACCAATAGTCATGCTTTTTTTTTCTGTATGAGTTTCTCAAGTAGCTCATAAAATTGAATTCCAGTGCAAAATTACTATGTGCTATCATTGAGAATTAACTTTGTACACCATGACCATGAAACAGAACATGGTTCACTGGCCCCACGTGCAACTTGACTTCTAATTCTTATATTGCTCTGAGAGATTCTACAATAATTAGTCTCTGATCATTGAAGTCATAAAGGTGTTAGTCAGAAATGTTAGTTAAAAAGCTAACTCTCAGGTTAGATCTGCAGGGTTTCAGAGAAGGTAAATCAAAGAGGTCGAGTCAGGTTGTAGCTGGTACTAAGTGTTGTAAGTGCGGAACAAATTCAGTTTTCCTACAGACCAAGGTAATTGGTCTTTAGGGACTGATTGGCATAACACACAAGAACAGTAAGACCTAACACAAATGTCAATCCTTCTTGAGATTTCACTGGGAAAAAAAGTAATTCATGAGAGCACCATGATATGCATGTTGATTATTAACCTGCATGTTTCTGTCTCACAGAAAATCTATTATGATAAACCCAAGTTATACTCTTAATGATTCATAATGGGCCCAGAACAAGAAAATTAATTGACTAACCTCATTGGAAAAATTCCATCAAGGAGTCCTCTGATAAAGGCAAATAGAATATACATTCTGTGGTCCGAGTATTGTTTTGTTTTGTTTTGTTTTCTCAATAGTTTTGCTTTGGCTGGTGTGGCTCAGTGGATTGAGTATCAGCCTGTGAACCAAAGAGTTACCAGTTCAATTCCCAGTCAGGGCACATGCCTGGGTTTCAGGCCAAGCTCCCCCATGGGGGACATGTAAGAGGCAACCACACATTAATGTTTCTCTCCATTTCTTTCTCCTTTCCTTCCCCTCTCTAAAGCTGAAGAAGTAAAATCCTTTAAAAAAAAGTTTTGTGGAAAAGCTAACTTAAAATTTTTTTTTAGAACTTACTTTTGTTCTGGCTCCATAGTGAATCCAGTTTTCTTTAGATATTCTAACGTTCATAGAGTTACACTGGTGTCTTTGCAATTGTTTTCCTTAGGTAACTGTATGGAGAAATGACAATAAGCTTGGTAAGAATATATGACTGATGGTAAAAATGTTTTCTAAAGTAGTGCAGTCCTCTGTGATAATCACAATGCAACAAAGCCTATTAAATGTCAATCCTTGCATTACAGAAACAAAAAGACAGAAAACTTAACATTTAATGCTGTTTAATGAAATTTTTCCAAACATTTTTCTATAGAGTGTGGAAAAATTGTTCTCCAGGCACAGTATGACATCCTAAAAGTACAATGATTTTTTGGAACATTGTTCTTATAAATCACTGAAGCTGTTTTTTCCTTTTTCATTTATTAAAATATTCACATTCTGATGTTGCTAGATTTGATATAGGAAATACAGTTTGCTGATATTTATTAATAATAGTTTTATTAAAGTGCAAGCAACATACTATAAGCTACATACATTTAAAGTTTTCATTTTAGTAGTATTTGTGATTTGTACATGTCCATGAAACCGTTGTCACAAGCATGTCTATGTGCCCCTTAGTAATCCCTGTGTCTTGACCCAAGGAAGCACTGCTCAGATTTCTGTCACTTGATGACATTTGAATACATTTATAAAAATTTAATTGTAGAAAAGTTTGATTTTTTAATTGGAGAGGTACTGGTTTATTTTACTCATAATAATTATTGTGTAATTCAAAGACGATGTTTATTCATTTTCATTGCCAAGTTGTATCCCACTTTATATATAGATATACTGAGTTTGTACATCTATTCATCTGTGGCCATATGTTTGGTTGGTTGTTCTACTTTTGGACTATTACAAATAAAATTCTAAGAACATTTCTTTATAGGTCTTCATTTAAACATATGCTTTCTTTCTTTTGGATTAATGTCCAGGAGTGAAATTTTTGAATCATAATGTAGAAATATGTTACACTTTCTTTTTTAATATGTTATTGATTATGCTATTACAGTTGTCCTATTTCTCCCCCATCATTCCCCTCCACCCTGCACACCCCCTCCCACCCACATTCCCCCCTTTAGTTCATGTTCATGTGTCATAAGTTCTTTAGGTTCTACATTTCCCACACTATTCTTGCCCTCCCCCTGACTATTTTCTACCTATTGTCTATGCTACTTATTCTCTGTACCTTCCCCCCACCCTTCCTCCCACTTCCCTGTTGCTAACCCTCCATGTGATCTCCATTTCTGTGGTTCTGTTTCCGTTCCAGTTGTTTGCTTATTTGCTTTTGTTTTAGGTGTGGTTGTTAATGTCTGTGAGTTTGCATTTTACTGTCATATTTTTTATCTCCTTTTCCTTAGGTAAGTCCTTTTAACATTTCATATAATAAGGGCTTGGTGATGATGAACTCCTAGAACTTGACCTTATCTGAGAAGCACTTTATCTTCCATCCTAAATGACAGCTTCGCTGGATAGAGCGATCTTGGATGTAGGTCCTTGCCTTTCATGACTTGGAATACTTCTTTCCAGCCCCTTCTTGCCTGGAAGGTCTCTTTGGAGAAATCAGCTGACAGTCTGATGGGAACTCCTTTGGAGGTGACTGTCCCCTTATCCCTTGCTGCTTCTAGAAGTCTCTCCTTCATTTTAATCTTGGCTAATGTAATGATTATGTGCCTTGGTGTGTTCCTCCTTGGGTCCAACTTCTTTGGGACTCTCTCAGCTTCCTGGACTTCCTGGAAGTCTATTTCCTTTGCCAGACTGGGGAAGTTCTCCTTTATTATTTGTTCAAATAAGTTTTCCACTTGTTGCTCTTCTTCTTCCCCTTCTGGTACCCCTGTAATTTGGATGTTGGAACATTTAAAGATGTCCTGGAGGTTCCTAAGCCTCTTCTCTCTCTCTCTCTCTCTCTCTCTCTCTCTCTCTCTCTCTCTCTCTCTCTCTTTAGTTCTTGTTTCTTCTTTCTTTTCTGTTTGGTTGTTTCTTTCTTCCTTCTGGTCCACTCCATTGATTTGAGTCCTAGTTTTCTTCCCATCTCTATTGGTTATTGTAGCCTTCATTTTTTCATCTAATTTGTGAGCAAAATCAACCAATTCTGTGAGCATCCTGATCACCAGGGCTTTGAACTGGGCATCTGATAGGCTGGCTATCTCTTGATCACGTAGATGAATTTGCTCTGGGGCTTTGATCTGTTCTTCCATCTGAGCCATTTTTTGTTTTGTTTTGTTTTGTTTTGTTTTGGTCTAGTCCGGGCTGTTACCTAGTGAGGGGAGGAGCCTTAGGTGTTCCCCAGGGTGGGGCAGCCCAGTCTCTGGGCAGTGATGCTGTATGTGGGGGCGGGGTCTGAGAGGGAACAATGGCGCTTGCTCCACTCTCTCTGGGATTCCAGCCCCTTCTGCTCCTTCCCCTTTGCCTGGATTATCTGCCGGCAAATGTGGGACCACCTGGTCAGCCAGTTGCCTTGCGCGGCCTCACTGGGTCTGCACCATTGACACTCTGTGTCTGGGGTCCGCTAGCCGCCTCCTGTGTCCCTTGGGTTTGCTAGCTGCTGCTGCCTGTGCACCTAGTTCCGCCAACCTCCACTTTTTCCTGCCGTGACTCCGCCCCTCTTACCAGTCTGGATGGATGGTTGTTGGACTTCTGTACAGTTCAATTTTCTATCAGTTTTGATTGTTTTCTTGTTTCTAAATCTTTGTTGTCCTTAAGTTTGGTTGTGCAAGGAGGCACAGTGTGTCCACCTATACCTCCATCTTGGCCAGAAGAAAATATGTTACACTTTCTAAGAAACTATCACAATGCTTTAGAATATGTTTTCACTATTTTATTTTTCTTAACAGTAGTATATCTTCACCGACACATTCCAGAACACAACTTTTTAATTTTAGTCATTCTTTGTGTGCAGTTATAGTTAGCTAATTATGATTTTAATATGCATTGCACTAAGGATTGATGGGGATGCTCATCTGCGCACGTACTGTTTTTCCATTTGCATATATAATTATGTGAACTGTCTAGTCAAATCATGTGGCCATATTTTATTACCATAAATTGTTTTTCAATGTTTATATATTAGGTATAAGTCTTTTTTTAGGTTTTTGTTTTGTAATTTTTTTCTCTAAGTATTTGGGGTTTTTTTGCCTGTGTTCTCTTAATGCCTTTGAAGAGGAGAAATTTTTAATTTGTAGTCTAAGTTATCAACTTGTTTGGTTGGTGTTGTACCTCTGATACACACCTACTTAGGTATATAACTTAAGATCAAAAAAGTTTTCTATTATGTTTTTTTTCTAGTAATGTTATACTTTTACCTTTACCTGTAGATGTATAGCTGTTCTGATTTTTTTTTGTAGATTTTGCAAGAATGAATTAACATTTGTGTGTGTGTGTGTGTGTGTGTGTGTGTGTGTACACAGATGAATGACCAATGTTCCAGAATGAATTGGCTAGAAAATTACTCCTTCCCACTGAACTTCCTTTGCACTTTTGTTGAAAATCAGTTTCTCTTATAAATGTGGGTCTATTAAAATTTATTTGACTTTCCTACATAAATACCACATAATCTCTATTACTGTAGCTTTACAGTAACACTTGAAACAGTGTTCATATTCCAAATGTGTTATTCTAACATTGTTTGCTATCTGTGGTCTTTTGCATTTCCATATGAATTTTAGAATCATTTTGTCAGTTTCTACCAGAAAAAACCCATTAAAATTTTATGTTGAAATTTTTATAACCAGTTTGAGAAATTGGCATTGTAATAATTTTGAGTCTTCTTCAACGTAAATATGCTATCTCCATTTGCTTAGGATTTTCATTTCTCACAGTAGTACTTGAAGCTTTATGTATAGATCATTCATATTTTTGTCATATTTTCCCTATGCATTCTACATTTAATGCTATAGTTAATAGTACTGTGATTTCTTTTTAATTTTGACTTTCATTTGTTCATAGCTACTATTTAAAAATATGATTGAGATTATATGTTGACCTTATGTGAAGATTTGCTAAACTCTATCAGTTTCAGTAGCACTTTATTTTTTCTGCAGAGATAATCATGCCATTCACAAATTTAAAAAAAAATCGCTTCGTCCTTTCCCATTTATATAACTTTTAATTATTTTCTTGTCTTATTCTACTAGCTATAACCTATAGTACCATGTTGAATAAAAATGGTAAATGCAAATATCCTTGACTTGCCTGCGATTTTAATGGGAAGGCATTCAGGCTTTTATCCTGAATATTGATATTCATCTTTATTATTCTTATCCCAAATGTACACATAAAGTGTTCTGGATCAGAGATAGATGTTCTGATTTCCTAGCTCTTCCATAATAAAGTACCACAAACTCAGCAGCTTAGAATAAGAGAAAGTTATTCTCTCAGAGTTATGGAAGCTAGAACTTTCAAACCAAGGTAGCAGCAGGGCTATTCTCTTTCTGAAGGTTCTGAAGACCAATCAGCTTCATGATTTTCACTTAGCTTTGGTGTTGCCTGCAATGCTTTTACGTCCCTTGGCTTATAGGCACATCACTGAAAATCACCGCCTCCTTAGTCTAGTCACATGATGTTAGTGATGCGTGTCCCTGTCCCTGTCTTTTCTTTTAAAGACACTAGTCTTATTGGATTAGACCCAAGCTGATAAATTCATCATAACTTGGTTTTATCTGTAAAGATCTTATTTCTTAATAAGGTTACATTTTAGATGTATCCAGTGTTAGGATTTCAACTTTTTTTTTTTTTTTTGGAAGACACAATTCAGCTTACAACAACCGACTTTTGCAGATGCATCATTTAATCCATGCTGTGTCCTAGTGTACCTGTGAAGTTAGCACTATTTCATGTTTGATAGTCCATCATGGCAGTGACCTATTTACTGACAGCACCTGTGATAAACAACTGATACCTCAGCTGGATAAGCTAACAAATACTAACAGTTTATTTGGAATAACTATGAAATATGTATTTTATTGAATGTATACAGTGACTTTTACAAGTTTTACTTTTTGTCAAAGTTTGATAATTTGTAAACTTCACATATAAAACTAGTTGTCACCTTAAATTTTAAATATCAATGGATGAGCAATAGTGGCTCTTTTTGATAGGTTTCCCTTGCTAAGTCAAAGTAGAGCATTCCTATGAAGCCTTTTCACTGGAATGATGTAAAGCACAAAAGCAATTACCTAGGACACATCTTGCTAACAGATGCACAAAATAAATCAAGATAAAACACAGAGGCTCGCAGACACAGTTCAAAGCTGCAGTGCATCGATGCAGAGATTCTTAATGCAGTTTCAGGGAAGATGCTTGGCCGTTCTGGGGGTGGAAGGGGGTTGTGCACCCTGCCTCTAAATGGATTACTGCAAAAGGAACACTGAATGCTATTTTCCTTTTGAGCCTTTTTTTGTAAAAGCAAAAGTCTTCAGAATTCTTTTGATTAGCGAAAACAGGAACAGATACAGGTTTTTGGCAAAAGTGTAAAGGTGCACAATAAACTTTTTAAAAAACTGTGGCATACTTGTACTTAATTACATAACATTGATTCACAGTAGTAATGACTGGTACTTTCAGTCAGTATCCTGGTCTCCAGGTCATTTTTTAAAATATTTATTTATATTGTTTTTTAAATTAAATCCACTTTATTTCTCTATTATCATCTGCCTCAATAGCATAGACATCAGTGCTCTTTACCCTGGGCTATATTAACCCCAGAATTACTTAAATATCGAAATAACTGTCTGAAACCAGTACAACAAACCCACAAGGACAACAGGTTCTAAACCAGAAATGTCTTGTTATATTAATTTTTATAAACAACACACTGCCTATTATAGGTCTGATATTTGTTGATTGGTCATGTCATTTATTCATAAATAAAACATTGAGTTGTAGGTCTCACATCTTAATACCTTATAATTAACAAGCCCTACATTAATTAATAAACAGTTGCAAATATAACGATAGAAATGCTGATTTTCCTTTTACTCTATGTGCTTTCCAAATGTACTTCTGTAAATCCCAAATGGTTATCAGCATATAGTAAATTGTTTGGATTCAAATTGTTAAATTCATTCAATAGTTTATTCTAAGTATTTGTCTAGGTACATTCACTTTGTTGTATTTTCAGTAGAATTTAGGTATCATATTGAAAAAAATTGGTTATCAAGTACTATAAACAAAATGTTTAGGCCATTTATAATTTCTTTGAAATCCTTGCAATTTTTACTGCAGCAAAATCATTTTATTTGCTTTAATTGTTGTTTACTTCCTATAAACAAGTTAATGTGTCATGTAGGGTATGGAATATTCAATAGTAAAATGATACAGTGAAAGAGAGAGAGAGAGAGAGAGCAAGCTTTGGAATAAGGCAGACCAACTACTATTTTCTAGTATGTTACCTTAATAAAATTATTTTACATTTCAGCTTCTTTTATCCTCTCTATAAAGAAAATAATATTGTATGCTTT
Organism: Glossophaga mutica; assembly: GCA_039655065.1. Taxonomy (NCBI): domain Eukaryota; kingdom Metazoa; phylum Chordata; class Mammalia; order Chiroptera; family Phyllostomidae; genus Glossophaga; species Glossophaga mutica. The sequence continues at coordinate 21,509,505 of CM077305.1, forward strand.
GTATTACTACTGTAGTATTCCATTTGATTCTCCTCTAACCAACAGGACTTTGCTGCCCTGGTGATTTTCTCTTTCTTCTCTGTTTTCTTTCATCCCATTGTTCTACACTATTTCCTTGAAGCATATAAAATGTTTTTCTCTCTCATCCAAGAAAATAAAATTTAAAAACTTTATCTGTCCCATCTAGATACTATGTTAAAATTTTCCCTTTAATCAAAGCCATGCTACTTGAAACAAAGCAAACAAACAAAAAGGCATTGTCTCCCCGTCTATTCAGGCTGCTCCACTAACACAGCACCAGGCACCTGGCACCTTATCAACAATAAAAATGTATTTCTCACAGCTATGAAGGCTAAGTCAAGATCAGGGTCCCAGCCTGGTTTGGTGAGGTCCTCTTCCTGGTTGTCGGCTTCTCCTACATTCTGGTATGGCAAAAGGAGCAAGGGATGTCTCTGGGGTCTCCTCTAAAGTCACTAATCCCATTCTTGAAATGTCTGCCCTCACAGCTAATCACTTCTCAAAGACCTCAGCTCCTAATATCATTACCTTGAATGTTAGGTTTTCAACATCAGAATTTGGGAAAGACACAAACATTCAGACCACAGCCTTCTACCCCTTGGAACCCCCAAATTCTTGTGCTTCTTGCATGCAAAATACATTCATTCCATCCAAATAGACTCAAAAGTCTTAACTCATTCTATCATCAATTCAAAAGTCTAAATTCAAAATTTTACCTAAGTATAATCTAAGTCAGATATGCATGAGATGATTCATCTGACGCAAACTGTTCTCCTACATTAAACCTGTGAACTTAAACAAGTTATGTACTTCCAAAATAGGTTGATGGGGCATGCATAAGAAAAACAAAAACAACAACAAAACACCCCCTCCAATTTCAAAAGAAAGAAATGGAAGGAAAAGAAGAGGATAACAGGTCCTGAGCAAGTTTAAAAACGTTAGTCCCACTGGAGTCAAACTTCCTCCTTCTACACATGCTGGAGAGTCACTACTCATATGGCTTCGGTGGGCACAGCCCTTACAAGCAGCTGCAACAAGGTGGCCTTACACTCAGGTGTATCTTCTGGTCTGGATCAAGGTGTGGCACCACCCCAACTCCGCCAAGAGACATTTACCTAGCAGAGGCTGTTGCAGTGGCCTGGCTCCCACCTGAGACCTTTGCTTGGGACACATATCCGCAGGTCCCAATGGTCTATTCTTAGAAATCAAGGCAGAGGTAGCCATGCCCTTGGGCATCTTAGCCAGTGAAAATCCAGTTCCCCAAGCCTTTGGTTGCAAACTGTCCAGCCTGCTGAAATTTACAAATACCATTGTATAAGTTCAAGGTGTACAAGGTGTTGATTTGATATATCCATACATTGCAATATGATTAGCACAATAGCATTAGTTAATACTTTTATCGCATCTCAAAATTACCACTTTTTTGTACTGAGGACTGTGAGGGGAGCTCCACCACCAGAGCCCCATCCCTCCGTCACAGATGAAAGCAAAACTACCAAGACTTGATCTGCTAGGGGAGGAGAGTTAGTCAAACTCTCAAAGGAGAATGACCCAGAGCCTCTTCCTCACTAGGCTTTTATTGAGTTCAAATGCACAGGAATATAAGTTTAACATTTCAAAGAAATCTGAGGGCTTAATCTGAGTCAGTGTCTGTCAGGAAAGGGGGTTGCAAAACTTTAGGAGACACACCCATTTCCTCCTGGGACCCTTATCATTTCAATGAGAGCGCTCCTGGCAAACAAAGCAGGTGTCACAGGACTTTACCAATTCTTTCTTATGCTCCAATGCCCCGGAGGCAGGTGCAGGGCTGCACCACTGGCCTTCCTAGTTTCAGGCTGTAAACAGATTAGGCCTAGGAAGCAAGAGATAAGGAAGATGTCTCCCAGATGGAAATGGGGACTCAGGCTATGTAAGAATAGCTGGAGGGTGAGGGTCCATCACCCCCTCTTTGCTGCAGCCCCCTGAGTCCTTCCATGAGGGCCTTCCAAGTAGTCATGCCTGGCTCAGGTTGCCCCTCCCTTGAGGGATCTTACCTGTCAGTCACTAACCGAGCAAGCATTGGGGACCAGAGATTGATGAAGCAGAAGTGGGGCTCCTGCCAGGGAGATAAGCTTTGTCTCCTTAGTAGCTCATGTCCTCTTGACAGAACAAACCCAGATGAAGCGGGTCCCTTGATTCTTACTCAGCCCACCATGGGGTGAGGATTACAACTCCTGAAACCAGGCTGAACGGTCCTCAACAGAGGACACTTAAGATAAACTGTCTTAGCAATTTGCAAGTTATAGTAAAGTACTATAAACTATAATCACCATAATGTATACTAGAAACCTAGAATTTATTCAGTTTATAACTGGCATTGTGTACCCTTTGACCAACATTTTCTTATTTCCTCCACCCCCAGCCCCTGGTAACTACCTCTCTACTCTCTGATTCTAAGAGTTTTGCTTTTTTCAAATTCCACATACAAGTTATATCACACAGTATTTGTTTTTCTCTGATTTTACTTCACATAATACACTTAGTTTTTGTCCACTTTGTCCCAAATGCCAGGATTTTCTTCTTTCTCATGACTGAATATTTCATTACATATATAAATTGCTGTATATATAACATATGTAATATGTATAATGTGAGATATATATATATATATATATACACATATATATCACATCTTTATCTGTTCATCTCTTGATGGACACTTAGGTTGCTTCTCTATCTTGGCTATTGTTGATAAGGCTGCAATAGACATAACATGCAGATATCCTTTTCAGAATCTGTATTCATTTACTCTGTCTATATACCCAGCAGTGGGATTTCTGGGTCATAACACAGTTGTATTATTAATTTTTTGAGGGACCTCCATAATGTGTTCATTATGACAACACCAATGTACAGTCCCAAAAATGGTTTAGAAAGATACCCTTTTTTCCAGCTATTCCCAAACACTTATTTCTTGTGTTTTAAACAATAGCTATTCTGACAGGTGTGAGGTGATATCTCATTGTTGTTTTGATTCACATTTCCCTGATGATTAGTGGTACTAAGCACCTTTTAATGAGCCTATTGACTATTTGTATTGTTTCTTTGGGAAAAAAAAGTCTATTCAGCTCCTCTGTTCATTTTCAATTAGATTTTTTTTTTAAATTAAGTTGTATGAGTTCCTTATATATTTTCTATTAACCCCTTATGTCAGATATACAACTTATAACTACCTTCTTCCATTCCCTTGATTGCCTTTTTACATTGTTGATGTGTTCGTTTGCTGTGCAGAAACTTCAGAAACTGAGGAGGTTACCCTGATGACCTCTGGACCACCTTTGGGGTCCTTCTCCTCCTGTCTTGAAGAATAGCACACATTTGCATTCAAGTAACTTGTGGTTCCTTCCTGCAAAATCTAAGAAGTGAAAAAACTTTTCTGTCTCCTTCTTCTTCTATTCAAACTGGCTATTATTCTCCTAAAATGGCTGCTTAAGTCTGAGGTTCACACCCAAACCGATTCCCTTATCAATTGCTCACTTGGCCATACCCTTAGTTTTCTCTAACTAAAATAAAATTCTTTTCCCTCCTTCCTTCCTTCCTTCCTTCCTTCCTTCCTTCCTTCCTTCCTTCCTTCCTTCCTTCCTTCCTTTTTTCTTTCTTTAATATGAATAGGCTGAGAATATTCCAAAAATTTAAGCCCTGCTTACCTTTTGACTAACAGTTCCATATTTAAGCCATTTCTCTCTTTTGGCATTTTACAAAAGCGTTCACGAGAAACTGAAACACATATCAGCAATTTGCTTAGGTATTTCCTCAGTCAAATATCCAATTTCATCACTCAAAAGTTTTATTTCCCACCAAACACTAGAACATGAACACAGTTCATGTTCTCTACCACTTTGTAACAATGATGCCTTTCACTCCACTGCCCAATATTGCAGTCCTCATTTCATCTGATATCTTTATTTCTTCCAACATTTTGTTCATGACAGAACAGAATTCTCTAAGAAGACTGAAGCTCTCTCTACAACTATCCTCATTTCCTTCCAGCCCTTCTCCAGAACTGCCTTTAAAATCCATTTACCTTACCTCCAAAATCTTCTAGCCTCTGCCCATTACTCACCTCTGAAGTCCCGTTCACACTGCAGAGTTTTGTTATACCAGGAACTCTGCTTCTCAGCACCAATATTCTGTCTTGGTTCCTTCAGAGTTGTAGCTTGTAAGTTGATATATTATGATCTGCGCCCAACTCTCAAACATGTTCCTCATTTCCTTCTATTATTTTTCATTAATATGATTTCCCTTTACTTAATTTTATGACAAAAATCTGAAAAGTAGTGATAGAAGTCTTCCAGCTTATGTTCTTTTGTATTAATTTACTTAATCTTGTGTATTGTAGCTCTTAATATAGTTCAAATATATTTATTTTCCCCCTGTTCCTTCCAACTTGATTGATTTAAAGTATTTTTCTGTAATATGACAATAGTCCTATTTCCCTGTCTTCATTTGGTAACTCAAACTGTTACCAAAGGGAAATTTTTAGGCTGTAAACCTTGACTTGTTATTTTTTTATAAAACATTCTCTGCCCTGGATGGTGTGGCTCAGTGGACTGAGTGCCAGCCTGTGAAACAAAGGGTCGCCAGCTTGATTCCCAGTCAGGGCACATGCCTGGGTTGCAGGCCAGGTCCCCAGTAGGGGGCATGTGTGAGGCAACCACACACTGATGTTTCTCTCCCTCTCTTTCTCCCTCCCTTCCCCTCTCTCTAGAAATAAATAAATAAAATCTTTATAAAGCACATTCTCTAGTGTTCTGTTTCCAATAATAGTAATGTTTAAGGAGGGATTCATGTGCTTTGGCAGTTACTCATGTCAATCTATAGTGGCAGAAAGGTAAAATAATGAATCTATCATGATATTTATTTTCTTCTGTTAAGTTTTATTAATTATAATGCATAAATGTAATAGAAAGGTAACCTTAACTTTCTACTTAAAAGCTTTTAAAAACTACTAAAAACTTAGATGTGTTGATTCTGTCTCCCCAATATTAGATTAAGTCCATAGTTTTTGGTATTTTGTTTTTAAGAATTTAGGTATTTATTTTTAGAGAGAGAGAGAGGAAGGGAGGGAGAGAAACATCAACATGTGGTTGCATCTTGAGCATCCTCTACAGGGGAACTGGCCTGCAACCCAGGTGTGTGCCCTGAGTGAGATTCGATGCAGTGACCCTTTGGTTCTCAGGCCTACATCCAATCTACTGAGCCATACCAGCCAGGGCAAAGTCCATAGTTTTTAATGCCTAGAAACTCTTGCATTCCTCCTGTACCTTATTGCCTTGGCTAGTTTTAAATGAACTAGTATTTTGATTATGAATGCTTCTCTGTCAAATAGAAATTGTATATGATAATGCATGTCTGGCTAATCACAACACTGAACATTGGTTCCTAGAGATTTTCATTTTTTCACTCCAGGGTGTCTGGTTTTTCTTCCCAAAAAAGCAAAGCACAATGAGCATTCAAAGAGGAGGAAAATGATTTCTTTCTAATTTCTTGGACTTTTTTCTCTTGACGTTTAGGAATATGATTCTATTAATGAAGGACTCTCCTTTCTATAAATTAATCAACAACAACAGCCCTTCCCCCCAAAAACAACTGCAACAAAACAAAACTGTTGCCTTTTTTATAGAGAAAAACAACTCTAATAGGGACGTGTTTAGAGAAAAGGAACCAGTGTAAAATATATTTATTTTTAAATTTTCCTATTACATTTCATCTAATGTAAATGACTGATACTTTTGTGAACTCTTAACTAAATTTTGGGGATCCATACCATTTGTCTCAGACCAAACCAGGTTGAGTTAGATCCTGTCTTCTAGTCACAGGAGGCTTCTGTTTTAATGTTCCACATGTATCATGATGTTAATCTTCCTTTCTTTATATCTTTCTTCTTATCACTAGGAAACTATTCTTGGGAGAACTAGACATCCCAATGGACTTTTCAACTACTGAAATGGAGAATTTAGACTTTGCCTGATGAATGTCTCAGCTCACATTCAGGCTGAACACACACACCCCCTCCTGCCTGTCAGACGGGCACTTGTTGTGTGTCTCCATAAGGTCACGTGTTTTTAATACTAAATATTTTGTATTTTTAAAAACATAAGGCTTATGCTATTTTGTTTGAGATATTTTTAGAGCAAACAGTTCATTATTACATATGATGGGGCACCCCAAAACAGAATTTATTTATAAAAAGTGTGTATTTATTCTTACATGTGTAAACTTCAGTCACCTTCAAAGTACTCTCCATTTGAGTCAATAAGCCTATTAAAACATTTTTTCCAGCTACTCAAAACAGCATTTGAACTCATTGATTTTGATGCCTTTTAATGCTTTTTCTGTTTCACCTCTTCCACATCAACAAAATGTTCCTTTTTGAGGGCTGTTTCCCATACAGGGAAACAAAAATAGTCACTTGGGGCTAGATCAGGTGATAAGAAGGAGGACATTGGGATCGTACTGTTTTTGGTCAAAAAACTGCTGAACACCCAGTGTGTGGTGGGCATGTGCCCTCATAAATCACCCATTGTGAAATATGAAAAAGTGTCGAGTCTTCAAAAAACATTTGCTGAAGCCGAACTCAGCCTCTCACAACAACACCAATTGGTACACTGAACACAGATGGTTCCTAGAACACTCACATAGCAGGGGAAATCTGACCTACCTGGGGCCCACCCTCCAGAAAATAATCCCAGGGTCTTTTTGTTTTTTTGATGTTCAGTTCAGTTATTGAGAAAATGCTAGATAGCTAACAAGACCTCCCTATTTTATCACTTCTATTTTTCATGTCTCTTTTTAAATACGTTGTAGACAATTAAAAGAAGCATATTGCCAATTACCAGTTTTAATGATTTAAGGGAGATCAACATCTTTTTTCCAGAATCAGCATAATAAAAGGTGGTGATATTTTTGGTATTATAGTGACGTTAAATAAGTATTTTTATATATAATTCACATCTGCATTTTTCTTTAAAGACTATCATTCACATCTAAAGATTATTTGATGAAGTGGTTGCATAATAATCATGTTAATATTTACAATTTTTACTGCTTGAGATAATTTTAAAGCAGTTTTTTTTTTTTCACCGTCATTCCCTATTACACAGATTTATTTATTTTTTTTAATTATTTATTTATTTATCTTTAGAGGGGAAGGGAAGGAGAGAGGGAGAGAAACATCAACGTGCGGTTGCCTCTCGTATGTCCCCTGCCGGGAACTGGCCTGGCAACCCAGGCATGTGCCCTGACTGGGAATCGAACCGCGATCCTCTGGTTCGCAGGCCCGTGCTCAATCCACTGAGCTACACCAGCCAGGGCTTTTAAAGCAGTTTTTGATGAAGTAGCTCTAAGAACTCACTGTGTAGAGCAAAAATAGGTCAAGAATATCTGTATCATCGTTGGCAGCATTCACTATTTCATTGAATGTTTGTTAATGCTTTGGTTGTAACATTTAAGCTTGAGAATTACCACATGTGTAATTAGCATGAAAACTTTTAAATAACCCAGACAAAATATATCACATTACAGTATATAAAATTAAAATATTAATGAGACTTTTATAAAGCATTGTTTTGATTACATTTTGAGTATTTTGCTTTGCTATTAATTCTTTTTTAAATATTTAGATTAAAAAAGAAATGGTTTAATTACTTGCTTCTGAATCAGTAGGATTAATATACAATTGATTGTCCATAGTGTTGTATGTTTATATTTTTATAGTCAAGTAAATTAAAAGAAACATGTCCTTTTTCTCAAGCAGCAGTAAATAATAAAAGACCTCGAATCAGATGGAAATGACAAATTCTCCTTCTCCAGCATATGGAGAAACAGATGGATTTTTTTTTTTTTTTCATCCAGTGGAAACATGAAAAAATCCAGAAAATACCAGTAACATTTGTAGTAAAACTAGGATTAAATTTCAAATATAACTGCTATTTATAAAATAACTGAGAGAACAAGAAGAAGTGACTAAGGGAATACGGTGTACTTGTAATCCTCTAAAAATTGTTAATTTCTGAAGAATTTTCTTGACAATTAAAATTTTAATCACAGAGATCACATCTTTATCTTATGTAATTAATAGCACAAGAAAACAAATACATTAATTCTTTCCTTTGAGCTTACTCATTTTTCTGGGAGTAAAGTTTCCACACAGAAGGTCTTCCTGTCTGAATGGCAGTGGGAAAATGGGGACACGGCGAAATGTGCCCGAAGAGGGGAACTGAATGGCGTGCACTCAGAATGCCTTCCTACGGCCTTCAGCTCAGAGTCACACAGAAAGAAAAACTGGATTTAAAAGTGACTCCTGCGAACATTACTAATGTAATTCTCTACCTAATGGCATAAAAATGTTCTTATTTTCCCGTCTTTAACAATCGTTATCTCAATTACCTTCTCTCTCCACTGAAAAGTGAGAATCAGTCTGACTAAAATGTTTTGGAATTAAAATATGTTGTAAGATCTGGGGAAATTTTCATGGAGAACATTGTTGACTGATTTTGTATACACTTATGCCATCCTCTTTGAACAATGAAAATTTTAAAACATTTCTTCATTTTGGTTAGATGTCATTTTCACCTGTATAGGTTATAGAAACTCAGTAAGAAAAGAAGGTAATAAGGAAAGCTATTGCCTGTCCTTTTCTTACAGATAGAAAACAGAGTCTGCACAGTGTTCCTTACTAAGAAAAGAACATGCAATTCTGGAAATGAAGAACAGTGGACCATTACAGTCCATGATGTTTTGTTACTGTTTCTATGGCATCTTACACCCATAGCGAGGTAACGGCCAGTGTGCCATGCCTCAAGCAGTCAATGTATCCACTTACTTCCAGTTATCATGAGTCTGGACCCCTTAGAGTCTTCAAATTGAAGTTCCAAATCTCTTTTGTTTATAGGACTTATTTAAGCCACTCTTTACTATTTTAAAAGTAAAAGCTGAGGAATTTTTAAAATTATTTTTATATAACAGTGTGGCATTGCTTACTTTTTTAGTCAAAGAGATTTTTTAAAGATTTTATTTATTTTTAGATGAAGGAGAATGGAGGGAGAAAGAGAGGGAGAGAAACATCAATGTGTGGTTGCCATTCACATGCACCCACCAGAGACCTGGCCTGCAACCCAGGCATATGCCCTGACTGGGAATTGAACCTGCAGCCCTTTGGTTCACAGTCGGGCAATGAATCCACTGAGCCACACCAGCTAGGGCTATTCAAAAATATTTAATGTCTGGCATAATAGAAAGCATCTGCTTCTACTAGAAGCAAAGAAGAATTATTGTATTTACTTTTTCATTCAGTCTGTTATGACATGCTGTTTAGTTGAAATATATAAAAAAATCTAGCCTTCCTCAGATATGCAGTTGAAAAAGGCATTTTTAATTCTTTTTTCAGAAAATTGTGAGGGTTTTTTTTTTTTGGATACTACATCAAAACTCAATTGAAAAATAATTTACCTATAAATGATTTTTTTTTAATCACGCATTGGTTATTTGAGAAATATTGGTTTATTGAGATATGCATATCTTCTAAGTATTGGTGATTTTTAATAAAAGTTTCTTATACAAATAAGATTTGCTAATATTATTCATAATCATATCAGTGAAGACTTTAAGAATTGAAAAGCTGTGATATTCATGAGGATAAATATGAGCTTTCCAAAATTTTAATTTTTGCTTGGAATATAAAATCATTGGCAACAAATACTATCAACTGTTTTTTGTTTTATTTTTTTGAGGGAACAGTTTCCCTCTGTTCACATTGAAAGAAATGTCTGCAGATAGCCAAGTTTAAGTAGCTATAGTTTGCGAAAATGGTATTACATGGTAAAAGAAAACCTAGTTTACTTCACAGATCATAACTTAACTACCTATATATATATTTCCTGGAGATGACCACCACACTTTGAACCCTAGCAGAAGTGTCTCATGAGTGTGTCTTATTTCTTCACACAGAATACAAAAAGTGATATGTACTCAAGGGTATATATCTATTGATATACACTTTTGTTTATCAAGATGTTTACCCGGTATGGTTTTTTTTACCATTAGTGCATGGAAACAGTAAGTGTAAATATATATAATTACCATGAAAATAATTTGGAGCTCACACACCAGATGATTGGGTTCTAGGGATTTCCAGAAATGTAGGGACCACACTTGAAGAAGTACAATCTTAATGAAATTCTTGTCACACATTCTTAGTACCCTAATTTCTATGCAAATATATCATATAAAAAACAACCTGAAATTTGGCATAACATAGATAGACATTTTAATGAATAATATTATACATAACATAATTAGGACTCTCAGTAATTACGTCTCTTCCCACATTGTGAAAACACACTGAAGGGAACCAGCCTAGTTATTGCTGAGTGAGCCCTTTATGCTAGGGCTACTAAATCATTGTCATTTAAGAATACAATTAGCACATCTCATTAACTAACGAAGATAATGACCATTAAAATTCTTTCCCAATTTATGGTTTCTCCTTTATCACAATTTAACAACAATGTTCTTTCAGGGTAATAACAAAATTGGCTTACAAATGACCCTTATAGTAATGAACAAGCACCTTGTATCAAGGAGCAAAGGATTATTTATTCATTGCACTAGTAATTATATAATATAGTGAGGTTCTATTGCTGATGACTTTCCAGTGTGACTCAGCTAAAATGTTCTTTCTAACATTATTATGTTGCAAGTGTGAAGGCAAACCAGAGTATGACTGTTTTTCTTTCCTAATCTTGATTTATGAAATGAAGTCAATCTCTACATTCTAAGTGTTAAAGGATGAATTACAATGCTCAATACAAATAGACTATAAAAGCATTTCATATGTAATATGATCTTATTTATAAATTCAGATAGTCTATTCAAATTTCTTATTTTGATTTTCTAAAAAGTTGTTTCCCAGTTTTTTATATGAAACATTTTAAAGTATCTACAATTTAAAAAAAAAAAAACAGTTCTACTGATAATTATTAACATTCTCAAAAGGATAACACAGAGGAGGAAAAAGATCTTTTGAGGCTGCTGAAAGAAATGCATTTACATTTAGTAATACAAATCAAAAAGCTGAGTCAGAAATTCCCTGATTCCTAATATCAGAAATTCACTGATTCACTACTATCATTTTGATGGGTGGTTTTATCCGTTTCGTGTTGCTGTGTAACAAAGTGCCACCAACTTAGGGAATTAAAATGTCTATTTATGTTTCCACAGTTTCTGTGGACCTGGGGCCCAGGCCTGGGTTAGCTGGCTCTCAGAAGGCTGAACAATGAGTTTGTGGGGGCTATAATCTCATCTGAGGCACAGGGTTGTCTTCTAAGCTTGTTCTCTTTTGGCAGAATTTAGTTCCATGAAATTGTAGGATGGAAATTTCCATCTTCTTGCTGGCTGTCATCCAGGTATCTCCCTCTGCTTCTAAAGGTGATCCGCATGTTTCAAACATACATGGTGGCACGACGAAATAAGCCTTTTGGGGATATTGATTACTTTAAGCTATTTATTTTTAGGGAGCAAAGACCAAAGAAGGGGCTTTTACTGTCCCTTTACTGCCTCAGATAATTCAGATAGAAAAATCTGTTTAGGAAAAGGAGCGATCACCTTAGTACAATGTGGACTAAGTGTGGGAGACAGAAAGGAACCTAGCAAAGTCTCTATATTAGATTCCCTTCTGTGATACTCTGTTTCTGGATGGTCCTGCCAGGATTTGTTTACCACGCTTGCTCTTTCTCATCTACCTGTGAATTGTATATTTTCTCTTCGAAATCCTATACCCCTGCCTTCCTCTCCTTCATCTAGAAAGACATATAATACTCAACTACCCAATATGTAGTGTATTGCATGTTCTCATAGAATGCTCACATGTACATACATAATAAGTTTGGTTATTTTTCCCGGTTAATCTCTCTCGACAATTTACCTCTGCAAAACCAAAAGGTGAATCCGCTTGCTATAAAGGAGTCTTACACAGCACAACATAACCACAGACCGACTATCCCACCTTGGATCCTGCCCATACTCTCAGGTGGGGAGGATTACACAAAGCCTTACTTACAGCAGGGGGCAGAACTGCCAACTTCTGATACTCAGCTATTTAAGAACTCTCGGGAATCCCCTCCCAGTGTTTCTCAAGAGTTTCATTCCATTATCGAATCAGCTCACAGTCCAAGATGTAATTCAGGTCCAGAGATAGACATGAGGCCTGGATATGATCTATTAAGCAGAGTTCATAGGGCGTCTACAATCTTCCTCGTTCGTGGACCAGAAAACTAACGAGAAGAGTTATCAGCTATCAAAACTCACAGTTTACAGTGGCAACATATGCCCAGGGAAATAGTTACACACATTTTGATTTAGAAAATCAAAGGTAAACAGGGATAACTGATCTATAAGAGTGTGAAGCATTGTGTGTCAAGGCCTGGGAGAAAAAAGCTTTTGTGATTCTTGAATTAGTGTCTTGGAATTTTGGCTGAGAAAAATTTGTAAGTCATGCTCTTAATTGCTTGAAAATGACTTAGTGTGATTAAATACACTGGCATGTTGATCTCTCTGAAGTTTCAGCTTAAAGTTGTACAGTCCCACCTACTCTCTTTCTTCTGTATCACACTTTCAGCAGCCACTTTATGACTTTTATCATCTTTTTACCATCTGGAGAAACCAGTAACTCTCGAAGTAATCTAGTTCTGTTTCTTTTTGTTTAACAATTCCTTTCACAATGTATCTTTCTCCTCTGACATTTTGATGTGATCAGCAGGAAAAACAAAAAACAACAGACAGAACTTTTGGTACTTAAGTTCCTCACTCACAAGTTCTATACCCACAAAACTACAGGGCAGTTTTATTACTCTTATGTCACTGGGTCACAGGGAACTCCCTCTGTCTAGTTTTAAGCAAAATGTTCCTCACTCCCTTCTGAACCCTCCCCAGTGGCATCTTCCAAACCCAGACAACCACCAATCTGTTCAAGGGAGTTTAGGATTTACTTTTTCTCCTTCCTTAAAATTCTTTTTTATGCACCAAATTCCTAGTTTCAAAGCCACTCACAATTCTTTTCTCAAGTAATTTTGTTGTTGTTGTTGTTGTTGTTGTGGCACCTCATATCCAAGTAACAAAACATGTATTAATTTGCTATGCTGTGTAACAAGTTATCTCACAGACCCTGGCTCAGGATCAAATAAGCTGGGGTTTACTTTGATGACTAAAACCAGATTTCTCTGAGACCTTTAGATCCTAACCACCATCTCTTAGATATTCAAGTACTTTAGTACTCTCTGTTTCTGTCTAACAGTTAATGATACTGGGAAGAATTTTGACAATACTAATGATCACCAATATTTACATCACAGAGACTGGGCAGGATTTGAAATATAATTAAAAGCTAGTATAACCCTGATTACCAGTTAATTTGTTTATAAATTGCTTACTGGATTTTTGCAAATGCGATGAAATATGTGAATTATTTCTTGAGAAGTTAAACAGGGCATTAAAATATTCAAGTTTATGTGTAGTTTTAACATAACAGACACAGGTTTTCACATGGTGTACGTGCCCACACACCTATTGAAATGTCTGTGGCAGTGCTGACTGAAACCAGTGTGGTGTCTCGAAGATGATCAGTGAATTAAATGAGTGAATAACTGAGGGAACAGTTGTACCCCTCTCTTTTTGTCCTCCATCAAAAAACACTTGAATGAAACGTTCTCCTGTGTATCTGCTTTCTTACAAAAACTTCTCATCTCCATAAAGCATCCCGGAACATTTCCTCCTCAGCTATTCATGCATTGTACTTTGTAGTCTGGCGCTTTATCACCGTGACACTGGGATTCCCTTGAGGATAGATATTCTATTGTCTCCCTGTGTATTCAGGTCAAGTCTTTGTGCTAATATATATTCAGTTAAATGTAGGTATTTGTTGGATAGGCATGTGAATGAACTAAAATGTAGAGAAATAAATAATTTCAATGTGTAGAATTTAACCTATGGATAAAGAACAGGGTCCTATAAATCTAAGGTAGCATCTGACCTACTTGTGTTCCCAAATGGACTAGTTACTTTGACTCTCAGGTTTTCTTTCCCGCAGATAAATGTGCTTATTTTATTCTCAGATTTACCGTCCTGTCTTCTGTCCCCTTTAAAGGGCAATTGTATTGAAGAAAATGTTGTCAACCTCTGTTTTTACTCTCTCAAATTTTCACCCATTTCTATGGCTGCATTAATTTAATTGGATTCACTTCTGTATTTACAGCTGTATCAACATGTGCCAGTGTCACTGCATCCTTTATAAGTTTGCATGCAGATACCTCTGTCATGAAGTATTTGTTCTCTTTCTCTTTCTCTCTCTCTCTCTGTACACATACACACACAGACACAAACTCATCTACTTCACTTATTCAACTCTCTTTTCTAATCAACTGCTTTATTGCATGTAATTACCACAGTTTTTCCATTTCTAGGCCCCCTTGCCTAATAAAGAGGCATGTAATGGGGAACCTTTGTTAGTAGTGTGATTCTCATTCATCCTTTCCTCATCATTACCACCACAACCACTGCAATTAACATAGCCATTTGTTCTTACATCTGCAGTACCATTGATACACGTAATAATGGTGTTCTCTAACTCTTTCTGCTCCCTCTCCCTTCATACCCCCACCATGTACCACCTTTCCATTGTCTGTGTGTATATATGTATGTAATTCATCACAATATTTTATCCCTGAAGTAAATATATATTCTTATATTGTAATAAGGCATTAAGAAGCTATAAGGATACATTATTCTAGAAAACAAATTATGAAAATAATCTTTCAGAAAGAATAATCTTAAATTAGTTCCCTGGCTTTAGAATAAATAACAATGCTCTTATCACTATGCCATTTTTCCAACTGTCTCTCATTTTTCTTTTCTGTGATGCTTCATCCATTTTCTCTCTGGCGTATTGGGAATATTTTCCTCCTTCTATAAATATATATTTGTAGGCATTAACTGTGTGATATTTATATATGCCTGCTTTATATTATGTCATAAATATTTCCCATGTTCTTAAAATCTTCATAGACATAATTTTATTGGCTACATACGACCATACTTTAAGTTTGAACATTTTACATATTGTTAAATTTTCTCTTTATCACGAAATATTCTCTAATGAACAATTCTGTGATGAATCTTTTTGTGGGTAAATATTTGCCTGAATTTCAAATCATTGCTCTCAGAAATGCCTTTTTGATTAATACTGGAACATACCAATATTTCACATTTTACTTATGTCTGTAACTCAACAGGCTCATACAATGCATTGTTCTGGGGTCATTCAATGAAGTGTCCAGTATTATGTTAGATATGCGAGTTCCATCCAGAAGATCTCCTACCATGTAATACAAAAAATAGAGACATTTATTGAAGAAGTTATAAGATACAAGAAATATTGTACATAGGACAATGACACATCAGTTCCCTTCAAAGTCAGCAACTTGGAACCTCACACAGTTCTCCCAGTTGCCATCAGCTGCCTCATTGTATTTTCCTAAATTTCATTGATAGTTTGAAATCTTTTCCCTTTCAAAGGTGATTTAAGTTATGGGAAAAGCCAGAAGTCACAGGGCACCAAATCTGGGTTGTAGGGGGGCTGAATCACCTGGGTGATTTGATGTTTTGCAAAAAAAAAAAAAAAAAAAAAAAAAAAAAGAAGGGAAAAAAACCCTCTGCATGTGACATAATGCATGAGCGGGCACATCAGCGTGATGAAGCTGTGCGTCATCAGTTGCCCATAGTTGTGGCCTTCTAAACCATCCAAGTAATTTCTGCAGCCATATGTCTTTTTTGTTGTTGTTGGTATTTTTCGATAGCTGTCAGAGACCTTAGTTTTCGTGAATCATATTATGCCCAAAATTTCAAAAGTGAATTGAAATAAACTTTAATGCAGAATAACATGATTAGCTTTGAAATGGTGACCCTATTAACTTAAAATGACTACATATATATTTCCTTTTCCAATTAATAGTGTACTTTTTATTATTTGAGGAGTGCAAATTTAATACTTGTTGAATTATTTATAAAATTATGGTTGCATTTACAATATCAACAATGCAGAAAAAGCTAAATGTTTTTTCTTAAAATATTAAGACTTGACATGAAAGCAAAATATAGGTCCTTTAGTTAAGAGAAAATATTATAAATCCTTTGCAGAAAATATCTGACCAGGTTATTTCCATATATCAGAATTTCTGTATGCAACACAGAAGATGGAGTTGTTATTCATCAGTGATATCTCCCGGTTGATAGAGCAGTTTTCAGCATGCAGTACTAAGAACAATTATAAATTAATACATTTTAAACAGTTAAGTTGGGACTGCATCTCACACTCAGGGTCAGGGCTGCACACATGGAATAATAGGCTTTTTCTATGGAGCTGTTTCTATGCTAGCCATGGAAAAGAGGAGAAATAATCCACTGTGTGCTAGTGACCATATTTCCCATAAGCCTACTTTATAATTGCTACTAATACTTTATACTTTAATGTTAACTATGTATTAGGCATCATGTTAAATGCTTGAAATGTGTTATAACACTTAATGTTCAGACCTCTTTCAAGGGCATATAATATTTCTTAGTCAGCTGAAGTAACATTGGTTCAGAGAACATAGCTAAATTGCCCCAAACTGCGCAGCTAACAACTGAGAGATTTGAGATTCTAGTTGTGGTTTCTGTGTCAAGAGGCAAAGAGCTAAAACAAAAATGACAGCTTAAGCCACTCAATATTTTCTTCTTTGAAAAGTATATTTGCTATTCATCTACCATTGTTTTCATGGGTTGGATTTTTCACTGGTATAGAAAAAATATAATAAGTATGTTTAATATTATTTGTAACTATGCATAGTTTATATTACATGAATGTTGAAATTATTTTCATCTATTTTTCTTTTTTATGCTTCAGAATCCGATCGCATCAATATATACGAAGAAAATATATCACCAATCATAAAGTGAATTGTAAGGTAAATTTTTCTGTGTAATTTTTGTTATATATTATAAATGTGGTCATATATTTTTTTTAAAAATATACTATGCTGAGACATTTAGAAGTTTGGCAAAACATCTTTCTTCTGTGTTTTGAAATCTTTTTTTTTAATATCACTATCTCATTATTTTCCATATTACATTTTGCAATTCTTTCTTAAAGACACATGTTTCAAATGTCCTAGAACCAGCAAAGTTGCATTGATATTAAGCTGATTTTTATAGTTGTTTCAAATTTTCTTTAAAAAACATGAAAGCTCAAGAGCAAGACTGACTTATGTAAAATAAATTCCTCTCAATAAATATGTTATCATATTGACTTTCCATGTTTTAAAACTATTTCTAATTGTAATTTTGGATATGTTTGTGCTTGCAATATATATATATAGAGAGAGAAAAATCAGGTTACATATGTTTTAATATTCACTCAGAATTTTTACTAACATAGATCTCTTTCCTAGTAACACCAATTTTGTTTTGTAACATACACATATATTTAAACATCCGACTCTAGAGATATAAGTTTTCCTGGCTATTTATCATTATTTATCTGTGTAAATCTGCTTATAGATAAGGTTTATTAAAACAACAATACCTACATTTGAATAATAGATGTAGATATTGTAAAATTGAGTTATGGATAAAAATATCCTCTACCGTTTGGGTGAGTGATTAATATCATTTGAAAAAAAATTGCCTTGCATTATAAGAAACATCTCAACTTCTTGAATTTCTTATGAAAAGATAAAATGTAAGAATACAAGTGATGAGAGCAAAATTAGTATTTTAATTTATTTTGTGGAAATTACACTTCATTATACATATAGTATATAATTGCTTGTCATTTTATGTAAGTGTACATATTTCTTATTAATTCTAGCTCATTTATACCCAATATCAATGATGAAAGATTGAAAATGTTGATGTTTCAAAACACTCTATATTTTCAAAGTCAAATTCTGTTGTTTTATATAATAAGCTTGTTATTTTAGAAAGGCAACTCAATATGGATTTGTTTTGTGATGACATATTGAGCAACAATAAAGTGATTAAAAATAAATAAATGTAAAAGCATCAAACAAAATATAAATGAAGTTGCGTTCCGTTCAATTCAATATAGAAGATAACACCATTTTCAGGGGAGGTTCCTCCTGCCTCTGCTTTGCCACATCCTCACCACCTTCGTGGGCCCTGAGCGGGCGCTCAGAACACTACAATCTTGATTATATTGCACATTTCGCTCAGCAGTGACATGTTTATCATGCAAGTTCAGAATTTATTTGCGTTGCAAAATTTTTTGTTTGAAAATGCCTTTTTGATGCAGAAATATGCAGGAGTTTATACTGATTGCATTTGTTACTTAAAGTCTAACATGTTTTTACGTGAACTTTATCTTAAATCTCACTTAAACTTTAACTCTTACAAGTCACTCTTAAGTTTCTGTTATAAAATTCTGTTTTCTATTCTAATAGAAAACTCTATTCTTTATTCTGTAACATTTGAGGGCTTAAATATCAAGACCAGTATTTGTATACAATAAATGAAGACAGACCTAGAATTAATATTCTTGACAAAGGATATTTTTTCTACTACATTTATTAGTGTGGTAGCAATTTTCTTCTCTATCTTCAATCTGCATTTTCTTAAATCTCTGGTTACGAGGCAGCAATGATGTACATAAAAAATATAGACTTACTTTTTGGAAGATTTCTCATATTCTACTTCTCTTCAATAATGTACAACTTTCTTCAAGCTTTTCTTAGAAAAACAATTTTTAGAAAGGCACATGTCCACTTTAAATTAAATATTTAAATGACTTTACAGTAGATTCAAAATATACCTGTTTAATGTTTAATGGAGTAAAACTACAAACTGAATTCTAATTTAAAAATAGTTAATAGTTCTTCCATAATTTAAAGTAAAATTATCCCAAGTTTGGTAGACAGTCCAAGGAACTATTTTTATTTATTTAAATTAAATAAATCTGAGTAAGTAATTGATGCATTTGACACTCAACATTTACCTCACACAATTTTCCCTGGATTATTGTCCCTGGATTATTGTTTCATTTTACAATGATAAAAAAAAATCACATAATGCATGTTTACTTGATTTAGTTATTTAATATTTATTCATCCATGTACTACTTTCAAAAATGTGAGTATTAATGGAGGTCTATCCTATAAATTTCTATAAATGCTATTTTGTATAGTTTATATTAGAAAAGAATACAATCTATCTGTTGTATTTACCCAATGGTAGTTTAGGGGTTTTTGTATATTTCCATGTGCCTTTCTTAGTACAATAAATAGTCTTATATGATTTATAAAAAAAACCGAGTACAATATGCAATAGACTGTACAATCCTGTATTCATTAATATGACCACTTGTTATGTATTATGTAGGACTAATATAGAATGCACTCAATAAGTGATTGCTATTTGTCAACTCATTTACTCATCAAAATTAGATATAGGTATGATTATTAAATTCCAGAAGAACTGTGGGTAAAATAGAAATGGCATATTTTTTATAGGACTTTAGACAAGTATCTTAAAATATCAACTAAAGTAAAAATAAAATGTGATTAGATTAAGTTCAAGATTTTCTTGTTCTTATATTCTTAAATATAAAAGAGGAAAACTTAAATGATGTCAGTCAGCCTGGGGCCTCTACCTGCAAGTCACCTGGGTTTGATTTACTTGTTTGTGTTTTAGATTGACCTGGCAAAAACTCCGGTTCCTAATTGTAGTTGTTGAGATGTATATATTCTGGTTTGAAAAGAAGTAATTCTGGAAAAGACCATCAGAGGCTACCCTGTTAAGAGAGAAAGCTGGCCTCAGCATCTGCATTGCTTCTGCTGCCATTTGTTTGGATGTTAGAGTCCATGGTAAGGGGAGACTGTGCTTATGACTCTAGGATGAATTTTTTCTCTTGTCATGTAGTCATAGCAGATTTATGAGCGCCTTCCTTCCTCTAGAGGATAGACTCAAGCTGACAGTTTCCGAGAAAGAACGTGATTATATACTTTCAACAGCATTATTTATGTTGCTTGGAGTCAGTTGTTTATCCTATTGCTTACTCAAGTGTCATTAATTAAAACATTTTATAGAAAAAAAACTTACCTTTAGTCTGCACTTAATCTATCACTTTAATATTTCAAGTCTCACCAAAATCTTCAAATCCTTTGCAAAAATAACCTCATAAGGAAGATTTTTAATTCAGTGATCACACAGTTGGACATTTAACTGAAATATATCCAAGAAAAAATACTTAGTATATGTTTATAAATAAATAATTATATTTTCTTGGAAGATAACAAAGAAAGATAATTATTTCAAAAAATGAATGACTCTTCTCAAGTATAATATCTTTGAGTTAACTGCAAATTTCCTCAAACATTTTCTTGTTTCCAAATATTCTACTTTTTAATTTAATTAGTTTTCTTTTATAACTTTTGATACTGTAACTTAAACTCCTAGAATTGTTTTCTCAAAAAGTACACGTTTGACTTGCCTTTTACAAATGTCAATTCCTTCTTACAAAGTCTGTTATCTTCAGAACCATAGTTAACTAACTGTATCGAGGGGAGTGCCCTTCATTTATTTATATTTATATTCTACCTTTTTGCCTTAGGTCTCAGTAAAGCACATTAAATGCTTAATATAAAATAGGTTAGTAAATGTTAATTGAATTGAACTAAGGGATGCAAGTGAAGAGCTAGTTAAATAGAAGATGCCTCTTAAAAGGCACAAAAAGAATCCTCAGAGCAGAGGTTTGCTGATAGATGAGGGAGAAACATTTGACTTTTGACTCATTAGCACGAGCTAGCTTATTGGATAAACAAACTGTGAGGCTGGAAGCATGGAAAGCATTGACTGTGAAGGCATCAACTTTGATTGACAGGACTTCACCAGATGAGAGGAGAGGGAGAATACCTGAGAATGTGGGGGCTGTGACCTGAGCTCAAGCAACAGAGCTGAGTTTTCAGGTGTGGAGCAGCTGGTTAACCTACCATATGACATTTCCTTAACTAACAAGAAAGTTCCAAAATGCTAAATATTTTCATTTTATGCATGTAAATCATTTGATATCCAATCTATGAAGTGACTGAAATGCAATTTCATCTAATTTTTATAATAATCTACCTTTATTTTCTCCATTTTATTGCTGAGGAAGCTAAATCTGGCTAGATTGTGAGTGCTTCTGGCACAAACCCTTCACTTTTAGCCATCAGAAACTTGGGGGCACATGTACTTTTATTCACATAGATGTGTACCATTGCCAAGGCACTGTTAGTTAGAATCTTTGTGTGCTTGTTTGTTTTCTAATTATTGGTTCATGATTGCTTTCTTTATATTTTACTCCCTGCCTTTCTTCCAGTAAAATGCTAAAACTTCTATTTCATATCCCTTCAGAATATGTACAGAATTTTGTTTCTCTATGCATTTTTATGCCAAGAGCTTGTATATTTTTCATGAAATTTTCAATAGATCTCTTGTTAAATAGGGTTTCATGTAAATAAAAACAATAACAAGGGGTAGAAAACATCATGCTTATACATAGGTCAGTTGGAAAACACATCTTCAGTTGTAAATGGTTCCCTAATCACAATATGCAATAACTGACATGCACAAATAATGAATAGTCACCTGAATGAAGTTTATAAAATCTAGGATGGGAGTTTTATGATAATTTTATAAGAGCATAATATGTCCAACGGACACATCTTCTGACTTAATTGCTGTGTTTAATTATATATTTAATAGAATTAACTGAAGGCTAATGTAGTAAGTATTTGTAATATGAAAATTGTGCCTTTTGTATTTAGCACCACTTTCATGATCTATGGATATTTTCATACTTCCATGTACTACAGCTCAGCCTTCTCAAAATTTTGATAGTCATTGCCCAGCACACCACCCAGCCACACATCCCAACACACCACAGAATCTCAACATCATTGTGTCCTCTCTTCTTAAGATCTTGCCATCTGTGAACCCAGTACAGTGATACCATTAGTTATTGTGTATTAGCTATCTCTTACTGCCTTCCGAAATTTAATTCTGCATTGCAGTTAAGACTCAGAGCTCTCTGAAAGTAATCGCCAGGAAACTACTCAAATACTGAAAAATTCTCTTCTAAAACTGACCCGTGGAGGTTTTTATTGTGCTTTATATGTGTATGTTGTTTTTTAAAGAATTGTTTATTTTTATTTATTTACTTTTAGAGAGAGGGGGAGGGAGAGAGAGAGGGAGAGAAACATCAATGTGTGGTTGCCTCTCAGGTGCCCCCTACTGGGGATCTGGCTTGCAACCCAGGCATGTGCCCTGACTGGGAATTGAACCAATGACCCTTGATCCACAGGCTGGCACTCAATCTATTGAGCCACACCAGCCAGGTCTGTATGTGTATGTGTTTTTTAATGTGAATTATAGCATGTTTAAAAATGGGCCCATGGCCTATCTCAAATCATGTTATTCAGCTTCATGAGTTTTTTGTGTAATTACATCACACACTGTGATGGGCACTACAATGTAGGTGAGTTATCTCTCTGAATGTTCACCATAATCTAATACGGTAGATATTACTATCCGCATTTCTTCGGAGAATTTATTGAACAACTCAATCTAGATCAAACAGGCATTCACACTTAGGCTTTCTGGCTATAATTTTAGAACTTCCTCTTATATCACTCTTGGACCTTTTTGGAACCTTTTTTTTTTTTTTTACCTTCTTTCCCCATTGCTCTGATCTCTATTTTATCTCAGAAAAATACATCAGTTTCGATCACATTTGTTTTGAAAGTCAAATACCAGCATATTTATGGGGATATAAAAATATTTTAGGATATCTTTTGATATAGTTTCACTTATTTTAAAATAGAATATCTTTCATCATCATGCCATCTACTTCAACATTATTGCAAAAATAGTGCATGCAGATTGTTTTGTAAAAAGCTAAAATAAAGTTAGGGGCCAATATTAGCATGACTACAAGTTTTAATTATTAAGCCTGCCCTGCCAGGGCAACAAAAACCTTCATTCAGAGCTGAAGTCATATCTACTAATAGATGGCTATTTTTTTTTTTTGACACTGGTAAATCACCCAGTAAGATACAAAGATAAAATATAACATATTTAAGTTTTGAGGTTTCCTGTCAAACTTGTTTTATGCAGTTAGACTCACACATTAAATCTGTAGCTTAAAGGCTGATTAAATTAAAAAACAGTTCAGATCTTTCTCCTTTTGGGGGCCCTTTGTTTGGAGATTACCTTGATTCTTCATTTATCCCACTGATACAAGATTTTCAAATTTGGATGCAGAGATAATGATCTTACAGTGACAAAATTCACTTGATAATAACATGATACATTGTTTAAACCATGGCAATTCAACTAAATTCAATTAACTTTTCTTTTTTCAAAAGTTTTGAAAACCATACAGTATCAAGACACATGTAATTATATTTATCTTAAGCAAGCTTTATAATATTTACTTTTACCCAGTTCAAATCATGAAATTCTTTTTAATTTTTATGCTTAAATTAATTTTATAAATGTATGTTATTGTTTTAGTGTTGGGGAATTGTGTGTGTGTGTGTTTTGCCTTTTTTTTTACATTTTATTTTTATTGTTTATGTTGTCCCTTTTTTTCTCCCCTTCCCCACCTCCTCCCAGGCCCATTCTCTCCCTCCCACCAAGCCAATCCCCATATTGTTGACCATGTCCACGGGTTGTGCGTAAATATCCTTTGGTTAATGCTCTCACCATCTTGTCCATGACCATACGACCTTGAGTGCTTCCAATCTCATCTAATTTCTTATGTCTTTTTAAAAGCAACAGAAATAGTTTTTCTTATTATTGTGGAAATAGGCAATTTAGTTGAATGCATTTAGGTTGTTCTTTTCTACTGTTGAAATGATGAAGTTGGTCCAATACAGATATATGTGCACACACTAATACACACATACGTGGATGAGGAAACAAGACAGAACTAAAATATTAGATAATACTAATGTGAAGGACTAATATCTTAGCTCCGCCTGTCAGAACAAACTACCATAGGCTGGCTAGCTTAAATAACAGACATTTATTTTCTCACAGTTCTAAAGGCTAGAAGCCCAAGATCAAGATGCTTCTATGGTTTCTGGTGAAGGCTCACTTAGTAGCTTGCAGATAGCCACTTCCTTTCCGTGTCCTCACACAACAGAAAGAAAGAGAGACAGCGAGCTTTCTGACGCCTCTAATCTTATCGTCAGAATTTTTTTAAAACTCATCTAAACCTAACTACCTCCCAAAGACCCTATTTCCAAATACTATCACGTGGTGGATTGGTGCTTCTACATTTGGATTTTGAGGGAATGCAATTCAGTTCATTGCCACTAGTAAGAATGATTTGGGATAACTGGAGACATGATGAACTTTACGATTTTTTAAAGTCAAGTTTATTAATTTAATTTCAATTGTTTTATAATAGTCTCATATTCCCCAAAGTTTTTCCCTTTCAGAAAGAATTCTTTATCTAATGTAGCATATGTGCCTGAAGATCACTTTTCAAATACATAGAATAAAACATGTTAAAATAATGGTTTTATTTTTGCTATCTTCTTAAGAATATTAGTTCTAATATCCCTATAACATATCAACATGATATATCTTTGTCTTAGTACAGTATAGCACTTATAAACAGGCCAAAAGGAAATTACATTCCATTTAGCAAGATGACTGTTAAAGAAGGAAAATATTAGAGTCTTGATGGTAAAAACAGCAGAGGATTCATAACTATTGAAATTGCTAAAAGTATAGACAATTGCTAAATAAGATTGGGCACACATCCTAAACTAATGGGAAATAACTTTAATAACATTTTAACAAAACCCACTAACTATAATTTAAAGTTAACTAGACACTGATTTTGTTTCCTTTTTAAAGCATATTGTAGTTACATCTGTAACATAATTATATTTATTTCAAATATGAAGGTTTAACTTATATTCTCTTCAGGAATCTATTGCCTAAGGATTTCAGTTCATAAGCTAATGAAACATATAGATCATTTGTGACAGTAAGAAAAATTATCAAATTCAGTCCTTGAATTGCTTTCTTATTCTAGGCTCAGTCTGCAAGCGAAGGACACCAATAGAAATTTCTTTATTAAAAAATAATGAGAGATGACTCTGTCAGGTATTTTAATAAAATCATTTTTAGAATTGGTTTGTTTTGATATTTAGTCTTAATGATGGTGAATTTCTTGTGTTCATGTTTGACCAAAAAAAAAAAAAAAAACTTTTAGAAGAGTTAGTGGAGTTAGTGTTACTTTTTATTAAGCTAATATTATCATTTTACCTTTTACATTCCGTTACCCATTCTTTTATAACAATAGACATCTGCTGACATGGCTTAAAAATTCCTGCTAGTCTTATAATTTAAATTCTCATTATAGTCATAGATATATTAAAATTAAGATATTGAAAATTTTTGTCAATCTGAAATAAACGAACAAGATATTTTTATTTATCCTTAAAAAATAAAAAAATAGAAATCAGAACAACTGTTTTTCTATTATGCAGATTTTTAATTTTTTCATGCTGCTCCTAGGTCTGGTTTCAAAATTTGTAAATTGATGGAATTATCAAGTGATTTCTAAGGTAGCTTAAACCTACTTTTATTGAACCCTTTAATGAATTTCATTGAATTTTGATCAGTTACCACTAGGGGGAACTAAACTCCCTAAAGTCATATATATATATATATATATATATATATATATATATATATATATATATATAATATGTATATATGCACATATATGTTATTTGATTTAAAATGTATTACTTATTATACAATTATACAATTTTGATTTTAAGTTTTATACTCAGGTGAGATTTTATATATAAAACTATTTCAACAAATGACCGCAGCGGCCATGGTGGAACTCACTTATGCCATCGGTGCCAGAAGCACCTGAGTGCAGACCTCGTC
Source organism: Glossophaga mutica (assembly GCA_039655065.1). Classification (NCBI taxonomy): domain Eukaryota; kingdom Metazoa; phylum Chordata; class Mammalia; order Chiroptera; family Phyllostomidae; genus Glossophaga; species Glossophaga mutica. The sequence continues at coordinate 21,535,566 of CM077305.1, forward strand.
GCTGTGGGCCCTGTGCTCTGGATCCCTTGCTAGGTGCATTGAACTGTCATTTCACCTGAGTGACAGAGTTTTCACACCCATACTTTTTGTATCTCCTTTCCTTGTCTGTGTGCCTATTTATCACATTTGTATCATCAGGATAATTTGTCCAACAATGCTTTGGGCTGGCAAGATTCTTTAATAATATTTTTCCTCTATTTGAATGGAAAAACAAGATGAATTAAGGAAACCTTTGCTCTACCAGATTCCAGATCAACAGTGTATAATAGAAAATAAGGTTACCAATCCCCAAAGACTTGAAAAGATCAAAATAAATTTGTTAAATTTAACAAACCTGGAAATCATGTAGAACACAAAATAAAATATCAAAAATATAATAATTATGTCATTAATAATAAATGAAGGCATATGTAGGATATAACATCCAAGAAAGATCTAGTAATAGCTAAGCAGATAACTGGGTTTAACAATATGGTCATTAGTCATCAGTGGAAAGCTGGAGTTTATTTTTGTTTATAATCAACAAGATGATTTAGACAGTAATAAATCCTTAAATTAGGAAGTCCAGTTTCTCTAGTCCCCAAAATAGAGATATCATATTATTTTTGGTTTGAATGTCAAAGGAGTGGGGAACATTTGATTTTGAGAAAGCACTTTTAAAGTGTCACCAGTAATTTATAGGTCCAGACTCATCAATTTAATTTCTATAAGTTTTTCAGCACCTTAGGGATGAAGCAGAACTCTGTCTCCAACACCCTAATTTGTAGTACAGTAAACATCTGGGTATCCCACACTGATCTCCAAAGGGTTTCTTTTATGCACTTATTATTTTGCAATTATGAGCAAAGATATAAATGGAAAGTATTATTCTTAGTGGATAGAACAACCTAGATCATAAAGAACTTTACTGCCCAATGAATTTAGAATAACTCACCAATTCTGTTTCATATTCTTAAAAGACATAATGGAGATGACTGATATACCAAAGAAAAATAAATAGATGTTTATAACTGCAATGTCTGGAAATTAACAAAATTCTATCCTTATTCACAGCTAAGTACTATGAAGAATATAGTTTAATGTGTTGGATTCTACAGAAAATAAATAATGGAAGTAACACTGTAATCATATCATTAATTTACAGTGCTTCTCTCTAAACAAAATCTGGGACAATGAGGAACAAACAAAAATAATGTCAATCTGGGCTTCTTGCCCAGAAATACAACCATACAAAAAAATAGATAACTAGTGGAGCAAACAAATTAGTCCAAAGAAAAGACAGTTGGAGAGAAAGTAAGAAAAGACAAAAATTTTTATGCAGTTAAAAATTAAAATGCTGTCATTGTAATTGTTGATAAATATTAATAAATATGATGATCCCACCAGATTCACTAATGGTTTCATTTAGAAAATAAGATATGGTGACTGATATAGAAATATAACTATTTTAATGATAAAAGTATTTCTAAGAAACTCTATAAATGACCTAAATAAAGATTTTTTTATATAATACCAAATTATCAACAATGGAGAAAATGTTGTTGAGTTATTTGCCTTGTTGCCTGGCTGAAATAACCCCTAGTCTTAAATGGAAAAGTTTGGGGAGCAGATTTTCCCAATGTGCTAATCATAACCAGTGCATATTTTTAGGGCTACAGGGCTTTGTAGTGACTGAGAATATTCAGGGAGACAGAATATTAATTTGCCTAGGTAAGGTTTACATGAAGTTTTCAATCCAAAAATAACCTTTTTCTGACTTCAGCAAACAACATCTGGTTCTAAAATCTGGGCTTTTCAACCTGCAATCTGATTTTACCTACTTTTAAATAAAATTAAAGTATCAGGGCCTTCACAGCTTTTTAATATATTCCAGGTTTCTTTTCTCCCATAGACTATCCTCACATGGAAAATAAAAGAATATTGATCAGCTATCAATCAGATAGTTTAGCAACGTATGCTTGGAACCCTACATAGATATGCATTGACCTCACTGACTTAAGTGCATATCCTGTATCAGAAAATGTGGCGGTGCAGCTGATGAGAATGGCGATGTCACTCTGCTGCTGTCAGGGAGAGGGTTGTGAAAGCAGCCAAATCCGTTAAACTCCTAGCTAGCTACACAGCATTTCTCTTCTATTTTTAAGACAACATTTCCTAACCAAAAGTAATATCCTGGGAGAAGGGGGCAGGTAGTGTAACAATGTGACAATTGGAAACACAGTTAGTAAACAGATGAATTCAAGAGGTCAATGAGAAACAACCAAACAAAGGAGAAAGACCGAACAAAACACAACTATTGATATTGAAATGAGGACTGATTATTTCAAATCAGAAGATATGGTCAATTCTGTAAAATTCTGTAGGAAATTGATAAAGGCATGCTTTGATACACACTGGGAATTATTGGATCTCAGACAAGCAGTATCATCTGGATGATGAGGATAGTCAAACTTCAGTGGGTTCAGGAGTCAACTGGAACTGAAATGGAAGGAGTAATACTTGTCACAAAGAAAGGAAAAGCTGCAGAGAAAAATATGACTATCTTCTGTTTGCTTGTAGGTTAAATGAAAGAAATCTGAATACCTTTGAGGCTGAGATGCAGAAACCAATAGAGGAGGGGTTGGGCTCTTAGGAAAGAAAGAAAACAATTGTTCTTTAAAAGATTTCTGTGATATAAATGAAAAGAATTCAAAGTGTAGTAGAGAGAGTATGGAGTGAAAGAAAGATTATGATAGATACTGTTGAGTGAAGATTGATTCTTGGAACCTGAATGGTTTTAATGTCCTTAGGAAGTAGGAACTTAGCTCCATGCTGGTCATGTGTAATATATGCTGGATTTGGACATTTGTGGAGAAAAGAAGAATGCTGAAATAAACATTGAGAACAGTTGGGCAGAAAGCTGTCTAGGGAAGTAGGAAAATTCAGCACAGTTTTGAAAAGCCTAACTGATATTGGAAAACATAGATTTTTACATACCCCTCTGAATTTGTATGACTTTTTAAACTTATGATAGAAAGCTCAGATGTGTAGGAATTATATAAATAAAATGTTGATTATATCAAGTGTCATGCAAGGGAAGAGGACAAAATAGAACAAATATATTGATATTGTTGGCAAGAATAGTTTTGGATCTCACTGATTGTGGTCTATGATTTGGAAAAGGGAGGGCTGCTAAAATGGAGAAAGTATTTGGGTCAAGAGATTAGGAAATGAATGAGTGAGAAAACAGTTGCAGAGTGAGACCTTGACAATTGCTTGTGTCTAGCCAATGGTTTATATCTCTTAGAGGAGGTTAAGAAAAATAGTATGTTTATGTGTGTGCGTGAAGTACTGTCTTAGATGTGATTCAGGTAAATCAGAAGAGTGACTGAGAGTGAACACATCTGAGAGCCCTGAAGAGCAGTGAATCATGCAGTGAATAAGATTAGGAAGGAACATTGGACATCAGGTTTAAAGTGTCATGTTGACAATGTGTGTAGTACATTTGTATTGAAACATTTCAGTAGGTTCTGGGGCAGGAACAAGCATAAACAGTAAATGGAGAAGAAAAGACAAAGTAGGTGGTGGTGGCTAGAGAGGGTACAGAATGAAGAAGTAGTTTATTTTATGTACTAATTTTTTGGTGTGGAGAGTCTTAGGCTCCAGGATATCCATCAAATGGTTAGTGATGAGGAAGTTTGAATATTTAGACGACAGATGGCTTAACGGGTTGGAAAAGGTAGTAAAGAATGATGGCCAGAAGCATCTCAGGGGAAAGAGTGGCATTTAAACAGAAGATGGTCTTCTGAGGAGTTCTCAAGGTCAAAGGCATCATTTTCCTACATTGGAAATATTTGCACTATCTCTTTCTACAGTGTATTCATAAATATACTATCACTACTTTAGGAACTTCAGATATTTTCATATGGAATCATTTGTATTGTATTTCTTAAAAAGCATTAGTACATGAATGACTTCTCTCTCTGCTAACATTGTATGATGGTTGGGGAAGAATTCCAGAAGAAGTGAAAAAATTATGTAATATCCAAAGTAAATACTAAAGAGGCTTTACATATTAAATATTTTATAAATATTTTCTAGCTTAACAGTATAAAAATAAACAATAATTAAGCATGCATATTTGCTTGATAAATTTAAGTGCATTGAGTAGGGACATAAAATGATTATTTTAAAAAACAAACATATTGATATTCCCAACAGTGGTTACTTGTTGAAATAATCACCTCAGGATTCATATTTAACTTAGTAAAAATTATGTGATATTTCTACATTCTTATTTCCATCTATACAAGTAGAATATACAAAATAATCATTATAAATAGACAAAAAATTAAATATAGATAAGTATGCATAGTCACAGAAGTTATTCTCTAATAAATTTACTAAATGTTTCATTTTTAGTTTTGAGGAAATCCCATACTCTTTTCCACTGTGCATACGCCAATCCACCAACAGTGTACTAGGGTTCCCTTTTCTCCACAGCCTCATCACCAGCACTTGTTTGCTGATTTGTTTATGATAACCTCTCTGACTGGTGTGAAGTGGTATCTCATTGTGGTTTTAATTTTCGTCTCTCGGATGGCTAGTGATGCTGAGCATCCTTTCATATGTCTCTGGGCCCTCTGTATGTCCACCTTGGAGAAGTGTCTGTCCAGGTCCTTTGCCTATTATTTTAATTGGGTTGTTTGTCTTCCTGAAGTGGAGTCATCTGAGATCTTTATATATTTTGAAGATCAAACCCTTGTCTGAGATATCATTGACAAATATATTTTCCCATATGGTTGGTTCCCTTTTCATTTTGCTGATGTTTTCTATAGCTGTGCAGAAGTTTTTTTCAATTTGGTGAGGTCCTGTTTGTTTATTCTTCCCTGTATGTCCCTCTAGCGGTCATATCAATGAAAAGATTGCAGTGTGGAATATCTAAGATTTTCCTGCCTATGTTCTCCTCTAGGACTGTTATGGTGTCGCATCTTATATTTAGGGTTTTTTTGTTTTGTTTTGTTTTGTTTTTATCCATCATGGCTTTATTTTTGTGTACGGTATAAGTTGGTGGTCAAGTTTTATTTTTTTGCATATAGTTGTCTCATCTCCTAATCCTATTTATTGAAGAGGATATTTTTACACCGTTTTATGCTCCTGTTCCCTTTGTCGAATATTGATTGACTATAGAGACATGGGTTTATTTCTGGGCTCTCTATTCTCTTCTACTGATCTATGTGTCTGCTCTTATGCCAGTACCAGATTGTTTTGATTATAGTGGACGTGTAACACAGTTTGATATTGTTATACAAGTCTTGGGATTGTTTTATTGTGTTTTTCATTTAAATGAAATAATTGGTCAATAAGTGTCTTCGCACAAGGTATTTTTAAGAAATCCAGTGTTACAAAGAATTATTTAGTAGATTGAGGTAAACCACACCATGTTTTTTTTAATAAATATTTGTCCTAGAGATACTTATTCTATTGAGGTGTTAGGAACTGGGAAAATTAGTTTATATTTCCAATTTTAGTTTCCACAGCATTGATATGTGGCTTTAGTCAGGTAACATACTTTCTTGGGAGTTATTATACATTCTCTAAAACTCACTAAAATTGCTTCACTATACCACATTCTTTATCCTTTATTATTATTCATTGTACCTATTAACTTTATGATCATTCAAAGACAGAAAATAAAGAAACTAATATGGAGGGGAAATATAAGATAGAGAAAGGATCTTCACAAAGATGGAGAAATCAAGCACAGGTAGGATACAGGCAAAGGCACAGTATATGAAATTTGAAAACTATGCCAATTAGAAAAGTAAAACCACACAAAATTTAGAATTCCAAATATAAATACAATATTAATTAAGAAAATTTATTAAAAATTGTTAAATATATTTCAACACATATTCTTAATATATTCTAAAATAAAAACATATTTAACACTTGTATAACTATAGTTCAGTAAAACCCATATCTAAAGCATGTCTCTTCTACTGACATATAATAATTTAGATATGTTCAGTAGCTTGAATCTAATTTTGGAACATGGCAGTAAATAATTCTCCTGGTTTATAACAAATTATAGTTATATAAGGAGCCACAAGAAGTTATATGTTTGATGCTAATTTATTGGTTTCCTGAAGAGTCTAGTTTAAGGAATTTAAAAGGTCTGATGTTTTTTCAAGAAGTGGTTTTAGGTCTAATTTATAGAGCTTTTTTTCTATGTTTTTAAACTGGCAATTTCCTTTAAAATGATAATGACTACACAGTTGAAAAGATTTTCATCAATTCTATCAAGAACAAAATCTTATAATTGCAATGTATCCATGGCATAAGTCACACCAATATAGAAGTGATTCATTTGAGCAAATAATATATTAGTGAAGTTAACATACTGTTCATTTGCTTTTAATTATAATAATCACCAAAGCTCAATTTTCAGCTGAAACTTCGATTGTCAAATATAATTTTGCTCTTATTCATGACAGTGACAGCTAATTTCAAATGTGGTTTTATACACTTTCACTTAAAATACTTTATTTAAAGTGTGCATAAATCTAAAAATATTCTCTTAAGGATCAGATTTCTGCTTTCTAAAGACTATCATGTTTGTGTGTATACATATGTGTAAGTAGATCTTGCTTTTTTCTTTAACATTGCTTTTATTTAGTTGCCTTTTGTAAAACAAGTTTCAGACTCAAATGCTTTTGATGCAAGACATATAAAATACATATAAAAAGAGTTTATTGAATATGTAGAAGATCTTCTTATCTAGAAGATCTTGGTGCCTTTATTTTTCTCTCTTGGCAACTTTTGGCAACATTTTCTGTGATATCACTGATGGTTCCCCCAATAGTACCATGGGCAGATCCAATAATTTAATCACACTTCAGATTTTATTTATGGCAGTAACAACTTACTTTCAGATATTTCCAAGAGCACTTGACCATACCTTCTGTAAGCATCCATTTTGCCCACAGGAACATCATTCATTCTTTCCACAACAAATGCATGCTGTCCTATAGCCATGGCTTCTCTGCCACTTGACATCACGGGAAACTTGAATGAACTGCTTCTGCCTTCAGAATTCTCCATAGTGGGGCAAGCACTCAACTTCAAGTTTCTATCTGCTCACACCATTCCTTGTGGAAGACCAATGCTAAGCCTTTTCCAACATCTTGTGTTCTCCACTGTTAGGTAGTGTAGTGAACCTACAAATCTCTGTAGCTCAGCAAGGATCAATGTATGTCTTTGTGTGTATTCGGGGACTGTATGGTGTTGGTTGTGGTAGTGATATTAATAGGATATAACTGAGATAATTGAAAATCATATCTCTTTTATCTACTATTTTTTTTGGACTCAGAAAGTAGATTATTCACCCATGCATCTATTTACTCAGCAAATATTTATTAAGAGTCTACTGTATTCCAGAACCTTTCATAGACACAGGAATACAACAGTGAACAGACCAAAGTCACTTTTGTTCTTCTTCAGTGAAGATATTCTTCTAGTTGTGGAAAACAATGAAGTTAAACATAGTGACATAAGTTGTTAATAAAAATATCATAAGGTAAGTAGGTAGATGGTGACACCTGGGCACACATTTTAATGGCATTTTCAGGGATGATTGACTGATGAGGTGACATTTGGACAATGACCTGAAGGAAGAAGGGGATAGAGCTATTCCAGTAGGAGAGGATTTTTTATGAGTGTAAGGAGGTTTCTTTATATAAAAGCTTTATTTTGCATGTTTAAGAAGTAGCTAGAACATTGTGGGACTGAGGATAGGGAACAAGGAGTAAGGAGTAAGGAGTGAGGAACAAAGTGTGAGGAGTAAAATTAGAGAGGTAGAGAACAAATGTGAATGCATGTTTATACAGTAGAGTGAATGTTTGTGACAACAGAATATTTAAAAAAGCATTGCTATTTTTCTTAGTAAATGCTGTATAATCATTTCAAAACAAACTCTTGCAAATTAGGAAAACTAAACTTACAAAGGAAAATGTTTGGCAAGCTTTGTATCATAGTTTGAAGCATTCATCAAATCAGTAAAAATAAAAATATTGTTTGTTGTTTAATTAAAAAAGAATGCATTTCATTATGTCAGCAAGGTTTTGCCAAAAATCATGTGTATAGAATATATTTAACATAAAATTACAAACCAATATTAATGATATCTTATAAAGTACAAATTTATTTTGTAATAACTAAAAGCTTGAAATTAAAGAAGGGAAAAGTTTAATGTTACATGCTCATATGACCATTAACAACATATTTATGTTATGAATTTTGTTTAAAATACAAAAATAAAAAAACAATATGGATATTCAAACATAAGAGTTTCTTCCACAACAAAATCCAGCTATTCTAAATAGAATAACAATCCATGATTATTTGAACTAAAACTAATGTTGCAAGCTCTACTACAAAATAACCCTAGGTTTTCTATTATCATGAAAAATATAAGCCTGTTAAATACAGGCTTGTTAAATACAAGCCTGTTAAGTGGAGTTGTTCGATGATTAAATACTTGACCTATATTTTTAGAAACAAGAGTGGGGCAACTATCTGCCAAAGTAATTTCATATGTTCAAACTCAGACCTAGATCTTAGAGAATTCAAAAGTCATAAGCGCCTAGTTAAAAGACATCTCAATTTATCTCTTGTGACAGTGGAGCTTCTGCAATTTTGAAACAGAAGCAGATATGGAAAAGGTGAATAGTTTTACAAATACTTAATGTGAAAGATGAACAAATCCTTCTCTGGAATAATGGTTTTATCATTCAAATAAAAATTTGGTTAACTCTATCATGTTTTCATTGAGGAGTCACAAGAACAATATTTGTAATATATATCAAGCAGCCTTGATTAAATGAAAATCAAAGGAGTTTGATTGAAACAATTTTTGTTCAGATGAATTACTTAGCTAACCAGAATAAATCAGGGATGAATTTATTATTTATTATTGCTATATTATTACTATTAGTTTGACAAAAGTAGAAGATTTCTATGTCATATTTCAATTAATTTTATATAATTTTATTTTACCTGTAAGATTTTAAAATAGTCAAATTTGGGAATGCATGATTATAAGGAAATCAGACTGCTGAAAGAGGTGTCATAAAAATGCACAATTCTAGTTACTTCTAGATCGTATCATTAAAGGAATCAACCTAGAAGCAAAATAATATCTTCTAAAATCATACTCTCAATTGTGTGATGGGCAAGTATGTTTTTTAAAAAAAGGCCACCAGAATTCTTAGAAACCAAAATAGGAAAGTTTAATCTCAGTTCTAGAAAATGTAATAATTTGTACTCCTTCCATTATTGTGATCTTGTTTCTCTTCCTTACATTTGCCCTACTACTTACTGTATGCTCCCATTAAAAAAGAGAGCTCTCCATTTCTATTTTTCTAGGTCATATTTCTAGAGATCATATTGTCTGGATGAAAACTCAAGTTCTTCCCCACACATAACATGTACATGGTGTGGCAAAATTAGGTTTACAGTTGTTCTTATAGAAAATAATATAATAACTCATAAATAATAATGAATAAACTATTTTTCATAGTCAAAACTGTAAATCTCCCTCTCGGACCCCGCCCCCACCTATAGCGTCACAACCCAGCGACTGGGCTGCTAAGGCTCCACCCCTCATACGTAATAGCTGCGACCAGACTAAAACCAAAACAAAACAAAACAAAAAACCCCACCAAAAATGGCTCAAACCGGAGAAAAAATGAAAACGCTGGAGTCAATTCCTCTAAGCAATGAAGAGATAGCCAACCTGTCAGATGCACAGTTCAAAGCATTGGTCATCAAAATGCTCACAGAATTGGTTGATTTTGCTCACAAACTAGATGAAAAAATGCAGGCTACAATCCGTGAAATGAAGGAAGACGCATGGGGAACCGATAGAGATGGAAGGAAAACTGGGACTCAAATCAATGGAGTGGACCAGAAGGAAGAAATTAACAACCAAACAGAAAACGAGGAAGAAACAAGAATTCAAAAAAATGAGGAGAGGCTTAGGAACCTCCAGGACATCGTTAAACGTCCCAACATCCGAATTATAGGGGTCCCAGAAGGGGAAGAAGAGCAACAAGTAGAAAACTTATTTGAACAAATAATAAAGGAGAACTTCCCCAATATGGCAAAGGAAATAGACTACCAGGATGTCCAGGAAGCTCAGAGAGTCCCAAAGAAGTTGGACCCAAGGAGGAACACATCAAGGCACATCGTAATTACATTAGCCAAGATTAAAATGAAGCAGAGAATTCTAGAAGCAGCAAGGGATAAGGGGACAGTCACCTACAAAGGAGTTCCCATCAGACTGTCAGCTGATTTCTCAAAAGAGACCTTCCAGGCAAGAAGGGGCTGGAAAGAAATATTTGAAATCTTGAAAAGCAGGGACCTACATCCAAAATTGCTCTTTCCAGCAAAGCTGTCATTTAGAATGGAAGGACAGATAAAGCGCTTCTCAGATAAGGTCAAGTTCAAGGAGTTCATCATCACCAAGCTCTTATTATATGAAATGTTAAAGGGACTTATCTAAGAAAAAGAAGATCAAAAATATGACAGTGAAAAGACAGCAAACTCACAGCTATTAAGAACCACACCTAAAACAAAAGCAAACTAAGCAAACAGCTAGAACAGGAACAGAACCATAGAAATGGAGATCATATGGAGGGTTAGCAACAGGGGCGTGGGAGGAGGAGGGGGGGGAAGGTACAGAGAATGAGTAGCATAGATAGTGGGTAGAAAATAGACAGGGGGAGGGCAAGAATAGTATGGGAAATGTAGAAGCTAAAGAACTTATGACACAAGGACATGAACTAAAGGGGGGAATGTGGGTGGGAGAGGGTGTGCAGGGTGGGGGGAATGAAGGGGGAGAAATGGGACAACTGTAATAGCATAATCAATAAAATATATTAAAAAAAAAAACTGTAAATCTACTTTTGCCCTATCCTGTTGCTTTGGACATGTTTTTATTAAACTTTTTGTGTCCAATTTCTTCTGTACAATAAAGATAATCATTGTACCCATAGCACAAAGGTGTTGTGAGGATTTAATGTGTTTATGCAGTGTAGTATAATAATATATGTTACATAATTGTGAAGTGTAATTAGAATTTTTATTCAGAGATCAGTGATCTTCTCTTTAGCAATTTTATTGGACTTGAGTTTATTTTCATCCTTCTATTGTCCTTTTAGTGCCTCTATGTCTAGATGTATGGTCTAGGCTCCTACTGAACACATCTACTTAGCATCATGGGTTTCTTATCCTATGAAAAGTGCTGCCCTGCCCAAAGCCAAAGCCGCTCCCTCAAAAGTTGGTGAGTTCAGGGCAGTGCTACTCTTGACCAGGGGTACGGCCAGTACTGGTGAAGGTGGCTTTAACTCAGTACTGATGAGTACAAGAGAGACAGTGAAGAAATAGTAAACAGTGTAAGTGGAAAAATAAAGTTGAGGTTGGCATATGTTGGGAGGGATAAATACTTCAATTTTATTTTAGTTTGAGCTCCATGTGTGATAGAATATGGGAAAATGTTAGTAGGTATGTTGGGGCATGATCAAAATAAAGCTATGAATTTTTAAAAATTTATTGTTGATGATTCAGTTGTTACAATTGGTTTCCCTGATAGCAGAAGGGGGAGGTATCTATAGGTGGACATTGGGAATATTTGTTGGGAGAGGAAAGAAAATTATTTTTAAAAGTTAGGAACAATCATTGTGAGTTTATGCAATTGAATGTTCATAATATTAATGGAAAGAAGGGAAATAAATAATGGGGACATATTTTCCTAAATGTCATAATGAATAAGAATTTTCTGAAATCCATCCTGGATTCTTAGAGCTACTGTTTATTCTCAGATCCCTACTTTTCATTATGTAGACTGATTTAGACAATTACCCATTAATCTTGGAACCAATAGCATCTTTTAGACTTTACGTATACTTAAATATGTTGTAAAAATGGAATCCTGGTCATAAATAAATTTCTATTTATCATATACATTTTCAATATTAACATAGTTACCCAGGAAGCAAATGAGTCAGATAGCAATATGTCATATATATTATAAGAATATTGAGAGCTAAACCAAAGAACAGTAATAATTGAAACTGGTCTCAGCAAAATGGAAAATAAATTAATTTGAAGGCAGCAGCATAAAATTATTAATGAAAAAGCAGACATAAGTGCATTTAGACAAAATGCTCTTTCCCTAGCTTTTACAGTAAAAAACAAGAGGAGAAAAAGTGTTTGACTTATTTTATACCAGTACAACATAAACAAAAATGTGGGTTTGTAATTAAGCGTAACCTAAAAGAAGAAGATAAGGAAGATATTGGGAAGCATATACAATCTTAGAATCCGCAGACCAAGAAGTAAAACTATATTCTTTAAGTTAATTAATAATGCTAGAGATTCCTGAACAGTTTTGGTTCGTGGCTATATTCATGTTTCAGAACTTTATGAAAGCAGCTTCAGGCCAAAAGCCTAATGGTTTTGTTCATTAAGAAATGGGTCTGAACATCCTCCGAGTAGTAGATTGTTGGGTTTCTTACATATGTCCCCAGGCTTCTCCTGAAATTCAGAGTATCTGCACACACGCCACAGTGCTTTGGGAAACAGCACACAGAGGGCAGGCATATACTGTCACCGGAATCCTAGAGAACTGCAGGGATGTAATGCCTCCTTGTTGCACTTTCTGTCCTTGAGCTTTAATTCTGTCCACATTTACATCCAGTGCCCTCAAAAATATTTTTGCATCATGCTCCTGTCCTGTAGTAGTATCTATAATGACTTCCCAAGTGCTTCTGGAATCAAGTTAAAACTTGTTCCTATTTCATTGGATTGCCTCTAACCTCACTAAATGTATTTCCAATACTTATTTTTAAATGTGTACCTATGAGTCAGGCCAGCATGTAATTTTCCCCGAACACTTTGATGATTTTATTCTCTGCACTTTTCCTCTTCCACCAAAGATTGTCTTCTCTGTATGCCCTTCCTAGTAAAATAATGGCAAATTTAATATCAAAATCAAGTTCTACCTGACCTCTTGTATTATTTGCTCTCTCTAATAGAAAGAAAAATCACTTTCATTAATGCATTACACATTTATTTTTAAATTCTATAATACTTATTTAAAATTAATGTTCTTTGTACCTATTTTACATTTTGTGGAACTAAGGCAAATCTAGTGTTAGCATGTGCAAAGTACACATAAATACTGAATTGGTTTAAAAAAATTTTAAATCTCTTCATTAAGTGTGAGTTACCCACCTGCATATCAAAGGCTGTTTTGCATTCACTAGTGTTAAAGAGTTGTGTCCACCAAAAGGTATATTAAAGTCTTAACCCCTATAACTGAATGTGACATATTTAAAAATATGATCTTTGCATATATAACCCAATTAAGATGAGGTCATTAGAGTGAGTCCTAATCCAATATGAGAGGACGGGGACACACAGGAAGATGATGGCCGTGCTACAATGGAGGCAGGTTCAGTGGCAATGCACCTACAAACCAAGAAACACCAAGGATAAGCTAGAAGAGACTAAGAAAGATACTCATCTGCAGGCTTCAGAGGATGTATGGTACTAGTGATGTCTCAATTTCAGATTTCTAGCCTCCAGAATTATGAAACAATAAATTTCTGTTTTAAGCCTCTCAGTTTATGGCACGTTGTTAGAGCAGCCTTGGGAAACTAATGCAATTAAGATAGAAGTAAACAGTGGAAATAAATGCACTCCACTTTGAATCATGAGAAAAAAGAGTGCTTTTATTCTTTGATGAGACCCTTGTAAATATGCATGGCTTTACTTTTTGACACAAAATACCAGAAGTGAGTAACAATAATCACTTGTTTCTTCATAGCACTTACTAGTTTACAAAGCACTTTCAATTACCATGTTTTCTGAGGTGCTGACTATTACATATATCACATACAAGTATTATCATATCTTTTGGTATGTGAGCAGAGCCTGGGGAAATTTTAATATCCAATCACAGATACATATATTCAGGCCACTTTTTCTTTCTGAAACTCTTAGTTTATAAGCAAAAGAGCCAGCAACTATATTCTGACTGCTGATTTAAAGCTTGATGTTTAATCTGCTATGCCTCAACTCTTGTTTTCTAAGGATATAGTTCATCTCCTTCATTCCTATCATTAATTCAAAAGATATTTTTTTTTACCATATCATATTCAAGAAAGTCTATGGGTCTGAAGAAAATTTTTGATTTAATGAAATGTTTGGCATTATGTTTATTAAAAAAGATTTTCAGCAGAATATATGAACTAGTCATCTTACATTTCAATGTAAGATGTAAGGAGACATTTCAATGTCTCCTTCATACATTTATGTTACACCTAATACATTTGTTTTCCAAGTATTCATACCATTTTCTCACTTTCATATTTGCCAGAACTAAACTCGTGCCCAAATTTTATGACTCAGAACTAACAAACAGTAATATTGGCTACAGGACATAAGACAGAATCATGATCATTGAGACTATGAGTGGCATCTCTGCAAAGAAATATTCTGTGTCTCCCAATGACAGTTTCTTGAGTCTGTTAATGTTCATGTCAAGGTTATTTAGGAAGGTTGAGCTATTTAGAGTATTTGTATGACAATTAAAACTTAATCTAATTAAAGATTTTGCTTTCTATTTAGAAAGATAATTATTTCCTTAAGATATTTTGATTGCTGGATTCAAAATTAGATTTATTTACTGTGAATTCTAGACATAAAAAGGCTATGTGATGCAGAGGAAGTGAAAACGGGAGAAACGAATCTCACACTTTGTTTTAGTTTGTGATGTTAAACCATCACCTTCCTGCACCAGCATTGCTCACTTCAAGTACATAGAGAGGGATGCTGCTAAGCATCTCTATGGCTTCATAAAATTCATGTGGCAAAACTTCAGGTGACTAAACAAGTACTGCAATTCAGAGGATTTTGAGGATGAAGTTCCTGTGAGTTGAATAAACAAGTAACCATGGTTCAGATCATGAATGAATGTGGGATTCAAACTACCTACATTTACATTCTGATAGATTCTTCAGTACATATTCCTTTGGAAATTTTCTTATATAAGTATTGCCATCTGTTCAGATCTATTTAATAAGGATTGAACCATATATGAAAAGAATGTTAAAACCCTATTTTTGGTATGTTGCTATTTTTAAGAATATAAAATAAGGTTGAAACGATTGATTTAATTTTTCTAGAGTTGCACATTGAATATTCATTGAGAAACAGACCCATCTAATGTTGGAGGACAGAGGTCCCCGGATCAGATTAGCTACGTTTGAATTCTGGATCTCACCGTGTATCAGCTGTGTGATCTTGGACAATAACTCCACATTTCTGTGTCTCAGTCATTTTCTGTTGTTGTTAAAACAGGGGTAAAGACAGCTGTGGTCTAAAGAGGGAAGGGGATAATGGAGGAAAGGGTGAAGGGTTTGCAGGAACAACTATAAAGGACACATGGACAAAAACAAGGAGGGGTGGAAACAGGAGAGGGAGGTGGGGATGGCTGGGGTGGGGGGAGGTGTGGGGGGAAGGCAGACAACTGCACTTGAACAACAATAAAATTCAAAAGTATTTAATAAAAAATAAAAAAATAAATTTGTAATAATTAAAGAAGTTAGTGTATGTAAAGAATACTGAATATTTTGGGGCAAATTATTTAGTACTGTATCTATAACCTACTATGAAAATATATTCTGGAACCTATCAAAATATTGAACTGAATGTCAGAAGAAAAATTATAACAACAAAAAAAAATTACCCAGACAAACCCTAGAAAGAGCACTCTGCTTATCGGTCTCTCACTTCGTATGCGAACATATTTAAATTCATTTCATTCAACAGCTTAGAAGAGGAACAGAAGACCCTATCTTCCTAGGAAACAATCTAAATTTTCATGCTGTCCGGTAGAGGTTAAACATCTATTATATACTGTTTCAACATATTTTTAATCGTCTGGCTTCAACCCGTTTCTTTATTTATTTTTATTATTGGAAGTGTGGAATCTTCAATGTATTTTATTTGCAGGAATCTGCAAATTTCCCTTTACATGGTTAAGTGAGAGTGACTCAATATTTAGTCTCCATGATTAATTGTAAATTAAATGTCAAAGGATAAAACCTATATGTGAACCCCTTGAGAATGTGTACTATGTAACTTCTCAAATAATTATTTAATGTGGGGGGCCTTGCTCTGCACCCCATATGTAACATTTATGCACCCCTAAAATATTCTCCAAAAACCTCAATGTGGAGAAGAAGGAAATGGACTGATATGACATTTGAGATATTTTGTATAACAATGCCAAGTTAATAGTTGTGCTGCAGCCCTAGGAAAAAGGTGTACATGACTTTTAGAGCATCCAGGGACTGCTGACATAGCTGGGGGAGCTTATACAGCACCTGCGTGAGAAGCAGGAGCCAGATGCCCCTATGTCATGGGGAACTCTTGCCCTGACTAAAGATGACAGCCAAAAGAAGGTAACAAATACAGAAGAAACTAACAAAAGTAGCACATAATAGGAGGGCCCTGATGTGAAGTCACACAGGAAGTTCCAGGCCAAGCATTTAAAATAATGGTGGGCTCAGGGAGAAGGGGATTCCACCACGTGGCCTGAGGTAGTAAGGAGGAATTACACCACGAGGAATAAAAGTTAGGAGGCAGAAGCCATGCAGGAAGAGAAGGAGTAAGGAGGGAGCTGTTGGAGCTGTACAGGGACCTGCCTAACCAAGCACAGATTTGTGGGAGATGCTTGGAACCGAACTGAACTGTGATCAGGAATGCAGACTTCTGCTTCTCTGAAGGACATAAAGAGAAGTAACCCTCTTGGGACATGTGTATCTCTGGACTCCACCATGATCCAGTGGACACGGAACATGTTTTCCTGAACCACTACATGGAGGCTGAGGACAATGTACTTCAGATCCTGAAGGAGAGAGCAGCTGCAAAAGGATGATGACTCTGAAACCCACAAGAGCACTTTCCAGAGAGGATGGAGACCTGTTTGCGCAGCCAGCTTAAGAACAGATAAAGATATGGGGGAATTTCTGGGCATGGTTGTGGTTTATTGTCTTTTGGGGAGCAAGGGAAGTATTGAGTCTCATGGGAGAACAGGATTCTGAGCAGGAGTGCCCTCAGCACCTGCAAGGTTGGAATCCTGTAAATAAAAACCCGTTTCTTTCAACAGTAATTGTTGGGTCATTCATCAAGGCACCATGTGAACAATCCCTGGTTTGCTCAGTTACATATATATCTTTATATCTATATAGCAATATCTATCTATATGTGTATATATAGATACATGTATATGTATAAAGTATTTGTTTACAAGTATCTTTCATCAAAACTTGAAAGCAAGGAATATGACATTTTGTGATTCTTAAACTATTTTTGGAAGAAAAACAAATTTTCAGAAAGATAGCATATATTTATTGACTAAAATATATTGAAACATTTCAATACACTCAACCACAGGTATCACAAGGAGTCTATCTATACTGCCAAATAATTTAGCGCTCGTAATTTTATATAATTATTCTGCTGGCACTGATTTCATTTAGTAAATTTTGCTCCCCGGGAATACAATGTCTAATCTTACAGATAATTTTCTTAGACTTTTATAGTCAATAAAATGTTACAATATTCTGCAATCAACTGCTCTGCAATGAAAGTCATCATTGACATAAAGAAAATAGTATTTTTATTCACTGGGTACAGATACCATACAGATATAATATAAATGAATATGAATACTACAAATGCATTTAAATAGTGCATGAATTTATGTGCTCAAAATGCTAAAATCCATTTATTATACTAAGAGTAAGCAGCACATAATCTCAATACTGGATTTTCTAGTTCACTAAATGCCAGGCTGTTGATGAAATACAATGCTCAGGATATAATGATAACTGTACGCACATATACCTGGTTGCTCCTGAATAAGACGCAGGCCTCTGTAGGCTCTGTTTATTGCTTATTTCAGACTTTCCTTTTAGCATTACAGTTATACTTTTGGATTTCTGTATTTTCCATCATAATATAGTACTCTGAAGTCACAGCTATTAAGTTTATTAACCATACCAACTACAGACTTTGAAAGCAGTGTGACAAAAATAAAAAGTTGTAACTGAATCTGACAATCTTAAGTAAGGATAACAATCCTAGAGGGAAATAATTAAATCAGACTTAAAGTTTTGGTGATGAAATGCAAATCTGAAATTGCCTTTGGGTCTCTTAGGAGAACAAATGCAGGTGAGGTGAGACAGAAGACAAAATTCCCTCCTAGGGATTTAGATCAACTGAGTCAACGCTAGTGTTCAGGGAGGTGGGAAGTGTTGCAGAACTTACATCTAAAATGCTCAAGAGGCAAATCACTCTTTTTCTTTTTTGACTTCACTTCAAAGTTTCAGAATGGTATACAGTACAAATGCAAAACCTTACAAAATGGAAGAGGTAATAGGTTCCATTCATAGTTTTTGAAAACTCTCTCTTCTAGTCATTGGCACACTAAGAGTCATAATGCTGAGTATCAGTTCAGAGTCTCTGTTTCATTAGCAAACTAATTGATCCGTCAGAAACTTTAGATTTTTACATGTAAATTTAAATGCTGCTTTTCTTTAAATTTGATTTGCCTGTGTTATTCTCTGCTTATAGTATTATTTTGATAATTTTAACCATTGGTTAAGTTAACCCTCAATTCAATTCAAGACAGAGATAAGAATCTCTGAAAAGACATCAAGATGAGACAAAAATAATCAAGATATTTTATTTTATTGCTTCAAAGGGCTTGTAGGTAGTGTGCCTAAAATGCTGTTACCATATAGAAGATCCTGGATAGAATAACTTTTTGACATTTTGTAGGCATCAATGGTTACTCATTTTGAGAAAGCATTTAATAGGAATCGGTGACCTTGAGAACATATAAACCAAGTCAGTGTATCACAAGTTTCCTTATTTTATTGTTTATTTTTATCCATGATTAATTAATAAAATAACCATTAAGAGTCATTAACTGTTTAATAAACATGTCAGTACTTCAAATGTTCAATGAAATTTGAGGCTTATAGTATGGGAGCTATTCCTGCCATGAATAGTAGTGAAATATGGGTTGAAAAATGCAAAAGTATTAAGTGCAATGGCAGACATATGGTGCTGTGGAAGCAAAGAGCATCCTGCAACTTACTCTTCTTGAGGAATGTTTCTCCTGGATCTCAAAATATTAGTATATAGAATAACCAAAAAAGGACATTTTATAGAATGCTAGTAGGGATGGCACGTATATCAGGATGTAAAGATATCATGTAGCTGGTGATAAAAGACCTCCATGAAGTGTTACTAACAGGGACTTTAAAAGAAGAAGCGTCTTCTTCCCATCTAACACATTTCATCCACACTCTATGCTTCCACTGGCCAAACTTAACAAAATGTCAGAGGATAAAGGCATTTGAGAAATGCAGTCTGCAGTGGGCCAGCCCCAGCAACCAAGAACAGTCAGTAGCGGTCAGTGAAGCTGAGAGACAAGACGTAAATAACTGGGTTTGGCAAAGCCCTGCGGTAAAATGAGTTTAGTCTTGGAATGGCAAATTTAAGATGATGGGTTTAGCAGAAATTGGGCTTAGAAGCAGAGAATCTGTGTTTGTTCTGGTTTATTTTATTTCATTTGTAACCTCCTTGTCTCTCCCTCTAACTAGTGTTTGAGTTATTTTAATACCTTATTCTCTACCCCTCAGACTTCTCATTTACAACATGGAAATAATAATAACATCTCCCCCATATAAACTGTACAGGAAAGTTAACATTGTCATCCAAACAGAAGCAGTGAAGATGACTTTAAAAGCTATGAAAATGGATGATAGGTCCGTGTAGGCCCACGGATAATGACAGGAAGTTCACATTGTCCACCAACACTTTAACTGTTGGTGTAAAAGAAAAAAAATGTATTTTAATTATCAGGAAAACAAAAAGTGATTAAGTTAAGGGAAGGAAAGAGGTATATGTTAAGAAAAGGAGAGTGATCACGAGGCTCCAATGATCAATAGTGATGTGACAATCCAAAAAGAGTCCACATGACTGGAAAATTATTAAATTATTTATGAAATCATTCTGAAGCTCTATGGGTGCAACAGAAAGGCAAGTCTTTGCAATTGGCTGAATGAGAAGTTACTCAAGAGGCTTGCCATTCTCGGGAACCCGAGAAAGACACCAGTGGAAAGCAAGCAGCAGATAACACAGGAATGGCGTCAACGGAAGCAATGTGCAAGGAGGTGGAAAGAAGGTGACTGAGAACTCACTTGGAGAGACTAGCTTTTCAAAATTGAAATATTTATACTGCAGGTATTTCGGAATGTATTTAGCATAGAAAGTTGAGGCTTGTGTGTGTGTGCGTGTGTGTGCGTGCGTGTGCCAAATAGGAAGTAAAGCAGAGAAATAAGATGGCTGCAGTAGGCTAGACTGTAAGTTGGTTTGTAACTGGGACCGACCCATAAGCAAGGAAATGAGTAAATGGAAGTTTCAAAGATGGGCATTGGAATAAATGAGTGAGAAGTGGACTTAACATGCAAGTCCCATTATTTACCCTCTGCCTAATTTTAAATGAGCTATTATACATTCTCTGTGACAGTAAAAAAAGAATGTTAATTTTTTCTTATGGGTATATAAAATACTTAGTACAGTATTTGACACATAGTAAAAGGTTCATTTTGTAAAGGATGGAAATGAAGGTGATGATGATGGTGATGATGATAAAAAAACAGATGATTAAGGAATTGAAATGGTCAACCACGATGCCAATGTGACTAAGAAGGCTATAGATCTTCAGTGAGAATGATCAACATCAACAATTGAGAGTGGTCAGTGGAATGAAGACATTTCTAATGTGAGAATCATTCTCTGACATTTAAGAGGCTGGCTGAACATGAATGTCAGACATTTTTGTCTTCTAAACCAAATTGTCTTTCTATGACTTTCAACTGGGATGTCCTAATTCATTGCCATGCCAAGATAATTATAGTTTATTAATTGGAGCTTTTAGAAAATGTTATGAAATGAAGACATAGTATGGACAACAAAGTATAAAAAGCATGTCCTTCATAATGACCTTTCAGTCAATGACAAACCACATGTATGATGGTGATCCCATAAGATTATAGTGGAGGTAAAAATATCCTATTGTCTAGTGACATTGAAGCAGACTTAAAGTAGTACAACACATTACTCAAGTGTTTGCGGTAATGTTGATGTGAATGAACCTATGCACAGACAGCTGTATAAACGTATAGTACATGCAATGATATATAGTATGTAATATTTGCTATAAATGACTATGTTGGTGGTTTATGTGCTTACTATACTATGTTTTATATTATTTTAAAGTGTGTTTACTCTTTTTACTTATACAGAAGGATTTCTATAAAGCAGTATGATAGGTTACACTGGCAACAGCCTCATATATCTGTTTTCTCTGTCTCTCAATTGCATCAATTTATCTTGTGCTTGATGTAATCTAGCATTGTTTTGTTCAGTGACATGCTGAATAGGTTTGTAGTCTGGGAACAATAAGCTATGCTATATATAGACTAGGTGTGTAGTAGGCTGTACCATCCAGGTTTCTGTAAGTGCAGTCTATGATGTTCACACAATGATAAAATCACCTAATGATGCATTTCTCAGGACATAGCCCTGTTATGAAGCGGCTCATTACTCTATACAAACCGGAATACTGTAGATATTTGTTAGTTACTTCAACATGTGAAATTTTTAGCATTGCACTCTTATTTTTAATGGTTCACAGAGGATTAATAATTGGCATTTTTGCTGTTTTTGTCCAGCTGGCAGTTTTTAGGTCACAAAAATTCTATAATTCTACTTCTAGTTTCAAACTTTAGAACACTGGTAATTTTCATTAAACATGTTTCTTTTATTTTTTTTTCCTTTTCAAGAAAAGCACCTAACATCTGAGGCCCAATGTATTTTATTATAAACAATCTCTTCATAAAATAATGCTAATTTTTGCTATTTTGGTGTTAATATTAAAAAGTACAGTACTCTCAAGTTTTAACTTCTCAGATTTTTGATCAGGGTCAAAATTAAGGAAAAAAATAGATTTTTATGTTACTTTAAAATTACACAGGAGCTGGTATGCATTAGATAGCAACAGAAAAAGGACTATTTTCTTTCTTTACTTCCTGTTCATTTCAGACAAGAAAAAGAATAACGATTATGGAGTTTGGACCCAAAGTACATGTAAGAAATACTCAGCCTTTTATAACTTATACGAGTAACCTTGGGAATATTGTATCTCAGCCCCCTTTGTCTTATTTAATGTCTTACAGGCTTATCCATGTTATAGCATGTCAGAATTTAATTTTCTTTTTAAAGATAAATTAGATTTCATTTTATGTGTTTACGCATTTTGTTTATCCATTTTTCCATTGACAGACACTTGAGTTTCCTCTACCTTTTTGGCTCTGTCAATAATACTGCTATGAACATGATACAAATATCTGAGTGCCCACTTTCATTTCTTTTGGATATAGACCTAGGAAAGGAATTGCTGAATCATATGGTAATTCTATGTTTAACATTTTAAAGAATCACCATATGTTTTTCAATAGTGGCCACACCATTTACAATCCCATGAGAAAGGCACAAGTGTTCCAATTTGTCCACATCCTTGCTAACACTTGTTATTTCCCTTTTATTTAAATAGTCATTCTAATAGATGTGATTTGTATTTCACTGTGGTTTTGTTTTGCATTTTCCTACTGATTAGTGATGTTGAACACCTTTGCATGTGCTTTTTGGATATCTGTATATCTTCTTTAGAGAAGTATCCATGTTTTATCCTTACTTTTAATTTATCTGATTTCCTTTGTTGTCATTATTGAGTTATGAGTTCTTTATGTGATACAAATATAAATTCCTTATTATATAAGGAATTAGATAAGGTGTATGATTTGAAAACATTTCATCAATTATGTGTGTTGCTTTCTCACTATGTTGATAAGCATATTCCAAATTTGACACACAAAAGCTTTTAATTTTGATCAAATCCAATATCTTTGTTTGCATTACTTGTGTCTGCTGTTATACTTAAGAAATCATTGCCAAATTTAATGTCATAAAGTTTTAGCCTTGCCTTTTCTTCAAAGAACATTAATATCTGATCAAATTTAAGCTAGCTTTTGGATATGGTATAAGGTAAGAGTCTTATTTCATTTTTTTATGTGTATTATTTTAGTTAATGTATATAAAATACAGGTAAGTTTACTACTATCATAAGACTTAGAATTTAGTGGAGGAGGGAGATGGTTAACAGAAAATGTGTGTGCACGTGTGTGTAGTATGTAAGGTGGTACATGTAATAAAATAATCAAACAGTGAGTGGTATAAACAACGGTGGGCACTGCTCTAACTTTTTAAAATATTTTATTATTTACGGTATTACAGTTGTCCTAATTTTTCTCCCTTTGCCCCCTCCACATAGCCCATCCCCCACTTCCATAGCATTGCTCTAACATATACAAAGTGGTAAGGGGCATCTTCTCAGACTAAGTAATATTTGAGCAGACACCTTAAGTAACTGAAGAGTGAGTCTGAAGCTATCCACAGAAGTGACTGAAAGAGTAAAAGCCCTCAGACAAGAATGTATTGGATTGTCCAAAAAGTCTATGTGGGTTCTGTGTGTGTGTGTGTGTGTGTGTGTGTGAGATAAAGGACACATTTTTCGTTTTCACCAATAATTTTATTGATTTGGGTATTTGAGTTTGTCAGCTACTGCCCATCTGATAAAACATTCTCAATTAATGTCTGGATTTGATCGCTATCAACTTCAACTGGTCTACCCAACTTTGGAGTATCCACCAATGAGAAATCTCCAGCACGAAACCTCACAAACCATTTTTGACACATTTAATCAGCCGTAACACCTTCTCCATACACTGCACAATTTTTTTTTTTTGCATTTCAGTTGCATTTTTAATGTAATCTTTATTATCTTTGTCCATTACCATTTAGCCTCTGAAGTGCCCCTCCCCCCAGCAACCGCCACACTGTTGTCCATGTCCATGAGTCCTTTTTCCTTTTGGTTCAATCCATCCACCCCCTAACCTTTCCTTCCCACTATCTGTCATCTTTGAAATAATAAACCAAAATATGCCAAAAATGTTATTTTCTTTCATCTTCAATATTAAAATGGCTACACAAAATTTCACTAATTTTGATATTTTTTCAATGCATGCTAATGTGACAGCTGTCACAATAAAATCTAACAGATTGTTTTGCATGAAGTTGAAGACAACTAAATGATACTAGAGCCATGTTACAGAAAAAAAAAACAAACAAAAATGCTGGCCAACCCACCGGCAGTTAGAGGACCAGCAGGGGACTCCGTGTAGCTGCAGTGAAGTGAGAATGGGGGAGAATACTAAGGAATAAGGTCAAAGAACTAGAGAGTGCCGAGGCACATAAGACTTAGTAGTCATAGAGTCAACTTTGGCTTTTATTCTCAGTAACAGGGAATACACTGATTGAGCAGAGAAGTGTCATAGTATTTGTGTTTAAAAGAATCATTGAGAATGCTATGTTTTAAAGATACTAGGTGGGGGCAAGAGTGAGTATAAAGTGATCATTTGGATGTGCATGGGGTGTTGGCAGTGAAGGTGGTATGAGACGATTTGATTCAGTTCCTACCAACTTGGATATGGAGTAGGAGATCAAGAAGGGAATCAAGAATAAAACCAAGATGTTTCTACTATGGGTGATGAGATCACTATACATTAAATAAATTATGTATCATAGAAGTGTACACTAGAAACCTATGTGACTCTGTTAACCAGTGTCACCCCAGCAAATGTAGTAAAAAAAAAATCTGAAAAAAAGAAAAATAAATAAAAGAGTAAAGCCAAGGTTTTAAGCCAGAGAAATTGATGAGTAGGGCTGCTTTTTGTTGAGAACTTTTTAGTAACTCATGGGAAATCAAGCTGATAGAGGAATGTAATAAATATACCAATAATGAAGTAAATTATGAGTAGTTTGTGTTTTAAGTAACCCCATTGGTGTAATTCAAATTAATGGAATTTGTATCTGGAGGTGAACTTGCAGTTTTAAGATCAAGTTCTTTGTTCTCAGGTAAGGGAGGCATATCTTAAAAATGCAGCTGAGGACTACAAAGCCTAAGTAAGTTGCACAAGGTCACATGCCCCTAGAGGATGGAGAGCTCCTGATTCAAGGTAGTGTCTCTCTCCTCCACTAGGACATGGGGCCAATCTCTTTTTCTAATTTAAATCCCATTGATTTTCTGACACTGTGATTTGCAAAGAGGAATTATTTTGCCGATTGACTTCAACAACAGAAAAGAGAAAATTTAAAACCTCTTCATTAGGCAACTAATTACTAAGATGGTGAAAGTCCTCAAGATGCTTGCTATATATTTAACCTATGTTCATTTCTAACAAAAATCGCCATGAGGTGTGAGTTGCTCTGACAATTATACTCATTTCATCATTATTATACTAGCATATTATCTCTTGTGCAGAAGCAGTTTTAGCTGCCTTAAGGTTATGGGAGAGAGGATATATGTATTTTTTAAATATTGAGAAGAGATACAAAAATAAAACAAAGCAGGAGAGATTTACAGACCTGCTTATATGAGGAAGAAGATTGAATACCACAAGTATTTTATATCACCAATCACAGCAAGGAAGTTCCTTAGATGGAGAACAGATTTGATGATGGGATATAAACTAATAATTAAATCATGACGATTTCTTGTTTTACCTTGTGTCTCAGTGACTATAATTAAAACACCTTCATTAAAGCTCTCACACATACTTGGAAAAATTTTGTCTGTATGGATTTTAAACTCTTGTTACTAGATTAACGTTCCCTCAAGTTAAAAGTGTGTTAAAAAGTCAATAACTTTGAGAACATTCCATTACTACAGTGTCTTGGATTTCGGTCACCATTTGTTCCCAAGGAAATAGGAACAACAAGCCAAGTTAAAGAGAAAACTGTATGTAAATGAATCTTCATAAAATTCACTAAATACTACATTAAAGGAAATCAAAGGGTCTGTGGAAACACAGATAGAGAAATGGCTGATAGTGTTGGAGGATTGCAAAATGAAAGTTTAAGCTTTTTTTCATCTTGTTTCCATTTTTATTATTTTCATTTTATTTATATTTTAATTTTTATTTCTTTTCTACTTGAAAAATATCTTTGCCCATTATGTCCAAAACTGGAATTAACTTGGAAGATAAAATATAAATATAAATGTTTCAGTTTATTAAGATTGTATTAATAAACTTAAATTATAATTAAAGATTTTTTATTTTTGTATAATTACAGTTGTCCCCATTTTTCCCTCATTACTTTTCCCCACCTTACACACCCCTACCTCCCACATTCGGTCCTCCCCCTGCCCTGTTGTCTTTGATCATAGGTGCTTTAGACATGTTCCTTGATGACCCTTCCCCTTCTTTGCCCCATTATCCCCTTCCCATGTCCCTTCTGGCTACTGTCAGTTTGTTATTTTTCTAAACAGAAATAACCTCTTATTTTGTCAAATCAGTTATACTCATAGAAAATAGTTGTTTGAAAACTAAACTTCTGACAAAATATTTGAGTATTGCATCTTTGAATGTAAAGTTTTATATTTACGAATGTGAGGTTATTTTCATTCCTAAAAAGAAATTAATAGTAATAATAATAGCATTGTAATAACAGCTAACACTTGTACAGAATGTCACCTATTAAATAAACGTTTGCATGAGTTCTTGTCTTAAAAGCTGTTTCTGGAGAACAAAAGTTAAAACAAACTGGTCATGGTAAAACATAATTTAGCTCCTGCTTTTTAATTTGCAAGTCTAAATACTACATTTATAACAGTGAGAAAATCAACTGAGCACTTTGCAATGTATTTAGCAATTTGAAACTCCCCCCCAAAATTTGCTGGTTTGTTTTGGCTTCACTGTCAGAGCATTTCCTGGTTTGAGACATAGGTATTCATGATGTCACACCCTTTGGAGAGCTCCTGTAACCTCTCACTCTCAGTGTCGCCATCTATGTTAAAATGAAGTAATGACACATTTGTTGCCAAATCATTTTTAGAACTAGCAAAAATTCCTGGAAGATTCTTACATTTAGCACATGTTCAGTAAATGTAGGATTTGGCTACCACCTTGGTTCATATTAGTATTTTTTTCATTAACACGATTTTTGAAGCTCCTATTCCTTTAGAGTACAGGCAGTTGAGTGCCCCTTGCATGACCTAAAACTTACCCTGCCACATATATTTTTATGTAGCTATTTGTTTCTCTAAGTTATATTATCACTTTTGCCTTTTGGAGCAGAAATCCACTAGGTCTAATTTGTCCATTCTCTTTGGAGTGACTGTCAACTCCCTTTTGAAAGACAGAATTAATGCTGCTGTGTCCACAAGCAGTCATGCAATTGTAAGAACACCTGATTTATTGTCACAAGAATCAGGTTGAAAATTTAGTTCTGTCACTTACTTTTTGTCTTTAATGCCTCACTCTCATCTGTAAATGGTAAAAATACTACCCCACCCTCTAGTTACTTTGTACAATTTGCGTGATTCCATCTATGTGGGAATGCTTTGAGAACTACCAGTTACAATGCAGGGGAAGGTATTATTTTTATTGTCTGAACAAGCCAGCTGTTTTTAAATATTTTTCCCTCGCAATTTGCCACCTGGAATGAAAAAGGTGGAACCTATTTCTTTAGGACAAAAAGAAAGAGAGAGGAACTCTATTTACACTAATTATTGAAGAAAGGTTTACTCTCACACCTGCTCTAGGTATTTCATGATCTTTTTCTTAATTAGAACTTAAAAGAAACTACTTCATTTATCTTCAATTAGATTACAAAGGAAAAGAAAATGGGAAAGACTGTTGTATTTGTCAGGATTCTCCAGTGAAGCAGAAATAACCGTACACTACAACCAGATGGTGTAGCTCTAGTCCGAGCCCAGAAACTGAGAACCAGGAGGTGTAGGAGAGCCGATACTGGACATTCCAGTCTGAAAGTCTATGGGCTTGAGACCTAACCAAAGCCAATTTCTCAGGTTGAGTCTGAAGGCAGGAAAAAAATCATCCCAGACTTGTGGTTTCCAGTTCTGCAAGTAAGGAGCAGCTTCCCTGAGCAGATACTCACTATTGGAAAATGCTATGGGAACCAATGCCAGAGTAGTAAAACATAATCTACAATTGACAAATTGCTACAGCCTCAATATGGACAAGTCTGAGAATTAAAAAACACCACAGTACTCCTTCAAAAATGGGCCTACACAATATTGTGAGATTTACCAGGTTTCCACAGTAAACAGTGAAGAAAAATTTCCTTAAGCTTCCAACAGAGGGAGGAACCCACTCCTGCAGTTTCTCTTTCCATGGTTTCAAATGCCCATACAGTCAACCACAGTGTGGGAATATTAAGGGGCGATTCCAGAAATAAACTATTCATAAGTTTTACATTGCACACTATTTTGAATAGCATGATGAAATCTTGCACCATCCTGCACTCTCCCATCCAGGATGTTCAGTATATCCATGCTATACATGCCACCTGCCTGTTAGTAGCTTGGAAGTCATCTCAGTGATCAAATAGACTGGCATTTTATCTCTGTGTTTGTGTTGAAGTAACATTTATTTTATTTAATAATGGTCCCAGAACATAAGAGTAGTGGTGCTGGCAATTCAGATCTGTCAAAGAGAAACCCTAAATTGTTTCCTTCAAGTGACAAAGTATATATGCATAGGACAAAACATTGTATATGTAGGGTTTGATACTATCCTAAGTTTCAGGCATTTACTGGGAGTCTTGGAACATATCTCCTATGGATAAGTAATGGGGGACTACTGTATGTCAATGCGCTCTCTGCTTCTTAACAGGGCCTGCTGTAAGGAGAAGCTAATTAACCAGAGTCTAATCTCTTAGGGTATTATTAGAGCCTAACTCACTAGGGAAGGAAATTACCCCATTCCTCATTCCTACTGGCTCTAGTTACCTTACCCCAGCTAAGGAGGGTGGGGGAGAAATGCCCGAGAAACACCCAAGAAACACTTGTTTTTAATACAGTATCCTTATACTGGCACCCCAAAACATGGCATGCTTGTCTATAAATCGAAGAAAATATCTATAAGATCAATATGAGGAAAACTATAAAACTCAAAGACCTAAATAAATGGAGGGATATTTTTATGTCCATGGATAAGGATAAATATTGTTAAGATATCAGTTCTTCTGTATATACCATGGTTCAAACTATATGACATTCTTGAAAAGGTAAAACTATTGATATAGTAGAAAAATAACTGGTTGCTGGAGGTTGCAAGTGAGGGCAGGGGGATGATTAGTTTGAGTATTCCGATCTACATGTAAGATCTACATGGAAAGTATTCTGTATGATACCATGATGAATACAAATCACTATATATTTATCCAAACCCAACGAATGTACAGCATCAACAGTGAACTGTAACATAAAGTGATTGTAATGTGTCAATGTAAGTTTATTAGTAAGTTCATTAGTAAGTTCAAATGTGCCATTCTGGTATTGATAAAGTGAGAGGCTATGCATATGTGGGACATGGCATGTAGAAAATCTCTGTGTCTTCTCCTCAACTCTACTCTGAACCTATAATTTCTGGTTTAAAAACTTGTATTATTTTTTAAAAATGCAAAGCAATGTGCTAACTCCATACTGGGGCAGGAGGAGTTCTCTTCTACTTAGGGAAGCATTGGTTTTGTTTTCTTTGTTCCTCTCTCAGGCTTTAATTAATTGAATAAGGGTTCCCCGCACTGGGGAGGGCAATCTGCTTTACTCACTCTACATA
Source organism: Glossophaga mutica (assembly GCA_039655065.1). NCBI lineage: Eukaryota > Metazoa > Chordata > Mammalia > Chiroptera > Phyllostomidae > Glossophaga > Glossophaga mutica. The sequence goes on from CM077305.1 coordinate 21,565,454, forward strand.
TTTAAATGTTAATCTCATACAAAAACACCCTCTCAGATACCCAAAACATGCTGAATGAAATATCTGGGCATCCCATGGCCCAGTCAAGTTGAAGCATAAAATTAACCATTACAACAACTGGTGAGGAGAGAAAGAAAAACCAGCCATATCAATTGCACTTGTCTACATAGAATAATAGGTTCTCATATTTTCAAGTTAATATTTTGTACTAAATTGGATTGATATAGGAAACAATTGCATAACAACCCTTTGATACAAACCAAATTTCCTGGTTCTCCTCTAAACCCCAGAATTCTGTTGCTAAGACACTGTGATGGTAGGACGTAGGTCAGAGCAGATGTGCCGTACGTATTCCTCCTGTTACCTGTCAATGTGGGCACTGCATTTACGCTGGTGTTCTGTATGCTCTGTAGAAAAATTATGTCCGTGTCCGCAGAATTCTAAAACCAATGTAATTGTATATTTAATACTTTTAAGCAAACAAAATAATAGAGCAGACCAACCTCATGTTAAATAATTTGATGTTCCTTACAAGCCAAATATTATCCATCATTTTTTAAAATTTGAGTATGTTTATCTATTAAAATAAAAAATGGAGATAAAATGCAAAATTTAAAAGTGAAGTACCAGAATAAGTGTATTCTAGAATGATTTATTGATACTTGGAATGGTTCTTGTTAGAGTAGCAAAGAAAATGCAACATTTCTATTTATTTTTATTATAAACTGATTTTTTTCTAGAACAATGCAAACTTTTTGGAAATTAATTTATGAGCACCTCTTAAGCTGAAAAGTTAATTTGTTTCCAAAAAATAAGACAAGTTAATTTTTAGCTAGTGGAGATAGAGTCCTTCTAAACTAACCAACTTTCAAGTCACCATTTTAATCACTGAATTAAAATAACCACATGAAACAAAATAGGCCACATCTATCTTGTAAATTTATATAATGCATAAACTGCATTTAAATGTCTTATAGGTACTTTTAACTCAGTATTTGTACTCTGCTTCTCTTAGAATATACAGTTATTAATAAACGAGGAAGCAAAGGGGATCAAACAGTAAACTTAATATACTGGCAAACTAAACAGGATATTAGGACAGCATTCCATTAAGCTTCCTAGGAGCCCATAGTGTTTAAAGACACATTCACACACTCCAGGGGACTGCTGGCCCAGTACCAGATTATTGGAGAGAGGAAGAGAGCAAAATTCTTCTGCTGGGCACAGACACAGTAGAAACCAAGTGATGTAACAGAACTTTTTCACATGTGCATAGACTTCAAGATGGCTCAGGAGGAAGTATTTCTACTTTGGGACATGCACAGTAGGAGCTATAAAAGAGCAGAGCCTATCCTGGGGGAAAAAACTGGAAAGGTAATCAGATTGGATAGAGGGCCCAGAAACCCAGTAGGTCCTAGAAAGGGATTGGTTGGTGGGTGGGGGGGAGCAACTAATGCCTGGGATGGTTTGAATGGCTCCTTGATCATTATTGAGAACCGAGAAAATATATGAAGGATTAATAGAAGCTTTGGAGCAGTTGCTTCTAGGGCCTGCCCACCTTCTACATCCCAAGGGTCTGTAATTTCCCTTAAACCCCAATGAAATCTTGCCACCACATTTAAACTTCTCCACATGCATGTAATTTCAAATTCCTTTCTCTCAGCACTACAAAAGAACTATTTTCACCAGTAACACTTCTGTTAAATTAAAGGTAAAAAATCTGCAGAATTTACTGAAAAACTCAAAAGGTGAAAATTCGTAGTTCTATTATAACCCTAAGGGACCATTAAAAAAGTAACTTTGGAAAAAAATAATTTGATCTATGTAAGGTTCCAGAAAGAAAACATATACTATTGGCATTTTAAAAAATCTATGCACTCTTTAGCAGCAAGGCTGATCAAAAAAATAATTGCTTGGTAAATGAAAGATACGAAGCAATGGTTGATTCATATCTTATGCTATAAGGGATTTTTCTTTAATTAAATACAAGAAATATACTAGTTAGAGTAAAAATTCTAATTGCTCTGATTATTTAGCAGATAAATCCTCAAAACTCAGTGGCTTACAATCTTGGTCTATCCCAAAATGCTGCAGTAAAGTCAGAAGAAAGGATCAGCTTTATGGAGTCATTCAGGAATGTATGTTAAGCTTCATCCATGCTATGGCTCTTCTATTTTCACCAGACTTTAAGCTCAGTCCTGAAGCAAAGCTAGCGGGGGTAAGAAGTGATGGGGAGAGAAGAGAGAGAGATTAGATAGGTAGGTAGGTAGGTAGGTAGGTAGGTAGGTAGATGATAGATAGATAGATAGATAGATAGATAGATAGATGATAGATAGATGATAGATAGAGGCATGTCCTCTCTTAAATTGTCTATGGAGAGCAGGACCAATAAAAAAAATGGAGTCATTTTTATCAATCAAGATGGTTGCCAGTCAGCCATGACACTTTGTTTTAAGAGGGAAACTACTTAAGTCACACTAGACACACCTGGCAAAGAGACACACCCAAGATATTTGCACGTGTGATCAAAATAGCCATGTTTCTGGATCAGGCCCACCCATAGAAAGACTCCTGGGAAAATTCCGCACTTGCCATCAAGGGAGCCAAGACACTAAAAGACCCAGAAAGTGGAGCACACCACTTCCAAGATACAACTGAGGCAGGCTCCAGGCCACTGCTAAGACAGCTGAGCTCCACACGCCAGGGCGCTTCTCTGCTCTATGCTGATCTCCCTTGCCATCAGTCACTGGAGGCTCTGCTCTGTTGGACTGAGGACTTCATCTTCCCTTCTGCCTACCTGGCTCCAGAAATCCTTCCTTGCAAGATACTGACTACTCCCTTGCCCACTCTGCTGTCTCCCAGACATGCAGACTGAGACTCTGGGACTCAGGATTATTATCCCCCATTGAATGTCGTGTGTGTGTTATATTTCTCTTAGATTGTTAGAGTGTGATGAGGATATTAATCTATGTTCATGTTCTACTTTGCATGAACCTACATTCAATAAAAGCTGAATGAATAGCATAGTTACCTTGTGTGACTCTTGACTATTCCTTGGTGCCCGGCTACTCAGCAGGCAACTAGCTAAGCAGGTGCCTGGCTGACTTATAGGAAAGACTATATTGTGAACATATGCTCGTGGTATTGCCACAGAAAGGAAGTGATATATATTTCTACTTACATTTCATTGATAATAAAGAGTCTCAAAGCCTTACAAGGATGCTAGGTGGACTGGAAAATAGAGTTGTTTAGCTGTAAGCCCAGGAAAGGACTTAGGGAGGGAGACACTAACCCATCTTCACAACGTTGATAAACCAGTTTGAAAGGGATTCATATTTAATTATAACAATAGGATCCTTATGCTTTTTGGTAATGATTAGCCTATTCCACAAATCTAAACTGGAGAGGAAATTAAAAACAGTATCAGTCAAAACAAGAAACTATATGTGACACTTTATCAAGAATAGGAGGAGGATGATGGCTGGGATCATTAGTGATACTTTTAGTGGCAGATGACTGAGTTGGTGGTTAGAGCACTTGAGCTTGAACAGGTTTTATCTGGTGTCCTCCTCTTCTTCTTCTTTCCCCCTCTCCCCTCCTTTTCTTGTTCTCCATCTTTCACAAGAGAACTAAAGTGTATCCATTAACAAATATTCCATTCTTACATATATTGAACAAAAAGTGTCTAGACTATCTTGGTCACAAATATATCTTACTTTGATAGGTACACAAAAATATTTTACACTGCTTTCCTAGTGCTCCACGGTTTGTAACAATAGAAAGAACCTAATTTTATTGTAAATGCAAATCTTGCTAATTGCAAAATAATAGTGAACGAAATACAACAAAGTATTATAAAACCACAATAAAATAATAAAAACTCCTTTAATTTCATCACTCACAGATTATTACTATTATTATTTTGGTAAACACTCATTTATATTTTCAGCATATATTTGTCATTGCTTAAATGGCATCATATTTTATAGAATTTTGTACACAGATTGTTTTTCCTTACAAATTCAGAGTTGACATATTTCTAGGTTAAGGAATTTTAATCAACATTTTTGTACAGGTTCCATATATTTCACTTTCTCAGGTCTTTAAATAAGCATATTTAATTATGTTAATATTTATTTTGTTCAAAATAAATGAATACTTCAGCTTTTTCTAATTCATTTCAAATGAGTTAATTGCATATGCATTTATTTTTTTCCTGTTGTACTGTGAAATATCTGTGGAGTGTGTGTGTTTTTGTTTGCTAGCTGAAGCACATAAGGCGGCACCATGCATGCAGTGGTTGCTCAAAAATGTGTGTTATACTGAATTGAAGGCATGTGTTTATCTGACCCAGGGCTGAGAAGAGAGAATGACTTCTGTAAGCTTTCTTACTACAAGTCCATCTACAGATCCGCACTTAAATGAGCAATTACATGGTAACATTATTTAAAATTAAAACATGCTTTTAATAAGTTATTCTGGGAAGATGGCATTCACAGTATTGTATTTTTTAATATATTAGAGTTTCACTGAAACAAAGAAAACAGCAAGTAGGAGCAAAAGCAAATATGACCATAAGGAAGGCAACACCTGCAAATAAAGTAGGTGATAAGTCATTTTCATGAGCCCTGAAATATTAATAGTTTAGGATAAACAACAACAGCTACAAAATCCAACTGCTATAAAAAAATAATGAAAGGAAATCTGTGATGGTTTTGAGAGGCAGAGAATGGAAAATTGGCAGTTATACTAAAAAACCCAGTGGGCAGTCCTAACACAACATCTGAATGTGGTAGTTGTAATCAGTAAGAGTCGAGGTTTCAAATTCTCAATGAGTGCAATGGGACAAAGGTAGTCAATAGTATTCAAGTAATATACATGTCTGGGAGTATGAACCCTGAAAACGAATAAACCGAAGTGCTCTCCCAAGTTAAGGCTAAAGATTAGAATCCTAATGAGATAGACATGTTAATGACCATATAATTAGAGATGTGGAGATAAAAGAGTGAAGAACATCAGAATTTGAATCCTACTGTGTTAGTCTTAGTGAGAAGAAAAGAGAAATCTAGAATAGTGAAACTAGAAAAGCAATATAGTTTCAGTACTTTCTTTTTTAAGCATATAAAATTTCATCTCACTTAAAACTTAGACACTTACAAAGATTTTGACTTTGTCCTTTAAATCTATGGGAAAAAGTAAGGAAGAAATTAACCTCCAATAAATGAGGAAAGTATTTTGGAAATTCATGCTCACAAACAAAATAAAAACATGTATAATATTTCAAAATAAGCCAAGAAAAATAAATAAAAATAACATGTTTTGAGCCAACACAAATCAGAAAATAAAAGATCAGAAATTAGGTGACTGTAAAAATGAAATACATGAAAACGGAAGTCAAAAAACTTAGTTAAGAATTAGAATGAGGATAAAACAAAGTACATATCATAGACATCACTAAAGAAGAAAATCAAATAAATGGAATAGAACAAATATTAAAATTATAATCCAGAACAATTTCTTGAAATTAAAAAAAAAAACCTTGAAACTACATAATGAAATAATACTGTGAGCTCCTTGTAGATCAGGGTGTCAAACTCACTTTCACCGAGGGCCATATCAGCCTCCTGGTTGCCTTCAAAGGGCCGAATGTAATTTTAGGATTGTATAAATGTAACTATTCCTTAACAGTTAAGGGAGAGCTTGGCTCAGCTGCTGGATGGAAGCAAGGTGCTTGCCTGGATAAAACAAGGTGGAGGGCCAGATTGGGCCCAGGGCCCTTTTGTTTGCCACCTGTGTTGTGGATCAAAACAGATTTCCAACACTCGGACATAGTCTGATTAAAAAAATTAGAATTCAAAGTGAAAAAAAGTCTTTGGGAGAATAGGGTATAAAAGGTTTTGAATTACAATTCAAACTAAGAGAGCTTTAGACTAACAAAGAAAAGGAAAATATATGTTTCAATTATAGAAATGATACCCAACTGGATAGATAGAGGGTTTGGGCTTAGGGCTAGGTAGGGCGAGTGGATGGATTCAGCAGCAGAGACAGAGAGAGAGAGAGAGTGAGAGAGAGAGAGAGAGAGAGAGAGAGCGCTCGCAAGTTCTCACAGACATGGACAGTGGTGTCGTGATTGATTGCCAGGGGGAGACAGGGAAGGAGGTGAAGAAGGGATACATGGATATGAACGGAAACTTGACTTGGAGTGAGGAACGCAAAATACAGTGTACAGATGATGTGTTGTAGAATGGTGCATCTGAAACCTGTATAATTTTGTTAACCAGTGTCACCCCCATAAACCCAATAATAAGGAAAAATCATTTTTTTAAAAAGAGAAAACCATTATTTCTGTTTGGGTGGTAAGGTTATAATGGTAGTTATTGAAAAGGGAAATTCTTGTAATTTAGAGATGCATACTGAAATACTCACATATAAATTAACATAATATTGTCACCTGCCTCAAACTTGCCAGCAATGGAAATGAAGTGTAGCTGCTGTAGAGAGAAAATAAGGTTGGACATAGGCTGAAAATTACTGAAGCTGCGTGCTAAGTCCATGGGAGTTCATTACAATCCTTTCTCTTGCAACTATTTTGAATTATTTCATATAAAAGCTTCTTTGAAACACTCGTTGTTTTTTTCCTACTTTAAAACTAATGGTTCTCTCACACGTTATACTTTGATTTACTCCACGAAATGTAGTAAATTTAATTTCCCCACAATGGATTATTTTTGTACATTTAATCATGATGGTGGTGGTAATTCTTGATTGCATTTCTGTTCCCAAAGGTTTTAGTCACTACTAACTAAACTAATATCCTTAACAAATTACTATTTCCTCTAAATTCAAAGTACACAAAATTGCATGAAAATATCCTTAAAGTATATCTGAATATATAACTCCATTTCTTTTAGCGAGAAAATCATGTATTATTTTTAATTTAAGCATGAGAAACCAGACGTTATTTTTGTCCAAATCCCCATACTATAATTACAGTTCTTCATAATAGTCCATCACCATGGTTTAAGCATATCACTCTATTCAGGGATAGTTCGAATTGCAAATCTGACCATTTCAGCTTCCTGTTTGTTTGCTATAAAGACAGAGGTTCTTACCTTTTTCCTCTACCCTCTTCAGACCTCTGCAGACTCCCCTTCCCCACTCTTCAGCTTCAAGTCTTAAGTGTAGGTTGGTTTTTTTCCTATGCAACAAGGGGTCTTCTGCCTGGGCTGTTCTCTCCTTCATTTAGTTCATTCTTACACATTGATCAACACCATGGTGTTAATATCACTTCCTAGGAAAATGAGTTCTGAAATTTGTTTGGCATTTTTCTTGGTTTATACACTCATCCCACCACCTTGAGATTCCAGCTTAGAGCAAATATATGCATGTCTACTAAATATCTACAAATATCTGTGACTTGCTTTAGGTGACAAATTTTGTGAAGGAAGCAGCAATAGCTGTTTTATACTTCAATGGTTTCCTATTTTCTGAGATAACAGTCATATTAGGCATATGCAGATTTGTTTATTTAAGTATTTCTGAGTATCGCAGGTGTTTATGCTTCATACTTCCATCAGATAACAAATGTTTCCTAAACCAAAATCACTGATATCCCTGCTCTATATTCACTTTTAAATATCTGCTTTCAGGTATCCCTTCTCACTCTTCACTACCCCCCAACATTTCTCTCAGGAAACAGTGGCAAGTTAAGCAGAACTTACTGGATGACTTAGCTCACAGGAAAACCTCTGTGGTATCATATGTCACACTTAAAATTCGGTCATTTACACCAAATGGATCCCAGGACATTCTAGAAACACAGTCTCAAAGTCATTTCAAAATTGCAACCTGTAGAGTATACAACAGATTTTTTGAAGGAATAATTTTAAAACACACATGAAAACAAACAAGAATAGCTTCACAATAATAATGGAAGAGGACAAAGACAAGCACCAGTAAAAATATTAAACTACTTAGTGTCTAAGAAAAGAGAGGAGAGATTTGTACAACGATATTGATGTAAAAGTTTCTACAGCCTTATGGGTCTTAAGTTGAAAAAGCATGTGATAATTCTAATGGTCGTGTTATGGTAAAAGGTGAATATTATAAACATTTTAATTCTCCTACGTAGAGAGAAAACTCTAACTCAAATTAAAACATTGAGAAAAATATGAATGCTTTTATGTCTTACTTTTATTGAGCTGAGCCATGTTCATTGCATGCTTGATAATAGTTTCTACTAAATTTTTAGTGTGCTATTAAATTTCAATTTTATGCATTTATATTTATTTAACACTTAAAAGTTTACCTCAATAGTTTAACTTTACCAAAATATAGTTGATTTAAAAGAGAAATGCAAAAATGTATAATCAAAAGTTGATTGATACAGACCACTAAAATAATTTACTTTTAAAAATGTTCATTGTTTAATACTCAAATTATCAAACTATTGAATATAAGCAGCAGAGTTTAAAGAATATGTTCATCAATCATCATGGATATAAAAATACCAGCCAGTTTTATTTCATTCCTTACATAATTTTTTCTCCAATTAGAAAGTTAGTAAATTTGGAATCAGGTGTTTTGCCAACTATTACTGAGTTTGATGCCTCAATGATCTGTATAGTATTTAATAACAGAGAGGATTACCTTTGGAATGGGTAAAGTGCCTGAGGCTACACTAGCTTTGCGAGGATCAGGAGTTAAATTAACTCAAAATATTCTAAGGAATACAGAGTGAAAATGACACTTAGGAGACCTTTGTACATTTGTAGTTGAAAGAATTTACTCCCAAGGGAAGATAAAAAACAAAACAAAAAACACTCGTTATTATTATAGCTGTTTAGGAAACTACTTTTTGACATTAAACTACATATAATTTATGGAAAAATTTTCATACACTCCATAGAGCATGAGTCAAATTAATGTTCTCCCCTTGTTTTTTTTTTTTCTCTCTGTGGTTTGAGAATGTATTGTAAAAGCTTAAAAAATTCCTAGTTTTAACAAAAGTTGTTAAAAATACAATGCAATTTTACATTTCATGTAGTAGTTGTATAATTTAAAAGTAGACTATAATACCTTTCTCCTCAAAAATGAGCATGGAGAGACAGTGCCAAAGTCACTCTACTTTATGTAAATATATCCTATATTTACATAGCACATTGCTTCACAATATAGTCTATTTCATCTTCTTGAAATATCTTTTGTTGGTATTTGATCATGCACATTGAGAATTTTGTATTATTTGCAATAATAATGAGTAATTTTTAAACATTTATTTCCTTGATTAGTTCATTTTAAGCCTTGTTAAGTTGTGATTATAATTAGCTGTATATTAAAGAATGCTACGCTTCATCAAGTATGACCCATATGGACATGCCCAGCATAAACAAATTACTAAAATTTTATAAAACTTTTGAAAAATACATCCTTGATTATTAAATTTGGAAGTCACATTGTTCATTGATTAGCATCCCTAAAACAATATCGCTAATTATGTCACTATGATAAAATTTCTTGCTTTGTGAAGCAATTTTACTATTATTATCAGAAAACATCATGGGAAGAAGCTCACCAGTTAGCCAAGGACATTGAAAAAAACAGGATGAAATAGCTCAGAAACTACCTTTAAAAATAAGTTTTAAAATAACATTGGTTCTAATTCTTGAAATAGAACATAGCAACCTATCATATCTATCATTTTATCATAATCCTGTAAGATAGACTACAATATTTTTTAAATTTTAGGTTAGAATTCAGAAATATAAAAATGACAGCAACATAATATAAAAATGCTACAAGTATAGGCAAATTATGACAATAAATATTAAATATGGTACATTTTAGAAATATTGTATTTTGTTTTTCTCTTTTCCCAACTTAATTTGAACTTACTTCAACAAGAATTTGGGATATAAACATTGATTTTAAGTCCATTTACAAAATGGAAACTGCTACGCCTGTTTACTTGAAATGCTTGTCCCCTCAGTTATAGTTTGATCTGAAAAAATGTATCTTAAAAGACATCAATCTTTTCTAAAGTAATTCCTACTTAGGACTTACCTTGCTCTAAATGGCATCTTTGTTATTCAAGTGTTCTTTTGAGGTTTTCCTCTGTTTCTAAATAGAATTGTCAAAGATGTAAATCACTAGTGAAACTCTCTCTGTCTCTCTCACTCTCTCTCTCTTTCATAGTATGGATTCAAATTACATGTCAAGAATGTTTTATTCCTCAAATCAGGAATGAGGTTCAAAGGATATAAAGGAAGTTTAATTGTGAGAAAATTTATTGCTGTATTCCATTGTTCATTATCCACTCACTGGGAAGGAAATCAGGAGGGAGAAAGAAGCTACAATTAAAAGAATGAAATAAGAGCCTTATATTGTGTTCATAAATTAAAAAAACAAAATGAGACAGTATATGAAGTAGAAGGTTTTTATCTTTAGTTCAATTAGGAATAAAACTTTTTAAATGAAAATAGTTAATAATTTACATTCATTTCTTTGCTTAAAAATTACATTTAATGTTATTGAAGAATTACATCTAAATAAAAATTGTTCTTCATTATCTCTGCACACTAAGAATAATTTTGCTCCTAGGCTAATTTTTTCAAATCAAACTAGTTTATTTTATCTTCAAAGGTGTAGAATTGATATCAGAAGATAAAAAAATACAACTTTAGTAACCATTAAGAAACACTGGGTAAATTACAAAAAGATTCTGGAAATTAAATTTTTTTCAAAAAAAGAAAAAAATCTGTTCCATATTTCAAAGGATTACTGGTATATATTTTTAAAATTGGGATGTTTCTGTAAGGTAAAGACCTTCAAAAGTAAGTCTTCTAAAGGAGTAGAGATATACTTTTTGCAATCCCGCCGGGGTTTAAATGCTATGTCTACAACTCAGTACCTATTCAACCCTATTTATTCATTAACATTTGGACCTCACCATGGAGACAATAATTACTATATTGCTGAATTACTTATCAATATGTGTGAATCTATTAGTGGTTTTCAGTAAATAATGACCATGGTGACTTTTAGCATCATTGGCAGTAAGCATTATGCATATAATGAACCTTTTATAAACAGATAAAGAGTACAGATAAATTAACCAATACCAATGCTTTACATTTAGGTAATGTGGTATATTTCACATAGCTCCATATTTGAAAAGCTCCATTCTTTGAAAAGTAATTTTCAAAGAATATTGGCATTCTTTTTTATAAAAATATACATTTAAATTCATTTAATGGTCTATTGTACAGTTGCACAGCAATCTACATAGCTAAGAAAACTTGACTCTTTGTCTCCTGCTTTGTAACTTTGGACTTTCACGCTCACTTCATGTGTTTTACTCAATATTAGTTTCCTCCAGTGGGATGATTGTTCATCAGTCTCCACACAGGTGTCCATTTGCTGCTGAGGGGTCAAGCAAGAGGGAAATCTAGAGATGTCCCCTGGATTGGCAAAATGTGGTCTATCATATGATCTCTAGGTGAGCAGATATGAAGCAAGACAAAGCAGGATTGAAGTTGCTTAAAAATTACCTGAACAAAAAATATTACATTTTTATAGAAAAATAATTTGTCTTCAACATGACAAAAAAAAAACAGAAGAAGCTGACAGTTCTTCATTTAAAGAAATGTAAGAGACATAATACACACAATCGTGGACATCAATTCTGATTGGAATAAGCTATAAAAAGTCATTTTTGAGATAATGGAAGAAATTGGAATACACTATCACACGATAAGGTGTAGTTAAATTTAATATTGTTAGGTATAGTAATGGCATTGCGGTGATTCAGGGAAAGCTGCATACGTCTATATAGAAATATGGGGTAAAGTGAAATAAAGTCAGACATTTTCTTCAAAATACCTCCAAATGAATCTGTGAACAGATAAAGAAATGTTTTAAAATCTTCATAATGGTTGAATCTAAGTAAAAACTCTACAGAAATTATTTCTTTTTTATATTATTTAAAATATTCCTAATGTTATTGAGTTCAAGTCATTTTTGAGGTTTGAAAATCATACATTTTATCTTCATTTTTTATTGGTCTTTAATAGTTTTTAAATCATTTTTATTGTTATTCTGTTACAGTTGTCTCAATTTCCCTCCCCCCCCCCTTTGCCCTCTTAAAAGAAGAAATCTTATCCTCTGTTCCTAAGATAAGCCTGGAATATATACCATGCCCACCCTCTTATTGAAAAGCACTAAAAACATTGTGTAAAATAAAAAGAAAAAAACAAATCTTTGATTTTATCAATGAGCTGTCAAGAAAGCAAGAAATCCTGAGACCAAAAACTACTTTGAGGGAAGAAAGAAGAGAGGTAAATGGCCTTTTACTGGAACAAGCTTCTTTCCCTGAGGGCATTTAAAAATGAAACCTGAGGAAAGTTTGGTTTCTATGTATTTGTGAAACTGGTTCGAGGTGGTTAGCCTCTCATGGGAATGTCTGCGTTCCACTGGGACTTCAATTGATCCCACTTCAGTGGAAGAGGGCGCTAACTAAAAGGTCTCTTTCTCTCACCCCACACTTGATCAAAAATAAGCTATCTGCCTTAAAAGGAAGAGCAAGGAGGAAAGGAAAAAAACACTCATGAGCATTAATAAGGATTAGCTAGCTTTAATAATTCTTCCTTCTGAATTCACTTGATCTGGTTAGTTAAAAACTAATCTAAAGTAAACACAAAGTACTCCAAAGGGAGTCTGTATGCACGAGGGTTGGATTAAGATCCACGGAAAATGATTTCACACTTAAAAACACAGAGTACACAAAGACATTTTTTAAATGAGAAACAGTAGAAGCAGTTGAATGTTGAATCAAACTCCAATAGAATCTAGAATAGAATATATTCAGTTTAAAAAAAAACTGAATATAAAGTGAACATTCTTAGTATGTATAAAGAACCAAAAAGGGTAATTAAATTGCAAGTAAACTGCAATTAAGCATTACAGAAGACTCTCACATTGCTTGCCTTAGTGTTTCATACCTCCCAGGATTCAGTCTTTGTGTAGCCATATTCCACATTGATGCTGAGCTTGGCGATTTTTCCTGCTTTGATCAATGGGAAATTGCAAATACATAAAGGCAGATATATGATAAGCATTTGAGCACTGGGTGTGTTCTCTAGGAATGTTCTCCTTTAAAATCCAGCCCCCATGGTGTAAAAAATGTTTAGGAAATACAAATGAATTGTGAAAGGAAGCAGAGACACCTTTATAGATGTTTCAACATCAATCAAGCCTCTAGCTGAATGTCACCATGTAGACATCCTCCACTATGGCACATGCATTGATCTCAGTCAACCCATAAAATCACAATTAATGACCAGTAGAAAAATCAATAGTTGAAAATGCCGTGTAAACTATCTGAATCCACGTATTGATAATGTTGGTTCAACTCTCACTATTGGGGAGAATTTTTTTTTTTTTTTAGTTTAGTCTCTGAGACTAAGGCTCGGATAGATACTATGCCTCAGTAATAGTCATCAAAATACAACCTTTATACTCTCATATTAAAATTTAAACAGGACATTTCTGTAGAAGTAACCAATTTTAGTGTATAGCTAAATAGTAATTAAATATTTCTGTGTCAGAATTATGTAGCTCTTATTTTAATATTTAATATGAGGTAATTACTTTTATTTTGATATAGTGATTTTTTAAAAAAGATATCTGGAATTTCCTCAAAAACATTTTTTAAAAAATGGATCTGCTTTTTAACCCAGTGATTCCACTGTTGAAAATATACCCGAAACACCCATTCAAAACAATGTATACGCCGCTATGTTCATAGCAGCACTATTTACAATAGCCAAGTGCTGAAAACAGCTTAAGTGCCCATCAGTAGTGCATCAGTAATACTATGGAACATTTACAGCCTGAAATACTACTACTATGAAGCAGAAAGAAAGAAGGAACCCTTACCTTTTGTGACAACATGGATGGAACTGGAGAATATTATGCTAAGTGAAATAAGCCAGTCGGTGAAAGACAAATACCATACGATCTCACCTATAAAAGGAATCTAATGAATAAAATAAACTCACAAACAAAATAGAACCAGAGACATGAAAATATGGAACAGACTGATAATGGCCAGAGAGAAGGAGGGAGGAGGAAAATGGTGGAAAGAAGGGAAAGGGGTTAGTCAAAGAGCATGTACAAATGACCCACGGACATGGACAACAGTGTGGGGGCTGACTGTGGGAGCTAGGAGTGAGCTGGGTGGAGGAGGGGGGAAAGTTGGGAAAACCTGAATAGAATAATAATAAAAAAGAATCAAAGTAAAACAAAATAGTGCAACTACAAAAAAAGAGATATCTTGGATTGGTTTGTTGAGACAGACTTTTTTAATCCTTGTGTTATTCAGATTTTAGATAGAGCAATTTTTTTTTCCTGGTGTCTTACCTATAGTGGGATCTACATACCTATGAACCTCTTACTAAAGAGTCTTTATTTTGAATTTGTTTTTGTTTCTTAATATGAGTACAGCTTAAGGGTTCATCTCTAGAGTTTTTTCTTACAGGTTTTTATTGAGTTTAGATGTGACTTCTTAGCAAAAACTGTAAGAAGATTGTTTCAGTTGAAGGGAAGACTTTTTAAAATTTATTAAGGTGTTTCTCTGATGAATTGAAATATGAAGACTTGGTAGCAATTGTAAAAGAGAGGTCAAACTTACTCATGATGCTATTTTTAAGTTTGCTATTAAACACAGGTTTAGAGTTATGTCAATAAAACATATGCATTTATTATCTCCATGTATTTTTTACAGTAGGCTTTTTATGGTAGTAGCATTAATAATTTTGTTTTAACCAGTGAGTAATTACACTCCTGTACAAGTGGTAAGTGAAATAGTTATGTATTATACGATGGTTAAATTGAGGTGAGATTCTTGAGGAGAGGTCAGATTTAAACTGTACTGTAGCTGCCCTATAGATCCGAGGCAGGAAATAGTGTTTTGGAATTGTAAATAAGTTTGCCTTAACCATAACCAAATTTTAGGAAGTAGAGGCAAAGACAGTCATGTCATAGAATACACAAAACAGCCTGCCAATTAAATAATAGAATGAGTGCTTAAAGTTCATTAAAGCTGTCTTTTTGCCAAATGCCCTTCAGTTTGCTTAGGTAAAATTAAATTCTTCCACTATCTTAGATTTCAGAAGAAACACTGCTGAAGAAGTTTATCTTTGCTAATGAAGAAGTTAGCTCCATGATAATTACACTTGGGTTATGACACAAGAGGAGACAATACAATTACTGACAATTATTGTTCACTGATTCCACATGGGCAGAATCTAGAAAAATGTTCAAAGTCATTCTTTCCATTTATTTGAATTATATTTTCTAATCCATAAATCTTCGTATTGCAGTGAGTGTATTGGATTGGCCCATCTATTTAATTCCAACTTTCCCACTGGTTCCTAGTGCATAGGAATTTTCATCCCAGGTCCTTCTCAATGAACAACTCTTAATCTTATTGGTAGAAAATCCTGTTTTCCCTGAATCCTATCTTTTACTTTCCTTAATGGTCCTCAAACACTTTCATTCCAGTAGTACTCCCCCATTCTCCTGACTTGGTCTTTTTTTCTCCCTTCAGGCCTTAGTAATATCAGTCACTTTGTTCACCCAGGTTCACATTTCAAATTAGCAATAAACTAGTAGCAAACAAAGATGTTTAAAAAATCCCTAATGCCAAGGAACTTTAACATAATCAAAACTTTTAAATATTCAAGATTGATTATGTCATAGCAAAATTTTCATGAAGGATGTTCCAATTGCTTCCTCTGCTTTGAACTGAAATGCCAAAAATTATCCCCACTATGTTATATTACCTTTGGTCAAGCTTGGGCCTTAGATGAGGGAAAAATATTTATATCTTTGTAATTATGTATAAGTATTAATAATTACATGTTATGTAATTGTTAGACTAGAAAAATCAGCCTTAATAATAAATTAATATTTGTTTAACTGTAGGATTCAAAAAAATGGTTTGACTAATTTGAACTAAAAATTTTATACACCTGCATATAGGATTTTCAAAGCTTGTAGAATTATAAACCATTTTAATAGAAACTTTTTGCTGTTATTTCTATGTATCTAGCTGGGAAAACTTTCACTTAGTTAATGACTCTGATGTTATTTTTATAAGAGTTGTTACTCTTATAACCAGATTAAGACTATTTCATTTTTCTGCCCATACCTCTTCTAAAAATATAGAATATCAAATATTATTATGAGTATTCTTTATCAACATTCCTATTCTAGCCATTTTAATCTTTTCCTTTTAGAAACTGCATAACTAAACCTTTGCAAAATCCAAGTAAGTCATAGTTATAAAGTTATACAACCTTACAAATCATTTCAAACATATAAATGATAAAGAGCAAGTTATCAAAGTCTCCTTAAAGAAATCAACCCCTATATCACTGAAAAAAATTATAATTATGTGAAACATTCAATTTTATTTAACTGATTTTTAACCACATCACACATCAAGCAATGACAAAGCAAATGATCTGAGATATAAAATAGAAGCACTCAATGGAAATAGTTATTTATATGCCATTTATTATCCCTGGATTTCCCATAGGTCATTCATATCCCAGTGGGCGTTATAATAATGGGAAAATATCATTTAAATTCTTCAAGGTGAAGTTTCCATTCTCCACATTTTTTTTTCTAGTTTATAGCAGTAAATATATGTTAGATTCATTGGCATTTTGAGTTTCTATAGCTATGTTTCTCCATAGCTCTATCCAAAATTTACATTGCATTGCTTGTTTTTAATGGGTTATATTAAAATTAACATATAACACCTATAATGGGAAAATATAATGTAAAGTGGGTTTAGTGATACTTTAAAAGAAAAAAATGTAAGCTCTAAACAAAAAACAAAACTGAAAGTTAAACATGTATGTCAGTTTAACATAAACATATCTCTTGAGATAGAATTTATCATTTCAGATATTTAGCATTTTATTAGGTTGGCTGAGAAGTCCATTTAGTTTTTTTCTGTAAAATAAAAGACACATTTTTTTCATTTTCACCAATAACTTTATTGATTTGGGTATTTTGAGTATGTCAGAGCTTGCTATTGGCTTCTAGTGGATAGAGGCCAGGGTGCCACTAAACATCTTACAAATCTTTTTTTCATTGCAGTTGCATTTTTACCTTTCTTGAAATAATAAAGCACAATATGCTGAAAATGTCACTTGTTTTCTTCCATTTTCAATATTAAAATGTTTACACAAAAATTCACCAATTTTTCTAAGGTTTTTTACATTCATGACAATATGATAGCTGCCACAATACAATCTAACAAAGTTGTTTTGAGAGAAGTTAAAGACAACTAAGGCCACTTAGAGGCATTGTAAGGAAAAAACGAAATGAACTTTTTGGCTAACCCGATACATGGAAAAAATGGGGACATAGAATCCTAAATAGCACTCAAAAACATAAATGATAAAGAGCCAGTAAGCAAGATTTTCCTTCTAGAAATCAATCTCTACATGGACAGGGACTATTAGTAAATGATAGCTTTGAATATAAACCTGAAGAAAATTAAGTTGCTAGCCAAGTGGATATTTGGGTGAGAAATATTGTAAGAAGTAGGACCAAGAAATGCAATATCTATGAGTTGTTTACAGATCAGCAAGAAGGCTGTGATGACTGGGTGGAGTCAGTCAGTAAGAAGAAAAGGAAATAGAACAGGCTGAAGTAAAAGCCATAGTGGGTTCACACTGCGGAAGGACTTGGAGAACATGATAAAGACGTTGACTTTTAACATGAACAAGAAAGAAAACTGTGCCATTCTTAGAAAGACGTAACATATTTGGACTTAATTTTAGCAGTGCCACTCTTGAAAATGAAATTAGAAGAAGACAAGATCTGACTCAAGGAGACCTTTTGTGGAAGCTGTTGAGTAAATCAGAGAAAAATGTGTAGAGGCTTAGAGAGGTGGTGAAAGTAGAGGTAACTAGAAGGTAGAAGTGATCTAGTAGGTAGAAGTGATCAATTGCAAATCCATTTCAAAGTAGAACCAAATACCTTTTCAGATTGATTAAATGATACTAAGGGTTTGTTTTGTTTGTTTCCAAAAGCAATTAAGAAGGGAGGAATGAGATGAAATATAGTTTGCAGGCAGACTGTTGGGTTTTTGAGTAAAAGAAAGACAGAACATTAAGTCTTGATATCTATTCCAGAGTTGACTAAGATAAAAGGAAATATGATTGGTTTACTTTTAGATATACTGATGCAAAATTTTTTTTAAAATTATTAAAATGTAAAAGGCAAAAATGTTCTTGAAGGATAGAGAAGGAACATACTTTACAAGGGAAGATAAGAATTAGGCAATTGATGTTAACTGATTAATAAAACAAATATTTTTGAGCATGTATTAAATACCAAGTACTTTTCTAGGCACCAGATATAATAACATTCAATCACTGAGAGAATATAGATTCTCTTCAAGGGGAAAAGTACAAGCAACAGTGATTGTCATTTGTAATAAATGTACTGGTCTATTATTGCAAGGGTGATGTAGAGGGTAAAAATGTGGTAAGAGTCTTTATACCTCTATATTTCAGGTTGCCAGGGGGGTAGAGTAGGGTGTGTGGGTCTGTGTGTGTTTGAAGCACCATGTGATCTATAACATGGAAAGAAGGTATTATGGATTAAATTGTATCCCCCTACAGTAAATCACTATGTTGAAGCCTTAACCCCAATGTAAGACATAGGGTCAATAGGGTAGGACCCTAATCTGAAAAGATCAGTGTCCTTATAAGAAGAAAAAGAGACAAGAACCCCCCTGCCCCTCCGCAGATGCACAAAGGAAAGGCTATTTGAGGACACTGAAAAGGCAGCCTTCTGCAAGCCAGGAAAAGATTTATCACCAGAAACCAACTCTCCAGGCTCTTTGTTTTTAAGCTTAACAGCCTTCAGAACTATGAAAAAATAAAATTATGTCTAAGGCTTCCAAGCACTGGTATTCTGTTTGGCAGCCTGAGCAGACAAATATACTAACTCAACATTTTATATCACATATCCCCTAGTTTATTTTCTTTTACTTCTAGGGCATGTGTATCAGCCAGTATTTGATATACGTAATGAGAAGTAAACTGGTGAATTTAGTGGATGGAAAGCTAAGGCAGGAATTTAGATACTCAAATATTGGAAAGGATAGAGAAGACAAATTTTAGGCTGGACTGTGTGAATACTTTTTTCTAGCACCTAGAGTTGTTCTGCCAGAACTGTTACTTTTGAACCATTCAACACCAGAGGGTCTGGAAATCACCAATGACAAGAGTCATGTTGGCTGCTGGCTTCAAGGTGACTACCCTAGCTGTCTATAATCTTGATTCAGGAATGCCCACGCTTCCTATTAGCTCCAGGACTGTGATGCAATGCCGAATATTCTTACTAGTAATTTGGAAGCCTAGAATCCTCTTTCTCTCCATAAGTTCTGAATCCAGGGTTTACGTAAATTGTTCTCAGAGTCAAAAAGTACCTAGAACATGTGTTGCAAAGGGGGCATCTAAACAAAACCTAGATGAAAAATAGCCTGGTTTGCATTTTTTGGATTTCTAGTCTTTGCAATCCACAAGGGCATGTTTGAAAGTTGAAATAGAATTGGGTGTGGCATTCTACCATAACTACCTACTAATTAGCAAAATTAAGCACTAATTATGAAATAAAAATCACTCCTGATGAATAGCCAATTAACAGACAGAAATTTTTGGTAGATGACCTGAGGCAAGTTGATTTTAGGTAAAAAAATTAATGTGTAGATAGGCTATTAGTAACAATGCCCCTAATTTCAGGTCAGAATGCTGCTCTTTGTGAGGATACGTGGGGAATTCGAGTCACTGCCTTGATTTTTTACTGTTGAACTTCAAAAGAATGCCTTCTCATTAAAATCTGTTAATGGGTTAAAGCCTAAGGAAATTTTTAAATTAAATAAATCACCACCACAGGTACCTTTTCAGTTGATTCCCGAGCAAATGTTGTAATTCTTCAGTAACTGTGTGGTATTTTTTAAAATACATACTATGAATTGATTTGCCTTTCTCTAGACATGAAAATAAAACTACTGCAAGACATTCTAATTTTGCTTTTATCTTTGTTTTTTTTTTTTTCCTACTGAGTGGGGTTTTAAGGGTATTTTACTCTGAATATTAAATTGTAGATAACCTACGGATGGATTCCAGAGTTATATGTAGTATGTTAAATTCTATGCATCATGTACATGAGGAAGGACCCCTCAAAAAAGTGGAATTATGTTCTGGAGGGTGGACCCCTTGTAGTACAGGCTTCCCCCACTACGTGAGTGTTAGGGGAACCCATCTGTATCAGTGAAGCAGGTGACTGTGTTGTGAGAGGCTGCATCCGGCTTCAGTGTTTTTTTTTTTTTGAAAACTCTTTCAAGATATTTACTCATTTCATGATGGGTGATTTACCAGCACACCTGACAACACTGTGCAGACCAAAAAACTCCATAAACCCCACACCCCAGTCTTCCTATTCACCTGATCTCGCCCTGAGTGATTTTTTTTTTTATTTCCCACTTGAAAAAAGTCCTCAAAGGAAAATGTTTTGCTGATGTGGGAGAGGTGAAACAAAAAATGACAGAAGTACTAAAAGGCATCAAAATCAACGAGTTCAAAAACTGTTCCGAGTAGCAGATAAACATCTCAATAGGCATCAAATGGAGAGTACCTTGAAGGTGACTGAAGTTTAAACATGTAAGAATAAATGCACAATTTTTTAAAATAAATAAATTCTTTTTAGGGGAGTCACTTATAAGTGATTTTTATAAGTTAATTTTCTAGGCAGAGAACTACCACAATTGTCAGATCATAATTTAACATCTATAATCCCAAATATTTATATGAATCTATAAAAGTACTTCATCTCTTTTTTGCAACATAATTTTGCAATTGTTATCTTCTTGGAAGTCAGTTAAGAGGAAACAACTTTTCTCTAAGCAAACTAATTGACCCTTGCAGAACTACAACGGAATTTTGTACCACAAATGGCATGCTCCCATCTAACTGGATGGTGTCATGGTGATTTCAACTCAGTGCCAATAGCAGAAGAACCATGTTGTATTTATTTAGTGCATTTTTACATTTAATTTAATTTACATGAGAATTTCAGTAAAGTAACACCTTTTTTCAGCCACTCAGACCTCAGTAAGGAGATAACCTCTTATCTTGTCTTAACAAGAGTTTTATTTTTTGTGGAACTTCAGATGGGGTAATAGATTATGAGGGTTAAAGATCTGAAATTGCAACACTCACTCTGCAGCCATAAGAGAGAAATTTAATCTTTAAGTCTACAAGGAAAGTGCTCCAAAATTCGGCACAATTTATTTTATTTCTGATATTAGACTTTGTAAACAAATGTGCAATACAGCCAGCAAAAGTATACCAAATCGAGAACAAAATGTCTTATAGGAATTTATCTGTTCATAGTGTCTCCATTTGCTCTTGAAGTTGATATTAAAAGTTTCATGCCTACTCAAAAAGGTCCTTAGCACCCATGTTCGTTTGACTCTAATTTCTAACTTCTAGTTCCACACAGTCAATAAAATTTCTTGAATATTATTCTGAGAGTAAGTATAATTTAATTTCATCTGAAAAGAGCCAATGGCTATTAATAAAATTGCTAACTGCTGACATATATGAAAAATATCTACTATTTAGGTTGAACTCACAAAATATCTTATATTTTCAGGAATGATTCTACTGAGACTATCTCTTTATTGATTTACAAATGTTAATGTCTTAAAGCACTATACCTTCACTTGTATATTCATAAACTATTAAAAGTGAAGAAACTTTCCAGATCTTTTTGAATAGGACCTCTTAGCTTTGAAGATAGAATGGAGTCTTCAAAAATATATAAATAAACTTATATGTAACTAAATAAAATTTAAAAAAATCACAACCTCAGCAGAACTAAAAGCACAACCAAATTTGGATATTCTATCTTTAGTTAATATGATTATTTCAAACATATAATAATTTTGGACAAGCAGCCAAAGTGCAAAGCTTTAGGCATGCGATTTGGTTATAGGATTGTAAACTTTCATTTAAATGTTTCCTTAGAGATGTATCATGAATCTCTCTAATGTAGCTCTTACCAATGGCCAATCCTTCAATCTTCACATAAATTTATTTTTTATTGCTGTTCAAGTACAATTGTCTCCATTTTCACCTTACCCTTGAAGCTACCTCCTTTGGCTTTGTCCATGTGTCCTTTATACATGTTTCTTGATAGACCTTCCTCTATTTCCCCACACTATCCCTCTTCCTCCTCTCCTCTGGTTACTTCAGTGTGTTCTTTTTTTCAATGTTTCTGGTTATATTTTGCTTTCTTGTTTGTTTTGTTGATTAGGTTCCCCTTGTGGGTGAGATTATACGGTATTTCTCTTTCACCTCCTTGCTTATTTCACTTAGCATAAAGTTCTCCAGTTCCCCGCCCCCCGCCCATGCTGTCTCAAAGGGTAGGAGCTCCTTCTTTCTTTCCGCTGCATAGTATTCCATTGCATAAATGAACCATAGTTTTTTGAGCCATTCATTTACTGGTGGGCACTTAGGTTGCTTCCAGCACCTGGCTATTGAAAATTGTGCTTCGATGATCGTAGGGTGCATAGGTCCTTTTGAATTGGTGTTTCAGGACTCTTAGGGTTTAATCCCAGCAGTGGTATTGTTGGGTCAAAAGGCAGTTCCATTTTTAGTTTTCTGAGGAAATTCCGTACTATCTTCCACAATGGCTGAGCCAGTATGCATTCCCACCAACAGTGTACTAGGGTTCCCTTTTCTTCACATCTTCTCCAGCACTTGTTGTTTGTTCGTTTGTTTATGATGGCCATTCTGACCAGTGTGAGATGGTGTCTCATCATGGTTTTAATTGGCATCTCTCTGATGGCTAGTGATGCTGAGCATCCTTTCATATATCTCTGGGCCCTCTGTATGTCCTGCTTGGAAAAGTGTCTTTTTAAGTCTCTATGGTCAATTGATATTTGACAAAGTGAGCAGAAGCATAAAAATGGAGTAAAAATAGCTTCTTCAACAAATGGTGTTGGGAGATCTGGACAGATACATGCAAAAAAAATGAAACTCTTATCACCCACTTATGTCATACACAACAATAAATTCAAGAAGGATAAAAGACTTAAATATAAATCAAGACACCATAAAAGTCCTAGAGGAGAACATAGGCAGGAAAATCTCAGATATTCCATGCAGCAATATTTTCACTGACATGTCCCTTAAGGGGCATAAAGGAAAGAGTAAACAAATGGAATCTCATCAAAATAAAAAGCTCCTGCATGACTAAAGAAAACAGCAGTAAAATGAAAAGGGAGCCAACCCTATGGGAAAATATATTTGCCCATGATACCTTGGACAAGGATTTGATCTCCAAAATATATAAAGAACTCACACGACTCCAGTCCAGGTAGACAAACAACCCAATTTAAAAATGGGCACATAAATGTTTTTAATGTGCACACAAAGTCGTACAAGAAATGTAAAGCTTAAGGAATTATTATAAGAAGAAAACAAAAATGATTACCCTTGTAAACACCACCTAGATCAAGAAATAAATGTATGGCAGAAAACTCTAAGTATGTTTCATGTGCCCATCCAAATCATAGCCCCTTTGTTTTCTCCAACTGCAAGTCCTTCCTTGACTATAATCACTTCTTAGTATTTTTTCATGCACAGCCAAATTAATAGTTTAAATGTAGCTCTATTTTTAAAGGAACCATCATCAATGTTTTATACCTCTGATCTTAGAAATCTCTTTCTTCTAATCATCTCCACTGCACCTACACAGTGATGCTATGATTTGCTCTAGCATCCTAGAGATTCACTATGAAGCTATTTTTTCCCATAACACAGACTTTCAAGTAACTGAGGAGGTATCATGACGTTCCAATAATCTTCTGCAGATAAAATATACAAGGTTAACAATCAGTTCTTCTCAAATTAGTCCCCAAACTATTTTCATGAAAATTACCCGTGTAATTCATTAATATCTTTTCTTACACCTTATTCCAGATCTACTGAATTAAAAAACTCTAAGGCAGGGTACAGTCATTATCCTTTTTTAGCTTTTTTAACAGGTAGTTTTTTCACTTCTAGGCAACTAAGAATTGCATTAAAGAGCAATGATGAACAGAAAATCTATTCAGGAAATTATTTTCTTTTCATCTTATTTTTTTTTTCCTAATGATCTTTTCTAATCATGCTTTCTCCACTCTTTGATTTTATAATAGTTAAAGACAATGTTTTTTATATGACAAAGAAATGACTGAGAAAAATGTGAATGGCTCATATGACATTACCTTGGTTAACATTTGCAGAATAGATTTTTTGAAATAGAAAGGATAATTCTTCTAATTTCTCCAACTTGTTAATGAGTATCCATCAAAAATGTGCCTGCTTACCAAGGACTCAAAAAAGGAAATGACAGTTTTGCAGGGGGATTTTGTGTATACTGAGTTTGAAATGGTGTGATGGTATAAATAGATAACTCTTTCTGTTTTTCACCCTCATTTCTAGACATCATTTGGCTTAACGAGGGAGTGACTAAATTGATGCAGTGTCAGTCATATCACCTGTCACTTAGGTGTACATCTATGCTCCTTACCCAGCATCCCTCTTCAGGGATCAGATGAGGGGAAGACACAGAACCTCAGAATATAGTGTCAAACAAAATGAGTATTGGGAGGGTATCTAAAAGGACAACTGCAGTTTCAAGTGCTGCTGAAAAATCAAATAATATTAAAAAATAAAAAATCTATAGGCTTTATTGACATAGGTATCACAGGTGTCCTGATCAAAAGTTGTATTTATACATTGATGGGGGCATTGACCACCTGCAAAAAGGACTCATGAGTCAATGGAAGATGAGGGCCTTTTGGGAAATTTCAATGTAGACAAGTGTTTTTAAATGTTTTTCTATGAAGATGAAGGAACAGATGACATTGCTAGATGAAAATATATTTTATGACAATTTTTATTGTTTTTGTTGCTATCTTTGTTATATTTACACTAAGAAGTATTTACTCCTTTTCAGATTTTGATAAGGCAGTATTATGTAGCAGGTAATCCTTTGAAGGTATTAGAAGAAATCCTTGATTGTGGAAGTTCTTTGTAGAAGTGGGGGACGGAGATATTTACATTACTGAAACTGGGAGAAACTAGGAGAAAATGAGGAAAAATTCATATGGGTATTTGTGTTTGGAAACAGCAAAAAGCAAACTTTCCCAGTTAGTCATTTCTTAAAATTTTTTTCTCTATTAATTAGGAGGTGGGAGTGTTTCATAAAGTGAAAGGATAGTAATAAAGAAAGAATGGATACTGAGGAGGTTAGAAAAGGTCTGAAATTGTTGTTTCAATGGAAGAGATCTTCAGAATTGATTTGGAATAGAGTTTAAAATTAATAAATTTATAATAACAGTAATCTGTGTTGTTGTATGATTGTTTTATGGCAGCTTTATCATAAAGAAGGGGACTACATGACTTATATAGATTTAGAGTTTGGATGAACTGAATAAACCACAAAATGGTAAAAACATCAAAATATTAGGCAAGGGCATTTATGCATAAATTTATTATTATTATTATTGCAATAATACACTTTAATGGTATTTAAACAAGCAGCCTGAAAGATTGGTGTAGAAAATGAAGTGATTTCTTTAGTGATTTTGTAGGTAAAATAATTTTTCCTCCAAGATCTATTTAATGAAGTAGAACATAGGTGACTTAAACTGGGGTTGTCGGTGGTGTCGGCTCCATCACCCATAGAGAAGTTACGGTGGGGCATGACATTGAAAGTAAGAAGAAAAGTCTTTAGAACATGAAGGAGCCATGAAACAAACATGGGTGGGGAAGATGACAACCTCGAGTTTTAAGATTTTGTTAGGCAGCTGAATTTCCTGGAAGACATGAAAGAATAGGTGTTCAGGAAAAAAATTTCCTTCTTCTTGCTCTATCTGAACCAAAAGTCATTTTGAGAGGGAATCCATCTGTCATAATATACACTTACTGATTCTATGGATTTCCACCTGTCTATTGTAAGGTGATTCTTCCACGTAAGTTTTCTAATTGCCCAAATAATATTTTAAAATTTTACTTTTTACATTTTGCTGAAATAAATAATATATACTCATACTCCCTTTTGGTGACTTTAATGACATGGTATCTTTATTTTCTTTCCAAACCCCCACTTTAATTCACTGTACACATCTCAGACATTGTCTCTAAACCCTTTGCTGTGACTGCCTACTAAACCTCAATCTATATTTTGATATGCAGTTTCCAATATTTCCAAAGGCTGGCTGGATCGTTTCACAGGATAGTCGCAAACCTATCATCAGTCACAATCCAAACTTGAACATATAACCATTCTTCCTTCTGAATTCACTTTTAGTACCAAAGTCACCTAGTCAAACTTAGAGTCATGCAAACTCTTCTATGTATCTTACTTTATAACTTTCATGTCATCAAGACCAATGGATTTTTCCTTGTATAGTATCTCAGATTTCAACTTCATTTCTACACCCATGAATAAAATGCTAATATAGGCATCTCTTACTTGGCTATGTTAATATTCTCCTTATTTTTCTCCCTACCTGTGGGTGCACTTTCAGTCCCTCCTTGCAGGGCCATCAATTCAATTAAATCAAATTTCATAGTCCGATATATTAAGATGTTTGTTAGATACCCAGATCCAATTTCCTGTTTCTGAGAAACAAATTCTGATTGGGTGATAAGTTCATGAAGTAGGTGTAATATTAATTATAAGTGCTAAATTGGAAACATACATACTTAGATTATAAATACAGGCAACTCAGAATTTCTTCCTGGACATTCAGGATAAATTACATGGTAGAGATAGAAATGAAAGTTGGGTGGGGATTTAAATAGTGCATAAATACATTCTAAATGCTAGAAAATTCAAGTGCAAATGTATTGTGGCATTCAAGTATATGGAAATTTAGTGAACTGCAATGTGTTTGGAATGAGGTTCAGGACAGGGTGCAGACTGAGAAGCCCAGAAACCCCTACTAACGTGGCTGGGGGAAGAGGAAGCAGAGCGGGGTCATTGAGAATCACTTTGCGTATCTAAAGAACTTGGCCAGCATTTTAGTAATGCTAATAGTTGTGCCTATTGTGCTAGGAGCCAAGGAGATGGGTGTGTCTCTAACTCCTGATGCAGCCAGGAAGCGATCCACTATTGAACCTAAGAGAGAGGCTTGGAGTGCCACCAAACCAAGCCTGCCTGGACTAACAGTGGTAGCTGAGAAAGGCAGGAAGATACCAGAGTACTGGCAGTGCTAGCTGATGGTGGGAAGAGTCGGAAACAGGGTTATGGAGGAAGATCTACCCTGGGATTTAAACCCAAGAGTGGGGCAGCTATGCTCTCTTAGCCATATGTGGGTCTTGGCCAAGCAGCTTAGAAAGGAACCAAAAAGCAGGAGT
Source organism: Glossophaga mutica (assembly GCA_039655065.1). Lineage (NCBI taxonomy): Eukaryota > Metazoa > Chordata > Mammalia > Chiroptera > Phyllostomidae > Glossophaga > Glossophaga mutica. The sequence goes on from CM077305.1 coordinate 21,592,960, forward strand.
AGCAGCTCTGCAGGGGTCTTGTTCACCGGGTTTGAAAGGATGCAGAAGGACCCCCACCTGCCTACCATGAGGAACCGCACCATGCAGTTTTGGATTAAGAGCAGGAGCCAAGGTGAGCATGGACTACTGGGAGAAGCTGGAATGTTAAAATGGGAATCTGCCTAGCTCAGCTACAGACTTCTATTTCTTTTCCTGAGTGATTGTACTTTTTCCTGGCCTGGTTTGGCAAAAGGAGTCAGGACTGTGTGGGTGTTTCTTTTTTAAGAGACACCCTTAAATAACGGGAATATATAAGGATTTATATATTTAAGGGAGTGGGATTTAACAGAAAATTTCTGCCACTATTTTTGCCTGTATAACTTTTGAATAAATAGTTCCTTTCCTTTTCATAAGACTCTGGCATTGGGAGAGTCTTATGAAAAGCTTCCCACCCCCTCACCCCCCTACCCCGGCGATGGTGGGCAATAGAACCCAGTGCTTCTGTTTCAGAATGGCAGGCAGTTGTCAGTGTTACAAACAAAGCAGAGTCTGAAGCAGAATAGACACTAATTATCTGCAAGTTTGATTGAAATATACGTTAAATCATGAGGGGTTGAATAGAGTGGGAGCTGAAGGTAACACAATTAATGTATTATGACAGGGGAGTTCCAGGTTTAGCTATGACATATAAAGAGGTCCAAATTCATCAGTACCATCCTTACAAGAAAAACTGAATATACTCCAATAATATTTGTTGGACTCATCAGAGAACTGAGGCTGCAGAGCACCATCATCCGATATCTGGAGAGCCAGACACATTCAGAGAGAGCAGCTGCGATCTGCTGATTTGGAGCAGAAGCTGCTGAAACTATTAACTATTAACTAATTGTAGTACTTAAATGGCAATATACTTGACTTTCTGGAGGCTGAATATGGACAAACAGGGATGTGAGAAACGTCTTAGGGCTCCTGACTTAGGGAACCCCACGCTCTCATGGCATTTACCCCCAAAGAATTACAACAGGTTTTGCTGGTGGAGATGAAACACCAAACCTTTTAAAGATCTATGATAGATAGGGTAGAAAGGGAATAATTGTTGTGAAATATACCCTTAGCATTCACAAAAAAAATTACATACTCTCTAGAATAAAATATTTTATCTGAACTTTATACTTTCAGATGTAAGGATTTTTCCCTCACTCCAACCCATTTCATGTTCCTTCCTGTCCCAAAGGGAAAAACAGTAAACATAATCAACAGTGGTCTTGGTTCCAAGGATAACAATAGAAAATGCCTCAGCTGGCAAGCAAAGTAGGAGACAAGGGCATAAAAAGTTAAACCACCAAAGAAACCCTTGTCAAGTACATAACGCCAAGATAGGCCCAGTAAAGAGTTAAGATTTAACCGGAAGCCTATAGAGCACTCCCTGTCCCCACACCTAACCACCACCCTAATATGGACCCACTGTAGTAACCAGAGATTGTTGTGAAGACCTGCAAAGCACAGATCCTCAGTGGAAGGGAACTAAGGACAGCCCAAAGTTAAGAAGGTACATAAAACAAGGACAATACATTTTAAACACTATGCATGTATAATTAAAGAAGCAAACTTCAACAAAAAAAGTACAAGGCATGACAAAGAGCAAGAAAAGCACAGTCTGAATTGACAAAGCATCCACCAAAAACAAATTCAAACAGAAAACTGATTTTAGAATCATCAAACCAATTATTTAAAAATAGTAATTAATAAGTTAAGGGTTCTAATGGGAAAAGAAAAAAAGGTGCAACAACAGATGGATAGTATAAGTAGAAAGATGGAAATTCTAACCATTAAACAAAAAGAGAATGTTACAAATTAAAAATGTTTTAACAGACATTTAAAATACTGTAAGTAATCAGTAGACTGAACATGGACAAAAAAAAATCAAGGATCTTGAAGATATGTCAGTGGAAACTTTTCAAACTGAAATGTAGAGAGAAAAAATAATGGAGATATATATATACATATATATTTGATGTAGTGTTGTATTCAACTTACTAGTATTTTGTTTAGAATTTATACATCTTTATTCATCAGAAATACTGATCTTTGGTTTTCTTTTTTTGTGTGTGTGTGTTATCTTTGCCAGATTTTGTTATCCCAGTTCTGTTGGGCTCGGTAAGAATAGTGAAGGATTAAGCAAAATAATAATAATAATAATAATAATAATAATAATAATAATAGATAAGTAAATAAATAAATACCCAGAGCAAACAAATAATAACAACAGCACAAGCAGACAAGGGTATGGTTGCTACCAGAAGGAAAGGGTGGTGGGGGGAGGTGGAAGAGGGGAAAGAGGGCATAAATGGTAATGGCAGGAGACTTGACTTGGGGTGGTGAACACACCGTACAATATACAGATGATGTATAATAGAACTGGACCCCTGAAATCTATAAAATTTTATTAACCAACATCACCCCAATAAATTCAATAAAATGGAATAAGAGAATGGTGTGAACATTGGTTTGTTTTGGAAAGGTATAACATAAAATTTACACTGAGGAAGATCATTTAAGAATTAAGAAATGGAGAAAAAAGAAGACAACTGAGCCTCTTTACTACACATTTTTTGGTATTCATCAATTGCTTATTTTTTTTGAATCTCTTATCATGGGCCTGCACACTCAGAAATGTTTCATGGCTCTCAGTTATTAACTTAAGCACACCACATCTTACCCGTGATGGTTAATATCATGGGTCAGCTAGGCCAGATCATGGTGCCCAGATATTTGGCCTCTGTCACCGTGAATGTATAATTTAGATGAGATTAACATTTAAATCAGTAGAGTTTGATGAGGCATGTTAACTTCCATAATGTTGTTGGGACTACTCTAGTTAATTGAAAACCTTAGGAAAAAGAAGTATTTCTGGTTCCCCAAGGAAGAGGGAATTGTGCCTGCAGACTGCATTTCAACTGGTGCTGCAATATCAACTCATCCCTGGGTTTGCTGCATTTGGTCAGCCTGCCCCTAAGGTTTGAAACTTGCCAGCCCTACAATTACATTAAGCAATCTTTTAAAAATAAATTCCCCCTCTCAATAAATATAGATACTTATATCTATCTATCTATCTATCTATCTATCTATCATCTATATCTATTTATACTTATATATCTTTCTCCCTCCCCCACCACATTTTCTAACCCTTTATCTACATAGTGGAGCAATACTGGATTATAGCTCTTTCATTTTCATATCAAGTTTCCTTCAAGACAAATTCAAGACTATTTCTGAATCCCTCATTTAGACATTCAGATTTTTTAGGACTAAGGATCTTACTGTTTTAGCATTTCTCAGGAGTCCACTCTTGGTCCTATCTACTATGACCAGTCTGTGGTTTCCAAACATGACTGCTGGACTCTTCTCCTACAGAAGGCCAATTCTGAAAGAAGAATTAATGGTCATAAGTTGGACAAGCATCCTGAAAAGTGTCTGCTCTGTTTTCATTGATATGATGGTCCAGGGGAAAATACTGCTGTTTCTCACAAATCTTTTAAAAATCCGTCACATTTATTTTCTAAAATTTTATACTTTTTCTCAAATTTTTCTTAAGTCAATACAATAAATATACTAGCAATCACTACCAAAACTTATTCATAATATTTCTACTTGCTGAGTTACTGCTTGTGAGCTCATATTTTGTTCTCATATGTTAGTAAAGTGATAAGCTGTCAAACTCTGCTTTCTTCAAGTGGAGCATTTTGATTCACATTAAGGGTAGAGTAGCACAAAGACAGCGAAGTTCCCCTTTAGGTGTTTGAAAAGGCATGATTCATCAATACATGATAGCTTGTACATTCATGTATATTACAGATACATGTCAGAACACAGCAGCACTGTAAAAATAAGCTCAGTAGTAGCCTAGATTTAGGCGGTTTAATCCTGCAGTATTTTACATATCACAGAGAAACTCAAATTTTCACCTTGTATATCCTATTTCTGATGAAAAAATTTCTTTATAGTTCAGAGACATTTCAGTTAGGTTTTCTTAAAAATAATAGCACTGCATCTTTCTGTTGTCTTCAAAGAACTTTTCTTCATATTATCTTTTATTTTTATTATTTTCATAATATCTTTGTAAGATGAATAGGAGAGTTATTACTATTACAGATGAAGGAAATTGAGGCTCAGAAGAATGAAAATCTGTTTAGTGACAGACTTAGAAATGTCTTTACTTGAAAATGAATTTTACTGAGTAAATGGGGTGATGCTGAAATATATTTCTCAGAATGCCCATCAGGGAGAATAAATTGAGTTGATATTGATTTAGAAGCAACCAGTTGGAGACCATGATCCTGGGGTAGAAGAGGGCAATCCCTCCTTCTCGGGAGAAGACTAAATATCCGTTAATTAATTTAGGACAGAGTGGCAACGTCAGAGATGATTTGAGCCATAGCCAGTGTGCAAAGTTTTGAAGACTGGAGAAAATGAATGTGATTGACTGGAGTGGTCTGTGTGAAGTGTATCCAGTACATGCTCACTGAAAAGTCTCAGACCCAACAACAACGAAAGTTTGACCTGGTAGATTTTAACAGATGTATATGCATGGCATATGTGTACGTGCAGTGATCTTTCTCATCCACAGAAAAGGCCATACAGAAATTTAAGTGAAAACATTCTGTAAGTAATTACAGGATAAAACAGATGTATGGTATGAGAACGTATTTTTATTTTTTCCTCCAAATAAAATATGAGTATGTAAAATTTAAATTGTGTAAAGAAAGGAGCAACCAAAAACCCACTTGAACATATTTTCTCCCTCTATACATAGTATGAATATTATTATAGTGCATGAAACTTTTATTTCAAATAAAACATAATGTAGAAAATAGAAAATCTTCTAGGCAACTTCCAAAAAAGTGTTGACATAATTTTAAAAAGCTATATCTATATACACACATAGAGAGTTGTAGAGTTAAGCCAATACTTCATTTTCCATTACATTTACTTAGACATTTTCTTGAACAAAAAATGCCCCCCTTCATAGTAAGCCATTTTTTAAAACTATCTGGCACACTCCTGTGTTACAAGCAGGTGTGTTGGTATGGAGGAGCTGTGGGGGATGAAATTCTTGTTTACTTATTTTGTGTGTATGGAAACTCTACTAAAAGCTTACTGTTGACTAGAAGCCTTACTGGTGACATAAACAGTCTATTAACACATTGGTGTTATGTGCACTATACACTATATTCTTACAACAAAGTAAGCTCCAGAAAATAAAATATTTTAATAAGATGATAAGGAACATGAAATACATTTACAATATTTACTGAAAAAAATCTGCATACAGTGGACTCACACAATTCAAACCTATTTTGTTCTAGGATCACTGCATTTACATACTTGCCAACAGTGACTTATGTTAACTCCTTTAACAGAGTATAGGTAATAAATACTAGATTGCCAATCACTTTCTTCTTATTAACCCAATTTCTAACACCAGTTTTTTTGTTGTTGTTGTTGTTGTTGTTGAAAATTCCCACAAGTTACATAAATATGATCACTAGGTATCTAGCATTGATCTAGGAAAATTACAAATAGAATTTCATCTCTTATGTTCTAAATCTAATAATAACTTTTTCTTAAGCCTTGTATTAGATATTGCTAGGTGAGGGTAGTTATTAACCAAACTCTTCTACTTCAAGGACATTTCCTTGTTTTTCTATTATTTTTCTATTAATTAATTAAAAATGTATGTATTGAGCACTATCTATAGGGCAGGCACTACTCTAGATCCTCGAGATACATCAGTAAACAAAGGGGACACACATCCCTGCCTCTGCACATCTTACCTTCTAGCATACAGTCACCAAAATACAACCTGAATTCACACTTTTTTGTTACCATATGAACCTACTTTCAGTGCAGTTCTTTGTATAGATACAGCATAACAAAGAGAAATGCATGGTTATATCTGAGCCCTAAAAGAAGCCAAGGATTTAGGAATATTTCTGAATGTGATCTTTTTTAATCCTCATAGCAGTTTTATTTTTTCACTGAGGAAACTGGTATTCACATTATTTTGAAAAGCTTTTATTAGATTTAATGGAGTTGGAGCCCTTATTTTCTTACTTCAAATCGGGTTTCCTTAGATGGAAAGACATGCTGTGGTGTTAGCACAATTATTTTTCTAAGATCACAAAGGAACATCTCAAAGATATTGATTTATTTTTCTATGTCAACTTAAAATACTCCATCTTAAACATTTCCTATGGGAAATTTATTATATTACATTACATTACATTAAATTGGCTATATTCCATTATACATCATATATTCCATTATATATTATATATAATTATATATAATACTATATTATATTCCATTTCAGCAAATAAAAAATACTCTTCTTCATTATGACTGGACTTAGCACACTAGCTTTCTTTCATGGGCATAAATGGGAACTCAACATACGTCTTCAACAATTTCCTTTCGAACAGTTCCCCCTGCCATATCTATGTTAGCCTAGATCTCTAATCATCAGGCAGCAAAATAAGACTAGACATGCAAGAGATTTCTGAGGAAGATGTCTTTGAGGAGAAAAGAAGAAAGTTGGAGGTATGCGGGGGATGCCTCAGTATAGGACACAGGTTGAAACCTTGTTGAAAGAGAAGGAAGGAAGGTCATAGATTTTAAGTTTCAGGGAGATTGTCAGGAAGCCAGAGTTTCCCACATTTCTGGCCTGTTTCGATATCTGGCAGGTACTCAAGAAATGCTGGAAGCAGATCAAAGATACCTTTTCCAGCATTGCCATGGGGTAGCTTTCAGAGTGCAGCAGGTAGGCTGTGGACAATTAAATTCCTCGCAGTGGAAGATCTGGGAGATCTTGATGCAAGATCTGTGAAGCATCTCCTACCGCTCTTAACTATGCACTGTAGTTTCCTTATGCATGTTTGCGTATTTCTGATATAGGTGTATTCCATGTATTTTCCTTACACATACCTACTTTGTGGCAGTAAAATAAGCTGTTGTTTCAACATATTTTGTAAAAAATTCAAATCATGCATTTATAATAAAAATAAATATGAATACACAATGCAATTTCTATATTCGAATATGTCAGCACAGACATAGGCATTATTTAATATAACTACATTTAAATTGTAAAAGCTCATAATTTAAAAATGTTGAGGAACATAAAGTACTCTATAATGATTAGACAGTAGTGCATGTAATAATTTCCACAATTAAATACTTTATGGTATGAGAGTAAATTCCTTTCATGTATATTGCAGGGAATACATACCTCTTATTCATGCAGGTTTAGAGGAATGTTTTGATATTCTCACAATCTATGTTGCTATTTTTAAAGAGTCTAACATTTGCATCTGGTATATAGTTTATATGTGGTATTTTTTGATATTTTTGGTAGAGGTACCTAAAACAGTACTCATGGCAGTGTTGTAGGTGGAGATTAGTCTCTTTCACGTGCTCGTGAGGAAAGCACTCCAAAGACCCATGCATGGAGGACTGCGGGGCGGCAAAATGGTTTATTCATATGGAAGGCCGCCTTGGGTTTCCAACGTCCCATATCTGTTCATACCACTGTGGAAAATCAGGGCCAGAAATAGAGTCAATGTCCAGAGGTCCTGCGCCATGCCAAGGTTAGTCCAGCCTAGGCTTTCTCATTGTCCGACTAGTTAAGCGTGTGTTCCCTGCTGTGATCTGCTGCTTTGCTGAGGCACAGGTTTCCACCTGGAGCTTGTATATGGACACTACTCTGCTACTGGCTGCATGTTTGCTAGGGCCACACGGTTATGGAGAAGAAATTCGTGTGTGCACGGAGTGAGAGCGCATGAGAGGTGGGGGGGAGACCTTATTTCCCCTGGGATAACATTAACTTAAGTTTGTGATGGACCAGGTGCTTTTTCAAAATGAGCAATCAATTTTCCAAGTTTCTGAGGGCTTTTGATCTGTCCAGCCGCTACTTAGACTGAAAGAAACTCTTCCTGTGCCTCCCTAACAACCTGGTACCAGAGGATGGGAAAGAAGGTGTATGAATCCCCACGGTGGAGCAATGGTGCGATCTCCTTGGGCGTGAAGCCCTTGCTTCCTGGTGAAGCACGCAGGCTTATGCCCCTCATTTTATTGAGCTCAATATCTAATCCCCTTTGCCCCCTTTCCTGGACAGTAATTAGTTAACTACTGGCAGTATCAGTAGTAGGGAATAAATTTAGTGAAATTCATTTAAATTCAAACATTTAATAATTATTATTAAGCAAATAACAATTCAATATTAAATAGTCACATAGGGAAAGGATGACCATCAAGTAAACATATATCTAATACTCAAAAACTCTTTTGATTTTTAGGAATTAATAGTTTCTCTACATTTAAATGAAGTATGTATTTGTTTTTTGGTTTTTGTGGGGTTTTTTTTTTACTCCCTGATGACATTACTGAAACACAACACTTTCATGACTTTTACTGAAGAATCTCTATTTTTCCATGAATAGCATTCATGTATTATTCTCCAAATCCCTCACAAAGAACCATAGTAAAACAGCAAGGCACGCTGAAGGAAAGTGATGTCCTAAATTCTCAAAGGCATACATTTAATGACTCAGTTTAAACCAGAAGAGTGTAGATGTTATATTTGCTGGTGACAGAGCTGCATAGTTATGGATAGTGTTCCCTGAAGCTATAAAACCAGAAACATGTGGAGCAGAATTGCTTTGAGAGGATTATACAACATGGAGAGAAATACAAGAAATTATTTCATTCTTTCTACTTCTGCTTTTTTCTAATGAAATTCTTTTCTCCGTATGCTTTGTGGTAACAAGGGGGAGGGGTAAACAATGCTATTTCTAAGCTTTCTGATGACAGTGCAGTTACAGTAATGACTATGGACCCTATTTTTGGCATGCATTTAGGGTTTTTTTAAAGTACAGTATATATTATGATAGCACTGACCTTAGCCAAATATTTTGAATCTTCTGTTTAGTTGTTTCATTTTGAAATTTTAAGCTAATTTCACTTTCAATAACCTTTGGCAGCAGCTTACTAATAGAAAACAAGTGGAAATTCAGTCTTGCTGTCCAGCACTAAGTTTTCAATGATTCTGTGCTCTGTATGATCATCAGAATTTTCTTCCCAACACTGGAGACCTGCTGAGATGTGCTTTTAAGTGCAGGACTGCAATATTGTCTTTGTATAGCAGGAAGAAAAAAAATTGTAGCTTTTCATGTTTTTAGAGTCTTTTCTCTAGGATGCTGATTGCAAGCTAATTGGTGATAATATCCTTCTGGTTGTGCCTCGCACCTGCTTTACTTCCCCATTCTCATCTTTCTCTCTGAGGAGGAAGGATTTGCTGTTTCTTGTAAGAGTTGTTAATATCATACAGATAAAAATAATAACGAATACTGTAGCTCCCATCATATTCAACAAAAGCAAGCTTTGATTACAAAGCATTTGAAGTTATGAGTCTATACTTTAAACAAATTATAGTATATTTAAACAAATATGAATAATTTTTGTGAAGTATTCATTTCACGTAATCCTTTTTAAAACATCACTGACTTAGAAACTCCTGAAATGGTTTTCAATATAAATTAAAAATTAAATAAAGTCATAGTTAATTTTCTTACAAATAAATGCTTTCAGAAGCATTATAGAAACACCTGGGAGAATAATTCAAAATCTCACATATAAATAATTTTCCCTATTACATACGCAGTGTGCTTTGCATGAATAAAACATTAAAAATCCCCAATTTCCCTTGCACTTTACAGTAAATTACATGGTGGAGGTGGTGGAAAAGTACTTCCAGGTACATTCATTCATGAATGCGTAGACAAATTCATTGCATTGGACATTCATGAATGTTCTGATGATATATCAACTACCTCTTTGTTTCATGAACAGTGACCCTGAAAAATGATTCAAAATATTTGTCAAATTTTATATGAAAATCCAAATTTGCTGTATGAATGGCAATTCAGAATGAACAATGAGTACAGCAGGTAAATAATTATCATTTGAACATTGCTGGTGAAATCCAAGGAAAACCAATATTACAAAAGTGTTGAATAAAATATGTTCTCTTCAATAGAAAATTATATTTGCTTATAATTGGCTAGAATTGCTCTAACTATTTTTCAAGAAAAATGTAAGATGTATGAATATCATTCAAATTATTCTATGTAAAATAAGCAGACAAAACATGCGTCCTATTCAAAAGGACCTGAGAATGCATAGGTAATGCTAAAGGTTAGATGCTGTTATTCTGTAGTAATGAAAGACACAGAACAAAAATTACTAGCTACTTACCACTTGTGTAATTACACGATTGATAATGACATTTTCTCGTATTACATGACTTTTTCCTCTGCTTTATTTTCAATATCAAGCTCAGTGCCAGACATAATAGTAGTTGAGAAATATTTAGTAAAAAGGATGAAAGTGCACTTAACATGCATCTTTTGCTTACAATAGTTATCCTAAATTTATAGGTAGACCATTTTTATTAACATATTTTGCCCTAGAAAAGTCAATATTTGCTCTTCTGCTCTAAAAAATTATTGTACATTTTGTCTCTAATGTTCAATCCCTTCTTTCACTCATTTATTCATTCATTTAGGCACTGGTTCTTTCAAGAAAAAAAGTAAATGGTATATGTATCATAGAGATATGATAGATGATAGGTAGAGATGATGATGATTGATAGATAGGATAAATAAATAAATAGATAAATATATGGATTATTTCTATGGAGCATTGAAAGAGCCCAAACTTGAGTTAGATAAGACATATAATTAGGTAATTATACTGTGGTTAGGATTCAAAATATTGAGTAAATCAGTGATAGAATGATAAATTCAGTTGCTGAGTAGAAGGATAGTTTATAGAAAAACCTATAATAGATGTGCTTAAGGTATGTTTAAGAAGGCCTAGATTGACATAAGGGAGAATATTAGGTATTGAAGAAATCGGTGGAACAAGTAGCAAGAACTTATTCCAGAGGGAAGTAGAAGAAAAGGCAAAGCAATTTCAGCAAAGCCAAGTTCTGCCTAATAATTATTGTCTAAAAATACAGGACAGGGCTTCAGATTTTTATGGACTTCACAATAAAATTTATAGAATCAGAATTGGGAGGCCACATGCAATAATGCTTTAGAATGAAGGTGGGTGAATTCAATCCTCTTTAACCTAATTTGAGACATTGTGAGTCCCATTTTGTAGAACACAGCAGTGAGAAATACTCTTATGGAATATTTTAAAGTTTACAACTGATCATTTGTTGGTTGATTTTTTTCATTCAATAAATATACATTACAGGTTTAGCATGAAAAAGGAGAAATTATTATTACTATTATCACAACACAAATAATTATCAATGCACTGATGAACCTGGTATGTAGCATCAGTTCAAGCTGGCATAATTGACAGAATAATTCTGACTGGATGGTATAGAAATATTTGCTTCCAGTATTAAAGGATGGGTGATTAGGTACTCTGGGCCATTGGCCAAATGGTAATAAAAGAAAAGGAAAGGGGAAACGCATTTTTAAACATAGCTTTTGTATTTTTAGCTTTATATTTTTATATTTTAATGTTTTACATTGTTCTTCAATTACTATTGTCCTATTTTGTTCCCCTGTTGCTTTTCCCTGCTCCACCCACCACACCCAACCCACCCCACATTCAATCTCAACCCCATTGCGCTTGCCCATGCATCCTTTATTGACCCTTTATTGACTCCTTGACTTGACCCTTCTTCTTCTCTCTCCCTTATCCCCTGCCCTCTGGTCACTGATCAGTTTGTTCTTTATTTCAATGTCTCTGGTTCTATTTCACTTTTTTGTTTGTTTTGTTGATTAGGTTCCACTTATAGGTGAGATCATACAGTATTTGTCCCTCACCACTGGATTATTGGTTGTTCACTGCCTGGCTTATTTCCCTTAGCATGATGTTCTCCAGTTCCATCCATGCTGTCATGAAGGGTAGGAGCTCCTTTCTTTCTGCTGCATAGTATTCCATTCCGTAAATGTACCACAGTTTTTTTGATCTATTCCTGTACTGCTGTGCACTGAAGCTATTTCTAACACTTAGCTATTGTTAATAATGCTGTTATGAACATTGGAGTGCTTAGGTTCTTTTGAATTGGTGTTTCAGGATTCTTAGGGTATAATCCCAGCAGTGGAATCAATGGATAAAAAGGCAGTTCCATTTTTAGTTTTTTTGAGGTAATTCCACACTGTTTTCCACAGTGTCTGCACAGTCTGCATTCCCATCAACAGTGTACTAAGGTTCTCTTTTCTCCACAACCTCCACAGCATTTTTTGTTTGTTGATTTGCTAATGATGGCTATTTGGACTGGTGTGAAATGGCATCACATTGTGGTTTAAATTTGCGGCTCTCTGATGGGTTAATGATGCTGAGCATCCTTTCATATGTTTATGTGTCCTCTGTATGTCCTCCTTGGAGAAGAGCCTGTTTAGGTCCTTTGCCCATTTTTAATTGGATTTTTTGTCTTCCTGGTGTGGAGTAGCTCTACATTTTTAAACTATACCTAAATCGATATGATGGTACTACTTGCCCATTTTAGAAGACTGGAGAGATGAACAAAGTCTTTAAATGACATACTAAATTTCATTAGAATATATCCTAAAGTTGAGATGGAGTTAGTTTAGGGTTCCCAAATATATTGAAAATTATATTATCATAAGAGGTATATTTAATCAGTGTTTCAATGCAACAAAACAACTCCTTTTAAAAATTGAGATTGTAGTGTCCAAAAAATAATATTTCTATTATAATTGTTCCTCTTTACAATTTGTATAAACACAAGTAAAAATATTTGAATAGTTATTAGTAGACCCTTCTATAGTATTTTATGTGACCACTTCTGTTCACATTTTTTAAAATTTCACATTTTTTTATATTTCAAACAAGAATCTGAATACCATCATATAATCACTTTCACATCTTAACATTACTTTTTCAAAATAATACAATTAAATAAAAAAATAAACAACTTTAAAAAGTTTCCTGTAACTCTATTTTAATGTAGTGTATTTTTTCAGCTTGTTGACATACCACTGTATACAGGTGGCAATCATCTTTTTCAAATTCTCCTTAATATGTTGATCCATTCTGGGAATTATTTGCATAATATAATGAAGTAGCATTACAGAGGAATTAGCAGTGGTGCTATTAACATAAACCCATAAACACCCGCACATGCGCACATCCTGTGGCCTCAAATTTAACATCATGGGACTAAAATTTATTTTTCCTTTGTTGCTGGTGGAAATGGGGTCCAGGTGCTGCTGGAAGAAAAACATTTCCGGGGACCCACATGGGAGGATGAGGTCTAGTGAAAGGGTTTATTGGGGTTAAAATACATGGCTGCCCCTAGCTTCCCAATGCATTATCTCTGTCTGTCCCACCATGTTCAAAGCCCCTCCTTGCCTTAATCATGCCCAGAGATAGGGCCAGTGTCCAGAAACTCTGTGTCACCCGTTCAGTCCATGTGAAAACCTACTCCAGTTCAGCCTTTTCCACCAGGCTCAGGCTTGGAGTCTGCACAACCGTGAAGACCGCATGACTGCTGTGGACAGAGAGAATGCTCAAACAAATGGTGGAGGAGAGAGAGAGAGAAAGACAGACAACCCCTGTGTTAGGCTGATTACATCATCTCAGTCTTGGGAAGGACTAGGCACTTTTTCAAAATAACTAATCAATATTTCTCGATCCTTCCTGGGCTAGTGCTGGTTCCTCACCCTAATCAATGCTTTTCCTAAATCTTCCAGTGCCCTGTGTCTTTTATTCAACTCTATCCTTTTTCCATGTTAAAATGCCAGGCTTCTATGGTTACCATTTGGATTTTACTTCACGTGTACTCACCTCTCCTTTATGGTGGTATTTCTCTTCACCCATGATCTGGGCGAGTGGGCCTGCTGTACCCTGGGGAAATTAGAAAGCTGCTCCTTTCCCCCTACTCTGGGGAGGGAGAAGGGTTAATCTCTTAGGGGCGGGGTAGGGGGGATGTTGCAATCCCCTGGGGAGTGCCTAAAGATGTATCTTCCTAGTAGATTAGGATTTTTAGTGTCTGATTTCCTTTGCTCTCTTCCTTTATTAATGTCTAGCTACCTACACTAAAACTGTTACTTAAATAGCAAAAAACCAAATGCAGTAGGGAAAAATGGTGAGTGCTTCAGTTACTTGTTTAAAGAGATTGAAATATTTTGTCTTAAATGTTTTTACCTATTAAACCAAATCTACCTCTATGTATTTTGTGAAAGGCCTTAAGCTGTTGTGGGGTATGTATTTCAAAACATAATCACCAGTTAATCAAAAGAAATTAGAAATATTTTAAAATTCTTAATAGCTTCACATCTTATAATTCTGTTCACTACATTTCTAAAATCCCTCCCATTTTAATTTGCATTCGCTACTTCTAAGTCAACACATTTTGATCTTGTGGTAAATGTTGTTTATAACCTGAAGGTGATTATAAAAATACATCCTAGTTATTGCTTAATATACCTTCAATTTAGAATCTGTGCCCTCACTTTACCTCCACTAGATTTAAACCAATACTGTATTATAAAGTTCGGAGCTGACTGGCACATGTAAACAATCTTAATAAAATCTCTAAGAAAAAGCATTTTTGTAACCTTTAGCTTTTTAGTAAAGCTGCTCTTCTGAAATAATTGAAGAGAAATTAGTTATATTTCATTTCTCTTGGTATGTATTGTTTATTAATATAAAATATTTTATCTAGAATGAGGTCAAATCAGATTATCATGTTTTTAATTTGCAGGCCTATTTAGAAGAACTATGAACTAATGACTATAGAGATAGATACGAGTATAAAATAGTTGTTAGTTATGGTTTAATATTATACATGTACACTTAACTGTAAAATACATCAGATTAGGTGATAAAATTGAAAAAAAATCAGATCAAATACCTCTCACCAGTATCATGCTAAGAAACTAAGCACTAATTTTTTTTTTCTACAAGTGCAAATGTTCTAGTAAAATCTAGGATTATTTTTAAAAGTTTTATTTTCAGGTACAATTTAAGAGTGGTTAAACATAGTGTTCCTTTTTGTATTGTTATACACAGGTATAACTTTCTGGAAAAGTCCCTTGCCCTGCCAAATATGGCTTTCCAGATCTGTAGGAAAAAAGAAAAAGAAAGAAAGAAAAAAAAAAAAAAAGAAAGAAAAGAAAAACTTACCCCTTCTATTAAACTCCAGTTTCTATCTGTGGCCTTCACAAAACTGCAAACATCATTGTATCTTCTTCCATTTGTTATGCCATGATCAAAGTATAGTTCCCTTTTCTGCTACATTTATGCTAAGTTTTAGTCAATCATTAATTTCCTGGGATATTAGAGAAGTAACTTAGATAAAATTAAACGTCATGAATTGTGCTGTTATTAGCAAAAATTGAAAGTGTTTTTCTTTTTTGGGGTTTTTGTTTCATAATTCCACTTAAAAATAACAGTTTAACTGTGGTGCAGAAAGACGTGGGAGATGAAGACTTCTGTACATCCAGACATTTCTGGAAGAATTGAGTGGGTGTGTTAAAAATAATGCCTACTCTTAGGGCTGCCCACAATTTTTGAAAATATATCTGTAGTGATCTTTGAGGCAGAACCCAGCATTTTTTTCCCTGTAAGACAGCAATAATACTACTTGTTGGAGTCAGTACTGGGAGAGGATGGGAAAAATGGGAGAAGTTCCCCCCACAGACTTCCAATAACCACCTCTTCCTCCTAATTCTTCCCAGTTTTTCCTCCTAAAGAATCTAACAGGGAATAAGCAGTGTTTGGTCATAATATAAGTAAGATTCAACCACTTAATTCAGCACCATAATTTTTTTTCTTTTTCTTTTCTGAACCAACATAAACATCAATGGAGATTTAAAGAATGCAGTTTCAACATTTACATCACTGTACATTTTGTAACACAAGAATGATTCCTTGACTCTTTTGACTCCAATACTCCTCATTTTCTTTTCATGGATCAGATTCTATAGTCTTCTTTAGGGACCCATTCCTTTCCCAATACGCAGCAAAGCCCTGCCCTTCTCCTCTGCTTGAAAATTTTCCCCCAAAACTTTAATGGATTTTATATATTTTTAGGTTCTAGCAGGTTGGGAGGTTGGGGGAGGATCCTGGTGCTCTACCTGTGCAGCAGGAGGAGGAGAGGGAGGCTGTGGAAGCTGCCTGGTCCCAGTTCTTTGTCTTAGCGATGGCTGCTGGTTCGCTCCCGAATTCACTAAGCGCTGACAGCCTGCCTGCCATCAGGGACCTAAATGTGCATTTGATTAACTTAGAATTTACTCACATAAGGAATGATATGTTATCTGTTAACATAAACTTTTCTCCTCTCAGCAAAATAATTATTGAATATTTTTGGACCAAATCCATGGCATTTAAAAATGTCTTCTGTTCCTAAAAAAAATAAAGAAGTTGCTTCACCTTTTTGGACCTTCCCTTGATTCTAGAACATAACTCATCCTTGGCGTCCTCAGGTTAGTAATTTCTTCTCAATTGCTTTCAGCAACTTTTTTCTCATTTTCTCAAATATGAACATTATATAATTCATGGTTTAGCATTCTGAATTCGTCTCATTCTTTCACCTTTTTTAGTGATTTCATACAGACATGATTAATTTATATACCTTCTTTGTGCTGATAAATATCAGATTCTCTTTACAAAACCAGACTCATGTAATATCCCACCAAACCCCTCTGATAGGTTGTCTAATAGGAATTTCAAATGTAAACTGCCTTCCCTGCACAAATGTGAACACACACACTCCCTCTCACACACACACACCACTCTAAGCACGTAGAACTTGCTTCTGTTTCAACTGCGTTGCTTCCCAGCAAGTGGCAATGGTTTCACTCCCATTATTCATGCTAAAAAGCCTGTTGTATGTGAGCTCTTTCTCTCACACTGTCCTGGCCACTCCATCAGCAAATACTGCATGCTCTAAAATCAGAATATATACTATCTCTTCAAGTAGTCTAAACCACCTTCATACCTCAACTTGATTTTCCAATAGCTACCTCATCTCCTTCTTCCAAGTTTTGCTTCTCCAGGCCCTTGTAGTCAGAGCTATCTTTCTAATGCTTAACCCAACTCATTTCTTTCTTCTCTAAAACCCTGAAGGTCATTAAGTGTGAAAATCCTGAGTCTAGCATACAAGACCTTGGTCTCTATTCTCTGCTCCACTTTCCTCACCTTGCATGGGCTTCCCCTTTTTCCCTCTACTTTCCAACTACTCTGTACTTCTTGATGTTCTTAGAACATTCCTACCTCTTGCTACTAATTCTGCCTGAAATGACCTATATGCCAGCAAAGCTCCCTTCCACATTTCTTCCAGTTCTCTAAATTTCCCACTAACTCCATTATCACTCTGCCCACTATCTAACCTCTTTATACCTATAATATCTTCCACCTTGTAAGACAATCATCTGCGCATGTGTTTATTGTTTATAATTCCTGTAACTGGAAGAAAGGTTCCAGGAATATAAAACTTGGTCTGCTTTGCTCTCTGCCAAATCCAAGCACCTAAGGATTTCTGTTCTTAATGTTGTATGTAAATGGTTCCTGAATGCATTTTCATTAAGACCCTCTTTTTTAGTAGATTTCCCTGGCTTTACCTTTGTCTGAAACTCTAATTGCACAAGTATTTAGCATTGGTCTTCTAGTGGTTTTTCTTTGTTCTTCAAATTATATTTTGATAATAGGTTAGGGTAAGAGCAAGGAGAGAAAAAGTTGGTTAATGCCACCACAGGAATATTATATTGCTTGCTTTAAGGTAGAAATTAGGATGATATTCCTATTTCTAATGATACTTGCAGGTTTTGTTTTAGGTAAATGTTATGTGTCTAAATGGCTGCTGCAATTTCTACTACTCTTAATTTAATAAGTTGGTTAGCTATTCTGAATATGCCTGGGTCATCTTGAGCAAAGAGCTCTCCTTCTTACTTGGAAGTAAGAATAACGCACAGATGCCTCTAAAACAATAAAAATCAGACAGCAACAACAAACCAGTATGAAGCAATATAATTCTAAGCAGCCATCAATTATAATATGGATCTTAACCACAGAATATTAGGGAAAAGAATAAACAGAGTACATAAAAAAACACAGGAAATTTTTCAGAAAACTTTTTAAAAAATACTTCTGTCTCTTTTTTTTTTCCCTGACAGTTTTTCTCATTAACGCTGTTCTTCATAAATATCTCCGTTTCCCTGGATCTCCTTTTTCTACATGATCTTAACTTCCTTTTGCACTGGCTCTTCCAGGTTACTCTCTTCAATATTTCCCTGAAAATAAATGTTATAATCATTGATATTCTTACTCAAGTTCTTCTCTTTCTTACTATTTTTATAAGAAATCTTCAAGAAACCTTTTGCACTGACCTTATTATTTTCTAGCTATCTCATGGGGTTGCAACTGCTAATAACATTTTTGAAATGTCTTTTTTGAAATACTCTGATCAAGGGCTATGTAAGAAAATCATTTTCATTATTTTATTGCCATGCCTTTGTATCACAGCTAAATTCTGAAACCAGACCCTTGGCATCAATCAGAATGCAATCAGTCTGCCAGAGACAGAACTGTGAAGTGGTTTGTTGTTTTTGTTTTGGGCCGGAAGAGAAATACTGCATTCTTGGAATACAAAATACTTTAAGTAAAGTTGTAAACTGAAAGTATAGTTTCCTTAGACAGAGGAAAAGAAGAAAAATACTAAGGATTCATGTGCTGACTGAGAATAAGAAGGTCCCAGCTTGGGACTACTGTATGTAATTCCTCTTTCAATAAATGGGAATGTTGTGGGATTCTAACACTGAAAACAAATGCCAGTAGTTTATCTTCTAAATGATCGAATTTTGACTCAGTATTTCTCAAAATAAAGATCTTTTAAAAATATTACTATTGACTAAAATGAAAACTTTGTTAAAATATCTGTAGCATATTAGTAACACTCGTGTTCACCTTTGTTCTCAGAATGAAAGAGTGAGTTCTTTAAGAACAGAAAAGAAAGAAGTCCCCAGTGATTGTATGGTGTCTCATTTCAAGATAAAGTGGTTTGATTTTCATGAGAATTTTAATGAAAAAAAAAATCAATAGAGCGAAACACATTCTCAGGGCAAAATTTTAAATGGTGTTACAAATAATATTTACAGTGTCTGTTCCACAGTTAAGTTTGAAATTCTTGTACAAACACAATTTTACCTTATTAAAATTTCAGCTAACATTTTCCAGGGTGGAGGAGGGCGAAGGTGGAAAAATTGGAACAACTGCAATAGAATAACAACACAAAAATTTTAAAAAAAGATAAAATAAAATTTCAGCCAACACCAAAGGATGTACATGAGTATGTGCAGGTTGGAAGAGAGAATATATGAATCATTTGAATTTTGATTAATGATAATCATTTTTAGTATTAACAACAATATAATTGAATTATACATGTTTATTTACCAATGTCTATCATTATACTTTTGTATAATTCCCAGTCAGGGCACGTGACTGGGTTGCAGATTGGGTCATGAGAGAAGCAACCAATTGATGTATCTCTCACGCATCAATGTTTCTCTCCCTCTCTTTCTCCCTCCTTCTCTTCTTAAATAAATAAAATCTTTTTTTAATTTTTTTAAAATATCTTTATTTTTTATTTTTATTATTTTTTTATTTGTCTTTAGAGGTGTAGGGGAGAGGAAGAGGGAGAGAAATATCAATGTACGGTTGCCTCTCGTGTGTCCCCTGCTGGGAACTGGCCTGCAACCCAGGCATGTGCCCTGACTGGGAATCGAACCGCGATCCTCTGGTTCGCAGGCCCGCGCTCAATCCACTGAGCTACACCAGCCAGGGCTCTAAAATCTTTTTTTTAAAAAGAAAGATTATAAAGTTGGTACATCTATTAAATTTTTAAGTATACATTTAAATAAGATACATTTCCTTAGCTATGATGATTTCTGTGACTCTAATGTATAGCTGAAATCCGTACTTGTCAGAAAAAGAAGTCAGTATTGGTTAATAACTTTTCATGCAACCCCAGCTCATCATCTCTGACTTTACATTGTAAAATAAGAAATAACTGTTACTCTATTAACTATGATCTGTCCTGCTAATGATAATAGAGAAACAGAGTCCTGTCTTATGAATCTGCTGATTATTTATAATGGCTATATTTTTATTTTAGCAAGGGGCACTATTTAACTCAGGTTCAGATATTAGATTGCCATTTCTGTGCATTTGATAATTATCTTATAATTGTTGTTATGTGTGGTTATAACATTCTTTAAAAAGTGGCTGGCCCATAGTAGGTTCTTTATTAATTAGAAGAATTCTCACTAGCCGTTAAAAAATGAATCCCCATATCTCTGTGGCTTACTCCATTTGAAGTGTATTCCTTGCTCACCTTTGATGGTGGTGTACACAAACCTGCCTTCTCAACACCTCTTCTTCAAGGGGTGACTCAAACATCCAGGCTTCCTCCGTTGGCCACTTTCTTGATCCTGGACTTCTCTGCTTTTAGCATTTGAATTAGACACAGAGTGTACAAAATGATTTTAAGTGTCAGGATTAGGGGAATTGTGTATCTCTTCTGTTCACATCCCTTTGCTCAGTCCATTCTAATTCCAAAAGGAGTTGGAAATGGAATTTTTTCTGTTTTGGGGAAAAGAAAACTAGACTGGTACACATCAACCTAGTTTCATCCAAATAAAGGCAAAAATATGTTGGGTAAATGAATCTACTGATCCTCTTTCTAGTTTTTAAAAATGCTTGTACATTAGGTAAGAGTTCCTCAGAAACTTTGTTTCATGGTGGAATGTGCACTTAAGAAAAAAAATCTGGTATACAGAAGTAAGAAATTAACTCTACTTTGCTTTCTCCCTTCTTTTCTTCAGGAAGGAAAGATGGTATTTCTGGATTAACATAATATAGGGAATTTAAAAATCACTATTATAGAAACTATAATTATGTAATAATATTCCTACTTGAATATTAACCATTTTACTAGTATTTGAGCAGTTGGAAGAAATTACTAAAAAAGATATGCTAAAAGATGGATCTAATCAAATTGCTAGTTGCTAATTAATATAAACAGTATTATTTTTATTCTAAATTATGAGACATTGTCTGATAGGAGAAAATTTCTACTTACCCCTCCTGGTTATTTTGTCGGGTTAATTAAATTGACATGACAGATTAATAAGATAGAAATATGATACTGTTCTAAGTGACTAGAACAGGCAGCTTTTATACATATTACACAAATAAATAATGAATTTGTGAAAAACTATCATGACAAAGATACTTAGGCATGGCTACTAATTAGTGAAAGAACTAAACAGTTTGTTTACACACTCTTTTCTGTCCTGAATTCCTATATCTGGCAATAAGGATGCCCCTGTACCTCTTAGATCAGGGAGATTACCATTCACATGAAATATTTATTTTCTGTTTTCAGGGTGACAGAGAGGAGAGTCGGAGTGTCCTCTTTGCACAAACTGTTTCTTAAGCAACTTAAATAAAAATATGTGGATATATCTCCTTGGGCAAAGGAAATAAAGGAAAGGACAAATAAATGAGACTACATCAAATTAAAAAAGCCTCTACATGGTTAAAGAAAACATCAACAAAATGAAAAGGGAATCAGCTGTATGGGAAAACATACTTGCCAATGATACATTGGGTAAGGGTTTGATCTCCAAAATATATAATGAACTCATATGACTCTGCATCAGGAATATAAATAATCCAATTAAAAATTGGGCAAAGGATCTGAACAGACACTTCTCCAAGGAGGACATACAGAGGGCCCAGAGATATATGAAAGGATACTCAGCATCACTATCCATCAGAGAAATGCAAACTAAAACCACAATGAGATACCACTTCACCCCAGTCAGAATGGCCATCATAAACAAATCAACAAGCAACAAGTGCTGGTGAGGTTGTGGAGAAAAGGGAACCCTCATGAATTGCTGGTGGGAAGGCAAATGGCACAGCTCTGTGGAAAACAGCATGAAATTTCCGCAAAAAACTAAAAATGGAACTGTCTTTGATCCAGCAATTCCACTCCTGGGATTATACCTTAAGAACCCTGAAACACCAATTAAAAACAACTTATGCACCCTTATGGTCATTGCAGCATTATTTACAATAGCCAAGTGCTAGAAATAGCCTAAATGCCCATTAGTAAATGAGTGGATCAAAAAACTGTGGTACATTTACACCATGTAAATGCCATTCACAATGGAATTCTATGTAGCAGGGAGGAAAAACGAACTCCTACCTTTTATAACAGCATGAATGGACCTGGAGAGTGGTATGTTAAGTAGGGAAAGACAAATACTATATGATCTCACCTATAAGTGGAACCTAATGAACAAAACAAACAACAGAGCAAAATAGAACCAGAGGCGTGGAAACAAGGAACAAACTGACAGTGACCAGAGGGGAGGGGAGAGAGGGATATAAGGGGAAAGAAGGGGAAAGGTCTAGTCAAGGAACATGTGTATAAAGGACTCATGGACATGGACAACAGGGTGGGAATTAGCAGTGGGAGCAGGGGCGGAGGCTTGACAGGGCAGGGAAGAACAATGAGGGGGGGAAACTGGCACAACGGTATTGGAACGACAATAAAAAAATTGCATTAATATGCCAAAGTATCACATCTTGTAGGAGCCTGCCCAGGATGCCATTAAAATCAAAGTATAACAAAAACAACAAAAAATAGAAGACAAAAGTACATGCAATTTTGTATTATCTTCCAAAGAACATAATTTTCTTTATACATCTTTTTTCTCTGCTATGAATAAATAGATTTCATTAGAGAAAAGTGCAAATGCATTGTCAGTGTTCCAGATTCTCAATTATTTTTATTATTCCACCACTACCTTGAATGTGAAGTTGAAATAATATTAGTAAAAGTAATTGGTATTATGTTTTATATTCCATACACAAAACCCTAAGGGTCATTGAAGTAACCCTCAAAAAATATTTTGTGTTTTCAAAAGTGTCACTAAAATGGAATAATCATGAAAATATGAAATGATTAGTTAAATGCACACATTCCTATAATTTGGTAGATCTTGTTAAGTGGAAGTTCTGTTTAAACTCTATACCTATAGGTGATCCAAAGTTAACAACAACAAAAAAATAAACAAGCATTAATTTTTGTACTTTGATGGACAAATATTCAAATGTGGGGCTCATGGAGGCGAAGGCCTGCCTGGCAGTTCTCAGCTTCAGTGCTTGGGAAATAACATTTTTTTCTTTATGTTTTCCAAAGGCATCTATAAGGTAGCCCCAGATGGAGAAAGCCTGAATGCTGAGAGGTGACATGAATGCTTCTTGTCATTATCTCTTATCTTTCTCTTCCTCTTTCTCTCACCATTATACAATAATATTAGGAAATGTATGGAAGAAAAAGTTATTTCCCTTTACTATTCTAGGTTCTTGGCTGAATGAGGCAGATTAACAGGAAAAATAAAAAATAAAACATATAAGTTTAACAATAACTTCCTACATACATTGGGGATACCCAGGAAAACTGAGAAACTCATTGAAAGGATGGAAGACATCATCTTAAATACCATTTCTAGCTAAAGACAAAAGAAGGTTTTGCAGGGTGTGGCAGCCAGTTACAGAGGGATATCCGGAAGTGAACAGTAAACAAGGTATGACTTTTACAAAGATTTAAGTCAGTTGCCTTCTCCATTAATAAAAGTCTCTAGTGAGTTACTCATCTTTCTCTTCTTGGTGGAGAGAGGGACACACCCTAACAAATGGGGATTGTTCTTACAAATGTAAAATTTATCTTGTGAAAGGGCAACTTCTACTTGGTTTTCAGAGCTTCTACCAAAGAGGCATAGTTTGGGGAGCAAAATTCTGCTCTCTTTCAGACACATATCATAATGTTGCTTCATCTTGTAACACAGGTGTCTAGTTTCAAGGGACTTAACTTACTTTGAATTTCTAAATTTCTAAGAAGAAGAAGAGGAAGAGGAAGAAGAGAAGAAGAAGAAGAAAGAGAGAGAGAGAGAAAGAAAGAAAGAAAGAAAGAAAGAAAGAAAGAAAGAAAGAAAGAAAGAAAAGAAAAAAAAAACACTTAACCAAAGTTCTTTATTTTATTCTCAATTTTTTCTTAGTTATCCAAAAATTTCTTGGAGTTAGAAAGGAACAAAGCAGTAAGAGAATAATCAAGTGTTCAAGAAAATAATCTGTTGTTGCAAAAACAAAATACTAAAGTAACCGCTTCCTAAATTATCATACTGAGAAATAAGGTAAACTCAGTGGTTATGCATCCTCGCCTTCAGAAGCGGTATAGAAGGGCTTGCTGGAGGGGCTCTGCAAACAAGCTGCCAGGTGAGGGGGCACTTGCCAAGTCTGGCAGCTGCTTTTGGCTGCTGGTTCAGTTCTGGCCCTCACCTCCTTCCTTCAGCCTCACCTGACTGTTTCTGTTCATATTGTGTGGACATTTCTGTCTATTGTTTCAAATGCACAGCCTTTATCAATTTAGCTCTTTTTTATACTTAAATCTTTGCTCTTGCTAGTGTGCCTGTTAAAACTGAGTTACAAATAAAGAAATGTTTTGTTTTGTGTTTAAATACTGTTACTATGCTTGTCCCTACAGATCATTTGTCTGTAGGAACCCTCTTTAGTCAAGAGATATCTACTTCTAATATGTACACCTGAACTCTTACTTCAATGTTGTTTTTAGGACTAGTCTCAATAATTATTTCCATTCCAATCATAAGAGGCCAACTTGTTCTATGTCTGTGTCATTATTCGTTACAAACATATATACTGGACACATATTGCATGCATGAAAGCCCTGTTTAGGGCATTCGGGATGTATCAGTGAGCACGGCAAACTCACTTCTGGACTTTATAAAGTATGTGGATGTAGATGGAAGATGAAATGAGTCATAACAGTTAACACTCACAACTTACTAAGTGCCAGACACAGTTCTAAACAATCGGTATAGTTTATATAATTTAATTCTCATTACATACATATGTGAGCTAGAAAAAATTATTTTTCCTCCTACCACTTTCAAATTCTTCTGGCTAGACTAATAATCAAATAAACATGAGAGATAAATTGGAGAAAAAATGCCCAAATTTATTAAATATCTTCACAGGGTGTTTCTATATGAACTTGAAGCCTGAGGACAGATCAGACAATGAAGGCTTTTATGCCATCATCAGGAGCTAAGAAGGGATGTGGTGGTTGGAAACTCAAAGGGTAGAAAGGTTCAGATCCAGCCATCCCAAGATGTGCCTCAAGGGTATGCAGATTACTTTGAGACAAAGGCAATTTTAGCTTTAGGTTCAAGAGAAGCATCTGCCCCTCCCTTTAACTATCTAGAAGAACTGAATTAGGGGCTTTGTCCATAATAAGAGATTAACAGAGATGACCTCTTTTGACTTATCTACAGGGCAGGGCAAACCTCTGTTAGTAAAATTCTGTCCTAATTATCTTGCAATGGCCCTTTGAAGCCCCTGAAGCACATTACCTCATCCTTAGCTCAAAACATCTTACATACCACAATCCTCCTTTCTATCTCTGAACCTCTCTTGCTATTGGGTCTCTGACTCTCTCCTGTATGCAATGTTCCCATACATATGTGTGTACTACATTTAGTTATTTTCTCTTACTAATCTGCATCTAGTCTACTTGATTATTAGACCAGCCAGAAAAACCTTGAGGGTAGAGGAAGGTTTGTTCCTCCCCAAGAGAGTCAATTCACATGGAGATAGGAAAACAAATGTTTGGTAAATAAATGCTTGCCCAGCCTCTTTACAATGGGGCATTGAGAGGACTTTGATCAAACAAGCACTGGGAGGTTCCTCCCTATCACACTAGTTGGTATCAAATTATGGTATCTATGACAGTAGCTTCTTTCTTGGAGCAGGTTCTCTATCTAAAATTATTTTAAGCAGTTGGAGGAAGGTCAGAGTTTCTAAGACTTTTGTTCCTTAAAAATAAACCCACTTAAAATAATCACTATCCCCACCCCCTCTCAAATACCCTGGGGTCACGAACTCTGCTTACCCTCACATTTGAGATTAATTTCCTTTACAAATGAGGAACCTGAGGCAGAGTATTTGAGCAACTTTCTTAAGGTTTGATATCTACTGTGCGGTTTTAAACCCTAGCAGTCTGAGTCCACCAACCAGGGAAGAGTAGAGTATCACCTGAAGACTTGGGTGTGTGATAAACGTAATAAAGGAAGAAGGCCTGGGTTTATGAAAGTCACTAACAAAAGGAACCATACAGAATCTCATAGGGAACAGCTCTCTGGGGAAATACTTTTTAAGGGATCCAGATCAGCAGGGCAAAGTTAGTACTAGAGATGGAGACTAAAATCAAGGATGACTGTGGTCTGGATTGTGAAAGGGGGACCAGGGATGAGTTTATGCATTTAAGAGAAAGTTTTTGAAAAAGGAATTGAGAAGATTCAGTGACTGTTTTGACATGTGGTGGGGGACAGTGGGTGTTTTAGGGTAAATTGCATCCTGCCAATATTCATGTGTTGGAGTCTTAACCCCTAATTTTTCAGAATATGTCTGTATTTGGAGACAGGTCTTTAAAACGGTGATTAACATATAATGAGGTGGCATGGGCAGGTTCTAGTCCAATATGACTGGTGTCTTTATGTGAAGAGGGGAATAGGACACAGACACACACAGAAGGAAGACCATGTGAGGACACAGCAAAAAGGCAGCCATCTACGCATCAAGTGGAGAGGACTCAGAAAAAAAACTAAACCTGCCAGCACCTTGATCTTGGACTTCCAGCCTTCAGAACATTAAGAAAATAAGTTTCTGTTGTATAAACCACCATACCAATGATATTTTGTTATGCCATCCATAGATGTCTCTCTTCTGGGACTCAGAACAGAGTAGAAATAGGGAAATGAAGGGGAAAAAAGTACAACCACTTATTTATTGTGTTCCAGGCATTATTATAAGCCCTGTAGACCTAGCAAACTAATCAGATAAAAATCAGACTCAAACAGGTTCTTTTACACTAATGTTCATAGAAGCATTGTTCATAACAGCCATATGTGGGAAACCATTCAAATGTTCATCAACAGACAAATGGATCAATACAAGGTGGTATATACAAATAATGGAAAATTATTCAGCCTTAAAGAAATAATATGCTGATAGATGCTGCAACATGCACCATGGAAACATGCTAAGTGAAATAAGCCAGACACTAAAGTATATCCATTGCATAATGCCACTTATATGAGGTATCTAAAGTAGGAAAATTCATAGAGACAAAGTAGAACAAAGGTTACTAAAAGTTGAGGAGAGGAGATGTGGAACTAGTATATAATGAGCACAGAATTTCTGTTTGGGATGATAAAAAAAGTTCTGGAAATAGATGGCGATGGTTGCACAACATTGCATATATGCTTAATGCCACTGAATTGTACACTTAAAAATGGTTAAATGGTAAATTTCATATTATGTAAAATACCACAATGAAAAAAAAAGTCTTCCCTTAAAAATGTTACTTCGAATGGGGAAAGCACATCACAAACAATAAGATGAAGATAAATCTTGAGGAAACTCAATAAAGCAGTTAATTTTTAGTGAAGTGCATGTGTGTGTACGCACACGCACAATGTGGGTATCAGAGGAGGGGTTGAAATTTTGCTAAAATACCCAGGTAAGTAAGAGGCTTGATGTTGGTTCCCACCCTCAGGAGTTCTCTGGGCTAGTTGAAATTTGGCCCTTGACAGGGAGGGCAAATAAAGATGGGAGAAAGAAGGAGGCCCCTTCAAATTGGTGGTATTGATAAGCAAGGGTATTTACATACAAGGCATTCTTGGGCAGCCACAGATGAGTAGATCTCCATACTGGCAAACCAGAATCGTAGGAATTTAGGTCTTAAACAGGTTTAAATCACATATACTGTTGAGATGGTTTCAATATCATACTGCTCTCTCAGGCCCAAGTCCTCGAAGGGGCTCCCTCATTGGGAATAGTGGGCAGAAAACACTTTCCAAGGGCAGGGGCAGGAGGTGAGGAGCCTCTGACTGTCCGGGTCCCACTTGGGGGTCAACTGTGCCATGCACTCTCAATGACCTGCTCAACACCTGAGAAGAGTTTGTCCCAGGCATTGGAGCAGCTTCTTAATGGCTCTGGGAACAGGGGAGGACTGTGCACAGTTGAAGGAGAAAGGTGGTAAGGTTAGAAACGTAACAGGGACCTAGAACACATGGGATCTTTAGAACATTTTAAAAACATCTGTTTTTGTTTTGTTTTCTTTTACTCTGAAAGAAATGAGAAGATATTCTGAGCAGAGTCATATTTCAAGAGACAACAATTGGAAACCCACTGATGGTATATCCTTGTATCTTTCTTTACAAATGTTTGTATCATGGTCTGGAAATGTTAATATGTGTCTCTGTAAAGCTGGTAACAGAGCAGGGTTGGCACTCATGTTTTCTGGGTCATGCCTACACAATATATCCTATGTTATCATTGCTCATTACACACTCAGAGGAGTATATACATAGCAGTTGTTCAATGAAGGTAATTTTTAATTGATTATGACTATGTCAAGCAGTTAATGTAATTTAACTTGCCTCATGAAATTAACAGGAAATATGCTTTTAAATATACCTGTATACCTAAATCACCTATATTTAGGTCTATGTCTATTCTATCTATCTAGGTATATACATGTGTGTGCACATGTAAATAACCCACATTTACTAATATGTGCATGCATTGTATATGCTTACTTTGTATTCATATGTAGATATTTATATCTATAGGAAAATTATAAATATGTAGTAGAAAATATTAAGAGATATATCTAAATAAACATTAATACTACATTGGTGTATATACGTGTGTATCATACTTCCAGACTTACTTGTATGCATATACATATATAAACATTATCTAAGCATGAGATCTGAGTGTTGTGTAGTTTAAGGTGAGCCAGATCATTCTAGTTTGCCCATAGGGTTGTAAATACTCACCTGGGAGAAAAAAGGTAGAAGAATAAAGGCTGAGTGTTTGGGAACCAAAACAGAAATAGCTGTATTCAAATTAGTTTTTGCTCTCCAATGAAATGTTTAATTATGTTAACATTTATTTGCCCAAGTTTTCTTTCTTTTGGCTCATATGTGCATAGTTACCATAATAATTTCTTCATTAAAATATGGGAAACATTTTTTTTCATAAATAGTTGACGTTTCTATCTTTCATCTACTTCCTATTTATTTTTTGTGTGTTCTTTGAAAATACAATCACAAATGTTGCTTTTATAAATCCTTTAGGTCAATGACATGTGAATCTGAATTACTTTTCAAGAGCATATTTCAAAGTATTTCGGGCAAATTGTCAGTTTTGAAAAGCACTGCAATCAACTGCTACAAAAACAGAGAAGACTAAAATGACAGACAAGTTTCAGTCCATTGCTTTCCAACAGGATGACAATGACTGTTGCCAGAACTCTTGTCTGTATTGAACGGACACACCACACAGCAATACAGAAATGGGATTTGTTTTAAAAGGCGCTTCTAAGCCGTTGAGTTCCTGGGATGCTCAGTCTGGGTTCTAGAATTTTCATTGAAAATATTACCAGTAACAGTTAGTGAGGCAGTTTTCAGACACAAGCACAGGTTTATGCTGATGTGCGTTGTATTCCACAACACTAAGAAGATCTTATAGTAAGAACCAATGAGTGAGTGCTTTTTGTAGAAACTTGTTCTTAATTTTTCCCCCTTTTATTTTGCTTGTCACAGGTGTTTTATTATATAATCTCTCTTTTCAGCAAATTCAAAGACTTTTGACCCCTGTAAGTGTTCACAAACCCTTTCCCATTCTCATTGCTTTCCCTTTGGTATTCCATCCTTCCTTGTTCTATTTTGGATTTTCTAGTCTCTGAAAATCCACCAATTTGTGTCTGCAGAGAATCCAAAGTGAGTGCAATTAAGTTGTAAATCAAGTGAAATAGCAGAGGATTATCAACCTCAGTTAGATCCAGGTGCTGGGCAGTTGCTGCCGACATAAACCTGTTATAGTCCTGTTTCTGCATGAGTAGGGCACACGTGCTAACTTGCAGACCTTCTGGTTCTCAGGCCCTCAGCTCAACACATCACTGTCCAATCCACAGAAGACACTACGTTTTCTTCTGCTGAACTCCAGTGGGTGATGATGCCGTAATTTCTGTTGAGGCGTCCATTGATTTTGCTGAGAAGCCTTTTAAGAAGTCAGGGAAAATAAGGTAAGTCCTTGGGAACCATAGTACAGGGGCTTCAAGGGGAAGCAGAACACATATTCGATGTCTTAAGTTATTGTCACAAGTTCTTACATCCAGCTTAAATATCAACACACACCCACACACACACTACAGATAATGCATGGATACAATTCCAGAATAGTTCTCATGTTTACTTGGTCAAAAGTTCGTAAATAATGGAAGTAAAACCAATGAATCATTGAAGTAGTAATGAGTAAAATTTATTGTGCACATACCACAAAGACAATTTGCAAGCCAGGACCACCTCAACGAAAACATGGAAGGAGGCTGAGGAGTATGTTGTTTTAAAGCATTTTATAGTGAGGAGGCAATGAGTTACTGTATTCTTCACAGTAATTGCTTATATTAGAATCTTCTTAAATCCTAGGGAATTGGTTAGTAGTTACCAGAAATCAATTCTGGGAGGCAATGTTAAGTTTCTCTTATGATTTCCAGAGGCATAAACAAGAATTAACCCAGGTCAAGAAGCTTGATTAAGCTTTGCTTGCATGCCTAACCTGGTTTTGTGTGCTCAGGGAATTTTTAAGGCTCGTCTGTATCTGTTTCCTATTTTACTAACTTCTAATCCCACTTATGAGATTGATATAACATTTTATCAGTACGTAGTGGAGGCTCAGCTGTGCTGTTGGTAACCCAGCTCTTCTCTCATCATATTGGCTCGTTGTCTTTTCTTCCTTGATCTTCACCTGTGTCTAAAATTGAACCAGCTCAGCTGTTTTCACCTGTTTGGCCACTGGGATAGGAACTGCAGAAACTTCTCAGTCTCGTTTTCAATGATTAAAATTCCACACTCATAACAGTCATTATGGCCTGTGTTTTCATAGCTTCAGTTTATGATTTTCCTAGTTTGTTGCTTTATGGGTTATAATGTTACGGAGAAATGAAACGATCCAGACGCAGGGAGTTCACAAAGCACGACTCTTTATTACACTCGTGGTCCCAGAGGAGGCAGTCTCCAAATTCTGGCCCCCGATCTCAGGGAAAAACTGTTCTTTTAAACATCTTACAGTCTGACTTCCGCAGCAGGTGCGGTCGTAAATCTTAACTCCCTTTCCCCCTTTCTTTGATCTATTTCTTTAATCGGGGAGGGGGCTCAGAATAGGTCTTGTATCCCGTTATATCTTTTCTTATCAATAGGACTCGTATTCTGCTACATTTCTTTTTACATCAATAGGACTATTTCTTTTCTATATCAATAACCACAGTAGAAATTAGGAAGGTCTCATATGCCCTTTTCAAGTTGGCTTGGGGCAGGTGTCTAAATTTACTGGTAGATTGATTCTTTTTAAAATTATAATTTGTTGGTGCTCTGGAAAGTTTGTAAACCACCACCAGGTTTACTAAATGAGAGTATCTTTCAAATTACACAAAGTGGTTATCTCTGAGTCCTTCCTGAACTGCTTGACAACAATTCTTATTGGTTGCAGACATCTGGAATTTTATCCTTTAATGACACCAACCATTTTACAGGCAGAGACATCCTCAGATGTATATAAATGGCCATAATCATATAAGTATTACTTATACTTACTGAATTAGAATTATAATAAAATAAATAATCAGTTCTAAATGTATTAAAGCATAGAATAAAATTCATACTAACAAATAAATGACAGATATCTACACATACCTTTTTATCTCAGTGCAAATATTTGTGGTGGTATGAGAGGGGCATGAAGTACATTAGTATATTAAGTAACTTTGAGAGCTGGGGAATGAATAGTAACTGGAGAAAAGGAATCAGGAAATGTAGGCCAGGTGTACAGAGCCTAGGGCTAATTTTAGATGCTATGAAATTATGTTCTGACATAAACACTTAAGCAAAACTCATCATGTGACATGTGAGGAAACAGTGTTTACTAAAATCAGTATACACAGTGGTGACAAATAATAAGCTCCCAGAAGTGAAATCTTTTGTAAACATAATTATACAGGTGTAAGAAGATGAAATTAAAAATATATCTAGCTGGCCCTGTTTATCATTCTCAGTTTCCTATGGGACAAAATTTTCCCTGATATTAGAAAAAATGTTTAAGGAAGGTTAATGTACTTCCAAGTAGATACGCAATTTATGCAGATAGAAAAATAATTCCTTCCTGAAAATAAAATTAATTTTTAAAGAATACCTTCTAATCAGGAGTGAAAAAGCCCTCAGTAGGTTGTTGTCTTTTACACTGGGTTATGTCAAAATTATAGGCACAACTGCTAAAATTTCTGCTTTCATCTAAGTCAGACTTTGTTAAAATGGCGTAGGCATTGAAATGACTATTGAATACACTGTATAAATCTGTCAAAGCCAGAATTGTTAATCTATATAATCATCCAACCTGTCATTATATTCTCTCTTCAAAAAATTGAAAATCAGAGGAAAATGTCATTCTGGTATAATTGAGATTATGTTTATTCACAGAGTGTTTTGTTTTCTTATATGCTGCCAGACATCTGGATAAAGACTGAAAATTTTAGCAAATAATTAACATCTTTCTACATATCTAAATGTTGATTGCATTTTGTTTCACTCTAAATATTTGATAAAATTTAGTTTTAGCTACAAAATATATATTCAGTGTCCCCATTATCTTTGAAGTTATTTTTCACTCTAGCTTTCCAAAGTTAGGATATGGTTTCTTTTGGAAAAAGAGAGTAAATATAGGATGGAATTTTAGAATGGGAAGAAAGTAAAATAATGTTGGCCAACATTCATATTTGTGGCTAATAATTTTATGAATAAAAAGGTCATTTTAAAAAATCATATGTGGTATTTAATATCAAGGACCTCTGCCTTACACAATAAATGCCCTTTAACTTTTCCTCAGTAAAACAGCCCTGCCCTGGCTGGGTGGCTCAGGTGGTTGGAGCATCGTCATGTACCCCAAAAGTTTATGGGTTCGATCCCTGGTCTGGGCAGATATCAGAGGAAACCGATTGATATTTCTCCCTCACATCAATGTTTCTCTCTGTTTCTCTGTGTCTCTCTTTCTCTCTAAAATCTATTAAAAACCACGTCCTCAAGTGAGGATTAAAAAAATACTAAACTCTAAGACCATTACAATTAAAATGAGAAATTTTACAAGGGACCAAGGGACTACATGTAAGTCTCATTACTGTGTTGCACATTCTTTGAAGTTCTACTGATTGGAATAGTAAAATAAAATAAATTATTTGATGCAAAAATTTCAAAATGAAAGAAGATATATTTTGCTGAAGATATGATTTATCATGCATATTGAATAGAACACTTTAGAATATAGAAAAATGTAATGTGTTAGCTGCATAAACAATTTTATGTCTATTATAATTGAACTTAAACATGAAAATGAAACACATATACTGTCCCATTTATGTAAAAATAAAATAAAATAAATTGTAGTTAAGTAGTTGAAATAAAGTCCATATGAAGTTGTATAATGCAACAAAAAAATTGGCAAAAGAAATACATCAGAGTAAGTACAAAGTAACTATGCAATATCAAAAAATATAAAGCTGACTATCACAAGTCCTTCCCAACTTAATATACATTTTTAATAAAAGTAAAACAGTATTTTGTCTTTAAACAAGATCATCTTAAATATATGTTAAATAATAAGTATTTGAAAGCAACCCAGAAACCTTAAAAAGAAGAATGTCAATCAGGAGTTTTGTTTTATTAGTCATTGAAACATTCTACAAGTTCACCTTAAAGAAATGTGTACTATCTTGGCAAAAACCACACAAATAAAGCAATGCAACAGAATAAAATATCCAGAAATTTATTATAATATACATAATTATATATAAAATAAAAGCCATTTTTATTTAGTTAAAAAGGATAAATTGTGTAATAAAACTTGAAAATAGACTATTTATCTAGAAGTTTGCAGGCTACAGATTAACACATAACTTAAAACAAAAATGATGCTAGAAAATCTGGGAGAAAGAGTCTATATGTGCTATAAAGAAGTCAGTAAATCTTGAAAAGTTAGGACTAAGGAATCAGGATGTAATCAATAAAAGTTATCTGCATGTATGTATATATATATATTCATATGTATATATGGGGATATTAAAATTATTGTATGACCATTTATACTATTGAAAAATGATATTAAGTTGGTAACATGAATGTCATACGTAAGATTGAAAATGAACTGCCATCTATAATGCACAAGAGCTCCTCTTACATTTAAAGCAATTTTAGTAAGCAGCATATGCTTGATTTTTTTATCTATGATTATTTTTTTAAAAGATTGTATTTATTTATTTTTAGAAAGAGGGAAATAGAAGGTGAAAGAAGGGGAGAGAAACATCTATGTGCAGTTGCCTCTCGTGCATCCCCTATTGGGGACCTGGCCCACAACCCAGGCATATACCTTGACTTAGAATCAAACCGGTGACCCTTTGCTTCGCAGTCTGGCACTCAATCCATTGAGCTACACCAACCAGGGCTAATTAATTTATTTTTAACTAATAGATACGTGCCACTTACATGTAAAGTAGTTGCTGATTTTGGTTTTATGTGTTTTATTGTACTATTATGTCATTTGTTACATCGATTTATGTAATTTTTTTCTGTATTATTTTTTCCTTCTTTTGAAATAACTATATTTCCTGTTCTTTTATTATTTCAACCATAGATCAGTTTTGGTAAAGGCAAAAAAATTTCTAGTGGTTAAACTGGAGATACCAAAATAAATAATGAACTTCTTACAGTTATTATATATATATCATTTTCAAGAAAATACTGACATCTTAAGAGAATTTATTCTATTTAGTGACTTTCAAGCCTTTTGATTATTTGTATATTTTAACCTCATATGTAGTCTGATAGTTTTATATAATATAAATTTATTTATATTTTTATATATATTTATATTTTCTATTTCACATCATTTATTATTGCATACCTCTACTTACTTCTGGTATACTTTTTATTGATCCAAAGAAATTCCCTTATACTTTATAGTAATTGCTACTTTTATTATGAAAAACATCTATATTTCATTTAACAATTAAAAATATCTGTGTTGGAAATAAAAGTATATATTGGTAGTTATTTTCTTTAAGCAATTTCAAGATATTTTTGTTCTGTATTCAGTTTTTTGTTTTAAATATCCTATAGTTCTTTTGAAGAAATATGACTTTTCTGAAAACCCAAAGATGTGGTTTTCTGAACTCTTACATTGGTTAGGGTTTGAACTGTAAACTAAGATACAGCTTGATGGCTTGATAACTTTCAGCAGTTTTGCAGACTTCCAGCTATTTTTAATTCAATTATCGTGTCTCTGATAGTTTATCCTCTTTCATCTTGGATTCCAATATAATTATTTTTGATCTCCTCACTTTAAAAAATTGTTTTTACTCTTTTTTCCCTCTTGTTTTTAACCTGTGAACTTTTCTTTAATTTAAAAAAAATATTTTTTTTTTTTGCTTCTGATTTTTATTGAATTTATTGATGTGGCATTGGTTCCTTAAATTATATAGGTTTCGGGTGTACAATTCTATAACACATCATCTATGTATTGTGTTGTGTGTTCACCACCTCAAGTCATCTCTTTCCATCATCATTTGTCTCCCCTTTACCCTCTTCTACTTCCTCATTCCCCTTTTTCCTTCTGGTGATCACCGTACTGTTATCTGTCCAGGAGTTTTTGTTTGTTTGTTCATTTTTCTTAATCCCTTTATCTTTTTTACCCAGCCACCCAACTCTAGCCACTCTGAAATCTTTCAGTTTATTGTTCTCTTTATTTATGAATCTGTTTTTATTTTGCTTATTTTGTTCATTAGGTTACACATATAATTGAAACCATACAGTATTTGTCTCTCTGACTGGCTTATTTCACTTATAATAATGCTCTCTAGGTCCATCTATGCTGTCACAAAAGGTAAGAATTTCTTCTTTTCTATTGTCTTTTTCTTCTTTTTGCATTTCATCGTGTAAAGACACCACAGCTTTTTGATCCACTCATCTACTGATAGGCACTTAGGATGCTTCCAAATCTTGGCTATTGTAAATAACACTGCAATGACACAGGGTTGTGTATATACTTTCAAATGAGCATTTTGGGTTTATTTGGACATATTTCCACAAGTGGAATTTCTGGGTCATAATGTAGTTACATTTTTAATTTTTTGAGGTAACTCCATACTACTTTCCACAGTGGCTGCACCAGTATGCATTCCCACCAACAGTGCAGGAAGGTTCCTGTTTCTCCACATCTTTGCCAGCTCTTGTTCTTTGTTAATTTATTGGTGACAGCCATTTTTACAGATGTAAGGTGATATCTCATTGTGTTTTCAATTTGCATTTCTCTAATGATTAGTAACATTGAGCATCTTTTCATATGTTCATTGGACATCTGTGTGTCCTCCTTGGAGAAGTAACTGTTCAGGTTCTTTGTCCACTTTTTAATTGGATTGTTTGTTGTTTTGGTGTTGAGTTCTTTAAGTTCTTTATGAATGTTGCATATAAACCCCCTATGACATATATTATTGGTGAATATGTTTGCCCATTCAATGAGTTTTTTTTTTTTTATTTTGTTGATGGTTTCCTTTGCTGCGCGAACCTTTTAGTTTGATATATTCCCATTTGTTTATTTTTTTCTCTCATCGTCGTTGCCCAAGGAGATAGATCTATATATCTGTATCTACATCTACATCTATCTATATCTATCTTGCTATGGAAAATGTCTGAGATTTTACTGTTATGTTGTCTTCTAAGGTTTTATTGTTTTGAGTCTAATAATTAAATCTTAATTTCATTTGGAATTTATTATCATATGGTATAAGAAGGTGTTCTAGTTTTATTTTTCTGCACATATCTGTGCAGTTTTCTCAATACAATTTATTGAATAAACTATCTTTACCCCATTGTATGTTCTTTCCTCCTTTCCACAATTGGCTATAAAGGTGTGGGTTTATTTCAAGGTTCTATTCTATTCCATTGATCTTTATGTCTGTTTTTATGTCAGTAGCATGCTGTTTTGATTACTATGGCTTTGTAGTATAGTTTGATATCAAGTAGTGTGATTCTTCCAACTTTGTTCTTCTTTCCTAAGATTGCTGTGGCTAGTTAAGGTCTTCTGTGGCTCCATATAAATTTATGGAA
Source organism: Glossophaga mutica (assembly GCA_039655065.1). Lineage (NCBI taxonomy): Eukaryota > Metazoa > Chordata > Mammalia > Chiroptera > Phyllostomidae > Glossophaga > Glossophaga mutica. The sequence goes on from CM077305.1 coordinate 21,630,351, forward strand.
TATTTGTTCTAGTTCTGTGAAATACACCATTGATATCTTTATTAGAAATTATTTTGAATCTATAGATTGCTTTGGGGTGTATGTACATTGTAATGATTTTAATTCTCTCTGTGGAACTGTTTTCTGGATATTTATTTTGTATCCTGCTATTTTCCTGAATTCATTTATAAGTTTTAGTAGTTTTTCAGGGTTCTTTATATACAATATCATATCATCTGCAAATAGTTACAGTTTTACTTCTTCGTTTTCAATTTGGATGCCTTTTATTTCTTTTTCTTGTCTGATTGCTGCAGTTAGGACATCTAATACTATGTTGAATAAGAGTAGTGAAAGTGAACATCCCTGTCTTCTTCCCAATCTTAAGGGAAACACTTTTAATTTTTGCCCATTGAGTATGAAGTTGACTGTGGGTTTTTCATATATGGCTTTTATTATGTTGTGGTATGTTTTTTATATTCTTACTAGCTGGGATATTTTAAAAAATCTTAAATGGGTGCTGGATTTTATAAAAAAAATTACATCTATTAATGTGATCATGTGATTGTTATCCTTCATTTTGTTTATGTAGTGAATCACATTTTTTTATTTACAGATGTTGTACCAACCTAGCTTTCCCAGAATAAGTTTCACTTGATCGTGGTGTATGATCTTTTCAATATACTGCTGGATCCATTTTGCTAATATTTTGTTGAGAATTTTAACATCTATGTTCATCAGAGATATTGGCCTATAATTTTCTTTAGTCTTCTTTATCTGGTTTTGGAATCAGGATAATGCTATCTTCATAAAATGATTTGGGGTGTCTTTTCTTCTCTAGAACTTTTGGTAATAGTTTAAGAAAAATAAGTGCTAGTTCTTCTATAAATGTTTGGGAAAATTCTCCTGTGATGCCATCTAGTCCAGGACTTTTATTTGTTGAGTTTTTAATTACTGCTTTAATTTTAGTACTGCAATCAGTCAATTTAGGTTTTCTGATTCTTCCCAATTAAGTTTTGAAGATTGTATGTTTCTAGGAATTTATCCATTTCACCCAGATTGTCCTATTTTTGGCATACAGTTTTTCATAATATTTTCTTATAATCCTTTGTGGTACTTTAGTGTCAGTTGTTACTTCTCTTTCATTTCTGATTTTATTTATCTGGGCTCTCTCTTTGTCTCTCTCTTTTTTTTAATTCATGAGTCTGTTTGAAGGTTTGTCAATCTTGTTTTTTTTTTTTTTGATGAACCAGTTTTTGGTTTTATTTATCTTTTGTATTTTTTTAAACCATATTTCATTTATTTCTCCTCTGGTCTTTATTATTTCTTCTATTCACTTTCGGGTTTGATTTTTGTTCTTTTTCTAGTGCTTTTAATTGTAAAGTTAGATTGTTTATTTGAGATTTTTCTCATTTCTTGAGGGAGGCCTCTAATGTTATACATTTCCCTCTTAGGTCTGTTTTTAGTATGTCCCACGGATTTTGGATTGTTATGTTCTTATTTTCATTTGTTTTAAGATATCTTTTGATTTCTTCCTTGATCTCATTGTTCTCCTATTAACTGTTTAGTAACATGTTATTTAACCTTCATGTCTTTATGTGGTGTTCAGTTTTGTTTTGTTTTTGTTTTTGTTTTTCTTCTTGTGATTGATTTCCAGTTTAATACCATTATGGTCAGAGAAGGTGCTCGATATAATTTTCATCTTCTTAAATTTATTGAAACTTGGTTTGTATTCTAACAGGTTGTCTATCCTAGAAAATGTTCCATGTGTACTTAAAAAGAATGTATTTTCTGCTGCTTTGGGGTAAAATTCTCTGAAGATATTAATTAAATTAAATCCATCTGATCTAGAGTGTAATTTAAGGCTATGTTTCCTTGTTGATACTCTGTCTGGAAGATATATCTATTGATGTCAATGGGGTGTTAAAATTTCCTATTATGGCTTTATTGTTATCTATTTTTCCCTCTATGTCTTTCAAGATTTGCTTTATATATTTAGGTGCTCCTATGTTGAGTGTGCATGCTTACAACAGTTTTATCCACTTTTTGAATTGCTCCCTTTGTAAATAAGCAGTGTGCTTTTGGTCTCTTATTATAGACCTTGTTTTAAAGTCTATTTTGTCAGATATAAGTATTGCTATTCCAGCTTTTTAAATTTTTATTTCATAAAATATTGTTTCCATTCTTTTATTTTTAGTCTGCTTGTATCTTTCACTCTGAAGTTAGTCTCTTCTAGAGAGTATACATATATATCAGTCATGTTTTCTAATGAATTCAGCTATACTATGTCTTTTGATGGGAGCATTTAAGCCATTTATATTTAAAGTGATTTTTGATAGGCATTTATTTATTGCTATTTTATTCTTTTAACTGTATTCTTCTTAAAGTAGATTATTTAAAATTCTACATCCCTTCAAAAACTTTTGGGCATATTAGTCACAGTTAATTAAAGTCTATTACTAATAACTTCAATATCACAGTTCCATTTAGATCTGATTCTATTGTCTGTAAATTCTCTTGTTCTGAAATTTTTGAAAAATTACGTAAGTCATGAATAACACTTCTTTCTAGTGAATATTTACTAACCAAACCTTTCTAATATTCACGTAAACTGGAGACTCACTACTTTAATCCAATCTGGTACCGAATATTCTAATTCCAGGCAGGCTGTAGTTCTTATAATACTGAATTTACATCTTGGCTTGTTTGTTTTTAGTCTATAAACCATGAAGTCTCAACCAAGAGCATGAGATATTTATTTACTATTGAGAAATTCATGGGAAAACAGGATTGCTTAGTCAGTTTCAAGAGGAGCATACTGTTGTAGATATTGTACCACAATAAAAAAAATTACAGATTTAAGTAAGTAGTCAAGAAATTCAATGTAAAATGATATAATTTCATACTTAATACTGGATCTTATTTAAGGATTCTCCACAGTGAATACAATCTCATCAGAGTTAACATCTGTGAACATATTACATAAGTCATTCTTTCCATTTCATTTTGATAAATATTAATTTACTTTCTTCATATATTTGGACCTAGATAGTAAAAATGTTATATGATTCATCAAGGAATGCCAAAAGTAAATTAAATTAAATGTTATTTGTCAAATACAGTAAGCAAAATAAAAATTAAAATACTTTGTTATAAATAATTCAGAGAAAGTATCTGTGGGGGAAATCATAAATGATATGGACCTTGAAAGAAAACCTAAATATTTTCATGATAATTCAGATTTTAATACAGAAAAAACTACCTTCAATAATGGTATTAAAATATTTGAATTATTTTATTAAATGCTCAAACATTTAAAATGTATTTAGAGATATATTAGTAATGGACCATTTTGAAAGTCAAAGTATTTTCTTCAAAGGTCATTTTTGTTAATTCACAATTTTAGCTAAAATGTTGTAAGACTTTCTCTTCCATTTATTCTTCAATGATAGTGCCTTTTCGTTTATTTTCTTGGTTCAGCAAAACATAAATTCCAAAGTCTATAAAACTACAGGGGAAACAATTTTATGTCAATTTCAAGGGAAGTGTTATTTTTCCCACAATCAGAGAAAGCTAATTTTGCATCCAGTAGAGTCATGAAGAGTGACAATCTACAACATAAGGTCAATTGGGCAATATGTTTTTTAGCTATCTGAACATTGCTACATTCTTTATGCCCCTGTTGACATATTCCTGTGGTATTTTACATAGATGCAACAACTTGCACTGAAATAGAAATGTAAGCATCTTTGTTTTTTGATCTAAATGAAGATCTAAAGATCTAAATGAAGCCTACATTTTCCTATACTTTTATCACAGATCCTTTTAAAAGTAATCCTTTATTATTTCCTGTTTTCATATATAGATGTTCTCAAACTCCCACACTCACTTAGTATCACCAATACATGTAGTTGTACCTAAGGACTATATTTAATGCATTGACGATTCAAATGTTTTGAGTATATATTTCAAAGGATTGTTGTTCACCAGTTACAAAAGCTTTGATACTATCCAGGTCACTTTGTTTAAGTATTAAAAGGAACATTGGAAAGATAATTTCTCTTCATGATTGTCTGTTAACTGCTCCAAGTCCTGATGAAACTAGTAACAAGTAATGTTGCAACACTGATTTAATTTTTTAAATGATAATAAAATAAAGTATTTTATAGGCAGCAAAGTTTAATTACCCTAAATACAGTATTTAGGATCCAATCAAGGATATTTGGCCACTGTTCTGCTCTAGGAAAATTTTATAATAATAATATTGCCATAAAGTAATATAATGGCAGACAATGATGGTTCTCTCTATTGCTTATCCCAAATTCTTGATAATTTTAAAAATAAGAACCAGATTAAAATAAGATATTTCTCTGGGGCTTTCATTTTTAATATTTATCTAGGTAAATAGAAATCACCCCATATGTTAGAATGAAATATTTACTCTAAATCAAAATGCAATATTTGCAAACTAAAGTGCATTCATTTTCCTGGCCTTTCATTTGTAGATCTTAAAAATCACTAATATTTATGTAAAATAAATGTTTGTATAGGTTTTTCAACTACTAAGATAAGAACCAAACTGAGAAGAAAATGAGTGAGTTAATTTTCCAAGTGTTCCTTCCACAAGTAGACCAAAAAATTTTGCCATTTGCCATTAGACCATTTAGTTAATATTTGGTTTGAAAAAACAAGATAAAGAGATTCAGGAAAGGCTACAAAGACAATTCAAATGTTCTATTTTCACATGGTACCATGTTGTATTTTATACTTGAAATTGTTTTAATCCTACTGTTAGGTTTGTTTTACCTGGTATATTCAGAACTGAATGATTACTTGGTAATATTCTTCATTATATCATAGCTGTAAAATTTAAGATTAAAAATAAGCATAATAGGTTCGGACTTTTTTTTCATACATCTCTACAATTTTCAGAAATATATAGTAGTTTCTCTCTCTTCTATGTTTTTATCTTAAAAGGTTACCCAAAAAGCCAGCAATGTAAACTAGGTTTTTGTCAACTATTTTTACTCAAAAGCCAAGAGGTGAACCTAATCATAATAAATCTAAATTTCTCAGTGTTGGATTCAAGACTACTTTTAGATCTTTTTAGAAAGGAGTGAAGGATAGGTAGTGAGCCACGCAAGACTGGGATTAAAGACAATAGACCAACTTCTAGCATTGTGATCACGGGCAATTGAACTCACCTTTTGAATGTGCTTTGTTCATGTATAAAATTGAAGTAGTTCTATTTGTTAGTATGCTCTCAGCTAAAAGTTATAGAAAAGCCAGCTGAAAAAAGCTTTAACAGTAGGCACTTTATTAACTCACACAAGAGGGAGTTTGGGGATACTCCAGATTCCTGCTTTGAGCCAATCTGCATGCTGGCCCTGTTCCTCTCTAACTCTCCTGTTCTCATGCTCTTCGATGTGCTGGGGAAGCCACTCAGCCTGGCTTCTCTCATGGACAGAAGTTCCTGGCCAGTACCCTCCAAAGCTTCCTAAGTCATGGCCATCAAGAAAGAAATTATCTGTTTCTCTGGGTTTGCTCTTTAAGGTTGGGAAAGTACATTTCAGGAAATCTGTACCAACACCCATTGCTACAGATTTTGACCAGAATTGGGTCACATAATCATTCTAGAACAAGTTGCTGGAAGGGACTAGAACACCATGGTATCAGCCGTACCTGTCTTTTTATCAGTTCAAAATGGATATTATAGAGTCAGTATTTTAATAATTATCAAAAATTAAAATAGCATTTATAATTTGTCAGGCTTACTGCATGCCATAAAATAGGTGTTCAACACATTCAATGGTGCTAGGAGTGAGAAGGATAATGGCCGTGGCGTCTATTCAGTATTGGTTGAATTATATTTTTCATCTATCTCTGAGTTATTTGCAGACCTTCACTCTTTCAGTTATGTTTATTTTCCCATATATTAGAACAATGTGGTTGTGATATCTGTAACTTTGCCAAATTCCAGGCTCATTGTATTATTGCGGCAGATTATATAGATAGACTCTTTGCTCCTCATAATTATATTTAGGACACCTAAACTGTATGAACTTTTATATAAGAGACTACTATCCTATTTACAGGAGTCTTTCCATCATTCTAAAGTATTCATGACCTATAAGGGCTTTACTTTCTAAATTTAGCTTAATTGACCCTTATACGCATTATTGCATTCCCCTCTCTGTAAGTTTCTCCTTTCCCTTAAATTTCCACCCAAACCTGAAGCAACCTCTAATGGGACCATTTCATTTCTATGTGCTCCATTGAACATGCACTCAAAATCCTTGTTTAAATAATGTGAGCCATGCCTTTTATTTGCTCATTAATTGCTTTATAATTGTATCAACTTAGTAATTTATATGTTTTACAAATCAATTTGATTTGTTTTCCAAATTCTGACAAAGGGGATGTTTTAGTTTGCTGGAACTGCTACATGAAGTACAAAGAACTGGGTGCCTAAAACAACAGAAATATATTGTCTCACATTTCTGGAGGCTGTAAGTCAGAAATCAAGGTTTTGGCAGGGTTAGTTCCTTCTAAGGGATGTGAGGAAGAATCTGTTCCATGGCTTTCTCCTAGCTTCTGGCAGTTTCATGTGTCCGCTGGCTGATGGATGGTGTTTTCCCAGTGTTCACACCTTGTCTCTTCTCTATGTGCATCTCTCTTGACATTCAATTTAATTTTTTGACTGTTGTTCAAGTAGGGTTGCCTCCATTTTCAGCTCCCGTTGGCCCCCCCACCCCACTCATCCCTGCTTCCCACCCTTGAACCTATGGCTTTGTCCATGTGTCCTTTATACATACACATTCCTTAATGGACTTTCCCGTTTTCCCCCATTATCCCTCTCCCCCCTCCCTCTGGTTACCGTCATTTTGTTCTTTATTCAATGTCTGGGGTTACATTTTGCTTGCTTGTTTGTTTTTATTGATTAGGTCTGGCAATTTGACTTTTTAAATGAAGAAACTAAACACATTGCATTAGAAGTAGCCCCCGTGACTTCATTTTAACTGGATTAATCCTGGAAAAGCCCTTTTTCCAAATAACATCACATTCTGAGATACTAGGGGTTAGATTTCAATACTATATCTTTTTTTAAACTAGAGTTTTTAAATTTTATTTTTCAATTACAATTGACATACAATATTATGTTAGTTTCAGGTGCATGACACAGTACATTTATGTACCTTATCAACTGATCACCCCCTAAGTCTAGTACCCATCTGAGAGCACACATAGTTATTACAATATAATTGACCATATTTTCTATTCTGTACTTTGCATCCTCAGGACTATGTTGGTAACTGGTAATTTGTTCTTTTTAATCTCTTTCACCTTTTTCACCCATCCTAGCCATCCCAACTGGCAGGTATCAACCTGCTATGTGTATCTATACAGAGTTTTTTCAAGAGCAGGCTTAGGTTCACAGCAAGTTTGAGCATAAGGTGCAGAGATTTCTCATATACCCCCCTTCCTCACAATGCATAGAGTCCTCCTTTATCAAAGTACTCCACCAGAGTGGTAAATTTATTACAAATGATGAGCTTGTGTTATTGACTTATCATTATTACCACAAATCCATAATTTACATAAGGGGTCAGCCTTGATGTTGGACATTCTATAGGTTTGGACAAATTTATAGTACGTATCCACAATTATAGTACCAAACAAAATATTTTAACTACTTTAAAAATCCTGTTTTCTGCTTGCAAATACTTTCCTCCCCCCAAATACATCTTTTTTTGAGAGGTAGAATTCAATTCACAATAGGGGACAAATATTTAAGTAAAAAGATAAAAAAATTGAAGAACTACTGAATTTGACATATTGTATATTATCTCATAGCATAAGTTTATGCAAAATAGGTAACAATATATAGACAACTAGCCTTAAAATTGAAATGAATAGTGTTAGAACCACTACATGTATTTATCTTTATTTTCTATTTTATATATTAATTTTTTTGTTGCTACTATATTACAGTTGCCCCAATTTTCCCCCTTTGCCCTCCTTTGCCCAGCCCACCCTCCAACCCCCACAGTCAATCCCCACACTGTTGTCCATGCCCATGTGCCATTCGTACATGTTCTTTGACTTGTCCCTTTCCTGCTCCCCACCAGTATCTCCTTCCCCACTCTCTTCTGGTCATTATCAGTCTATTCCATATTTACATGCCTCTTGTTCTACTTTGTTCATTCATTTATTTTTGTTCATTTGTTTCCTGTTATTGCTGAGATCATATGGTATTTGTCTTTCACCACCTGGCTTATTTCATTTAGCATAATAATCACCAGTTCTATCCATGCTATCATGAATGGTAGGAATTCCTTCTTTCTTTCCACTGCATAACATTCCCTTGTATAAATATACCACAGATTTTTGGTCTACTCAGTTACTGATGGGCACTTAGGCTGTTTCCAGCACTTGGCTACTGTAAATAGCACCAGTATGAACATAAGGTGCATAGGTTCTTTTGAATTGGTGATTCTGGATTCTTATGGTACATTCCCAGCAGTAGAATCACTGGGTCAAAAGGCAGTTCCATTTTTAGTTTTTTGAGGAAATTCCATAATTTTTTCCACAGAGGCTGCACCAGTCTGCATTCTCTCCAATAGTATACGAAGGTTCCCTTTTCTCTACAACCTCGCCAGCACTTGTGTGTTGGTTTATTAAATGATGGCTATTCTGACCAATGTGAGGTGCTATTTCATTGTGGTTTTAATTTACATGTATCTGATGGTTAGTGATATTGGGCATCTTTTATATGTCTATGGACCATCTGTATGTCCTCCTTGGAAAAGTGTCTATTCAGGTCCTTTGTTCTTTTTAAAATTAGGTTGCTTGGTTTTCTGGTGTTGAATCAAGTGACTTATATATTTTGGAGATCAAAACCTTGTCTATGGTATCATTGGCAAATATGTTCTCCCATACAGTTGGTTCCCTTTTCATTTTGGTGATGGTTTCTGTAACTATGCAGAAGCTCTTTAATTTGATGTAGTCCTATTTGTTTATTTATTCTTTTATTTCCTTTCTAGGAGATATATCGTCAAAAATATTGCTATGTTAGATATCTGAAATTTCACTGCCTATGTTTTCCTCTAGTACTTTTATGGTGTCACTAAATATTTAAGTCTTTTATTCATTTTGAATTTGTTCTGGTGTATGGTATAAGTTGGTGGTCTAGTTTTATTTTTTTTGCATGTACTGGTCCAGTTCTCCCAACGGCATTTATTAAAGAGGCTATTTGCACTCCTTTGAATACTTCTGCACCCTTTGTCAAATATTAATTTGAGGAACCACAGAGAATGAGTTTATTTCTGGGTTCTTTATTCTGTTCCGTTGATCTATGTGTCTGTCCTTATTCCAGTACCAAACTGTTTTGATTACAGTGGGCTTATAGTATAATCTGATATCAGGTATTGTGAACTCTTACTTTATTCTACTTTCTCAAGATTGCTGAGGCTATTCAGTGTCTTTCTTGGTTCCATATACATTTTTGAAATATTTGTTCTATATAAAATATGTCATTAATATTTTAATAGGAATTGCATGGAATCTATAGATTGCTTTGGGTAGTATGGACATTTTAATGATGTTAATGCTTCCAGTTCATGAACACAGTATATGCTTCTGTTTATTTGTGTCTTTCTTAATTTCTTTCTTCAGCATTCTATAGTTTTCCGAGTACAGGTCTTTTATCTTCTTGATTAAATGTATCCCTAGGTACTTTATTTTTCTTGTTGCTATAGTAAATGGGATTTTTTCCTGATTTCTCTTTCTGATATTTCATTGTTGGTGTACAAAAATGCCCTCAGTTTCTGAATATTGACTTTGTATCCTGCTCTTTTGACAAATTCACTTATTTGGTCAAGTAGCTTTTTGGCGGAGACTGTAAGGTTTTCTATGTCCACTATCAGTCACCTTCAAATAATGAAAGCTTTACATCCTCCTTTCCAATTTGGATGTCTTTTATTTCTTTTTCTTGTCTGATCATTGAGTCCAGAACTTCCAGTACTACATTAAATAAGAGTGGTGAAAACAGACACCCTTGTCTTATTCCTGACATTAAAAAGAAAGCTTTTTGCTCTGGATGGTGTGGCTCAGTGGATTGAGAGCATGACTGTGAACCAAGAGGTCACTGGTTGGATTCCCAGTCAGGTCTGGGTTGTGGGCCAGGACTCCAACTGGGGACCTATGAGAGGCAACCACACAGTGATCTTTCTCTCCCTCTTTTTCTCCCTCTCCAAAAATAAATAAATGAAATCTTAAAAAAATCTTAACACTTTATCAATAACCCAAACTAGGAGAGACTGTGGTAAAATCACTGCACTCTTGTTACCTTTGAGCAACCCCTCACAGCATTTGGACCTGTGTTGGTACCCTAGTCATACAGCTCAGTCAACTGTGTGTGTATAATCTCTGGAGCTGTGCAAGTGCTGCATTCCTAATAAGTTAGCTTAATGAAATTCTGCAGACTACTACCAAATTGGATTACTTCACAGTTAACCACAGGATGCTTTGATTATTCAAGAAAAAAACTATTTTAAATGAACTTTTAACTTTTCTGTTTCAAGGAAGTTCAAAATAAAGAGAACATAATCAGTGACTTAATGGACAGATATTAGTAATTATTTATATAATAAAATGAAATAAAGGCCATGATTTAGAGGAGAATTTGAAGACTATGTGTCATTGTACAGCAAATATATATATATATTATTATATTACATATGTTATATGTATTTCATTCATTAGATATATGCATATCTACATGCACCAACACCTGTTGGCTCTTTACAACTTGTTGGACAACATTATAGAAGGTTCGGCAAACATTTTCAGACTGTTGGTTTCTTCTCCAACAAATATGTTCCTTTCTCACGATGAGCCCTTCATATGTGGCCACTTTGACTACACAACAGGCAGCATTACAGCATTATAACACCACCGAATTGAATAGCATGGGTCGGTCTGGTTGCTATCATCTTACTGACTTTCTTCCGTCATCACCTGCTCCCTCACCTTCCACAGGGAAGCTGATGAAGCTGCCTGAGCAGGAGTTCGGTGATTAGGTCAGTCTTTCAGGTCCTCCAAATGTTTGACAAAATACAAAGAAGTGCAAGATTTTGTGTTTTGAGCCCTAATAAAAATCTACTCACAAACCTATAAATTACTGTAAGTTCTCCTACGCAGGCTAACTTTTAATGACTGGAATAAAATTTCAGTCTAAGAAAGCCTACTATTTTAAACTGTTGAAGCAGTTTATATTGTGTATAAAATTAAATACTCAAAGAAAAAAATGTAGTGGCAGTGCTTTTTGTTTTTGTTTCTTTTGATTTTGGGGGGGAGGGGAGAAATGTCCAAATATTTGAAGGCTATCAATTTAAAAATAACTAACAATTATGTCCAGTATAGTGATAAAATATAACATTACTACATGCCCCAATTCAAACACATTTCCACTTAATAAGAGCTTTTGTAAACAAAAATTTTACTTTTGTAGCTTTAAAAAGCTGCCACAGTTCTAATTTTTCCCCCAAAATTTTAAAAACAACTCACCCTTCCCACCAACCGTCACATAAACTAAATTTGGAAGAAAAGGTGTTTTTTTTTTTTTCTTTGACACATTCTTTCATGTTTGGAATCATGTCTTTTGTAATCCACAGCCTGTAAATCAAAATCCTTGTGGGACTGCTGCCATTTCAACCCGGGGAACTGATTTGGAGTAACCTGAAGTTCACTGTAGGAGTGTGTTCTCCTAAGCTCTGTACTGGCAGCTGGCTGTGTCATCAATCTTGTTCGGCTGAACAGCACAACAATTTGTCAGGACAACACCACATACAGGATAGTGAAAGGTTACTGTTAGGTTATGAAGTTTTTCTGACAAGTGTAACATGCCAAGGTTTAGATAAGTGGAAAACAAACCTTAAACTCAGGAATTGCTTTGTAAAGGTAACTTCTACCTCTGTTTTATAGAGAAACTTTGAAGTTTCAGGGATGCAACCTGTACCATAGCAGGTGCTTACCTAACCTCTTTATAAGATACCTTAATATTATTTTAATGTACTAGGGGATGTAATAGAGTGTTGATATGAACTTCAGTGTCAATGGCGCAGGACTAGGGTTCCATTATTCTCAGTGGTAAAGACCTAGTATACTTCAAACCACATATGTGTTTGAGCAAACCTGAAACTATGCACCCTCATCTGTAACACGTATCTGTAATTAATCACAATGCTTAGTTATTGTACTTGCTTTTACAACTTGGTCCAAGTCATTTATTTTGGAATCTATTTCAAGATACTAACTGATTTTATTGCCTACTAATGTATTTTTAATTGCACATTATACAAAAAGTAAAATTTTAATATAAAAAGTAATAATAGATTTTTCTATTATGATATTACATGAATTGTAGTAACAGAGGGAAATTTGCATTAGAAAGATCAAAGACTTTTAATACAGAAATAGAATAGGGTGTGTGACCCATATTCCCAACTGTGTATCTGTGTGTATGTGTGTGTGTGTATATGAATCATTGCCATTATTATTATTATTACTCTTATATATAAGTCATTATTTGAAAAGAAATCCTGATAAACTGATAGCCAGTTCTCAGACTCTGACTATTTTAATACAATTTACTCAAACCAAAAAAGGCTGTATAATTTGAAGTAGAATTTAAAGTTCACATCATTTCTAATTTGTAAATGGTGAATTCAACCCAACATCAATGATCAATCCAAACAATAGATTCTTAAGAATGCTGTCTCTACTAAAGTAAATAAACTGGTTTTACAATCCATACAGTGATACTTTTGCGGTATAAAAGATAAGGTTACTCAGGCATTCACTGAATCTCAGAATAAATTCCATTTCAGTAGGCATATAGATGTGCTTGAAAGTATGAGGAAAACAAATTTGTTAATCATATTATTTTTCCAGTACCTTTTCATTTTTTCTCTCATTCTTTTTATATCTTTTTTTATTTTTCTGTTTGTAACAAATGTATATAAGAAACATGGAATACTCTGATACACATATTTTGGTGGTAAATATAGCTATCTTATTCTAGCATATACTGGCTTCTCTCCCCTATTCTGGACATTTCTAAAACTTATAATTAATCAATGATAACTACATAATCACCTGATTACAAAGCTTCATCCCTACGACTCAGCAACATAAGGAAATTCCCTTTATTAAAATGAAAAACTTTAAACTTTCACTGCTTTAAAATGCAGTGAAAATTTGCATTGAGAATACTTTGAATTGTCCTCAAGGGGAAAGTACATTTATAATAAAATTTATCTGAGGATTTTTTGATATGCAGAGCAGGATATGGTACTGTATCCCTTACACCACTAGAAAAAAAGGGGGCAAAGGAAAGAAAGAGAAATAAATTATTTTTAGAAGCGTGTGAAATATTAAGTCAGATCTCAAAATATGTTTTGCAATTAGCAAAATGTAAAAATGTTAGTTTCACCTAAGAATATTTTTCTCAAATTTCAGATGACAGTGTGTATAAATTTTATGCTAGGATAGATTTAAGAAAAGTCTTAACTGACATTTCAAAAGGAGGACATATCAAAATTATCCACGCAAATGTAAATGCATTGAAGGAATCATACATATTCAGTATTGTCAGAACCTACAGCGCAAGAACCCAATAGGTATGAACTGGTAAACATTGACATTTAGATCTGGTCCCATCTAAAAATTCTTAATTTAAATAATAATTTCACTTGTTCTTAATTTTTAGAGCATTCTGAAGTTGATATCTAATGATTCTAAAGTCTTTCAATGTACATTTTTTCCTAATAGCCTCAATAATGAGAAAAACATTGAAAACATATGCTTAAGAGCTAATGACCCAGTTTCTGTCATCCTCATATTAACAAAAGTATTAATGTCATTCCCTGACCCATCATCTGTGAAATGAGCATCCAGATGACTTCCAATGCTCTTTCAGCCATAAAAGTCTACAGATAATATGAAAATATTTTATAACAGTTCTGCCAGTATCTCATGGAAATATGTATTTCAGTCAAAATACAAAATTATGTTACTTTTTAAAAATCATAGACCAATTTGCCATATTTTCTATTTGCTACAAGGAATGATACTGTTTAAATTTTGAATATATGTTGAATTCTCTGGAGTTCCAGATCATTTCAGAAGAACTGGGATCAGTTAGCATAGCACATGCACTCAAACGTCATGGTAGAATTTGTGAGGAATGTTTCCTTTGGTTGAAGATCATTGGTTTGTATGAAAGTATCACTGCTCTATGATCATACCATTCTCTCTTCTTTTCTAAATCTTTCTGAGGTCTCCATTCTTGTGAAGTCCATTTCAGTTTTCAGTACAATTGAAGTAGTCTCAAGGAATATTTCTAAGGTGTGAATGCTTAATCTTCCAAGCTATTAAAAGTCACATGCAGTTACTGTCAATGTAACTGAATGTATCAAGCAATTTTAATCCTAATTACATGGTGGAGGAAAATAATGCCCTTTTAATTGGGGGAGGAAACGCAGGAAGAGAAATTCATGGAGCGGGTCATTTAATATGGCTAAAGCTTCCTATTCTTGCAAATAGTTCCCTGATATCCATGTTTCAAATTCAGTTCTCATTTACTGGTGGTTTTCCTTGAAGATCTAGTTGCTTCATTGTTCCCAGTGCATATTAAGATCTAAGACAGAACAGAGTACTTGAGGTGATATCATGAGAGAAATAAAGAGTAGTTGTGAGAAGTGTGGAACCTGTTATGTCCCAAGTTAGGTAGCCCATATTAGTTTTGTGAAAAATATTAATTTAATAAGGAGACATACTAGCTGGCAATTTGTAAGGCTACTCGCAGCTAAGGTGTTAGCCTCAAGTTGGCAATTGACTTCTCTTTAGCGTATAATAGGGAGAAAGGTATCTAAATTCTGAGAGGGTGAAATGAAGATCTGAAAGTCTTAGAATTATGCTGTCGAAAACAGCATGTGATAGTTTAAAATGTTACTGTGTATGAGAGAGATTTCAAAAGAATGTGTGACAAGTGTAAACAATTTACAAAATCAGTTTTTAACATTAATTTTTTCCAAATAATTATAAGATTACAGGAATAGGGCAGCATAATTTTTCTCTTGTGGTTTCGTATTAATAGTTATCAGGCACTCAGATTTCTAATTTAATATTAAAGTATTAGGAAAAGGTAATGTATTTTATTTTGTTGCATATCATGTGTTTGTTAATAAAGGAAAATAGCAATTCAATCATATAACTATATATTACAGGTTATAAGTCAATCAATCAGAAGGCTTTCTAGTGCTGCATCAACATGCCCTCAATCATAAGCTTATTTAAAAATGCGGGGCAGGAAGCACAAATACGGTTACTTTGGGGGAGTTATATCAAAATTATAAGAAGTGAGTAACACATTTTTGTCTCAGTACCATTTGTTTAGCTTACGTCATTTTACTACTACTCTTGCTAATTTGGGGAGAAGGATCATCCTCTCAACCACCCTGAGGAAGGATACAGAACAATATTGCTTGGGATTTAAACCTTTAGCTAAATATTAATAGGATTTTTAGTATTATTTCAATAGCAACACAGAAGAAAGATAATATACTACATGAAATGTAATGATGTTTTCTGGATCTGATATTCCAATTTGTCTATAACTCCTCATTCTATTTTAAAGGGCAGATTTCCTCTGATGTATTTAAATGACCGAGACCAGTGATTTGCACTTTAATTTCAAATCTCAAATCCATTTTGGATGTGTTTACATAACCTCAAGAAATTATTATACCTTTATTCTCTAGACAAACCTGGATGAATGAGTCCATTACATTTATTTACTAAGACTTTAGGAAAATGGGGTAAAGGATCTCTGTAATATGGCAATTTTCAAACTTCCCATCTCATGGCACACATAAACTAATTATTAACATTCTGCAGAACACCAAAAATACATTTTTTTGCTGACCTGACAAAAACAGGTATGTTTCATTCATACCAGATGCCTGTCATCATTTTTTTATTTGACAATCTATAGGAAAAGAGGTCAGTGCCCCTGAGTAACTAATCAGGTACTGCATGATTTAAAAGTTCTCGTGAATCACTAGTTGGTAATTGCTGCTTTAATACCATTGTAAGAGCTGGTGAGTGATTTTTTATTAGAAGTTAGTATTGATTCCTAGACCAAAAATTGATTAAATAATCATGTTAAGTTATACTTGTTACATGTTTTTAGGTGTTCTCACTCCATTTCTTTCAAGATCTTAAATTACAGAATTTTATGTTTTAATTCTTCCTTAATTATAGTTGGCATACAATATTTTATTAGTTTCAGCTGTATAACATAGTGATTTAACATTTATATACCTTACAAAGCAATTGCCGCTGTAAATTGTGTAGCTATCCATCACTATACACAGTTATTAAGATACTATTGACTCTATTCCCTATGCTATACATTATATTCACATGATTTATTTTTTAACTGGAAGTTTCTACTTCTTAATACCCTTCTCCTTTTCCACCTAAACTCCCCACTTTATCAGTTATCAGTTTGTTCTCTGTATCTGTGAGTTTCATTGTATCTTTTTTTTAGATTCCACACTTACAATACTTGTCATTCTCTGTCTGAGAGAATGACATATATTTAACTCAATATAATACTCTCTAAGTCCACCCTGTTGTTACAAATGTCAAGATTCCTCTTTTATGACTTGGTAACATTCCATTCTAAATATGCACCACCTCCTCTTTACTCACCCACGTATTGATGCACACCTAGGCTGCTGCAATATCTTGGCTATTATAACAATGCTGCAATGAAAGTAAGGGTGCATATATCTTTTCAAATTATTGTTTTCATTTGCTTCAAATAAATACCCTGATGTGGAATTGCTGAATCATGCAGTAGTTCTATTTTTAATTTTTTGAGGAGTCTTCACACAGTTTTCTATAGTTGCTGCACTAACATAAAATCTCACCACCAATGCACAAGGATTCCCTGTTCACCACATCTTCACCAACACTTAGTATTTATTGTCTTTTTGGTAATAGCCATTCTGACAGGTACAGGGTGATACGTCATTGTGATTTTGATCTGCATTTCCCTTATAATTTGTGATGTGGAGCATCTTTTCATGTGTCTTTTGACCATCTATAAAATCTGAAAGAGGTTTAGCTGGATATAAATAAAAGTTATATTACACTATTTTCAAGTGTCTTGCTCAATGTTTACAATCTCTGCAAACTATTCACACATCAGAATTTACTGCATCTGAATTTAGTCGCCTGTCACCAAACCTTGGTGTAATCATGCACTTCTCTCTTTTCTTTCTATTAAATTAATCAGAGATAGGATCCTGTCAAATTTTTGTCCATGTCTTAGCACTCGTTTTAGTTTCATATTCATTGATATCATTCTGATTAACATTCCAGGTCAATTTTCTTTTATGGTCAATGACCGCCTATTTCCCCAATACAATAGCATCATTTTCATTTTCCTCTAAACTGACTTACAGTATATCCTTAAACTAGTCTTTTACTTTCTCTAGCAGAATGTCAATTTATTTCTTACGTTCCTACTCCTCGGTTTAATTTCTGACCTCAATTTTCTAATACACCTCAAAGCTCTGTCCTTGACCATCTCTCTTCCTAACTGTGTTATCCCTGGTGATCACATCCACTCCCACGGCTTGCACTAACTTCTGCTCTTGAGGATCTCTAACACTTCAATCCCTACCCTTAAGTAACTTGAAATTGCAGATCAACAATTGCAAATACATATGGCTTATAAATTTTTGTTTCTTTTTCTGACACCAAACCTGATAAAAAATGCTAATGTACTTCCTCAAAGTTTCTCAGACTCTGATATTTGTTATTTTGGTGGATGGTATGGTGTAACCAACATTATCAGAAAGCCACAAAACAATCTTTCTCTAACTTCATTCACCAAAATTACCTTCCTTCTTCTGCTTTCCTTTCTTTCTCCCTTTCCTTCCTTCCTTCCTTCCTTCCTTCCTTCCTTCCTTCCTTCCTTCCTTCCTTCCTTCCTATCCCTTTCATTCTAAAAACATTGGCTGATGTTAGCAGCATTTACATTTTTGAACATGATTTTTTTTGTAACTGCTATATATGATACTTAGTTCTAGACAACTGAAACAAAGATAAGTTTTGTTGTCCTATTGAGTTTATTTTCATTTAAGAGAGATAAAAGTTACAACAAACATAAATATGCACTTAATTTTAAATAACATGCTATGAAGATAATTAAAAAAGTAGTGGGTAGAGTATGAGAAAAGTAGAGAACTTCGGATAGAATAAGCCTTTCTTGAGAAAGTGACACTTACAAGTCAGATATTAGAAGTGATCTAATACAAGAGTACTAGGAATAATAAAATCTTAGAAGTATAGCATGTACAAAGATCCTGAGGTAGGATCAAACCTAGTATGCTTGGGATAACATTTCTATTTGCCTGTTTTTAGAATGACAACCAAATTTTGAATTATTGTTCTATAACCCCTTGCAGCAGTAAAATTTAAAGCAATACTGATTGACAAGATGACTGGAACTAGAAAGCAAAAGTTCCTTTTGTTTTCTATTAACTAACTCAAAGTCACAATTCAATGCTATAGTTCAGTAGATGTGGTGGGGCAATTAAGTATTGAAAAGAGATTTTGAGTCCAAATTAATCAGAGTGATGAAGTTTGTTTAGTGAGCTTGGTTTTATTTCTTCATTATCATGGTTTAGCACTAAACTATCAATCAAATCAATTAACTACTATTTTTAATGAGTTATTAGACTGTCAAAACCATTCCATTTGCGGCTTACAATTTTAATTATTTTAATGATGTGCTGCTCTATCAAAAATATGCTGATTTGAAAAATATTGTGTAATCAACAACTTGATCAGCAAGTCAAAATAATTTCCCCAACATTCTCTTATCTTTGGTGATAGACATGTAAAATATTTTAGTAGTCTTTATTATACATCTTTTGCTTTTAATTATAATAATATTACAAACATATAAAGTTATGAAATAGTATAGTTAATAACCAATTAACACTTCTCAGACAAAAATAGGTATTAGTTTTCAAGATAGTCTATAGACCTCTCTTTTGGAAAAATAAATAATATAGATAAAGCCAGGTTCTGTTCCTCTGCTCTTTCTCTGTCTATCATTTTCCTGGCCTTTCTTCAAAGAAATCACCATTAGAAGCTGTATTTTTTTATTGCTGGGCATGGTTTTATGTCTCTGTAACTTACGTTTTATCGGGCAACAGTACGTAATATTGTTTTTTATTTTTATTTCTTAACCTCTGCCTTTTTCCATAGTCTTCAGTGCTTTTCAACTTAAATAACATGTACTCTGTTTTGTATGACCCATAACATAGGAACTGAAACTTTGTAGAAAGTTTATAAACTTTGTAAAGAATGATGCCTCCAAAAGCAACATCTTTTAGCACAAAAAAACACTGCTTTAGGGGAACCTGGCAAGGTGGAAGCACTAGGGATCTGTCTCCCCACCTAGGCAGTTAAGTACACTGGCAGAATTTTATGATGTAACTGTGTTGGGATTCTGGAAGACAGCTATGCACATGTTTCTGCAACCACATTCTCACAGATTGTGGGTGGCAGGGTGGGTACAAAAGACGCTGCCCTCCAAATATTTGAGATGAGTGCGCTGACAACTGACTGCTGCTTTAGATCTTAGGTGATACAGACAAGGAGGCATGCTCTCCTTGCAGTTGTGCCTCTCCCCATCGCTACAAGCCCCTCCCACTCCGGTTGAAATGACTTCCAGAGAATTTAAAGAACTACCACTCATATTCTCCCTTCATTTTTTTTTTTTTTTTTTTTTTTTTTGCATCTTCCTTCTTGGAAGTCAAACATTGAAACACTAAATATTAAATAGCCAAAAACTGAAAAACAACTGCATATGCAGTGGAAATTAGAAAGTCATCGCACATGCGCAGGTTCAAAGAAGACTATAAATTTACACCTCAGGCTGATCAGCGTCAGAGAAAGAGCCTGCAACAGTGAAAGGTAAAAGCAATAAAAATGAAAAACTCCACATTCTAGGAAAGGGGAGAATTGATTTCCAGAGTTCGATAGTTATTTGATTAAAATGTGAAGCTTTTAGCAAAAATAGCGTAAAGCATACAACAAAACGAAGAAGCATTGCGTGTTCAGTGTAAAAAAACAAATCGACTAAAACTGTCCCTGAAACAGACTTGATGGTGCATCTACTAGATAATGTGTTTAAAATGAGTCTTAAAGATGCTCAAATAACTAAAGGAAGGTGTAGAGAAAATTAAGAAAATGACGAGTGAACAAAGTGAAAATATGAATAAAGGCATAGAAAAAATTAAAAATAACAAAATTAAATTCTGGAACTAAATGTTGCAACTGATGAATAAAAAAAATCACTAGAGAGATTCAAAGGCAGACTTGAGTGGACGGAATAAACAATCTGCAGTTTGGAGAGAGGACAAGAAAATTTTTATGTCTGAGGAAGAGGGGAAAAATGATTAATAGGATGTAAATAGTACCTGAGGGAATGTGGGAGACACCATCAAATAAACCGACACATGCACTGTGGAAATCTCAGAGAAAATAGGGAAAAGAGGTAGAAAATGTTTGAGGGAATAATGACTGATGTCTCCAGTATTTGATGGAAGATGTAAAAATAAACATTCAAGAAACTCAACAGTCTCCAAATAAAATGAACTCAAATAAAATCACCTTGACACCAGTTATAATCAAACTTTCAAAAGATGACAGAATCTTGAAAATAGCAAGAGAGAAGCTACTCATCACTTGTAAGGGATCCTTAATGAAATTATCAGTGGATTTCTCATATTTATAAGGACCATTATAGAAACAGCAGGCTAAAGTTAGAAATCAGTAACAGTAGGAAAAAGGAACATCTGTGGAAATTAAACACGTATTTAACAACCAATGAATTAAAGAAGAAATTATAAGAAAAATTCTTTAAAAATCCCTCAGATATAAATAAAATGAAAATACAACTTATTGAAATACAGAGAACACAGTGAAAGCAGTGTGTAGGGAGCAATGTATAGCTATAAACACACTAAAACCAAGAAAAATATCAAATCAAGAAGCAAGCTTTACAACTTAAATAACTAGAACAACCTAAACCAAAACTAGTAGAATACAGGGAATAATGAAGATTAAAACACAGATATGTTAAATAGAGGAGAGAAAAACTATAGAATATATCAGTAAAGCGAAAATTTCTTTGTTGAGAAGATTAACAAAATTGACAAACCTTTAGCTAGATCAGGGGTGTCCAAACTTTTTGTATTTCTGGGTAACACTGGAAGAAGAAGGTTTGTCTTGGGTCACACATTAAATACATAAACAGCAACAAAAACAAAAAAAAAATCTCATGTTTTAAGTAAATTTACAATTTTGCGTTGGGCCTCATTCATAGCCATCCTGGACTGCATGCAGCCTGCTGTCCACCAGTTGGACACCCTTGACAGACCAAGAAAAAGTGAACACTCAAGTTACCAAAATCAGAGATGAAGGTGGAACTGTTACCAATTCTACAGAAATAAAAAGGATTATGTAAAAGAATTATGAAAAATTATATACCAATAAGTTCAATAACCCAGCTAACATGGGTTATTGGCAATTTTCTAGAAACAGAATGTACCAAAACTAAATTATGAAAAACTATAGATACCTGAATAGACCTATAACTAGTAGGGAGTTTGAATTAGTAACCAAAATCTCATCATAATGAAAAACTCTTGACCTGATGCCTTCGCTATTTATCAAACATTGAAAGGAGAACTAACACCAATTGTATCAAATATTGACAGAAGTAACACCAATTCTTTTTTTTAACCTTCACTTATTTATTTATTTTAAATTTATTTTAATTGTTGTTCTTGTACAGTTTTCTGTCTTTTACTCCCAGCCCAGCCTACCACATCAGACCTCCCCACCTCCCTCCCATTTCCATCCCCTTAGTTTTTGTCCATGTGTCTTTTATACTTGTTGCTCTAAACCCTTCCCCTTTTCCCCTGGAATTTCCTCCCCTCTCCCCTCTGGTCACTGTTAGCCTGTTCTCTATTTCAGGGTCTTTAGTTATATTTTGTTTATTTGTTTTGTTGATTAGTTTCCTGTTAAAGGTGAGATCATATGGTATTTGTCTTTCACTGCCTGGCTTATTTCGCTTCACATGATGCTCTCCAGTTCCATCCATGCTATTGCAAACGGTAGGAGCTCCTTCTTTCTTTCTGCTGCATAGAATTCCATTGTGTAAATGTACCACAGTTTTTTGATCCATTCATTTACTGATGGGCACTTAGGCTGTTTCCAGCACTTGGCTATTGTAAATTGTGCTGCTATGAACATTGGGGTGCATAGGTTCTTTTGGATTGGTGTTTCAGGGTTCTTAGGATATAATCCAAGCAGTGGAATTGCTGGGTCAAAAGGTAGATTCATTTTTAGTTTTCTGAGAAAATTCCAAACTGTTTTCCATAGTGGTTGTACCAGTCTGCAATCCCACCAACAGTGTACTAGGGTCCCCTTTTCTCCACAAGCTCTCCAACACTTGTTGTTTGTTGCTTTCTTTATGATGGCCATTCTGACCAGTGTTAAGTGGTATCTCATTATGGTTTTAATTTGCATCTCTCTGATAGCTAGCGATACTGAGAATCTTTTCATGTGTCTCTGGACCCTCTGTATGTCTTCCTTGGAGAAGTGTCTGTTCAAGTCCTTTGCCCATTTTTTAATTGGGTTGCTTGTCTTAGAGTGGAGTCGTATAAATTCTTTACATATTTTGGAGATTAAACCCTTGTCAGAGGTATCATTGGCAAATATGTTTTCCCATACAGTCGGTTCTCTTTTTATTTTAATACTGTTTTCTTTAGCCGTGCAGAAACTTTTTATTTTGATGAGATCCCATTTGTTTATTCTTTCCTTTATGTCCCTTGATTTAGGGGACATATCAGTAAAAATGTTGCTCCATGAAATATCTGAGATTTTCCTGCCTATGTTCTCCTCTAGGACTTTAATGGTGTCACAGCTTATATTTAAATCTTTTATTCACCTTGAATTTATTTTTGTGTATGGTGTAAGTTGGTGCTCGAGTTTAATTTTTTTTGCACGTAGCTGTCCAGTTCTCCCAACACCACTTGTTGAAGAGGCTATTTTTACTCCATTTTATGTTGCTGCCCCCTTTGTCAAATACTAATTGACTGTAGAGACTCGGGTTTATTTCTGGGCTCTCTGTTCTGTTCCACTGGCCCACGTGCCTGTTTTTATGCCAGTACCAGGCTGTTTTGATTACAGTGGCCTTGTGATACAGTTTGATATCAGGTATTGTGATCCCTCCTACTTTGCTCTTCTTTCTCAAAATTGCAGCAGCTATTTGGGGTCATTTATGGTTCCATAAGTAACACCAATTCTTAAACAATTTCAAATGTTGAATGAGGAAACAGTCTTAACTCATTCTTTGAGGACAGATTTATGCTGAAACCAAAGCCAGAAAAGGACAATGCAAGAAAAATAATAGACCAATATCTCTTAAGAATGTTGATGTTGAATCCTTAACAAAATACTAGCCAAACAAATTTAGCAACATATTGAAAGGATTATACACTATGACTAATTGGGATGAAGTAGTTTGTAAGGATAATTCAACATGTGAAAGTCGACCAATGTAATAGATAATATTAACAAAATGAAGGAAACATACAAATGCAACTCTCTCAATGGATACAGAAAATCTTTTAACAAAAATCCAAAACCCTCTTATGATAAAAATATTTAAATGAGGAATAGAAGGCAAGTACCTCAATATACTGAAATCCACATATGAAAATCCCACAGCAAAAATAATAACCAATGGTGAAATGCAAAGCTTCTCCTCTAAGACTAGGGACAAAGAGAGGATTTCCAAGTTTACCACTTCTATTCTAGGTAGGGTAATCAGGCAATAAATAATAATAATAATAAAAGTCATCCAAATTATCAATAGAAAGGCAGACCTAAAATTATCTGTTTGTAAATGATGTGATCTTTTAAATATTTTTAACATTTTATCTTGAATAATTATACACATGGTATTTGTAAAAATAGTAAGGTCCTGTGTACCCATCATCCAGATTTCCACAAAAGATCTCATATAACTACAGTACATCATCAAAGATAGAAAACTGACATTGTATGCCTTTTGAATTGAAAAAGAAAGAAAGAAAGAAAGACAAGAAAACCAAGTTTCAGGGTTGCTGAGAAGCTGAAATGAGATAATCAATATAGAACAAATAAGTGGTACCTAGCACATGATTATGTTCAATTCATTTTAATTATCCTCCTCTTTTCCCCTATGTTCTTCTATTCTACTTTTATTCATGTCATTGAGTTATAATGAGCACATATACTTATATTTAAAGTGAACAATGTGGTGATTTGATATACATATACATTGTGAATAGATTTCTACCCATCAAATTAATTAACACATTTATCATGTGGTATATTTACCTTTATTTATTTTTGGTGAAAACTTAAATGCTACTGTCCTAAGCAGATTTTAACTACACAATACATTATCAACTATAGTCACTATGTTGCATATATATAAGATTCTTAGAACTTATTTATCTTATAACTGAAAGTTTGTTTCTTTTTACCAACCTCTCCTTATTTCCCTCACCCACAAAGGCCTTGGCACCCACCTTTCTGCTGTTTCTAGAAGCGTGACTTCTTTTTCAAATGTCACATAAAAATGAGAACATGAAGCATTTTCTGTTTGGCTTATTTCACTTAGCATAATGCCCTCCAAGTTTATCCATGTTTTTACAAATTAAATATTCCTTTTATTATTAAGGATGAACAATGCTGTGTTTTACATGGGGGATATATGCACACATTCATACCTCATGCATATACCCCACCACATTTGCTTCATTTATTTATCTGTCAGTGGACACATAGGTTACTTCCTTACCTTGCCTATTGGGAATAATGCACCAATAAGCATGTCCATATAGATATCACTATGACATCTGATTTCATTTCTTTTGGACATGTATCCAGAAGTGGAAATGATAGATTGTATGGTAGTCTTGTTTTTAATTTCTTGAGGGACCTCCATATTGCTTTATATAGCAGCTGTACCAGTTTACATTCCTACCAACAGTGCACAAGGGTTCTATTTTCTCCACACCTTATCCAGAGCTTACTTTTTAAAGTTTTTTAACAGAAGCCATCTCATGAATATGCAGTGGTATCTCATAGTTGTTGTTTTTTTTTTTTTTTTTAATTTCCCTGATGATTCATGATGTTGAGCACTTTTTCACATATCAGTATTATAGGGTATTTTTAGAAAAATGGTTATGCAGAGTCTTTGCTCATTTTTAATTTTTTTTTTTTTTGCAATATTATCCATCCTTAAAAAAGAGGAAATTCTGACATATACTACAATATATATGAAACTTCAAGACATTATCCTAAGTGAAAAAAGCCAGGTACTGAAGGCTAGATACTGTGTGACTCTACTTATAGACCTTACATAGAATAGTCAAAATGATAGGGACAGAAAGTGTAAGGGTGTTTGAAAGGAGCTGGAGAGAAGGAACAAATCAGAAGATACTTTTTAATGGTTATAGAGTTTCAATTGTATAAGATAAAAAAAAGTTCAGAGATGGATAATGGTGATTGTAGCACAACACTATGCATGTATTTAGTCCCACTGGACAGTACACTGTTAAGGTGCTAGATGTTATATGCATTTTACCACAAAACATGTTGGTAAAAAAAGTACTTCTTTTATGCCACAGCACATTAATTCTTCTGAGAGAATACAAGTTAGAACTTAGCTTGGATTCTACTTTGAAAGTGTGTATGAAGCGGAAGCTTAAATTGTAATAAAATGTTTTCAAACCAGATAAACACTTTGAGAGGGACAAGGCTCCTATTCTGTCAGAGCCATAGTGCAGTCCTGGAAATAAACTCACAGTTTATTTTCTTCAGTTTCAAATGGTAGCAAAAAGGACAAAACATATCAGAAAAGAAAACAAAAAATAAGAGGAAGCTGTGTCAAAATAGCATCTAACATCTCTAGTTCATTTCTTATTTACTTAGAAACAAAATACATAATATGTATGTGTTGATATAATGATAAAATGGGGATATTAATCATTAATGAGCATATTTTATTTAATTTATAGTCAGGTTAAAAATTAATTAGGCCTTGATCACTGGAAGACTTTCATTTAATTAAAATCACTAATGGCCTGAGCAGCTATCCTACAATACACTGTGAGTCTGAATTCATAATTAGTTTGATACGGAAAACAAGTATATAGTATCAGTATGCTAACAAGTTTGTTTAAGGATTATTGGTCATTAGCTGACTGTTACCAAAAAGTTCACATACAGATAAGTATGTTTATTATATTATGTTACATGGATAGAGTAAATAATTTTTGATACTGATTCTAATTTTTTAAATTTTATTTGACCATTACAGTTGATAATATTATTTTATATTAGTTTCAGATATAGAACATAGTGGTTAGACAATCATATAATTTACAAAGACATCCCCCTGATATTTCAAGTACCCACCTGTTATCATAGATAGTTATTACAATATTATTGACTCTGTTCCTTATAGCTGTACTTTACACCTGTGGCTATTTTATAATTTACAATCTGTGCTTCTTAATCCCTTCACCTTTTTCACCCAGGCCCTTACCGCCCTCCCCTCTGGCAACTAGTTTGTCCTTTTTGTCCATGAAAATGTTTTTGCTTTGTTGTTTTGTTCTTTAGATTCCATATGTAAGTGAAATTGTGTGGTATATGTTTTTCTCTGTCTGCTTATTTCACTTAGCATAATAGTCTCTAGATCCATCCATGCTGTTGCAAATGATAAGATACCTTTTTATGGATGACTAATATACCATTGTGTATAAACCTGCAGATTTGTATCCACTTGTGTATTGATGAGTTGCTTCCCTGTCTTGGATATTGTAAATAACACTGTGGTGAATATTAGGGTGCATATACTTTTCAAAATAGCATTTAGGTTTCTTTTCATTTTTACCCAGAAGTGTAATTGCTGGGTCACAGATAGTTCCTTTTTTCTTTTTTGAGAAACATTCTTACTGTTTTCCACAGTGGACCAATTTGCATTTCTTTCAGGTGCACAAGGGTCTCCTTTCTTCACTCTGTACCACAGGCCATAGTCATCAAAACAGCATGGTACTGGGATAAAAACAGACACATGGATCAATGCAACAGACTAAGAGAGCCCAGAAATAAACCCGTGCCCATATGGTTGATTAATATATGAAAAAGGAGACAAGAACACACAATGGAGTAAAGATAGTCTAGTCAATAAATGGGCTGGGAAAATAGGACAGATGCATACAAAAAATGAAATGAGACCACTTTCTTATACCATAAATAGGAATAAACTGAAAATAGATGAAAGACTTACTAAATACAAGATTCAAAACCACAAAACTCCAAGAAGAAAACATTGGTAGTAAACTCTCTGTCATTTCTCTTAGCAATATTTTTTCTGCTGTATCTCCTTGGATAAGAATTGTGTTTGATGGTGAGATTTTTTTCCCTTTATTTTTGTTGTAATTGTTTTTAATGATACTTTCGAAACACACCATGTAAGTCAGGAAAAAAATATTAAATAACTATTGGGGAAAGTTTAAAGTGCCTGAAAGGTATCTAATATAAATTCAGCTATTTAGTTAGATATCTATCACATTGCTCCTTTCTTGCCAAAGGAATTAAAAATAATGTTCAAAATATGATCTCTATGTCATTGTAACTAAAATGATTCTGAATATATTAGAGCACAATTACATATAAATTTAGCCCGTTTTTTGATGGACAGTTTTGGTATAAACTGCCAAATTTAATTTGAGAGTATCAGAGTTTATATTTTTTGGTATTTGATTGTTAATATTGTCATATTTTTGACACTAGTGAAATCAGAAAACTTTGAGAATCTCAGATATTATCTTTCTTTCCTCATTTGCCTGCTCTATACAATTACAGATTTTGCTGTTGCTTTTAAAAAATAAGAAAAATGTAACATCATGTTTAAGTCATTGGACATATTGCTAAAAAAGCAAAAACCAAAATTATGTTTTGGATTAAATTTGTATTCCATAGAGGGTGTTTCCTTGTGTTCTATAGAGACTGAATTACACCAACAATTGTAATGAAAAAGACCCTTGAATGTAAGGGTCTTTACATAGACTCAACGGTCTATTCACCCTTGATGAATGAATACATTTACTTTGGGCTTGTCTCATCCCTCAATTTATTCTGAGGCATGAGAAGTAATTAAACATTATATAAAATAACAAATAAATTAAAAGTTATAAATGTTACATGATTGAATAATTAGATATTGCTAAAGCCTAATATCTTCTCTAGTGTTTATATGGATAGTTGTCAAATGAGGCTGGACATTACAATAACTGCAGACAGGGAGAGAGAGGGTAAAAGAGGCTGGGAGAAAGGGAGATCTCCATAGCCTCACTCCAAACCTGAGGAAAACAGGGATCCTGAGACTCTGAATTCAAAAAAAAAAAAATGGCTTTATGCACCTCAGATTAAAGATAACCAGAGAAATGTATACTGACTCAGGACTCGAGCAATATTATAATTTACGTTTTAGTTTGGCCTTTCGGAATTAATTCTCAGCTGATGCACATTTTGTTACGATATCTATCCTGGCCAGTTTTGTAATACTGGTTTTCCAGTGTTCATCATCATAGTTTTTATATATTTTATAATAATGTATAAAACTACTTTGAAAATTTAATCAGTAAAACAGCTTCATTTTAAAGTCACCTCCAGTAAATTTCATGTAGTTATTTGACATATATTTTTTAAATAAGTAAATTCATGTTAAGTACTGCAAGGATTGCCATTATATTAAATGTCCTCTGTCTAAAGCCTCAAGAAAATATAATAAATTTCTATTATCCTTCATCATTTTCAAAGAATACAATTATAAATGGTTAATCTGCTGTGCAAGTTATTTGGCATATCATTCTATATGGTATGCATTGTACATTGTATATTTGGTTTAAGGAAATGACCAGAATGCCATTTTTAAATTACATAGTTAAAATATTTGCAATCTTATCTTCGATTTTGCACTGAAATTTATAGACCAAATCAACTGTATCTATTTAACATAGATAGCAGTAATAAACCTCACACATTATATTCCCCAGGTAAAAAGTTATTATACATGTTATTTCTTTTTTTAAATGAACAAAGACACTTAAGAATTTTTAAAACTCAGTTTTAACGTAGTAAAAAAAACAAATGTGAAGTCAAACTCAAATATTGATGAGTGTAAGTTTCCCCATATTTTGTCAAAAACTTGGAAGTCATAAACCTGCAGGAAGAGAGCATCACAGGTATAGCTAGAACAATAAACAGTGCCATTTTCTTGATAACATTCAAAGTATTGGAGTAAGGAGTGGCAATTTAAACAGGATCACAATGTAGGGACATGGGTTTAACATGGAAGAGCAAACTAAGTTTCAAAATCAATCTGCAGAGTCTATTTCAAGGCCTTCAGGGAAAATTTAATTAGACTAATTTAAAGAGAAACACAACTGAACATGAAAAAAAATGACTTCTGTTCATAAATGTAACAAGTATCAAAAGTAGTTATATAAAAATATAATATAAAAAGCATATGGTATTTGCAAGGGGATTTATGATGTGTTATTATACCTTGTATGGGTAGAAAATTTTACAATTTGCAAAGATATTTTCATAGGAATTATCTCTTAATCCTCACAACAGTGAAACGCTTAAGCAGGTGAAGTATATTTATACAGGTTCTGACAAAAACTAAGGATCAGAGTTTCAATGGCTTTTGTAAGGTTATATACCTGTAAACCTCAGGTGAGCAAAAGAATCAAGGTCTTTGGTTATGTGCTATTTTTCCTACAGTTATCTGAAATAAATCAAGTTCTAAAACTGATCATTTTTATTTTATAAAATTATTTCAAGTAAATTGCATCTATAAATATAAAAATAAAATCACACAGAAATTTAAAATGAGATATGATTTATTTCTTACTCATAATAAATGGAATTGGGGTTGTTTACATGTTGTTTCATATAGAAGGTAAACCTTGGCTTCTAAAACAACAGCCCTGATTAAGAGCAAAAAACACAAAAAATGGAACTGCTGTTTGACTCAGCAATCTCACTTCTGGGAATATACCCTAAGAATCCTGAAACATCACTTTGAAAGAATATGGGCACCCATACATTAGCAGCAGTGTTATTTACAATAGCCAAGACCTGGAAACAGCCCAAGTGCCCATCAGTAGATAAAATGGATAAAAAAAGCTGTGGTACATTTACACTGTGCAGCAATAAAAAAGAAGGGATATCTTACCTTTTGCGACAGGTTGGATGGACCTGGAGAACATTATGCTAAGTGAAATCAGCCAGTCAGAGACAGACAAATACCATTTGATCCCACTTATATGTGGAATCTAGTGAACAAAATAAACAGACAAACAAAATAGAAACAGAGTCATGAACACATGGAGCAGACTGACAGCTGACAGAAGGGATGGGGGCCGTGGGGCACTGGATGGAAGGAGATGAAGAGATGAGCCAAGGAACATACATGCAGAACCCACAGAACAGACAACAGTGAGGTGATGGCCAGAGGGAAGGTTGGGCAGGGGCTGGGTGGAGGCAGGCTATGGTTGGGGGGGATGAAGACATCTGTAATAGTGTCAACAACAAAAATTATATATATATGGCAGTGATGAGCCATTTTATTTGCCAGTGTCTCTTGATAAAATAAATTCATCTTTTGCATATATGAACTGGGGAAAATCCCATCAGGCATTTGTGTTACTAACTCAATAGGTAACTTTCAACCTTGTGTTTTCAATTTACGAAGTCTGGAGATTGTCACTGCCACCCTTTGTGCAGTGTGGTTTCTGAGGCGATAACCAAGGTTTAAAATAATGATGGTAAATAGTGATTGTTTTTACGATAATACATTAAAACCATGCTTCAGCTGTAAATATGTTATTTTAAGTTGTGTTTATTAGAATTAAATACATTCTAATACAATATAAGAAGGAGCCTGAACAAATCACATGTATGCTTAAAAACTGCTTTTAGTTTGTTGCAGCTACGTCTTTACTATGTATCTATATTGGACTTTGAACTTCATGCTAAGTACCACACTTAATCCTTGAAGAGCACCAAGTCTGGTTTTAGGGGCAGACAAGTGAATAAACAACATGTATTCATTGCTGACTTGGGGACAACTTTATGCTAGTTGAAGGATAGATAAGGATATAAAAGGGAAAGTATGTGGTACATTTATATAAAAATATTTAGGGGTCAAAATATCTAATTCTCATGGAAAAGGGGAGTTTTAGTATCTTGTTTAGTATGTAGCCCCCACACAGTGTCTGGTATACAGAATTAACCAATGCAATTGCGTATTTGAAAGACATCTCAAACAATGGCCAAAGTGACTTTTCAGCTAAGTAGGACATTGGACTAGTTATTAAAATTCACTCGCAAAATGTGGTACTCATCATTGCCCATGTAGCTCAATCAAATGTTTCTCTTTTGTGGCTCACATCAGAATTTTGGATCCTTGGAATTTCTATTATTATATGTAATAGTAAAAAATAAATGGAAATGCAGAGAATGGCTGCTAACCCCACAAAAGCCTGCTCACAGTCTGCCAGTGCCATAGCTAATTCCTGATGTGCAGAGCTTATAAACTGTGTTATTACTGAAGAGACAATAACATTTTGCAGCATCATTTAATAAGGTGAAAATATTATAAAGAAAAGTAAAGTACTGTGGCTCCTATGTGTATTTTTTATAAGTGAATAATATTATTGTTATAACTGAATAAACATTTTATGAAGCAATTGATCCACTATGTTTATATGGTGATCAATGATACCTTGATGAAAAATCATAATAAAAATTCTTATTTGATATAGTATTAGACCAAATTGCATGAGCTTTGTAATACAAAATTTTCAATTTAGAATGATATTAAATGAACAATGTTTAAAACAATAAACTGAGAACATTGATCAGTTGTGTTTAATCTTTTGCAAAATAACATTTTGCTTAGCTATAATTTTATTGTTTGAAGTGTTTGGCCTGAGCATTCTGACTGATTTCAGTGTATTTGAAAGGATTTTGAATGTGTTGATGTGCACTATATCTCTTCATTTGTTATAAATATGACATATGACAATATGTTCAATAGGAAAACTGTTCTCTCTGTCTCCTTTTTGACAATTGTCCCCACGTCATTAAAGGCCCATTTGGTTAAATCTAAAAACAAACCAAGGTTCTTTTCATTAGTTTACAAGCCAGAAACATACAGACATCTTGTCACATGTTGGAAATTGCATATAATAAAATGTCTTTGCAACCAACCTGTTTGCATATCTCATTACTGATTTGTGAGGCATCTCCCAGGATGCTGCTGCACTTGTGTTTGGCAGTAATTAAGAGAACTGATTTTTATTCCTGTGTGCTTAGGCTGGATCTACTTCTTTTGAGCTATATCACATGAGGAAGTTTGTTTAGCCCCCCGGGCCTCAGTTTTCTCACCTGTGTAATAAGGACAGTAACAGTGCCTCCATCATTGTGTTTGTGAGGATTAAATTAGTGAGCACACCTGATGATGTAGAGCAGTTGTTGGTATGCAGTGAGTACTGTGACAAAACTTTATTTACTTGAACGTTTCCTCTCTGTCTCTGTCTTTCTCTTTGGTTAGTGTAGATAAAGGTTCACCTGTTCATTTATCTTTAAAAAAAAAAAAGCTCTTAGTTTCATTGATTTTTAAATTTTTTATTCTCAATTTTATTTTATTTTATTTTCCTGCCCTAATCTTTGTCATTTCCTCCCTTCTGCTAACTTTGGATTTAATTTGCTCTGTTTTTCCCAATTCCTTGAAGTGCTTAATTAAGTTTTTTGAGGTCTCATTTCTTCTTTATTTTTTTTTTGAAATGTAAGCATGTATCACTATGATGTCCCTCTTAGAACTGATTTTGCTGCTTCCCATAAGTTTTTCTATGTTTTGTTAATATTTTCATTTGTGTCAAGATAGATATATATTTATAGATATAGATATAGATATAAATACATATATAAATACATGTATATGTATTTATGTATATAAATACATATATCTATTTATATCTATATCTATCTCTCTATCTATCTATCTATCTATCTACATTTGTTTGTCTCTCTTTTGACTTTTTCTTTACCTCACTGGTTGTCCAGAGGCCTATGTTTAATCTCCATTATTTATAAATTTTCCAGTTTTATTTCTGTAATTGATTTTTACATTCCAAACTTTATGAGCAGAAAAGATGTTTGACTGACTTAAATTTTCTTAAAGTAATTTAACATTTTAAAATGTTACAGAGTGGAGGGATTGAGTAGAAAAGGAAAAAGGACTCATGGACATGGACAACAGTGTGGTAATTGCTGGGAGGAGGGGGTATAAGAGGACTAAGTGGTAATGGAAAAGATACAATGCAATTTTTATTCAAAAAGATTTTTTTCTTAAACTTAACAATACTTTTTTTGTGATCTAATATATGATCTATCCTGGGGACTGTTCCATGTTCACTTGAAAAGAGTGTGTATTTTGACATTGTTCAATGAAATGTTCTGTAAATAACTGTTAAGTCTAAATGGACTAAAGTGTAGTTAAAATCTAATGTTTCCTTATTGATTTTTTGTCTGGATGATCTATCCATTATCAACAGTGGGGCAGTGAAGTCCCTTACTAATATTTCATTGTCATGTATTCTTCCCTGCAATTCTGTTAATACTTCTTTTATATATTTAGGTGCTCCAAAGTTGGATGTTATTTCTTTTATCAAAATGTATGATATTATCTATATTTTCCTGAAATCATATTCTATTTTTTCATTTTATTGAGTTTATTGGAGTGACATTGGTCAGCAAATTATACAGGTGTCAGGTGCACAGTTCTGCAACACATCATCTGTACACTGAATTGTGTGTTCGCCACTCAAGTCAAGTCTCCATTCATCACCATTTACCCCCCCAGACCCTCCTCACCATCCCCAACCCTCCTCCCCCGCAGCAACCACCACATGGTTGCCCATGGCCATGAGTTTTTTTTTTTTTTTTTTTTTTTAAACAACTTGCTATGTGCGTACTTCAATGATACTTAAGGCAAGGTATTGAGGAGTTATGTAGGTACATATTTTTTAAATGTACTATTAGTAAATGCTTTTTCACATTTAATAAGAAACAGAATCATATCAAATTCAAACTTATCAAGTACAGTAGATTTGCCAGAACTCTGTGTATGTACATAACAGCTTAGAAATAAAATTTTATGTGTTGAATTAATGACAAATGTGAATTAATTTTCTATTTTGAAGCACTCATTTTTTTTCTATCTGTTTTACTAGGACAAAACTAACTTTAGGAAAAAAGTTATTTTTTGCCAATTATTTCCTAAAGCATGCTTCTTTTATATTTTAGAAGCATTTATTATATATTTATTTATTTTAATAACATTTTTACTGTTGTTCAAGTAGTTTTCTGCCTTATTCCCCCTACTCCACCCCATCCCAAACCCTCCCCACTCCTTCTCGTTTCCATCCCCCCTTGTTATTGTCCGTATGTCCTTTATAGTTGGTCCTGTAAACTCTTCACCCTTTTCCCCCATTATCCCCTCCCCTCTCCTCTCTGGTCACTGTCAGTTTGTTCTCAATTTTAACATCTTTGGTTATATTTTGCTTGCTTGTTTGTTTTGATTAGATTCCTGTTAAAGGTGAGATCATATGGTATTTGTCTTTCATCACCTGGCTTATTTCGCTTAGCGTAATCCTCTCCAGTTCCATCCATGCTGTTGCAAAGCTCCTTCTTTCTTCCTGTTGCATAGAATTCCATTGTGTAAATGTACCGTAGTTCTTCGATCCACTCATTTACTGATGGGCACTTAGGTTGTTTCGGGCACTTGGCTATTGTAAATTACGCTGCTATGAACATTTATTATATATTTAAAATAATATAACAAATGTTATTTGAGTAGCTTTTACTTATATAGAATTAAGCACAGACAGTAGAACCTAAAATCCTGTTAAGTAATATAAGTTTAATTTAAGTAGACTAACAGTATCTTTTTATATCAAAAAGATAATTGAATTTTAAAAGTAACATTTTATGTTTTAAACCTAATTCATTTTGCTAACAACACATGCTTGCCTACACTGTTTGTATTTCTTCCATGCAGTTCATATTTTTTCAGAATTTCATAGTTAATATGAAGAATTTTATAGCATAAACTGGTATATTGTGTAATATGTAGTTATTAGACAAATATCAACTGCTATCCCTATTCATGTAGTTTTAATTGTGATTTTTGGGGGTTGTTGATGTGAGTTATAACAACTTACCAAGTTAAAACTGGGCAATCTTTAAAATAGTTACAACCAATACAGCTCTTTTGGAATATATTAACTCATGATCTTGTGAACCAAACTTTGCTACATCATATATTTTAGATAATATGAAAATGTTGATATGCTCACAAAAGATCTGGTTTCTATCCTTTACAACATATTCTCTATGAGAATATTTGATTTGCATTTTTAAGAGATGTTTGGTTTTATACTATCATCCTTTGGTTAAGACAGGAAACTTGAGTATAATATTTAGAATGTCATTACAGTGAGGAAAAATATTTACTCTCTGCTTTCCATAAATGTAGCCTTAAATCATAAGACACATCAAGCAAAGTTCAGTAATAATTCTCCTAAGAAGAAAATAAACTTTTCTGCTTCATTGTGAGGCCCTTATATAGGTCTATTGAGTTGGCCAAAAAGTTTGTTTAGTTTTTCCATACTATGGCTCTAGTAGTGTTTAGTTGTCCATAACTTCATTTGAAACAATTGTGTTTGATTTATTGGGACACCTGTCATATCAGCATGCATTAAAAAAAAAACATCAAAATTGTTGAACTTTTGTGCAAGCATTTTAATATTTAAGATGGAAGAAAATATTCAGCATTTTTGACATATTATGCTTTATTAATTTTAAGAAAAGTAAAAATGCAACTGAAATGCAAAAAAAAAATTTGTGCAGAGTATGGAGAAGGTGTTGTGATTGATGAAACATGTCAAAAGTGGTTTGCAGAAGCTTTTTAGTTCAATGTAGTCCCATTTATTCTTTCCTTCATATCCCTTGCCTTAGGGCATGTGTCGGTGAAATTATTGCAGCATGGGGTATCTGAAATTTTCCTGCCTAGGTTTTCCTCTAGGATTTTTATGGTGTCATACCTTATATTTAATTCTTCTATCCATCTTGAGTTTATTTTGGTGTATGATGTAAGTTGATGGTCTAGTTTGTTTGTTTGTTTGTTTCTTTCTTTCTTTTTTTTTTTTTTTTTTGCATGTGTTTGTCCAGATTTCCCAACATCATTTATTGAGGAAGCTGTTTTTACCCCACTTTATGTTCCTGCCTACTTTGTCAAATATTAGCTGACCATACAAACATGGGTTTATTTCTAGGCTCTCTATTTTGTTCCACTGGTCTATGTATCTGTTCTTATGCCAGTACCAGACTGTCTTGATTACAGTGGCCTGGTAGTGTAGTTTGATATCAGTGATGCCTCCCACTTTGTTCTTCTTTCTGAAAACTGCTGAGGCTATTTGAGGTCGTTTTTGATTCCATATATATTTCTGAAATATTTTTCAAAGTTTCTTGGTACTATTGATATTTTTGACAAATAATTATTTGTGGTGAGACTTTCTTATGCACTGGGGAATGTTTAGCAGCACCCCTGGCTTCTACCCACTTGAAGCCAATAACAGGAGATAGCCGACATACTCAGACAAATCAATAAAGTTATTGGTGAAAATGAAAAGTATGTCTTTTTTTGTATGGAAAAACCCTTAGAGACATTTTGGCCAACCCAATAAAACTTAGAGGCTTTCTTTTTTCTTACTCTGGTGCTCATGAGTTCACTGATGCCACTCTATCACATTGAAGGTCACATCCATGAGTAGTAAACTTAGGAAATTCAAACAGGTATGTAACATTTCCTGTTTTCTTTAAGATATGCCTTAAAATAGTAACTTAAAACTTAAAAATATAACTGTAATGTTGTATATTTGTTCATTAACTTGGTTGTTTGTGAGAAAAAAACAGTTCTAAAACAATTAGTTATTACTCAACATCCATATTATTTTAGGGTACAACAAATCCATTTCTGACATTTCAGTGATAACCAAGGCAAGGGTATTAGAAACATGATTTAAGAGAAATTAGCATTATGGTCAACAGATTTCTGAATTAAGTTGTTTTTTTTTTTAAGATGCATATTTCTTAACAAAGTGTAGGCCAGAGTTACAATAACCTCTCAATCTATTTCTTATATCATGGCCTTCAAAAATGCTATTTATTTGAAAAAATAACGTCACAATAAATAACCTTAAACAAAACACTGAATTTTACTTATTTTAATTACATTACTCTAATTATTTTAATTATATTCATATATATATCTGAACCATGTTCTTACCTAAGTATTATTGCTAATAATTATTATGCTATTATAATTGACATAAGCGTATTTTGAAGAATGTCTTGTCCTTTTAATTCAATGTTCACTTCATTTTTAGCAATATACCCAATTAAGAAAGTATATGCTTTCACTGACAGATGAGACCATTTCATTTTTATTCAATGTTGCAAGGGTTGTCAGCAATGATAAGAAGTCTATAATTAAAAAATTAAAATGCTTAAGAATCTTGAACATATTGCATATATAAATATAAAATATAAGCAAATGTGGTTTTAATATATTACATTCTGAACACAAATATCATGTCTTCATCATTTAAAGAAAGCTAAGAAAAGACTATCTACCAAAAATTGCTGAAACAAATCAGGAAGATAAATAGGGTTGAGTTCCACATTCTCAAAGAATAGAGGAGTCGATATAGGTGACCTGTCTGTTTCTTTATGTGATATAAGATGTAATCTGTATGTATGAAAGCTGTGTTATGGAAAAGTAATTAGATGGGACAAATACCATTTTATGAGAGCAGTCTTTGTTCAGGGGTTTGTAATCTCAGTGCCTAGAACTTTATTTGGCACAGTGCTTAGAACAAAGATATTGTTAATTAAACAGAGATATTTTTTAAATACTTTAATGATGGGTGAATACATTAATAAGTTATTAAAGAGGGTATATATTGATTCTTATATGTAAATCCATAATTTTGTTACAGTAAGTTAAAACAAGAAATTTGTATAAATTACAGAATAGAATTTTTACATGAATTATTCCTAATATGCAATTTAAAAAGTGTATTTACACAATGGAATACTACACGGCAGAAAGAAAGAAGGAACTCCTACCCTTTGCAGCAGCATGGTTGGAACTGGAGAACATTATGTTAAGTGAAATAAGCCAGGCAGTGAAAGACAAATACCATATGATCTCACGTATAAGTGGAACCTAATCAATCAAACAAACAAGCAAGCAAAATACAATCAGAGACATTGAAATAAAGAACAAGCTGGCAGTAACCAGAGAGTGGGGGGAGAGAGATAAGAGGGGGTAGTAGAGGGAAGCCATCAAGAAACAGGTATAAAGGGCACATGACAAAGCCAAAGGGGGTGGGTTTGAGGGCGGGAGGCAGGGATAGGTGGGGCAGGGGACGTGGTGAGGTGAAAATGTACTTGAGACAATTGTACTTGAGCAACAATAAAAAAATGAAAGTATACTAAAGAAAAAGATTTATGCTCTTTCCAAAGTTTGGAATTAATTCATAATCTTTCTTTTTTAGTTTTTAAGAGTGTATGTGGGCCAGGTATCGATGGTAGGAATTGATAAAGAATATAGTGATGAGTTATAATTTAACTCATATGCCAAACAAATGTTTTTGTTGCTTTTGTCTAGCGAGTTCTGTGGTAAACACGGGGGATATAGCCATTCATAAGGCAAGCTGTTTTTTTACCCTCATGAAGACATCTCAGTCCAGTGGCTATTTACTTATGGGTAGCACCTTAGGTTTACACAAAGAAACGACAGTCAAGTGTAGCCCCTACTTTATTTTTTTGAGAACATGGAACTCAACCATCCTTTTTATCTTCCTTATTTGTCTCAGTAATTCTGGGTAGAGGATATTCTTTTCTTAGCTTCCTTCCTAAGAGGATTGAAGACTACCTGTATTGCAATCTGATAATACATGTACTTAGACAAAATGAACAGGGACTCACAAAACAAAACAGAACAACAAGATAAATAAAGTAGAAATTTATACTGAGAGCAAAGGATTATTTCTTAAAAATCATCTCATCCCTTCCTACATGTAAAAGTACATATTAATAAGTTTAGATCATGTAAAAACCCTTTGTACTCTAAATTTAGCAATAAGCTGAAGGCTTTAATGTGCGAGCCCTGTTTAATGCTGGCAAACATCCAGTTCCTTTCTTCCACAGCCAGCAGTGGCTATTGCTATAATGATCTTAGAAGCAGGTACTTATACATTTCTGTCACTAGTATAAAGAACATTCTGTTTCAAGGCAGGTGATAAAAATGAAAGCCTAAATGTCAATTCCAGTACCACCAGATTCCTTCAAAAAAGCGCCTGCATGTTGTCCCAGTAGGGGGTGATTCCCCACAGTTCTGCATGTTCACGTCATTCATTTTCTTCTGTCATGGGGCCACCATCTCTGAAACAGCAGCAGCTGAAATAAGGCAGACTTTCCTGAAAGCCAATTGTTGGGTTATTTTATTTACTTATTTTACAAAGGCACACGTAGCCTGACTTTCTGAGCATGAGTGAAAAGTATAAATACTTAGAGCAAGTAAAGTATACCCTATGCTTTTTTATGTTGGAAACACCAATGTGGAGGGTTTCCATGCATCTTTGCAGACTTCTCTCATCTGCCTATTGACAAAGTCATGCTTTTAAGACACTCTCTCTACCTGGCTTATACTTATATGCTGACTCCACAATTTTAAGACTTTCATCTGAAAGATAGGCATTTTTAGAATTCAGTATTTGAGAATTTAGAACTCAGTTTGTGTGGCTGCCAAATTTGAACATGAGGATATTTCGTAAATGAAGAATATTTTGTGCTGGAGTTTACATGCCACTGGCCTTGAACTGATCCCAAAGGGATTGTATAATTCTCATTGCTAATAAGGCAGAAAAAAGGTCTTAGATGTTTATAAAATTACTATTCTCTCACATTTTAAAATATAGTTGGCTATGTAAAATAAAACCATAATTTTGTTAGGTTACAGGGAATATTAAAACAGAAAAGAAGCAGACTGTTTTCTATGTTGGTCATCTTTCACAGAAGCATAGGTAATGGTGTGGCATTTGAAGATCCTTGGAAATAAAAGTGATATTACACATGTCCATTACTAGGGTTGCTATACAATCAGCCTCTTTTCAAGGACCCTGTCTTTTCCCAAACTCTGACCTCAGATCCAGACTTAAATGGTTTACACATATATCACCTGATTTTGCTCCATCTGGCCAAAGTAGATTAGATGTAGCTAAGTACCTGACTCAGAGTGGTCAATCTATAACTAATTGATAAAAATATGAAAAAGCCAGGGATGAACTTACTTTTTCCCTGAGGAATATAGGAATTGAGAAATTGAGACAATCTTATCAAAGTAAATGCTCTATGTATTTTAAAGTATGCCACTGTCAGATGGGGTCATGAACAACCATGGACAAGCCATGCTATGCATATACCCAAGTAAGGGTACACCACACCTATGAGGTAGCAAGAATTATATGGGAGAAGAGAGATACAAAGTAGAAGAAGAAAGGTCTTTAATTGGTAAGATTAAAAAGACCCTAAACATATAAATACATACACTCCTAATACAGAAATTTCTCACAAGGAAATAACGTTTTATTGGATCAAAATAACACTAAAGTTTCTGAGACCTGCATGGCCATACAACTGATCATGTTTCTAACACAGAAAAAAAAACACATATAAAACAGAAATAGGAGAAAGACATTTCTATATAGCATATGCCACATATATGCCTTTTTTTGTGGAACATGTGAATTCTTTAATCCTTTGGTGAAATACTCTCATTCTTTCATTTTGCTCCTATGTTGAGCACACCTACGTGACAGCCATTTATTGTGCATCTACTATGTTTTCAATATTTGGAAATGTAATGTCTTATTATTATGGAGTAGATTTTTAGGGGTGAGTGATGCATGATAACTAATAAATGTATTAAACACAGAAAGTATATAGTACATATCTAAGGTTCAGCCCCTAATATGGAAAATCAATTGCAGAAAGTGTATTTGGGTGTCCCCTTGGGCTCCACACCCACCAAGGAAGGAAGAAAGTAGGATTGGGCAAAAAGAGTTGAATTGCAACAAAGTCTCACCAAGGGTCTCACAGGAGCTTTGCAGCTTGAATGTCTTTTTGATAATTGTTCTACCTTGAAGTGAGTGCCCAGAGTTTTATTTCCTCACTTGATCCATGACCTGACATAGAATGTGGGCTGCCTTCGGGGAGGAAGAATGATCTGGAGTGAGAATATTCTCTTCAGTTTAGGACTATTTATGGAGAGGATCTCATCAGGGGGCTATTGACAGTTAAAGGACTGGAGGACTGAGTGCTGCAGGAGGATCTGGATGCCACACCCTGAAATCCAGTACAGTATATTGCAACCTGATAAGTGCTGTAAAGATAGATTTGGGTAAGGGAAGTCCAGATTATTAAGAGGTTATTTGAAATTTAAGTAAAGAAAACAGAGAAAGTGATGTTTGAGCAAAGAGTTGAATTAAGTGAGAGTGTTTGATGGATTGGTAGATGGAGTTTTATGCAGAAGGAACAGATAGAGCAAAAACACACCTGGTATGTTCCAGCAATGACAAGCTAGTTTGTCTAGAGAAGATGGAGGGTGATGTTAGGAAATAACATTAAAGAGGAAATTGGGGAAAATTATTTGGGTATCTGTAGATAGTGGACAAATACGGGCTGAAATAGAAATTTAAATTGAAATAGAAGCGTTGTAGGCTTTTGAGCAGAAGAGTGAAACAGTTTAACCTATTGTAATATCGTCACTTTTCCTGTAGTGTTAAGAATGAAATGGATGGGAAGGAGATAAAAGTCAAGGCTAGAAACAAAAGACCTATTAGGACAATAAGAATTGGTTATAGCTCATGGTGAGGTTGGGTAAGAGTTGATGGTATCTTAAACTAGATCTATGCCTTTGAGGTTAGAAGGACTTGGTCAAATTATGTGTACATTTTGCAGTACAGGTAATATTTATTTTATTATCTGTGAAGAAAAGGGGGAAGAAAGGCATCAAGGTTGATTCCAAGATTCTCAATCTGATTAACTGGAAAGATTCAATTAGCATTAATTGAGATAGACAAGTATAGGAGAGGTAAGGTTATTTGCAGGAGATTGGGATGAAGATGGGCTGATTATCCTGTAGATTGGGAGTGTCAAGCTCATTTTCACTCAGGGTCCACATCAGCCTCGCAGTTGCCTTCAAAGGGCTGAATACAATTTTAAGACTGCATAAATGTAACTACTCCTTAACTAGGGACTAAGAATTCAGTGCTGCTACCCAGTAGAAACAAGGTGGAAGGCCGGATTTGGCCCTCGGGTCTTGTGTTTGCCAACTGTGCTGTAGATGATATTTCAACCACCAGACTCAGTGAATTCACCAAGCAATTACAGAATAATGTGTGTGTGTGTGTGTGCGCACGCGCGTGAGAGAGAGACAGAGAGACAGAGAGACAGAGAGACAGAGAGAGAGACCAGAAAAAGAGACTAAACAATGATCAGTGAGAAGTACGTAATTTTTCCCATATTTAAAATATCTCAGAAACTTGAAAATAACAGTTTAAACATAGCCAAGTGGTCTTAAATCCTTCTCTGGTTGACCGTATCACCTTATTTTTTTCACAAGTTTTTATTCTTAGAAACAGTGGGAACCTGTAATGTACAGATTTAGAAGTCCTATATATAATACACTCTTCTTTAAAAAATCATGTACTACTGATAAACCCATTCATAAATTATATGCATTTCTCCTCACCCCACACCCAATGTGTACGCTGCAGTCACTGTTCCATACGCAAGCCTATTCAGATCTGTCCAACCACTCACCTCTCAGAAACTCCAGCGTGGA
Source organism: Glossophaga mutica (assembly GCA_039655065.1). Lineage (NCBI taxonomy): Eukaryota > Metazoa > Chordata > Mammalia > Chiroptera > Phyllostomidae > Glossophaga > Glossophaga mutica. Next base: position 21,673,594 of record CM077305.1, read on the forward strand.
CTTTTGGACAAAAGTTCTTCATCATTGAATTCATTTTAACCTGGGAACTTGTATTTCTGTGTTGGATCAACAAATACGTTTCCCTTGTGAATGGCCCACCTAATGGAAAATCCAGGAGTCAGAGCTGATTGAGGCCATGGTACACCAAGGAGCCTAAACAGTATCTGGAATCTCACTATAGCCCATTTACCACATTTTGCTGTGTATAATGCACACGCATACTTTTGGCCCAAAATTTCAGGAAAAAAGCTTTCACTTTAATTTTTAATTCAATTTCGTATTTATTTTTAGGAACAAAACTGATTATTGTTTTCTAGGGTATTATTTTTCATACAGATATTATTGTTTTCTAGAGTTACACAGTTGTAACACATAAGCATAAATAAAATAATTGAAGACATTTATTTAGATATGGAATTAGTGCTACCTGTGTATAATGGCCATCCTCATTTTTCCCTCAAAAATTCAAGAAAAAACATAAACATTTTACTTGGCAAAATATGGTACTTGTGTTTTCTGCTGCATCGGAGTGATGTTTCTCACTGTATATATTCTCTGTCAGAAACATCAATCATGTCCACACTTTCTACTCTTGTGATAAAAGAATTATTTCCAAAGCTATTGATTATTCCTAAGCCTATTTTTCCAATCTTAGTTATTTTTAAATTCATACATATCTTCAGGTGTTCTTTGACATATCTGCATCTACATGTCTGCAATGATGCCTCATACGATCATTCTCCTCTCCCCAAACCTGGTCTGTGTATACCCTGTTTTGGTGACTTGTACAACTACACATCCAGTTCTTTTAGTCATAAACTTGCAGTTCATTTCAGTCATAGTCCTATAAATTATTTTTCTTAGTAAAGCATTAAAATACTTTATTTATTTTTTATTGTTTTTCAAGTACAGTTGTTTCCATTTCCGCCCACCACTCTTCCCTGTCCCATTCACCCCCAACTCCCACCTTTGATCCAACCCTTCTTTGGCTTTGTCCATGGGTCCATTATACATGTACCTTGATGACCCTTCCTTTTTTTCCCCCTGCTATCCCCCTCAACTCCGGTTACCATCAGTTTTTTCTTTATTCAATGTCTCTGGTTATATTTTGCCTGCTTGTTTGTTTTGTAGATCAGGTTCTGCTTATAAGTGAGGTCATAGGGTATTTGTCTTTCACCACCTGGCTTATTTCACTTAGCATAGTGCTCTCCAGTTCTATCCATGCTGTCATAAAGGGTAGGAGTTTCTCCTTTCTTTCTGCTGTGTAGTATTCCATTGTGTAAATGTACCACAGTTATTTGATCCACTCATTTACTGATGGGCACTTAGGCTGCTTCCAGCACTTGACTATTGTAAATTGTGCTGCTATGAACATTGGGGTGCCTAGGTTCTTTTGAATTGTTGTGTCAGGGTCCTTAGGGAAAACATAAAAATATTTTAAAGAAATAAAATGAACCTTTAAAAACATTTCAGAATTACATTCCTGATATTCTTTGGAAATATCCCTATTTTAACATAATAAAATTGTAACTCAAGATATTTTTAATTATCTAGGAAAATCTTAGAAAAAATTATAGCAGTAGAAATACTGTAGAAGAAATATCATACAACTGACCTTGCTGTCATCAGAACTACATTTTAGAATGTCCACATACCAGTAGGCTCTTTAACTGTATTGTAGAAAAATAGTAAGAAGGCATGAGTGGTTCTGATTTGAAGTTTTCAGCAGCTCACCACATAACCTTCATTATTAAAACACTGAGTTATGCCTTAAGTCCCATACAGGAAAATAATTTTATTCCCTAATGTATTAAAAAAGATGTTTACTGTCCTGTAATGAATTGTAAGTCACATTTACCACAATTAACAGAAGCTATGTAATACATTTTGATCATATCTTTCTTTTCTAGATAATAAGCAAGTGTGGTAAAGTAAAAGTGCATTTTATTGCAAAACTCTGTTGCCTATTTCTGACTCAAGCTCTTTTAGAATTATATAGATCACTACAAATTGCAAGAGAGTGAGCTCTAGAGAGCAAAAGCCTTGTCCCTGACACCACTACAAAAAAAAAAGTAAAACACAGGCATGGTTCCAAACAGCTAAATGCCAGACTGTGTCCTGACTTTCACAGGTTAAAAATAAGACTGCCTTGTTAGGAACCAGTAATTATTTTGTGTTAATTTGCTTACTAAGAGACTGTCATTATTCTGCTTAACTTACATTTCAGCCATACTTGAACTGACTATGGCTAAGCATTGCCCTTCCTACTGACCTTAGAAAAATATAATTTGAAGCAGCTTGAAGTATTTTATCATGTGTGCACAAAAAATATTATTCTCTATCAAATTAAGCGACATTTGAATTATAAGGTATTTGCCTCATAAAAGTTTATAAATGTGTTTAACGATGCATTTAAAGCACTAAATGTACCCATTTACTTTTCAAGAATGCAATATGAAGTAAAACGTGTGTAAACCAATGAGTTATTATCCTTTCTTAACACAGCACAATTAGAGTTGTCCATTCAGAAACGCAGTGCATGTGTGCAGTTGGTAGAGCTACTGTTCATATGCTGCCTCTTTGTTATAATGCATGTGCTCTTCAAGTTACGGTGGACACAAGTGTCACACTTAGCATTCAAGAAACAAAGCACTAAATGTTAAAGACAAAATGCAATGGAAACCCTTAGAAGGAAAGATCCCCGTGCAGCGAGTTTCCCAGAGGTAACACTGATATCTGATGCTGGGTTACCTTTACATCTGGGAAAAAAAAAACTTATGCCACTACTTCTACTTAATCAACTTTACTCATTATTTATGTACTTCCTGTTTTGAAACTCACTTTTCCTCAGTTTCACGGTTTTAATCATTATCACTGTTTTTTGTCTTTTCTTAGTTGTGTTTTTAATGGACATAATCTAGTAAACATAATGAAATTTGTTTATTTCATTCCTAATGTTTTGACAGTATCTCTTCTCTTGATGTCTTATAAGTTGAGCATGTCAGCACTGACTTTCTATCCAATTCTGTTCTGCAGACTATAGGTTTCCTATTACAATGTCAAGATTGAAAACATTTCAATTTTTCCTGAATTAAGTTTCATTTGTGGTTTATAGGGGTACAGATAAAACCCATTGAGCTCTATTAGTATGGCTATAAAAATATGACATGAGTCCCAGATCAATCAACGTGGCTCAGTTGGTTGGGCATCGTTCCACAAACTGAAAGTTTGCAGGTCTGATTCCCTTAGGGCACATCCTGGGTTGTGAGCTGGATCCCAGGCCGGGTGTGCATGTGAGGCAACCAATTGATGTTGCCATCTCACAATGATATTTCTCTCCCTCTCTTCCTCCCTCCCTTACCCTGTTTTAAAAAAAGAAAAGAAAAAGGTATCATGTGGAGCCAAAAAGTAGGCATGCTACTCAAAGGAGACTGTTCTTAGGCCAACATTGAATACGTTGTTATTTTTTATAGCAGTCATCACTTACTCTAAAGTGTGCTATATTTTAGCATTTTTGAGTTTTTGTATTTGAATAATTTACTTTTTGCAAGGTTCTTTCATAGTTCTTAGAGGTTCTTATTGCTTTATTGTCTTGTTGGGACTCCAGGGCAACTGTAAAGCTCTTTGATGCCCTGATTTCCAACAGGCATTTTCGGAACTCTCTGCTCCACGGTATTTTGTGACTGCCTTTTAGTTGTCTTTATCATTTTATTTTGTCATTTTTTTTGCTTCATTATACCATATCTGTCACTTGTTAAATATATGTCGTTGATAATTACCAACTCATAGTACAGCTACAATGAAATCACAATACAGTTTTCAGCAATGCTTTGAGTACTTTACACCTTACTATCAAATAAACTACATGAATTATATTCTCATTAAAACAATATGAATATCTTGCATGGAAAATGCAGATATTACAGACAATTTTTTGAAAATCAATTTTGCTTCTCTAATTTTGTCCTAGTGGTAACCATGTTGTATTTAAAAGGAACTGGTGAAAAAGAAAACTAAATATTTACACATGTAATAAAGAGCTTGCAAGAGCATAAACATGTTGTCCTTTATGTAGAGGGGATTCTAAGTATTTTATGGCAATAATTCAGAAGTTTTATTTTCTTATTTAACTTTTATGGACTGACAAACAGTAAGGACTGAAAATTTGAAATTCTGTATATTCTTTATCACATAATTGCCTCTGGGTAACTAGGAGAATTTATATTAAAAGAAGAGTCAAATAAAGTTCAGATCCTCAGTCATTTAATTACTGCTTGAGAATTCTTTCCGAGTTACTTTACAGACTCTCTGTGACTCAGATTCCACTTCTAAAAATATGGGTGCAATAATACTTATAATTTTAGCCTATATTGAATTCTAACTCTGATAAAATTTATAAATGATCAAAGAAATGGTAGTGCATAGTAGGAACTCAAAATTTATGTCAAATACTCTTATTACTTAAGAGTAATTACTTCAACCATTATGCCAAACACTTTCTTTAAACCTAGGCAATTACTGAGGCAGCATCCCTCAGACTGGTTTTATGATATATACTAATTCACGTGTAAGCACTTTGAGTGCATCAAGAGAAAAAGTATTAATTCATTTGACTGGTTCCTTCTTCAGCAAATAATGTACTAAAACTATAGCACAGTTTCAAACGCTAAAAAGAATATAGATTCATACCTTAATGTTTAGTTTTGTCATACCCAATTACATTAGCCTACTTAAAAATATTGTGTAAAATTTAATAAAACTTCTAGATAAAATTTGTCAATAATGATAAAAACTTTAAAATTATATGAAATTCTCTAATTATAGTAAAAATTATGCTGTTCACATGTAAGCTGTTACTGTCCATAGAGTTGAAAAGCATTTCATGAATAATTCATTGAAATCACTTACTACTGCAAGGGACCCTGGAACAAAGTTTTCCTAAACATGCGAGTTAGTTTTACATAAGGAGTGCCCTAAAATGCATACAATGATTTTTAAAGCTAAAAGGAGTGATATGGTGCCACAGTTTGTTCAAAGTATATCAAATACTTAATAGAATACTTAGAAAGCCATTTAAATCTAATTAGAACTATATGTGGAAATGGGGCTTTTCACATCTGTAAGGTTGACAGTAAATATTTATTTTCTGAGTGATATTTGCTAATTCTCTGCTTCCTAATTGCTTTTCTGTATTGAGTAGCAGACTCAAAATCAGTTTGAAGAGATTGCACTTTTCAAACATTTATAATAGACTATCTAAAAGCAAACATTTGCTCACTTGAGTGCTACGGTTCTATTTTAAATTGCTTTGGATTTGAGTTAATAAGACTGCAAACCTTTGTTTCCAACATGTTGCCGTTAACTGTGCAGTTTAAAAGCATAATACCTCTCTCACCTCTTCCAAGGATTCTCTTTCTACTATAGCTATTTTCTATTTTTGTATGTAATAATGAAAATAATGCTAAGGTGCTTTAAAGTTTAAATAATACTTTTACATGTATCATCCAATGGTTATGTATCATTTCCTGTGTAAAACATGCATTTATGCTGAATTATTTTTCCTTAAGGACTTATTTTTCCTAGAAGTCCATCTGATCATTTTTACCACAAAATCTATCAACATGCATGCATCCTCATGTATGTCCCCTATCATTTGGTTTGTTTCATTGGTTGAACATAATTCTATCTTTTAACTTTTGGCCCTTCTTGTTTTTTTAACTTCTCACTTTTTTAGCATATCATTCTCATCAACATGTAAACATGCTGTCATATCTACCATTTTAAAATCTTATTTTTTTCATATCCTCCTTCACCTTGGGCTCCATTTTCCTCCCACTCTATCTCATAGTGAAATTCCTTGAAAGAATTGTTCCTCATTGTCTTTTTTCATTGCATTCTACTCTTTTTTGAACAAACAGCCCTCAGGTATTTGTTTCTAGGAATACACCAAAACTGCTCTTGAAATTCACCAGTTGAGTTTTCATCATCACCGTCTTTACCTATTAAAGGCATGTGGGTTGCTTCCTCATCCTTTACTTTTTTTGCTTGTCCTCTGAGACATTCTCTTCCCACATCACTGGCTAATTTTCTCAGTCTTTCCTACATATCTTCTTTGAAATTCATGTTTATAAATACTTGATGTCCAAATATATGGTGATATTTATCTATGATACAAATACCTCTTGTAGGCTCATATGTACCAATCATCTTAGATATCACCACAGGGAAGTCAAAATTAGTGCTTCCAAAACTTAATTATTTATTGCACCCATGCCTTCTTCCCAAGTGTTCCTCTTCTCAGGAAATGCAGTAGATTTATAACACTATAGATTTAAAATAATACTGAAGAATTATATTAAGAACATTTATTGCAGTGGGCAGAGTAATTTTAATACAGAAAACTCCATTTGTTTCCAGTTACTAAAGCCAAAAAGTATGGGGTCATCATGAACTTCTGGATTTCTTTCACGCTTCACATTAATAAATCAATAAGTCCCATTGGCTTTATCGTCAAAATATTTTCAGTTTCTGACTGCTTATCATCACCACAGCTATCCCCTAAGTTCAAATTACTATAATTTCTACCCAGAACTTTTAAAATAGCATGTTAGCCTTTTCTACCTTTTCCATCTCTCTCCTAACTGATCTACAATTCACACAGTAGCCAGAGCAATCTTTTAAAAATTGAATGAAATTATACCCATTTCTTGTTCAGGGCCATTGAAATCCTTCTTACTATATACATCAAAGCCAATGTCCTTAAATGGCTACAATGGCCTACAACCTGCCTTCTGTCTTGTATTCCCACTGCTCAGGATGTCCCAACCCAGCCACTCTGACTTCCTTAATTTGCCATTGAGATACTAAGGATGTCTCCACCTTAGGGCCTAACATTCTCTGTTCATTCTGGTTTAGTTGTTCTTTTCACACAGCTGGCTCCTTTGCTTTTTATAGCTTCTCTGTACAATTATCTTCTTCTCAAGTGAGATGATCCTGGTAATATTACCCAAAAATACACTACTCTTAGCTAGATCTGTTACTCTCTCTTTGTTTTTTTTTTCATAATAGCTACAGGTTATATATTTCTTTAAGATATATGAATATATATGCATATATGTAATGTATATGTGTATATAGACATACACATTTTGGGTTTATTCAACTCCCGATACTAGAAAATGAGCTATCTGCTAATAGAGACCATCTCACTAATTATCTGTTAAATTAATTATAAATGAGTAATTTTTGTGATTCCATCTAGAGAGATATTAGAGAAAAGGCAGCTTGTGTACAGGTCACATGGAGGAAGTTTATGGTAATTGTCAATGCTGCAAAATATTTTTAAGTTTGAGGTATTGAAGATTCTTGGATTATGGCATTGTATTTAAAGATAACTCAAGGTTGGATTAAACAGGAAGGAATTTAATGTCCTTCTAAAGATATGGTATTTGCCTACAGGAACTATTGATATTAGAACAGATAAATTAGGAAGTTCCTACTATAAAAACATCAATCATCTAGATGTGTATAAGCATAATGAAGTTTAGATCTTAAATAATCTTCAGTAATAAATGCTTTAAGTTCCCTACTTTTACCCTGAACTTAACTTCCTTTAAATAAGAGGTGACCATATCTTGAACAAAGGTCCTGTTTTTTGACCTAGAACACAACCTTTACATAATCACCACTGTACACTCAAATTCAGAATGTATAAATGCATAAGGGTACATTTGTGGTCTTCCCTGGGAATTACTGGATGTTACGTTTTTATGACTGCTCTTTCTGATGAAACCTGTATGTGGCACTTGGATAGACAATGATGACCATGGTGCAAAAAGCGCTGAAAAGTCCAATAACCAAAACATTCCTGGGTAATGATTCTTAAGTATAAATAGTATATGCACCTGTCCTGTATGAGAGGGTGTGGTATCTCTTTTTAAACCTTTCTCCTTTGGTCTGGCTAGGAGGGTTGGCTGGAACACTTCCAGTGCTGTTGACCTGTAACAGCTGGGGATGGTACCTTGAATAATTGGCAGACATATTGGGACTCCTTTAGTTTTAGCAAAGTATTTTATAACAGTTCTTTTTTAAATGGTCATATAATCTTATCATGTTAATATAAAATAACCCTCTGCTAAATAGGACAATGACAGAACATAGAAAAAGAACAAAATTGACATATGATATTAAGACAGTGTATAGCAGGGGATGGGCCAACTCTGACAGAGGCAATCTAGACAGCCCCCACTAGGCTCTTGGGTAACCACTAAACTCTTTGGTAGATTAATAAGATGGAAGACTATTTGGAATAAGGAAGAGACTGATCAAATATTAAAACTTTACATATATCATTTTTTATAAAACAAGTAATGTCAGCAGTATGTTATAAAAATAGCCCTGGCTGGTGTAGCTCAGTTGTTTGAGTGAGGGCCTGCAAACCAAAGGGTTGCAGGTTCAATTCCTAGTCAGGGTACATGCCTGGGTTGCAGGCCAGGTCCCCATTGTGGGGCATGCAGGAGGCAACCGCACATTGATGTTTCTCTCCCACTCTTTCTCCTTCCCATTTCTCTAAAAATAAATAAATAAAAATCTTAAAAAATAGAGGGGAAGATATCTACAGTGTATTAATTTATCAATACCTACTCAAGCCTTTGGGAGGGCAGGATGAGGCATAAAGGGAAGAAGGAAATAGTCATAGACACAGAAGACAGCAAGGTTAAGTTGGAGTATCGAATCAGATGCTCTGACTTGAGTTTTGGCTCTTCATTCTCAGTGCTTATGTGAATCCAGCTAACTGACCTTTTTCTACAACACTGTTTCTTCTTCTGTTAAACAGGGATCATACTACATCCCACACCTAAGTGATCGCTAAGTGGGTAAATGGTATAAAACATTAATGATACAGAGAACATTATCAGCATTGGCTAGTACAGAGAAAGGAATTTCAGAGGGATTCAGTGAATTTAAGGTGTTCTCTTTGTCATCATTTTTTGACAGCTTACTCAAAATCTTTTTATTTGTTTTATCTATAGAATTAGAATTATTTATCTTTGTTGAGGGATTTCAGGGTACCAGAACTGCTAAAACAAAAGTTCTACAGTTAAGATTTACTATTAATAAATATATAGGCTTTATGAATGTATTGCATTCACAAGTTTTTGCAAACTTTTCAAATCAAACACTTGGGTCATTGAGCAAAAGTATACATACACGTGACAGTAATAACTTTCTCCATGAACTGAGTGCTTCCCCCATTCCAGGGGCATGTTTATAGCCTTAAGCCAAAGATGATCTTCAGAATTTGAAATGATTCTATTCCAGATTCCTGCTTTTTATGAGTAGCAAAACTGCCTGTATTATTTATGATTACATATCCCTTGAAATAACCAAAACGCTCAATGTTAAACAGACTCTTTATCTCAAGTAAAAATTGTACAGAGTTCATCAGGCCAATGGGGATATTGTGGTCCTAGTGTCATGGACCAGGTCCCCATTCCCAGCCCAGCACACAGCTTTTACACCTCAGCTGAGGACTGTAGAAGTTACAGGTCAACAGCAGTGGAAGTGTTCCAGCCAACCCTCTTAGCCAGGCCAAAGGAGAAAGGTTTAAAAAGAGATACCACACCCTCTCACACAGGACAGGTGCATATACTATTTATACTTAAGAATCCTTACCCAGGGGTGTTCTTTGGGTACACCTACTTTGAAGGGAGTACGGACAATATCTGTGTTTTTAGAAGCCACCTATTTAACTAATAAAAAAAAGAATAAAAGAAAATACAGTGGGCATAGCTTTTGGAAGATGATAGGCAATCTGGCAATATCTACCATACACCCTAACTTTTTATTAAAAAATAAATCTGTCTAAGCAGATTAATTTTCCCTAATATTAGAGAAAGTCTCAGGATTTGGCAAATTAGTCAGTTTCTGGACACTTCAGATAAAAGTTGTTTCTTTTGTTTCTGAGGTATTTAATAAAAATATAAACATCATGTAAAAAATAAAATGATAAGTATTTCCCTCCGGTATCACTTCAGACTAGCCTGTAGCAAAGCAAGGGATAATGTGAAGGGAACTAGAGAAATTTCCTGTAACCTAGGTTTTTTATTTTTCTAGTAGAATACATTTAAATTCTGAGTCTCTGTGTAATAATAATCTAAAAGTGTGGGTTTCTGTGATATGGCTCTTAATTTTCAAAATTAAAATAAGTCAACTATTTTAGAATGAATTCCAAAAAAGAAATGATTCTTTTATACTTGCTTCCTGCAAAAATTATAGAAGAGAAAAACATACAGCATATAGTATTGAGTTACAGGGATAGAGATGTAAATCCAGTTGAAGGTTTTCTTCTGACTCAGTCTGAGAGTTTTCAAGGCAAGGATCTTCACCATAATATAATGTCGAGAAGACTATTTGTAATTTTTAGAAAGGGTTAATAAGTGACTGTAATGCTTAAATGCTTCATTTCTCTTTGGTTAAACTAATCTTCTCAATTCTGTTTTTGCATAATTAGCATATGAGAACTAAATACATGGGTGAACAGTGTATAATTAGGTCAGTCACACTTACGATGTCTACAGGAGGTGAAAAAGAGATACATAACTATTCATGCCTATTATAATTATTCACAGGGTATATCTTAATAAAGAACCTTCACCAACTAACTTTTTTTTACTCCTATAATTATTTCTCTCAATTCTTGTCCAAATTTAAAAGCTCCAAAGGGCATGGGTCATGTTTGGATCAGCAGTGTTTTCACCATCACACCTGATGTGTTGAATTGTATCTAGATAGGCTTTTAATGTGATACTACTTTTTTAAGACAATAAGACAGAATCTTAGGTTATAAAAATATAAATGATTGTGAAAGTATGCAGTCAACAAACATGCATTTAATAATATGTTTATTAACTAATAATTATTATATACAGGGAACTAGAGTCTATAAATCACTCCTTTCACTTGCTACTTGACATTTGTCCCAATTGGATGTCTTTAAAGACACTCATATCAAGCAAGGGATAACTTCAGGGGACATTTGTAAGTGTAAGTTTTAGGGCATTGACAAAATGGCATAGATATATAAGCTGATATATTTTGATTTAAAATATTTTTTTATCATGCTGGATTAGAGGAAAGAAACTTAGCTGTCTTTCTGTTTTATTTCTTCTTTTGAAACTGTCCAGCATGGATTTCTGTGACTAGATTTCAGGATTCAAGACAGTACCATTAAGAGATTCCAACTAGTTTATGGGTACATTGACTTTTGAAGAAAGGCTTGAGAACACAGCCACACATTTTACATTGTCACTGTGGAGACATTAATCTCTGACTTCTATACAACCCATTTACAAATGTTGTATTATATCATTATAAGCAGAGCGTAAGGGAAGTCCGTACTGTTAGTATACAGCTCAGCTGTGCCTTGTTCAATGGGTGAACAAATTTTATCTGATTTGACATATGACACTTTCTAAGATTGCTGTGCAAATAAGAACTCTAAATCCCAGGAGAAGTTCTCCTTACTATCTTGATCCATTCATTTTTTTTTTTTTTGTACTGAATTGCAACTGGAAAGTCTTTATTGACATTCTGAAGTTCAAATTATGGAGGTGAGAGGATGCTCTGCAAAGATATTCAGTCTCAGCTATATACACACAATAAATGTTAAAATAAAAATTATGTGGAAAATAAGCTTAATTAGTTCAGGCTGATTTCAAATTTTATTCATAGTAAAAGGATATTCCTCATCCAGATTCATTAAGCAGAAAAGGAAATTTTGGCTGAGGGAGCATCATTTTGCTTTAGAATAGAGAAGTGTGAGGAGTATTTCTGTGCCTTGAACTCTGGCTGACACCGCTCATAACTACACTCATATAAATGCAGGCGATACATCCATAAATGTATCTCCAGGGAGTTCTAAGTATCTGTACTTGCATTTCATAAAGCATAACATACTTCTTACTGTTTAAATGGCAAAGGTGATATATGTAGGATTACAGTTTTAGAATCCTCCATTCTAAAGAACATGAATGATCTGTTACCAAGTAATGCTACTTTGTTATGTTCAACAGAACTATTATTCTGCCTCTTTCATCATCAAAATGCTGTTTAATATACTGGCATTGCAAACTGCTAACTCATCAGGAAGGATATGAAAGCATTATGCCAGCAGTTTAAGAGAGATTTGCTGTTTAAAAGAAAATAATTAGTTTATCCAAACATTTAAAAGCACATTTAAACAGTACAAAAATGCCAAGGCCAACACTGGGGCTATCTGGCCATCACCCTCACACTTTTACCGCACTCCTTCCCATGTAAACGTTGCCTCGGTTGTTTTCTCACATAAACCAAGCAGTTTAGATTTTTTTTTTTTTTTTTTTTTTGCCTCTTAAAGGGGAAAGAAAACCACACCCTGAGGTGTTTAGTCACTGCAAAAAGCAAAGTTTATATTGCTCAGTCATTTAATTAGAGGAGACAAACGAAGTAGGAGATGTTAGCAGCCTGTGAGACACCGCTAATAACATCTGAAATAAAGCCTCCTCAACCTTAGGCTTGATTTGCAAGTCAAGTTTCTATAGTTAGCTTTCATAAAGATGAAAAGAAAGACGATGAAATAATAAGAACAAAGCTACACGATCAAAGTTGTAAAGTATGTCCTAGTGCATACCATATAATGATGACTCAAGAAATAAAATGTAGTATCATCACATTATGATACTACAAAAATGCGTGACATCATGAGAAACATTGAAAGGTTTATACATTGTTTACGGTTTAGAATAAAAAAAATTTGGAGATCCCATTTTTTTTTAATTTTTACTTTTTAAAAAATATTTTGTTCAGCCAAAGGTCCTTGGTAAAGAAGTGCATATTTTCTTATTTTTTTCTAATGTACTTTATTGATTATGGTATTACAGTTGTCCCAGTTTTTCCACCTTTGCTCCCCTCCACCCAGTGTCCTTCATTCCCTCTGGCAATTCCACCCATAGTTCATGCCCATGGGTCATGCACATAAATTCTATGGCTACTCCATTTCCTGTACTGTTCTTCACATCCCCCTGCCTATTCTGTACCTACCCATTTGTATCCAATCCTTTCATCTTTCCCCCCACTCTCCTCCATCTCCCTCCCAACTGGTAGCCATCGAGATGAGCTCCACATCTATGATTCTGTTTCTGTTCTGCTTGTTTGCTTACTTTTTCTTAGTACAGTTATTGATAGTTGTGAATTTATTGACATTTTAATTTTCATAATTTTGATCTTCTCTTTCCTAAATTAGTCCCTTCAACATTTCATATAAGAATGGCTCAGTGATGATGAACTCCTTTAGCTTTAACTTGTCTGAGAAGCATTGTATCTGCCCTTCCATTCTAAATGCTAGCTTTGCTGGACAGAGTAATCTTGTATGTAGGTCCTTGCTTTTCAACACTTTGAATACTTCTTGCTAGTCCTTTTTAGCATGCAAAGTTTCCTTTGAGAAATCAGTGGACAGTCTTATGGGAACTCCTTTGTAGGTAACTATCTGCTTTTCTCTAGCTGCTTTTAAGATTCTCTCTTTTTCTTTAAACTTTGGCATTGTAATTATGAAGTGTCTTGGTGTTGTCCTCTTTGAGTACATCTTATTTGGGACTGCCTGTACTTGTATGTCTATTTCCTTCACCAAATTATAGAAGTTTTCTTGCATTATTTTTTTAAATAAGTTTTTAACTTCTTGCTCTTCCTGCTCTCCTTCTGGCACCCCTAGAATTTGAATATTCGCACATTTGAAATTGTCCCAGAGACTCTTTACCCTGTCCATGGTTGTTTTTCTTTTCTTTTTTTATTCTTTTTCCTTCATACTGTTATGATTGACTTTTTTCTTCTTTGTGTTTAAAATCATTGATTTGATTCTTGGCTTCATCCATTCCACTGTTCTATTCCCTGTATTTTTTTCTTTATTTCAGCCTGGATATTTTTCATGCAGTTGAGGTACCCAGTGTGTTCCTTGAGCATCTTAATAACCAGTGTTTTGAACTCTGAATCTGATAGATTTACCATCTCCGTTTCATTTAGTTCTTTTTCCAAAGTTTTGCTCTGTTCTTTCATTTGGGCCATATTCTTTGTCTTCTAATTTGCCAGCCTCCCTATATTGACTTCTGTATATTATATTGGTAGAGCTGCTTTGACTCCCTGTTTTGGTGGCACGGCCTAACCTAGTAGCATAAGTTGGATGGGGTGAAGCCTTAGATAATAGCCAGAATGGGGCAACCCCTGTGAACTAGGTTGAGGGAGTCTTAGATATGGTGTGTCTACTCTATGGCTCTATGTGGGAGAGGGCTCAGAAAAGGGACAATGGCCACTGCCTGGCTTCTGAAGTTTTGTCCAGGAGGAAGCTGTTTCGTGGCACTTGCCAGACACTTCAGTTTCTCCTCATATGCCACCAGTGCCCTTCCAGCTGTTGCCCCCATGCTGGAGTCCATAGGCAGCGCGTCTGCTTAAGTCCTAAGCCCTTTAAGAGGAGATGCCTGAGAATCCCATAGTTTCTTCCACTACTCCAACCCAACTAGTTTTTATAGCCAGAAGTTATGGGGATTTATCTTCCTGGCACAGGAACCCTGGGCTGGGTAATTTACTGTGTGACTTGGATCCCTTGAACCTGAGATATCCCTCTCAATTTTTATCCACCACACGTGGGTGTGGGACCTTCCATTCTGTGTCTCTGCATCTCTGCATCTCTGCTCCTTCTACTGATTCAATGAATATGACTTCTTTAATTCCTTGTTTGTTGGGCTTCCATACAGCTCAATCTTCTGGGTGATAGTTATTTTGTAGTTTAGTTATTAATTTTTGGCTGTGGTTATGCTAGTAAGTGAGCTGTGTTTACCTATACCTCCACCTTGACCAGAAGTGAAAACCCAAATTTTAGATTTTTTTTGCTGGAGTTCTTACACCATTTAATACTCACTCTATTTGACTTCTTTATATCTCACTTTCCTAATGTTTTTTTTTTTTTTAAAGATAATGTTAGCTTTCTCATGAGTTAAATGTACAGATGAATGTGTAACACCAGCTCATAATGTCAATTTTGTAGTAAATACTGAATAAATACTGGAATTATCTCTGAATAAAATTAAACAGAGATATAGAAAAAGGTAATCATCTTACTTCATAGTTTGAAGGCTCCTTGGAGATCAACTTGCCAGTATCCTTGTGGATACTGATTTCTCTTTTTGCTCTCAGAAGAGGACAGAATAGCAACCTCTGAACCAACCTTTAACAAGGAATTTACCACTCCAGGAGGCAACATATTTCATGATGACTAGTTGCTGGGATTCTATTTAGATAATTCTGACATTTAAGAAATGTTTTCTTTGAATGAGTAGCAAACACCACTCTCTAAATTGTTTGTTTATTGAAGTTAAAAAAAGAACCTTTTCTTCAGGATCTCCTTCTTATATTGCAGGAAGACATTCATGCCCATCCTGAAGCTTGTCTTTATTTTGAAATGAAACATCTCTGGTTTCTTTTTTGTGACAAATTCCAAAACACTATGCACCTGCTTGCTTTCAGATTCAAAGCCCTCTTCAAACACAACATGCTTCAGTGACATAGTATTTTAGTTGTTTGTTTAGAAGCCCAATATGAGTGCCTTTTTGTTTTTCTGCCTCTGGGTCTGTTTAATGCTTTCAGCCTGCATCTATTTAATTCTTGTTTTCATTTGGTTTTGTTATAATTTTACTTTGTGTATTTATCTGAGTCACATTCCCCATTTGGATCCTTGTTAAACTGGATGCCTAAATAAACTTTTATTGTTAAAGTTGCATATATGTTTCCCTGGTCTGTATGGCTTAGTTGGCTGGGCCATCATCTTGTGCACCAAAAGGTGGAGAGGTCCATTCTCAGTGAGGACACAAGCCTATGTACTGGGTTCCACCTGCAGTCAGCATGCACATGGGAGGCAACCAGTCAATGTTCCTGTCTCACATCAGTGTTTCTCTGTCTCTCTCATTATCTATCTTTTTGTCTCCCTCCCTTCCTCTCTCTCTAAAATCAATAAACATATTATTTTTTTAAACTTGCACCTGTGTATATTTCTGAATCACCTAAAAATGATGTGCCACACCTTTAAGGATTTTTTTCTAGTTTTTTTAGGGCTTAGAATAAGGCTGCCCAAAGTCAGAGGTGTGCTTCCTCTTCCTCTTCTTCCATCTTTTCCTCTTCATCCTTCTCCTTTTCTTGCTAAGCTATCATTTTAAAACTTATTGGGGGGGGGATTATCTGCTAAGCAGAATAATTTACCTACATTATCTTAATTCTTATAACCAGTAGACAAGGTAGTTACAATTTCTTTTTTATTTTGCAAACAAAAATGCTGTTATATAGACAGATTATGACTTTTCCCACCCCTGGCTATTTGATGATAAAGCTCATGAACTTTACAGATAGAAAATTGTGGACTAGCAATTTTGGACCCACCTTTGTAAAGAGTTGTATATTTAGTCTATTGCACTTTTTAAGTCTAGAGGTCTCTGCTATGTTCGTAATAATTTTATGAATGACTTTGTCAAATGACTTAATGACTTCCTGATATCCTGCCCTGAGGGTCAATGACTAAATAATGTTCATCTCTCAAAACTCAAGAAAATATAACTACAGCCACAAAAATAAAATATTCAACCACAACGTGCTGTCTTTCCTATTACAAAGTGAAACCAGGAGCAAGAGCAAAAAACAGCAAAGAATAGTTATTGGGGCAAATTAGAAAGGGCAGTAGACACATCTGAATTTGGTCCCCAGTCTTGTCACCTTCCATAAGTTGCTTAATATTTTGAAGATTCATTTGCTTTAAAAAACTATCTTATGAGTTCTACTATCTGCAAAGCTACTAAAAATACAGTACCTGATTTGTTATTATTAAAATAAACAGTATTAAAATTTAGCACATGATAGATTGCATGAGCATGATATGAATGAAGTAGTCAGCATAAGCTAGTCTATGCAGTGGCAACAAATCTCCCCCATTCAGTGGCTAACACTATGCAAGTTTATTTTTGACCGAGTCTGCATGTCTAACATGGCCTGGCAGCAGTTTTGTACTCATTTTAATCGCTGATGAACCCAGGACAGCAGAGGTGCAGAGGCTCTTCTGACATACTTGTCCAACTGCTGAGACAAAAAAAAAAAAAAAAAGAAAGAAAGAAAGAAAGAAAAGAAACTATGGCCAGTCATATGATGAATTTTAAAGTTTCCATGTGGATGCAATTAGTACACTTACATTCACTGGTCATTTAAATTAATCTTATTTACTTTACATGATTTAATACGAAGTCCATGGAGAGAGTAGGAGAACGTGAGTACTTGATGAACTGTGTATTAGTGAGGGTTTTCCGGAGAAACAGAACCAATAACATGTCTGTGTGTGTGTGTATATCTACATGTGAATGTAAAATTATTCATTGTAAGAAACTGGTTCATACGGTTGTGGAGGCAGAGAAGCCCAGACCCAGGGGAACTGATAATGTAGCTCTAGCACATATCCGAATCTGAAGGCAGAAGGGACCCATATCCCAGCTCAAAACAATTGGGCAGAGAGAGAAAAAAAAAATCCTTTTTTATTTAGTCTTATATTCCATTTAGACCTTCAATGGTTTGGATGAGATCCATCCACATTGAGGAGGGCAGTCTGCATTACTCAGTCCATCAATTCAAATGTTAACTGCTTCTAGAAACATCTTTACAGGCACATTCATAAATAAACTCTAAGCCAATATCTGGACACACCATGGTCAAGGCATAAAGTTAACCATTGCTAACTCTGAATCTAAAACACTGTAGATTTGAAATATATGTGAGAATTTTCAGAAAAATAATCCAGATAATACAATGATTTTAAATAAACAGGAACAAAAGAAACTTACTACATTGTTTTTTAAAATTTATTTATGTAAGAGTAGTAATCTTTTTTTAAAAATATATTTTATTGATTATGCTATTACAGTTGTCCCATTTCTCCCCCATCATTCCCCTCCACCCTGCACACCCTCTCCCATCCACATTCCCCCCTTTAGTTCATGTCCATGTGTCATAAGTTCTTTAGCTTCTACATTCCCCACACTATTCTTGCCCTTCCCCTATTTTCTACCCACCATCTATGCTACTTATTCTCTGTACCTTTTCTCCCTCTCTCCTCCTCCCACTCCCTTGTTGCTAACCCTCCATATGATCTCCATTTCAGTGGTTCTGTTCCTGTTCTAGCTGTTTGCTTAGTTTGTTTTTGTTTTAGGTGTGGTTGTTAATAGCTGTGAGTTTGCTGTCTTTTCACTGTTATATTTTTATCTTCTTTTTCTTAGATAAGTCCCTTTAACATTTCATATAAAAAAAGGGCTTGGTGATGATGAACTCCTTGAACTTGACCTTATCTGAGAAGCACTTTATCTTCCCTTCCATTCTAAATGACAGCTTTGCTGGATAGAGCAATTTTGGATGTAGGTCCCTGCCTTTCAAGATTTCAAATGCTTCTTTCCAGCCCCTTCTTGCCTGTAAGGTCTGTAAGAGTAATCTTTGCCCTTGGTTTTGTTGTTAGGAAAGTCAGACTTAATGGTAAATAAATATCTGTTTCTCATGTTTTAATCTCATAGTAGAAAGGCCAGAACTCCATGGATTTATTATTTTCATATATAGTCACAATTTTTTCTGCCTATACATACCATATTTCCATCTACATATGTGTCTAACACACTTCAGAAATGATACCACACAGCTGTTTCTGTAGCCATCTGTTTTAATGGAAGTCCTTCTTTTCCATTTTACGTTATTTCTGAGAATTTGTGTGAGGTTTTTCTTTTACAGTGTGCCAGTCCATGATCAGAGGATTTTAAGTAAATATACATGAAATTTGACATTGCATTTATGTATCTATATTTTCACTGGAATAACATCTAATCATCATGAAGTACTTAGAATTCTGTAGCCAATAATTGATGTTCATTCATAGAAAGTAATTTCTATAAATCAAGGACAGTCTACACAGCTACATTTCAATTTTCTAAACATTATTAACATTAATGGAATAGATTAGTCTTTACGTGAACTGAAATGCTCATCTACATGGTTTGCCAATGGCATGGCAGAATATAAAGAACCCGATAGTCGGTAGAAACAGATTTTTATTGATATATTGCAAAAATGTTTTTTTCTGATTTCATATTTGGTTCCACCATTCCAAAATAAGGCATTTAATGTTTCATACCAAATGGAAGAAAGAAATACAAAAGTGTATAACTCTAAACAAACCAGATTATTCAAACATCTAATATAGGGTGGCCTGGATCACTCAGCTGAAGGTAATCCGGCAACAAAATATTAAGATTGAAGATGCACATTTAGGTTCAAATATTGACTTAGAACCTTATAGATAGTAAACTGTGCAAATTTTGATTCCATATCTACTATAGTCATCTGGCTGGTCTGGTGTGGAGGGAAACAATTACATACCTAAGCAAATGGTAGCAGTACTACACTTCACATGAACATTTGATGTATAACTGGGAGACTAAGACTTGGACATTTTGGGAAGGTCATTATTCTGCTTACCACTGACCATTTCTTTGATCTCTCTTTATTGGAATTTTCTATCCTCTCTTTAAGGCTAGTTTTATCCTTATCTTTTCTGTAAAATCAATCATGTCCATTCCTACTATAAAAGATCTTGCTCTTTTGAGATCTTAATAGAATCTGTTTCTGAGTCATTCATGGGTTTCCTCTGTTTTTGAAATTATATGTGTTTGTGTGTGTATAAATATGTATGTATGTATATACATTTTGTATATATATACAAATGTGTGTATACATACTACACACACATACTGTCATTTCTGGATTCTTAAGGAAAGAACATGTGAATGCAGTGCCTAATGACACTTAATAAATCAAAATGTGTATACAGGCTAGCACTTAGAAAAAAGGATTCCATTGCACAGATTGATAAGTTGATCATGTCCCTGTCTTTCCCTCTGTTAATATCAGCTACCAACACTCTCCATATGCCACCTTTCCTTATGACAGATGTTGGACCCTCTATTTGCTGTGGAATAGATGAACTCTGCCTGCCTACTTTATTGGCATAAAATGAATTCACTCCATCTCTCTTCTATAGTATCTTAACATACATTTCCATAACACTTTTTTAAATGTCAATTACTTCTTCGCAAGGATATTTGTAAATTGTGTACTTGAAATATCATTTGCCTTAAGTAATCATCCTAATCTTATTTCTCCACAAGTAAAGGTTAAATATTCTCAAGAGTTGTTTCCCTAGGTTTTTGTTGTTCTTTCATTGTGTTATTTGAAAAACACAAAGTAGTTTATGCATGAACAACCTAGATTTCCTCCACAACCAGTGTCACTAACTGACTTCCCAATTAAAGAAACTAGAAACAGGAGCAGAGGACTCAGCAGGGGTGAAACTGAGGTCTCACTTTATTAGGTATAAGTGAGGTAGTTAACTAACTCCCTAGTGCTCTGAGAAATTGCTCGAAGTCACTGGGGAACTCTTACCTCTTTTGTTACCTGCCAATTTAGATTTGCCAATCTGTTATGCATGATGCCATACCCAGACATCTGTGATGACACTGGCCCCTTCTAAGGCTTGTTAATACACAAACATTTTAAACCGCTAATTTCTCAAGCCTCTTTTCACCTTCTATTATAGATTGAAGAATCTTGGGTCTTTCTGTTGATTATCATCATAGTAATTTAACTGTAGCAACCTTTCTTTTACAGATAAAATTAAGTCCAATGTAAACCAGAATAAATAAAGATCAGAGCAGCTTACAGAATTGCAGGACTATTTCACCTATAAATCTTTGACTAAACTCAGGCACTTCATGCACAGGTAGCAATAATGATAGAATTGAGGTCTTTTCATGGCTCTCTTGGGCTAATGTAATTTTTTTAATTAAAAGAAATATACATAGACACGTACGCCATCTGCATTAAAGAAATGAATGGTTTGAATACCAGTTTCAGAATTTTCTATTTAACTACGTCTTCCCACTGCTAGCAAAACTCCTTCTGACAGAGCAAACATGATTATGTCAGGTCAGCCCCTTCATTTGAAAATATTTGCATAACCTTTCTTTAACTGTATTTTTCATGTGTTTATGCAGGTGTATCTGGCACACGAAAGTTACATTTGTTCAGGTTATTTAGTGTATTTTGTAAGGTTTACTTACTAATTCCTAATACTAGGCAACTTATATTGGTATGTGAATAAATATCTCCATCTCTTCTATGGGACAGTTACATCTCAGTTTGTCTAAATTCCTTATGTCCTTAATCACTATTATTACCTATATCAACATAACTCAACCTGTTTTCTTTGTATCCAGTACTACTTTTCGCTTTCTTCACAATGTAACATGGCCAACAATTGCTTCTTACCTTTCATAAACTGCAATGGTAATTTTCAGTTAATCCTGAAGCAAATATACTTTGGCACATACAGAAAAACTACAGAAATCGGATATATATATATTTTATGATAATGTCAGTGCCTTGAAAGATATCTCATAAAATTTCTTTCCATGTGCTTCTGTGAAGAGAGCTTTGTGGTAAACACTGTACATGGAAGTTAGATTCTATACTAATAGCACATACTGAGATATCCTCTTAGAACTCGTTGCAAGGAGTAGGGTTAGCTGACAGCCTCTAGCTATTAATAACTCAAGAGTCCATATCATCCTTTGAGCTGAAGTCATACTGTTCTTGGATGACCCTCAGCCAATGACAGAACAAGGTATTTATATAGGGTTTAGACATTTCTAACCAACATGGGGCTTCTTTGATGGCCACTTTTGCCTGGAGCTTCCTGTTGTTCTGAAAGACCTTGACCCAAAAGTTTATCATGCCCCTTGTTAGAGTACAAGCTTATGAATTCAGAGAATAAATGGAGTTCTTGGAGTAAAACCAAAAATCCATCAATCAGTAATTGTTTAAGGAAACCAGTATTCTTAGTTTTCTGTTTCTAGAATCACACATGTTCTTAGGGGGGAAACATCTACCAGAGTAGAAAAGGAAGAAAAAGTTACCAGTTTTTGTTTGTTTTAATTTCACTCATACCCAGTTACAAGACAAAACAAATGTGTACTTTGTTTTAAATTATTTGCTTCTTTTTCATGGTGAATAAAAATTCATGTAAAGTTAAAACTAGAGATATACACATTATTTCCATTTGGAATTTTCAAAGAGTCACAAAACTGATGCATTTTATGAATGATTCATACTAGTTTTTACATTTACAATGGCTTCATTACAAAGATCATTTCTGAGAAGTTGTAAAATTTGACAGCTCTAGAAGTTTCATGACTCACTCTCAGATGTACGATTCTGAAATGCCCTCAAAGATGTCTATCCCTTTGTTGCACTGGTGCCATGTAATACCGAGGCTGTGGAAATGATGAATTTTATTCTTATGCTTTGTGATTTGGTAACATTAAAAGGCACAGTTGACTTTCAGATAGGAAAGTAACCCAAGTGGGCCTGACCTAATTACATGAAACTTAAAAAAAAAAAAAAAAAAGTAAGGTGTTTTCTTCATCTGGGGACAGAAGAGAAAGTCTTAGATATAAGCAAGAGCAGGATTTAAAGAACTATTGCTGGCTTGAAGATAGCAAGGGCTATGTGGCAAAAAATGGAGGAAGCTTTGAGGAGTTGAGAGTGGCCCCCAGCTGGCCACAATCAAAGACAGAGACCTCAATTGTCTAAGTACAGGGAAGTCAATTCTAACAATGACTGGGATGAACTAAGGAGCAGATTTATTCCAACAGCCTCCAGATGAGAACTTAGATCAGCAGGTGCCTTGATTTCAGCCTTGTGTTATGTGGAGCAGAGAAATCAGTCATGCCATGAATTTGCTTCCTACCCACATACCTGTGTAGTTGCACAGCCCCAAGTTTGTGGTAACTTGTTATGTAACAATAGGAATTAATGCAGTTACATTATTGCATGCTTTGGAAATAATAGAATTAGAAAAAAAATGAACTCTCCCCATAATAAATTTTAAAATTTTATATTTTAAATTAAAAAGTGATTATTTATTAAAAATTAGCCTGGGTGGTATAGTTTAGTGGATTGATCATGGGCTGTGGACCAAAGGGTTGCTGGTTCAATTCCCAGTCAGGGCACATGCCTGGGTTGCAGGCCGAGTCCTTAGTGGGGGCCACCTGAGAGGCAACCACACATTGATGTTTCTTTCCCTCTCTTTCTCCTTCCCTTCCCCTCTCTCTAAAATAAATAAAGTCTTTAAAAAATTAGCCATGATTAGTGGCTAATGATGGCTAATTTTTAATAATTAAAACTGTTAATCTCATAACCTCAGGAAAACATTTTTGTTTAAAGCTTTGATAGCAGAAAACCAATAATTTTACTGTAAATTTTGAAATTTGAATATAACATAAATTAAAAGTAAAACCTGTAGATATAAAATTTTATCTGGATGAATGACCAAGAATTTTACATGTTCTATTGAGAATGTTAGAAAGAAAGACAGTGGTGGAAGTATAAAAGTGCAGTTATCCAATTCAGAGTAAGAAATAGTGTAACATTTCTGACGCTGTTTTTTTGTTTGTTTGTTTGTTTGTTTTTGTTTTTGTTTTTTTAAGGGTAGGCTTTTCTGTAGGCATCTACCTGCTTCTGATCATTTTCTTCGGGTTTTGCAACAATCGTCTCACATAAGCGGTAGTAATATGAATTAATACACCATATTGTTTATATCACAAAGTTACTTTTTCTTTATATGACCTACTCTATTTGCACTAATTCAGGCATTTAAAAGTTATTGATGAAAGGTTTGGAATTTCAATATATAACTTACAAACTATATAATTTAGGGTAATGTGTGAATAAAATAAATGAGTATTTTGGGGGGGGCTAGAAGATGATTTTTGAAAGGCTGTAACAGGAATATTGAAGCTTTTTCACTTTAAAGGGAAAAATTGATTCCATCAAGCAATGACCAAAAGGAGTATTCATTTAGTAGTTGTGAGGAATTGAAACTTATTCTTAGCCATATAAGTAACATAATTTACTCTTGATTAAACATTTAGATAACCAATCAGAGTCTCTAAATAAAAATGTGTTGGATCACTTCAAATTATCCAGGAGGTTGTAGATATAGGCCTCATGAAGTCAACTCTAAACCACCTTCTGAGTTACATTTATATATAATCTATTATTTCAAGTAAATGAGAAAATAGTAGAAAATGTATACAGAATTTCTATGTTGTCTTTGTTAATTTTTTATCTTTCATTTATATAATGTTTTCGGTGAGTAAACTAAATAACTTAGTCTTTTAATAGAGTTATACATATAATGCTCTTTTATTTATTGGTATTATGTTGATAATCCAGAAAGTATTTTCTTTCAAGACCGTAATAAATTGGAAGAAAAATTTTATGTCATGAAAGTAAAGCCCAACTCCCACAGGAGAGGAAAGTTGAGTTGTGCAATGGAGTCAAGCAGATGAGAGCGCATATCAACCACACCACTTACCACCCACATTGACAGGAGACACTGCCTTTCTTCACCTAACAGAACTCCTTTCCTTCAGTAGGAAAAGCTACCTGTCTGGATAGTTCTGAGAATCTGAATAATTAATGTAGAAAAAGGCACCCAGCAGGGAGTAGTAGCTTAATAACTGCTAAATCCCTTCCCACCTTTCCCACGAGACATTATTTTATATTATCATATATTTAAAATATATATTTATCAGAGTGAATAAAAATAGCAAGTTGTATATGTATGTTATATATTTTATTCAAACTTATATCTCATGCTCTATTATATTTTGACATAAAAGTATATCATGCATATTATGTGGATATTAGGGAGTTATTTTATGTATATATGAACTCATGATTTAATCACATAAAAAGTATATAGATTCATTCATTTATAAAGGCAACTTAAATCAATTAGCATTACAGTTTTAGAAGCAACATTTGTTTTGTTGGTACTTACATCAAGTTTCAAATTTTATTAGGTAAATCTGTATGTTTATGCTAGAACACTTTCTTTTCAGTTGAAAAGGCAATGTTGATCTCATTCCTAGTGTTGACCTGGTATCCCCCTCTGCCAAGTGCAGATGAATGTATGTGCTTCATTATAACATAAATATGGCTGTTATGTGAAAAGTTCCACGTTAGAAAATAAAGACATTTATATTTTGCTACCTAGTAGAAAGCCAGAATGCTATGCAGACAGATAGACAGATAGATGATAGATGATGATAGATAGATAGTAGATAGAAAGGCAGATAGATTGATATAATGATAATATTAGATAGGATTTATGTTAGTAAATATTTTCTCATTAAACAAAGTTCATAGGCTTAGTATATATATTATTTCTGAACCTCACAGAAATTCCATGAGAAAAATTTTTTTTTCCATATTTGATAGTGTTACAACTAATTTATAAAGTCAAGAATAGAAGGAAGGTCACCTCTGCCCGGCCATCAATTCCCTCATATTTTCTCATACAATAAACTGTCTTCAATATATTCTGTTGAAGAAAGGCAATGTGTTCTTGCAATATCTTTCTAAGAACTACCTCAGGTACGGTTACCAACATGAACCAAAATAGTAAGTTACCTGAAAAAAGAATGGGGTACAATTAATTTATGCAAAAGTATAGAATAGACAAGCAATATTTTAGAATGTTTTACCCTTTAACCACCTTTTATGAGGGAAATGATTCAAAATAAGGTTTGTTTTGGACTTGGTAGTTGGTGGATATTTAACAGAACATGTGGCCTACCAGAAGTTACTACTTCAGATGGATCGTAGTGATAAATTTATAATAATGCAAAGCGTATGTAAAGAAAGTTGTGATACAAAAATAATTTGATGAGTAGCTATATTAGAAATGGACTTGGACACTATAGTTTTGAATATGTATTAAAAATGGGGAATGTCTGGATTGATTGAAGGAAAATGAGGTTTACCACGCAAAAAAAAAAAAAAAAAAAACTGATTAAAAAGACATTTTAGTAGTTAATAATGATGTGGGCCTTCACCAGAGATTACTTTGTTGAAAGAAAAGAATGTTATATTTGGGAAACACAGACTGGTCATATTTGGCCAAAGACTGAAATAAAATGCTGGTTTGCCTTTGCTAATTAAGCAAATGATTAAATTGCACCTATTTTTTTTTACCCAGTTAATTTTACGCCTATTAGTTTGAAAGTATATGAATCTATTTTATATGTTTATAATATTTCCTAAAGGGAAACATGTCCAATTAAGTATAAAAAATAATAGAGAAGTTGAAAACATTATATATATGCAAACATGTATATAAACTCCATATTATACCTCCTCATTAACAAAACTCAGGAAGGAAAAGATCCCCAAATGTTAATTTCAAAAAGTCATGCCTTGGGTCCTTGTATCACCAGATATCCCTAAAATTATTTCTACATATGTAATTTTAATATGGGCCCAACTGCAGAGTGTTTAAGTAAATAGACTCTGACTCGAGAATGCCTGATTTATCCCCTTGGGCCCACATCACATGGGCAAGTTATTTAACCTCCTGGCACTTCTGCTCCAGCCATGAATAAAGGGTAATAATAGTAATTTTCTCATCTCAATGCTATTAAAATCAAATGGTAAATGTTGTAAAGTTGTTTACACATATTCTGACACAAATTGAACACACTCATGCACACACATACATGTATGCTACCATTAGTTAAATCGTCCTCTCTTCCTCCCAGAGCCTTAAAGTTATCTCCTCTCTTGCCTTAAAATGAATCACATTGTTAAGATCTCATTGAGAATATAGTTCACACAGTGTGCAGAGACCTATACATTCAATTAGTATACATAGTCATATAACTAACTCCAAATGATAAGGCATGGGACCCAGTTTCCATTCACTATGGGGAGTGGTAATGGTGATCCTTGGCACTGTGGCTAAGAAGAAAGTTTCAGTACAGTAGGTGTCCTATTCTGCTTTATTTTTTTCTTCATTACATTATTAGGCCAAAGGAGAGCTGCTCACTTCTTGCTTCCAGACTCAAGAGAGCTTTTTTGTTTTGCTTATCTATTTTCTCCAAACTTTATTTGTGAAGTATGGGGCCTTCATCAATCTGTTTCCAAAGAAAGAACTAGTTCTTCCATATGCTATACCAATTCTATACCAATTTAACCAATTGCTGGCCACTGATTTGACAACAAAATTATCTTCCTACATTTGTCAGATGGCTCTAAAATAATACATATCAAAAATTCATGTGATATGGAAAGTTTAATGATTTTGTTTTAATTTTAGAAGGACATTTTAGTGTTTATATCATGTGGGTTTTGCCAATGTTAGTTTTCTGCAACATTGTTCTTTCTATCATTGAAATTTCACCTCTTAATGATTTCGCAAGGGGTTTGTTAAGACAGCAGTCCAATGTTATCTATGAAAGTAACATTTCTTTCTTCTATGAAAAAAGGAAGAGAAACAGAATATCTAACCAAAAATAGTAAATCTGACTTTTTTTCTGGATGAGAATATGTTCTTATAAATAGAATTTGAAGAGGACTTTCATATTTCCTCCAGACTGGCAATATAAAGACCTGAATTTCAGAGAAAGAAGATGCCTCTCAATTAGCCAAAGCCAATTTTCTAAAGAAAAGATTTTCTTGAATATCTGAGGGTTTTCTATTACTTATCTACTTCCTTCAGAAATAAATATGCTGAGCATACTTGTTTAAAAGTGACTTTAAGTGAAACTTATTTTTAAAAACATCTTCAATTTCTTTCTCTAAGGAATTTTGCATTTAGAGAAATTTTTAACAATATACAGTCTTCTATTATTAATGCCATTTACTTGGAATAAAAAAAGACAATGAAGCATAAGATAATCAATTGAAGGGCATTAGTATTAAAATGCACACTTATAATACTCATAAACTATTCATTGTTGTTTTCTCTTTATCAGTAGGTGATTCTAATACATCTTGGGAACTACAAAAAA
Source organism: Glossophaga mutica (assembly GCA_039655065.1). Lineage (NCBI taxonomy): Eukaryota > Metazoa > Chordata > Mammalia > Chiroptera > Phyllostomidae > Glossophaga > Glossophaga mutica. Next base: position 21,701,604 of record CM077305.1, read on the forward strand.
ATGCCTCAGGGTTTTGTCTATAGAGACAGCCCTGCATTTCTGTACCAGTAGAACTTATGAATCAAAGGAGAAGTCTGCAGCTCATGCCAAGAGATTTCTAAAAAGTCAAAGATAAAAGTATTTTTATACATTCCTTCTGGAACAAAGGCTCAATACTGTACTGTATACTTAAAGTTGGACAATGGGATTCTTTCTCTCTCTTTTCACATTTCTGCCCCAATCTGCACAGTGACTGACTGACGCTCTAAAGCATTGAGTTTCTGTTGATGTAAAGAATTTTTATTTTCAGAAAATCACAGATGGAAAGGTAGAGTCTTGTATCTTCTTGTAATACTTCTCTGTTCTTTGTTCCTACACATTTCCATCTTCCCCAAACCCTCAACCCCTTAATTTGCTTCCCCTGTTTCCTGCACTCCCTCCCAGGAGAGTGAAGACCTCATTCATCTATAATTTTATTAAATTTTACCAATGACAACTTCTTTGCTCTCCTGTGTTTTACCACATGAGATGGCAAAACACTGACACATTAATTATTCAAACTCAACCATTTGGCTGGTGGAATGCAAACTCATTATCTCCGGTTCATACTGGGCCCATCAGTAATCCCTGGAAACATTTCATAAGTTCCCTTTAGTTGTTTTCATTCTCTATTCAGCTCTCTATCCTGTTCTCTGTAACTGATGTTAACTGACATATTTATATTCTCAAATCAATACAGTTCAGTATGTACAAAAATTATTGATCACATTAATTTAACACTAAATTGACATTTGTTACCACTTATGTAAAGATGGTATTAGTCTTCCCATATTGTCCTAGATCCAGCACCCTGATAGTCGACCAGTTTCTGCTTGGACTCTCATACACAACTACTGCTCTAGGTGTTTTACAATCTTGCTCCTCAGTGTGTGCTCCTTGTACCACATCCTTCCGAGAGTGGTTTATGTCCAATCACTCTGCCTTCTGGGAGACATGCCAGCTCTGGTTCTCTCTTATTTGTCTATGTCAAGGCACAGAATAAATATTAGATCTCCCTTTTTGTCAATTTGAGACCTATGAAAACTTGACCTAAGGAAGCCAGACCATCATCTTATGGCTTAATATGTGCTATTTCCATTACTGAGCCATAGTGTGTAATCAACAAGAAGTTCAAATCTACCATTCACAAAGAGCCTTAGATATTGCAGCAAAAAACCTCATTCATTCTACCACTGCCCCCACTCTGCAAGATTCTGTGCTTGTTGGCATAGATTCCTTTGATACAGGATGTATGCAGTCATTTCCTTTCATCTCATCTCCAACTCTAAGGAAGTCCACAGCTCCTCTCTCCACACTGGAGGAATATGTGTGTCCTGGGTTGTAGAGGGAAGATCTCTACATGAAAAGAAGACATCAGAGGTCAAATTTTTCTCCTGACCAAATGATCAACAGGTGAACAGTTTATTACCCTCCACTACTTCAGTTGACAAGAAAACATACTATTCAATATTAAGCTTACATGCCTGCCTCCCTCTGGCTCACTGTCACTACTTCTTAATGGTGCTTCCTCAGACCAAGGGACTAACTTTCTGGATTCACACTCCTGCTTCTACTCCACTTCCCCATCCATAACATATTTAATCTTGTCAAGTGTTTCAGAAAAATGGCTCTTTAATGTGATGACGAAATCTTATGTTTAACCTTTGGCTTTTTAACTACATATACAAACATGTGTATCTTTTGCTTTCTTATTTCACAGCTGAAACCTTAGATATGGCTGTGTGCTTTCAAATGTTCTGGCTTTCTCATGCTCTTATTATATGATTATCTCTTGTACACCCCTCAGGTATTAACATAATGCATCTTCATTAAAAAGATGTTTCCACTCCTCTCAGACTGGATTACATGGCATTTTGGGAGGAGTTCGCATTTTGATGTTATCCCTTCATAGCAATACTTACCAAATTTACAGCATTAATCCTTCATTTTTAGGTGTCTCTTTTCCAATACCCCATAGGTAGCTTGCAAGCAGAGACTATGGGTTTTTCTTCTTTGTATACTAACATTAAAGGCAGGATTTAGCACAGAGCCCTCTATTGTAAACATTTGGAAATGCAGTTGAATATTCACTCAGACTTAACTAATCTCATTAAATTTGGAAATGTGGTAGCTCTTTGCCTTTCGAGCATATTTAGAGAACCTCTTCTCTTATCCTAAGTGCTAGAGAAAGTTGTGAATATTCTCTTATTGACATTTTTGTACAACCAAAGTGTTAAACGTTATCTAAAATGGTACATTAAACAACATGGTCTCTATTGACTTAAATAAGTAATCTAAAAATATTTTGGATCTCACCATAAACAACTTTCCTTACTGTTAACAGCATTTGATGAAAGCACATCAAAAATACACTTGGCTGCATAGAACAAAGTGACAGTGTAATTTTAGTTCTCAAAATACACTTATAATAATGTATTTGCAAAGGAATTTTCAGTTCCCTTAAGGTTTAGTATGTAAAAATAATTCGATAGTTGTGAATTTAAATATTGATATTGTACTCTGAGGATTGTTTGTAATATCTATGTTAAAATGTGTAAGTCTAAATTGAGGAAATGATAGAATAAAAGCCTTAACTATTTTTGATATGGATTGTATCTATAAATAGAATTCATCAAGATATTAGCCAATCAATATACATATATAAATAAATAGAATCAGCTACTAAGAGGCATTGAAAATCTTTCCCTCCCCTAATGTTCTAGGCACAAAAATAATGTTTCAAAGGCATTCTAAAATTAGTTTGTCTTCAGTCCAGTAAATTAATTCCTATTCTTGAACTGCAATGCATAATTTACCAGGGTCATAACTACCATCCCATTAATGTAAGCTGTCCTTGAACTGTAGAGAAGGTCCAATAAGAGAGGGACTCATTGAGAGTGGAACCCCATGAGATGTGGGCTTGTAACAGGGTACAGCCAAGGGGGGCCCCAAATAAGGATTTGTAATGGGGTCCAGAACTTGGTGTCCAGGAAATATTAGGAAAAAATATATATATATATATATAGGATGGATGTCCTCACCCCCACAAGTCTGAGCTGGAGGATGGGACACATGAAGCAGGGCCATTGAGAGTTGTTTTGAATAGCAACAGTTTTGTGAATAACCTCTAGAATGGTTGTTTAACATATTGTTAACCTTTAACTGGTTTCATAGATATATTAAATAGTTGTGGCCATGCTTTGAGCCAGGGGGATGGGAGTGACTTCAACCCAAGATATAACTGGGAGGCAACTCCACCTGGTTACAGAGCCTGTGTTGGAGCTTGGAGATGACTAGTTCCACACCACAGGGCCACACCTGCCTGGACTAGCTATGGCAGCCCACTAAAGCTGATAAAAATACAGGAGGGCTGGCAGCTGTGGCCAGTTTTGGGAGGAGTAGGAAATGGTGCAGCAGAAGAAGATTGGCACTGGGATTTAAACCCAGGCCCTGCAGCCATGTGGGGTCTTTTTGGGACCATGTGGCTTAGGCAGAGAAGAACCACGGACTTCTATTTATTTTTCTGAGATATGTTACCATGGACTGGGCAGAGGGGGAAGGAAGGACTGTGCATTTGTGGGTATTCTAAAGGACCTTGGGATCTCAATGAAAACAGTAAGTCATTACTCTTAAGTTTGCATAACTCTTTAAATAAATAATCCCTTTCCTTGTTCACCAATCTCTGGCATTGAGAGAAGTCTTTCCCTGGTGGCAGGCAAGGTGAACCTAGTATGGGACGGGGGACCCCTGGAGCACAAGGGTTGGTTCCATTTGATAATAGTATATTGTTCCCCTGCTCTGGGTCTGTTCTATAATAGGCTCAGTAGCAGCCTTCTCCACATTGAAACAGAGGCCCTCTTGACATCATTCTTCTGCATTTAAACTGTCAAGTGTCCCTGCATGTAGATTGTCTTTGAAAGAGGAACAGTACTATACTTCATAGATGACAAATATATGCATGTATATGTTATAATGTAACTGCTTACAAGTAAGGATTCAGCATGTGGAAGTTGAGATATTATTAAAGCTTTTGATTTTCAGATGCATTTATTAAAAATAATGACTTCTTATTAGTAGGGAATATTAATAAAGTCCTAGCATCATCCCAGAATATGGTGATCATAAACACTTTTTTCAGAAGCTATTTGGCATCTGTTTTCTTGTCATTCAGAAAAGGGATATAAAAAGCTCTGAATACTACAGAAGTAGTTTCAAATTATTATTATTTGCTAGTTATGGAAATGCTCAACCCATTAAAAAATCTGTAGGGGAAAAATATCAATGGCATTGACAATTAATACATTTTGGAACATTAAAAAGAAAATAACTAATTTCACATAAACATTGTTTGAGACAGTGGAAGTGATCTAGGTGATTCTTCAGTAAATTTTATTGTCCCCAAATAGTATAGCTTAGCTCATTATAAAGAACTTACAAAAATAAAATAAAAATACACACACAGTGGGAAAAAGTTCAACTCATATTACATCTTTGTTGAAGGTGCTCAGGAGTTAATGTTTTTAAATAACATTAATTACAGTGACTTTATTTTAAATTTTCATTATCTCCAGGACTTTAAATGACTCAGAAGGAATTCCATCAGTCATTGTATCTGTTTAGGGAAGTCAAGCCTTAACTTCTAAAAATACAAAGCAGAATCTGAACAAAACTAAAATCTCTTTCAAATCAGTTTTATTCTCCAAATATGGATGGTGCCTAAAACATTGAAATATCAGTGTGTCTAAACACACTTTCAGATTTCACGGGAATCACAATTATTTCTCTGTTGAAGTATTACTTTACTGACAAAAGTAAACAATATAGAGTGTATTTAATGTACCATACATATTTTTGGACTGTAGGATATTTCTTACAACTACCAGAAATATTTAGTTTTTGTTTTGACATTATCTTAGTATTTACTCAAGTATTTTATCTACTTTATAAGTAATGTAAGAATTATTATAGATTTTCTACATGAGAGTAAACATATTGAAAGTTCTGAATTGATTTTACTCTCCCTGGGAATCTCCTTGATTTGTTTTCTAAGTAAGAGAATGAGGTAAAATCTCTTTATTTAGCCGATTTTTTTCTGGGATCTCAATTGATGACTACAGAGGAGTTTTGTTATATAGTTCCAAAACAGCAGGAAAAATTTATTTCAGGGAGAATGCTTTGGTGACAAGCGTGAAAATGGTTCGATAAGAACCCTACAAATGTGACTCTTCTGGTGTCATGCCCAGTTTTGATTCCTCCCAGACCAAGCAAAATATTTTGTAATGCTAACAATACTTTTGCTCATGTTCCTCCTTTGATGAAAATGTCCTCTCCAACTTTTGTCTGTAACAAAATTCTCCTTAGCTTTCCTTTGCCAACTTTTCTTAGAAATCATTTTGGATTCTATTATTTAGTACTATATACCCCAATCAGTGTAACTACACAGATCCTCTTTACAGAAAGTATATTATTCAGACAGTTTTTTAATATTTATTGAACAATTATAAATATTTATTCAATTTCACTCTTCTAGGCCTTGAATAATAAAGTATTGGCTAACCTCTTTATTCCAAAAACAGTTGAAGGAATCAAAGGATATTAATAAGATAATCAATAAGCATCAGGCTTATGATTAAAAATGACTGTGATATAGTGAGTAGAATGATGGATCGCTATTATTCTCACTACATCACAGTGAGTAGATATGGATAGTGATTATTGTAATGTGCAGAAACCAGTTAAAAACTATTTCTGTAATTCAGGGAGAACTGGTGATAAAATAAACAAGAAAAGAATGTCTTTGGAATAGAAGAGAGTGAATGAAATTGAAATGTTATTTGTGGGGCAAAACTGATAGCATGTGATGATACACTAGATGTATGTGGAGGTTGAGACAAGATAGAAATAAAAAGTAATCCCTAGGATCTTGAAATGTGTGACTAACTCAATAATTATGCCATTCATTCAAATAGGAAATTATAGGGGGAAAGCAAGAATTAGGGGTTAAGGAGATCATTATTTTAGTTCTAAAATGCTAAGGTTTTGGTGCCTTAGGGATATCCAAAGAAACATTCAAGTAGGCTGTTGGATGTGCAAGTCAGAGAAAAGTCATTGGCTAGAGATACACATGTGAGAGTCATTGTCATGAAGAAATTGAGTGAAGACCTAGTTTCTGACAAGATTGACAAGGTTTGAGTACAACTAAGACACAAAGAAGGGAGACATGAAGAACTTCAGCATTTAAACAGAGAAAAGCAAGTCTGGAAAGGAGTCTGAGAAGAAGAAAATGGAGAGACGGGGATAAAAATATAAAATGTACTTTGTCTAAAAACTTAAACAAAGGACTTCTGGTCAAGTCGGAGGCATAGGTACACATGGCTTACCTCTTCACACAACCACAGGGAAAAATACAACTAAATTAAAAGAACTATCACCCAGAATTGTCAGAAAATCAAGCTGTGTTTAAGTGAGACAACCAAAGAATTAAACCAGTGACGTCCATCTAGATGGGTAGGAGGGGCAGAGACACAGATACATAAAACAGGAAGTCCCACACCCACATCTGATGGATAAAAATTGGGAGGGGTACTTAAAGAGCAAGGAATCCCAGCCGTACACCAGACAACCCAGCTCAGGGTTTCAGTGCCAGGAAGATAAGTCCCCAGAACTTCTGGCTGAAACAAACAGTGAGATTCAGGGCAATAGAGAAAACTGTGGGATTCTCAGATGTCTCCTTCTTAAAGACTTGCAACAGTCTTAGGACTTAATGCAGACTCACTCCCTCTGGGCTCCAGTACCAGGGTAGTAGCTGGAAAGGCACCAGTGGCATACAGGGAGAAACCGAAGTAGCTGGCATCAGAGCAAGAGCCAGGGCACAGTTTCCTCTTGTACAAAACTCCAGAGGATGCTCAAGGAACTCATTGGGTACTTCATCAGCATGAAAAACACCCAGGCAATAATAAAGGTTATACTAAGTGAAATAAATAAAAATTTACAGGGAAACAACAGTGTAGTGGATGGAGGCAAGAATCAAATCAATGATTTGGAGCACACAGAAGAAATAAAATTCAATTAGAAGACTAAGAAGAAAAAATAATTTAAAAAAATAAGGATGGGTAAGGAATCTCTGGGACAACTTCCATCATAGCAACATTTGAATCATATGGGTACTGGAAGGAGAAGAGAAAGAACAAGACATTGAGAACTTATTAGAACTTATTTGAAAAAGTAATGAAAAAAAAAGTTCCTTTATTTGGTGAAGGAAATAGACATACAAGTCCAGGAAACAAGGGAGTCCTTTTCCAAACAAGATGGACTCAAAAAGGACCACACCAAGACACTTCATAATTACAATTCCAAAGTTTAAAGATAAAGAAAGAATCTTAAAAGCAGCAAGAGAAGATATTTAACTACAAAAACATTCTCATAGGACTGTCAGCTGATATCTCAAAAGATACTTCACAGGCTAGAAGAGACTGGCAAGAAGTGTTCAAAGTCATGAAAAGCAAGGAACTACAACCTAGATTACTCTATCCAGCAAAGCTATGATTTAGAGTCAAAGGGCACATACAGTGCTTCCCAGACAAGGTAAAACTAGAATAGTTCATCATCACCAAGGCATTGTTACATGAAATATCAGAAGGACTTAAAAGAAAAAGAAGATCAAAATGAACATTAAAATGGCAATAAATTCACAAGTATCAATTATATGGGCATAAAAACAAACTAAGCAAACAAGCACAGCGGAAACAGAATAATAAATATGGTGATCATTTGGAGAGTAATCAGTTAGGAGGGGGAAGGGAAAAGTGGGAGAATACATGCAGGGATTAAGAAGTACGAATTGGTAGATACAAAATAGACAAAAGGATGTATGAACAGCATATGAAATGTGGTAGTCATAGAATTTATATGCACGGACATGAACTAAGGGGGGAATTGCCAGAAGGAATGAGGCATACTGGGTAGAGAGGGGAGTAAAGGGGGGGGAATTGAGACAACTATAATAGCATAACCAATAAAATATATTTAAAAAATAAAAGCAAAAGAAAAAAGTTTCCTTTTCTTTTTTTGGTATGGTTAGTGTTACTGAAACTTCAGTTAAGAAAAGGATTAAATTATGTCCATTGGAGTGGAGTATATATGAGTCTTTGTAAAAAAAAAAAAAAAACAGTTCATTTGGTGGAATGAGATTAGCAAAATTCAAATAAGAATAAACTTAAGAAAAGTTAGAAAGAATATTTTTAAAAGTATACACAACTTTTCAACATGTGTAGTTAAATGAAGGTACACACTGTTCCATTATTTATTTATATAAGTACATTGAGGTGTTGTTGATGTATCCCCCAAGGAGAGGATAGTATAACTCTCCATCCAGCAAAATATAAATGCAACCATACTATATTTTTTGAATTTAAAAATAATGATTGTATCTTCAGGAATGAGGAATTTACCAGTCAAAGAAATGAAATAAGAAGAAAATAACAGCAAACCATAAAGAATTCACCCTGGTCAAGAGTTACTTTTTTTTTTTTTTTTTAGGAGTTACCTATTTTGAAGAAACATAAATTAGGTTGTTTTAGTTTGGTACATTGAATATTTGAATGATATTATTAATTTCCTTTGCTCTCCATCTGCTCTCAGAATACTGTCTTTACATAATGTTTGACTTCCTTTCTCAACGCAGAAAGAATATACTGGTATAAGGGTTTGCTATGTTGCAATATCTCTACATAGATTAACCCATCACCATTTTGATTTCACACGTCAGGCTTGTGAGCTTGGTTAATGTCAGTTTGTCTTGAGCAATGAACTTCTTAGTTTCAACAGAATCAGATTTCTGAGTACATAGACCTAAGGACAGATTCTGGAATCCAGTTAATGTACCAAGGTGTAGGCGTCCGGGTGAACTGTGGTAGGAAAACATGATATGACATAGACTCCACTACATTAGTACCTGTCATCAGTTATGACATTTTCCTATTTTCTTGTTCATAGTTACAAGTCTGTATCACATATATCTTTATAAGTTCTTTGTAGACTGATACCATTTATTTTTTCACAGCACCTAGTACATTGCCCTATACATATTGACTACTAAAAATTAAATAAACATTTTAAGTGTTTGTATAATTTCATTTATATGAATTTAAGCATAGGCAAGGAATTAGTTGCTTGGTAGCAAAGTCTGTATTTATTTATATTTTTTAAAATTTTACTTATTTAGTTTTAGAGAGAGGGGAAGGGAGAGAAAAAGAAAGTGATAGAAACATCAATATGTGGTTGCCTCTCGCACATCCCCAGATGGGGATCTGGCCTGCAAACCAGGCATGTGCCCTGACTGGAATTGAACCTTTGGTTTATGGGCGGGCACTCAGTCCACTGAGCCACACCAGGCAGTGTGCAAAGTCTATATTTAATATGTGATATTTACTTGTTGAATTATTTTGAAATGGAAAATAAAACCCTGAGATGCAGGGTATTATAATGGATGTGATATATTTTCAGGATCTTGGGCTTTAACTGGTAGTTGCTAAACATGAAAAAGCTCTGTATTGTAGTCGAACACTTTAGTGGAATTAACATTTTTGTGAGCCGTGGTGGTTATGTACCCTCAAAGAACAGATTGCCCATAACATGCTCTGTTTGTAATGGGATATTAAAGACCAGCTCTCATAATTTTTCACTCCGAATTTATAGATTGGTATCCACTGATGGAAGAGTGGAAATGTAATTAAATGTTTAGTTTAATTAAAATGGAAAATAAAGCCTTGTTTCACAGAAACTCAGTAGAGCCCAAAATATAGCAAAAGTCAGTGATTATATATCTAAAAAGCATGTCCACTGATTTTCTAAATGCATATATTTTACTAATACTCACATATAATTATTTGTTTATTACATGATCAGCAAAGACAACTGTACAATGCCATCACACACAAAAAAAGATGTATATCCAGAATTCATATAAAATTTAGAATATTATTTACATATGAATATCACCAAGTTTTGCTTATCAAGTTGATGGGATGCTGTATGGATTGGGAAACTCATGAAATACATGTCTACTTGGCCGGATAGTAAACGTTTTTACGCTCATGGGCCATATGGTGTCTGTCAAAACTACTAACTACTCTATTCTGTTGTTTAACGTGAAAGCAGCCACAAGCTAGAACCAAGTGAGCATGACTGTGTTCCAATAAATCTTTATTTATGAACACTGAAATTTGAATTTCACTTAATCCAAATTTATTTTTTCTACTTTACTTTGATTTTTAACTGCCTAAAAATGTAAAAGACAATTCTTAGCCCCATGAATGGACAAAAACAAGTGGCAGACCTAATGTTTCTCGTAAGCCTTGCGTTGCAGATGCGTGGTCTACAAACACAATCACCTGTTTGCAGGCCCAGGCACGTGTATACACACAACAACACCACAATTCCACTTAGACATTTACCCTCAAAATATTAAATAAGCCTCTTTGATCTCAGTCCCTGCTACTCTCTGCTTTGCTCATTCCCATTTCTTTGTTCTGTTTGCTCTGGGATATGTGTGTGTGTGTCTTCCTCTTCCACAAACAACAGTTTCTGTATGTTGACTCACGCTTAAAAATGCTTGCTACATTCAAAGATCTTCTGGACATTTAACTAATTATTACTTAGCATTTTTATGTGTTCTTATGTCATGATATTTTTATTTGTCATTCAACAAATTGGTCATGCATACATCAGCCCATGGAAAAATGTCTAAATTAACATTATAATTGTTAAGCATTTACTCCTGGAATGTGTTGTGTGATATGTGTCAGATTAGAAGCAGGAGTACTTTTCTGTTCCAAATGTTTCCTTAGCTGACCTTCCATAGTTAATGGAACAATCCATCCTTCCTTAATTTCCCTTGACACTTTGCTATATAATAAATCTTTATATCTTTTACTATCTATTTCTGAACTGCTTTTAACTGCATTGAATTATTTTTTACTTATGTATAATCTATATTTTAAAATTTACATTAAATGTATTTTTGATGTTTATAGGTCTATTCAATATGATTTCCCTTTACAAAATTGTTTTGGTACCTACAGTGAATCGATCTTGAAATAAAATTGACATCATCTTTCAAGTTAAAAGTATTTTCTTCAAATGTTAGTTGTGTAAAGCTCTTAAAATATTTACCTGAGAATTGACATGTTTAATTTTTCATCAAAAGAAAGAAAACATATCTTACTTTCAGGTTCTTCAAAAATTTTGTGTTTTCTTATAAACAGATGTATTTTTTTATGTTACAAAGTCTTTGTTTCGATTTTGAAAGGAACTGTTTGATACATTATATTAGTATGTTTGTACTAGAAACATGTCATGCTCATGAAATTATTCCCTTATGTTAAGATTTATCATGCAGAGAATGGCTAAGTACAGTGTTTCATGGAATATGTGTAACACTGTATGCTTATCTTTAGATTATAATTAAATCAAACATTATAGTATTTTATGTATTAATTAGTTGTATTTGTTAATTGAGGAATATGTGAAAACAATGAAGTAGAGAGAATAAATTAATATTTCATCAATCTGAGCATTACATGTATTTTTCAATGTTAATTTTAATAGATACTCTGTTTGCTTTATTATAGAAATTATAGATATTCTCATGATTTAAATTTTTCAATACTTCAAAATGTTCAAATAAAAAGAAATTTTTCCTTCCAAGCCTCACTTTCCAGAGTAATTCTGTTTATTTTTTATTAGTATAAATATATTTCTATACACAAAATTTAAATATATTTTTTAGCATCCAATCCTTCACCATTGAAAAATAAGAAATTTAACATATTTAAATCATCTATTTCCTCCTGGCCCCTCCCATTCATAATCTGTAGTTGTTTAAGACAATGTTTTTTTGTCTAAAAGACAAAAAGTTTAAAAAATTAAATTTCTCTCTTTTGGTTTCCCAAAACTAGTTGTCTATTGATGAATTACCTTTTACGAAGATAAAGAAATTTATATACTTATCCACTTTCCATCTTGCTTCTTCAACTTTGTTGGTCATATTATTATTTTGTGTGATACAAGGTATTTAATTATCCAGATTTCTTGACACCTACACTGAGGCATCTGATGTAACTGGTCTAAAGAGGCCCAGATAAGTATTACAATCTGGGAAGATTAATTTAATTATTCTTTTCTCTGTGACCAGTATTTCAAAGTCTTTTGCCATTGTTTTCCTTTTTTCCTGTGTCCATTTTTCATTCTTTCTCATTCGGTTATAGTATGATCTCAAACTATATGTGTGTGTGTGTGTGTGTGTGTGTGTGTGTGTGTGTGTGATTTTATATTTTGTGTACCTTATATATTCTATATGAACACATTTTATCAGGTTAAAATATATTTATCTTACCATTATCTTTGATAGATGAACTAGCAACCCATAGAATGCTAGATTCAAGTATTTGTTCGGATTAGGCTCTGCTGTCTCCTAGTATTTATTGCTAGTGAGAAATCTAATGTCAGTCAAGTTTTCATTTCTTAATAGATAATCTATATGTTTTTCTGTATGTATGTAGATCTCTCTACATAAGTTCTAGCATTTTAAAATTTTACCATACATTTTCATGTTTATTTTTTTAACTTTTATTTTCAATTACAGTTTCATTTCAATCCTATTTGTATTGGTCTCAGATGCATAGCATAAAGGCCAGGCAAGCATATTCTCTACAAAATGTTTTCCCCAACATTTCCAACACCCACCTGGCACCACACACAGTTATTGCAATGTTATTCACTATATTCCCTATGATGCACTTTACATCCATGACTATTTTGTGACTACCAATCTGTACTTCTAAATGTCTTTGCCACTTTCATGTACTCCTCCAACCCCCCTCACCTCTCGCAACCACCAGTCTGCTCTCTTTATGAGTCTGTTACAATTCTCTTTGCTGATTTATTTTGTTCTTTAGATTTTACATATAACTGAAATCATAAGGTGTTTGTTATTCTCTGATTGGCTTATTTTCCTGAGCATAATATCCTTGAGGTGCATCCATGCTGTCACAAATGGTAAGATGTCATTCTTTTTATGGCTGAGTAATATTCCACTGTGAATATGTACCACAGCTTTTCTATCAATTAGTCTACTGATGGGCACTTGGGTGGCTTCCATATCTTGGCTATTGTAAATAATGCAGCAATGAACATAGGGGTGCATATATTCTTTTTGAATTCGTGGTTTGGGTTTCTTTGGATAAATACCCAGAAGTGGATTTGCTGGGTCATACTGAGATATTACTTCACACCTGTCAGCATGGCTACCGTCAGTGAATCCACAAGTGACACAAGTACTGGTGAAGATGAGGGGAGAAGGGAGCCCTTGTGCACAGCTGGCGGGAATGCAGACTGGTACAGACACCATGGGTATTTTTTAAAATTATTTTCACTTAGAATTGGGTGGGCTATTTCAACTTAAAGATTTATATTGTTGCTAAATTACAGGGAAATTTTATTTATTTTATTCACTCTTCAAATTTATTTTTATATCATTTAAAAAATTATATAGTTGAATTTAATATACTACCAGCTCATCTTCATACTCATATGGTCTATCTCTGTATTACATTCTTAAATGTAATAAATTTCTCAGGGTTTTTTTTTTCTGGATGAATAATGTTTCCTTTTGTGTGGCTAGTCTATTACCTAACCCATCTATTGAAGTTTTACAAATTTATAAGTGCAGGAAATATAGTACAATTACTAGGAAAAGCCATTTGCCTGCTTGCAATCTGTTTTATTTTTAATTTAAAGACAGGATAAATTATAGAGTAGTATGATATATCTCTAGCACCTTAAATGTGTTTATTTTCATTTTTCATCTACGACGCTCCCTCACTCACACACAGAGATTTATGTGTTGTCATTTTCTTAAAAGTTTGAATATTTACATGACTTTTGTGGTCTTTGCAGCACTTTCCAACTTTCTAAAAGTGGAAAAACATTGACTCCTTTAAAATGATGTTAATGCACATCAATCTTTTTTTATACATCCTAAGGTATAGTTGTTCTGATGTGACGCAAAATCAGTCAAAATTTGGTAGAAGCAATGCTGATAATGTCCTAAAGTAATTAAGTTCACAGTAATGAATTTAAACATAAATAGCAACACCCGTGCAAGAAACACACTCAGGTGAATGGTTTCTTTTTGCTTGGGTTTCTTTTGTGACTTTCTCTGTTTCACATATTCACTGTTGTGCTCTAAGGGTTCTGTGATTGGCAAACCAATCCCCTTTATCTCTGGGCTCTGGTTTTTGTCCTCTGAAACTCTGAAATAGAGAAAATCTATATCTTTGCTGAGCAGATTGCGGGTGACAACAGATCCCTGCTTTAGTCCTGACTTTCACTTTTCAGAGAAGTTGGTAATCGCAATAGCACCAGCTGTCAACAAATGAACCATGCTGCTATCACCCCCAATCTTACCCAGTTTTTCTTTTGTAATGTATTCTCTCCTTGATGCACTCACTTTAAACTTAGTGACATTTAGGAAGAGGCCATTTATATGCATATATTTCGGTAAAATCATAATAGTAAGTGAGAGTGTCTGACTATTTTTATCACTGTTATTTACTGAGTATACCTTATACACCAGATACTGTAAGAGATGAATTATGTAAATTACTCCTTCACTATATGTAATCACCACAACTTCTCCTCCAGAAATGTGCTATTATATCACCAAAGATAAGCAAAATTTGATCCATTGCTCATCAATATCAACACACCAAATAAGTGACAATGTCACAATTGGACCCAGAGTTGTCTCTTGCCAAAGACTAACCATTTGTTTTCAATATTACTTGGAATGAGGAGTAACATAAAGATTTTACAGTAAAGATCTCTGTTAAACAACATGTTTAGTAAAGAGCTCAAGAATGGTCAAAAATCAGTAACTAAGTAGGATCAACACTGTTTTAATATGAAAGTTATATTATTGGATTCCTGTTATATAATGGCTAAAATCTAAAACAATGGAAATTTACTGAAACAATTTGTGGGACTTTAGAAAGAAAATATTGTGATAATATTTTGTGAATATAATTGTGAAAATATTGTGAAAGGAAAGACTGTGGATTGAGAAAATCACCAATGCCAGTGATGAGTAGTTAGTAATGATGGACAGAACATATGGCTACTGACAATATGCGTAAAACTGTGATATATGAACACTGGAAGATTGAGGAGTCTAGCTAGGCACAGAAGGGCAATGGCAGTTCTTTTCTTGAAGTGACTTGAGTACTACATATATGTTTCAGTACAACTGAAGTATTCTGGGAATAACCTAACCCTGCCTACACTTTATGTTGCCACTCTCTGGGCCAGATATTGAGCAGGAGGGCAATGAATGTAAAGCATGAATTTTCACTGATCTCCTGAGTCCACTATGAAATTCTTCCAGCCTATGGTAACTAAAAGGAATAGGCTTACACAGCGTAAGAGCCCAACAGAGAAATTATTTGAACACACCACAGGCAATTGACTTGCAGTAAAGAAGGAAAAGAATGATAGCATAAGGCATCCTGAGATATAAGTAAATGAATCCCTTTTGATCTAACCAATAGTCCTCGAGTCCCAAATTAACACTGGCAATATGAAATTTATTGTGAACACACTTTCTCTTTCTAGACAATACTTCAAAGGCACTGTTCTCTTTTTAGCTTGTTCTGTTTTTTATGGGGTTGATGGCCTCTGTAATTTATTCTCTGAGTTAAATATAATCAGGCTTTATGTGACAATCCAAGTTTTATTTTGAGGTAGCAATATAAATAACCATTAATATAAGAGCTATCGTAACTATTTTTCACTCAAACACATATACATCTATACATTTGGGGTAAGAGAAGGCAATAATGTTTACATTTCAATTTCCTACTTTCAATATAATCTTTAATTTTATTTATAAATAATTATAAATCCTTCTAACTTTTATAAAGCAACTCTGATTAAGCCAGGAAATAGTCAAGCATAGCTAATCACACCTTCTTAAAGATCAAGCTTCTCATGCATTAAAATAAAAAAGTGTAAGATTTAATTTGTCAATTTTGCATGCTATAGAATATGCAAATCTCTACTCTAGTAAGACTTAATTTGATCTATTTTTAGTTTGACATTATTTCCCATAGTGATAAAATTTATCATTGACTTGCCACACTTTTACATTGTCAGCTTTTGCAAATACGAGAAAAGTTTTGTTTACTAACCAGTAATATAATGTTCAAATTACCAGAACAACCTTTTTAAATCATTTCAATTTAGGAATTTTTTTTAGTGTTTTCTGTTCATTTCTTCTGACCTGTTTAATTACCATCTCTCTCCTCTCCATCCTTTTCTCTCTCTCTCTTTTGCCATCTGGTATGGCTTTACCATTTATCCTACAGAAAATTTTACTTTGTCTGTCAGTGGCTGTAACAGCTTTTATCATTAGTATTATTGTCTGTGGTTGAATCATAAAATATGTCTCTTACTCAAAACTATTTCTCAAGCTGTGGTTTTATGTTGTCAGATGACTCATATAGAATACCTCATAATGTCTAGATAAAAAACCTCAACATCAACATATTCGAATCTGAATCTATTATATTTCCTAACCAGGTATTACTATTTCCTCCCTTCTTTCTACTAATGACAGTGTAATCTTTTTCTTGGGCCACTCTTAAAAACTCTGATTCATTCTTAGCTCCATTATGTTATGGTTAATTATTTCTTTAAATAGCTAAAGTAATATACTTTTCCTTTTCTCTATGTTTTGTACCATGTGAAAGGCTCATTAGCTCTTTCCATATTTTAACTATAAATTTGCTACAGTTTTTTTTATCCTTTAGTTCAGCATGCAGAGTGATAATCAACCATCATGCATTCAATAAAATATATTTTAGTTATCTATTAATTCTTAGAAAGTGTGGACAGTGTTCCCACCGGACCTATTTTTTCTTACACTGGGCTCCTGTTCTGGTTTCTCCACTCCTATACCTCAAGTGCAAGAAGTACTAAATTTTTTTCTAGTACCTCTTATCCTCTTACTATATAATTTAGTAACATTATAACGATGTGAAAGTTGAGTACTCCTGTTAATTGAAAGTCATTCTACCTGCTTAACTAACAAAAATTCAGTCAAATAATAATGTTGGAATATGGTAGACTTATGAAAATGGGAGAACTTGAAATAGGGATCAATGAATTATTTGGGGATTGTCAATAAAGAACTATGAATGGAATCTGATTTATTGGACGGATGGTAGTGGTGAGTAGAGCTGATTCATGAGTATACAACTTGCATAATCTCACAAGTTCCCACATTGAGAAAGAGACCATTCTTTGTTTAATGTTTCCTGTGACCATCTTAAAATTCATGATAATTTCTATACAAGAATAAGAATGCTCTTATTTTTTGTCCTTCATCAAATTGTGCAACTTCTCCTGACATCATCAAGACAAGAAAAGTATCAAGGCTAGCCCTGACTGGTGTGGCTCAGTGGATTAAGTGCTGGCCTACAAACCAAAGGTCACAGGTTTGATTCCCAGTCAGGGTACATGCCTGGGTTGTGGGCCAGGTCCCCACTAGGGGGTGCATGAGAGCCACCATACATTGATGTTTCTCTCCCTCTCTTTCTCTAAAAATAAATAAATAAAATATTTAAAAATATCATTTAAAAATAGTTAATGCCAGGATTTTGTCTAGACAATTGTACATGTATGCATGTGGATGCTTAATCAACTTCAGTCTCTCATCTCATCTCAAAGAAGGTGTTAATAAAAGTAACTTTTTAAAATATGAAAAGCACTGTCTATATATAGCTATAAAATTTACTGTGTTGCACTGAGTTTTAGTATTTTTTCTAGTTTTTTTTAACTGAAAGCCAGAAAATCTTCCTTACTTTTCTTTATATTCCTCAATGGAAACTACATTAGTATTTTGTGTGTGGTGCTCTGTATTTTCTGAATAAATCTATGCATGCACACATGTATACAAATATATGAACATATATAAAGTTATGAACACATGTAAAGTTAAAAAATATGTATACATACACATTATTTTTGAATAGAAATGAAAAAGTGTAGGAACTTTTGTTGAACTTAGGTTTAAAAAAACTATTTATGTATTTTTAAAAGGGGAAGGGATGGAGAAAGAGAGAGAAACATCAATGTGTGGTTGCCTCTTATATACCCCCTACTGGGGACCTGGCCTGCAACCCAAGCATGTACCTTGGCTGGGAATCAAACTGGTGACCTTTGGTTCACAGGCTGGCACTCAATGCACTGAGCCACACCAACTAGGGCTACTGAACTCAATTTTTTAAATGTCTTCTGATTGAGCATTAAAACAATTTAAGTCCATTATAGTTCACAATTAGCAATAACATGCTATGGGAATGGATATGGATAGAAACATTATGAGAGAAAAACAGGACACAATAAATAAACATTTTACTAATCACATGAATAAAAATTAAAACAATGAGATAATGATGTTCAGTTATTGCATAAACCAATTGAAAAAGAAATGTTTTTTTCTCAGGAGTAGTGAGGAACCAATTCATCTTTTCTTTAATGGTGTCGAGGATCAGTAGGGTTATCATGTGTTTTGTAAAATGTTCATATATTTTACTTAGTAATTCCACTTCCAGCAGTCTATCAAAATGCAGTAGTCAATGACCCATGAAAATATTTATGAACAGAGATGTTCGTAGAAGCATTATTTATATCAAAATCTCAGAAATATCATTATGTTTAGTAATAAGAAAAAGGCTAAATGAAGTATACTGCATATATGTTGGCTAATGTATATAATGCTGCTATTTGTGGGAGAATTTTGGATAAGCACTTTAAATTGCAAAATTTAAAAGACTAGATATATGCATCAATTTTCAATATGTCATAATAGTTCTTAGGGAAAAACATTGACAATAAAAGTTTAGAGGTACTGTGTACTACTCTCCTCTCTGGGATGACATTAGCAAATTAAATATAAAGGATGGAACAAAAGTAGGTTTATAGTTGTTCGTATGAAAGAATAATACAATAATTAATAAATAGTAATGTAAGAATCAACTCTGTGATTCACAAGCTCACAACTGTGTACCTACTTTTATCCACTCTGTAGTTGTGAAAATGGCTTTATCAACCAGAAGTTCTTGTTAATTGAAAATTAATTACATAACCCTTGTTTTTCAAAACACAGGTTATAAAAATAACGTTAAAGAATTGTCTATTTTTTGGTATTGTAAATATTGTATACTGTGTGTAAAATAATATTCCTTTGATGGTTAAGAATATTACAGTTTTTTAGGGTCATCACAATGGCAATATTCTTTTTATAACACCAAAAGTTAAATACAGATAATTATGGAGAGTCGAACTTAGTAAGTAATGTCCCCAGGATATTTCCTGGATGCTATATTTTCTTTTTTAATAAGCTCCCTGGTAAGAGTGTATTTGTGATTTGTCTTTTTCTTCTATTAAATAGAGCACAGAAGCAAATATGATTTATTTAATGAACACTTACTGAACACTTACAATTGGGATTCAACTAACCTTTATTCAAAGCCTTTTATATGCTGGGGACTATGCTAGTCCCTTTTGTACGTGGATAGCTCTCTAAGGATTGTGACAGCTCTGTAAAGTGAGCATGGGTTCCCACATTACAAGTCAGGTAGAATGTTCAGGGAATAAAACAACCTGGTTAAGCCACTCTGTATTTAATTTGAGTGGCGGACATAGGACTTAACCCTAGATCTTCCAATTCCAATGTACAGTTATCTATACTACATCAAGCTGCATTTAGACAAACCATGAAACAGATACTCATTATTAGCTTGCATTTATTCAGGAGATACATAAATGTATAATATGCATGCATATATAATGATAAAGGAAGCAAGTTGATATACAAGTTACTATATGTTTAACACCTTTCTAAGTATGTTATATATTTTAGCACACAGTATTTAATCCTCACAGGGAGTCAAAGAAATAGGTTATATTGTTAGGGACAATTACTGAAACTAAGCACATATAATTATATCTTCCAAAGTCTGGTTGGTTCTGGATTCTGTGTTCTAATTACTAAGCACATTGCCCCCAACTGTAATACAATTTGTTAAAATGAGATATCTGCAGACATTTAAAAATATTTTATGGCTTCAACAAAACATAGGGACTAGTCAAACCTGTTGTAGTGAGGTACTTTTTCACCTCAGAAGGATGGATGAGGCAGAGGGGCTAGGGAAGATAAAGGAGAGGTAGTCATGACTGAGGGAGAGAGAGGAGTTTTAACTAAGTTGACTGGAGGAATGTATCATGATATGGCTAACAAACATGTAAGTTATTTTAAAAAGATGAAAAGTAGCTATAATCTTCTAAAAATGCAGCATTCCAGGTAAATTCTCAATATTGTTGAGTTGTGTAAGATCCTCACCACTTGTATTTTGATGGTGCGCTTTTATTACAGATGCCTGTTTACATTTACATTTCTGATGACTGTATCACATAGTTGATTTACACTAAAATTATTGTCAGTGGAATTCTCTAGGTCTTATTCACAAGTTTTGATTCCAAGACTTGTCTCCACTCCCGTGTATTTAATACACTCCTACTTTTGGATTCAGCTGTAGTATTTTTCTTGTTAGATCTGATGTAACACTCAAGTTTTTCAAGAGTCTTAAAAAAATTTCCATTCTTCATCCAAATATACTGGTTTATAGAGATGTTTAAAATTTCTATGGATGGCTTCAGTGTTCATAGCAATGATAAGAGGTGGTTTGGAATCTAAACTCTGAAGCTCACTACTAGAATCCAAGTGCTTCTGCATTTCTCAACATATGTGTATGGTGCCTTCATCAGTTGCTACACTGAATACTCTGACTAAAGCTTCTCCATGTGAGGTATAAGGAGATCATGAGAGATATAATGGTGACATATAGGAAAATCATGCCATTTCTATCATTTATAGTGCAATAATTAACTATTTTACAGAAACAAAGTGTATATACAATAAAAGTTAAGGGATTTCACTTTTGTCTTTGTCAATTATCAATACTGTCCCATTAGATCCAAACAAGCTCATTGATTCTTGATATCTTGCAAGCACTGAAAAAACTTTTAAAAAACAATAAAACTACATTCATTAATCAAATTATTGTAATAAATAAGGGAGTTGCTACTTTTTAAAGTTAATCACATATACAGTCAAATTTGAAATATTTGATAGATCTTTCTTCTTTATTGACTTACATCAATATTTTCCAGTAATCAGCAATTCTGAATCTGAGGTGTGATAATGGAATGAGTAGAGGTGGATTTTATTACCTAATAAAATCTTTCATCTTTTTTTAAAGATTCTATTTATTTATATTTAGAGGGGAAGGGAGGGAGAGAAATACCAATGTGTGATTGCCTCTCATGTGGCCCCCCCTGGGAACCTGGCCTGCAACCCAGGCTTATGCCCCAAATGGGAATCAAACTGGCAACCCTTTGGTTCACAGGCTAGTGCTCATTCCATTGAGCCACACGAGCCAGGGCTCACTTGTCATCTTTAATCGTAGTATTAGAGGTCATATTTTTATCGACATGTTTCCTCTTTCATTATATTTATGTGTGTGTGTGAAATAAATAGTTTCACAGGATAACATGTATTACTTCATGTTTTTACTAGGTATATATCTTTATTAAAAAGTCAGATCATTTTTAAATATTAATATTATTATTGCAGTAATCATTTCTATTAAAAATGAAACATGGTATCATATTGATATAGTTGCCTATCCTAAATGCTGAATTATAACAAGGGCTAGCCCTACATGTCCTTTATATTCCTTAATTATTTAGATTTGAAAATGTTGCATGACTTCCTGAACTTTCAGGGTAAAATTCAGCATGAGATGTCATCTAAAGGGAGAATTTGCTGAGTCTGTCTCTCAGGGAAAGATCACAGCTTAGCAGTACAATGTTATCTTTCCAGTTTCTATAGTCCGACCAGCATCAATCGTATGTTGGATGCTTCTGTGTCACCAGCGAAAATGATTCTTATAACTCTTTCAAGTAACAGAAGAGGGGACTCAGGATCAGAAGTGTCCATGCTTTCAGTTTCAGAGATTACCTCTGTAATAAATTCTACTGACTGGAACATTGTCCACTGTTCTGAAGAAATCTTTGACATAAGGAGAAAAAAATAGCATCTGCCTACTGCCTGGCTTTTCCCAAGCAGCATGTTCCACACTGGTTCACTTACTTTCTTCTTTGAACCTGAAAATACAAAAGACACACTAAGTGGACAACAGCTTCATCTTTCCATGGCTAGGGAAAGTTGGTGTGGTTTCAGATATTAAGCTTCTGAAGCCACTGAAACCCAATGTACAATTGCATCACTGGTTTTGTGGAAAATCTAGAGCCCTTAATCTGAGTTCGGTCTTATAGACGGAAATCCGCCTTGGTGAATAGGTTCTTTTTCTAGAGCTGAATCGTATTGCTTGACGATGCTGACAAATCCCTCCGCATGTCATCCCACTCAGGAGCAAGTTCCTGTTGACTTCGATTATGACCGTCCACTGGATGTGCTTATTACAGTCTTATCCAGGGAAAACCACCAAGGAAGGCTAATAGAAACACATTTTGTTTCCAAGTTTGTCCCTGGGATGCTCATTACCGGTGTCTCAGCAAAAGCTTCAGGAGCAAGCTGGCGAACATTTTATTTTATTCAACTAGAGGAAGCTGAATAAAGAGTTGGTTTTCTCTAGACAATGCCATAATGTGAAATTTTAAAATTAAACTATGTGACCTCTTACAGACCAAAAGTTCTTATATATTTTTTAAATTATTCCTTTGCTTGTGCTCTGAGGGCTACATCAATACAGAAATATTCAAAAATGGGTTCTTTTCAATCACCAAAACTGAATAAGAATTTATGTCTAGAAACTATGCAAAGAAAATCTCATTTAAATCAGAAGTTGCATGAGACAGGATATATAAAACATAATATGGCATTAGCTCATTACTCTGATGCTACTGTTTCTGCTCTACTTTTCCCCAAGAATGTAGACTGTGGAGACTTCCAAATTATAATTGACTTCTAACATCTTCTTTAGGAGTAACTACGCATTTAACTGTGCAATTCCTTCACAATTAGAAACAATCCAAATCAAGTGCCTCTTTCATTGTTTCTGTTGGTTTGTTTAATCATACCGAAACCCCAAACCAAATTAAATCCGTCTAAGTTTTACATCATTCAAGCTAAATAAAGGTAGTCAAATAGAAGTCTATTGTATGCAATATCTTTGATCTTGCTATCTCTTTGATCTTTCTTGAGGCTAGGGAAGAGAAAAGAGAGGGATGATTAGAAATAAACTAACCTTTATTAAAAGTTTACGCCATTTGCACAGATTTTTATTATTTTTTTACAGAGATCTTCTGAAGTGAGGATGAGCTCAATTTTAAAGAGAAGCCTCCTGAGGCTCAGAGAAGTGAAACAGCTTATACACATTCAGGTACAGAGGAAAGTCTGAGCTGGGGTTTAAGTCCACATCTCTTGGCCTAAGAGACCCTTTACTCTCTATCACACTGCCATCCCTGTAGTCCTGCTTAAGCTTAGGTCTTTTTGTTCCTTTGAGCCTTGGACTGCAAGCATTTATAGTTCCAACTCACCAGAGCTAGTAATGCTGCTCTCTTAGTGGCTGCAATAACTGAAGGTCTTCTATAATTCTAAATATACCTTCCAAGAGATCCTTGGAATAGCTATTCAATTTAGATGAACTCCTACACATGTTTACTACACTGCTTTAAATGAGGATGCGTGATGTTAATGAGTGTGGGGTGACTTTGTGTTGGGAGAAAGTGCTGAAGTTTTTTCAGCTGTTCACATTAACTTTAAATACAGCCAATCAGTCCTGGAATCCCCGTTATCGAAAGCTTTGTACATTACCAATTGTTTTAATTTATTCTGGAGTAATAAGAGGGAGACGTGTGTGTGTGTGTGTGTGTGTGTGTGTGTGTGTGTGTGTTAGAGTTTCCCTGTCACAAGCAAACAGGGATAGGAAAGGCATTGCAGTTCCTATTCATCTTCACAATTACAATGCTGACCTCCAAGGGAAAGCTCTATCTCATAGAAACCCTCCATGTCTTGAGTACTTTGGGGTGAGGTATTAAAGGGCATCACTCAAGCTAAATCTCACCTTTACCACTGGACTGTGGATCACTGACGAATGAGCCAGCAGTTAAATGTTTAGCAGGCTGTGACGACTTCGCACGGGAATAGAAAAATTTATTACCAGCCTGCCACATCAGTGCCTGCCCTGGCTGCTTTTTTCTCTGGTTCCCTTCTGATGTCTATTCCCACCCCATCTAACAGTGGAACCCTTTCTGGCTCCCCAGCTTCCCCCCTGCCGCCCATCTCCCCCGCCCCCACCCGCAGAAAGCTGACGGTCTAAACTGTCACGGAGTCCTGTTTGTCGTATTTCAAAAGCCTTGGTGCTCAAGATGATGCCATGGGTCCAGGTTTTTATTTTTTTATTAGTATTATTGATGGCATTGATTCCCCCATGACCTTGCTCAGGGGTCTAAAGGGTGTTGGTTCTGCGTACTGTAGAATTTGTGCAGCCCCCAAGTACGTAGGACGGGGTGGCGGGGTGGGGAGGGCGGAAAGGAGGAGGCAGTGGGAAAGGCAGCCTCGGACAGGAGAGTCCGGGAGGAGAAGAAGGAGGAGAGACGGGGAGAGGAGAGGATCAGGCGGACAGGCTGAGCCAGCCAATCAGAGGCGCGCTCCGGAGCTGCAGAAGACGGAGCCGCGGAGCCCGGGGCTCAGAGGTGCGCGGAGCCCAGTCTGAGGCTCTCGGAGGACTGGAGCTGCTGTGCCCTGAGCACTGGGAAAGTCCCCTCTTTGCTTCTCATACATTAAGTTCCTTTCCACCAGTTAGGGCAAGTCAGCCAAGGTAAGGCTTCAATAAATGACACTTTACTATGTAGTGACATTAATATCTTTGTACAATGGGGCTGCTTAATCCAGTTCTGATAAAAAAAAAATTGGTGAAATCTTCCTCTCGGTTTGGTTTCACAGGATCTGGTGCCAATGGGAAAGTTGTGGTTAATGCTTCATAAGCATTATTGCTAGCATACATTTAAAAAAATTTTCTTAATCAGGAATGTTGCCATAGAGCCTATGGAATGTGCCTAATAATCCAGCTGGTCTCTGTTTATGTTTATCTGTGGATGTGCCCTGCCCCTGAAGAAGTTGGAAGGGTACTCTGCAAGGCATATTTGAATAGCGATGGCATCAAAATCAGCTGTCATATCTCTCTGTCTGTAAAAGTGAGTCAAAGCATTGTCAGAATAGAAACCTAGATGCTGAAATTGAAATTTTGATAGTGCTTTTTAAATATTGCCTTCCCAGTACCCTTAAAATTACATGCTATCTGAGCACCGAAGCTGCAGCAAAGCAAGGCTCATTTAATGTTTTCTTCTTTCACTCTTTTTTTTTTTTTGGTACCAATCACTTTCATAAATGCTTATTAAAGCTTAAGATGAAACTTTTACTTCCTTTAAAGGGCACTATAAATGATGCGTGAAAAGGATTTAGGTAGGCTCCTGTGATCTGTAACATACTTTATTTAGTATATACACTTATGTTTGTTAACTCAGATTCATTCCCCCTTGTTAACTTCCCGAACCTGATTTGTTTGGGTCTAGAAATAACAATAATTTTGTCTTCATCTTCATGTCTTCCAAACAAGGTAAAATTATGCCTTATGCATGTTTATATGCCTCCATGTGTGTGTGTGTCTGTTGTGCGTACAGATGTAGAACTAGGAAAACCTATCATATGTAACAGGTGAAATAGAATTTTATTAGCTAGTTATTGAAGTGTTTCTTTATATTCATGCTTGGTGTATTTAATGAACTTTTAGACTAATCAAAGGTAAATGCTCCTTGCTATTTGCCTGCTAGAAATCAAGAAATGCTAAAATAAAAATCTTAGCTAAAATTATTATGGTCTTCCATTTGCTCAGGTGATGGCATCATTGCTTTGAGCTGAGAGAGACAGATCAGAGAAAGATTTTATTATGCAGCCAAAAAGAAAAAAGGAAAGAACTTCAGGCTCTGGCTGTGTTTTGGAACCTTTATTTTCCTCTCTAGGATCACCCACAGATTTTTCAAAGCGGGGGGCTTTCTTTCTGCAGTAATTGTTTCTCTCTGTTTTTGTGGACTTGTATTGTCAGAGAAAATATTCTAAGTCAAGAGTTTGGGATCCAAACTAGGTCTCATGTGAACTTTGTTTGACGTGGACAGAGGAGGAGGAAGAATTTGATAATTAGTAGGGATTAGTTGTGCAGTCTTAGCACTCTGGTGCAAGTACCAATCATCATTTCAGTTTCTTTCAAGCCTCCTGTTACATATGTGATTTTGGATTTCCTGATAATAAATTAACCTAGGTCAAGACATTTATTCACTTAATGAGACATTCATTCAATGGGTCTTGGGAATAATTATTTTATAAACTGTAGTGCTGATGGTTTTTCACAGAGGTAGCCAACTCGAGGAGGTGGAAAAAATCATACTAATGGTCAAGTTTGATCTCCTAGCAGGACAACAATAAAAGGTAAAAAATGATGATTTCCTATTTCCAATGCAACAGAAATGTCCAAATGGAAATAACCCAATAGCAAGAGAGAAAATAATAATGGAATGAAGGTAAATGTCATAAATTCTATCTGCTAATTCTCTATCCAGTGAATGTTGGATAGAATTAGTTACAGTAGTTGCAAACATGGTCAATAGCAACCAGTGCTTGAATAAAGTCTATACATTGAGCAAATTGGAAAATATTATTCCTCCTGATGATCTTTTTCAGATGGGTATAGTGTAATCACGAGTATGAATGGGTCACTTAGTCCAAGTTTATAAATTCTTTATATGAAGAGTGTTATATAAAGTAAATATAAAGTACCTTTCCCATTTGGTTCATACAAATATCATTTTTATGCTTTCTGTTGATTTTTGTGGTGTGTTGAATACAGACACATGTTTAAAAGTTTGTGTGTCCCACTTTTCCTATATTTGGCTTGTTGATGATTAGAAGAATGTGGTATACCTTATTTCGTTGCACCTTGGTATCATTGTCCTTTGGAATCTAAACATGCATGGGCATGTCAACAGATTAAGGATAAAAAATTTTAACTTATTAACCTTGAAAAATTTATTTATCTGGGATGACTACATCAGTTGTAGTGGAGTCTAGTTAAAAGTAAGAGAGAGAGTTTGAGAGATTAAAGATAACATGGGTGTAAAGCGTTCCTCTGCTTTTCTTAATAAGGAATCCAAAATCTTTAATTTGCCTACTTATATGCCTTTCTTGTAGTTGCATTAGACATGTCATAGAACTATATTCTAGATTAGAGCTTCTTAACTTTATTTCCATTGATATTCTGGGTTGTATAATTCTCATGCTAGGAGAACTAGCAGCATCAGTTTTCTACCCAAAAGATAACAGAAGCAATATCTCCAAATTGTGACAACCAAAAATATTTCAAGACACTGTTAACTATTCCCCATGGATGGGGACAAAATTGTGCCCCTCTTCTACTGAAAACTGTTGCTCTAGGGAGAATAAAACCAAAGGGTGAGCACAGAAGGGGTCATGGATCACACTGTTTGAGTGGGCAAGCGTCTGTGTATATGGTTCCGTTTGGGTGTCTATGGTAATTCCCCTTCTGTTTCTTTGAATGGATTTCAACTTGTAGGTGGTTCATTAGATCCCTAATGAAAAACTGTGGAAGAGCTTATCAGTATAATTTTTTTTTTGGTAAACTGAGATACTTGTCTGTATATTATTGTATACTGCATATGTTTACAAAGTATAGTATACTGTACATAATATGTGGTATATTATCATATACTAACATTTATGGGAATGAGAGGAAATAAAAATTGGAAAAAAGAAAAGGTAAATGTTGAATCTGGAAACAAATTTCACTTCTATTTCTCATTCCAGATGAGTCTTTATTATAAATAATAAATGAAAGATACTTATTCTCTGTACTCTATGATTGCTTTCTCTTTGGGGGGGAGAATATATATATAAATAATATGCATATATTTTATATGAACCTTGTTCGATGTTTGCAGTCTCAGAAGAAATGTTCGCTCCAGTAATCACATATGCTTAGAGTAGTGTATGGTGTTCAAAGACTTGAGAAATAAAAGTAAACACTTTGGTTTAAAAAGCATAGTTCATTACTGGTGGTGATGTAAATCATAATGGGAAAAAATACCAAGCCGGATGGTTTTAAGACATGGCAGTACTTGGACCCTGCCATTGATTACTTGTGTCACATACATGTCACACAGGCCATTTTCCTTATCTGCAAAAGGTGGGAATAGGCATGAGAACCAAATAACATAAAGTGTTGAAATGGGTTGCAATTTATAAATATCTACACCAATGTTGGTAAATTATTACAGATTCAGTGTCTTTGTCAATTTATTTGATGAAAATTTACACAAGATTATAAATCTTCAGTTATTTGAGGGTGGCCAAAAATCTCTAAGAAATGACAGCATTAGCTCTTAAATGTTTTTCATAGATAAAGTAGTACATCTTCACTTTGAAATCTGTGATTAAAATTATGGATAAACTTCAATTTCCTCAAATATGTCTCCACTTCCCCATAGTATTCACATTTATAATTTGTTCAAAAATGCAGCAAGATAAAACATAGAATGCACCTTGAAATATACTCTTCAACAATAACCACTATTACAAATTTGGTATACATTACCAAATCATTTTTAAATAAATAATGTGGATAGTTATATATTATTATGAAGTAAAAATTATATAAAGATGTATGCATTCAGTGTATGTAGACAAACATATTTAGATAAAATAAACAATTTGATAAGCTCGCCAAACTAATTTTATAGTATGTTCATTCTTCCATGTGATTATATCAAGAATTCGTGAATATTTAACAAGAAACCAGTAAGTCATTATGCGCTGAACTGATATCTAACTTTGGTTCTGTGTTAGGGGCACACGTTTGTCTACAGCTTTCCATTTTATTAGGTAAAGGTGATTTCAGATTGGTAAATGACCCTGACACATTGAGTGTTCTACATTTTGACTAGTGCGTATGATTATATAGATATACTATAATTCATTTAAGTAATCCCCTGCATATTTTATTAAACAAAGAGTAAGATCAACATAAATTAAATAATTGAGAATCTATTATTTCTGATAGTGTTTAAAGAGTATCAAGAGTTCCAGAAAAATGAATGGACAGTGGTGAAATGTGGGAGCATACCTAAGAGGAATATTTGGTTTAGACTTTAGAGTACCCAAAATGTGTGAATGTTGCTTCTGTAGATAACAGAATTCTAGGTAAACTTCTGCAATGCTGAGCCACATCCATTTAGGAAATGTATTGGTAAGATGAGAATAAAATGAGCAAAGTATGACCCCTAAAAGTATCTGAGTGAATTATATGAATAAAGCATACATTTTACTTGTCCAACCTCTGAAGGACTATGTCTTATTCAATATTTTACTTGCACTGCACAGGGTATGATAGATGAACTGCCAGCAAATGAGTTCCAGTATTACAGATGTCTTCACTGAAAAGAGAACTTGAACTACCATTTACATTTCATTTTATCTTAAGATGACCATAAGTATCTTAAAATGTATTTTTACTGTCCTTATATTTAGGGCTTTAGGGTCAACATATATGATTTATTTGTAACTATGCAGATCTGATGTCACTGGCAATCTCACTTAATTCCATTATCTTCTGTCAGTCTGATACCAAAAGTTTTTTTTTTTTTAATGAAACATATTTATTTGGATTAAACTCATAGTTGTCAATGGGATTGGAATGAAGACAAATCCCATTGAATCTATTCAACGGATAACCTATTGAGTCATCGTATTACTAAGAATTTTTGAAACCAATATTGGTATTAGCTAAGGTGTGATACAACTCTTATTAGCAGTTATTCTGGATAGAAATGAAAATTAGTATACCAGATTTGAAAGACAATTTTCTGTCCATTTCCAGAGAAAGGAAAAAGCAAATTTGCTTACATGCAATTTATGGGAATAAGTCACTAGGATGTAATCCAAAATACCAAAAATGAAGAAATACCTAAAAAAGTTAAAATTAAATTAAGAATTTGAATACCTAAAAAAGTTAAAATTAATTTAAGAATTTAATTAAGAATAATATAAATAGTGATAAGTTTATGAAATTTGAATGTAATATATTAAACGATTCAAAAATTTATGATTTGAAATATTCTAATTAGTTGCATAGTGCATTGAGACAAGAATGTGTAGTCCCCTAGTCTTCTATAGTGTTTATATATATTATCTATGCATTTTAAAAGACATATAGGTAGTACATTTTAGCTGCAATGTGTGATATTTTAAATATAATGAAAACATAAAATAAAATTATTTTGGTAGTATGCAGTTTTGATACTTTTATTAAGAACCTGCTTGTTGGCCAATTGTTTCAAATGAACTTAACAATAGTTGAGAAAGCTTTGTGTTATTGATTAAAGCGTAAACCAGTTCCTGAAGACTATTCAGTAAGATTTTCAATTCTGGTGATAAAAATTCTATTGTGCAAAAGGGTGAGAATTCCTTGCTTCTACTTCTTTTTTCACTTCTTACAGCTAGACTAATAAAATTGACACCAGAGTAGATTAATGGGGGGCAATTTAATGTGTGTGCACGGGAAAAACAATATGATGCTCAGATCATGAAATGAGGCTCATACAGTGATTCAACTGGGCACCTTTTTATACTACTTAGAGAAAGAAATGATAAATTTGTGAGAAATTTACAGGACAAAAAAGTTAGTGCTCATTAGAAAGGAGTATAAGCAAGGTCTGCACTTGGGTAGTAAATTAGTAAAAGCATTATAAGGTTTGCTTATAGACCTTTTAGACTCTGAATATTTCAGCTCATGTGATCAGGGTATCTCCCAGACCTTCGGGATTGGGGGAAGAGAAAACAATGGCTGTGCCAGAGTTAAAGCAGTTGAGACAGAGGTGGTTGGGTGATATACTTAACTTGAAAATAATGCTGATAGAAATTGATGTTGTATAGGACATAGAGCTGCTGGGGAAAAGGGAGGGTAAAGGACACATTTTATGTGCTGTTGGAGAGAGTTGGTAGGACCAATGAAAGGAAAGAACTAGGGAGAAGGGAATCTGGCAGGGGAAGGAGGTCAGACAATAAACAGGAAGAAATGAGATTTATACATTTTTAGTTGTAGATGTCTGAGTGGGGTTGGAATGGAATTAGCTGAATACATAAGTGTGGAGCTCAGAGGAGAGCTGTCTGCTGGATGTAAGAAATCAAGTGATCACACATATATCACGTTTAGAGTAAAGAAACTTAGTATGAATGAAAAGATGAAAAACAGAAGGACCAGAACCTCCAGCAACCCAGCACCCATTAATTGGAAAAATGAAGGAAAACAAGCACAAGCAGTTGAGATGCAGTAGCTGGAGAGGGAGGAACAAACCCCACAAGTGAAGTAGCTTGAAAGCCAGGGGGAGATGGCTCTCAAGGAAGACACTGTTTCAAAACACATTTTAAATTATTAAAATGGGAACCACCAAGCACATATAAACAGATACTCAACATACACATTCTGGACATTTTCATTTTATGTATAAAAATTCACCTTCTTAATTTTTAAGTGCTTCTTGAAGGACTTTATTCATTATTGCTGCTTATATATTAAGACCTTCCTTCCTTCCTTCCTTCCTTCCTTCCTTCCTTCCTTCCTTCCTTCCTTCCTTCCTTCCTTCCTTCCTTCCTTTTTTTCTATCATTTTTATTGTCATTCTATTAGAGTTGTCTCAATATTCCTGCTTTACCCCTCTCTACCCATCCCAACCCCCACTCCCACAGCCTATTCCCACACTGCTGTCCATATCCGTGGGTCATTCATACATGTTCTTTGTCTAGTCCCTTCCCTTTCTTTCCACCATTGTCCCCTCCTCCTCCCTGATCACCTCAGTCTGATCCACGTTTCCTTGACTGTGGTTCTATTTTGTTCGTTAGTTTATGTTGTTCATTAGTTAATAATTTTCAAGTCAATGTGTGCCTGGCACATTAGAAGCAACTGGAAAGTTTTTTGATGTTGTGAAAGCAGATATCGACACAAAATTATTGGTTTAATTACCCATGTATTTTATTCATTAATATAGTTCTTGTTCTCTAATGTTTTTGTTGACTTTATATAAAGTTTGATGTTGCATTTATTGCTTTTCACATCTGAAAAGTTAGCAACACGAAATACATTTTACTTATTGATAACAAAATTTTGCTTCTTGCCAACCCAATATTATGCTGCAAATAATTATAATAAAGTAAAAGTAGATGTGAAAACTCTTCTGTAGCCAATATTCCAATTAAGGGACTGTATTTTCCCCCCATTTTACAAGTAATTTATGTCTAGTCTTTTAAGTGTGGGAGAAATACATTAAAAGCCTAGATATAAATCCTCAGTTTCAGCTGCAGGTATGACATGACTTATAAAGTTGTGAAACTGATTTATAAGCAAGTATGCAAGGCTACCATAATACAGATCATTTCAGTGATTCCCATATCAATTAAATGGTTCTTTTCATACACCTTTTCTAACACACATACAACCTACAACTTGGCAATCACACTCTTTTTCTTAATCAACAGAAACAATAATCAGCTTGGTTAGTGCCTTATCAATCGAGCTTCACTTAAAATATTTATATTCTCAGACAAATTACATGATATTACTTCTGAAGCTCAGTTTTATGAGAGGAGTCACAACAATACTTTGAACAATTTAAATAATTTATAAATATGTGACTACATTGAAAGCTAACATTACAGGCAAAATAATGGCCCTCAGAGATGGCCAAATCCTAATTCCTGGGATCTGTGAATATATTTCTTTGCATGGCAAAGGAAAATTAAGAATGTAGAAGAAATTAAGTTTTCTAATTACTGAGCTAAAATAGGGAGATGGAAAAGAGAGACAGACAGGTGGTCAGTGTGATAACCTGTGACAAGGACTCTGTCCGACTTTGCTGGGATGGGATATGGATGAAGAGCACTAAGTATCAAGTGCTTTGGGCAGCCCTCTAGAAATTGGAAAAGATATGGGAATGGATTGTCCCTGAAAGCCTCTTGAGAGTAATGCAGCCACGCTGATACCTTAATTTTAGCTCCATTGTGACTCATTTCAGACTTCTGATCGGAGCCCTGCTTACTTCTGATCTCAGGAACTGTAAGACAGCATTTTGTAATGTAGGAAGCCACTAAGTTTCTGGTATTGGGTTGGCCAAAAAGTATGTATAGTTCTTTTTTCCATAAAATAAAAGGGACATTTTTAATTTTCACCGATAACTTTACTAATTTGGATATTTTGAGTATGTTGGGATGTCTCACTATTGGCTTCCAGCAGGTAGGGGCCAGGAGTGCTGCTAAACATCTTCCAATGCATAAGATAGCCTCACAGCGAAGAATTATTGGACCGATGTGTTAATAGTACCAACAAAGTTTGCAACCACTTTTGACTCGTTTGACCTGTGACAGCACCTTCCCCATACTCTGCACAAATCTTTGTGTGTGTGTTTCGGTTATGTTTCTACCTTCCTGAAATAATAAAGCATAATATACTGAAATGTTGCATATTTTCTTCCATCTTCAAGATTATATTGGCTGCACAAAAATTCACCAATTTCAATAATTTTTTCTAAGTGCACACAGATATGACAGCTGTCACAATACAAGCTAACAAGATTGTTTCAAATGAAGTTAAAGACAGCTAAGCACTTCTAGAGCCAGTGTACAGAGAAAAAGTAAATCAACTTTTTAGCCAAACCAGTATTTTGTTAGTAGCAATAGAAAACTAATATATCTAGTATAAGGAGGTATATTAAGTTCTGCATTTTTAAAAGATTTTATTTATTTATCTTCAGAGAGGGGAAAGGGAGAAAGAGAGGGAGAGAAACATTGATATGTGAGAGATACATCCATCGGTTGCCTCTCACGTGCCCCCAACTGTGGACCTAGCCTGCAACCTAGGCATGTGCCCTGACTGGTGACCTGAGTGGCACCCTTTCACTTTACAGGCCAGCACTCAATCCATTGAGCAACCCCAGCCAGGGCAAGTTCTGCCTTTTTAATAAAAACACATCACATAAATATTCTGAAAATAAAGATGTAATAATTATACCATTAACCCAAGACTTTTATTATTTTTTATTAAATTGATGAAAATTATTATATTGAACCTGAAGGATGTTTCCTAAAAGAGAATGTAAGTAAGGTACCATGTTTCCTAATGGAAAAAAAAATAGTATATCCTACTTAAACTGTACTCTCTTGTTCTCAATAAGTATATTGCACTGCTATTTATGAGTTTAGTGAACTTCTGGTTCCTGTGTCCAGATGTGGTTTAAAATTTATTGAATTATTTATACAGCTCTTTTAGTTATATTATTAATTTATGTAACAATGCAAACATTATCAGAAAGTAAAATATAGAATGTATAGTATGATAAACCAATGACCCTCCACTTGCTTCACGTTTGCAATGCAGTATATATTTATTCAAATTTGAGCAATTTCATTTATAAAAAAGCAAAGTTAATTATCATAGAATACTTTATAGCTTACAAAGTATAAAATATATTACCTGTTACGATTAATAAAGATGGATTTAAAATGAGAATGTAAAATCTGTATTCTTTTACTAATCTAACCACTTTTCAAATAAGTGTTTGGGTTGCTGCTTAACCTTCTCAAAATTCTTAAATAGGGAAAAAGTTATTTGTCCTTCTTGCTTAAATGGCTTTTTTATGCTTAAAGCACAACATTTACAAAAATGTTCACAGAAAAATGTTGAGCACAATTCAGATGTATAAAAATAAAAGAAGGAAGTAAGGCTAATCATCTAATATTGTTTGGCTAATTACGATTTTAATTCAGTCTTTAAACTGTCTCATGGATATTGTTTGCTGACACCTGGTTACAAAACTCTATTTAACACACGGTCCTAAAAGTGGCAGTGTGACTTGTGCACCTGCATCGGAGCCAAACTGTGACAGGTGGGGAACCCAAATGAATATTGCAGATTCCTCTACCCTCCGCAGGCAGGTTGATGATGTTAGATGCACTGGAACAAATTCCCCATCCGGATCTCCAGTTCTCGATGAGTGTTGGGATCTGCTTCCAAAGGCCCTATTGGGGCACCCAGAAGCAGATCAATATGGTCACATGTTCATCCTTGGTACATGATCAAGTACTATTTAATGTTCCTCAAATATTTGGCTTTTCTGATTTATTGTATACATTCTATTAATTTTTCAAGTAGTAAGTGTGTGGCACAATGAGCCAAGTGATGAGAAATATTAATGACCCCCAGTTCCCTTTCTTCAATCCCTACTCAGCCGAAATCTTTAAAAAATATAATTTTATCCAAATATACCTTTCTCTATATACCTATACAACATGTATATGTAAACATATGTATGTATATATGCATACATATAGATGGAAGCATCATCTATCCAAATAGACTATTTAAAGTAAATGTGTTCTTTTATTCATAGTACTCTACAACACATTTTATGTATATTAGATCATGGAAATATCTCTAAATGAATATAGCAATCTGATCCTTCCTTGTCTTTATTGTCTCTTCTTTTAGCATGTTTTCAGCCTTGTTTCTGTCTTTATGTCCTGCCATACTGCAACTCTTTGTCACTCTTCAATCTTATCCCTCCTAATTTGTATGTGTTCTTGTATTAATCAGCTCAAGCAACCATAAAGACTACCATTAACTGTGTGGCTTAAACAACAGGGATTTATTTGTCAGTTCTAGATTTTGGAAAGTCCAAGATTAAGGCGCCAGCTGATTTGGTTCCCCTGTGAGAGCTGTCTTCCTGGCTTACAGATGGCCACCTTCTTGCTCTGTCCTCACATAGCAGAGAAAAAACTTCCTTGTGTCTCTTCTTATAAGAGCACTAATCTTATCATGAGGGGCCCAACCTCATGACTTCATCTAAAACAAATTACCTTACTAAGGCCCATCTCCAAACACTGTTACATTGTGAGAGCAGGCGCACAAGGCCAACATAAAAATTTGAGCAGGGACACAAATCAGTTCCTAACAGTTCCATTTCCCCCAATTTGCAATTATTATTATTGTCGTTGTTTTCACTATTATCTCTGAACATCCTGTTTCCTCCTGCTGTCATTTGTGATTCTCCCAAGCATTCTAACCTCCTCAGTCTCTTCCTGTTCTTTCATTCACCTCTTTCTCCAAAGGCACCTTATTTAACTGCTAAGGAATTTGCCTGAATACTGTAGCTGGCTATTCCCCTGAAATTCTTCAGTTTTAAAGACTAAATCCACACTCCTCTGTAATGCTTTGGGAAACAATCATCAGTTAGGTCATTCTTCATGATCAGTAGTTTAATAGTCCTGAATACTGCCTGACTACTGTGCTCTTTGTATACTACAAAGCGCTGTATACCCAACTGCTTTCTTCTATGCTTACGCAGATTGCTAAAATCTGTGTATTTTGTGTTGTCTGTGATATCTGATGAGCTTTTTTCCCTAGGTTTATTGAATGCATATATGTAAAGTAAAATTTAAAATTATTGTCTCAGAGTTTTCAAAAAGAATTTCTGGAAAATTCTTTTTCCAGATTTTACTTTGAGCCCTTCAGCACTCACTTGAGTAATACAAGGAAAAACGTGAAGTGACTAGGATCAGTAGTATATGAATATCACTCGGTTTGAAATTGCCAAGGCATGAATCACCCTTTCAGATGAGCTACTCTTACCAACTTCAAAGGAGTGACTCAGGAGATATGTAACAGTTTGGAAGCACTTGTTTCTCTGGTAAAGCATCCCACTCCACTCCAGTTCAGTGCTGAGGAGGATGTCGTGGATATGCAAAAAAGGTATTTTTAACACAAGTTTAGTAATAGCATGCAGGAAGTGCTGACTCTTCCAAGTGTAAAAGTGTGGCTTTCAGAAAGAAGTAAACTAGGACACTGTCAGCATCCTGGAAGTGATACTTACTCTTTTACTAAAGGAAACGCCAAACGCTTAAAATGAAAAACCAACGCATTAACTCAATGAAAAGGCTAGATTGTTCTAATCGATAAACTCTACACGAATAGTTGATTCTTAGCTAATGCATGTTTATGTTTCCAATTTATTACAATAAAAAAAGCTTTCTTTGTAAAAATTTGATTTTCTAAGAGACATAAAATGTTTAAAATAACAATTGCTTAAAATCAGATTGTATTTAATTGTTATTGACCTTTCTGCTATATCTAAGTGTTCAAATCAAAGTCTCCCCTTCAGATATTTACCAAAATACACATTTTTCTGAAGAACTCCACAATTTACTTCTGTGCCTATTAAGTTTTCATGTAATATCATTACATT
The DNA here is from genome assembly GCA_039655065.1 of Glossophaga mutica. Taxonomy (NCBI): domain Eukaryota; kingdom Metazoa; phylum Chordata; class Mammalia; order Chiroptera; family Phyllostomidae; genus Glossophaga; species Glossophaga mutica. The sequence goes on from CM077305.1 coordinate 21,739,121, forward strand.
TTATTCAATTTATTCCATTTCATTAAATTTCCTACATAGGAAAATAACATCATAATTACAAAATATAAAAGCAGAACATTTTGGCAAAGCACATTTCAATGGCCAATAAAAGATGAATTTAGGTCAAAATTTTTATAGAGTATAGACACTTGATATACTGAAAAAAATTAAGGCACATTATTTAATGTCTACTTTGAGCTCAGATTTTAATTCATTTACTGATTTATTTAAATTACAGTTATGTAATTCATAATGTAATCATGTTTGTATAGTTGGCCCTGTTAGCTGAAAGTCCTTTCTGGAACCTGTGGACATTGGGCAGGTATTAGTAACTTTATTTTGTGTAACAGTAACTGAAACCATAGAAGTTCATAGACTTGCTTAGAGGAGCACACTTCCTAGCAACTGAATCCGAATGGAGCTTGTCCCGCCTCTTCTATCTGTCTTGGCTCTCAAACACCCAGCCCCCAGGCCCCATGGACAGAGGTTCTTAGCTGATGGCCTGCCTCACATTAGTTATAAAATTTCTAAAATTTATAGGATGGTTACTGTTTCATGCTGCCTCCACCAAATCTGTACATACCATGGTACCTACACTCGCATCCCTTGTCTCTGCTCAAAATACAGCAAAGGGAGATCTCTGCTATTATCCACATCCTATTATCAAGGTCCTCTCTCCAGGCCCTCTATAAATTTTCCCTTAGTTGGATGCATGCATCATCAAGTTATCCCTTCTGAATGGATCATTCTCATAAGTGCACTGGGATAACTCACATCTTTTTAAAGAAATTTCAGGACCCCAACACCCATTTACTCTGCTCAGATAACATGTCTCAGACATCTCAGCAAGTGATAAAGCTTATTTGCACAAATCTGAAAGGAGATATCCTTTGTGCCTTCCTCATCCTTGTCCTTTACATAACTATAAAGTCCTAACTATGCTACCCCTAAAGTATATTTAAAATATATTTACTGCTTTCACTTCTGCTGCAGCCTTAGTAATTCACATCACCACAACCTCTTCTACAATGGTTTCCTCTAGACTAATCTACCCACAAATACCCTCCTCAAGTTGTTCACCATATACAAGCCAGCAGAAACTTCTTAAAAATATATATCATTATATGTTATTATTTTCTTTCAAGCTAATCAATGAACCACAATTTTATGTGTAGTAAAGGACTAAGTTCTTCTCATAACCTCTAAAATCCTATATGACCTCACCCAGCTTTCCTCTCTAACTTGACCTACAATTATACCCACTAAGCTGTACTTTCATGCTTTCTCCTATTCAAATATGTCAAGTGTTCCTCGAGGCATTTGAACTAATTTGTTCTTTCTTTGTCTGAAATGTCCTTTCCTCATATTTTTCTAAGACTTGCTCTTTATCCTTCATGCTTAATCTCATCCTGTTAAAAATAATGCCTTCTTCCCTAAAGTAGCTCTCTATCATACCAGCTTATTTTCTCATCTTCTTCAGTGATACTTTCTATTTATTAGTTTACTCATTTTTGTATTTCTCACCTCCAAGGAGAATGTAAACCCTACTTCAGCCAGGTTCCTGCTTGTTCATTTACCTTTGGGTCCTCACTGTTATTGCCTGGCACATAGCCCAGAATATATTCCAGAAAATATAAGAAATATATTCATAGACTAAAATGGAAACTTCAAGATTTTTAAAAGGAAGCTTTTAAAAATTTTAATTGAAGAATACCATACATAGAAATAATGCACAAATCATCAGATCATCAGTGTAAAGATAAATACTGCAAACTGAACGTACCCAGATAACTACCACTTGTATAAAATAAAATAGTACCTTCATTTCAAGAACCTTATGCATGTGCCTTCACTATTCCTTCTCCTTCCCTGGACATTGTTTTCCCTGACTTCTTATGTGAGAGATTCAATTCGTATGTTGTGTTCTATATACAAAGAATCATGCAGTATTGTTTCATTTGTCTTCTCAATATTATTTATAAAATGTATTCATTTTGTTGAATGAATCAATAGTTTATTTTACTGCTCTCGATTAGTCTATTGTATAAATATGTTACAAGTTATATATTCTACTATTGAAGGACACCTGGGCTCTTTTAGTTATTAACTTTTGGGTTGACCAAAAAGTCCACATGTTTTTCTCCATAAAATAAATGACATATTTTTCATTTTTACCAAAAACTATATTGATTTGGTATTTTGAGTATGTCAGCTATCTCCCACATGATACAACATTGATTGTTCTCAATTAATGTCTCAATTTGATCACTATCAATTTCAACTGGTCTACTGGACTCTGGAGCACCATCCAGCAAGAAATCTCCAGCACAAAACTTTGCAAACTACTTCTGACATGTTCAATCAGTCACAGCACCTTCTCCATACACTGCACAAATATATATTTTTTGCATTTCAGTTGTGTTTTTACCTTTCTTAAAATGGCTACACAAAATTCACCAATTTTCATAAGTTTTTTTAAATGCACACTGATATGAGAGCTGTCTCAATACAATCTAACAAAATTGTTTCAAATGAAAAAGATAAGGAAGTCCTACTGGAGCCATCTTACTATAAAAACCATATGGACTCTTTGGCCAACCCAATATTATAAATAACACAACTATGAACACCCTCATGCTTGAATTCTGAATGTATGTGTGCCTTTTTATTGGGTATATACTTGTTCAATGCCATGTTATAGGGTATGCAGGTGTTCAGCATTGATAGAGACATTGAAATACATTTCTAAAATGGCTGTACTGATTTACAGTCCCACATCTTTATATGAGACCTACTACTGTCATTCTCAATCTTGTTACTTTAATCATCCTCGCAGGATAAGATCACAAAACCTCATTGAGTTCCAGTGCAAACTGTACTTTTGATCTCAAAGCTATAGTAAAATTAAAAAAATAGCGCATTGACATTTGTGTCCTTCATCTGAATTTATCAGTTTTTGTGTCATTTTTTAATCTTCTTCATAGGCAGCCATCTTTATTTTTCTGAATATTGCAAACAGTTTTTAGACATTAAATGCAGACTTTTGGTGATTGGAAACTGAAAGACTTTGCCAATTCATAGACTGGGTAATTCTGACATTTACTGAACATTTTCTTGATTTACTTTGACAATTTTTCAAGTAGAATGGCAAGATGCAATATAATTACACTGTACTAAGTATATTTATTTCAGATGCTAGAGAACCAAATCATGTTTTGCCGCTTGTGAGGATAATATATAAATGAGAAAAAACAAAGGCTGTGCTAAAAAGAAGCAAGCTCATTCATTTTGTTCATCATATTTAAAACATGGATCTGTCTTGAAATACCACTTGGGGAGTATACCATCATAGGGACAAAAATGAATGTCACCTTTTTTCTTTTTTATCACCTCTTATTACTTAACAAAACATAGTTATTAACCACCAAAAAATAATAGTTTGGACTTCAGGAAGCAAATGTTCACATTGTTTAAAAACTTACATTTTCTTTTCCGTAATGTTTATTAGCACAATGGGGGCCACCAAACCATCACACTGTGCTTTCCGAGAAGGGAACTCTAATCATATACAAACTGTTCTTCAAACAAAACCTTTGCCAGGGGCTTTGACTTTTATATTTCTCTGCTTAGGTTTATTGGCAATGTGTATAATTTTTTCCTTATAGGCCAGCTCTAGAACGAATGAGAAACTACAAGCCGTTTTTGTGAAACACTAGTTTAATGGTTATGTTACATTAGGAAAATGTTTTTAAGTGTTTACTTATGCACAAGTATTTTGCATTTGTGCTGTATGATACATTCTAAGTATCAGAAATTTTACTTTATGTTTGCCTGATAGACTTGCATTTAATCAATAAACAAGCTTTAATTTGATGTGTATCTTAAAATCATCGTTAAAAGATATTTCTTTAAAAATAAAACCAAAAACTAAGAAAGAAAATGAACTAGGGATGGAGAAAAGATGTGACCACTACACAAACTTCTATAAGCAATTCTGTTTTCCTATAAAATAGGATCACCCATTGTCAATAGCCTTAAGTTTTGTTATAAAAATCATCTGCTTTGATGGTATATATAGAGTATGAGCTTTAGAATCAGTCAGAATTTTTTTGAAGCTTGATTCCATTAATATTTCCACAGGCACAGTGATTACTTTACTATTTATGAAATGTTCACGCCACTAACTGAAAGTATTGGAATGTTATCTGGGGAGCACGGAGCACAGCGTAGAGTAGTGAGAAGGTGCTCAGCGACACATGGGTCTTCATCATTTCTCGTCCAGTAACTTAACTGATCTTCTGGCTTTTATTTATAACATTAGCAGCACCATTGTTCCACTGAAGTCCAAAGTCCAAGCTATTTGAATAGTCCTTCTCTAATTTGTTTTCAGTTCTGTCATTTTGTCATTCTAGATAACAATTTTTATTTCAGTGACTAAGCTCATTATCCGTAATCTCTTTCTTGATTTACAATTGCTCTTATTGCATTTGTTCTATTTTTCTTTAATAATATTGTTTATTCTTACCTAATTGTTGTTTTCCAACCTTAGTGTTCTTCAAACTTCTTGAGGGAAAACATCACATTAGTTTCTCTTGTACGTCATACTGCCTGGGAGTGACTATATTATGTGCATGATATGCACTTTAATTGGTTGCCTTGGAATTAGTACCTCTAATTCATTTTAACCTTTAGGACTGATGCATATTGAACATAATTGAACCGTTTTGTTACATAAGTATCTTTTGTTAAATTTTTTGTTTTATATCAATTATCTCAAAGTGCTAGGATATTCTAAAATACTTTAAAATTTCTCCACAGAACTGTGGATTAAATACATTGCCTTTATTTTTTCGTTATTGATTACATGAATAATTATGAATAATACTGATTATGAATAATACTGTTTATGAATAAAACTTTCAGTTTCCTAATAGAAAAGGAAGTTTATTCCAAAAAAGCCAGTTGTTGGAGCTCATTTCAATAAATAAAATGTTCAATAACTAGAATCCCTTTATTAACAAAAGTTATTTTTATTTAATGATGTAGCAATGTGCTACTTTAAAAAGAAAATTTTATTTAATATGGATTTGCTAAATATATCATTTTTCATTCTTCAGGTATAATATAGAGACAAATAATTATAGTATCTGGAATAAAAAGTTATGTGTTTAACTAACATGTATTTAAACTTGATGAACTTTCCTTTTCTTATACAGATATATAAGCTCTCAATCTTTTCTCAGGTTTCCATATTATTAATTATTAAAGACTAAAAGTCCAATTAATATCCATAAAATAATGACATATTTTTCTTTATGAGCAAGAGCATTATTGAGTGTGTTATGCATGTAATTGGATTGGATAATCTTGACAGAACACCTGTCCAGATTTAAGTGTACAGTAATGTCCAGTAACCTCTATGTATGTAGCAAGTTTCAAGTGATCCATTGTCTTCCTTTTTGAATGTAAATCAAATTAGAATGTATATCAGTCGGTTCAAACTCATAATATAAAATTATTAGTTTTTCCTTTCTGGAAACACATTGTTTTTTTATAATAGACACATACCTTCTGTTCAGTATTTCCTATAGGCTGTTGTCATGATAGAAGAAGAATGCAAAATTGTGTGCTCCCTGTACTGCATCTGCACCTTGTGTGTTGTGTAAGCGTAGCTGAGATGGATTTAGCTGTTTATTGACATGATGGGTCAATACATTAGTTAGTTCTGTACTCTGGTAACACTCTCATTTTACAACAATGAAACAAATCTTCCGTCTTTCTACTCTTATTCTCCTGACTCCACCCTCCTTAAACCTAACCAGTGGGGAACGTGCCCTCCAGGAGAGTGAAATTGATGGTGTCCTGTGCAGTTTATATACTGCCTCTCACTCATCAGCAAAGTGAAAAGCAAAAATAAAACATAGCTCCATAATTCTAGCTCATCAGTTCAACTTTAATAGGCACTTAGCTAATATTAATGCTATTTATTTAATCTACTCGGTAAAATTATTTTGGTCATGCTCATCTTTATCTGGACAGTTTTGCTTCAAAAATTTTAAATTATACTAAAATCGCACAGTTAATATGAGTCATCAAGCCAACTAAATGAATTTTGTTTACACATGGTTCATTTTAGCTTTTCTCAGATGTTTAGTAGAATTCACCAGTGAAGTAACTAAATTCTGGAGTTTCTTGTTGGGAGGCTTTTGATTACTGATTCAACCTTTTTACTTGTTAATCGTCAGTTCAGATTTCCTGTTTCTTCCTTATTCAGTCTTGGAAGATTGTGTGTCTAGAAATGTATTCATTTCTTCTGATATTTACAATTTGTTTGTATGGAATTGTACATATTACTTTCTTACGATCCTACATATTTTCTGTGGAATCGACTGTAATGTCTCTTTTTTGATTTCTAATTTGTTTGAGACTGCTCTCTTTATTTTTTAGTTAGTCTAGCTAAAGTTTTGTCAATTTAATTCTTTCAAAAAACCAGCTAAGATTTGTTGATCCTTTTTATTGCTTTTCTGATTTCTGTTTCATTTATTACCACTCTGAACATTATTGTTTCCTTCCTTCTGTTAATGTTGCACTTTATGTATCTTTCTCTTTCTAGTTCTTTGAGTTGTATGTTTGATATATTTCTAATTTCTTAATAGTTTCCTGTGTTTGTCAGAATTGTGCAAAATCTATTATGTTCTGTTGCTCCCCTTATATTGGTTATACTGAATTCACTTATGCTCAAATAGACTTATTTTTTAAGTTACCAGAGGACTGGAGTTTTGATTTTTAGAGAATAGCTTATAGCATTAGGATACGGTCTCATTATTTATTTTTATTTATTTCTATGTAAAGTAATATGGATTTTTTAATGCATGTGTGAAAATATATAAAGTAAAAAGTAAAGATCCCTTACAATCTCATTTCTAAATGATCATCTCTGAAACACTGTGAATATTCTTCAAAGCACATATAAGTATAATCACTTTATTATGTTATGCAGTGCACATATACAGGTTTTAAATTCTTTTGTACCAAATAATACAAATTGAATATCCCCATAGCCTTGAACATTTCAATATAATAAAATGTAATGTTTTTATCTATTGAATGGATGTATCAAATACATTTATCTAACCCATTATGTTTTCATCTTTAGTTTATTTCTTTTGCAACTATAACATTTCTACAGTTATTTTTGTTCATATATTTTTGCATTTCTAGTTATTTTTCTTAGCTTAGTTCCTATAAGAAAATTATGCAGAATACATGAATATTTTTCTAGGTTATAAACATATAGATTCATATTATACTTCAAAACATTTGAAAATACAGTGCATTTATTTTGTCTGTCTTTCACACCACCATTACCATTCTCCAGCAACACCTTAGTTTTATACCAGCAAGTGAAAGACAGATTGGAGTAAAAAATAACTTAATAATTTTAATCCTTTAAAAAAGTTTTTGGAATGTACTTAAGATAATGTATGAAATACATTGTGGAAGCACAAAAAACAAACTAGTTTTATAAAAGCTTCATGAGTAGGAGCAGTGTAAACTCATAATTTTATAAGAACTGTGTGATCTCAATCAATGAACAGGAATCTTGACTGTGTACATGAGGTATGCTTATTAAGCTTCGCTGTTGCACTTTCTGTCTTTGTTTTCCTTTCAAGGCTCTTAAAAGCAATAATCTGGGTCCACTATAAACTAGATGTTAAAAATAAATTGTAAAATCTAATATCCAAGGAAATACAGTGTCTTTCTTCCTTTGTCATTACAGTGTCAGTGAGTCATAAAAGGGAGATAATAATAAGCTCAATAATATATGTCCTGCCTTGGTGAATTAAATGGAAAGTCATATAGTTTTAAATGGATTATGTATAATGAATACTTTAAATAGTATTCTCTAAGATTTAAGCATTACACAAAGTGTCTTTAAAATCTTTCTGGAAAACCCAGGATAATACCATGTGACATGGAGTTTGATAGCGGACCTAAATATGTCAAATAATCAGAATGGAAATAAATTTCTTGATTCTTGTCACTAATGAATTTATCATCTGGGGAATTTATTATGTATTAATAATAGATAATTAAGTTACCTATTAAATATGGATTTATTGCCAGGTATGCATTATTTATCTTTTCAAATTAATTTATAAAATATATAAATGATAAATATGACTTGAAAATATATGTTTTTATCATTAAAAACTAGAGTCTGACACTGATGTAAGTAGGTTAGGAGAGACAAATCAAGGCAACAGAATGCTCCATAAATAAATAACTTGGCACATAACCATTTATCATGCAATCATGGAGATGTTACAGGCAAAGTTACAGAAGAAATTATGGCAGTATTAGAGAAATCCATTAAATTTTACCTCTTCAACAAAATAAGAATGTACTGAGATTCAATTATAAAATGTAAGACAATAGAAAATCAGAAGTAATTATGGTGGACTATTTATAATACCTGTAGGAGGGAAGGTTAGCATACACTTCAAAATTTTAGAAAGAAATATTGCAGAGGAAAAATGGTTATGTTTAAATATATATAACTTAAAACTCTAAAGAATAGAAAAACAAACTAAATTAGCCCAATAATATATTTATTGCAACCTTGATAAAAGACCAACAATTTTATTATGCTATAGTAACAAAAATTGGAAAACCTCATAATCTATAATCATAATTTTAAAACAACATTATGACATAAATAATGCATAGAAACATTAAAATAATAAAAAAATAAGGAACATACAAAAGTACCACACAATGTAATCAGGAAGAATGTAATCGCTATGAACTCCAGTCCTACATGGAATTAATTTAATACTGTTAAAATTAATCAATGATAACATTTTTCCAAGTTTAAATATGAAGCAAATAGTACAATACAATGCTAATACGACTGTATTGAAGTGATCACCATTCTACATTGCCAAACGCACTGTTTATTTTAACCATTTGGAAGGCAGTTTAACAGCTGTATTGAAAGCAGTAAAACACATAAGTATTTTTGCTCACCTTTTCGCTTTCAGTAATTCATCTCCAAAAGACAGATCTAAATATGAAAATATATATTTAAGTCACCTGTATTTTTTATGTTTTAACAATTTTATTTATTTTATAGAGAGGGAAAGGGAGGGAGAAAGAGAGAGAGAAAAATGTCCATGTATGAGAGAAATATCCATTGGTTACCTCTTGCACATCTCCAAACTGGGACCTGGCCCAGAACCCAGACATGTGCCCTGACTGGGAATTTGGAACACTACACTCAGCCCACTGAGCCACACCAATCAGGGTGAGACACCTGTATTTATAACAATGAAACAATAGAAATAATCTAAATGTTTAACAAAATTTAACATCACTTAAGCAAATGTTAGATGAGATGTTATAATCACAATTCATGAATAGTTTTGCTTAGGGTAACATGGAAAAGGCTTAGCAAGTAGGAAATAATTAAATATATATTTTATATTCAATATAATTATAACTATATTTATAACACATGTACAAGAAAAATACCTACTTTCATATCAGTATCTCATTTTACTTGCATTTAAATTTTTTCCATTACTAAATTTGTATTAATATATTAAGAATTTATATTAAATAAATCTTACAAAAATCTAAGTAGAGGATATGTTTTAACTTCATATAGTATACACACCCAAATACGTTTATACTTACACACTCTCACATACACACTATAGAAAGAGTGACTGTCAGTCCTGAGAGATTAATTTCTAACTTGCTTTCTGATCTCTCTTTTCTACCTTCTTTACTCCATTTTTAAATTATTTTCTTTCCTCCTTCATTTACTCTTCTCTCCTTTCTGTTTTGCCTTACCTTTTCACTCCATTATATCATAACTTTATCTTTTTCTCCTGCATGACCACTGTACTGAACAAATATCAATAGTAGTTTCAGAAGAACGAATAGAATAGAGGCAGACACTGTTGAGTTCATCAAAGAGAAATTATTTTGTGTACAGGAGGAGGGTGTGGCAGTCAGGGCACATAGAATAGTCAGCAGCATCCTTCAAGGGCACTGTTGCAAGTCACCTGGCAAAGAGTGACACCACATCACACTGTTTCCGAATTCTAAACATTCCTCATGAAATAGAACACCAGAAATGGTTCATTGTAGAGCATCACATGTGAGTCATGTCCCATTTGTTATGTTCAGCCTTCTGAAACTTATACAGACTGGCTCCAGTTAACTCCATTTAGGGTTGGAAAATGAGTGTCTTTTAACTGGGGGTCATTCTGACAGGTTCTTATGTGTTGAACATATTTTACATGTGCTTTTCTTCCTTTACATTCTTGTCTTTTTATGTATGCATTCAGCCAATATAACTGGTTACCTATCAAGTTCTTGGCTTGTGCTGGGAAGTGAAGGGCTTTAAGGTAAGATTTAAGACCTAATCTGTGGCCTCAGGTAGCTTACAATTCAGATTTAAAGCCTAACAATGACAGGGCATAAGTCTTAGGTGTAATTACTTATGGTCTTTATTGAAAAAGCCAAAATGGTTCCAGGTTTATGGTATTTGTTCATTTCCAGCCATGTAGGGAATTAGGGTACCAGAAGCTCTGCCACACTCAACGTGTGGTTTTATTTGCCCTGGGTTTCACTATCCATTCGGCTGAAGGAGAGATAGGACTAAAGATCCCATGTAGAGAATTTAATGGGTTGGTCAATCATTATACTGCCATTCCTAAATGCAAAGGGAGCTGACCAAAATATTCTTGTTGTGGTCCCACAAAGATGAGAAGAAACTTTATTTCCAAAATATTTTTTCATAAAGACTTATGTGTCTTTTATGTTTTGTGTTAAAAGGGGCTCATCAATGAAGTGATTAAACAACATAATTATTTGGTATAGCTTTACCGACTTTCAGCTATACACAGATCACTTTTTAATACAAAATACCCGTAATATAAAGAAATATTTTATTTTTTCAGACAAGTCCTTTAACTCTGAAAACAAATACCCCTCCACTTACATAAGCTCACAATTATAACTAGGATGGAAGAAAAGAGAGAAAATGCATGCAGTACTTTAGTGGACGAAGAATAATCATGTGGCACCTCCTATATAACTCGAAGACGTTTGTTTACATAAAAATCAAATCCTCTATTGGAATTTTGCTGACAATTTCTTTCTGTTTGTAGCCTTTTATATCCAAGAGCTAAATGATAACTCAAGCAAGTCCATGGATCTAAGTAGGAACACTTAGGTCATAGGTGGCTGCAATGCATATCTAAATTTAAAGCTTTCAAAAGGGTAAGCTTATATAGATATTTTTAAATTAGTCTTTATATATACATAACATATACATATACATAACACTTAACCAAAGTGAGTAATAGATTTTCTTTTACCCCGTAATTTTCCAGACCTCATTACAGCAGAATTAGTTAGAACCTAATTTAAAAGGGATAGATATGTGTGTGTATATATGTATATATACATATATATGTATATATGTGTGTGTGTATTTATATATATACACATATAATTTTATAACAATATATAACTTTATAAAATAAAATTTGTAAATTTTATTAATAAGTCCTATTTGTATTTACCTTTACTACTTGAGGTTTTACTAAAGTATTCTGAGTTCACAGTTTTGTGCTCTTGAGATTCTTCTATGAATTATGTATGGCAACTGAAAACAAGAAGAGTTGAAGTGTGAAAATGTCTGAGAGGGATTCACACCCATGAACACTCTAAGGGTAAAGCAGCATATGATTCTCTACTCTGCGTCAGTGTTTACCATATTCGTTAATGTTATGAAACTGTGATATTTAATGGCAGATGTGCTTCCGTTGAAAATATAGCAGGTATACGGGGAAAAGGTCCCGACGTCTTGTCAGTGCCAGTCTCTGTCACCTGGAAGTGGAATAGAAGGGGCCTACAAACTGTCATCAGGCACAATTTATTTTTTTCTTTTTTAAAAACAATGTTTTTATTAACATTTTCCCACTGTATATTAAATTACATAATAGTTTCCTATAGATCACAAAATTAATAAACCAAGCATATTTTAGTTCATAATTTAGGTCAGATGTAATAGTCTCTTCACTGATTCTTTGTACTCAGAAAGGGTATTTTCATCATCTCCTTTGTTCATAAAACTAACAACAGACTTTTTGTAATTTTTAGCTTCTTTAAGTACCAAGGAACTCTTCTTTATTCACTTCCAGGTTTTTCTCTGCACCTTTAATTCAGAGAAGTGTTTCCAGGATATTTTTTTCTGAGGAGCTATTTATCCATAAATGCTCTTCCATGCTTGCTCAGTCTTTTTTTTTTTTTTTTTTTTTGGTATGTATGTATTTATTTATTTATATTTTTTATTGTTCAAGTACAGTTGTCTCCATTTTTGCCCCACCTTGGGCCCCTACCCCACCCATTTTCACCCCTCCTACCCTTGCAGACAACATGGATGGAACTGGAGAGCATCATCAGGCACTTCTAAAGAGAGACTGTAATCTACCTTAGGCCAGGAGTTGTCTTATACCTTACTGTTGTGCCCTTAACGGCTACTGCATGCCAGAAACTTGAGAGGCATCAAGCAAATACATGAAAGACAAACATGTAGAAATGGAGGATGCATGAAATAATTCCTATTACATGCCAAGAGCCTGTTAGGATGACCCTAAGGATCCCCAGATAAAAACCACTCACCCTTTCAACTCTTAAAGAGAATTTTCTTGAGCTAGTTTGTGTAAGTCTGGGGACACAGGATAACAAACAGGATATACACTTAAATTCATGTGTGATGCTCTGTATTGAAATATATTTTGGTATTAAATTGTATAGAGAAAGTTAAAACTTACAAAACAGTGTGATGTGGCATCCTTTGCCAGGTCACCTGTGACCATGTGCTGCAAGAACGTTGCTGACTATCCTGCTATATGTCCTCCTCCTGTGCCATAAAACAATTTGCCTTTTTTGATTAGCTCAGTGATACTGCACCTGGTTTTTCTGTTATTCTGAAGCTCTGTTGACATTTTCCAATACATCGGTTATGTAGATGAAATATATATATATATATTTAATATCAAAATATTCCACTGTAAATGAGTATAAGACATACCATGTGCTATATACTAAACATTAGACAGTGATCATCTCTGTTACAAAAGAATTTTTGGATATATTGTTAACTACTTGATAGAGAGTTTAAATGGAGATTAATTTAATGCCAAATGATTTCTTAGTATTTATAACTTGAAACTCAGCCAGCACGGAATATAAACTATCACTAAATGTCGCAGGACACTTTTACCATCGATACTGTGTGGAGATTTATAGGTAAAGTCACTGTAGTATTAAATAAGTTTGCTACTAGCAAATATATTTAATACTCCCTGCTGATAATTAAAAATTATTATGAACTGTTTTTCTAGCCTACGAAATGTAATCAAAATGTTACCATTATGAATCCCTGAAGAAATTACTGTTTAAACAGTAGATGATTTTAAAAAAATGAAATTGAACATATGTTTTTTTGTTATGTGTTTCTTATTAGTAAGAGAGTATGGTAAAAGTTGGCTAAGTTTCATTCCAGTTTTACATCTAGATTACTCATAGAACTGTCTTTAAATTAAAGATAGAAAACCTACATTTCCAATATCTTTTGAGTTTTCCTTTGATTTAAATAAAACTGTATAAAAGCTTATTTTGTCCTTAGAAGTATTCCGTAATCAAGTAACTAAAGATATTATATACTACATTTTAACTTACTATGATGAAATTAGTGTGCTATTCTGTGTGGGCATATTTTAAATTATATGGAATATAATTTAATTTAAATTTATAAATTTAATTTATAATTTATATAATTTAATATAAATTATATAATTTAAATTAATATTTGAGTTATATTAAATGGATGTTAATAATATAGTTCATATTCAAAATTTTGAGGAAAAAGCAAATCCACACTTAGATATTTGAAACATTAAATTTGTTTATGTGATAAAATATTTCATAAAAATATGTACTCACATCCGGCATATTTTCCTGGAGAGAGTCTCATCCTGGTAAGCAAGTTCATTCACCAGATTTGAACCTGTGTGCGTACCCTTATGCGCTCAGCGACTCTTTGAGGACTTGTAGCTATTTGTGGTTTGTTATTTTTCCTATTCATTCTTAAATTTCCTGTCATTCTACCCTAACTCTTTCAACTTTGATTCTACTATCAATATATTTATAGATACATTCATTAAATTCTTTAGCAACTGGGAAATCTCGTTGTATGCTATAAACTTTACATTTCTACTTCCCTTTTCTTCACGCTTTCCTGGACCATCACAAAAGGTGGCACGGAAGTAGGTTTACAGTTGCGAGTACACAAAACACAAGATACACTTTTGTATCATTACTTAGTAATTATTGTATTGTTTCATGTGAACAACTGTAAACCTGCTTTTTATCACCCTTTATTTAAAATGAAGAGCAAGGGCTATGTCTTTAACCAACCACTTAAGGATATTTTTTAATCATATAAAATCAATACAAATGCAAATTACAATAAATTCTCAGTACAGAGGTGTTTAAAATTTAAATGAATTATGTCATGACTATAAGCACATAACAAAATTGTTAAAATGATTAAAATTATAGGCATTTTGCATTTTGTTCTTTTGTTGCTTATTTACATAATACTACCATTGATTTTGATACCCTCATTTCTTTGCTATCTTTACACTGTCATGAAATGATGTGCACTTTAGTTCATTATACCTCCAAACTTCACTTTTTTGCATTTTATGGTAATATCTTTAATTCCCAAGAACTCCTTTTTCTGATATTACTAATTTTTCCAATGGATGCTTCTTGTTTTGACATAGTTTTCAAGTGTGTGTGTGTGTGTGTGTGTGTGTGTGTGTTTGAGAAAATAAGAAATTTTTAAACATATATATATTATTTTATTACTAGAAGTCTGTTCAGATTGATCATCTTGGTCTTTTCAAATGTGTGGTGATTTTTATTGATCCTGTGTATTTATGAATTAAGGACAAATTTACCATAACCTCCATGGAGTTTTATCTATAGTTGTGTTGGGCTGTTTCCTAAATACAACAGCCGAATTTGACATATTTTTATTGCAATATATAAGAATTTTGTCCTTTTTCATATATGGATGATATGTGTAGATATTCTCTACATTTTCATTGTGAATATACATTAATAGGGTATAAATCTTAATTGCTGCTTCTTGTCACAACATTAATGCATAAATCTATAAAATTAAACAAAAAATTCAGTGCTGTTTCCAACCTTTTCACCTATTACTTTCCTAAAGTTAAATTTATTATATTAACAAATATCAACATGCAGTTAATAATAGATTTTATATTTCTTTTTTTATTTATTAAGATTTTATTTTTAGAGAGAGGGGAAGGGAGAAAGAGAGGGAGAGAAACATCAATGTATGGTTGCCACTTGCACACCCCCTACTGGGGGCCTGGCCTGCAACCCAGGCTTGTGCCCTGACTGGGGATGGAATCAAGGAGCCTTTGGTCCACAGGCTGACACTCAGTCCTCTGAGCCACACCAGCCAGGGCAGCAATAGCTTTTCGAAAATATGTATATGTATATATAAATTCAGAATCATAAATAATCCAAATGCTAGATTAGGTGTATTTTTATAATATTTACTAAGTGTAGATAATAGGACCTGAACTGAATAATAGGGCCTGAAATGAATGCAAAGATGATAGAATCAAATTCTATAAATGCATTGAAATAAATATTTTAAAGTGATAGCTATGATTTTAATAGTTTTCACTTTAAAATCCTCTCCAAATCTTGTGTTTAAAAGATTTTATTTTTCTAGAAGCAAACTAGAACTCCATAATTAAATTGATTATTTTTTCATTTAACATCCCATGCCCCACTTAAGCAAATACTAATAATACACAGACAAATATTGAAGCAGTCAAACATGCATGCCCATATTTTAACTAGACTCTAGTTCTACTTTGGTATCAAGACAAAAAACTACATCAATACAATATAAAGCAACATGCTTATTTTCTGATTTCTAGTCTACAGAATAACCTACACCATTAAGTATACCTCAAGAAATAAGCTGTATATCACTATATCAAAGCTAAAGATGAACAGAAAAGTGAATTCATTGTTCCAACAGTGAAGAACGTATGTAATAGTCATTAGTTACGGTGTTGTTTATAATAGTTTTAAAACTATAATCATTTGATATTTTTTATTTGAATGGAACTCTTTTACCTACCAATAAGGCTTATCAATTAAGCAAAATAAAAATTCACATGTATAGTTAATAAGTCAGAGATATTCTAAGGATAATTTATTGTTACTATCCATTGCATTGTGTGAAAATAATGTAAACCAGTAATGATACTATACTATATGCCAATTAATTCATTAATTGCATTTTTCCTTTTGTGGGTATTATATTTATTCATTCTTTGACCTTAACATATTTAGTATAAATTCTGTACACAAACTCCACATATTTTTATTTTTTTTAATTTTTTTATATCTTATTTCTTTATTTTTAGAGAGAGGGGAAGGGAGGGAGAAAGAGAGGGAGAGAAACATCAATGTATGGTTGCCTCCCACATAGCCCCCACTGGGGACCTGGCCCGCAACCCAGGCATGTGCCCTGATTGGGAATCGAACCATGACCCTTTGGTTCATAGCCCATGCTCAATCCACTGAGCCACACCAGCCAGGGCACGTATTTTTATTTTTAACTGTACCTTCTAAATAATTTATATGATATTTATGAATATGTTTTTAATCATAGATATTTTCAGATTTTAGGGTACAGCTGAGATTTTATAATATTTCAAAGTAATCTGTGTGTATTGTGCATACATGTCTGCTGTGGATCTTTGGATGAAATAGATATTTGTGATTCAGTTCAAATCTTAAAACTTTTACAGTTCTATTTTCCGTTTTAGAGCTTCTAGTTTCAAGCAGTTGAACAACATTGAAGTTAAATTTCATGGTTGGATTGGATCTTCATTTTTCTGTGACAGAACTCCCCTCCACATTCTTCCCCTGTACGTACATATACTAATGGGGTTTGAACACATATTGAATATTTGCAGCTTTGGAATGGCTAACACTGCTATGTGGTGGACAGTTGTAGGTATCTCAAACATGCTGACATCTTAAAAGTGAACTACGCTACAGTGAAATACAGTACAGTGAAGTACAGTATGGAAGTTCACAATGTACTTCAGTAAAATACTTTTTATTTTGATGTGTATTAATGTTTGCCTATTCTATGAAATAAACCAAAGAGATAGTATGCTAATAATGGATGTGGAATGCCATGGAGGGAGCCACATAATATACAGGCATGATCTGTGTTTGTGCATCTTATATGTATTTTGGCTTCATATCCTCAGAAGGTAGTGGAGACTCAGAAGCAGATCAGTAAATCAGAAGTCTTGAAACACTAGTCCTGGACGTAGTTATTAGGTAACAGTTCAGCCTCTGTTGCATTTTGACATTGGAACAAAATAATCAGGATGGTCACACAGGAGAATAACCAAGCCTCTTTTTAGATTCATATATATGTATTCATACACACACACACACACACACACACACACACGAATAAACTATATATATATAGTTTTTAACTATATCTGTTCAGATTTTATATATATATATATATCCTGATATCTGTTATCTATATCTGAATCTATATTATCTATCTATCTATCTATCTATCTATCTATCTATCTATCTACCTATCATCTATCTATCTATCTATTTTGCTTCTGTGGTTCTTGATTTTCAAAGTGAGTTGAGATATAGTGAGTTGCATTTGTATTTAGAATCATCACATTTCATGACTCTGAAATGCCTCAGATTCCTAAATATTTATAACCATCTGAATACCTCTGAATGGAAAGATGTCAAAAGCAAAGGAAGATAATGATAACAAAGAGCTAGAACCTCTTCTTGCCCTCCCCACCCTCACTACATATTAACAAATAGTGAGTACCCTAAAATGCAAATGTGTGGTCTTACGCAGAGTGTCAAAAGCACCTTACAATGCAATTTCAGCACTTCTAGAAGACTTCTATATATAATATAAATATATAAAGCCTGGATTTATAAAAATGTGTTGATATTTATATAAATATATATTATATATATATACATACATTATATAATATATATTTATATTTTTACATATTGGATATATGTTTATATATTTACATATAAATCCAGGCTTCTAAGCACTATAAAATAAAGTACCGCAATTAGCTCCATTTTATCATAGCAGGTCCCCAATGAAGTCTTTTTAGTTTTCTCAAATACAACAGAAGCAAGCTCCAAATTAGATTATTTCTCCACACTTTCTGAAATACTTGAGGATAACATTAATCATAAAATGCCCCATTTTAAATGTGTTGTCCATTACTTGTATATTTTTAAAAAGAAAAAATATGAATAAATACCAAAGAAAATACAAAAGCAGTAGCTTGTGGATTCCCAATCCTAAAAGATGTGCTTGTATCCAGTTTTATGATTTCTCCTAGGAAGTAAAATGAAGTTTACTTTGTCACGGATATACAAGCTTTCATCCTCATTTATATTCATGGCATTTAAATGTGTCACCCAAACAGAAAAAATACTTAGCTAGTATGCCATGACACGCAGGTGCTCACACTTAGAAGAAATCTCTAATCTTCCCCACTGAACCTTGGATCTCTTCTCAAAATTGCACTCAAGACTGCCACAGCCAGTTCAATGGAGCAGACAGTGAAGTTGAAACCTAGTCACCCCATTTCTAATGAAATATACTTGGTGCAAGAGCATGAGTTAAACTGATTCATTCTTAAAATAGCCAATTACTGTCACTGAACCAAAGCAATCGATAGCCTAATCCAAGTGAAGGAAATTTATCCTGCTCATTTATTCAGTGCATTGTGATAAGATTTTAGTAGAGAAGTGTTGGTTTAAAAATATTTGTCTGTAACTGACAAACTTGGTAAGTACTTTTATTTATTTTTTAAACATTTTCTTGTATTTTTTCCATTATCATTTACTGCAATCACCAACCTTGTAATAAAAGTAATATTTACTTTCCATTCATTAATTTTATATGCAATATAAACAATGAATTAAATATTAAATATTTGTTATCTCCAATAGCTATTTGCAGAAGGGTTTTCTTATTTTTATGATTTAATAAACTGAATTATTTCATGAAATCAACTTTGAATTTTGAGCTGATAGCTCAAATTCCAGACAAAAATTAGCAGAGATCATACGCCAGGAGAAAAATTTTGATTACAAAATATTTTCACAGTTGTAAATATTTTTCACATGTTAGGAAACTGAATTATCTCAATAGTACCATTTAAAAAATTATAAACCTAGATTTTTGTAACTGGTGGCCTTTGGTAGACTAAAAATGACAAAATAATTTATGACAATAGTATTAAGCAAAGTTTATATATTCTGGCTTAGCCAGAAATTATAATGAATTTTCCTACTTTCCAACAAAAGTAAAACAAGGTAATTCAATTTAAAAAGGAATAATATACTTATTTAAAATATATTTCCCGTAGCCTAAATTCTTTTTTCTTTTTTTTAAATTTTTTATTTTAATTGTTGATCTTGTACAGTTTTCTGTCTGTTACTCCCACCCCAGCCCACCACCCCAGCCTTCCCCACCTCCCTCCCATTTCCACCCCCATAGTTTTTGTCCATGTGTCCTTTATACTTGTTCCTGTAAACCCTTCTCCTTTCCCCCTGAAATTCCCTCCCCTCTCCCCTCTGGTGACTGTCAGCCTGTTCCCAAATTCAGTGTCTTTGGTTATATTTTGCTTGTTTATTTGTTCTGTTGATTAGGTTCCTATTAAAGGTGAGATCATATGGTATTTGTCTTTCACTGCCTGGCTTATTTTGCTTAGCATGATGCGCTCCAGCTCCATCCATGCTGTTGCAAAGGATAGGAGCTCCTTCTTTCTTTCTGCTGCATAGAATTCCATTGTGTAAATGTACCACAGTTTCTTGATCCATTCATTTACTGATGGGCATTTAGGTTGCTTCCAACAGTTGGCTATTGTAAATTGTGCTGCTATGAACATTGGGGTGCATAGGTTCTTTTGGATTGATGTTTCAGGGTTCTTAGGATATAATCCAAGCAGTGGAATTGCTGGGTCAAAAGGTAGATCCATTTTTAGTTTTCTGAGAAAATTCCAAACTGTTTTCCATAGTGGTTGTACCAATCTGCACTCCCACCAACAGTGCACTAGGGTCCCCTTTTCTCCACAACCTCTCCAACACTTGCTGTTTGTTGCTTTGTTGATGATGGCCATTCTGACTGGTGTCAAGTGGTATCTCATTGTGGTTTTAATTTGCATCTCTCTGATAGCTAGTGATATGGAGCATCTTTTCATGTGTCTCTGGATCCTCTGTATGTCCTCCTTGGAGAAGTGTCTGCCCAAGTCCTTTGCCCATTTTTTAATTGGATTACTTGTCTTCTTAGAGTGGAGTCGTGTAAATTCTTTATATAGTTTGGAGATTAAACCCTTGTCTGAGGTATCATTGGCAAATATGTTTTCCCATACTGTTGGTTCTCTTTTTATTTTAATACTGTTTTCTTTAGACATGCAGAAGCTTTTTATTTTGATGCAATCCCATTTGTTTATTCTTTCCTTTATGTCCCTTGCTTTAGGGGACATATCAGTAAAAATGTTGCTGTGTGAAATATCTGAGATTTTCCTGCCTATGTTGTCCTGTGGGATTTTAATGGTGTCTGGTGCAGCTCAGTTGATTCCCCTGGCCTAAATTCTAAGATGAGAGATACATTGGATGGCTTATACTCTCTGTGGAATCCGTAGGGAATATTATTTTTTTATTTTCTTTCTTTTCCTTTTTTAAATTTTATTTTAATTGTTGTTCTTGTACAGTTTTCTGTCTTTTATTCCTATCCCAGCCCACCATCCCAGCCCTCCCCACCTCCATCCCATTTCTACCCCCTCTAGTTTTTGTCCATGTGTCCTTTATACTTGTTCCTATAAACCCTCCCCCCTCCCCCCCCTGAAATTCCCTCCCCTCTCACCTCTGGTGACTGTCAGCCTGTTCTCAATTTCAGTGTCACTGGTTATATTTTGCTTGTTTGTTTGTTTTGTTGTTTAGGTTCCTGTTAAAGGTGAGATCATATGATATTATAAGGAATGTTATTCAAATCTAAAACTTACATATGGTTTCCAAGTGGACAAGACTGGGCTGTGAGAGTGCAGGTTTAACTTGTACATTGTTAAGCACCATAAAACAGAAGTGAGATATCTCACCCTCATGCCTCTACGTCTAAGATTATGTCAGAAAGTAGGGAAGTGCCTGTGAACTCTAGTCTGTCAAACACTTAGATGGATTTCTATTAAGAAGGCCTTGAAATGGGAAAATATTCATAGAGCTTAAAACTTTTTTGTTCCTTTTTCTAAACACAAGACTCATACCTCAGTACAAGACCAAGGAAAACTCTTTTTGAGGTAGAGTCTTTTAGGAAGTATTATCAATCAGTTGAATAATTTATAATTAATTAAAGTATTAAGAACAGACAGTGGTAGAGAAGAAACATCCTGAGAAAATATAATTTGATAACTATAGTTAATGCAATCTTTGGTCTCATGTGGACCTGTGCTTCCTTTTATTAGTAAAATATATTTTATGATTATGAAGTAGGTCAGCCATTCAATCACATGGAAAGATTAAATTCATCTATTGCTTAGATATAAGTATAATACTATGTAGAAGGGCAGTCTTGGCCACTTTAAAACAGATTACACTTTCCATAATCTGCTAGCTTTCAATTACTTGAGTTCTTGATTACAAACCTTGGAGACATGTAATATGTTTACCTTTACCTGCCACACTTATTTTGAAATAACTATAGATTCACAGAAAGTTTTTAAATATACAAGGAATCCTGTACACCCTTTACCCTTTCTACCCCAACATTATTGTCTTGCATAATTATAGTACACCATGAAATTCACATTTGTTCAGTCTCCAAAGATACTTCCAATTGCAAAAGTTACACATGCACTCATTTGTATAATTCATTACAATTTTATCACTTGTAGCTTTATATAACTACAACAGCACTCAAGATGCAGAAATGTTCTATCATCCAGGTTCCCTATGACTATATCTTTATAGCCATTTCCCAAATTTAAACCCATATACAAGGCAACCACTAGTATCTTTTCTATTTATATATAAACTTTATTTCAAGAACATTGCATAATTAGGTCTTTTGAAGTTGTTGCATTTATCAATATGTCATTCTCTTTTATTGTGAGTAGTGTTCCATGTTATGGATAACTTACAATTTGTTTAACCATTTACTCATCAAAAAGGCATTTGGGTTATTTTCAATTTTTGATCATTAATTTTAAAGGACTTAAAATTCTTGTCATGTAATTCCAAGATCTGATTCATGTCAGTATGGCTGTTAGTCAGTGGTCTTTTCTCATCAGATAGTGAATGTCTTCATTCTTGGTATGACTGGAGATTTTGGATTTGATCCCACATATTTGAATAGTAAGTATGTGAGGAGACTCGATCCTATTTAAATCTATTATTTTGGCCAATGACCTTTTAGGTTTATGTGTATGTTGTGGCTTTATTTGTGATCTGTGGTTCCAATTTAATTTTCAGATCCCTTGTACTATTTTCTTATCTGCATCATCACTGGTATTTCTGGGTCTTTGGCTTAAGCACCAATGGTGGGGAGAGCCCATGGGGAGAAGTCACCAGGCTTGGTTTGATCTTTTTGCTGGTGGAGGGCTGGCAGATGTGAGACTGGGTCTCTTCAGGCCACTGGCTAGAAAGCCTAGAGACACCAGGCTCTGCTGCCATGTGAAAACATCAGTGCCATTGCCATCTTGGATGTGGATTGGGGGTGAAGTCTCCTATTCTTCTCATTTGGGCTTCTCCTATTCTTGTCACCTTGTCATCTTGTCTTCTTGGTTTGCTCTTTTTGGTTCTAACTTGTAGGTCTCTCTGGTGTCCAAGCCAAGATTAATGGTAAATAAAAAGAAAACCCAGGCAATTCACTATGATGCTCTTCCTTGGGTCCTGAAGTCAGTAACCAGCCAGTGACTCTTTGTCTTTCTAGCTTTCAAAGTCCTGTTATAGTTATCATTTGCATTATCTCCAGGATATTTAGGTTTTTTTTTTCTTTTTTATTGATATTTGAATAGGTGAATGTTCAGACATCATATCATCTGGGTACATGTTGAGTGGGGGGCTCCACCCGCAGAGCCCCATCCCTCCTTCGCAAATGAAAGTAAAACTACCAAGACATGATCTGCTAGGGGAGGAGAGGTGGTCAAACTCTCAAAGGAGAATGACCCAGAGCCCCTTCCTCACTGGGCTTTTATTGGGTTCAGATACACAGGAATACAGGTTTAACATGTCAAAGAAATCTGAGGGCTTAATCTGAGTCAGTGTCAGTCAGGAAAGGGGGTTGCAAAACTTTGGGAGACATACCCATTTCCTCCTCTAACCCTTATCATTTAAATGAGACCACTCTTAGCAAACAAAGCAGGTTTCACAGGACTTTAGGAATTCTTTATTATGCCTGATAGCCTGGGGAACCGTTCTGGCCGGTATGGGGCTGCACTACCCGCAGTCATAGTTTCAGGCCTAAGCCAATTTGAGCCAGGAAGCATCTCCCAGACGGAAATGGGGACTCGGGCTATGTCAGAATAGCCAGGGTGTGAGAGCCCATTACCTCCTCTTTGCTGCAGCCCCCCAGTTATTTCATAAGGGCCTCCCAAGTGGTCGTGTCTGGCTTAGGTTGCCCCTCCCATGAGGAGTCTTACCTGCCATTGACTAACCGATTAAGCATTGGGGCCAGAGATGGATGAGGCAGAAGCGGCGCTCCTGCCAGGGAGATAAGCTTTGTCTCCTTAATGGCTCACGTCCTCTTGACAGAACAGACCCAGATGAAGCGGGTCCCTAGGCTCTTACACAGCCCACCATGGGGTGAGGGTTACAACTCCTGAAACCCGGCTGAACGGTCCGCAACAGGTACATGTAATACATATTGAGGAAATGGATGTAGCATATGTTTTTCTAAATCAACAAACATTCTACATTTATATGCAGCTTCTACTTAAATAGGCAGTTGATTTTCAACAAAGATATTGAGTGTAATAGGTACAGGAAGGAAAGATGAACTCTACAAACAGAAGCTACCATCATAAAGCACAGTGCATTTCCCAGGTGTGTACAAAATTGAAAGAGCTTGGAGATTCATACATTTCTATTTTTAAACTCATCTTAACAAATAGTCACCACTAAAAGCAAAATTTTAGTATTGTAAATGATAAATATAGTACCTTTATTCAATTATATGCAGACTTTAGTGACTCAGATTTTTCTTAAGTGATATTATTATCACTTAAGCACTGAGTTTTGTTTTGTTTTATTTCTTTCCCTTCAATCCTAAATTAAGGTTGAATAGGTGGACTTTAGCTTTTTTCAATTTCTGGTCCAATATCATTCTCTTAAAAGTCATAGGGCAGTTAGACATTTAGTTATAAACAAACCAAAAGCTTGATAACAAAGGTGTTCCTGAAATTTACTCATTAGGAGGTTTAGTGTAATACAAGAACAGCCATCTGGAGATTATAAGAAACATATTAAAGTAGAAAAAGGAAAAGATGTCAAGAAGTACTTTGATCCCCCATCTTCAACTTACTTAAATCTTTAAATTGTAAGTAAATAGTACTTTGATTTATTGGTTGAAATAATTAACCTGATTTTTATAATAGTGTTGTTGGGAATGTCTGCAGTCAGAATGAACATAAGTAACTTCTGCTTTTGTTAAAAATACAAAATACCTGGCTGCTGTAGCTTAGTGGACTGGGCACTAGCCTGTGAACCAAAGGGTCACTGGTTCAATTCCCAGTCAGGGCACATGTCTGGGCTGCAGGCAGTGTCCCTAAATGAGGGGCACGTGACAGGCAACGACACTTTGATGTTTCTCTCTCTCTTTCTAACTACCTTCCCCTCTCTAAAATAAATAAATAAAATCTTTAAAAAATAAATAAAATGTAAGATAAAATATCTTTAAGAAATTATTGAAAAAAGATAACCCTATGTAGACCTCATTTCTTATAGTTTTTTTTCTATAAGTCAACAAAAATTTTTTTTAGAAATAGCAAAGCATTGGATGTGTTTCTTTAAGGGAAATATTTAAATATTTGTTTTCCTAGTTCTTTTTTCATGTTAATATTCAATTAAAAATAGAATATTAGAATGCTGAGAAGTGTCAGACATTAGGAAATGGAAGTGTTTTAAAAAGTATTGACTGGAACCTGTAATTCCTAATTCTTGAAGATTCATAAGCTATTATATAACATTTATATGTTGGCATAAAAAAGGGTTAACTTGTTTGTTTTCATTTTCTCCAAAATTAGATCTTAAAACTTATGACAGATGATGGATCAGAGGACCGTTATTCAAATATGACATTTAAATTACATCTCAGTTTAGAGCTTGGAATGGCTTTCATATCTTGACAAGATTGTTTATTTACAACCTGCGCTCTGTCTCAGGATTCATATGTTTGGACTCATTCTGTATCTCTCAGAAGTATTACATTTAGCCTCATGTTTCCTTTCAATTCACTTAGAGAACTGAATTACTTAGACTAATATGGGGGAGTGGAATGAAAATGGCATTTGGATTCAAGAGACCACATTTGAATTCCAACCTCACCACATAGAAACTGTATATTCTTGCAAAGCTTTTAACCTCTCTGCGGTTTGCATTCCTTACTGAAAGTATTTCTGCCCTATGTGCTTAATGGTCTTGTTATGAGGATCGAGATGACATGAGATAATGTTAACACTCTGTATGCATTATTTTTTAACATTGTTTTTAAATTTTTTGTATTTGGTTTGCCCCCTTTTCCCTCTATTACTCTCCCCTGCCCTGCCCACACCTTCCCCATATTTAATCTCCCCTCCTCCGTTGTCCTCATCCATGGGTCCTACTATCATTGTTTTTTAAATTGTCTCTTTATAATGAAGTCATGGTTATCTAAAATTAAGCTTAAAAATGCATCATGCTTTCTTCATACAAAAGGGTCAGCTAGCAGAAAGAATGTCAGAAGGCAGTCTTATCATCTGTGTTATGGGACACCCAGTCTCCGAATCCCAAATTGGTGTGTGCTACTAATCAATTCCTATCAGTGGGAAGAAATGCAGCCCAACTGCCACCTTGACGGCTTCTCTCTGAAAGTCAGGGCCTTTCTTGCCACGAGCTGTGCATTGAGGTCTGCCCTGACCTCTATTTTCTGCCCAAACCTTGTTCTGGCGTTTGGTCTGATGTCAAATCAAAGTCTCAAAGCTTAATCTGTTTCCAGCAGGTTCCAAGGAGGGAGGGCAAAAGGGGGCAAGAAGTGTTACATCTGTCCACCTTGTGGAATCTATTTGGAAGAGGATTTAGCCTGTAGGTTGACTTATTTTAGGAAGATATTAGTAAAATGGCAGATTAAATCTAGAAGTCAAGGGTCCAATCACCCTATAGAATGTTTCAGAATGAACTTATTTTCCTTTGCAAATTCTCCTACTTTATGGATATATATCTCCCCTGATAAAATAAAGAGAGATTTAATATTTGTATATGAATCCAGGGCCAGAGAGTCACTTCTCAATGGCACATTTTTTATTTGGCTCTCAATGATTCAGTGGCTGAAGTAAATGGCATTTATTTTCAAGACCAACGCATTCAGCAGTTTTCGGCTGATTTAGCTTACTCTAGATAAGGATGAGAATTTGTTGAAGAGAAATCATGTCTGATTGCAGTCCAGAAATATGTACTCCATGTGAAGTCTGCAAATTCTTCTTCTAAAATGGGGTCTGGAACCTCCTGAAAGTTCAGCACTGTTTGCATAAGGAAGCACAGATCTTCATAACCTTGATCCTTGGTCCAATATTCTGCTTGATGCTGAAGCATTATTTAACAGCCTTCTACGTTTTATTACCCATTCAAAACTCAGTTTCCTGATCATGTCTTCAAGCCCTGGACTTAAACAACTGCCATCTCTAGGCTCACATGAAACTCCAGGAATTCAAACTGAAAGGAAAATGGGGATAACTGTAATTGCACAGCAATAATTTTTTTTAATCAAAAAAAAGGAAACATGAAATGAGTGTGGTTGTGAATATAGAAGCCCGTCAGTTTCTCAGCTAGCTTGATATATGTTCTCAGGCAAATATGTCAGGGATGCATCTTCCTTCCTTGTTTATAAAACAAGAATCTAGACAAGATGGTTGAAGAAGTTCTTAAACATAAGAGGGGCTGGTCCAGAGCAGATGTTCAAGTCATGGGCAATGAAGTAAGATCACCTGTGTTTAATCCTGTCTCGACCAGATTCTTATTGTATGATCTTTGTCAAGTTGTTTATCTTCTCTAAGCCTTTTTTAAAACACCCTTTTTGTTATGAGTATGATAGTGGGGAATATTTTGAGTCCTGTGATAGGCACTGAAAATATAAAACAAGAAAAAATGTAGCCTTCCATTCTGGGACTTGCATTCTACTTGGGGGAACTGAACAAACAAGATAATTGGAGAATTTTTGTTGTTGTTATTAAAATGCTATGAGATATATATATGGGCATGATGTATTAGAGCACAAACATGTTAGTCTATTTCACAGGACAGATCCACAGTAGAGATAAAAATTGATGAGGCAATAATATATGTTTGTGTTTCAAACCCATGAGATTGCATATGGTAGCTCTCCTAGGTGGTAAAAAATTAAAGGAGTCTAAAAACTGATCCACTTCAAAATATGAAGGACAGGGAAATGTATCAGAAAATGAGGCTAAAAAGAGATTCCAGGAAAATAAAAGAAAAGGTATGGGCTCCAATGTCTTGGAAACAAAAAGAAGAAATTTGAAGTGAGAAAGTGAGATTAACTATTAAAATGTTCCTGTTTGGTCAAGTGGTATTACACTGAAGGTTGAACTCAACGCTATGGATATCACTGATCTTGGCAAACACACTCTTAGTGGACTTATAATAGCAAAGTGCTGCTGAAAATGATACAAAAGAAAAAAAAAGGACGAATTGAAGGTGGTGGTTATATGCAATTCTTTTCCAAAATTTTGCTTTTAAGGAAAGAATGAAATATCTCCAAAGAGTTCTCCAAAGAGAACTGAGGTCAATTTGGGGTATATTCATATACTAGTAGAAACATCTAAAGAAAGGAGAGAAATAATAATGGAAAGACAAGAGAGAACAACTGACAGGGTGCTTTACTGAGAATGTAAGAGATATGAAAATTAATGCACAAGTAGACTGCTTGAAACTTGATGGGAGCACAAATGTGTGTTTTGATGATACAAAATATGGCAAGGCAGAAAGAATAGGAATAAATATAGTAGGCACAAAAATGTGATAGAAGCTCATAACTATCTCTTCAGGTAATTTCTCATCTTTGCCGAGTAAGAGGAATAAGAAGTGTAATTATGGATTGAAGAGAGGCATGGGAGAAAAAGTGGTGGGGGTTCAAAATAGAAGAACATGTGAAAGTACCAGCTATTAGAGAAGGCTATTGAGTGGAGAAGGATGGTAAAGTTTCTGAGGCATTGGGAGACCATTTTAGGGTAAGGATCATAAAGTTGATGAGAAGCCAGTATGGATGATGTTGTGAAATTTTTCAGTCATATTTTAGTTGTATGGACACAGGCATAGAGAAGAAAAAGGGTTGAAGTTTACTAGTGTTAGAATTTAGTGAAATGATTTGTTTAAACATTTGATGAGTATTAGGCAAGTGATTTGTTCATATATGCAAGGGGACACTTTTAAAAACTGTACATGGAGAAAAGAAGAAAGTGAGGACATGATGAATGTAAAGTACTATGAAAGGATGGTAGAATCACTGGACTGTCATTTCAAGGACAGATAAAGAATTGTTAAAATTGTTGTAATTAAGTCAATGAGATGTGAAGATTGGAGATGGTGGGGAAAGAGTGATACTTGCCAAGTGGAAGAGTTAAGGTTATTGTTAACACAAGTTCTAGCAGATGATGATCATGGAGAGGGCTTGAGGTAGGGTGCAGATCAATACCTCTGTGGAAGAGGAATTCAAAGAATTGAGAATCCAACAGTATCGACAGGATCCTCTACACTGATTTATGATGGAATTGTTGCTAGAATGAGTGAGCCAAGAATTTTTTAAGGGGGGGCTAGATAATACACATACTTTTATATAGAGAGATTATTTCCTAAATATGCCTGCACAGGAGTCTGAAACAGCGTTTCCTGTGTCAGAATTCACCTGACTGTGAAATCCTTGATGTATTCCCAGCAGCCAGGGCTTATGTGCTTACTGCTTTCACATCCTCACGTTATCAGAGAACCAAGAGCCCAAAATATGGGATGCACAGTGCATCCTTATTGGTTTGCAAAGTGATATACTCTAGCCCTTCTTTCAGTACATAAATTTTAATTCACAAATTCAATTCCCAACAAAAGATATGTGATTAACTGTGTGAAAGGCAAACTGGGGAGAGGATATAATGAGGAATTTGGGGTTATCTTTGTTTGAAGTGGAAGAAGTATGAAACAGGGCAGAGGGTGGAACAAGAGAAAAGCAAGGAAATAAAATTTTAAAAAGAGACAGGAATGTATAGATATATATGTAGAGAAATAACCATTCGTTGCCAGTTAGGTACACAGGCCAAGAAAGAGATGGCTGCAAGAGTTAATATACAAACAGAGATATTTAAAAAAAAAAAAAAACTTGGAGGAAGAACAAGATTTTGAACAAAATTATCTTATATTACTCTATGTTAAACAATATATATTAGTCATTTGGCATTTTCTTATGTCTAGGCTCAACAAGCTTACCAATTCTCAGGCACTCGTCCCATAAATACATATTAAAAAGATGACTTTTACACCTGACCTGTAGTTAAACAGCACTAACAGATTTTAGACTTTCCACTTTAAAATGCTGAGTTTCTGAAAACTTAAAGGAGCCAGGCCTATATTTAAAGGAGAAATATTGTTATTAGGGAGTAACATCAATAGTCCTAATAACTAGGACTCAATTTTAATCACATTTATGAGAATAGTCATCACAGTTTTTATAGCACATATTAACGTCAGAGGAAAGTAGAATTTTGTTTTAGGAGTCACAGATATTTTTTATCCATTTAAGATCTATAAAACTGAGAGAGAGAGAAAAACTAGCTGTAGATTTGTGTTAGCATTTTAAATAAGTTGAAGTTATTTTGACAGGTGGAATCACAACAGATTAGAGTGGGAAGACAGACAATTATCACTGAAGAAGCCTGTATCAGAGCTAACAGAAATTATTTTATTCATCAAATATGTGAAGGACTGTGATCTAAAATAGTCCTTAGCTATGACAAATTAACAAAGCAATTTATCTAAATGCTGTACCTCATGTGAGTTTACTGGCATGGTAAGCATAATACTAGCTGGCTGATATTTCAGTATTTCGGTGCATGGCCAACCATTCCATGAGTGGGGCACATATTTAAATTATATCTCAAGATGTTGTATGTGACAAAGCCTTGATTGCCTTTCCATTCTCAGGTTTATTTTCATTCTCGGACATATTTTACTTCACAGATTTTTATTTTTTCCATTTGCATTATTCTCTATTAAACATCAGAAACACCTTTAGGATATGGGTTTTTGAATTTGTTTTAATTTTGATTTTTGTTTTTACTTTGTAAGCCATCAGAGCCATGATCTTCTTTAAATATATGGTGGATCTTATGTAGTAGAAGCAAGGCCTGTTTTATAAGCTTAGCTGTGGATCTGTGGTTGGCTTGCATCCTGCTTTGTTCCCTTAGCAGCACACTGGGCGTCTTGTTATTGAACCACTCTGAACTCTTAGCACTGACTGCCTTACTTTTTTATCTCTTCTCACGCACCAGTGTCCCTAGGAGCTTTATGGAGCCTCTCAGATGGTAACCACATGATCAATATTTCCTCCTTGATTGATAAGGTTATGGAACACAGAATACCACAGTGGAAAATGTAGGAGAGCCTTCTGTATCATGTTTCACCTTTCTTAGGATGAGCAGAGTTCTTTCTTTTCAATACAGGTTATCTCCCACCCCCAAATCATTTTCCTTTTCGTTTCACTTTTCCTTTACTCCTATGCTGTAACTCTTGTTCCTGTGCTCCTTCAGTGTATGTGCGTGTGTGTTCCTCCTTCCTTCCTCTACATTTAGCTTTTGTTACACATCTGATAGGTGACATCCGGCACTGATTAAGGATGCATGCTCTGGCACCAGGTTCCCTGAGTTGGAATCCCAAAATGACTAATTATCAGAGTGTGAGTGTGTGACTTTGGTAAATCACTTAGCTTCCCTGTGCTCCATTTTTGTCATCCCTATGCCGGGGATGATACTTTTAGGATATGACCCTTCAGGTGCTTTAATGCCAAATGAGCTAATCTTTGAAAACTTTTTGAATATTGTTTGGCAAATACTATAAACTTCTTCTAAGTGGATGTTAGTCCCCATTCTTATCTTTTATTCTGTCCCTCTCATTATGTATCTGAATATATCTCTCGTATCTAAGTTTCTATTTCAGCCACTACTCACTCTGAGAGACGAGCTTTCCTAACCTACATTATCCCTGCTGCGGAAAGCCATCGTGCTTCTATTTCCAGTAAATCACTGGAGATATAGGAATCCTGAGAAGAACATTTATGGCTATAATATGCAAATTCAACCTATATAAGTAAGGGTGGATGATTTCAAACTTAAAGAAACAGTGCAATAAGAGGTAGGGGCAAGGCTACAAAACTTGGTTTGTGGTGGTCACATTAACACACCAAGATGTAAGGCTCTGATACATTAGGTTCTTCCTTGATTTAAATGTCCTTATAAATCATGCAGGAAAAAAAGGAAATACCATGCAGACGGATTCCCAGTTTCTGAGTTTCAGAACCTGAGGGGAACAATACTGAGAACTAATCAAGACTTTTACTTGTTCACTAATTCATTCATCCATTTATTAATTCAGTAAAGTAATGAATGTCTGCGTCCTCTAAAGGAGTTAGGCAGTCAGGTTCCTTATAACTCAGAAACTTATGCATCCTTATCGACACCTAACATAGATGCACCAAGATGAAAAATTGATTGACAGAATAAATTATAAGTACATTAAAAGGCTGAAAGAGTATTCACAATGCCTCCTGTCTACTTTAGACTGGTGCTGACTCCCAATAACCCCTGTGTACTGGCTCTCCCTAGCATCCCTTTAACACTAGTGTTTCTTCCTTTGTAGGCCTTAATCCAATTTCCCACAGAAAGCATTTGTGTCAGTCTTGTGAGTCATTCTCCTTCCCGATGCCTGTTGTGTTTGTACGTGTGTATAATAGCACTCTTCTGTCCATAAGTAGCATGGAGTGTTTAGGTGTCATCAATATCTATGCCTGATGCCGAACTAAACCATAATGGTGAAGCAATTTGATTCAAAGGCCTAATTTTTGAATTGTCTAGTACTGATGAGAAAGAACAATCGGGGACTCATCACTATGGGAGTCTGTCACAAACATGGGTCAAGGCCCTTTTCCTTTTTATTGATCGTAGACAATATAAACAAATGTGCACTTGGCAGACTTGGGGGACACCTAGTAATTAAGAAGTTAGAAAACATTTTATGTAGTATTGAAGGACAGTCCAAGGGATTTTATGGAAGATTACCGCTACTATACAGTTAAGGAGGGAAACCATTAGCATGTGAGGCAGAAACATGAAAAACAGTAGAAGAAAGCTGCTGAATGTTTCTTTCAACCCAGTTTCTGGAATCCCTCTAACTACATTTCTTCAGCTATAACATCAGATAATAGTCCCCATGTACAAGGCTGTGGGGAGGATTAAAAAGGGGACATAGGAAAAGAGCTTAGCAGAACTTGACTCTCAATGAGGAGTCAAGAAGATCATTAGCAGATAACTGAGGTCCAAGGTTTGCCTTCAGCTGACAGATGATGCATTGAAATACCAGCTCTAGGCTCGTATCTTCCCAGGCCCAGTCCTGCATCTCTTCCTAGTATTTAACGCTCTTTTTCAATTCTTAGTCATTGTTTATTTCCTTCTTTAAAAATGTTTTATTGCTTTCACGTGAGCATCTGGGCACACCGCATTCTATGTTCTATAAAATATTTAGGAAAATAGTTCATTTTTTATGTGAAATTTATGTAATGTTTGGCAATTTCTAAACCAAATACAAAAGTAAATAGCTTTGACGATGCCTATACTCCTATATGACCATGAACAAACTCCTATATAGTTTTCACACAAAGGTTTTTATGTCAGGCAGTGTTCTAAGCGCTTAGAAACATTAATTTATTTATATTAATAGTTTCTAGTACTGAAAACAATAATAAGGTATTGGTGGGTAGCATATTCAATAAAAACCTGTTTCAGTAATATTTGTTTTAAATATTTGAGTGCAAGTTAATTCAGTTTGACCATCTCTGGACTGCAGGCATCGGAAACCATAGGGGTTCTTTGCAGGTGATCTGGAGAAGCTTTTGTCTTCCTCACTGTGCTTGGGTATTGCTTGGCCTTCTCCATGGCAATAAATCTTGCAGCATAGGGCCTGGTGTGCTGTGTTTTTAAGAGCTCTGCATGATCAAAGAGCAAGTTGTGTAAATAAATAGATTTACCTCAAATAAACACAATAAAATAGAATGGATTTAATAGACATGTAGGCTTAGTGGCCTTATTCTTTGTTTAGAGGCTGAGAATTAACAATAAAGCAGAATTTAGAAGAGGCATGCCATCTCCAGGGTCAGAGATGGAGCAGAAGCTTGCAATTCATTTACATGCCCAATAAACAGATGGGCACATCACATAGTTCAGTGTTCTAGGGTTAAATTGAGACTGAATTTATCACTCAAATATTTTCTTATCTATGTCAAATTTATAATTTTTTTCCATAAAAAGAACTTTTTCATACATTGTTGACCACAATGAATTTCTTCATAGAATGTGTCTAAGCTGCAGTGGCATTTGTCAAAGTATGATTGTACTAAAATCATATATCACAATTGATTTTATTTGTTTCCATATTTTTCAAAATTATGTGTCTTTAATGTTAAGGGAAGCATTTTTGAATAACAATATCTTTCACTGTATTAAATCATTTTTTATGGTATTCTATTACAGTTGTCCCAATTTTTCCCATTTTGCCCTCCTCCCCACATCCCACTCCCTGTTCCTACAGTCATTTCCACATGGTTGTCCATATCTGTGGGTCGTTCATACATGTTCTTTGTCTAGTCCCTTCCCTTTCTTTCCACCATTATCTCCCTCTGCCACCCTTCTGGTCACTTTCAGCCTGTTCCATGTTTCTGTGCTATTGACTCTGTTTTGTTCATTAGTTTATTTTGTTTATTACATTCCTCTTACAGGTGACATTATATGGCACTTGTCTTTCACTGACTGGCTTATTTGACTTAGCATAATATTCTCCTGTTTTATCTGTGCTGTCACTAAAGGTAGGGGATCTTTCTTTCTGCTGCATAGTATTCCATTGTGTAAATATACCACAGTTTTTTGATCCACTCATCTCCTGATGGGCATTTAAGCTGTTTCCAACACCTAGCTATTGTAAATAGTGCTGCTATAAACATAGAGTTGCGTAAGTTCTTTTGAATAGGTGACTTGCAATTCTTAGTGTATATTCCCAGCAGTGGAATCACCGACTCAGAGGGCATTTCCATTTTTAGTTTTTTAAAGAAGTTCCATGTTGTTTTTTACAGTGGCTGCACCAGTCTGCATTCCCACCAGTGGTGCACTAGGGTTCCCTTTTCTCCACATCCTTGCCAAGCACTTGTTGTTTGTTAACATAAAGGATGACCATTCTGAGAGGTGTGAGTTGATATCTCATTGTGGTTTTAAATTGGATCTCTCTGATGGCTAGTGATGTTGAGCATCTTTTCATATGTATATGAGCCATCTGTATGTTCTTCTTGGAGAAGTGTCTGTTCAGATCCTTTGCCTATTTTTAATTGGATTGTTTTTCTTCCCAGTGTCGAGTCATATGAGTTCTTTATATATTTTGGCAATCAAACCCTTGTCCAAGATATATTTGACAAATGTTACCCTATATAGTCAGTTTCCTTATCATTTTGATGATGATTTATTTAGCTATTCAAAAGCTTTTTAATTTGATTAGTCCCATTTGTTTATTTTTTCTTTTATTTCCCTTTCTCTAGGTGATACACCAACAAAAGTATTGCTTGTAGGATATCTGAAATTTCCCTACCTGTTTTCCTCTAGGACTTTTATGGTGTCACTGCTTACATTTATGTCTTTTATTCATTTTGAGTTTATTCTGTTGTGTGGTGTAAGTTGGTGGTTGTTTCAGATTTTTGCATATACCAGCCCAGCTCTCCCAACACCATTTATTGAAGAGGCTGTCTTTACTTCATTGAATGCTCTAGCCTCCTTTGTCAAATATTAATTGACTATAGAGACTTGGGTTTATTTCTGGGTTTTCTATTCTGTTCACTCCACCCCAGCACCACTCATCTTGGTCTGCCACAGCTTATTTCCAATAATGTATAGTTTCTGATGAATTAGCTGTCTGTTTCAAGGGAGGGGCCAATCTATGTAAGAGGGTTAGCTCTTTCCTGCTTGGTATTGATGGCGGCTCTGTGTGTGAGCCGAGGGTGGGTGGGGCCCTGATTCCCACTTGCTACACTGATTTCTGATCCCCCTGCTTTGCTGGCCTCAGTGAAATAGGGCACTAGGACCTAGTGTATTTTGTCTCCATGACAGAAGTTCAAAATGGGCCCTTTAGGCCTTCTTCTTTCTATCTTTCTCTTGAGGATATGCCACCTGCTGGGGGTTCTTGAGACTGACGTGCCTGATCTTCCCCTTTGATGATGCTTGCAAACCTGCAGGAAGTAGGGGCTGGGTGTGACCTTCCTTTCCTGTAGGTTCAATCTCTGCGGGGAAGGGGCCTGTGTGTTGCTATAAATAATCTCAGATGCTCAACTCCAGCCCTTTCTGTTCCTATTCCAATGCCCTCATAGCTGACAGTCCTAAACTCTCCACTCTACACAGCCTCTGCCCTATAAGCTAAGATTCCATTGAATGTTCAGTTTACTTTTAAGATCAGCCAAGTGCCTGAGTTGGTGGCAAGAGCAAATGAACTCAGCTTCCACCTACTTGGCTGCCATTTTTTTCTTAAGGAAACATTTTATATTGTGATTATTATTGCTAAGTTGCTAGCTAGTTTAAAGAGTTAATACAGTATAATGGTTTAGTGTCTGTAATTATAGAATTCTTGAGTTCAACTCAAGGTTCCACCACTGTACAGCCTTTTGGCCTTGGCAAGTTACTTTATCTTCTCTATAAATTTACTACAAGATTCAAAGCTACCTCACAGAGCCTTTTGAGGATGAACCAAGTTATTGTACATAAACTATTTGGCAGGCTACCTGGGACATGGTTGGGGGAGAATTCTATAATAAGAGTATCTCGTGTTTCTGCACATCTGAGCAAGAGTCATTGATGTCCTTATATGAACCATATATCAGAGAGACAATAGAGCTAGATAGAATCATATGTCATAGAGATCAAGTCTTCCTTCAAGGAAAAGGAAAACTTTATTTTGGGACCAGTGTAATAAAGAATGCCTCCTTCTGTGGAAAGATTGACTTTCTTGTCTAGGAGTTAGCTTTAAAAGATCAGGGTTTTATAAACTTAGGGTTCTTTAATATGTACACACTGTGCAGTACACACTTGCGCTCTTTCACATGGTTCCCATGACCCTTGTGAGGCAAGGAGAACTAATGTGAATATGAAGCCCATGCTTCCTGCTGTGTCCTGAGTAACGATGTCTTTTGTCTCTGGGTTAGGGATCCCATGTTTCCTGCCACCATTAATGAAACTGGTAAGCAGGTTAACTTAGCTTGCAAGAGGCTAAAATCTCAACCCCCTTCACAGCTATTGATTACAGGATTAGCATTCCAGAAATATTACCAGTAGTAGTAGTTATTATAGAAAGAAGTCATAACATAAGAAATACTTAGTGCAAAATTTCCAAAACAATCAAGACCATTAGTATGCCAATTGACTAAAACAGTCCTGTAGCAATCCATTTAATGTCAGTTTTCCTTTTTAATTTTTTGTATGAATGACACAAAGTTAAATTAACCAGACTACAATCTAGCCATTTGACTTATTCATTTAAATAGTGCCTTAATTGTGCAGATGTGTTCAATATTGAAAATTAAAATGTTATATTATTTTTAAAATTGTATTGATTTGATTTCCAGCTATCAAACTCTGAAATCCCTAGAAATTTTTGCCCTAAAGAAAATAAAACAGAACCAAAACCACAAAAACACAGTAAATAAAATTTGGAAACTGGATCACAGATTTTCATTTCGTTAGCAAAAGGAAACCTCCTATTCTACCAAATTGTAGACTCTTTACCTAGAAATTAAATCAAAGCAATAAAATCATACTTAAGAGTCAATTTTATTACCTATAATTTATATGGAATGATTTAATTAAAATGATTGGGTTTTGATATATATAAAAGTTGAAAACTAAGGCTTATGTATAAAAATATTATCTTCATATTAAGTTCAGTCTCCAAAGTATCCTTTTGCTTTAATTTTTTGCATGTAAAATATTGAGAAAAATCTTGATTAACAAAGATAAGCAATTACATGTAGTCAATGTTTTGAGCTTTTCTCAGATCATTAGGTTATAGCCTCACTATAGATACACTCTTATTGACTGTTCGGCACATGACAAAACTCAGGGTGAGACTCATGGGAGGAAGATGTGGTAATTGATCTGCAGCCATTTTTCCACAAAAGGTGAACAACAGCTTTAGGCAGTTGTTAGAATTTCTCCAGTCTAAATATGACTTTTTCACAAGACAAGATGTGACATCTTGAGGATTTTTAATGATATCAAAAATGTATGTAATATTTTGGTCCAAGTTTTAACTCCTGTATACTTATCCATATATTCTTCAGGAGAATAATGGCAAAATAAGTGTATCAAAGGCTAGTGAAATTAAACACAGGGCATTTGAACAAATTTCCAAGGATGAAAGAACAATTTTTAGGTAGAGAAATAAGATTAAGTGTAATCTTTGAGAAAAGAATTCTATGATATAATAAGAAATCCTTTAAGTATGGTTTTAGATTTTTAAAGGGTTTTGGGCACGATCTTTAGGGTTTTACAAAAGACTACATTGTTAGTTTCATATACTTTCCAGTATGTTTATATTTATTACAATACCCAGAATGTTATCAGTTCTGTGGCCTGAATGGGAGATATGGTGATAAAATGTATGGGAAGCTGAGACTGTCAGCTTTTTCATAATCACATTTCGAGAATGTATTCTTAAAATTTTAGTAGAATCCAGAGACTATAATCATAGGCTGTGTGTTTCTCTGCTACATGTGTGAAGTTGAACATGCAGGAGCAAAGGGGACACAAATTCAACTCATCCATAGTGACAAAAAATATTTTAGGGAACTAATGTCTTCCAGATAGCTACTGATGTGTAACAAAACAATCTATACTTACTGCTATAAAGCAACAACCATGGTTTTTATGCTCACAGTTTCCACGGATCAGGGAATCAGTGCACAAGGGCGTGACTTGTGTCTGCTGTGTGTGTTTCCGAAGCTTCATAAAGGAAGACTTGAAAGATTTGGGGTTACCTAACTAATTGGCTATGGAAATCGTCATAAGGCTTCTTCACTCATGTATTTGGCATTAAAGTTGAGATGACTTGAAAGCTGGGCTCATATGGTCCTGTCAGTTGGAGAGCCAACACTTGGCCTCTTCATGTGACTTGGGGCTCCTGACAATGTGACATTCTAACGATGTGCGTGGTGTCTCAGGGCTCAAAGAGCTGAGAGGAGGCTGCAGAACCTAGCTGCCTCCAAATTTAAATTTAAACAAAATGAGAAGAAATATCTTACAATGACTTTAAAATATTGCAATTTATAATTGTAGGGTTAGTCTTTTTTTTTTTCCTCTTCCTCTATGATAGCTCACAAGTCATCTTGGGGATTTTTAGTGGTATCAACAATGTATGTAATATTGTGGTTCCAATTTTAACTCCTGTATACTTATCTATATATTCTTCAGGAGAATAATGGCAAAATAAGTGTTTTGAAGGCTAGTGAAATTAAACACAGGGCATTTGAACAAATTTCCAAGGATGAAAGACCAATTTTTAAGTAGAGATATAAGATTAAGTATAAATTCACTGAAGTTTTATAGCATCCCAGTGATTTTACATTTTTCTGTTACAAATCAATAAAGATATTGTTAACAACAGACAGAGGGAGGAACTTTGGGTTGATTTTTATGTGAAAAATAGATCTGATAGAATTAAAGATATAATATTAGTCTGCGTTGTATCATTTGATGCTTATATGCATGACAAGCTTGATCCCTTATAATATCCACAAAATTCTTAACTGAAGAAAGTTTGATGCTTGTATATTTAGCATTTGCGAACATTTTACATGTTTTTTTGAAGTGCCATTTCATAGTAATTTCAAGCTTGTTTAACCATATCACACACAACCTGATGGTGAGAAGTATTAATACTGCTTCAGCCGACTGATCTAAAGCAGACTACATGCAAAACACGATTAGAACAAGAATTGTTTTTGTTTACAGCCCTCTATCAACTGTTCCCACTGGCAGTTATTTTATGAGAGGAATGGAATTAATTACCATGAATGAAAAAAAATGCTCTCTCCTTGCAAACTGACATTACTAATTGTGACAGCTCACCAAGTGAAAAATAGTTTATCTGTAAAACTAGCTGTGTTAAGTTAGAAATACTCTGCATTTTCCAGCCCTTCAACCTCACATTGCTAAAAATGACATGACATTTGCATTTTCTTTCTTCTTAATAAAAGGCAGAGATCATTGTAATAGACCTTTACTCTAATCGGTGATTTTCAGACAATTCAGTTTCAAGACCTTTTTGTTCTTTTAAAAATCATAGAAGACTCTAAGGAGCCATATTTTATATGGGTTTTATCTATTGATATTTATTGTATGAAAATGAAAATTGAGGGATTTTTGTAAGAATTTCTCTTCAACCTTGGCTGGTGTGGGTCAGTTGGTTGGAGCATTGTCCCATAACCAACAGGTTGTGTGTTCAATTCCCAGTCATGGCACATATCTAATTAGGTTATGGGTTGGATCCCTGGTCTGGGAATGTACAATTCCTGATTTGGGCATGTACAGGAGGCAACTAATCAATGTTTCTCCCTCACATCAATATTTCTCTTTCTTCCTTCCTCTCTCTCTAAGAGCAGTGACAAAATATCCTTGGATTAGAATTAAAAATACATAGAATTTCTTTCTTCGTACCTTATTACCAGTATAGTTTTACAAATGGTTTTTATCAGTTTAAGAAATGAAAATTATTAGATGTTTTAATTTTCTAGTTTTCTAATTATAACCAGAGTTGCATGTCTCGTCATAATATTTTACTTTGTGTGGTATAATCTCTATGTCACACATTTTCGCATTGAGTTTGAATTTTTTGCTTATTTTTTAGGAACATATATTTCAAGATAATTAACAGTTTTTTCATTGGATGAATTGAAAATTTTTCTCACAGGTGTTTTCGACTTTATGTCATTATTGTTTCTTTCATGGTATTTATATTTTTTGTTTGTATATAAGTATGTGCATTTGTTTCCCAGTTTATAATGACAATATTCTTTCTGACATCATGTCACAAATGTTCCTCCTAATAGTTTTTCAAGTACAGTTTTTGTTTATGTCTAAATTTTTATTGTATGTCCAGAATTTGTTTTTGAATTATATTTGAGGTGGCCATCTAACTTTATTTTTTATAGATGACTAACCAATTGTTACAACACCATTTTTGAAATGATTTATTTTTTCCCATCGCCTTGAAATGATACCTTCATCTTGCACTAACTCCTCCTGTGGTTGTGTGTGTTTACTCTGTTCTCTGTTCCTTAATTTCAGAGTTAAAAGAAGTAAGGCTACATATCTTGCTAAAATCAGTATCTGATGAAAGACAATCTGTATGACTGTACTCTGGACAAATGGTGCTTTTAGAGGGAGCAGCAGCAGTAACAGTGGTGATATTAACTGTGCAGCTGGGACCAAAGCTGTGCCTCATAATATCCGGTCTGCAAGCCACACTCATCCAGTGCCCTGCATTCAATACATCCCCATCTCTTTTGCTATTGCTTATTCAAAATGGCATAAATTAAATGATTATTTAGCTTATAATTTCTAGATATATTAATTATCTAATGAAAATCAAAGGCAAAATTGTATTTTCTATAGGGTATCATGAATTACAACTTCCAAGTTTCAAAAATAGCAAGACTTTAACCAAAGTTTTATTATTGCACTGCAAATATTAATATATGGAAAGTAATCTTTTCTAATGTGCGTCTGCAACCACTTTAAAATGGGTTTCAAGAGATAAACTAGGACCCTAAAGTGGTGTACTAATGCAGAACTTGCCATTTATGAGGCCTTATGGTATAAAAATGACTATTCTCAGATTGTGATGTAGGAAGGAAGAGAATCAACATAAAGACACTTTAATATTCTTTATATTCCTATTTTTACTTTCACGTTTTCCCCAGAAAACCTATTGTAAGTCCATACTTTGTAATCAGCTCTTCACCTTTGTATTTATACCACCACAGTTTTGTTCATATTGGATCAGAACTTCAATCGTATATTCAAAATGGAAATGAGTATTCTTTCTTACATCAAACCCTTTGACATCTTATAAAAATTTAAATATGATAACTGATGAACCACAGGCAAAACCTTAATTTTAACCTTACTTACATGGTGGTTTGGAGATCTCTCTAACTTTTTCAAGGAATGCTCTAACTTTGATAAAGCAGTTGTAAAAAGAGTAAAACCTCTTACCTTAAATGAATCTTATAATTTACTTAAATCATAAGATTTATTTACTATAAGTTTTTGCAATTTTTGCTAATGGTCATGGATAGTGCAGCTATTAATACGCTACTGAAAAAATGTGATCTTTGTGTTAACTTGTGTTTATGAGTCCTCATACATTAGGATAAGCCCTAAGTACATGTCATAATGCATTATATTTATTAACTCACAGAGAAATTATTGTGGCATAGTGTATGCTGCCTGAATTTTTCCAAAGATTTTATGTAAGATAACGGAGGGATTGTTTTTAGGTTTTATTTATTTATTTTTAGAGAGTGGGGAAGGGAAGGAAAAAGAAAAAGAGAGAAACATCAGTGTGTGGTTGCCTCTCATGTGACCTGGCCTTCAACCT
The DNA here is from genome assembly GCA_039655065.1 of Glossophaga mutica. Taxonomy (NCBI): domain Eukaryota; kingdom Metazoa; phylum Chordata; class Mammalia; order Chiroptera; family Phyllostomidae; genus Glossophaga; species Glossophaga mutica. Next base: position 21,781,508 of record CM077305.1, read on the forward strand.
ATGCATGTACCCTGAATGGGAATCGAACTGGTGACACTTTGGTTCACAGGTGTGCACTCAGTCTACTGAGCTACACCAGCCATGGTGATAACAAGAGTTTTAAAGCTTTTTTATTCATATATGAAAATTATGACGACAGAGTTCAATAAAATCAAATCAGTAAGTGCTAAATTATTTTTAAAGGTAAATATGGATTTGTATTATCTTCAAATATATAAACTTTTTACAGTCAAATTGTCATATTGGAAGTTATTAATTTTCTGTAATCATCCCATTTAAAATCAGAGATTCACACTGACACTGATATACATTGGCAATATATATTGCCCTAGTACATGTACAAGTCTTGATCAGTACATACAATTCTCCTTGTTTAAAAGACGATAATAGAACATTACAGCATGTAGCATTTTAAGGATTTGTAATATAGAAGTATAAGCTCCTGAAGACAGGATTCTCTTTCCCTTCTTTTCTTCCACATCTCCCTTTTCTCTCTTTCACTTCCAAATGAATAATACCTATTAGCATTTTCCCATTACAGAAGCTTCATTCAAATATTTTGAGTTACATCAAAAGGCTAAATAATACAAATGGGTTTTTCGTCTGCATTATGTAAACCGTTATAGCTCAGCACATATCTTTAGAGTATCAACCTGTATACTCGTATAGGTATTGAGGAAATGTGACAATAAATAATGTAGTGCTCTTCCTTTGAAGAGCTTACAATAATGTCCTTGCCTTAACATGATGTGTAGTGATGTGCATCTGCATCCATTAATTCTTGTTGATTCATGAGAGGTACACTAAGTGAGTATCACTTGCTGTCTTCATGGAGAAGATGTTGGGCCTCAGAGACATCTTCTAAGTATCAGAGCCATTAACTGGGGACACAAGAATGCAAAACCAGGCTTTTAAAATCTTAACCCAAAGTCTTTTCTATCGTTCTAGACTAGCTCACAGTCACAAAGCTGAGCTCTTCAGTTGCTTAAAGTAGTTTAAATCATCAGTAGTTTTAAAAGAACATGCAAATATGATTTTTAAATCCTTACCATCCCCCATAAGAAATACAGGAGAATAAAAAGAAGCCCAGAACATACTTGACACAAAACATTTCTATTTTTAAAGCACGTAAAAAGTAGATTCTAATCAATATGTACTAAAAGTGTTTTTAACCCACAGGTAATTTGTGAACACTTAAGACAGTGTTAATTTTTAGATGTCAGCAAGATGAAGTTGTATCAAACTGAAAAAATATGTTACTATGGAACTAGCAAAATGAAATTAAAATATAGACATGAAATATATTGATACATGTCATAGAGCTGATACATTTTCCCAAAAGAGTTGAGGAGCACTTTTAGGAAATGAAGATTGCACTGATTATTAATGCATGCTATTTCAATATTGTAGAATAAAAAATTGCTTCTAGTTATAGTGTCATCTTGGTGAACATGTGCATGTTGCACAGCTCCATATTTGGCCTTGCCTATAAGAAACAGAATTTTTAGCAGCGAATTCTGTTGAAACCATGTACATAAAATATCCAAGTTAACCAAACTTGTTGTGTATCTTATTTTTGGGTGAAAAGATAAAAAATTGTTTGCCATTCACAGACAAATGATTGAAAAACTAAATCAAAAATAAAATTGCATAAGACTAAATGTGCAATCCTGATTTAAAAACAAAGAAAGAAATGAACAATTGTAAATCTACTAAATTTCTGCCACTGTATCAGGGACTTGCATGTATAAAGACAGCTGTTCCTTCTCTCATGGATCATGGAGTTTATATTCTAGCTGGGGGACAGAGAAACAACCGTCACACCATACATCATTTTGAAGGTGAAAGATACAGGGAAAATGTAAAGAAGAGTAAGGCAGGTGAGGATTGATCCTCGTGTGAAGCTGCAGCTTACAGTGTTAAGTACCAGAGTCAAATGGTGTCTTACTGAGAAGGTAGGGACTGAACAAGAACCTGAACAACAGGAAAGAACGATCTGTAGGATAGCTTAAATAAAAGTTTTCCAGTAGAAGAAATAGATAGAGTGGGGCCTAAGAACGTCATCTGATAGCCCCAGGGTGTGCAACGAGGCTTGTATGGTGGATACAGAGCATATGAGGTGTTTTGTACTAAGTCAGGAGATCAGAGAAGTAAACTAGAGGTCAAATCCTGTGGCACCCTGAGGGTCAGCATAAAGAACTTGGCTTTTGATGACGTTTGGACAAGGTGTGGTATGATCCGATTTGTGATTTAAAGGATCCCTGTGGCCACTTATTAAGATGAGACAGTAGAAAAGGGCATGCTAGAAAGAGAAACATCAGTTAGGAAGCTACTGTGGGGTGTGAGAGAGAGACTGGAATCAAGGTTCCCTCTAATAGTGTTGGTCTGAGCTGATTAGATAAAATAAAAAATAGATGCTTATTGAGCTCTAACTCCAGCCAGGGCATTGGACCAGATACCTAATAAATATCTCCTTTGGTAAAGATATATTCAATAAGACAATTAAAATAAAAAATCATAAAAGAAAATTATAGGATAAAAACTTAGATATATACATATATACGTATATGTATAAGATGCATAGATTAAGTGTCTCATATAGTCATGATGTCTTAAAACAATTTAAATGCTATCATTTCAATTTATTTAATGTGATAGTTTCTTTCAAACAGTGTATTCTATAAAAAACAGATCTGGGATACATAAAAATAGTGCTGCCCAAATGAGAATGGCCCAGGCTGGTTTGGGAAATAGTGAAAATTTGAAGCGCCCTATCAAATATTAAATACCACTCTCTGGGATGTAATAGAGAAAATCACTTGCTTCAGAGAGCTTGGATTATATTTCTAGGGCTGCTTCTATCACTGGTATTCAGTGAGTTGTATATCTATCACTGTAAGAATTTAGAAAATATTATGGCAACTCCTGGCCAATCTTTTGGAAATAAAAGATGAACTGTGTGTCACTCACACAGATCAACCTCATTCCCCCTCCTGCCATTGGCCCAACGCAGCCAGCCTCTGCCTGAGGTCCAAGGCAGGGACCCTCCCCTGTCCCACTAAGCATTTGCCTTTACCACCGACAGCCACCAGCAGATGTGTGAAGTGTTCTCTTGTCAGTTTCCCTGGAAACAACCCCTGGGTAAGAAAGACCAAAATGTCTAACTCCAATTCTGACAAATAGTGTAACATTTTTAAAAGATGGCAGCATTTACCATTTGAGAGTTATAGGACATTTGGAGAACCAAAATGGCAGTAAATTGGGACAATATTTTGGGCACTTGGAGCTTCAGAAAAGGTCGACTTTAATTGATTAAATGAAAAGAAGGGAACTGATGTAGATCATACGTGCAGAAAAATGGAAACTAAGCAGCTTGCAGTTTCAAACTTTGTGAGCAGAAGGAAGAATTTGAAATGCTAATGAGAGAGAAAAGAGAGAGAGTTGAGAAATAAACTGAGGAAGACTAGTGAAAGAAACAGAATTTTACAAATGAAAGTTAATAAAGGTATCTCCAAATGGACTACAAAATCAAAAATGTACTTGGATAAAAACACAACTTTTATTTTTTTCCTTAAAAGAAAGCAGTATGTTTTAGTTCAACATCAAAGCTTCCTGGAACCTTGGATTCTATAAAAGGGTGTTCACTGTCCTTCTACTAAGCAGAAATGCTTCCTTTCTTTTATTGCTCGATTCCATAAATCATATAAGGGGATTTTATTTGTTCCTTCCACCAGAAAAAAAGAAGGCTGTAGTAGGAAAAAAACTAATTTCAAGAATATCACAATGAAAAAAAAATTGAGTGATCGTCTTACTTCTGTTACGGTATTATTCATTTTTTGACTGAAAATGTGATTGTTTGTATCCATGAACGGAGGTGTTGATTCCAGCTATTATGAAATACTGACTCAATACTTGTTTTTTTTTCTTCCGGCAAAAAGTGATTCCTGAACATTAAAGTATCCAGTATTGCTAGTTGGTCAAATAAGTATAACATTCAAATTGTCTTTGTTATTTGTGATATTCTCCGTATCTTACTGGAAGTATATTCACATTATTAACCAAATTGCCAACAACAATCACATAAAAAAGCTAAAATATTTGCTAACATGTGTGTAGATATATTTAGATAGATATGTATATTTGCTTAATCTGAAAATAAGCAAACATCTTATTTCCTAACCTATCAATGTCTTCCTAATTGCATTTTCTTATAGGGAGTTTGGTGGGAAGGTGTCAGGACTGGGCAAAGTATACAACTTTGTACAAATGATGTAGGCTCAAACATTTTATATTACTGTAAAGTGATATAATGGGATAATTTTATTTTTCTTCAGTAAAAGACCCTGAAGATTATGGTATCTGTGCCCTGTAGGACATTATCAGATTTTGTTTCTAACATGCAAATGCATCATAGCCCTTCTTTCTTTTTTCTTTTTAGACAGATACTGTGTTTAATCTACCTGTGTTTAAATGCTTCTGAAGAATAGCTTTCTGAACTTACAGGGGCGTAGTCCTAACACCCTCCTAGCTTCTTGCACTGTCATTGACACTTACCAGTGCTCTAATTTCAGGCCCAGGTTGCCATCGTGGTAGACAATAGTGTGTTTGTCTTATGACCAAATATCTAGGCATAGTCATGGTTATTGAAAATCTAGAAAGTAGGATTCATTAATATTTTCAGTATAAGTCTCTTTCTAATCCTTTCCTAGTTCAAGTTTAATATCTCTCTCCTTCTCCCTCTCACCTTCTCTGCCTCAGTTCCTTCTCACAAGCATAGGAATAACCATTATTTCAATGGGTACATATGCATTTTTTCCTATTTATAGAATCAGAAATTTCCTAAGAAAAGGAGTGTGACAAACATTACATATTTTGTATTATCTGACTTAAATTATCCTTAATTGTGCATATCCTTAAAATAATGACGAATATAATGGTGGCTCAATTCTTTTCTAGTATAAAATATAGTGTCTTGTGCACACTTAAAATATATCAATTTCTACTTCTAAAATATCAGTACTTATTTTCTATTATTTTTCTTGATTTCTTCCTTCTTTCCACATGATGGATAAAAGACTGAATTTTCTATAAAATATTCGTATTCTTCCTACCACTTTCCTGACCAAATGCTTCGAAGGCAGCCATCTTTCTCTGAGAAATGTCTAAAACCCTTTTGCTGATGCTCAAGCTTCTTGAGAATCAAGGTCCAGCAATTTCCTCAGGCTCAGGGTCCAATCTTCCCTTTGAGGAAACCTCATGGTCCAGTGTCCTCTCACTGTTGGAAACTCCTACTCCACTCTGACTCCTGACACTGTGTACTTTTAGCCTTCTGTCTTACCCACTGTGTTCTACTTGGTGTCGTTCACTCTTTGGCTAAGCTCCAACACACCTGTCTTTATGCAGTTTTTCATCATTCTTCCATGTACGCATTATCCTTCCCACAGCGTGTGCTGCCTATGAATTCAAAACACAGAATATGTTTTAGCAAAATAACTCAACTCTACTTTCCTCATACACAGGCGGAACAATGTTTCTCGGAGGAAGAGAAGTGTTGAATTGGAGAAACCATGAGATGATCTCTAAGATTAGTTCCAGTGAGAAAATTGATTTTATTCTTTAAGTTGGGCCCAATTTCCAACCTAGTTCTGGCCTCGTTGCTGCACTGTAATGATTCCATGTGAGGACGGCCTTGTTCTCCGGGTGACTGAATCCCTTAATCTATCAGAGGCCCACACACTGATTTGTCTGCCTTCTTCAAGAAAACTTCCTGTGAAGTCATTGAATACACCTCCTCCTTTGCCTCTTCCTTTGTGGTCACTGTTTTAATCAGTTTTGCTTTTATAAAGCTTTTTAATGTTGCAGGTTGTTAATAGACAGTGCTCAATCCAATGCTTTTAATTATCTAGAACTGATGACTCTCAAAGTGTATCTAACCCAGACTCCTCAATTTCCCACAGCTGCTAGCTGCTTGGCTGACACCACATGTTAAAATCACAAAGGCAGCTCAGGTCCACCACATTTGACTATGTGGTTACCACCCAACATCCATCAACCTAAATATAGGCTGTTCCAATGTTCCTTTTCTCTATGGTATCAATTGCTCAAGCAAGTTATCCAAAAATAACCTCTGCCAACTCACTCCTTACTCCTATACTCAGTTCAACTCTTCTATAGCATTGTTTTAATCAGCTCATTGCTCTAACAGATTATAGGCTAGGTGGCTTCTAAAACAGACATTTATTTGTTGCAGTTCTTGAGACTGGAAAGTCCATGGTCAAGGTGCTAGCAAATTCATTTCTAGTGAGAGTTCTCTTCCTGTCTTCTCTGTGTCAGATTGAGTGAGCACTGGTACTCCTTCCTCTTATAACGAATCTCAGCACAGCGACAAATCTCAGTACAGGGACACCATTCTCCTGATCTCATCTAAACCTCATTGCTCCCCGCAAAGGACCTACTTCATATTAGGAGTTAGTGCTTCAGTATATGAATTTGGGGTGCATACAAACATTCAGTCCAGAACATCTGACCTCCTCATGATCTCTGGGCTCTGACCCCTTCTTTCCATCTTGACCTTTCGTATCACTATCCTGTATTATCTAAACTCACATCACTTCCCCCTCCCTTGCTACATCAAGAAAACAGACATGCTTTTAATAAGACTGTGAGTCTAGTCATAACACTTGAGGCCAAACAACTATGCATGGCTTCTACAAGATAGCCTGGAGCTGGCACCTATTTAGATCTCCAGCTTCTGTTCATACTGGACGCTCTCCTTCCCAACTTTTGCTCTTCCAACAGGCAGACACAGTAGCTTTTTGTCAGTTCCTTAATGTTTGCAGGCATCTGAAAATGCTCTATTCTTAGCTGAGTTTTTCTTCCTACTTCCAGTCTGTTTACTTAGTAGGTACCAACTTTTCTTTAATACATCAGCTTAGATACCACTTCTAGTTCTTGGTGCATGCCTTTCCCAAGCCAATGAAAACCCTCTTTTATATGTTTTTCCTAGGCATTTCTTTCCCACAGTTTGGGAATTTCTAAGTGATGATTGTTCACACAGTTATTAGGTTAGTATCTATCTTCACCCCACCACGCAGGCTGTAGGATCCAAAAGAACAAGGTCTTTCTCTAGCTGGTATACTTTTTGCCTACAGTTGCTAGGACACATAGTGGACCTTATTTAAACACTTTATTTTAATTTTTATTGTTTTATATACTTTTTATTTTTAAAGTATATTTTATTGATCATTTTATTACAGTTTTCCCATTTTTTCTCCCCTTTGTTGCCCTCCACCCTGCACCAGCCCCTTCCTCCAGCATCCCCCCTCCCTTAGTTCATGGCCATGGGTCGTACATGTAAGTTCTTTGGCTTCCCCATTTCCTATACTATTCTTAACCTCCCCCTTGTCTATTTTGTACCTACCAATTATGATTCTTATTCCCTGTACCTTTTCCCTTATTTTCCTCCTCCCCCTCCCCACTGATACGCCTCATGTGATCGCCATTTCTGTGATTCTATTCCTGTTCTAGTTGTTTGCTTAGTTTTTGATTTTTAGGTTCGGAATGTAAATACTTGTGATTCAGGGTGCCCAACCTTCGGCCCATGGGCTGCATGCAGGTCAGGAAGGCTATGACTGTGACCCGATGAAAAAGCATACACTTAGAACTTTTTCTTTTTTTGCCTATCAGTTTTCCTTAGTGTTTGTATATTTAACGTGTGGCTCAAGACAACTCTTCTTCTTCCAGTGTGGCCCAGAGATGCCCAAAGGTTGGACACCCCTGGGTGATTTTAGCAAGGATTGCCTTTATACATGCTTGTATTTTTATTTGACTTTCGTAGTACAATCCATTCTTAGAATACTTATTTTTTCTCCCAGTTCCCTTCCCATCATGGCTATAAAGTTTATTAATTATTAATATAAGTAAAGGAGTATTGATTGCCTAGAAATATCTTTGACCATATCCATTTGTGAATCCATAAGAAGTGAATTTCTATACGAGCACAACTGTGATAGACAAATTCTGAAGATAAGAAAAGCAAATAAATCCCCACAACATCAGTTCATAATACAGAGATTTGTGGAGCACGGGGCACCGTTGCTGTGTCCTCAAGGAAAAATGTGCTTGTTGGCCCTCTGGAGTAATCTCAACCTGAATAGAGCTGTTTTTATTTAGGTGGCTGAAACACTTCAAAAAAATGATGTGGTGCTGCTGACTAATTTGGGCTCTAGTTCATTAGGATATATTACATAGTATATTGTATTTCCCCAGTAAATGTAAATAATGCCAATTTACGAACAGCACTTTTGACATTTCTCCCTTATTACTTCCCATTTTGGCCCAGTTATTGAGCAGCACCGGGACTGATTTGTTTTCTAAGAAAATAAACTATCCACAATTTGGAGGTTAAGTGATACATGAGCAGAAGAGAAAATCTGTTTAGTGGAGCCCTAAAGGATGTTTGCTACAGCGAAGATGAACTCGCAGACAGCACCAAAGTCACTTTCCATAAAAAAGAGAAGAGGGAAACAGCGTGTAATTCTACACGCATATTTTGAGTGTTGAAGTGTAGTGATTATTCCTGGAAGAAAAACAAAAGCATGCACCAGATATCCTCAGACCACAGTTATTTTATTTCGATTACTGAATCCTTTATGTGTTTACTGTCACATAACATTTGTGGGGGAGGACACATGCACTTGCTAGAAGTTGTATAGATTGATGATGGTTGGAGATGATGTTCCTCTTCTGTTACAATGATCATTTAAGTGAAGACAAATTCAAAACATGCACCAAACAGGTTTATAATTTCTTTCTGTTTGTAACATGTCCTGCAAACATGAAGTAAATGATAATGTGAGACAAGATTAATAACAGGCAGATCAACATGTGTTTTTTTTTTCCTTTTTCATTTTACCTTCTGGGTATCTTTGGCATCAAAATTTTAATGCAATAATAATTATTAAAATAATATTAACATTCACCAAAGATCCCCAGTTGAACAGATATGTAAAATAAACCTTTTTACTTGCATTGTTTCATTTACCCTCAAAACAACTCTATATAGGTGTTGTTATTTACCCAGCTGAGCTGAGACACTTCAGAATGATTGTGGAGTTGCTGAGTAATTTAGGTTCCAGTTCACGAGGATACATGCCATTGTTTGTTGTATTTTTTCAATAAATGTAGCAAACACCAATTTTTCTCCCCTGCACTATGATGATTCTCATTTTGTAGTCAATGAAGCTGATGTTTCTTAGGTGAAGGGATGTGCCCAAAATAACAACATGGAGCTAATACGTGGCTCAGCCAGGCTGTGGACTTAAGTCTGGCCAACCGATAGCAGGAACTCTGCTCTTACCTATTATACGGCTCTGACTCTTAGCCTATATATTCAACCTTATAACCAGGCATTAATCTTTTTATTTTACTTTGCATCTAGGGAAAAATGGCTTTCCAGGCAGTAGCTTTAAATATTAAATTTTGTGTTTGCATTTATGCCTGATAGAGCATAATTAAGTTTACCACTGTAAAATATCATCTGTATACCATGGCTCACTTGGAAGAAATGGAAATCTCAGCTCAGATGAAAAGTAATCATGTGACTAAACACTGGTGACCAATGTCTTCAGCATATGCACAGACAGCCTCCCTATCAGGAAGAGCTGCCAACAACCTGGAAAAAAGTGAATACATTCTAGAACATTTGTTTTAACTTTTCAGTATTCTCAAACTATCAGAAAGCAAAGTTTGTGAAATTATACAAATTCTTTCAGAAGATTAAAATTTTACCATAGCAAATATTAATGAACTATTTTAATTAACTATTTAATTGAACTATTTCAAATGAAATAGTTTGAACTATTTTAATTTCAAGTTTAACAACCTTTTTCTTTATGTATATATTGATTATCTCTAAAAATATACATTTTCCTGACATGTCATTGTACATCTGTAATTTTATGCTATGATCATGGATGATGTTCATACCATAAAAACATTTTTTAATTATGGTAAGTGAGATTAAAGTTTTCATGTATATGTCAAATAAGAAGCATTGTCATTGTCACTATTAAAACTCATGAAAACTCATAAAAAAATCTTGCTTTGAAATACGTGAGTAGTTGGATTTCTCTTAACATGGAATATTTTTATTGATTATTGTTTTAGAGAGAGAGGAATGGTGGGGAGAGAGAATTGATTGATTTGTTGTCATTCATTAGTTGCTTCTTGTAGGTGCCATGACCAGAAACTGAACCCACAAACTTGGGTTCAGACTTGGGATGACACTCTAACCAACTGAATCACATTGAACATTTAATCATATTTGTTCTATTAGCTTTTTTTCCATCAAAGATAAGTGATCAGGTATTTCTGAACAATTTTCATAATAACTGTAAGTAAGCCTTCTGAGACAAGATTTTTATTTCCTTACCAAGAACAGAAAGAAAAGACTAGACCTTTATTGTTGCTAGGATACATTGTTCAGAAATAATAACGGGAAATTATATACTAGCCAGACACTTATGATTAACACTTTCTTATCTATAAAGATTTTAAAGCTTACAGACTAGGGTGCTAATAATGTTATTTTTATTTTAAGTAAAAATATTTTAAATATTGCTTCTACATATTGAATGAGTAGTTGATTGAAAATATGATATTTATAAAGTTCAAAGAAGTAATATAATCTTTGAACTTGGTAAATTCACTAAGTAAATTAAGTAAAGCACGGTACAATGATATAGTTTTATACCAATTTATTTTGTAATTTTGCTGTTCCTAATTTTTTAGATCAGTTCTTTTTGGTGAAGAAACAAAATTTTCAGAAATTATAGGAAAGAAACAGTCAGTAAAAATATGTTTATTGTCATAATTAATTTATCTAACTTTATAAAGTTATTTAAATGCTTATCATACTATATGTCTAACCAAATTCAAAATATATTGTTTGTCAGTCTAGAGAAATAAGTTAAATGGTGGGCAGCATTTCTCAAACATACATAGCTGTAGATTTTCTTAAATGGATAAAACTTGCTACACTGGTATTTTTAAGAACCTGTTAAGGGAAAGGTTGCCACAAAGCCAAAATAAAAATCTTTCTTTTGAATCTGTGGACAATTTTGAGCAATCACCATGTTCTCTTTGAATTTCAGGCATTTTATGGTAGAAAGACCACTATGATTTTATCATTATTCACTAAACATTGGAAAGTCCCTTTCTCACTGAATTTTATTTATCTATAAAGTGATCTATCACTATGTTTTAGTTACCAACTTCTGGCAGCTGGTTTTTATGATAGTTTAAGAGAAAGGCAGCCAGCCAGACAGACAGACTGGGCAAACGATTGTTTTATTTTGATTGGTTGTTGGTTTATTTGTCATTGCCTTGGTCCAATTGTGGATATAATCATGGTCTCAAACATTGGTCTTTAATAATTGATATTAGAATGTTTCAGTACTAACCTTAGTTTCTGTTTGTAAAGTACTCAACTTACTTTGAATAGGTAAATGAGCTGGGTGGCTTTCTGAATGTTTCTCTGAATTACTTGAGTTTTAGTAATGTCTCAGAACTATCTGGTATGAAGTCTTGGAATCTTAGTTACAAATGAGGGTAGCTCATTTTGATATTAATCTTTATAATAAAAAAGAAGTCTACAATAAAAAGAAGCAATAAATATATTGTCAAGATGTGTATCTCACTAGTAATCCTGTTCTATTTAGGTTAATGGGACATATTTTATTATGGTAACTATTAGTTTATATCTTTTCTATATAGAGATATAGATATTGATAGATACAGTTTAATAAACTACACATTTCAGTAGGTATTTTGCATGATACATTAACTTTTAGTATATATTATATATTTGAACTCAATGGTAAAGATCAAGGGTAGACAATGTTTATTTGAAGTTTCTTTTAAATAAAGATACGGCTATTGTAAATGCTTATGGATTGCATTTATTAATCCTATGAAACCCCAGCTGTGACATAGTTTGTACCATTTCATTAGTCATTTTTAATTCTTTCACTACATATGAGAACTATTAACATCTAACTTTAATTTTTCAGATGGCTTACTATTTATTAATTAATGAAGTCTTCCCTCCACTATCTTTATGGACTATTGAATTAAGTTGCATTTCTAAAAACACACATGGTTAAGGAGTATGTTAATGACTAGTGGAAGAAAATAGAATTGGTTAATTCTTATAGGTGACTGTACTAGCTGAAGAACATAATTTTAATTGAACTTATTGGGGTGACATTGGTTGACAAAATTATATAGTCTCCATGTGTACATTTCTACGATACACAATCTATATATTTCATTGTGTGCTCACCACCCAAAGCCAAATCTTCTTTTAAAAAATGCAAGGGGTATTATTAAGCATGACTAATCTGAGTCCTTACATCTACAATTTTTACCCTTAGGAAATATTTTTTAAGTAATACCATTTGCAGTAAACCCTATATTAATCAAATTGCTACTGGTTAGTTTTTCCCTGGATCCTCTGCCAGTCTTCATTTTTAATAACTTACAAATTCTGTTGATCTTGATACAGTTGTTTAATGGCCTGAAACCTACTTGGTCCATATTAAGCTCTCCTAACTGACACTACCATCATCAATGAAACTCATTAAAGGGTTCAAAACAAATATGCGCTATAGGTCTGAATATATTGTAAATAATTACTTGTTCCATTTGAATATTTTAATGAACTATTAATAAAAATTTTAAAAAATTCTAGTCATCCCCAAATTGCAAACAGGTTGTGCTCCAAGTGCATTTGTAAGCTCCTGTTACAATTTGACTCCTCTGTCCCGATAAAACTTGCATAATGAATGTGTAGGGCACAAAGCAAACCAGAAAGATTCTACCTAAATTAAAATGTAATTAAAGTGTAGCACCGTTATTATTATAGAACCTGGCCATTATTTATCCAGCTGCTTCTTTTGGAAGCAGTTTCTAATTTCTAACTTTAAAATTGGAACACTTGACCACCTTCTTTCTTTTCCATATTTTCAATTATTTGCAGTATTTTCTTTCCCTTTCTTTAGCTTCATCTCTTAGGAGCTCCCACTTGAGTAATATAAACTGAGGTACCACATCAGTATGGGGATGTGGAGAAACACCTCTCAACAAGAAACCATCTGCAGTTACTAGATCTTCATAAATCTTATGGTTATCTCTCACTCTTGCCTTTAAGACTATATTCTATTTTGTGATCATTTTTGGATATCTGCATTATTCAAGAAAGCAGATCCAGAATTGCCACCATATTATACATTTTCATAAATTCAGGAAACTATTACATATAGCAACATCATAATCAAATTAACTGTATCACTGTACGACAGAATTTATCAGAGGATAGTTCAAGATTTCAAATCCAACACTTACTTTTCAGATGAGAAAAGCAAAAGCCAGAAGTGGTACTTGTTTAGCCAACCTTATGTATCTTGGTAATTTACACAGCAGATTTTAAACACAGAGCAATGATGTATCATATTTTTGGAAAGTTTATGTATCAAAAGATCTATGTGTATTTTTATTCCCCACTCTGGTAATATTTTCCTGTATACACATGACCCTTGAATGACATGGAGTTTAGGGGCACTGGGACCCCTCCTCTGCCAACACAGTAGAAAATCCACATATAACTTTTACTCCCTAAAAACTTAGTTGCCCTTCAGTATTGGTGGGGAATTAGCTCCAGGACCCCTGTGGATACTAAAATTTGTGGGTACTTAAGTCCTTTATATAAAATGGTATAAATGAATACATAGTCATTCCCCCCATCCGTGGACTCCCAACCTTGGATTTAAAAAAACGGTACAGGTAATTATTGAAAAAAATTCACCCATGCACACATAGTTCAAGCCTGCATGTTGCTCAAGGACCCTCTGTGTACATATATGTTGTACCCTCCAGTGCTTCCTCAGCTTCCCAATCTTAATGGGTTTGACAATCTGAATGGGTGACATGGACACCACTCTGTTTTTTTATATGCTATTTCATTATGCAATTTATGAGATAAATCCCCTTATAAAATGCAACTGTTACTAGAGCTCCGTTCTTTTCCCCTCATGGTAAAAAATTATATACTGTTCAGTTCTGGCTGGTGTAGTTCAGTGGATTGAGTACAGGCTACAAACCAAAGGGTCGCTGGTTTGATTCCCAGTCAGGGCACATGTCTGGGTTGTGGGTGAGGTCCCTAGTGGAGGCCATGTCAAAGGCAACCATGCATTGATGTTTCTCACCCTCTCTTTCTCTCCCTTTTTCCCTCTCTCTAAAAGTAAATAAACAAAATATTTAAAATGTTAAAAAATGGAAAACAGAAAGGAAAGATGAAGAATTAAATTGCTCATGGTTTAATTTTTTTTCAATTAATAAAAGAATTACAGTTCAGCAATACAAAAGTGGATGAGTGAGAGTTTTATTCGTACCTCCTCAAGGGAGAGAGCAGGCCTGCTGAGAGTGGTGAGAAGGGCCTGAGTCTCCTGAATATTCTGCCTTGATACATGCATGTTTATTACCATAGGGGAGGAATTCCATATCGATTGACAGTTATAAGTTTAGTCTCTTCTGCCTATGTCCTTTCCCATAATTCTCCCTGACTACTCACATGAGGCTGTCTTGGAAGGAAGCTAAAACCACAAAAGAAATTTTGGTAGCTATTTTTGTGAAAAGGGCAGTTAACTGAACCTATTTCAACTATGTGCCTTGGGTCAACAAAGGTAGTGGCCCCCTTCTTCTTTCCTCCTGTTGATAAATTTTAACTGCTGCCTAGCAGAACCATTAAATTATCTAGCTCCAGAAGAATCCAAGTGTCTTGTATTTCAATCGTCCTGTTCAGAAAATGACAGAAAGATTCTTAGGATGATTGTAACTTTCCAGAGCACAGCCTGTTTTGTTAGCATGAACTTGAAGGAACACGATGTGTCCTCTGAAGTAATGTGAGGAATGGGGGCATTGTTTCACTCTTAGGGATAAGCAGAAACTTCTCCAGACACTTGACTAAGTTCTCTCCACTTCTCTTAACGTCTCATTATTTGGGGTGGTAACTGCCCAAGTGCCCTATGTTGCTCTGTTTACAATAAGACACTTAACGTTTTTTTTCCACCTACCTTTTCGAAACCACTTAAAACCTAGGAAATAACAGAGCACACTCTTGGAGAAAGAGGATGTTAATCCTAGTAGTAAGATTAATCACCTGCAAAACAAACATTCTAACTTTCTGCTTTAGGAAATTCTGATGATAAAAATGTTATGACAACATTTTTATTTTTTTATTTTCAACTTGATGATGTCTAATGCTTTGTTAAGATGTTGAAATGTTTTACATTCTGTGTCTGAATTTTAGGTCTTCCTTAGCTTATTCTAAATTTTTACAGGTTTGGAACATACATGGAAAGCATCCAAGCCAAAACCTGGATGGAAAAAGTTGTTGTGTAGAAATATTGAGGAATTATTTCAATTATTTTTTAATTTGTTCTGTTATGAATAGTTTAACATAAAGAGAAAACATTTGAAATAATACTCAATGAAAATGATACAATCATAATATATACTATTTATTGATTTGTTTTAATTTGCCCATTTGCTTTATAAAGTACCAGATGCTTGGTAAGATTTACATCAGAATTACTCTGAAGATATAGATAGATAAGACTTGACTTTGAGAATGGGAAATAAAGTTCTAAGAGATGAAGTAACACTTACCATGGCACATGGGCATCCAGCCAAAGTTATGTTAACAAATTCTGCATTTTTCCTGCCCATATTAAGTTTCCGCAAACTTGGCAGCTGAAGACAATATTTATTATCTCACACAATGTCTGCAGGTGTGGAGTCTGGGAGTGGCTTAGCTGTGGGGTTCATACTTGGGTCTCTCACTACAGCGCAGTTGCCTGCGCTCATCTCAATGCCTAACTGGGTCTAGGCAGGGGTTTTGGCCACACTGGGAGAAGAAGAGTTGTGTTGGGCCACACATTAAATACACAAACACTAATGAGAACAAAAAAATCTCATGTTTTAAGTGCATTTATGATTTTGTGCGGGGCCACATTCATAGCCATCCTGGGCCACATGCAGCCAGCCAGCTGCTGGTTGGACACCCAATCCACTTCCAAACTCACTTGTAGTTGCTTGTAGGCTTCAGTTCCTCACTGGCTGTTGGACTTCAGTTCTCAGCTATTCACCCCACTGGCTTCTCTATAAGGCAGTAGCTGACTTCCCTAAGAATGAATGATCCAAGCAGAATGGAGGGAGAAAGAGAGAGAAACCCAAGATGAAGCTGTAGTCTTCTTATAACAATCTCAGAAGGGGTATGCCATCAGTTCTGCTATATTGTTATCAGAAATCAACCACTGAGTCTAGTATGTACTCAGGGGTGGAGAATGAATCTCTATTATCTTTATGGGGGGGTAGATTAGAAAATTTATGCTTTTATTTTTAAAATCACTCCCTACTCTTCCACAGTGCTTCCCTGTACATTTTATCACATGTAAAATACCATATTTTTATGAAAGATTATGAAAATTTTAAAACTGAAGTCATTATTGCCTTAATATTTTAATAACTGTTAGAAGTGAATTAACACTGATGGCTTAATATATTTTGTTTAAACAAAGAAAAAGTAGGTCTATGCAAAGCCATGATACTTATGAACACTAGAGTATCATAATGTTATTCTGAAACAGAAACTAATTATTCCTTTATATTAAAATAATTTACATATCATTTATTTGGATTTTGATTTAGATACTGGAATCTATACCTCAATCAAGTTATATGTGAACAAAATTATTCAGTGATTGAGTGATAATGACATTACTATTTGTTTCATAAAATGATATAATCTTTTCAAAAGATTGTATTTATTTATTTTTAGAGAGAGTAGAAGGGAGAAAGAAAGAGAGGTAAAGAAACACCAATATGTGAGAGAAACATTGATAGTTTGTCTCTCAGCTTGCAACCCAGGCATGCGCTCTGACTGGGAATCAAACTGGCAACTCTTTGGTTCACAGGCCAGCACTCAATCCACTAAGCCACACTTGCCAGGGCAAAAGACCATAATCTCAACTATGGAAAATGTCAATGTTAACTTTCTTCTTGAGCTAACATTTTATTTATAAAATATCTACATCTAATATTTCAAATTCTACCAGGCAATATTTTCTGAGTTTCTGTTTTAAATGTATTTAATATTTTTATGTGAATACTTATTTTCTAAATAATGTTAAGTGTATTTCAAATGTGTGCCACATCATACCTGAAACATATTTGTTTCAAATTCAGTGAGAAACCCAGACTTCCAAAAACTTGGAATTACCCATAGCAAATTTAAGATTTATTCTCCAGAGCTCATATTGCTTCCAATGCAATTAATGTAAGGGATTCAAATGTAAGTAGATAAATTGAAGGATAATTAGTTTGGCTCATGTTAAAATGAAGAAAGATTTCTTGGGAAGAGTGAACAGAAAAGATAATAAAGTAACCAAAATGAAATTGCATGATCATATATTTTCTCTGTTATAACTGTTACATTTATAAAATTTACTTCTTCCTTAAGTGAGAAATGGCATTTATAAGTGTTATGTAAGAGTGAAGTAAAATATCTAGTTAGAATATAATGTGTTAGAATATAATGTGTTGATTTGTAATTAGAGAAGGTAGTCATTAATGTATTAAAACATAATTCCCAAAAGCTTCTCCAATATCTTAATAATAATGACAATAGTAATAATATAAACTACAATTTATTCAATATCAGACAATAATACACTGACCAAATCTTATGTGATTTTTTTTTCAAATTTTGTAGAGAAGGATATAAGTGTTTACAGAAATAAAATAAATTTCCCAAGGTATGAAATAAGAGCCAAGCTAGGATTTTAATTTCATCTGCTTGATTCCAGTGCCTCATTTTGATTCTGCCACTTACTCGGATGATATTTTTGGAATGCCCTTCTTATACAAAGGCTCTATGGATATTTTTAAAATGCATGCATTGTTCTCAAAAAGGAGGAAAAGGCAGATATTCATTTAAAATCTAACAGCTTGTAGAACCTAAGTACTAAGGCAATGGATATTTTTAAAAGTCATGAGAACAGATAATCAAAAAGAATAAAACAAAGACATCTTAACCACAACACTCATATATTACCACTGTTAATAACTAGTATGTATCCATTCAGATTTTTTAAATTATATATTTAAGTTGATTCAACTGATACATCTATAAAATTGTTCCACTTCACGACAATTTCTCCTCATTTTCCACAAAATTAAGCATT
This sequence comes from Glossophaga mutica, assembly GCA_039655065.1. Lineage (NCBI taxonomy): Eukaryota > Metazoa > Chordata > Mammalia > Chiroptera > Phyllostomidae > Glossophaga > Glossophaga mutica. The sequence continues at coordinate 21,799,810 of CM077305.1, forward strand.
CATATGCCACATAGTTTTTATTGACTCGTTATTCCTTTACATGCTTGTACCTATTTATTGAAGCAACATTGTATTAGTAATCATTTCCCTCAAATTTTCAATAATCACCACTGGGATGAATCTCTATAAAGTTTTATGTTTATATACGTCCATGATTACTTTCATTGAAAACATTTTGGAATTTGGAATCTATTTTCTACACATCTTTATTAACCAATTAGAAAATGTGAGAAACTGAAAATTTTCTTTTAAAATAGCAATAATGGTTGCTATACATGTAAAATTAAGAAAATTATCTGAATAATAATGTTCTAGAGCTGTATGAAAAAAGAAAAGAGAGACTAAAAAACTCTCTTAATGGGAATAAATACTGAACATGTGTAAAGGTGTGTTCTTTGACATTATATTACAAAATAGCAAGGGTAAAAATAATCCCCAACTCTGTAGAATCAGTGTAATCCTTTCTTCATATGTTCTGGAACTGAAGTCCATCTAGAATATGTACACCCCAAAATCTTCTTTTTAATTTGAAATGTGATATACATATGTGTGTGTGTATGTATATATATGCCACATTTATATGAAATGTTTCTATGTATGTATGTATGTATGTATGTATACACACACACGCACAATTCAGAAGTGCATAGCTCAGTGAATTTTATGGGATAAACACCTGTATTACCATTACCCAAACTTTTAAAAATATATACATTTCATCAAAATACCAAAATAATGCTAGTCCCCTACTACTTTCCCCTTGCAAAGTACCCAGTTCCTAACTACTACTTCTATAGCTTGAATTATTCATTTTTGAACTTCATACAATTAGAATGATTTACTATAAACTATAGACTATGTACTTTTTCTTTGTTTTTTTTAATGTCATTTGTTGTATGAATCATCCACGTTTGTACAAATAGCTGTATTCATTTCATTATTATTGCTCTGTGACATTGCAGGCAGTGAGTACAAGAGTATTTCATCATTCAAACATAGAAAAAAACAATTTGGTTGTTTTCAATTTGATATCAGTATAAATATTATTGCTCTAAGCAAAGGTATTTATAATAATGTGAATATATCTTTAGGTAAGTATGTCTACTCATTTCTGTTGGATATGCCCAAGTATGTATGAGTGGACTTACTGGATCATAGGGTATACATATATTCGATTTTATCAGATGGCACAAAACAGCTTTTTATTTAATGGATGTAGGTAAACATCCACAACTTCACTAACAAAAATTTGTCTACAACTTCACTAATACCTGGTATTTTCTTCTTCTTTTTTTTAATGGTAACCATTTTGGTGAGTGTGGCTAATTAACTGAATGATGGTTTGATATGTTTATTCATCATTTGGAAATACTCTCTTGTAAGACATTTATTCAAACTTTTTGCCCTTTTTTTTTCATAATGGCTTCTTAAATTGATTTGTAGGGACTCTTTATATATGAGTAATTCATCACATACTTAAATGGCAAATATTCTCCCACACTGTGGATCACCTTTCCATTAATTTAAAAAAAAATTATTGTTCAGTCGCGGTTGTCCCACCTTTTCCCCCTTGCTCACTCACCCCAACCCTGCCTACCACTTATGTTATTTATTGCTGTTGTTGTTTTTGTTTTTATTAGGACTTATATTTCTTAAACTGTAACATTTTCATTTAACATTTTCTTACTATTAACATAGTTTTTGTATTGTGTTTAAGATAATTTAATATATTTTTTCTGTTTTTTTTCTACTAGATCGCAGTGAGACAACTCTATCACTTTTTTAAGTTAAATTTTAATTTTGAGATATGTGTGTATTCACATGCAAGAGTAAGATAATACAGAGAGATTCCATGTACCCTTTAACCAGTTTCCCCCAAGGGTAACACACAAAATTATAGTGCAATATCAAAACTGGGAAATTGATGACAATATCATTTTTATATACATTTCTTTGTGTGTGTTTGTGTTTAGTTCTGTGCAATTTTATGATGATACGTGAAGTGTGTTAGTTTTTCATGTCTGTTGTAATGTTACCACAAATTCAGTGACTTCAAACAACAAATTTTAATTCTCACAGTTCTAGAGGTCTGAAGCTAAAAATCAATACCATTTGGCCCCCGAATCAAGATTTCTTCAGGCTGCTATCGCTTTGGTCATGCTAGAAGGGAATCTGTTCTTGGCTCTTCCAGCTTCTTGTGGCCAGCGTGGTCCCGGGACCCGTGGTAGTGATACTCCAGGCTCCGCCTCCTCTTCCTCTGTGCACGAAGTCTGCTCTCGCTTCTCTTTTGTAAGGACACTTATGATGGTAGCATTTAGGGCTTACTCCAGTAGTCGTGCAGGATCATCTTTCTTTCATCTTAATATCCTTCACTTAATGCCATCTCAATTTAAATAGCTCTTTTTGTTTTTCAGATAAGGTAATTACTGGTTTCAGGAACTGTAGCACAAATATCTTGGGGAGTCCATTTCTCAGGGAACTGCATGTAGGGTGTGTACTCACCATCATCCTCAAGGTACAGAACAGTTCCCTGACCACATGGATCCCTCTGTTATCATGGTTGGTGTTGATTTTCTTTCTTTCTTTCTTTCTTTCTTTCTTTCTTTCTTTCTTTCTTTCTTTCTTTCTTTCTTTCTTTCCATTTGTTTACTTATTTTTAAAGTTATTGGAATGGTATTAATTAATAAAATTATGTAGATTCCAAGTGCACAGCTCTATGATAAACCATCTGTATATTGCATTATGTGTCTACCAGCTAAAGTCAAATCTTCCACCAGCATATATTTGGCCCCCTTTACCCTTTACTACCCCTATACCCCTTCCCTCTGCTAACCACCATAGTGTTGTCTGTATCTATGAGCTTTGCTTGTTTGTTTGTTTTTTGTTCATTTGTTGCTTTCAGATTTAGTTAGACATAAAATGTCAAGAACTGTATGATTTCACTTATAAGCAGAATATAAAGTCTTACTATTTTTTATAACACTTTCATCTTTCATCTCCACCTCTCTCCCTAATCTGTAACAATGATTATTTAGTTCCCCACCTCTACATTTTTGTTGTTTTGGTAACATTATATGAGTGGAATCAAATGTACCTTTTGGCATTGCACCTTTTTGCATTCAGCCTATTTCCCTGGAGATTTTTTTATTTAATTTTTTCCCCTGCTTTAACCATTGTTTACCCAAGTGTTGTGTTCATCAATAGTCCATCCTTCTTACTGATGAATAGTTTTCCATGGTGTGGGTGCACCACAGTGTGTACGGCTGTTCACCTGTTGAAGGACATCTGAGTTGTTCCAGTTCTAGGTGATAACAAATAACCCTGCTATAAACATTTGTTCACATGTGCTCATTAAACATAAATTGTCATTTCTCTGAAACCTCTGTGCAGCAGTGTATTCGCAGGGTTATTTGGAACCACTGGAGGTTCAGAATGTTGTCATTTTTAAAAAAATCTTGGCTCCCTTGGGCTTTGAGACATGGGGTTTTAAAGCAGAGCCAGATTCAATCATGTACAATGCTTTCTTCAGATAAACTACTCCTGTGACTTCTTCAAGAGAAGGCTTCTTAGGCTCCTCACAAACAGACTTTTATTGCAGGCCATTATCAGTTTCCATTATGTTCTATGAAAGAACTCTGTCCATTGCAACTTCATTTTTTTTAAGGAAAATCTCAGTTCTATTCTCCCATTGCTGCTTCTGCTGTATTTTCCCCACAAGTTCAGCCAACATGCCTCTACTCCAGTGAACATAATCTAGACTAAAGCTGAAATATCTACTACCTAAAATAATGTGTAAGTGGACATTTTGATTCCAGGTTTTATTAAAATAAGGGTAGTCAGACTTTAGGCTACTTCAAACTTAAAGATTGACATGAGAATGAATATCTATACACAAATTTTCAGCAAAGAGAAATTCACCTTCAAGGATTTTCAGGGTCTAAAGATTAACCGCAACATTCTTCTTGAGCTCCTTGGAAATTCTTCAGGCAAGTGTGACAGTGATAAATTATTTTTTGGTGTTCACTAGTATTGAATAAGTCTGAGAGAAGATATAAATGTTCAGAGGTCAAATGTTACTGACTTTATAGCCCCCAATTATTGTGTGAACAATTGTGAAGGCAAATGGGAATCCATTTGGAAAAAGTTGTACATAAACACACAAAAAGTTCTAGTTTGTCAGGTTGACACTACATATGAGATCTCTCAGTTTTATCTAATAATAGAAAATATCTCTACAGAAAGCATAAAGAATAAGTTACCACAATAGGAATTTAAACATATATATTTTAATAATTAAAAAGCCAATACAATTGTTGAAATCCTTTCTTCTTTTATTTTTGGATGTGACCAGGTATTTACTTAGTCCTTGAGACATACTATTGTGCCATTTTCTTAGTATGTCACTTATTTTAACATATCCATTTTTTGTATTAAGTAGGTAATTAGAACACTAAGTAGACACAAATATCTCTATTTAACTCATTAAAGTGTATCAAATTTTACAGAAAATCTTGTATTTATATAAAAATATCAGTTTCATTTTAATAATTGCATAAAAATTTCTAGTACTTGAAGGGTCACTAAAACTTCAAAAAACTTCCTTAAGGTTTCGCTACCATTTCTGAATATAATAAGCCAGACTGAAGTTCCTTTACAATTTTCCCTTTACTCATTTTTTCTTCAACTTTGTGAAGTAAATAACTTAAATAACTTTGTGTGTGTCTACCACCTCTGCTTATAAACTAAGAACGCTTTTTAAAGTCATGATTGTGTCACACTCTGTGGCTCTGAATGTAAATATGACCCTTTCTTTTTAAAGTCCCCTGCGGGATTCAGTAATTTGCTGTGTTTAAGAATCATGTGACTACTTGCAAAGGCTATTCAGAGAGAATTTTCTCACTATGGCACTGATTCCATGAACTGATTAACATAATTTATACAAATATTTACATATTTACACAAATTTATATCATATCAGTTAGTTATTGCTACATGATAAATTACTCCAAAACTCAAAAGGTTAAATAATAATACTTAATATCCCACATAACTTTTATGGGCCAAGAAATCAGGAACAGCTAAATAAATGGTTTTGGCTCAGGCTGTATTAGGAAATCACCTATAAGAAGTATTGGCAAGGCCTCCTATCTTATGAAAAAGTCACTTACCTACCTATTGCTGGTGGCTGGCTGGAGACCTCAGGTTCTTTGCATCTGGGTTTCTACTTGAGTGTATACATGATGTAGTAGCTAGTTTCTCCCAAAGTGAATAATCCAAGGGAATACAAGGTAGAAACCTTCATGAAAGTCTCACTCCATAATTTCTATAATACAGTCAAGCCCCAGTGGTCAAATGTTTTGGTTCTCAAAGAATTTGGTTTTCAACCAAGTTGTTTGTGGAAAAAAAATATCTCTGTTGTCTAACAAAACTGCAGGTCTCAATTCTGTACTTGACAACCCTTTCGTGCTCATACCTGTGTGATCCATCATCTCCTGTCTCTCAGGTGACACAGGAAATTCAGTTGTTGAACAAATTGTTTCTTTTTGAAAATATGTATGTATTTATGTATGTATGTATGTATGTATGTATGTATGTATTTAGAGGGGAAGGGAGGGAGAGAAATATCAATGTGTGGTTGCCTCTCTTGAGCCCCCTACTGGGGACCTGACCCGAAACCCAGGCATTTGCCTTGACTGGAAATCGAACTGGCAAGCCTCTGGTTCTCAGGCCAGCACTCAATCCACTGAGCCACACCAGCCAGGGTGAACAAATTGCTTTTTGAACAATTTTCTGGGATAAGTTAGGGTGGAGAACCAAGGTTCTACTGCATTCTTAGTGGTAGTACAAGTTGACCCTAATCAGTGTCAGATGGGACTACACAGGTACATAAGCACCAGGAGGCAAGACTCATGGGGATTCCAGATCATTAGTGACTTTCTCGTCACTCAAGTGCCTAATTTTCATTCAAAGAATATTATTTACAATGTGTACTACATAAGTGCTTGTTTCCAACCCCTCCTTCATCCTGAAGAAGTAAAAATTAAATGTTATTATTATTTATTATTTCCTAGGTCAGAAAGTAGTGGGTAGTTTATATCACAGCATTTTTTTCCTTTCTAAACTAATATTAACTACAAGACTTTAAAGATAGCACTGTACGTTGTCTAACAAGCAAGTAAAATTGTAGCTATATGATTATTTTAGCTAAGTCAGGCACTGATATAGAACTTTTTGTTATGGATAGAGTTAATCACTTATTTCTATTATTAATTATTATATCAAATGTACAAATTAAATCTAGTTTTTATGTTGCTTTCTTATCCTTCCTGACATCCACAAAAGTGCGCATGTACTATTCATCCTCATATCCCACAAATGTCTCTCTCAGGACTGAGAGAGCAGAGAAGTTAGCTAAAAACACAGCCAATTAAAACGTTGGCAAGACAATCCCTTTAAGGCATTTCATCTGTGATAACTGTCCCATTTATCTTTCTTTTCTTTTATTAAGAATCCTTTTTTTCCTACTTTGTTCCTAGGAAATGCATTTACAAATGAAATATGTAATTACATTCCATTCTCTTGGTGAATGTGTGAGTCAGTTACAAAGCAAGTTTAAATAAAACAGGGAGATCAGATCTGCCCAGGCTGGAGTTTGTCTCCCAAAGCTGATATTTCTATTCTGAAAACAAAGCTTCTCAGCTTTGGGAGAGAATCAAAGGTTGTAGAAACCTCACACAAATCTGATATTAGAAGCTTCTCTGTTATCCTTCTGCCAAAGATAATTCAGTTGATGTTTGAGGGCATTTAATCACAGGGAACTGAATTATTTCCTGAGGGAAACTTGATTAATTGGGGGCTATTATAAGTTGTTTTGTGAGTCAAAAATTATAATGTTTTTCAACATGATCATTTTTCATTTGTGTGTATAACATCTCTATAAACCAGTGCCCATGCAGATTTAATGTCTATAGTTCCCACAACTGTTTTTTCATGAGAAGTCAGAATCATGTTCATGGTCATGAACTTTTGATTCAGGTGTGATTTCTGCCTGCACTTCAGCCCCACCTCATTTCTCTGCCACTCCAGCTAAGAATTCTGAAATAAGTAAAATTCTTCTAATATAAATTAAAATTCTACAGTCAGCACATTGCATAGTGGAGATATACTGTGACTTTAATGAGCTAGAAGTGTTCTCAGGCTAGTATGAGCAGGTGTATTGAAGATTACCTTGGAGGAGGAATTGGTAAAATGGAATGACACAGAAAACAGACCCCAAAGACAAAGTTGACAAGTGGAAATTCACAAAGAAGAAAGAATCTTCAGTAACAAAGTATGAATATTGTGGCCTTTTCAGTGATATTACCCACTGTTATGAGAGTGAATGTTGTATATGGTTTTCCATAATGGTTTACATTCTGTTATGTAGCTAAATCATTTTTATCTGAACTCATACTCACTCAAAAACTATGATTTAAAAAATTGTATGTATTGATTTGAGAGAGAGAAATGTTTATTTGTTTTTCTACTTACTTATGCATTTACTGGTTGCTTCTTGTCTGTGTCCTTACCTGGAATTGAACTCACAATCTTGGTGTATAGGGATGATTATCCAAGCCACTGAGCTACCCAAACATGCCCTAATTTTTGTTTACTGATTATATTTATTTATTTTTTGAAGTTGAAGGAGGGAAGAGAGAGAGGGGGAGAGAGAGAGAGAGAGCAATTTGTAGTTCCACTTATTTTTGCACTTATTGGTTTCTTTTTTTACATGCACTGACTGGGGATAGAACCCACAACTTTGGTATATGGGGTTGACACTGTAAGCAACTGAATTAATTACCTGGCCAGGGCAAAACTATGATTTTTAAATTGGTATCCTATGTAGGTTCATGTGTAAGTAATGGTTGAGTACTTATTCTGGAAAAAAAGTATTGCAGTCTATATGATATTTTAAGTACATAAATTGGTGTTCTGGTCTAACATTATTCTCATTCAGATTAATATTAAATGGCTGCATTTTATGTTATTTCTCAGCAAACCAACACTCTTTGGTATGAGCTTAGCCATTGAGCAATTCTATATATTCAGCAAATTCATTGGATTAGGCTGAATGATGATTCCCCAAAGATGCTCACACCTTAATCTCTAGGACATGTAAATACATTACTATATACAGCAGAAAACAATTTGCAGATATGTTTGAGGATCTTAAAATGAGGAGGGTGCCCTGGAGTATCCAAGTGGGCCTAATGTAATCATAAGTTTCTGTATAATAGAGGAGTAGGAGGATCAGAGTCAGAGACAGGGTATGCAACAGTAGAAGCAAAGGTTGGAGCCATGTTTTGAGATGGAAAAGGGGGCTATAAGACAGGAAATGCAGGCAGCTTCTTTTTTTAACTTTATATTTATTGTTGACACTGTTACCAATGGCAGTTCCTAATGACTAGAAACAGTAAGGAGCAGATTCTCCCCAGTCTCCAGAAGGAACACCGTTCTGCCAATTAATGGGTTTTAACCTGTAAAACTCATTATGGACTTTTGACTTCCAGAACTGCAGAAAAATAAATTCATGTTGCTTTAAGTGACCAAGTCCAAGGTAACTTGTTACAATAGCAATTGGAAACTAATACAACAATTCATCTTTTGACAACTCTTAGATGGCACCCAATTGACCTTTTTTCATTAATAGCTCCATCTTTCAATGCAAGTTCTTTAATTATTTATAAATATCTACATACATATCTGATACCACACACAATTCTTTTCTGAAACAAACCCAAAATGTTAGACACAGTCTGATATCTCACATTCCTTTTTGTTAGATTCTACATTGTACATGTGCATTTTCAAATCACAACTGCTTTGAGGTGGTTGCATCAGATACCACTAAAATAATTCCACAAAGAAAACTACAGGACAGGCCTGCTACCATCAGCTGCAAATTCTTTAATATATTCATATCTGAAACAGCAACATTTTTTATAAATTTACCTAGAAAATAGGAAAATAAGAATGATTTATGAAAGGTCAAGTAATGATATTACTATAAAACAAAAGCATAAGCCAATTTGTCCTAGAAACATAAATGCAAAAATCCTAAATATAGTAGCAGGGTGAATTAAAAAATATATAAAAATAGCCAAGTTGAATTTGTTTCAGAAGCACATGGTTGGTTTGCATTTGAAACAATTAAATTTGAAAATTTTTATAGAATGAATATAGGAGAGATTTTTCATGTATTTCTCAATGGATAAGAAAAAGATAAAATTTAACAGCAATTCATAATAAAATCTTTAGCAAACTGATAGATAAGAGTCCATTTAGCAGATGGAATATTTAAGCTAAACAATGTATTTATTGGTAAAATACTAAAAACATTCCTGTCTCTGAATGGCTTATTTCATTCAGCATAATGAAATACAGATGCCATGAATGTAATGAACAAGGTGAATTAACAAGCAAAACTGAGATAAACTCATAGAGAGCAGGATAACAGATTTGGGGAGCTTAGAGGGTGGAGGGATTGAGCACAAAGGAAAAAGGATAATTGACATGGACAACAGTGTGGTGATTGTGTTGGAAGGAGGGTATATGAGGGGTAAATGATAATGGAAAATACAATATATTTTTAATTGTGCTTATTAATCACGGTTCTCCAGAAAAAAAGAACCAATAGGATATATAGAGACATACAGATATATAAAAGGAGATTTATTATGGGAATTGTTTCATGCAATTATGCCACAGTCTACTACCTGCAAGTGGACAACCCAGAAAGCTGGTAGTATCATTCAGTGTGAGTCCAGCCCATAATCAGTCCAAAGGCTGGAGAACCAGGAGCTCCCATGTCTGGGGATGGGTGCGTCCCAGTTCATAGAGATAATTTTCTCATCCTTCACATTTTTCTTCTACTCAGGCCTTCAGTGGAGTGGATGAAACATGGTCACATTGGTGAGGGCAGATCTTTACTTAGTCTATGGAATGAAATGTTCATCTCATTCAGAAACTATTCACAGCCATACCCAGAAACAATGTTTTATTTTTTTCAGGCAAATTGACAGATAATCATCACACATCCTCTAGAAATCAAGGGCAACTCGGGAATGACTCATCAGCACTTCTAGTTATCATTGTATAAAAGGCTACCAGTACAAAGAAAGTGAAGTAGGATTGTAAGGAATGGCAAAGAAAAAATAAAAATGTTATTGAAGGTAGAAGGACTATGTACATAAATAATTTTAAAGAATCTACAGATAAATAATTAAAATCAAAAACTAAATTTAGCCAATTTTCTGCTAAAATGCCAAAACACAAATGTTAATTTTATATATTTCTATGTACCAGCTAAAATTAAAAATATTATTTATATGTACATTGAATAACATTAAATACTTAGAAATATATCTAATGTAAGGTAGGTTAGATTTCTAAACACAGAAACCTCAAAACATTATGCAAAGAAAACAAAAAACGTACATAAATAAGAGAAGATAATAGGCTGTGCTCAAGGATTAAAAAAATGTGATATGACAATTATTTCAAAATATATTTGTACATTCATTGGAGTCCCTGTTTAAAACAGTGGCATGTGTGCACTTGTGTGTGTGCACTTGTCTCATGCATGCAATGGTGAGTGAAAGCACTTGTGTGATTTCATCCAAACTGAATGTAAAGTTTGGATGAAAATGCAAATATTTAAGAATAGAAAAGACAATTGAAGAAAAAGGTAGTTGGAGGGCAATGCTATTTGGTATCAAAACTCGTTATAATTCTACATAGGTAAAAAGGGACAGTATGATATAAATTCAAGAACAAACCACTGGAATAATAAAAGAGAGCAGAGAGACCAGAATCATTTCACACATATACTGCCATCCAACCTGTGATGTAGGTGGTGGCCATGCCATGGGAAGTTACAACGAAGATCTTTCTAATAAATCCTCCTTTAACAATTGAACGTGCATAAAAAACAAAACCTTGACTCTCATCTGACACCACATTAGAAATAAATTCTGTTTTAATGGACTATATATCTAAAAGTAAATGTTAAAACAACACAGTGTTGAGATAATATGTAGGAAAATATTGTCATGGTTTGTTTTTGAATGGACACAAAAGTTGTTGTTAAAGAAAACATTACATTAATGTTTTAATTAATAACTTGTCATCAAAACATACCATGAAGAGAAGGAAAAATCTCCAAGGAAATGTACGTGTGTGTGTCTATACATGCATAGCTTGTACATGGCAAAACAGCATATCAGAATGTATAAAATGCTACAATCCGATAAGAAAACAAGGGACAGCCACATTGAAAACTGGGAACATTTTCAGCCATTCTACCCCTACCTATGTCTACATATAACAGAAATAACTCATATACATATGTGCATCCAAAGAGGGATGTGAACAGTGACACTATTCAGTAGAGCTCCCTAATAGAAACATTGCAATGTGCATCAACAGCAGTATGCATAAACAAATATCGACACCTACATCCAACGCGATACTGGATAGCATTGAAGAGAACTAACTACTGATATATGTTATGGCATGGATGAATCTCATGCATGCAATGGTGAATGAAAGAAGCCACTCACAGAGGTAGTACTCATACCATTTAACTATTTCAGGTTTATGTACAGCTGAGTAATCTTCAGAGATGAAAGTTAAAATCTTCCTTTAGTAAGGGACCAGTTACCTGAAGCGGGAGTGGGCAGGGCATTTGGAATGCTAGCTACATTTTAATTTTGGAGCTGGGCAGTGACTACACAAATGCTTTGTGTTGTAAACATTATTATTGTGTATATTAAATCTGTATGCCCCCTATGTATTCTATATTTCAATGAAGAGTTATTACAAAAAATAGATACATTCTCAGTATAACACATCCAAAAGAGAAAGATTGACTGGAAGGAAATGAAGCCAATTTAGGAACATCCTAAGTCAGCAAATAAAATTTACCAAGTCAGTAAATAAAATTTACCCAGCATGGAGAGACTGGAACTGGAAGTTAGTAATCATGTTTGTCGCTTCCTTTTTAGCAGCTGAAGTGATCTCTCTTGCTTCTGTTTCTCTCTCCACACCCTCTGGCATGGTGCTGGTCTCAGTCTATGGGTATAAGGCATGTGCTAGAAATGCCTAGGTGCATCATCAGTGATCTTCTCACAGACACACCTGTCTCCGAATCATTGTTGCAACTGGACTAACCCTTGTGGTTCTTAATAAGGTTGCAAGATCTACCATGAATATTCGAAGCAAAGACAGAGAGAGAGGGCGAGAGAGAGAGAGAAAGAGAGAGTGTGTCAGCTTATTACTTACAGGCCCAGAAGTGAACAAAGCACATGGCGAAGTGGTGGAAGGGGACACAGCAGAGTCACAGGAGGATGGAGAAGCACCTAGGCCTGTGTTCTGCTTTCACTTGGGTCCAGAGTGGGGGAGCCTAGGTTTTGCAAATCAGTCTTTATTGCTGAATTTAAAACATAAAAGACTGTAGGTCTCTCATATATGGCTTTTATTATGTTGAGGAATGCTCCCTCTATTCCCACTTTGCTGAGTGTTTTTATCATAAATGGGTGTTGTACTTTATCAAAAGCTTTTTCTGCATCTATTGATATGATCATGTGATTTTTGTCCTTGCTTTTGTTTATGTGATGTATTACATTTATTGATTTGCGAATGTTGAACCATCCTTGCATCCCTGGGATGAATCCCACTTGGTCATGGTGTATGATCTTTTTAATGTATTGTTGGATGCGGTTTGCCAATATTTTGTTGAGGATTTTAGCATCTACATTCATCAGTGATATTGGTCTGAAGTTTTCTTTCTTTGTTATGTCTTTATCTGGTTTTGGGATTAGGATGATGCTGGCTTCATAAAAAGAGTTTGGAAGCAACCTAGGTGCCCATCAGTTAATGAATGGATCAAAAAACTGTGGTACATTTACACAATGGAATTCTATGCAGCAGAAAGAAAGAAGGAGCTCCTACCCTTTGCGACAGCATGGAAGGAATTGGAGAGTATCATGCTAAGCGAAATAAGCCAGGCAGTGAAAGACAAATACCATATGATCTCACCTTTAACAGGAAGCTAATCAACAAAACAAAGAAACAAGCATAATATAAACAAAGACACTGAATTTGAGAACAGTCTGACAGTGTCCAAAGTGGGAGGGGAGGGAATTTCGGGGGAAAAGGGGAACGGTTTAGAGCAACAAGTATAAAGGAATCATGGACAAAAACTATGGGGGGTGGAAATGGGAAGAAGGTGGGGAGGGCTGGGGTGGTGGGCTGGGGCGGGGTAAAAGACAGAAAACTGTACAATATCAACAATTAAAAAATACTGATTAAAAAAAATAAATAAAACATAAAAGAGATTATTTAGAGCTTGCAGGAGGGAAAAAGAAGAAAAGTTTCCCAAGTGGTCAGTTACACAATCAACCAAAATCTCTTAAAACAAAGGAGACTCAATGAGGAGAGATAGCCTGGCCCTTTACCTTGAAATAGCCATCTCTTTGAAGCTGATGCTTCTTTGAAGTGGGTGCCTTGGCAAGCAAAGCTTAAAAGTCAGACACCTGTATTACAAAATGGGCAGTCATTTACCACCTGGCTTATTTCACTTAGCATAATGCTCTCCAGTTCCATCCATGCTGTCCCAAAGAGCAAGAGCTCCTTCTTTCTTTCTGCTGCATAGAATTCCACTGTGTAAAAGTACCATAGTTTTTTGATCCATTCATTTACTGATGGGCACCTAGGTTGCTTCAGGCACTTAGCTATTATAAATTGTGCTGCTATGAACATTGGGGTGCATAGGTTCTTTTGGATTGGTGTTTCACGGTTCTTAGGATATAATCCCAGCAGCAGAATGGCTAGATCAAAAGGCAGTTCTGTTTTTAGTTTCCTGAGGAAATTTCATACTGTTTTCCATAGTGGCTGTACCAGTCTGCCATCCCACCAACTGTGCACTAGGGTTCCCTTTTCTCCACCACTTCTCCACCACTTGTTTTTTGCTTTGTTTGTGATGGCCATTTTCAATGGTGTGAAGTGGTATCTCATTGTGGTTTTAATATGATCTCACCTTTAACAGGAACCTAATCAACAAAGCAAACAAGCAAGCAAAATATAACCAAAGACACTGAAATTGAGAGCAGGCTGACAGTCACCAGAGGGGAGAGGGGAGGGGATTATAGGAAAAAAGGGTGAAGGGTTTTCAGAAACAACTATAAAGGACACATGGACAATAACAAGGTGGTGTGGAAACAGGGGAGGGAGGTGGGGAGGACTGGGGTGGTGGGGCTGGGTGGGGGAAAAGGCAGAAAACTATAGTTGAACAACAATAAAAAATGTTAAACAATAAATGGGCAGCCAGCTGTCAGGGTTTTCACACCTCTCCATGGTGTTGATCATTTTTTTTTTTGCCAACTAGCTTTCTTTGCATATTTATGCTGTCTCCATTCCTGCATAATTGTGTTGCTTGCATGTGACCTTTGACTTTGGCTCACCATGTCCTCAATGCCAGATCATATACTAGATGAACTTTCATTTTAAATCCTCACAGTCATCTAGTGTGCTTTACACAATCAGAAACTAAATGCTACATTCCCAGGAGAGAATATAATTGTGTAGCTCAATTCAGATGCCTAGCTTGGGCCTAAACTTAGGTGATGAAGGTAGACTGGTCTAATAAATAGAGATCCCTTAACTAAGGATGTGGATTAAGCTGTTTTGGTGTTGTTTTCCTTTTGAGAATAAACATATGGTAGGGAAAAATTAATTGAAATACCTGTTGCACTTTCCATCTGTATGGCTGATTTAAATAAAATGGCATAGTGCAGTGGTTCTGAAAACTTTTGTTCTCAAACACCCTTAAACGTATAGAGCTTCTGTTTATGTGGATCATATCTATCAATATTTTCCATAAAAGAAATCAAAATTTGGAAATTAATTATGAAAATATTTTAATTCTATAAAATAATAATTGTACAGCATCTTGTCACTTGTTTTATGAAAAAAATCTATGTTTTCAGGAGCAAAAATATAGTAAGAAGAGTGATACTGTTTTACATTTTGCAAATCTCTTTCATGTCTGACTTAATAGAAGGCAACTCACGGATATATCTGTGCTTTCATCTGTTGCAACAGCACATCTCTTAGGGTTGCTGGAAAACTCCATGTACAATCTACAGGGAGTGGAAGTGAAAAAGTAATATGACATCTTAGTAGACTTGTAAACACTAAATTTGATCTCTAAGAACATTTCAAGGATCTCCAGCAACCTCACAATTCCCTGGACAACCCCAAGATCTGCTGATGTAATGCAGGGAGGCTATTTCTGGCACAAAATAGACTTGAGTTCAAATTCCAGTTGCATCAGTTATGGGTTGTCTCTCTGAACTGTATTTTCCTCACCTACCAAGTGGTTCTGTTAATATTTCGTAAAATTATTGGGAGCTGATTTTGAAGATGATGTGAGATAGGATATGAAATTATGTACTATTGCTAATAACAGCAACACTAATAATAGAATTTCTCTTCCATTGAACCTTCACTGTACCTCAGGCTTTGTTATATTCACTGTTCATTAAGTAAATGGTAATAGGTCTGTGAGTTAAGATGCATCTTGATTTCTATTTTACAGAGAAACTGAGACAAAAACATAACTTGCCTATGATAACACAGCTAGGGTGCTACAAAAAAAAAAGGATAAAATTTTTACTCTTTGTGACAATATGGATTGATCTGGAGAATTTTTTTTAGAGATTTAGCTTTTTTTTTTTTTAATTTGTTTTAGATTTTATTTATTTTTAGAGAGGGTGAATGAGAGGGAGAGAAACATCAACGTGTGGTTCCTCTCGTGTGCCACCTACTGGGGAACTGCCTACAATCCAGGCATGTACCCTGACTAGGAGTCAAGCCAGCAACCCTGTGGTTCACAGGCCCATGCTCAATCCACTGAGCCATACCAGCCAGGGAACCTGGAGAATGTTATGCTAAGTGAAATAAGCCAGTCAGAGAAAGATAAATACCATATGATTTCACTTATATGTGAAACTTAATGAACATATTGAACTGACAAGAAAAATGGAGACAGACTCATAGATGGAGAACAGGATGATAGCTAAATGGGTGGGGTTAAGAGGTAAAGGTATTGAGCAAAATGAGAAAAGACTAATGGACACAGACAACAGTGGGGTGGGCGGTGGAGAAAGGTATAAAATGGATACATGGTAATGGGAAAAACACAATAAAAAAGAATAAGACATGAATTCAGGTATTCTAATGCCAAAACTCATGTTCTTAGCTATGATATGCTAGCTTTGTTTGGCAAATGTAAACAACAAATGTTAGTGCATTTCCTTAAATACACATTTTGCTGATATAAAACCTAAAAGTTATTCTTTTATTTAACCTAGTTAGGGTCAATAATGATTTCAATTTTATATTGTTTTGGACTCATAGGAAAGCACATTACTACAGAGGCAGTTCTGATTGGCTTGATACTAATACTTCAACAGCAGTTCAGATGAGTTGCATAGCATTCTAATTTAATGATCACAGAACCTTCCAAAGTACATGTTGTTTTATATACATTTTACAAATGGAAAAGAAGGAATTGGAGACTAATTCATTTGTCCTCCAAAAGAGGGGTAGTTGGGGGCAGCACTAAAATTTGAACTCAGGTATTCTAGCACCACAATTCATTCACTAAATCACTAGTTATAACTTCTGAATCGTCTCAGTTTACCTGTACTATTGCAGAGAGCAGGAGAAAGAGGCAGAAATGTGCTATAAGCCCATAACTTTTTAGCAATATTTTGTTATTGTATTTGAACCACCATGCATCTTCAAAGAGCATAATTTCACAGCAGAAATACATAATGTCTTGATAATGTGGAGTATCAATTGTAAATTATCCCTTTTACCAGTTGGCTTTCAATGGTCAGTTGTCCGTAAGTGATGATATTTGATAATGCTTTATTGTGCTATATTTGTTTGTGTTGAACTCTTTTAGTGATAAAAATTCAGTGAGTAGGGGGAAGGGGAGAGACAGAGGAGGAGAGAAAAAAGAGAAGAGGAAAGGAGAGGGAAGGGGAGGGAAAAGTGGAGAGAGAAGAGGGAAAGTTTGAAATCACCAAGTTGCTAGGAATAATCCCTTTCTTTTGACTGGCAATGAAATGACTGAATAACATATGAGGTGTGTGTTGGGAGAACCGTTGTTAGTATGTTCAATTAAGAATATGAAGATTAAGGCTTGTTGAGTGAGGAGGCACAAGCCACTTGCACAGGGTGGACCGGTGTCTCCCTCATCATCCAAGCTCTCACTTTAGGGAAGCAAAAACCCTAGAGTCATTCTGAATGAATGGATAGTTTCAACACACTCACACCAAAGAAGCAAAGTCGTAAGATTTGTTGCTTACAGATCCCAGAATGGAGGAGGCAGCGAGGCAGGAAAAGGGCACTGCAGGCTTCCATCCCAGACCACATGCTTGCAGTAGATAGAAAGCTGGGCTGGGGCAGAGGCCAGTGACCTTTCTGAACTAACTGTAAATGGCTATTTTAAAAGGTGCCCTGGGAAAAGCAAAGCAGGAACTGGTGGCAGGAATGGAAGGAATCCTAAGCTCAAGTGCTTATATAAATGTCCACCCAGACTTTGGGTGTGAGCAGGGTTATCATACTGTAAAATACTTAGGCAGCAACTCAGAATAGCTATTTTCTCATCGCAGTGTCACCCATACACTTACTGTTGCATTAAACATGAAGATGTTATAGGTCTTTTCAAAATCATGTAAATAGTTAGTGTAATTATGTTATTTCCCATATTGCTTTTTTTAAAAAAAGTTATATATGTCATTAGTCTTCATATAGTAAGAGTTGATGTGCAGTATTCTTATTCTACTTTGAATGGGTTGTTTCTATCTTTGTGATTTTAATATTTTCTATAGGAACTGCTATTAGTAAGAAACAAAATGATAGATTTCAAGTGAAAATAGAAACTAGCCTCAGGGAGAAAAATGGTGTGTTAGGCAGCAGGTAGTCACTTTTCCACATTTCTGATGTCTCTTAGGTCTCCTTCCATAATTCTCATTCTGTTCCATTAATAGTCTTAAGTTTACTTCAGAGGCTCAACTGCCAAAATCATCAAAGGCTTAGTGAAAACAATTTTGTTAGCAGCCTTTTAAATCAAGGGATGATCTGAAGCAGGCAACCTTGCTGCAGATATTATTTTCAAACTTTTTAGTCAAACATAGGCTCCGACTGTGGCTATAATTTTAACTTCCCATTGACTGTTGGTTGAAACGATATAGAAAAAGGTGTGCTATTCCTGCAGAACTATTCATAAAAGGTTTAAAGATTATACACTTCAACATATTCAACTGACAACTCATGCTTTACTGCATATAAAAATAATCTCACATTGAAAACCATAAACAATTTATGAACCATAACACAAATGAAATAAATTGTACTCTTTGAGTCATGTCTCAGAAAGTCAAATGAAATTTATACAGATGAAATAAATAATAGCTTAATATTATATATTATAGTGGCATAGCATAACAGTAAGCAATAGAATTATTTTAACAGTTTAAAGAGTAAATAAATTTCTATAGTAAACTCTTGAATCTACTCTTGTATATTTACAAGTTGAGATTCATTTTTGCATTTAGAAACAAAAATGATAATCTGCATTTGGCCTTAAAATAAACATTAAAACTCTTTATTTTTCAGATTCTACTTTGATATTTTCAAACCCTAGTTCAAAATAAAATATTTATATACAAAATATGACATTGAATATACGTAAGATAATTACTTTTGAGAAACTGCACATAAAATTGTGAAGCAAACAAAATTAAAGATCCCAAATAATAATTTTTAAAAAGTAACCTAGAATATGCAAACTCAGCCTCTTGATAGAGGTATTAAAATAAATTTTTACAGTTCTGAAAGAAGAAACAAATAACTTTGAAAATATAATGCCGGACAAAACAATTATGACTTTCTAAATCATTAGAAATAATATAAGTGTGAGATTTATATAAATCACATGTATCTGTAGTAAATGATTGGTAGTCTTTTTTGTGGGATACAAAAGTCTATTACTTGGTTTTAGAACATAAACTGCCTATTAATTTTTTCATTTTTTAAATATTGTATTTATTTGTTTTTAGAGAGAGCAGAAGTGAGAGAGGAAGAGAGGGAGAGAAATATCGATGCATGGTTGCCTCTCACGGGCCCCCAGCTCGGGATCTGGCCCACAACCCAGGCATGTGCCCTGAGTGGGAGTCAAACCAGCAACAGTTTGGTTTGCAGGCTGGCACTCAATCCACTGAACCATACCAGCCAACTATGCTTATTAATTTTTTAAGTTTCATGAACATTTCGTTCTCATGGTGTAGTAGTCTTCCAGAACTTGATCTCATTCAAAGGGTCAGGTAATTATTTATCCCATTCCTCAACACCAACAACTTCAAACATCAGCCTCCAAACATTCATAAGAATCAGCTGAAGAGCTTGTTTACACTATGGTTTTTGGACAATGCCCAAAGATTATGACTCTGTACATCTGGGTTGGGGCCCTAGAATCTGCATTTTGGGCCATGTAAAACATGTAGTCAGCAGCGTATGTTTACCGATTATTACTTGTATGGGTTAAACTACCTTGAAAAGCCAAAGCATGCATTTTACTTTTATAGGATTAAGTGCATTGAATAGCATGTTATTCCTATTATCACTTCAAACATACTTGGGGCATATAAATATGATTATAGTTTTATAAAGATAAAAAGCACTCAATGATATCTATATAAATGATAAAATACAGTTAAATTTCACATTTTCCCTTCTTTCCTTTACTAGGGAAGGCTTATATATGGTAAAGTCTATATGTGCATATATGCATATGTATTTTCTGGTATTGTCCTAGAGCATTATTTCTAAGATGGCAGAGATCACATATTAATGAAAAAAGTGTTGTTGTTTCTTCCCAATACCACACTGAGAATATATTTAAGAGGTTTTGTCACAGTGTTAATACTCAGAGATTTTAGATATAAACTATTTTGAAACTAATGTGAAACAACAATATGAATCTTTGCATTTTATATTTTTAATTTCTACTTCTACAGTTAATAACAGTAACCCAACCTATTATTCTATTTCACAAAATATTCAAAATATTTATACTTTTAAAAAGGTATATAAATTTCTTTATCTTGTGCAATTTATTTTATTTAATTATCATAATAAAATTAAACTTTGTGATGTAGCTTTTGAAATTATACATCCACAAGAGAAGTTCGTTTATACTTTAGGCATATATTTTGTAATAAACATTTATTTATTACTAAATGTACATCTATCCTAATGTTATTTACCATTAAATACCAAAGATTAAATTGAATGAATTTAAAGATCAGTTTGCCCTATTCAGTGATTCATGAATCAGGCAGCATCTCATCTAGCAAATAGAAACTTGCTCTGTCAAGCTATAGAAAAAAAGAAATTAAGGCAGAAAGGGGGTGAAAAAAGGAAATTCTTAGAAAACAATGCATTGTGTCAGGCAATGTCACACTCCAAAGGAGAAAAGAAGGGGCCTATCAGGTGGATTATCTCATTAGTGCTAACCAGGTAATTACAGGTTGACTGGTTAAAGGTTACATTCTTGGGAAACTGACATTGTAACAGGCTAAGTATTAAATCTTGGTTTGCTGACATGGGGGACTTGGCATAAGTGACTCCATTTTGTAAGCTATCAACACCACTCCCAGATAGTTTCTAGTCTCAGCTTTAGAAATTGTGTTGTTTCTTTCTGTGGCATCCATAGGTCATGATGTTTTGTTGTTGTTTGAATCTCTGTGATATTCTCAGGTCATGGCTGCAGGCTCATATTTCTTAAGTCAGTCATTCTGACATTCCACTCTTAGAACATTTGCTTAAGGGTTAGGAGCTACAAACACACAGTTCTTGAGAGAATACAACATATTTAAAGCTTATAATAATTATAGGCAGGATAATCCCCAGTGTTTGGTGTGTGTTTTGAAGTCATTGTCTCCAAGACCCAAAACAATCAAAGTCAAACAAGTCACAAACAGACCCCTCTGAAGGAGCAAGCCTAGTGACTTGCTTAAGTGACCCTAGAGAACTGAGTTTCCATTTCTCCAGAAGTGCTAAACCATGTGCAGCAGGTGGTGTTGGCCACAGCACAGACAGCTCCTTGTTCAGCTAAAATATAATCAAGGGCTCCCCTATGATCAGAATCGGAAGATTTTTGTTAGGCAGCTATTGTCTTAGCAATGAATTCTACAAGTCATCAAGAGTTAAGGAGAGGTTTCTGATCATAGCTTCATTTGCATTTACTTCTAACCACAAAAGTATGGTGCTGACAAAGGAAGCAAATCCTTAATCATGAGTGTCCCTGTGGGTCTTTCTAATGCAATGATGTATATCCATGAAAGTTGACTAATCAGGTGTATTACTTCATTTGTGGAAATTTGGGGGCACTGTCAGTTAACCCAAGAAGCATTGCCCAGCTATGCTCCAGCAATCATAAGCCCAAGGAGAATGATAAACACCACAGACAAAAGAAAACACTCCTCCTGGGAACTACTGTTAATGGATTTGTTCTCAAGGATCGCAGCGTTTACTGGTCAAGCTAGGGGTCAGTCATCAGTCAGGTTTTTTAGAACATGGAACAAGAACAACTGCTAACCTGAAACAAAGAGTTATTCTCAATATCTTGCAAAGATGTGTGTTCCTGGTGTGATCTCTCAGTGAGTGTGGACAGATCTGATCAAGATAATCATGAGAATGTGGAGATGCTAGAGTTCTAAGATTTACATAGGTATTTGCCTGTAATTAACTATATGTATTTATAATCAGAGAGAGGTAAGAATGAGGCACAGGCTGTTCTGGTTGTAAAAGTGGTCTGGTTTGTAAAAGATTTCTAAGGGGGTTATTCATAGTTTGTGGTAGCATTGGAAATAAAAGAAAAATGTTCACGGAAGACTAGGATGTCTCTAGCATCATGAATGGACCAGAATCATTGATGGCAAACCCACAGTCTAAAATGTTGTTTCCCTTAGCAGTGTCCTGAGAGATAAGGATGAGGGAGTTATCTCTCCAGGCCAAAGCCAGAGTAAAAGAAGAAGGAGAAGAAAGGGTTTCATGTTTCATTAAAATGTAAAGTCTTGATCCGGTGTCTGGGTGAGAACAGTCTACCTTGATACCAACTCTTTCTCTTCCTCTCCATTTACAATAATAAGGAAATGTCTAACATTATCTCAGACTGAATATCAGGTTGAGATTTTTTTAGCTGTGACGTGTGTCCTCAAGGCTCAGTGACTTCTAGTTTTGCAGCAGTGTCAGTGCTCAGGGGCACTTGGTAAGGCCCTTTCCAATAGGGCTCCAGAGCTGTTTTCCCCTGATGACATCTCCAGGATACCCAATCACCAGATTCTAGACTGTGACCAAGAGGACTGTTGATTGAAATCTAGGAAACATCTTTAACTTCTGAATGATAGGCTTTAGCATAAGACATTAAAGACAGAGCAGCTAGTCACACTAGCATGAGTGAACAAGGGATAAGCAGAAAGTTGTGTAATATTATTCATTGGCCTACTAGTGACTGTCTCATGTGGAGTGAGTTTATGTTCCCCAAAGGGGATACTGCAAATAATCGGTAAGGCCAGAGGCAATGCCTTCAGCCAAGAGTCCAATAGTTTCAGCAAAGGTAAAGATTTTAAGTGTGAAGACCCCATTAGTTTTCTCAACTTTGCCTGATGTGTGGGGGTGATAAAGGACTGTGATAATTCCAAGAGAATTGCAAGACTTTCCTTAAGGCTTATTTTTTCCCAAAATAAGTGGGTGCCTCGGTCACTAGAGATATAGAAGGGATACCCCAAGTGAACATCTGCTTTGTGGCAGGGAAGGCTTCAACTCATCTGTAAAACATACATTCAACAAGCACATATTGATAACCTATACTAAATGGCAGTTGGTTGAAGGCCAGATGTAGCCACTAAATGGGTCCAGAGGGAGGAGTTTTGAGAAATCTGGGGATAAAAGTAGTTTGTTTTTTTTTTTTTTTTTTTCCCCAGGATTATGGACCTGACAGGACAGAAATTGATGATAAACAGTTGTCATGATTTTATAGAAGTCTCCCCACCAATGTCTATTCATAATATGAGTCATCACAAATGTACCATGATGGGTGAGGAAATGCAAAACCTGAAAATTAGAGTTTACAAGGGAGCTTGGAGAACCAAGTGCTTGTTTTAGGTGTCCTACAGCCCTGACTCTTTGTTTAATTTACAACCATTGTTTGCCCATATCTGATTCAGCAGTAAACTGTTGCTATATTATGAGGACTTCAGGAGGGCAAAATACTGGCAACAAGAAGGTCATATTTTTGTAGAAGCATAATGGACTACATACATGTGTGCCACAGCATGTACAAATTCTGTAGCTATTGCCTTTCCATGAAATTCAGCTAGTACATCTCCCTGAAGCTCAGGTGCAGTCTTTTTAGTATGGTGCTCAATTTTGATGACAGCAATTTCAGAAGGTGAGGGAATGGCGGGAAGAAGAAAAATGGACATTTACTTGTCCATTTTTTATTGCGGTCCCAGTGGAAATAAGACACCTTTGTTTCTGTACATCTCAAAATTATGGATGACCTCAAAGGAATATCAGCTCTCAGTATAAATGTTAACAATCCTCTCTTTTGAAAACTGGCATGCTCTGGGAAGGGCACAGAGCTCTGCTCCAAGGTCTGATTTAGCCTGTGGAAGACTTCTCCTCTCAAGTAGCGTATATTTAGTGTCAATGGCATATAACCAGCTTAAAATTTTCCTATCTCATTTTTACAGCATGATTCACCAACACATAAAATTAGATCAGGAATAGTCAGAGGAGGTGTGTCATAAATTAGGACACAGTGACGTGAAATGGGACATTGTTACCTCCAAAGACAGTATTACTTACCCCTTCTTCTGGCTGGGGTAATAACCCCAGTATTAAGAATGCTGCAAAAACCTTAAAATGTAGATTAGGTGGTGGGACCAGAAGAATCAGTCTCATAGGAGGTTATGTCTGCTTGCAGAGAAATGTTGAATCTTTTTAGTAGTAAGAAGACTGGACAGCATGTGGAGTTTGTAAATAAATGTTGTTGTCTAAGATAAAATCCACTGAGGCTTTTACTAAGTTTGCAGCTGCAGCTGTAACCTTGAGGCACTTGGGATAGGCACAGACAGCTCAATCAAGTTGTACTCTATAATAGGCAATAGACCTATGTTTATTGCAGTGTTCTTGCACAAGCATTTTCAGAGCTTGGTTTATCTCTTTCATGTAGAAATGAGGTGAATAGTATTGTGTAGTTAGGTAGTGCTAGGCCAGACCACTCTTGTAGTGCTTGTTTTAGTTTCTTAAAGGCCTGCTCATTTTTATCTCCTTAAGGACAGTTCTTAGGGACTGAAATTTTAGTAAGTTCATAGAGTGAGGAAGTTAATTGAGAAGAATCAGGAAACCATAGCCTGCAATAGTTAACTAGGCCTAGTAATCCACAAAGCTGCCATTTAGTTGTGGTCCTACGTAATGCTTGGATTAGATTAAATCTTTTTGGAAATACCTGGATTCTTTTAGTGCTTAGACTAGACCTATGTAATGAACAATGTTTAAAGATAATTATAATTGCTCCTTAGAGACTTTACGTCTGTTTTTACGTAATTGTTGCAATAAATACATGGAATCCACCCTGGTTGGTGTGGCTCAGTGGATTGAGCACGGGATGTGAACCAAAGGGTCACCAGTTCAATTCCCAGTCAGGGCACATGCCTGGGCTGCAGGCTAGGTCCCCAGTAGGGGGTACGCAAGAGGCAACCACACATTAATATTTCTCTTCCTCTCTTTCTCCTTCCCTCCCTGTCTCTTTAAAAATAAATAAATAAAATACTTAAAAAAATAAATACATAGTACCCTTTATGGACTTTTTATCTAACTGTAACAACTACATGGAATTTTGTATGGATGCTTCTTTGGTAACTGAGCAGGGCAAGAGATCATCTAAATATTACAAAGGGTTGATTACCTGGGGAACTGGAACGTAACTAAATTTTGATGGAACACTTGAAGGAAATAAGGAAGGGACTCGGTGATCCTTGGGACATAACTGTTCTGGTGTGTGTGTATGTGTACAGTTGATTAGTTGATTATTCCAAGTACAGGCAAAATAGATGTTGGCTGTTGAGGTTTACAGGAATGCTGAAATAGGTGTACCAAAGGTCTATGACAAGAAACCATTTTGAGTCAGGTGTGACTGGTGTAATGACAAAAGGGTGTCATTAGTGCATCTAAGCTTAGGGAAAAGCCCTGAGACTGAATATCTGTCAATGAAGGGCAGAAAAAGACCAGAGAAAGAGGTTGGCCAGTCAAGTCTGGTAATAATAGAGTTCATTAAGGAAAACTTACATACAAGGCATGTCTTGGGCAATTGCTAGATGAAATAGATCCCCTTGCCACTTGGCATGTGCCAAAGAATTGTATATGGTAAAAGAGGAGAATAGTCACAGGAACTAGTATGTGAAGGCTACCAGGTACAGGAAACTGCATTCTTGACCAGGTCAGGACAACAGCCTATCCCAGGAACCAGCACGAAGCAAGGGAAGGGTGCTGATTTATGTCAGAATGAACGTCAATTATGATCAGAGAGTCTTTATGCAGGGTGGGGGAGTACAGAAAACACCCTCTGGTCTAGCCTGGGTCCAGCTGGCAGGACAGACAGCTGTCACTCATGACACAGTCTCTCCTCCAAAGGTGTTCAGTTTTGAGACAACTGGGAAATAGGGAATAACTACCTTGTTAATAGCGCTGAAATCCTGGAACAAATCTTCATCCACACCTGTCAGGTTTCTGGAATGGAAAAATCAGCATGTTAAAGGGGCTGGTGCAGGGAATGATTAACCTTGAGTGGTTTTATTCTGAAATGTAACTGTTTAGTAGTCTCCTCAGAGTGAAAGTGTGGTTCAGACAAAAAATTGGTAGAGCATGAGTCCTGGTGTAAAAGAGAGAGAGAAGCAGCAGGCGTCACGTCAGTCTTATTGCCTTTTGTTTTAAGTACCTCTAGCGTCTTCAATTTTTCATTAGCCTTCTGTAATGAATCTTTTAATGAAGCTTTTTGGAATCTTTGAAGACTTTAGGAAGCTTCTGCATACCAATTAAAATGGGCATCCCATTCTGTTTGTTTAATTATGGTACCTTTACTTTCAAAAGTACTTCTTAAATGATCTTGTCTAATTGGAGTGTTCCCCATAATAGACATTGTAATTCTAAGTTGTTTTAGTAAGATTTGGCCATATGTTAGATATTTATAGTTTCCAAGACCATAGTTTTTACACATAAATTAAGCAGGTGTGCCAGAAGGTGGCATACAACGTTTTAGAATTTAACAATCCCTTAGCTAAGATTTTGGGTTTCTCAAAAGCCAGATAATACCTAATAGGTATGCACCACTAGCTTGGGGATTGTGCTGTGCTGTACAGTGTCCCTCATTGCACAAACATTTTCATGAGGTTGACAGGTGACCTAATGTCTATCTAACTATTCATTGACCAACTCACTCTATCCCTGGAGTCTTCTTGAGCTGACAAATGCTCTAAAAAGCTTTTAAATACTCACTTTGTGCACACCAACTTTTGTGGCTTTTTGACTCCAAGATCCTCATTAGCAGTGGCCTTTATCTACTTAAAAGAAGACAAGGAAACATTTGCATTTTAACGTGCCAGTGGTAACCAAAATATGCTACTATGAACTGGCCAAGAGAATGCTATTCATGCCAACTGCGGCTCTCAGCATGGACTAAACCAGCAGCCTCCAGCAAATTGAGACTGTGAACTAGAATTAGGGGAAAGGTTTACAAACAATTGGTAAATTGCAAATTAAACCACAGCATTTAGAACTTTGATTTCAGACGGAGCCATCAGCTTTAGTTGGTCCACCAAGCCTTGGACTGGAAAGCCAATAAGATCAGGAGCTCAGTGCAAAGAGAAAGAGTTCAGAACAGAGAGAAACTTTCCCGTAGCCCTCAGAAATGGTGAGAACTCATAAAAAGGTCGCTGGTGCCATATCTTTATTTCTCTTTGTCTTCAATGCCCTCAGAAGTCTCCTTCTGTTCTGCAGTTGCCAACAAATCTGTTTAATAACAAAAATTGAACTGAGTAAATTTCAGAATCAAATGGCTTTATTCAGTGACTTATAAATCAGTCAGGATTCTATCTAGCACAGAAAAAGGATCACTGCTGAGCTATGGAAAAGAAAAAAAATATTTAAAGGCAAAAAGTGAGGGGAGAAAATTATTAACAAGGAAAGTGTGGGGCTAAAAATATTGATACATTTTCTCCCAATTTCTATGTTCTTCTGGCTGGACTAATAACCAAATTAACAGAGACAGACTAACAGGAAAAAAAATAAAAGTTTAACACATCCACATGAGGCATTCACAAAAACATGGTAAGTCTATGGAAATTCCAAAAACAGTGAGCCAACATTGGGTATTAAGACATATTTGAGCACAGGAAAAAGCTAGGGACATGGAGAGAAGAGGGAATGGACATTATTACTCAGAAGTAGAATAGGTAGTACAAAGATAGTTACAGAAGTGTAGGGCACCCATAGCAGGCAGATACTTGCTAGGAAACTCAGAAACAATGGGACACTGGAGGTATCTAGCTAACAGGAACCTGCCTGAAGCCCTCTTCCTTATCATAGTTAATTTGAATTAGACTGCAGTGTTCTCAGATCTCTTTTCTGAAGAAAAGTTCTCTGTCTGAATGCTTTGTGCTGGAAAAAGGTGAGGGTCAAAGGTTCTGAGTGTTTTGTTTCTTTTTTTAAAGATTTTTAAAATTTATTCTATTTTTAGACAGAGGGTAAGGGAAAGAGGAAGAGAGGGAAAGAAACATCAATGTGTGGTTGCATCTCACGTGCTCCCTGCTGGGGATCTGGCCCACAATCCAAGCATGTGCCCTGATTGGGAATCAAACAAGCGACCCTTTGGTTCACAGGCTGGCACTCAATACACTGAGCCACATCAGCCAGGGAGAGTCTTTTGTTTCTTAATAAAAAGCTTAAAAATCAATATTCCAAAAAGCAGCCTCAGGGTGGCAGAGTTTTAATCCCTTCAAATGCACTATTTTAGGCAAGATTGCCCTCCTCAAGGTATTGGAAGGGTCCTATTGAGTGATTATCTGCCTAATGCTGGCTCAGCAAGTCCATGTTGACTGGATAAAGGTTACATTCCTGGGAAGCTAAAACTGAAATAGGTTAAGTATTAAATTTTGGTGTGCAAATGTGAAGCTTGGTACAAGTGACTTCATTTCGGATCTGTTGTCTCTTTTTTTAAAATACGATGAAGAATGGAAAATAATGGAATATTCCTATGCTTAGAATATTTTGAAGCTGAACGAATGAACCATAGATTCGAAAGAATAGCAAAAAGAAAGTCTTAGCCACAGCGATTAGGTAAGAAAAGGAAATAAAAGGCATCCACATTGGAAAGGAAGAAACAAAACTATCATTGTTTGCAGATGACATGATAGTGTGCATAGAAAATCCTATGGACTTGGCCAAAAAGCTGCTTAACCTAATAAATGAATTTGACCAAACAGCCGATACAAAGTCAATATCAGAAATCAAAGGTATTTTTGCATACCGACAATGAAACAACAGAAGTAGAAATCAAGAAAAAAATCCCACTTGATATAGCAAAAATAAAAATAAAATACTTAGGAATAAACCTAACCAAGGAGGTATAAGACCTGTATGCAGAAAACTACACAACACTGAAGTAAGAAATCAAGGAAGACACAAACAAATGGAAACACATACCGTGTTCATGGATCAGAAGAATTAACATCATCAAAATGTCCATACTACCCAAAGCAAAATTTACAAATTCAATGCAATACCTATTAAAGTACCAATGGCATATTTCACAGACATAGAACAAGCACTTCAAAAATTTATGTGGAACCATAAATGACCTCGAATAGCTACAGCAATTTTGAGAAAGAAGAGCAAAGTAGGAGGGATCACAATACCTGATACCAAACTGTATTACAAGGCCACTGTAATCAAAACAGCCTGGTACTGGCATAAAAACAGGCACATGGACCAGTGGAATAGAACAGAGAGCCCAGAAATAAACCCAAGTCTGTATGGTAAATTAATATTCGACAAAGGGGGCAGCAACATAAAATGGAGCAAAAATAGCCTCTTCAACAAGTGGTATTGGGAGAACTGGACAGCTATGTGCAAAAAAATGAAATTCAAGCACCAACCTACACCATACACAAAAATAAATTCAAGGTGGATAAAAAATTTAAATATAAGCCGTCAGACCATTAAAGTCCTAGAGGAGAACTTAGACAGGAAAATCTCAGATATTTCATGCAGCAACATTTTTACTGATATGTCCCCTAAAGCAAAGGACATAAAGGAAAGAATAAACAAATTGGATCTCATCAAAATAAAAAGTTTCTGCATGGCTAAACAGTATTAAAATAAAAAGAGAACTGACTGTATGGGAAAACATATTTGCCAATGATACCTCAGACAAGGGGTTAATCTCCAAAATATATAAAGAACTTACACGACTCCACTCTAAGAAGACAAGCAACCCAATTAAAAAATGGACAAAGGACTTGGGCAGACACCTCTCCAAGGAGGACATACAGAGGATCCAGGGACACATGAAAAGATGCTCGATATCGCTAGCTATCAGAGAGATGCAAATTAAAACCACAATGAGATACCACTTGACATTGGTCAGATGGCCATCATAAACAAAGCAACAGACAACAAGTGTTGGAGAGGTTGTGGAGAAAAGGGGACCCTAGTGCACTGTTGGTGGGATTGCAGACTGGTACAACCACTATGGAAAACAGTATGGAATTTTGTAAGAAAACTAAAAATGGATCTACCTTTTGACCCAGCAATTCCACTGCTTGGAATTATTATTATATCCTAAGAACCCTGAAACACCAATCCAAAAGAACCTATGCATCCCAATGTTCATAGCAGCACAATTTACAATAGCCAAGTGTTGGAAGCAACCTAGGTGGCCATCAGTAAATGAATGGATCAAAAAACTATGGTCAATTTACACAATGGAATTCTATGCAGCAGAAAGAAAGAAGGAGCTCCTACCCTTTGTGACAGCATGGATGCAACTGGAGAGCATTATGCTAAGTGAAACAAGCCAGGTGGTGAAAGAAAAATACCATATGATCTTACCTTTAACAGGAACCTAATCAACAAAACAAACAAACAAGCATAATATAACCAAAGACACTGAAATTGAGAACAGGCTGACAGTCACCAGAGGGGAGAGGGGAGGGAATTTCAGGGGAAAAGGGGAAGTGTTTATAGCAACAAGTATAAAGGACACATGGACAAAAACTAAGGGGGTGGAAATGGGAGGGAGGTGGGGAGGGCTGGGGCGGTGGGCTGGGATGGGAGTAAAAGACAGAAAACTGTACAAGAACAACAATTAATAAAATAAAATAAAATAAAATAAAATAAAATAGTCTTATAATGTAGGGAAAATAGCAAAAAAATGTAAATTGTGAGCATTTGTTTTGAGTGTGCAGTTATCTCCTCAAAAGTGAGTAAAATTATACTGTAAGATTTATGTAAGGTGAGGGCCACTTATGCCTTTTGAACATAAGTACTAATGGTAGTAGGTCAAACATGGATAATAAGAATGTTAATATTCACATTGTTAAAGTTAGTGAAGAGTTAGACCTTGGTCCTTGAGTTCAGCTAAGAGATAATTCAGGACCAAGAACTCCAGAGAAAGTTTATTCAGCCAACAAAATGAAAGTAAAGCTGAAAGAAAGAATCAAGTGGGTGGCTCCAAGAGCTGCCTGGGAGTGTTGGCAAGGGCTCCTTCTTACTAAGGGGGCTGACTACTTTCTTTTATAAGCTGATCTATTCCAGGTTGTCCTGTTGTCTCCTCTCCTCGAATGGGAGTCCTATGAGGCTGTTCTCTGGCCCCTTGTTCCTCCTCTAAGGGGATCTAAACCACATGATCAGTGATAAGGCAGAGGAGGAAAATTGCCCTAGGGTGAGGTTCTAACCTACTGTACTTGTATTCCCAGTTTTTTGTTTGTTTCCCTTTGGTAGACACCCAGGACTTTCTGCCCTGATGACATTCCCTACCTGGCCTGTTATCGCTGCTCTGCTCATGCCTGTCTACCTGCCGGCCCCAGGTAGACTGTTAACCTTTTTAATCTCATGGCACACACAAACTAATTACCAAAATTCTGCACCACGCCAAAAATATATTTTTTGCCGATATCTCAGAAAATAGGTATCATTTAAATTCGTTCACATTGGATGGTTATTGTTGTGTTGGCTGTTGTAATTTTTTTTATTTTTTATTTTTTTTACAATCTAAGGGAAAAGTGGTCAGTATTCTGGGCAAATCGTCAAGATTGCATGTTTTAAAAGTTCTTGCAGCACACTAGTGTGCCACACACAGCACACCAGTTGAAAATCGCTGGCCTACTCTATCACTATTAAGGTGCCCTTTAAATTCAGATATTCAAAATGTATTACAAAATAGTGAAAGTACACCATGAAGTTTAGTTGAAAAATATCAAAAATTTAGTCACCTTTATTACTTGTCAGGTATATCTACCATGACTATCATATAATGTATGAGCATATACAAAATTTGAGTCAACTTGTTAGTGAGGGCTACATCAGAATAACAAAAGTAATAAATTACTTTATTTATGAGATCTTCCAGATCTGCATATTTATCAGTATTTAAAAATTGAATGTTAAACTAAAATAAGGTTACTGATATTGTCAGTGGGAATCAGGTTCTTCCACAGGACCTTGCGGAAAGCATTCCACAGACCTGTGCCTGGGAGAATATGGTGTGGCGAGGTGGTTCCTTTGGGTGGAAATCAGCCCCTGGTTTCCAGTTTCCTGTCTCACTCCATCTTGCCGTGGAAAAAGTCTAACTGTGTCTTTAACAGGGCCAAAACAGAGGCCAGTGTCCAGAGTTTCTGCTTTGTATCAAAGCAAACCATGATGTTTGCTGTGGGCCCTGGTAGTTGCTAGATTCGCATGGTCACATGCTCCCAGGCAAGAGAGCGTGTGGGCCAATGGGACAAGTGTATTACATAGAGACAGAGATGAGGGGGTGGGCAGGGAGAGACCTTCTTTGTTCCTCTGGGATTACACCAGCTTGGGTTTGGCTTGGACCAGGTGCTTCTTCAAAAGGAACCAACTTCCCAAGCTTTAGTGGGCTTTTCATTGGCCCATCCTCCAGTTACACTGACAGGCCTTGTTGGTCAACCACCTCCACCTATGCCATTTTGAATTCTATTGCGAATGTGCCTGCCTGCCTCTGTCCCTACCAGGCAATCTGGTACTAGAGAAGAGTGGGTGTTAATCCCCTTTAAGCACAATGTTGTGGTCCCTGGAGTGTGAAAAGCTATAGCTTCCTGGTGAAGCCAACAGACTTATGCTTCCCAGTTTATTAAGCTCAATGTCTAATCCCTTTTGCCCCCCCCAGCTAATATTTAATTAACTACTTATGGTAACACTTAAGTAGAAATAAAATTGATCGATGTCCTTCAAGACAATAAAACCATAAACTTTGGTGTTATCTTTTCTAACAGAGAGAACCATTTGCATTGAACCTGACAAAAACTGCAACCACTCAAGTAACTTCACAGAGTATTGACCATTATAACCAAAAGAAAACAGCACAGAAGACAAGGAAATGTTCTTCTAGATATTTAGATAATCTTGGAGCACTCTATTAAAATAGGGCATTAAAAGGACCTGTTATCTTCCCACTATCCTTTTTTTCAAATCTTAGGTGTTTGCTTGGTAACAATATTCTTATGCTGTCTCCTTTATGCACATCTCTCCTATAATATTTCAGTCTAGTTTATGACACCATTTTATAACCTCTTTCCCCTCTCCTTTTGCCAAAATCACACTTCCCCAGTGAGAAGGAAGCAATTAACTGTGTGAACTCAAAAAGGGCTCCCTGCAGGTCTGTAAGCCTCATGCTAAGTAAGAGTAAATAGAAATTGTTTGAGATGTCAACAACTGGAGCACAGGTAGTCAATACAAATTTAGAGGTAAGATTAGCAATAGATAAGTCACTAAATAGGGAATATTCCTTTTGAGAGTTAATCGGATATTTATTTGGAAACTTTGGACATTCTTAGTGCTTCTTGGTGAGCATACAAATGTCGAAAACAGATTTTTCATTCTGATTTTAGACATTTGGGACGTTGCATTAAAATTTCTTCATGATTTGAACAGATATAATTAAATGCTATTTAATGTGCTCTTCGAAATGAGACACTTCAATAATTTACTGTACTTTATTCCACAGTGCTTAAGTCCAGAGCAATGATTATCCCAAATTGATCTCTTGACATTTCTCACAGCACTTCATTTTCAAAGTAGTTGGTCTTGTACACATGTATATCATCCAAATATATTGCAATTCAGAGGAGCTCTTCAGCAAACTGTCAAACACATCTATCCTTCAATGCTTAATTCACTTGAAAGCTATATCCTATAGATTTGATGGTTACCTAAATGAGTGTAATTACTCTTCATTTTAGGGCTTCTAAAAATGTTTCTTGTTTAAAATTACTTGATTTGCATTCATCTCAGTATGTGTGCTTGGTATTTGTTATTTGGAAGTCTAATTTAAATAGAATTTAATTTAACATATTTAAGTGCCTAATATTGCTAAGGTTCTGCTTGTGATAGCATGAACTTTTTCTCCTGTAATTTCTGAATTATATCATCTCTCATTTCCACCAAATGGAGGTTAAGTATCTGTTTCATGGGGCATTAGACATTAGAATAGAAAAGAGAGACATATACATTATGATTAATCAGAACAGGAACATTTGTTTGATCCTTTTTTTTCAAAATAAGAGCTTTACTCATGCTACTCTTTGGAAAAAAAATCTCTGCCCTATCAAATGTATGAATGCAATATTTGATGCATTCAATGCTCCCAAACAGCAATGTGTTAAGATTTGACTTTGTGTAAATTATTTTCTTTAAATCACCTGATAGGCCATAATGGGGTTCCAAGAAAATGATTTGTCACATTTAAAAAATGTAAGTTTTTATTTAAGTAATTAATATGTAAATAGGCATGAAGTCAAAAGAAACACAAAGGGACCATTGTAGAATAATTCAAAGATGTTAGACCAAAACAAGAAGATTCTAATGTTTTTGAAAGAAATAAAATGAGCAAATCAAATATATTATGTAAATATATGTGGTCTGTTTCTGTTATACACATATTCCATTTCCTAATAAATGTTTAATATTCTGGTAGTTCTACTAACACTTACCAAATGTTTGCTACGGCCATAGCATTGCTTTAATAATTACAATGAAAGCTTTGTGTTTGCTGTTCTGTTCTAGTTATAGTCAAAACCATCTTAATTGCTACATGCTCACCAAAAATACATCTTTTGCTGAAATGACAAAAAATATATGTATAATTTTGATTCATTCACACCACACAGGTATTGTTGTGTTGGCTGTTGTCATTTTTCATTTGAGAACCTATGGGAAAAGAAGTCAGAGTTCAATGTTTCTGACCAAACAGTCAAGTATTGCATGTTTTAAAAATTCCCATGGCACACCAGATGAAAATCACTGCCCTAGGTATGACTGCCACACAATGTTTTAATACAGGTGATGACCTACTTCACTTGTCAATGGAATCTTGGTGGCAGGCTCTTAACCACATGTATCATATTGTTTTATTTATATTTGAACAAGACATTTCAGTACATTATGGTTAATGATGAAAGTTAAATAAGTAATACATTGCTCAAATATAAATTCTAAGAAAATATGTATGAAACAGTTTTCATTAACCAAAAGGACTTGGCTCAACA
The DNA here is from genome assembly GCA_039655065.1 of Glossophaga mutica. Taxonomy (NCBI): domain Eukaryota; kingdom Metazoa; phylum Chordata; class Mammalia; order Chiroptera; family Phyllostomidae; genus Glossophaga; species Glossophaga mutica. The sequence goes on from CM077305.1 coordinate 21,834,768, forward strand.
ATTTATAATGGGAGACAAAATTTCTCTAACAAAGATTTCTTACACCTTATCTCATTTTACTTTACTAAACTCAATTAAGTGATTTCTTTAGTAAAGGAAAAGGTAAGGAAATTACAAAACAAGTATGTTTTTAGGAATATAATGTGTTCTAGAAGGGAGTTTGGAATTCAGGTTTATGTCTTCTGGAGTCTACATTCAAACATGACACTCTATTTTATTTCCTTGTGTTCTTTGTCTTTATGGTGAAGAAACTAAAGAAGTCATGAATAGATATTTGCAGGCATTAAAAATAATGATGTGATAACTTTATGAAAAAATAAACATAGACCTTAGAGTATTATACAAATTGAAGTACAGAATTGTTAAACCAAAATAGGCACAGGGCCAGCTCTTGATTTGTTATTTTAATATTTACTGAATGCTGGTTCTGTGCCAGGCAGTGCTTTAGGCTCTACGACTACAAAGATGACACTCTTCTCACCAAGGGTGAGGGTTTTTTTGTTTGTTTGTTTTGTTTTGTTGTTTTTTTGTTTGTTTGTTTGTTTTTGTTTTTGTTTTTAATCAGACTAGGAGCTTGGGTTTTGAATTTTGGAGCCCCATCATCCTGGGATAGAATGACAGTTTTTCCACTTACAGATTGCAGAGCGTGGTATGTTATCTCACCTTGCCAAGTCTGTGGATGAAATGTTAGTATTCATCTCATAAGATTACTAAAAAAAGAAGAAATAATTTGGAGTGAATGTTTGGTATCCTTCATATGATATAATGATCAATGATGATGATTATAACAATAATAAACTCTAAATCTGAAATTTAGTTTTGTATGATAGAAATACACAACGGACAGCTGGCTAAAATGTATAATGTTGACTATAAACTGGTGGTGCATGGGTAAATCTGTCTCACAGATGTATATTTTGGGGCTAGTAAAATTTCCACATTTATGTAGAACAACAATGGGCTGAACACATTCACATTGCTTGCTTGTTTTACTATCCATACCTAAACCTTGAAGCATTTTGAATCATTACCTTTGAAGTAGAAGTGATTAATGATTTTTACTAGTGGCTAGACTTCTAGCTCAATGAAGGCATGAATATGTCCAGGGAAAAGGTATGTATCAAATTGAAGAAATGCTATTTAGTGCGAGCATTGGAAGAAGTCTCGGAATCTTATTAACACTGGTAGACTCTGTAGCTAAGCTAATGGAATATCATACTAAAATCAATATTTATCCTGAATAAAAATCTTATATAATCAAGAAGAGACATTGAAGATACTCATACAAATATGGAGCCATGAAAATTAATCTCCTTTTTGAATATCTAGAAAAACTATCTTTTCTCCTTAAATTGTATTGGGATAGCACAAAATAGACCAAGTTTAGAGCAACAAAGTGTATCCATCCTTATCTATAACTAGTAAGAGCTACTGAACAGTGAAATCTTCTGTTTCTTTCTCTTTTTAATCTTTAGTGAGGACATGCTTATTGATTTTAGTGATAGGGGAAGGGAGGGAGAAAGTGAGGGAAAGAAACATCAATGTAAGAGAGAAATATCGACCAGTTGCCTTTTGCATGTGCCCTGATCAGGGACCAAACCCACAACCTAAAGGACTAACTCAAACTCTTGGGTCTGTTGGACAATGCCCAACCAACTGAGCCACACCACCAGGGCTCCTGATTTTTATATTTTGTTTGTTTGCTTTGCTTTATTTTTTACAAGAACTACATGATCTCTAAGGGACTAAAATGATGATGACATTCCTGACAGAGTCATGAAAGCAACTCAAATTTAGGGCATAGTGTGTTTAAGTTGTCAAAAAAAAAAAAGCTTTATTTAAATCAATTCATCCCTCTTAAGTATTTATGATTTCACATCATTGAACAGATAAGACACATTTTTCTTATCAGTATTAATATGTTCATTTGGTTTACAAATTGCTTGTTTGAACCTATAAACTTTATTCAGAATACCTGACTTTAATATTAAAATATTTTGTGTGCTGCTTGAAATCAGAAGAATGACTTTCTCACGTGAAAATTTCTTAGTGAAGAATATTAACAATTGCTATACCCCTAAAACAGAAATATTGATACATTACTTGTTCTAGCAATTCTTACAAGAATCACATCAACTAGTATGAAAAGTAGCCAGAGAGTTGCCCCTTAAAAGGTAGGGAGATGGTGTAACAGGTTGTCTAGACATGTGAATTGAAGTGGAAATGCCTGTTGGCAATTCCAAACTCCTCAGTCCAGATTATGTATAGTATGGTCTAATAACAGATTAAGTGAAACTCCTAGAGTTGTATGCGAACTACGCTGTAGTTTATGAAATGGTTGATTTCCTTTAATCCTCATAGCCTTCTCTATAGATGAGTCATGAAGTGATATTGGACATTTTATTGGGGAATTTCTGGATAGAGTTATTGTCATCATGATCAGAGCAAGCATATATGTTACAAAGGAAAATTCTTATTTTGGGGGTAGAGAAAATGACAAGCAATTCATTGTACACTGTTTTATAATCAAAAGATACCTATGATATTCATTAGGTTCATGATCCCTATAGATAAAATAGTAAGACTCTCATAATTAGCTCTTCATTCTCCAGAGGGTGTGGAATGACATAAACACTAAGTTGCTTGAGATACTGCCTACTGTAACTGTCTTGGATGAAGAATTAATGGAAGAGAAAGAAAAATACACATATTGTTACCCAACAACTCATTTTGTTAAAAAAAACTGGCATGATGATTAATGTGTTTACTCCTTTAAAACAGGGTGACTTTATTAAGTTTTAATGTATGTGCTTAGTTATTTAATTGATGTCCTACTTATTCTCAAAAAGAACTTAAGAATGCACACCAATGTGCATGTAGTGCAGTATAGTAAAATGAACAGTAAGTATTTTGATTTTCTATATATACTGCCGTCCAACTGCTCTGTCACTAGCTGTCATATTCTGTAATGACATTTTGTTCATATTTCATAAGTTTTCTGGCTACTTAGTTTAAGTCCAATAGAAAACATTAACCTTAAAATAAAAGTTAATCTATTTCTCTCTCTGGCCTATCCTTTCTCCTCCCATTTCTTCTCTTTCCTCACCCACATTCTTTTATCTGCTATGCTTACGTGAGCTGTGCTTCTCATGCTTTGAATGAGGTATGGGGTGGTCTTTTATCCCCTTTTATAAATTCTGTGGCCTCCAGGATTGGGTATTGGAGAAGGCAGGCCATAAAAATAGGGTGAATTTATGGAAATAGGCTTACATTTATGTTGAAGGCTGTTTCTAATTCTGCTGTGGTTCAAGTAGTCTTTATTCATATGACATGCATGGTTTTCATGAAGTGACGTATTTCTGCCTGATATACCCTGCCCCAATCTGTGAAGCCAATGAACTAGAGGTAAGTGATATAACCCTGGAAAAAGGCTAGTGAAATCAGTTTAAGGTGTATTTATGTAATCCGGTATGCATTTCTCCAAGGGTCTGGATAATGACACTTTTATAAGTGATTCTCTGCTTTTTTAAATATTAATCATGCTGGCTTCTCTAGTTCTCATCACTTGGGTCACTGTCTAGGTCAGTATAAATGAAGCCAAAGAGCTGGGTATCCACAGAGATGAGAGTTGGCAGTGAATTTGGGGGTAGGGTGGAGGAAAATTTGTGGATAATCATGTAGTATTAATCTTTATCTCTGTAATACATACTAATATTACATTTCACTTAAAATTCAGTATTTTACCTATATTGGTAAAACAATTACATCATGTGGTACAACAAAATATATATTTAAATAACTATTTGCCACCAGTAAACATGTGTGGGCTCTGTCATTTGTATGTATATAGCATTTAGTGTCTGACATTCTATCGTCCTTTCTTATTAAATCACACAGATAAGGCAATATGCTATTCATAAATCAGCAAGCCAGCTATCATAGAAAGACTTGTATTTCAAGCTTTTGCTTTGCACAAAATTTTGAACTACATCAGAAACACCACATATTTCATATTGTTTCCAAAAACAATTTTAAAAAATAGATGGGTAAATAAAAATTTAAATATATATTAAATCTTTTTCTCCCACTTCATTGTGTTCTTTTACTTTCTAATTATCTTATATCTGTATATTTAATTCTATTAAATCCTAAAAAAACACCTTTGCATCATATATTCCCGACATGATCAGATTATGAAGGTACCAGTTAGTGTATTTAGTTCCTCCTAACTAGTCCCATGGATTATTAAAAAAAAGTCAAGTGATGACAGGCAGTAAAATAAGAATCATGTTTTCAGTTATCTCAATTTCAATACTCTTAAAATTATTAAGTATTAAATTATGTCATAGAAATGTTTTCTTTGAGGGGATGGATGGTGTTGGCTAAGAGTGCATTTTTCATGGGCTAAGTATATGCTGGGATTGCCTACTAAGTGAAATGACTGTAATTTAATGTCCAAACCCAGTCACTTTTAAGTGTAGAAAGAGAGGATGTTGATCACCATGTCAGGACTACAGTAATAAAATGAGAGTGTTCCCAGTAAACTGGCATCTGATTACTATACAGAGAAATGCTGCACCAAAAATAGGACATTCTTCTCTTCACCTTTCTCTTGGCACCTTAAACGCTGCCCTGCGTACTTGATACCAGGTAGGTTCTCCACACATCTGTGCTTTGCTCATCTTGTCTCTGTACCTGGTATGCTCTCTTTTTTCTTTGTTATTGTACAAAACATAGTTGAGAGCCCTGCTTCTTCCCCTTTTTTGACCCTTCCCCTCCCAATGCCCTGCAGCACAAGACTGTCTTTCTTTTGCATCCAGGCTGAATTGAGCTGTCACTAAATGCCTGCTGGGTTTTCCTAGATGCTGGGTTGGATGAGGACACATTTCCTTCTTGACAGGATAATAATTTGATTATACTGATTATGTGTTCTTCATGCACAATCCCCATTCTAGACTGATTGCTCTCAGAGTTCTATTATAGAAATGCCTCAAGGCATAGTTAGTTTTGTAGACAGAAAATGCTTTATGCATTTTGAAAGACTTGGTTTTTGTTTTCAAGACCATTACAGGAGAACTCTAATCTACAAGTTTATATCTTAAACAGCAAGGTTTTTGCATTTGGTATTGTGTTCCCCACACACCAGGATTTGACAAGATTCCAATGATCATGGAGAGGAGAAGAGGAAAAGGATAAGTGTGAAGTTAGAAACTATGGCATCTCTGACAAACTGTCACAATTCCTGTTATTCTTGAACATTGTCTAGGAAATACAGGTGAAGCAGGTAGACAGATTTGTTGATGTAAAGGCAGAGAGGACTTAATCTGTTTCATAGATGGATACTGGGGAAACAACTGCTGGCTGTATAGTATAAAATGGCAGAATTCTTTCTGAACTTGTCTTGAATATCTTTCTATACATGTGCCATTTTCAAAAGCTGATTAAATAGGTAGCACAGTTTTCCCTCCCACACACCATATAAACCCTGTGTCCTTAGATATTTTCCAGTATATGGGAACAAAATTTTTTCCAATCTCAGTTCAAAAAAGTATTAGAGCCATCTTAGAGTTATCTTCATTTTTCACTCTCCTTATTAACTTATCAAAAAATTATCTTGACTTGGCATTCAAAGTGTATCTAAAATCTGACCTCCTCCTCACTCTCTCAAGACCAAGGTTTCCTTTTCTCTCCCCTGGCCACTGTCCCCATATATGTGCCTTTGCCCCTCCTTAGTCTGTTCTTAAGGGAGCAGCCAAAGATTTTCTGAGTAAAAGCAAACCATGACCCTCTTCTGCTTTAACTGACACCATTGAGATGCAAAGCCAGGTTCTTACTGGGATCCTGCCATGATCTAGCTCTCTCTTACCTCTCCAGTTTTATCTCCTATCCCATGTCTTTCTGATTTCCCCAGCCTGGAAGCAGGTCTCAGGGCCAGAAGGAGTGGAGGAGAGTCTGTGCTCTGACTCTTCTCCCTCACATATCCCTACAGCAACCCCACCTCCTGAAGCACTTGGATTGATGCTAAAAGGGAAACTTAAGCTCAGTAGTGAATGTATATGTACATTCTCCCTACTGCTTTCAAGTTTACGAGGAAGCGTATGAGACACTGAGACCCTCAGTTGCTAAGAATCTAGGCTCCCTGTGGAAAGATTTAATAACAATCTATGAACTAATGCATCTTTCTGTCTTTGAAATACAATGAAATAATGGTTTTATTATTTTAGTTATGTCTTTCCATTGATGAACTATAAAGTAAAGTTTTAGTCTTCATTTCAGATGGAATGAGCTTTAGATTTTCATTCTCATATACTAGCTAACCTGAGAGGTACTTAAAAGGAAAATTATGAACTAAGGATAGAGAAACAGATAATTTAGAAAATAATTTATTTTTCCTCGTATTAAACTGAGGTTATTAAGAGATGTTTAAAAGTATATTCTGAATTATGTGTTTAGGTTCACTTTTTTTCTTAGTAGCTATGGCCACATGGATCAGGTTCAATGGCAATTATCTGTATAAATAAGCTAATTTCTTCCTAAATTACAGTGGGCTTTTCAATAGTTTGGGCTCATATATACCTAATAGTCAAAAATATGTATAAGTCTAAGTCTTTGAAAACAATTTTTACTCAAAAACTGATCCTCGAAGCATGAAATATGCTACTTACCTGAAAACATGCCATGCAGTTAGAAGGACAAGTCAGACCAACATAAAAATGATCCATTTTTTGAAAAGCAAATGATAACGAACTGGAATAAAATTATCTGCAAACATGCTGAAATTGCCTAAAAATGCTGTGTAAGTTTTAAGAAGGAAACTAATGAGAAATAACTGGGGAAGACAATTTGAGTTGACAGGATGTGGGATAATCTTTGAAGGGTTTGAATCCATGCAACGGGCAGAATACAACGACATCTCATGAGCACATGTGATAATTGAGGTGTTCAAAGTTCACCTTAAAAATATTGAGTGCAGTGCACCACAAGCAGAGCAAAAGGGCTATTGAAGAAATATTAGAAAATAAAGCTATTCGTTGGTTGATGTATTGTGGAGATTCATGAATCAAGGCAGGAAATTTTAAATTGCTAATTGTTGAAGTCATTAAAAATTGAATGGATAGTGACAAGCAGATTATTTTAAAGTGTAAGAAATAAAAGGTGAGGAACATGTAATCTGGCATATTTAACCTTAAAAATGTGTAACAAATGACAAGTGTGTTCTCATTCTGTGATGCTGCAACATTTCTTTTTGTTGTTTTTAGCCAGTGTAGAGTCTTAAGTTAGAGTTTAGTTTGAAATTTGTTTAGAAATTTCTAATTTTCTAATTTGTGTACAATTCATTGCTTATGAGATTAATTTATGTTTATGGTTTTGTTTTAATGATTTTATTATCTCCTTAATAATTTTATTTTTGAGTTAAACAAAATGAGAAGGCTATTTTTTAGGATTTTAGTTTCCAGGTGGGTAACAATGTGGTTTGATGTAATATAAAAAAAAAAAAAAAAAAAAGTTCAAATAGTCTGAAAAGTTTATCAAACTGAATTCCACTTTCTCACAACATAGACTGCATAATTTTGTGTAAATCTGCTTGTTTCTGATAACCTAATATTTCTGATACATCTGTGAGAAAAAATCAAAAATTATAAAGCGTATCCTATGAGTTCATTATATGATCTGATCTGTAGTGATTTTGGATATCAAGACACCACTCGATTTATTACTTGATTTATCAGAAAGATCCCTCCTAGAGTTTCTGACAAGCCTAAACATCCGACTTGTGCCAGTAAGTGCTTTACATTACTGTGAGCATTATTATGCTTTGAGAATGTAAAACCAGGGAGAATTATACCAAGAATTGGTAATTTGCTCTAAATTATAAACCATCACTAACAAGGAAATCATGTGATACTATTTTTTTTCTTTTTAACAAAATTTGTTTGTTTCTGTAAAATATGAAGCAATGTTAATGTTAAGTGCACATGCACACTTATTTTTGGTCAACTTTTTCGATATCTAACATGTACACTGAAGAATAGACAAACTTTAACTGAAAAACTTAATGAATTGAAAAAATATTTAGGTAACTACTGCACAGATTAAGATCTAGACTGTTAATTTTGCAGACGTCTTCATTGTGCTCCATCTCAGATATTGCCTCCTGTAAAGGTAATCCACGTGCTCTTATTGTACTGAGATAAATATTGTGACACTTAATATAAATTTTAAAGTAGTAGCATAGTTAAATTATTCAAAATTATTTCAGACTTGAACTAGATCCCTTGATCTGAGAAAATGAAAGTATTCCTCATATAGAAATGTATTTTCTTAATTTAAGTAAGCTATAAAATGTGTCATTTCTTAAGGAATCTGAATTCCTTAAGGTTGCTTAAGAGCTATTTACATGTATTTTGGAAATTGTCTTATTAGTAAAGATTCTAATCTCTTCAGATGATTTCATTCAATTGGTCAGATATTGAATTTATGAATGATGATTATCATAAAGAAAATCATGATTTACAATGAAATGTTATTTTAAAATCCTGATACTGAATATTCCTTCCCTATTAGCTTGACTGATATTTGTCATAACATTCTACCAGGCACATGTGCATGAGGGTTTTTGAGCACTTCCTTGCCCCAAACATTATGCCATGTGGTTTAAAGCCATTGTTTATTAACGTTGACAACATTATGTCACTTATATACCATTTTATGATGATACATTTTATACTGAAGGCACTAAGACTCAGAGAAATTAACTGGCTAGCCTCAATTCCCACCAGTCATTAAGTGGTGGACTTGCTTCACAAACAGTAATCTTAAACCACTTGGTTTAAATGTAAAATTTTACTTATGCTTACAGTTGTGGACTATGGCAGAATTAATTGTTTCAACGTTCTAATCTGGGGCTAATCGTTTTGCTACCTTTAGAAGGAAAAGTTTGAGTTGGTGGTTATGTGAGTTTTGAGGGGCTGCCATAACAAAATCCTGTGGACTGGGTGGCTTTAACAACAGAACTGTATTTTGTCACATTTCTGAAAGATGAAGTTCCAAGTCCAGGTTCTGATAGGGTTATCTTTCTTCTGAGGCCTCTGTCCTTTGCTTGAAGATGACTATCCACTTGCTATCTCATCACAGGAATAAACTTTTTTCTTCTTGCAAGGGTACCAGTCAGATCGGATTAGGGCCCACTCTGAGGATCTCACTTTAAATAATCATGTCTTTAAGACTTCATTTTCAAATAAACTTACATTCTGAGGTACTGGGAGTTATGAATTTAGCATTTGAATTTGGAGGGGCATATTCAGCCCGTAACTAATGTGATTCAGAGGTATCTAGTATTGGGAAGATGTGCAATCTCACATCATCGATAATCATAATAGTGCAGTTTATACATCCACCCAGTTTTGTTTGATAGAATACACTGTCCTTCAGGTGTAGAATATTTTGGGACAGGATTTCTTAAATATTAGTGCCTATCAGAACCACTTGTTGAAACACAGCCCCCTGACTCCACCTCCAGATTTACTAGGCCTGGGGCGGGACTGGAGAATTTACAATTTTTTGTCAACAAACATTTTTTAAAGATTAATAAAATAGACAATCATCTGTCAGGAGGGAAAAGAGATTATATACAAATAGATGATATTAAGGATGTGAATTGGGAACATAATTACATATGCATTTTACATTTAAAAGATAATAGGAAGTACTATGAACAATTTTATGTCAATGCATTTGAAAAGAGATAAATTTCAAATACATAAAAACATAGAAAGCTTACTTTGTGAAAAAAATATAAAGCAGTAATTAAAAATCTTTCCATGGAGAAATACCCAAACTTATGATGAGTCTTATCAGACATTTAAGGAATAGATGATTCATTCTTACATAAACTATTCCTGAAAAGATGTCTAACTAGCTCCTAGTTGAAGCTGGTGTGCTGTGTGTGTATAGAAGACATTTTAGTAGCACAAATGTAAGTCATGCACACTGATTCAAGTTATTTTGATGACTTTTTCTTGGATACTTCTTGAATTCATAGAGTACATTTATTGAAACAAAGTGAAAGCTTCAGAAAATTATTAGGAAAAGACTTTGCTGTGACATTCCTTTGGCTTTAACTAAGCAAATTAAATTCTTCTCAATAAGATCATCTTGGCTTTCTCTCTCATGACATCTAAATCCTTCTTTGTCTAAAAGCCACCTTGAAAATGTCTTAAATAAGTTATCAGTTTGAAAGGATTTTTTTTTTCTTTCTTACAATCTGGCTTCTCAAATACACTAGCTTCTTAATCTACGTATTAGTTGATAAGCTCTTGTTTGCTTTAGTGGTGTAAATCAGCATGCCATTTTGTCTGTTGCAGTTAAAAAGAATAGTAATTATTAAAACATTACTGCTGGAAAACATATTGTGTTTTGAGGACCCGGCACAGCTGGGATCTGCATACCACCTCAAGCACCAGATGCTTCATTTGCTGTCATTTGTTCAGAATTATTTACACACAGGGATGGCTGAGCAGCAGGGTGGGAAGGCGCCAAGCATTCTTATCATCTCACAACTTGTTGACTTTGTCTAGATAATACATTATTATGGATTAAAATAATATGTAAGGGAAAAATAAATATACACATAAAATTGTCTTCTTATCTAGTACACTTGAACTGGTTTTTACTCTTTTCCAAATAGGAGATGCTGTTTATTTATCCTATATTAGTCTAAAGATAAGTGCATATATTTTTTTGATTCTTAAAAACATTCCGAATGTCCACTATTCAGAAATGTATCCTCTTTTAATAACGTATCTTGGAGATCATTCCATAGCCATACACAAGGAGCTATTCCACGGACCTGTCATCATCCATTCAGCTAGTCCTTTCTTTGTCCATGGATATCAGCAGGTAAATGTTAACAGGTAAACTCCGTTGTATTGAACAGTCCCGTTTAACATAGTGTTAACATGTAGAATAAACTTCATGTAGATAATGCCCTGCGAATGTGATTAATTCTTAAAATATTCCTCATGTGACATGAAAGGAATATGCTGACTACCTTTATTTTTCTTTTCCATTTTGAATAATATTGTTTAAAATCTGTAGGGTACATTACTAAAGTGGAATTTATTAGGCAAAAATATAAGCTTTATATTTTTGTAGAAGTTGGCAAATTATCCTCACGGAGACTGGCTTATTTTATATAACCATGAGCAATGTGTAACAGTGCACACCTCGCCCCACTGTCCTGCCAAATGAGTTAGCAGACTTGGGTTTTTAACAATCTGTTGAGTGCGAAATTGGATGTCATAGTAACTTTACTTCCCATATCTCTTATTACGAGTGAAGTTGATTATTTTCTTCATATGTTTAAAAGTTTTTCAAGTGTTTTCTTCCCTGTGAATTGACCATTACACACATTGTCCGATTGGAGAAGGGAGGTTATTGCCTGTTCTGTTTATCACACTCATATCACGTAGACATTTTCATTTTTTAAAAAACAGTTTTCTCACAGTCTTTTCTTTTGTGATTTCATGAGTTACAAAAAAAGATTAAGTTTTTTCATATTACAGCCAAGTACATTTGTGGGACTAGCACTCTAGCTATGTAGATTAGTTCACTTATCTTTGCTTACATAGATAAGAAACTGTTTCTTACAAACGTTTCTTGCTAGGGACAGGCTGCTTGCGGGACATTTGCTGTTTGTGTGATTCTGGGTGCAGCCTCACCTGCTGTGCTTTGCTGAGCTGCAGTGGGTCCCAGAGGGTTTTTTCCTGACAACCTGACACCTTTCTCCCATCCAAAGTCCCATTGCAGATATGATTTTACTCCGAGGTGTGCACCCTCACCCTCAGAAAGTTACTTTTTGCTGAAATTTACTACCAATGACAGCATTTGCTTCCGAGTCCCTTTCCTTGCCTCCAGTCCCTTGCATGTTGAACATGGAAAGTACTGCGTTTCAGTCCTACAGTTTTTGAAAGACCTCACATATAATTTAGATTCTAGAGATTACATGTTGTCAGGGACTGAATATTAGCATTCCCCAAATTTGTTATGTTGAAGCCCTAACTCCCAGTGTGGCTGCATTTGTAGGTGGGGCCTCTAAGGAAGTAATTAGGGTTAAATGAGGTCCTGTGGATAGTGATCTGACAGGATTGCTGTCCTTATAAGAGAAATACTAGAGAGCTGTTCTTTTTCACTTTCTCACTCTCCTTTGCATGAACCAAGGAATACAAAAAGGTAAAACCCTAAAAGGAGAATATATGCATTTTGATATAGCTATTAGAGCAGTTGTGAAACAAAAGAACTATAGGGTCTCCTGACCCTCTTATTTGGATGTATGTTCTCACAGGTAAATTCACATGGTCCAGCTCTGCAGGCAGAGGTTTTACAATTGTTTGGTTGCCCTCCACCAAGGATAACAATACTAAATATACTTGAGAGATTATACAGGCCAGGCTGTTGGAGATATAACCCTATTTAATAGCCGTACCACTTGTATGGAACAGTGGTTATTACGCTCATTTCACATGTATGAACTCAGAGTTTAGCAGTTACTTTGGTTGGCCAGCTAACACACTTTACTACTGATGAGGGTCTGGGCCAAAACTGCAACTCTGCCCAGCCTAACTCCACAGGTTCCACACTGATGTTTCTCTCCCTCTCTTTCTCCTTCCCATCCCCTCTCTCCAAAAATAAATAAATACCCTGGCTGGTGTGGCTCAGTGGATTGAGCTCAGGTCTGTGAGCCAAAAGGTTGCTGGTTTGATTCCCAGTCAGGCCACATGCCTGGGTTGCAGGCCAGGTCCCCAGTAGAGGATCCATGAGAGGCAACCACACATTGATGTTTCTCTCCCTCTCTTTCTCCTTCCCTTCCCCTCTCTCTAAAAATAAATAAATAAAATCTTTTTTAAAAGTATCAATGTAGTTTTCTTCATTATCTGCTGTTTGTATTACATTGCTATTAATTATTATTTTTAATATTCAGGAACATATATGCACATTCTTTTTTATATATGGAAAGTACAACTAAAAGTCAAAGGAAGAAAGGGAGGTGTTTGTTTTGTTTCTTTGCTTTTTTCTTTGTACGCAGCTGTATTTTTTTATTTATTTTCTAATGATGAGCAGGTAACACTTTTATAATAAGAACAAATAATAAAATATAATAGTGTTCTCATGATAAAATATAGACCTAGGGAATATGTGTTTATTTGGAAAGTGGACATAAACACCTCGTAAATATTCCCAGTAAAGATAAACCTTTAGCTGGAAAGCTTTTATTTATTTTTTAAAGATTTTATTCATTTTTAGAGCAAGGGTGAGGGATCAAGAAAGAGAAGGAGAGAAACATCAGTATGTAGTTATCTCTCATGTGCCTCCAACTGGGGACCTGGCCTGCAACCCAGGCATGTGCCCTAGACTGGGAATTGAACTGGTGACCCCTTGGTTTACAGGCCAGCATTCAATCCACTGAATACCAGCCAGTACTGAAAAGCCTCTATTGTTATAAGACCATGAGGTAAAGAATGTATTAACAATGTGACCAATTCCCTTGGTAAACCGATATGCATGTTATCAAATATGCAACATAACAGTTTTGTTGCTTTATTTTCCCCATGATTCAACAAAGTTGTACTTTAGTGGCCAATAAGTCTTAACTAGAATGTCCACAGAGACTTTATTACAATCAGGAGAATCTTCCTTATCTTCAGTCTTTTGAATGATTATATTATATGAACATGTTACCAACTTTTACTCACTAATTGCTAAAAGCTATAGACTGGTATAAACAGGATAATGCAGTAACTGGAAACATGAACATCAACTTACAAATATACACTCAATGAGTTTTTTGATAGTAAAAACTCAAACTTTCTAAGCTCTCTCAAAAAATTGGATATTTAATATATCATTCTATTAATATGTCAAAATTTAATAACACTTTGAAACATATTAGTGTTAGATTTCCCCATGTGTCTGAGAGATGGATAGCAAAATAACTGAAGTCCCTCTACAATGTTTCTATAACTTTTGTATTTACCATAAATTGACAATCTACAACTTAAAATTCTGTGCTATTTGAATAACCAACCTTTGTAGAGATTTTTCCTAGAGTTTTTCCTAGTTTACAGGGATGGGAGAATCAGACTCATTTGCGCTTTAAGCTCCTTATCTGATTGAAGCTATTTGAAGACATTTAAATATGTATGACTTTCATTTTTCTAAGCCTATAGAAATGTAGATAATGATAATGTGTGAGGGAGAATTACATTTATTCTAAACTTTTGTATAGTTGATTATCATGGTGCATAAGGTTACTTTTGAATTTTAAGATAATACACTAATAAAGAAAACACAGTCCTTATTTTTATCTTTAGATTTTGTAGGTAGAAAAAAAGGCAATATGTAATAAAAATAAATGAGTAAATTTCTGAAATGAATTATCTATATAATAAAATATGCTAATACTATGTATTAACACATTTTAAGGGCATATTAATTAGAGTTCATACACACACATACACATTTTTGGCTCATATAACACTAACTACAATTTATGGGGTGGATACTACTACCATACAAATTTTACATCCATGCAACTGAAATTTTAAGATGTCAAGTAGCTTAACCTTAAGGATCCATGGTAAGGAGACAGAAGCAAAATGGTTCAAACCTACGTCTATTTAAGTCCAATTTTAGAGAAAGATATTGAACTCAAATAGAACTGGCCTTAAATCTCATCTCTCAGGAAAGCTATTTCAATGCTGTGAATTAGTATTTTTAAGTAGAAAAGGATCATAAAAGAATTTAAATAAAATAATGGTTTTAAGCATATAGCCCACTATACGGCATTTAGTCTATATGTTAAAAATGCTAATTTTTGCTAACCTCTATAAATACATATTAAGATACATTCAATATAAAAGATAGGGTGTGATATCTGGATCTTGTATAAATAAAATCACTGATTTAAATAACAGTGTAATTATTCTCCCTTAAAATACTTGGTTCTCTAGGTTTTTAATGGAAATCCACTTGCCTCCCCACCTCCACCATTGCACTTCATATTTCTTTTTTTAATTTAATTGAATTTATTGGAGCAACATCGATTAATAAAATTATATAGGTTTCAATTCTATAATTCTAGAAAAAAACATCTATACATTGTATTGTGTGTTCACCACCCAAATTCAAGTCTCCTTTCATCACCATTTATTCCCCTTTTACCTCTTCCATCGCCACCATCCCCCCTTCCCTCTGTTGTCTGTGTCTATGAGTTGTTGTTTGTTTTATTTTTGTTAATCCCTTCACCTTTTTTACCATCTCCCAACCCCCATCCCCTCTGACAGCTGTCAGTCTGTTTTCTCTCTCTGTGGGTCTGTTTCTGTACGATTTGTTTGTTTATTTTGCTCATTAGATTCCACACATAAATTAGATCTTTTGGTACCTTTCTCTGACTGGCTTATTTCTCTTAACATAATGTTCTTCATGTCCATCCATGTTCTTGCCAATCCTCTGCTTTTAATGCTAAATGTTGAATGTCCAGTAGTGGACCCCATGCCTGATAATACCCTTTTCTACTCAGTCTCTTGCAATGTGACTTTTTTATTCCAGGGATTTAACTCACTTCAGTATCATGCTTAATTTTCATGTGGTGACCCCAGTGCACAGACCTGTTGGACTGTCTTTATCATGTGATAGCATAGAATGATAATCTTAGCACTGATGCGTTGCCAGGTAGATGTAAAAGGCTTACAAGTTCATGTGAGCATTGACTACAATAGTAAGCATATGATTACAGTGTTGGAAAGTAAATTTGAACATAAATGGAAATATAAATTTTTATCAGTCATCAGATCATTTGTGTATATCCATATTTATCGATAGATAGATATAGGTATATATACAGATATATGCAGATATAGCTAGATGATGGATATATATATAAATATAGATATGTGTGCGTGCACACACACACACCATACATGCTTTTTGGTCTTTTGCCTTTTCTGTTCGGGACGTTTAATCAAATTTTCTCATTAATAAAATTTCAGAAGGGTAATATCTCAGAGTTAAATAATGTTATAGCTCCCACAGACTTATATGTTCTATGGAAAACTATCTATAACTATCTGTTTTAAATTCACAGTGGCTTTTACTCCATACTTCACATCAAAATTTGGCATATCAATAACATGCTAAAATTTAACACTTTCTTTTATTACAAATAGAAATCAAGATATGACATAGTTTAATTAAGCCAACAAGCTTCTATATAAAGAAACTAAAATTCCTCAGAGAGGGGGAACTATATTCCTTCTTTTTATATGAGAAGATACGCTAGTTTGCTGTAGAAGTGGTTGAAGGGAATATACCATGGGAGATCCAAATTTGTTTAATTCCATTGTAGGTTTATTATAGCCACCATGAAGTAACATTTTAGGTATGCATCAAATTGGAGCATTAATATAGTTACTTTCTAAAATGTATATTTTTGAAAATCTTTTAAACGTATGGAAACATTTTTTAATTACACATATATTGTACATTATAGGAATAGAAAACCAGAGCTCTAAGGAAATGCATACAGGTATTACACATTCATTATCAAGACATTATGCAAATCCTTTGTTTTTTAGTGATTAGTTGTGATATTTTTTTAGGCAATGCAAAATCTAGATTATAATTAAAATATGTTTATATTCAGACCATGCAAAATACTTTTAATCCACTCAAATTATGTATATAATACAATATTTCATGTAAAGAGGATGCTGTTCTTACTTTTAAGAGACATACATTGCTTTTCTTTCCCCAGCAATAGTGGTAGGTTCCACCGGAATCATCCAGGTCTCCTTGACTGTGTCTATAACCCTTACTAATTCTCGCAGAGATGCCATGGGGTTATTAGACCTATTTTATGTATGAGGAAGTTTGGCTAAGGTCACATGACTAGTTAATGGGACACTAAGACATGATAAAAGCACAAACTTGGTTTTGTTTATTCACTTAACTTATTGTAAGCATAAGCTTGCGTTATCATTAAGATAACAGAGATTGAACTCAAATTCTGGAAGGAGGTTGCCTTCTAGTTTGGAAGACATACAAAGAATTGTGATGTGATAGTCATATGATAAATATGATATGAGGGAAAAACTTTCCTTTGTCATTTTATTCTTGACTGTGGCTCCTGTCATAAAACAGATTAACAAGGAACAAAGCATATAAGCTTATTTAATATATTTTTACGTGTCTCAGGAGCGAACCCTCATAAGGAAATAAAGACCCAAAAATACAGTTAAAGACAGACACTTGTGAGTTGGACCAGACAGTAGTAAACTGACAAAGCAAAAGGTTTGGGTTAGCTACTTAAGTCGGTAAAGAAATGATTAGAAGGATAGGAGTTAGACTAGTAATGTTTCTTTGTGCAGATTTCTTTTGGCCTTTACCATTGTCGGTGAAAGAATGTTTCTTCCCTCTTGCATAAGGCAAACCTCTTTTATATGGGAGTTTTAACTCCTAATTTTAGGAAGATCAGAGTGACTTTTTTCACCTGGTGTTTTTTAAGCGCTTTTAACTTAAATAATATATATGCCAAAGCAGCGTATTCTGAGATGGCATATTCAGAAGTCCTTCCTGACAATGGGAGAACAGGAGACTTTGGGGATAGAGAGTGTGGGTAGATTCTGAGGTCTTGCTGGGGAGACTGGTGACTTTTTGATCATTAAAACAGAGAAGTAGGCTTTGTACTTAGAAGGAAAAGCTTATATAAAGGCATAAAGGCTAGCAAGAGCAGAGCAAAGCCAGGAGGCCGTGAGCATGGGAAAATCTGAGCAGGTCATGATGTGTCCTAGAAGAGGGACGTGGAAAAGTACCAAATATTGAAAAGCCATGAATTTCATGCAAAAGGTTTTTTTTAAAAAATATATTTATTTATTTATTTACTTAATTTTTTTTTTTTTTTTTTAGTCTATCCTGGAGATTCTGTCAAGACATTGAGGAATTTCAAGCAGGGGGCTGTTATGTGTAGCCAGAGGGCATATGTCAAAGGGAAAGGCATAGAAGGAGACCTTGGAACAAGTATCATAGCTTCCATCCGCATCGCATACTGTGTGCGCTGCCAATGACACAAATATAAGCATAAGGTATGACTTCTGACTTCAGCGGAAAAATAGAAAAAAGCAAGATGTGCACATTTTAGTATTTGCGGTGAAAGTTGCAGAGAAGACTATCAGCAAAAAATAAGTTCTCTGGAATTTAAAATAGAGTGCCACCCACCATCTCCCCAAGTTTTACACTCCGATTTCCTTTCCTCTTTCCTTCCCCTGTCATTCATTTCCCTAACCCTACCTCGATAAATCCAAAACCCTGGAGAATGTACTGTTTCAGCTCCATGGTTATTAAATTAAGATTAGGTTCAGCTCTGAGTAAACAGAAACATAAAATGACTGTGGCTTTAAAAAGACTGGAATATGTTTTCTCGTAACTGAACTGAGAAGAAGGCAGCCCAGGGCTTGTCTGGCAGGGCTCCCAGGTCCCCCGGGGATAAAGTTGCTTGCATCCTCTGTCTCCAGGCTGTGATATCAATCTCATGGTCCAAAAGGGAGCTCCAGCCATACACTGAGGATTCATTTGGCAAGATGGAGGAAGGGGGAAGACTAGAAAAGATACATGTCAATGGTCTTCTAGGGAATTTCCTGGAGAGTTAACAGACAGCACTTCTGCTTGTATGTCATTTGTTAGAACTTAGTAATTGGGCAATACTAGCTACAAGTGAGGCTAGGAAATGTGGTCTTTATTCTGGAGAAGTGGAGTGCAAGGACTCAGGTTTGGCAAGAGGCACAGGGTGTTCAGTGACAGAAACCAGCTAGTGAGGACTGTAGGAGTCTCTACACCAGTAGTATTTGTTTAGTATTTTTTGATATTTTAAATCAAACCAAATAACCATTTTAAATTTTATTTGATGAGATCTTACACATGAAATGAATATATGTGTTTATGCTTTACTTATGTTATATATTTTTATTTGTTTTTATTTATTGATGAGAGAGAGAGAGAGCACTGATTAGTTATTTCATTTACTTATGCATTTATTGGTGCTTCTTGTAGATGCCCTGACCCCAGAATGAACCCGGAACTTGGCACATTGGGATGATGCTCTAACCAACGGAGCCACCCTGCAGGGTGCTTATGTTATATTTCAACAAAAATATAAGCAAAACATAAAAATAGTGTTATAGGTGGAAATAATTCCGGAATACATGAAGAAATTAAAAATGTCTATTTGTCACTCTGACATACACAGATAAGAAAACATTGCATTTGGTACTGTCATTTTCTTTTTCTGTATTTGTTTTCTAATGTTTTGAATGCTGTCCACTAGACATTATGGAGATTGGAATCTGCAACATGAAAATTGAAAGTAATACTACTATTAACAGCCAAATTGATCAAGATTGTGATGATCATCTTGTATTTGAATATACCACCATCAGGACATTGCTCTTCCTATTTATCTGCATAACTTTAGAGACATATAAAATATTAAAATAAAACTCAACCTTATTAAATATATTTTAATTATATATTTGAATAATAGTGGAGTATATATTGAGACAAAATAGTGACATTGTGAATGTTCAGTTTTATTTTTACATATTTTACTCAACATAGCAGGAGTGTTCATACACATGTTTGACGCTCTACATAGTAAATCAGAGATGACTCATAATGCTGCAGAATGTATGCTATTGCCAAGTTGAATAATGCATATCTGCTCAATTAAATGGCATCCTTAATTTCTGATTTTCTCTGTTGAAAAATCTTTTTGAAAAAGCAAGATTTTATTGGTAAAATGTAACTTCATTTTTCAGTATTTATGTTTCTTTGATTTTGACAGTCTTTTAAGTGAAAAACAATGTATAATGTTAACCAAATCAAAGAATACTTTAAAAACAGTTTTTCTGTAACACATTCTTACAATTGAGTATTCGAAGTTGCAACTTGGTGTTTTCAACACCACTCTTGTTGCAGAAACACTGAATTAATTTTTCTGTTTCCCATTTATTTAATACTACATTCAACAACTGTTTACTCAGTGACTGCAACAGGAAAGGTACTTTACTAGCCAATATAGGAGATGGACAATACTTAGGCTTGGTGTGAGAAGTCTAAAAACGATGACACAAAGAATACATTAAATAGTACCTATGTAGATAATTAGAATGCTGGTCTGCAGTATAGATGAAGAATTTAATAAATTCTATGGTAATTTAGAGGAACAAGCAGTCACATTGCACAATTTTATCCAGAATTTTAAATGAAGGATTTAAGATTTTGCCTTACTTTCAAGCTAATCACTTAGGCTGCTACAGATGAATAGGTGCTGGCAGAGAATATGAGACTCTGGAATAGAGACAAAAGACCTTCTTACCCTTCACACTGTAAGTTTCCCAGTCCCCTGGGGAACTCAAAGGAGCCCAGGGACAGGCCACACACAGTACATGCGGGTCCCAGTAAGGAATGCTGAATTTTGGAATGCCCAATTTTATATGGGGTCTGCTAGCACATTTCTCTGACCTTTGCTGTAGAAGAAGATAGTATCCTGTCCAGAAACAAATCTGTTCTCTGCCTTCAAGGCTGGTTCTATCTTTCTTCAAAGACTTTTTGCCCTCCACGTATCCATGAAAAGTTTGCATGACGCACAGCTGTCAATAGCTCTTGCCTAGATGTGAAGAACACGAAATACCCAGAGAATTGGGTCTAAAACATAGTAGTCTTTGTGGAGAAATGCCCTTGAGTCTAAGTCTCAGATGATAGATGTTACCAGATAGAGTTGGACAGTAAGGCTCTCAAGAAAAAAAGAACTGAATAAACCATTCAAGGAGCAATACCTGTACCCATGCAATGTTCTCATCACTGTCCTCATGAAAGTTAACTGCTTATTTCCAACAGAAAAACATAATATGCAAAAGTTAATGCTTTCTAATTAATTTGGTATTATTGATGTATTTCATTACATCTATATCTCTATCTATATATATCAAATGCAATTACTATGTCCAAATCTTTGTGCTGTAGGAATGTCCTGAAATTATTACATTGGAAGTAAAAATACTGATTTGGGAATCAACCTGGGAATAAAATTGCAATAAAATTACAACTGCATATGGTTTATGAGTACTTGGATTTTGACTATAAGCTAGAGCTATTTAATCTAATTGAAACCGATAGAGAACAGTATAATTAATTATTAAACATGTAAATTATCAATTGAGAGAAAAAACAAAGTTATGAAGAAAATATTTAATGTAAAGGGTTAAAGACAAGAAGGTAAAACAAAAAATTCAGAAGTCAAGATCATTGGAAATTGAACGAGAACTAGACTTAGAACAAGAGAATGACTGATGTTGCTGATCACTGGACCCGAACCTGGCGGAGACCATGGATTCTGGGTCAGACGATACCTGAGAATGCCTCTTACAAGCAATGGGAGTTTTGCTTCTAATCCCCAACCCACAGCATAACTTGAAAGTTTTAGAACACATATCCTGAATGTAAGTAAATACATACATGCATACATACTTACATATATACAAACATACAGATACATCATAAATACTTATTTATTAAATGAAAAAAATTGGCTTCTGTTAAAGCTTTGTAACTTTCACCTTATACAAGTACTCTAGAATTCAAACGCAATTTAAAATTTTTTATATTTAAATCTACCTGACTGTACGATGGATTTTAATAATTCATCATGGAAAAGTTAAGTTTCATTGTTTCCATGATGAGTCATCTCATGGAGAATAGCCTTCTCACCTGATGGATTTGCACATTTGACAGTTGTGCATTAAGCAACATGATTCCACTGACATATACTTCTCCGTACAAGATATCCTTATATATCTCACGATGAAACTAATTAAAAAAATATGGACTTTCCATCATACGCTATTTTCTTTTGACATTTTTCTGTTTAAACTAAGCTTGTTGTATGCAAAGTCAGATAAATTCCTACCAATAATGTATAATGCTGGAGTGGAGAAATTGGTGACAATTATAACTCTGGGCTTCTTACATATGTAAAATAATATGGCACCCCACACATCTGGAAAATGGAACAACACTTCATGAAGTAAACATGTTAAAGCAGTTTTAACAACGTTAGTTTCAAAACAATAAAAGAAGCAAGGGAAACTTCTTTTTTCACATCATAATTACAATGCAAAAGGTTACACAGGGGCGTGGGAGGAGGAGAGAGGGGGAAAAGGTACAGAGAATGAGTAGCATAGATAATGGGGAAAAAATAGGGGGAGGGCAAGAATAGTATGGGAAATGTAGAAGCTAGAAAACTTATGACCCATGGACATGAACTAAAGGGGGGAATGTGGGTGGGAGAGGGTGGGTAGGGTGGAGGGGAATGATGGGGGAGAAATGGGACAACTGTAATAGCATAATCAATAAAATATATTTAAAAAAAAAAGATAAAGAAGGCATCGTAAAAGCAGCAAGAGGAAAGGAGACAGTTACTACCAGGGAGTTCCCATAAGACTGTCAGCTGATTTCTCAAAAGAAACCTTGCCAGTAAGAGGGACTGGCAAGAAGTATTCAAAGTGATGAAAAGCAAGGACCTACATCCAAGATTACTCTATCCAGCAAAGCTATCATTTAGAATCAAAGGGCAGGTAAAGTGCTTCCCAAACAAGGTAAAGCTAAAGGTGTTCATCATCACCAAGACCTTATTACATGAAATGTTAAAGGGATTTACCCAAGAAAAAGAAGGAGGTCAAAACTATGAACGGTAAACTGACAACAAACTCACAACTATCAAAAACTGAATCTAAAAACAAACAAACAGATAAGCAAACAACTAGAACAGGAACAGAATCATAAATATGGAGACCGTGTGGAGGGTTATCAGTGGAGAGGGTAAAAGGGGAGAATGAGGGAAAAGGTACAAGGGAAAAGAAACAGAATTGGTAGGTACAAAAGACGGGGAGGTTAAGAATAGTAAGGGAAATGGAGAAGCCAAAGATCTTATATGTACGACCCATGGACATGAACTAAGGAGGGTATTGCTGGAGAGAATGGGGTTATCAGCTGGAGGAGGGAAAGGGGAGATACAGAACCACTACAATAGTATAATCAATAAAATATACTTAATTAAAATAACTTAAAAAAAAGCAAACATAAGGCCTTCTTAGACCTCTTCAGAGTCACAAGTGTATAAACTAAGAACACATTGGTAAGAACATTGAGTCAGAGGACCGAGTCACAAGCAACACCTTTGGGGTAAACTTGAGAGTCCTTTTCTTTGACAGTCGTGTTTCTTCAGTGCTCCCTAACAGAATCACTGTACTGAGTGGCCAATGGTTCATCTTGGGAGCTGTGAGTAACTCAGTGTAAGAAAAGTCATTTGAAAATGAAGAATATTTATTAAATCATAAATTCAAAGAATTAGCTGAACATAATGATAATTCAAAAAAATGCATTCATAAATGAGAAATGTAAAGTCCAGAGAATAAAATGCTCATAAAATATGATAGGTGATAGTTTTCTATAAAATGGATGCTGGAGGTCATGTTTCTTGACTCAGAACAGTGTGACTAATTCTACTGCAGAGGGAACAGTTACAGAAGTAAGAGGACTAATCTCTGGCAGCAGTGTGACATCACTGAGATTCAGTACTGACCAGATGTGAGAGGTCTGCATTGCACATTATTAGAAGTAATGCATTATTTGGAAATACTTTTTTTTGGTATATCATGACAATATGGTTTTGACAGACAAGGTTCTTGTTTTCAAACAACAAAAGTCAACTTGGTCATCGAATGCAGCAAATACATTTATTGGAACAATACTGTGTAGCCATCAAAATTGGTGAGGGTCCTCAAGAATTAGGTTTGTTAGGAAGTAGAAACCAATAGAACTGAGACAGTATCAAACAATATCAAGTACTCACCACTGAATCTGCAGCTAGAATGACTTAATTTTTGCACCTGCCATTGGACCCTGTTCTTATAGGGGCCGACTGACCACTGCTACATCTGGGACTGTTGCTACATTGAGACTGTTACCGCTGCTCTGAAACACTTCTCTACTTCCATCCATCTTCTGCACCAGGGTTAGGAGCATGGGATTAACGTGTATGTCACTGGGGCAACTTCTAACTAAAATGTTGGAAGAAGAATGTATCTGGCCCCTTCGTGTTCAGAGGTGAAAGTGAGGCCACTGGTCATCAGAATTCACATACTGGAGTGCCCCATGAAACAGGAAGGGTGTTTAAATGCTGCTTAGTCAAAAAATGACAAAAGTCTACAATATATTTTTATTATGTAGTCTCAATCAATGGTTTTATTATTTTCATTTTAATTCTTTTTAACCTATGAAGGGATAGATTTCCTGAAGTAGAGCAGAAATTTTCCTATGTGGAGTCCATCTTCTCATGATTTAGTAAATGAAATTACTTTAAAAAGTACAGTAGCGATGTTTATATTTGTTCTTTTATGCCACAGAGCTTTATTTATCATTTTTCATAATTGTCATAATAAAGATTCATAAACATGAGATGTATACACAGATTATAGTGCAATAATGTGTGTTTGGAATGCATATGATATCATTATTGTAAAGAAAACACTCATTCTGCATGTCTGGGATGTATTGTAAAAGCCACTTTCTTCACCTTCCACTCGTGAATTATGCTTTGCTAAACAACTTAGCATAAAAAGCAAAGATGCTACTTTCATTTAACAATCACACAGAGTGGTGTGAAAGTATTAAGATAACACCTTCTACATATTCATCGACTTTACTTCTGAGAAGAAAGGCTAGTTAAAGTTTTTTAGTTTGAGATTTGTGACTTCAAAGTTAAGGATATTTTGACAAGTGAGAAATTAAACTTTTGTATAAAATCATCCAAAAATGTATTAGATAAACTGGAAAACATATTAAAAATTACATACAAATTTTGGTAAATGAGAAGATTGAGGCTTGAAGAAATTAGATGATTCACATAAGTACATACAGTAATTAAATTGTCGAAAAAGGAAGGAGGAGAAAAAGGGGAAGTTTGGGGAGTTTTAAGTCATTTTAATTTAAGTCAGTCAAATATGTATCTATGCTTTAAAAATATTATTATTAGTTCTAATTTATTGGGAGACATATTGATAGAAAAAAATGCCTTCCTTTGGGTCTCATGTAATTTTTGTTTTCATTTCCTACTCAGTATAAACCCTTTTATCAATTGTATTAAAGAAATATATTATCCCTGATTATTTATATTCAATTTTTGAAATATATTGTCATGTCAACCACATTGTAACTCATTTAGAGCCACACACTCTAGTTTGTTCTGATTTACAGGGTGAGTTTAATGGAATGAGAAAGTGATTCATCCAGTATTTTTGCAGGATAGGGTTACTATAATTTTGAGTCAGTATGATTTTTCTAAATGTGTATTAAAATATACACATGTAAAAAGAGAAAAAAGCACAAAGTTTTATGTTTTCCATAAGCTAATTGAGTCAACTTTTTCTCTTCCAAATCCTGCTTTTTTGTCTACCAGAAATCTCTCTTAAGTTTTACTTTATTATCCAATTGTACTATAACCTAAGTCCAAGGCTCCAATATTTTATTTGAAAATCAAAACACTTTTCCCTTCTTTTTGCCACCATTCTTTTCTTCCCTACACCTGTCTTCACAAGGCTGCTAGAATTATGTGCGGGGTCATCCCCACGCTTGAGTATCTGCCTTTCCTCTGTGGGAAGCCTGAGCCATAGAGTATTGCCTATAAACATCCCTACAAGCTACGATTGAGTCAATTGATATCCTCACTCAAAATTCATTGTGCCAATCAGATCTGTGAGCATAGAGTAACTTTCAGTTTCATACATTTTCCCAGCCATCTTGTTGTCTGTTTTTTTTTTCTTTTACTTACCAAACAGCTTAAGTACTTACTTGATTGTTGTGATGGTCTATGACAGTTTTTCAATTCTAAGGAAGTATTTTGTTGAAGTTCAGTGAATCACATGTAGTAGGTAATTAATGTGCAGTCAGTTTTTACTACATCTAACAAAAATAAGTAAGTGCACCCCCCCCCCCCAAATCTTGCACTTAGCATGAAGTTCCTAATAGATCACACATTGTAAGTAGTCATACTACACTCAGGCATGTGCACGTACTCACTGTCACTGTTTGGACATGTAAACATCCCTTCGTGCTGCATTTCTGTTGTTTCGAGGAATATGTAGATATCCTCATTGTACACTTACCCTCAATGCATATTGAAAGTTAGCAGTACAGACAGGGAAGTCCATCTAAAAGCGTGTGCAGTGTACAGGCGTATGCATCATTATGTGCATGTATTTCCAAAAGAATTTGCACACATTCTTTGCCTATCAGCATCACACTACAAAATAGTTCAATTTACATTCAGAGCAAATACTTAAAACTATTATGTTTTGTTATGTATATAATTTTCTCTCTTTCCATTAGGTAGAAAATGGTTGCCTGTGTTCACCTACTGTGAAGACTTAGAATCAGACAACTACAGTTTTGAATCTCTAAAGTGTTTCAGGATGTAAATGCAGTCTGACCTTTCCCTGATGGACAGTTAAATCATGGACATGCTAAACAATTTTCTTTGGACTGCCCTTCCAAACCATGCTTTGGCTTCTGTCTTGAATGCTCACTAAGCGTTTGTAGCTGACAAGGAAAAGAAAGAAAACTGTGAACTGAAAAGTTATCTTACAATGAAAATTACGAGCACATCTTGCATCTGTCCAGTCCTCGTGTGTCTCTGTTTTGTGCAGAGGTGTTATGGAACTGCTCACCACAGCTCCGTCAAGGTGACCAGAAACCAAACCAAACACATTGAAGGAGAAACCGAAGTCCACCATCGTCCCAAAAGGGGATGGGTTTGGAATCAGTTCTTTGTTTTAGAAGAACATATGGGACCAGATCCACAATACGTTGGAAAGGTAAGGTTTTGTTGATTGGCTTTTATCCTGTTTTGGGAAATTGTGGGATGAGATGAGGGTGAAGTGGGAGTTGGATTTGAACGCTAAGAGACATGAATGGTAAGAAATTATGTTATGTAAGTTAATAGGTACACTAATCACTTCAAAACAATGATTGTAAAAAATCACTTATACCAATTATGTCACATCCCTAAACATTGGTCCGTACATAGTAGCTGGAATGCTCTTTATCAACATATTACTTTTTCTGTTCTCATACGTAAAATGAAAACACTTCATTGAACACACAATTAAGTAATTTTATCTTTATTACCATAAAGGCATGTTGAAATTCATGATGTCATTTATTGGTACATTCATATCTGCAATTTTTAATCTTTGTTAATGCATATGAAGCTAAAAAGATATTATATCATGACATTTAATACATTTTCATTGATTTTTACATAGATTATATTTGAAATTATCAGTCTTTAAAGTACATGGATATTTTTCCAACCTTTCAAATTAATTTCCATAAATTGTTGATATATTTTCAATATAGATTAAATATACATGGATGTACAGGTGTTGTTAAATTCCAAAAGGAAAGTTGATAAAACGATCAGTAAATTTACATAAACTTTTCTTTCTCTCAAATCCACAAACAAGACAACTTAGTGGCTTACGAAACCCTTTAGGAAATTGTGTGTTCAGTAAATGAAATAGTTTAAGTATGTGTCACCTAGGTTCTAGGGCGAAGAATTGGGTGGAAAGTGGAGAAGCCTCCTGATGAATTAGTGACATATCCTGGGAAGTGGCAACACTTAGTGCAATCCCTGAGAGAGACAGCAAGCACAGAGGTAGAATCTCCACGGCGGTGGTGCAATGGCTTCCATCGCCCTACTTGACTATTTATTTTCACTTTGGCAGTGTTAGTACTAAAAAAAAAAAAAAAAAGTACTCAATCCAAGCCATGGCGCTTCCCTAACGTGTAGGCAGTGCAAAATCACAGGCCATCTGTTCCACCTCCCATCCGACAGGGACCCAGCTGCAGCTGCATTTTCCATACAAGGCAGGATCTACGGAGTCAGAACATGAACACAAAAGAAGACCTGAAACAATGCTATCATTTTCTTATACACATTGGAAAATGAGACCAAAACCACTCAGTTTTATCCCATATGTTGTTTTTCCTACAAAATATTCCATGAAGTAAATGGAAACAAAGGTGTAAAATAAAAGCATACCATGTTGAATTATTAGAAAGTCATTTTTGTTATGAACTTCAAAGTCTTTTTTCTATAATTCTTAAAAAGGAGGGGGAAAGAATATATATATTTTTTCCCTTTAGGAGTATACCAAAAGAAAAAAAAAACATTGTTAAAATATTTTGTTATGCATACTACTTACCATTTGACTTAACTAAAAAGTAAAATTTGCTAGAAAGAGAAAGAGAAAAATCAGACAACTTTGCATTTTCTCCTGAGTCACTTAATTTTAGTAAATGAAAAAGCCTCAAGAGGTAGACCAGGATGGAGAGATCTTTCTGAGCTTGGGTGCCAATGAACATATGGTTGAGAGCTTGTTCCCCATCAGGAAGTATTGCAGGTCTGTGACATTATTCAGGTTACAAGAGGTTCTGTAGAAATTGCTATCTGTTCTACTGTTTGTAGTATTGACAGACAGATATAAAAGGTCCAGCCCGATCCCCTTATATCCTATCCAACCTGAGACCCTCAGTCATGCTCTATTCTCATCTGTCTTTATGTGAAAATCAAACTTAATCGTATGCATTTTTCCCTCACCTGTCAACACCAAACATACACAAGTATGTACACACATACATCCTGTGGTAATTCAGAAAAGCCTGCAAAGTCCAATAATTCATATATGAATAAAATAATGTGCTTTTGTCCCATTACTTTATGTGTTAAAGAAGTGAATTTATATCTACAACTCATAAATACTCTCATAAAGACCAAGCATGTATTTTCAAAGTGCTCTTAAATAAAACATGGAATTATTAAAATTACTATGAACATGAAAAAGGACACCTCCAGAGAACTAAAAATTATCTCTTTTCCCCTCTCTGTGACAAAAATACCAGCAGGAATTTGGTCAACAGAAACAAAATAATAATCATATAATACAGTTTTGCTATTGAAATAATATTTTTATAGTTTCATTATATAAGCTTGTTTCAAAGTAACCTTCAGTTCTTGGTTGTAATTATTTTTGATGTGTAGTTATAGTTCATATTATAAAACATTTACTAGACTTTTGATAAAAACTTAAGCCTAAGTGTTTTGAGACAGATCGACGTCTCATATTCCTTATAATAAGTTTCTTAGACTTTTTTTAGTCAATAACTGGATTTATAAGGGGGGAATTTATTTTGTTGACATTGGTCAAATATTGTTATTCACTACTATTTATATGTGGCTGAGGCTGTAATCATAAGGCCATTTCTAATAGTAAATAGTATAATTGTACATATACATATACATGGGTAATATGTATCAATTATACATAAATATATATAATACAATATTTACACATATAATTACACATGTATCTATTACACAAAATATGTACACACATACATATATAAGTACACATAGACATTTGCATGTGTATTTGATAATTCATAATTTTTTCCAGAATATAATGTCATGAGTGATCAAATACCAAAAATGACATATGAATATATCTCATAAATTTGAGTTCATAGATTTGTTAGAGATATTTTAAAATTATTGAGCAACTAAGGGAATGAAGATGTAACAGCAGATTACTAACCTTTTACCCCTGGAACAAATTTGATGGTGATGTCGCTATTATTTTAAGGCAAACAGGTTCCCTCTTTTCTAAGTGTCATGTAAAAGCAACATAGACCATCTAGGCTATTGTTTATTTTTCAAAGGTAAAACAATGCTGAATAAATCCCATTATAATGAAGAATATAATTGACGTAAGATGTTGCACTTGACCTGAAAAGAATACCATGCATCACACCTAACATGGGGGTAGACTCCTGCCTCCGTGAGATAATGCTGACCCATGAGGAAAGAGCTGGGTTTCAGTTTCGCCTTCTCTGCGTGTTATCTGTATTAAAACTAGCAAGTCTATTCATTTTTCTGCTTTCTGTTTCCTTACGCATAAAACTAAGAAACAGTGTTTGATGTTTTTATTATTAATTCAACTATATGAAAAGTTTGGTGGTGGTTTAGATCATGGGTCATTTAAACTACAGTTTGTGTGCCTAATTCAACCAGCTGTGTGTTTTGGCTTTACCTGCATATTAAAAAAAGTTTTGTTTTGTTTTTAGATTGTTGAAATATTTTTAAAGTAATATTTTATAACACTCAGAAATTACAGGAAATCCAATTGTTTGCATAAATAATGATTTATTAGAATACAGTCACACTCATGCATTTATGTGTTGTATATGGCATTTTTTAAGTTACAGTGGCAGAAATGAGTAGTGTCAAGAGAGAATAAGGTCTGCAACATCTACACTACTTACTAAGGGTCATTTACAGGACATATTTGTAGCCTCTGGTTAAGATGTCTTCCTTACCTAACTACCTAACATACTGTGAATGCTTTCAAAGCAGGTTTGGGGACTACTGTATCATCTTTACTCACACAGTATCTCTGTATCTATTGTAATGATCAAATACAACAATTCATGGGGAAGTACTCCATACACTATCTCCATACATTATCACCATTTGTAGTGGTTTTGATAATTATGGGAAATTATTGAAACAAAAATATCTCCCATCAATCATTTCTTTTATGGAGGAAGTAATTTCTTGGAGGCCTTTACTTCACCAGTTTCACTGGTGTAACCCTCCCCAATAGTCATTTCAATGAATGTTCATTAATTCTTGTGTTTTGATTTTATTATTGTTGGTTTTGTTACATTACATGCAAAAGTGTAATGACTGTCCTGGTACACATATGATTCCGCATACAGGCATATCTGTGGGAAAAACTTCCAGAAATGATATTTTTTTCAAAGAACTGTAAATATATAATTTTAGTAGATATTACTAGATTTCCTCCATAGTTGTTACAGGATATTGCACCCCTCTCAATGATGTGTTAGAGAGATTATTTCTCTACAACAATGACAACAGATGGGATTGTAAAACATAGTCAGTGAAAAATGGCATCTCTGTGTAATTTGCTGTACATTTCTCTTACTGTGAGTAAAACTGATAATTGTTTAATATTTTGGAGTCTATGAATATTTCTTTTTTACTGACTTTTCATGGCCCTTGATTCTATATTATTTTTAACAGGTTTTATTTATTTATTTATTTTTGGAGAGAGGTGAAGGTAGGAAGAAAGAGAAACATCAATGTGTAGTTGCCTCTCATGTGGCCCCCACTGGGGACCTGGCTCACAACCCAGGCATGTGCCCTGACTGGGAATTGAACCTGATATCCTTTGGTTCACTGCCTGAGCTCAATGCACTGAGCTACACCAGCTAGGGCTGATTTTATATTCTTTTGTTAGCTTCTTGAACTTAACTATTTGTTATTTATATAATAGGTTGCAATAATTCTTTGCCAGTAACATAAATTACCAATAATTTTTTATAATTATGATTTGTTTTCTAATTTATGATTTTTACTGTATTCATAATTGGTAAATTTTAACTAAGGGTATGCATTGGAAATATGTCTATTAATATACAACTATGGCAATAAGGTTCATATACTTCAAGTAGTAAATGTGATTAGCTAAATGTTGTGCTCCATATATATTTAGTATTATCATATTAAAAACATTATAAGTGACTTCTTTAACTGGCTAAGCATTCTCATATAAGAAATAAAGGTGTGTTTTTATTAAAAATGGGTACTGTACCTTATCAAATGCTTTTCCTGCATCTATTAATAAGATCATGTGATTTTTGTCCTTCCTTTTGTTTATATGATGCATTACATTTGGTGATTTGTGAATGTAGTGCTATCCTTGCAACCCTGGGATGAATCCCACTTGATCATGGTATATGATGTTTTTAACGTATTGCTGGATATGGTTTACCAATATTTTTTGAGGATTTTATCATCTATGTTCATCAGAGATATTGTACATTGTTGGTGGAAACGCAGACAGGTACAGCCACTGTGGAAAACAGTATGGAATTTTCTCAGCAAAGTAAAAATGGAACTGCCTTTTGACCTGGCAATTCCACTGCTGGAATTAAACCCTAAGAACCCTGAAACACCAATCCAAAAGAACCTGTGCACCCTAATGTTCATAGCAGCACAATTTACAACAGCCAAGTGCTAGAAGCAACCTAGGTGCCCATCAGTAAATGAGTGAATCAAAAAACTATGGTACATTTACACAGTGGAATACTATGCAGCAGAAAGAAAGAAGGAGCTCCTACCCTTCACCACAGCATGGATGGATCTGGAGAGCATTATGCTAAGTAAAATAAGCCAGGAGGTGAAAGACAAAACCATATGATCTCACCTATAAGTGGAACCTAATCAACAAAACAAATAAGTAAGCAAAATGTAACCAGAAACATTTAAATAAAGAACAAAGTGACAGTAACCGGAGGGGACTGAGGATGGGGATAATGGGGAAAAGAGGGCAAGGGTCATCAAGAAACATACATAGAGGACCCATGGACAAAACCAAAGGCAGGTAGGATTGAGGATGGGAGGTGGAGGTGGATGGGGTGGGTGGGGCAGTGGCAGGAGAAGTGGTGGCAGGAAAATGGAGACATTTGTACTTGAACAATAATTAAAAATAAATAAATAAACAAACACATACATACATACATACATCAGTCATGAGTTTCTCAAAACAAACAAATAAAGAAGAAATAAAGGAAACTGTTTATTCCAGGATATCTGTAAATGGATGTTGTTCACATTGCATTATTTGATACTTAAAGAGAACGTAAAAAACGTAATCAACAAGAGGTAAGAGATAAAAAATGTGTTTATACTTAGCAGTGTGTTTTGGAGTAAGATATGTAACCTATTAAGAATATTATGCTAGGGTTAAGGCTGCATTGACAATAAATATATAGCTGATAATAAAAACTAATAAAACCTTTGACATTTTCAGGACAAAATATGTATTCTCTATTTTCACTTTCCTGCATTTATGGTCTATCTGCTGGTAACTGAATTTTTTTCAATATAAACCATAACATGTGGAAGATACTGCTTATATTTATTACAAATTTAGATATAAAATTCTACTACTCTCCCTCACTTCCCTACCTACATAGGAGATAAGTGCAGACTCTACAGGATTATTCAAAATTTACTTTACTGAAAAACAGCAAATATAAGGAGGGTAAGCAAGAAATTCTGGCAGTAAAAAGGAACTAAGAAAAAATCATCTCACCAAATCCCGCAAGTAATAAGAAGCAACGATGCTTGAAACAGTTAAGTGACCTCTTCATGGGAAGAGAGATTAGTCACAGCACTGCCAAGGAACAAATTGTAACACAGCCGATTCTTCGGTGAAAATTAGTTATTAATACATAGTGCATGAAATCCCTCTTTCCTCATCATTATTACTGCCAGTATTGCATATTTTTCTTTCTTTAAAAGAAAAACTTCAAATATCTTTTAATACGGAGTACTATAGTTTCAAACTAAATAAACTATTTTGAGATAAAGAGAGAATGTGTTATGTAAAAAGGAATGGCAAGGTTCAGGTTTTTCAGAAATAATTATAGCATGGACTCTGAATTGAAAATTAAATGTGCAGCAAAAAAAGGCCCAATTGTCATTTAATATTGTTAAGATGATAATTTATGAACATCTTTATCATAACTTCCTTATAATGCAAAACTTCCTGTATCAAAACATGACATTTAAATTTTATAAGGATGACAGTGTGATGACATGATATCACATGAAATTAACTATGATACTCAGCTTGAAGTGGATATAACTTTCTCACTCATCATCATAGAAATTTAACTATTTAGATCCGGTCCAATATTTGACTACATAATATAATGAAATTGAAAGCATAAAAGAGGAATTTGATTCAGCATATATTTAATTTGCAGTGATTTAGAATTACTTGTAATAAATCTAATTATTAAGCTTAATTGTATTTTTAGAAATAAATTATATTTTATTTGAATAATTTTGAAAGTGTTTAAGTTATTAAACAGCTTTAGCATTCATTATACAGAGTCCAGCACAAATAACACCCCTTTTTAATTACAAAATCTTTTATTACAAAGTCATAAGCATGCAATTCTGTAACATAACAATATCACACTCAAGCACACCATATGACATTTTAGATGAAATGATCCAATTAAAACTATAAATTATTACACCCATATTATTACCCTACCAACCACACTCAAGCAGGCCTTAGTTCTGCTGGACCCTGTATACAGCATTTGTTTCTTCCATTTTAAAAATATTTGTTGTTGTTCAAGTACAGTTATCTCCATATTTTCCCCTCTACTCCCCACCCATCCTCACCTCCCATCTTCAATCCCACTCCCTTTGGCTTTGTCCACGTCTCCTTTACACATATCCTTGATGACCCTTCCCCTATTTTTCCCCGTTATCCCTCTCCACGCTCCCCTCTGCTTTTGTCAGTTTGTTCTTTATTTCAATATCTCCGGTTACATTTTGCTCATTTGTTTGTTTTGTTGATTAGTTTCCACTTATAGGTGAGATCATATGGCATTTGTCTTTCACCATCTGCTTCCTTCACTTAGTATAATGTACTCCAGTTCCATCCATGCTGTGGCAAAGGGTGGGAGTTCCTTCTTTCTTTCTGCTGAGTAGTATTCCATTGTGTGAATGTACCAATCCTTATTAAAATACCAATGACACATTTCACAGATACATGTAGCATTTCTTAATGATACACTGATAATTATCTAAAAGGTCTTCAATGCAAAGTGATACATATGCCATAGGCACATTATATGCACTTATTCACATTATATTACTATAGAAATACACTGATGTGTGTGTGTGTGTGTGTGTGTGTGTCAGTGGTGCTACACTAGAGGTGTCTTTACCCTCGGGCGCATTTGGCAATGTCTGGACACATTTTTTTTTTTACCTCACCTAAATCATCTATAAGTTACCTTTGACATAATCACCTGGGTCAATGATACTTAAAGGAAAAATGCTTTAATTCATTTTAAAATGAAAATAAAACATTAAAATAAATATAATTCTGTGTACATTATATCAATCTTTGTATTAATAAAACTGTGAATAGAATTTATTATTTTAATTCAGAAAAAAAGGCTCATCAAGGCAAAATGACTCAGTGTGCCTGAAAGTTCTAATGTGGTCTTGAGTTTTGGTTGTGACAAGTAGGAAGGTGGTGTTACTAGTGTTCAGCTACTAGAAGCAAGGAGCGCTGCTGCACATTCTGTAATGCATAGGACAGCACCTGCCATACCACAGCAAAGAACTGTCCAGCCCAAAGCGGCAGTAGGTATCAGTGTTGATCTGATGTCAATACCCTCATAATGTGATTCTCTTGGTCAAAATAACTTCTTTTTTGTTGTTCATACTATTTCATCACTATAATGATATTTTACAAGCTTCTTTTATAGTACACATACATATGACATTTAACTGTTTATGTATTCTGAAAATTTATTTTTCTAAATGATAATTTCATTCCATTGTTTAATGTGAATTCCAATATATAGAGAATATTTACAGCCAATTTCTTTTGTATTTTATGTGCACTATATCTTTGTTTGTTGCCTTTTTTTTTTTCTTTTTATTCTACCATATTGGCATCTATTGGGATTTCTCTCTACTAGTTTGGAATTTTCATGTTGTCTGTGTTGGCCTTCATATCTCTACCCACCTCCCGAACAACAAGGGCATATAATGGTCAAAATTTTATTATATTAACATGTTTCCTACTTTTATTCTACTTTGTCCAATATTAGCTTTTTACATTAACGTGCTTCCTACTATGGCAGATTGTTCTTAAGCTATAACCTGTTTTTCTTCTTATGATTATTAGCTATTAGAATGTATATATTTACTTATTTGTCTAACATACTTAACAGAATTTAACTTCTCTTTGCTTCCGTCTTAAACTTTTTGCGTTTAGTTTACTTCTTACTGAAAGATGACCATGGGGTCTCCTTTTTTATAGGTGCTTTATAAAGCTTAAAGTTGATGTCTTTATCCTATTACGGTTATCCTACACAATACAACTACCTTAGAATGTTTAAACACTAATCACTTTTTTTTCACATTGTATTTGGCTAGTATCTGTTTTCTTATTTATAAAAATACCTCTCAGATTTTTCATTATTATTAACATCATTTTGACTTTTTTTCTTGTATTTAGATGCATTTTTCACTGCCTTTATTTCTCACTGTTTCTACCTCTGTTCTGCTGGTTTGATTTTCTATCCATATAAAGCCTTCAGTCTTTATTTTTACAATTCAAACTGTGAACAGTAAAAATTTTTTGTCTTTTTAAATTGAATCATTTTTCGTATATAAGATTCTAGGATGTTTTTCATTATTGTTTTATTGAAGATATTTGTATTCTGGACTCTAATTTTGATAATGAAAAGTCTGCTGAAATTCCATTTTAAATTTCCTCTCTCTCTGTCAGGTTGATATTAGGATTATCACTGTGTTTATGGACTGTTGATCCATTAATATATCTAGGTTCTGGAATTTTTAATTTTTGGCTCCCTATTTTTCTTGGTCTGCGTATATATGTTTGAGCTGTCATAAGAAAGTACAATAAACTAACTGTCTTAAACAACAGAAATGTATTGTCTCACAGTTCTGAGGGCTCGAAACCTGAAATCCAGATGCCATCAGAACTGGCTGCAGCGGTGGTTTCTGTGGGGTGGACGTCTCTCAAGCCTCTCTTCCTGCATTATAAATGGCTGCCTTTATGTCCAAATGGTGTTTTTGGCCATACAAAGATCAACCCAACATTTGGTATCTGCAGCTTTTGTGTAATTATTAGACTTTGTATGTTTTATAAAAATATATCAATGATTTGTTTGAATTTTTATCTTTCTCATTTACTGTCCTATTCTGAAACTTCTATTGGACATAATTTTTGTCAGATTTTCTTGTACCATTCTAATATTTTCTTCAACTAAATTAAATAGTTAAGCATACTATTCGATATAAAGTTGGATATTAGATTGACTATATTTTTAAATTTCTGGTTATTCTTTGTTCCCTTCTTCTTTTTTGGATTATTTTCTCTTTTGTATAAAATCATGTGTCCTTTCATTTTGACCTCTATTCTCGCATGATGTTAATGATTGCAAACCACCTATTTAACAACCTTGTTCACATTCTTGGGTGGGAGCTTCATGAATTTGCATTTTTCTTTGTCTATTCACTATCTGTCATGGAGATTTGATTTGGTATGCCTTTTAAAATTTTCTTTTTACTTGTTTTCAATAGTGTGTAATAGGTAAGAATGGGGATTTTGGTGAGATTCCTCCAAGACAAAACTAGATAAATATCCATAGAGAGCCACTTAACTTTTTTCAGCTAGTAACCAGTTGGTTTCAAAAATCTGAATAAATATTAATTCTTAATTTAACTACTCATTCTTGTACATGCATTTTATATAAACAGTAACAACAAGAACACCAACAATACTAAAATTAAAACTTATACGACTTTCATTTGTGTTGTAAGTTGGGTTTCAATATATCACACAAAACCTTTTTCTACCAAGAAGTCCTAACATCAGGAGTTTCCCTCCTAATATTTTAAGTGGGTAGGTAGATAGTATAATTTCAGTGTCTGGAGTTGTTTTCAAGTAGTTTTGCTTTCTTCAGATACCTCTGTTCTCATATTCTACCTTGAGTGGACTGAAAGTCTAATCTTCGGAATATATAAAACCTAACTCTTGGTATCCAGAGCCTGTATCCGGTTTAAATCCCCCCAAAACATTATTGTGGATGCTGCAAGGAAATTACCTTTCTCCTACTAAGTCCTCCTCCTTCCTTGTTCCTTGTGAATTCTTTCACTGGTACTAGCTCAATTGTATTGAATTTACCTTTTAATTTTATAAACCATTGTAATTGTTTATAGTAAGAGAATTCTTCATTAGCTTTGTCTGATATTTGTATGGTCAAATCTTGTCTCAAGTTTTTCTTTGCACAAAACAAAATCTGGATTAGAAAAATCTCCTTCATATCTCTTCTGGATACAAATAGTAATATTCTTTTATCATGTTTCAATACTTTCATGCAAAAGTAGAGATGAAATTCCAAGTGTTCTCAAAATATCAAATAGTAGAACTATGTATTTCGAAAAATCATATTGCACTTCATAATTATAGACAGATTTATTTCAAACAAGTATTTGTCTAAGGAAATTAGTAGTTTTCATCATAGTGAATAGGTCATTCTCAAGATATCTGTTTAATCATCTTATTGATTTTTATCCAATGAATATTTGAACATTTAATTGTACTGGACCTCACATAACAAAGGCATTTCATATGAAAGTTGAGCCTGTAGTGTCTTCAAATATATTCAGGTTTTTTTGGAGTTTTCATAAAGATAATATCAGGGATTCATTATAAGTATTGCACTGTGAAATATAATTAATTCCTTTCCACTAGGATTATTTATGTTTCCTAAATATGATTTATTTTTCATCATATTCATAAAAGCTAGAGTAATATATGGTGTTAAATCATTGTATACACTAAAAATAAAATGATAATATAAAATATAAACAACAAAATAATTAATATAAACCAAAATACACTAACAATCATAACTTTTGGTTTGCATTGTTTAGATCTATAATTTGTTCACAATTGAGCTTATTCTGACAAAGACTGAATACTATTTAGGTCATACTCATCCATTCAAAATTGACAGAGCACCTCAGATCTGGTCAGTAGAGGAAAGAGAAAACTAGATATGCATAAAGAATTTGCAAAGGAAACTCCACAAAGTGGAAACAATGCAGCAGAAGTGGAATCACAGTGGATAAGGCAGGAGAGAGTCTCGAGGAGGAGGGAGTAAACCATGAAATCTGATTCTTGAGTGAGGATAAATAACACTACATCATATATGTAAAATTGCTAAGAGGATAGAATTTGTGTCCTTATCAAATAATAATAATGATAATAATGGACAACAGGAAGAAATGTTTAGAGGTGATGGATTTCATATGTTTATGCCATATATTATGGTGGTGGTTTCATGGATTATACATTATTTTCAAATTCATGAAGGTATATATATTAATTATATAAAGTGTTTGTATATTAATGATAATGCAGTAAAGTGGCTAAAAATACCCAAAGATCACAATAAAACCTTTAAATTAGGAATTGTATTTTTTTCCAGTTAAATTTATTTCCTTGGGAATCATTCTCTCCTGAACAGCCTCACAATGCCCAAGAGGCTGACAACATTCAAGAGTATTGAGTAGTGGGCTATAAATTAATGTCAATCCATGCATTCTTTGCTTATTTGCAATAAACTTAATTATCCTCTTCCAGCCTTTTAATTTTTCTCCTCTAGCCATTAATAATCCAAAGCATGTGAAAACTTTCATATTCCTAAACAAACCACTCATGCTGAACTTTTCTTATCTGCTTTAGTGTTTGACACGCTGTTTGTATTGGTTAATAATACCCTATTGTATTTTGAAAGAAATGATATCAAAATAGTTTAATAATGAGATGTGTTTTACTAACTTGCATACATGAACAATAGAGCAGGTTCCAGGAAGATGCAGAATTAGAGATACAAATGATGTTATTAGGATTCTAAGCAACATTCTAAAACTGCAAACTCATAAATATGTGAGGTTCAAATCCCAAAATTTGCAGGCAACAGTTCATTCAGTTTCTATGTTTTGTTGTAAAAAGAATTTCTTTACTTACAGCTAGATATCGAATGATTTTAAGTGCCCAAACATTTGTCAATTCCACATTTTTGGACCTGTCTTTAAAAAACTACCATTTCTAGATACTTGTTTCTCTATCAAGAGAGTCCTTTGGTTGAAAACAATCTACAAGGAGAAATATTAAAAATAAAAAAATATAAAATAATTATAAATTCATTTTATCAAAAAGGAATTCATTCTTTCTTGACTCTTGTAGGGCTAATCTTCAAGAACCATTACTGCTTAATGACAGGATGTGCCAAATACATTTCTGGTTTAACTGTTGGAAGAGGTAAATTATAAAAATTGTTTAGATCAACAATGTAAACTGGCACATTGGTGCGCCATGATAATTTTTTAAAATGTGCAATACCTGACCCTTTAATCAGGGATAGTGATCTGTTTTCCCACTGTCAAATAAAAAAATGACAACAGCTAACACAATGATAACCGCAGGAATGAATGAATCAAAATTATGCTTTTTTGTCAAGTCAGCAAAAATATTTTGCATGTTGCAGAATTTTAGCAATTAGTTTATGTGTGCCATGAGATAAAAAAAGATTGAAAATCACTGGTTTGGATCAGTGCTTTTCTTGTACCTGCACTGTCCATTATGGCAGCTACAGCCACATGCAGCTGTTGAATATGTGAAATGTGGCTGGAAAATAAATAAAAAAAATAAAAATAAGATACTGAATTTTACATTCTATTCCTCTGAATTTAAATATGTACTTACAGCTGTTGGCTACAATATTGTTCAATGTAGGTTTAGACTGATCAAGAAGGAAACCTAACCTTGCATGTAAAGTGTACACAAAATATGAGTCTGTGAAGGTTACATAAAATCATAGGCATATCTGATTTTGTTTATCTGGGTCCTCTCTCTTTTTTTCTTCATGAGTCTGCTTAAAGGCTTATTGATTTTGTTTATCTTTTCAAAGAACCAGCTTCTGGATTTATTGATCCTTAGATGTGTTCTTTTAGTCTGTATGTCATTTATTTCTGCTCTGATTTTGGTTATTTCTTTCCTTCTGCTTACCCTAGGCTTTGTTTGTTGTTGTTCCTCCAGTTCTTATAGCTGTAGGGTTAGGTTGTTTATTCAAAATGTTTCTTTTTTAGGTAGGCCTGTATCACTATGAACTTCCCTCTCAGGACTGCCTTCACTGTTTGCCATAAGTGTTGAACTATTGTGAGTTCATTTTCATTTGTTTCCAGTAACTTTTTGACTTCTTCCCTGATCTCATTCTTAACACATTCATTGTCTAACAGCATGCTATTCAATCTCTGTGAATTTGTCTTTTTGAGATTTTT
This sequence comes from Glossophaga mutica, assembly GCA_039655065.1. Lineage (NCBI taxonomy): Eukaryota > Metazoa > Chordata > Mammalia > Chiroptera > Phyllostomidae > Glossophaga > Glossophaga mutica. The sequence continues at coordinate 21,875,938 of CM077305.1, forward strand.
TCCCTTGAAGTCAGTTTCTGGTTCCAGGCCCTTGTAGGCTGAGAAAATGCTTGATATGATTTCAGTTTTCTTGAATTTGTTCAGGCTGGTTTTGTGTCCTATCACATGGTCTGTCTTTGAAAATGTTCCATGTGTATTTGAAAAGAATGTGTGTTTTGCTTCTTTGAGATGAAAGATTTTATATGCATCAGTTAAGCTCAAGATGGATATAAGACTTAAATATAAGTCCTGACACTGTAAAAGTCCTAGAGGAGAACATAGACAGGAACATCTCAGATATTCCACACAACAATATTTTCATCAATATGTCCCCTAGAGCAAGGGACATAAAGGAAAGAAACAAATGGGACTTCATCAAAATGAAAAGCTTCTGCACAGCTAAAGAAAACATCAGGAAAGTGAAAATGGAACCAACTGTGTGGGAAAATATATTTGCAAGTGATACCTCGGACAAGGGTTTGATCTCCAAAATATATCAAGAACTCACACAACTCCATTTCAGGACAACAAACAACCCAATTAATAAATGAGCAAAGGACTTGAACAGACACTTCTCTGAGGAGGACATACAGAGGTCCCAGAGACATGTGAAAGTATGCTCAGCATCACTAGCCATCAGAGAGATGCAAATTAAAACCACAATGAGATACCACTTCATACTGGTGAGAATGGCCATCATAAACAAGTCAACAAACAACAAGTGCTGATAAGGTTGTGGAGAAAAGGCAACCATAGTACGATGTTGGTGGGAATGCAGACTGGTATAGCCACTGTGGAAAACAATATGGAATTACCTCAGGAAACTAAAAATGGAGCTGCCTTTTGACCTAGCAATTCCACTATTGGGATTATACCCTAAGAATCCTGAAACACCAATTCAAAAAAACCTATGCACCCCGATATTCATAGCAGCACACTTTACAATAGTTAAGTGCTGAATGCAACCTAAATGCCCATCAGTAAATGAGTGGACAAAAAAATGTGTTACATTTAGACATTGGAATACTACGCAGTAGAAAGAAAGAAGGAGCTCCTATGCTTTGTGACAGCATAGATGGAACTGGAGAGCATTATGCTAAGTGAAATAAACCAGGCAGTGAGGAACAAATACCAGATGATCCCACCTATAATCAACAAAACAAACATGCAAGCAAAATATAACCAGAGACATTGAAATTAAAAACAAACTGACAGTAACCATAGGGGAGGTGGGAAGCAATAATGGGGAAAAGGGGAAGGGTTGTCAGTAACAACTATAAAGGACTTATGGACAAAGCCAAAGCAGGGTAGGATCAAGGGTGGAAAATGGGGATGTCTGGGGTAAAGGGGAGTGTTGGAGGGGAAAATGGAGACAACTGTTCTTGAACAACAAGAAAAAGAAAGAAGAAGGAAAAAACGATACTTTGTACTATAAAAAATCAGAGGCATATAGAACACAATTAAACCCTATGGATACAAAAGCCTAACTGTAGTGTGTAAACATGTTATGAAGACTAGGAGGGTTCCACAATTGAGACAGAATTCTCTCTTCTACCCAAAGCCCCACTATGGGGTACTGATTTTCCAAAGTCAGGTGTGGGGTGCATAAAAGACTGACCTATATGGCCATGCATGCACACATACATCCAGGCATATGGTTTAAAGTAATGTCCAAAGTATATGGGAAAGTTTAATATTCTTGAATTTCATTTCACTTCATTTTTTATTGCTTGTATCTCCAAGTTGTAGTAAACACATCCCATTTTAAAATACATCATAGTTTAAAATGAGTAGAACTCAGAACAATTAGAGGCAACCATCATTCCTTTTCTAACTCACTTCAATATCTACCCACTTTTTAAAGAAAGAGGTTATAACTATATACATATATGTACATTTATATAATGATTCATAAACATCTTGTTTGTCTGGTAATTGCTCGTTCAGTTCATTAGCTGTTTTGTATGCATGAGTTCTTTCTATAGTTACATCAAAATTATGAGAAGTATTAAACATGTCTATAGTTTTCAGGGCAATATAAACTACTTTTAATTAAAACAAGAGGACACATAGCAGAGAGAAAAGGCTATAAGAGAGACATATTTTTTTACTTGGAATTACATTCCACTCTTACATGACCTATGTTATGAGTTTATGCTGTATTTTTTCTTCTCCTGTCACTGCTATTGTTACTCTTGTTCTTTGGGCCCTATTCTTATTGCTCCACTGAATTAAATTGACCATGAACAGTTTGGGGCTTTATTATTATTTTATAAACATTTAGATGCAGAAGGGTAAAATAATATCTAATGATGCATCAATTATCACACCAACATTAAGTAAATATTTACGATTCTGGGGGGAGGAGCATCAAAAGCAGTGCAGCGGTGCAAGACTGAAGACTCTTTCTGAAGAGCTGTTAATTTGCATATAAGTAGATTTATTCTTTGCAGCTTCATTTTTCTTTTCTCTATAAGAAATTTTGATAATAACATAGAGATAAGTATATGGTAGATTAATGTATTAAAAACAAATTTTGATCTGGTATATTTTACTCTAGCACAAATATTGATGAGGTTCATAGCTGTAGTTTTCAACCTCATTTGGATGTTAGAATTTGGTAGGAAGTTTATAAAAGCACTCAAGTTCAGACTGTACATTGGATCAATTAATCCAGGAAATCTGAAAATAAGAGCTGATATCAGTATTTTTTAAGCTACTAACATTATCCTAAATTAGTATGTTTCAAAACTACTAGATTTTAGGCTTAGTTCAATAATGACATACAAGGTCTGTCCGGGAAAAGTCCAAGCATTGTTAATATAATGAGAAGAGTTTGTGTGACATCAGTGTAACCTGGCAGCCAAGGAGAGTGCGCTGGAATGCACATGTGTAACCAATGATCACTTGACTGTATTAGTGAGTGAGGGTGGTAGACACCAGTGAGTGAGCATGGGTACTGCATGGGCATAACATTTAAAATGGCTGAATGAGTCATTTTTAGCAGCAAATCTGTATCAAATTTTGCATTAAACTTGGAACAGTCCTTCGCAGAAACTATTCAGGCCATTCAGAAGGCCACAACTGTGGGTGACCAGTGATGGGTAGCTTCGTCACTACAATGCACCTGATTGTGCATCATGTCTCTACAGAGTTTTTTAGCAAAACATTAAATCACCCAGGTGACTCAACCCCGCTACAGCACAGATTTGGTGCCCTTGACTTCTGGCTTTTCCCAAAACTGAAATCACCTTTGGAAGAGAAGGGATTTCAGATTGTGGATGAGGTTCAGGAAAATATGATCTGACAGCTAATGGTGATTGGGAGAACTGTGTGAGGTCCCAAGGTGCCTACTTTGAAGGGAACTAAGGCATCATTGTCCTATGTGCAATGTTTCTTGTAATTTGCATCTTCAATAAATGTCTCTATTTCACATGTTATTTGGATGGATACTTTCCGGACACATCTCATATCTTATGTACTTTAATAGGGATTGCATTGAATCTATAAATTGCTTTGAGTAGTATGACCATTTTGATGATGTTAATTCTTCTAGTCCATCAGCATGGTGCATGCTTCCATTTGTTTGTGTCTTCCTTAATTTCTTTCTTCTGTGTTGTATAGTTTTCTGAGTATAGGTCTTTCACCTCCTTGGTTAGGTGTATTCCTAGGTAATTTACTTTTCTTGTTGCTATATCAAATGGGATCTTTTTCCTGATTTCTCTTTCTGGTGTTTCATTGTTGGTGTACAAAAATGCCTTTGATTTCTGAGCATTGACTTTATATCTGCCTGTTTCACCAAATTACAATAGCCAAGTGCTGGAAGCAACCTAAGTACCCATCAGCGAATGAGCAGATCAAGAAAACTGTGGTACATTTACACAGTGGAATTCTATGCAGCAAAGAGAAAGAAGGAGCTCCTACCCTTTGTGACAGCATGGATGGAACTGGAGAGCATTATGTTAAGTGAAATAAGCCAGGCCGTGAGGGACAAATACCATATGATCTCAGCTTTAATTGGAACATAATCAACAAAGAAAAAAGTAAACAAAATATAACCAGAGTCATTGAAATTAAGAACAATCGAACAATAGCCAAAGCAGAGGGGGAAGGGGACAGTGGGAAGAAGGGTTTTTAGGAACAACTATAAAGGACACATGGAGAAAACTAAGGGGGAGGGTGGAAGCAAGGGAGGGAGGTGGGTTGGGGGAGGTAGGTGGGGGGAGTGGTGGGGAGAAAATAGAGACAACTGTAATTGAACAACAATAAATAATTTAAATTAAAGTTCTGTCATACCTAAAAAATTATATACCTTGAGTTATGTGAGAAGTATCTTCAACAGTGTTGGAAATAGTCACTTTGTTTTAATAACTGGCACCTGAAAAGTAATGATCATCTTTGTTTAAGGCAGGCCAAAAAACATATTTTTTATTCCACCTACATAAAATTCTAGAAAATGCAAAATGTCCTAGAGTCAGTTCAGTGACTACCCGGAGATGTGGGTAGAGACAGGGCTGATTTACAAAGGAAGGCAACCAAACTTGTAGCAGTGATGGTTATGGTCATTATTTTTTTTATTGTTGTTCGAATACAGTTGCCTCCATTTGCCTGCCACAACTTCCCCCCATGGTATGCTTAATCATTTTGCATGGTCTTGAGTAATGTTAAAACTTCTAAATGAAATAGTTTTCCTCTTTAAAAATGTATTGTTAAATGAGAATGTTTTCCCTACCTACATGTCTTCCTGTTACCTTTATTATTTTATTATGTTTATTTTCATTTCTATTGATATAATACATGTACATAAGAAGAAAAGTCAAATGAGCACAAAAGCAGTTATAACACAATTATTATTCCTTTTCTTGCCTACTCTTCCCTCTCATAGCCCTTCTTTACTGATAAAAAAAAATCAATCTGTAATATTTTAGTTCTATTTTAACGTGGCTGGATTTCATCTTGGTTTTCTGCTTTGGTACATGAGGGTCTGTGTTCTTCTAATATCATTTTATCATTAATTGTACAGTTTTCCCATTGATTGTCTTCTTAACATATAAAAAATAATGACATGTTTATTCCTCCTCCCTCCACCTTTAACTATAGGTAGGATATGATTACTTACCACTTTTTGGAAACCCTACCATTGGCTTCATATGTCTGCACAGACACATGGCAGGAACTTGGTCTACCTTCATCACTAGTTCTCTTGGCTAGTTCTCCCAGACATCTTATTTAAGGTTTTTAAAATTACATTGCATTTTCCTAAGAATATGCACTGTTGGTGGGAGAGGATCATGACTGGCTTTTGAGTGTTTTGTTTAGAGAAGTCAAGTACTTTTTCTACATTTCCATTGTCTTTCAGAACAACACCTGAACTCATCCTCTATTATACTTGACATTATTGACGCCTACACTTTTCAGGAAATATGTGGACAGGTCAAATTTCTATGCAGAAGAGCCCTTCTACACATTTTCAGGGATATAATTTCCTTTGTCCTTCTGTATTGACCATCATTATTTCATTTGCAACTTGTCTTTGAGGAACTTACTGAAATATCTTTTGTGTTGAAAGCAAACCTTATGAACTTCACTTTGCTAAATCTTTGAATCTTTTAAATATTCTCTAAATATAGAGTATTGTGGCTTTGAGGAGAAAAATCAATAAAAATTTTGTATTCAATTTTCCACTTTAAGTAGAAAGGCTTCAGTGAACCTCACAATAGAGAATGTGCATTGTTTGTGTTGTGATGTTTCTTGAAGTGACAGGCAGTTTGAAAACTTTGCATGTACTGAATTGCAGGGGCCCCTATCCTGGGTGCCAGATGTGGGGGGCCTCCACCCGCAGAGCCCCATCCCTCCATCACGGATGAAAATAAAAACTACCAAGACATGATCTGCTTGGGGAGGAAAGGTGGACAAACTCTCAGAGGAGAATGACCCAGAGCCCCTTCCTCACTGGGTTTTTATTGGGTTCCAATACACAGGAATGCAGGTATGTCAGGCGGCAAGGATCAAACAATGGTTAACATTTCAAAGAAATCTGAGGGCTTAATCTGAGTCAGTGTCTGTCAGGAAAGGGGGTTGCCAAACTTTGGGAGACATACCCATTTCCTCCTGGGACCCTTATCATTTAAATGAGAGCACTCTTAGCAAAGCAGGTTTCACAGGACTTTAGGAATTCTTTCTTATGCCTGATTGCCCGAGGGAATCGTCCTGGCCCGCACAGGGCTGCACTGCTTGCCCTCATAGTTTCAGGCTTTAAGCCCATTCAGAGGCAGAAGACATCTCCCAGACGGAACCGAGGACTCGGGCTATGTCAGAATAGCCAGGAGTCGAGGGTCCATCACATCCTCTTTGCTCTAGCCCCCCAAGTCCTTCCATGAGGCCTCCCAAGTGGTTGTGTCTGGCTTAGGTTGCCCCTCCCATGAGAAGTCTTACCCGTCATTGACTAACCAACCAAGCATTGGGGTCAGAGATGGATGAGGCAGAAGCAGAGCTCCTGCCAGGGAGATAAGCTTTATCTCAGTAGATCATGTCCTTGTGACAGAACAGACCCAGGTGAAGTGGGTCCCTTGGGCTCTTACACAGCCTACCATGGGGTGAGGGTTACAACTCCTGAAACCAGGCTGAACGGTCCGCAACACCGAATATTGGAACTATGTAAACACATGAAAGATACTGTGTAATATTAGCGCTACTATCAGCACCAACTAGAGTCACCAAAACAAATAAGGTATCAACTTCATTATTTTTCCTTGTGTTAAATCTTAGACAATAAGATAATAAATAATTTCCTAGGTGGTAATGAAGCAATGAAGGTATTTTCATAAAATTTCACATTAGTAAATAGTTGTATTTATATATGCTATGTAATAATTCTATATTCTGCTCCCTTTATCCATAATTTCTTAATATATTTTATCATACCATGTATGCTGTATAATATGTTTATCTGAACTTCCAAATATAGACTGTAATCAACATTTGCCATTAATAAATTAGCAGGAAAAGAGTGTTGCTTTAAAAGACACTAAGAGTTATTTGTTAGATTTGTATTGAATGGAAACTGATTTTCAATATGCAATATAATTTACACTTAATTCTCTTAAAAGCATGGAGACAAGTATGATAATATTCAGAGAATTCTTCTAAACTTACTGTAAGATATGACTTATGATGAAGAAATAAACTTTATTCATGCTCCTAAGCTTAAGCTTATTTTGTTTATGTCCCTCCCTCACCCCAATTAAGCAACAAAGATGCTTATTCATTAGGAGTATTTCCAGAATTCTGGAAATTTATTACAGATTATTTATGCTTTTTAACTCTGCATGTATTCTTTAAATTAAAATGTTGTTGGGATAATTGTAGGTTTGCATGGATTGGTAAGAGAAAAAAGTACAGAGAAGTCTCTTTCAAACTGTGCAATTCCACCAGGTACTAATATTTTGCCAAACCAGAATACATGATCATACCAGTATACAGATATTGATGCAATCTACTGATTTATTCAGATTTCCGAAGGTCTCCTTCTACTAATGTATGCCTCTCTGTGTGCACCTGATTCTATGAAAGGATTATCATCTGCATAGGTCTGCGTATCCCAACCATCACAGTCACCGCACTGAGCCCTTGTCATCCTTTTGCCATTTGTAACCACACCAGTCTCCCTCCTGCCACCACTCCATCCTCCCATCTCTAACCCCCAGCAAACATTAATGTGTTCTTTCCTACAATTTTGTCATTCATTTGTTATAGAAATGGAAATTATATATATATAGTTTATATATAGTTTCTATTTTATAGACATACATACACATACACACATATATAATTTGTAACCTCTTGAGATGGGCTATTGTTCTTTCAGCGTAAGCACAACTTTGGAGATTCACTCAGTTGTTGCCTGCATCAATAATTTGCTTAATAGGACTCCATGACAGAGATGTGGCACAGATTGGTTAACCATCCGTCTGCTGTGGAGCATCTGCTGATTCCAGTTTGGGGCCATTACAAATAAAGCTCTGAACATTCACTTACAGGTGTTTGTGTGAACATGGTCTCTTTTCTTAAGGGTAAACGCCAGGGTGTACAACTGCTGGGTTGAATAGTAGTAGCATATTTACTTTTTAAAAGTAACTGCCAAATTTTCTGGAGTGGGTGTCATATTTCACATCCTCACCATCAATATATCAGCAATCCAATTCTTTACATTTTCCTCAGCATTACATGTTGCTGGTTTTTATTTAGCCATTCAGGTATGTGAGTTGTGATATTTTAAGGAATTTTATTTTTTAAACTAATGGCTAATGATATTTAACACCTTTCTAAATGCTTATTTGCAATGTGTATCTTGGGTGAAATGTCTTTTTGGGTCTTTTGTTCATTTTCATTTTTTTTAACTTTTATGTTTTGAGAGTTCTTTAAATATGCTAAACATTACGTGTTGAACATGTAGTTTGCAAATTCTTGCTCCTCGTCTCTAGGGAGCAATTAGATTATCTTATAAATCTCTTCATGAAGATTTTTATAGAAAAAAGGTTTTAATTTTAATAAGTTCTAGTTTGTCTTTCATGCATGATGATTTTGATGCTAAGTCGAAGATCTCATCTCCTGGTACTAGGTACCAAGATGTTTTCCTTCATCCCCAGCCCCCAGGATTGTTTAGGTGTATATCTGCAAGGCAATTTGAGGTAACATTTTTATATAGTGCGCAATTAAGGCCAAGGTTGATTATTTAAAATGTTGCCTATGGAAATCAAAGTGTGTTGTCCCAGCATATATTATTGAAAAGACTATCTTTCCTCCTTTGAATTGATTTTACACCTTTGTTAAAATTCAGTGGAGTGTATTTGTGTGGGTCTATTTCTGGGTCATTTTCTGTTCTACTGAACTGTATTTCTCTCTTTCAGCCAATATTACACCTTCTTGGTTACTGTAGCTATATAAACAGCATTAATATCAAAGATAGCCATTTTTCTTCTTTGTCAAGATGGTTTTAACTAATTTAAGGCCAGCATCTTCCCATAGAAATTTTTTAATAAGCTTGCTTATATCTATAAAATATGTTTCTTGCATTTTGATAGGCATTTCATTAAACATATGGATCAATTTGCAAAGAATTGATATTTTACTGTGTTGAGTCTTCCAATTTGCAAAAAATGATGCCTTCATTCATTAGTCTTTGATTTCTTTTATCAGCATTTTGCAATTTTCAGTGTACAGTGCATAAAACATCCTGTGCATGATTTATCACTGTGCCATTTGTAAAATGTATGATTTTCCTCGGAGCGATTATAATGGCTTTCTCTTTCAGTTTCAGTTTCTGTATATTTATTGTTACTATTGACGTGTGTTTCTTCATCTGTTTGCAAACTTTCTAAATTCACTTAGTTCTGAGAGTTTTTGTTTTTCCATGTTTTGTAGATTTCCTGCGTATATAATAATGTTCTTTATAAACAGGGAGAACTTTAATCCTACCTTTGATCAGTATGCATTTTTATTTTCTTTTTTTGCCCTACTGCTGCACTGGCTAGTACACATAGTACTTGGTTGAGTAAGAGTGACGAGTGATAACATTTTTGGCATGTTCCTAAGCTTGGATAAAGAGTATTTGGTTCTTCACTATGAGGTATGATGCTAAGTGCAGGTTTATTTTACATATTTTTTTTTATCAAGTCAAGTTAATCCCTCTCTATTTCTAACTTGCTGAGAGTTTCCATCATAAATGGATGTTTGGGTTTGCCAGATGCTTATCTGCATCAGTTGCTATGACCATGTGTGTTTTCTTCCTTATCTTATTGATAGAGTGGATTACAATGACGGATTTTTTAAAGTCAAACCAAGCCTTGCATATGTGGACTAAATTCCACTTCCTCTTTTCATACACTGATGGTTCAGTTTGCTAAACGTTGTTGAGAAGTGTTGCATTTAATTTAATGAGAAATATCAGTGAGTGGTTTATTTTTTGTACTGTCTTTCTTTTTGGTATCAAGGTAATATTGCCTCATCAAATATTCAGGAAATGTTACCTCTTATATTTTCTGCAAAATATTTTGTAAAATTGTTATTAATAGTTCTTTAGATATTTAGTGAAATTATTCATTGAAACTATCCAATGTAGAGCTTCCACCTGGAAATTTACTTAGGCATACAGCTTATTTGATTATTATAGGCAATTCAGATCATCTTTTTCACTGTGGTAGTTTGTGGTTTTTGATGAATTGATCAATTTCTCTAAAGTTGTCAAATATACAAACATAATGTTTTTTATAGTATTCCCTTAAAAGCCTCGGAATCTATAATGTTACTTTATTCTGAATTGGTGATTCTTGTCTTCACTCTCCATTCTTCTAATATTGAGCAATAAAATTGTTTTCCTTATTTTCTCCATCATAAATAAATATTTAGCAAAATGCTTTTCAGGTCCACCCATGCTGTTACAAAGCTCATTCTTTCTCTCTGCTGTGTAGAATTCCATTGTGTAAATGTACCACAGATTTTGAATGACTTACTGGTGGGCACTTAGGTTGCTTCCAGCACTTGGCTATTGTGAATTGTGCTGCTTGTGAACATTGGGGTGCATAGGTTCTTTTGGATTAGTGTTTCAGGATTCTTAGGGTATAGTCCCAGCAGTGGAATTGCTGGGTCAAAAGGCAGTTCCATTTTTAGAACTAGTCATTTAGAACTAGACATTTAGAATTTATTGTTCTAAATTACATGCAATAAAGTCTATTAAAACATTGGTAAAATAAATTTCAAATATCATGCTTGTACTCATATATTTACAAGTGTGTCTATACAGAGATGTCTAAATGACTTTCCCTTCTGTTGAACTAGAAGGAAACTTTCTACTACAGTTATGTATCTGTAGAAGAATGTAAAATGTACTTGTTCACATTAAGGCATAGTTTGTAACATTTTACATAAAAGTCTATGTTCTAATGTCTATCATCATACTTTTGGTGGCTACTTAACAAAATTACACTTTAGTATTCACTTATGATCCAGCTTGCCTTAATGGAATAATGTAGAAATATTTGCTTTGATACAGACATTTTAAAAAACCTGTGACAGAAAACAATTTTTAGTTTCAAGCTAGTAAAATTCAGATACCGAATAATGCCTGCCATATAACTTTACTTGTCATATGCGGTGTATGTATGAATGCACGCATGTGTATGTATATATCTGTCATATGTGGTATATATTTATATATAAAATATGAATATATGTATATATCTAAGTTCCATAATATTTCTCCAAAAGTGGTCTGTGATGGAACACCACAAAATAAAGTGAAGATGGAACAAGAGCTGTGGAAAAGTGGGAATTGTCTTACTGAATTTCTCAGAGTATTGACCCAGCTTCAGCTAGTGTGAATGAATGAGGAAATCTATTTCTTTTTCCCCTGTTTCTGTCATATTTCTCATGAGAACCTGATTCACTTTTGTAGTTGGAAATGGAAAATAAAAATAGAGCTCTGTTTGGCTTCTGCTGTGTCAGATAATTACTTTCAAAACTCTGTCACTGAAAGCCAGTTGGGATTGGAACTGTGTTTCTGTTCCTGTGAAACAGAAATTCTGTCACGTGCGACCACAGGATCTGACTGATACGGCTGCAAGTTACCTTTCCACTTAGTGAGCGTGGTGGCTGGCCTGTCCTGTTACAACTCTCGGGGATGTTGTTAAGGGAAAGGGATCTAGAAAGTTAGCATGTTTTCACATAGTACAAATATTGTATCGGATGGGGCAAAGTAGGCAACATATGCAGTTGTTTATGCGGAAAATAATAGAATAGTTAATAAATAATAATGCAAGTATACACTGTTTCACATATTCATTTATTTTGAATGCAAAGAACAAAGCATGCAACTTTTTTTTTAAGAAACATTTTTTCTTTTTTCCTCTATTGAGTACACGTTAAGAGTACATGAGTGAGAGAGAGAGAGAGAGAGAGAGAGTGTGTGTGTGTGTGTGTGTGTGTGTGTGTGTGTGTGTGTGTGTAGGGGAAGGAATATCAGTCGTTCGGCTCACCATCTGATGTCTGTTCTCATTGTTAGGTGCCTGGCATTTTGCACATTATGAGGTTTACTACCACAAACAGTACCACCCTGACTTTCAAATGAGGACACTATTTTTTATACATGGTCTGCTTGGTGATGATTTACAGATTTATACTTCTAACCAAAACTCTTCTGAGCGTCAGACTCCGAGAGGTAATATAAATTTCAATTTTACGCTTGGAAGCTTTGTTGCCATCCCAAAATAAACCTGTAGGAAACTGAACACCAAGTCCTCCCGCTCACATCGGTCATACCTGGTTTCCCTACAGAATGCTCTTTTCAGTAATTACACCTCCACCCACTCAAGTTTTCAGGTAGCATACCTGAGAATCATGCTTGACACCCTCTTCACACTTACCTGGCAGTAAACCCAGCCTGTCACCGAGGGCTGTCAGCTCCTCCTCTATAATGGTTCGCATGTCTGTCTAGTTCTCTTCACTCCAAACCTCTCTGCTCTAACTTGCCCTGCTGGTGTCTTCCACCCTGCATACTGCTGGGGCTTCCTAATTGATATTCTGCTCCTTCTGCACCGTTTACACTTATCCCGATCTGGAAGCCAGATTGATCCTTTACAAACAGAAATCTGGCACCCTTATTCTGGGGCTTAAAATCCTTCTGTGGCTACCAAGTGCCCTTAGATTAAATTCCAATTCCATAACGTGCAGACTAAACGGCACAGTGTCTGGATACATTCCCGCCTCTTCTGCTGTGACTCCTTTCAGCGCTCTCTGCTCCGCTTGCTTCGTACTTCGTCTCACAGCAACTTCTGTTGTTCCTCTAGACCTTCCGAATCAAAATGCATCAATCATCTGTGTGGGTTAACAGCTGGAATCCTCATTGGATTCTGAACTTCTTCAGTGTAGTGTGATATAATTTATCTTTTATTTATCATGTGCTTCTGGACAGTCAGAAGATAGCCAAGCGCTGGCACATAATAAGTAATCAATAGTCATTGAATAAAGGAAGAAGGGAGAGAGCGGGGAAGGGAAGGGTTAAGGAAAGAGGAAAATTTCATAATTTCAATACATAGTAAAAGGAATAACCGGAAATGAAGCATAGACCTCCCAGTTCCCACTGTTTCTGGCTTTATCTCTTATACTGATTAGAGAAGCGTAAGGTTAGATTTTGGAACAATTAGGGATGTTTAGGGTGGAGAGTAAAGAAAACTAAGAAGACTCAAGGGGAAAACAGGGGTGTTCTGATCATAAATTCATCCCATGAATATGCCTGGAATATGGTTGAAATCAAAAACAGTGTGATGTGCCTGGTGATATTGACATTTATGATGTGTGTGTGTGTGCATGTGTGTGTGTGTTACATAAGTAGAAAAGTAATAACAATTATATATAATTATATTATATGTAGTTGTGTCAAGTACTTTGTTTTATTTAAGATTTTATTTATTTATTCATTTTTAGGGAGAGAAGAAGGGAGGGAGAAAGAGAGGGAGGGAAGCATCAATGTGTGGTTGCCTCTCGTGTGCCCGCAACTAGGGACCTGGCCCACATCCCAGGCATGTGCCCTGACTGGGGACAGAACTGGTAACCCTTTGGTTTGTAGGCCAGCACTCAATCCACTGAGCCACACCAGCTAGGTGCATTAAGTACTTTGTTTGCACCTGAGATTGTCATGTGTTTTTTGTCCTTCATCCCATGGTGCACCATATCAGACTGATGGATTTGCATGTGTTGATCTATCCGTGTATCCCAAACTCTTTTTATGAGGCCAGCATCAACCTGAGAATGGTATCAGACAAAGACACCACAGAAAATGAAAGTTAAAGGCCAATATCCCTGATGAACATGGATGCAAAAATCCTCAACGTAATATTAGATGACATACTTCAGTAGCACATTAAAAGGATCAAACATCCTGAGCAACACTTTATTATTACATTTAAAAAAATAAGAGCAACTATTAAGAACCTAAATAGCCCTGGCTGGAGTGGCTAGGTAGGTCGGGCACCGGCCTGCAAACCAAAGGGTGGCCTGTTTGATTCCCAGTCAGATCACATGCCGGGCTACAGGCCGGGTCCCCAGTAGAGGGTGTGTGAGAGTCAACCACACATTGATGTTTCTCTCCCTCTCTTTCTCCATCCCTGCCCCTCTCTAAAAATAAATAAATGAAATCTTTAAAAATAACTTAACAAAATGAAAGAACCTAAATGTATGTTTTGCATATAAGATATAGTAAAGTTGTTTTGAACTTGGTAAATTGTCTCTTGGAATTTGCTTTCTAATTGTCTACTGAGCTGAATATTTTCTAATTCATCTCTTAATTGACTATGGACCTAAGTAAACTGGAATTATAAATGTATTATTGGGTTAGGCAAAAAGTTTGTTTTTTTTTTTTCTGTAAGATGGCTCTAGTGGCCCTTAGCTGTCTTCAACTTCACTTGAAACGATTTTGTTAGGTTGTATTGTGATAGCTGTCACATAAACATACATTGAAAAATATCAAAATCGGTGAATTTCAAAGATGGAAGAAAATAATTAAAATTTTTGACATATTATGCTTTATTATTTCAAGAAAGTAAAAATGCAACTGAAATGCACACACAAAAAAGATTTTTGTGGTGTATGGAGAAGGTGCTGTGACTGATTGAACATGTCAAAAGTAGTTTTCGAAATTCTATGCTGGATGATGCTCCATGGTGTGGTAGACCAGCTGAAGTTGACAGAGATCGAATTGAGACGTTAATTGAGAATAATCGACATTATACCATGTATGAGTTAGCCAACATACTCAAAATATCCAAATCAATACAGTTATTGGTAGAAATAAAAATACTTACTTTATTTTATGGAATATACTAAATGATCTTTTTGGCCAATCCAGTATTGTTAATAATCACTACAATTATGATGTCCAGTATTTTCCTAAGTAATTATTAATTCTAGGCATTATTTTAAATACTTTATTTGCATCAATTCATATCCACATATTGCAACACAACACTGTGGGAGGCAGTACTATTATTTTCACTTTACAGATAAAATAAATAAAACCTGGTGAAGTTAAGTAACTAGTTCAAGATCACACAACCAAGAAATGGACAGTCAGTATTTACAGATGTGATCTGGCTTCAGACCATGGGAGATTAATATTTGTAAAGGGAATTGCTATATAACAGTTAGGGGGAAGAACTATCATTTTAATTTTAGAGCAGCACAGACTGCTTCCTTACATGCTTGAAGTCACTTAGGACACAGAAAGATGGAGAAAATGACAAATGTGGTTCAGACATAGGTGACTCTTTTCCCAAAAGCAAGACTTTCACCCTTGATTGCAAATTTATTGACACTCTCCTAACTAGTCCTGGCATTAGCTAAATAGACAAAAAAGCAGGTAAAATGCCCAATGAGGGAAGCAGGAGACAAAGGCCCTCACTTGGTAAATGATGAGATATAAATATAATTTTCAAATCAGTTCCAAAGCATTCAAACTTGTTCATTAACAATAAGCCACTATTTCAGTTGGGATGAAAATGCATTGGAAGTTAGTCATTATTGCAAACAGGGTGCATGATCCTTTATTTATTCCATTATAATTTTGATACTTTGATTATACAAAATTATATGTCTAATGTCACTTGAGTAAAGGACATCAACCTTATCAATGACAAAGCACTAATATATAATTTGGTAAGAAGCTCATTTTACCAAACCCGATGTCACAGGAGAGAGAGATCCCATCAGTGGAGATGCTAAGTGTATATGTGAATGGGTATAACTTAAGGTAAATTAGCAACATCCATGTCACAGCCAATTGTAAAAACTATCCCCGGAATATATGCTTAGATGAAAATGTTTTAAAAATGACACATTCAACAAGTTATGTATATTTATGTAACTCTTATTTTTATCATAATGTAACATAATGATGTAAATTAACTAACTGATATAAATTTTACCCAATCTTTTGCAAGAATGAATTTTCCCCTTTCAGCTTGTCATCTCAATTACGGCTTTCTGAACAGTGTATACGTGTATCTCCAAAGGAAACAAATCCCAGCCTCCTCTGGAGTTTGTTGCTTGGTTACTAGTTTCAGCACCCAGAGTAACATAGAATATTTGAGGGTTTAAAATTAACACAGGTTCATTTTTTTACTGCTTATTCCATGCTTGATCATAAACAAAATGGTCAATGCAACCTAACAGGTTTTTCCAAGGGCATTACTTAAGTGTGGGCAATGGATGGTAGAAATGAAACAAAAAAGAGGGAGGTTAAGATAGATTCCACAAACTGGCAAATGTTAATAGGTGCTTTAGCCAATAAAAATAAATATTTATCTGATATAACTTTGATGATAATTGCATTGGCTTTAAACTATTGTTAATGGATGTCATTGCCATTTATAGGGCATTTGTTAGAAATGGCATTAAATTAAATTGATTTAATTCCTGTCAGCCTACCTTGACCTCTTTTTTTCTTTGCTATTTCACTTTCTCCTTCTCTTCTCTCTCTTTTTTTTACTACATTTTTTCAGGTCTCATGACAGACTTTTACCTTTTCTGCTTTGTTACATTGTATAAGATCCAAGCTTGGCTCACAGTAATTCCGTCTTCATTTCACCCGGTCTCACTTTTCTTCAATTCATTTCAGTCGTGGAGACATTGCCCTGCTACAGCAGGGGCATCATTCAGTCATTTGTGAAAAGCCACTTTAAATAGTAATCACAGGAATAGCAAAAAGTTTACTATTAAATAATTCAGATAAAATGTAGATCAATGCTAATGTAGAGTGTCCCAGAATGAATATATTTTTACTTTTAAGTGTTAATGATATGCATAATATTTATTGATACCAGTATGGTGCATGTAATAAGTTGTTTAGATTTTCAGCTATAATAAAATAGTGGTTGACAATATTCTTTTAGAATACATACACGATATTTTCTTAAATGTACAATTATTTTTAGTATTTATTGTTTTAAAGTTTTAAATAGATTTATTGCATCCACGAATTTGAAATTATAATTCATTAAATGTGGTTTTATTTCAATTTTCTGACAATATATGCATTGGCTATTTTATCTGAGGAAATATCTAATGTATACTGTAGGCTACGTGACACGCTAAGCATCTATGCAGATTGCAGTGAGGACGTGCGGGAGTTATAGTCTGGACATGTGATGTTGGGAGAACTGAGGAGGTTGTGTTAGAACTGGCAGGTTGACTATAGTATGCTCTGTTCGTCCCCTCTCTTTTATTTCATTTAAGTTTCATTTATTTTCTTCTTTCAGGGTTAGAGTCCATAAGGGGACTGACTGGAAATACACAGGTCAATCCAGAACATATGATGTTCATTTTAATAGACTTTCTTTTAAAAATATAGGTGAAGTTGTTACTTACTCCATTTTGCTAACATCAAATTCAAAGTGGACAAATGTATTATGTAGCAATACAGGTTGACTACAAAAGGCACTCAGTGCTTGATGAGAAGCCTGTCCTCTTGATGTTTACATCAGTGTCAGCAGAGCAAGGCCATCTTAATTGAGCAAGAATTGGAGGGCTTTTAAGTTATTTTTAACATTCTTCATTGATTTTTTTTTCTTTTTACTTCCTTGATTATCTAGTCTAATGCAGTCTTGAAAGGGGGCCATGGAAAGAAAGCTAGGGCCAAAATATTTTTTCTTAGCACTTGTGGTTATGGTGGTTACAAAAATAATAGTAATTAAAAAACAAAAAACCCCAAAAAACTCTGTTTAACTATATGAAAGTTGTGTATCTTTCTCTTCTAAATTCATTCTAGTTCCTAATGTTTTACAAGAGCTCTACTTATAAATGTGCCAAGCATTTTACACTGCTGTTTGAAATACAAAAACTGAATTAAGCCCTGGGTGGTATGGCTCAGTGGATTGAGCACAGGCCTGCAAACCAAAGGGTTGCTGGTTCAATTCCCAGTCTAGGTACATACCTGGATTGCAGGTCTGGTCCCCACTAGGGCGAGTGTGAGAGGCACCCATACACTGATGTTTCTCTCCCTCTCTTTCTCCTCCCCTTCCCGTCTCTCTAAAAATAAAATAAAATCTTTAAAAAAACTGAATTAAATTTTCATTGTTGCTGAGTTCCTGAAGTTTACTGAAAGATCACAGTACATACGTAAATATTCTGTTAGTTGTCAGATGTTATGATATAATGATTACAGATACATGTTATTCATTTTTTATTCCTCAAATAATCAATAAGCGATCAACATATTCATTGTAGAAACATTGACAAATTAAGAAAAAAGTAAAGAAGAATGTATAAATCATCATTTGTACTACATTTCTAAAATATTTTCCATTAACATTTTATGCCATTGAAGAGATTTTTCTGTGTGTGTGTATATGTATATGTATGTTCAGAAAAAGTCCAACAATTTTTAATATAACAATAATGGTTACACAACATTGATGTAACCTGGCAGCCAAGGAGAATGGACTGGAACATGCATGCCTGAACAATGATGACTTCACTGTACTAGTCAGTGAGGGTGGTGAACTCCACTGAGTGAGCCTGTGTACTGTGTGGCTGTCTCATTCAAAATGACTGAGTGAGTAGAGCAATGAATCTTCACCCAGCTGCGAGAAACTTGAACATTCCTCCAGGGAAACTATTTGGATGATTCAGAAGGCCACAGCTATGGGTAACTGGTGATTGGCAGCTTCCTCACAACAACATGCTTGCTCATGTGTCACGTCTTGTGAAGAGTTTTGTGTTGAAACGTAAAATCAGCCAGGTGACTCAGCCCCCTACAGCACAAATTTGGTGCCCTGTGACTTCTGGCTTTTCCCAAAATTAAAATCACCTTTGAAAGGGAAGAGATTTCAGACCATCAGTGAGAGTCAGGAAAATACAACAGGGCCATGGATGTCGATTGGGAGAACTGTGTGAGGTCGCAAGGTGCCTACTTTGAAGGGGACTGAGGTGTCATTGTCCTATGTACAATGTTTCTTGTATCTTGTATCTTCTCCAATAAATGGTTCTATTTTTCATAGCACATGGCTGGATACTTTCTGGATGGGTCATATAATATATGGCCTTATTGTATATATTTTATTAATTTGTTAATTTGATTATATATGCAAATATATAAAGTATAAGATCACTTCTACCCAAATTATTTCTAGTTTTTTTTGTTTTAAAAATTACATAATAAGATTTTCATTAATAAATAATTGATACAATAGCATTCTCAGTTGCTTTACAGTATTTTGTTTTCAAATATTTCATTCTTTATCTTACTAGTTATGTATTATTTAACATTTTATTTGTTTTAATGACTTATTACTATATAGAATATTGCAATAAATCTCATGATACACCCAGCAGTTTTACCCAACTTTGACTTAATTTTATTCTTCATTTGACACTTTTCATATAGCAAGGATTATATATCACCTGAGACAGCTCGATTGAAGGTGGGAAGTGGGGATGGCTGGGGTGGGGGGAGAGTAGTGGGGAGAAAATGGAGACAACTGTACTTGAACAATAAAAAAATATTTTTAAAAAAATCTAAAAGACTGCAGGTGGAGAGGTCATGTCTCTTACACATGACCTGCTTACTAGCTGTTGTTGGCAAATTATTTCACATTTTGTCCATGCTAATTTATCTCTATTATGTGTAGTGATATCCTTTTTAAGGGTGTTGAAAAATTTATATGTTTTAATGGAGGTAAAGGATTTTTTGCTTCACAGAAAATGGAGTTATTGCTCTATTTTCAACTACTGAAGTTAAAGAGTGATGAGAATTTGCATGCTACAGTGAAAGGACAAGGACTCCCACAGTTGAAACTGTTGATAACAGACAAGGTCGAAACCTAAGGCCCAAGCTACACGCAGACATGGGGTTCCATTTAGGTCCAGAACCAATTTTAAGATCTAAAGTGAAAGAAGCAGTTAGAAATATACATGATCGTTTTCAAAATTACCAAAAAAAGAAGGAAAAAAAAAAACAACAAAAAACAAGGACACATGGAGGCAAGTATGTTTTAGTTCAACCAAGCTGTAAGTGACTTTGTAAGAGTAACATTGCTGGCTCGAAGAATGTGCATGGCTTGATTTTTTCTACCTACTGCCAAATATGTAAGACTTTCAGATGGGCTCAAGCATGTGCCCTGACCAGGTACAAAATTGTCTGAAGACATGTATTTTCTTCTTCTTTATATCCTGGCCATTTAATCTTTTGAATTGCCATGATATTACATTCATTTTAGGCATATAATGTAATGATTTGATAATTATATATTTTGTTATTGCTATGGAGCTATATTAATAAGTTTTTTTATACTAAAAGTTTTCATCCAATGGGATTTTATGGGTATTGCGTGAAGAATTTCAACTTTATTTTTTCCAAGAAAGCAACAGTAATTTTGCTAACAATTTTAACAAATCACATCTTTGATATTTTTCTGATTTGTGATTTTATTTTAATTGTAGTTTAAATTATATCATGTTTATGTATTAAATTGTATATAAATCTTTATTCCATTCAACTATGCAATTTTCTTTCTAGTGTTTCAATACCAAATATCACAGTATTTTATTCACTTATTGATTATTGATACATGCTTAGTATTTAATAATAGTCATACTTAAGAAAACAGGCCGATGAATTTTAATGGATGTTACATCTTAGTCACCACCCCCTTAACCACAGTCTACAGCTGCATTGTTCAATACCGTAGCAAGTGTCTTCTGAACATTTGAAGTTTAGATGGGATCCCAGTTTAGATTGAGATTTTCTGGAATATAAAAGCTGTATCAGTGTGAAAACAATGTGATATGTCTTCCTAATAATACTTTTAATTTTGATAATAGGAAAATAATATTGTATATATAATAGGTTAAGTAATGTATTATTTTTAAAAAGCTTACTTGTTTTTCTCACACCTCTTAATGTAGTCAGTAGGAAAATTTAAATTGCATGTGTGGCTCAGCAGATTGTTCAGTTGGCTACCACTGCTAGAGATCACCTCTGACTTCTCAAATATCATCATTTTCCTCCCCCTTCTGAAACACTTACCTGAATTCTGTCTATTGTTTGCCTATTATAGAATGTCATGTACATGAAATTATGATGTATATACTCTTCTGTGTCTAGATCGTTTTGCTCAGTTTTATGTTTTGATATTTTATTAATTTGTTAAGTATTGGCATGAAAATCTTCATTTTATACACTTATTGTGTTTTTAAAGCACTTCATTGAGGTATGATATGCATACAAATATCTGCACATATATACCTGTGTGAAATCATTCCCATGATCAGTCAACATATCCATCAGCTCCAGAAGTTTCCTTTTTTAAAACTTTATTTTTGCGTGTGTGATAAGAGCACTTGGCAATATCTACCCTCTCTGCAAACTTTTTTAAAAAGATTTTATTTATTTTTTCGAGAGGGGAAGAGAGAGAGAAAGAGAGGGAGAAACGCATTAATGTGCAGTTGCCTCTTGTGTGCCCCCTACTGGGGAACTGGCACCCAACCCAGGCATGTGTCCTGACTGGGAATCAAACCAATGACCTTCTGATTAGCTGACCGGCACTCAAGCACTGAACCATACCAGCCAGGCAGACTTTTAAGTATACAGTACGATATTGTTAACCATAATCAGTTTGCTGCACGACAGATCTCTAGGACTTATTCTTCTTGCACAGCTGAATCTTTATACCCTTTGACCAATATCTCCCCATTCTACCTTCTACTAGCATCATTCTACTATCTGCTTCTGTGAATTAGGCAATTTTAGATTCCTCATATAACTACAGTCATATAGTATTTGTTTTTCTGTGTCAGAGTTATCTCACTTAGCTGCAATGACTTAGCCACCTCCCCCCAGAAAAGTAACTTGGATCAAAAAAAGTAACTTGGATCAAAAAATAAAATAAAAAGGGTACTGCTATAGAGAGAGAATGATATTCCTCACTTTTGACATTCAGATTATTCTGTATCATAACAATAATTTTAATAATTATATGGGAAAGTTGAGGTAAGATTTTATTCCCCACTACTCTCTAGGTGAACTCTCAGTTTAAGACACTTTGGCTGCATCTTTTTTTCCAAAGGAGTATTCCTGCTGCTGCTTCAAAGTATAATGTTGGGCTTCATTCTCCTCCATCTTGTCCAGCAGTACATGGATTTACTCTGTCACCCAAGATTAAAACATTCATTTGTTTACATTACATCATTTACTATATGCCAGATGTTTAGCTCTTTAAAGGATGTTAACTTTATATGATCCATTTTGATCAAATATATTGATCAAAGGGTGATTTTTCTTTAACTCTTGCTTAAAAACCGTTTAATCCTAATGTAATTCTTCTTTGTTCCTCAGGTTAAATACACTCATGAAATGCTAAAATGTAAGATATTTTAAATCAGTACTATTATTTTGTAATTAATGCTGAATAATTATAAAAAGATCACTAAATCTACAATGTCTATTCATTACAATCCACATGATCCCTTAAATATTTGAATTTTCAGTACACCTATCTTTGTGCTCACCTGAGTTCATCTCTCAGATCTTTCATTAAGAGGCATTCTTGGAGTCCAGAGAATGAAAAAAAAACTTTTCCAGATGTTTTCTATTGATCTGTACTATGAATTTTGGAAATACTCTTATATTTTCATGAATTGTATACTCTTTTAAATTTAGTTTTTGTATATTTTTCTCCAGTAACTATATTGTTAATTTTAGAAAACACATGCTATTCCTTTTTTAAAAGCATAAATTTGCTCAAAACAATGCACAATGATACATACATGGTGCATATTCGATGATTAAAATAATTAATGACTGTTGAATGAATAAATTAATTGTTGGACTATAAACTCAGAAATATAAGTTTTAAGATAAGTTTAAGTATAAAACATATAAGATATGTTTTTACTCATCTATTAAAGGAAGAAAACAATGGCTACTTATAGGATTTTTGTTTATAATGGAAATCGGATTGTGTCTGGCAAAGACTAGCCACTCAATAAATAACACAGAGCATTTAATGTTAATAGAATATACATAATTTAAAAGGCGCATTACTACAAAGAACTCATCATTCTCAAATTCTCTCGGTTAATGTTTTCTTGTCTTATAAACTTCAAGTGGGATTTGATTGTTTGTACTCAACGCCCTGACATTATATTACTGTGCCAAGGCAATCATGATACATGGAGACAGAGGGCTATTCAAAGCAGGCTCTAAGAAATGAAACAGAACTATTCCTACAAACCTGTGCAAAGTGGCACAGAGAGGACAGAAGAAGTGACAGACCTGCACGTAGCCCCACGTGGCGAATGAGCTTTGTTGGCAGAAGACCTGTTTGGCTTTATCATCTAGGAATTCCTACTTGAAATGTTATTAAGTTTGGAAAGAGCAACAGCCAGTTCAAACGGGTTACTGTGAGAAGCGATTAATTAAAATCTAATCATGTTTTTCTTTTTCTTTCGCTCTCGCTGCTTTGGCAGTCTAGCACACCTAATATATTAATATGTGAATATATTAGTCTTATACATGTTACTTCATGTCTTCCATGATTTTATTTTTCATGTCCATAGCTCTTTATTGAACTCATCTCAGGGAGGTAAAGAGACTTCCTTCAGTGTGCCTTATTAACACACGGCAGGACCTGGACATGACTGGAAGCCCATCAGATGCTCAGCGCCGTGTTTTTTCCACTGCTGCATCCTGTCTTCATGTCACATGCAGGCACGCAGCAGATTAGTTTATAATTTGGATGCAGAAACCAGCAAAACCTTTCAAAAAGGGTTTTATCAGGATTTATCCCTATTAATTAGGCAGAAACAAAGTTAATGTAGAGTAGAGCAGCAAAAAACTTTCATTCAACACATTTTACATTTGTGAACCAGATGTCACATTTAAATGTCTGAGGCTACACAACATTCTAAGCTATTTCCAAAAGCAGAAAAGCATATAGTGGAATTATTTTATATGAGCAACTATTGCTACATTATTGCTATCCACAGACAATGCAAAGTAAAAAAATCTAAACATTCCTTGGAAACGATCCTGATAAGGTCTGAAGGTTTAAGACATTTTAGGATGACATTTCCATGCAGAGTATTCATCAGGACTGGAATAAAACCGATTTATATCATTAGAAATAAAAGGGTGATCCAGCAGCACCTACAAGTTAGGGATAATGTTATCCTCATTTTACAGTGGAAGAAACTGAGTCACAAGGATGTTAAGTAAAGAAACTTATTCCAGTGCACAGGGTGAGTAAGTATAAGCATGCTCATGAAAATTCAAACATGTTGCCACGAGAAGTAGACTCTTGATTTTTGCCCTGCTATGTTGCCTCTGCTTGGTGTAATTTATCCTTGACGACACGGCTTTTTCCTCACATGAGTTTGCAATTGCTTCTCTCTCCATCACAGCCCACGACCCTAGACGACCCCATGTGAAAGTCTGTCCAGTTCCCACTCAGTGCCAGGGAAAGGTGTGCTTTTTTTATTTTGGAATTAATATGTGCAATGCTAATGTAATGCTTAAATTGATCATAGATTTTTAAAACAGAATATGCATTTCCTTTGGGGAAAAGAGTTTAAATGATTAAAAAGCAAGAGAAAATATTTTCACTAGATAGTAGAGATATGGCATGGTAATGAAGGTTGCCTTAGATGAAGCAAAGAAGTGCGTAATGTAGCAAAAAAAAATCACGAAGGTGAAAAACTATGCTGCCTCTTGTTTTTCATATAAAACAAGGGGTGGCCACCATTATTTTCTTCTCTGTTCTCATCACCTTTTCATTCTCACCTACAGTTCGCTCTGGACCTAGTGTATTTTGAGTGTTGATTTGTATGCTGGAAACTAATGTAGAGAAAGAAAATATATGGCAGATACCAAATCTTGGCAATCATTCCTTACTCTGTAAGGCAACTTAACTTAAAGTGGTTTCAGTAAAACCCTAATTTTATATAAAAGATAAACAATCTAACAATTTTAAAAGTGTATACATCAATACCTGTGACACACAAAGCCTGTTTTTGGAGAATTTTGGTATTGCTTACAGTATCTTTTTGATATAATGCCTTTTATGATGATCATAATTAATTCTTCAAGAACATTCCCTAGGGTATATGTATATTTCTATTCTCCAATACCATCTTTAAGAGTTAATGTACCTATTTTTATGGTCATATGTACATTTCAAATATTTTCCTTTTATGTTACTTTCAATAATACATTTATTTGTGATTGTTTAATCCAAAGGCATTTCAAATGATGATTTCCCCAATTTAATTTTACATACTTCAATAACTAAAACACCCAGCACACCAGATTTGGTCACTTGTAGCACTATTATCTGCCAGGAAGTGCCCATTCTTCCAGCTGTGCCATCGCAATCTCATGACCAGCCCTTTGTCCAACACCAGTAAAAAATAAAAATAGTGATGTGGGGAGGGGATAATGGAGGAAAGAAGGGGAAGGGTCAAGTGAACGAACATGTGTAAAGGACCCAAGGACAAAGACAATGGAAGAGGAGGATTGAATGGGAGAAGTGGGGGTGGACACGGCAGGGGAGGGTAATGTGGGGAAATGGGGACAACTGTACTTGAGCAGCAATAATCTTTTTAAAATGCTACATGATCCCATGTCCCAGATACACTGGACACTGTTAAACCAAGATACAGTAACAAAATAGCTTCTTCTTCTTTTTTTTTTAGTCTGTCAACATTACAAATTTAAATCAATGTGAAATGCCACCTGCAAAAAATATGTGACTTGAGAATAACTGTAACCCATATTTTGAATTAGGAAGTATCGTTAACAATCTAGAATGTGTTATCACATAAAAAATATCAAAGAAAGAAAGATTACAGTAAAACTAGAAAGAAAAGTTAGTAAATTTTTTCTCTAGTGAATTCTCAGCTGGTGATGGAAACTCCTTTTACTCTTCAGGGAACTTATTGAAGCTGAAATGAAAAGAGTCAACATAAATCAGGCTGCTATGCTCTGCTATTTGGGCTATTAGATAACCATGAAAAAACAAACAAGTAAACAAATAAAAATGTATCTAGAAACAATGTAAAGGATTGCCAAGATAAAGGTTTTTTATTATAAACTAAAAACATATATTTAAATATTTTGTGAAAAAATTCAGGAGATAGTGACAACATAATTTAATATAGAGATAAAATCAGAATAAAAATAGCTTGTGAAAAGAGATACTCTATTTATTTACAAAGAATAAGAAAATTGTATTAGGAAAAATACTGGCCTAAGAAGGATTCATTGCCACTTTTTATTGATGAGAAAACACATAGATATGATTTTTATACAATTAAGCTCAGCACCTAATAAAGCAGGTGAGTTTGGTTTTGAAAACTATATTCAGTAATATGATGAGCATCTTCTGTGTTTATGAACGTGAAAGTGGTACATGAAGATTTGGTTAACTTCAATAGATGGTTAAAAATAATAACCACAGTTATATATTGAAAATTAGGTAGAAGATTGCTATTATTATTATTTCGTTTATTTTCAAAAAAATTTGTATTTATTTATTTGTAGAGAGAGGGGAAAGGAGGGAGAAAGAGAGGGAGAGAAACATCAATGAGTGGTTGCTTCTCACATGGCCTCTACTGGGCATGTGGACTGCAACCCAGGCTTGTGCCCTGACTGGGAATCAAACCAGCAAGCCTTTGGTTTGCAGGCCAGAACTCAATCCATTGAGCCACATCAGCCAGGGCTGCCGCACATTATTTAATTTAACTATAATTAAAGTTATTAAGTTAAATTAAGTTATTCTTCAATTTCATAGCTGTGAAACATGCCATCAAAGGAATAAAATTACCGTTTATGTTCCTAAAGTATTTTTAACAGCTTATTGAAATAAAACTCGCATACTATATAATTCACCAATTTACAATGCATAATTTAATGTTTTTAGTATATTCACAGAGATTTGCATCTATCATCACAATCAATTTTATAACTTTTTATTCATTCCAAAAAGAAATTCTGTACCCATTAGCAGAAAGATGAGGGGGAAACATCTGTGAGTAGTTGCCTCTCATGTGCCCCCTTCTGGCGACCTGGCTCACAACTCAGGCATGAGCCCTGACTGGGAACAGAACCAGAGACAATTTGTTTTTCAGGCTGGAGCTCGATCCACTGAACCACACCTGCTAGGACATATTATAATTATTTTGAAGCAGCAGGGATTTGTAATCTGTTCCTTCCTCTGCTACTTTATTTTCAAATGCCAAAGACCCAGTCCTAACATTCTTCCACAGAGAGAGATCAGTATACAAGACTGATGCAGACACGGGCCCACAGTGTCCGCGTCATTATGGATGAAATGAGACACTCACACAGACTACCGACTCCGGTGGAGGAAAAAGGACAGCATGGCTTTTCTTTTAAGGGGAGCAAAAGCCATGACAGGCCTTTATTGGGTTTCTCCCCACATTACATTATGGTCCTCATTTACTGTGCACAGGTTCGCTTTAGGTGGTTACCTTTTACAGACAACAAAGGAGATGATTCCACTAATCACATCACAGAAGAAGGATATTTGCAAATGGAAAGGGAAAAGTGATTGAGCCAGTTACACTCCATACTGGGGAGTTTTAGCATGGATTTTAGGAAGTTACAATAAGCACTTGCCATCTCAATTCAGGGCGAGGGAGTTTTAGCAAAAGCAAGACTCAAAGAGGCTTAGGTACAAATGCAGGCCTGATTCCCCACAGGAGAAGCCATCCGTGGGCATGGGTCCTGTGCATCTCCAAGTGGGAGCTGGGCACATACCATGCAGAACAGTCTCCCACACAGGACTAAATAGACAGTGCTTTATTTTCATCCCGTAAGTTGATAAGTAGCTAAGAAGGTCTCATTTCAGAGTTTGTTAAGCTAAGAAGGTTATATATATAAAATCATTCATATGAAAATGCCTATATTTGACATGTCATGCAGAAAGAAATGGACTAATTTTTTTTAGTCTGTTCCATATTGTGAGGCAAAAAGAACTTGAGTTTTTAAATCAAACAAGCATTTAATGCTATGGGCCACACATCACTAGTTATATGACTCTGAGCTTAGCATGCTAGCTATACCCTAATATATAATCCTCTGCTGTACATTTGAGTGATGTAAACCCTTACCAGCCAAAAAATACTTTATCCTGGATTCTTTGTAGCATGTGTGGCCATGATTACATTTTAACATGTTGTATGTTAGTATAATATTCACAGCATCATACAGGCCCTTTATAAGGAAACTGCATGCATGCTTTTTAGTTTCTCTATTTTCTCCCTTGTTTGGGACATGGCAAAAGCAAGAATGAAAATCTGGACCCAACTGGGAAAGCTGTCAATTGAGGATGGCAGATGTGCCTTGCTCGTAATATATTACCCATAGATTCAATGAGCAACAGAATTTAGCTTATATTGTACTTTATCACTATCCATTTGTTACAATAATTTATTGTCTAGTAAAAACAACGACATTAATAAATTTTATTCATCTATCTGACGTTATTTTTCCTTATTAGATAAAAAGAAAAATATAATGTACAGTGGTTTTATATTTAAATTAAATAGCTAAGGGTATTCAACTTCTATTTAGTAATATTATCTTATGAAAGTTAAGATGATGGATTTTGATATTTTAGAATCCTTTATTTGAATCTATGTTAGCTTTTAATTTTATGTCTTATATGTTTCAGATTAATTTCCTATAGCTTAGTTTCCCCTCTATTAATAATAGTATAGTAACTGCCTCAAAATATTAATCATTAAAGTACATCTGTAATTTCACTGTAAACGTGAACACCATATTTTATTGCTAGCCACAGTGAGAACATCTTTTGTGTATACAGTGACAAAATTTTGCTTCCCAGCCAGTGGAAGCCAGCGTAAGGCTGGTGGAAGGAGGAGGGACGTTTGCAGAGCCCAGGAAAGGGAGAGGAGCTGGGTTCTTTCCTTACACACCCGTGACCAGGAAGGAGATGCCAGTAGTTGAGATGAGCCGTTTGGCTCCAGTGTCCCTGAGAAGCATGTGAAAACCTGGTCACCACTAGTGCTCTGTTTGTCTTTTGCAATGTCCACTGTGTCTTTTGGGTTTCCATCCAAAATTGCTTGTGAGTTTGACTTTCTCCACTAATAGGAAGTGATTTTTTTTTTAACAGAGAAAGTTTCCTGAGCCCAGCTTGAAGGCTGGTACAGAGTAAAAGCAGAGGTTTCCATGCAAAATCAGTCTCATATAGGAGCAACCATTAATAACAATGATTTAATAGTATTTATTGCAGAGTACAGAATAGCAGTTACTCAAAATACTTGCTGGTACTATACTTGCTAGTACTTGTGGGAAATAAGTATCCTTATTTATGTTTATCCATAAGTATGAAGATTACGTGAGGCTAGACTATCTCTTTTGTTCAATGCAACATACTCAGAATATAGAAGACTACAGAATGGACACTCAATATTGTTTTTTCACTTAATTAATATATAATTTAGTAAATAAGTAAAATAAGTGTTATTAAAGGTATAATTAAATAAATGAAAGAGTAGGCCAATAATGACCAATTAAATAAAAGAATGAATGGGTGTTTGTTAAGTTCTAAGCTATATTTTTTCTTAAATGTGGGTAGTATATGGCCCCGTGGGTGCTTGTTTTTCTCTTTTGCTTTATAAGTGTAAATTGAATATAATAAAATCCACACATTTAAACCCTGAGATTTTATAAAATTTGTCACATGCATATACAATCAAGAAGATCAAGATATTCAGTACCCCAAAAGTTGACTCCTGCCACGTGGGCTACTTTCCCACCTGCTCTCCACCACTGCTCCAGGCAACTATTTGTTTGCTTTGTGTCCTATAGATACCTTGCATTTGTTACTGTTTGTACAAATGGCATCATGCAAAATGTACTTTATTTTGTCTGGCTGCTTTTGTTTATTTTTTATTTTAATTTTTCCTATGCCTCTCTGGGTTGCAAGTAAACGTTTTTATTTTTATTTTTGGTGTAGACTCTTGTCAGGTTTTTTATAGTCTTTTCCTTTCTGAATTAAATTC
This sequence comes from Glossophaga mutica, assembly GCA_039655065.1. Lineage (NCBI taxonomy): Eukaryota > Metazoa > Chordata > Mammalia > Chiroptera > Phyllostomidae > Glossophaga > Glossophaga mutica. The sequence continues at coordinate 21,906,010 of CM077305.1, forward strand.
CACATTGTTTTGTATTTCTACAATTCACTTCTGCTGTGGTTATTTGTGGGTTCTCTGTCTCTGTCTCTGTCTCTGTCTCTCTGTCTCTACATCTCTCTCTCTCTCTCTCTCTCTCTCTCTCTCTCTCTCATTGCATTGATTGTTTTTTCTTTTTTCAATACAACCTTTAAATTCTTTGCCATGCCACTGAGCTCTCCTCAGCTTCTCCTGACCTGATTTTTTTTTCCCCTTGCAGGCTCTAGAACTTAAGCATGAATACCATTTTTATTTTGTTCTTGAATTTGGCTTCTTATACATTACCTGGCCCTTGATGCTTAGTACATGTTTAATATGTAGCTGCTGAAATGTGAAACAGATGCAATAGTTACTTATTTCTATTTTATAATCATGTATATAGATAATATCTATATAAATTATACAAACTTTTGAACATGAATATCAGGAAATATAACAGAACTATTGTACAACAATTGCTGGCATTTATGAAAATATATATAGTTAATGTTTAATCTTAAATTAGGTGATTTGATGTATTACTATTACAGAAGATGATATATCTATAGTTTTACACATTTAAACTTTTCAATAACTGTGTTTAAATGTATGCAATAAGGTATTTGGCTAAAGTACCTATGTTTCCAGGTTCTGAAATTAAATTTAGAAGGGTTCAAATCCAACTTTTATTACTTAATAGCTCTTTACCTTGGTAAAATTAACTAAAAACAGTGTTCACTTTGTCCGTTTAAAATATATGGGGACAATATTAATAACGTCTACCTCATAGAATTAATGTAAGGCACTATGTGTTTAGCTTTTAGCAGGATGTATGATATATGCAATTATATCATTTTCCTAGTGCTCCCATAGCACATCATCACACACTTAGTGGCTTAAATAGCACAAAGTCATGAACAGTTCTGTCTTAAAATCAAGGTGTAAGCATGGCTGCATCCATTTTGGAGGCTCTGGTTGGGGATGCAGTTTTGTTTCCAGCTTCTAGAAGCTGCCTGCTTTTCTCGGTTGTAGCCAGTTCTTCAATCTTTAAAGCAAACTGCATAAAATCTTCAAATCTAATCTATCAGATCCTTTTTCTCTTTCCCCCTCCATCTTTCTTTTCCTTACTCCCTGTCACCTACGCTTCCATAGTCATACGTTTTCTCTAACTCTCCTGTCTCTCTTTTTCTCTTATGAGAACACTTGATTATATTGGGCACAATGAGATAACCCAGAATTATTTCCCCTTAATGCATTTCACACCGACAACATCTGTTTTATCCTGTAAAATAAAATTAATGCTGCCTTACAAGGTGTGGATGAGGCCCTCTAAATATAGGTCCTTTGACATAAACATGTATCCTTGAAAACAGTTCTTGGTCTGTAGTCCGGCATAACTGCAGACATGCCCACGATACACGGATGGTAAGATAGAGGAAAACCAATGTATATTCAAGAAGGACAACATTCGAGAAGGAAAGCAGTCAATGATCCACAGAAATCTTTAAATCCAGTCAGGTCGATTGTATAAATTCCTTGATTATTTCACAAAACCTGGGGAAAATATCATTCCCTCTCTTTTTGTTTTCTGCAGTCTGTATAATTCTATTTTTTTTTTAAACATGAAAGTTAGGATATATTCACACCTGAGTAGTTTTCCCAGCTTAGGTCCTTCTGTTGAAATTTTAGGGATTCATCAGCCACTTTTCCTAGAATTTTTAAAAATGTGTTCCTATTAAATTGTATTGCTACATTAAATTATCGTTGTATTAGAAGTTTTGTTGAAATCCACTCGTTGCTTTTTATTAAGAAATTAGCCATTTCTGAGGGTGTGGCACCCTGTGATATTAGTTTGTATTGTACTACAAACTAATTACCACCAATTAGTGTTGTTGTTGGTCATCTTTTGATTTATTTATTGGTTAGATTTACTTATTGGTTATTCTTATATCTTCTTTTGATAAATATTAATTCTATTATTTTTTCATTTTCAGTTAGACTACTCTTTATCTTATTGTTGAGTTGTATGTATATTTATAAATTCTAGATACTAGACCCTTATCAAATATGTGGTTTGTAAATATTTTCTCTAAAATTTTTTCACTTTATTGAAAGTATATTTTGAAGCACAAGAGTTTAAATTCAACCTAAGAAATATTTTGGCTGCTTGTGTTTGGTGTCAAAACTGCAGAACATTACCTATCCTAATATTACAAAGACTTATACCTGTGTTTATTCCAAGAATTTTCTAGTTTTAATTCATTTATTTAGTTATTAATTAATCCATTGTGAGTTAATTTTGTATATCAAGTTAGCTTGGGATCCATACAAATACCTTGTGTTCTCTTCTAATTTTATTGAAAAGTTATTCCTTCTTCCATCACATTTTCTTAGAACATATTGAAATCAATTGGCAATAAAAGTATGGGTTTATTTCTGAACTTTTATTTCTATTCCATTGATCGTTACCCCAAATCTGCATTGTCTTGATCATTGTAGCTTTGTAGTAAGTTTTAACATCTGGAATGTACAGTCTTCTTAATTTGTTCTTTTTCATTATTGTTTTCTGCTTACTGTTGGCTGCTCCCCATTGGAATAAATGTAGGCTCAACCAGGGCAGGGCGCTTTTGTTCTGTGATGTATCCAAGTATTGAGCTCCAACAATGGGATACGCTGGGTGCTCAAAAAAAAAGGTTTTTTTTAGATGAGTGGGCTTTTAAAAGTGATTGTGGGATCAAATGATCATCTTCCATTTTATTGTCAGATGAATTTCCAAAAGAATTGAAACTATTCAATTCTTTCCTCATCTTCCTTCCCTCTCCCTTCTGTATATAATTACTGCTTTCTTAATCGGAAAAAAAAAAAAAAGAGGCTAAAACAAATAGCAGTAGCAGAGTTTTAATGGGGATGAATCATAATACACCTTAATATGTGGGCAATGGTTTAGGCCAGTATTTTTCTGGAATTGTAGCAATATTTAGTACACTCTTGAGATTTTTTTTTTCTTTAAAAGTAGCTGCCAGAGGTCTCTTTCTCTCAATTAGGCCCTGGTTGGGAGATAAAAGCAGACATACATTTTTATAGAGAATAGGTATTCTTGTTCCTTATATAGATCACTCTAATCTCAATTGATTGGTCTCTTTCTGAGGTTTCTCAACAATTAGTAGTGATTTTTCAACTATTGATTGCCTCCTCCAGTGCCCACATAAGTGCCGCACCTGGCAGGGCTCTCTAAAGCAAAGGTAATGTGTGTGGGATTATGGAAACTGCAAACTGGAGAGATACTGCACTGTTCATCTTACATCATCAGAGGCCAAGTCTAAGAGCATCCACACCCCTGTACTCTCAATTACTATGTATACATGCAAAAGTTTGAGTGATAAAAGCTGAAAGGAAAAAAAAAATATGATTCATTTGAAATACAGTGTTGCAAGAGAGCTCTACAGATTCCTTGAACAACCATGAAAGACAGACAAGTGAGTCCTAGAGCAAACTGTGCCTGAAGCATCGAAACATCATGGGAGGCAAAAATGACAAAGCTGAAGCTGTTCAGCTGTGGACATCCAATGAGAAAGAAGGGTGGGTTCCTTGTAAAAGACAATAAGGCTGAGAAAAATAGAAGGCAGCAGAAAAATAGGAAGTCCAAATAAGTGGTGGTTGTTTCTAAAATAGGCATAAGTCTAGAGGAGCTGAGCAGAGCTATTGCAAACAAGCCTTTGTGGACATCACTCACTCACAGGGCTGTTGTGGTCTGGAACAGCTCAGTGGCATGTAACGGAAACAAGCATGCTTGTATTTCTAATCTAGGATTCAGGGGATAACAAAATCAAACAAGTGCTGCCTCTCGCCCCTCTTTCCCTCTTCCTCCTCGTTTACAAGACATTGTAGAAATACTCATAAAGAAGTTAAAAGCTAAAAATTAAAATTCAACACTTTTGCAAAGACCTCTGATGTTTTTAGTTAAACAATTGCATTAGTTACACTCTTACACTTACGTAGTATTCTAACCATTTAATTGAGTAACATAAGCTTTGTGGTTAAAATGCTTTACTGATACCATTTTACCATAACCTTTTACATATTAATTGTTTAAATTTAAAATGCATGCTTATTCATGTATTTTTAGCATGACAAAATCAATGTTTTAGTGGCCAAGGTACTGTTATTTGATATGCTTTTTCTTCACATCAATTACTTATTAATAGTTCAATTGAGTTTTGTTCCATCTGCTTATAGTTCAACTAAAATATAACACATTCTGGAATGAAGAATATATAAATTTAAATGATGTCATCTTCTAATCCTCACATTTCTCTCACCTTGAATCACTTGTATTTTATGTGTTGGAGAAAATGATAATAGTAGGAATACTATATAATATTTCTGAATTTATGTATGGCTTCCACAGGAATGTGGTCAACATAAATTCCTACTCTTAAAATGCACATAAATTATGGAGTCCATAATATATATTTAAGTCAATGAGCTATTTTTTTAGCATAGCTTGAAGTCCTAGCTAAAAGCAACTTTTAAAATTAATTGCTTTACCACCAACTTTTTAATCTTTTAAAGTTATTGTTTCCCAAGAGATAGAATATCATCTTAGTGAAGAATTCACCATTAGACTGAAAGCTCTAAATTTGTGGGTCCTGATCCTAATGTGGTCCAAGATAATAAATAGTTTTTAAAGGGAATTCATGTGAGTCGCACTAGCTTCCTAAGTGCCATAGGTTACTAGTTAACACTAAGAAAGTCAATTTATTAAAGTCATGTCAGAGAAATGGTCATTTTGCTTTACTTGGGTGACTACATTTTCTTTTTGTTGTCTCTTCTTCATTCTCCTAACCTTTTCTGCTCTTCACAGAGCAGGTAATTGACCTCTCATTAATATGGGATCTGTTATGCAGAGATTATCAACTCTTGCTTTGCAGCACTGTAATGTCTGTCCTTCGGTGCAAAACTATCAGTCATGTTACACAGTCTCACGACTCTCAGTGTATTCCCACCACTGCAGATGATGGTGAGAGCCTGCCTCTGCTGTCTCAGTAGCTGTTCTAAACTGTCTACGAAAAAGGGTTCAATATAAATGACTCATATCAACATAATATTTTAAATATTTTCACATAAATCAATGCAAAATAATGAAAATCTCTTGACTAATATAGTAGCTAGTTAAACTCACCATGCGACACTTCACGGGTCACTAAATCAGTACCATATGTGCATCTGGAGTAATGCCACCGCACACGCTCTCCTTCCAGCTCCTTTCACTTGGTGTCTTATTGCTGTTTAATTCAAGGATACACACCTTTCTTTCCAATTATCTGTAGTACCTGACTATCTGTATTTTGGCCCATTTCTGAAACCGCCACACTGAATGGGTTTGCTGGGGTCATCTCAGTCCTCTGTCAGGAGACAACCAGTCACTTGCCATGAGAATGCCAAGCCTTGTACCCTTGATTGTGCCTAGCCAGGCCAACCTACTGCATGGACCAGAGTTTATGCCTTCTTCTTTCAAATTTGGATGAAACATTGATTAATGGGAAAGAAAAAGTTAGAGAGCTAGGCAAATAAATTCTCTCTTCTTATTCTCTACGAAAAGAAAAGCCTTCTCCCCATGTTTTATTTTTTTTATCTGTAATATTACCATTACTGCTTGTTCATTTATTATTCATTCATTCATTCACTCACTCAACTCACTCATCCATCATTTCTTGCCTTACAAAATCTAATACAAAATATGTGCTCTTCACAGAGCTTAAGACCCACTTATTAAACCAAACAAGAAAACACAGCCAATGTTTCTCTCAGGCTTCACCTCTGTTGCAGACTCTGTGTTGAGAGAGAATGGAATATTTGAGAACAGGTATGGTAGAAAGGAAGTAATCCTGAAAGTACACCACGTTGTTGCTTTACAGATACTGAATTTTGCCCAGCATAATGCGTTCCTGTGTATAACACACACCTGTATTTTTGTCCCAAACTTTCAGGTAAAAAATATTTCATTTTAATTTTTAATTGACATTTTTATTTATTTGTATTTAGAACAAAACGATTATCATATTCCAGGGTAATATTGTGCATATGGATACCATTATTTCTTTCTAACATTACATTTTAATGTATAGGCATAAATAAAATAATTAAAAATATCCATGTAGATAGAGAATTAGTACTACCCATGTACAATGCACATCCTTATTTTTCCTCAAAAATTTGGGCAAAAAAGTGCACATTATACATGGCAAAATATGGTGCTTATCATCATAGTCATATAAACTATTAATCAATCGACTAAATGCCCCTGTGGTGGTTTCCCATTGGTGTTACATGGAACTAATCATTTCAAGATTCAAACAGACAGCTGAGAGTTTAAACAATCCATTAGTAAAATGGTCATCTGAAAATCATTTAAATGATTATTCAAACACTTAACCTGAGTGTTATCAACAACCAATGTAATCCAAATTATATTAGTTGGATATGTTTTTATAATATTTTGATGTAACTTTTACTATGTTAGCCAGCAATATAAATACTAAATTACAATTAACTGATTGTATTGAACATCTATTTTCAAATTAGAAATAATTTCTGAAGCTTTTAGATTGATTTATTTATTCTAAGTTTGAATATGAAAACAGACTCAAGTCTTAAAATCTAAAGAAATAAAATTATTGGAATTTCTCTCTTATTAGAATTACTTACTAAAATTATATATAATATATACGAGTGGCATAGAGTATATATATGGCATAGAGTATATAGTCTTTTCAATAGACACTTTAGTTTGACAACTTTACTATTTATTTTAAGTACTTCTGTTCCAGGTCTACATAGATAAGCCCTTTCTCCTTTAAATATAAATATATCTTTATTATATGAACATTTAATGCAAAACTAAATATTGGGTTAATTTCACTAAAAACATAGAAAAGTAAGCAAATTTATCCTGAAGGTGAGTCACTTGTAACCATTATTATTTCCATCTGAAATAAGTTGTTAGAAAGCATACCACTTTTCCCTCAAAGCATTTTTATTAGTTATTTTAATAATAAACTGATTTATAATTTATATATACTATAAAATAGCTAATATATCTACCTCATTTCTTACTTTAATCATAAGAATGTTTCAGAAAAGTTTCTAAATATGCTTGCGCAATGATTTGTTGCTTTCCTCTGCTATGTTTTAGTCATGAATTGATACAAAGTTAGAGAATATGAAACAGGCTGCCTATCAATAAAATGATTAATCTTTTCTTTTAGGTGATAAAATGATGTCACAAGACACAAAGAAACAAACACATTTTCATACATGCATATAACTATTTTCATGCAACTCACTGTGCACTGTTCTCTTAGTACTCAATTTACTAGTGAGATGTGAATCTCTGAAAATTATGTTCGTAGTTCGTAGTTTGCTAAAGTATTTTCTTTCTTTTTATAAAAGTCCCCAAAAAACAGTTACAAAATGATTTAATTTGTTCAATCTTGCCGAGTGATTCTCATCTGAATTTTGTCCGTTTATGTCGTTTTCCAAAAGAAGAAAAATTCTTTCTGATGTACTATCATTTTTGTTTCCGTTGGCATTATTTTCCTAAAACTGTGTCCTTCCCTAATGTTGTATTGTCTTTTTGTTCTACATTTTATCTTTTTTTAAAAAATTTGTTCTACATTTTATCTTTTTAAATAATGTCTTCTGAAAGTTCAGAAATGTTCAAATAAACCTTGAAAGTTTTCACTTCACTATGGCAAGAAACCAAAATGCTGTGTAAACAGGTTTTGGATTTTTTTTTTCAATGCTTCGAGGTGTCAGAAATGAGAAAAAATGAGTGGTAGAGATTACGTGACCAAAAAGGCTTTATATAAAGGACAGCTGTTCAAACCTCTTTAGAGAAACAATTCTTCAAGGATGTGGTTGTGATTTGAAGAAGTACTGCAGTGGTTCCCAGCTGCAAATGTAGCCGTGGCACTCATGGATACATTTAACTGAATTTCAGTGTTACAGGTTATAGTAGAATAATAATTATGAACTATGCACAATTGAAAGCATTTACTGATGTGTAAATGACAAAAAGTAAGTTGAATTGTCTTAATGTTATTTATTATTCTTACTGAAAACCTCTTTTTGGGCTGACTGGTGTGGCTCAGTGGATTGTGAACTCTGCTTCACAGCAGAGGCTCACTGGTTTGATTCCCAGGCAGGGCACATGTCTGGGTTGTGGGCCAGGTCCCCAGTAGGGGGTGTGTGAGAGGCAACCTCACATTGATGTTTCTCTCCCTCTCTTTCTCTCTCTCTTCTCTTCTCTCTAAAAATACATAAATAAAATATTTTTTAAAAAATTAAAAAACCTCTTCTCTACTAAAATATTAACTAATTAATATCCTTTTAAAGAATATTCAATCATTTTAATTTTATTGAGTGAAACGTTACTAGTGTATCTCAATTAAAATCACTGCCTACTTATTGATTAAATATTTACTACTATTGAAATTCTGAGTTAAATTTTTATAATTTTTAAAGAAAGAAAATATTCTACCATGACTTTTTTAATTCAAACTGAATAATTTATCTAGAAAATATTTTAATTAAAATCAATGTCCCTGTGATAAGCATGAACCTTTGGTGGTAATTTTAATAACTGACTTTAATCTCAATTTTGCCACCATAGTTTTCATAATTTTAGGTGTAAAATGGAATACCAAATAAATTTAAATAAAACAAACAAAAATTATTTTTCTATATGTATGGAAACAGTATTCTTCCAACTAATTTACTGGTAATTTATCTTCCCAATTTTATCCTATATAGGTATTAAAATGTTGATTTAGTGGAGTAAAAGCAAGGGTTATTGTTTTTGTTGTGTAAGTATTATTAATTTTTCTTAAATCAACAAGTGGGTATCTTTTAGATCATATTAAAAATATCCACATTAAAAGCAAGTGGAACAAATATCAGAAAAAAATAAATGATTGTAGTGAATCATGAGACATTGTGGAAAAATGTCATAATTAAACTAAGTATTAAATTACTGATAGATGGTTTTCAGAGAATACTGTGTAGGTCGGGCTATAATGCATGTCAAATTATTCCATTTGTATTTACAGCTGCACTCCAATTCTGACAAAGGCGATGGATCTGTCAAATACATCCTCACTGGAGAAGGTGCTGGGACCATATTTATCATTGATGATACCACAGGTGACATCCACTCAACAAAAAGCCTAGACAGAGAGCAGAAGACCCACTATGTGCTCCATGCCCAGGCTATTGACAGACGGACAAACAAGCCTCTTGAACCAGAGTCCGAGTTCATCATCAAAGTGCAAGATATCAATGACAACGCTCCAAAGTTCACAGATGGACCATATATTGTGACTGTGCCTGAGATGTCGGATATGGGTAAGGTGCATCATTTTTATACTTCAACTTAGTATATTTTTGAGGATCCAGAAATAATCTTTGAACACCGATTGTAATTTGTGTGTGAGTGTAGAAACTCTAAAGCTTTTCAAAATATTTTAATACTTTTTTGTGGCCTAAAGTATTGAAGACTATTGGTTCTAGTTATTACAATATTTATTAAAATTAATTTGGGATGTGTGAGTGTCAGTAATGGTCTTCTCTCAAGAAAACACTATCAGAACTTGTAATACTTGCAATTATTGATTAATGGATGTGTTTTTTTGATCATGTAACTTTTTCTAGTATAGTGTTAAGAACATACCAACACATTCAAAGTGACAATTTGTATAGGTGGGAAAAGACAATATAACATTGGGAAGGTTTTGCTGTGTAGTTTAAGCTTGTAATTTATGACTCAATTATAATAGTATTGCTCAATCTTTACAGTACAATTAATAAAACTTTACATACTCTCAAACATTTGTACACCTTATATCTATCTAAATGTAAAACAACCCTTTGAAGTATTTTGAAAACCACTTTTAAAATGTGCAAATTGACATACAGCACTAGTGTAACTTTTCTAAATTCACATGTTTAGTAATTTAGTTGGCCAAGAAAAAAATAACTCCAGTTCTTCCGAATGAAAAGCTTACGGTCCAGTTAACAAGTTACAATCTACATCTCTGGTCACCCTGAAGACCTGGCTCTTCCCCACTACTCACAAGCTTCTGTGGTCTAGGTATCTCATTTTATTTCCTAAATATAATTAAAGCTCAGCTGTCATAAGAATCTTTGACTACTAATGACACTTAACACTTAGATTTAGAATATATTATTTGAGTAAAAATTATTTCCAAAATATGTACATTAGACACAGTGTGGATAAAAACAATATATAGGTTTCAGGTAGGTAGCTTTATCTCCTGTTTACTGCATATATGTGAATGTTATTCTAAAGTAAGCTTATTATAATCATCAATTAAATCACTGTGTATTAAATGCATACATAAGCTTATTTTTTCAACTTGGGAAATTTTTCCAGTTTTATTGAGATTTCTTGACATATAGCTCTGTATAAGTTTAAGATGCCATAGCATAATGACTTGACTCACAAATATTGTGAAAGGATTGTCACAATAAGTTCCGTTAATATCCTCCATCTCTTGTGCATAGGGCTTTTTCAATGGAACATTGTAATTTCTTCCCTTCCCAACTCCAGCCCACTTTAATGTTCTCTTGAGCTAGGCAGAGCTCTTGAAGCTGTTGCAGAATCAGGTTGGAAAGAGAAACTAAGTTCTCCTTTTTAATCGGAGTCTCAGTGGGGAATGCAGTTACCAAACTGGCTCCCCCTGGACCGGAGAAGAGGACAGAACAGGATCCAGCCTCCGGGAATCTGGGAGAGGCTCAGAGTCCCTCAGGCTCATTGGTCTCTAAGGAACACTGAATAGCTCAATGCTCTTAACCTTGGTGGGTGAGAGTTTGTGTGGAAACTCTAAACAGGTTCCCTCCACATGCCTTGTCAAGGACTGACAGCCCATCTGCCAACATCCTTCTGTCTGGTAAAAGCTAAGAGCTCTATGACTTGCGAGAAAACCTCTTGTAAGACCCAACCAAGGGTGACATAAGACCCCAAAAAGCACAGTAAACAAAACAAAACAAAACATACTGAAGTGTCAACGCACTAGACAGAGAAAAATAGAATAGATATTATTAAGAAAGACAGCATAGTGAGGAGTGGGTAATAAGAGAACTAGTGTTTTAAGGATATTGCAAAGAGTTTTGTGTAACTCAAAGCCAGAATTTCTATAAGTAAACAAAAATAACCACCATATGGATTGAGGCACGAACAGTCACTGATAAGACCCCAAGTATTGTTCTGGGACTTGAGAATATACCAGATGGGAAGAAGCTGATAAAAATCAGAGAGCAAAAATACAAAAATAGGGCAACTGTGGAAAAAAGATGAGACTTGGAAGGTATGCTTATTAGAATTATTGTGTGAACACAATGCATTTCTAGAGATCAAAATAGAGCAGATGAAGGAGAGGAAGAATAATATTTTCTTAAGTGAAGAATATACAAGTTCATTAGATTGTCTGAGTTCCAAGAATGTGTTAATATATAAAAAACAAATCTAAGTAAATCTTGGCAAAATTTGTAAAAACTACATAAAATAAGAAATTTTACAAGTTTTTAGATTTTTAAAAATTTCCTACTAAGAAAAAATATATACTGGCATCATCATATTTATCACTTAAAACACTGTGATTGACATCTGAATACCATTTACAGCCTATGTTAAAACATGATTTATCTGTCAAAGTCAAAATTATTTGAAAAACAAGCCAGAATCTATATCATTTCTGTACCTTATCTAGAATTTCTGTACCATTTCTGTATAGTTTCTGTACTTTATTCAAGAAAATAGTTGAAATGAAAATAGTTTACATGAAATCAAAAGAGAAATCAGAGTCAAACACAATGGCAAGGTCAGAAAAAATGGTATCAGCAATGTATTCTGAAATTGTGAGTGTGCGTATATGTGTCTTTGTATGAACAGAGCTAATTGTAAAGAGGTGCATTTGAGGATGCTAGAATATGCTAAAGGATGCTGTGCAGTCTAGAAATCATGCAGCACAAAGAAATTGTTGCAGAAAAGGCTGTAGTTTGAGAACAAAGGGCTAAGTCAGCGTATTTCCAAATCCTTATCTCAGGTGTGGAAAGGAGGATACAAATGGGAATCAACCAGTATTCCCAAGATTTTTACTGAGATGAGTATGGTTGAAGGAGTAGTTAATACTAAAGTAGTACAGGGAAAAAAAAAAAAAACCAAAAACATGAGAATACATTGTAAGTCTTTCTACTGTCGTGGTTCTAAGCAAGATTCCGTCGAAAGAAAATGGCAAGCTATTGACTGAACATTGGAAATTATAATGTGTGTGTGAAGTCAGTGTTGTGGAAAAACAAATACATTAAAATCGTGATAATAGCATCTAATGCACATTATAATGTGAATTGTAGAATGTGATGTAAGAGTGAAAGGAGAAACACTCTTTACAGTGGGTGCTTAAGAATAGATAATACTTACATTGACTCTAATTTTAGAAATACCACGTTAGGAATAAAGTAGAGCAGGGACCAGCCAACAGTGGCAGGGAGACAAATCCAGTTTCTATTTGTTTTTATAAATAGTGTTTTTCTGGATCACAGTTATTCCCATTCATATAGTCTTGCCTGTGGTACTCTGGGTACTGCTGCGGCAGAGGAGTAAGTTGCAATAAAGACTGGCTCACAAAGCACAGAATATTTCTTGTGCTGCCTTTTACAGAAAAGAGTGCCGACCTCCAGGGGCTTTCAGGTGATGAGACTGGAGGTAGGGGCAATAATTCGAGGGTAGTGTTGCAGTCCTGAGAGACAAAGCATCTGCTGATCTGGGACAGTTAGTTTTCTGCCAGCCTTGCTGAATATATGCAAAAATATGGCATTTGATACAAATAACAGGATCAGGTTTATTGTCTTTAGGTAGACACTGTAAGGTATCTAACAGGTAGCTTTCCCTTCGGTGTTACTAAGATAACTCAGTTTTGATGAGGGTGACAGCATGCAGAGCTCGGCATTCGTCTTCCATCACTCCCTTTCACCTAGGAGTGGCTGTGGGACTTAATTCCAGCTGGTAAGATGTAAGGGGAGAGCTTCCAGGAAAGGTACAGGTCTCCTGACTAAAAGATGTAGCTGGCACATATATGCCAGCCACTGCCTTTTTCCTTTTTTGCTGCCTCTAATGCAGAAGTGGTTCAGAAATGCAGCAGCTGATGGAAACCACTGGAGCAGAGCCTCTTGTTAAGTGAGACAAAGCAGAAAGATAATAGGGCCTGGAAGAAGGGTGCTATGGCAGAACTAATGCTCCAGTTCCGGCCTGCTTGTCCCAAAGCCTTTCTTGAGAAAGTAAATCTCTCTCTACTTAAGTGATTTCACTCGATCTCAGATATACTGAACCTCAGTATACTGAACCTCAACTGGTGCTTGGACAAATTCTATGTTTCAGCAAAGATTTGGACTTAATACTACTGAATCCAAAGGAACAGTGAGAAGGGCTTCAGCATCAGCTAAGAAACAGCGATGTTATTTTCTGTTAAGTGCCTTGATTTACAAACAATACACAAAGTCATCACTCCTTTCTCCTCTCACTAGTAGTATGATTCTAGTTGATTTTGCTGTGGCAGCAATGTTCATTCTGCCTGTGGTGTCGCTAACAGTTTGCAGATATTTAAATCGTGCTTGTCATCAACTCTAGAGACAATTGTATCCATGCAAGTCCCAGTCTATGCATAAGAGGAAATTGCACGTTTTGAATTTAGACTTTCAGTTCTGCAGAAAATCTGAAATAGATCACCACAAAATAACAACTTAGTCTTGTCAGGATCTGAGACTACGGGTTGCCACAGCACTTGTGATAATGTTCACTAAAGTAGCTCCAAGGAATATTTAGTGAGCACTTAGCATGTGTCAGGAACTGTGTGCCATTTGCAATAATTTCATGCTTGCATCATCACGAGGGAAGGGTTAAAATGATCTTTGTTGCACAGTGGATGAAACAGATACATAGAATTAAGTAATTTGCCCAGGATTGCATGTTTGGTGAGCAGTGCAGTTGGGAAAGATTTCTAACCTAGGTAGAGCTTTCCTTTTTTGAGTTCTCCTCTTTTAATTCATTAAGAATTAAAATCTGGATCAAGCTATTTTTTGAATAATTACAACAAAAAAGTGGATGTTCCGGAAGCCATAAGGTTTACTGAGAAGTGAGGGTCTTATAGTTGACCCATTCAGGTAATGTGTTATTATATGTATGTGTGTGTATCATCTTCTGTGTCCATTCATCTGTTGATGAACACTTAAGATTTTTCCATATCTTGACTACTATAATCAATGCTGCAGTTAACATAAGGGTGCAGGTCTCTTTTTGAAATTAGTGTTTTTATATTCTTCTGATAAATTCCCAGAAGTGGGATTGCTGGATCACAAGCTAGTCCTATTTTTAATGTTTTGAAGAACCTCCGCACTGTTTTCCATACTGGCTGTAATGATTTGTAATCTATAAATTTAATAAATTATAATTCTACCAACAGTGTATGAGGGTTCTATAAAGAGCCTTTTAAAAAATAAAAAATACACTGCAATCAAATTAAATTGGGGAAATTACATTTGTAGGCGATTCAAAGAAAAAAAAATAAACACCTTAATTATCCCCTCCATGATCTCAAATTTTGCTAGTAATTTAAGAAACCACAAAGGAGAGGAGGATACCAGTGTTCACTGGTGTGCAGGTTTAATAATCACAAAATTATTAATATGCAGAACTATTAGCAGAAGGTACATTCTTATAGTTTTTGAAGGGAATTTGGTAATATCTATTAATATTTTTAATAAGAACAAATTCATTTGTTGGACAATTGCTATTGTACAGAACTATTTTTATTGTTGTTCAAGAACAGTTTTCTGCCTTTTTCTACCAACCCAGCCCTCCCCACCCCTTTCCCCTGTTTCAACCCCACCTTGATATTGTCCATATGTCTTTTATAATAGTTCCTGCAAACTCTTCACCCTTTTCCCCATTATCCCCACCCTTCTCCCCTCTGGTCACTGTCAGCCTGTTCTCAATTTCAGTGTCTTTGGTTATAGTTTGCTTGCTTGTTTGTTTGGTTGATTAGGTTCTAGTTAAAGGTCAGATCATACAGTATTTGTCCTTCACCACCTGGCTTATTTTACTTAGCATAATGCTCTCCAGTTCCATCCATGCTGTCACAAAAATAAAAAGCTTCTGCATGGCTAAAGAAAACAGCATTAAAATGAAAAGAGAACCAACCATATGGGAAAACATATTTGCCAATGATACCTCAGACTAGAGATTGATCTCCAAAATATATAAAGACCTCACACAACTCCACTCTAAAAAAACAAGCAACCCAATTAAAAAATGGGAAAAGGACTTGAATAAACACTTCTCTAAGGAGGACATACTGAGGGTCCAGAGACATATGAAAAGATGCTAAGTATCACTAGCCATCAGAGAGATGCAAATTAAAACCACAATTGGATACCACTTCATACTATTTAGAATGGCCATCCTAAACAAATCAACAAACAACAATTGTTGGAGAGGTTGTGGAGAAAAGGGGACCCTGGTGCACTTTTGGTGGGATTGCAGACTAGTACAACCACTATGGAAAGCAGTATGGAATTTTCTAAGAAAACTAAAAATGGAACTGCTTTTTGACCTGGCAATTCCACTGCTAGGATAATATCCTAAGAACCCTGAAACACCAATCTGAAAGAACCTATGCACCTTAATGTTCATAGCAGCACAATTTACAATAGCCAAGGGCTGGAAACAACCTAAGTACCCATCAGTAAATGAATGCATCAAAAAGCTGTGGTACTTATACACAATGGAATTCTACGCAGCAGAAAGAAAGATGTAGGGAACTATTCTGTAAGTACACCCATATGGGTGGGGAAAGGTAGATAAATGTACAAGAGTGCCCACTGCAGTATTGTTTAAAATAGTCAAAAATTGTAAATGCATTTAAAGTATATTGATAAATAAGTTTTCAAATAAATGCCCCTTTAAACATTTATAAATACCCCATGAAGCCTTAAAATGAATTGACTTGTATGTGTACGCATGTCATACAGAGATCTCTATTATTTCTGTAAGAGAAAGTTTTTAGAAGTGCATTGGGAATAGTCTTCAGTTTATTTTAGAAAATAAGTGTGTGTTGCAGAATATGTGTGATATACACTAGAAATGTGTGAAAGAAACACAAGAACATATAGGTGAAGGTGATTGCTTTTTAAAATAGGTTGTGGTTTTATCTGTTATGAGTGAAATGTATTATTCTTTATTAAAAACTGTACACATATATATTATTTATAAAATAATAAAAAGTAAAATGTGGATTTTTGATACAATAAGGAATTTTAAATAACAATAACACTTAATGTAAAGATATGTCAGTTTCTAATAGTGATAAAAGCCAACAGTATGGTTAGATGACGACAGAATTCCCACAGCACAATACTTTATAAAATTTCTATTTTTATCATGTAATCATGAATAGAGTTTTGAATCATCCATTCATTTAAAAAATACTTATTTTCTCCCCTTATATCTTTTCTAAGTCCTTCTGGGGAGAAGGAGAAAGATCTAAAGTGTGTCATGTGCTGAGAACTGTGAGGGTGGCTAGTAACAAAATGGTAATTAAAGCAAAGACCCTAAATTTGAGCAGTCTGCTGACATTGAAACAAAAAATGCCAACATGATGTTTGATAAACAAAATGTAGGGAAACTATAGAGTAGACAGAGTCCAGCTGGCAGATTAGAGAAGATGCCCTCTACAAATGTAACATAATGTGTAGGGGGTTGTCAGTTGGACAAAAAAAAAAGAAAAAAGAAAAGAAAGAAAAACAAAGAAAAGGCATTTCACATAGAGAAGACAATGATGCAAAATACTCCTCTCTTCCATGTGAGTTCCTTATCTAGTTAAGGGTATGTGTGTGTACATGTGTGTGCATGCATGTGGTATTAAGGGAGAATGAATAGGATCATTGTGCAAATGATGAATTCCCATTTATAGTTTAGCAGAATATCCTATGAAAATCCAGAGATGATAGGAACAGAGACTTCCTAGGTGTGCAAGTTTTTATCAGATTATTATTTCTTGTG
The DNA here is from genome assembly GCA_039655065.1 of Glossophaga mutica. Taxonomy (NCBI): domain Eukaryota; kingdom Metazoa; phylum Chordata; class Mammalia; order Chiroptera; family Phyllostomidae; genus Glossophaga; species Glossophaga mutica. The sequence continues at coordinate 21,923,138 of CM077305.1, forward strand.
TAGCTATAGTGTTAAGTAACTGTAATGGTCATGGATCCTTCTAAGTCATTTCTGTGTGCTATATTGCCAGGGAGAAAAGCATAATGTGGTTGCATATTTCTTGTCTGTGGGCAGTAATAAGCAAGCAAAATCTGCAGGAATCTGGATGGCTTAGTAAAGAAAGATACAAAATAAACTGAACTGGTTTTTGATTCATGTTTTTAAAAAGTTGTTCTTTAAGTCTTTGAATTGCATGATGTAATTTCAACCACTATCTAAGGAATCATATCCCCAAGGGCAGGATTTTTTCATCTTGCCACTATTCACACCTTGGACTGGATGCTTTCTTGCTGTGGGTACTGGATTGTGCATTATGGCATGTTTAAAAGCCCCCTGGTCTCTACCCACTAAATGCCAGTAGCATCCTTCCCACACTGCTGTGCCATGATGTGTTCAGATGTTGCCAAACGCTCTCTGGGGCACAAAATTGCTCTCAGTTGAGATCCACTGTCCTATCTTGCACTGTGCAAGATAAGAGAATAAAAACATTTCAAAGTAGAATCATAAATTGGACAATATGGTATTTATTAAATTTGTAGTCACTTCCCACGAGAATTCCATTGTGTTAGAATGTGCATGCCATATATTTTATGAACAAAACAGTTGTCAGCCAAGGTAGTGATTTTCATGTTTAAGTATCAATTGCCATATTCAAATACACGCTATGATGAAAACAGCAATGTAAACATTTGAATAAGTTAAATTATCTGTGCTGATTGAAAGAAGAATAATGGCGTGGCTACTTTAAAGTTATGGCTCTCATTAAAAAAACAAATCCACCTTTTTTATTGCATTACTTTACAGAAAGATCATTTGAAATATGACAGTAAGCTGTTGTCTGTCATATTGCTCATTTTATTACTTATCTAAAATATACTCAAATTAAACAAAGTGAACATACGTGAACAGAATGTCTGTATAATGTTATGGAGGGCCAATGTAATCTGAATAGGCCCAGGGAAAGATGGGTGTACATTTTATCAATGCACATTTAACACTTTTTTTCTGTGTACATGATCGTTCCAGCTTTGATGACTTTACCACATCCTACAAATTATACTATAATTTCACTAAATGTCTAATTTTTCAGAACTGAGACTTAATGTGAAACAAAAAGTCAGTGATATTCATTGTCATATTGCACAAAGAAGAAAATAATTGTGAGATAAAATTATACCCACTCTTGGAGTCAGCATTTAAGTTCATGTGCACATTTCAGAAATGAAGATAGAATGAGTAAAATTATATTGTAAGTAATATTACCATTCTCAGATGAAAAGGGTTTGCAGATAAGTCCTAAGACATCTAGCAATATTGCAATGGCATATAATGTGGGGTGGAGGGCCTGTCCTGGGTGCCAGATGTGGGGGGCTCCACCTGCAGAGCCCCATCCCTTCATCACGGATGAAAATAAAACTACCAAAACGTGATCTGCTTGGGCATGAAAGGTGGTCAAACTCCCAGAGGAGAATGACCCAGAGCGCCTTCCTCACTGGGCTTTTATTGGGTTCAAATACACAGGAATACAGGTTTAACATGTCAAAGAAATCTGAGGGCTTAATCTGAATCAGTGTCTGTCAGGAAAGGGGGTTGCCAAACTTTGGGAGACATACTCATTTCCTCCTTGGACCCTTATCATTTAAATGAGAGCACTCTTAGCAAAGCAGGTTTCACAGGACTTTAGGAATTCTTTCTTATGCCCGATCACCCAGGGAACCGTTCTGGCTGGGAGAGGGCTGCAGCGCTTGCCATCATAGTTTCAGGCTTTAGGCCAATTAGGCTCAGGAAGCAGAAGACATCTCCGAGATGGAAATGGGGACTCGGGCTATGTTAGAATAGCCGGGGGGTTGAGGGTCCATCACCCACTCTTTGCTGCAGCCCCCCCGAGTCCTTCCATGAGGGCCTCCCAAGTGGTCCTGTCTGGCTTAGGTTGCCCCTCCCATGAGGAGTCTTACCTGTCATTGACTGCCGACTAAGCGTTGGGGCCAGAGATGGATGAGGCAGAAGCGGCACTCCTGCCAGGGAGATAAGCTTTGTCTCTTTAGTAGGTCATGTCCTCTTGACAGAACAGACCCAGATGAAGTGGGTCCCTAGGCTCTTATTCAGCCTAGTCATGGGGTGAGGGTTACAACTCCTGAAACTAGGCTGAACGGTCCACAACAATATAATATTATTTTTAAAAAGCCGGCAAAGTTTTTTTTTCATTGTATAATTAAATCTCTTTACTTTAAAACAATAATGGCAATTTGTCTCTTCTATTTGTATGTAAGTTTACCCAGACTTCTGCAATTATAATCTTGCTTGCAAAAGGATTCAGGAATTTTAGTACAAATTTAAATTTGGTTGCATTGCAGTCACTTTTAATTTTTTAAAAAATGTATAATATCTAGATGTTGTTTCAAAGAAAACCATACCACATCACAATCCAATTTTTCTGAAAATAAATGTTATATCTTCCTTGTTTTTTACAGAAACATTATTTTAAAGAAAATACATAAATCTCTACCTGTTCTCCTGTATATATTAATAAATATACCTATAATTAAACATTACTTAAAAGCATTTTGAAATAATAACACATGATAGAAGTAATGAAAATTCTGTACATCATTTAAAAACTTTAATTTCAATGTATTGTGGGAAATCAGAGTCAGACATGGTTCGGGGTTCGGAGTCAGCCTTTATTCACACTCGAGGGCTCAGAGGAGACAGTCTCCAAATTCTGAGCCCAGAGCGGGGGTTGGGCTAGGGTTTATATCTGGTCCAGGGCAGGGCGGGAATCAGTCTACATGACAAACAGCATGGTTCTCCGCATGTACTCGGAAGCCAGAACCGATAGGGGAGGGGCAGATGCCTCTGCTGTCTGGGGGCTGCAGCTGTTGTCACAAGTGGAGTACAAAACTAAGTTTGGGATGTTAAAAAATATATATATATATATAAAGTTTTGCTCTATGACCCCTAAGTTCTGTGAGGTCCCTTGTCTTTGGAGATGTACTGAAATTCTTCTTTGCTCCCCTGTCTGTCTCAGCCCTACAGGCTGGTTTCCATTTTCAGCTGTGTTCTTTGTCACATAGCAACAAGTAGCGACACCAGCTGTGCTTACTTTATTGCACTGCTTGTAGGGGGACCGATTTAGCTCAGCCTGAACATCTCGGGAGCTTCACCCTGGATATCTTCCAGGATCCTACTAGCCGTTTTAAAATCCTCACCCTGGGGCATAATCTTCCAAATGAGGTCATTTCAGTAATGTGAGGCTGACTCTGCACTTGTACATGGCAAATTAGAGTACATGTAGGGAGTCACAGAAGACAAGTGGTATATCATAAATTGGACAAAAATGCCTAAGTTTCACACTTTTTCCTTCTTGTTTTTTTTTTGTTTGTTTGTTTTTATTTTTTAATTGTTGTTCTTGTACAGTTTTCTGTCTTTTACTCCCAGCCCAGCCCACCGACCCAGCCCTCCCCACCTCCCTGCCATTTCCACCGCCCCCCTAGTTCTTGTCCATGTGTCCTTTATACTTGTTGCTCTAAACCCTTCCCCTTTTCTCCTGAAATCCCCTCCCCTTGGGTGACTTTTTTTGTCTATGTAAGTTAGCTATTGTTTTGTAACAAACCAAGCTACATCTTAGTGGCTCAAAACATCATCCATTTTACATCAGAGTATCAGAAGAAGAAATTAAGAAAACAATTCCATTTGCACATCCACCAAAAACAATAAAACATTTAGGAATAATTTAACCAAAGAGGTGGAATATCTTTACAGTGAAAACTAATACACTGATATAAGAAATTGAAGAAAATTCACATAAATAGATATTTTATGCTTATAGATTGGAAGAATTAATATTGGTAAAATGTCCACACTACCCAAAACAATCTACAGATTCAATGAAATTCCTATCAAAATGCCAATGGCATTTTTAAAAGAAATACAAAAATCAATACTATAATTTGTGTGGAACCGCTGAAAAACCCAAGTTGAAGAAATGTTGATAAATAAGAAAGATGGAGACATCACATTTCCTGACTTCACACTATTGTTTACATAGCCATATTAATCAAAACAGTATGTTACCAACATGAAAACAAACACGTAGATCAATGGAACATGATGAAGAGCCCAGAAATATACCCATGCATATATGGTCAGTTAATTGTTGACAAAGGAGCCAAGCATATATAGTGGGGAAAGAATGATGTCTTTGATAAGTGGTGTTGGGAAAACTAGACAGCCATATGCAAAGCAATAAATCTGGATCCTTATTTTACACTATACACAAAAACCAACTAAAAATGCATTATATATGTGTGTGTAAGACCTGAAACTATAAAACTCCTTGAAGTAAACATACGGGTAAGCTCCTTGACATTGGTCTTGGCAATGACTTTTGGATTTGACACCAAAAGTAAAACTAACAAATGCCAAAATAAACAAGTGGGACTACATATCAGACTAAAATGCTCTGCACAGCAAAGGAAACTATCAACAAAATGAAAAAACAACCTATGCGATGGGACAAAATATTTCTCCTGGAATCTTGGGGCAGACTGGAGACTGTGAGAGAAGAATCTAAGGATTTTTTAAAAAGAGGCTCAGATTCTACTACTTTATTTTTACTCTGTTCTATTATCGAAAACACTTCTTTTGAAACAATGTTCTGCAAATATTTATTGAATAATTACATGTTGACCACTTTAACTTATAATTTTGTCTAAAAGAAAAACTTTTAAAAATATAACCTCTTAATTTTTTCCAATATCATTTTTCTGCTACTGGGTAAAAATTCATTATTGCTTCATGTGGTAATGATGAATTTTGTTCTCCTATTTAAGATTAAATTTGTTATTGTAAATTCAAGAAAAACACATAAAGTGATCTAATTTTTTACTTTTGTTTAATGGTTGATGTGATCCACCAGATCATATTTTATGCTACTCCTGATTCCTAAGTTTCTCCACTTTTATGAAAGTAGATTTGATTTGGGATTCCCCGATAGACTTAATTGATTTATAATAGAAATTACTTCACTGGAATAAAGTCTTTCACCATCAGTTAGCCCTGATTCACAAATCACTGCATAGAGTATAGGCTGCTGAAATTCCATCCAAAAAAATTCAAATGTGCTATAAATTCAACCTTACTTTCAGTTGAATTTGATTTCTAATTCTATTTTGACTTTCTTTTTTGAAGCACTATTTTAGATATTTTTCTTCATTTTCTAGGAGTTAGGTGAAGAGTGAAGGGACAGTAAGTATAGAGTGAAGGCTTATCAACAGGAATGGGGTGAATCTCAGAGAGAGATGACACAGTGAGGAAGAGGTATGTCAATGACATCATAGACCCCTGCTGTAATCTACCAGATGTTCACTGATCAGTCCTTGACTGTCATAATTGCCTGATTTCTGTCTTAATTGCAAGTCTTCCCCAGATCCACAAAGTTTCTGCCAGAAAATGTTTTCACCTTACTAATCTATAGATGTAAGTATAGGCTTATATACCAAATGAGAACAAGCAGGCAGTTCACTCAGAGTTTGCTATAGCAAGAAAATCAATCACCATTACTTCCACTTTGGCAGAGACTCAAGGGCAAGCAGAAGAGTGGTGAAGCTTTATAGTGGACAAAAGCAAAGGCTTTGAGTGTACCATGATTGTAGGCTGCTGGCATAGGGGGGCGGTTGGTGTGCTAATTAGAAGCAGAGCTTTCTATGTAACTGGTTAAGGATGCATATTTTGCTTTATATGATTGATCTGAACTTGGGAGTGAGGAAACATTTAGGAAAACTAGAAGTTACTAATCAAGTCCTGGCCATTGGTAGCTGATTGTTATTGTTTGGCCTCCTGGATATTTGCTACTGAGAGTCATTTGACTTCTTAGAAGTCTGACTTAGCAATAGTAACATGGCTCTGGAGCTGGTCATTATAGATAATGGCTGAGTTTCTTAGGCTGTTTGCTGCTAACTGTGACTCAGAGTTCTATTTTATACATGGTCTGGAAATTATTCATTTTATATGCACTCTTTCGAATCAAACCATAGAAAAAGCATAAAAGTCATTTTGGGGGGTGGAGGAAAACACTATACTAGAGAGACACCTCAAATGTATAACCAACAAAAATCAATGGTGAAATATATATCTTCATCATAAAATACAAGTGGTAAAATATTAGCTGTGAAAGTTAATGAAGCAGGGTATTTAACCATTTTGGGTATAGTACTAAATATAGTACCACCATAACTAAAATTATTAATGTAATTAAAATAGCATGGTGAGGTATTAGAAGGTAATTTAGGTGTAGTGTATACATCATCTTCAATTCTGGTATATCTGAATATACCAGATATACTGTGATAAAATCAGAACATTAAAAATCATAATGAAAGAAGGAGTCATAAGACAAAGGAAGAGTTGCTGCATTGGAATATTGCATCTGGTGAGATTAGGTATGAAAACTAAAGAGGGTGTTAATTTGTACTGATATGGTTTTGTCCTACTTTGTTATTTTTGCTAACTTTAATATATAAATATTTTAGTAATCAAAGTTACTGGTAACTGGTCAGAATTAAATATATTTGAGTTTTTCCTTAATATTGAAACCAAAGATAGAATGTTAATTGTATGTGTGTGTATATATATAACCACGTATATTTACATAAATATAATGAACATATATAATATAGAGAGTACATATTAAGAATACATATTATACCTTTTTATTAAATTCTTCTGAAATATGATTGACAACTTTTATAAACAAACAAGAATTCCCGGTATTCTTTTTTTGTTTTAAGATTTTATTTATTTTTGGAGAGAGCGGGAGGAAGAAAGAGAGGGAGAGAAACATCAATGTGTGGTTGCCTCTCATGTACCCAGACATGTGCCCTGACTGGGGATCAAACCAGTTCACAGGCCAGCACTCAATCCACTGAGCCACACCAGCCAAGGCTCTATTTTGAAGCTTATTTGTTTATTTGGTTTTTGGATTTGCTTATGCTTTTCTGTTATTGTTAAATAAAACCTCAGCTGGAACAATACAACATTATTCAGAACAGTGCTGAACTTAGTAGTAATTTCTACTTTTAAAATGAAATCCTTTCCAGATAGGGCAATTAATTTCAAGTACAGTACTTAATCATTATATTTAGTAAAATATAGTCAGTACTAATAAATGTAATGGTAGATACTTGTTGAGAAACCTGTAAATACCTTACCCATTAATCAGAATGTAATCATGAAAAACAAATTCACATCTAGTGAGATCAGTAGAAGAAACTGCATGTGTGGGAAATGTTATAAAAATGTTAGGAGACATGAAAAACAAAATCATGGACTGTGAAGCAACCAGTAAAGGGGTGTAGCACCCTTAACCAAAAACTAAGAAAAAAAATACTGCGACGGTGGGAGAGGGTGGCTGAGAGGGGGTTGGAACCACTGAGGAAATGAAATCATTAGCAGGGACCCCACTTAAGGCAGAAAGAGGGGGAAATATAGGGAAGGAGGGGGGAAGAAGAAAGGAAAGTTCTTTTTCTGTTTTCCATTTTCCCTCTAGCACCTGCCATAGTTCAGTGGATAAGGAAGGCTAATCAATATCAATGACAGGTGCTAGATTCCTGAAAACAGTAAAGCACAGGGTGTGATATTAGTCTGAGAGCAACATGAAAATTGGTTTAGAAGATATACAAGACTGGTGGGAATGTAATCAGTCCAGTCACTTTTTAATCAACCTTTTTGCTGTGTACTGCAATTGAGAAAATTGTGAGCAATCTGTAAGACTAATGGAAGAGCATAAAGCTGTTGTCAGTCCCTGGGGATTGCTTCCCCCTAAGTATTCTACCACATTTTTTTTTTCGTTTGGCAAAGATATGTTTATTGACTTGGATTTTGGCAATGGGAATGAAATATAATGTTGACTCACTCTACACAGATACATCTGGACTACATGACATACCACTAAAGGAGCAAATAAGAATAAGGCAGGAGATAATGTAATAATTAAACAGGATTCAACAAATCATGGCTGAGTGGAGCAAAAGAGTATATGGGAAAGAATGTCTCATATCATAACAGATCAGCCCAGGCTTGAATGCTGCCTTCTCCAATTGTCAATTGCACAACATCTGGAACCTCAGTGCTTACATTTGTTAAATGGTGTTAAGTGTAATTTTCTCAATTGTTTAATCTCATTATGGAATTAAATGACATATTGCAGAGGGCTTCCATATCATTGGCACTCAAAACATTATTTTCTTATTTTTTTCCATTATGGAATATAATACCAAATTTAATTGAGTAATGTGAAATTTAACACTAAGTATTCTTATAAAAATATCTAATTAAAAATACAGAGATTTACACTAGCCTTCGTATAAAAAACACAAAATAGTAACTTTTGTTTCAATGTATAGTTGTTTCATGAGTGTTGTTGCAGAGGACTTTTTTTAATCAAATGACTCTTTGGTGAATACTCAAAGTGTTATCAAATTACATGATGACTGGAACCCTGTGCTGTCACTCTATTTGGTGAAATTACAGTCCTTCCATGTAGAATGAAATTTAAGTTGTCGCTTGATGGCTACTGCTTTTTCGAAGTCCCTAGAAAAATGTTCTGAGAATTAAGCCTTAGGGGATTTCTTCGGAGAGAGATTCTCCGTCTTCATAAATCCTCAGCTTATTTTTGTTCAAAGTTCTGAACACTGGTTCACTTGAGATTTCATCAGAGCTGTGAACCTTGACCAGTCATGCATACGATTTGCAATCTCAGAGAACATTTGCTTTGTATTAAAATACTTTATTAAGTATTTCAAATTGGTCTTTAGAGACATGCACAGAAGTCCACTCTTTCAGCTCCTCGTTGACAATGGAACTTTACAAAACGTGTGCTGTTGTAAGGCTGTAGTACAACAGGAAACTCATGAAAAGAATGAAACAACGCAGTCCCCAGTGGAAACAAGACGGAAGGTTATTTTGTAAAAAAAATATCTTGAAAACTTTATTTAGGTACTTAAGTCTTTTCATGATTTGTATGAAACGTCAGCTGAGGGACAGCGATCCATATATGGGAACAGTTAACAGTGTGCTACAGGTAGTGTTTACCATGGAAAGATTGCACACTAAATAGCCAATGAAACTTTACAGTGTAATGTGTCTGTGCTTACTGCTTGTAATGGAAACAGCTGTAAACAATTAAAAAGTTTATATAGCTCTTTAAAAAATTGTCCTTGATGAAAACTGGATATGTACAGAAGGGGCTATAGATTTAGTATCCACTGCCAAATCCATACAATAACTTTCAGAGAAAATTAGATTCTCATTTCAATAATTTAGTGCAATAATTGGCTTTTAGGCATCACTTTATATATTTTCCTTTGGAAATATAGCACAGTAGAAGACAATATTTTTTTTTCTTTTCTCCTATGCATGCAATTAGACCACATAGCATGAATAAAGGAATTAAGTGGTCCAATGTAGGATGCTTTTCTCAGACATAGACATATAAATTTTGATGATTTTTTCACTTAAACTTTTAACCAAGAATAAAAGTTCATTAAAATGGCCAACAAATATAACTCATTATTTTATTTAAAAATGACAGTGGGATAGTTCACTAGTAGGGCCTAATGTTTAAAAAATTAAATATTATTTTACCTACTTTAATAATTTTTGTACTTGTGAAATTAAATTCTGATTTTATCTTATTTATGTTATTTTGGTATCAAATAGTATAGGAAATTATGCATCATTTTTTTCTTGACCTGTAACCTCAAACTCTTGTTCAAAATCTGTTAAAGAAACAACTATAAATTCTAAGAATAAATATCATTCTTCCCACTGCAGTTTTAACACACAGTATTAGTTTGCTAGGGCTGCTGTACCAAAGTACCACAAACTGGGAAGCTTAAACAGCAGAAATTTATTATCTCAATATTCCTGAAGGTATAAGTCCAAGGTCAAAATGACAGTAAGCCATGCTCCCTCTCTGATCACTGTGGAAGGATTGTTCTAAGACTTTTCTCCAGCTGCTTCTAGTTTTCTGGACATCCTTGCCTTTCCTTGCCTTGTGGAAGTATCACCCTATTCTCTGCCTTCATCTTCACATAAACTTCACTGTGTGTGGTGTGTGTGTCTGTCTTCGAATGTTCCATTTTTATAAGGACATCCAGTCATATTGGATTAGGGGCCCACTGTACTTCAGAATGACTTCATCTAAACTAATTACGTTAACAATGACCCTATTTCCAAATAAGGTCACCCTGAGATAGAACTTGAACATATAAATTTTCAAGGGAAATAATCCAATCCATAACACATACCTCACAGACAATATGGTGGGAATTGACTGAGGGAGCAGGGCTTGGGGGAGGAAGGGAGAGCAATGGGGGGGAAATTGGGACAACTGCAAGTGAGTAACAATAAAAAAAGAAAAATTTTACTTCAAAAAAGGAGTTAATTTTTTGATTACTTATATATTTTTAATGAAAAAGAGAGCCTTTTTTTCTAATGTACAAATACTTCCAAAAGTACCACTGGTTCTTATATTTTGCCATCTGAATTTTAAATTAATTAGAGAGTTTGTGATTTTACTTTGGCCTGACATTCTCTTATCAATTCTGTTTGGTAAGAAATCCTTGAACAGTTGAGCAAATCCTTTGTTTTCTCTCCTTGCTATTTATCCCTCCTGGGGCTGCTTTCTCCTGGGGCAGGCTGACTTTTTGTTGGTCTGTGCTGTGCATGTATGTCTGAGCTGCCTTCAGCCAGCAGTCGGCATACTCCAAGTGGCAGCACCATACCTTCAGATGCCACCAAAGTACAGTGAGAGAGGTAATTTATTGTTTCTTGTTTCACACAGAAATAGAACTGCCTAATACCTGTAAGACCTACTACACAGAAATATGTTAAGAGCTGTACTTTTTGGCCATTATATTTTCGTTTCTTCCCCCGAAACATTTTTCTGCTCTGTACTTTCCTCTTCTATTTTAAACCATCCCTTAGTCAATACCTCCAGGCTACCATTCCTTCTTTCCTTTCTCCTGTCCCCTGTTCTCTGTTTCACATGTCACTCGATTCATGTTTCTCAGCTTTCACTTAACAAAGCTAGACTTTTATAGACACTTCAAGCCAAACAGAACTCTCTCTCTTTCATGTGCTGATCCAGCCCATCACCATAAAGAGGTGTGATCTTGCAATGTCTGTTTTTCTCAGCTTTCTCCTTGGAATGATTGCTTGGGGACTCTTTTAAGACATTAAAACTATTTAGACTTAAATCACTATTGCAAGGCAAAAACAAGTTTCAAAAACATAGGATTTTATGTGTGGTTTCTTAGTGGCTATTATTTTATAACTTCCTTTACTGTTTTCTCTTTTTTGAATCCTAGTCATCTCTGTATGTCAAGTACTATCAACATTTTCCCCATCAGATGAAAGATTTGACTGGTATAAATTTATAGCATTTTGTCAACTTCTGTAGCGTGACCTGGGAAATTACTACAGATTTTTTTGCAATGAGGTACCAATGAAAATGTCTCCTAAATCAACTTTTATTTGTAAATATGCACCTAATAGTATTCTCTGAATAAGTTGGAGAAATGACTAGTGGGTATAGACCAAGTATCATTAATATTCTATGATAGTAATAATTATACTTAGTAGTGGAAGTGGTAGTTTGCATGTAACCAGCTCTGGAAAGTAATAAAGTAATAAAGCCAGAATGTGTAGTGCTATAATGTGAAAATTCATGCTACACACAAATAAGGCTTTCTACAAATGGAGTAGCATTGAGGTGAAGAGACTTTTAATTTTGAGATCATAGGTTTGCATACAGTCATGTGATATGATATAGATTCCTTAAATCTATATCATTCACCCAGTTTTTTCCAATGATAACATATTACAAAATTGTTAAATGATATCATTGTTGGTGGAAATCAGGCTCACCATAGGGTTGCAAAAAAAAAAATAGCCTTTCACGGACCCACACACAGATTATGGTGTGGCAAGTTTTATTCAGGTACAAATCTACCCCTGGGTTTCCAATATCCAATCTTCATCCCGCCATGGCAAAATCCCAACTTTGTTTTCAGCAAAGTGAACGCAAAGGTTAATGTCTAGAGTTTCTGTTTCATATTAAAGCTTAGTCTTGGAACCCATGATCTGCTGCAGGTCCACATGGCTGCCAGACCCACATGGTTGTGTGTGCTCCAGGGTAAGAGGGAATGCACAAATGAACGGGGTGAGTGCAGATCACCAAGTGACAGAGAGAGAAAGAGAGAAGCAGACAAAGAGAGAATGAGAGTGGGAAGAGAAAGAGAAAGAGAGAGAGGTGAGAGAGAGAAGGATTCTTTGTTCCCCTGGGATTATAACCAGGATCTGTTTCAAAATAACCAGTCAACTTCCTCAGTTTTCAATGGGGCTTTTGATAAATTCACACCTTAGACTGACAGGCCTCTATGGACAAGCACCTCCTCCTGCACTCCCCAACAACCAGGTACTGGAGGGCAAACAGAGCTCCTAGGGAGATTTCTTGTGCTCAGAGGATTAAGTCTCCTCAGTCTCAGTACACTGCAGTTTGTGAGTGAGTCTGTAACTGCTATAGCTTCCTGACTAAGCAAGCAGGCTATGCTCCAGAGTTTATTAAACTCAAGGACTAATTCCCTTTGCTCTCTTTCTTATTAATATCTAGTTAACCTTTTGACCCAGCAATTCCACTTCTGGGATTATACCCTAAGAGCCCTGAAACACCAATCCAAAAGAATTTATGCACCGCAATGATCATAGCAGCACAATTTACAATAGCCACGTTCTGGAAGCAACCTAAGTGCCCATCAGCAAATGAGTGGATCAAGAAACTATGGTACATTTATACAATGGAATTCTGTGCAGCAGAGGGAAAGAAGGAGCTTATATCCTTTGGGACAGCATGGATGGAACTGGAAAGCATTATACTAAGTGAAATAATCCAGGTGGTGAGGGACAAATACCATATGATCTCACCTTTAACTGGAACATAATCAACAAAAGAAAAAATAAAACAAAATATAACCAGAGACATTGAAATTAAGAACAATCTAACAATAGCCAGAGTGGAGGGGGAAGGGGACAGTGGGAAGAAGGGTTTTCAGGAAAGGACACAGGGGCAAAACCGAGGGGGAGGGTGGAAGCAAGGGAGGAAGTGGGGGTTTGGATAGGGTGTGGGGGAGTGGTGGGGAGAAAATGCAGACAACTGTAATTGAACAACAATAAAGTAATATATGAAACAAAAATAAATTAAAAAATCTAGTTAAATACCTATGGCAATAATATCATAATCAGATTATTGAAATGATTTAATTTACCACTCATTTAGATTTCTCTAGTTTTACTTGTGTGTGCGTTTTGGTTTTATTGATTTTCTTACATGTGTACATTCACACACCTACCACCATAAACAAAATACTGAAGAGTATCTTGAGCATACTTCAAAATCATGAGTATACTTCATGTTGACCTTTTATAACCAAACCAGCCATCCTGCACTTTCTCTCACCTCACCATTGGCAACTACTAATCTGTTATCCATTTCTAAAACTTAATCAATTTCGAGAATTTTAAATAAATTTGAAATTAGATATTATATAACCTTGTGGAGTTGGCTTTATTTTTTTACTATGTATAATTCCCTGAAGATTCATTTAAGTTTTCACAAATATGAATAGTCTGTTTATTTTTATTGCTGAACAGTAAGTCATAGTATGAATGCATCACAGTTTGTTTGATTATTTTCCCACTGAAGGCCATCTGTGCTATTTTCTTTTGGGAATACTATTACCCATGATTAATATTACCATGAATTTTATGAACAGGCTTTTATATGAACATACATTTTTATTGCTTTAAAATGAATACCCAAGAGTACAACTTGCTGGGTTGTATGGTACATGTATGTTCTATTTTATAAGAACCTGCCAAACTTACATCTACCAGCAGTGTTTGAGTCACCTAATTTCTCAGCATTCTCACTAGCACTTGGTGTTGCTATTATATTTCATTTCTCATAATTAGAGATTTGTTTTAGACATAACACAGTCAGTACTCCCCTTCTGGGTGTGAATAATTACTAATCATATTTCTGTTTGGATCTCAGTGCAAAAATACTAGTTAGAACCCAGAATCATAGTGTTTTATTAAAAATCATATACATTTTCTCATCTGCTAATAGGAATGGACAGATGCACTTGGCATAGTAACTGTTTTAAGTTTTCTAGTATCCCTTGCAGGCAAAAAACAAGCTTTGTTTAAAGTTGTGTCTGAATTTCAACATGAAAGTAAAAGTTCATAGTTGAACACATATCAGACCTATAATAGATGTACCATACCAGCATATTTTAAGTAATTACTAAAATTAAAGACTGACAACCGTCAGTACTTCTGTAGGCAATTATCAAAATGAATGCAGAATTTTATAAAGACTCACTTGATTGTTAAAATATTTTTGTTGGTTATATAACCCAGATGAGTAGGTAATTTTTAGTTAAGAAAATTAAATATCAGGGATGCACTAAGTGATTCATAAAATACATGTTATGAGTAAATGAGAACTCTAACCCACTACAGTGAAGGAATATAGTCCCTAATAGATGGATGCCATGTTACACTTTGATCAGTTTTATTTGGGAACAACTGAAATAGTACTATCTAACCATTTACATAATGTTTCAAAGGTACGAACATAAGGCAACTAGCATGATAGATCCACAAATATTAGTACCGCACATGTATGTTAAACTTTATAAATTACTTTAAAATACATTTTAATCACCAAAAATCTAGTGTGGTAGGAACATTCTGATATCCCTGTGGATAGATAATTATATTGGCCCTGTAATTTAGTGTAGAAAAGACTAAAAGAATGTTAACAGAACCTTGGGAACCAGTTAGGAGTCTCATTAATCATCCATGTAAGAAATAAAAAGAGCATGAATGATGGAAAAGCCTTGAATGAGATACATTGATGTCATTAATAATTTAATGGCAACTCACTCACCTTTTCACCACTGGTTTCTGAAGAGTCATATAGCATTCAACATATACCCCCATCACAACTTTGATTTTGCCACACAGTTAAGCCCAATTTGAGTCTTTTTTTTAATTATATTTATATATTTACTTATTTATTTTTAGAGAGAGGGGAAGGGAAGGACAAAGAGAAAGAGAGAAACATTAGTGTGTGGATGCCTCTCATGTAGCCCCTACTGGGGACCTGGCCCACAACCCAGACATGTGCCCTGGCCAGGATTTGAACCAGCAACCTTGGTTTGCAGGCCCATGCTCAATCCACTGAACCACATGAGTCAGGGTTGATTTGAGTCTTGAACATCAATCAGACCCAAAGCTGATTATATGAGTGTCAAAAGAGAACATTTTATTTTATAAGCATATACACAGTCATATCAAAAGAGCTAAGATAAAATATTCCATTTTTGACTTTCTTTTAGGGCAGTTGATAGCAGGGAAGGAAAAGCAAGGAATGTGTTTGACAGATAAATCTAAGAATAAAATTTACAGAAACATATCCATTATAGCTCTCCGTAGATATTTCAGCATAACTCTTTTCTGTGTACAAACTAGTCATGTTCTAAATACCATAACACACTAAAATTTGTTTTCCTGAATGCACAGGTACCTCTGTTCTACAGGTGACAGCTACTGATGCTGATGACCCTACCTATGGGAACAGCGCTCGGGTGGTTTACAGCATTCTCCAAGGACAACCCTACTTCTCTGTAGATCCTAAAACAGGTTAGTTAATTTAAGTATAATTTATGTTCAGGTGCATGTACACAAAAGAAAGGAATGTTTTTATAGTTGGATGTTGGACATCATGGGTTGGAATTATGCTGGTTCACTTATATGAAAATTCTTTTGAATAATTACATGTAGTACTATAAATGCATTTAAATTTCTTATGATTGTCTTGATAATGTTTTCCTGTCTCTAGCATAATTTATTGCAAGAATACAATATATAATGCATGTAATATGCAAAATATGTGTTAATCGTTGTTGTAATCAATAAAGCTTATGGTCAACAGTAGTCCATTAGTAGTTAAGTTTGCGGGGAGTCAAAAGTTATTACAGATTATTGACTGTGTGGAGGGTCAGCACAACTAACTCCTCTATTTTTTAAGAGCCAACTGTGTTTCTTTTACTCTTCTATATCAGACATTGTTATTTTAGCACATTTGAAAATGTCCTCACTTTTTAAAAACAATGTGATGGAATAACTGAAGATAAATTAACTGCTTTCCTTAATATTTTGCTTATCTACTATATCAGATAATGAAACACTTTCTGTTTAAAACAAACATGGAGTATTACATAAAGTGAGATTTTCCAGTGTATTATTTGTTTTGTTTACACATTAGTTTAATTCTTTGCAAAATAAGGTAAATGAATTATTTAGATTATTTTCTATTTTATTTGAGTTTTTCATATAAGTTATATATCACCTTGAAGAATTATGCCTTCAAATGACTTTTTCATTGATACAATTTTTGTCTCATTATGATAATTTTTGATAATATATGACCATTTTTGTCTCATTTGACAATATATAACCTTGTCACACAAGGTTATATATTACCTTATATATGTGTGACAAGGTTATATATTACCTTGATGAATTATGTCTTCATATGATTTTTTCATAATGAGACTTTTTTTAGCTCTCAAATATTGCATTAATTATGAGAAATTAAGTGAGAATAAAGCCAAAAGCAGATCAATGTTTTCTCAGGAAAAAAAGAATTTTGCTTTCTTTTCTCTCTATTTTTCTGGCCAAACTAATCATGTATGATCATACCATATGATGTGATGCCAAAATGAGAATGAAAGATACTCAGTAATGCATTACAGAGTTATGTTACAGCAGCATAACCCAAAAAACACAAAAAGCTCCGTCCCCATTAACAAAGTTTAAAAAAAACTTGGCTAAATATAAAAGCCATTTTAAAAGCCAAATGTTTATTACAAAACAAGTCTCAAGTTTATTAATAATGTCAAGGATATGCATGATTATGAGATATCAGTGAAGCATAGAAAGAAATCCATGATGCATCCTGAGAAAGGTTAACAAGTGGGGTCTTCGAGCAAAGCGCACTACTGCATAACTAACACGGAGAGCCACGTTTGGTTGTATAGATCCCCACAGATTCATATACATAACATACATGACGTATTTCTGGGAACCCTTCTCCACAAGTCTGTAGATACCAGGCTTGTTCACCATTATGTTAGATAACGCAGCACGTCCAACTGAAAGGTGTCGTAGACTAGCACCCTTCCAATGGTGAATACTATTAGATTGCTGGGAGTATAGCCATTACCATGTTTACAAGATTTGACCAAGGTCATTGCCCGCTTTCTTTACTCGTTATGATCTAACACATAAGTACACTGGGCAAGGATAGATTTCAGGCATATAGCTTAACCCCTTAATTCTCATAACTTATGAATAAAATAATGAAGAATATACATGGATATATATATGTAAATAAAGAATATAGACACATACATATATGAGGTCTGTCCAGAAGGCATCCAACCATATAATATGAAAGAGATATTTATTGAAGAAGATACAATATATGAGAAACATTGTACATAGAACAATGTCACCTTAGTCCCCTTCAAAGTAGGCACCTTGGAACCTCACAAGTTCTCTCAATTGCTATTAGTTGTCCTGTCATATTTTCCTGAATTTCATCCATAGTCTGAAATATCTGTCCTTTCAAAGGTGATTTTAGTTTTGGGAAATGCCAGAAGTTGCAGAGCACCAATCAGTGCCATAGGGGAGCTGAATCCCCAGAATGATTTGATGTTTTGCCATAAAACGCTCCATGAGATGTGATGCAAGATCTGGCATGTTGTCATGGTGAAGCTGCCAATCACCAATTGCCCATACCTGTGGCCCTTTGAATCACCCGAATTGTTTCTGTGGACAAATGTTCAAGCTTAATGCGAATGTCGATGCAGATTCATTGCTCTGCTTGCTCAGTCATGAATGTGTGTATATGGCCACACAATACGCGTACTCACTCAACAGCATCTACCACCCCCCGACTAGTACAGCGAAGCCATCATTGTTCATGTGTGTGCATTGGCATAAACCTTTCTTATATTAATAATGGCTGGACTTTTTCCAACAGACCTTGTATATTCACATATTATATTTATTGTAACTATAGAACAAATTATAATATATAATCTTAAAAGTAAAAAGTAGAAATTGGAATAAATAAATAATACAATGTTACCTAAAATGAATATGAGATATGCAAATTGTGTTGGTACCCAGATATTACTAAATATTTAGAATAAAAATATTTGTTAGCCTGATAATGAAATTTCTGGGACAAAATATACAAACATATGTGCAAACAGCGGTGCCTTGGTAGGAAGGTTTGGAATTAGTTGACCATATTTATTTGATTAAAAGACATTTAACCTATAACGTTTTACAAATTTAAAGTGTCTAACTTTGATGTACTATATTTATATACTGTACTATGATTGCCATTTTCATGATAGAAAATCTTAACACAGCTCATTATCTGATATGCCTTGTTCATTTTGTTCTCTTTCTCAATAATCATGGTTGTTTTATATATAAAAGGAATATATCTCATGTTAAATATTTATCTTCCTAGAGGAAGAAAACAAGAAGACTGTGTTACAATTGCCTTGCTGAGTATCACACACAGATGCACACATGTGCAAACATGCATATGGCTTTAACCCATCAATGGTCCTATGCATAGCCGGGTGTTTATTTATGAATAAGTGTTGTAGTTACTTAAAAGAATATTGCTAAGGTATAGAAATCCTGTATAAATTTAAAAAACCTTCCACACATTTCCGCTTGTGAAAAAACAAAACCAATTCTGAGTGTGTACGTCTGTCTGAACATCTGTTTTAATGGGTGTGTTTGTGTGCATGTGTGAACGTGCTTTGGATGGATAAAGCAGACCTCTGAGGAGATTTGATTAGTGCTATACTCTGCTGTAGCTTGTGCATTAGTGATGCAAATATATCAATAACCCAATATTCAAATATGCATTGCATTTGTTTATACTTTTTATAGGATAATTAAGTACTTCCTTAAGCAAAAAATAGTTATTTGAAACTTAAATAGGCTGCTAATCAAATATTGCTCTTTAAAATTTTCTTTACTCCTACTTTTTTACCTTTTCTTTAATCAAAATGATTCATTATGTGAAATGCATCCCTCCATGTTGATGTTTTAATATTATATTTGCTGAAGCATCATGGGAAAATATGGGTATACATACTACTACAAAAATTCTTTACTCAGATGCCTTAGTTGTCTGTGATAATAGGGTTTATAAAACAGAATGCTCATTATTCTCTTTAAAGTTAAGACTTTTTGGTAATGTAAGTTTAAAAGACCTATTGCTATGCAATTAAACATTCTCAGAACTAATGAATTTAGTGGAAATTGTACATAAAATGACAAAGTACTAAAAACAAACACTACAAACTTAAGAATCAGTTGCTATGGAAGGGATATTATATTAGAAGTACTGAAATATAGTTACTTGTAAATTTACATTTTAATAGTAACACTTTTATTCTCTCCTCTAATGTGGCATGACTATATTTCAGCAAGTTTCCAATTACTTTCAATGAAGAGAAACTCTAATACAGAACTTTTGTGCCTACATAGGGTTGGGAGTGCTTATGGGTAAGATCAGGACTTTGGGTTGTGCTGTTTTATTGTATTAAAAGGTACTTTTTGTACTCACTGTAACCTTCCGAAGAGCTGCCAGTGATATTTTGTTTCCTATTTTATAAACAATCTATGAATCGCTGCATCCCTATATTTGAAATATGTGGCTCTTGAGTAACTATCCTATACATAATTGATTTAATAAATCCTGTGTTGTTTGGCATTGAAATTGCAGCAATCAATATGAAACAAATCTTGTGAATAATTTATTGTTTTAAATAAGCTCTTTCAATGTAACTATTTTATGTTGTTTGCTTAATGCATAACAATAAAAGGGGGATTTCCATCAAAAAGTGATATCATAACATTACCATTTGTAAGATACAGTAGACAATGGAAGAATAAACTATAGGAGCTGATAATGGAATATAAAAGACATATAGTTTTTCTGCCTGTATATATGTAAAAATTATCTTAATGGAGGCTTAATGAGAGTAATTCTATTTGAATATATTGATTTCATTTCAGTAAGAAAACACTTCAGAGTTATCAAAGGAAGGAACCATTTTCATTTTCATAAAACTGCTGACCCTGGACAGGGCACTTTGAGGAAGGCTGCTGAGTGAGAAAGTCGTATGAAGTGGTTAGAGAACAGAAGCAGAAGAAATCTGGACTGATACTTGTTTATTAACACAACTCAAATCTTAGCTCTAGACTAGTTAATATAGTGCTAACTGCATTAAAAACAAATCATTATGTTCAAGCTTTCCATGCCTCTTTACAAAATATAGAATTTCTGTCAAGTGATGACAGCAGAAGCTGAATTATTGATTTGCTGAAAAAAATGAACTACTTTTCCAGGCTTAGGTCAAAGGCAAAATCAGAAATGTACAATGTATGTTCCCAGGGTCTTAGACACACAATGGGGGATTCACAAGGGGCAGGTGTGCACTTTTTAACTGAGGGTGCAATTCTATTTGTGATCATGGCATTTACAGCCAGCTGATTCTCTAAGTTCACTGTTTCCTGATCACCAACTTGCGAATTACTTCATGATATTTGCATATATGTTAAGTTATAGCTATGCCCATTTCTCACAAACATGTTATATCTTCCTGATGGTCAATTTAGGAAACCTAAAATTCTGCATAAAAACCAGAATTCAAGGAAAACAGAGGGCTATGCTGTTTTACAAAATCCTAGTTAAGATTTATTTACCATTGTTTACAATGCTGATAGTGGTGAATACCAGTTTTCTTTACCATATTAATATGAAATATGAACATCGAGAATAGTCAACAGTAGTGTCAATATATATGCATAAATGGTCCTCATAGTGGTTTTTAGCTGCATACTTAAAAATTACTATATAGACACATTAATTTTAATATAGGTGCACTTATATTTTAAACTTGTGAATGATTTTTATACAATCTTTACATATTTTACTCATCAAAGAATAAATATTTGCTTTGGCTGGTGTAGCTCAGTGGATTGAGCATGGGCCTGCAAACCAAAGGGTTGCCAGTTCAATTCTCAGTCAGGGCACCTGCCTGTGTTGCAGGCCAGGTCCCCAGCAGGGAGCAATTTAAGGGTGACCACACATTCATATTTCTCTCCCTTTCTTTCTCCTTCACTTTTCCTCTCTCTAAAAATAAATAAATAAAATATTTTAAAAATTAAAAAAGAGTAAATATTTACTCAAAAATATAGCTGTAGAAACATTTCTGCTGAAAAAAATCTACATTTAATATTCAGGAACAGAAAAAGAAGACTAGAAAGGCTACATATTAATTACGTACAAAGATCATACCAGATACATTCTTAACACTCAGTGCATTTGGGCACTTACCTGATTTCTGCAATATGATGTTTAAAAAGTGTAGACATTGAGTTTCAACTCTATGGTCAGCCAGACTCCCTTCATCAATAGCATCTACTCCACAGAGTGCAGCACACATGACATCAGATGAAAATCCAAAGGCACATTTAGTGTTATAACTTACTGTTACAAGGCATCATTGTGAATGCAATAAAGGAAGTGTTTAGATGGCCTTCATATGAAAAATTAACATATTTACTCATGTTCAAGTTAAATTAACCTAGTGAAATAATTCATATTTATATTTTTTAAAATACTAAGGTTTATTCTAAAATAACTTGGAAAATACTTCATGGTCAACTACTAAGGTGTGCTTAGTCACACAATGCATTGCTTACATTAGTGAAATGTTGTGCTCCTGTTTTTTGCTTTTTGCTTTTTGGTTTTTGTTTTGTATATAGATTTAGATTGATGACATTTGTTCCAATGAAGAAAGTAACGCAGTGCTCTTCGCTTCTTTTCCTTGGGAAATCTAGGGACTCAGTGAAGTTTTCATTTTTCTCTTTTTCCTTTAAGATAGTAAAAAATTTCCAAAATTATGGCATAGTTCACCATAACAAGAATTTTAAGTTTTACCTAAAGCAGAAAAAATAATTTTGTGTGGAAGGAATTTTAGTTCCAATAAATATGCATATTTATAAAAAGTGAGAGCTCCACTGTAAAGGTTTATTTAGTAAAAATTATTCTCAGACATTTCAAATAAAGTTTTTGTGAATATTATCTGTAAGATAAATAAATATACTTTAAGAACATATGGATGATCTCATTGTTGCTTTGATTTGCATTTCCCTAATAATTACTGAAGTCCAACATCTTTTTTAGATGTCTGTTGATTATTTGTATACCTTCTTGGGAGAAGTATCTCTTCAGAGCCTCTGTCCATTTTTCTAATCAGATTGTTAGGATTTTTTTTTAGTCGGATGACTTCTTTAGTTATTTTAATGTTAATCCCGTATCAGAGGTATTATTGGCAAATATCTTCTCCCGTTTGGGTGGTTGACTTTTTGTTTCGTTGATGGTTTCTTTTGCTGTGCAGCCTTTAGTTTCAGGTAGTCCCATGTATTTATTTTTGTTTTTACTTCCCTTATCTTTGAGGTCAAATTTATAAAATCCTAAAACTAAGGTCCATAAGTATAATACACGTGTTTTATTGTATTTAATTTACTGTTTCAAGTCTTGTATTTAGGTCTTTGATTAATTTGGAGTTAATTTTTGTGTATGGTGACAAACAGCAGTCTAATTTCATTCTTTTGTATGTGGCTTTTCAATTTTTCCAGCAACTTTTATTAAAGACGGCTTCTTTTCTCCATTGTATATTTTTGACTTCTTTGTCAAAAATTATTTGTCCATGTATATGTGGGTTTATTTTGGAGCTCTCAATTTTTCTATTGCCCTGTGTCTTATTTTTCTGCCAATACCATGCTGTTATGATTGTCTTTGCTTTGTTGATATCACCTCACACCTAATGGCTACTATCAAGAAGACAAATAATAACAGGTATTAAGGAGATTGTGTAGAAAAAGTAACCCTAACTTAATCCTTGTGGAAATGTAAACTGATATGGCCACTATAAAAAAGAGTACAGAACTTTCTCAAAAAATTAATAATAAAGTTACCGTATGACCCAGTAATCCCCCTTCTGGGTATCTACACAAAAAATTAAAAGCATTTATTTGCAAAGATATATGCACCCCTGTGTTCACTGCAGCATTATTCACAGTGACCAAGACATGGAAACAACTAAAGTGTCCTTCGATAGTGATTGGATAAAGAAGATGAAGTAAATATATGCAATGGATATACAAGGGCTACTTACTCAGCCATAAGAAAAGATGAAATACCACAGTTTGCAATAACTTAGATGGATCTTGAGATATCATGTTAAATGAAATAAGTCAGATGGAAAAAGTCAAAAACTATGGAATTTCACTCATATGTGAGATATAAAACTTAAAGCAACAAATGAACAATAAAACCATACAAACAAGAAGTTCATAAACAAAGACAACAGCATGGTAGTTACCAGAGGGGGATGGGTAGGAGTTAGTAAGGGCTAAAGGGGGTGAAATAACTGGTGACAAAAATAGATTTTGACTTTGGGTGGCAAAAACACAATGAAAAATGTAGATGATGTATTATGTATTGGCATACTAAAAATTTCTAAAATTTGATTAATCAATGTCATCTTAATAAAAAATGTATAGATGCATTATATAATTTAACAACAAAAAAGGAGCAGAAGAAGAAAATGTGGATGCTGATTTAGAAGGAAGTTAGACAATGAAATTAACTAGCCTTTTACTTCGGAATTGAATATCCCGAGATGAGGTAAAGGGCAGGCTGTCTGCGAAACCATCATCCTTAATTTACAGGACTTGCCCAACAATAACTTTGATTTTCAAAAAAGATCTATCCTTGGCATTTTGCAGCAGAAGTCAATCAGCTATTAAAATGTAATCAGTAAAGGCCTCAAAGAGTTTCTTAAGATGTAATTGAAAACAAGGTTTTTAACATTCTTTCTCCAGTTTGCATGATATAAATAAGTTCATCAACAATTTTGTTTTTATTTAATTCCTTAAAATTTTTTGCATTATATGTTAGGATCATATGTGAGAACAAAAATCATATGTGAGAATAACTATGTATGTTTAAATAAATAATTTAAAGCATCTTTAAATATTTTATGAATTTTATTTTAACTTTGCATAAATTGTTTTTATTCAGTTTATTGGGATGACATTTGTCAATAAAATGATATAGGTTTCAGGGGTATAATTCTATAATACGTCATCTGTATATTGTTACGTGTGTTCACCACCCCAAGCCAAGTTTCCTTCTATTGGCATTTATTCCCCCTATACCCTCTCCTACCTTTTCCCACCCCCTCTTCCCTCTAGTAATCATCCATACCGTTGTCTGTCTATGAGGGTTGTTTTTTGCTTAATCCCTTCATCTTTTTTCACCCAGCCTCCCAAACTCCCCACTGACAGCTGCCAGTCTGTTTTCTCTATCTATGAGTCTATTTCTGTTTTGGTTTTTAGTTTATTTTGCTCATTGGAACCCACATGTAAGTGAAATCATATGGCATTTGTCTTTATCTGACTGACACATTTCACTGAGCATGATACTCTCCAGATCCATCCCTGCTGTCACAAAAGGAAAGATCCCCTTCTTTTTTACAGCTGAATAGTATGAAATTCTACTTGAAAATAGCTTTCTTTTCTCAAAAGCAATATTTTATATTTATTAATAGCTAAAAAATTAATATCAAAGAAGATAAAAATGAAAGTTCTATAGTGAAGAAGGCTGGCAGGAAATACTGATCCATTTGTAATATGGTGTTGGAGGAGAGTTCTGGGGACACTCTGGACCACCAGAAAGGTGACCATGTGGGTCCTAGAACAAATAAACCCAGAAACATCTCTGGATGCAAAAAATGAAAAACTGCAGTTTCACTTTGGGTGTGTCATGAGAAGGCAGTGAGTGTTCTTAGGAAAAGAAAATAATGCTGGTTAAAAAAAAAAAAAGAAGGTGGCAGGAGGAACAGAGGGAGGTCAAACAGAGGAAGGAGACAGATTGACTCCACAGAAGGAGCCAGACATGATCCTGCAGGAGCTGAGCAGGGCTGTTGGGGACAGGGCATTGTGAACATCACTCAGTCATACATAGGCTGCCAAGAGTGGGACTTAATGGCACAAAACACCCACAAGAAGTTAATATATTTAAATTACGGTTCATAATATCTGCAGCAAGTGGAGTATTTTAGTGTAGAATATGTTTATAATTTTTTCTTTCTCATAGCCCATCCCCAAATGATATAGTAACAATAACAATAATAGCATGCATAAATTATAGATACATTTTCAAATAATTTTCCTTCACTTGACTGCATAAGCAAAATAGTTAATTATTAACTTCATGCTAAAGAATTTTATTTCTCTTAGAGAAAAATGAAATGCATTAATTCAAAATGATGTCATGTAGTCAATTTACTTAAAGAAACTTTGTCACACTTTGTCTCCTTTAGAAAGAATTTAAATAGATCCCGAACTGCAGTGATGTGTGTGGGGATTAACAGCTTAAGTAAAAGTCCATTTTATATAGCATTTAAGAAAGTGAGTTGATAAACTATAGACACCAGTGGTTGTCCACTCAGTAGCAATTTCTCATTTTGCTGATCATGTCACAACTTCGGCTTTGTTTATTACAGCAACATACTCAGTTAAAAAGCCCAGTTTTTCAGCCTCCCCGTAGCTACTGTGATACTGTTCCACCAGTGAGATATGAAGGAAAGGCCACTAGGGATCTTGAGGAATTGTTTGATATCTCTGTTTAGGTGCCAATGCTTCCTCCCCTGGTTTTTCAATTTTCAAGATTTAAACACATATGCAAATATTGGAGGACAGCAACTGTCTTGTGATGAGGTGACAACAAGCAGACAAGATGAAAATCACAGACAAAAGATTGCTGAGCAAAAGGCTAGCAGTGAAGTCACTCCAGTTAGGATAATTTTTTATGTGTTTTATGTGTAAATACATAAAATGCTGCTATTTGGATCTTTGTGAAATGGGCTTTCCGGACCAACAAATCACACTTTTAGTATAATACACTGCCCAGAAAGAGGCGCAGCAGACTCCTTGAGGCCACGTTTACTCCTCTCAACCTAAGACACACGACCTGGAGAGAGCCTACTGCTCCCCGTGAGTGAGAGGGCAGCCAGTTTACACTTTTCGTGCCAGTACTAAACAGGAAAGGGAGATTTTCCACACCGACTTAGATAAGATATCAAAAGTTATATTGATTGTTGATATTGGGGAATCCAAGAAAGGAACCAAAGGCAATTTACTCTGACGCTCCGCTGAGAATGCATTGCTGGAAAAAAAAAAAAAAAAGGAATCCCTATCGTCAAGTAAAAGCAAAGTGCTTTATAGGCACTGCAGATACTAGATGACTCTCCTACTGGGTAGCAAGATCTTCATGCCATATTGACACACACAGAATTAATAATGTCCATTGAATGTAACTGCTATGGGTATAGCTCTAACGGATCAAAGTTATAGATTAGTGTTCTATGTAAGTCAGTTAAACTGTTTGTTGTAGCCTTAGAGGAATCTATATACTTGAATTAACTTGGACATTTAAGTGAATTTTACTGTATGTAAATTAAACTTAAATAAAACTGTTATATAAGCAACCAAAGAAATGAACCCAATTGAATAGCTTTTTAATAAATATTAACATATTGTAACAAAATTGACCAGCTATTACTAGGAAGGGAAAATAATAATCATATTATCTATAAAGTAGTAGTTTTTAAAAATAATAGAAATTGATGTTAGTTAATTGTAAAATGTTATATACTATTTCTTCCTAGGAAACTATAGATTTATCATTTTTCTTTTGTAACTTCATTCCGTAAATCTTGTACTGAAGCTGTTGCTGTTGAGAAAATTGCCTGGAATTAATATGTTGGTATCTTGAATCCTTAGCGTATAGTCTGGTAAATATATTAGGTGAATGATTAATTGTCAAATATTAAAGAGGTGAATGACATCAAATGTTGCAATTGTCTTTTTAGTCTTTAAATCTGATTAAGTATCATATATAGACTATAATCACCCACCAATTAAAAAAAAATTCCCTTCCCTTTAAATTTATTCTTAGAGGTTCTTTCTTCCCTGGCCCCAGGGTGAAATATATTACAATGCCATTGACATCCTTCAATTTTTCCCTAATTAAACATTTTAGATATCTAAAATGAAATCTGGACTGCCTTAGGGTAATATTCACTAGTATTATCTATCTATCTATCTATCTATCTATCTATCTATCTATCTAATCTCCCACCAGCCTTTATGTCTCTGCCAAGCATGACTTGTTCATTACTTTTCCACTTAGTCTATTACTCTATACCACCTTGTCCTTCCCAGGCCAACTTCTACAAGTGTCATTGGCTCCTTATACTCTTTGGTCAGAACTATATTTGATCTTCAAGCAGATTTTTGTATGTGTCATAAAACCTACAAGTACTTTTCTCACTCCTGTGAGGGGTCCCTTATGGTCTAACACAGCCACGTTTTCATTGCTTCTCACACCAGGTCCTGTACAGTGCCTTACACATGGAACCATGCCCTTAATTACCTTCACTGAAGGTAATTATCCAAATTTATAACATCACATTTATAAAATTTCAGTGGAAAACAAATGATATTCTCAATGCAGATTTTCATTTTTATTGTGATTAGTGTAATTTTTAATTATGCTATACAACATATGCCTCATGTTTTGTATTTTATAAACCTTTTCTCTATTTCTGTCAGTTGTGTAATATAATTCAGGTTCTTTCTCAAATGATTGCCATAAAATTAATATGTAACTGCTCTTAGAATATTAAGTAGTTGAGGTATCGTAATAAAAAGCATTAGTGAGTTTTAAGATCACAAAGAAAACTATTGCTGAGGAACACAATATGATGTATATGTACACAGCTGAAAAATGAATTCCAGAGTTCTTTGAGAACTTCCCTTACTCATGTTTGTATATTCCAAAATGATTGGTGTATTGTGTGACATACAGAAGACATTGCTATTTTATGGAAATAAAATATGTTTTGGGGAGGGTGGTTTATAAAATAATACCTTTTTCTAATATTAAGTCCCTTTCATGTTATTGCTATAATTGTTTCACTTTTCAAAAAATTTCCGTGTTTTGCATGTTGAATATAGACAGATTGAATATCATAACCAGAAAAGAATAATGAGTCAGCTTCCATGAACTCTGAGTACATACATGAGAATAAACATAAAATGGATAAAGGACTTAAATATAAGCGGTGATACCATAGAAGTCCCAGTGAAAAACATAGACAGTAAAATTTCAGACATTCCAAGTAGCAATATTTTTGCCATTATACCTTCTCAGGCAAGGGAAATAAAGGAAAAAAATAAACAAATAGGACTATATCAAATTATACAACTTCTGCACAGGTAAAAGAAAATCATCAAAATGAAAAGGGACCTGACTTTATGGAAGAACATATTTGCCAATGACACATCAGACAAGAGTTTAATCTCCAAAATATATAAAGAACTCATACAACTCAACACCAAGAAGACAACGCAACTAAAAAAATGGGCAAAGGACCTAAATAGACACTTCTCCAAGTAGGACTTTCAGAAGACACACAGACATGTGAAAAAATGCTCAGCATCACTAACCATTTGAGAGATGCACATTAAAACCACAGCGAGATATCATCTCACACCTGTCAGAATGGCCATCATGAACAAACCAACAAACAACAAGTGCTGGCGAGGATGTGGAGAGAAGGGAGCCTGAGTGCACTGTTGGTGGGAATACAGATGGTTGCAGCTACTGTGGAAAACAGTATGAAAAACAATAATTTTTTCCTCAAAAAATTAAAAATGGAACTGCTTTATAACCCAGTGATTCCACTGCTGGGAATATATACTAGGAATCCTGAAACACCAATTCAAAAGAACTTATACACCTGTATGTTCATAGCAACACTATTTACAACAGCAAAGTGTTGAAAACAGCCCATGTTCATCAGTAGATGAGTGGATTAGAACACTATGGTATATTTACACAATGGAATACTATGCAGCAGAAAGAAGGATCTCCTACCTTTGCAATAGCGTGGGTGGAACTGAAGACTATTATGTTAAATGAAATAAGCCAATCAGTGAATGTCAAGTACCATGTGACTGCACTTATAACTGAAATCTAACAAACAAAATAAACTAATGAGAAAAATAGAACCAGAAACTTGGAAACATAGAATAGACTGAGAGCTGCAGGAGTGGGGAAGGGAGGGGGAAATGGTGGAAGGAAGTGGGAGGGGTTAATCAAAGAACTCGTATGAATGATACATGGACAAGGGAGAGGGGATTGACTGTGGGAGAAAGGGGTGGGCTGGGTGGAAGGGGCAAAAGGGATAAATGGGACAACTGTGGTAGAATAAATAATAATAAATGTTATGGGGAAAAAAGAATAATGAAATTGTGATTTTTAAGAATACTTATTTATTACTTTACCTCTCACACAGTTTCCTTTTTCTTTGGATTAAAGTGCCTACCTTTTCCAACTTTTGGTGATATACTTCCCCTTTAAAATACAAATAAATGACTTGCACTCCAGTCCATGAACTGCAAGAACAATGTTGTTCTTCCCGGTGTTCTGAAGGTTGCTGAAGTGAAAAGAAGTGGGGAAGCCAGGCCCTATCTCCCAAGTTTAGCTCTAAGGGCTACTGCCTTCTCTAATTCTGCTAGAGAACACTTCCCCCACTCCTTCGTGCTCAAATGTTGCTAACGCAGGATTCTGGGAGAACTAGAATATTCTAAAAGTTGAGGAAATGTGTAAGAGACTTACGAGCCATGCAAAAAGAATCAACATGAAAAACGGAAAATTAAATATTTAAACTTTTTTATTATCTCTGTTATGGGAGATTTAAACTGACGTTTTATTTCAAAGGTATCCCTTCTCTTTCCCTCTCTGAGGCACATCTTGTTTTCATCTTTCCAAAGTCTTTCAGAGTGACCTACTGCAACTCTGTTGCTGTTACTCAGAGAAACCTGGACCTTCTTTTGTCGCGCTTGCTCACCTGACGCATGCCAGGTTGCTTCACCTTTCCCAGGTGACAGCACAGTAGGGCTTGTTTTCTCCTAAAAGTAACTGTGCTTCCTCCATGGAGCTACTTCTGTCCATCCTTCACAGAAATACCTGTTAACTTTTCAAAATACATGCACTTCCCATTTGCTAACTAAAAAAATCCCAAAATATGCATGGCTCAAACATTTTAATATTTTAACTTTATTTCTCATCTTTTCCTCTATTTTTGCTATCAGTTACCATTTTTATTTATAATAATTTACTCACCGCAACTCAATTTGTTTTCTTTGCATTTTGACCCTTGCTAATTTTTTTCTTATTTTCTATTTTTTCTCTTTTTTCTGATTCTCCTCTGCCAATTTTGGCACTCAAATTTCTTTTAGAAAGGATTTCTTAATTTTTTTCTCTGAATCTGAGGATAACTAAAAAGTTTCACATTGAAAATTGTAAGGTACTAGCATGATAGCAACAAAGCCCATGGACTATTTTTTAAAGATTTTATTTATTTATTTTTAGAGAGAAGTGAAGGGAGAGAAAAAGAGAGGGAGAGAAACATCAGTGTGTGGTCGCCTCTCATGCCAGGAATTGAACTCGTATTCCTGACCAGGAATTGAACCAGAGACCCTTTGGTTCGCACGCTGGCACTCAATCCACTGAGCCACACCAGCTAGGGTCTCATGGGCTATTTTTGTGAAAAAAACAAAAGCCCTCTCGCCTGGGAATGTAAAGACATGCACAACCCGGGACTCCAATAAAATGTGCTGACAGGCAAGCTTTGCTATTTGTACAATTGTGCTTGCAAAAGACCCACAGGAGACTGCCATTCTTAGTTTGTGAAACATTCATGCCAAGCAGGAGCAATTTAAGTATTAAGAGACGAGGGCTTTATGGTCCCAGTCCTTTCCCTGTGCAGAGGTTGTACATGAAAACCTCAGAAAATTAAAGCACATTCAAATATGTCATATAAACAGCTTTTAAAAGCTTATATATATTTAAATTATAAATTATATTTATATTATTTCTATTTCATATGTGTGTCAGCTTCAAATACACTTATGGCCCACAATTGACATTTTTTCCACATTCTTGAAACATTTATTTATGCATCCATTATGTGAATAAATATTCATGAGGCCTTACACGTGGCATCTCTCCTGCTTGCTGAGCGTTTACGGTTTTACAGATACCCTCTATACACTCCAAGCACTCAGCTCCCTCTAATATCATCACTTGAAAACAAGTTACGCAATAACATTATGCCTGTCAAAGTGGCTCATTATTGTTCATGTGCTGTCAGTCTTACAAATGCTGGTGAGCTGCTCTCCCCAGCGACTGCCTGATTGACTACTAGATGTAGCTGATTGATGGGAGTGGCAAATCCAGAGGAATAGTCTTTTGTTAAAGCACTTGATGGCTATGTATAAATATAGTAAATGATACTAACACCGCAGGCTTCTCTATGTTTACTCAAGAGCCAGGCAAGTGGAACTACCCATGGCAAGATATTTGATTTTTAGAATTATTCGCTATCCAGTACCCTTTAGTGTAGCATTTTATATGTAGCTATAGTTCTCAATTTTTATATTGACTTTTCGGTTTTTTGTTTTGTTTTTTGAATCTGTAATATATTCTCTTCAAGGATATTACAAATTCTGATTCTCAATGTGCAAAAGAGAAAATATTGAAGAATGAGGGAAGAACAGAATACTCAATAATGAAATAATTTATTAAAAATTAGAGGATAACACATTTTTTTCATTATTTGTGTTGTCTATTTCTCAATGAACCTTTTATAACTCTCAGTCTGTTCCATGATTCTGTGATTCTTGTTCTCTTTTGCTCATTAGTTTATTTTGTTCATTAGAGTCATCTTCTAAGTGAGATCATATGGTATTTGTCTTTCACTAACTAGCTTATCTCACTTAGCATAATATTCTCCAGTTCCATCCATGCTGTTGCAAAAAGGAGGAATTCCTTCTTTCTTTCTGCTGTGTAGTATTCTACTGTGTAAATGGACCACAATTTTTTTTAAGTATTTTTTTCCTTTTTTTTTTTTTTTAGATTTTATTTATTTATCTTTTAGAGGGGAAGGGAAGGAGAGAGGGAGAGAAACATCCATGTGCGGTTGCCTCTTGTATGTCCCCTGCCGGGAACTGGCCTGGCAACCCAGGCATGTGCCCTGACTGGGAATCGAACCGCGATCCTTTGGTTCGCAGGCCTGTGCTCAATCCACTGAGCTACACCAGCCAGGGCTGGACCACAATTTTTTTAACCCACTCATCTACGGATGGGCACTTAGGCTGTTTCCAGCACTTGGCTATTGTACATAGTGCTGCTATGAACATGGGGGTGCACAATTTCCTTTGAATTGGTGTTTCTGGAGCCTTTCTGTATATCTCAATGGTGGAATTGCTTGATTGAAAGGCAGTTCCATTTTTAGTTTCCTGAGGAAATTCCATAATGTTTTCCACAGTGCCTGCATCAGTCTGCATTCCTGCAAACAGTGCACTAGGGTTCCCTTTTCTCCACATCCTCACCAGCACTTGTTGTTTGTTGATTTATTAATGATAGCCATTCTGACATGATATCTCATTGTGGTTTTAATTTGTATCTCCCTAAATGGCTAGTAATGTTTAGCATTTCTTCATTGGCTATGGGCCATCTCTATGTCCTCTTTGGAGAAGTGTCTATTCAATTCATTTGCTCATATTTTAACTGGATTATATTACAAGGCCACTGCAATCAAACCAGTGTGGTACTAGCATAAGAACAGACACACACATCAGTGGAACAGAATAGAGAACCCAGAAATAACCCATGCCTTTATGGACAATTAATATTTGACAAAGGAAACAAATGCATACAGTGGAGGAAAGACAGTCTCTTCAACAAATGGTGTTGGGAGAACTGGACTGTTACATGCAACAAAATTAAACTAGACCACAGTGTTACACCGTACACCAGAATAAACTCAAAATGGATAAAAGACCTAAATATAAGTTGTAATACCATAAAAATCCTGTAGGAAAACACAGGCAGTAAAATTTCACATATTTTGCGTAGCAATATTTTTTACTAATATACCTCCTAAGACAAAGGAAGTAAAGGAAAAATAAACAAATGGTACTACATCAAATTATATAGAATCTGCACAGCTAAAATTACCATCATCAAAATGCAAAGGGCACCAACCAGTTGCCAATGATCCATCAGACAATGGTTTAACATCGAAAATATTTAAAGAACTTAGAAGACTCAACAGCATACACTAATGTTGATAAAGCCTTTCTATTGCCCATTGTGTGGGCCATTGGAGTAAATATTTTCAATTTTTATTTTTGTACCCAGAAAATAATTATATTCTCTTTTTCTAGAAATATTTAACTTCCTCTGTATATTTTCTTCTTTTGCTCAGAAGCTAATGCCTTTTATTCTAGGAGTATTCAATCGTACCACTGTGTCAAATTTTCTTCTGATGATTTTCTGTAGTATTGTGAGAAGGTTGTCAGACTAATGAATAAACCTTGAATAAAATGATTCATACTTTATAGTTTGTTAGTGCCCTGACTAGAAAAACAATATTCTTTAAATCGTATATTAAGAATTCAAACATAAACCTTTTATGAAAACTGATATGCCTGTAGTCAAAATAAATATACAATTAATATGCAGCTTTACATTTTAAATAATTTAAATAATGCATCAGTTTTCTCTAGTTCTAATAACATGAATATGTAAAATATGTAACTGATATTGATATATAGCTCATTATTCTCTTCTAAATAAATCATGAGACTAAATCCCCCTTTGTATTTGAAAAGTAAGAAAATCACCTGTAGCAACTGCTAAGTATTTGGATACATGTGGGATGAGGGGTCATATTTGTAGAACATAGAAATGATATTTTCTACTTCCCTGCAAATTTAATTTTTAACAGACATTACATTTTGTGCTCCTATTGGAGTTTCCAGTTATTTCTATAACATATAAAAGCAAAATTGTTCACTGTAAGATTCATTTCAACTGATTCATTTGTTGTGAATATTTATTGCTTATTCTGTGTGTGTAATACTATATGAAATGTTCATTTTCATTCAGTTAATGGGATAAAATCTGGGTGTAAAGCTACGACAATGTCTTCCTTCTCACATTTTAAAAATTTACCAGATGACAATAATGAAATTTCCAAACCAGCCTTCACAGTTACTCTAATGAACAATGCCCATTGTATTTTCTCAGTAACTAAGATAAATATGTTTGATGCCATTTGAAACACTTTTTATATAGTGAATATGTTTAGTCTTCTTGAGAATAACTGGGTGGCTCCCATGATCGTTTTATAGGTGATAAATCATTTTAAAGTAGGACTCAGTTGAAAAATATTGTCAGTGGTGACAGAATTTAGGCAAATTAAGCCTTCTGTGTCACTAAAGCTTATGTTAGTTATGATATATCCCTATGTGCCCTGTAGCATATCTTTGCAAATAAAGTATAGTGACATTTTGAAATTATTTCTAGGTTACTCATGAATATATTTTTAACCTCCAAAAGAGGATACAAGTTCTTAAAATAGATTTTTGAAAAATTTATTTACATGAAAGTTTTAGAGAGATGATAAAAATCTATACTCAAGCCAATGCTATGTACTAAAAATTAATTAAATCCCATGAAACTGTGACTACCACAACCTATTAAACCATTTTTAAATCAGAACAAAATAATGAGACTTGCTTAATCCATAAGACATTTTTAGGATACAAGGGATATGGTTACACAAAGAATGAGCCATTTATTATGATTAATTGAAATATTTATAAATGATCTACAGTTACCTAATTTTTGAAATCTATGAAATAAAGCAATTAACTTGCTTTTAGTAATCAAGTATTCCTTTTCACAAAAAATATTTAAAATTACGTTGGTTTAGCAGAACTCCCTGAAATTCCACTAAAAACTCAAGGCCAAAATTTGCTTCCAGGGCTCCAATTTAAAGGATGATTAAAAGAATGAGAAGTGATACTACCATTTTCTTCAAATCCAGGCTTAACCTAGAAAGAAATGAGTCACTGAGGAGCTGTGGGAGGCAGAGATTGATAAACGAGAGTGCTAGACCCCAGTTTGGATGATAGAGATGCATTCTGCTGAACCATATACTTGCCATGGGGTCCAGTTACATCAACACATGATCCTAAGCTTGTTTTCTTCCCTGTAAAATGGGGGTAACAATATTAGCCCTAATTCCTTGTCAGTTATGCATGTTAAAAATCTTATACACACTCATATACATTTCTATACATATCAATGAATTATCATAATATAATTTATTTTGCAATATATTAAAAGTGATATGAAACAAATTCACAGCTGTCAGAGAGGGTGGGGGAGAGGGGCCAGGTGAAAGAAAGTGAAGGGATCAGCCAAAGAACGTACATGTATGACCCATAGGCACAGACAGCAATGTGGCGATGGCCAGAGGAAGGGGGATGAGGGCAGAGGGGAGGTGAGCAAAGGGGGGAAATGGGACATCTTGCAACAGTATCAACAATAAAAATAAAGCAAAAAAGGTATCTGTCCAAATATTTAATCTTATTTGACAATAAGTAGAGCAGTGTGGTCAACTCTATTTTTAACTTCCAAGTTCAGGGCTATATTTAAGCTTTCGCTTGCTGATATTAAAGATGGGCTAATTTCTGGGAGTTGTTTACGCTCCTAAGCCACAT
Organism: Glossophaga mutica; assembly: GCA_039655065.1. Lineage (NCBI taxonomy): Eukaryota > Metazoa > Chordata > Mammalia > Chiroptera > Phyllostomidae > Glossophaga > Glossophaga mutica. The sequence continues at coordinate 21,959,126 of CM077305.1, forward strand.
AAGGATACCTAATTTGGGTTGTAGTTGCAGTCAAAGTTGGCTCTATGCAGGGCTTGCAACTTCTGACTTGGACCCTCAGAGGTGAAGTTATCCCAAGTGTCAGCTCTAGAGCGCTCACCAGTTCCTAACTGGTTCCAGCAGCCCCAGGAGGCTGACTGCAATGCAGAAACCTGGGTGAGGGAGAAGTCCATGTGTCATTGTCAGTGAACTTTAGACCAATAATTGCAAATTTTATGACTATTTTTAAAACTGATTCTGTGTCAGGCGAGAGAAAAAGAACCTCATCCATTTTCAGGCTCTTAATGGGTTCTAAATTTTACATGGAGTAGAATATAGAAGAATCATTTCTGTTGTATAAGCAGGTCACTAATCTTTTGTTTGGTCTTTTTCTGGCTGATAAGATGATATTAAATATCAAAGAGCACTGCATCCTCAGATTTAACATTGAAGAGACATTTAAACATTATCCTTTGTAGCAAACATACGACATAACTACAATTTATGCCTTTAATGTGCACTCGTTCAATAAACAAATGATTAGTGTAGAGGCAGAAGGTCAGTGCAGACAAAGTAATAATTATGAGTGTATCCTTCCAGCAGATTGGTGCTTGCTTGCTATGCGCACGTACAGATCTAGAGCTGTAATTCTACCCCCCAGCCCTTCACACATGCATGCACAAATGTGTGCACACAGTCACACACCAGGAAAGAGGTAGTGGGTTGGCCCCTGGGCAATCAAGGGGAATAAAAGGATGACAGTTTTCAACACTGATTATCTGAGCCCCACTCTGTTTTGGGTGCTGTTCTAGGTGCTCCCTGCACTGTTCTAAAGCTGTGCCAAGATCTCCTTTCCTGTTAACATGATTTTTCTTCTAAGCATCCTTCCCCTGAGCCTAATCTTATTACATTTTGTCATCCATCATACATAGTTGACCTTGTCATTCCTGTATTCAACAAATGTTCATTAATATTCAATAAATGTTCATTAGCATTCATCTCTCACACTGGGACGGAGACTCTAGTAGGCAATAGAGATAAAAGATAAAGTTTACTAAACACACACCCAGAGCTTAATTATGAATTAACTTAAGAAACTATGTACCAGGAACTGCAACAAGATGATTGTTAAAGCTAGTGAAATATGGATTCAATGATACTAAATATAGATTAGTTTAAAATTTATATTTTACCTTAAGACTTTCCAGAATCATCTTTAAAATGCATCCAAATTATTTTCTTTATCTTCTTATTTTCAGATGATTTACAAATCCAAAATATATGGGAATATGGAAAAATACTCTTCATTATCATTTTATATCACTAATTTTCATTAAATATCTTATTCAGTTTTCTAAATAGGGTTTTGGTTACCTCCTCTATATTTTTCAGTCACCGTTGCTCAGAACAGACTTTGAAACAGTGGACATTTGTGGTGAGAACATGCAGCTTGAGAAATTAGCCTAAAAATCTTAAATCAGTGGTTATCTTTCCACTAACCACTGAGGAAGGTAGACCTATTGATATGGTGAAAATTCTTTCTCATAACTAGAGGCAGGATTTGGTTTGTGTGAATGTTTTTGTGCATGAATGTACATGCACATGCTTAGGGATATAAAGTGTGTGCAAAACAGGAACGTGGACAACTGTTCTCAAGCTGAGGGGGAGTAGATAACATTTGGATCTGAACTTGACCTAGTTTGCTCAACGTCAGCATAACCAGTCATGTTTCTTTAAGGCACCATACCATTTTATTTTAATTACTTAAAATCTGTATTTTAGCCCTGACTGGTATAGCTCAGTGAATTGAGCACCTGCCTGTGAACCAAAGGGCCACTGGTTTAATTCCAAGACAGGGCACATGCCTGGGTTGCAGGCCAGGTTCCCAGTTGGTGGTGTGTGAGAGGCAACCACACATTGATGTTTCTCTCCCTCTCTCTCTCTCTCTCTCTTCCTCCCTCTCTAAAAATAAAATAAATCAAATATTTTAAAAATATGTGTTTTATAGACAAAATATAAGTACAATTTGGGAAAGATTAAAATAAATGCCTTAAGTGAGATACCAACATTTTTCAAGAATGGATGTGGAAGGAGGTTCACCTTACCAATTAATTATACAGAAATAATGAAATCCTGCCCATGAACATTTCCCAAGAAAGATACACTTTAACTATTTTATATGATTTTAATTGTTTAAATATATGCTTTTTAACTTTTTAAAACATGTAGCTGATTTCAATTTTTACCCAATTTTGAAAAATATGTATTGCTTGAAATTGAAAACTACAGTTTTTCTTTGCTAATCTTAAAAGTGGAATGTGAGCCCTGGTTGTTGTGACTCAGTTGGTTGGAGCATCGTCCCATGGCCCAAAGGGTCGCAGGTTCAATTCCTATTCAGGGCACAAACCCAGGTTGCAAGTTTGACCCCTGATCAGGGTGCTACTGGAAGGTGACCGACCAGTTGATGTTTTTCTCTCACATTAATGTCTCCATCTCTCCCTCTTTTACCCAGGAAAGAACAATGAAAAAAATCCTCAGTTGAGGAAAAAAGTAATTTAAAAACTGGAGTGAAACATATTAGGAATGTAACAAACAGTAAGAGAATTGCTGTTAACATAATTATATATTTTGAACCTTAATTTTGAAAGTGTTGTTTATAAACTCTCTAAACTTCAAAGATAATTAAATGCCATTTTACAACGCCCACTTTTTTGCATGTCCTTTGTATTTTCAAAAAAATTTATACAGTGCCGAGAAAGTCCCCTGTAGCTCAGAAACCTAGATATAAACATAGATTTTACAATACTCAAGGTCATATAATCAACTCCTCATTCAATAATGGTGATATAGTCTCTTCCTTTAAACCATTTATATTTAAAAGAATTGTTTAAAACTACTTTTGTGAAGACCGAATCATATTTCTTCGTAGGTTATTGCCTTTGATGAATGGAAATTGACAAGGCTTTCCAAATATAAGGGGCCAAGGATGATTTGACTTTGGGTGCTGGGCACCCAATGCAATGTACAGATCATGCATCATAGAAATCTACACTTGAAACCTATATAATTTTATTAACCAATGTCACCCCAATAAATTGAATTAAGATATATTACAAATTTATAACTGCTTTATTTTATACATGTATAATAATGGCTACTAAAATCACATAATTTTCTAGATAGTCACACTGTCTAATTTATTTTTCTTTGTTATTTGTTATATTTTTAATTCCCCCATAGAATGATCCCCACATTTCATCACTAGGCTGAGGTAATTCTTTATTGGATGGATAGTTGTGATGGGAAGACATCTGTGGTATTTCTAGTTGTATTTATAAACTCCTTGTTTCCCTATGCCAGTGTAAACAATGGTGATTTAAGAATTTGAAATCCAGTGAGTTCAACTATAAAACTTGTTTTGTAAACATGAATGTACTCCAAAGTGATCACTGTATTAAGGATCAAGTTTTGCATAATGCGCGTTTTGTGTTCTTTTACACACTATTTCATCCATAAAAAATACCAGGTGAATGTAAAACCACAACTGAATATACAAAATGTGCACACCTACACGTTCTTCACAAACGCGTGTTTAATGACACACACCTACCTTCATCAGGTGTTACAGTTTTCCACCCAATTTCAAAGAAGCCACCATCCGTCACTTGGCCATAATTCAAGCTGCTTCTTTTCCAACAGTCATGTTCACAAGCAAATGTCAGGTATTTTTCTCTAAAACACTATTAGAGTCAGGGGCATGAGACGCAAAAAATTGTCAGTAACATAACTAAGCAAATGTAAACTAGGAACTGAACTGAATGAAAGGAGTTTACATCTGCTGAATGATTAAAAGGAATACATTGATACAATGAATGTAGTGCATGTAGAAATACTGAAAACCTCTATCTGAAGCATTTTTTTAAAACTACAGGTAAATAGAGACATTTTATAATGATAATGGTATCAATTATCAGGCAGATATAACAATTATAAACACATGAACATAGTGACAGAGCCCCAAAATACATGAACCAAATACTAACAGAACTGAAGGGAGAAATACACAATTCAACAATATTTGGAAATATCGATACACCACTTTCAATAATGGATAGAACAAATTGGCAGATCTACATGGAAGTAGAACACTTGAACCACAGTATAAGCCAAGTAGATTTGACAGACACCTATAGAATAACAGAATATGCATTCTCAGGTGCATATGGAACATTCTCCAAGGTAAAATTTTTGGAGAAGAAAATTCAAACACACTTTTGAAAATAGAAGAGAGAGAAATTAAACATTTTATCTTAGAAAACAAATTTTAGACAAATTTTGGATGAGCACCTACAGGATTTTTCTTTTTTATCCCCTTTATTTGCACTTGTTATTTTAACAATGTTTCAATTATTTATTAACTCTTTTCATAAAAATTAATTTTTGTACAGTTGGTTTATTTTGCAAAGTCAACCTTTAAATGTACTGAACTCTCATATGTGTGTATCCTTGTGAAGAGCATTGTCTTTGTTTTCTGCCCATTAAGTCGAACTTGTTCATCACCAGTGTCCTTATGATGTAAACTTTAGAGTTTAGTATTCTCTTTCACTGTCACCTCAGGAAAAAAATAGAAGCTGTAATTTAGAAAATTCTTCCATTTTCTTCTTCATTTTCCATTTAGCTCTGGGAAACTTGATTTGCTTAAATCGCTTTCTTTGTTAAAGTTGTCATTTGTATCATGGCTATGATGTCAGGCTTCTTGGGCCCTCATCTGACTTTCTTCTATGTGAATTTGGGCGAGTGATCTAAGCTGTCAAAGGATCACTTGTTTATGTAAATTAACTAATATAATAGCAGCTCTCACAGCTTTATTGTAATAGTTACATGTGTTTATAATAGGAGAGTGTGTTGCATAGAAATTTATCATACTGGCCCTAGCTGATGTGGCTCCGTGGATTGAGTGCTGGTCTGCAAACCACAGGGTCACTGGTTCGATTCCTAGTTGGGGCACATGCTGGGGTTCCAGGCCAAGTTCCCAGTGGAAGTCATGCAAGAGGCAAACATACATTGATGTTTCTCTCTCTTTCTCTTTCCCTTCCCCCTCTCTAAAAACAAATAAGTAAAATATTGAAAAAAAGAAAATTATTACAGTGTTTGAAACATTATTCTGATTACAGGGGTTAACACATGATCATGAAATTTAAATATATATGGATATTTCCTCTTCTTGTTTCCCCTCAGGTAAAGTGAACATTGTAAAAGATTGCACAAGCCAGGCTTGACATAATATTCGGTCCTGACAATTTAGTTGTTTGACTCCATGAATGCCTGTATAAACAGAGTGGGAAACTGCCTGAGTATGAACGGTATTACCATTAATATTTCAGTTTGGGGGATATTATTTTATCCCTTATTTAAATACAGACTCACAAGCAATTATGGTTAAATACAGGAAAATAGACTAGTTTGATATATTAAAATATTTGTTTATGTAGATGCAGTGTCAACACAGGAAACGAGTACTTGTGCTGGAATGAATGTTTCATGGCTGGACGTCATCCGTCAGGCGCCATAATGACAGGGAATCCTGCAGTCACCCTCATTTCTTATTTTTTACAATTAATTAAGATACATGCATTACAAGACTGTGTTCAATTATTAAAAAAAATCTTTCATTCACACAACACTCAAACATCACTGAGCTCTTTGACTTTCATTTATTTTTATTCAAAACTGAGCTAAGCTGATGTCTTTTGTTATTTTATATAATACTGACTGTAATTATCTGCAGCCATTCTTGAGAGACAGTTATCTCTTATTAATTAAATAGCTAACATTTTCATTTTAAATTACTGTAACGGTCTTTTGATGGTAGTGGTCCTATGCCCTATAAGAATACAGAAACATTTCTAAGTAGGAGGTCATTATTATCTTATATAGTTTTACAATGCTAATGAGATTCGTAGAAACAAATAGAATATTAATGAGGACGTTGTGTTAATTTTAATGTCTGGATGAAAACATTCTAACACTATCACATTCAAATATTTTCAAAAGTGCATACAAGGACCATACATTCACAGACTCACAGAGAATATCCAAGTGTTATCTCATTCAAAGTTCACAGTGAAAATAAAATATATTGCGTATAAAGGATTTATTTTTTAATTTAATCTCTATTGTATTTTTCCACTGCCATTCAGTCCCCTCAGACTCCCCTCCCCCAGCAGTCAGCACAGTGTCGTCCATGTCCAGGTGCCCTGTTTCCTTCATGCTCGATCCCTCCTCCCCCTGGAAACTACCCAGGTATGCATTTCTGATCCTTTGTCCCATCTTACGTATTTAAATTCGTCATTTTACATTGGAGAACTCCTTGCCATTATCAAAAAGAAATCAATAAACCAACTTTAATTGTGAGAAAAAATGGAAAAGCTTCTTAAAATTGTTTGATTGGCTTTGTTATCATTGATAAAAGTGATATCAAAAATAGGTTTAAACTTAATTTTTACTATTTTCCATGTCACTTGGCTAACTGCAGAATACGACATGCACTAAAATGGTGATCTAGCAGAGTAAGTTCCTACTGTGGATGGCACGTGTAAGGGTGCTTGTGTGGAATGTCAGCCATTGTGGAAAGGACAATTACCAACTGGATTTTAATATGAGATGAAAATGATTCCTCAGTTTCAGGACGTGTATTTAAAACTTTGTAGTACAGGATATTTGAGTACAAAGTTATGTGGATCCTATAGTAAAATATCAATATATGCATACATTTATTTAAGCTGGAAAATAATATTATATGAACTATTCGTAATTAATAATAGTTAAATAGACTGTTTAATTCCTTTGAATATTATTCCTGTGTTTGTGTTGATGAGGATTAACAACTACTTTCTGTATACATGTGTGTATGCATGTGTGTGCACATATTTTAAGCATGTGCACACACGCATAAAGGCATGATGGTTATGTCTCATGAAAAAGACTAGATTTTGAAATCCTGAAAGCTACTCATATGATTTTACCAAGAGTACAATATAAAATCTGTCTAGTCCATCTTACTAATTAGCTGATTAAATATTAAGTGTATTTATTTAAAAAATAATTTAGACAATACAGTATTGAATATTTAGTTTATTAAACTATTATTTATATAGTAAAATATAGTTTATCTATTTTGTACATATAAAATAACAAAATACTTGAATAATTTTAAATACATATTTATTGATACTATATAAAACATTATTTTTATTCTATTTCTTTATTTTTGTCACTGAGTTTTGGGGAATAAAATTCTGTTTTCAGCCAAAATCTTAATTGCCAATTTAAAAATAGAATCATATTTATCCAAACATAAGAGATTAAGGAATAGAGTTTTATTTCAAAACTGTAATGAAATTGATGATTTGTTTTATCTTTTATTTTTAATTACAGTTTACATTCAATATTATTTGGTATTAGTGTTGGATAGATATACTGTATATTGGTTAGACAACCATACACTTTACAAAGTGCTCCCCTTATATTTCCAGTAACCACCGGGCACCATAAATAGTTGTTATATTATTGGCTGTATTCCCTAATCTGTGCTTAACATCCTTATGTCTGTATTGTAACTATCACTCTGTACTTCTTAACCATTTTCACCAAGTCTCCCAAAACCCCTTCTTTCTTTCAACCATCAGTTTGTTCTCTGCATCTATGAGTCTGGTTCAGTTTTATTCATTCATTTATTTTGCTCTTTAAAAACATTTTATACCATAAAAATATATTTGAAGGCCAAGTCATATTATAATTTTAATTAATGGGTTGATACTGAATTCTGTTTTTGATACATCTCTCTTGGTATAACTTCCCTATCCTTCAACAGAAACTTAAAACAAGGGCACAAATAACTTTTTATTAAATACAATGGCCTCTATAAACTTTTAATTGCCTCCCTCTTTTCCAGGTTTGTGACCTTACTTTTTGTAATCTTACCTCATATCTATTATAGTTTTTGTGAAGTTGATCTATTCTAGCTCTCTTTGGATGCACACATTTTGGCAAAAATAAATTTGCTTTTGGAATATTGGTTTGAGTCAAATTGATTGTTGGAGAATCGACCTAGAGTTATTTTTATCTGATTACAAAACAACTTTCTTAAGTGTTTTACCAGTGCCTAAAACAGCCATAACTGCCTTTTGAAATAATTTTTAATCATGTATTCTTCATTGGCCGGTATTGTAATTTTGTACCTACTGTAGCAGAACAGACACTGGAAGATATATTTATTTCATTTCATGTGTCATCCGAGTCGTCAAAATTTATGTATCTTGTAACATATGTAATGAATCTTTTCAGGGTCATTATTACATCTTTCTTAGCTTTATTCACAAATCTAAACAAAATGAAATTAAATTTTGACTTTTTTATTCAATTCATCCAACATAATAAGGCAGTGTTTCTCATACTAATCACTGTTCTATGTAATACATACTTTGCCTCAATATCTTATTACTGGATATTTAAAATGTGAAGTTGTATATTATACAGGCTTTTCTTAAAGTCTCAGTACCCTGATAATGATTTGTTCCTATTGTACAACCACACTTCTCTCTCTGATCAACTTCTTCACTGTTACCTTATCCAATATACCATTTCCATGACAGAATGAGTTCTACTTTTAGAAGAACTCATGTTTTTCATGTTAATATCCTATTCTCCCTTTTTATTTATAATTTACATATTTGATAAATTTGGAAAATTTGAAGATTAAAATGACTTGCTTTTTTTAAAATAAAAAACGACTTAATGACTTCTATAATGACTTAATCAGTAGCACAGAATTCTATGCATGTATGCCATGGTTGCCTACCAAATATAATTGAAAATTGTCAATAGGAAGGAACATTTATTAAACTATTCTGTACCTTTTAGTGTTCCATCCTACAAAGAATATCATTGGATAATTAGCAACTATAGGAATATTAATAAACTATTTAAAGGTAAGTATTTTCAGTCAATAAAGTATAAATGCATATTGATTATTTAACAATATAGTTCCCAGCTTATAACTACACAGAAAAAATATTTTTCACTCCAGAAGACAAAAATGAATCTCTCAAAGGAATCTAGAAAATTTTTCATTTATTTTGAGATAGCTTATATATTTTCTAAGTGTTATTTTATACTTCATAACATAAAATAGGTACCACAATAAAATAATTTTATATAAATTATTTCTACAACATTCCTGATGGGTGATAATATAGTTCTAAGGTTATCCTCTTTTTTAAATGCTTATCCTTGACAATATGTTGAGAATACTTTTACAGAAAAAACTTGTATCATTGATTAATTATCATTACTGTTATCTCTCCTGTGGAAGTCTTCTTGCTCATGTCTAGATTTTCTCAACCATCCAGTCTTCCAAACATATTTGTGAATACCCACCTCTGCATCGGTCACTCTACACGTGGATGTACAGTGAAAAACTAAAACAGAAATGGTCATTTCCCTCTAGGAAAATTACATAAATTCTCCATGCCTGGTTTCAGGAGCTCTAAACTAGGAAAATGGTTCCACCCTGAGGTTTGATTTGAAAAGTAACTAATTTAATGCAGTGAAGGGCAATGCATTGTGTCTCATGTGTTGGAGGCATTTAATAACTGCTAGAATATCTCACTGAGACCTGGATGGCATCAATATTTTTGATGACAGGTTGCAGAGGAGATTCAGTTTTAACATATTTTATTAAATATTCTAAGTGTATTTGTACATATATTGGGGCCATCTTGTAATAGATACAGTTGATTTCTTTATAGCTACATTTGGAATTTCACATTATGTTTTAACTTTTCATAAGCAGTCAATATCTCTACCTAGGTGGGGTTTTGATTTCATGAACCTGATTTCTTTCATCTGTGTCTCATATACATATCAGCTTTCTTCCTATGTCAGTACATTTATTGTAAATTTGATAAAATTTACTGAACTAATGAATCATCTAAAGCCCTTCTAAACGCTGCTATAATCTTATCTTGAGTTTCACACTAATTTCTCCATAAGAACATTTCATCATAGAAGGTCAATTTAAGATGCATTGAGTGTCCCTAAATATTGTTTTCTTTGGAACACATTTCTCTGTTTTTTAAAAAGGGCTGTTATGAGTAATCATGTCAAAGACATCAGTAAAATCAAGGCCGGGACATTTTCTAAGATTCCACTGCACATTGCAATTACAGACACATGCCCTGACTTGTCGCTAATACAAGTGACTTCACAGGGGATGTCTTCATCACTCTCCCACACGGTTATTTAATAACTTATTCCACTCTGGTGTATGGCTCTGTGTCACAGTCACCATTTATTTCACAGAATCAACCCCAAGAACTAAACCTGTCAATATATTGATTATAAATATTATGTTTTAAGTGCCGTCTTTTTCCAAAACAAATCCATAGCTATTTGCAAAATTTAAGGTATGGGAGTATTTAACTTATTTTTTCAATTTTTAAGTTTATTTTTTCAAGGCTAAATAAAATCTTCCTAAGAATTTAATTCTATAATATGCCAATTCTCAAAACATTTCCTGTGAAATATTAATAAATTAATTAAAGTGAATAAAATAAAAATCATTTTCCCTGGTCACGCTGGGAACTGGGTTTACAAAGAGTTGGATGGATTTGTTCAGTGCAGACTGTGAGTGCGAGGACAATGCAATACAAGGTGAGACAGTCAAGAGGGAGAAGCAGTAGTGTCCATTTCCTTGCTCGTTGAACATACTGACTAAATCACGTTCTCATCATCTTTCCTTCAGAGAGTTTCTTTCAGATGTGATTCCTCCCAGTTCACTTTGAAAATTCTTACTTTACAGTTGTTCACAAGTCCACTCTTGAAGGCAAAGAATTTAAGAAGTAGTTGTAGAAGCATTCACAGCAAAATGACCCCCTCCATCAGTTACCAGGTACTTTGGTCATCCTTATGAAACTTGAAGGCCCAGGAGATAATCAGGTTCATATTTACAAACATAAGCTAGCATCAATATACAGTTTGTATATTTTAAAAGATTACAAAAGTGAAAATCATTAAATTATGAGGTGGCAGGGACATAGAACCATTTTATTTCCTCACTAAAGCATTTTCTTCATATAAAATATTGTCATTATTGGAAAGATTCCCAAAATGTCCAAATGTCTATTAGCAACATGAAGGGAAACATTTTTAAAAGCATTAATTTCGTTAGCTTTAATGCATAATTGCATTATTGTAATATTTAAGTATCTGCAAAAAATATCCTGCTAGATGAGTACTTTTATGTAATTTCCAGCTTCTCAGAGTTTTAGATGACCTTTCCTCATCGACATTTCAATAAGAGAGAGAATGAAAGGAGACACAAGGATTCCCCTATTTATTTTACTAATTTTCTCAAGTTCTCTATTACATTGTTTCTAAAATTATGTGATGAAAATAAGTCTATGTACTTATTATTCTTACATACATAGTGTTTTATTTGTTATGACAATAAAATATCAGAGCAGTATGCTGTAATTTTAAATACAACTATACAATGTTTTATTCTGCACATTTTGCATTAATTTTGTACATTATATATGCCATGGGTAAAACAAAACTCAAAATTAATTCATGGATAGAGAAAAATAGACCTGATGCAGTGGTATGTTGTTTACAGTTTATCACACTGCTATCAGTTGCATAAAGAAGGTACAATGGATAGTTAGTTTAAAAAGAGAGAGATTTTAAGTATTTTATCAGACAGGGTAGAGGATTCCAAGCTTCTAGAACTGAAATGTGTAGATAATACAAGCTGTGCAATCATGTACTTTTCAGGTGATAAACTACATATGCATGATATAGAAGTTTAAGTCACAGCAAGAAATCTTATACAGTGATATTTACCTCTATTATGCACAGCAAGGAATATCACCCTAGGAGACTGGGTGACCCATTTGTTCTTCTTTTTTTTCCTTGAAGTATCTGTGGAATTTCATTAGCACCACACCACTGTTCATATGGGTAGCATATGCTAGCTTGAAATAAATGCCAACATATTCAGATAAATTCCAAAGACATAATAATAGCATCTTGAACGTTCTAAGTAAGTGCCTGTGTTTTCATGTGTAAAAGAATGACCAATTTTAAGAAAGAACACGCATCCCGTGTGGGATTAAAATACCTGTAAATGGGTGGTATGTAAAAAAAAAACATCAACACAGTAAAAAAGAAAGAAAGAAAGAAAGAAAGAAAATCGGTGAAAATGTAAGTCAAGAAAGTGACTGCATTTTATTAGAGTCCATGCATTTTCAGTCACCCACTTTGTGTGGGAGTCTAAACATCGATGAATTGAAATTTAAATTGAGACATTCTCGTTATGATTTATTTTCTTCTCCCCAGGTGAATGAAGTGAAAAGGCTGACTTGTATCATGCCCCCTGGGTTTTGGCTTGTCACAAACACACAGTCTATCCCCAGCTTCTGAAAGGGGGATCAAGCATTAGGTGATCCCCAAACTCAAGGACTCATAGTAGAGGATAAATTCATTACCCAAGGCTTCCTCAGATTCTGCATGTACAACGGTCAGGCTTTTAGTAAGGTCTTCTGTTTTCCTGTGGAATCCTTCTCATCTACAAAATATGACATTGTGCTTGGTAGATTTTTTTTCTTCCAAATCCTATTCTATAGGTGATTCTGTGTATTACATTTCACTTTCATTTAATTCTACAATATATTTTCAAAAATCTAACTACCAACATGAGATTTTGCATTTGACCCTCATTTTAATAATTAATATTTTAATCTGTTCTTTCGTTTTGTTGAAATAGAAATAAGTAAAAATATTACTTTATTTTAAAAGAAATATCTTCTAGTCTACCAACCATCTTTTGGAAATTTAGCACATGGTATTTTTTTTATTAATTTTCCTGTATTCTAAGGTATGTTCGATACTATATTTTGTACTTTGTCTTTTTCACAAAGCACCTTAATAAATAGAATTTTTCTAAACACTTCAGTCCTTCTACAATTTTAACATGAGTGAAATATAATATGTTTGTGTGTTTAATTAGAAGCTATAAATAAAAGGAATTAAAAGGATAAGAAAATAAGCACTATTTAAGTTAAATAGATGCATGAATGTAACTTTCCTTTGAAATCCTAGAGGGTAATAATATATAGTCAATACACTTGTCACAATTCCCACTGTTTTGTGTATAATTTTTGTTGTTGTTATTTTTCCTCCAGCTGGAAACGTCCTCTTTCTTTTCACCATTACTATAATATACTATTGTTAGTTTTCTGTTGATTCCTAACTAAGTACCACACACTAAAATACTGAAGACAATAACAATGTATATTATCTCCCTGCCTTGAAGGTCAGAGTTCAGACAGGCTGCTCTGGGATTTCTGCTTAGTCTCCCGAAGCTGGCAGCAAGAGGTCAGCTGGCTGAACTCTTGTCAAAAAGGCTATGTCTGGGGAGGAGCTCGTTCAGGTTTCTAACAGAACCCAAGTCCCACCATTTGTAGGACTGGGCCCCACTTTTCTCGCTGGCTATAAGCCAGAGCTCATGCTCAGCTGTTAGAGGCTGCTCTCAAGTCCCTTAGTCTAAAGATCACCACTCCTCCTCAACTCCAGAAACAAAAGACCACTCTTTTTTTCAAATCTTTCTCAATTGCAAAACTGTTTTCACTACAACCACTGCTATCAGCCAAATCAAACAAAAGAACCTCTCTGCTTTTAAGGTTTTAAGGGCTCAGATAGGTCAGGCCCATCTTGATGATCTTTCTGTCAGAAGGTCAAAGGCACAGTAACCTTATTAACACTTGCAAAATATCTGCACAATGTAAAATAACACAATCCCAGGAATAATACCCAATAGCGAAGGTCACGGAGGCTAACATAGAAAACCAGTGATTTTCCAGGTCCAAAACTTCATAGCACGTGCACAATTTTGTCTCTTTTCTTGTTTTTCTAACACACATGTATGTGATATATAACTGATTAATTAAAAAATCACCTACTAAGGAATTATATGTACATGGATTCACACTCTAAAAAATATTCAGAAACGTGTATGTGTCTCAAAATGTATGAATTCTTAATAAACATTTAAAATGTTTATTAAAATGTCTTAATAGACAATTTAATATTTATAAATGGAGATCTATATATTTTTCCTTATAAATCATTCATTTTCTATTTAATATCTCATTACAAGCCAGGGGCAACATTTTTTTTACAGTGAAATATATTTGATGAAGTCAAACTGCATTAAATTAAATTCCATAAACCTAGAATTCTAATATTTTGGTGAGCATCTGCAAAATAGCTTAAGAAATAAATCAAATTTACAGAATTTCCAGATAGTCCAGGTTTCCAATGAAAAAGTTCTAGCACGCCATTGGAACAACAAAAATAAAAAATAAACTTGGGCACATTAGAGTTGTTTAGAGGAAAAATTTGACTTTATTCAAGTCATCCCTCCCACAGGGTAGTACAGCTCAGTGCCAAGTGAGACTTTCTAGGTCTGTGATTGCCTCTCTCCGAAGTGGGAGTAGGGGGCAGTGAGAGTGTGTGAATGAGTGCCCGGCTGCCCAGCTGTGTGAGACATTACCAAGGAGGTGCATTTCTCTCTCATCCCATCCAGAATACCGAGCTGTGAAACCCATGAATCAGGGCAGGGAGCGGGGGCAGGAAGGGGCTGAAAGAGCAGCAAATAAGACTGTGGAAGAGAATTAAAAGGACACAGAACATGATAAATGCATCATAGACTCCATCAAGAAAAACCACCATTGAGCTGCAGGTGATGATTTACAAGCTGATTTTCTTAAATTGCCCACAGGCATCCCCAGCACTAGAAATGCTTAACCCTTCACATAGAACCACACTGTGGTTGGTTCTCTGTGTGCCCTCACAAAGCTGACAAGAGTTCATTTGGACTGACAGTTAGGGAGCACACATGGAAAGCCAGCAGAAATCTGTGGGCCAGGAAGGGACCATGAACTTGAGCTGCAGGTTGCCTTTGACAAAGCTAAAGGGAGGCTGTCAGCACTCGGCCTGGTATATTACAGGATCCCAAGAAGGCACACATTTAAGATTTCTGCTATAGCGAAAACAAGAAGTATGAAGCAGGCATTTCCACAGGAGGTCTGAGGAACCTCAAATTTCCTAGCATGGCTGCCAGAAGGTATTTCTTTCCAGAAGCCAGTCGGTAAAGACAGCAGGAGGTGACTAGTACTAAAAATACAACTTGACCGACAAACTGTTTGCATTCGGCAGGACCATCATGGTGCTGGAGAGATATACTTCTGGGCCTGGTTTGCACTTCAGGTCATGAGAAGTTTCTCCATGGCTGGTACAGACCCTTCCCAAATTCTCGTTAGTCCCCTTGCCTTCAATGAGCAGATCCCTCAACAGCTGCCATCACTTTGGTCTTGTTCTTCAAGATTTTGGTTATGGTGGAATGGGGCACACTTGACTGACTGGTGAACATTCACCATCACTGATTCTCTGCCTTTAGTCCTTAATCACTTTAACTAACTTTTCCTGGTCAGTCACTTGATGTGGCCTCTCACTGGCAACATTAGAAGTAGAGTTTGTACACTCAGGGTACATGATGGACAAACAAGTAATGAGCACTGCACATAATTGTATGTAAAATGTCAAAAGACAGGTCAGCAAGCATATGCATATTTCATAGAAATTTAGTGTTTTCTGTATTTCATCAGATTCTATTGTGTTTGATTGTTTTTTTCTTTATTTAGTAACATTTGTTCATTTCCATAAAACATGGTGTTTTATGTAGTCATGTATCTTTAGAAAATTCTAATTTAGTTCAAATAATGCTCTTAAATTCTTCTAGATGTTTACACTTCCCAAAAGGAATAAGAAAATATGTTTCTATGTCTGTGCTTTCCTTATAGACAGCTTCAATAAAACTTGTTTAAATGGCAGCCTAATTCACCTATGTTTGGTTACAAATGATCTTAGTTTGATTTTATATGTTCTCTACTAAGAAACTATATTTTAAGAAAAATCTTATTAAAAGATTTTAAATGCTTATTCTGAATTTGTTCAATTCAATTAAAGAAAAAGAGAAAAATTATACTGTCAGTACATTTTGGAATATATAGTAAAATTATATTTAATGTGACATACTGGCAGTAATTCCAGTTTACATGTTAAAAAGAGTTGCATTATTTTTTTAATGTGCTCAAAACTAAGTTACTCAGAAATAAATTTCCTGTCTACTGGCATAGAAGGTAGCTCTAAGGGAAATTGCGTTCCTGTTTGTTCTGCCTGAATATATTTCACAACCAGAATTTCAATTACTAAGAAACTTACATTAGTGAGCCGGGAGAAATATGTCAGAAAAAAAAAGAAAGAAATTAGTTGACTAAAAGTATCTCTTCTCTCACGCTTCCTCTATGTATGGGAAGAATCAATTTGCTTTCATCTTAATCTCAAATAGAAGGAGCAATTGACTTTGGGGAAATCCTGAGAAATTTATTGCTGACAGCGTGCGAGAGCACTTTCTAAGGATGACAGAACACATGAATTGATTTTGCTTCCAGTGACACCATGATAACTGATTCTCTCAGTCTCCTAATGTAGCTCTGAAGTTTGTTGTCACTTTCCTTGCAGTTTGAAAGGTTTACATCAAGTATGTGGGAGGACTATTTGAGTGAACACGTCCAATTTGTCACTTAATTAGTATGATGCATCCAATGCCATTGCCCATATACAGAGGATTAGTTTACTAAATATGTGAGAAATGACTTGTTGAAGTTAATATAAGAACAGGTTTTAAACATTAGCAAACATATTAATGAACAAATTAATGTATTTATTCCACAAATATTAGTTGAAATAAACTTTAAGAAAAACAATTTAGAGAAAAATTATCTCTATTTAAATATATATATTCCTTTATGCATCAGATTTAACATCTATAATACACGAATCACATAATTATAAAATAGCAGTTGTTGATTTTGAAAGATTATTCTAAATATAATTTTTGTTGGGTAAATAATATGTCTTGTCACCTTTCAGAATGTGTGTGCATAGACATATAAACACAGACATATACACATGTGCACAGTATGGTGTGTACATGCATACCTATATGTGCATATAAATTGCATTAGTGTACATTGAAACCTACACACATATCCATACCATTCACATGCATTTATATGTTCACATAAAAATATAATCTACTATATACACACATACAGTGTACATATTGTAAAGTACTTTCAAATACATACAATGTAGACAGGACAATTTTTAGCTACAGAATACAAGACAAGAAACAGAATATTGTAGATATTTGTCACTTATTTCTTCCTCCACTTTAGGGCTCTGTCCCCCACCCCCAAACTCACAGGCATCAAAACCAAGATAAAAAATGCATGCATTTTGTCTTTATAGGTCTCCCTGACAGGTTGCAAATGAGTCTCATTCTGTTGTCTCCCAGTTTCTGTAATGGACTAAAGGAAAGCTGAGAATAAAACAAGTGTCCTGTTTCACCTTCTAATGAGAAGGTGTCTACACATTACTTCCAAAGAAATGACTCAACTGTCCTTTGACAAACATTCACCAGTCATCTCCTCCTCTAAGACAGGTGATGTTTGAAAGCATGGAAGAGGAGATCTTATTAGAGAAAACTGACATCATAAGGCCCATGAACTACTTCTTCCAATCCTTCCTTGGACAAAGGCAGGGAATGCTTCCCTTCACCTTTAAACCAATATAGAAGCTTCCGAGCAGTCACAGCAAGGGTGTATCATGTGTTCACAGGGCTGGTAGCAGAGACTACCCAGCACAGGCTAAGGTAGCCAAGCCTTTATTTCCAGCATGGTGAAATGTGTTCTGCCTACTGCAAAATAAGAGGAGCTAGCGGATCCTGATCAGAAGGACTTTCTGGTAGGTTAATGCTCAGTGAGAAAAGTTCTAGAGTCCCTTGATCTGAAGAATGAAAGAGAAGTGATAAATGAAGTGCCAGAAAAGTTTTGGATATTGTCTATGTCAACAGCCATTGCAGGTCTCTAGTGGGTAATGTCAAAGTACATGGAAATGATTCCCGGAAAAGATCAAGCAAGAATGCATCAAAGATGGGGAGGGTAGCAATCCAAGATTACAGATTTGTAATCTTGTGACCTGCCATGTATGACTGTGTTGCTTTTAGCAAACCCTTCCCTTCCTCTGGGTCATATTCTGGAAGAGTTAAAATGATACAAGGAAATGAAATCAATTAGTTCCTGTACCACTGCAGGCTTATAGGCCTTGAATAGCTCCAAGCTTGAGTTCTGCTATTCTCGGCTGGAATATTGTAATGTAATGAATATTTTGGTCTGGAAATTTTAATGCCTAATCAATGAACTAAGTATCAGGTATACTCTATAGAGTACCTGGAAAGCACTAGGGCTTGTCAGAGGTTTCATCCAGGAACAACAAAAAGCATAAGCCCAAAAAGCAGATGGAAAGGGATGATGGGAGTAAAAGTACTTTGGTTTCTGGTTACAAGACAGAATCTAAATCCAGGCATTCAGGGGTTGTCAAGGAACATGTAAAAGCCACCCATGGGCAAAGCCAAAGGAAGGTAGGATTGAGGGTCAGCAGAGGTGAAGGTGGGTGGGTGGGGGAGAGTGGTGAGGGAAAAATGGAGGCAACTGCACTTGAACAACAATAAAAATAAATATATAAGTAAATAAATAAAGGTAAAGTAGGTTTTAGAAACCCAACAAAATACCCAAAGGCTTTTTAACATACAATATGAAGTCTTTTCACTAATTTTCAACTCTTCTTGAAAAGAAACACAGTCTTTTATGTACACTGAAGGAACATTTATTTTTCAATCTCGATTACAGACATAATTTGCCATTCCTGATATCCCCTCAGCTTGCACCATGATGCCTCCATGATCCCTCTGAATTGTTTTTTGCTTGTGGTCTCAGAATTCTCAGTCTGTTCCCCACAGTCCCTCCAGTTTGCCATTTTAAAAACTCAGAATGCAATCATTTCCATTTTTACTTTATAAACAGTTTTCACCTTTCCCTTCCCAACATCTTCAGAATGGAAGCCAAACTTTTTTCACAGCCACATCAGACACTTTTGTGGTCTATTTATCTTTCAAGGATCTTTTTTTCCCATTCCTATATAACTGTTTCTTGCTGCAACATTTTCTCAAAAACATGTTGCTTGCATTCTTCTTATAAAAGGGCAGCTCCACTGCCTGACCCCTTCCACCATTTTTAAACCTAAGGTCTACTTTTACTTCAAAATTGGTCTTAGAGGTAAGGCTATTGCTGACTTCCTTGGGAGCCTTCACTAAAATTTTCCAAATGTTACTCTGATCTAAATCTACCTCCTCTGCTATGTCAACCTTTGGCAGATTTCTGCAATAGCACTATGTCTATTTTAAGGAAGGAATACATTAAATAGACACAGTTAATGGGATAAAAATTAGCAGTGAAATAAAACTTCTAAGTGAAACCATAGTTTAATTATTTAGTTTCATCAAATGTGAATATAATAAAAAGGTTACAACAATGAGATAAAAATTAAGTAATAAAATTTATGGTAAATTGTAACTATCAAATGATTAATAATTTTACTATATTAAAATTATGTAAAATTTAATAATAACATGAATAACATTGATAACTATAATTTGTTAAGTGCTTACTTAATCCACAGTAAATTTTATAACCTCACAACAAACTTTGTATAAGTTAATTTAATCAAACATCAACAAATTGTGTATTTTATTTTTCCATTCTCTAAATGCTAAAACTGCTGTTCTGAAAGGTGAAGTAAATTCAGAGCTCACAAAAGAGCAAGACAATTCTAACCATTTTACTGCCTGATTGTGAAGTTCTTGCAGCTAACTTCTAAGTTTCACAAAATGATCATGTCCCACAATTGTTTGTCTATTTTGTTATTTATTATTATTTTACAGATTTTTTTCCTTCAAATAAAAACAGAAATGCAGGTTGAGAATTTTAGCTTAGTTCCTATCTGAGCTCAAAGGGCTCCTCATGGTAGGTTAGGAAAGCTGGGAAAAGTTTTATCATACAATTTTTGTGAGACTCATAGAAAATTACCTTTGTAGAGAGATTTGCGGGGTGCAACCCTATCACTGGTTGTTTTCTCCCTCTC
Organism: Glossophaga mutica; assembly: GCA_039655065.1. Classification (NCBI taxonomy): domain Eukaryota; kingdom Metazoa; phylum Chordata; class Mammalia; order Chiroptera; family Phyllostomidae; genus Glossophaga; species Glossophaga mutica. The sequence continues at coordinate 21,979,289 of CM077305.1, forward strand.
CCTGAACACCTTCTTTGACAGATCTTGAATTCTTGTGCCACTGCCGCTGGGGAGGGGTGGGCGGGGACAGGCGTTGACCTCTCAGTAGTTATGATGCCACCTCTGAGGGCCAGGTCTTCCACCTTCCTGTCTTGATGCTTGAATTGATGATTTTCAACTGCATACAAATACCTCCGGAAAACATCTTGGACAAGCAGTTCTGTTGAAATACTTTTAAAAAAATCCAGAGATATTTTCTTCCTAAAATTTAGGCAACTTCATTCCTAAAATATTTTCTGGGAAGTATGTTCTTCACCTATCCATTTCCCCCCACTGATTTAGTAAGCATATACTATAGGGATAAAGGAAAAAGGGTGGTTACAGTATTTGTATTAATTTTTAGTTAATCTTAGTTTGAAGTTTTCTGTTATAATTACAAATCTATTGGAAAGAAAAAGCTTCTCTAGATGGATACTCAAAGATTTCTAAGAAGTTGATTTAGGATTAGAATTTATTATGTGGAATATTTTTAACAGATAGGTCAAAACAAGCAGTTTATAGATTTTCATGGCATGCGTTGTTACATCTTGCCGTAGTTGAAACTCTTGAGGAAATATGTAGATTAAGAAAATATCTGGGGCAAGAGGTACTTCAGTATGAATTCTTTAGTCTCTACCTTAAAACTACTCTTGCTGGAAAAATAAATAAAATATACAAACACCTCAAGAATACATACCTAGTTTCACAAAGCAAATATGTTATTATATTTAAATAAAATATATCTTTTTCCCAATTTGTTTTTTTAAATCTTCCATGTACAAAATGTAATGTTTTGTGAAGAGTAAGGGAGAGGAGGAGGAGGATTGAAGTTATGCAACTTAGTGCTATAATGTTAGTCCAAACCTAATTGTTTTTATTTTAATCATTATTAAATTATTATTAAATTATTAAATCATTTTTAATGACTGCAAAAATTTGACACCTGATTACAAAAAATCATTATAAAAATAAAGAGATTTCATGTCCAAAATGATATGAACATCAGGAGAATAGCAAAGGGGTGAAACACGAGAGGAAGACTTAATTAGGCAGAGTCTGGAATTTGATGCAAAAGTTGCATCTGAAAACAAGCAAAGAAAACAAACAAAATGTGAAAATTGATAAGTACTATTTAGTTTTGGTACTTAAGAGGCATGACAGACTGTCATCTCTGACTCCTTCCCTCTATGATTGAGTTATAACTAACAAGTACAAGGTAGTTGAGGTATGTTTCAATCTGATTCTAAAATCCACAACTACTTTAATAGGCAGATTGATAGTTCTGTCCTCAGTTATCTTTAAAACCCATTACATCATCTCATCCTGCCTGCATAGTTGCCTTTTGAGTATTTTTGGGTTTCAAGTAGTTTCAACTACAAATGCACAGTCTAATGAGAATAGTTTATTGATTTTCTCAATTATTTCATACTGATAAGTGAAACTAGCATTTTCAAAATTGATGAAAGATGTCCCCTTCCCCCAGTCTCCTCTATGGTATACCATCGATGCAGCAAGAAGGCAAAGTGGTAAGTGATCAATCTGTGGTTTGGCTGAGTTAACCCAGGTTTTCAGGCACACAGACCCTCCAGGTTTCTGGACCTGTTCCCTTTGTGAGTACCGCTGCAGAGAGGAGATTGCGGCTTGTAAATTGTCTCAGCCTGCCTGGGGCCAGCCTCCTGGACTCATTATAAAAGCCATCCTTCAATTGCATCAATCTATAATAGCCTAGGGGATTCAAAATTTTGCATTTCTTGCCTTAATTTTTGAATGTCAGTGAGAACCATAACTTCTCTAATTTTATCATATGAGGCCACATTTCTTTCCTGGGGAGGTAAGTTGAAAATATGGAAAAACCCTCAATTAAACACACACATACACACACGTACACAATTTACATCAATGTCTTTCATTGTTCTATCTTTTTTATTATTGTTCTCATTCACAGCCACGGACATTTTTTATCTGAAAACCCATTATCTTCCAGTTTTCTCCTTCATATTACCCTCTCCCTGCTTATCCTCCTTTCCTCTTCAATTATTGAACATTAAATACATTATATTTTATCATATTTAAAGACTTTGTTGCCATTTATAAGATACTGAAATTTTCCCCTTGTATCAGCTGTTCTCTGCTATTTTTTACACTTTTCTGTGAGAATGTTTCAACATGTTTATTGTATCAGTTATTTGATTTGATTTTTTATTATGGAAATTTGCTTGTACATTTTTAATTGCTTGCAACATTTTAAGTTAATTTAAATTCAGCAATGCATGATATATTTTTTCAACAATTTTTTGCTTAAAAGGCTGTTTTCATTTATATTCCAGTTTTTCCCATCTCAGTAAATCACAAATCTCTTTTTTAGTTCACGCCAAAATAAACAAAAAGTCATCATGAGTTTTTCCTTGTTTTCATGTCCTACAACCAATCCACCAGCAAATCTCATCATCTCTACTTTAATATATCATCAGTCTAATCACTTTACCTCTCTTTCCAGTATATGAGACATTATCACTTCCACAGAATATTTCAACATCATCTTATCTCATCTCTCTGATTCTATTCTCCCATGTGCTGCATTTTCCCACCAAACAACAAACACTCATTTTAAAATTCACACAACCATGTTCATTTTAATAGATGGTATTGTTGCTTATACTCATCTGATCCTTCTTTCCTTCTTTTTTCTGAGGTATATATCCTTCCACCTCTGTTAAATTGAGATTCTCAGGAGAAAGAGTATGCACACCCTTACCTTATCAAGAGGCTTAGATGTGAATGGCAGTGATATGGGCCAGTTCCCAACAGAAGCGCTTCTCTCCTTCTTCCCTCTTATCTTGGGGCATGGTCTGTCAATGTCGGTTCCAGAATGAAAGGACGTGGAGTAAAGCTGCAACTGACCTGCGCCCTTGGATGTGTAACATGTGTAACTGTTCAAGGCAGAATTAAGCCTATACAGATTAAAGCCTTTTCTACTTTCTCCACCAGCAACTACCCAATGTTTGCCACAAAATGGGAGCCAATTCATTATACTTTGAGAGCCTGCTGTGCCTTCCAAGAGTTAGTGTGCTCTATCCCTTCGTTCTCATTTTTCTTTACCTGTATGCACTCCTATCCAGCCACATTGACTCATAAAGATCTGGGAATATATCAGCTTCCTCTAGCTTTGGGTAGTTTGCATTTACTTTCACTTCTGTCTGCAAGATTCATCTTCTGTTTGTTTCCATCTGTACTTTATAGTAGTTCCTGAAAACCCTAAATCACACACACACACACACACACACACACACACACACACACACGGGGGGGGGTGGAAACAAAGGAGGAAGGGGGATTTGGCTGGGGTGGGGGAAGCAGTGGGGAGGAATGCAGACAACTGTAATTGAACAACAATTAAAAAAAAAAAAGACCCATCTTTACACAGGCCCAGGGATCATTCCCTCCCTTCTTTCATACATCAATGATCACCTTTCATAAAGGTCTTTACTAACCAGTCTATGTAACATTCAAACTGAGTCAACCTTTGTCACATACCCTGCTTATTTATCTTCATATAAACTATTGCTTCTATTTTTTAATACAAAAGTAGTAGCAGGGAGCATTTATGAGTAGTTACACATGCAAGCACTGTTTTAAGAACTTTCTAGGTTTCATTTAATTTTATCCTCTCAATAATACTATGAAAAAAGCACTTCTGTTATTTTATTTTACAGATCAGAAACTAAAGGACCGGTAGGTAAGTAATTTAACCAAACTCACAAAAGATTAAGTGAAAGAGTCTGATGCACTCTTGTTCTACAAAATAAGCTCTTAGGAAGCATGCTAAGCCATTCTGGAATTATCTCAAGAGTATGCAATATTTCTCCTTGGGACTGCACACTACTTATCTAAGACCTGTTGAAATACCCTACCAGTACCAGAGATTGAAAGCTGGTTTGATGTAATCTGACTTTACTATTTCAGTAGATTTAGAACTGCCAAGATGTTATTGGGGCTGTAAATCCCAACAAAGAAAACAGACATCTTGTTCCTTTTTTCCTGTTATTTTTCTCTTTCTTTTCTTTTTTTTTTTTTTTTTTTTGTTAATTTTGAATAACTCACATCCAGATGATCTGCATTTCAGTATCTGGTTTATCAGAACTTTCATGGGATCAATATATCAAAACCTCTTCCTAGCTATTGCCCACAATGTCAGAGAAGAAGCTCGAACTCCATGGTCCAGGGAGAGGGAACAGCAATCCCAATGAGTCATCTGCTTTCTGATTATTGCTGCTTCCTGAGCTCTCGGCTTCCAGACCTGAGTGATTTGGAATGATTTACATATGCAGCACAAGGAATGGATTTTGTTTATGTGTTTCCTGTGACACATACCACATTATTAGGGGAAATTTTACACTTCATCCCTAAGAATTTCCCTATCATTTGGTTTCCTAACTTCATTAAAGATTGATCACTAGAAGCTGGCATCTCTTGATGGCATTTTTACAGTGTTGAGCAGATTGCTCCCCATTAGCACATTTCTTCGGTCAATTGATCTAGGTACCAAGTAAGTGGTTTCCTCAATTTTATCTTTTTTACCAAAAGCCACAGACTTACTCAAAATAAATTTGGGACCTAAATAAAGAAGTTGTGTATAACTTGATCAATTGTCTTTTATCAGTCAAGTTAAGCAGTTTTAACTTACATAGTTCATAAAAAATACATAGTAAGTACTTAAATTCACTAAAATGCTTGATCTACATGCACTCACCCACGTGCTGTCGTCCTGATGGGAGAGAGGACGGGAAGGTATTTCTTCCTAAAAACCATGCCAAAGAAGAAAAATGGGCCAATGACCTGTATATGCTGCATCTAGGAGGAATTGTGCTTTCTATTAGATGTGATGAAGGAAAGTTTTATGAAAATAAAAATGTAGATTTAGATTTGGCAGGTTTGGGTCTGCATTTTTAGCCAGTTTGCAGGAGCAGCTGATGCTGGCAGTCCAAGTGGCCACGCTGCAAGTCTCAAAGGTCTAAGAACTCCATGAGAGACTATAATGCTTTGATTGTTAAGCTATATGTAGTATTATCTATGATGACCTTGTCATTTATTCAGTTATTTTATTTAACAGGTATTTACTGACAACCTGTTATATGTCAAGCATTTGTCTGAGGTGTGTGGAATGCACACACATCAGCAAACAAAACAAATCCACATCCATGACCACCTGACTTATATTTTATTTGGGATGGCAAAGAGAAGAAAGACAATATGCAATAAAATATAATAAAAATAACATTACATAAAATGTTAGAAGGCAGTAATTGCTATGGAATAAAAAGAACAATTAAAACAAGTTGTAGAGATCAGTTGTGTGGGAACTAGTCCAAAACAAGTTTTGATATTAAATAAAGTGTGTGAGTTAGTGTATCGCAGTGATATTAGTGTGTCCTATCAAAACAGGAAGGAAAACAGTCTACCTGCAATTTGAAGACTTCCAAATGCTCCACTTACTTTCCCCAGAGGAGCAGAACTCTATTAAGAGAAGAGGTACAGATGGTTATTACTCAGTATTTTTTCTCAATTTTGCTTGAGAGTAGGTGTGATTTGTTTCATAATTTCTGGCTGAAAGAAAATCATGTTGCTTATAAAATGCAAATCCATAGTTATGTAAATAACTTACAAAATAAAACTAATGCTAGTGGCATGCCAATAGTAGACAAGCTGCTAAGACTATACATCATTATGATTTCAGCTTATTTTTTCTTCTCTTGCTACTTGAATGCTATGTTTTACTAACTTGTGAGTAACTACGAATATAGCATGAGAAAATTTTGTCAAAAGATGACAGATAATAATGCATAAGACTTGCTTTTTTTAGTGCCTATAAGAATTCCACAATTTTGAATGATATTTTATTTTTATGAATAAAAATAGTTTGAATGTAATTTATATTGCTGACATAGTTTGAATGTAATTTATATCACTAACATGGGAGATTAGAAGTAACAGTGTATATGAAAATTGCTGGTAAAGCTTTCTAAAGGTAAATCATTAACATTTAAATTGTAAATAAATATCCTTAAACCCACAGACACATCATGTGAACTGAACATTTACAAAGCATAGGAAATAAAACTTCCACTACAAGATCACTGAATAAAAAGATGTTATGCATCTTTGGAAAAATGTTATGCATGTTTCTTGAACCATTAAAAAGGGAGGTGAATGATATTTATCAATTAAGTTCTAGAACTAGATGAACTTATAAACCCACAGCTTGTAACCTTTTATGTAGTGTTTATTGCCCTAAATGAATCAGACTATGCAAAAATCAGGGATGTCTTTGTAACTTGGTAATTGAAAATCATCGATTGAGCCAGGTCTTTTTCAGCAAATAGTTGTTTTATGGGTGATATTTCACAATTCATTAGCACTCTACTAAGAGAAAAAATCCTCTTTACCTTCAGAAAACTTTCCTTTGCTGACATTACCTATAATAAATATACATTTTGACTAAAAATTAATAGAAATGTCTATTTTTCCTCTACCAAATCACGTAAGAAATAATTGTAATTCTTCAAGGCAGTTTCATTGGAGAATTATATTCTGCACAATCATGTTAAGCTTGTTAAACCTAACTTTTTACCTCCCTCTTCAAAATCATAGAGACATGCAAACCAAAAAAAAGTAAAATAGATGACAGACAGGTGACAGATTGACACATACACCATACATACATTCATACAGTCTATATTATCTGCTTTCTACTCTCTATTTTGTTTACTCTCTCTTTCTGTCCAAACCCATCATAATCATTTACCTTAATTACTTCATGATTTCATTTATCTTCAAATTCCTTCATGTATTTCCCACCATCAAATGCACCTCCAAAGATGAAGGACTGCATTACCAATGGTTTACAGAGCTATCACCTGTCACTTCTTTTGGCTTTCCAGAGTGGATGTGAAATTTTTATGGTGTTCATCCAAGCATCTTCTTTGTTTGGGGAGAATATCCCCAAAAAGCTGGTTATATTGTTTGTGCTTTTCTAGGCAGTTTCTAAGTGTTTTGCTTGTGCTGTTTCATTTAATCATTCCAATAGCCTAGTGACAAGATGGGAACACGTGACCCACATTTTCTAAAGGAGGACACTGAGGCATAGAGAACTAAATTCCTTGCTACCACAGTGTTAACAAGTAAGAATAAGATTTTACCCCCATCAGTCTGTCTGCAGAACCTACCTTAACTGATACACTATTTTTAATGTGGCCTTGATTTTTAGTGTGGAAATGGGAAGAAAACATCATCTTGCTTTAATAAATAATATTATTATGTACCAAATTATAGTTATTTATTAGCTTTTTGTCTCACATAATATAAATAGTTCTCAAAACTAACTTCTTATGATATTAAATGAGAAAAAATAGGAGCTTTTCCTTAACTTAAATTCCTACATGCCATTACAAGAATACTACAGGGAAAAGGTATTGGTCTTCAATTTAACCAATGTTTCCAAACATTGGTCAAGTAAATAGTTACTAGACCATTATTATTAAACACTGGGTCATCTCAATCATTTCTACCAGTGTCTACATGATTGGGTAACCAGAAAACAATTGAAATGTTAATTAAGAAATATCCTATACCCCAATACCTCATTCTCTTAAAAAGAAAAGTCTGAAATAATCCTGATTGAACTAACCCAATTATGTAATGTTTTAAAAAATCATGCTCTTTAATCTGTGCGTATATTTGTTTTGGGGCTGTTTTGTGAACTTTTTGTATCCTGGGCACTTAACACATGATAATGGAATCAATGTTCCCTGAATTAATTGCTCCATTAAATAAAGTAATTGAATTATTTGGTGATTTCTAATTTGTTATATAGTTTTAAATGATCAAAATGCCACTAGCCCTGGCCAGTGTGACTCAGTTGATTGGAGCATCGTCCTATGCACCAGAAGTTTGCAGATTTGATCCCTGGTCAGGGTACAACATGCCACCATAGGCTCTGTTTAATATTTATTGGCATATAGAGACTGGACTCTTTGTTTCATATTAATTGGGTTTGAAGCCTGTGTTGCAATGTAAGCTCAGAAGGCAATACATAATAAATATATTATAAAGAAGTGACACAGGGGTCAGAGTATATAGTGATTTTATTATTCATTTTATTTACAGTGAAAAGAGTTTAGCCCACTGGAAGCCAATTAGTGTAGTGTGAATGAAGACACTACACTGGCCACTACTTATGACATTGCACTGTGCTCTCTGCTTAGCATCCTCCAACAGTCAGAACAATGGCTTAGCCTGCTGGAGTCAATTGGAGAATGCATGCAAAGGCGGCAGAGCAAAGCTTCAAAGGAGAGCACACACCAACAGAACACAGGAAGGGTTGGATACAGACAATAAGTTCATCATCTTCACCTAAACACTGGTGCTGATATAAAGAGATTAAATAGAGAAAACAATGGAATTTAAGTGTTTTTAAACCCATGTTTTGATCATCAAAAACCTGGATCACAAGGTGATTACGTGAAATTGACACATAGAAGGTATTCTGAATTATGTAAATATATACACACATACCTAGAGATATTTGGGAAATATGATAGGATAAAACAAAGATTTGCTAATAGAATTGAGACTGCAGGGAACTCTTTACAGAAGGATATGGGAGTGGCACAAAGGTTTTAGAATCAACAGGAAGAAAACTGGACAGAATGAAGGACAAATAATTGTACATTTGGATAGGAAAAGTTCAGTCTTAGAAATGTACTTCTAATTGTAATTGACACAAACACAAAAAGCAAACCTCTAGAATTACAGTTTGAGATATCACCAATGCTGAGGCAAACAAAACAAATAGATCCCCGTTCTAAATTCATGGGTAAAAAAGCACAAACAAGAGAACAGGGCAGGGATTGTGAAGTTTCTGACTTGAGTATTTGCTTTGTGAAAAGAAAAATGTCCATTTTGAACAAAACTGAAAAACAGAAATACATTTTTTTTATAGCAGATGATAACTATATTGAGCATTTAATGTGTGACATGCACTGCCTAAATATTGTCATGAATTAACTAGTGTCATTTCATGTAGATTGAATAAAATATGTAGTATCGGTGTTCCATTTTAGAGTTGAGGAAAAGGAATGGTGAAGCCAGGATTTAAAGGCAGGCGCCTGGCCTAGAGCCCTGGACCCCCAGCCACCAAACAGAAAAAGTGTGTTGGTTTTGCAAATTAGTGTGCAAATGTAGCTACGTGAAAATCCCAAATACTAATGCTTGCAACTAATGACTAGAAAGTGGAGATAATTTTTTTAAAAAGAGTGAAGCCTTTAAAATATTAAAAGATAATCAGAGATATTTTTAAGTTAGGTAGTATCATATGCTATTAACGGTATTCTTCTGAATGATTTTAATTGATGGTTTTCTATTTCTCTTCAGTATTTAAAAAGGGTGATATTATCTCATCTTTAATTTCTATAAATAAAATGTGAGTAAGTTTCTTAAACACACTTCATACTCTTCAACAAACTTCTGAATGTTTTGTGGCACATTGTGAACTTATCTGAGAGAGCCTATAATTTGAAAATAGCTTCAGAGCTTAAAAAATGGTTGGTTGCCAAAATTATTACATAGCAGAGATTAAGCAGTGTGTATTAAGCAGAGATTAAGCAGTACACACACACACACACACACACACACACGCACTCACGCACATAAAGAACTTGAGTAAACAAATTTGTTACAAGGCAAAAAAACCCTGAGAAATTGAGACTCGATTTGGATCTCAAATGACATAACAAAGAAGTAAGTTTGAAAAGAGTCATATTCATATATAATGTGCTTCTGCTTCTAAATTAATTGGTAATATGTGTGCGGCAGGGAGGGAGGTGGTTGGAGGTGGGCAATGCAATAGGGGAATCAATGGTAAAGGAAAAACATAATAAAAATGAACTACTCAATAGCTAGATACATGAAATGTAAAAACCCCATTTGATACACCTTCTTGAGTTACCATATGTATGAAATATTTCAAGTTACCCATACTAACAATGATGCTCTCTCTTAGTTAATTTTTTGATATCGTTTCTGAATTTCTGAAAGGGAAATACCACAGAGCAAGATACCTAAACTTTTGTTTGGTGAGCTCAGGCAGTAACTTCGATAAATGGTACTTGAATCTATAGAAAGACATTCATAGGTTCCCCTGAAATCTAAGAGTGAACAGCATTAAAATAAGCAGTGAAAGGTGCTAAATCAAAACAGCTGTATGATTTTGAGGTTTACTTTAATAGAAAACACCACTAAACAACTAAACGAATGCCTCATTTAGTCTTTCTTCCTTAGTCATTCTTTGTCAGAGCAATTTCATGCTCAGTCCAATCATTATTCCATAGTCTGGTCTGATTATTCTCTTGTTCTCTAATATAACTCATTTTTGAAATTCGAAATTTTCTATACAAAACATTCTCAAATATTGCCAGGGAATGAGGACTTTATATTCAGTCTACAACACATTCATGAATGCAATTTATATATTGTATACACACACACACACACACACACACACACACTTTTTTTTTACATACTTCATAGTCTGGCTTAGGTGCATAGTTCTGATACTGCCTCATCCCTCTATTATGAAACAAAAGAAAAAAGTATTGAGTGGCAAAGAAGCAGGTGAAGAAAAAACTTGATATGAGAATTAGAAAGCAGCCACTCCCCAATTCCAGGATCACAGTTCACCTCACAAAACACAAGCATTCGTATGTGCAGAAATAAAACAAAGCAACCTAAAAAATGGATTTCTACTAATCCCATATGCTACTTCTAGGAATGTAGAAATAGCATTAAAAAGACAAATCTACAATAGGTATATTATATTATATTATATTATAATTAAATTTATTATATTTATTACATCATATTATATTAATGATAATATTTTCAGATGGCAGGTATCTCATAGGATATAGCTTGACAAAGGGCCACACTGATAAATGAGTGGCAGAAGGGAGACTTGGATGGACAGTTTAAATCAACAACTAAAGAAATTAAAAGAAAATGTACTTCATCCATCTCAAATTAGAATTTTTTCTACTTGTCTACTATTCTCACTATCTCTAAATTATTCCTATACTATGTAAAAAAAATTCTTCAAACCTAGTTGAGGAAAAATCAGTGTAGTCAAGTTGTTTTTGTACTTTCTGATTAAATTTTAATTAACATTGCTAACATAAAGGAGTAATTCAACTAATTCTGTCCTTCCAACAGTCATCTTTATAGAAGAAAAGAGGTAATATTAAATTTAGTCAAAATAGTCTTTTATTGTGTGTATAATCATTAAAACTAGATCCATTGATTTTCATCTCACCTTTTAATTTTTTATCTTTTTTAAAAATTTGCTTGATTTTTATTTTCCATTGTAGACATTAGCTTAGTTAAGTTTTTATCTATGGATTACTCAAGTGTTATAGGCTATCTATAAATATTGCAACCTTTTTTTAGATTAGAAAAAATAACCTTTTAAACTTATTCTTTTTAAATATAAATCATTTTTAGTTTTTCAGTTACATTTGACCTATGGTATTATATTAATATCAGGTGTACACCCCAGTGATTAGACTTTATATAACTTAATGAGTGATCGACCCAATAAATGTAATAACCATCTGACACCATGCACACTTAGTAGAATATTGTTGTCTATATTTCCTGTGCTGTACTTTACATCCCCATGAATATACTGTATCAGTCTACTTGTACTTCCTAATTCTTCCGCCTTTTTCAACCATCCCCCGAACCCCCTTCATAACTGTCAAAATGTTCTCTTTGAGGCTGTTTTTGTTCTACTTTCTGTTTATTTTTTAGATTCATTTTTCAGTAGACATATTTACTGCCATTTTATTTTTCATATTTTTTAGTCTTTTTCTTTCTTCTTCTTAAAGTAAATCCTTTAACATTTCATGTAATACTGGTTTGGTTATGATGAACTCCTTTAGCTTTTCCTCATCTGGGAAGTTCTTCATGTGACCTTTTATTCTAAATGATAGCTTTGCTAAGCAGAGTAATCTTGGTTGTAGGTCTTTGACTTTCATCACTTTGAATATCTCTTTCCAATTCCTTCTGGCCTGTAAAGTTTCTATTGGGAAATCAGCTAGCAGTCTTATGGAGGCTCCCTTGTAGGAGCTTGCTGAATTTAACATTCTCCCTTTGTCTTTAACTTTTTCTCTTGCTGAATTTAATATTCTCCCTTTGTCTTTAACTTTTTGTATTTCAATTATGATTTATCTTAGTGTGAGCCCCCTTGGGTCCCTGGACTTGTATGGCTATTTTCTTCCCCAATTTAGGGAAGTTTTCTGTCATTATTTTTTCAAATAGGGTTTCAATTTCTTTCCCTCTTTACTTTCTGGCACTCCATGATGTGAATGCTGCTACACTGGAAGATATCCCAGAGGCTCCTTGTACTATCCTCAAATTTTGGAATTGTTTTTTGTATTCTGATTAGGTGGGTTTTGCTTCCTTATATTCCGAATCACTGATTTAATTCTTGGCTTTATCTGTTGATTTTCTGTAAATTATTCATTTCGGTTAGTGTATCTTTCATTTCTGATTGGTTCTTTTTAATGGTTCCCATATCCTTTTTTATTCTGTTAAAGTTCTCTCTAAATTCAACTATTTTTCCCTTAAGCTCATTGAGCATCCTTATAGCTAGTGTTTTGAACTCTGAATATATGATATTGCTTGTCTGCATTTTGTTTGGTTCTTTTCATGAAGTTCTGTTCTGTTCTTTCATTCGGGGCTTGTTTCTTTGTTTCCTCATTTTGGAAGTCTTTCTGTGTTTGTTTCTGTGTATTATATAGAGCTGCTACACGTCCTGAGCATGGCAGAGTGGCCTAATATAGTAGGTGTCCTGTAGGGTCCAGTGGCACAGCCTCCCTTATCACCCAAGCTGGGCACTCTAGTTGCACTCCTCCCCACATGTGAACTGTGTGCACCCTCCTGTTGCAGTTGAGCCTTGATTGCTGTTAGCTCATCAATGGGAGAGATTAACCCTCAAACCAACCATTTGCAAGGACTGGCTGTGAATACCTACCACCAACCACCATGGAGGATGAACTGTGTAGGGGCCAACCCCAAAGAGCAGGTTTTACTTCAGCAGGGCTCTAGTGTCCCTTGATTGTGTTGCTGTGGAGGTGATTGGGTAGTTTTTCAACATGGTCTGAAGCTTTCCACTGATGCACTGGCTCTGGGGCCTCCAGGGAGGTTCAGACTAAGGTCAGCTACTTCATGTGTTCTGCCCAGGACCATATGTCTTGAGCTAAAAATAATGATATGCAGCTGGCTGATACTTGTGCTGGGCTTGGAGGTGCCCAGGAGAGGCAAATCTGTGAACAACAGCCAGCTGCTGCTGGTACCAGGCAAGGGAACGCTTAGCAAGAGGTACAGGGCACAGTGAAGCCAGATGCTGCTTGTCTCAGAGATTTTAGGAAAGTCTGAAACATGAGCCAAGACAGGCCATTCCTATTTAAAAAAAAAATATATATATATATATATATATATATATATATATATATATATATATGTGTGTGTGTGTGTGTGTGTGTGTGTGTGTGTGTGTGTGTGCTGGCAACAGCTTGGTGGGCAGGGTGTCTGGGAATCACCAGGGCAGGGAAAACAGTGATATTCAGGCTGATAGCGACTTAGAAAAGGCACCTGCCTGCTGGCTTTGTGGGAGGAGGGCTCATCAAAGGAACAATGGCCTTTGCCAACACTGTTTTCTGGTAGAAAGCTGACACCCTGGTTCTCTCACTGATGCTAGACACTTCACTTTTTCTCCTTATGTTTCTGGTGCCTTGTGAGCTGTTATCCCAGCACTAGATCTCAGACAGAGTGAGTTGAAGTAAGTTCACATGTGGGCCCTTTAAGAGGAAATGTCTGGGACTCTAGAAGCCCTCTATTTCACTCAGCCTCAATTCCTGCTGTTTTTTTTTTTTAATTGTTGTTGTTGTTTCATTTTGTTTTGTTTTGTTTTGTTTTTACCAGCAAGAAGTTAAGGGAATTTCTCTTCCCAACATTGGCATCCTGGGCTTTAGGGCCTGGTATGGGGTTGGGACCCCTTGCTCCTAAGGGGAAATCGAGATATCCCCTTCAATTTTTATCCACCACACGTGTACATGGCACCAACCAGTTCCACATCTCCACCCTTCCTGCTCTCTCGATATAGCTTCTTCATTAAATCCCTAGTTGTAGGAGTTCTATTCAGCTAGGTATCAGGTGTTCTGGATGATGGTTATTTTGTAGTTTAGTTGTAATTTTAATATTGTTGTGGGAGATGCAAGTACCACATTTACCTATACTGCTATCTTGACCTGAAGTCTCATTTTTGCTTTTTTAAAATTAAAATTGTTTAGTCCTGATTGCTAGTTTTACTATCAAATGCAAGGAATGGAGACTTGATAGTAAGCAATTAATTGTAGCCAGTGACACTTTCTTCATTAAATTGGGCAAGAATGAGTTTATATTCATCCATCTTTTTTAAAGCCTTTATTTATTTTTTAGAGAGCGAGAAGAAGAAAGAGAGGGAGAGAAACATCAATGCATGGTTGCCTCTCACATGCCCCCTAGTGCAGACCTGGCCTGCAACCCAGGCACGTGCCCTGACTGGGGATGGCCACCCTTTGGTTCACAGACTGTCACTCAGTCCACTGATTCACACCAGCCAGGGCCCATCCATCTCTTTAGAACTATCACTTTTCTAACTCTCCAACCCAGACCTTTCTACTGAATACCATGTGTTCATCTACCCATTATTCTATTTCAAATAGATAGCTCTTAAGCATATAAAAGTCAATATAGCCATGAATTAACACTCTCTTTACTGATCTGTATCTTATGTGTCTAACATTGTAAAGGGATTCCCTATTGACCCAAGTCCTTCATCCAAATGGTTCAATGCCTTTGAATCACTCATTTTCTCATACCCCACTTTCAATGAGACCTCTTGTCCTTAAAAAAGGTACTCCAAAGTGCCTCATATATCCTCTTCTTCGTTTCATCTTCCATTAAGTGTATATGTGCACAGCACATTTCCCATTATATTACTGAATGCAATTCATTTTGTATACTTTTCAGGTGACACCATACTTGATTTAGCAACAGCATTTGTCATACTGAATCAGCTTCTCTTACTTTTCCAGGATACCGCGTCCTCTTGATTTTCTTCATTTATTAACAATCACTCATTATGTGTTGCTTCCACCTTTTCTCACAAATTTGTTAACATGGCATTTTTCAGTGTTTGAGCCTTTTCTGTAAACTCATTCCTTTGCTAACATCACCAAGCTTAGTGGTTTTGAATACTGTCTGAATGTTGACCACATTTAAAATGCTACTCTGAACTACTGCTCTAAACACTAACACCCTGTATGCCAAGTGAACGGTTCTCCCCTAATATCTAGGCAATGCACCATGGAGCACATCCAAAATCAACTTCCTGAACTCCAACCACCTCCCACACACAGTTCTCACCGTCATCTCTATATCAGCCCAAAATCTTTGGATCATACTCTATTTCTGTTTTTCTCTCTGACCTCATATTTATTCTGTCAGCAAGTACTACCCTCAGGACATTCCCAGTGTTTGAGCATTTCTGCTTGTTTCTATTTTAACTAACTGTATTGTGATTATCTCTTAAATTATCTCCTTATTTCCTCCCTTGTCCTACACAGTCTGTTCCCAAAATGGCAGCTAAAGCAATCATATTAAAACATAAGAGGTCACGTCACTCCTTTGTTCAAAAATCTAGCAATGGCTTTCCATCCCATTTATGGTTCAAGTCAAAAGCATTACAACAATTTAGATCCTGTAAATAATATGGCCCAACATGTCATTCCATTCTGATCTTCACTTCCTGTTCTTTTTGCTTTTAGAGATGCTGACCTCAAAACATTTTCTCAAACGAGCTACAGAGCCTTTACATTAAAGCATTTGCACTTACCACTCATTTTTTTTTTGGGGGGGGGGGCTGGAACACTTTTGTCTCACCTCTTTCAGTCTATTTATCCTTAGAAGTCAGTGTCATCTCCATAAACATTTAAGAAATATGCATGCTGCTGTGTAAGTATAGGAGGGGCAAAAGGAGTTTTACAGTTTTGAGCATGTGAAACAGTTTATTTTTGCATTATTATTTATTAAGTATAGTATTATTTGCATTAAAAAGTAAACCTACTTTTGCCCACCCTTGTAAGTATGTATATTATAAATTTTACTGATATAAAAGATAATTAACACCCAATTTTAACAATTATAAAATACGCATTACTCTTTATTGTGAAGTCCACCTAGCTTATTGATTCTTACAGAATGCTCATACTGATTTTTGCCAGACTCTTGCATCCCCATGCAACCTGTTGTTGAAATCCAATGAATATTGACAAAATCCCACTGCAAATAAGTACTTGATTACTATCTGAATCAGCAAAGAAGTTGCTGGAGTTATTGACAAACAAGTTTAGTTCTGGCTTGGGTGTTTGTTGATATTTTTATTTACATTAACATGTAGATAAAGAAAAATTGTGAGGTTTGTCCATAAAGTGTCCAGGTATATAATATGACAAATAGAGACATTTATTAAAGATACGAGATACAAGAAACATTGTACATAGGACAATGATGCCTCAGTTGCCTTTAAAGTAGGCACCTTGAGAACTCACATAGTTCTCCCAATCACCATCAGCTGTCCTGTCATATTTTCCTGAATCTCATCGATGGTCTTAAATCTCATCCCATTCAAAGATGATTTTAGTTTTGGGAACAGCCAGTAGTCACAGGGTGTCAAATGTGGGCTGTAGGGGGTTGAGTCACCTGGGTGATTTGATGTTTTGCAAAGAGTCTTTGTATGAGACATGATGCATGAGTGGGCATGTTGTCGTGATAAAGCTGCCAGTCATCAGTTGCCCGTAGCTGTGGCCTTCTGAATCATCTGAATAGTTCTCGCTAAGGAATGTTCAATTTAATGCTAAATTTGATGTAGATTCGTTGTTCTACTTGTTCAGTCATTTTGAATGTGACAGCCACACAGTTCACATGGTCACTCAGAGGCATCTACTGCCCCTAGTAACTAGTACAGTGAAGTTGTCATTGTACATTCATGCCCATTCCAGTCCACTCTCCTTGGCTGCCAGGTTACACTGATGACATGCAAACCATTTCTGTTATATTAACAATAGTTGGAGTTTTTCCAGACAGATCTTGTATACAAACTTCACTTTTTCATCATCTATATGAACCACCTTTGTTTCTGCTATTTGGAGAAATAGTTTTTATTAATTACAAGAGTATTAACTTTTTATAACTTTTTGGGTTATTCCCAATGTAATGGCTATTTTTTAAATATGCTTTATTTATGCTTTCTCCTTTATTTTGTCAAGTCTATAAAATCATGAAGTTAGTAAATTAAGCCTTGATTTAGCATCCTTTTCTGACTTCATTGGTCCAAATACCCCAATACCAGTTATTTCACCTCACCAAGATGATATCACCAAACATGGAGTTGAGAAGAATGAGCAGTAGCCCATCCTTCTATAACATTTCTACCATGGTGATAAAATTAATAATATTAAGAGCACAAATAATAGTAAAACATAGTAATTTAATTAGAAAGTGATGGGGTTTCAGTATGTATTCTCTTTTAAAATATTATGTTAAATGGTATGAATTCATAATAAAATTTTTAGAAATGGCCATATTTACAAACCAGCTCTCTAAATTTCTGAAATTTTAACAATAAAATTGTCTGAGTTTTACTAGCTAACTCCACTAGCACACCACTATTGCATTCCTAGTTAAATTATAAACCCAAACTTAATGCTTCATTCCCCTCCCCAGCAATGAATGCCACCTAATCTGCTATATACAATGTAGATAATTATCATGCTTTTTTTGGCCATAATCAGCCCCCTCTGAAATGTAAGCTTTATGAAGGCAGTCATTTTGTCTGTCCCTAAAACAGTGCCCTGGACTGCAGAGGGCGCTCTATGACTACTAGTTGAAAAAACAAATACCTTTATATAGCTCACAGGATAAAAGAATTCACAGCCACTCTTCATGATAATAAGCTTGTACAATCTGTTCCATTAGGTCCATCTGAATGCCTACACAAAGGTCTTTATCTTCATCTTTACTTGAAATTGTATGCTTTCACATATCTTTCTCTACTTGTGATTTGTTTTTTCCTTACAGTGTCCTCACCAGTCACTTTGGCTCAAACTACTCTTACGATTTTACTTAAAGAATTTTATCAACATAGATTCAAAGAACAGACTTACACAATAATTACAATTCTTTTTTTTTTTGGATGTGATTTAATTTTTGCTTAAAGTCATAGTCTGAATTATCCCTTCCCTTCTGCCCGCCAATTCATATATTGACTTCTTAGCTCCCAGTGCCTCACAATGTGACCTTATTTGAAGATGCGACCTTATTTACAGAGGTCACCAAGTCAAAGTGAGTTCATAGGGTGGTGGGCCATAATATTATACAATATGACTGGTGTACTAATTGGTGTGATGGCAATACAAAAGGAAAGAAAGTAAAAAGAAAGAAAATACAATTGAGAGGGACAAAAAGTAGTCTTTGGGAAGGGCAGGAATAATAGTTCGTTGTATCCAGTTTGCCGGTCTAAGATAGTAGCAGACATTATCCAATGGATTTGGCAAGAGAACTATGCAGGTAAGATCATGTGAGCATCTTCAGGGTAGTGTGCAGCTTCAGTCAAGACTGGGGGGGCTTGAACTGCACATTAGGGGAAACAGAATTACTGTGTGGTGGACACACAGGCATAGTCCTGGGCCCTCGGTAAGGAGGGGCTTGCTGCCCAGCGCAGGAAATGTGCTCAGCAGCCCCACTCCAAGCTGTCAGCTCCTTTAAGGTCCATCTCAGGTGACAGTAGACGCTTTGGCAAAGTGTCCACTCTACGACTCATTTAAGCATCATTCTTCCAGACTCATTTTTTAAGGGTTAAATGCTTTCTGTTCACTCTTTGTCAAAAGACCAAAACTCCGTTCACTTAATGATATACTTAACTTTAATGCCTCAGGTTATCAATTAATAATGGACTCTGTTTCATTCTATCACACAGTAAGACAACATCATTTACATTTACATAACTCAACCAGCCCTCACATGTTTTGTGACTATCATTTAGATCAGAATACAGTTCCCTTCTATATTTTACATTATTTTACTACCATTTAGCTGCTAGATAAATAGGGTACCACATACTTAAATAACTTAATGCATTGCTTACACCTAGCCAATGCTAAAAATGTCCCCAAAGTATGATTATTTCTCACTTGAATCATTCAGGAGTGTGGATAGATAAGGTTTTAACACATGAGAAAACCTCTTTCTCATAAATGAGACTTTTTCTGTACAACTTTTATGCTTCTCTGACCTTTTTAATGTTTCTTTTACTTTCTGTGACCTGCATCTGTTCTTGTGATATTCATAATTTGTTTTCCTGTTCACATATCTCACCAATTGCTTCTCAGCGATATTGGAGTCATAATGAGCATGTGTTAATTGTTAATTAATAATGACTTCACGAGTTAATGACAATTAGATATGTAAAACTAAACTGTTTATTAGTCAAAGTTATATAATCAGTATAATATTTCCCACTGAAATTGTTAAACATGTATGTATCATACCATTTTTAAAGTTTCCAGGAAAATAGAGGTAGTGTCATGGTTACATAATTAATATTGCTGTTTTCACATTAGTCTTATATTTGAAAGATCAAAGGCAGTAAGAATGCATCAGCATTCTTGAAAAGCCTAGGGATCACTTTACTACATTTTTCAATTTATTTGTAAGTTTCTTACGTTGCACCTTGAGTATACAACAACTATCCTGGCTTCATTCTAATTCTTATCAAAAACTTAATAGTCATTTTAATTCTCCACAAGTATCCTAAGGATTCAATGTTAAATTACTTGCCAAAGGTGCCCTGGTTGGCATGGCTCAGTGGATTGAGCACCGGACTGCGAAGCAAATGGTTGCCAGTTCGATTCCCAGTCAGGGCCCATGCCAGGGTGGCAGGCCAGGTCCCCAGTGAGGGGCATGCAAGAGCAACCACACTTTGATGTTTTTCTTCCTCTCTTTCTCCCTCCCTTCCCCTCTCTCTAAAAATAAATAAAATCTTTTTAAAAATTACTTGCCAAAGGAAATACAACATATACATATGCACATGCTTGAAATCATAAAGATAATTTGGGGGATTAGATATATGAGTTTGTTTCAGTGCTGCATGTGTTACATGTGACATATATGACATCTATATAGCATATATGCATGCATACAAATGTTATATATGTACATGCATGTGGTATTATGTGATAAACAGTTTATTGAAAATGACAATACTATTTAGATTATTAGAGTATAATAATGCATTATAAAATAATTATAAAATAAAATCATGCTGTAAAAGGAAACTAACACTTTATTTTAAAAATAAAGAAAGTAGATGACCCAATAAGTAAGCTGGTATTACAGGAGAAATTGTCAGTTTTCTATTCCTTATGGTTGACAAGTTTATGTTGTCAACCATACTGACATATCACACCATAGCAATACAATACCCATACGGTCATTGGTATATGTATATTTTTGTAAAACAATGTTTTGCTATTTTTAATTAAATGGCTTTAAATTTAGTTGCCTCAACAACAAATGTTCCAAATGTTTTAATGTAGTCATATTAAGTGCCCTTTTTCTTAAATAATAACTGATTTAAAAACCTATATAAAACATTTAACCTTTTAAAATTCATTTTAACCATCATACACAAAAATTAAAAAGAAAAAATAAATGGTAGAAAAAAGAAGCAGAATAATAGAAAATATGCCAATATTAAAACAACATACAGTATACCTACATGATAGTTTAACATTTCACATTTGTGTTTTTATTTTGAGCCCATCAATTTTTTATAAAACATGAGCAGCTATTTTGAAAAGATAATACTTTAGTTCTAGATATCTAGATTTTTTATTATTTCATTATTATTTTCCAAGAAATACCACTCCACTTAAATGGAGTATATCTGCAATTCAGTATCTAATAAAAAATTTTATTTACTATTTTTAAAAATTTAATTATATTTCTAATTCTCATGATCAAAAAGTTCCATTAATATTATAGAAAATATTGTTACTTTCCATGGAGTGCAATTTCCTGATAAGAATCATAATAATTTTATTATTTTTTTATTTTTAAATATATTTTATTGATTATGCTATTACAGTTGTCCCATTTCTCCCCCATCATTCTCCTCCAACGTGCACACCCCATCCCACCCACATTCCCCCCTTTAGTTCATGTCCATGTGTCATAAGTTCTTTAGCTTCTACATTTCCCACACTATTGTTGCCCTCCCCCTGTTTATTTTCTCTCTAGCATCTATGCTACTTATTCTCTCTACCTTTTCCCCCTCTTTCCTCCTCCCACTCCCCTGTTGCTAACCCTCCATATGCTCTCCATTTCTGTGGTTCTGTTCTTGTTCTCGTTGTTGGCTTAGTTTGCTTTTGTTTTAGGTGTGGTTGTTAATAATTGTGAGTTTGCTGTCTTTTTACTGTTCACATTTTTTATCTTCTTTTTCTTAGACAAGGCCCTTTAACATTTCATATAATAAAGGGATGGTGATGATGAACTCCTTGAACTTGACCTTATCTGAGAAGCACTTTATCTTCCCTTCCATTCTAAGTGACAGCTTTGCTGCATAGAGCAATCTTGGATGTAGGTCCTTGCCTTTCAAGACTTCAAATACTTCTTTCCAGCCCTTTCTTTCCTGGAACGTCTCTTTAGAGAAATCAGCTGACAGTCTGATGGAAACACCTTTGTAGGTGACTATCCCCTTATCCCTTGCTGCTTCTAGAATTCTCTCCTTCCTTTTAATCTTGGCTAATGCAATTAGGATGCGCCTTGGCGTGTTCCTCCTAGGGTCCAACTTCTTTGGGACTCTCTGAGCTTCCTGGACTTCCTGGAAGTCTATTTCCTTTGCCAGATTGGGGAAGTTCTCCTTTATTATTTGTTCAAATAAGTTTTCCACTTGTTGCTCTTCTTCTTCCCTTTCTGGTACCCCTATAGTTTGGATGTTGAGACATTTAAAGATGTCCTGGAGGTTCCTAAGCCTCTCCTCATTTTTTTGAATTCTTGTTTCTTCCTTGTTTTTTGTTTGGTTGTTTCTTTCTTCCTTCTGGTCCACTCCATGGATTTGAGTCCCAGTTTTTCTTCCATCTCTATTGGTTCCCCATGCGTTTTTCCTTCATTTCACGTATTGTAGCCTTCATTTTTTCATCTAATTTGTGAGCAAAATCAACCAGTTTTGTGAGCATCCTGATCACCAGTGCTTTGAACTGTGCATCTGATAGGTTGGCTATCTCTTTGTTGCTTAGAGGAATTGTCTCTGGAACTTTGATTTGTTCTCTGGTTTGAGCCATTTTGGGTGGGGTTTTTTGTTGTTTGTTTGTTTTGGGGGTGGCCTGGTCGCAGCTGTTATGTAGTGAGGGGTGGAGCCTTAGGTGTTCCCCAGGGCAGGGCAGCCCAGTAGCTGAGTTGTGACGCTGTATGTGGGGGCAGGGTTTGAGAGGGAACAATGGCACCTGCTCCACTCTCTTGGATTCCAGTCCCTTCCACCGCTTCCTCTTCACCTGGATTATTTGCGTGTGAATGTGGGACCACCTGGTCAGGCAGCCGCCTTGCATGGCCTCACTGGGTCTGCACAGTTGCCACCCCATGCCTGGGGTCCCCTAGCCACTGCCTTTGCGCCTGGAGTCTGCTAGCCGCCGCCTGCATGCCTGGGAACTGCCAGCTGCTGATGCCTGTGTGCCCAGGTCCGCATCTCCACTTTTTCCTGCCTCAACTCCACCCCTCTTACCTGTCTGGATGAATGGTTGTTGGACTTCCGTACAGTTCAATTTTCTATCAGTTCTGATTGTTTTCTTGTTTCTAAATATTTGTTGTCCTTAATTTTATTTGTGAGAGGAGGCACAGTGTGTCCACCTATGCCTCCATCTTGGCTGGAAGTCTAATTTTATTATTTATAGAAGTTACATTCTGTGTGTTCATTGCATAACAATTTTATGGAGGTCAGTTTCATATTTCCTCTTTCATTTACCCTCCAAATACTATGTTTACCTGGACTCATAAAATATATTTACAAGTACCATAGTTGAAATATTTGCAGTGTTTCTGTATACATATGTGTATATGTACTTCAGTTCTGGAAAGAAGGGTGAGGTAGAAGACAAAGAGAAAAGAGAAAAAAGAGAGAGAGAGACAAAGAGAGAGAAGAGGTGTTGGGAAGGAAAATAGAAAGCCAACCCTCAGTAATTTATTCTATGAAGAATAAATATATGTAGGTGTGCATGTGTATGTATGTTTGTATAGTTATGTGGATATGTATATATGTATGTATATGTATCTGTGTGTTTATGTATATATTTTAAATTCAAATGCTATTACTATGTAGCAAACTACTCCAAAACTTAGAACTTTCAAAACAACAATGATTTTGGAAGTCAAGCAGTTGAGCAGGGATTTTCAGGGCAATTTCTTGATTCATGTGGTACTGACCTGGTTACTTGCTAGCATTCAGCTGATACTTGGACATGTGTGGAGGTTCAAAGGTGAGTCCACTCACATACCTGGTACTTCAGTGGAAAAAGCTGGGGGAATGGGCTCAGTGGGACCCCTTGTCTTTAACATCCGCAGGCCTTCTTACATTGTGTCTAGACAACAAAGTGGCTTACCTATTTACGTGGAAGCTCAGTGTTTGTGTCAGTCAAGGTGGAAACCTCCAGTTCTCTTAAGTACAGAGTAGAAGTTGCCATCATGTCACTTCCCCTGCACTGCACTGGCCAAAGCAGTCATAGGCCAGCCCGAATTAATGGTAGGGTATTCAATTCCCTGAAAAAACAAAGCAGATCATAAATAGCTAATGGGCACTGGAGCAAAGTGAATATTTAGTTTCTTAGCTTCTCACTCTTTCTTCTGTTGTAAAAGAGACTGAATCCTCAGTTTTTAGAATCTTTCAGTTACCGAAGGCTACCCACCCTCTTCCTGACATCTTGTTGTTTATAATGAGAACTTTGGTTCCAGTGCTACTAGAGTCCAACTTAACCAAGAAAATCAGATCACTTCTGAAACGACATTGCCAAGGTGTAGACATCGTTCCAAAGTCCATTTCAGGATCAGTCGTAGTATTTTCCTCAATTTTCTCGCAAGGACTCAGAAACTCAGAAGGTAGTGACTGCGACAACTGACTGAATTCTAATTTCATGGTTTGAATCCTGGCTCTATGCTACCTCTCCGTCCTTGGGCAATTCTCCTTAACCTTTCTGTTCTTTCAATCTTTCCTTGATAAAAGGGGGGTTGGTAACAGGAATAGCTTTCATAGGCAGTTGATGTCAGGATTTAGTGTGATGATCAACATAAAGCATTCTTTATAATGCTTAATAAATACTTAATAACTCATTACTTCCATTATCATCATCATCACTGTTGGAATTTACTCCCAGATGAGCCTCTTTTGAAATTCATATTTCTCTGAATAAAGCTGTCTCTATTCATATTTGCTGAATAGAATAGTTATGTAAAAGTCTAAAATTATGTAGAATATTTGGCCTTCAAAAATGCCCTGGGTGTCCTGTGATTTTATTGATATGTTACTAAGTGTATTAACTAGCAAGACTGATCTTTTGAAATTATACATTCCATTAAAACACTAGTAACAGATATAGATAAACAAAGTGAAAAAAGAGAAAAAATTACTAAGAACTTCTCAGAAGAATAATGTCACATCAACACAAATACATTCTTCTGGAATCTATCTGATTTATGCCCCAAATCTACAAAAAAGGTAATTCCTACTTTAATGACTATAATGTTTCTGTCTAAATCCATCTCTCTCTCGTTCTCCTTCTCCTTGTCCCTCTCCTTTTATCTCTCCCTCTCTCCCCCTTCCTCTCTCATCTTTCTCAAATAGCCCAATGTTCTCCTAGAGCCCTAACAAAATTTCAACAGCTTAATGACTTGAACTAATGCCATTGTGGCATTAGGATTTTAATATCAGGAAGTTCTGGGTTACATTTCAAGTTTTGCAAATTTCTGATCTGGGGAGAGTTATTTAAACTTTGGCTTTTGTATCTTGGAGTATATGGGGAAATATATGAGATATATAAATAAAGTCCCAGTCCATACTCAAAACATTTGAATCCCTTTATTTTTCCCTTCCATGGAAATAAAATGCTTCACTATCAATTTTAACCATAGGAAGAGAAAAGTGTAAAGAATAAAAAAATGAATCTTCTTACTAAAGCATAAAAATGTCTACTTTCATGAATTTATTATTGTTAATTCCATGAGACATAACTTGAAACTGAATGTGTTGAGCTGTTTTATTTTTAAATTCTGAGATGCCAGTGTCATATGTAATCTTCTGTATTTTTATTTTAAATAAAGTAAACTATACAGGAAAATATGAATAAAAATTTGAAGTTTATTCCATTACCCACTAGAACTTTAGAGTCTGGTATATGCTGAACGTCACTATAGAGATAGCCATGGATCTGCTTGGCCTCAGCCAATAACAACGACTGACTAGTAGAGACATTCAGTCAGTATTGGCTTTCCACAGGGCAGCAACAGAGCCATTCAAACTTTCATTTAGAAACTTCGTTTCTATTGGTATTCAGCTAATTAATGATGGAGAAGAGGAACAAAAGGGAACTAGACACGGAGCTTAATAAACTGGGGAGCATAAGCCTGTTTGCTTCACCAGGAAGCTACAGCTTTTCACAGCCCCGAGGATCACAGCAGTGCTCTGCCAAGGGGATTAACACTCCTCCCTCTCCCTCTCTGGTACCAGATTGCAGGTTGGCAGGTGGAGGTGGCTCTGGGGGAGTGCTTAACCATAGAGGCCTGCAAGTCTCACTGGGGGTGTAAGCCTATGAAAACTTGGGAAATTGATTGGTCATTTTGAGAAAGCACCTGATCCATCCCAAACCCAATCTCCTGGTTATAACCCCAGGGGAACAAAGGGGCACTCTCAATCTCTCTGTGTCTGTGTCTGTGTCTGTGTCTGTGTCTGTGTCTGTCTCTGTCTCTGTCTCTGTCTCTGTCTCTCTCTCTTGCTTGGGACCTGCACTCACCCCATGTGCTCATGTATGCTCTTTTCATGGCCATGTGCTCTTAGCAGCTACATGGCCCATGGCCTCCAGGAGGGAGCCTGTATTCTGCAGCACAACAATGGGCTGCATCTGGGAATACACACTAAGCTAGCCAGATGCTGGGCTGGACTGGACTGTAATATGCAGCAGAAACTCTGGGCAGTGGCCTTTATCCTGGCCCTGTTGAAGATAAGATTGGACTTTTTCCATGGTGAGACAGGTGGAGATGGGACATTGGGAAGTCAGGAGAAGAACCACCTGAATTTTACATCATCATTAAGTTCACTACAGAGCCCTATCCTCCTGTGCATGTCTCAGGAAATCCATTTCTTGCAAGACTGAAAGAACTCCACTTTCACTGTTAACAACTTAGAGTGTTTTAATACTCACTGAGAACCTCTTCTCTCTACTGTTCTCATACAGTCATTCTCTCATGATACCAGTCTTGTCCATACAGTGTTGCACTTGCAGACACATACCTTTGTTTGTGTCAGTTCACCTTCCCATGGACACCGTGCTGCCCCATCCATCCTTCCATAGCTTACAAGCTCGCCATTCTCCATACCGCACTCTTTGGTCATGCTTGTCCATTTTGATGTTCTGGCCTCTGAAGTCTGGGGTTGGCTTGCCATTTAAGAAATTATAGTTTTTGTACTACTCAACTTTACAGATTTGCATATCTATCCCCC
Source organism: Glossophaga mutica (assembly GCA_039655065.1). NCBI lineage: Eukaryota > Metazoa > Chordata > Mammalia > Chiroptera > Phyllostomidae > Glossophaga > Glossophaga mutica. Next base: position 22,006,218 of record CM077305.1, read on the forward strand.
TAACAATAAACACTTGAATTATAATATTCTAATATCACAAGCTCTACTCATATGTTTTAAACACATTCGACATGCATTGAATGGTTATGAATGAAAAAAGAGATTGCAAGAATTATGTCGCCAATGGATACATATAAATTTAATGTCTAAATCTTGTTGTTTTCAGTACAGAGAAGATATTGTAGAAGTGGCATGATCTTTACAGAGTCAGTAGGGAAAATTCAGAATGTATACTCAACAGACTAACATGTAATATACTAAATGTTAAAACAAATAGAAATTGAATAGCTAACATAAAGAATCTCCCAGATACCTAACTCACCACAATCAGGCAGCTGGAAAGGTAAGTTATTAGTGACAAAATGTTAAGTGTCATCATATGGAAAATTATTAGTGGGACTTATTAATATTACTATACCTCTTGCCTGTCAGGCGCAGCATTGAAAGAGCCCCCAGCTGTACTCCTTAGCAGGGCTCACACTCCACAGGGTGGGACGAGAAGGATTTCTCCTGGTGGAGCAATTTCTTCTCCCCAGGCTGATGCCCCATGGAGGGAACTGCTCTGTCTGAGGAAGATGGCTTTTGCAATATGGGGATGACTCCGCACAGGCACCCTGGCGGTGGACCCTTCAGCTTTCTCCCCAGAGTCAGCCACCCTAGGCTCTCCTCACATAGCTATAGTCCACACTGCCCTCCTTCAGCCAGAACCCAGGTTAAGTGGCTACAAACGAATCCTGCCCATTGGAAGGCTTTGGCCCTTCAGGAGGGTCGCTGCATCGTAGCCATCTCTCCCTGGTGGACAGAAACTCCACTGCATTTTACAGCTGAATGTTTTGTGGACCACTTTCCCCGTTCTGGTGCTCTAGGCTGGGGAGCCAAGCTTGGGGTTTAGACCCCACACTTCTCAGGGTGAACACCCCACCCTGTACAGCTGAGACAATCCTCTGAAACCTCAGCTGCCACCCATGGGAGCCCCTTCAACCCTCTTGCACCTGTGCACTGCCTGCCAGTCTCAATGTGGTCTCTTCTGTGAGTCCTTGGTTGTAAGGCTTCTCTCTAGCCAGTTCTTATTTGTCATTCAGGATGACATTTCTAACAATTTAGTTGTAACTTCAATTTGGTCTTGGTAGGAGATTAGTGTAGCTTCTGCCTGCTCTGCTGATCTTGGATCCTCATATTATCTTAAATAAACAGATCTGCCACTGATACATGAGCACCTTGAGGCCATATTATGTGTTTTCATCTCTAGGTTGATATCTCAAAATTGACCATTCATGAGATTCAGGAAAGGAGCTTGTCAACCATAGCAATGCCTGGGCCCACTCCCCCAGACTCTGACTCAGTAGGTCTGAGGTGGCATCCTTGCCATTACATGGTAATTGGCATCCCACGTGATCTTGTTATTAACTGGCCCTTGTGCTCAGTTAAAGAAACACTGGAAATGCAGCACCTTGTAAGAGATATTACATAATGACATATTAGACATTGAATGGATGAACAATTAAGCAAATAGAGGAGTAAAATAAGCATTCAAGCCAGCACATATGTGCAGTTCAGACATTGAAGCAAATTACTCGTTTCTCTTGTATACACACATGTGCACCTTGGAGGTTTCTATAGGAATTTGAATGTGCATTCTTCTGTATTTGTTCTAGCCTTTTAGGGATTTCATTTTGAAGTCTTCTGTGGCAATATCTAATGAACCAAATTTGTCATTTAAATTTTAAATTCTTTTTAGTGAGTAAAAATGAAAGAAAACATTTTGGAGAATCTATTGCTGTATATGAATCTCATCATTCAGGGAACACAAACATATGGCAGACCTGTGAGCTGGATTCAACGAGCAATGTTTATACCACAGATGAGTTTTCAGTGTTATAACCTTGTATTCCTCAGAGGGTAATTCCCAGTTACAAGCCCCTACATATCAAGGTGATTGGGAAGCAGTAGTCAATAGGTAATTTGCAGGCAGCAGGGTACCTACAATCGTTTACCAGGAAAGTAATAAGAAACAAAACAAAATAATACAAAGGTAATCACATCCTGTTGATTCAACCCAGCATCACAAGAGAATAAAAGGCAACAATTCCCTTTAACAATTTAAAAGTAAACATTGCTAGTGAAGCATGTCCCACAAACATTCAGAATATGCCGTTACCTATTACCTAACATGTATTGCAAATAGAAGAGCTTTCTTTATTTTCAAACAAATAAGCAATGTAATAATTGGTGGTAATTAATAGACCTGCTTTGTATGGTTTTCTTTACAGATTTATTTGATAAAATGCCATGTGTGGTATGTTCTGATTAAGTTTATTTGGAAGACAAAATTAAGTTAGATTACGATACAATGTACATGGGCACATGTGGCAGAAAAACCCAAACAAAAAAAAAAATAAATAAAACTTCATTTCTTACTTGAGCTGTGTAAATATAGTTTAGCCTTGTATATGAGTTTCGATTTCACAGTTTTCAAAATACATACTACCATTGCATATTATTTCTGTCTGTGTGTATGCATGTTTCCCGTACATGTATGCACTTATTGGCATGATGTGTCGAGGATAGTAAGAAACAGTATAAATACATACTGGTAGAATTTTCTCTTCCTGATCGTGGCTTCTCAAAGTATGTTCTTGACCATCTTGTGCTGGAATCACTTGTGGTCCTTATTGATGTTCAGGGAAGTCATGGAGACCAATTTATCCTCAAGCTGGATCGGAGCAGTCACTGAGGAGCAGGGGCTCCTCACTGATCCCCTGCCCATTGAATAATACTCATAGCCAAACTTCCCATAGGGGAAGCTGTTTTGAATGACTCAGCTTTGAGAGAGCGATGTGTGGTTAGATGGTATATGTGCCTGAACCCAGTAAGGTCTCTATATGAACTCTTAAGGTTCCAAAGTGTGGATTTCGAGCTCTTCTGGTCTTCCGCCACCCAAAACAAGCCTTGTATGTAAGTTCCCTTGCTTATTAAAACTTCCACCTACCAATTTGGAGTGGTCTGTCTCTTTTTTTGATCTCTGTATATGAGAGGTGAGTTTTCAAACTAACAATGGACAGAATATTTGTACATTCCTAAATTCGTATGTTGAAACTCTAATTCCCAATATGATGGTATTTTGAGATGGAGACTTTAGAAGGTATTTTAGGTTAGATTAGATCATGATGGTGGAGCTCTCATAGATGGAAATAATGGACTTATAAGAAAAGAAAGAAAAAATAGAAAAGAGAGCCCAGAAACAGACTGTTATGCCTATAGTCAACTGATACTGAAAAAGAAGGAAACATTACACAGTGCAGAAGAGATATCTTTCAACAAATAGCGTGGAAACAAATGAACATACACATGCAAAAACATGGCAGAAACATTACACTCTTTAAATGGATCTCTAAATATGATATTCAAAAATATAAAATTCCTAGAAGTTAACATAGGAGATAGTCTCCATGACCTTGAATTTAACAATGACTTTCAAATCAAATGCAAAATTATGATCTATAAAAGAAATTATTGAAAAGCTGAATTTCAAAAGAAACTTAACAAGTTCTGTACTGTGAATGACACTGTCAAGAGAATAAGAAGATAAGCTATAGCCTGGAAGAAAATATTTGAAAAATAGGTATTTGATAATGGATGATTTTCTAACATATACAAAGAACTCTTAAACCTCAATAAGAAAACAGCCCACTTACAAATAAGCATCAATATTTTATTAACTATATCATTTGTGAATATATTATCCCACTCGGTAGGTTGCCTTTGTTGTTTTATTGAAGACTTCCTTCACTGTCTTGAGACTTTTAGTTTGATTTAGTATCATTTGTTTATTTTTTCTTTTGTTTCCCTTGCTCAAGGGGAGATGTCCATACTGATATTAGTCATATTGATATCAGATAGTTCACTCCATATATTTTATTCTGGGAGTTTTATGGTTTTAGGCCTTACATTTAAGACTTTGACCCATTTTGAGTTTATTTTTTGTATATGGTGTAAGAGTGGTACAGTTTCATTTTTTGGCATGTATCTTTCCAGTTTTCCAATACCACTTTTGAACAAAGGTTTCTTATAAAACTAAACGTACTTTTAAACATAATATCCAGAAATCACACTCCTCGATATTTACTCAATGGAGTTAAAAACTTATGTCCACACAAAAACCTATACACAGTTATTATAGCCATTTATTCATAATTTCCAAAGCTTAGAAGCAACCAAAATGTCCTTCCATAGGTGAATGTATAAATAGATAGTGTTACATCGACAATGGACTATTATTCAGCACTACAAAGAAGTAAGCTATCAACCATGAATGCTTATTACTAGGTGAAGAAGCCAATCTGAAAAGGCTACACACTTTATGATTTCAATTATATGGCATTCTAGAAAAAGCAAAACTATGGAGATGCTAAAAAAGATCAGTGGTTTCCAGAGGTTGAGGGGAGGGTGGATGAGTAGGTGGAGCAGAGAAGATTTTTAGGGCAGTTGAACTATACTCTGTGATATTATGATGATGTATACACATCATTTATACATCTGTCCAAGGTCATGGAATGTGTAACACCAAGAGTGAACCCTAAAGGAAACTATGGGCTTTGGCTGAAAAAGATATGTCAACATGGATTCACTAGTTGTAACAAATGAATCATTCTGGTGCAGGGTGCTGATAGTGGGGGAGACTGTGTGTATAGGCAGGAAGAGGTACCTGGTAACTTTTTGTACTTTCTTCTCAAATTTGTTGTGAACTTATGCTCTAAATACAGTCTATTTAAAGAAAATAAAAGTACTGTGTATGACAGTGTTCTAGGCCATCCTGCTTACAAGAATCTGAGCTACATGTTGGAAAGGAAATGTTGTATAGTGGCAACATGTTGCTATGGCAATTTTGACTGTCACAGTACCAGTTGCCTCTGTGTCCTCATGAGGGGTCATAACCAGCCCATGTAATCAGGCCATTCTCAAGAGACTTGTGATTTTAAATGGATCTTTAGACAATCAATCTGAGAAGTATGTGTCAATTCTGGATGTGCTCTTTTCTTTCCATATGCACATTTGACTGATTAGTTTCTACCCATTTTGTGTCAAAAGTAGCTTTATTATAAAATAAGGGAGATAATGGCAATGCAATGAAATCAATGAAGTCCATACAATATAAAACAAGGGATTGTGCTGACTTCTCTTCTGATTCTCTTAAATGAATAACATATATATTTTTTTAATTTTTTATTGTCATTCAATTACAGTTGTCCCCATTTCCCCCCATTACTCTCCACACTCTACCCACCCCCACCTCCCACATTCAATTCTTCCCCCTTGTTGTCTTTATAATTTTTATAAAATAGACATTTAGCATTTATTTTGGAATGATTTTTTTTTACTTACGTATTTATATTCTGCAGAATGTTACTTTTATTCTTTCACTATAAAGCCTTATCCTGGACGGTAATCCCATACTTCTTCCCACCAGAGGCAAGCACCACTTATAATGTGCTCTTTTCACAATGGTGCCTTTTTCTGTTTCAAACACTAGAAAGTATATATTTCTTTCATGAAACATATTAACAAAATTTTACCTCATTCACTTGTGCATCAATTTAATTATTTCTAATATAATTATTATATGTGATAAAACATTGTTCCTTTTTTAAAAAGGTGCTTGAGGCTTTTTATATGCATAAATTAAATTAATCATTTATTATCATATTAATATAATTTTTGATAAGAATAATTTTCATTTGTATTTAGCTTCAGGAAAGTTTTCCTGAACTCTTCAATTATACATTCAAAAATTTTAAAAATCATGATATCTGCTTTCCTGATGCCTGAGGCCCTCCCCTCAAAGTCATTACGCACGCAGTCACATCAGTTAAAAAAAAAATCAAATGGTTCAGTGTTCTATATTCAAAACAATGATTGACTGTTCCATTCCACTTTTAAAATACTATTTTTAACTTGAATATATGACCAATTACCTTTCGTTATATCAAGATACTGTCTGCGAATGTGTTAAACTCTATAGTTAGCAGTTATTATAAGTTGGCACCATGTTGTGAATTGTGTTGTTAACTAATCAAGTGTGCATTTGATTGAAGTCATTTTGGTGTCTTTCTCAAAGTGGCTTGATGCAGATGTGTTTAATACAAATTAAAAGGTAGTTGTTAAATGCTGACTGATGTTTGGAGTACCACTTACATTTTGTATTATATGTTTGCATCCACATAATGCATATATGTCTATATTTAGATATTTATTAATAATATGGTTCATCTATATGAGGACAGTTTTTTTAAATTTTGTGATTTTGTAAATATTGCTTGAGTAAACGTGATCCTCTGGGAAATGTGTTTCATTTTTAAACTTAGGCCTCTCTTAACAAAGCTATCTAATTTATATGTGTCTGTTTACTTACACATAATTATAAATGGGTATATAGTATTTTTATTTATTTATTGGATTCAAGTATTAACTCTTGAAAAAGGCCACTAAATATCTCTTTTGTCCATATGAGATCAATAACATAATGTTTACATGTGATTTTTATAAGCAATCTCATCACTTTGTTTATTTTGCTTATGTACTTACATCGAGTTCTTGTAATTTTTATTTTTTGACAAAAGTAGTGTTTCTTAGTCTCAATATATGAAAGTCTATCCATAAAGTATTCAGCCATGTAAGAAGAAAAACAGAGACATTTATCGAAGAAGACACCAAATACAAGAAACATTGTACATAGGTCAATGCCGCCTCATCCTCCTCAGAGCAGGCACCTTGGGACCTCTCGCAGTTCTCCCAATTGCCATCAGCTGCCCCGTCGTATTTTCTTGAAAAATCTCTTCCCTTTAAAAGGTGATTTTAGCTTCCTGTTAAAGGTGAGATCATATGGTATTTGTCTTTCACTGCCTGGCTTATTTCGCTTAGCATGATACTCTCCAATTCCTTCCATGCTGTCGCAAAGGGTAGGAGCTCCTTCTTTCTTTCTGCTGCATAGAATTCCATTGTGTAAATGTACCACAGTTTTTTGATCCATTCATTAACTGATGGGCACCTAGGTTGCTTCCAGCACTTGGCTATTGTAAATTGTGCTGCTATGAACATAGGGGTACTTTAACAGGAAGCTAATCAACAAAACAAACAAACAAGCATAATATAAACAAAGACACTGAATTTGAGAACAGTCTGACAGTGTCCAGAGTGAGAGGGGAGGGAATTTCAGGGGAAAAGGGGAACGGTTTAGAGCAACAAGTATAAAGGACTCATGGACAAAAACTATGGGGGGGTGGAAATGGGAGGAAGGTGGGAAGGGCTGGGGCAGTGGGCTGGGGCGGGGTAAAAGACAGAAAACTGTACAATATCAACAATTAAAAAATACTGAAAAAAAATAAATAATTTTTCAGGAGGAAAAAAAAAAGGTGATTTTAGTTTTGGGAAAAGCCAGAAATCACAGAGCACCAATCTGGGCTGTAGGGGGTCTGAATCACCTGGGTGATTTGATGTTTTGTCTAAAAACTCTGCATGAAACGTGATGCATGAGCAGGTGTGTTGTGATGAAGCTGCCAATTGCCAGTTGCCCATAGCTGTGGTCTTCTGAAACATCTTAATAGTTTCCGCAGAGGAATATTCAAGCTTAACACAAAATTCGACATGGATCCATTGCTCTATTAGTTTAGTCATTTTTTTAAATATATTTTATTGATTATGCTATTACAGTTGTCCCGTTTCTCCCCCATCATTTAGTCATTTTGAATGTGATGGCCACACAGTACATATGCTCACTCAACAGTGCCCCCTTTAACTAGAACAGTGAAGTCATCATTGTTCATACATGCGAATTCCAGTCCACTCTCCTTGGCTGCCAGGTTATATCCATGTCACACAAACAATTCTCATTACATTAACAATGGTTGGATTTTTCCAGAGACCTTGTAAATTAAAATGCCCCCACCAATATTCTTCCTTCAGGTATCCACACGTCTCCAATGGTTTCCATCATCAAACTTTGACAACCATGTTAAGAAACTATGTAAATTGTTCTTTAAAGAGGAAAATTAACCTCAGATTATCTCATCTGAGGAGTGCAAGTTGTGGGTGTTGAACACACAACAGAACAAACAAGCTCCTGCTGCAGTGTGCCTTCTGGGAGCTGTCTGCCCCGAGGGATGAGGAAATGGGTGTTTTAGTTTGCCCTGAGTAGAATGGTTTGTGAGGTGTGCTTGTAGTAAATGGTCCAATTAGACAATTAAGTAACATGGTTAAGGTACTCTTTGTCTCAGAAGCCTGGCTTGTCTTTCTAAAGTATTTCATTTAAAAATAGAAAAAAAGGAGAAATATTTCTATGTTAGTTCTCATTTATTGTATAACTCACAATGGGTTGTTCAATATGTGTTACAGGAGTTATTAGAACTGCCTTACATAACATGGACAGAGAAGCCCGAGAACACTACTCGGTGGTCATTCAAGCCAAAGACATGGCTGGACAAGTTGGAGGGCTTTCAGGGTCGACAACAGTCAACATCACCCTGACCGATGTCAACGACAATCCCCCACGGTTTCCTCTGAGTATGTACCTGTTTCTCCTCATTTGAATTTATTACTAGTCATTTGTGTAAAGCAAAATGAACTACTTGAATACATAATGTCATGTTGTTATCATACAGTCGTCTTACATGGAATATTTTGTATTTGTGCTGTATGGTCTCCCTTCCATAATATAAATGAGATTAAGAAATCATTCTACTGATTGTCTCCTGAACCTGGTACGTAATTGGCACAGCTTATAGGTATGTGTTTCACTAGGTTTCACAGGTAAATATTTAAAAAGGTGTAATTGTACTGAGTAATGATACCCTGCATTTACTAAAGTATTTATGGATCACTAAGTTATTCACAGAGATATTCAAAATAAATATTGATATGGGCATTCTCATGAAAAATGATGGCATGTGTACCTTTTTGACTGAAATTTAAAAAGAAATCCTTTATATTAGGAATCAATGCTTTTCACACATATACACACACCATCCAATAGCAAAATACCACTAATATAATAAGGTAGAGTCTCGGAGTAGAATATGGGCCTTGTGAATGGAGAGCAAAAACTAGCTCAGAAGGAAGAGATATTTATGACATCTTTGGAATGAGGAAGGAATAATTATATTTGAGTATTTTTAATGTGGCAGAACTGTAGATGACATTTTATAGAACAATCTTTAATTATGAGGCCTATAGGGGATCTGTCCCTTATGTTCTTCTTACACTTGATGTTTAAAAACTAACAGGCAACGTAGTATGTCAGTAATGGCTCTTCACAAGTGAGTGCTACGTGCCTTCCCCAGCTTTATCTTTTAATACTGTCTCAATAATGCCCAGGCCCAGCTACAGGGAGCACTGCTGTTCCTAACACACGGTCATACTTGGCGTAGCCTTAATTCAACCAGAATTCTCCATACTTACAGTTCTCTGTTTAAGAACCCTGAAATTAGTTTTTTTGAACTTTGTTGCAGAATGAGCAAAGTTAATTAATCTTGATTTCCTGTGGCATAGCGCTTCCCATGGACTTTCATTTTACATTTATCATCATAGGTTCATATCTCCATAACCCCCATGCATGCCTCTAAGTAAGAATGATGCTTGAATTATCTTTGTAAACTTAAGCATTCAAATCAGTGCCCAGCCCTTGAAAAATGAGTACTAATAAGTAAGTGAATGAGTTGAATTTAAATACTCTGTCAAATGACCTTTGCTAAAAGACAAGCAAGTCAAGTTCACAGTTAGGCAAAATCACTTTAAAATATTGGTTCTGGGGATAAAGTTATGTCACCCAGTTCACTGGCATTTGCCCAGTGAAGAAAGTGCATCTGAGAGAAAATTATAAATCATAGTTAGGTTCATATTACATTAAACCATACCATATGATTAAATTTTAAGTCATTTAATAAAGTACACTGTATTGTTGTGTTGTTATAATTTAGTCCATGCGATATACATATACACACATATCACTTTTACAGAAGTGCTATTACTAAATAGGATGAGAAAACTCAAGTTCAAAGATTTTTAAAATGATAATGAGTAATAATGCCAAACTAAACTGAATACAAAGTTGATTATCATTTACAATACTAACTTGTCTACTTTATTTTCAAGTACATAATACCACCACTGTTTTTAAGATGTATATTAATAACATATCTTAATCAAGTAAAAAACCCAGTTCTACACAAAAAGGGCTCAGTGAATGTTTGGCCGTGCTACAAACAGCATCTTGCTTTCTCTCTCTCTCTCCCTCCTTCTCTCTATAAACTAATTTTAAAATTTACAAGTCCATTAAAATTAATTTTAGAATTCAACAGAAAATTATAGTAGTGATGAGTATAGTAACAGTGTTATTGTTGAAGCATCCATTCATGGTGAAGCAATCATTTTATCTGACAAGGAAATCATAAATGTGTACTCTCTGAATGGACTCATTTTATCTAATGGATCCACCTTTCTTTAGTCAGTAACAGTCTGTGCAGAGTGACTGACAGATGTCATTCCTGCCACAGTACAAGATGCAGTTAGTTTTGAAACACAGTCAGCACACACTCTGACTTGTTTAAAACATATTTTATTTTGACCCTGGCTGATGTGGCTCAGTGTATTGAAAGCCGGCCGGAGAACCAAAGGACTCTGGTTCGATTCCTAGTCAGGGCACATGCCTGGGTTATGGGCCAGGTCCCCAGTTGGGGGAGTGTGAGAGGCAATCACACATAGATATTTCACTCTCTCTCTTTCTCCCTCCTTTTCCATCTCTAAAAATAAATAAACAAAAATTTTTTAAAAAGAAATCTTAAAAGATATTTTATTTTACACTTATATTGTAATAACATATCGCTGCTTTCAAATAATTTAGTGTCAGCATGACAAAAGCAGCTTGCAGTAGAGTATTTTTTATTTACCCACATGCATTATAGCTCATCAAATGGCTACTTCTACAATGGGAAATATTGTAAACTGCTGGGAGAAAAAAATGATGTAGTATGAGGACTGGTATTCATGAAGTACCATGAAAAGCACAAATTCAAATACCATCCAACTTATATAAAGATATGATCCAGTGAGCAAATGGATCCTGCAATCTAATTGTTTCTCTTAAGTTGCAAATTTTTACATTTCTCCTGACTGGCTTCTCTGTTTACTGGTCTGAGCAAACCATCTTTCTTACACCATTACTATGATTGGTTCTAATATAAATATCTAGTGCAAAAAGTGCAAAAATATTACCTCATAGTGTTTTTATTTATTTTTCTTTCTTCTGCTGATCTATCATGGCCTGAGAAAGTGAGTCAAGTAAGCTTGCTATCTCTTGTATCTTAATTTAAAGCTAGCACAGTATTTTCATTTAACGTAGATAAGTTTTGAGTAAGTAGTTGATAGCTAGAGTAGACTAGATTGAAAATATTTCAGTGTGAAAACTCTCTCTTTAATAATGGTTCTTTTCTTAAATTTCAATTTGTCTGACATTAATATAGCTTACCAGTCCTTTTTATCAGTTACTATGTGGATGGTGTAATGTTTTACATCTTTTTACTTTCAAACTATATATTTTCTTAATTCTTAAAAGTTTCTTTAAACCACTTAGATTTTACTGTTTTATTTTTTTTTAATCTGCTGTTATAGTTTTTTAAGAAGGGATTTTAAATGTGGAGCAATATTTTATAAAAAGCTGATTGGTATCAGTGAGGAGGATGACCTGGAATAAAAGGCTCACCAGTTCAATTCCCAGTCAGGACACATGCCTAGGCTGTGGGCCAGGTCCCCATTAGGGAATACAGTGGAATTCTATGCAGTAGAAAGAAAGAAGGAATTCCTATCTTTTGCAACAGTGTGGATGGAATTGGAGAGCATTATGTTAAGTGAAACAAGACATTTGATGAAAGACAAATACTATTTGATTTCACCTAGAAGAGGAATCTAATGAACAAAATAAAGAGCAAAATAGAACCAGAGGCATGGAAACATGGAACAGAATGACGAAGACTGAGTCATGCATTTTTCTAATTTTAAAATTGAGTATTTAAAAAATTTGAGGTTGTCTATTTAGAAACTTACCAGTCATAACATGTCAGTCATTTTAGAATTTGTTTTAAATTTATTTGTCTGTAGGCTAGGTCAAAAATTATAGATTGATTTTTCCCCTGTACTTACTCTATTTTGTATAGATGTTTATGATTATGGTTAAAGGCAAAAATTTCTTAGAAATACTTTGTTGCTAGTTTCTATAAATCAGCTTTTAATTCTTCAAATAATGCTGAAAATAGGAAGAATTTTTATTAAAATTTATAAGTTTACTATCTTTTAGCTTCTTTATGAGTCATGATATGATTAAAAGTGAGAGTTATTCAAAAGTGGCCCACAGTATCTTCACTTTGAGGAAAAAACTTTTCATCAGACAGCCAGCTTTGCTACAGCTGACACATTGTAAAACAGTGTGCTGTGTTAAGGAGTTTTAAAGATATGGTTTCAGAGTATGGTGAAGATTCTCCTATTGGACAATTGTCTTTTTAATGTGTGGCACTAAATGGCTATAGTATTAGTCATTTACTTTATTTATGTATTAAAAACATTGCAGGCAGAGCATAATACAATTCTTAATAATTAATATTCCACACAAGTTTCTTAGATGCAGGAAAATTCCCAATTCTTTCTGTGCCTTTTTCATAATTTGAAAATTTCATTTCCGATGGAGACTATTGGCCTAAAATAGTTTAAAAGAGAGATTTAGAAACTCTATGGTTAATCCTGTCAATGTCAGGCAACCTAGATAATTCAGATATTACAGTTTGTAATTATTTATATGCCAATCGGTTTTCTCCCAGAATCATCCATAAATAAATGTATGTCTTATACACAGCTACTTACTTCACCATGTAAATACTATATGTGTAATAAAAATATTAGCCTCAATAATGTAATGATCTGATTGATTACAGGTTTGGAAATCTGTTGCCTGGGTTTATCTTAGGAATGACTTATTTGCTCACCTGGCAAAGTTACTGAAGCAAGGAATGGGTCTTTTAAAAAGCAATTAGAATCAATACTATCCTGGGGGAAAAAGTATGTTAAAAGGGATAAGCTTCACTGAGCCAAATGCCTTTTTATTATTCCTACAAAATCTTCTTTTTTAAAATGTACTTCAGCTAATCATTAGCATTTTATAATGCATTCTAAGAAATTGTGTGGAAATGATAGTATCTAGCAATTAAAGTTATAGCACAGTCAGAAACAAAAATAAGAAATGATATTTGTAGCTTTGTACTATGTATATTGACATAGTATCAAAACAAAATAAGGCAATACTAGCTCTATTTGAAGATACCATTAAACTTCCTAATGAGGTATACAATAACAGAATTATTCATTTATGAAGTCTGTCTGGAAGATGGCCAGCCATTGTTAATATAATGAGAATAATCTGTGTGGCTTCAATGTAATCTGGCAGCCAATAAGAGTAGACTGGGATATGCACGCATGAACCACAAGGACTTCACTGTAACTGTACTAGGCAGTGGGGGCAGCAGATGTGATCAAGTGAGCACGTGAACTACGTGCCTGTCACATTCAAAATGACTAAGTAGAGCAATGAATCTGCATCATATTTTGCGTTAAGCCTGAACATTCCTCCACTGAAACTATTTGGATGATTCAGAAGGCCACAGCTATGGGCAACCACTAATTGACAGCTTTATCATGCAGAGTTTTTTTGTGAGACATCAAATCACCCAGGTGACTCAGCCCCCCTACAACCCAGATTTGGTGCCCTGTGACTTCTGGCTTTTCTCAAAACTAAAATCACCTTTGAAAAAGAAGAGATTTCAGACCATATATTCAGGAAAATATAGCTGGGCAGCTGGTGGCAATTGGGAGAACTGTGTGAGGTCCCAAGGTGCCTGCTTTGAAGGGGACCTGAGGCATCATTGTCCTATTTACAATGTTTCTTGTTTCTTCTTCAATAAATGCCTCTATTTTTCATATTACATGGCTGGATACCTTCTGGACAGACCTCATATATTCAAATGAAGAGGAAAAACCTTAACTAATATTCTACAAGGAATTTGATGTCTAAAATTCAGCAATGCCCATTCCACTGACTCCTGTTTCACCTTCTCCATCAGCAAACCAGAGCACAGTTAACATATTAGAGACAATTGTATGTTGTTGTAATAATATTATCTTCCTCACTTTTCTGGGTTTCTCCCTGTTATAACATTGTTCCTGCATTTATGGTATCCCAATTGTTGCCCTTCTCAAGAAAGATTCAAATAGCAGTTGTTCACATCTTGACCTAACTTTCACTGTGATAAAACCTACATAACATGCAATTTACCACCTTAATCATAATGGCAGTTCAGTGGTGTCTACACATTTACATCGCTGTACAATCCTCAGTACCATCCATCTGCAGAACTCTCTTCATCTGCAAAACTGAAACGTATCCTTTGAATGCGAACTCTGCATGTTCCCCTCTGCTCGGTACATGGTAACTACTATTCAACTTTCTGTCACTGAATTTGACTTTTCTAGTTACATCATGTAAGGTAGAATTATACAATTTTTGCCCTTTTTAAATTTCATTTGCCATACTATTTCAAGCTTCCATTATACTATACTATATATCGCCATTTCATTTTTAAAGCTTATTACTATTCTATTGTGTATTAATTTACATTTTGTTTAGCCATTCACTATTGGAGGATATTTGGTATGATTCCATTTTAGTCATAATGGTACTATGAAATTGCTGTGCAGATATATATTCAAGTCACTGTCTTCAGTTTTTTGCATGTATAGCCAGAAGTAGGATTACTGGATAAAATGATAATTTTATGTTTATTTTTGAGGAATCACTATACTGTTTTCCATAGAAAATTCACTATTTTACATTTGCAACAGCAAACCCAAGTGTTTCAATTTTCCACTGCTTGTTAATACTTTTTATTTTCTTTTAATTTATCTTTTAAAAGAACAATTCTGATTTCTTCATAAGTCAGTCTTTATAGCTTGTGTGTTTCTAAAACATTGTCAGTTTCCTGTGAATTATCTATCCTGTCAGTGTATAATTTTTTATAGTATTCTCTTATAAATATTTTCTTTCTACAAAATCTATGGTTATAGCTCCACTTTGTCTCTGATTTTAGTAAAAGAATCTTCTCTCATTTTATTAATAGTCATTCTGGTTAAAGTCTTATCGTCTTGGCTGGTTTTTTCATGGAATTGGGCACTGAGCGACACTTCCTGCAGACCAAGAACTCTGTGTCCTGGGGGAGGGTGGGACCAGAGCACATGACACCACAGTCCTGCTTGCTTACTATGGACCTTCGACTTCTTCCAGAGCTCCTGTAAACTAATACTTTTTCAACCAGTTTCCAGTGGTTTTAATGTTTCCATGGGAAACGAGGGCTTGGAGCTTCCTAACTTGCCATTTTTCTGATGTCAGTTATATCATTAATTTTTAAGGCATTTAATTCACAATTGTTCCAATGTATTTAACTTTTTCAGATAAGAGAAAATTCTACCTGAAATATAATTTAAGGCATCAGAATGCTATAGGGTGTGTAGTAAACATTTGGTATGACAGACCCCTCATTCAGGAAAAAACTATCTTCACACGTTATCTAAATTTTCCACAAAAATATTCAATGATTGCCAAGAGTGAACCAGCCTGCGTGACCATTCATTAAAAAGAAAAATAAAATAAATTTAAATATGTAAATGATCAGTATTTTTGCTTTGACAAATATTAGGTATCTAATATGATATAGGAACTTAAATTTAGAGGAGTGAGCAGAAACCAGTTATAGTGGACCTGGGTATTGATTTTCGTAATGCATAAAACAACCGTCTTAGTAAGTATGAGTTAATTTAAGGGACTATAAGATGGCATCAGCTACCAAGTCCCAAAAACTCGTTCTTTCTATCAAAACCATTTCTTCGGTTAAAGAGCTTCCACTGGGCCCTGGCTGGTGTAGCTCAGTGGATGGAGCTCCGGCTGTGAACCAAAGGGTTGCCAGTTTGATTCCCAGTCAGGGCACATGCCTGGGTTGCAGGCCAGATCCCCAGTGGGGCCATGGGAGAGGCAACCACACATTGATGTTTCTCTCCCTCTCTTTCTCCCTCCCTTCCCCTCTCTCTAAATAAATAAATAAAATCTTAAAAAGAAAAGAGCTTCCACTGGTACATATTAGCACATATGCTCCAGTGCTGCCTGTCCCCCAACCCTGAAAATGTAGAGAACGTTCCTCTCTACTGGAGCTTTGCTGTAGAACCCCACGAAGCCCAAAGCGTCATACAGTGGAGTAATAAGAATTCAGGGATCGTGTGTACTTGGTGCTTACATGATTGTGAGTTTTCTTCCAATAGACTTTATAGTTCCTCATGGCCATGGTGACATGAGTGTCCCTACACGTCATGTCTGATGCTGTGGTTTAAAGTTATTCAGTGTCACAAATCACATCAGTGAATTTTACGTATGAGAGGCAGACAGACATTTGTGACTGGAAAGTGGACTGTGAAAGAGTCGAATGATTTATGCATGATTGACTGTGTGTGTCTGACTTCACTGTGTGAGACAATGAAATAAAATGAAAATAGAGAAAAATCTGTATCCAATAAACAAGTTAATACATTACATATATAGGAGTGGTTGGAAAAGAAAACTGGAATGTTACCTTTTCATTAAAAACAAGAACAACAAAAAATTAACATCCTGAAAAAAATCTTTATGACTAAAAAATAAATTCAGAATTCAGACTAAGGTATTGCTTTATATTTTATTAAGAAAACACTACCTAGATGGTATACCCTTGATGGTATTTATTATAAACATCAGTATAAATCCTAAACTCATGGATGCAAGGAAAAGAGCCTACTTAACAGCAGTAAATCAAATGGCTAATTGTAGTTTTTTTCTTCTAATGAAATATACCTCTAACTCATAATCTTTAGTGATGTAAATATGAGCCCTTTGATTGGTTTGGGAGGATTCTTTGCATCACATAAATTTACGTCAAATCATTACCTATTTCAGCCTTCAATAAAACAACAATTTATTTTACCATGAAGGATTTTCCCCCCAGTAATTCTTCACTGCTGCACAATTTAGGTATAATATCTTTGCATTATTGATAACTATTAACACAATAACTGTTTTCTCTAGTAAATGCTCTAAGAAAAGGGATGGAGCTAAGAAAACTCTCCCCTTAATTTGAGTAGGGAGAATTAATAATTAAATCTTGTGCCATCAAAAAAAAAGAAGAAGAAGAAGAAGAAGAAGAAGAAGAAGAAGAAGAAGAAGAAGAAGAAGAAGAAAAAGAAGAAGAGTTAAGTGCTTACAAACCCAATTATAAAATTTATTTCTAAAAATTAAACATATGGTATCTTTGTTCCCTATGTTCTTATTTCTTTCTTTCTCTCCCTGTTTCAAGCAATTACATAAGTGGAAATATTATTTAACACACAGATATGTGTTTGTATAGATAATATGTGTGGTTACATATGTTTATGTGTGTGTGAAATTGCAGTCTGGGTGGTATTTTTTAATCCACTTTAATACTCTTGAAAATGTGGTAACAGTACATAACCTTCTTGTGAACTCAAACAGAGTACCTTAGGGAATGCTTTTGGCAACAGTAGAAATGCTGACTGGACTGCACCATAAAATTATTTAGATGGATTATCCCTGACAACCACAATACTGTTTTGTGTGTCTATGAGTTTTTGTTTGCTTTTTTTTTGTTGTTTGTTTGGTTGATTGTTCATTGGTTGCTTTCAATTTTATATCCCACACATCTGAGTGAAATCAAATGCTTCTTAACTTCTGTCAACTTACTCTGTTTAACAAATTATTCTCAACATCTATCAATGTTGTTGCAAATGGCAGTATTAAACTTTTCTTTATGGCTGAGTAGTATCCATATATGCGCGCGCACACACACACACACACACACACACACCACAATTTCGTTATCCAATCATCTATCAAAGGACACTCAGGTTGTTTCCATGCCTTGACCAACTTGAATAAAACTGAACTGCACATTGAATGCATATAATTTTGTGAATAAACGTTTTCAAGTTTTGTGTAGATACCCAAAAAGGGGGTTGCTGGGGTGTATGTTATCTCTATTCTTAATTTTTAATTTTAATAATCCACTTGTTACTTTATTATAAAATGACTTTAAAATTTTTCAGAAGCTGATTGGAAATGCATGTATAAGATGCAATAAATATTTTTATATTTATTATATTTTTTGTCATGGCTTATACATTAAGCCATGTATACACCAAATTAAGATTATTGATCAAAATAAAAATCACATTCATGGGTCAGGGTTTTTGTTTTTTCTGTTTTCACTTTGAATTTCACATGTTATTTGGAGAAAGAAAGATTAGGGATTGCACAAATACTTGAGTAGGTATTATGTTCATTTTTGCTCAACTTAAGAATGAAAATTCCATCTATCTTTCTGTTGTTTACAGGTAAAGAGTTGATAAATATTTTAATACAGATATCTACAAATTCTTTACATGTAGGCTATTTTGCATATGTTATAGTTCATGTAAATCAAGTATTTCATTACTAAGTGGTGTACTATTGGGTTGGCCAAAAAATTCTTTTTTTTTTTTCTGTAAGATGGATCTAGTAACCCTTAGTTGTCTTTAACTTCATTTGAAACAATTTTGTTAGATTATATATTGACAGGTGTCATGTCAGTGTATATTAAAAAAAACATCAAAATTGGTGATTTTTGTGTAGCCATTTTAATACTAAAGATGGAAGAAAATGGATATATTCAGCATATTGAGCTTTATTATTTCAAGAAAGATAAAAATATAACTGAAACACAAATGTTTGCAAGTATATTGGGAAGGTTCTGTGACTGATTAAATGTGTCAAAAGTGGTTTGTGAAGTTTTGTGCTGGAGATTTCTTACTGGACAATGCTCTATGGTTAAGTAGGCCAGTTGAAGTTGACAGCAATCAAATTGAGACATTAATTGAGAGCAATGAACATTGTACCACATGGGAGATGACATACTCAAAATATCCAAATCAATAAAGTTATTAGTGAAAATAAAAAACATGTCTTTCATTTTATGGAAAAAAGCATAGGAACTTTTGAGCCAACTCAATAATATTTAAAATTTGAAAACAACTTTATTTTATGCATTACATAATTTAATGTTTATTTAAATATATTTTTTAAATAATTTAATGCATTTTTCTTGTAAAATATAACCACTATCATCAAAATGTTTAATGTAAAATATTTTGCAGAGCACTATCAGCTGTTTGTTCCTGAGTCAGCTCAAGTTGGTTCAGCTGTTGGGAAAATCAAGGCAAATGATGCAGACACTGGTTCAAATGCTGACATGACATATTCCATCATTAATGGTGATGGTATTGGGATATTCGCCATCTCTACTGACAAAGAGACCAGAGAAGGGATCCTGTTCTTGAAGAAGGTAAAATGAAAATAATGTAACTGATTTAGGTAACTCATTTCTCCATGAATGAAAATTTGGCAGAGGTACGAATAATCCATATGATCAGGTTGTTAGATAACAAAAATATTTCCTCTTTAAAAGGTAATTACTTTCAATTATGCAACATGTGACTGAGTTTGGATACTCTCTTATAAAGTATATTTTGTATTTTGAAAAGATATTATTTAGAATACACTGTGAATAGGCCCCTCATCTTTGTTCCCAGACAACAGGTTTATCATCAATCTCAGTTCTATCAATATCACTACACTATATTGTAGTAATCTGGTAACATCAAGAGACTTTTTGACCTAATTAAAAAATCTTCACCATACTTTTTTGATCCATTCATTTACTGATGGGCACTTAGGTTGCTTCCAGCACTTGGCTGTTGTAAATTGTGCTGCTATGAACATTGGGGTGCATAGGTTCTTTTGGATTGGCGTTCTGCTAAGCAAAATAAACCAGGTGGTAAAAGACAAATACCATATGATCTCACCTTTAACAGGAATCTAATCAACAAAACAAACAAACAAGCAAAATATAACAAAAGACACTGAAATTGAGAACAGGCTGACAGTTACCAGAGGGGAGAGGAAAGGGAATTTAAGGGGGAAAGTAGAAGGGTTTGCAGGAACAAATATAAAGGACACATGGACAAAAACTGGGGCGGGGGATGGAATTGGGAGAGAAGTGGGGAGGGCTAGGGGTTGGGCTGGGATGGGGGTAAAAGGCTGAAAACTGTACTTGAACAATAATAAAAATAAAAAAATAATTGTAAATAAAAAAATCTTCATCATGTTAGGTAATGCTCTTTAAGATACAGGTTTTTACTTGATGCTCTTAGATCCATCAAGCAAGCTTTGGTGAAACCATGACCGTTATCCCCCATTCTTTTTTGTTTTTGTTTTTTAATTGTTGATCAATCAGTTGTCCTCATTTTCCCTCCATTACTCCCCCCTGCCCTACCCACCCCCACCTCCCACATTCAATCCTCCTCCCTCAGCTGTAGTCCTTTATGCGTGTTCCTTAACAACCCTTTCCCTTAAGAATTTGCCATTGGGCTGAATCTATTGTTTTTGCTTTTAAGAGTACATAATTGGCATGTGCTTACAAAAGTGAAGTGGAACTCAGAAAATTGCCAACAAACAATTTAAATGTGACTCCTAGTGCAGTGTATCTCAGTCTTTAAATGTTTAATGATTTTATCTTTAAAATCTACTACTATTCAGATCCCTAGGCACTAACTGTCACATATTTTTGATTCAGAAAGGATGAAGTGAGTGGGGCCAAGGGATTGGCCTTTTCAGCAAGTATTCCAAATTATTCTACTGTAGAATATGTTCAGAACACAGGCTGAGACATTTTACCTTCATGTGCTGTTTTAAATATTAAGGCGAATCTACCCATTTTGTGTATACCTTTCTATCTGCACTGTATAAAATCTTATTAATTCTTTTAGTAATCATAATTTTGTATTAATTTAAAATTCAAGATTGAGTTGTTTTCTGGATGCTACACAAAGTAGAACACAAAAATTTGTAAATACAGAATAGTAGACACCATTCGTCTGCATAATAAAACATGTATATCTTCACTTAAGATATATTCTCATCTTCATCTTTTTTTCCTGAGATTGATCCTGGGTTAAAAATATGATAAAAGTATCAGTTTTATATCTTTGTTTGGCAACTATAGGGATTCTGAGTGCCTCTTGTGTGCCTCTTGCTGCACTCCACACAAACTATGAAAGGGAGAGCAGAGTCAGACTGTGTGGGTGACTGAACAGAGCTTTCGATCTCTGAAGGCAGACAGAGATTGATCAAACATCACATCGGTTCCTAGATCAATAATAAAACATTTTCTATGAAGGAGTATTATACAAAGGCATTGGGGAAAATATAGAATATTTGACCCTGTGTGATGGTCCACAATGGTTGAACAGGGAGTACAAAGAAACTTACAAGTTATTGGTGAAAAGCCTCAGGAAAGACACTCCAGAAAGACAAAAGAAAAAGTACCAAGAGTCTGAGGAGGGTAGAACATAGCTCCTTAAGAAACCAAATAACATTGGTGGTTCTGGAGCAGGAAGAGGGTGTGATTAAGTCAGTCGGTACAAGGACATACAAAGCCTTGTTGAATTTTACCCAATGGAGAACCACTGAAGGTTTGTAAGCTGGTCACATTTCATGTCAGTATTTCTTACTAAATGTTGATGTAAGCTTCACAAGGACAAGAGTTTTTAACTCTCCTCGACATCTAGCATGTTTTCTGACACAGCGCATTCAGTGAGTGTTAGATAACTGACAGATGGAAATATGGGTAAAAAGATGAGGAAGGTATTGCCTGATTTTCATTCCTTGAATGGTCTTCGCTCAGGAAAATTCAGGTAAATAGACCAGTTCTTTCTGAAATATAAACTCTGAATCCTAAAAAACATCAACATAACACCAATATTTATAAAACAAGTAGAATACAGAAGAGAAATACAGTCTTGGAAGAAAAAATTAAAACTAGAAGAGAATATTGGCTTTGAAAATTCCTAAGGAGACAGTATAGGTAGAATATAGTGATGGATAAAATGTGAACATTCCAGAACTTTAAATCAATTTAAGATTATAAATACTAATTTTATGTGTTAAAAGGGAGGATAGGGTGGTTGTCACTAGATGTTCTCAGCCCATCATCATCATCATCATCATCATCATTTTCAACATAATAGTAACAGCAACTAGTATTTGTTGAGTGTTTTCTCAGTGTCAGGAAAGGTTTGAGGTACTTCTCATGTCTTGATTAGCTGGGACAGGAGACCTGTTAACATTTCTTTAAAATTCACTTGGCCATTAAATATAAGAGTGTTATTAGCTTCACTAATAAAAAATAAAACCAAATCCCATCTAAAGAAGTGAAGTCAAGGCTACAGAAACTGAATCATGGGGAGATAAAAAATTGGAGCCAACTAGACATTCATCAACAGAAAACTGATTTTGAGAGTCTGCCTTCAGAGTCAGGACAATTACTTATTTTACATACTTGGTTGGAGAAAACATATATTTTTCTTTGCTACAATAGAGAAAAGAATACATTCAGTGTGCTGGAGAGAAAATGTGCATAAAGGAAATGGAGGAAAAAAAAGAAAAATCACACCATCCTCTTTGGGAAACTTGATAGTGTAGTGGTGGAGAAAAGTTATGAAGTAAATTAATGAGAACATGATGAAATGAACATTTTCATTGTAAATTAGGGAACTTGAAAGAGTTTTTCTATGCAGATAGGTAAAGGGTCAATAGAAACGAAAATCTGAGGATACAAAAGAGAGGATAACTGATTTTAAGAACTGAACTTAGAGGTCGTCCTGCTTAGAATCTTGATCATAGGTGGAAAGAAACAGCCCATGGTGGTATGCCTTATTCCATGAGAAATCAGACAGGAGGGCAAAGACAGTGGTTGCAGATAAGCTTCTAATGTGATACACTCAGTGTATGTGTGTATATATGTGTGTGGGTGAGGACTGTCCTTGCTTATGGAGCATCATTGACTTTAAAAAGTGAGGGTGATGGTGAATGGTCTGAATATACACTTGATCTGAAATACAAGTATATTCTGTAGGATTAAGGACAGTGAGGATTTTACTGCCCTGCATGGCTTAAATTAATTTGTTTATTTGTTTTGTAAAAATGAAGGGAAGTTGATATATATGTATGTGCATGCACATATATTTAACATTCTTCACTCTATATTGTGCACACACATGGAATAGGTATTTTGCAAGATAAGATGATTGTTTTACTTGTATAAAGGGTATTGATGATATATTAAAAATACTCTTGACAGTTAACAAATTCCATTTGACTTTTACTTTTTTTCTTGAATTTGTTTCTTAATGCAATCTAGACTTTTGCCAGGATACATTAATATTTGCATTCTCTAGTTTTTTGATCCTTCAGATTAGCATTGCAAATCTGAGTTGTTCCATTACTAGGTTTTGTGTTGTAAATAATAGCAATTTAAAACCTAAACTATTTGACTCAGTAGGTTTTAACCTGATTCAGAGGGCAGGATATGGATAAAAGTCCATTAAAACCTGTTCCTTATTTAATCTTTAAAGCAGCTCACGTTAGCCTGAAAGTCAGAGCAGCTAATCTTTCCAAAGATCAAAACCAGCAGTGCTCTATAAATCAGCTTACAAGAGTGGCTGCAGGTTCCTGCCCATATCATTCCCTCATCAGAAAATTGCCAAGTTAAATTCACCAGTCCATGGTATGGTACCTTGTAAATACACTTTGATAGCTTTCATTCATTGTTAAATGGAGCCTGACAAGGTGGAAAGGGGAAAAAGTGATAAGAATGAGTGCAAGTCGAAACACTCTTTCCTCTAATGCGAAGATCTACCTGCGGATGTGCTTCTTAGCAGCCCATTTCAATATCCCTTCTTGGGCTCTTTGCATCACTTTGCACTCTTTATAAAGTTGTTCTACATTTTTCTTCCAAGTTCAAAGCTCCAACCCTATTTGCTCTTAATGACTTTCAGTAATATTCTTTTTTGCAACACTTTTCTTTTTTTATGCCTATTTAATACCTTATACCATGCCTGTTGATTTAAACCAAAAATCTTAAATTTATCTGCAAATCAATGAAGGGTGATTGAAATCATGCTCTTAATGGCAGATGAAATATAAAATTTGGTCCTGCAATTTAAGAAATATATGGCATTGTCTCAAGTCTTGTAATCTTCAGTTTTCTTACTTAAGCAGTGTACAAGGTGCCTTATTAAAAATAGGTAAGGTGAAAAGAGGTTTTAAGTTGGGCCTGGCTAATAATGACAATAATACCAATAATACCTCCATATTTTTTTTTCTACTTGTTTTCCCTTCTCTCTGTATCTGCATCAAATTTTAAATAGTTTCCAGACCACCCCAAGTGGTTGCTTAGCTGCCTTCCTTTGTTTTATATTGCCCACTTCACCTACAAGAACATAAAGAATGAAATATCTTGTGGGATTATATTCTGTCACAAGCATATGCTGTCATTCATGTTTCTTGGTAATGTACTTCCTCTTTCTTCTTTTATAAAAAAGACTTTTTTCCAAACTTCACGTTTAATATATTTGTAGTGCAATATTTTCAGGTATGTTTCAATCATAAATCTTTCTTCGATTGTCTTTTCTGTTATTCACTAATTTCTTACTTCATAAAACAGAACAATTACATCTCTCTCTCTCTCAAATTTTCTAGGGCTGATGAATAGGGAGACCTTATTCTAGTTAATTTATTATGAATGCACTAGTGATTCCCATGAATATTCAAGGTCTGTCTGGAAAACATCCAGCCATTTTTAATATAAGAACAGTTGTTTGCATGACCTCAGTGTAACCTGGCAGACAAGGAGAGTGGACTGGAATGTGCATATATGAACAATGATGACTTCACTGTACTAGTCAACGGGGGAGGTAGATAATATTGAGTGAGTGTGTCTACTGTGTGTGGCCTTTGCATTCAAAATAACTAAGTGAGTAGAGCAAAAAATCTGCATCAAATTTTGTGTTAAGCTTGAGCATTCCTGCGCAAAAACTATTTGGATGATTCAGAAAGCTGCAGCTGTGGGCAACTGGTGATTGGCAGCTTCATCATGACAATGCCCCACTCATACATCACATCTCATGTAGAGTTTTTTGGCAAAACATCAAATCACCCAGGTGACTCAGCCCCGCAACAGCACAGATTTGGTGCCCTGTGATTTCTATTTTTTTCCTCAAACTAAAATCACCTTTGAAAGAGAAGAGATTTCAGACTATCGATGAGATTCAGGAAAATTTGATGGGGCAGCTGATGGAGATTGGGAAAACTGTGAGGTCCCAAGGTGCCTACTTTGAAGGGGATTGAGGCATCATTAGTCTATATACAATGTTTCTTGTATCTTATATCTTCTTCAATAAATGTCTCTATTTTTCATAGTACATGGCTGGATACATTTTGGACATGTATGTGTGTTTGTTATAATCATATCCCTGTTTATAATAGTGCTTAATCATTTTTATTACAAGGTACTTATATATGTTTATTTCCATACTGTATATTATATAATTTTATTATGCATTATACTATTTCATTTATGAAATGATCCATTGAGATGGATCATAAGAGTAAACATAATGTTATAAAAGTTATCTTTAAAGTTTAAGTTAATACTAAGAAAAAAACAATGTGGAATATATTTCACTGTAAAAATCCTAGGTCTATTCCTAATAACCACCTTTTTGTTTTTTTTAGTAAGTTTTGTTCATTTGATTTTCTGTGTCATTACTTTGCCAGACATTGAATGACAGACTGAGAATCAAAATGTTCTTTGCCACAAGATTGGAAAGCTTTGGGCCATGAACTATAAAGAACAACAGACAGGGCATCTCAACCCATTGTAAATACACATACAGGCAAATGCATGAGCTCACTTTGCACCTAAGAAAAAATAAGTTTCTAATTCTAATGAACCATTTACAAAAGCTGAATACTCATTAGGGATTTTATTATCAAAAACCTCAGCAAATGTGAAATTTTTATAAGGTTTTAATATTTAGAAAGTAATTCTCCTGCTCAGCCAGACTCCAAAGAGAGAAGAATCCAAACTTCAATTCAATGAAATCTTTGACTGTGTTTGTAATAACTTTTGACAGACAATTGCTCTTGGACAACTTCTGCTGTTACTGTTCATCTGCAGGCATGGCTATGAGCCTGGAATTGTAGATCAGTTGAAACTACCCTGAAGTCAGTCAAAGTCTATATATACGCACATTATAATTTAGTGCACTAATTGGATGAAAATGATTGGTCAAAATATCCTGATGGGTTAAACTATTCATGTTCATGTGTCATCAGTAAGTGTTCATATGTGTGGATATATATCAACACACACACATATATAATACACACGGATATGCTTGTATTTAATTATATGTATAAATAATATGTAGTATTAAATACACTATATATGTATGTATACGTAATTTGAAATAAAATATTTTTATTTATTTTCCCAGTCTTCAAATGACAATAAACAAAAACATGTAATATTCATTTGTGTTGATAAACTTGGAATTATACATGTTGAATAAACATTACAGGCTCCCGTATAGAGAGATTTATAACAAGAAAGTTCACATTGTTCCAGTCTCCACAGAACTCCCATAATTCAGGAAAAGTCTCTGACAAGGACTGTATACACAGCATCAAAATGGCAGTCAAGCTGAAGAAATACTCAAATTCATGCCATTTATCTTATGGTTTGGCAAAATACTACCATTCACGTTACACATTCTTTCCAGGAAACAAAATTAATAATGTTAGTCACTATCCTACTATCCTAGGATTTGGCCAGTGTTTGCATGGATGAAGTGATGTTTTTGATGTGTTAAAATATCAATATCGAGTCCATTACTGATCTCCTATTTCTGCATTTGAAAACCTGGATGATGATGCAATAAATTGAATGAAGATAAGTCAAAAAAGTATTTTCTCTTAAAATTTAGGAAAACAGAATTTTAGTACCTTCCTGAACTCCAAAAAAGAATGGAGTCATAGAACAACTTGATTTAATGTTATTTTTCGTACCCTTTTATTTATAATGGTTATATAGCTCTAGAGGAGAAATATACTAGTGTGATTGAATGAATATTATCAGTGATTAATGAGTAACAATTAAAAGTCTCAAATATGTAGAGCTGGCTGGAAAATGATTGATGGCAAAGAAGATAACTACAGTAATATTAAATGTGTTAATATCAAAGAGGGAAAGATATTATTTTATAAGTTAGAGTAATGATATGTAAAAGTAATTACTAAGAGCAATATGATGAAATTAAGAAACTAAAATTTAAGATAGAAATTGGAGGTAACTCACTGACGGTGAATTACATTAGGATACAGATGAGTAACTAAAACATAGGAAGAGAAGCCCTGTGGGAGACCCTTCTGTGTGGCATGGGCCCAACTCCCACTCAGATGTACAGGACGCAGATAGGTTCTCTCATGGGAAATCAGGTTTGCAATGTGCCTAAGCTATTTTGAGTCTTGCTTTTGTTAAAACTCCCTCACCCTGAATTGAAATAGCAAGTGCTTATTGTAACTTCCCAAAATCCATGCTAAAACTCCCCAGTATGGAGTGTAACTGGCTAACCACTTTACCCTTTTCATTTGCAAATATCCTTCTGTGATGTGATTAGTGGCATCATCTCCTTTGTTGTCTGTAAATGGTAATCACCTATAGGGAACCTGTGCATAGCAAATGAGGACCATCATGTAATGTAACCAGAAATAAAATAAAGACCTGTCATGGCAGAGGCCACAGTTTTTGCTCACCTTGAGAGAAAAGCCATGCTTTCTTTTCCTTTTTCCTCCACCGGACTCAGCAGTCCGTGTGAATGTTTTATTTCACCCAGAATGACACAGGCACTGCTGGCCGCTGTCTGCATCAAAGCCCGACTGACTGGGGAAGTTAAATTCCAGGAGAATAAGTACTTCTAGCATAGTTGATAAAGAATTTTGCATGAAAAGCATTTCAGTTACTAAGCTCTGTGAGTCAGTGAATTAGGGCATTATAAAAATAAGGAATCTGGTAGTAAGAATTACTTAAATTAGAATTAAGGAAGTTATCAGTACATTTTCAATGTTATTGTAAATACTTACAAAGGTGATGCATGAATGTATCTTTTAATAATGAGGACATTATATTCCACTAAGAATATGTTCATCCTTAGTTGAAAATTTGAACGTTACACTACCTTATATATGTGCTAACTAGATTTTAAGCAGTGTAGCATACTACTTAAGGGGACTACTTGTAGACTCCCAGTGCCTGAGTTCAAATCCCAAATATATCACCACCAAGCTGTTGCCTTGTGCAAGTTAGTTACCTTTTCAGAGCCTTGATTTTCTTTCTTGGGAATGAGAAACAATTATACCTCACAGAGGTGTTGTGATGATTAAATGAGTTAATGTATGTTAATTGTTTAAGTCATAGATATGTTGTTAATTATTCACATTTTTAAAATAAGGTGGAATTGTCCATCCTTCAGATGTAAACCATGTAAGAGCACCTTTCTATGCTCTAAACACAGCTAGATTTAAGATGAAGGGAGAGCTTTTAATCACCCACCATATACTAGGAATTATGACAGGTACCTGAGATACAAAGATGAATCAGATAATACTCTTTCTCTTAGGGAAAACTGAGGAGACATGAAACATGGTTATAATACATGATGTTAAGTCCTAATGCTATAGGTTTATTTATCATTAACTAAATGAAAGAGAGTCAAGGAAATCTTTGTGTGGGGGGATATTTTTAAGCAGGCATAGAGCAGTACATAGCAGATACTCAATAAAATGAATGTGAATTAAGGGCTTTACATCCAATGATTGATACATTGTCCTTCAATAACAGAGATTATATGTAAGCAACTTTGAACGTTGAATGTGCGGAAACATTGCCTTAGTCAATACATCATCAAACCAAAATAGCTGTGGGCAGTAAAGGAAAATGATAGCAAAAGAAAAACAGAAACACCTAAAACACAACAGCAACAAGAAGATTAAAATAAAAGAATCACAACATAAATAAAAAGGAAAGTAAGACACGTGATATTAATGCCTACCATGATGGAATCCAAACCAAAATTATACAAAGACTAGAGAAACCTTACAATTCCCAATGAGTTTACAAAAATGGTAACTATATATACAGAATGTAAACATAGAAACAGCATTTGCAAAACAATATACAAATATAATATAGTAATAAATATCACTGTATTTACCACACTGTAAATACCAATGTTGTATTACAATATATTCAAGGAACTAATTATAGACCAGACAAGTACTACAGTTATTTCAACCCATGACAAATAAAATATTTTAAAAATAAAAATAATTCAGTAGCAATTAGTAGGGAGATTATATGTATTAATAACCTCCTGAGGATACATATCTTTTATTTTGAGTGTCCTTGGAACATTTAACAACATTAAGCATGTATAGTCTTCAAAGAGCATATCAATAAATACCCATAATCCAAAATAGTACAAACCAAATGTTGTCCTCCAAATGCAATATAACTAAAAATTACTAAAACTGACCCAGAAAACAACAAATATTTCCTCAACTTGGAAACTTAACAACCACAACAGCAATCTTTTCTTTAATACCATGAATACTAAAGGATAAATGTGGAATGGAATTGCAGAATTTCTAGAAACAAATAAAAGATATATATGAAAATTATGAGATGCAAGATAAGTACTTCTGAAAGTATATTCATAATCTTAAATATATTAGAAAACAAAATAATAAAACTAGATAAATATAGCACTAAAAATATTAAGAAAAAAGAAAAGATTAAGACAAAAAGGGTAAGAAATCAGAAATATGATGTTAAATATAAAAACCTGAGTTTTCAGAAAGAAAGCAATACAATAAATAATAAAACAATAAATAAGCTTTAATCTTGTCAAGAAATGTGGAAGGAATAATAGGAAATAAATAGCTAAAAATGGAAAGTGTAACAACATTTTCTTAATCCTATACAAATAAATTTCATGAAGAGTATATTTTTGTCAAAGTTTCTAGAAAGTGATTTCAAAGAAATAGAAAATACCTATAAACTGTTTTCATATAAGAAAATGAGAAACCTGTGAAAGAACTACCTCTCCAAATGCTTCAGATTCAATGATAAACAAAGGAAATTCCATCAAACCTTAAGATTTAATAGCATGATTCCCATGCTATTTAAATCTTTCAGCGCACTAAAAAAATTCCACTGTGTTTTCATACAAAGCAAAGAAATCTCTATTACTTTCTAGGGCTCCTGTAATAAATTACAACAAACTGGGCAGCTTAAAACATGATCTCAGAGTTCTGAAGGCCAGGAGTTCGAAGTCAGACTGGGTGTTGGCTAGGACGCATTCCCTCCGTAAACTCCAGTGGATAATGCGTTCCTTGCTTCTTCTAATTTCTGATAAGCCCAAACATTCCTTGGTTTGTGGTCACATCACTTCAGTCTCTGGAAGTATTAGCACTGGAATTGATAATATAGACTTGCCAGTTTTCAAAGAAAATGAATTTATCATAGTTCTGAAATGTTGTTGAATAGAAAAAAACTATATACATGTTATCAACTCCTATCCCTACACCAAATATCTTGGTCAGACAAAATTTATACAGTAAATAATGGGAAATATAAAATATAAAATAGACAGAATAATATAAAAATAATTATACTCTTAATCCAAACACTATATGCTATTATAGTTATAGTACAAAACAAAGAATCAACATACTTTATATTGTATACGTAAACCTACAATCACTAAAAATAAATAAATGGATACAGTTCCTTTTCACTTTTTCTAAACTTGCAGTTCAGCACTGCTTATTCTTTTCATAAATGAGGTTGTTAAAATAGTTTCATGTGCACTAATTTGCCTGCTTCTATACTTCTTTCTCCACCTGAAATAATCCTCTTACTCCTTGGCAGCTCCAGATGGGTCTTCATCCATCCATCTGCCAGTCCTGGCAAACAAGTTCTGCAAAATGATTATTCCTATCTCAATGTAGTTAAATATATATCAGATAATCATAAACATAAAATTGTGTGTGCATATTAACAGCCTGCTTCTTAGCAGTAGGTAGGTTAGTGTAAAGGCAAATGACATCTAGCTTGCAGAGGGATCTGCTCAAAAAACAGAAAAAGAGATGCTGTTAAGTTGGATACACAGCTTAATAATAACATGTGATGGGATAGAAGTGGCCAAAATTACCTCCACAGTTTCACCGAGAATTACAAAATTATGAATGCCAACACCAGTAAATAAGTGGAGATGCATGTTTTTAAATTCTGTTATCATGAGAAAGGAATGTTAACCATCCCTAGTAACATAAATTAATCCTATTATTTTAGCTTTAAGGTCTCAAACACTCATGTTGAGAGAGAAGAACCGTAGTTGTTATAAGGTCTACCAGATGCAGCAGTTTGACTCCATAAATCTTAAGCACATGGCAAACTCACAAAGGATGTTGTCTTCCAAGAGCAACAAGCCCAGATGGTGACGATCCAGGCGCCTCTGAGCCAAGAAGGACCATACCCATGCACCCAATTCCTGGCAGGCAGCAAGTTTGAACCATTGCTAGGCTAGGCTATTTAAACGTGTATAAAATTTATGGAATTAAACAAAGAAAAATTCTCATTCACTAATATTAGAGACAGAGGAGTCAAGGGAAGAAAAAAGAGATGCAACTTAAGAGTCCAACTAGGGATAATGCAACTCCCAACCAAGATGGATGATGTTCTTTACTTTGGCAATTCAGTTCTAGTTTAAATTCCCTCAGACGAAAATAGCTCCCACTTGGTGAGTGACAAACTATAGAATCAATTAACATTTCTTTAAAATATATACACCCAAAATATATATTTATCATATGTCAATGCATATATATTATATATATGATCCACATTAGAGAATTTAAGTTGTCAAAATATTTAAACATTTTTATTTTGTTTTATAAAAACTTGTCAAATATTGTAGTGACTCAGTCTCATCCATGTCTCTGTGACTTGAGAAGTTGTCTAGGTTTTAGATTCTTAATATAGAGTTTGAAAATTAAACAATTATTTTTTCTTCTATGCAATCACCAGTCTCTGGGAAGGCCAATTATCCAAGGCAATTCAGAAGAGGTAAGGAAAATAAACGTCAGTAAGACTGATCTATCTATTTATAAAATTCCGTAAGGATACTTTTTTTAATCAGCTTCTCCTTGGCCCTTAGAGTAAAGAAAAATATCTGAGTTCCTCCGTAGGGAATAATCATTCTCTGATCTTGCCAAGAGAAAAGGCTTCAGGATCGAAGCAAGCTAGTACAAAATCAGTGGCAGAAATAAGGATTCAAAAAAATCTCTGCTTCTTCTCATTGATATTAATAAGAAAGTTAGGCATCAGTGGATACTTCACCAGGTTGAAATTAAAAGGCTGGTCTCCAGATCACCTGCACTGATGTCACCATGGAGACTTTTGACATTGAGCTCAATTTTCTAAGCTCATAAATCTGAGCTTACTTGAGGTCACAGAGCCTATTATGTGCATCGTATTTAACACTTTCTAAACATTCAGTTCTCATCTGCAAGGTACTTCTGCTTAGAAACATTACCCAGCTGCTTCCATGCACCAAGGTTTGTATCCTTGTTGTTAATTTCCATAGTATCCAGTCTTATGGCACTAAATACACAGTGCTATAAATGTTGGTTTAGTATTTCATATTCTACATCAGACCATATATTCCTTGAGACAAACTGCCATGTTGGCCTCATTTATTATTATATGCTAAGTCAAATTTATGACTTTTGACATACATATTTTAATAAAAAAGTAAATAGTGAACAATTAATGAACAAAAAACAATTCATATAAAAATTATATGAATAGTAAATACTAAAAGCTAAAAATGATATAAATAGACAAAAGACTATGAAGAATAAAGTAGATTACACCAAAATATAATAAATTTAAAAAAACAAATATAAATGCATTACCAGTAAAGAACAAAATTACTTAAAAAGAATTAAAAAACAAAAGTGAATAAATTTTCCCTAAAATTCCAAGAGAGTATCACTGAATTGAAAACTTTAAAAATTTATCAGATTTTAAAATATGATACAAAGTTTAAAATAAGCAAGGTAAAAATAAGATGATGGTAGATAAAAATCAATGATGTGAGATAATTTTTTTAAAGCAAAATGCAAAAAAATATCTTTAGCTTTAAAATGTAACAAACTAATAGCAATTATTTTTAAGTTTATTCATGCAAGTAGGCAAGGAGATAGGAAAAAGTTATTTGAAGAGACTAAGAATGAGAGTCTCCCAAAAGCGGAATTTGTTTGCCTGTGGGTAATATTTTTATATTTAGTTATCATCATCTTTATGGCTGTAAAAAGTCACACTTGATCTGACACTTGAGTTTTCATGATTTCTGTTTTAAGTATGATCATAAACTAACTACATAATTTGGTTTTCAAAGAAAATAGATGGACTTAAATCTATTCATATTAGCTTGTTTACAAGTGAAAAATCATGCTGTTTGAAAAAAATGATAATGACAGCAAACACTGGAATTGTTTTTTTTTTTTTTTCCTCCCTTCACAGCCACTGAACTATGAGAAAAAGAAGTCCTACACCCTCAACATAGAAGGAGCAAATACATATCCTGATAATCGCTTCTCTCACCTGGGCCCTTTTAAAGATGCTACCATGCTGAAGATCATTGTTGGTGATGTGAATGAACCACCACTATTCTCCATGCCTTCGTACATCATGGAGGTCTATGAAAATGCCAAGGTTGGAACTGTGGTCGGTGCAGTTTTGGCACAAGATCCCGACATTACTAATAGTTTAGTGAGGTACGGTATGCTTCAAGATTTTAGACATATGAATATTTTGATGGCTTCATAGTATTTAAAAGGTATAAGATATACTTAAAATATGTTACTTCTAAATCATTTTTTTATTAATGCAATTACATTATAATGCTGATTCTTTAACTGAGTAATATAGCAGATGGATTTCTGTCAAATTAAAAATATACGTAGCTATCTCGATGACCACACAGATTACTTTTTCCATTTGCTTTAATTGGATGGAGAAATGTGTAGAAATATTTAATCACAAAGTAGAGAAGCTTTGGTCCCTTAGTGATATGATATATCAATGCAATACAAGCAGGGAGGGTTTGGGGAATACTGCTTATCTTATTCCTGGTTCTGTCACAATAGCTGTGCGCCTTTAGTAAATCATCTACCATCACCTGTAAAAGAAGGACACTACTGCCTCTCAGCTATTGTGAGAAATTGTGAAGCAATGGGCACAAAGTGCTGAGCAGAGTGGCCCTCACCTAGCAGTCACTCAGTGAATGTCAACATGTCCAAGACTGCCCAAAAATATGGACTTGGAGACTAGGCTGAAGACAAGAAGACCAGTGTGGGCATTCTGGAGTCTTGACTGACTAGCTGTGTGACCTTATACAGCCTTGCAACCTTGGAATGTAAACTCCAAGTATGTAAACAGGAAAATAATGCTGCATGAATATGCTGATAGAATTAAATTAGAGTGACATAAAGTACTTAGCATAGTAAGTGTTCAGTAAATATTTTATTGTTAGTATGTCATGCAGTGACAACTTTTTTGAGAATAAAAATATTCCACATTATTAGTTTGTTATAACGTATTTGATAAACATTGGTAAGACTTTCTTTTCAATATTAAAAGGATAATAATGTACCTTTTATTTATTTTTTAATTATTGCATTTTTCCATTTTCATTTAGTCCCCTTATACCTCCCTCCCCCTAGCAATCGTCACACTGTTGTCCATGTGTCCTTTTACCTTTTTGCTCAGTCCCTCCTGCCCTTATCCCCCCTTTAGCTGTCATCCTGCTCTCTATGAGTCTTTGTCTATTTTGTTTTTTGGTTCAGTTTGTTCGTTAGATTTCACATATGAGTGAAATCATATGGTATTTGTCTTTCTCTGACTGGCTTATTTCACTTAGCATAATGTTCTCCAGGTCCATCCATGCTGTAGCAAAGGATAAAACTATTCCTTTTTATGGTCAAGTAGTATTCCTTGTGTAAGTGTCCAATAGATGTTTTATCCACTCATCCACTGATGGACACTCAGACTGCTTCCATATGTTGGAGATTGTAAATAATGCCGCAATGAACATAGGAGTGCTTATATTCTTTTGAATTTGTGTTTTGTGTTCTTTCAGATATATTCCCAGAAGTAGAATTGTTGAGTCAAAAAGCAGATCCATTTTTAATTAAAAGGGGTGAAGTGGGAGGTACATTTAGTTTTAAAAGTAACATTTAAAACACTTATCATATGTAGATATTACAATAGTTCCCATGATAAAGAAATTAACACATGCACCCACAATAGCAGCAGCCTGAAGTCCAGTGGAGAGGTAAACTCTAAAAAAACTGCATTATTCGATGAGGGTGATAAAGATATCAAGGTGTGCAGGAGAAAAGTACGCATAACATCTTCTAGAGAGAATGAGTTGAAGATTGAATTGAGGCTCAAAACCCAGGTTAAGGATGAGACAGTTGAAAGAAAGAGAAAGAAAATGCCATTTTTGTTCATAAAAGGAGCTTGGGTTACCTGTGTGAGAAGGGCAAGTGCTGAGATTGTAGAGAAAAGCTCCAGAGAAACATAAAAAGGTTTTATGCTGACATGTTTGAAATTTATCCTGGCAGCAAAAATCATTGGTGGAGAGAAGAAAGGACAGAAAAGTATGAGCAATTATAATTAAAGCAATGATGGGAAGACTTGCAATTCAAAATAAGGAATAATGAATTTTTAAAATGCTATGAAAAGTGGCATATATGGTCCAATAGGGTAGGCCAAAGGAGGAAAAATTGAGATCAGGGACAAACTTTTTGACCGTTGCTCTATAGATGTCAACGTCCCCCAAACACCTATTCCACAGGGAACAGTGGTTCTCGCCTGAGGGCAAAGTTTTCCCCTAGGAGACATTTGACAATGTCTGAAAGCATGTTTGATTGTCACAACTGGGGGGAGGAATGTCAGTTACCATCACCTGTGGGTAAAAGCCAGGGACAGTGCTCACTACAAAAACATCTGGTCCAAAATGTCAATAGTGCTGAGGCTGAAAAACACTGATACAGAGTGATACAGAGTAAACCGAACTGGCCAGTATACTGATGAAACTGGAGTACTAATTTCCTGTGAAAAGAGATTTTGAAAATACACTTTTGGGAAATGCATACCCATATGTATGTTTCACATGATGTGTAGTCATGTAATATTTCAACCTATGCATTTTATTTCATAAAACTAATGATTTACGTGTATAATATATAAATAATTGCTTCAGTAATTGTTCCATGTTATTGAGAGCATTAATTGAACACCCATTATTTAAATACATTTTCCTATTTGTTGGGATGGATGCAAAGATGATTTGTGTATTGTCTCCAAATGCTAATACTGAGAAGCACAAATCTATTAGCATATGCATTATTCTTCCTCCTTTGTTTTGGGTTGACAACTAAAATAAATCCTTCTAAAGCTACCTTAAAATAATTAGTTAGATTCCATAGCTGCTGTTTCAGTGTATAATTTACATAATATTATTCTTGATTCCAATAAAAATGTGTCATTCACAGGGGCCTGTAGGTGCAAACACTGAATAAAAAAACAGAAAACATTAACAAACACAAAAGAAGCCTTATACTTTCACCTTTCTTAGGGACCAAACATTTGTACTAATTAAGGAAAAGCACATTGAAAAGATGTATTTTGCAGTGTGCCCTGAAATGCAATTAACTCCAAGTTTGCAGAATTGATAATGAAAGGGAGTTTGAATATTACAGGCATTTGTGAAAAGCTTTCTGACTTCAGTCTTTTGTGTTTCAATTTTCTAAAATATTACTAAGACTCTTCAGATTTCTAAGAGCATACTGTGCCTAGCTTTTGTCTCTTTCAACTCCAAACAAGATTGTGCAATTGGCAGCGATATAATCACCAGCATTTTAAAAAGTAAAATTAGAACCTGGCTATTTACCTGCAATGAAGAACCCTTGATTTAAGCAGGCTGTGCTCACTTGCTGGCACACCCAAGTAGCTACTGAGGGATGAACAATCTTATGTTGGTCATGAAAAGCTAGAGAGTTTCTGAAAATGGCATCTTATATCATGTGACCATAAAAATGAGTGACCATTCATACCCTGCTCTCTGCGAGCTAGAGGCTGTATATGGCAAAAATACCTTGTGAGAACCCTAAAGAGTCTGTATATGCCAAAAATACCTTGTGAGAACCCTAAAGAGTCTGTATTGTTAGTCCCATTCTACAGATGAAGAAAGTAAGGCTCAAGAAGTTAAGTAATTTGGCCAAGTTTACATAGTGGTAAATAATTTAAATCCAGTTTTTCTTTACTCCAAAAACCCTGGGGTTTTTTTTGTTGTTGTTGTTGTTTTGTTTTTTACTCTCATTCCTTTTTTTTTAATGTCATTTATTTATTTTTAAAGAGAGGAGAAAGGAGGGAGAAAGTGAGGAAGAGAAACATCAATGTGTGGTTGCCTGTTGTGTGCCCCCTACTGGGAACCTGGCCCGAAACCCAGGCACCTGCCCTGACTGGGAATCTAACCGGCAACTGTTTGGTTCAAAGTCCAGCACTCAATCCATTGAGCCACACCAGCCAGGGCTGTTTGTTTGTTTTTAAAGCCACAATACCAGGCCTCTTATATATTTTAGCAACTACTACTAATATAATAATAACCATAAACAATTGCATTTGTAGAAGTCAACTTCACAAAGTAGGAAACAAATGGATGTTTTGCAGGGTTGGAAAGTCATTTATTGTTGCTGGGACCTGCATGCATTTCATACACTGGGAAAAAAAAAGATGCTCGAAACAGTCAAGTCTCTTTTTATGTTGCAACATATGGTAGTAAATACGATACCAAGACATACAATACTTGATTTAGTGCAATACAAGGAAATTATTAGTGTCCTCAATTAACAATTTCTCATAGGATGAAGAGCTTTAGTGAGAATATATATATTCTACCATAGTAACCTTTTTCCTCTCTGATATATAATCTGGATTTATCTATGCATTTGCTTATTGTTAACATTTTAATATTTTCTTTGTATAATAACTTTAAAACAATTTAAGGAAAATAAATACTGTGCTTAAGTGTTTCAAATGCTCAACAGGATACCATTTAGGAAGCAATAGGCCATTTATACATATGCTAACATAAGAAATTAAATTTTGATTAGAGTTGGAAATATCTGTCAAATTAAGAAAAACATTTTTTAAATATTTTTTTAAAGTTTCAAAGAATTAGAAGTGTTTACTCAGCCTATTTTGAGTTTAATTGCAGCCTCAGTGGGCAAATGTCCGTTGTATAATCACTGCATCCTCATTAGTATGTTTGTTTTACTTATGCTTCTCTGAAATTTTCATCTAGCTCCTGATGAGATGGAGTTAGAAATACCACATTAAGGTGAATGTTATAACAACAAAATTAAGAGGTATTTAAGAAAAATAACAAGGTTATATTGAAAAGTTGAAGAGTAAAAAGAGGAAACTAATTATGAAGGTTGAATGCAGAATTTAAACTTTAGAAAAGAAAAAAATGTAACCAGAAACCGTGTCAAAATATATTCATGTTAAAGATGCATGTTATCTATGCATTTGATATGGTTTTTATTCTGCAGATCAAATATGCTTATAAAATTTTATCTTACTGAACATGAGGTATAGCTTAATTGGACACTTAAAATAGCAAGCCTAAATTCTCATATACCCTGATCAAAACTGTCACAGTCTTCTGCTACAAAGGAGCCAACTCATTAGGGATGTTTAATACTAATCAAATAAAGACAGGGAGAAAGCAGGCTCCTACTTAAAACCAGAAGTCTTTGTCTATAATTTGTGTTTTATAATTGTATCACATCCCATACAGCCAAGTTAGCATATTTACATTGACTAAGAACTGTACTTCTGTCAAGGGAACATGACATTTGAAATGCAAAGAAACCTAAACATGACTGAGACAACCCTATTTTTACATAGATGAAGGTATCTAAAAACTGAGGGCCAAATGGCTGCAGGTCACACAACTACTAACTATAGAGACTGGATAAGAATATGGTCGCTTTCTAGGTTTTAATAAAGATACAGAAAATCTCTAATTTTTTTCCCATTTTTTGACTCAAATTTATCTAACAGCCTAGCATATAGTGGTGACCTCCCCAAATTTCAGTCCTGCCCCCAGAAAGAGAACTTATTTTCTGGGCAGGCTGGTATAATTTGCTCAGTTAGCCCTAGAAAGAGGAGCCCATTTGGCAACATTCTATTAATCTACTGACTGGAGACTAAAACATCTTGTTGACTTTCATGTAAATAATTCAAAGAAATAAAAAATGCTTTAAATGGTTTCATAGCATTTCTAGAACTCAGGATTATTAGAATGTATGATATTTTAGTGACTTGGGGGCATAAATAAAGAGCAGGAAACGTCATTTCCTGTGCAGCAGCTGTACTTCTATTAGATCCTCTTGTTACTACATTGGATCATTTTTGTTCAGAAAATCAAAAAAGCTTTCTAAAATATCTCTGCACTCTGTGTGCTGCCCATAGTATGAAACACACTATACTATTTATCAAGTGACAAGATCCTTATGTTCTTTTTCTGTTTTGGAAAAATTATATTCCGGATGAATGACTTGTGGGAAAAATTATATCTCAAAAATGAATGCAGAGAACATTAAATTTTTAGTGAATCTGAGTTGTACTGCAGGTATGATTTTTGTTGTTGTTAAAGATAAGACCAAGCTGCTCAAGTATCCCCCAGGGTGTATATTGATTAAACTTGATCCCATCTATTAATCAAGATCAGTCAGACTTACAGAAACAGCTGTTTGGGAGGCAAATTCTCAAATAAATCTGCTTCACCACTCATGTTCTGTATCTGCAAGTATCTAAGAGTGATAACCGAGAGAAATCTCCCACACTTTAAGCCAACTGATGTTTCTCCAGGTAAGTCACTGTAAAGACAGGTTTTCACTGCATAGGTTTTCAATTAATTTCTTATGGTGTAGTGGACAAACTATAATCAAAGTAATGAGAGCTTTTGAGGACTGACATTTTGTTATTAAAATGAAAAATAACTTTTCCAATGCACTTTGACATGACTATTAATTTTCTTGAGTCCATGCCTGTATAATCAAAGAGAAATTGAGTGCCAAGTGATGAACTGGATAATTCGTTTAAAGTAGCTTCTCTTGAAGAAAATACTTGAGTAAAGTTAATCATGACTAAGAGTGACTGTTTGCTGTTGTCATAACTTCTTTCCCTATTTATCGACCCATATATTCCAATTTGAATATCAACCTTTTATCTTATTTCAATATAATGCATTTCCTTTTCGCTTCTCTCACTGAATTAATATGAATATAGTTATTCTCTGACCATCGATCTTATTAGTTTACAAATACTTTATTTTCTTATTTTGCTTACTTGTTTCCCTAACTAAATCTGTATCTAAATAATTCTCAGGTTTTGCTGTTTCTTCTCTTTTCGACATTTTTCCTTCTTTGTACTCCCTCAAAATAAATATTCTTTGACTGAATATATAAACCCTCAAATATTATCTACTTGAAAAAGCTTATAAATATTACATAATAAGCCTAGATTATATTTTAATTTTTTGCACTAATGAGCTCCTTGATGTTGGATAACATTCTCCATCCCTCTGCCTCAGTTTTCTCCTCTGTAAAATGGGCTCCAAATAGTAAGGACCTCACACAGTTGTTTTGAGTATGTAATGAACTAATATTTAAAAAACACTTAAAGTGCTATGCAGTCCATTGTAAGTGCTCTGTAATGTGAGCTTTAGTAAATAACTCACTTGTGTATGTGTTCCCTCCCAGTCTCACACATCATCACTACTCGGTCTGCGTTAAGGAAGAAAGTAGAATTTGAAGAATATCTTTAAACATCTTGTTCACTTGTATATACTCTAGCTTTGATTTATACTGGCTTATTTGTGAAAGTTATGACTAGAATATAAAAATTTCTCAAAACTTTAATCTTTCACATTTTACCATTAATCCAAATTTAGATCCTATATCACCTAAGCAAGAGATTACTAGGCATTATATTTGCAAAATATCAAATTCATGTGTAATTTGCAATGCCAATGAAATGTATATACATAACAACTCAAATTATTAAGATGTTGTGTTTACTTTTGGAAGGTTTGCAAAGAGAAATAAATAGAATGTTATTATGAAAATTACTTGGACTTTACCTTCTGAGAATATTGTTATCTATTTTTTATTGTTTTTTTATTGTTTATTTTTTATTAAGCTGTTTGATAAACAGCTTAATGGAGCAGCTATGTCACTTAATTTTAAAGTTAGCATTGAATTTTTCTACATTTAATCTCCTAATACATTTTGAATTGTTTCTTTTTTTCTAACATTTCTGTTTTACCTTTTTCTGAGTTTTTATTGCTATTGTTAGGCATAAATCCAAGGATAGTAAGGCAGAACTATTTAGTTCTCCTTGAGTTGAAATTCAGTTGCAATTTCATGAATAAGACTCTGGATTGAAACATAGCTGATATCTAGCCATTATGTTGTAGATTTTCAACGGTGTTCAGTTGCAAAGAAAATTAAGAATTAAATAACATGAGTTTGAAGAGACATACCTAGCATTATACTCACTGTTTTTAAAATATTTATACATAGGTTTTATTTTTAAATTCAAATAAAATACATTTATTCTAAAAGCATTTAACCACTAATACCAGCATTTACATTAGAAAGATTTCATGTAAAATGTCTAAAAGGAATTAATTACTCTGATAAAAAAAGAACTATGCATTTTCATATTCTTAATTTAGTTTACAAACAGGAGAAATACTCATTTTCTTTCAGATTGACAGTTCTGAAGTGATCAGATTTCTAAAACAGGCATGTTCTGCCATATTTCATAGGGGTGTATTGATAGAAACAATCTGAGTTTTGCTAACAGTCATTGCAGGAAACCTTAAGGTTGAACAATAAGTTTGCATTTCAGGTCCAACTTTCGGATGCAGAAACTGCTGTCCTCTAAAGTACCCCCAAATGGAAAGTTTCTGGAAGACAGGTTGATAGTAACTAGCTTCAGATGATAAAAGAGGGCACAAGTGCAGGTTTACGTTTATGAGCACACTAAACACAGAATTTATTCTTATACTAGTTATTTATTTATTTGTTATGTGTTGTTTTTTTTTTTTATTACTAACCTACTTGTTCACAACCTTGTGTAATAACCAGATTGCCAATGGATTACATTTTAAAGGAGGCTATCCTTTTTTATTTAACCAAACTTCTCACGCATCTTAAGCAGTTTAGCTCATTAGTTTAGCATTGGGCCTCTGTATTAGAGGTTTTAGGAGAAAGATTTTTTATGATATGAATTCATGTCAAAGAAAGTAAATTAGCGTCAGTGTGCCTTGGCATAAGGTTTTGGAATGCCCAATGGCATTTCTCTTTGCCAGTATTCTGTAGTGTCTGAATCTGTTGTTTCTCCTCAGAAACAAATTTGCTCTATACTCAAAATTCTTGTTTCCATTGCTTTTTCAGGCTGAACTTCCTTCAATTAACATGTAGTTGCTGTAGGACAATCAATGCACAACAGTCAATTTCTTGTTTGGATCACACAGGCACAAGTGATATATTCTGTCCATTTCTACGTGTTATTTTCACTAAATGAGCTCCTAGATTTTAGTGGGATGCTCTGTAGTCTCAATCTGCCTGATAATTTCAGTATCTTCTGCCAGGTTGTTACAAGGTTTCACACCTTAGCAAACCGTTCCATATATTTCGTTAACACCTTATGGCTATGAGAGACATGGGATTGTACTTCAATTGTACTCTGTTCCAGGGAGATGAATTTTATAGTATTGCCATCACCACAATTACCTTTTCAATATGTTTACCCAGCTTCTGAGATTTCCCCCATCTAAAATGGAAGAAGTATCTCTATTACTTTCAATGAAAATCCTTATTTTTGTCTTCTGGAACCCAATTCTACTCATCTTTTTGGATATTTAATTCTTTCAAAATGATCATTTCCTTCAAAAAGGTTAGTTTTTAATATGTTCCTTAACAGAAAAAAATTTATTTGGTTGAACTCACTTCTCTGATGACAAAAGGTGTCATTTTTCTGATCTCTGTTTCAGGTAACAATGTCCATCAATGTCATGGCTTATGGGTTTCATGTGTTCACATTCAATATACTCTTGAATTCGCTGTACAAAAACTTCCATCTTTTCATGTTTTATTGAAAAGTTTCTTCTCAAGCTAACCAGTCATGCCCATCCCTTACTAACCTCATTCAACAGAGTGCACTGTAGCTGCCCATTTACCTCACTTCTTTCTTGTTCTCTCTGCTTATCACTCTTCCAGTTTTTCTCCTCCTTGAGCTGTTTCTCTCTGTTTATTAGCATTTTAGACTCAGAAGTTTAGGTTCTCTAGTGTTCAACTCTTTCACCCCTTTCTTCTTTTAGTTCTCTCCCAAATGGGACCATACAGTCCACATTACCTTAAATTTAGGCTGATATATCTCAAACATATATTTTCTATTCAGAAAGCACATTTGAAATTCACACTCAAATATAATTACCTGGTTTTTATTGCACATGTTTATCTAATTGATATCTAAGGCATAATGTGTCAAAATGATTGATTTCTTCCAAATTATTTTTCTCCCAAAAAGGATTTTTTCTTCCCTGCCTCTTTATCCAGCTCAGTAAATAGACTTACTAATACACAGTAGACAAAACTCATACAGACAGAGTTATTTGTAATTTCTACTCTTTACCATTGTCATTCCAACAAGA
The DNA here is from genome assembly GCA_039655065.1 of Glossophaga mutica. Lineage (NCBI taxonomy): Eukaryota > Metazoa > Chordata > Mammalia > Chiroptera > Phyllostomidae > Glossophaga > Glossophaga mutica. The sequence goes on from CM077305.1 coordinate 22,050,201, forward strand.
AGTTCTATGGGATATATCTGATGTGTAGCCTTATTTTGTGCATTTGTTTCCATTTCCTTATTTTTTCCACCTTTGTCCAAAATAGTAAAATTTCTTTTTGGAATTATTTTTGACATTTCAACAATCCAAAAAATAAAAGTTGTCATTTTGATTATTTCCAGAACATAAAACAGATTAATATTTTATTTTTTTAATTGTTCCCATTGCTTTTTCAAAAAAGTAAAAAGTCCTTACCATATGCTACAGGCTTTCTTGTACTACTGTCTGTCCATCAACCTCATTCCCTCTTCTAGATACATTGAAACATATATTTATTTTTAAAGCAAATTGGGCTTTTTCTTTAAGTTGGATCTTTGCCCTTTGGTTTTCTATATTCAAATTTTCTTCCCTTGGCACTTTCCACAGAATAGTTCACTTTTATTTTCAGGTCTAGGTCAAAGGTTACTTAAGCTGAGACCAATAAAAAGGGAAGTACTAGAGATTAAAGGAGAGAAGAGAACTCTTGTTTCCTTAAATAGTCCTAGAAAATTGTTGGAAACATTTCTAGAACATATGATTGTTTACTATATCATTTATTCATATTTATATTAATTAACTCTTGTTGAATAATATAAAAATCACAAAACTCAGGGGTTAAAAACATTATATATATGTATGTGTGTGTGTGTGTCTGTGTGTGTGTATCTCCAAAATGTATGCATCTGTGAATCTGTGAGTTAGCTCAGTTGAGGATCAGCTGTACTAGGCTGGCTTTTGTTTGCTGGTTCTGTTGATCTCTAGTGCATTGAATCATGCATCTGCTGATTTACTCGGCACTTCTACCCTGTGCTGGGATCCTGAACGGGGACAACTCCGGCCACACATCTCTCATCTCCCTTTTGGGACTAACAGATAAATGCGTACTTTTTATGGTGGTGGCAGAGCATAAGAGGAAACGTACAAAGTCTAATGAAATCTAAATGCAAATATGGTATTGACACCATTGCTTCTAAATCAGTTTATTGCCAAAGTAAGCTGGAGGCCACTCCTAGTGTGAGAAAGCTGCCAAATTCCACGAATCAGAGAGGAGACATGTGTGGCCAGTAATGCAGCCTACCTCCCATTTAATTCATTTCCCATTCTTTGACTAAAAAAGGTGGCTAAAGATGGACATACAATGGTGATTAATTGAAATACTTTGTTCATTATATATTTACTTTCAAACCTCAGCTGTAATGAAATTCTAACATAAATTAATCTATCCTTCTATCACCTTCTATCCAAAAATGTTTGTACATGTAGCCACAAGAAATTTCATTATGCATTATTTTTTCTTCCAGTGTACTATGGACTTCCCAGACATCATTGCTTTCTTTCTCTCTTATTAATCACTGTATTTTTACTGTCTACTATTTATGGAATTTGGTAGGTATTTTTAAATTAATAATTAAACTAGGTATAGCATTAAGGACAACCTGAGATAAAAAAATGATGCCAGTTTTATGGAAATACAAAGTGTCCAGTCAAATCTTAAGGTCTAAATATAGAAATTAAATATATACATTTAAATAGTTGAATATATTTAATTTAATACTTCCTTTGCTTGAGTTTTATATTATTATTATAACATCAAATTTAAAATGATTTCTTTATTTTCTTACCTAGATATTTCATCGACTACAATGATGAAGATGACAGATTTTTCAATATTGATGCTAATACTGGGTCTATTAAGACTACAAAAGTTCTTGATAGAGAAGAAACTCCGTGGTACAACATCACAGTTGCTGCTTCAGAAAATGGTAAATGACCTGACTTTATGTATTATAGGAAAATGTCACTTTTTATATAAGAAGATTTATACTGAGATTTTCTCATAAGCAGGTATCTTACCAGTTTTACTTTTCATGGCAGGATCTAAGAGAGTGCACAGAATGTATTAGATACAATTTTACTCATTGTCAGATACAATGAATACATCGTTTACCTTTCCCCTTACTTTAATCCAGGCATGGGGTGAAAAATGGGCATCATGGACACTTAGTCCTCACGCCTGAGTCCAAGTATCTGGTTTCCTAATCGTGGCACTTCGTCTGTCAGGCACTCATGCCTCACTTTACACGAAGTCACCAAGGGGCTAGAAAAGTGGTACTGCACATCAGGTTAGAGGGAAAAGAAATGAATATTTATCCTTCTTCTTGAATAATTTTCTCAATGCAACACCCCTCCTCAAGCTTTGATTAACATTAAGAAAACTTACAGTAAAAGAATTATGCTTGGAATTTCCACAGGCAGGTCTAACCCCTCTTCAGGCAAGTTCATGAGAAGTTACTGAGGGAGACTCATGCTCTTTTCCCCCAAATAATGCACTGTGGTTAACACCTAAGTTCAGGAGGAAAAAAACATAAATATCAATAATTGCCTGTGAGTTTAAAAAGTGATATATGATTGCAGTCAAGTTGAAGTAGAATAAAATGAAGAAAATTGATCTACCGTCATAACAATTAAGTCTTTCTTTACATATTAAGTGATAAACTAAAGTCTATATTACCCTAAACATAGAATTGTTTACAGAAATTATGCATACATTTAGAAAAGAGTTCTAGGTACTCATGAAAAAACTATACGTATGTTGGAAGTTAGGAATACTCACAGGAGAAAGAAGTGCTGTGTGACATGAGATGATGCTCTTTCTTTCTTTTGCCCTCAGAGTGTTGCCCCCTGCAGGTGCCCATCCCAGGAAGTCACTAATCTAGATCAGCAGTTTTCTCCAGACCAGCCATTTTCAACCTTTGTTCATCTCACAGCACATATAAACTAATTACTAAAATTTTATGACACACCAAAAATATGTATGTTACATATTTTGCCAATCTGACAAAAAAGGTATAATTTTGACTCATTCAAAATGCATGGCCATTGCTGTGTTGGTTGTTGTCATTTTTTTCTTTTCATTTGACAGTCTAAGGGAAAGAGGTCAGTGTCTCTGACTAAATAGTCAGGTATTCCATGTTTTAACACCAGTTGAAAATCACTACTCTAGATGTTTTAGTTTGTTCAGGCTGCATAACATCAGCTGGGTGCTTCGAATGACAACCACTTATTTCTCAGTCCTGGAGGCGAGAGAGGCCCAGATCACGATGCTGGCACATCTGGTTGAGGGCGTCTGGTTGAGGACCTGCCTCCTGTTTTGTCTGTGCCTGCCTTCTATGGGTGTCTTCACAGGACGTGAAGTCACCCTTCTACAGGTGTCTTACTGTCGAGACCCCCGTTCTCTTCACTAATTCCATTCACAAAGGCCTCCTCCCTTATTCCCTAATTGTCTCCCAAAGTCCCTCCCTCCTAATATTACCAAATGGGGGTAGCGTTCAACATATGAATTTTGAGAGAACATAAACATTTAGTCTGTAGCAACCCATTTACTTATCAATGGCATTTCATATAAAAAAGCATATAATGAGTGGTCCTTTGAGATTAGCTTATTTCATTTAGCATAATGTTTTTCAAAGTGTATCCATGTTGTAGCATGCATCGTTAATTCATTTTTCTTTTTGCTAAAAAAATATTCCGTTGTATAGATATATCACATTTTATTTATCCACTCATAACTTGAATAGACATTTGGGTTTTTCCCACTTTTTGCCTAATATGAAGAAAGATGCGATGACTGTGAATGTGGATGTTTTTGGGTAGACACACATTAAATTCTCTCAGGAAGCCCTGGCCAGTGTGGCTCAGCTGGTTGGACTATGTCCCGCATGGCGAAATGGTGCCAGCTCGGTTCCCTGTTAGGACACGTGCAGGAGGCAACCAATCCGTGTTTCTCTCTCACATCAATGTTTCTCTCACTCTCTTTCTCCCTCCCTTCCTCTCTCCCTAAAATCAATAAGCATGTCCTCAGATGACGTTACAGAAATAAATGTAAAAAAAGACTGTGCAGTTGTTTTGGAACAGGCTCTATGTACAGAATATGGAAGAGGAGTATCCTTGAAGAGGATGTTTGTCAGACACAATACGAGTTTAGGTTAAAATAACTTGAAGTCTAACTCCAGAGGTATTTTGTTCAGAAACCATATATTAGATTGCTCTAAATTTCACCTCAGCTCAAATAATATTTGTATCAAGTAGAAACTATTTTATGACTCCACATGAGTTCAAGGATATCGTAAAAAATTATGTGCAATCTTTACCAAAGGAAATGTCCATGTTTACTGAAGTAATGTCACAAATATATACTTACTAAGTTTTTTTAATAATATTTGCTAGTACTTCAAATGGGAAATGTGTTAATACAGATCTACTAAGTAAAAGAGTACAGTAAACTGTAACATCCTGAATTTTATGGGTGGTAATAAAAAACCTTAGAGACACCTCAATGAGCAATAATAAAATGTAAATTAATCCCAATCATAGACAAGTGCATAGAATGAGTAGTAGTTAAGATTTTATAGCCATGCTGTAAGACTATGTTTAGAAAACTGCACATTCCTGAACTGATTGCTTAGCCTAAGTGCCTATTAAAGATTGCTGGAGGTTCTTCTGTGTACAATTGTTTGAAAGTTTTAACCTCAACATCAGCCACGTTATCAGAGTATTCTCTAGTATATTCTGTTTTGGAAAAGCATTTGATATTTTTTTTCAGGCCAAATTTTTAAAAAGCATGATGTATTAGAACAGTTTTAGGTTCACAGCAAAACTGAGAGGAAGGTACAGAAATTGGCCATAGACCCTCTGCCCTGCACATGCTTAGCATTCTGCACTATCAACAAACCCCACCAGGAGGACACACTCACTCTAACTGATAAATCTACATAAATGCATCACAGTCACCTAAGGTCTGTCATTTAACTTTGTGTTAACTCTTGGTGTTTTATGAGTTTGAAGAAATGTATAATGGCATGTATTCATCTTTATAGTGCCATACAGGATATTTTTCTCTGCACGAAAAATCTGTGCTCCGTGTTTTTATGTCTCTCCATTCCGACCCTGGTAACCACTGATCTTTTCATTAGTTCCATAGTTTTGCCTTCTCCAGAAAATCATATAGTGGGAAACATAGAGTATATATAAATATTTCAAATTGATTTTTATTTCACTCAGTTATATACATTTAAGTCCCCTCCATGTATTTTCATGGCTGGATAACCCAATTGTTTTTAGCACTCAGTAATATTCCTTTGTCTGGATGCACCACAGTATATTGATTTACCCCCTGAAGGACATCTTGATAGCTTCCAAATTTCAGCATTGATAAATAAAGCTGCCGTAAACCTTCATGTGTAGGTTTTTGTGTGAAAGAAGCTTCAGGCTCCTTTGTATCACGGAGTACAATTGCTGCATCTTATCACCCACACATATTTCAGTCACAGATTCTCGAAAAGGCAGGGCTGTTTCAATAATTTAGTAATCCTTTCGTCTCTCAATGCCCTCTACTCATTCTGTTCTGCTTTACAAGTAGCTCTGTACTTTTAATGACTATTTCAAATCTCTCAACATCTGTGAAATCTTCCTCAGCCTCTCAGCCAAATTGTATTGCTTCTTTCTATTCTCCAACTTTATGCATGCCTTAAATATCCTCTTATCACTTACTAGTCTTATATATACTACCTGTTACATTTTGTGGTAATATTTTCTCTCTCTACTAGACTTCGAGCATCTCAAATATAGGAATCAGGTCTGTTTTATCATTGGTTAATCCTAAAATTCCAAATATTTAGCTATTTTCCTGTATAAAACTTGGTTAATAAAATTTTGTTACATACATGAATATTCCTTGCCCCTCATTTCTCCACCTGAGCTGCCCAACCAATTTGTCATGCTCTTTACAATTCAGTGGTCACTCAGCTATATATTTTTCACTTCCTTAAAATGCCCTATTTCTTATTTTTCTGTACATTGAATTCAAGAATTGAATTCCACCTGATCAAAACACCACATTGCAACCGTACCATTCATTGCTTGCATGGCAGCTGTACTTCGAAGGAGCCAAAGTCTTGAGATGATACATTATTCATTCATCTGACGAATCTGAGAGAGTCTACTGCCACCAAGGCTCACAAATTAAACAATAACAACTGCATATTGCTGCATTTATGTGGACATTTGCCTCAGTTCTATGTTACTTTTACTTTATTCTGATTGTACACATCACTCAGTCCAGACACCAGTGTTTCACACCCCTTATTAATTAAATCTTGCTTGGGTGTGTCTTTCAATTTTCAGGCAAACATGGTCAAAGATTAGGATGCACAAATTTCAAATTTAGTCCAATTATTAACTTCAAGTGATGGAAATTAAATTTAGATTTCATGAACTCATTCCTTGTTGCCTTGTAAACTGAGATTAATTTTTGTCAACAGCTGCATCTAACAGCACAAGACCCTGTTACTGAAGAGTAGGTGGTTTGAAGTTCCTTCAGCTTCTATATGATACTTTGCCATCGTCAGCAGGCTTATTTTGTTACATGAAATTTGTCTTCCACAAATTTGTCCATATTAAGCAATTTTCCTTAGCAGACAAAGCAGCCTCATCAATACAATTTCCTTAGCACACAAAGAAATTGATATTATTTTAAGCATGATCAAAAGTAATAAAATAATTTTCTGACGTATTTATTCATATTGTCCATGTTTTAGTAATTTTATGTAACAAATTACTAGGACATATCCAAAAATAATTCAATTTCTTCTAAGGTAAAATGCATTTACTGGCCCGTGTACCTGTAAAATTCATACGTAAATCAGGATTTAGCCTTACTTTGATCCGGTCTCTATCTCCATTTTTCTGGGATTTTTCCTTTTTGTATTTCATTTGATCTCGTCCTTTGTTTTAGTGTTGCTATGTTATAGTAACAAGCAACAAATACTATGTTAACTTATAATATAGTAACAGGATTAATGCCACCTTCAACTGGGGTAAACTCATTCATAACCATGGTGAGATAAATTGTCACTTTGAATAATCATTAAAATGGCTGCTCCAATTAGGTCATTTTTACAATTTTATTTACTGTCTGTCTTTAAAAATTGTAATACATAAAATGTGCCTGTACTCTGATTAATTTTTATTGCAAAACGTGTGTTTGTCTGCGTTGGCTCGAGATCATCGAGGTGCTTGTTTTGTCTTCATTTGCCCTCAATTGCACTCAAACTCTGGGTTCTACACATGAGAGAAGTTTGGTGAGGCGATTACAATACCTACACATTCTATTTTTGTTGTTATTTAGTTATTTATACAATGTGTCGATATGTTTGAGGCCTTACTTATCACAGTATCCCATATCAGTAAAAAATTCTGAAAGACAGAATAAATGTGTTTAGTCAAAAAAAGAAAAACCTCAAATAACTGAAGCAATTATATACAACACTGCTAGATATTTATTTTATCGTTTTCCTCTGCCTGCAAACGTTTAATATCTGTCCCAATGCCCTTACATGAAGCAAATAACCTTGCTTCTCTAATGAGTTAAAAAATTAGACAAATCAGCAAAGTGTTTCCACGGTTTTCTGCCCTTGAGGTCTACGAACATAATTAACACTATAGGCTGCAATCTGCACAAATCCCCCTTCCGTCAGGTTGCTGTGAGAAAATTCTCCACACGGTGTTCCTGACAACCTCTCCTGCGTGCCCTGCATCCTGGCTTCTCTTGCTCACTCAGAGACATTGCCCTCTTTCCTGCATCTTCATTTTCTCTGCTCTGACACATAATTTTCAGTCCTTATAAATGGGCTTTCATCCCTTTCTGAAAATAAAATTAACTTTCAAAATCAAGAACTGAAAACCTACCTTGATTGAGTGTTTCCCTCTTAATCCAATTCCATTATTGTATATCCTTTTCCAAAAACCCCTCACAGAAGTGGCTTATAGAGTCATGCACACCTCAGTGACAGGGATGCATTCTGCGAAATTCGTCCTTAGCAATTTTTTCTTTGTGCGAACATTACAGAGAGCACTATAGACCTGAATAGTATAACCTGTTATATACCCAGACTACACAGTATGGCCCATCACTCTCCAGGGGAGGAAAAATACATTTTTTCTCTACACTTCTAGATGCTTGGCTGAGACATCCCTGTAATAAAATATTAATAGGAGAAAAACAAACATGCTTAATAACGTGCATACCTCCTGTGTACATGGAAGAGACCCAGGAAAACTGAGTAACTCACCTAACTGGCTGAAGCCACCTTAAATATCATTTCCACCTGAAGGCAAAAGATGTTGGGGAAGGGGGGGGTCAGTTTTGGAGGTTACTGGCGCACAGTAAAGGAGAGTGGTGGTGTGCAGATTTTCCTACTTGTCTTCTGTGTTGCTAAGAGTTCTTAGAGATAAGTCCATCCTCCCCCCACCCATAGCCAGGGGAACACTTACAAATGGAGATTTTCCTTGCAAATGTAAATTTTTTTTTTTTTTTACAAAAGGTAACATTTACTACTTGCTTGGTTCTCATGCCTTTTCTAACGTCTGCCGTTTCTTAAAACTTACACATGAAAATAAATAAATAAATATATTTTATGCCAAATAGACATACTTTTGGGTGCAAACCTATTCCCCTACAGCTCCTGGGCTGCAAACATGTATGGCATTTTGGGGTACTCAGTCTTATCCAGGGGTGCCCAAACTTGTGGCCTCCCTGCACCACCTTGGAAGAACAGCTATCTTGGTCCACACATTAAACGTATTTCCACACATCATCACACACAAAAAAATCTCATAACGTTTTAAGTAAATTTACCGTTTTGTGTTGGGCCGCATTCACAGCCATCCTGGGCTGTATGTGGCCCACGGGCCGCAGGTTGGACACCCCTGCATGTAGGCAGTGGGAACGCAGTGTTAAGTATTTGTGTAATGCCTTGTGCTACATTAGGGCAGCTTTGTCACTAGTCAATAGGGCTCTCTCAGCTCTATGAGGCCCTCATGGAGCCACGAACACATATGCAGCTCCTCGTTAACCAAAACACTGGCACAGAGCGCCTGACTGTATCCACATTCTGCGCTCTCTTGCACCATGCTCTTTAAAACCTGCTCTAAAGACACTCGTTTTCATTGCTTCACCAAAATGACTTTTGTCTCCACATTGCAAAATCTAAAGTATAACTTTCATTCCACCATTTGTTCAACAAAGCAGCACCATTTGGTAAAACTGACAATTCTTTCAAGAAATAGGTTCTTTCAGTGGCTTAATGACACAACATTCGCTAGATTCTCTTCATCCCTCACTGGTTCTTCAATCTCAGTGTGCTGGTTCATACGTCTCTCTCTCTCTCTCTCCACTCGTTGAATTGTGAAGCAAGCTGATTTTCAGACCTTAGACCTGCCTTGAGAATTTGCCTAAGTAATCTCATTAAGGCTAATGGATTTCTATAACATTTATACATAGATAATGCTCAAACTTAAACCTACAGAAACTTCGTTACTTTTCTCTTGAATGTCACATTAGCCACCCTAATATCTCCTCTTGAAGGTCTCAAGCTCAGAATGTGCTGAGTAAATATTTTCCTTAAAATTCCTGTTTTCTCTGAATGTGCTCCTCCAGAGATCTTCCGCATCTCAGTAATGATGGTAATAGTCTTCAGATTCCTCGTGTAAATCACTCAGAATCCTGTCCAACACCATTTTGTCTTTTAAGCTCCACAAACAATTTTTTCAGGAAACTCTGTCAGGTATACTTTAAAAGATATTCATAAATCAACCACTTTTTACAATATCCACTGCTCCAATTCTTGTCCAAACATCACCTCTACTGGAGTATCTGCTGTAGCTTCTTACACATTCTTTTAAACTTAACGCTAGCCTACTTTAACCCATTACCCAGAGAACTGCTAGAGTGTTCTTTTTAAAGTCATAAGTAATGCCGATGCAGTTTCTTTTAAGCAAGATAAAACACTTGCAAATGAATTAAGGTTACGAAACACAACACTCATAATGAGTGAAGTGAGATAAAAGCACATACATCCTGCCAAAGAGTAAAGGTAAACAGTATCTTGTTTTTGCTTTAGTTCTTGTGTATGAATCTGAACATATTTTAGGCTATTTTTATGAATATAGACTGTTTGGGCTTTTGTACTGTTTTCATTATATATACTTCTCTGTTTTTAATCCTATGTTCATAAAGGTTTTGATTTATATCTCCATTATTATTTTATTATCAGTAAAGTACTTACATTATTTTAGTAGGTGATGATGTGTGATATTTAAGGATACTGACTCAGGAGTTAGGCTGCACTGAAATTTTCTTTCTATTTATTACAAGCAGCTTTGGAAAATAATTTAACAAAAAATATTATATAATTTCTCATATTTAACAAGGGATTTCGATGAGGATTAAATGAAGTGTCCTAACCCAGTATCTGATGCATGGTGACATAATAAATGTCAGCTCTTCTCATTATCATAAATATGACTACAACATATGCTAAATTAATATTGGTCATTACTTGATATATCTTCAGAAACTGAAACAAAATTACAGTTTGGATACCACTAGAAAGCTGTACACATGAAAAAGTCGGGAATATATTTTTTTATAAATTATTATATGTAATGATAAAATCTTGTAGTATCTATGTAGACATTGAGAAAATAATTTAGCAATCAAACCACTGTTAAAAAACATTCATTAAACTTACTCTCTTAACTATGATTTATTTCATATAAAATTTACTTACTTGGTGGCCACAATCAACTGTGTGCTAATAATGAATAGGATACTCTCAAGGATGCACACATGTTTTATTCTCCTTGACTACGAAGGTGTTTTTTTTTTTTTTAAATTGGATAATATCAACAAGCACTGAAATGTACAAATCTTGTTACATTTCAACGGATTTTACAAATACACATTCCCTGTGTAATTACTACCTCCCTAGCCAGATGGAGGATGTTTTCATAGCCTCAGAGGGGTTCTCCTTCATAGTCAATGCCCTTACACTTTACCCTCAGTGATAACAATACTGTCATTTTTGCCACTTCTAGAATGTCGTATGAATGCAATTACAAAGCAATATGATTTGGGGCAGACAGTAAATATAATCTGTGCTGCTTTTGAACAACAAAACATTTTAGAGTTATTCATAGTACTAGTAAGAGTGGTTTCTTGTTTATAATTAATATTACATTTTAGATATATTATTGCTTACTTGTTAATTTTCCTATTGATGAGTCTTTTACTTGTTTTCTGTTTAGGGCTATTATTCGTAAAGCTGCAGAAAATATTTGTACATAAGTATTTGTGTGGATGTATGTTTTGATTTTTCTGGATAAATACTTAAAAGAGTTGAATGTATTCATCACACAATATGTGTACATTTAGCTTTATGAGCAGAGAACACTAGAATACATGCAGTAAGGCCCCAAGTGGCTACAAAGCTATAGTGTGTTTGTAACTGTACAGGGCATATAAAATAAGGCTGATTCAACATGGGGAGAGACCGTCTCTTTTAGAAAGAATGACTTTCTTGTACCCATGTATACATTGGGTGCCAGGCTGCTCACTTCCAGAGGATAGCATGAGCAAGACAGGTGGGCAATGAGGAGGCGGTGGGTGAAAATAGTCAGATACTTAGTTCATTTTTTCTAGTCCTTCAAAAAGATGTAGTTTTTGCAGAATCCTCTTCTACAAAACACTTGTTTGTTTGTTTCTGGTGCATGAAGGTTACTTCTAACCCTAACTTCTCAGAAAAGGAGCAGAGAACTATTTACTACATAGGGGGACAATTACGGCTCTTATTACCAATGTTAAAATCTTCTTGCCTCAGATTTCTAGAACAGATTGCTTTCACCTTCTTTTAAAAGGTCAGCAAATACCTGGTTTAGAAATATTGGGTTGGCCAAAATGTTCATTTAGCTTTTTCTATAGAAGACACATTTTTCATTTTCCCCAATAACTTTATCGATTTGAATATTTTGAATATGCTGACTATCCCCTGCTTTGTATAACATTGACTGTTCTCAATTTATGTCTCAATTTCATCATTATCAACTTCAACTTGTTTACCGAGCCATGGAGCAACAACATCCAATGAGAGATCTCCAGCACGAAACTTTGCAAACCACTTTCACATGTTCAAACACCTTCTTCATACACTGCGCAAATCTTTTTTTGTTGTTGCATTTCAGTTGCATTTTCATTTTTCTTGAAACAATGAAGCATAACATGCTGAAAATGTTGCGTACTGTCTTTTGTCTTAATTATTAAAATGACTACACAAAAATTTACCAATATTGATTTTTTTAATGCACGCTGATATGACAGCTGTCATGATACAGTTTAACACAATTGTTTCAAATCAAGTTAAAGACAATTAAGTGCTACTAGAGCCATCTTATGGAAGAAAAATGAAACTTTTGGCCAACCCAACATAAAAATTGATGAAAAACATTCATGGACAATAGTTACAACAGAAGAGGTATATTTATATTGTGGCAACAGTAAGGCATGAGAAGTTAATGATAATCTTGGCTTTGCCAAGATAATAATTTAAACTCAGTCAATATCGATTTTTAATTTACAAAATGGGAATTCAGACTGAATATCTTCTTTTAGTTTTGAAACATTAGAAATAAAGATCAAGTAACAGTCACTATTAGCCTGTTGAAAAGCTGTAGCCATGCATTGTTTTTATACTAAAATGTCACTATACATAAGTAAATACTTGAGTGAGCATGTAGCTAATTTTACTTCCATAAAATATTTATCTTTATAATATAAAATGTTAATATAATGTAGAAGCATCACATTATCTTTTATTGTATGCAAACAAAAAAGTCAATGCCGATATTATTATAAATGATGCTAGTAACAAAAAAATATTACTTTTAACATGTTTTATAGCTTTTCTGTATATTGAGTACAGTATTGAGTATTCAGTATGACCAAGATTTTCAAAGCAATGTTTTAACACATTGTTATACTTCAGAAGTAGTGTTTAAGAAAATCATTCTTATTAATATGTTGTTTAGTTTTGCATGTTGTTTTCAGCTTTACAAAATTTACTGGGCTTGGATACAGTTTTCTGAGACATTTCTAAAAAATGTTTTTTTTTTATTGCCACTTCATTTCTAAAATTGATCTATTTTATGGTCATATTCTTATTTAGTTATTGTCTCTATAGTATAAATATACCATAGTTATTGTAATTATCCAGATCCTTTTTCAGACATTTGTATTTTTCTGTTCTTGTTTGTTCCATTAATTGTTCTGGTAGTATATGTGTTCAAGAATTTCCCTAGTATAAGCCAGAGAAATTGCTCCATCCTGGGCATAAGTACTGTGAACTTATTATATTTGGGTTACTTTAATTAATAAGCATTCCCATTAGTCTCTAGCCAATCCAGCATTTGGAAAAACTTTGCCAAACTTCTTAACATTGTGTTACTCTGGTGTTAAATGGAAATGTATTTATATTAGTTTGCATTTTTTAAACTACTAATGATGTAGAAAATTTTTTCATCTGTTTATTTGCAGTTTAAATTACCTAATCTGTTAAATGTTATTAACATTACATATTTTTATATTCTGCTGGCTCCTTTTCTCTTATTGATTTAATTCATTGCATGATATGTTGTAGATACAGATTCTTTGTTAGCAAATGCACTTACTCATTTTGTGAATTTTTTCCTCTTTGTGGCATATTTGGAGGAACTGAAAAATATCATACTTGAATGTAATAAATTTTATCAGTTCATTTTGTGTTTTGAAAGTTTTCATGTACCTTAATATATTGTAAACTACAGTTTTTCCAAATTATGTCTGGTTTTATCTTACTCATTTAAGTCTTTACAAGTATTTGAAGTATATTTTTGTGTATAGTGTAAGTATGGCCATTTTATAATGATGATGATGATATAGATGACAAGTTTTACTGAAACCATTTTTTTCATCAATCCTAATTTCCCCACTGACCTGAAATAACATTCTTACTATATATTAAATGTCTATGTGTAGTGAATCTGTGGTTGGTTCTTTTCCATTTCTGTTTGTCTCTACCTTTGACACTATCACATTGTCTTAAGTTCTAATACTGCATACATAAGGCTTGGTAGATGGTAAAGTAAGTATCCTTTTTTGTGCTTCTTCATACAAGTCTGGATAATCTTTGTGCTTAAAAATCTTCATATCATATTTTCTCCTTATTTTAATTCATTAACTTTGTGGACAACTTTTATGCTTTCTATTTTTTTTCCCATCAGAAGTAAATGATTCTTTGTGTGAATAACTTGACTTTTTATTTTTCCCAAGTTTATTTAGATTTGAAACCTTAAACTTTTTAAAGCTTGTGTGATTATTTTTGCCAACTGCTGTGCTTTTCTTAGATTAGTGATAAAACTGATGGCTCATCCCGTAGACTCTGACAGCATACAATGAATTCTGACAACTTTCTCCCACGCCAGTTCTGAATAACATGTAATTTCCTTGATATGACAAAAATACCATTTTAGCATTCGTGTCATGCCTTGGTGTTCATTTTTCATCTTTCTCTAAGTTAATGAGTTTAGCAAAGAGTGCCATCATAAAGTTGTCTTTCGCCAAAAGTCCTGCCACAGCCTATGGAGCTAGTGACAAGCTACAGCATTAAGGAGGCTTGTTTTAAACCAAGCCTCTAAAGCGTGCATGGAAATACTAAACACATCCCTGTGTGTTTTGCAGACAGTCCTGATTTGCTGAGCCATGTCACAGTGGGTATTAAAATTCTGGATGTCAATGACAATCCACCTGAACTTGCCAGGGAATATGACATTGTTGTCTGTGAAAATTCTAAGCCTGGCCAGGTAAGTTAACTGTTCACTTCCTCTCATTTGAATCAGAAAAAAAGCACCCGTATTCCTATCACTCTTTTTCTTTACATTTTTATTGAATTTATCGGTTAATAAAATCATATGGCATTCAGGTATGCAGCTCTATAACACATCATCTGTACATTGTATTGTGTGTTCTCCACCCCAAGTCTTAGGTATACTTCTCAAAACCCCTGTTATTTTTGTGCTCAGTGAAAATAATTTTTAAAAGCTTTATTTTAAGTACCAAATATATTTTTTTGAGAATCATAGGAAATAAGTTTTCTCCAGATCCCAACTGTAATTCAAAAACTCACTCATTCATGCATGCATTCTTTATGCCAATTATATTGAATGTTTTGTGTGTAACCTGGTAGTAAATGAGGAAGAAACACTGAACTTTCCTGTGCTGGTGGAGCTTTGAGACTAGATTGTGGAGAATGGACTGGTTCATCTATTTTGGAGGGCAGGAGCATGCGACGTGTGTAACCAGTGTATTATCCTGATAAAAAGAGATTATTAAATTTTATAATGTGAAGAGTGTGTATGTATAAAGAAGGTGCGAGAGCAAAGGAAGGATAGATGACCTTGAGAATGGGACATGGGTCTCCATATATCAAGGCACTTAGTTAAAGGAGTATGGAAATTCTGAAGGAAGGCCAGGGTGGCTGAGGTACATGAAACAAGTGGGAGTTTGGAAGGGAAGTGCATTCATTTCTCTTCTCTGCTGCATGACAAATTGCACAAATTGAGCAACCTAAAACACTTATCATCTCGTTGTTTCCATAGGTCACATATGTGCTCATAGTTTAGCTGATTCTTTGCAGAGGTCTCCCCATCTGCCAAGACTGTAATCAAAGTATCAGTCAGGACTGTGTGTCTACCTGGGACTTAGAGGCCTCTTCCAAGCCTATAAGGTTGTTGGCAACATGTAGTTACTTTCATCCATAGACCTGAGAGCTTCAGGATTTTTCTCAGCTCTTCAAGGTTCCTGAGAGTTCTGAGATGCCACTCACAGTTTCTCACCATATGGGTTTTCAAAATGTGGACATTTACTTCACCAGACAAGTAAAAAATGTTTCTCTGGTAAAGACATGGCTAACATACGGCTTTAGAGAATGTTATATAATCGGGTAAATGATGTATTGATATTTTTGCCATATTCCATTGGTCAGCAAGCAGCAAGAAATAGGTTACACCCACACCTAAGAGGAAGAGGTTACATCAAGCCATGCATTCCATAAGAATCCCCTTAAGGTCTCTCCAGATGAATCTGGAGATACAAAAACGGGATAGGCCCCATTGGGCCAGAAAGTTCTTTTCATTGTCATTGATGAACTAGAATGAAAAAAATCACCCCCAAACACTTTAAATTATATGGAAGCTTGTGATGACATTATAATCCTGAGAAACATTATCTTATGTATTATTATCTTAGGTATATGAAGAACAATTAATAGTGGCTCATTAGAGTAATAATTGATTATGTTTTAAATACTGCGATTTGTGAGGAGGCATTTATGTATACATAAATGGATAGTTTTTACATGAAATTTTCTCATATTCCTTGTCCTTGAAAAATTAGATAATGTGAATATACAGTTGATGAAAATTATATTTTAAAGTCTTTACAAGTTATTAAGATTATCACTTTAGGTACTTAAGAATTGTCCTATATCATCATTTTAAAAGCAGTAAGGAAGTATGTAGTACTGATATATAATTATTTACTTACTAAATCTTATTTTAAGTGTGTCAGATATGGATGCATATGTCCTAAATTTATTTTCTGAACATACATTATAAAAGCATAACTTATGAGAAAAATATTCAAAATTCAAATAAAATTTAGATTTAAAAATCTAAAAATTTAGCACTGGATGGACCTGGAGAACAGTATGCTAAGTGAAGTAAGCCAGTCAGAGAAAGACAATTACCACATGATTTCACTCATATGTGAACAAACTGAACTCTCCAGCAAAACTGAGACAGAATTGTAGAGAGCAGGATGGCAGCTAAGAGGGGAGGGTGGGAGGTGGAGGAACTGGGCAAAAAGGCAAAAGGACTCATGGACACAGACAACAATGTGGCGATTGTGGGAGAGGAATATAAAGGGACTGAATATTAATGAAAAAATACAATGAAAAATAAAGGTTAAAAAATTAAAAACACAGCAACTAAATATGGCATTTCAGTTCTTCATAGTAACAGTAGATTAGCTATAGCTAAAGACAAAATAAGTTAATTGAAAATAGATGAGAACGAAAGGTCAAAAAGACAAAAAAATATAAATGAAAATATAAAAGACATGGGAAATGCAGGTCTAACATAGATGTTATTCAATTATCAGAGGAATTTTAAAGAAAAAAATTGGACAGAAGTAATACTTGAGGAGATAATGTTTGAATATTTTTCATACTGATGATAATCATTATGTCAAATTTAATAAGAATAGGAAAAAATAACAAAACACTAAGGGATTGACCATAAGGTAAAATTACCTAAATGCCTTGAAATAAAATTTAAAAAAGTAGTAAAAGGAAAAAAAAAAACTATAATTTTAGGGGAAAAATAGATTTAGCACTAGGCAAAAAGTTTTTAGACTTAACATCAAAATCAATGCATTAAAAATTGATAAACTGAAGTTGATCAAAAGCAAAAAATAATTGTTTTGTAAAAGACCCTGCTGTTAAGAAGATGAGAAGACAAAGCATAGAATGGGAGGGGATATTTGCAAACCACAGCCACCTTTGTGAGGTGGTATCACTGAAACTGTAGGCCCACAACGCCTAGCGCTTACTCTTGAATCAGTTGATGCTTCTGGTGTTCATGTGAACATTGCCTCCAAATACATTGGCTTGTGACTTGGACGTTTTGTTGTTGACTTCTTATATTGCCCACTTCTTGCCCAGGTGAACATTTCTTCAGGCACTCTCCTCACAGGAAAAGCCATTCCATTTTCTTCTTATTAGATAGGATTAAATTAGTGAAAAGTATCATTTTTTTTTCCTTTAGGGGTCCAACTAACTATTTAAATAGTATTTCTCTTCTATCATATAATTGTTACTGTTTTCAGAAATTAATTGCTAGACTTAACACTTCTAAGTTATAATGTATTGCATATTTTGATTATATGATTAGTTGTTTTTATCCTTTAAAAAACTCATTCATATTTAGCATCATTGTTATCTATTAATATTGTATAATTTTAGCTGCCGCTATAAGATAACTGGATTCTTTATGCTGTTCGACATGTGTTTCCACTTCTTTCACCAAAGTGAATTTAGACTTGTCTTTGAGGGGTAAAAACATCATTTTAACGTATTGTGTTTTGCACTTGTATTTAAACAAGTCATTCCCAATCTCTGTGGTCAGTTCTACAATTAACCCTAATTATGGGGGAAATGGTCTATTGTTTGATTTGGTAGTCTTTGGTTTATTTAACCTTATGCTTGCAGCATTTCTGGAGAGTCATTGTGTATTTTGATGCAGACTTGGACTAGAGAACTCTATTTAAAAAATAAGTTGTAAGTAGGGTTTCTGAAACATATTTGCATTGGCCAGTGGTATGACATTTGTTCTTCGAATCATAGACATTTCTATTATGGATTCCATGCATCTAAGTATAACAGCATGTGCCTGCAGTAAAGAGACCGATCCATTATGAAAGCAGAGTTTTAAAGCACTAATACAGCAGAAATCAGACAATTTGAGTGATTAATATAAACTGCAGCAATCTATTTTTCTGAGTTAATATATTTTTTATTCTAAAAAAGTATTTTAAATAGCTAGCATGAAAAATATTTTAAAAGAAAATAATGTATTCATGAAATTTGAAGTTAGTTCCCAAAGTAGAGTAAATTCAAAATAATTGAGATGTGCCTACACCTAGAAACTTTGAAAAATAAATGAAGGGAATGATTCCAATCTTATTCATGTTGACTTTTCCTGTGTATGTGTGTATTTTCCACTGGAAGTAAACTTAGTAAACAAAATGTATAAAAGAAATATGTTATTAGTTTACACCAGCCTCTGCCCAATCACATCCAAAATATTATTATAATATTGTTAAAATATTATTAACAATACAATTTTGTATCTGTAAAGTAGATCAGTAGAGATTTTGCATTGTGTCAAAGATCAAGCCCAATTAACTAACAAAAGTTGGTATTATTAAAAAATATGTTTATGATCCCATTGGAGATTACATTATAAAACAAATTTGATAATTAATTCGAAGAAGATATAATGTTTTTCATAGAATGCTCTTTTTAGTGTAAATGTTTAGTTAGGGTTAGTTCATTTACCTAGTGAAAGACTATGATAGTTGTATAAATTTATGATTTTTTTCATAAAAACATACTCCAGAAATAATAGACTAGTGAAAACACATTTAAACAAGAGGATAGATTTATATGATTACAAAAATCAAAATTGGTTCTAATTAGTTTATGCCAAAAGTAAAGACTTATTCATGGGCATTATATAAATTAGACTGGCAATTATTTATAAATACCAACTATATTTTGAATTTTTTCTTCTTTGGTAGACTAAATCTCTTTCTGTTTCTCTCAGGTTTTTCAAAATAATGAAAATTTTTGCACTAATTACATAATGTGTAAATGGTAGAGAACATCTAAGTTTGATTTAAAAGAATGAATAAAAAACAGAAAACTGTACAAGATCAGCAATTAAAATAAAAATTAAAAAAATAAAAGAATGAAAGTCAAAGTAGATAAATCCTAATTTGAGAAATGTGTGGAAATATCAATGACAAAGACATGGCAATTATAGATGTATATCTGCCAGAAGTTTAATCTTCTGAAAGTTATAAATATTAACTTCCTAGGTGTGTTTCCTAGTAAAAGTCTGAGGAAACAATAAAAGGAAATCTTATTTCCTAATGAAAGAGAAAAGGTGATCAGTAAAATAGAAGGGTTGAAGTATTCCATTTTGTATCCGAAAAATATCTGAATTCTAGATAAAAAACAGACGAATGTTTTAGGCTTTTGGAAGCATTTCTCAGAAATACTATGGAAAAAAATTAAGTATGATGCATGACCAACAATTCTACAAGAGTTCAAGGTGACTGTTTGAAATAAAAGTCATGGACATGAACTCATTTACTATGTAGACAAAACTGAAAACTCTCTGACAAAGATGTATTTGCCATAAGTGAATTTTATGGTAAGTTCAGACTTTAAATTCCTTTATAAACATGGAAAATATATTTCCTAAAGGTAGCAGAAGAGTAGTAAACACAATGTAATATGAATTATTTCAGAGTTTAACAAATAAAATAAGCTTAAGAAAATTTAAAATAAGTTGTTAACTGTGTTTGGAATGAGAAGACTATAATTGTCCTAAAGAAGTAATAACAGCAGACAAAATGGTTCAGCTGCTTTAATTTAGTTGTTCTCCACCAACACCCTCCAAAATTACATTATAGGGTAAGAAGTGAATTTTTAAATGGGACAGTATGTTATGAGCTATCATAGAGAAAATAGAATTGCAAATTGGAGAACCACAATGAATGAAGAGTAGGGCTAAGAAGACATTTATTTTCCAAAAGAAAAAAAAAATATTTCATTTAACTTCGAATGCAATCTTGAAATTCAAAATTTTTATTTGTTTTTTTAGTAAGCAGCTGATGCACAGGGAATGTAGGTATATTTGTCATATCACACATACTCTCAACTTTATGGAATTGTTCATGCATTTGAGAACAAAATCTTTGCATGGCTTCTGATTATTCATCAATTTATTCTATACTCATGGTCAAAAGCCAATAACAGGGGACAACAATGTAACCAGAAACTAGTTCTACTTTAAATAAAATAAGAAACCAAACAATGAACAAATATGTAAAAGCACGACAAAGACTTACTGGGGGATGAAGGAGAAAGGGCTTTAACTTGTAGGTCCCTTGCTAAAAGCAAATTTTGAGCGGCAATGGGAGGGACATAAAGGAGTAAGCTGTAAGGAGGAAACTGATCACTTCTAAATTCTGGAGCATTTTCTTCATTTTCACTTCATGAAAACTCATGTTTTTCTTGTCCAGCTCTAACTCATCACTCATTCTCAGTACTTTTATATTTCTCCTCATCTTCCTGATAACGTATTGGGGTGAAATACTGAAGCTGGGTCAAATTGAGTGAAATGTTCTAAGAAATCTCAAGTTTTGAAATGGACATACTGTATTTCACAGGCAGAAAATATGGTTTTCATGGTTGTTTTGCTCTCTCTCTCTCTTTGTTTTTATTTTTCCTGCATGTGGAATACAGGGGTGGGCATAAGTAAGTTTACAATTGTTTGCATGGAAAATAATACAATTAATAAATAATAATAATACAATAATGAACTCTGTGATGCACATACAATCGTAAACCTATTTTTGCCCACCCCTGTGTAGGAATACCTGGAAAGGGAACACCTGAGCATTAGGGCAATAATTTTTAAAAGAGGAAAATATCTTATTTGTTTGGATATTTATTTCTTTAAGAGTGTAATGGCTGGAGCTGTTGAAATCGACATTCTGCTCCTAGGCTGCCTGTAAAGTCATCTCCATACGCTAACGTTCTCTGCTTCTTGAAGTGCACAGAGTCCAAGTTCTGGAATTGCTTTCCCTCGCTAGAGACGAGAATTGTTCCTTGAAGCTCTGAGTGGTCTGGTTTTGCCTCTTCTGCTGCTTTACTATTTAGATTTGAGGCACATCACATTCCTCTGGGGACTCATCTCAATGGTCTCCTGAAACAGTTGAAAAATTTGACTCTCCTGTTTTCGCATTTGCTGATTGAAGCTAACATATACTGCAATACTGTTCTATATTAAAACTGGAATGTTTATATTTGTACAACAATACTTCACGTCTCCCCAAATAGGTGTTCATACAAAATCTTACAACTAATTGGCCCCAAGATACTGTGGGTGATAAAGGGAAAAAAAATTATAATGTTTGTGCCATGCTAGAAAACAAAGTGTGAGTGATTACAAGTCGTACCATAATATGTTTCCAAGAATCAATGCAAGTAAGAGCAAGTTAATTGGTACTTTTACTAGATGAATGTGAAACTCTCAAGGTACATAAAGAGGTAATTTAAAAATCCTTTTGTGTTATCAACTGAAAATGTAATATAATTAAAATCAAGGGAATAAGCCAAGTTAAATTTACTAGTTATTGTTTGGTTTTTTTCCTTTAGGTTATTCATACCATCAGTGCCACTGATAAAGATGATTTTGCCAATGGACCGAGGTTTAACTTCTTTCTTGATGAACACCTGTCTATAAACCCAAACTTCACCCTGAGGGACAATGAAGGTGAACATAAATAAATATATTTATAGATCTATATGGAATATAGTATCACTTTTGTCTTGATATGGAATAGGCTTGAACAGTTTTGCTATATTCTCTTATACCCATGAACAGCTTGCAAATCAGCATTTAAAGTCAGTTTGATGTTAATGTGTTATGATCTGTGAATACTTGTGTTTAAAATTAAACCACATGTACAAATAACTTTTATTGAATTTATTCAGAAGCATCCCTTTAAACAAGAAATGTACATGTAATGTGCTCTTGGGCAAGTTTTAAGAGAAATCTTAGCTGACAAACATGTTTATGAGAGCTGCTGCAACTGCTAGGGGTGAAAAAAATTTAAATTAGGAAAAACGAAAAATATGTCCTAGGGACAATTAAGAAAGGAAACGCAATGTTTGAAATCACCTTGCATTAGCAAAGCTGCCAAGATGTGCTGTACAAATTAAATTTCCTCTTCTTGTTATGAATATTTTCCAAAATATGGGTAGATAAATATGCATAATTACAGAGTATTCTGGAAAGTTTTTAGTTATTTTTGTTTACCCTGTGTAGTGGGTGGGTTAAAAAGACCACCATAACTTAGTTATCAGAGAAGTTTTATCATGCTTTGGATTCCCTATTTGGTAGGTCCCTCTAAGTTGTGTCAAAGTCCCTCTTCTGTGCATAAGGCAAACATTAAGTCATTCATTATGTACAATGTTCTGATTAGTATCGACTTTCTTCTCCCCACACTTATCTTTTATCACATTTACCTGAATATGCCATTATTTGGGATTTAACAGAATCACAAGAAGGAATGGCATACACATTTCTGAAGAAATATTTAATTCCCTAATTATGCTCTTCATAAGGAAGCATTTTCAAACACAAGGCAAAAAAATCACTAAATAACAATATACAGATACATTTTTGTTAGCCCTAAATTTCTTAAAATTATCACAACAAAGATGCCAAATTTTGTGTGTGTCCATAACAAGGTTTATATGAAAATACAAAGCGTGGTTGTTTCTCTCATTTTACCTAGCCCTGTGGTCAGCTCTGTGATAGGAATACATATGTGTGTATGTTTGTGTATGACAAGTTGTATTTAAGTGACTATTGTATTATATTTGCATTTGTAATCCCATTTTATAACCCCAAATATATTTAGTGCAATTAACTACACTAAATATGTAAAAAATCCATTCATATTTCCACATATTGTAAGTGATTGCATTATTTCTGTGGGTATTATTGTTGAGACATTAGTGACTAAAGTCCTTCCTACTAGATTAGTGTATCTGGAATAGTGACTTTAATTTATTTATATATTCTAAAGGTCTTGATACAGTGATTTGACAACATTATCAATGCTAGAAACTCACATTTGAAGATACAAACAATTCTTTGTTTAAAAATACATAAAACAATTTTAAAGGGTTTATAATGCTGATGTAAATGTTTTAACATTCATTTTAACCATACATACAAATGTTTAAATCAGCTACACTGTCTCAAATATGAGAGAACTATATGGATAGTTGTGTAGGAGTATAGGTGTCTAAAGTTATTTGTAAGAATTTAAAATTTTTGACAATCAATAAAATTATAAATAACAGAAATAATACATTTAAGATAGAAAAAATAGCAGTTTTTTTTTTTTTAAAGGTACTAGTGTACAGTGTAGCTAAAAACATGTACCTGAGCAAACAGACCTGATTAGGTTAGGTAAGTCAAGCCACCGACTCTCTCTGAGCCTCACTTTTTATATCCATAAACTGTGATTCAAAATACCCACTTTGTACCATTGGGAGAATTAATTATACCGTATGTGAAGATAGTAGTGCCCATATTGCCTATTCTCCACACACAAGGCCATTATGGATAATAAAATATAAAGATAAAATTAAGAGCCCTGGCTGGTGTAGTTCAGTGGATTGAGTGAGGTCTGTCTGCAAACCAAAGTGCCACCAATTTGATTCCCAATCAGGGCACGTGCCTGGGTTGCAGGCTGGGTCCCCAGCAGGGGGTGTCCAAGAAGCAACCACACATTGATGTTTCTCTCCCTCTCTTTCTCCTCGCCTTCTCTTCTCTCTAAAAATAAATAAATAAAATATTTTTTAAAGAGATAAAATTAAAAATGAAATAGCCAAACTGAAATGATTACATATGCATATACGTATGCACGTACATGGGTGTGTATACAAATACTTACCTAACAAAAAATGAGAACAGATTCTCAAAACAGTAATTCAGCAAACCCAATCTTGCTGGATACTAGTATCTTGGACATTATGTTATATGGATTAGTGAACATTTACATGTCCTCAGAACATAAAGAAAAAAATCTATAATAAAAAATTAAAACCATTATTACTCTGTAGCCACTGCTTACATGAAAGTGCCTCTTCAGAGAATAATGGAAAATATAAATCAGACGGAGCCTCTCAGCCATGGTGAGTGATCTCAAAGTCACTGGTTTAGTGGTATCTCCAAAACTGCGTTAAGGTAAAGAGAGTGGAGAGGAAAAGGTATTGTCACACTAGGAGAAAGGGAAATGCATATTGTTGTTTACTATAAGCCTGAAAATCAAATATTTAAAAGAAATCAGAAAATGAATTTACTCTGAATAATACAAAATGCATACATTATCGGAAAAAAAATGCCCTAGGATTCTCAAAAGTAAAAAAGAAATTAAAAACAAACAATGAAAAAATCAGTTTCTGTAAAATAATTTAAAAATCCTCATCAAAATAAAACTATAGTTTTTGCTTATATAGGAAAATAAGTAGAACTGTATGAAAATATGAGGGGGGCCAAAAAACCTAGAATTTACTTATTAAAAATGTGTATCTGTTCGCACATGTTTAAACTTCAGTCACCTCAAACTCTCCATTTGATGCAACATGCCTACTGAGACTTTTTTTCCACTGCAAAAAACAGTTTTTAAACTCGTTGGTTTTGATGCCTTTAAATGCTACTGCCGTTTTTTGTTTCACTTCTTGTACATTGACAAAACAGTTCTCTTTGAGAACCTTTTTTTACCTAGGTAAACAAAAAAAGAAAGTCGTTCAGGACAAGATTGGGTGAATAAGGAGGGTGGGTCACAGGGTTCATGCTATTTCGGGTCAAAAACTGCAGAATGCTCAGTGCTGTGCGAGCAGTCGAGCTTCTAAATCACCCAATCATGAAATGGGCAAACACCTTGAAGAGTCTTCAAAAAAATTCACAGAAGCCAAATCCAGCCTCTCACAACAATGTCAGCTGGTAGACTAATGACAGATGAGTCCGTAGAATACTCATCTGTGGGGGAAGCCTGTACTATAAGGGACCCACCTTCCAGAAGATAATTCCATTTTTTGGTCCCACCCATACATAGTGATAGTAAATTAGTTCTACATATTATACATAGCAGTATATATACATTTATAGAATATATATCCAGAAATTAAAATTTAAAATAGAATTTTATATACATGTGTCAATATATGTGTGTACAAATTTCCTATAAAACTATAGTTAGTGAACAGACAGAAAAGTATATAGAACTATAAAGAGAAATATATAGAAATGCAGATGTATATATAAAACTATGTAGTTATAAATTTATACCCATAGATTTAAATTTAAATTGTACGTAAACATTTATAAACATAATGTGTTTATATGTAATTGCATACATACTAAAATACTAGGACATAACAATTAAAACTTAATACATTACATTACCCCTAGACTGAACAAAAAAAGAGATTTAACAAGTCAGTTGTAAAATTTATTAATTCATACAGGAAAAAAAACCTCAGGCAGGCCAAAATAAAAAAAAAAAAAAATCGCAAGACAATTTTTCAGATTTGAAAATACATGGAACCTCACCACAAAAATAAATACCAAAGGTCAAACACAAAATTGCATCTGTACTTGGATATGTCAGTTTTAACCCTCAAAGATAAAGGGAAAAAATTAACTATCAAAAACAAAAGGCAAAATATTTTTAGAGTGATAATTAGATTTAAAGTAGATTGCTGGTCTAAAATTAATTTAAAAATAAATAACAAGTAAATAAAAATTATATACTTAAAATTCAGAAGGAAAATAATTTCTATTGTCAACCTTCTCTACACAGGGGTCAGCAAAGTTAGGTTTACAGCTGTAAAACAAATAAATAATACAATAATGATTAAATAATAATACAAGAATATACACTATGTTTCATGTATTCACAACTATATTCCTACTTTTGGCCACCCTTGTATTTAGTTAAAAGTGATAAACTACTAGTTATTAATATGATGGTTATTACAAACTCTTTTTTTCATTTATAAGAAGAAACATTTTAATATTAGCTGCTATTTTTAAAAATATTTCATTAATTTGAATATTTTGAATAATCAATTAATTCACATATTATTTTATTTAATTAGTTAAAACTTAGTTAACTAAGTTTTAGTTAACTAAGATTTTTAGTTAATTACTAGAATAAAAATCTGTAACTTTCAAAGCAAGGAAAAATTTTCATAGGTCAAATAATTAAGCATATTTTATCAGTAGAACACAGGTCAGAAAACATAATAAAGGTAGAAAGTAGATGCATGGGCAATGAAAAATAGTAAGTAGAAATTGGTTCAACTACATCATAGTCACAATCAATTAAATACCATTCTTAAATATATCTCATTATATTTAAAAATTCAGTTTTACCACACGATTGAGTAGAAACTCTCAAATTTTCATATTAATCGATAACCTAAATATATTTTAAAGCATAAACTAAATTAAATAATGTTAATAAAATGATAAGGGTAAAGGAATAAGAACAGCAAGAATGTATTGAAAATGAAGAAGAATGAGGAATATAGTTAGAGAAAAGGAAAGAGGCACATCCCAACAGATGTTGAGATGTTATTAAGATGACTACATCACAATTCCTGATAGTTGATTATTATTATTGTTGTTGTTTTTGGAATAAAAGTGCCTGACAGTCTTTTATTGCCGAGGCATCCATCTCAAAGATGGCTTTCTGGAATCAACCATCACCATCCACAGGCTGTACCCCGCCCCCCACCCCCCACACACACACTACTTTCTCTTAGAAATCTTGGTTAATTTCAATAACTGATGATTTGGACTGCTCGTCTTTTCTTCTTCCCACACTTATTTTTTAAAATTCATATAAAAGGTGATCCCATAAAACCAAGAGTCCCCACCAACAACCCCAGTGAAGGTGGAACCCTGGGCCCATTCGTGCACTCCTTCTCTTCCCGCATGCTGTCTGGCCCCAGGTGTGTCATGTAATTTCCTGGGCGTGTTAGCAGGGAAACGTTTTCCTAAGTTTTCTGGTGGCTATTGCTGAGATCATCTCGCCATCATCATAAGAACCACAACACTAGGTCCAGCCACAACATAGGTAATCAATAGTTCGAGATGGGCATACAACAATGAGGTGCTCCTTAAAGGTGGTACTAGTACAGGTATAGATAGATGTGAACCAATTGAGAGGGCTAAAATAAAATGATTGAATATCTAAATCTATGTATAAATATATAAACTTGACAGGAGGCATTTGTAACCACTATTAAATAGATAATTCAAAAAGTACATTGAAATGGACCAACTGGCTATATATCTAAAGAAACTACATTAACATCTCTCAAACACATACACACAAGTAAATTATATACGTAGATAAAATAACTTTATGCAGTCAAAAATTTAAGAGCATTAGAGAAAACCATGGTTCACTACATTTTGTAATTAGGGTAGGAGAGAATTTCTTATAGAAGACATAAACACCACATTTATAAAAATATTGACAAACGTGATAATATTACAATAATTTTACTTCTGCATCAAATTATTTCCAAACAAAATTTGAAAACGGGTTATAACCTGGAATAAGATACAGTCATACATATAACTGAGTAAGGATTATTATCATGAATATGTTTAAAAGTTCCCACAAAATAAAATAAACATTCCAAAGAGAAAATGAAAGAGTTAAAGGACAAGAAAGGGTAAATAATTAACAGAAGAGTAAGACCAAAATCTTAAATCAACATCTAAATATTTGATCAAAACTATTAATAATCTTAAACAGAAAAGTAAAAAATGACAATATACTCATCAATGTACCCCATTAACCAAAAAATAAAAATAAAAAAAGCTGGGAATACCAGTGGTACAACCACTGGTATTGAAATGTGTAAGTTTTGAAATGTGTAATAGTGGCATTCACACCTGGATGTTGAGACTATACCCTACCCACATGCTAACTAATTAGTCTTTACACAATTTCCTGGATGCTGGCAGAAAGCTCTGCACTCCTGAGTCAGAGACAAACAACTTGATTTCTACTGGCATGGGAAGTGGGATGAACTGCATGTTTTCTCTTCCTTTACCCCAAAGTCTCTAGAGAGAAACATGCTGTGGCCCCAGTGCGTGCTGCGTGTGCAGTGGGTTTGCTTCAAAGCAGAGGAGCTAGAATTGGGAAATCCCAATATTCTATAATGGGCTGCAAGAAACTCAGGTGGGACTTTGCCCCAGAGGTAGCAATTACATGTAATTATATGTATTATATCAGGCAATTAGATTAACAAACCTACATTCCATTCTGGAACAAGACACTGTCTATTGTCTAAGATTGTTCTGAATGAGAAGTCACGCTGTTTGCTGTGACGTGAGTAATAAAGTCCTTTGTGTCTGACCCAGAAGCCTAGTATTTTCTGCCAGCATCCATAGAACCGTAGCAGGCTAACTTGTTAACATGTGACAAGGGTAAAATCTCAATTACTTTATATTTCTTGACACTTCGTTTGAACTAATTTCTAGTAGAAACAGTCATAAAAAAGCATCTGTGTTTTGTTATAAGTTGTTCATATATGTACAGTTAGCTTATTGTGAAACAGATGTCTTAATAACATTTATGTCTGGAGTTGTATAAGCTAGCTAATATCCTCATGCCAAGATACTTTGATGGGATTCTCCACTTTACCACCCACATTTGCTTACTAAATAATTAAATTTAAGACCATACGCCATGTTTTTCCAGACCTTTGTTATCTTCATTAGATCTTTCTGTCACATGTTTTATATCTTATTAATTTGGTGTTTGCTAATTTATCTCCTAATCTTTTACCCTATTTATATAAAAGGTATTTTTTATTTTTTACTTCGGGGCCTATTTTTATGTAATTCACTGAAACATATGCTGGAAATATATGGATAGAAAATACCAATGTGCAGCTGATAGTCTGCTTAAGAAAATAAGAGTCCTATAAAAGAAAATGTAGTCGAAACACACTGCTTTACTTGGCAGCCATTTCTTCCTTTTCATAGAGATGGAAATCTCTGGTGAAATTTTCTACATATTTTTTAACTTTTTAAAAAATATTTTCCTCTATTTTTGATTTAATGTTTATTGTAGTTTTCCATTACCATTTAGTTCCCTTATACCACCTCCCACCAGCAATTACCACACCATTGTCCATGTTCTTGAGTCCTTTTTCCTTTTACACAATCCCTCCACCCCCTAAACACCCCTACTAGCTGTCATCTGCTCTCCATCCATGAGTGTGTCTCTATTTTGTTTGTTAGTTCAGTTTGTTCATTAGATTTCATGTATGAGTGAAATCATATGGTATCGTCTTTCTCTGACTGGCTTATTTCACTTAGCATAATGTTCTCCAGGTCCATCAATACTGTCACAAAGGGTAAGACTTTCTTCTTTTTTTAAAGCTGAGTAGTATTCCACTGTGTAAATATCTCACAGTTGTTTTATCCACCCATCTACTGATGGACACTTAGGCTGCTTCCATATCTTGGCGGCTGTAAATATCACTGCAATGAACATAGAGGCACTTATGTTCTTTTGAATTAATGTTTAGTGTTTTTTCAGGTGTATTACCAAAGTGGGATTGCTGGGTCAAAAGATCAATTTTTAATTTTTGAAGTATCTCCATACCGCTTTCCACACTGGCTACACCAATCTGCATTCCTACCAAGAGTGCAAAAGGATTTCCATTTCTCCACATTCTTGCCAGAACTTATCTGTTGATTTATTAATGACATCCATTATGACAGGTGTTAGATGGTACCTCATTGTGGTTTTAATCTGCATTTCTCTGATGATTAGTGATATTAAGCATCTTTCCATATGTCCATTGGCCTTCTGTATGTCCTCGATGGAGAAGTGCCTATTTAGGTCATTTGCCCATTTTTTAATTGGTTGGTTTGGGGTTTTTTTGGTGTTAAGATTTGTAAGTACTTTATGAATTTTGGATATTAACCCCTTAACAGATGTATCAGCTAATATGTCCTCCAATTCTGTAGGTTGTATTTGTATTTCATGGATGATTTCCTTCATTGTGCAGAAACTTTTTAATTTGATGTAGTCCCATTTGTTTATTTTTTTTCTTTTATTTCCCTTGCCTAGGGAGATATATACAATTAAAAAATATTTAAAAAATGTCTGAGATATTGCTGCCTATGTTTTCTTCTAGGATCTTTATGGATTGGGTCTAACATTTAAGTCATTGATCCATTTTGAATTTATTCTTGTGTGTGGTGTATGAAGGTGGTCTAGTTATATTTTCTGCATGTATCTGTCCAATTTTCCCAACACCATTTGTTGACTAAACTATCTTTAGCTCATTGTACATGTTTACTACCTCTATTGAATATTAATTGACTATAAAGATGTGGGTTTATTTCTGGGCTCTCTATTCTATTCCATTGATCTATGTGTGTGTTTATGACAGTACCATGCTGTTTTGATTACTATGACCTTGTAGTATAGTTTGATATTAGGTAGTTTGATTCCTCCAACTTTGTTCTTCTTTCTCAAGATTGCTGTTGCTCTGTAGGTCCTTTTGTGGTTCTATCTAAATTTTTAAAATATTTATTCCAGTTATGTGAAATACATCATTGGAATCTTGACAGGAATTAAATCAAATCTATAGATTGCTTTAATAATGTGGACATTTTAATGATGTTAATTCTTTCTATGCATGAACACTGTATGTACTTCCACTTATTTGTATCTTCTATTTCTTTCTTCAGTGTCTTACAATTGTCCAAGTACAGGTCTTTTAGCTACTTGGTTAACTTGATTCGTAGGTATTTAACTTTTGAAGCAATTGTGAATGAAATTTTCTTAATTTCCCTTTCTATTAGTTCATTATTAGCATATAAAATTGCAACTGATTTATGAGTATTAATTTTGTATCCTGCTATTTTGCTGAATTCATTTATCAGTTCTAGTAGTTTCTTGGTGGAATCTTTGGGATTCTCTAAGTACATAGTCTTGTCATCTACAAATAAAGACAGTTTTACTTCTTCCTTTCCAATCTTGATGCTTTTTGTTGCATCTTCTTGTCTGATTGCTATGACTAGGACTTCCAGTACTATGTTGAATAAAAGAGGTGAAAGCAGACATTCCTGTCTTGCTCCTGATCTTAAGGGGAAGGCTTGTAGTTTTTGTCCATTCAGTATGGTACTGGCAGTGAGTTTTCCATATATGGCCTTTATTATGTTTAGTTATGTTCCCTCTATTCCCACTTTGCTAAGAATTTTTATCATAAATAGATGTTGGATTTTATCAAATGTTTTTTTCTGTATCTATTGATATGATCATGTGGTGATCTTGTGATCATATCCTTCATTTTTTTTAATGTGGTGAATCACATAAGATTGTACTTTTCTAGAAATATACCCATTTCATCCATGTTGTTCAGTTTGTTGTCATATAGTTGTTCATAATATTTTCTTACAATGCCTTGCATTTCTTTGGTATCGGTTGTTATTTCTCCTCTTTCATTTCTGATTTTATTTATTTGGGTCCTCTCTCTCTCTCTCTCTCTCTCTCTCTCTATGAGACTGTTAAAAGAGTTGTCAATCTTGTTTATTTTTTCAAAGAACTAGTTGCTGGATTCATTGCTCTTTTATGTATTTTTTTTAGATTCTGTTTCATTTATTGCTCCTTGGATTTTTATTATTTCATTCCTTTTAGTCACTGGGCTTTGTTTGTTGTTTTCTTTCAAGCTCCATTAAGTATAAAGTTAGATTGTTTATTCAAGCTTTTTCTTGTTTTTTGAGATAGGCCTGCAATGCCATGAATTTCCTTTTTAGGATCACTTTCCCAGTGTCCCAGAGATTTTGAATTATTGCGTCCTCATTTTCATTTGTTTCAAGGTATCTTTCGATTTCTTCTTTGATCTTGTTATTGACTCATTCATTATTTAATAACATGTTGTTTAGCTTCCATGTCTTTGCGTGTTTTTCACCATTCTTCTTGTGATTCATTTCTAGTTTCATAGCATCGTGGTGATTTCAATCTTCTTAATTTATTGAGAATTGTTTTGTGTGCTAATTTGTAGTCTATATTAGAAAATATTATATGTGCACTTGAAAAGTATATATATGCTGCTTTGAGGTGAAATGCTCTGAAGATATCTATTAAATCCATTTGATCTAGTGTGCCATATAAGGGTTCTGTCTGTTGATTTTCTTTCTGGAAGATCTCTATCCATTGACATCAATTGGGTGTTAAAATCTCAGACTTTGATCATACTTCTGTTATCTCTCTCTTCGTGTCCATCAAAATTTGCTTTACATATTTAGGTGCTGCTATGTTGGGTGCATAAATGTTTACTAGGTTTATATCCTCTTGATGGATTGTTCCCTTTGGCATTATGTAGTATCATTCTTTGTCTCTTACTATAGCCTTGGTTTTAAAGTATATTATTTTGGCTATTAGTACTGCTCCTCCAGCTCTTTTTCCTTTCCAGTTGCATAAAATATATTTTTTCCAACCCTTTACTTTTACTCTGTGTGTATCTTTTGATCTGAGATGGGTCTCTTGGAGGCAGATATGTATGGGTCTTATTTTCCCATCAATTCAGCCAAGATGTGTGTTGTGGTTGGAGCATTTAAGACACTTACATTTAAGGTGATTATTGATAGATACATTTGTAGTGCCAGTTTATTGTTAGACTTTTTCCTCCATTTTTATTTTTCTTTATCCTTTCTTCTTCTTCTTAAAGCAAGGCCTTTAACATTTGTTGCAGTGCTTGTTTGGCATTAACAAACTCCTTTAGATGTTTCTTGTCTGAGAAGCTCCTGATTTCTCCTACAATTTTAAATGATATCCTTGCTGGGTAAGGTAGTCTTGATTGTAGGTTCTTGCTTTTTTTATCATCTTGAATATTTCATGCCACTCCCTTCTGGCCTGAAATGTTTCTGTTGAATAATCAGATGCCAGTCTAATTGGTCCTTCTTTGTTAGTAACTGCTATATTATCCTGTGTATAATGCACTCCAGTATGAGCACCCATGTTTTTGACCCAAACTTTCAAGAAAAAAAATATTTCATTTTAATTTTGTAATTCAATTTTTTATTTATTTATATTTAGTATCCAAATTGATTATGATATTCCAAGGTATTATTTTGCATACAGATATCGTTATAGCTTTCTAGAGTTACACTTTTAATTCATAAGCATAAATAAAAGAATTAAAACATTTATATGGATATGGAATCAATACTACCTATGTATCACGTGCATCCTTATTTTTCCCTCAAAAATTCAGGCAAAACGTGCTCATTATACAAAGCAAAATATGGTACCTGCTTTTCTCTTGTGACTTTTAGGATTCTCTCTTTGTCTTTGAGCCTTGCCATTTTAATTATGATTTGTCTTGGTGTAAATCTCTTTGGGTCCAACTTGTTTGGAACTTGTGTGACTTTTTCCTTCACCATATTAAGGAAGTATCGAGTCATTATTTCTTCGAAGTTTCCCGATCCCTTGCTAGCTCTCTTCTCCTTCTGGTATTCCCATGAGGTACATGTTGTTACACTTTATGTTGTCCAAAATGTTTCCTATGTTCTCATATTTTAAAATTCTTTCTTCTTTTTGCTGCTCTGCTTGGGTGTTTATCTACCTTGTCTTCCAAATCTCTTATTCAATCATCTACTTCATTTAACCTACTGTTTATTCCTTCCAGTGTATTATTTATCTCAGATACTGCACTCTTTATTTATGACTGGTTCTTTTTCATGGTCTCTATGTCTTTTTCGTGCTGTTGAGTATCCTTATAGTCAGGACTCTAAACTCTCTGTCTGCTAAATTGCTTGCCTTCATTTCATCTAGTTCTTCTTCTGGAGAATTCTTTTTGTTTCTTTCAGGGTTTGTTTCTTTGTCTTCCCATTTTGGCTGCTTCTTGTATTTTCTGCCTTTGCCTTTAAAATGATCAGCCATTAAACTGATCGGTTGTTGAACTAATCAAGCTGTAATCAGATTAAGTGCCACAGGGTAGGTAGAGTAATTCCTGTGAGCAAGGCTATAGATCCTCTCAGGATGATGCTACTTGAAGAAGAGCACTTTACCTGAGAAAGACCACTTCGGCAGTATGGGGAATGACTCAGCAAAAAGATCCCAGTGGGTGCTACTTCAGTTGTTTCCCCAAAGCCACCAACCTCAGACTCCCTCAAGTACCTCTAGTCCACACCACCCTCCCTCTGCTGGATCCCAGCTTAAGTGGCTGCAAACAAAATTTTATGCACTGGCCTTTTGAGAGGCTCTCTGAGTTTCCAGCCATCTCCACCTGGCAGACAAAAACCCTATTGTTTTTCACAGCTGGACGTTATCTGGGTTCCTTTCCAATTCTGGGGAAGCCCAGCTTGGGGTTTAGATCCCACATTTCTCATGGGGTCCCCCTGGCAACTGAAACAACCCTCTGGAACTTTAGCTGCCACACATGGGAGCCCGGCCAGCCCTCTTATGCCTCCTCCACACTCCCTACCAGTCTCACTGTGGTAAAGTTGGTTTCTTCTTTCTGTCCTTGGTTATAAGGCTTCTCTACAGCTAGTGTTCAGTTGGTTATTGAGGATGATTTCTCTAAAATTTAGTTGTAACTCCAGATTGGGCCTTGGAGGAGGTTAGTGTAGCTTCCATTTACTCCTCCTCCATTTGGTTCCATCCTCTCCTTTTTTAACATATTAATCTTAATGATTTTATAATCATTGTCAGTTAACTTTAATGTTTCAATAAGGTGATGAGTTTTTGTCCATCTTCCCCCCATTAGGGTTACTGGAAAGGCAAGACCAGGACTTACAGTCTTATGTTCTATATAGTAATTTTTAGTCAAATGTCACACAGTGTGTTGACCTAGCAGATTCTAAAATGATAGTATATTTCCTCAAGACAATAGTCACCATTGTCTCTGATAAGCAATGCAAGGGGGAAATTATCACTTTAATATAGTCAGAGTTGAGCTCAATCAAGGCCAAGTGGCAGTTTCCTTCAGGTTCAGTCTACCTCAGGCTGGTTTATATTCCTGGCATGGCCCTCTAGGGCTCTCAGTGGAGTGCCTGTTTGTGCACCAGGGCCTTCCCCCTGCCCCCCCCCCATCCCTTTCTCCAATCATTGTGCAACAACAGGAGATGGCAAAACAAATACACAGAAAACAAAACATCCTCTTTGTTTTCCAGCTTAGAGTTTTAGCTTCCTGCCAAACTTCCAAAAAAAAAAAAAAAAAAAAAGCAGATACATTGTAATCCACAGTTCACCTGTCCACACTTCCCCTCTGCAATCTAATCCTTCTAGTTATCTTGCTTTAGCAGTTCTCTGGTGCCATTAAACAAAATTTCTTGAAAGATTCAGGCTTTTTTCTTTGTTATCGGTAGAAGGATCGGTCAGTCAAAAACTAACATTTTACTCAGACCTACATTTTATAAAGCAAGAGTCATTTGGGAACAGTCCCATTCAATAGTTGAAATAGAAACTGGGCTTGGAAGAGAGGACACTTCGATAATCATCCAATTATCATTGAGAAGCTGGCTGCCTGGATGTCCGCTGATAGGCAACAGATATTTTTTTCTTTAAAATTTAATTAAAGTCAGTTCAAGATCCTCTCCAAAATTTCTGTGTGCGCACACACACAGCCCTATTTCCTCACCTGCTACTTTACACTGGCTGCCCAGCTTGTTCTACTTAGCATCATACTGTATTACCATTTACCAGCACACTTCTCCCATCCTAAAAAGTTTTTTCTCTAAGAAAAGTTCTGTAGTCAGTTCTTAACGAAACATTGTTTTTTTCCTGCAGCTTAATGTTGAAGGTGATACACACTGTCCTCTGTCTATAGGGCAGTGACCTGAGCTGGGCAGAATGTAAGGAATTAAAAACCCCAACTCTTGCTTTCCAGGAACTTGCCCTAAAATTGGGGAGATAAAGATGGTATGTAGTGTAACCGGCCATTTTGAGCAGTGAAACGTGATTTACTCTAGAGAGATCACTAAAACAGGTGTACTGTATAAAGAGGTAGGACATTTCACTGAGGGAATCTAGTGTCACACCAAGTAGAGCTGTCAGAGAATTCTTTTCAGTTTGGTGGGAAACGAAGAGAGCCAAAGGATTACAGAGTACAGAGTACAGAGTACAGAGTACAGTGAAGTCGGTTGGAAGGTTCCAACCACGGAGATATGGCAAAGCAGAAAAGCGAGCATTTTGATGCACTATTAATAACATTAAGTCCTAACCACTGTGCTATATTCTGCGCTCCAGAAATGAATAAAATATTCTGCCATGAATATTTTACCTCCTTTGGTACTAAACTGTGTTGGATAGAAAAAATTGTGATAAACAGAGATATCCAATATTTATGTTAAAAGTTATGACCACTTACCTATGAAATATTAAAGGCTTTATTTGGAAAACAAGCAAGAGACCTTGTCTTGACTTTTTTTTACAACATATATAGCACAATGTATATTGTAAATATTATCTATTAGATAATCTATATGATCTATTGTATAGATTATAACCTTATTTTATTCATTAACTAATGTATTGAATGAAACAATTTTATTTAAAATTAAAAGTTGGGTTCAGGAGATAAATTTAAGTCGCAGTAGTTTTAAATTGTATTACTCTAAGACAACAACAAAAAACACGAAATGTTTCCTGATTAAAATGTAGTTGTTTTTTTTTCTACTGTCACCTTCTCTTTAAATTGTCATATATAAGCTTTTAATGTTAGCATTTAAAAAATCTATTGTATAATTTTGACTTCTTAACCAAATGTGTGTATCAAATGAACTATAGTCATGTCACGAATCTAGGAATAGAGGCTTGCACCAGGATGCTGTGCATATAATTACTTTGCTCTTTCATTTTGTAATGTAAAAGAACAGTCTAATCCCCCAATATTAAATCATCATTAGTCTACAGAGTAAGTCTGTTCTGCTTCATGATCTTTTATGCTGCCTCTTGAGAGACTAGGTTTTGTGTGAGGCAAGGAGATTCGCTAGCCTAATTCCTAGGCTTAATACCAATTTTCAAGTGTATTTATAAATCTTACAGGTTTTAGTAGGGGAAAAAGTAATTTATAATTGTTATACACTTGCATCTCAGTCTTCAGGGTTCTAAGAGTTAATGTGCCTTTTAAATCTGAAAACCCTTATTATAATTTTGTTGATAATTTTCTATCAAGGATATCTACTACTCATATTTATCTGTTTCCTTCTTCTTTTTTTTAATAGAAATATTTACTTTTTATTAGTGGCATAGTACTGCCAAATTTATTCAAAAGAATGTTTACTAGGGCAAATGTTCTTTTTTTTAATTTTTATTTTAATTGTTGATCTTGTACAGTTTTCTGTCTTTTACTCCCACCCCAACCCACCACCCTAGCCCTCCCCACCTCCCTCCCATTTCCACCCCCCATAATTTTTGTCCATGTGTCCTTTATACTTGTTCCTGTAAACCCTTCCCCTTTTCCCCTGAAATTCCCTCCCCTCTCCACTCTGGCGACTTTCAGCCTATTCTCAATTTCAATGTCTTTGGTTATATTATGCTTCTTTGTTTGTTGATAGTGTTTCCTTCTTCTTATATGTGTTCTCCACTGTAGTAGACACTTGCCTTTGAAAAAATAAATGAATCCAAATAATACATTCTTTTAAAAATAATGAAAGAACTTCACTGAAAATCACCATTTTAATCATATGTCGCTGGTTCAATTCCCAGGCAGGGCACATGCCTGGGTTGTGGGCCGAGTCCCCAGTGGGGGACATGTAAGAGGCAACCACACCACATTGATGTTTCCTCCCTCTCTCCCCCTCCCTTTCCCTCTGTCTAAAAATAAATGAATGAATAAATAATCATTTAAAAAATAAAAAAATTAAGCAACCTACTTAAGTAGGAAAATACTGCTTTTCCTATGGCTATATGGGTTTAGTGAAAGATTATCTGACTTCAAGTTTGCATTACCTTGAGTTTAAGAGAAGGAATAGTGTCAACCTGGACCACATGGCTATAAAAATGTGTCTTTTGGTGTGTTTTCTTTCAAATTTTTGTTTATTTGTAGTGAAATGCTGTCATTTAGCGCGCGCGTGTGCGTGTGCGTGTGTGTGTTGGAAACCATGGGAGATTTTAAGTTTACTTCGTACGTCTTTAGCATCGTCAGATTTGTAGTAGTCAGTATTCCCATAGTTTATTTCTGTCCTTCAAACCAGAACTCACAGCTGGTGTTGTAATTTCTCTACTGAGCATAACCATTTAAAATTCTGTTTTTATCCACAGGGCTTCAAAAGACCATTTAGCGGGTCACTCATTCCTAAGTAAAATGGCACACATAGCCTGTCCTGAGACAGCAGCTGCAAATAAAGCCTCACACTGACTGGGGAGCAGCTGTGCCTGCTGAGTCACCACCTACTGGGAGTGAGGGGGCTGGTTTTGTTCTAACAATCTCCTTTCTCCTCCCAGTCCAATCTCACTCAGTCTTCACTCACAACACGTATCCAGTCACGCATGATAGAACCACTCTCTCCTTCAGGCAAGGTGGAGCCCAAAGCTTGACTAATGAGAGACAGTCTGGATGCAACCCTGACTCTGAGTTGGGAAAGTGTGACCTGCAAATGTAGTGATTTGATATGTTTTAGTGGGCCTGTTGCTCTAGAAAGAAA
Source organism: Glossophaga mutica (assembly GCA_039655065.1). Lineage (NCBI taxonomy): Eukaryota > Metazoa > Chordata > Mammalia > Chiroptera > Phyllostomidae > Glossophaga > Glossophaga mutica. The sequence continues at coordinate 22,089,213 of CM077305.1, forward strand.
AATATGCCTTGCCAATCTACTTCATTATTTTAGCCTTTGTTGATCTGTTTAACTTTTATATACCTTTTGCAAATAGGTTTGCCTGCCCATCCCTCCTCTCACATGCTTATGCTGTATCGCTACCCACAGTGACAGCGGAAGGACCACTGACTCATACTCACTGAGCACAAATGTACAAGTAGAAAAGTAAAATAAAATTGTGGCTAGCTTTACCATTTCTTGCCACTTGGTTTTGCTTTCCATTTTATTATGCACTTCCCCCTAATTCTTTCCTCGCTGAGAACCACACAGTCATCTATCTACTCTGCCCTGTGCCTGCAGGCAGGGGGCCTTCAAAGAATTTTTAAAGTGGGATTATGTATTATAAAGCTCTCTAAAAATGGATTCTTTAAATTCCTTCAGAGTTTATAAATTTAGTGACTCTAAATTTAATTTCTTCTATTTTGATTCATCCATTCCCTACTAAAAATAATAATATTTAAATCAGTTAAAGTTCTGTGATAGTAGGTAGAGTCTCTTTTTGTTGTTGTTGTTGTGTGTTGTTTTTTGCAAACTGATTTATCTCTACATCTCTACTTTGTAAATTATATTATTATGATATGTTTATAAATAATTTTAAATTTGGGGTCAAATTTCTATTTTATTTTATTTTTTTAAAGATTTTTATTTATTTATCTTCAAAGGGGAAGGGAAAGAGAGAGGGAGAGAAACATCAATGTGCAGTTGCCTCTTGTATGTCCCCTGCCGGGAACTGGCCTGGCAACCCAGGCATGTGCCCTGACTGGGAATCGAACCGCGATCCTTCGGTTCGCAGGCCCGCGCTCAATCCACTGAGCTACACCAGCCAGGGCCAAATTTCTATTTTAAAAAGTTTCTTTTTTATTCTTTATCCCCTTCTCCACTTCATATTCAATACTTATTCAAATTTGTGTGATTCATGAGCAGATTTGTTGATATTCCTCAAGACTTATATTTTGTTTTATATATATTTATGTTATTTTTAAAATGTCTTTACTATACAGAGTCATGTATGCCAGTTAGACATAATTGATATCAAAGAAGGATTGAGCAGTTTCAGCTGTGGTTTTAAAAGGTCGGTAATGAATGTGTAAGCTTCCTTACAGAGAGATGTTTTCCGGCTGTGAATGGGGCAATATGGCTCAAAAGGAAATAGCAAAATCAAATTAGAATAACTACTATGTGGCAACTGATGAAAATGGATATTAATAGATTGTTTACTAATCTTCTCTTACAACATCATCCAATTTCTTTATATACTTGGTGAATTGATTAAGATGGTTACAACTATTCCACCCACATTATTCATGAATCTGAAAGCAGACACCTGAGACAATGGATGGTTGTGTTTATCTGGGATTTAAAAATTATCAAGGAGGAGTGTGGCAGATGGTCAAAGGAATGACATTCCAGGGTGCAAATAAGAACCTAATGACAGATTGGATCATGAATCTGTGGTTTGGCAAAAACACAAGTGAGACCAGGAGGGTATTTACAAACTTAAATGAACAGGCAGAATCAAGAGTCTAAAAATTGAGATTAGGTCAATTCTAAGTTTAAAAGAAGGGGAAGTCAGTAAACATGAGAGAATGATTAAACTTTCAGTGAAGAATATGAGGATATCATGCTCTTGAGTATTGCAAGATATATATAGTTCATTTTTGTTTTAATTTCTTAATACATGTCAACATAATAAGGACACTCTAATGGAAGACGAGTTCTTGCTGAGTATAGTTCTATTCATTATTTATCAAGTGCCTGCTATTTGAAAGGAGCTTTGCAGCCAAGCAAAAGAGCACTGTTTCATGCATGGTCTCTGGTAATAGTAAAATTATAAATGGATCTTACTGTTGCTAAAAGACTAGAAAAAATGAAAACAATATGAATCCTACTTAACTGTCTGGTACAAGTTAATGATTCTATTTCTGACTTTCTCTTCAAAAACATTTTAAAAAGTCCAAGTAGAGATCCATATCTGAGAATCTCAACTGTTTCTGCTATGCAGATAGATTTGTAAATACTATTTTATTTTTTTATTTTTTATGTATTTATTTTTAGAGAGTGGGTAAGGGAGGGAGAAAGAGAAGGAGAGAAACATCAATGTGTGGTTGCCTCTCATGTGGCCCTACTGGGGCCTGGCCTGCAACCCAGGCACGTGCCCTGACTAGGAATGGAACCGGTGACCCTTTGGTTCACAGGCTGCACTCAACCCACTGAGCTACACCAGCCATATGTGTAAATACTATTTTAATAGTCTGCTTGGCTATGCTTGAGATAAGGTATACCTTTACACTTGCATTATGAAACAAGAGTTCTGTTGAAAGGCCAGGAGTCTATGAGTATCTAATAATTTAAGAGTTTTGAATAACACATAGTTTTAACAATTTCCAAGATGTAAGGTAATATTAGACTTTAACATAAGATTTTTTTTTGCTTCAGGAAGTGGTTTTAAATCATGCCTTATTTTAATTTAAACTGTATTACCATTTGCAAAAGTAGACATAGAAATTAGAATCTTTCAAGATTATTCAAGATCCCAAAAAAGAAAAAAAAAATTGGAAACAGTCTGATAGTTCCAGAAAATTATATCTGAATTCCAGAATCAGTGGACAACTTATATTATTTCAGCCTTCTGTTTCTGTAGAGATAAAGATGTTGGAAGTATAACTGCCCAACAGTATATTTTGCTATAAATATTTTTGTGGAAAGTTCCCACAAACTTATCAATTATAAAATTCCTGCAATTATTATAGCTATGAAAATTAACTTTAGTAGTATTGTTGCTTTTCAAAGGACTCCAAATTTTAGTTCTTTTATGATTATCACAATATGTCTACATGAGTCAAATACCTACCTTCCAGTCTCTCTAATTTCTTCTATATGCACCCTTATTCTTTTCTGAGCAAGTAATGGGATATATAACAAAATAAAGAATTCATTGACATCCATTTTGGAAGATTAAAATGTGTCGAAAGCTATTTCTACATTACACTGAAGATGTAGTTGCTGTGAAGTTCAGGACTATATTGATTATATTCATAAGGAGAGTAATTACTAAGAAACCTTGCCAAATTTTTATGGACGTTTTGGTCCATAAGTTTCTGAGATGTTTTGGTTGCCTAAATCCATAAGTGACATGTAGAATTCTCACATTCTGTTTTCTCAATGATTCTTCATATGATAAATTTTCCTCTCTTCCCATCTCAGTTAAGTTCTCATAAATGCATACTCCATTGGGCTAAAGCATCACTTTTAAAGTAGGAAACCCAAGATGCAATTTCTTCTGCTCTCCATTCTCTATTATGAAACCTACTTCAGAATAGATAACTGATATATTTTTATTCCTTTTTTGTCATGTAAAAAAGTGTTTTTAATTCCTCATCAGATTATTCACTTACGCTCTAGGACAAACCTTCAACACCTCATATAACAAGATCTGTATACACACACGCACTCACATATATATGTATGTGACACACATGTAAAATTGTGTACACACATAGAATACATATAATTAACATGTTTTATTATTGCATTCATTAATATTTGGAAAATCTATTGTGTGTCTATTGCACTAGTTTGGCAATATGCAATAAAAATATGTGCCTATAGAATATTTTATCATGACTATCATAAGCACACCCATATGTCACAGCATTTTGATTTTCAAAATAAAAAATAAACATGAGAGGGAATATCCCTAAATATAATTATCTAATGATTCATTTTCTGCTTAGCAAAAAATGATTGAGTCCCAGGCTGCATTCTCTGGGAAGTGACTCTGAACTGAAATTCAGAGGGTAAGATATTTCCCAAACTGTACCCTTGGGATCAACGTCTGTGACACCCGTAAAAGGAAGGAGGGGGAAGAAAGGTTGGGAAGAATGAGAAAGTGAGCTGCCATGCAATTTTACCGCTTCCACTCTGACCTTGTGGGAAAGCTTGGGAACTGAACTTGCCCTTCAATATTGTCTGCATTCAGAGAAAAAGGCTCAACTTTTATGACTTAGTAGTAAAGATTCATTGATTATGTGCTGCCTCACAAGGCTGTTATTGTGCCAGCCAGCAATCTACAAAGTCTCTTCATGCATGGGATGTGAGCAGCACATCCGCCTGTGCACCAGGAGGGTATTTAAGCTAACAAACATAGAATGAGGAGTAACAATGCTAACGTAATGGTGTACCATGTGCGCCTGAGGCTATCAGTTCCAACTGGAAGTACACTAGTGGAGAAGAGGCAGTGTGACATTATGACATTTTGGTTTTGAGCAAGGTTCTGGAATGTATTGCAATTGTATTCTGATCATTCACTAGCTCTGTGATTTTGACCAATTTATCCTTGGGGACTCAGTGTCTTTATTTTCAAATTATTATTTATAGTAAAAATAATATCCCCTAAAATGTAAGGAATTTAACATTGTCTCCCTTACAGGTTGTGTGGATTTATCAAAATATATCATGTGGCATTTACTCTAATATATAGCATTTAAAAAGCATTTAAAAATGCAATTAATTATTTTTTCATCCTTGACTTTTCTATAATGTGATTGCTATAACAAGAGTGTTTCAAATCACAACTAAGTCTAAAAAAGTTTATCACTTGATTCGTTCTCTTCATAAATATTTATACCAGTGGATCACAAACTTTTTGGTACATCAATATAATCTAAATAGTCTGCTAAAAATGTAGATGTGCATTACTATAGCTTATATTCAGAGTCACCAGGTTTAGGTTGGGGACCACTGGCTCACCCTCAAATTTAGGATCTATTCATTTTTCCCTCTTCTGTCTTCCACTATTTTCCTTTTCCTTTAGTTTGGACTCTATTAATGATCCTAATAGGTTCCTTAACGTGACAACCAATATTAGTTGCTATTTAATAATTGCCCCTTCATGTTCCCTTTTCCCATTTCATAAACTAAAATAAATAAGTAAATAAATAAATCGCACATGCCCATTTTATCCACTAATGGAATGTGAATCTTCACTGGCGGCTTTACTAAGTACGTTTTGTTTTGCTTATGTCTGTCATAGATAACACAGCCAGCATTCTGACCAGGCGGAGGAGATTTAGTCGCACTATGCAGGATGTGTATTATCTCCCCATTATGGTCTCTGATGGTGGAATCCCCTCTCTCAGCAGCAGCAGCACCCTCACCATCAGGGTTTGTGCGTGCGAGAGAGACGGGCGTGTGCGGACCTGCCATGCTGAAGCGTTCCTGTCCTCGGCTGGTTTGAGCACAGGAGCCTTAATCGCTATTCTTCTGTGTGTTCTCATTCTGCTAGGTAAGTCGTTCTAAATCCTCACGTGGAGTGATGGCAATTCCGAATGTCCCCTACAATGTCCGGCACTGCTTTAAACATGAGAGAAAGATGGAGGGAAGAGAGAGGTTTTGACAAAACTTAAGAAACAGAAATACATAATGTGAATAACAAAACATGACTTCCAAGATTTCATCTTCGTTGACTTTCTCAATATCATAATTAATCTAGAAATAATCTGATTCAAAAGTAATTAAAAGTATAAGTTTTTTAATTTCATCTTATCACATCCTCATTGGTAACTGCCGTTACTATAAACTTTTTAATTTCTTTTTGATACAAGACAGCAAATCTAGATCCTTACAAAAAAGAAAAACAGATGTAAAAAATCTTTCTGCTTTATAGTTAAAAGTGAACCTGTATTTATTTTCCCATTGTGTCCTCTCCCTTCTACCTTTCTCTTAGCAGCTTTATCTTTTCATCATTTTTTGGTACTGTCCATACAAACAAACAAAAACAACACAATGCTTTGGTGAGACAGAGATAGTCTTGTGAGGCATGCTTCTTATTTTCTTTCTTGGAGTAGAAGACAAAGTACTTGTGCAAAGGGCATGAAGAGCAAAGCAGAGTAAAGCTGAAAAGTAGAATGGAGATTCAGGGGAGGGTGAGAGAATCGGAGGCTTCTTTGTTCTTGGAGAGTTAAGAGAGAGGTTTGAAGTAACAGATTCTCAACATGAAATTTGCATCTTGGAAAAAGATGACTGAATGAAGTAGAGAGCAGATCTCATGAAGGCAAAAGAGCACATAGAAAAAGTGATTAGGAAGAAAACGAAGCTTCTCGTTCAGACATAGCATAGTTTGGACTAGCATACTTAGAGTGAAACTGAAGGAAGGTGGGTAACATCAAGATGTTTTAGGTGAAATCAGATGTTATCTTGGATAATATGGTGCAGGTTCCTGTATGAAAGTATTAATATTGATCAAAACCTTAATTAAAGTACCTGAGAATCCACTTGAAAACTGCAATGTTAATAGCTTCATGTCTGTGAACAGAAATTAATGTCTGTGATATAGTGTTCTGTTTTGAATCTACTTTCATGGGCAAAAAAAGAAAATAGCTGATAAAAAGTGATGTTGGATAAGTTTGATATATGGCTGAATTAGAATTGCATCAAAGAAGACCTTTTCCCTTGTGCTGTGTGTGGCTCCTCATCTTCCCCGAGCACATCAGCAGTGCACTGTGGTAGAATCCCTACAGCTAGAGAATATAAAGAGAAAATAGACTAGGACTGAACTGTGATAAACTCCAATGTAATCATTAAGTCAAAAAGGATGAAATAACAGAGGAGAACAAAGGAAAAATCGGAGAAGAAAGAGAATATAAGTAAAGTATAAAGTCATAAATGTGGAAGGAAGAAAATGTACCAAAGAGGACAGACCATTCATTAATGTCAAAAGTTGTTCAGAGGTTAGATAAATTTATTACCAAAAAGTATCAACTGCAGTTAGCAACATGGAATATAAAGGTTTGGTGCACTATAACAAAATCTATTTTATTGCGGTCTTTTACAGGGAATGCATGGTGGAGAAGGAAATAAGAAAAATCAAGCTTTTTAGGTTGTATTTATGTATTGATTGGTCATAATATCTTAAGGCATTAACTCATTACTTGGTTTTGTCTTTGAAAATTAAAACCAACAAACAAAAAAGTTCGTAAGCAAACCAAAACAGAAAATAAACTAAATGAAACAACTGCACGTATTGATCCCTCTAGGGTTTCTAACTTAAACCACAAAATATAGAACTCAGTGACTTTAATGTAAGTTCTTCCAAAGTTTTTATTCTGAAAGTAGATCAGTTGGGAGAGCATGTTATCTTTGATTTTAAAAAATCATTTATCATAAAATTATTTTCTATTAATAAAATAAAACCGTAAAAAGTAATTGAAGATGTTCATGCACAGGTCCATTTAAGGTGTATTGTGCAAAATAACATTTTATTATTTCATGAAACAATATTTCCATTTGATTTATTTTATAAAATTTTATCCCCCCTTTGGGGTAAATAAGAGAACACTTCTAAATTTTATGCTATCCCTCAGCACCAATGAAACCAAGGTGCTATTTGATATGTTTACTTCTTCAATTTTTATTGGAATGCAAATGAGTTTTCACACTTTTACCCAAAGGTTGCAGAATAATTCTTAAACTTGTGTTTAAACAATCATTTTTTTTATAATGTAATTTATATTTTTCATGACATTTTAAGGGTTTTTATTGTTATTCAGAAGATATGTAACCAACAGACTCAGAATATAATCATTTGTAATTAAAAAATAATGTTGGTTAAGGTGTGAGTTTAGAATTTTTAAGGAACATATCAGCAACACCAGAGGTAGCAAAACTTTATTTTAGACATTGTAATTCTGAAATAACATTTAACCCTAAAGGCTAAACATATCATGAAATCAATATTTAATACTAAAATATGTTTTAACTGGTAGGTTTTTTTTGGGGGGATGGCCTTGATTGTATAAATTTAATCAATGTTTTGTCATTAATCTATGGTATGACCTTAGGAAACCCATTCAGTCTCTCCTTCACAGATTTTTGAATGTGTGAAAATAAAATTTCAACTAGAAGGATCTTACATCCATCAGTAAAATGTTGTGGTGCTTATTTATGTTTTATTATAGGTTAAATACAATTCAATATTTTATGGTATGTTCTTAATCCATTTGTGTATATATTGATTACCATAAAATGGTGCTTGAAAATAAAAGGGCCTAAATATAGATGGTAGATGTATATATTGTGAGCAGGGATTATATTCTGTCAGAATTACTTTTTCATAGGAGAGAATTAAGAATGAGCCTGCATGGTCCAATCAGAGTTTGGTGGGAGTAGCTATAGTTCCCTTCCCTTCCTTGGATCTGATATTATTTTCCCAACCTTACCCCACCACTTGCCAAAGAACCAGACCAGCTAGTAGGGCAAACTTTAATCACACTTGGCACCAGAAATCATTGAATCTGGATCTGAATCAAACCTCTACCAGCTACCCTTGCAGAACACACATTACGTATAAGCAATGACTTAGATGAGTACACCAGCTACATTGCTCCTATTCTTGGACATAGATTTCTTGATCAACAGAGATCACAGTGGATTTGGTGTGAGGGAAGTAAGGAACTTGGAGGCAAAGGTGGGATGAATAAGGAGGTCACTGTCAAACTGTTTGTCAATAGAGCTACCTTGGAGGACTTTGTGGGCTCTCCTTGGTTTGAAAAAGGTAGTTTCACTGAGATGTGCCAATACCAGGCATACCTAATGATGGAAGCTAACAAAGATAATTTCTCTGACATGGGCCTCCTCATTCTATCAAATTTAGTATTAAGATATGATTGTATAAAAAGAATCGAGTGATATTTTGGGGTTAAAAAAGTCCTGCTATGAAAAGTATTCGGGGGAAGTATGTTGGCAGTCATTATACAATGTGTTCAAATGCAAGTTGTATGACAGTTTATGTTATGAAAACTCAAAACCCCTTAAAACTTAAATCATTAAGTTTAAATCATTAAACTTAAAACTGTAATCATTGGACTGAAAGTATAAATAACAAATAGAAAAAAAGGTTTCCTAAAATTGAATTTGTTTTTGAATAAAATAAATTGAGACTTAATAAATTTATTTTAATTTTCTTAAATAAAATATGATTAAGTGGGTTTATAATTCTGGCCCAACTGAAAGATAAAAGAAGAGAAAAAAAGAAAACACTAACTAAGAATAAAAGACTCATTAAAATAAAGACTTCTCAAAACTAATACCATTTTTCTTATTTCAATCCAGTTTATATAACCAAAATTCAAAATACCATAAATTATTTACAATTTTGAGTAAAGAAGAACTAACTCTTTATCCCTCTCTCTCACTCTCTCTCTCTTTCTCCCCCCCTCCCTTTTTTACAACACCATGGTTTCTTCATATTCTCTTCTCACAGATCACCCACTCTAAGAGAAAATACCATGTTTTCTATGTATGGTTTAATAGAAGGGTAGTGGAAGGTTATTTGAATATATTCATTTGCCTGCCAGTTTTTAAATAAGGATTTAATTCTCAAATATATATATGTATATGTATATGTATATGTATATGTATATGTATATGTATATGTATATGAATTATCTTCACTCCTCTTCAAATACATTTGGTCTTGAGATTTTTAAAAACCAGTTTGATTTTCAAACATTAAAATTTCTTTCAAGTAAAATTATGCATTTGGTATTATTAGTAAGCATAAACTGATTTAAAATATGTTTAAAATTTTGTTTTTACTGTGGCTATTACGATGCATGAAGATTCACTTAGCGCAATGCCATATTGCCAGTTTCTCAGAGATGACTCTTTGTCAACCACAAAGAATCTACTGTGTGCCTTCTGCTCCAGAAACACCTCTCGAACAACCTTGTATTTAGTCATCAAAAGCACAGCTTATCATCCACATTTCCACCTTCCTCTCTGAGTTCATTTGAATTTGACTTTCACTAGAAGGAACATATCTTCATATTTGTCCTGATGTCCTGATGTAATTATAAACAACATCCATTTCACCCTCAAAAGTGTCTCAGATTGTATGATTAATTATATTGATCCTTATATCCTTAAATCTAAGGATATTGGTCACTGGAAAATAACTGCCTATGCCTGGAAAGAGATAGATACAAAAATATCAAAGGTCAAACTTAACTAGTATCTGTATTTTTTATCAAAATATATCAGAAAAAAATTTCTTAGGTTTTGAGGAGTAAGAGAATATAAACTATAATAGTAATAGTAGTATATATACTATATATATATATATATATATATACTATTACTATAGTAGTAATAGTAGTATATATACTAGTATATATATACTATATATATAGTGTGTGTATATAGTATATACTATATATAATATATATACTACTATATATAATATATATAGTAGTGTATATATATACTATATACTAGTAACTATAATAGTAAGCCCTGCATTATCTCCTATATTTCATTATGGTACTAATATGGCAAATATGGTACTAATACTGGTGGAGGATGCAAATTACCTCCATACTTCAACAATAGTATTCATCGAATTCTCCCTGTTATGCATGAACATAAATACCCTTGACAGCAACCATGACTTATTCCAACGTAAGGGAAATAACTTGACTTATTGACAAACATAAGAAATTTTACTATAATATATTAGGCAGTCTGCAGAAATTGCTGTTTTAATCTAGAATAGCCTCCTCACTTAATCATGAAGATGAGCAGAAATATATAGTGGATGATAAATCTAAACCTCTGAATGTAATGAAGTGAGTTACTTGAGGATGCTGCTTGGGCCGTTGTATTACAGAGCTCTAGGTTGGATTTACACTAAAATAAACAATGAAGTATTAAGTGTGTATTTACTAGATTCAGTGAAGTCTTTTTCAAAAATAAAGTGTTCTATTAGAAAATACCTTTGAAGTATAAGCGGCATGCGTGGGGCATTGTTTACTCTGCAGCATTGTGTTTGTGAAGCAGGGCTGCACAGCATCAGCATTGCACTTTCAGCTTCCTGTAATGACTCCTTTGCAAACTCGATGACACAAAGCCTCCCCGTGCCTGCCACAGTCTCCCATTACGTTTGTCCGTTGACTGTCAGTATCCGTTTATTCCAGCACTTTTCCAGATAATTCTCTGTTTAAAAATTCCTCCTGTTTAAATTCCTGATAAACTCCTGATAATTCTCTGTTTAAAAATTCCACCTGCACAGGTGCCCACTTGCCTTTTCTTTGCAAAAGCAGATTGTTCCCAATGTACTTTGACCATCTCTTTGCACGTATACTAGTAGATTTCTCCTCTTACACTTATCCTTTCCACTTCTGGGTTGAAAATCTATTCCTCTTTCTATTCATATTTTAAAGAATTAAGCACATGTACATTATGATATCTAGCTCAAATACAGGCAAAGGTAATCTGTATTGCTTAGAGGTATCTATAAAATGGGCTAAATGCAAAAGAGAATGAAGGGAACTATAAAGAAAAGACTAGAGTTACTTCTTACAGGTAAGGGATGAAAGGGCAGTTTCTAGAGTGCCATATATGTTCTTAATCAAAGGATACCTAATGTGGTGTTTTGTTTGATGATTTATTTATTTATTTATTTATTTATTTTACAACCATTTGTTAAAGCTTTCATATAATTAGGGTTGTCAGATAAAATACAGTATACAGATATTAAAAAATAAATAGAAAAAATACAGTATAAATTGAAATACAAATTTCAGATTAAAATGTGTATATGCAGACATATACAGTTATAGCTATATTGCAAGGGACATACCTATATGCATTATTGCATAAATATATGTATATCAACCATATGATATTATGGTATTGTACAGATAGCATAAGCATGCCACATGCAATAATAATGGGATGTATATTATAAATATATTCATTAAATATGTGCCTATGTGAGCATCTCAACTATTGCATGGGACATAATTATATATACATGTATGATATACATCTATATATTTCATTATAAATTTCATATTATGCATATATGAAGAGGGCCCCACAACTCTGGAATTACCTTCTGGAGGCGGGACCCATCTGTATCAGTCTACCAGCTGGAGTTGCTGTGAGAGGCTAGATTCGGCTTCAGTGATTTTTTTTTGAAGGCTCTTTCAATGTGTTTGCCCATTTCGTGACGGGTGATTTATGAGCACATCTTCCCACTGAGTGCTGAGTGTTCAGTAGGGTTTTTTTGTTTGTTTGTTTGTTTGTTTTTAGCAAAAATGGCATGACCCCATGCCCTATCCCACTTATTTGCTGAATCTTGCCCTGAGTGACTTATTCCTTTGTTCATTTTCCCTGATAAAAAAAGTCCTCAAAGGAAAATTTTTGCCAGTGTGGAAAAAGTGAAACAAAAAAAAATGGCAGAAGCACTAGAAGCCATCAAAACTGACTAGTTCAAAAACTGTTTTAAGAGTAAAAAATGTCCGAATAGGTGTATTGCCTCAAATGGAGGATATTTTAGAGGTGATTGAAATTTAAAGATGTAAGAATAAATACAAAATTTTATATACATGCATTCAATTTTTGGTTCCCCCTTAATATAATAATAAGCATATTTTTTTGCTGTTCATCTCAAACTCACACTTAATTTGATGCACTGCATTATTTGCTAACAGGTAACACAACATGCCATATGAATGTACTTTCTGATGATTAAAATACTGATGATTAAAATGATAAAAGATGCTTAAAATACTAACCAAAATAATATTTACTATCATAAAGCCTGGCATATCATCAGGTAAGCAAGAAGAGAACAATTTATAGAGCTGAAGTAAAGGACATTGGTCCATAGCACAAAGTAGTAGTGAGGAAATTCTTTCTATTTAGTAATGGTTTAACACTCTCAAATAGAATGACTTGAAACTACTAAAAAATGACCAGAACAAAGTACCCAAGACATATTTCTGTGAATCCATCTAATGGTGGATGTGATATTAGATGGTTCCCATAATTTTAAAATAGTAAGGCATAATAACCTTTGATGTGAGAGGTCATAGGTTAAGGTCCAAGCTGTCTCACCAGCCGCCTTTGTGACCTTAGACTGAGATTGCAGTTATGCATGTAATTGCTCTTGAGTCTCAATTTCTCATTTTTAAAATGAGGAACGCCCCAGCTCTGTTGTGAAGGCATTTTGTGAAAAGAATGTGTAAACTGATAAAGTTCTATGAAACCTAAATTGTATAAAAATAAAATTATACTTTCGCAGCTTAAGAGATAAATGTAATTATTACTGCATGATGTTTTTCTAAAGGAAAACGGCAAAAGAGATTAACATGGGAAAATATTCCTGCTTTGGTTTCCAACAAAACATCCAAAGTGAAGGATTTATGGTAGACACTCCCACCTATTTTACAGAAACTTAAAATATCCTGCCTTTAGCGTATCTGCTCAGAAGGATTAAACATCTGTAGATAAACCCACACACACCATGATTTATCTAGTCAGAATTTCATATTGCTTTTCAATCATCAGTTTTCCTGAATGGCTGTACAGCAATAGAAGTTGAGAATCCCAAATGCGTAAGCCCAGCACATGAGAATAGTATGGCATTCTAGAAAATATCAAAAACTCCTAATGTTTTATAACTATAATTTTTTGAAAACTGTTTGAGATGTTAAAGAGCCTCCAGGTGTGGTTGAGAAAGTGCAGAGGTCCGGGCCATGCTACAAGGCAAGCCTAAATGGAGTGGACTTGATGACAAGGGTTGAAAATCACTCATGTCAACATGTTCCTTCTTTTTTTTCTAACTCTTCATCTTCTTTCCCTTTTCCCACAGCAATTGTAGTACTTTTTATCACCCTGAGACGTAGCAAAAAAGAGCCCCTGATCATCTCAGAGGAGGATGTGCGCGAGAATGTGGTCACCTATGATGACGAAGGAGGTGGGGAAGAAGACACGGAAGCCTTTGACATCACAGCCTTGAGGAATCCATCTGCAGCTGAGGAGCTCAAGTACCGGAGAGATATCAGACCTGAAGTGAAACTCACCCCCAGACACCAGACATTGTCCACCCTGGAAAGTATAGATGTTCAGGAATTTATTAAGCAAAGACTGGCAGAAGCTGACCTTGACCCCAGTGTCCCCCCTTATGACTCTCTTCAGACTTATGCCTATGAGGGTCAGAGATCGGAAGCTGGGTCCATCAGCTCCCTGGATTCAGCCACGACACAATCAGACCAAGATTATCACTACCTTGGAGACTGGGGACCAGAGTTTAAAAAGTTAGCTGAACTCTATGGAGAAATAGAATCTGAAAGAACAACTTAGGGGGTCAATTCTTGCGACATTCTAGAATTTGCTTCCTGAACAAGTGAAGATATAACCTCAGCCATGACAAGGAAGAAGTGTGGCAACAGTACTTGGAACTGAGCAAGCTGTACACAGCCACTGTAGAAACAAGTGCCCTTTTCATGATCGAAACTGGGTTATTTAATTGAAAGAAAGTTAAAAAAAGAAAAGAAAAAAAAAACACCAACAAACAGAAAAAGCTATTGTTCCTTGTGTATATTTTTAATTGCTCAATAAAGTCTGTGGTACTGTTTAATTAAGAATACCTGAATTCAGCCAAACAATGGTATGTGTTTCAATATTTGGTGATATTTTTCCCCAAACAAAACTAAATATAAAGGTTCAAAATCACTTATGACTGCTTTCTGGGAGTGGTACACACTGCAGAATGAAACTCATGAAGGTAATCATGATCTTTTTGTCCGCTTCCCTGTGTGGACACTTGAGACCCACACTCAGATTGTGACAGATCACATTTGCTTTGTCTTATGTTTAAATGGTGTGAGGGATATCCAGTCTACCAAGCCACTCTGTCATGGACTTGTATGTACCATTTTCCTTTGCCCTCCCCACTTCTTTTCTCCATAGGAAATTGATGGAGCATGGGGATTTGCTGCTTGCACTATACTGTATGCAATTTCTGTGCACTGAGTGTGCACTGCTCTGAAGCACAGAGGCCACTGTCTCTGTCCCACAGGCCCCCTTTTATTTTAACAACAAAAGACCCCACTTTCTATTAAATTGATGAAATGAATAGTTTAATGTATTCTCAGATAATCTGATCTATCAGGGAAAGATTTAATCTAAAAAATAGCTACAAACCTCACCCTGTACAAGACTTTGGGGATTTTTTTTTTTTGTCCCCATTGGTTTTGGTATGTTTAAATTAGTAGATTTGATCATTCTTATACCTAAAATTAGCTGTCAAAAATGTTATGATTGGTTTATACTTTACTGTACTTTGCTTATTCGTAACATGGGTAGTTATCAAAATGTGTGCTTCACAAGATGAGAAACTGAAAACATTATCCTCAAAAGTTCATCAACTTATGATTGACTTACCTTCATTCCTTAGATAGGTTTCGACTTTCCCCACCTCACTGACTGATTGGTCCTTATAGGCTTGGGACCTACAGGAAAATGGGTAGGATGAGGAGCAAACAAAAAATAGGATATTCACATTTATTATTCTTGGTGTATCCCCAAAGTCTCTGAGCTTCAGTGTCCCAAACTGAAAATGGCAAAAATTGATCTTCACAGGCTTGTATGAGGATCAATAAGCATCTATAATACTGTTTGCCAGCTCTAAACTCTTCTGTCACATAAAGGCTTGCAGATGCCATCTACTTTTCTAATCCATTAGCTTATAAATATATAGCTATTATACATGCATTTTGAATAAAGTATATTATTATAGAAGAATTGCATAAAATCTTCCACAGTGAAACAGCTGCTAACTACACATACAATACATGTTGAATTATTTTAATATTTTCCCAAATCAGCTAATTTTCTTAGAATTTCTTGGGGCATTGCCCCCAAATTGTTTAGATAATATTTTGAGCTGTTGCTGGTAATCTTAAATGAGTTCATAGCATAAGGGTCTTTTTGCCAAAAATGACCACATTTATGTATTAATTGAAATCCGCAATTGAGAATTATTTCAAAGGGGAGTGTTTTGTTTGCTCTTTAAATTTATTACAATCTAGTGTCCTCAAAAGTAGTATACATATTCTGTCTGATTCTATGTGCAAAATTGAATTTTCGCCTCTGTTCGCAACTGCCCTGTGCTATCATATTTCAGTTTTGAGGTATGGGAAGTAAGTTTAATTTGAATAATTCTCAATTTGTGTTCTAAGCCTGAGGAATAAAATACAGTTTAAGTTTTTTACAACATTTTATCTTTCCAGATGCTAATTTATCTTTTTTTGTATCATAGTAGTGTGCATTCCAGTATAAAGTTAAATCAATAGAGACACTCAGGGGCTTTGGTGAGTAACCTCTGGAGGCACACTAGACTGCATTTATCCTGAAAGAAGGGGTAACCCTTGGAGAACTTCTATGAATCCTGGTGTCTTGAACTTCCTATGCAAAGAGGACCAGGAAGGCCAGGTTTAGGGAGTCAGTACGTTTTGGGGTTTAGACTTTTAATAAATTGTCCACGACTTTTATTAAATTGTCCACGGCTTTTGTTTGGTTTATATTGTTTTGTTTGTTTGTTTCATCTCGTAACCTTATAGATGAGGGTCTGAGAGATGAAAAAGTGTCTGTACACTTAATAACTTACACAAAAGCCAAGGACCTCTGCATGGTATCAAGCACTAAAATATTTCCCTGCTTTTGTATAAAAGGCAGCCAGATCCATCTAATTTTAATTACACATGCTAATGATAATAGATTGCTTCTAAGCCCTTGATTTTAAATCTAATATGGAAGCAAAATGGAGCTTCTATAGTATGTTACTGTGTTGATTTATTTTAAAATTTTGTTAATAAAAGCATTCCAAGCATTATTTTTATATGAACTCTGAAACTAGGCAATTATATTATTATTATAAATATGGGTTGGGACTCATTTTTTATTCTGCTACTTTGAATCAAAAACAATAATGATATATAAATGTTTTGCAAATGGACTAAAGTCATTTAGTATTCAATACCTTGCTTCAAAACTTCCAGTTTATTGGTGTTAGGAGAAAATTCTCAAAATGTTTACTAAGCAAAAAGTTGGCACATAAACTCTGAGCATTCATTAGCCACGGATAATTAGCTATGGAATCATATATGATTTCATACATGATCGGTGGTGGAAAAACTACTGTGCTCAGCACATTTTGTCATAGTTATTATTCAGAGGTCTAAATAAAGTATAATCTTGAAATCAATTCACTCTTTTCTAATAAGAAATTGTGTACAAATATAGCCAATACAAAATGATGACTGATAAATTAGAAGAAATATAATGTTACAATAATTTTATGCAAGGTTGTCTTGTGAGAATTCATAAATTCTGAATATTCTTGGTGAAAACAGAAATTAATAGGTCTTGGAGAAGTTACTAAAGATCTGTCATCATAAAATATTTCTATAATAAATTTGTATGAATGAAAATTTGAAGAGGAGAATGAAAAGAAAATTATCCCTATGAAGGCTCTATACAAAGTTAAATTGTAACTTTCCTAAAACCTGATGCAAGGAGGAAAATATTCTGAAATTGAATTTATATTAGCACTCACACATACACATGCATATATATATGCATATATATATATATATCTTTTTGAAGAATATCGGAATATATATATATGCATATATATATATCTTTTTGAAGAATATCGGAAAATAGAGCATTCTGGTCAAGATGAAGGTGTAGGTAGACACACTTTGCCTCCTAGCATAACCACTAAAAGAATTACAACTAAATCTCAAAACAAATTACACCAAGAAGTGTCAGAAAATCAAACTCTGTGGAAGTCCAGCAACCAAGGATTTCAAGAAGCCACATTCATCCAGACAGGTAGGAGGGCTGGAGAGGCAAAGAGATGTGGTGTGGTGTGTAGAGGTGGCAGTGGTGGCAGAATGGGCACCAGTAGTCCCACATTCACATGTGGTGGATTAGAATCAGGAGGGATACCTTGGGATCAAGAGATCCCAAGCTCAGGCCAGACCTCACAGCCCAGGGTTCCAGCATCGGGAAGATAAATCCCCACAACTTCTGGCTATGAAAACCAGTGGTTTGGGTGGCAGAGGAAACTGACAGATATTAAGAAACTCCTCTTAAAGGGCCTGCACAGTCTTAAAATGTATGCAAACCCATCTACTCTGGCATCCAACAATAGGTCAACAGTTGGAATGGTGACAGTTGTATTTGAGAAGTAGTTGAAGTAACCGGAAATGGGGTGAGTGCCAGGCAAACCTTCAGAAGCCAGGCAGCAAGCAGCACAGTCCCCTCTCTGAGCCCTCCTGCACACAGAGCCAAAATCAGTGAAGTGGGTTGTCTCACCCTGGCGATTACCTAGCTGTCCACTCCACAAAATTTACAGGTTCTTTTTCTACAATAAGCCATGCTATACTAAGGGAGTCAAAGCAACTCTTAAAACATTGAAAGAAACACAGGGAGGTGGCCAAATTAAGAAGATGAACTACGGCCGAAAGAAAAGAACAGAACAAAATTCTAGAAAAAGAACAAAATGAAATGGAGTTAGCCAACTTATCAGATGCAGAGTTCAAAACACTGGCTATTAGGATGCACAAGGAACTTGTTGGGTATCTCAACAGCATAAAAAAGACCCAGGCACAAATGAAGGTTACAGTAAGTGAAGTAAGGGAAAAAAATACATGGAACCAACAGTGGAGTGGGTGAAGCCAAGAATCAAATCAATGATTTGAAACATAAGGAAGAAAAAAAAAAAAACATTCAATCAGAACAGCAAGAAATTTTTTAAAAAATCCAAAAATCGAGGACAAGTAAGGAGCCTCTGGCATATCTTCAAATGTACCCACATTTGAATTATAGGGATGCCAGAAGGATAAGAGAACTCACAAGAAATGGAAAACTTATATGAAAAAATAATGAAGGAAAACTTCTCTAATTTGGTGAAGGAAATAGGCATGCAAGTCCAGAAAGCTCAGAGAGTTCCAAACAAGTTAGGCCCAAAGAGGACCACACCAAGGCACATCACAATTAAAATGCCAAAGGTTAAAGATAAAGAGAGAATCTTAAAAGCAGCAAGAGAAAAGAAGTTAGTTACCTACAGAGGCGTTCCCATAAGACTACCAGCTGATTTCTCTAAAGAAACTTTGCAGGCTAGAAGAGGCTGGCAAGAAATATTGAAAGTGATGAAAATCAAGGACCTACAACCTAGCTTACTCTACCCAGGAAAGCTATCATTTAGAATGCAAGGACAGATAAAGTGCTTCCAAGACAAGGTAAAGCTGGGGGAGTTCATCATCACCAAGCCATTATTACATGAAATGTTAAAGGGACTTAAGAAAAAGAAGATCAAAACTATGAACATTAAAAAAGGTAACAAGTTCACAACTATCAATATCTGAACCTGCCCCCCTCCACAAAAAAAAAGTCACAGACTAATCACATAGGTATGGAGATCAATTGGAGGATTATCAGCTGGGAGGGGGAAGGGGGAGAATGGGGGAAAAGGTGTAAGGATTAAAAAGTATAGTTGGTAGGATAAAAATAAACACAGGGATGTTGGGAACAGTATAGGAAATGGAGAAGCCAAAGAACTTATATGCATGACCCATGGACATGAATTAAAGCAGTGTATTGCTGGAGGGAAGGGGGGTGCCAGGTGGAGGGGGTAAAGGGGGAAATTGGGACAACTATAATAACATAATCAATAAAATATACTTACAACGAATGTCAGAGAGTAAAAGAATATTTATAATAGTGACTTGGATATTGATATGACTCAAATATCTGAAGTATACAAAACTTTAGTGCCCACTATGTGGAAGATTCAGCTAGAATTTACACAACAGTTTTTTGGACTTTGTTTTGTATCCAGCCTCAGCCTAACTTTCAGTGCTATCAACGATGGAAGCTGACACACAGATGTGACTCACAGAACAGGCAAAATTATCAAATAGTAATAAACCACTAATTTAGAAATGATTTCATGGACACAGTGGGGTTATTAAACACACACAAGTGCTTTGACTTCGATACCTGATACCTTACTGTAATGCATTGTAGTCTGGTATGGTAGATGGAGGAAGGCAAATTGAGTCCACCATGCTTAGCAATAGAGAAAGATCATTTCGTTTCATCGTACAGATCTACACTGACGAGTAAATCTGTTTTCTCTGCATGGTTTACCTTAATATATAGAAAAAACAAGCGGAAATTCAGGTAGACTACTTCATTTCAGCCGCTTCCAAAAATGATCACTTAAGCGAGCATGGCAATGTGTGCAGTGGGAAGTGCGTAAGGCCCGCCCCTTTGGCAGTGAGGCTTCCTCCGTTTATTGGTATGGACAGTGCATGATCAGCTATTCAACAAATCAGAACTTTAAAACTAAATTGTTTTTGAAAAAGGAAAGCATCCCAAGTTCCAAACTTAAATTATATTTAACTTCAAGTTACGGTAACATTTAATTAATTCACTTGGCTTTCAATTTTAACTCAGAACAGTTCTTGGGAAATATGACTCAAATTCAGATTCCGTTTATCATCATCCTTTAGGAGTAAAGGTAATTTAAATATTTGAAAAGAGAAAACCAAAACCACTTCAACTTCTATTTTCTACCTTACCTGCAGAAGGATTTTTGCAATATAGGAGTAGGAATCTCATAAACCCTACAACCTAAGGTAGTTCACATGCATTTGATTAGTGCGACCAGCACAGAACCCACCCACTTTTTTTCAAATACTCCAAAAACATAATTGTAATATAAAAATGTTAATGCCAACAATTTTAACAGATAAAAAGAAGTGCCTTATTTTGACTTATGCCAATAAACTATGTAGTTTTTTTTAATAAAGGAAGAAATAAGAGACAAATAGGACATCTTTTTAACGATGCAAAAGAGAAGAGCTTTTATTTTAGTGAGGAAGGATTACATTTATCCACTTTACTGAATCTTTAGAAATAAAAGATTTTTGCCCTTCAATACTACAGAGACATTAAGCCTATTTTAATAATGATTTATTTTTAAAGTCTCAGGTGAAAGTAAATGGAGAAAATAGGCACTCAAGGATTCTTGAAATTATATCCTGTGAGGAAGGCATGCAATTTAAAAATTAAAATGCGTTCATTGGATGGTTTAGTCTCATTGTTCAGCAATATTAGCTTTTAAAATAAGAAAATAGGGCCCTGACTTGTATGGCTCAGTGGTTGAGTGCCAGCCTGCCAATCAAAAGGTCACAGGTTCCATGCCTGGGTTGCAGGCCAGGTCCCCAGAAAGGGGCAGGTGAGAGGCAACAACACATTGATGTTTCTCTCCCTCTCTCTCTCCCTCCCTTCCCCTCTCTAAAAAAAATGAATAAAATATTTTTAAAAAATATATAAATGGGCCACAATAGTTAGTGCCAACCTAATATTTTCATCTAAGCACTTTTTCTTATGTCAAAATTCATCAAATTCTTATTGTACAACACCTACTATTATTTTCAAAGTGCTTTTTTAGATGCCTTAGTTTCCGACAAAAATCATCTAATTTAACATTTATTAATTAAGGTCTTCTAAATATGTGCTGAATTCGAGATACTATCACAGGCCTTGAGAGAGATACTTAAAAAAGAAAATATTGGTGATAGGTCTTATCATCAATGAAACCAAAGTCTTGAGAATTAAGACCTACATGTAAAAACTACAGGCAATATAATAGAAAGCAACAGTGGCATGAGTTCTAAAATATGTTGGGATGCAAAGCTAGGAAACATCTAGGGTCATCTTAAAACTGTGCATCGCTTTTGGCACCCCACTGCAGGGAGAATGACGTGAGTGCAAAGGGATATAGAGGCAGAGCAAGCAGCACAAGCAAATGTCCAAAGGCTGATTGTTCCATGTGCAACAGAGAATTTATGCAGCAAAATAATGTATGCTGTTAGGAGAAGCTAAGTTTAGATTTCAGTTGACTGGATGGAATTTAACTGTTTAACCAATGTCATTGAATTTATTTTCCCCACAAACAGAAAAGTGACTGTGGCCAGACTACTCTCATAGGAATTCGAATTTTTCATCAATGTTTATCATTCAATAGAGGCAGAGTCTAGCGTTCTGTGTACTTACAAAATTAATATTGAACTATCTCAATTATTTCCAAAAAATTAGTCATTTTAAGAGTCTATGTGGAGAAGGTAAAAATATCATAGGCACTGCACATTTCAGATGTGACTGTTCGAGTCACTTAATTTTATCAACTTATTCATCCTCATAAAAATAAAGTAAAATGAGGGCAAGAGAGATACTTTTAAGAATAAAATTTATTCTTAACTGTATAAATGTATCTATCTTCAATAGTCATTGTTTCAAATATAAAATATATTTGAAGTAATAAGAAATAATATTCAAATACCAAACACCAAATAGATGCCTTATTAAAATTACATCAAATATTTTAACATTATTTTTTAATATTTTACACAAAAAATGGCACATATTCTAACATTTCATTACAAAAAATTTACACTTTAATTTATTTTCAGAAAGTGACTTTCATAGAACATGAAAATGCAATGATTAATATCACAGGTAGATTTAGCCTGAAATCCCTACTTTTTTATCTTCTGTTTCTCACATTTTCTTCTTTGACATTTGCTTGTCTTTTTTTTTTTTTTTTTTACATCTCTTGAAAAGCTATTGGAGCAATTTTTACATTTCATGTATTTTTTAGAACAAATGAAAAATGTTTTTCAGAAATAGGAAGTAGTTATGTTGTTTTCAGGGTTTAGATTTTCAGCGCATTTTCTCCCCCTCTGCCACTAGCCATGCTCTTCCTCCCAAAAATGTAATAAAAGAAAATTGCATTCAGAAAAATGCTCTGTGAAAGGCACTTTCCTGTGAGTTTGAGGTTTCATTTCATGATGTGGTTTGGTTTTGCAGCTCTTGCAACACTGAATTTCAAGTCTCCTATAATCCATCCTATCTTCATCCACAGACAGCTGGTAAAAGCAGTCATTTTTCTTCATGTTAAATTTATTTCAAAAGGTTTGATGAACTGTTTCATAAACATTAAAATTATAAGTGGAATTAAAATAGTGTTTCACTCTTCACAAAGCACTTTCAATATTATGTTTTAAAAATTTTAAATGTAATTATGATTTTAAGTATTTTTATTGATATGCTCTCCTTCACTTAAAAGAAAACTTAGAAAATTGGTTTTCAAGAAGAACTAACACTGAATAAAGATCTCAGATTCCATCACTTGTTTCCTCTTTCCAATTGCACATAAATTTCTTGTTGATCACACACTGATAATAAACAGCAATTAACCTTTTAAGAAAATACCACCTTAAAAATTACATTCAACCATATGTTCTAGTTTAAGTTGAGATACGATACATAATATTAATCAAGTAAATAAGTTATTTATTGAGAGAGAGAGATGTGTTGTTCCACTTATTTATGCATTTATTTGTTACTTCTTGCATGTGCCCTGTCCAGAGATGGAACCTATAAACTTGATTGTACCTGGACAACGCTCTAATCAATTGAGCTATCTGTCCATGGCTTAATTTCTGTTTCACTAGATTTTTCTCAGAATTCGATTCCAAAGAATAAAAAATATATGAAAATATATATCTGTCAGTTACAGACTGACAGACAAGTAAGTAGTTCTCAAATCTTTACTTACCCTTTACGTGAAGATCATTGAAAGAGTCTCCCACCCACATCAAAAAAAAAAGTGACAGAAAAAAATATGTTGGGGAAATTGTACAGTTTTCTGGGACTATTACTCCTTGGCCCATTTAAACACTGCTTTTTGTTTTTGTTTTTTGTCAGTGATTTCATAAAGCAACCAAAAGCAGAGCCAGTTTACACTTAATTTTATGAGAAAACATTACATAACTAGGGAACTGATTTTTTTTTAAATTCACAAATAAAGGTTATTGTGATATTACTTACAGAACAGAACCTATCAAGAACATGAAATAAATAAAAAAAAAAAAAAAACTGTCTCATAACACTCTAGTGACCATGTCAAGAAAATTAAAGCCAGTAGTAGATAGGATAAGCTGAGAACATCTGGAATTGGAAAGTCTTTTAGATGGCAATGGAGGAACTAAGAGCCCTTGGACAGCTTTCAAGCATAAGACATGGATTGTATTCTGTCCGTTGTATTTTTTAAATAAAAACACTTCCCTACCAAACGCTCAGGGTCTGACAAAGGTTAGATTGGAAAATAAAATGTAAAAAGTTACACAAAAAATGCCAAATCTTTGAGGAATAAAAATGCCACATATCATCCAAATTATTACAACAAAAGACTGTAGCAAATCAGGGCAGATGGCTAATGTCTGTCACTTTTCATATGATATTTTGAAGGCACATTCTTGTTAACAGGAATCAATACTCAGTATACATCTCCTCTTAGGAAAGCCTGCAGTGGCTGAATTTCCAAACAGGACTCAGAAAGAGAAATAAAGCTACCCTGATATAATACGGATGGAGAAATTATAGGAATAAAAATCAAATTATTAAAGGAGGAATAAATAATAATGCTGAATACACGCTATTTACAGTGGGTCTCAGGTCCACTTCACAACTGACAATAGACAAGATCTTACAGCAAGCACACAAATAATAACAGCATTTACTAATTTCTTCTGAGTATTAGATGCATGCCATGTGGAATTGCTGTGAAACATATTTTTCTGCATTCGACAGGACATGAATATTTTCCAGGAAAAGCCATTTGAAAAATTTCAGCCCTGAGTCATAAATACCCTATAATATTTTAAAATATTTTGAATTAGAAAAAAAAAGTAGAGAAGCATCAGAATTACTACTAAAAAGTAAGAACCAGGTGTCCCTAGCTTGTGAGTGGAAAGAAGGGTAAAATAGAATTTGTTGGACATGCCAGGTTTTCTTCTATTGTCTGCATCCTATCCATTCTACTTAAGATTTTCAAGCCCTGAATGATATTTGAGTGCTTATTATATTGAGTATTTATGAACTGTTACATAATAACATGGTATTATGGTACTTGATAGTGCTCCTGTACTTTGCCAAAGACCTGTCAAGTTTGAATCAAGCTCTCTGAGTGGATCAGATGCATCTATTTTCACCTTGTAGGAGAGACCAATACGCCAAAGCATGAGTGCTGTTGGATTTACTGTCAGTGAGCGAGTTCATTTATTGACCATTATAGAACAAGAAAGAGACTCTTTAAGGGGAAAAAAACATTATCATTGACGACGGTCTGTGGCAGACCCTCCTGCGTGGAGTGGGCCCAGCTCCCACTCAGAGATGCACAGGACCCACGCCCACAGATAGGTTCTCCTCGTGAGTAATCAGATTTGCAATATACCTTAACTGTTTTGAGTGTTGCTTCTTGCTGAAAATTCCCTCACCCAGCAAGTGCTAAACCTTGCAGGGACCAGTGTAACTGGCTCAACCACTTTAGCCTTTTCATTTGCTAATATCCTTCTTCTGTGCTGTGATTAGGGGCATTGACTCCTTTGTTGTAACCATAGTGAGTGAGGAACATCTTGTAATGTGAGGAGATATAGAATAAAGGCTTGTTGTGGAGGAGGCCCCAGCCTTTGCTCCCCTTGAGAGAAAAGCCACGCTGTCGTCCTTTTTTCTCCACCAGTTCGTGTGTATGTTTTATTTCATCCATAACAACGCAGACACTGCTAGCCAGTGTCCGCATCAACGGTCAGATTTAATAGTTCATGGCTTAATTTTTAGTCACAAAATATATGTAGATTTTATAAATAATTATTACAAATGTACAAATAAAGAGAAATAAAAACAGTGTGTTTAAAGCTTTCTGGGGCATATGCCCACCCACACTATCTTCTACTCTCCAGGTAGTCACCTCTACTCCAACTTCGCTTTTCCTTATAAATTCAGCAGTATGTATTATACCTTATTAACTTATTTCAATTGAATAATACTTTGTTCTGTGGTTTTCTCTTTCCAATACGTTATTCGAAATATCATATGTTATGATTAACCAAAATGACTGATGATAATCCTCATGGGGAGAGGGTTTCTGGGGCATAAACCATGCCAAAGAATCGCTCCTAGGCGAGGCATCTGATCCAGGTTTCCACACTCTGGGGTTTGCGATTTGCTGCTCAGACAGTTCTCAGGATCTTCCAGAAACGTGGCTCATGGCGGAACAAGGGCAATTTTGCATGAGAGGCACTCGCTGCAGCGTGGGCTGCACCCTCACCGGTGAAGAAGAGATAGAGAGAGAGGGAGATGGCAGTGCTCCCCTCGAGAATGTCCCGCTAGTGTGTTCCCTGACAGTTCCTTACTGTTAACAAGTAAGTGCACAAGTATAACCGTACACGTTATTTTTGAGAAAACGGTAGAATAAATTTGCTAATATTTCAACTTAGTTTTCTGTATTTCTATTCATGAACAGAATTTGCTGATTGCTTTAATTTTTCATATTGCCTTTTTGAATTATTCTAGTATCAACATAAAAATTGGAGACCTGTATTATATTTCTATTATCCAGAATATTTTATATTAGACAGGAGAAATCTGTTTTTTAATAACCTGATTGAACTCTTCTGTAAAATTATCTGGGCCTACATTAGGGGAGGGAAGAGTGGAGATATGTGAGATTTTCCTCCTTGAATCAATTGTTTAATGCTTTTAGGAATATTCAGATTTTCTAATTCTTCTTCAGTCAATTTTTATAAAACTACACTTTTCTAGATATTTATCATTTAATTTTTCTTTAATTTTGGCAGAAGATAGTCCTTGTTATCTTACTATCATTTTAACATCTACTGAATTAGCATTTATTTGCTTTTTATCCTCAAACATTTTCTCCCTCTACTTTTTTATTTTTATCAAACTTGAAAGGATTTTGTCAATTTTATCATTTGTAACAAATAATATTCCATTTTCATTGCTTTCTATAGCGTATTTTAGGTTTCTAATTTCTGCTCTTAGCTTCTTGACCTTTAAAATCTCTTCTGCTTTATTTGTTTTGTTAATTGATCTTTATTGAATATTTTAAGTTTGAAACATAATTCATTTAAATTAAGATTTTTCTTATTTTCTAATACTGGCCTCCCAACATATAAGTCTCACCCCAATAACTGTTTTATCCATATTTATTAGGGCAATGCTAT
This sequence comes from Glossophaga mutica, assembly GCA_039655065.1. Classification (NCBI taxonomy): domain Eukaryota; kingdom Metazoa; phylum Chordata; class Mammalia; order Chiroptera; family Phyllostomidae; genus Glossophaga; species Glossophaga mutica. The sequence continues at coordinate 22,116,182 of CM077305.1, forward strand.
CTGCTCTAACAGAAAAGAATTTCAGTGTTTATAAGAACAGAAGTTTATTTCTCCTCTGGTAAAGTCTAAGTTAAGTGTTTCAGATTGATACTTGGACCCCCTCCCAAACACTGATCCATAAATCCCTCACCCTCCATTTCATATCTCTGATATCCCCTAGGTCTTGGAGTTAAATGCTGGTCCCTCTACATCAAGTTGGGCTTCATAGAAAAAAACAGACTGATCCACTCATTTTATTTGGTGAGAGCTGGTACCATTGCTCACCTAGATGCAAAAATGGTATGAAATATTATTGGATATGCAGCCCGTCAGATGTCAATGCCCAAGATTTTCATTGGGGACTGGTATTGCATGCATTCTCTGCCTACTCACATCAAAATTCCAGATTTCCAGAGGTGAAAAAAAGATGTTCAGAATAAACCATATGTTTTGCATAAACAGTTTACACATCACAAACCATGCTTATGGCCTGGTTAGGGAGCTTTGAGAAGTCCCCCAAATCTAAGTTCTTAGATGCCAAACTGCAAGCAGGCCTTTGTAAGAAGAAACAGCCTAGAGTTACTATGTTAATTCTTTTCTGCAAATTTGCCTAGTTTGGGGGGGGGGGCGGTGAAAGCATCCAATGTCTAGCCATTAAATATGTTAGATTTAGGTTTTTTCATAGTTATTCTTTATCAAGTTGAGAAAATTCCCTCTTTTTGCCAGGGATCTGTGTCATAAATGAGTATATCAGTCAGGATTCTCTAGAGAAATAGAATATATGAGGGGAGACACCACAAAAAACAAAATTTGTTTATTAAAATTGTATATTTTTACATATTTAAACTTTAGTCACCTTCAAAGTACTCTCTGATGCAAAACTTGTATCAAGACATTTTTTCCACTGCTGAAAACAGTTTTTGAACTCATTGATTTTGATGCCTTTTACTGCTTCTGGCATTTTTTGTTTCACCTGTTCTGCATCCGCAAAGTGTGTCCTTTTGAAGACTTTTTTTCACCAGAGAAACAAAAAGTACCACAAGTCACTATGGGTTAGGTGAATACAGAGGGTGGGGATGCAGGTCATGCTGTTTTGGGGTCAAAAACTGCTGAACACTGAGTGTGGTGTGGGCAGTTGTGCTTGTAAATCACCTTTCATGAAATGAGCAAATGCATTGGAAAAGTCTTCAAAAAAATTCGCTGAAGCCGAACACAGCCTCTCACAACAATGCCAGCTGGTGTTCTCATACAGATGGGTTCCTGGAACAATCACTCAGCGGTGGAAGCCTGTACTACAAGAGGCCTGCTCTCCAGAAAAGATAATTCTCATTTTGGGGGATCCACATACCTACATGGGCATATATAAAATCACTTGTCTATGAAATCACACACACACACACACACACATATAGTCATTTATAATTATGTACAATACAAAATACTTGATGATCAATGACTACATTACTGGTATAATTATTTACTATACTGTACTTTTGTCGTTATTTTAGAGCGCACTCATTCTACCTATGTAAAAAATAGTTTGCTGTGAAACGGTGTGCCATGTTATGCTGGCAGCCGTCTCACATATCTCATGTTTACGGGTCTCTCTTAATAACAGCATCGTCCCTTGAGTTTGATTTAATCCCATGTAATGTGCTCTACAGGCTTGTAGCATAGGAGGGCCATAACCTGGGTGTGTAGTAGGCTATACCATCCAGGTTTCTATAAGTATATTCTGATGTTGCACAATGATGAACTAACCTAACAATGCATTTCTCCAAATGTGTGCACACCCATAAGGGGTGCATGGCTGTGGAAGAGGACTTATTACAAGGAATCGATTCAAGCAGTTATGGAGGCTTGAGTTGAAAATCTTCAGAGCTGGTGGCAGGCTGAGGGCTCAGCAGAGCCTCGGGCACAGATGAAGGCTCAAGGCCTTCTGCCGGAGATTGTCCTCTTGCTTTAGGAGGCTGATCTTTCTGTTTTACTTAGGCTTTCAACTGATTGGATGAGGCCACCCACGTTGTGGAGGGAAATCTACTTACTTAAAGTTCACCAATTTAAATGTTAGTCTTATGGAAAAATATACTTCATGTTGATACATAAAATTAGCTGGCATCAAATCTTGGCATCCAATTTTGTCAAGTGCTTTCACCACACCACTTGATACAAGTAGATGACTCTTTACTTCTGTGGCCTGTTGCTATGAAGGATTACATTAAATGGTTTGTGAATGTTGAAGCAATCTTGGAAACCAGAAATAAATGCCACTTGGTCATGATGTACAACTAATTTTTATACTCTTGCATAAGAAAGACTTTGTCTAATCTTTGTCCTTGCTTCCTGGTACGCAGTTTCTAAACCTTTGGAATTTCATGAGTGATAGGAGTGTTTTTGTTATTCATGGTGGGCCATGAGAATTACTCCTTGGTTTATGCTAATGGGGTAAGTTATGGTGTGGCCCCAGACAGTTTCAGGATGAGTAAAGTTGGAAGCAGATGGTTTCAGAAAGAGCAACTATGAGGTTTGAAAATAGGATCTTTGAACCAGGTGATGTCAAGTGAAACTCTAGGGAGTGAATGGGGGCTGGCAATTGACTGCAGTCACTTACACAATAATTCAATTTGTAATATCTATATGATGAGACCCAGTAAAAACTCAGGACACCAAACTCACTTTTGTTTTCTGATTGGTAGACATGTCAGTGGATTGGGAGGGTGATATGTTCTGATAAACAGGGAGCGCCATCCTCCTAGACCTCTCCCTGCAGGTCTCTTCAGTTAGCTTGGCCTAATTTGAATCCTTGATTTAAAAAAGTGCTGATTGAAAGCGTAGCATTTTTAGAGTTCTATGAATTCTCATACTAAATTATAAAATCTGATGAAGTTATGGAAATTCTAGAATCTGTAGCTACTTGGTTGAAAGTGAAGATGGTATCAGACCCCTAAACTTGCAAGAGGTCTTGTTGGGGACTATGCCGTTACCTCTGGAGTCCGTGCTAACACTGGGCAGTTAGTGCCGCAGTTGGATATTACAGTATTGCATATGCCATGATGGACTCAGTTATCTAATTATTTTGTTGAAGATTTCACAACAAATTTCTTTGTTGAAGATTTTTTAATTTTTTTGTTGAAGTGTTCGTAGAACTTATTAGTCTATAATTTTCCTTTTTTATGTTATTTGGTTTTGGTTGTAGAGTAATGCAGGCCCACTTCAGTGAGGTCTGAAGTATTTCCTCGGCATCTGTTTTGGGAATAAATTGTCAAGAAGTGCTGTCATCGATTGTCTAAGTTCTCAGCAGAATTCACCAGTTAAACAATCTGGTTCTATTTTTTTTTTTTTTTGTGGGGGGGAGGTTATTAAATGTTACTAAGATTTAACAGATACACCTATTGAAATGATCTCTTTCTCCTGTGTTTCAGTAGTTTATATCTATCAAGAAATCGTTCCATTATATTTAACTTGTTAAGAGTTGTTTATAATGTACTTATATTATCCTGACAATATTCATGGATCTCTCAGCTTACATTAACTTTCTTTTCTTACATATTAGCTGTCTTTTAAATAAAACTTTTGACATATTAATTATAATATTTTATATTTCAAACACATTGTCATATCTGAATCTGATTCTGATGCTTGTTTGTTTGCTTCAGATTGTGGGTTTTTTTTTTTTTTTTTCTTTTCTGGCTTTCAACACACCTCGTTACTTTTGGTTGAAAGCCAGGTACGATTAACTGGGTAACAGAAACTCTGGTAAATAGGCCTTTAGTAGCAGTTTTTATGGTAATCTAGCTAGGAGGTGGACACAGTTCAATGTTTGCACTACCAGCACATGCCAGAGAATTAAAAACTCTCCAGTGTCCTCTATTTTGATTTCCTCGTTGTCCTAATTTTTTCCTTCAATAAACTCTGTCTTGCAACTCTTTCATTTCTCTCCACTATTATTTTACTATAGCCCTTTTAGATATGATAGTATAAAGTAGGGAACTTCTATAATTTCATGACTATGAGATCTAAATCTAAACCTAAATCTATGAATTTAGATTTAGGTTGTGATTTTTTTACAAGTACTTTCTCAATTACCCCCTTAGCCTAGAGGTAAATAGAGTCAGGTAAATGTTCTTCCCTGGCTGAATTAATGCTCTGATAAAGACTTTTTCATTTTTCTCTTGTTCTAAGGAATGTTTTGTGTCTACCTCTCAGTGGTTGATTTTCCCATCACCTTGCCAGATCCAGGAAGAAATTTTTCTTGATTCTTCAATGTAAGATCCTGATGGAGATCCTGTAGGTAAAACACACAAAACTGTGCCCCTCCCAACATGAAGGCCCCAAGATTTTCTCCTGCTCAAGCTAGTCCACCACCTTCCTCAAGCAATTTGTCGAAATTTCCATTTAAGTGTCCCTGATAGTTTTTACTCCAATGGCTTCTAATCTAGAAACACAAATCTTGGCTGACATTCTGTGTATTTGAAGTTCTCTCTAGATTTCTGTGTAGCAGCTTGTATTAAGGGCTCATTTCTTTGGTAAATTCAAGAAAATTCATGGATTTTTAGTGTGTTCATCTTTTTTCTTTCTTGTAAAACATACAAATGATGACTTCTAAAATTTTCACATGTTGGAGCTAAAACCAAGAGTGACTGGTCACTTTTAATACACTCATTCTTCTGTTGTATATCTAATAAGCCCTTTTATGTATTTAAATATGTTGACTTGCACCTATTTTTATTAGTATTGTTTATGTTCAGAATTCTTTGTCTTCCAGTGTTTGATATGATCCTGCTGACGTCAGAAGAGCAGAAAAAAACTGTTGTCACATTCTGCTGAAACTGCAGATTTCTGAGGGAAGTAAATGTTGATATTGCAAACTACTAAGTTTAAAGTGATTCATTATAAATTCATAAAAAAAAATACTGGAATCAGCAATTAAGGGAAGATTCTTGTTGCTGTCCTCCCTAATACTAGAGTTACTATTAACAAGCAACAATCTCAAACTAAATGATCTGTTTGATGACACTTGCATTTTAGGTCTTTTCCCAAACTTGGTTATGGCTAGTATGTGTTTACCAATTCTTAGCAGAAAGTTGTTGTTTATTTTCCTTAGTCTTTTAAGGACCAATCTAAAAAAAAAAAAAAAAAAAAGTGATAGGTTCCTCCCATTTCTATCTCCTTTAGAGTGATTTTTTTCTTCATTCTCACTTTCAGTGATGATTCATTTTTCTTGGATTTATAAAGAGGTTTCTAATCTGAATTCCCGACTTGCATAAGCCCTTAAGCTTTTCCTTCTGTTTCCCTGTAAGGATTGAAAACCTAATTTCTAGGTCATCAGTGAGTGACAGAAGCTCATAGGACTGCTGCTGGCTGGAGGGCATGCTTACCTTTCTGATTCCGGGCTTTTTCACTGTTTGGAGCCTGAGAAAATTTCCTTTATATCATTGTCTGCTCAACAGTGCCTTTTTAAAAGCATGTCTTTGTATTTTTATAAAATATTACAAGTGTTTTGCACAAAGAGGTTTTTTTGTTTGTCTGTTTGTTTTTTAAGATATGATATTCCCGTTACCAGGAAGAGAATTAGTTTGCATTTCTACACTCTTATTTTAAGGCTCTCATTTCAGAATAATTCTCTAAAGGCTACTGACCAATTATGCCAGCTGTCACTCAAGTTATGCAAAAAAGTATCACTTTAATGCACAGTCAATATAAAAAATAATATGCCTTATTTTTAAAGTTTTTTTAAAGATTTTGTATATTTATTTTTAAAAAGACAGAGCAGAAGACAGATAGAGAGGGAGAAAAACATCTATGTGAAAGAGAAACATCAATTGGTTGCCTTCTGGACACTCCCCAACTGGGAACTGAACCTGCACCTTCCAAGCATGTGTCCTGACTGGGAATCGAACCAGCGACTCCACTTTGCCAGACTACTCACAACTGAGTCAAAGCAGTCAGGGCAAGGCACCTTATTGTGTAAACTGACTGTGTGTTTTACACTTAAAGCACATCACAAGTCAGTCACCAAATTTTTATCAGTTAAAATGAAATGTAGCCACATTTCAAGTGCTCAATGGCATTATGCATCTAGTGGCTACTGTATTGGACAATTCAGTTCTAGTACTTAGACACTTTAATGCGTTGTTATTGGCAATTTTTCTTATATTTAGTTTTGATTATTATAAAACTCAGAGGTTGGAGTGCAGATTTTCTCCTTTTACTATACAAGTACTTGCCAAGGGATACCTTAGCTGATTCATTTACTTTCTTTCTCTTCAGCTCAGGAGGCCACAGATAACAGGGATTATAACACAAAGCCAATATTTTGGATTCCTTAAGGCCAAGGTATGGAAAAACACACCTACACTCACATGAATGATGATCTCAAAAAAGGTAATAGGAAGAATTTGATAAATTTCAGTAGTCTTTCAAGTAAAAAACTTTTAGGAAACCAAGAGAAATAATATAACTTAAAACTTTTTTACTGAAAATAAAGGTTGAAATCATTATATTTATCATGGAATCTATTCAGAACAAAAGTCAGACATTCATTATTGAGTCTGCTACTCTATATATGGAAGATCTCATTAGAAAAAAGATCTAAAGAGATTTTAATGACAAGAGTTACAGGAACATCGGGAACAACTATAAAGGACACATGGACAAAACCAAGTGGGGATGGATAGGGGGGAGGCAGGGATGGCTGGGGTGTGGGGAGTGGTAGGAGAAAAAAGCAGACAACTGTATTTGAACAACAATAGAAAAAATACAAATGATAAATAATACAAGTTAATTAATTAATCAAATCTTTAAAAAAATACAAGAACAAAACTACCTTTATTTGGGATTATTTGATTGTCCCAGTAGAACACCTGAGAAAAATCTAGAACCAATTTATTAACACACACAAAGATTATTAATATTCCTAAACACAAGTATATTCAGGACAAACTGAATACTTTTATAAAAATAGTTTATAAGTAAAATGCAAATGGAAGAAGTTATTATTCTAAATAAAAACAAGAAATTCTCAAACTTCTTTTACTACCTGAAATTTGGATTCATTTTATTTGATATATATATTTAGATTCTTCATAAATGTGTGTTTTGACAACTAATTATAGTGTATAATTATATAAGTGTGTGTCTTCTAAACAGTTTTTCACAGAATATATTTAATGGTATATTAGCATCTTTGCCATGCATCTATTCTCATTGAGCTTTTGCTATCAATTTTTGGAAACTGCCTTCGTAGAAAGACAGAATCTATGCCTTACACTTTTTTACTTGGTGAATCAGATCACGTTTTTACTTCAAATGAGCAGTCTCAGATGTTCTATTGACAATGTATCACAGTAACTGAACATACTATGTCATAATGCTGCTCAAAATAATTTTAACCAATAATGAAAATTTCTATAATTTATTATTTGCAATATGATAGCCACAAGCCTCTTATGGTTACTATGCAACTTAGAAACAGAAAGGTTAACATTTTTTCAATTTAATTGATTTTAATTTACATAGTCATGTTTACGGCTATTGGCTACCATATTAAATAGCACAGCTACACATCAACATAGCCACTAGGAAAAATGTGTCACTGCTTAGTACAGTCCGTGTTTAAACATCAATATACCCTTTAAAGTTGTGTCCTGTTTTAAACTTTATAGAGATAATTCCACCTTTCATAGATCAAGAGACAAAGACATTTTCTTTGCAAACCAAAATACCTTGAGCTTAACTAGGATCCTCAAAGTACTCTAACACAAGCTCACTGAAATAGATGAGCCATTACCCTCTTTAAGGACAAAAAAAAAAAAAATGTCGAAAATGTAGAATTTATTTGGCCTCATTTAGGTTATACAAGATTGTGTTTTATTTTGTGTTGCTCCATACTTAAGTACCTATGATGTAGATCTGAACGATTTAGTAAACTTAAACTTTAGGAAAAATGAGGAAGTACATAGCCATTCCTTTCCTTTCTTCATAGTTGGCATTAAGATCGTGATGCATGTGTGACACGGTTTTAGGCTTACAGATAATCTAGTTTATTATTATATCCTCAAATATCCTATGAATTAAAGAAATCATTTAGCATGAAGAAAATTAAATGGTTATGTTCTTTTTTTTTCTTCCAGCAATAACCATTATAACAAACTTAGATTCACTTGGTTCCAAATGGCTATATAATTTTTTTAAAGTACAAATCTATTGAATCATAATTCACGTAAAATAAAGTTTAAATGCCTAAAATGTTCATTTTGGTGAGTTCTGACATATGCATATATCCTTTAAACCCTTACCACAATCAAAATACCACAATTTCTTACTAGATTTTAACTGTATATTTAACAGAAAAATGAACAAAACTAAGAAGTCAGATATTTTACACTTTATATTCTACATGAAATAAGGTAATGGATATTTTCACTACCAATGGAAAATATTTTCAATAAATAATGTCTGCTTAATCATATTGAAGATCCAAGCATTAGAATAAATACTAAATTATGATACCATGTAAACAAGATGGAAAGTAATCTCTTGTCTGCCAGTGCTAATTTCATTTAAATATAGGCACTCATCATTGTTAGCTTATGCTACACAAGCATTTGTAGCATGGGACTCAAGGCACTTAAATTATGACAGAGTAAAAAGCTTGGCTTCCTGCCAAAAGAAGACAAACTTATATAAGATGTCATTTTATGTATCCCTTAGGAGCTAGTGAAAATATTAACTGACAAGTATTGGAAAATAGCCATTCTGATGGAAAGTGGAATCTCATTTTAAGAAATGAGAGTGGAAAAGTGCAATAAGAAATGTAATGTCTGTTGGAAATCTGTGTAGACTACATATAATTCAATTAATTAGAGTTTACATTAGATAGATGGTTTGTGTGTGTGTGTGTGTGTGTGTGTGTGTGTGTGTGTTGGAGATTGTTCTCAATGTTTCACAAGTCACTTGCCTTTCCAGAACTCCAGTTACTTCTAACTACTTATAACTCTACTTATGAATTGCCATGTTATCGTTATAGCAAAAATCATTACTGTCCAGAACAACATTTATCTAGCCTCTTACAATTTGTAAAATATCTGTGATTAATAGCTTTTGAGGTGAGTTGAACTCTTTTTAACTTTCAATTTTTAAAAATTTTAAGAAAGGATATTGAATGTCAAGTAATAAAACAATTTACAAGTTCCATAACAGCACTAAACTAGAGAAAAACTCTCTTTAACTCTCAAACCATGCTATGTTCTCTGCATCACTAATTCGATTTAAATTTATTTTAGCTTTCAAAAATAAATATCAGGCATATGACATTAATGGCCAAATGTGTCATGACTAACAATATCTTGCCAAATAATCAATGATATGAAAGTGGCATAATATAATGAAAAGAATATCAAACTGAGAACAAGAACCAAGAGTGCAGTACTACCTCCCTGATGACAAGATGCAAGATGTATCATGGCTCTTAATACCACTGGATATAGGTTTCCTCATCTTCAAAGAGATGGTTATGGCATGTGATCACTGAGTTAGTGAACATCTCAAAAATGCTATAGCTATTTTTTGGGTTTTTTTTTTACTTCTTTTCCCCCCAAATTTTATTTTAATTGTTGTTCAAGTACAGTTTTCTGTCTTTTACTCCCATCCCAGCCTACCCACCCAGCCCTCCCCACCTCCCTTCCATTTCCACCCACCTAGTTTTTGTCCATGAGTCCTTTATACTTGTTCCTGTAAATCCTTCCCCTTCTCCCCTGAAATTCCCCTAAAATTCCCTTTGCTCTCCCCTCTGGACACTGTCAGCCTGTTCTCTATTTCAGTGTCTTTGGTTATATTTTGCTTGTTTGTTTGTTTTGTTGTTTAGGTTCCTGTTAAAGGCGAGATCATATGGTGTTTGTCTTTCACCACCTGGCTTATTTCACATAGCATAATGCTCTCCAGATCCATCCATGCTGTCACAAAGGGTATGCGCTCCTTCTTTCTTTCTGCTGCATAGAATTCCATTGTGTAAATGTACCATAGTTTTTTGATCCATTCATTTACTGATGGGCACCTAGGTTGCTTCCAGAACTTGGCTATTGTAAATTGTGTTGCTATAGCTAGTTTTTCATCCCCTGACTTCATTTGCAGCGAAGTGTTAAAGCATTTTATTTTTCACATTTAATCACTAGTATCAAGGAACAGAATGGATATTCTTAAGAAACATACCTAGAAACTTCAGCTGTTTTAATAGCATGGTCATTTCCAGATTTCTTGATATTGAATTACCCTGACAACTGGCTTGAAAATTCATTGTTCTCACTTCATAGTCAGATGCAGGTATTTTATCTATGATTCCCACATCCTGTGAATCATTCTGAATTTCTGACTTTTTTTTTGCCATAAAGTGTTTGTGATTCTTCAGTATCTATATTTACTGTTGAGGTTAAGACAAAAATGCTAAATTGCTCATTGTAATCTGTGCAACTCAATGTCAATTATAATTTCTTAAAGCAATAAATTCTGTTTACTAATGTTTCAAGTTCAATATATTGAATACATTTATTAGAGCACTAAGAAGATAAACCTGTGTGTCAGTGGGAGTTATGTATATAGCTTTTCTCAGACTTCTTATTTCCAAAGTTTTTCACAAACTTTTCATGGTAGAGTCCTATGACCACAGTAGAAGAACTAAAGTGCTTAAAGAAGTAAGGAGTCTGGGAACAAATGTAAGGTAAATTAACAATATCATGGAAGAATTTGTTAAATTAAATTATATAAATTATAATATATAAATTATATTATTATATAGTATAATTTAGATAAAAGTTAACAAATTATTCCATGATAATATCACACAAAACTATTTATTAAAATGCAATACAAAACTTTTAATGAGGGAAAAGCAAAGACCACCATGACCTTCACTTGACTTTACTTTCATTGCATTAATGAAGGATTTACTGTTTCTCAGGTTGGAGCTGGTTGAAAACCTGGAGTTTGGGAAAGAGTCTGGGAAGACTTTAATTTAGTAACTCAGTTTGTACCTTAGATATTTTAGGTTCAGCTCCAGTTGGAGATCACTGCATGTCTTATATAAAAGATAGTATGTGCTTAATGTCTTTGATATTTGATATTCATTTTATATATTTTCTGCATCTGATTAATTTAATATTTATTAAACTTGGTATCACTGCAATGTTGAGAATGTAGACACATAATCAGTTAACCCCAGTTAAAGATGCTAAACTCAATGGCACTGTAATTGTGGTGTTTCAGACTTGGCAGAACTCAGCACCAGCTACGACTCTTTGAAGAGAGTGTCACGCTTTGGGGGTTTAAAATAAGGCAAAATGCACATGCTGAACATAGTCTACAGTCTGAGCCTAGTTCCAAAATTTAATTGCAAATCATATGGGTTAGAAAGGTCATATAAGGAATTCCACATTCAGAAAAACTAATTAAGTCCAAGATAGTATAGAAAGATTATTTCACTTAACCCTCATAATGGCTTGATGACTTAAGTATTAATATTTTCCATGGGCAGTTAACCAGGTAAAAAAAATATTGCCCAAGATCTTATAGTTTTTATTGGCAAAGTTGAAATTCAAGACCTGGATTTCTGACTCAGTGGTCAGTGGTAGTCTATAATTACATGTGCTCAGCATTTATCTTAGAAAGCAAAATAATTACTGTTTACTGAGAATGAAAATACAGACTATAAATCAATTCATTATTCTTAAAACAGGCAACCTTTTTCAAAGACTCACTATGAGTGTTGTTTTGTGTTAGCAATTGTATCAGGGTTTTAGGATCATGTTAAAAATACAAAACTGAATTATTAAGACCACATTCTTTACCATTAGTCTGTATTTCCTTTGAGCATACACAGAATGGTGAATATATTTCATCGAATGCTTTTTATCATGTTCTGTTAATTGACAGATATTATACACAAATACAATATTTTTTAAAATAAATTTTCCCAGAATGTGATATTTAAAAATTTTAGATAATTATTTGCTCTAATTAGAAACTTTTAAACTCCTATGATGGACCTCGGAATAGAAATTACCAAACACGTAATCAATTATTATATTAGCATCCTCCCTGTAGAACATGGATGGATTTTAATATTCCTTTATTGTTAAATTTAACCATAAGCAAAACATATACATTGTTGTAATCTGATGTTTTTAGATAGGTGACCAAATATATGTACTTTCATTATCAAATAGAATTTAGCAGAAGAAAAATAATTCCTAAAAATGAAGTCTAGCACCAAAAGTTACATGTGCATGAGTCATGAAAATATCTTCACAGTATGATTTGTGAAAACAATTTGGTCACATAATTCTCTTGTTACAGTAATATACAAATACTAATCATTACCATGATGAGATTTTCTTTTTGAAGGTAATAATATATAGTTATAGTTAATAACAATGTGATAAAACATATACAAGTGAATATTTATGTACAAACTGCATATATATGAAATCTGTCAAGAAAAGGGCAAACCATTGTTAATATAAAGAGAGTGGTTTGCGCACATCTATGTAACCTGGCAGCCAAGAAGAGTGGACTGGAATGAACATGCATGAACAGTGACAACTTCACTGTACTAGTCAGTGGGGCGTGGTAGACACCATTAAGTGAGCATGTGTACTGTGGGAATATCAAGTGTAAAACTCCAAATGACACAACCAAATTTTAAAGGAAAGAAAGTATGTGTCCAAGATGTTCAAAGTAATGCTCAGTTAGTTTTATGATCTCTTATTTAAAGATGATCTTATGTAAATGGATAGACTTTATGTGAAAAATTCTAATCAGAATTATAAATCATTCATATTCATAATGTTGAATTCCAAACCAGTTGTTTCACCAACCTATTGAATTTTAACTACATTTTCCAATAGACTTATTTGAAATACTGTATGTAGATTCAGTTTATAAGGTCCATCTGCTTCAGAATTACTTCCAATTCTATCAATCTAGTAAGAAAAAAAGCAAGTCAGACATGGATTATAGATGCTTAATTTAAAATCAGAGATACAGTATGGTTTTGCCATTCCAAAGGGAACAAATCAATTAGGATTTATAGTTCTTAGATAACAGAAATATTTCCAAGGGAAACACATGGTGGATTTCAGACACATCCATTAACCACACTTTTAGAAGAATATCAAATTTCTGTGTATTAGGCAGAAATGATTGTGGCTGGTCCATGATTTCACTAGATGTTTTAATTGGAGACTGTTTTGGGAAACAAATGGCTTTTCTCCTAGCAGACCCGTTTGATAAAATATCCATTAGCGGTCAGTCAGTTTCATAACATGAACTGTTGCCACTGATATGCAGAAAGTCACATAGAAAATAATGATGTCAATAAAAGTGCAGAATCCAAGAACTGGCCATTCTACACCTAAGTCGCTAATAAATAAAATGTATCTGCTTTTTATTTTACTCATAATTTCTTCCACACTCTGATTCCTCTGTTTTCTCTCATTTAAGTTTGGTGTCCTTGTTTAACCGTCACTTAATTGGTTTTGGCTAAGACATGAACAACTTGTTTGTAATTCCCCTGCTATTTCTAATAAGTGCTGTGTCTTAACAAATCTCCTGCACAGTATGGCAAAATGAACCATGTACTCTTAAACCCAGCTACATTTCTTGCTGCACAAAGTGGAAAAAAATCAAATTGCATGTTAGAAAATAATATGTTTATCCTCATTTTGCAACCACAGAGCTAGTTAAGAAGGCAGTGTTTTTCTCCCATTATGCTTCTGGCAATATTTTGCTTCTATTTGGCATTTTAACACTGAGAAAAAAGCCAAAAGCATTAGAATCATTAGCTGTTAAAATGACTACACAGCATCCATTGCCAAGCAGTTATTTAGGAATTTAAAACATATTGAGGTTATTCATGGATTTTACTGTGTGCATGCTTCTGGAATTCAGTTAAGTTCTTAAGTGTCTGAATTGAGAGAACGCCTTTCCTGTACCTTTTAAAATTGCATTCTTCTGATTCTATGAATATATTACCCACTATGGGTAATAAGATGTTTTGAAGCAACATCTTCTCAAGGATATTGCTCAGGTTCTTTTCCAATTTTAGGCATTAGAATCTTTTAAAAAAATGATTAATTAGGTTCTATTTTCTATAGAACTCAGCATGGTTCTAGCTTCCAAATAGATAATAAATGCTTAATAACTGTTTTTAAAATAGATAGTTTTGTAATAAAGAAGAAATAATGACTGAAACAATATCATAAAGTGAGAATCATAGAGATTGATACAAAAAAGAGTAGTTACATATCACTTATATATAAAGTGGTTTTAATTTTAATTGCCAAGCCTCCTATCCAGATACTTAGCAAACATCATTTTAAAAGTGATATGTACTAATTCTATATGCATGTTTTTCTTTTTTTAGTCATTTTATGTAGTATCAATCAACTTTATAAGTTTTTCTATTCAATGTCACATTTTTAGATCTCAGAGAAATTTTTTCATCTCTACTTGTTCAAGCAAGCAGTGCATTTTTATTAACACTTTCTGTAGCACACATCACGCTGGCATTTAAGAAACTACTTTCTGTAAAATGCATGGTTCCTCTTTTTTGTGGAAATGACTGTTTTTCTTGTATCTCTCCTTTTAAACTCTTTTACCTCATTCTCTAGTTCCTTTCTTGAACTTTCTAAGTTGTGTAATAATTTAATTGCTTCTGTAGCAGGAGAAGATGTATTTATTAGATGACTATGATCTGATTTGAAATGTAAAAAGTAAATATAAAAAATTAAGCCTCTCTCAGACATCAGCATAACCTCCTACAAATTCCCAACTGATGACCTGTACCCTACGGGTCACAAGTTTAATCTTTAACCGTGCCAAGCCATCGTTTCTCAAACTACAACACTGCTTGAATTTTGGTTTGATTAGTTATATAGTTTAACATCAATCTGAATGGTTATATATACATATACATGTATATATAAATATATATGTATATTTACCAGTAAATCAGAATAGCAACATGCCTACATAAAAAATGATTATTTATTCCTTCTTGATCATAAAGTTTATTGTAGTCTACTGAGCTTGTGAATGTAGCTGGTAGATTTGAGTTTCAAAAGCAAGTGTGTTGGCATTTGAAGCCCTTTAATACAGTATGCCCGACATTCCCCAGCCTCCTCATGACAGATCTGAGTCATCCATAAAAGACTCTAATTGAAAAAAAGAAAGTGGGGAGAGAGGACTGCGTCTGAGTACCTGTGACATACTCCTTGATTGAGAGCTCTGAGACTATCTTTGCAACAGTTTTGAACTTGTCGAGTCTTCCTTGAAGAAAGAAATAAAGAAGCAGAAAATTTAGATTTTTATCACCACATTTTTCCTCAAGCAATTCTTCAAGCCAAAGGCATAATTCCTCAGGCCTCTCATATTTTTAAACTGGTTGTTTCAAGCAGCCTTTTACATTTTCCTCGACATTACATCACACACCACCACCTTCCATTAGTTGTAGTATTGTTTAAATTAAATTTTATTTTTAATTAAATTCGTTGAGGTAATATAAGTTCATAAGATTAATTAGGTGTCAAGTGTTCATTTCTATGATACATGATCTCTACATTGTATTGTGTGCCCACCACTCAAAGTCAAATCATCTTCTATCACCTTGTATTTGGCTCCCCTACCCTTTACTATACCCCTACCCCCTTCCTCCTGGTAGCCACCATACTGTTATCTTTGTCTCTAAGTTTCAATTTTGCGGTGCCATCAAAATCCCAATGACATTATTTAACAAAGTAGACAAAAAAAAAAAATCATGAGATTTGTATGAGACCACAAAAGACCTTGAGTAGTAAAAGCAATCCCCAGAAAAAAGAACAAAGTTGTGGGTATCATACGACCTGACTTCAGATTATACTGCAGAGCTACAACGATCAAAACAGCACAGTATTAACAGAAGAATAAACACACAAACCAGTGGAACAGGATTGAGAACCCAGAAATAAAACCACAGGTACATGAACAGATAAGTTTTGACGAAAGAGGCAAAAATATACAATGGAAAAAAGAGAACCTCTTTAATAAGTGCTGCTGGAAAAATTGGAAAGCCACATTCAAAAAAATGGAACTAGATGACAGTTTGTTCCTGTGTACAAAAAATAATTTAAAAAGGAAACAAATACCTAAACATAAGACCTGAAACAATAAATTACATAGAAGAAAACATATGCACTAACCTTGTGGACCTTGATCTTGGAGATGATTTTATGAATTTGACTCCCAAAGCAAGGGAAGTAAACACAAAAATAAATCAATGAGACTATACAAAATTAAAAAGCTTCTACACAGCAAATGAATAGCCAACAAAACAAAAGGCAACCAACTGAATGGAAGATGATATTTGCAAACAATATTTGCAGGATTTTTCCAAACTTCCAACTCTTCAGAAAGCTTCTGATATCACTGGGTGACATGAGAGACTTACCAAGTGCAGCCTTTTTTTGGCAGAAAGAATGAAAAGTTAATTATTGTTTAAACTATTTTCCTTGACCTTGTGGAGGTCAGTTTGTCTTTATATTAAATTCTGCCTTTCCAAAGAGTGAGTGTTGCTTTGAATAGCTGGTATTCACCTGTGTGACTAAGGGAATAGTTATTAAATAATTCTGAATTTCAATTTTCTTATCTGGATAATGGAGTGGCAGATCGATTTCACTTAATATAAGTATACTTAATGCATTTGAGGGTATTCCTTGGATGGGCCATCAAGTGTAATAAATGTACATATAGTCTTACCTAAAAACTCCTGCTGAGTTCTGGATTACCTAATCAATTCAAGATGGAGATGGGGTGTCTGGATATGGGGAATACAGAGCATGCAATGGTTTTGCCTTCTTTGTTCCTCTCACTTATCTTTTTTTTTTAATTAATTTATTTATTTATCTATCTTTAGAGGGGAAGGGAAGGAGAGAGGGAGAGAAACATCAATGTGCGGTTGCCTCTCGTATGTCCCCTGCCAGGAACTGGCCTGGCAACCCAGGCATGTGCCCTGACTGGGAATCGAACCACGATCCTTTGGTTCGCAGGCCCGCGCTCAATCCACTGAGCTACACCAGCCACGGCTCCTCTCACTTATCTTTGTGCATTGTGTTTCTGTTTTGTTGTGTTGTGTGTGTTGTAATGTTTTGCTAACTTTTCCTGTTTTCTTGAATATACTATCTTAATTAATTGATTTATTTCTATTTTCTTATCCATATAATCTGTTTTCTCCACTTTGTAGAAAGTCCCCTCTAGTTAACTTTGCCCACTCAGCAAAAACAAAGCAACAAAAAACCCTCTTTCATAAAGATGTCATTTGTGGTATTTTATTACATCATAAATTAGGAGGGCAGACCCTCAGATATGAAAGAATTAGGAAAAGATAAATTCTTGGGTGAGGGAAAATAATTGTGAAGAGGGGAAAATCTAATCAGTATAACAATAAATCAGAAAACATCTTAAGAGGGGGAAATTGCAAAACAAAATCAATGAACAAAAACTGAAAGATACCAGTCAAACCTTAACCAATTATATATACATATATAATTGTTATATATGTATATATAATATGCAAATATTAAATATATGTTTAATATGCATTACATATTTATTTGTAACATATATTATAAATATATAAATATATGATGTGCAAATATATATTTATATGTATATAAAACATAATATATACTATAATCTAAATATAGTTAAATCTAATTTAGTTAAAGCTAAAATCTAAAAATTACAAGAAAAGGACAAATTAAAAATATAATTTCACTTATATATCTAATGACTATTTTAACTAAACACATAAAAGAGTGTGACTTGGAGACCACAAAGTAAAAGTGACTAAAAGCAAATTCTAGACCTGTGTTCTTAGTATTTAATCTGAAACAACGATAAAAAATCTATGTAAAAGTCAACCATATATTAGAAAAGAAGGAGCTATAGAAATTTAAAATAGCTTGCTAGATTAGGAATAAAATAAAAAAGAAGAAATAGTAATTCTAAGAAAAGCATGTTAGGGAGTTAACATACAATAAACATTGAGGAGGAATTTGGAGGAACTAGATCATTGATAACCATCAGTGAATTTTGGTTTCAATTAGGTTATAATAAAAAACTTAACACAACATCAAGACAGATGTCAATTGCAACAAATCTATGTTAAACAAAAAGATAGAGATATGATGCAATAGCTGAAGACAAAGTGGTAGTTTTATAAAAATATTTTAAAATTGAATGATCACCAAAACATTATATCGCTAATTGAAAAGGCAATTAGCATTTTTTCCATATTAGTATTATGAGGAAAATATATACACACATTAACACAGACATTTGTATATAATTTAAATACTAATGCATATAAATCAATGCAAGAAATGAAAACCTTTTATTTTTAATATAGATGTATCATAAACTGCTTACAGAAATACAAGAAAGCAGATAATAGCAAGAATCATTTTTGCTTTACACACACTCATATTCTTATTTTTATAATGAACACATGGACATATGTTACTTTCAAATATAAAAAGTTAATTTAAACAAAAAATATTTACAACATTTATAATTGTTGAAATTATTGTTTATGTTATGGTCTTATCTAATAATACATGTCTGTCTATAATTATATCATTGGAATTTGGTTTGATACAATTTAAAATGGTATGTAAAACACAAGTGGAAGCTCACCCACATCTATTATATTTGCTTTGTCTTGGTATTTGATAGTTTGAGCATAGCCTTTCATGATGTGATCAGACATTTCTGAGTCACACATGTTGTTACCTACATGGACTTGGAGTGGTAGAGAAATTCATCCCATCAGCCTCAAGTGATATAAAGAAAGGCGAGAATTATCCAATGCTGCTTGAATGTGCCGGAGGTACTTTTCTAACACTTCTCTGATACCTTCCATTCAGAAGGGCAGAAATAGATTTTTATCACAGTCCTGAATAAAGACCATTGGGGTTAAAAGGAAACAGTTAAAAAAAAAAAGGAAATATTTGAAACATAAAT
The DNA here is from genome assembly GCA_039655065.1 of Glossophaga mutica. NCBI lineage: Eukaryota > Metazoa > Chordata > Mammalia > Chiroptera > Phyllostomidae > Glossophaga > Glossophaga mutica. Next base: position 22,135,211 of record CM077305.1, read on the forward strand.
GGAATATTTCAGCCATGAGTCAAAATACACATAAAACAGGGAAAGAAAGTAAAATAAAAAGGTGCATCAGTTTTGATAAGGGACCTATTTTACAAATAAAACATAACTTTCTGCTTATATGTTTAATGAATAAGTATATTATTTATAAATCCTGTTGTTCAAGTCATTACACAAAATGCATACACTATATCAAGCAAAATCAAAACAATAGTGGAATAAATAGGAATCAATGAAAGAGATATAAATAGAATAAAGATAGAAATGTTAGTACACAGACAATATAGTGCTGTAAAAAACTCAGAGTCAAATTATATGATTTTTAGTTTTCAAAAGCCAAAATTAAATATCAAATTACTTTTGACTTCATGAATTACATTTTCCATAAATATTTTTAAAATCTATCAAATATTTATCGTAAGACCAGAAATGTTCTTAATTCTTTTTTGAAAGATTGTATTTATTTAATTTTAGAGACGGGGGAAAGGAGGAAGGTAGGGAGAGAAACATCAATGCATGGTTACCTCTCACACGCACCCTACTGGGGACCTGGCCTGCAACCCAGGCATGTGCCCTGACTGGGAATCGAACAAGTGACCCTTTGGTTCACAGGCTGGCACTCAATCTACTGAGTCACACTAGCCAGAGCCAGAAATCTTAATCCCAAGACCTCTAAAGTGTGTATTAGATGGATTTTCAAGACATCATTATACAACATTGCATAATTAGTAACTAACTTGTAAACTCCATGTAGTAAATATGACAAAAATTTATATATTTTTATCTCATGTAAAAAAATACCATAAAGTCGAAGCATATTCTAGGGGGAGTTGTTTTTATGGTTGGGTAGAGAGAGGTGGAGGGTGCCAATGCATATGGTTCAAGTGCACAAGAGTGGTGGTTTGACCTAATCTTTATCTAGATAGTCTTCCACAAACATTGTTATTAGTTGAATATGTTCCTGAGAATTCACATTTTGAAGTCCTAACCCCCTGTATCTAGAAAATAAACTTATTTTGAAATAAGGTCATTGCAGATAACCTGCAAATTAAATTTTAATCAAATTAAAATGATGTTATTGGAGGGGTAATTTAATGTGATCCATATTCCAAAAAAAGGGGAAATTTGGTCATAGAGACCGACATACATGGAGGGTAGATGATGTGAGACAGACTTGGAGGGTAGATGATGTGAGACAGACCGGCGTGTGATGACAAAGACAGATGGAATGATGTTTCTACAAGTCAAGAAACCAACCCTGCTGACACCTTGATCTTGTAGTTCTAGCCTTGAAAACTATGAAACAATTCATTTTTGTTGTGTAAGGTATAGAATTTGTGGCCATTTGTTATGGCAGCCCCAGAAACTAATGCAAATAAATATTATTGCTCTCTACCATGTTTTTAATAAAAATGTGTTGAAGTGTTTTTTTTTTTTTTTATGTATTCTTTAAGAAATACCTGGAGATGAGTGTGCTGTGTTGCACAATAATTGTAGACACCTGTTTTTTGTTTTCATTTTCTGCAACCCTACTTATGAGCTTCAAGGGCAATTTTTAAAATCTTTTCATTTATTGATATAATCCTACCCACTTGAACTGTGTGTTTGGCATATGGTTAGCACTCAATAAGTATTTATTGCATGAATGACTGAATTCTCTTTGGAGAGTTGAAGGGTGTAATCATTACTTCTTCCTGAGTAGACTGCTATTCAACCATATTACAGAAGTAGACCAAGGGAGTACTCACCAGCAGGTCCAAAGATTTCCTAAGTAAATAATTATAGGTCAGCTCTGGAAAAAAAAAAAAAAAAAGGAAAGAAAGAAAGAAAAACACACACACAATATTATATTTAATTTCTAATTTCCCAAATTAAACAAAATATCAAAATGTTATTTTCAAGCTTGTGTTTCCATATATCCATCATAGAGCCCTGATATAGGAAGGAATATTGATAAATTAAGGCCACAATGGAAGGTAAATCTGGCAAATTTCTGCAAAGTACCTTATTCTAATTATTTAGAAGATGCTTTAGGCAAACCTTTTACTCTGTCTTTGTATCCCAAAGGCACAATAATGGTTGGACTTACACAGTCTGGCAAATCGTCAAGAGGTAAATGTTAAATCACCTGTTCATTCAAAAAGGAAAATGTTAAATCATCTTTTCATTCAAAAAGGAAAGCGTGAATGCCCCCCACTTTGGCACAATTGCTAAACTGAAAACGAAAAAGCAATTTACATACTCAGTTTCTACAGTTGCACTATTGTAATAGCAATAGGGCTATAAATCTATTCATTTGACCTGCCATTGTGGGCTAGAAAAGAAACTTAAAATCAGTACTGTGATTGCCCAAGTTAAGAATGCATCTAAAAGGAAGAAAACACATCCCTAGCTAAAATTTCTAAGTTGTTGTCATCTAATTTTCCAATTTGTTATTCTGATTTTTTCTGGTAATCCTGATTCATAACTTACTTTAGAGAAACATTTTTAGAGAATCTATGCTGAATTTGTACAACTTAATGCTTATTCCTGAAGACAAAGAATCAGTAAATTTAAAAAATCAGTAAATACTGACAGTAATAATATAATATTTTAATGGTATCTTAGGTCATAATAAAAAAACTCAAGTGATCAGAGGTAGATTAAACATGCTTAAATCTCATCTGCTTCTCAATTAAATTAGTATAGTTTTATTTAATTATGGGTAAAGATTCCTAACACTTATAAAAACTGTTCAGAACAAGAAGTAGTTTGCCCTCAATGAAAATCATCAAAAGATCTATTTTCTGTATTAATTTGAAAAGAATTTTAAATTTGTGTAGGCCAATAGCATATAAATACATATATTTCATATGAAAACACTATGATAAGTGCCAAAATATATCTGAAAAATAATTGTCAAGATTGTAGAATCTTTAAATACACAAAATAATAATACAAGATATATACTTGTTCATGTTTTATAGATGAAGATAAGAATAAAGATGTTAGTGGGGATTGTTATAAGGAAGCATATGATTGGAAGTCAGGCATATCTGAGAACAATTATTGGCTGTACTGACAATTAATTTAACTTGATCATATTATTTCATTTCTTGGAAATTCAGTTTTCTTATGTAGACAATGGAGGCAAATAATGTTTTACTTACAGATTTGTGTGTGTGTATGTGTGACTGTTAGGGGTTATATACAATCTTTGGTGTCTCAAGATCTGGCTCTTTAATATCTAGGAGTTTTACATCAGCATTAATATTAACAGTCATAGCCTAGGCCCAGGAGAGTTGGAGTTTCTAATCAGAGTGGGTCTTTATCATTGGAATAAGGCCCTTAAAACAAGACATGGGAGCAAGCAACATTAGTTATTCTATGGAAAAATGCTAAATGGTATCAATATAGAGGTAGACGAAGTAAAATCTTAGTTCTTAAAGAAACTACATTATGTTTATACTATATATTTAAAATGAATGAAATTACCAAATATGAATTATAAAAGAAGTTTTATTTTAACTCTATCCCTAATACACAAAATATACACAGATTGGGATAAATTGGGTAGGTAATATAAATGAAAGGAAATGGAAAGCTCCAATGCTAATGGCAAAGTTCAACAGGAAGGCGTAAAAGAAGTTTTTGGAGACAAAACAATAGGAAGGCTCTGGCTTAAGCATAGAAACCTAGCCACTTTGGCCTCTGTAGAATAATTAGCAACTAGGATGTATCCCAAGATGGGATATCAGAAGTCATAGGTTCATGTAGGAAGAAACACATAAATTGTTTATAAGTGGATTGGAAAGGATAATTCATATTTTTAGGTCCATTAAACTAATAGAATTATTCAGCCACAGAGGAACTTTAATACTAGGAGACTTGGCAACCAGTAGCAGATGTGAATCCCACAGCCAAAACTCATATACTTATTGGGTCCAAAATCTGGATGAGAAGCAAAAACTTTAATCTGAATATATGTTTAAAAATCAAACACCAATTTCCACCATATGTCTGTACCCGAAATTTTCACTATGCCCCTCCTATTAAGATACAGAAAGAGAGGAAATTAAAACATAATTTGTGACACCATTTTGTGAGTTTAGGCACTGTAAACAGCTGTCTCTCACTTGGAAGAATGTAGTGCAGGGTTTTTCAAGAAAATGTATTCCTAAATGGAATGAGGTGCTTTCCCTGGCATTATTTTGTTGTTATGTTGACCAAGGAGACCTCGGGTGAAATGTGCAAGGGAGCCTGTAGGAAAGCATTCACTGTCTGATCAAAGAGAATAGACACAATTTGCAGCATTTTTTCAATTCACCCTACTCCCCCTTTTACCTTAAATGTAGTCAGTGGTCATTAGCAAAAATCTAGAGAATATGAGGGAAATGTTATAGTAGCCTGATAAAGTGAGCTGGCAAGCTTCTTTTTTTATATAAGCTAGAATAATTTTATAGGATTGGAATTATCTTTTTACTGATCATTTCCTAATATTGACAGAGTATATGGATTTTTCAATGAGTATTATTTAAACTGCTGATTCAATTTCATGAGTATTAATAAGGAAATTCAAGTTTTATGTTTGTTAACAAAGTTTCGCACATGTATATATTCCTGGAACTTACATATTTTTAATTTACGTTCAGGAGGTACTTTTCTTTACTCTCTATTCAATCTCTAGTTCTATTTTATTTTGCCGACATTGTATCTTTTGGCTGTATTTTATTTTTAGTTTGTCTTGAGATTTTAAAAATATTAATTATTTCAAAAAAACAAATTTGGTTTCTCCTTCTTCCCCCTCCTCCTCCCCTTCCTCCCCCTCTTCTCTTAATTCTTTCATTTTTATCACCATATTTTTGTATTTCAATAATTTCTCCTCTTTAACTTTCAATACTTTTTAGTGTCTAAATTTTACATTTAAGAATAAACATATTTCCATCTACTGTTTTATCTATAGGAACATTATTTTTAAGCTATGGTATTTTCATTGTTATTCATCAAAAATATACTAAATAACTTATTATTCCTCTTTTTATTTAAGAACTTATTTTTATTTTTAATAATATCTTTTACTGTCATTACTACCTGGCATTTTTAGAAATAATAGTGTTAAATCCAATATGTCCTGTAATTTGTCTAAATTTCAATGAATACTTTTATAGAAGCATATATAAATATGCTTTCTGCTCTGGAAGGGGGTACTCTATGTTCCAAGTCTGTTTCCTATACAAACATTCTTAAAATAATCTGGAATACAAACTGTCAATACTTCACAAGATTGTCAGAAATGTAAGACATGCATTGAGAATTATATCTCAAAAACAGTCTTTAGTATACATTTGTGCCCACTAATGGCACTTATTTTTTGCAAATCTTATATGTAATTTATCTGGAAAGCATTAAAAATAATACAGATCTTATAAGGAGTATTTTGAGCACTAAGGTTTTGATATTTGTTTTTGTTTACTAGTATGACAATTCACATAAACAAGAGAAGAAAATCGCATGATTCATGACAAAGAATGGCGTTTATTCTTAATTTCTAAATACAATTACATTTATCATTTCCCCTATTCTACATTATTTTCAGCTCAAAATCAAATTACATCTTCTATGACATTTCACCTTTCAGAGATGGAGTAAAAAATAATCTAAAGGAATGTCTCCTACTTGTAAAATCTGATATCAAGTACCAGATAATATGAATTACACATTTCACAGAGGAGTTGATGGCTTATTAAGAGCTTTTTGGACACACATAGTACATAAAAGATTAATCCATGTTAAAGTATAAATCACTGACAAAAGCATGTCACCAGTCAGTATAACATTGCTAATTGCCCATTTTAAGGAAGATCCAAGAATAGAAATTTCCTTGACATTTTCCTCTGGCAAAGCAATTGAGAGTATTCTATTTTGCAATTTCCCTTTTATCTGAAAGAACTTCATTTACAACCTCTTTATATAGTAATCCCACTGATTCTCAAGCTGGCTTCCTTCTTTTAATATGCTGTTAGAACTTTATAATTTTGCTTTCAGGACTACACCCTGGTGACTCTATTTATTTTCACTCTTCCTAACTTCTAGTTTTGTTTGCACATGAAGAAAGAGATTCAATAAAAGTTACCTAAAAAGAGAATCTTTGATATGCTTTCAGGGTATGAATCTGAGATGTTAAACTGGAAAGTAACTAGATTAAGAGCAAATTCAAACTTGAATGGATTGTAGGCTTAAATTATTCGAAAAAGGGATTAATTTTGAATTGAGATTCTTGGAAATGCACCATGGCATATATGTCACCCAAAATGTTAAACTATAATTTGAATGGCAATATTGATGACTAAAAGCTATGAAAGATGTATCTTGGGCATAATCTAAATACAGATTTATATAATTTCAAATGACATCACTTTTGATATGAACCTATAACTATCATTCATTAGGAGTGTGTATTAAATTTTTAAAACAAAATGTCCATGCTCAAGAATACCATAAGCTATTTCAATAGTGATCCTTGTAAGACATACCTAGGACATTTACTTGCCAGGAAAAATATGAGCCAACAATGGGTTGAGAAACAGAGCATATCAAATTGAAACTTACACATTGTTATTGATAGTGTTATTTTCATCAAGTGCTGAAAAAAGAAAATGATAATCTTTGATAAATCTCCAGTGGCCACCAACTCAGAAAAAGTATTGATCTCAGTTGCTAGTATTCCAACTTTACTTGAAGAAAAAATATGCAGAACTTGTGTTAACTATATGATTTCACTTATATGTGGAATATAAAGAACAAAATAAATGAACGAACAAAATAAAGACAGACTCATAGATATGAAGAACAGACTTATGGTTGCCAGAAAGAAGGGGATTGATGGGCTTGGTGAAAAAGGGATTAAGAAGTACTAATTGGTAATACAAAATAATGAAGGGATGTAAGTAAAACATTAAAAAGATAGTCAATACTGTAGCCCTGGCTAATGTGGCTGAGGGGATTGAGTGCCAGATTGCAAAACAAAAGGTTGCCAGTTCGATTCCCAGTTAGAGCACATGCCTTGGTTGCAGGCAAGGCCCCCAGTAAGAGGCTCACCAGAGGCAACCGCACATTGATGTTTTTCTGCCTTTCTCCTTCCCTTCCCCTCACTCTAAAAATAAATAATTACAATCTTAAAAAAATAATATTGTAATAAATATGTATTGTGCCAAGTTGGTACTTCAAATATCAGGGGGGATCATTTTGTAAAGTATATTATTGTCTATCACTATGCTGTACATCTGAAACTAATATAAAACAATATTGCATACAAACTCTAATTAAAAAATAAGATTAAAAATAAATAAAGTATTTTAAGGCCACAGTAAGAAAAAGAGACTAGGCTTAATAAGAATCACCCTTGAGAAAAATAAGGAAGTTATACACAAGTAGTTTGTGACAAAAATTTATGAAGACTATTCCAATGGTGAGAAAGCTTAACACTATAATGATGGGATGGATTTCTTTCTTAGAAGTTATCATCAGCAGAGATGTTCAATGCATGCTAAATTGTTGCTCACCAATATCTCATGACTGTTTCTTACCAGAGATGGTATGTGAAAATCTCTTTTCAATGTTGATATTCTGTAATTCTGTGACAGTTAACATGTAGCCTTTTTATGTCCTTTCCCTCACTATTTTTTATTTCGACAAAATAATATAAAGTAATATTTTTTTCAAAACAAAGCTAAAATGCTGGTAATTGGTCAAAGGAAGATATTAACATAAAATTATTAAAGTAGTTCACTTTTAAAAAAGGTTAAGTATTTCTTTGGGGAAGGGACACCGTATTTTTGTTCAATTAAGAGAAACATTTTTTAACAATACAGAGCACTTTAATTTTTTAGACACACATTGCCATGAATTCCTAGGGAACGGGTTCCGACAGCTCCTTTTCATTGCTTCTCACACAGCGTGCTTTTCTGGGTGGAGCAGGCTGGCCCTTCAGCTGAGCCCAGATACCTTTCTCTTTGGCTTCCTCCTTTTTCTGATCACTTTCCTTCACAAATTTCAGGAAGCTATCTTGTCTCTTAGAGGGCTTAACACGCTCAATGTGTACATCGATTCTCTCGGCAACAATCTTGCCCTTAAGTTGTTTGTGTACAACAATGCCAACTGCATGCTGGGTGACATTTCAGACTCTTCCAGTTTTTCCAGGATAACATTTGCAGGGCATGTTTTTTTGAACAGTGCCCAATCCCTTGATGTCTACAATACCACCTTTCTTGTGGGTTCACATGTATGCGGCCAAAAGAAAAACTCCATGTTTTCTAAAAGGCCTAGAGGACTTGTATAGCACGTTCCCCTTCTCTTATGTCGCTCCTTGTGTGAGTCACTGGAAGATGGTGTTTCCAGACTAAGGACTAAATTAATTCACTTTTTGAACTTGGACTGATATTCTTGAATGACACTAGGATTACAATAAAATAGTCAAATTTCAGTCAATATTCTTAAGAAGTCACCAGGAGAAAATTAAACTTGTGGAGGAATAAAAATTTTAACAGTGAGTTTTACATTTTGGTGGGTAATATCACTATTATTTGGGGCTAATAATCCTAAATGAAGCCTAAATTTGTAAGATAAATCAAATTGGCCTATAATCCTTCTTGCCTATCATGATGTGCTCTCAGAGAGTGGCATCTGCCTTACATCCTCTGGTGGCAGAAATTCGTCCACCTCTCCTGCGGGGTCGATTTCCTGCTTGTCTCTGCCTCACCGCTCTTCATCTCACACAGCTCCTGGCTCTGTCATAGTGTCGGACTTGTGCTCCGTAGTTCTTGTGGTCTCTACTTGCTGAGAGTAAACGCTGAGAAGAACAGCCTGAAGCACCATCAGCACCGTTTCTCTTTTATAACACTGGTTGATATAGCAAAAATATCTTTGTTTTAATAAATGCTTGTATTAGTTACCTATTGGTTCATATAAAATTATCTCACAATTTAACAGCTTAAGACAGCAAACATACAGTTTCAGATGGTCAGGGATCAAGGTGTCACTTTGTTGGTTCCCACTGGCTCAAGAGATTGTAAGGGTTTTTTGTTTTTGTTTTTGTTTTTTACATGACATCTCTCGGTTTTTAATGTTGTTGTTGTTGTTTTAATTATTATTATTGCTGTTCAGTTATAGTTGTCTCACCTTTTTCTCCATTGCTCTGCCCTGCCCCGCCCCACCCCCAGAGTCAACGCCCACCCCACCCCCGCCGCAACATTGTCTGTCGATAAGGGCTGTGGATGTATCTTAAAGCTTGAGTAGGGAAAACTCAGCTTCATGGTTGTTGGCTGGCTTCAGTCTCTTGTTAACTGTACATCTGCAGTTATGGCTGTTTTATGACAGGGCAGATAGCCATCCCACAATAAGACAACAGGCTCCCACCAGGGCAAACAATCCAAGAGACAACGAGAAAGGCAAACCAAGATGAAAACCATAGTTTTTTTATAGCTTAATCTCAAAAATGGTATGACTTCACTTCTGCTTCGTTGTATTGGTGCTGAGTGAGTCAGTAAGCCCAGGCCACACTCAGGGGAGAGGAACAGACAAGGCTACGCGTGACATAAAGAGGTGGGGATGAGTGACGGCCATCCCAGAGTCTGCTTACCAGACTGATCTTTTAATTCTTTTTTAATCTCAAAGTCTCAACACCTGTATACCAGAATATGCAGCTCTCAGTGAAATCTATTTTTTATTAAGAACAAGGAAATTAGTATTCATGAGTGATTCTTCAAGGAGACCATGACCTTACTTACCACAGGCTGATGTGTTCACACATTTCCTATTAAGAATGTCCGGTGTAGACATTCTCTAACATTATTCAATAGGGAATCAAAATTGGCATTTAATAAACAAAGATTTATTTTTAATGTAATGAAAATACGTTCTATTAACATGGATATTTTCTTGAGTACCTATATATTTCCTGTTTCCACATGACTAAAACCAACTTATATTTCATTTTCATCATTAAGTTCACTTCTCTTTTCAGAAAGTTGGGAGACTTTAAAATTTATCAGAGGAGGACAGATCTTCATACTCTTAGTCTGGCTGCTGTTTGCGCTTTCACTTTGCTGTCTGATTCAAGCGACCATGTACCCTCGTACCTGGCACCTCCTTCACAAGTAAGTTCAGAATGAGCTGCCCCCAAATATGCCAAGCTTTTTGCTAGATTTACCTGCTGTTATGGTTAGCTATGAATCCTTTGCTTGGTTGGTTGAATTTCTATATTTTGCTTTGGGGACTGACATGTTTTATTTATTCTGCATGCAACTTAACAAGGAGAATATTTCTGTGTGTTTAATAACATTGTTGTTAACATATGTGTAAATATTCTAACAGTTTGCAAAGCTTTGCTTCATATTTTATATTTAATAATTGTATTGAAATCAACAGTTAAATATTACCATTTTATCATAATTAAAACATAAGGCTGTTATCTATATAGTACAGTTGCTTAAATACAGATTTTGTCTACTGCATACCTTCAAGTCAATATAACTAAATAGCTATATTACATAAGACTAGACTAAAAGAGTTACAAAACAGTTCTATAAGTAAAGGGGAATTATTTTTTTCTTTTAATAAAATATACATATCTTGAAGGAAACTTGTTTCTGAGAAAACTTGGTTTAAATGAGGTATTTAAAATGATACACCCTTATAATAATTTTGGTAAGCATAATTCATACATTCTGTACCACCAAATGCAAGGAACATGTAATTTGGGAAAGTTTCTTGATTTTTGAAATGTTAGATTATCTCAGTGTTTGTAGCACTGGTTGTTGTCGCGCTCTGTGCCAGGAATCTTAGCATGACATCCACTAATGATATTGCTAGAAAGAACAAAATCTGAGGCAGGAGTCCCAGGACAAATGTTAAGGAAATTCAGTAGACAACTTAAATTGTACTAATCAATTCAGTAAAGTGGATATTAGAATGTGGTATTTAAGCAGTAAATGAATTTTTAAAATGGTGCATACTTTAAATGGAACTTCTTGGATGCACACAGGACTCTAATTCATTTTCTTTCAAGAAGAAAAAATATGCACCACCATTTTTATTTAACTTTTTTATCCATGAAGCTTCTCATATACAAAATAGCATCACAAAAATTCCAAATCACTAATTTTATTTATATGATTACATTCTATTAAAAGAATTACAGTTGTGGAACACTGCACAAGGAGATAAAAGGAGTCAATTTATTATCTAATGTCTTTCTTCTCTATTTTCCCTATGTTATTTCTTGCAATAATAAAACATTAGAACCAGACAGATTTTTTTAAAAGAATAAATTTAACCCAAGTTATTTCTATAAAGGAATCAGTAGAAAATTAACTCTATGGACATTTTACTCATTGTCAAGAGTCCTACATGAGCTATTGTGTATTTTCTTGACAGGAACTTTGCCAAGTAGATATTATTTTAGGGGTTAGAAAAGTAAAGTTGAGAGTATTAAGTAATTTATTTATAATAAAAATAATAATTAACAGAGCTGTGAGTTTAATTTCTTCCCCTAATTCTTACTTACAGCATGTAGTGCACCACAAAGAGATCCTGGTGGTCATCACGCAGGACAGTCCATTGCTTAAGTTTAGTGGGAAAAAACTTGTTTGCTTTATTCCCAGTGAAATATTCAACTTAAATAATGGATTCACCTAAAAACTAAATGCCATGCTAAAGTAGCTATAACAAATTAAGCAAAAATTTGAGACTGGAAAAATTTAAACTTAAAATTGGAACTAATATTATTTGCTTTCTTATTGTAAAATCTACCTATGAGACTGTTAACCTTATAAGACTGATTTTGACTAATGAGATAATATAAATTAAGTACAGAATAAAATAATATATATTACTTTTGTGTGAATAATTGAATTCAAACATTTACTCATTTTATAGATGTTTAATCACTCTGCCTTTGTTTCAACGGACTATTTTTCTCTATATACCTACTTCCTCTACTCTTCTTTGGTATCTCTTACTAATGTTTCAAATCCCAGCATTATCAGCTCTGAAACCTTTCATTCCATTCTCCATTGAAGGGAGATTATGCTCTTCTGTGCTTCTTTAGCGTCCTATGCACATGCGTACTTCCATCTATCACCTCGCCAATAAAACACTAATCTCCCCATCATTCCTGCCAAACAAAAGAAAGGAGAAAACCCATCGTTTTAATATTTTTAATTGTTGTGATATCATTATTCAATTACAGTTGTCCCCATCCCCCCATTACTGTGCCTTGCCCTACCCAACCCCCAACTCCCATAGTCAATCCTCCCCACCCTGTTGTCTTTGCCCGTGGGTCCTTTATACACATTCCTTGACTTGACCCTTCCCTTGCTTTCCCTGTTATTACCCTCCCCCAGCTCCTGTGGTTACTGTCAGTTTGTTTTTTATTTCATACCACCCTTAATTTTTTCTGTTCTACTCTAGAATTCATACTCAACACTCTTGTTTTTGTGACTTGTAATCTCTCTTGGTTATCACAGTATGGTCTTCAAATTATATAACACCCATATTTAGTTAAGGGAGCTCACAATTGCAAACTTCCATTTCATCGTTTCGCATCTTTGCACTCATATTTATGTATATTTTACATATGTTATATGCCTCACAATTAATACTATTTTTAAGTTTGTAGTCAATTTTCATAGACTTAAAATGAGAAAATGTGTAAACTATATTTACTCTCGTGTTAAACCATTCCAGGACTCCTAAGGAAGAATACTCTTTTCTTTCTAAATTTTGTTTTATCTGAGTTGGTCTTTATTAAATGCTTACTTGAAAAATATCATTATTGAGTCATAAATGACATACAAAACTATAAATATTTAAAAATTGTAAATTTTAACATACATTGCCAATGAAATTATCATCACAGTAACTTTTAAAAAGAGTACCCATCATCCCTATGTACTTAGGCAATCACTATTCTGCTGTCAGTCACCATACTTTCTTTAAAATGGATTTTAGAGGGAGAGAAAAGAAATAAAAACATTGATTTGTTGTTCTACTTATTTATGGATTCATTGGTTCATTCTTGTATGTGCCTTGGCTTCTCAGGACTGTTGATGGAACAAAAGGGAGGTTTGGCTGCCTGCCCCCATAAAAGCCAAACTCATGAGACAGGTACTGGTACAAAAGCAAAGGGGTTTATTTAGTTGCCACACAACCTGGGAGAATGGAGGACTCGCATCTCAAAGACCATCTCATCTTCCTGCTCAAGTCCACAGTTCTTATAGAGGTAAAGAGAGGACGACTTTTTCCCTACCCACTTATCTTGCTAGATTTTGGCACGTCTGGGGCCCTATCCATTCATACTTTCAGCTTTCTGCAAGCTAAGTGTAAGAACCTCCCCCTACCACCACCTTGCCAGTGGGTGAGACTCCCTAGTGCTCTGACTATCCAGGACATAGGACCACATTTTAACCGACTGAACCAAATGCTGTGGCCAAGGCTCACATTGGGGAACATATAGAGAGCTCAATCTTAGTAGATGAGAGTATGGTGTAAAGACATCATTATAATGTTAACCACTAGAAAACATGTCACAAAATAAAAGTCAAAAGATGCTATAAGAACAGAAAGCATAGCATAAAATTTTAAAGGGAACTAAGATCAAATATACCATCATAGCAGTACATTTAAGTATGTTTAATTCACGTATTAAATTTCAGTTCAGTTTGAACAAATCTGAAATTTTTGTACTATATGAGGGTTATACCATAAATTGATTTTAAAAAATTAAACATACAAACATGAGCAGTGATGTATGCAGTATGAACATAATTATATGAGAAACTATTGATTTTATAAGTATAATAATGCTGGTCTCATAAAATGAACTTGGGAGTTTTCTCTTCTCTTGAAATTTTCAGAATGAGTTTGAGAAGGATAGGTGTTAGTTCTTCCTTGAATAATTGGTAAAATTCACTGAGCAGAAATCAAGGTGTTGGCAGAGTCTGGGCAGGCTCTCCAGAGATTACAAAAGAAAGACTACTTGCCTGTCTTCTTCTGGCGTGTAAAGCTACATTTCTTATATTCCTTGGCTCGTGGCCTGTCTCTAGCATCAAAGTTCGTGTGCATTAGCTTGCTAGGGCTGGCATAACAAAATACCATGGACTGGTTGATCTAAACATCAAAAAAATCATTTTCTCTATCAGGAGGCTGAAGTACAAGTCCAAGGCATTAGCTAGTTTGGTGTCCTCTGAGGCCTCTCTCCTTGATGTATGTATGGCTGTCTTCCTGCTGGGTCCTCACCTGCCCATCCTCCCGTGCCTGGTACTCCCATATAGAGTAATAATAAAAGGCACCAGCGATCAGTATATACCATTTAAGAGGTCATTATTGAGGCTACCGTATTTCCATTCCTTACTTTCCCAAACTTGAGGTTGTCTTGAACACCATGCATGGCTTACTCATTGCTCTTCCAAATTTTGGACACTATGGTATAATAAAACCATACAGTACAAAATTGTGAGGATAGATATTGTACTTCAAATATGTTGTGTGAGTAGATAAAATACTCATTATTTTAATGGATTCTCATATTGAAAAATGTGACCTGAGATATACTGAAATATAATGATTTTTCAAATGAAGAAACAGATGAACTTTTGATGTCTCAAATAAACAAAATTAGAGAAATGGACAGAAATTAAAAGGAGAAAGAGATCTCAACATTAAAAAATATTTAAATTCTCTTAAATATAAATGTATGTTTCATGAAGTCATACTTCCTGTTGATTGTGTTCTTTCAAAGGAAAGTCTGATTTTCAAATGGCAAGGATATTACATAACAAGTCACTGATTAGAATGAACAAATTCATTGTAATTTCGACTCTATAAGTACTTTAATCCTAGATAATTCTTTTGTTCAGGCTATGTTATATTACAATATTGCAATCACATTTCTCTCTTATTACCTAATGTGTACATTAAGCTAACTCACTAGAAAACAAAAAGTACTACATTTCTTATTTTCATTCCTAATAATCTAAAAAATGCTTGTGTACAGTACTTTGCTTAAACCACAGAAGGTATATAAAATGCATGCTTGATAATATCAATAATTCTATGCTGCAAAAATAATTAAAATAAGATTTTACTACAAAAATTATGTCATGTCTCCCATACAGATATTCAAAGACATTTGAGCAGATAACTCCTAATTAAAATGTGAATATGAACTTTTCAATCTGATTTGTCCAACTCTATTTCTATTGGAATGACCATAAGCATGTGAGAAAGAAATACCAACACTGGAAATCAACCAAAAAGTGGTGTTTTCTTCCACAAGAAGAAATGTGTTCTTGAAAGCCAAAAGAAGGAAGACAACAGGATTTATTGCTGGTGAGGACCAAATTTATTGGAAATTAAAAGAAAGACATATATGGCAGAAACTCACGAATTTTGTCAAGTTCTGAGCCACAACATCTGGATACCAAGGCTTGCCAAGGAAGATAGCAAGGAAATAGCAACGTGGGAAAAGCCATTTGCACAGTCTTGTGTAAAGCTTGCTGCTGTGCTCACTTCAAGTTCACTACTGGAACAATGGATGTGTCCCGACATGGGTCACGTGGAGGCAGTGCCCCAGGCTGTTTCCATAACAGCAGCCCTGTGATTTGGGAAACAAACGGTGCTCTCTACAAACTGATCTGATTTCAACAATAAATCTCTTACTCGTGGACCCACAGCCTGTGTCTATAATTCCCTCTCTCTTTCATTAGCATGTTCGTTCACCCACCACTATAACCCTGTAATGTCACTTTCCAATATTAAATCTCAAATGTTTCCATGAAAGTTTTATCCATGGATTTCAATATTTTATTGAAATAATGGTTTCATATGTTCAATAAGCTCCTTCTCCAGTTTCGGAGAATTAACAGATGTGATATCACTTCTCTGATTGTGTTCATGCATTTTTCCATGTTGAGAAGCAGTGGGAAGCTACAATAGAACACTTCCTTCCTTTTGGAAGAAGTAAACACATCACATAATATTGTTTCAATGAGTGCCTAGTATTGATGTTATAATGCAAAGTGCTTTGAAATAGCAGAAGGGCATTCAGAAAATTATGTAGAGTATTATTCTGTGTAGTCAACCGTTTCATTTGTCAATGTTAGTTTTTAGTCTTTATCATATACACAATTATTTTCTATAATTTATAATATTTTAATAAAAGTATTGCATTTGAAACTTGTATTTAGACTTCATAATGATGTGATAATTCATTATTCTATTGTCTCTTTCTTCCTTATCTTTAATACTCCACGCTCCCCTCACCACAAGCCTTTGCATTTTTATTAAAAATCAACACTTATGTTTACATGCAAACATATACATGGAGATTTTGGAGTAAACGTGGTATAATTCTGTAGGGTCTTTTCTAACATTTCACTTCTCATTTAACAAAATATCATGAAAATACTTCCAAGCCTTTTTGTAAATATATACACATGTGTATATATAATGTGTATAATGTTTAATCTTGCATAATATTCACCATTAAAATATATTATTTTGTCTCAACCATTTTCTGTTGATGGAATTTCAGAACTTCCCAGCTTTCTATAAGACATGCCAAAGTAATCATTGTATAATTTTATATATCAATGCTTTCATCTCCAAAGATTCTTGTATAAAGTAGAATTTTTGAGTAAAAAAAAGTATTTTTTTAAGCTCAGTCTTTTATTTTATTACTGTTTCCCTACTCACCCCCTGGCACACATGTACCCACTCCAAAGAGTGCCCTTACAGTTCATCTCCCACTCGGGTAAGTATATTTTCAACATGGTTTAATTTTAACTGATATTATCAGATTGTTTTGAAAAAACTACCAATGCACATTTCTGACATCAATATATAAAAACACCACATTCATTATACTTCTGAAGGCATTTGGTATCATGTAATCATCTTTCCTAGTGATAAGAAGTAAAATTCATTGTCATATTTATTCAATTTCTTTGACAGCTTCTAAGACTGAGCATCTTTCTTTCAGCTTGAGGATTCTCTTGGGATATCCACTTTCATAAAATCAAAAGGCTTGCCATTTTCTTTTTTATCACACTGTATCTTTTTCTTAATAAGTAGCAGGTGCTTGGATAATATAAATACCAAAATTTCATCTGTGTGAACATCTCTTAATAGCTTTGTTTTGAAGCTGTGCCATGGTATAACTTTAAATTAAAAGTATAAAACTGTGTATAGTCAAATATTTTATATATTTTATTGCTTCAGAGTTTCTTCTCTTCTAAATTTCTCTTTCTTGAGTGTATACATTTATTCCACTAACATTTATTCTTTATACTTTTTATTAAATTTTAAGGTCAGCTTATTAAGTTCAATGATGAAAGTTATCAGAAGAATATTCTCCTAAAAAATGGTTTTTAGTAAAAAAAAAAAAAAAAAAAAAAAAAAAACAACGGAAAATCCACACTCTCAGCATGACCACAGATACAGATGCTGTGGCAGTCAAACCTCTCTGCAGATGGGGATAGTCTATTAATCAGGCAAGTCACTCTTTGGGTCAGCTGGATTGTAATCTGAATCACCCGCATCATCATCCAGCTCTAAGTCATCCGTTTCCTGGAACAAGGCTCATTTACTCCCACCTTGTTTCCTCCAAGAACTTGATATCAGATATGTCAAGATTATGATCTGCTTCAGATACCTGTTTCCCACTTAATTTACTTTTCATTTTAATTAATTAATTATTTAGAGAGAGGGGAAAAGAAGGAGAAAGAGAGAGAGAGGAACATCAATATGTGGTTGCCCCTCACGTGTCCCCAACTGGGGACCTGGCCTGCAACCCAGGCATGTGCCCTGACTGGGAATCAAACCAGCAAACCTTTGGTTCCCAGGCCCATGCTCAATCCATTGAGATACACCAGCCAGGGCATCATTCTTTTCATTTTAATTTCCAAGAGTTCTACATCAGACTCGGCTTTCCAACATAAGAAATTCTCAACTGTAACAGTAGTGTCACATGATATTTGCTTTTCGGTTTCTTGAGCTTATTTTCTTTTGTTTATTTTCTTCTTCTTTTCCAGCTTTTATTTGATCTACTATTTCATGTAATTTTTCTTGCACAGCTCTCACTGAAGTAAAAGTCATCATTATACCAAGGCTTTTCCCTGTGATGATAATGATTTTTAAGATGCCTGAGACATCATTATCTTCTAGATTTTCTTGGCAGAATATTTCAGAAAAGAGGCTTCATTTGGATATTTCTCAATATCTGTAAACTCGAGAGTCATCTGGGCAATTTCAATATTTTCTCCAGCCTCACATGTCACAGTAATGGTGAAGCTGTGAGAATTTTCTGTAAGTACTGTAAAGGAGTCAAAATAGATGGACTCCAGAGACCCCAGCATGTCATGTTGCTCCTCACTGCATTCTGACGTCATGGTCCTTGACGTAGTAAATGCCTAGGGATATGTTCTAAACGTATGTGCTGTCCCTAACTTGTCAACCAGCCAGCCAATACTTTTCTATTTTCACCACAAAGAGAAACAAAAATGTTTGTCTTTTTTGTCTTTGTATTTTCTCTTATGCTATTACAGTTGTCCCATACTTTGTCTTTTTTTTTTTAATATTGGCTAATTTTTGCAAGAATTTTTGGAATAGGAACCAATACCTAATTTTTTAACCATTACCTAATTTTTTGGAAGGAATCAAAACCATTTTCATAAAACAATTTATGTCAATATTTTACTATTCTCATCAATCTTTCCTGTGTTAAAGATTGGGGCTTAGTTTTGCCATTCTGTATTTTTTGCTATTTCTTTTTCATTCCTAGTGCTTATTCAGACATCATCAGTATTTCTTGCAGGTGATGATTTCTATTGCGATGTCTCTTGGACTTCAGAGTGTCTACTTTTTTTCTGGGCTAGAACATTCTTAGGTACTTTTGGTTATATTGGGATTGAAATCAGGACACCAAGAGATAGAGACTAATCAAACAGTTTCCCAAATCTATTATCTTTAAACAGTAATTCTTAACAATATTATATTATGCATTTCTTTCCTCTTTTGCCTAATGATAGAAAATTCAATTTTAGTCTTAATTTTCTGAAAGCTCTTGAAGATCACAGCTGCAATTTCATAATAACCAAGGTGGTGGTAGAGAAAAAAATACTAGAAGGTTGACTTTCAAGTGAACAACCTGGTTCCTTAGGTTTGCATTTGTAAAGTGAACACTCTCTGTATAGTATACAATGGGCCCGTTTTCGGTACATTTTTAATTAGAAGTTTCTTTAATTTGTCAAGTACATACATTTTAATCATCCTCATGATGAACCCATGATATGTTGCATTCACTTACATTGGCCTTAATCAGCAAAGTGAAGAGTGATAATGAATGTGTGCTGACTTTAAGTCATGAACTCCAAACAGATTTGTTTAAGTCACAGACCTCACTTGTCTTCATGTTTCTACTTGGAATTCCAACATTTCTAAAATGCCTCCCACTGATCATCATCCCTCAACCTTTTTTTTATCTTCAACCAAGGACATGCTTATTGATTTTAGAGTGAGAGGAAGGTAGGGAAACATTCATGTAAAAGATGAACAGTGATCAGTTGCTTCTTGTATGTGCCATGACCAGGGACCGAACCAGCAGCCAAGCCATGTGCCCCGACCAAGAATCAAGCCCACTGCATTTTGGTGTACAAATGGAAACACACGGGCCAGGGCATTCCTCCTCTTTTTATTCCTCTTTATTTTTACAGCTCATTCAGTGGTCAGTATTGTCTGACTAATTTTATTTCCTCGCTCTGTTAAAACTGTTATGAGTATTTCATAAAGCATGAATTTTTTATGAAGGCAGACAGTTACATCAACTCATTAGGATTAACACCACTACTCTAAAGAATGTGCACCACAGGCTAAATAAACCCCACGAATGGATATAAAAAAGGGGTGATAGGGACAAGCCCAAGTGCCTCCCACCCAGGGCTTTCTCATTTAGAGGTTATTCCTGGACATCAAATGTTTTGAATGTTTTGAAATGTAATAGAGCTGATAATATTTCTCCTACTTTAAATTCAGTATTGCATACTTCTGTCCAGTGATGGCCTCAGATTTGTATATTTTTGGAAGTGTAAAATTATCCCTGAAATGTACAAGTAGGTCAATTAATATGGATATTAATGTAAGATCGTTTTATGAGAAGTTGCAGAGAAGAGAGGATGTCCTCTCCTTCAAGTATTTATGTACCTATAAATATTCCTATAAGTGTCTCCTTGGAAGTTTATTCAGTGGGGATGGCAATAACTTGTCTAGAAAACATTACATACAACTTGATAAACAAAATGTTCAGATCCACAAAATAGAAAATCAAAATTCTCCTAGAAAGTATTACCTTACAGTAAAGAACTTATTACAGTACAGCTAGTCTGTATTTGAAGACTATCATTTCTCTAAAGTCTAGCCATAAATGAATTAAGTCAAACAGATGCTCCAAATGAGACGCTGTGTGTATGTGTTATGCTTAATAATGTCTTCAGCTTTAGGCGACAATGCCCACCAGGGCAAACCCACTTCTGCCACTGTCTTCTCATGTACATTAATTATGTAATGAGAGTTTACAAGCTGATCTCAGAATGTTTATGTAAATAAACACTGCATCTTATAAATTCCTAAAATTGTCTAATTTTATGTCATTAACATGCTCATAATGTAAACCCTGTTACTCAGGTCTTTCTGGTTATGCCATTTTATGGCCTTGCACAACTACTTTTCTAAGCATTGGACAAAATTTGCAACTTACTTTGTTTTCTGTTTTAAAACTTAATTTTTAGTATTGAATTGTAAAACTTACGTATACTTACTAAAATTTTTGCAAAATTGAGAATCTTACTGAGAATCAAGTGTAAAATTCTCTTCTCATCAATTGACAATACCTCCTTTTATTACAATCTGCCTAATGGTGAACTTTCTTGTGATTTCTCTTTATACTGTCCAATCCCCCCCTCTCCTCCCACCCTTTTTCTTTCATTTTCTCTCTCCCATTTTGCTTTGTTTCCTTTTATATATCTTTCTCCCACAATCTATTCCTTTCTGGGACACTTTAACTTTCTATCTCAAACTCATTTGTTAGTGTTCTCTCACTCTGACTTCACACACGCACACACACTGTGCATGATTAATTCTATGTTGAGGAACTTTAGTTGCCTTCATAAGAATCCCTAACATTTTTTATTTGAACTATATCTAGATATTTTATGTTTATTTCAGTTGATGCTTTTAAGGAAATATTTTTGTCCAGTATGTCTTCGGTGATTTCTGATGCATAAAAAAACTAGTTTGTCATAAAAAATTACTCATGGCTTCTACTTTTTTATAATGTTCCAGACATTAGAAAAAGTTAACAAAAGACAACTAAGAGTGATGATAGTAAGCAACTTTATTCGTTCACAATTTCAAAGATAATGCTGCCAGCATTTCACTACAATGTAGAGTATTTGTCGTTAGTTTGGAGCAATTATGTTGTCTCAAGTTAAGGGAGTGGCTTTTATTATATTATTATTAATCTGTTGATTAATTCACTTGTTTGTTGTTTATAGCTGTGGATTTTGGATCACATTCAATATGCTTCAGTATTATTTTATCATTGGAAAATTTTTATTAGCTGTATTATAAACATGTTCTCTTAATACAAATAAAACTATTTTAAATAGGTTATAATTCTTTTAAAAAGTTCTGTAAAACCAACTATTACCAAATATTATTCTATGTAGATTTTTGCATATATGTTCCATAGTTGTATTTTTTTTTTTATCTCTGTACTTTTCCAAATTTGTAGTGCTCCATTTCTGTTTTTTAAACTCTGGATTTGCTAGTATGAAAACATTTTGAGCTACCAACTTTACAAAAAGATATTAAACTATGATTTTAAAATACAAAAAACACATTCAGTAGAATACCATTTTGAGTTGATACTCTTATAAATGTTTAAGCCAATTAGAACTTCTCTATCTAGACTAAGCCAAGTAAAGATGCACACAAACACACATATATCTAGTGGATAATGTATATAAAGTAGATAATACTGAATTTGTTGTGTTATAATTATTTTTACATTTTAATTTTACATTTGCCATTTTTTTTCTCTTTTCCTCATGCTGCTTTTTGTTTTGGGTTGATCCAATTTTCTTTTCAAAATTAAACATTCCATTTTCTTCCCCAAAATTACAATTTCTTTAAAGTATGTGTGTCTGTGAGTGTATTTTCTCATCCTACTCATAAATCATCCCTGTATTCGAATCAGAGAAATTATCCGCCATTTATGTCTTTGAACAGTCCCACTCGTTCCTTTTGTCTCCTCATTTTCCATACAAATAGGAGTTTCCAAGGATAAAAGCCACAGATTGTTTTTTGTTTGTTTTAACCTGATTTCAAGAATGGCATTCCATCATTTCTGTAGTATTATAATCTTTATAAGCTATTCAAATATATCCATCCCACGGTCAGGGGGTGAATACAACATAAAGGCATGAATCCAGGCTGCAGAGACCATTGGGGGTCATTGCAGAGGCTATCTACAATAACAAAGTATTCATCTTTGAAATCTATGGCCCATTCACAAATTTATATGTAATACAATTGTATCCTTAGCTGGTCAAAATTTGTAATGATGTTATTGTAATGGAAAAATAAATTTCAAGGGTTTTTAGATTATAAGATTTTACATGTAGCAGGTAAACACTATAGCATAAATCATTCCTATCGTATCGTTATTTGTTTTTAACAGATCTGATCTCTCAAAGGCTGAGGGGATTTTATTATTCTTAGCAAATATCAGCTATTCACCAAGGTACACTTGTATTACTAAAAGGATTTGATTTCCTTAACGCGATATGTATTTCACTGCAGTAGAGTGTTTGTTTGATATTCATTTGAGTTCTTTTCACCAAATCCCCAAACACCTTCCATCCAATTCTCAGAAAGAGCAAGACACATAGCTGCAGCTGTTTGATGATAACTTTTAATTTTTTAATGAAAGACTACAATGAAACTATTACAGAAAAAAAAATTTTAGTTGAGTTTAATTAGCGCTCTGTGTCCAGCACTAAGGATATACAAAAATATGTATGATAAGATTTGCTGGAATATTAAGTGAAGTGCAATAAAATGATAAAATAAATAAATGCAAAAGGTATAACTCTCAGGAGGGTGAGAGCAGAAAGGGTACCGTGATGATAGACAGCGTGAAAGCACATTGGAACGGGAGTTGGACCCTGGGCCTCTGAAGAGTGGGCATATCAGCTGTGACAGTTAAAACCTATTGAGACCTCCAAGATCTGTATCTAAAATCAGGATAGGGAATAAAAAAACCCTCCTAATGACTGTGATAAAGCTTTTGTGAGACTATGGGGATACAGGAATAGCATCAATTTTAAGCTTGGTTTATTTGTGTGTTTTATTTTATTTTTTTCCATGTGCTTTTGGCACTCCTGTCTCCAGTCTAAACATCACATGCGTTTATGCATGGAGTTTTATCTCCAATTGTAATGACTGCAAAAAACTGCATGCACATTACCCAACTATTCATTAAAATTGTTGTGTTTTGAAAAAAATTTTTCATGATCCTCCCAAACTTAAAGTAACACTTTAAATATATATCTAAATATTAAATATGTCCCTTTAAAAATGTTTTGGTCTACCTTTTGCTTATTCTCTATTTTGGATGTAATAAATGCAGAAGCAAGGATAGCATCATAAGACCTTCTTAACATTTCCGAATATTTTTTAAGGTTTTGTTTATTTTTAGAGAGGGGGATGGAAGGAGAAAGAGTGGGAGAAAAACATTGATGTGTGAGAGGCACATCAGCCAGTTGCCTCTCACTTGACCCCAACCAGGGACTCAGTCCCACGACCCAGGTATGTGCCCCAGCTGGGAATCAAAGCACAACCCATACGTTCACAGGCCAAACAGTCCACTGAGCCACACCACTCAGGGCCTGAATAACTAATTTTGATTCAGAGAGTGTTGGAAGACCATAAAACTTAGGAGGCTGGATTAGTTCCCTACAGCTGTTATAACAAGTTACCACAAATACATTGGTATCTTGCAGTTCTGTAGGTTAGAAATCTCACTGGGATAAAATGCAGACGTTAGCAAAGCTTCCTTTCTTTCTAGCAGTTCTCGGGGAGAGGCCCTACCTTTACTTTTTCAGGTTTTTAGAAACGACCCCCGTTCCAGGTGTAGTGGCTGTGCTCCTCCAAAGTCAGCAAGGGAGGGTAGAGTCCTCCTCACAGGACATCACTCTGACCGCTGCTTCTCTCATCAAGTCTTATCCGACCCTCACACGTCAGCCTCCCTCTACACTGTTAAAAACGGTTGTAATCATGTTAGGCTCAGCAGGATAACCGATGATAATCTCTCCCTTTACTTTTTTAGATGGGTTTTTTTAGGACCATGTGACGAAAAGCACTGAGACATTTGACAGGGCATCCTTTCAAATGTGAGCACCAATGTATTTTTATGTAGCTTCCCCACTAATCCTCATTAACTACAGTGACTTAATTTAATTATACAAATTGACCAAAATATTTTTTCTACAACATGCTAAACATCCACTTCAGCTAATTGTAGAAGCTTTTTCTAAACAAACCCCATTCTTCTGGGAGGAGGGACATTTCATCTGAAAACCTGTAAGTGGGGTCTGGTGCTGGTCTGAGAGTTAGTACCCCCCCCCATGCTAGTCTTACATCTGTCCTGTATCCATGGCACCTGAGTCACAGACCAGCCAAGGAGAGACCAACCCCACCACATCTGCCTAACAGAGACTTCTTGGAAGTCCTCTGCACTTCTCCCCACCGGGAGGGGGGCGGTGGGGGCGGGCAGTGTGCCAAGATGAGTGAAGAGTCTGAAATAAGTTAAACCTAAACTCTTCCTTAGGAGTGTCTAAGGAAGCTTCTGGTGCCCCTTATAGGCAAGGTCTGCAGATCCTTAAGCTCTCCTTTCTGGTGGCATCACCTACAAACTACACCTGGGTGGAATGGGCTGCTGTGAGGAAGGGAACACAGTCAAAATGAGTAATAACAGTTAATATTAACTCTGCCCATACAGCCCTAACTCCTTTGTATACAATAACTGATTGATTTCTCAAAATTCTAGGGTAGGTATTATCAACATCCCCATTGAGAAGCAGAGAGGTTGATTCACTAATTTGCTAAGGCTGCTAAGTGGTAGATACAGGATTTGCATCCAGGTCTTCTGGATCCAGGAGTTGCACTCAAACCACTATGGGATCAGATGGAACTTTGCGGCCAACAGGGAAAGCCAAGGCACAGAGGGGCTGAGGAAATTTTCTCCAACCCAGAAGCAGAGGCAGCAGGAGACCCAGCTCCTGGCCCAGTCTCCTGGGTCCAGGCCTGAGTTCTGTCCTCTGAAGAGGCCCAGGCTTTCTATTTTTGCTGCCCACCCTGGACCCCCTGAGTCAGTTAGCTTCCCCCACCAGCCCTATTGCTCTGAGTGTCTTCTTTTCACTCCCTAGGCTTTTCCTCTCTATTCCTTTGTATTGAGCGGTCCTGAATCAACCATTTCCCAGCTTTCACCAGTCCTCAGAGACGTCTGAGTCTGGTAGTCCCCGAGTAAGGAGCATCAGCTGCCTCTTCTGTGTCACCAGGCTTCTTTGTCTGGGCTGCTGGGTTGGAGTAGCATTAACAGCCTGCCTGATCTTACATACATAAAAATAAAAGTTAGCAACTTCCTATCTCCTCACCACAAAGGCAACAGTTTCATCCTGTGTCAGCACCTGTGTCTATAGTGTGGTCACCGCCCACCCCCCCATCACTTTCTTTGGGGCTGGCTCTCTGCATTGAAGCCCAGCTCTGCTGCTCCAGTCTCCAGATCAGCTCTCCGCCCACAAGCTCCACCTGTGATGAATGTGGGACAGTGGCTGTGAGAGAGAGCCAGACACTCCCTTCCCATTCCCCTTCCTGCCATAACTTCGTACGTACTCACTCCCAAACCACCTAATCTTATTTTGAAGTCAGCTCGTTTACTTCTCTTTTGCCAGGCAACCAGAAATAGCCCCAGGTTTTAGGGATTGGAATATGAGCATTCAGGGGGCACTGTTACTGTTATTCTGCCTACCATTATGGTTTTCAGAGAAGCTGAAATTACTCAAATATTCTTATTTAAAGAAAATAGGCATTTATCCATACTCTCTGTATATTACTTAAAAATGCAAGAGATTTAATAATGATGACTTAAAACATATGAAATAGGTCTTTAATAAATGTTCATTAATGAAAGATGGTACTGAGAAAATGTTCCAAGGACTTTATTGCCCACCGCTGGACCC
This sequence comes from Glossophaga mutica, assembly GCA_039655065.1. Taxonomy (NCBI): domain Eukaryota; kingdom Metazoa; phylum Chordata; class Mammalia; order Chiroptera; family Phyllostomidae; genus Glossophaga; species Glossophaga mutica. The sequence goes on from CM077305.1 coordinate 22,161,541, forward strand.
TTTGATATCATGACTTTGAACCTGATAATCTACATGGATGTAGATTTCTTTTCAATCGACCACAGTTGAACTAAGTCAGGCAATTCAATTCACCCTCACAGTTCAAACTTGCTTTATCAAGAGGGAAACACCCTCATTGGGAATCTGTGTCACTAGAGGGCCAAATGAAGGTATATTTAGATTTTTGACTGGGTGGGGGGGGGGGGTGCCCATTACTCTTGTGTTATTCAAGAGTTAACTGTATTGTGAAAAAAGAAAAAATACATATGAATTTTGAATGCATGTGTGTCTGTGGGTGGGAGTGTATCAGGGTGCGTGGGCATGGAGTTAGAGAGAGAGCATGGAGGGAAAGAGGGGAAAGAACAGCAAAGGAGAAAGAGAACACGCTATTCGGTCAAATAATTTTTTATGAAATCATTTTCTGTTTAAGATAACATTTGTTCCTCTGAAATCCTTGAGGGAAATTTCTTTGGGAAAATTTGTTTAGACATTCAATCATTTACACCATTCTTTAATGGCACATTTCCTTTTCCTTAAAACCCACCTCTGCAAGTTTCTAACTAAAGATAATGACCGAGCTGAAATTATATAGCTCCCTTCTCTCTCATCGCATTTTCTCTTTCCTGTTTGTGACACCGGCACACTATTGAGCTGAAAACCAATAATTTTCCTTTCCAAAAGTGTTTTTGTTGAAAAGAAAATTAACAGGAACTATTTTGTATTCTCACTTTTCTATTCAAGTTAGCTTACTGTATTCCCTTTATATTAAGTTGGCTTACATCGGCATTGCCTTTTTTGTTGCTGTTGTATTTTTAAATATAATGCATGGCCATTGCGCTTCTAACACTTTTTTCACAGGGCCCCAATTTAAAACGACAAACACAATATTCCTGTGCACTACTAATAACAGTCTTTCCTGTTGATAACTCATGCTTTAAATCTCTTTTTAAAAATGTATGGTGCTTACCTTACTCAGGATACACTCCATCCACATGTTTATTCATAATGCCCTGACCTTTACCCCGTCAGCATTCATTTCTTCAGTATCAGAAAAGTAGTTTATTATTCATAGTCTCTTTCCAGCTATCACTGTGAGTTGCCTATACTTTTCTAAACTTAACCTGACAAGACAGGTTTAATCATCTCTTGCCCCCCATGTACACCCTCTACATTTTATGCTAACAGAGCTGGATGTGTCCCATAATTCCTACATTATTTATAAAGTCCTAGGGACACTATTAATCAATGTCATTTTTATTCTACTTCTGAATAGTCTATGAACTCGTGCTTAGCATTTTCACCCCAAATGTGTCAAGACTGAGTACTTCCTACCACAAAACCTTCTAGAGTTCATCCAAGGTAGCTCTGATTTATTGTGTTGCCTCATATGTTATAGGATACTTACCACATTTATAACTGTACTCAAAAATTATTGTTACTAATATTTTTCCTCTCCTGAGACTGTCTATTTGTTCAACCTTGTCCTCTGAGTTTTAGCCTTGTGTCTAAAATTAAGAAAACTCAATATATTTTGAAAGTAGAAAATAGAAGACCATTCTTCCTTCCCTTTGGATGATTAACCAGGCTTTGAATAGATATGATGAAAATAGAGATGAATAGCTCTTTTAATTGCTAATTATGTTTTTTTCTAGGTTCTATGAACAGTATTATCTAAAAACATATACAGAGACTACATATATAAGAACTAGTCTTGTAAATCCAACTTCATTTTATACCACAGAAAAGTAACAGAGCTTTGGAAGTAAATAACATGTCTTTTGGACTGTGTAACACCTTGGTTAGAGTGATGTTCTAGTTATACAATGTTGAACATTACACTTAACTTTTAGTGCCTTAGTATCAGCATCTGGTGAATAAGAGAACAATAGACAGGCTCCTTTAAGGTAAAGATAAACCTTTTTCAAGGAACCTACAGACCTAGGATGCAACTACCCACCATGATCCACTTTCAGTTAAGAATTTTTATGTTCGCACCATCCTATGTGGTTACGGTCAGTCTCAGAGTTTACAGGGCCTGCCTATTGACCTCCCCTGGGTTTAGTATGTGGGTTTTTTGTCCACATTTCAAATAAGCCATAAGTTCCAAAATTCACTGTTAGAGTTTTGTCCTGTGAACTTTATTTTTAATACTGGTAATGTATTGCTTTTAACTTATGTTTCCACAGGATTTTTACCCCTCATTTAGGACAGACTGGATATTATTGTGAAAGTTAATTTATATATATATATATGTGTGTGTATATATATATATATACATATACATATACATATATATATATATATCTCATACTCTAAACTAAACCTTCTAAAAAACAAAGATATTAAAAAGCTAACAAGCAGGAAATGCAAATCTTGCTGTTTTCAGGCTTACCTCTAGAAACCATATAAAAGGTGGGACCCCAGAAAAACGTGAATTCTTTTCCAGCGGGTGGGCCCTTTGTAGCACAGGCTTTCCTCCTTTGGGGAGTATTCTAGCAACCCATCTGTATCTGTGTACCAGCTGGCATTATTGCGAGAGGCTGCATTGGCTTCAGTGACTTTTTTGTGAAGGTTCTTCAATCTGTTTGCCCATTTCATGATGGGTGATTTGTGAGTGCACCTGCCTACACTGTGCTGAGTCAGGAGTTTTTGACCAAAACAGCATGAACCTGTGTCCCACCTTCCCTATTCACCTGATCTCATCCAAGATACTATTGTTTGTTTGTTTTTGTTTTTTTCCCTCAGTGAAAAAAAGCCCTCAAAGGGAAAAGTTTTGCCAATGTAGAATAGGTGAAAGAAAAAACAGGAAAAGTACTAAAACATATCAAAATCAACTAGTTCAAAAACTGTTCTGAGCAGTGGAAAAAAATCTCGATAGGTATATTACATCAAATGGAAAGTACTTTGAAGGCGACTGATGTGTAAAACGTAAGAATAAATACACAGTTTTTTATAAATAAATCCCAAGTTTTCTGTATCCCTCCTCATACAGTTGATATTTATAAAGAAGCGAAGGATGTCAGAAAACATATCTGAAAAATGTACCTTGGGCACTAAAGTAAAAGTCAGAATATTGATTATAATTTTTACACAAATTAAAAAGAATACTTTCAAAATACACTTGCTATAAAATATCCATATGCCAGACTTAGACTGAAAATTTTTGCTTGACCTCTGGACCTTATTATTATTATATCTAATTTGAAATCATTTATAATACATAGAAACCTGACATTAATGTGTAATTCAATAGTTCTAAATGATTAAACTAGCTTTCAATGAATTAAATATAACAGTATATTTTAAAATTATTGTATCTCTAAAAGACCAATGGTTCAAAGTTCCCCTATAGTCATGGGTTTACATCAGATAACAAATTATCAAATATTTCAACAATATACAATATCTGGGCTAATATTTTATATTTTGCAAATAGGAGCACTCATTTTTCCTTAAAGGAGAAAAGAATTTATGCATCATTTAAATATCAAATGATTTTCATGTCTATTGAACCTAAAAAAATCACCTAACAATATTGTTGCATAAAGGGAAATTTTACAAATTCAAAAATACAAAGTGAATTCTCATTGCTTTATAAAAAGTCCTTCCTCTTCAATGTTTGTTTACCATTTCCTCTATTTACTAATAGGAAACACATAATTTATATTATATATCCTAAAACTTAAATGGACATTATAACACTTTGATTCATTATATCATGAGATTTCTGAGCAATGTACCAGAAACTAATTCATATATAATTTCTATCTTAAATAATAATTATGGCAGCATAATTTCAATTTTCATATGTTCTCCCTGTGTACACATTTTTCTCTGTGACCAAATTTTAAAGTGATTATGGAAAGCCATTTAGTACTTTTTCATGAAATTATACATTTACTAAATTAGACTCAGTTATCTCACTCTTTGGAATATAGATTTTATAAGAATACCACTTATATTAGTTAGAATTCACCCTAACGACCTCATTTTTACTCAGTTACCTCTGCATATATTCATTTTCTTTAAAAAAAGTCACATTTTGAAATGCCGGAGTTAAGGACCCCAACATACTTCTTGGGGGACACACAATTTAATCTTTGACACAGAGAATATATACGAGGTGAACATTGGCAAACATTACATACACATGATGGCTTTTTCTCTCCCAAAGCCAGGTATATTTACCAGCACTCTTACATGTGCTTTTCATCCAATAAACAGACTTTATTAAACATTGGCTTCCCTTTGGGGAAGAAACTATGAGAAACAGAGGATAAGAAAACATTAAGAATGCAAAACTACTGGACTCATGTCACATCGCTTAATGCTCACCTCCCTATGAAGTAAATACATGCTATATTCTTTGAGAGTAATTGTAGCATCAAATCTCCACTGCTTAAAAAATTCTCACACAATTTGTGTTTACTTAGTGAACCTCTGTGCAATTTTAGAGAATTAGATTTTATTTTTAAATATGATTTTTTCATGAATTTCAATAATTTCCTTATCTGTATTTACTTTGTTTTGTTATTCTACCCTTCTTTGCTTTTGAGACAGAGTTCTATCAAGTTTATAAAGCCTGGAAATAATAATGATGGAATAGTGTGATAGAAGAGAATTGAATCAGTATACTAGAAGTCAATGGAACAATAAAGAATGACATTATTAATTAAAGTTATATGTGTATTACTCCTCATTTTGAATGGACAAAAACGCTTTTAGCTGACATAAGTTGTTGATGTATAAGAATCAAGAAAAAATGTAATGTTTCCAGGTGATTACTTGAAAAGATCTCATTTTCCTTGATTTTCTCCAACCTTTGTAGTAGTAGAAAGGTTAAACCTTTTAACATTGATCGCACTAAAAAAAAAAAAAGTTGCATTACCTGGATTTCTTCTTGAGATATACATATGTAGTAGTTAAGCTACAGGGATTCTTTATTTATGAAAATATTGATCTTACACTTTTCAAAAAGACCTCCAACTAAGAAATGATTGACATAAAGTCCATTATTTCCTGAAGTAGGAAGAAAGAAGACAGGAAAAACAAATATATTGGTTTGGCCAAAATGTTCATTCATATCCCCCTCCATAAGATGGCTCTAGTAGTGCTTAGTTGTCTTTAACTTCATTCAAAACAATTTTGTTAGATTGCATTGTGACAGCTGTCATATCAGTGTGCATATAAAAAAAACATCAAAATTGGTGATTTTTATAGCCATTTTGATATTGGAGGTGGAAGAAAGTAAATGACATTTTCAGCATACTATGTTTTATTATTTCAAGAAAGGTAAAAACACAACTGAAACACACACACACAAAAAAAAAGATTTGTGTAGTATATTGAGAAGTTGCTGTGACTGATCCAATGTGTCAAAATTGGTTTGCAGATTTCATGCTGGTCAGGTGAACTGGTGGAAGTTGATGGAGATCAAATTCAGACATTAATCGAGAATAATATTATACCTTGTAGGAGACAGCTGGCATACTCAAAAAATCTAAATCAGTAAAGTTACTGGTGAAAATGAAACATGTGTCTATTTTTAATGGAAAAAAACACGAAGTTTTTGGCTACCTTGATATATTCTCCTTTGGAGTACAAAATATGGGTGTCAATGTTTCTTTTTGTGTAGAAAATAAAAATGCTTTCCTGGTACCTGTCTTTTTCTCCATTTCATCTCTTCACATTAATATTTCTGTGGATAGTAAATATTTTTTACATTTTTTACATTTTACATTCACTTTTTTACACTTGGTAAAAAAAGTTATATTTTGAAATTAATTCCCCAGAGAGTTTATGAAAATGTGTTTGTAAATTTATAAATAGAAGCCATTCATTCATTCAGTAAATATTGAATAAGCACCTTGTATTTGCTAGGCCTTGTGCTAGTTCTGCACATACCAAAGTAAATGACATCATCATGATGAAATATACCACCAATATACAAAAAGTAACCAAATAATTATTGCATATAAAGAAATAAATATAACAAGTAGAATCAGTTCTAAAATTTTTACATAGGAAATGAAGCAAAAATTCAACTTGGGACAAAAAATTTTTTTCAAAATAATGAATCTTCACTGTGTCAAAAATAAATATTTATGGTTAGTAACATACTGTTAGTCATTATGGCACTTATTCTTCTGGAAAACATCTTAATAAGTGATACCCTATAAAAATTATTTCCCTTAGAAACATTTTTAATTGACTAGGGCTTCTCATTTGATCTCTATCAACTTCAACTGGTCTACCTGACCAGAATGAAACTTTGCAAACCAATTTTGACATGTTCGATCAAATCAACTTCTGCGATCACAGCAACTTCTCAATACACTGCACAAAAAAGCCAACACGAAGCACAAAATATTTCATAAGATGACTTTTTCTTCTAGGGAGTTTTTTAATTGCAAGAAATTATGATAGAATCAGACATTATGAAGGGAAAGATGTTTTGTAAAAAGGGTATCCATCCATATAATGAAACTAGAAAGCCATTTTGAGAAGCCCTCTCTAGGAAACAGCTGAGCACTTTTCCTTACTCTGTTTTCTCTTCTTTTCCTTTCTTTTCTTCTCATTTTTATGAGATTTTCAACATTTCTCAGCAGAAATTATAGTTTTCTCTGTACACTCATTTAATTGTCTTCTCTTCACTCATCTTACTGATAGCACAGTCAGTGCTTCTTCCTAACTATAGCTTGCCAACTCGTAATGGTAGCTATCAAAACAGTTTCGTTCCATCTCTCACTACCAGGAAATGCCCCCTTCATACTATAGGTCAGATGTTACACACACACACACACACACACGGAATCAGATTAATCCAGGCCTCAGCCAACCCTGCCATTTTTTTATATTTTTTGTAATATTCCAGCATGCTTCTGAACTGAGTAGTTTTCATTACCCCAGAATGGGGTCTGGGAGCCAGTAGATATATTCCTAATACAGTACTGCAGCATAATTGTACTCATGTGAGAAATATTTAAAACAAAAATCCTGGATTGAGCTCGGGCCTGCGAACCAGAGGATCGCGGTTCGATTCCCAGTCAGGGCACATGCCTGGGTTGCAGGCCAGTTCCCAGCAGGGGACGCATGAGAGGCAACCGTACATTGATATTTCTCTCCCTCTCCCTCTCTCCTACCCTTCTCCTCTAAAGATAAATAAATAAATAAATAAATAAATCTTAAAAAAAAAAAAAAAATCCCTGGCAGGTATGGCTCAGTGGATTGAGTGGTGGTCTGTGAACCAAAGGTTCACCAGTTTGATTCCCAGTCAGGGCACATGCCTGGGTTGTAGGCCATATCCTCAGTATGGGGTGCATGAGAGGCAACCACACATTGATGTTTCTCTCCCTCTCTTTCTCTCTCCCTTTCCCTCTTTAAAAATAAATAAATAAAATATTTTACAATGTGAATAAAGTTTTAAAAAAGAAATGTTTTAAAAATGTACCTATAAAACTATTACCATGGACTTAAATTTTTTTAAGAATTTCAAAATATGTCTAAGGAACTTCAAAAGAGACATATTGAAGTTAGCATGCACTCCTGTATTTAATTTTATTGTAGTCTTGTAGTTTCAACAAGACTATTAAATCTATATCAGTGGACCTAGGTTTAGAATTGGCCAAAAATTCATTGAGAATCTAAAGGTAGCCAAGCAGCTCAGAGGAAAAGAGCTGTAATGGGATGCCTCACAACATGTCGAGAAGAGTTTCCCAGATGCTTCACCTGACTGGTCCCTTCTCCTGTCAAAAAAAGAGACGCTTGAAGCAGCTGCAGACCACTTCGGCTCAGAAAAGCCATCCCTCTATATGAAAAGCAGCTATAAACTGTCAGTTTTTATTCCATGTTTCATTCAGCTCACTCTAGTCTACTCCTCAGTGAATCAAGAATGAAAATCCAGAGTCATGCCAATCATCCTGGGTCTGGGGGTCAAACTTCAGACTAACAACTAACCATGTACCTAACAGGTTTCAAAACCTGTTGAAAGTGTTAAACCCAAGATTCTTTAATAATACATATATGAGCTTCATGGGTTTTTCCAAACCACCGAACATACTTATGCAAGTGTGTGGGTATATATCCATTTACCTAGAGAAACAATAAAATGTTTCATTAAACTTTCAAACTGTGATGAAAAGATTAAAAAGCCATAACCCTGTATAACATGCAGCAGGAGTTGACATAAAATTTGCACCAGACAGCCTCAAAGAGCAAAAGAGCAAACTCAGAAGTCCACAGTGCTTGTCAGAAACATTGCTTAGTTAACACTGCTGTGTTCAATATGAATGCAATTTAATTGTACCTCAGTCATATCTGCCTATGGTGTAAATTTTTATTTCCATAAATCTGCCTTTGTCCTATGAAGGAAATATGTGTTTGACAGTAAATTAATCTCGTATTCACCAAAGGCTCATTAATATTTAATTCTATACTCATACTGAAGAATGATTTAATAATAATGTTTGTATCTTCAGAATTCTCTAGCATCATGTCAAAAAGACCATGTCTATCTTGTTGAATTGTTTCTAATATCTACAGGTTAATGATCAGAAGCACCATAGGTGATACAATGTCTAGGATCTCCTGTTGCAAGTATTTTCACTGAAGACTATTAAGCAACACAGATTTTGTTGATTTGAGTTGCCTGTAAACACATAACCTTTTATTCCTCAGTTGACTAAACTCAATGGGGAAAATGTACAAAGATAAAGCCTGGAAAAATGATTGATTGTTTTATCTTTTTATGGAGAATATATGTTGATGTACTTCAAAAACAGAAGTTACAATATTTTTTTTGAATTTTTTTTTCCTTTTAGATTTTATTTATTTATCTTTAGAGGGGAAGGGAAGGAGAGAGGGAGAGAAACATCAATGTGCGGTTGCCTCTTGTATGTCCCCTGACGGGAACTGGCCTGGCAACCCAGGCATGTGCCCTGACTAGGAATCGAACCGAGATCCTTCGGTTCGAAGGCCCGCGCTCAATCCACTGAGCTACACCAGCCAGGGCAGAAGTTACAATATTTTATAGAACATATTTGTGATTTAGAAAAGCCTTTTTGAGTTTTGAATTGTATTAATATATTCTTCCTTAAAACAAATTATTAATAGCTACTGAAGCCTTAAAATTAATTTATATATCTAAATTTTATAACACTTCCATATGAATAGACATTTTGAGAGTCTAAATTAGAGTATTTTATATTTTTGGATAAATTTCAGTTCAAATATGTATATATTCTATATATGAATGTTTATAGCAAAGTATAATTCATTGAATAATTTTTATCAAAAGCATTCTATTTTATTTGACCAATATGTAGATGTAGAATTTATCTAAGTTTATAAATGACACATTAGAAAACACATATACAAAAATGTATTCAACATGTGAGAAGAAGCATCCTTAGGATATGATTTGGTTATTTTATAAATCAACATATATTTAACGTATTTCACCATTTTATTATTTATACCTATTTTCTAAAATTTAACATACAAGTATGCAATAGCAGTGACTACAAATGCATACTTAATTATATTTAATGTAAATAATTTTAAAAAGTAAATTAATTATTAATGTTTTACATGCCAAGAATTGGGGCATACAATGCCATACTTAAGGAAGAACTCGGCAACATGGGCTTTGGCCCAAGTTCAGACATCCCGCTTTTCAATGGTATGTTCACTGAGATTTAGGGAATTTATTCTGATGATCACAAATTTTACACATACTTATTTCAACTTTTCAAGAGTGTTCTCTGTTAGCCTTGATTGACTGAGTTGTGCTATGAAAAATAAATAAATCTCCAAATGCATTAGCTCAAAAATTTTAATAGCACACATTCTGCATGTTCATCACAGGTCAGCAAGGGACTCAGTTTACTGAAATCACTAAGGGTCAAGACTGATGTGACTCAATGTAAATACAGGTTTTCACAACCACAGAACACACAGATCTCCACGTGTTCTCTCACAGTTCTTCTGCCCAGAAGTGGTATATTTTATGGCCATATGCATTTCATTCACTAAAACAAAACATGTGATCAACTTGTCAGGGATAAATTTCTCTAAGGGAGAAACATCCAGTAGATTTGAATATATTAGAATACAGTCTATCTTACATACATTACTTCAGAGAATATCCAAAATTCATCTATTTAATTAAAATGGTAGGCCTTTCTTTTCCATAATTAAGAAAAAAAATCATTGAAATGATTTTCACAAATTTTTGTAGTAAAGGATCTGAATTATGCTGCAAAGTGGACTTATAAAAAGATTATTGAATTGTATATGTAATTCTGTAGTCTTGGTCATATATATTATGTAATATATACATACACATGTATATATGTAATGCTGTGCAATATATATAGCATGCTTTTAAAAACATGACTAAAATTCTGTAATTATTGTTTTCTTAAAATGGTGTTACAAATTTTAAGAATGGTGGTATATTTTACTGTTCATATCTATATCTATACATCTATATCTATCTATATCTATCTGTTCTTATATAAGAATGAAACCAGTTTAACTTGAGAAACTTGAGAATATTTGAGTCCAATTGGAAAAATTACATGGCCAACCTGTCACTGAAATGTATAAAAGAAAAACAGTTTATTTGATCTGCAAAGTTAACATACTGTAGTCTATAAATGATTGCTTTTTGTAGTATAAAGGCATAACCAGCCATTATTCTATTAGCTTGTTTCTCTTCAGGGGATAAAATCTTGCTGAAAGAAGCATTCTGAATTCCTTAATGGAATGACTGGAAGCCCAAAGGACTCAGACTGGCAGTGAATGATAAAGAACAAAGGAACAACTGAAGCAATGAAGAAAATACTTCAGAAAATGGATGTAATATTTCTTCATGTCAGTTGATAATCACTTCAGTAAGATACACCACTTTCTTACCAGTGGAACTTCTAGGGATGACGACCAGAAAAAAAAAATGAATCTTCTAAAACATTTTTAGGCATACGATATCAGAGTGAATAGCCAGTTATCTTTTTGGAGTAAAAACCATAGAAAGAATTTAAATTGTTAAAAATTTTTCTAGGGTGTGGGAATACAAATAATATTAGATGTGTGAGACATGGTTAGTCATTAAAGACCTTGAATCCTATATATGGGAATAAATTTTAAACATTCAAATTGAAATAAAATGCAATACTAACCTTGAAGACTTGTTTTAATGCACTACTTACTTCTACTTAAGTTGTATATATTGGTAAAACGTATTTATATATGAGAGACATCATTGTGAAAAAGAGAATTCTTTCAATCATGCATTACTTAAAGAAATATCTTTGCACATATGCTACATAACTATCCCAGCCTTTGGATCATAATGAGAAGAACAGTCTAAGGCTAATGTACAATACAGTTAAAGTAGGAGATACACAAATGAGTAAAACAATTGTAAATCTGAGTAAGAACCACAACTAAAAGAAAATTAGTCTCTCATTCAGCGGTTGCTGGTGACTCCTTGGAACTCTGAAGGGCTCTGTTAAGCTTCCTTACACCCAGGTCGTAAGCACATAGCTTTTTGATTCTGTGACATGCTGAAGGATTAGACTTCACCTTGTGACAAAAGCCAGAAACAAGAACCTGAACAAAATCACTCAAATTTATTTAAAGCTTCCTCGCAGGAAAGGAGTGAATCAAGTCTATTCACATTTTATCACCTAAGACAAATACTACGTTCAACACTAATGATCAGTATAGAAATATAGTCTACTTATAAGGAAGCATCACAAGAAAGAAAATGAATAATATCATAACAGGGAAAAAGACAATAATTGGGAACGATAATGCAATTTACCCTAGAGGTACTCAAGATGAGATGTTATATGATGTGTGGAATCCAGAGAACTGCAAATAATACATACATAGGATTTGAGTTTAGAAAGTGCTTTAGGAGTCTAACTATCCCACAAAACACCTGTATTGCTGAAATGTACTAAGAGGGAGAGAGAAAGCAAAAGTTTAGTGAGGCTATATTAGCTATAGCCAGATCATATAGGTACCATAGGCAAAAATGATGAATTTAAATCTTTAATCTACATGCAGTAAGAACGTGTAACATTTATTTAGTAAGAGCAGAAAGCAACTACATATGGCAGTTTAATATACATGTATGATGTGGTTGTTTGGGGCTTACTAGAAGCAGTTAGTAAGATAACAGTTTGAGTACAAGTGATTTCTGAAAAAAATATGCTTCCAAGAGAAACTAAGTCCATTTTTTAAAATTTTTGAGGTGTCTTCATTCTGCTTTCCACAGTGGCTTCACCAATTTGCATTCCCACCAACAGTGCACTAGGGTTCCCCTTTCTCCACACCTTTGCCAGCACTTATTGTTTGTTGATTTATTGATGATAGCCATTCTGACAAGTGTGAGGTGATATATCACTGTGGTTCTAATTGGCATTTCTTTGATGGTTTGTGATGAGTATTTTTCATGTTTGTTGGCCATCTGTATGTCCTCTTTGGAGAAGTGTCTATTCAGGTCGTCTGCCCAGTTTTTAGTTGGATTGTATTTGGGTTTTTGTTGCTGTTGTTATTGTTGTTTGTTGTTGAGTTTTGTAAGTATTTTATAAATTTTGGATATTATTCCCTTATTAAGTGTATTGGTGAAAATGTCCTCTCATTCTGTGGGTTGTCTTTTTATTTTGTTGATGTTTTCTTTTGCTGTGCAAAAACTTAATAGTTTGATGCAGTTCCATTGCTGTGCAAAACTTTATGGTTTGATGTAGTTCCATTGTTTATTTATTAATTTTTGTTTCCCTGGCCTGGGAGATATATCTGATAAAATATTGTTTCTAGCAATGTCTGAGATTTTGTGGCCTATGCTTTCTTCTAGATTTTTTTTATGGTTTTGGGTCTAACATTTAAGTCTTTAATCCATTCTGAATTAATCATTGTGTGCAGTACAGGAAGGTGGTCTAGTTTCATTTTTCTACACATATCTGTCCAATTTTCCCAGCTCCATTTATAAACTGAATAAACTATCTTTTGGCCATTGTATGTTTTTGCATCATCTTCAAATATTAATTGACTATAAAGGTGTGAGTTTATTCTGGGGCTCTCTATTCTGTTTTTATACCAGTACCATGCTGTTTTGATTACTATTGCATTATAGTATGGTTTGATATTTGATAATGTTACTCCGCCAACTTTGTTCTTCTTTCCCAGGATCACTGTTGCTATGCGGGGCTTTTTGTGGTTCTATGTAAGTTTTTGAAATACTTGTTCTAGTTCTGTGAAATGGAATCCCACTTCTCAGAATATGTTCAAAGGAAACCAAAACACTAATTTGAATGAGTATAAGCACTCCTATGTTCATTGCAGCATTGTTTATGATCACCAAGATATGGAAGCAGCCAAAATGTCCATCAGCAGATGAATGGATAAAACAACTGTGGGATATTTGTGCGATGGAATACTACTTGGCCATAAAAAAGAGAAAGTTTTAGCCTTTGCAACAGTATGGATGGACCTGGAGAACATTATGCTAAGTGAAGTAAATCAGTATGAAAAATACAAATAGCATATGATTTCATTCATATGTGTAATCTGATGAAAAACTGAACCAAAAGCAAAATAGAGACAGACTCCTAGATACAGAGCAGGACAACAGTGAAGTGGGCAGGGGAGAGGTGGAGTCATTGAGCAAAAAGGTGAAAGGACTCACAGACATGGACCACGGTGTGGTGATTGCTGGCAGGAGAAGGGTAGAAGGGGACTAAATAGTAATGGAAAAAATTAAAAATTGAAAAAAGAAAGAAAGAAATTAGGAAAGGGTAGAAGAAACAGGAAGGGAAAAGCCAGGCCAGCTAACCATAAACTTGATTCATCTGAAGTATAAATTAAGACTCTGAGCTGTTCCTCCTCAAGACAGGGAGCTGAGTATCACACAGTGGTACCAGTCAATGATGACTTAAAGGCCACCTTCTGGAATGTAATTCCCTGCCACTTCCAGCTGTCATTGACTGTGGTCCAGTAGCCTAAATGCAAGCCTCCTAAAAACAGCTGCAGGCACTGCTGTTGGAAGGAAGAGAGCACTAAAACCAGCAAACACCCTACGTTAGGCTAGGGGATCAAAGTAGGTGTGTCCATGAACCCAGGTGACATTTTTGCACCACTATCACAGTTAATATGTACTTATGTAGTGCCTATTTCCCTGTTCTTGTTGTTTTTGGTATTGTCCATAGTTGTTGCTACATTTTGATATAAAAAATGTTTCATACTGTCTATCTAGACATCTCACCTTGGTACTCTTCTGGATGGCAATAATGTTGTGGGTGAAAATGTTCTTTATGTTGTTCGCAAAAAAAAAAAATGGTAAAATTGCTGGGAGATGAGTTAGCCTTGATCTCTTTTGTCCAGATAACTATTTGCCAAGTTTATAGAAAAGCATTTCCACTCCAAACCTTTTAAGATGCATTTTTCCAAAAATCCTTATTTAAAAAATAAGAGAAGGGGAACATAAATTACATCTTAGCAAAATAAGCTTTTTTATTGATAACAAAATTAACAGTACTAAGAGGAAATTACTATGATAAATGTGGGTGTAATTTTTTAAATAACAATTTTAAAGAATGTTTATTACAATATAGACAACTAAGTTAAGATTTGATATTTAACTATGGAATAATTCCTAAGAAATATTTATATGGCACGCCTGAAATGGGCAGACTGTATCTTATACTTTTATGTAAAAGTCATGGGGATTAAATGTCTCAGATCTTTGTATGTTTCCCAGTATTTTTTCTTCCTAAATTATTCATTTACTTATTTATGGAGAGTAAGGTGTGCAAGGAAGAAATAGAAGTTTTTGAAGTGAGAAGAGAATTTGTTTCTTTACCTGAACAAGAGTTATTATAGAACAAGGAATCTAATGGTGCACGACCAACCCCCATAAGGCTGACTTGTCACAATCCTTAGGGTGCTCCACCTGCTAGAGTTGTGGGGAGACTTCAGGTGCTTGGCAGAGATAATATTTAGGGAGAGAATGATATCAACTGCAGCTTCGTTGATCTCAGCCTTATTTCTAATCTTGCCTACCACCAGCTCACAAACGTCTTTCCACTGAAGGTCTCTTTCCTTTTCACAGAAAATGGTCACTGTGATCTTTCACTGGGTGCCCTGGTGAAGAAAATTTTCCCTTGGCATTACAAACCTGCTCTCTATTCAACTTCAGATGAGTTATACTGTCTTGTATGCTCCAGTTCACTGATCTCAAACCAGACCAGAAGACCATGCTTGCTCATGCTTTGGCCCAGCTGTTTTTGCTCATGGTGTTCAACTTGGTGTCTGGAAGTGACTTACAGAGTGGCAAAAGTGGAGGAAATAATAATGCAGATGGCTGAGATAGACTGTTAAACTCATGTGCTTGTAGGTAAAGTAGGTGCTTCTGATAATGCTGATGTAGCCCATATATGAGTCACTGGCCTCCACTACAATCAAGGTTTAGGTACTCAAGACCCTCTATAAGCTACCCCAATGACCTTCTTTTAGCTTTAAAAATAAGGCTTCTAGAAATCATTGAATTTACCTCTTCGTCATTTTATTTCAATTGTCTATGTCAGCATATGGGGTATTATAGGCAGTTATGCAATATTTGTTAAAATGAAAGAAAGCAGGAAGCAAAGAATTAAAGTAAAATCAGAAAGAAAAATACAGAAAACAAATATACTATTGAATTCAAGTGACAAATTCAAAGTTTATATGGAAAATAAGTTAAAATAAATATTGTTTCAAAAAAGTAAACACAGATTAGACTTTAGATATATTAAAGCATATTATAAAACTCCAATTTAGCTAATATGGAATCAGCTAAAAACTAAACATGTTGAAAAACTAGAGTTGAGAAATTTCAAAATAATCATATTATAAAATAATTTACAATAAAATAAATTATATACAAGTTAATGGTTGTCAAATTATTATTTTATCTATACAACATAATAGACTATGACTATATATCACTAAAGCTTTTAAAATACTTATAATTACCTATAACTATAAAAATTGATGGATATATGTAAGAGTTAAAATTGCAAATCATACCAAAGAATATGGAGGTACGTAACTCTCAAAATCATGCATGACAGAAATATTTTAAATGACAGTACCTAAAAATAATCTAAAAACTGGAAGACAAATGAGAAGAGATGGGTATATGAAAACAAAATCAGTTTTTATATTAACAAGCCTAATGTGACAACAGGTCTCTTGATCTTCAAGCAAATGCGTTGTTAAAACCAAATTATGAGTAGTTCTGCTGCACAAGAGTAAAATTTCTGTTCTGAATAAAGCAGTATACCAGAAGAACTCAAAAGAAATTCAGAACAACTCAAATCCCCAATGGTCAGTTTCTTCTGCCAAACTTCATCTTGGTGAAGATGGTTTGGAGTGGGGAAAGATTATTTGGAGTTTTCTGGAGTCTCATTCCAAGGAGAGAAAAATGACCCAACCACAAGAGCAAAAAGTTGTGTTGTTAGGAAGAAAAGAATGTGATGCTCAAAGAAGAAAAAAAACTTAGGAAACAAATTACAAAAGTGTTACTTCTGAACCTATAAGTGTGTAAATATTAGGTGTGCTTTATCTAGTATGATAATTATCACACAATAGATCTCATATTTTCTGAATAGTGAATATATTTTAGTTATTTTTCAATTGGAAAATATTGGTATATAAGTTCTGTCCAGAAAAAAACCCAACCATTGTTAATAGTTAATATAATGAGAATGGTTTGCACTATACCGATGTAAACTGGCAGCCAAGGAGAGTGGACTGGAATGTCCATGTGTGACCTATGACAACTTCACTGTACTATCCTAGTCAGTGGGGGCAATAGATACCATTCAATGAACATGGGTACTGTGTGGTGGGCACATTCAAAAAGACTGGGTAAGTAGAGCAATGAATCTGCATCAAATTGTGTGTTAAGCTTGAACATTCCTCTGTGGAAAGTATTTGGATGATTTAGAAGGTCACAGCTATGGGTAACTGGTGATTGGCAGCTTCAACACAACGTGTCTGCTCATGTGTCACATCTTGTGCAAAGGTTTTTGGCGAAACATCAAATCACCCAGGTGACTCAGGCCCCTACAGTCAAAATTTGATGCCCTGCAACTTCTGGCTTTTCTCAGAACTAAAATCCCCTTTGAAAGGGAAGCAATTTCAGATCATTGATAAGATTCAGAAAAATATGATGGGGCAACTAATGGTTATTGGCACAACTGTGTGAGGTCACAAGGTGCCTACTTTGAAGGGGACTGAGGTGCCATTGTTTTATGCACAATGTTCCTTGTATCTTCTTCAAATAGACATCTCTAATTTTCATAGTGCATGGCTTGATACTTTCTGGACATACCTCATAAGTTCAATGAATCATAAAAATATGTTAGCAGAGCTAAATATTATGTGTCATTAGATCTTCCACTTAAAAGTAAATGTACTTGAAGCTTATTATTTGACTAAATTAAAAACTAAAAAATGAAGAAACTAACACACAGTATCAACTATATACAAATGAAAATGACTTGACATACCAGGTCCAATTTTCTTTTGTTTGATAATTTTATCTTCACATTAAAAGTCACTTTAGTTTCCTTATTTTAGAAGACAGCCAAATAAAACTAAATCATAAACTTCCTAATTTCATTGTCTTAATCATTATTTAAGTTAAACTGAATAGCTGAAGTAAAGATTTGGAATGAGATTTAGCTGACCATAGGTACTACTATTTCTAATCCTATAAAGAGAAAGAATGAAACTTATTTCCTCTTCTAATAGCTACCACTTAGGTCTTATACTTCCTTTCGCTGATTACTCTACTGCACAAAATGTATTCAAATCCTGACATAAAATTTTCTGTTGCTGTTAATTAGAGCTTAATACTCAGATTCATCAAGGATATGTAACCATGGGTTGTATTTTGGCTTTGATTTTAGTTGCAGTAGCTACAATATAAAATCTATTATCCTGCAGTTTTGAATTTAAAAATTATCAAGACCGTATGTTGTTTTCCTATTTGTCATGACTTGGTTAGGCAAATTCATTTTTATCTTGAATATTCTTAAAGATGGGTTCATATTTTAGATCTCATTAAATTAAAAATAGAAAGGCAAAAACTATCAGCCAAGAATAATGATTTTTATTCTCATTTCATCTTGATAATAGACATTTATTGTTTGCTTTTTGTCTTAAATTATAGTGTGCTGACTTGAAAATGACAATAGACTTAACTTATTTTGATTATGTATTACCAGAGGTAACTAGAGATTCATTTTTTATATGTATCAAGAAAGTTTCTCATATGATAAAACTCGTATTCCTAGATCAGTACACTATGAGCCAGGTGCTGATGCAGAGAACTTAAAAATGGAAATTTTAAAAAAGTTCTCATTGGAATTCAAGCAAAACCCTCCTGCTCAATAATAACAGCATATAAACAGACAAGGATATGAATGAAATATAATTGCACTAAAGTGGGATAATTATATAAAGAAAGACTGTTCTCTTGCCATATTGATTCCCATCAAGCCTGTCACTAGATGTTAAACTTTAACGAACAGGTGATCATTGTCAATTACTGTATTTCCTGACCTGCATTATCATTTTCCATTAAGTTGACATTGTTTATTCTCAGGAAAACCTTGGGAGGGAAATAAATCTGCATCTCTAATGTTGCATTTCTGGGAGTCGAGAGGTGGAGTAGGGTCGTGGGAGGGGCTCTATCACTGTCGCTCTGAATAGGACAGAAACCTGGGGACTGCTGATTGTTGGACACATTTTAAGAAATTCTTAGGGTTGAAAACATTTAATTCTTTTGTCATTGTAATATTTGCTTTAGTGCAATCTCAGGGGAAAAAAGTAAAGCAATAATGAGAGATTATTAAAACCAAGCACAGTGTTCTCAACTGCCTGGGTTAAAAAATACATTGAATGTTTGCAAATATAGTAACATAAAAAATTAAATTTAGTATATGGCAGAAAACCAGTTATTTAAAATGAAGTTTAATGAAAATAACTATACATCATTTTTAAAGTAATTCTTTTTAAGGGACTTTTAAGTTTACAAAAAAAATCCAAATATTTCATTTTTAAATGATAAAGCTCAGAATTTAAGACATGCACATCAAAGGTGTCTCTATGCAATAACAACATAATAGAGATGATGTTAGTCTGCAGTATGTTAATACCGGGTTTCACTTTGACCAACTCTCATTTTGTTGATAAAATGATGTTTGCTTATAATGTCTTCTTTGAAAGCCTATACACACACACAACAGTCATCGTATATTAAGGCTCTATCTTTATACATATACATACAATGAGTCACAATACTACATTCTACTTGCTATTTATAAAAATCTTCTAGTCCTTGAGCTTGGAGGGTTGGTAGCTATTTTAGGTGGATGTGAAGTAGAAGTTTTAGGTAAGTTAAATACGTTAATTTAGATAGCTAAAAACATAAAAATGACCACACAGATTAAGAGTCGTCCCTAGTTAGATTCAAGGAATGGAGAATAAGTAAGATGCACTGCATATTATAAGGCAGTGATGAAAAAAATGAAATATTTTTCATACTGTTCCACACTTAGTTCATTTTTTACATTATTTATATCTCTACAAAGTTAGATGACTAGAAATAAGAATATTTTATGGAACTTTTCATAACGGTTATGATTATTTGGCAAATCAACATTCTTAAAGAAGAAATATAGACATTATTTCTCTGTTCTTATTTTATAGAAAAGAATTTCACCTGCAGTGTTGCTAAATTAGTAACTCTTACAAATTACTCGAGTTCTTTGGATAATAAGGATTAATAAGCAAATTCCTAAGACAGAAAAATGGGAAATTGGTCAAGATGCACAATTCAAACTTCCATTTTGGAGGGGATCTGTGAGCTGGTATGAAACAAGGGGAAAAGGCAGTTCTCTTTTCTCTGATCCCTTCTTTTATGCACATTGTTGCTTCCCTCTGGGAAGTAACTTTGGAGTGTAGTGCCAAGTAAGAAACTGTTTCTGAGGGCCCAAATCAAATGTCCTTTTATATTTTGGCCAGCTTTAAGTTATCTTCATCAGGGATCACTCTTCAGTATCAATCTTTCTGACTCTAATGAAAAGTCCCTGACTATATTTGCATAAGTCTTTCCGCAAGCTTTATCTAAGGAATCACATTGTTTTGGTCTGTTAGGTGGTAGTTCTAGTCAAGTGTCCTGAGAAGGTAACCTGAGAATCAAGACCATAATAATTTTAGCAATCTTCTTTGTGTAAGACTTTTGCTGTATTTCCTTTTGATAAAATCTTACTTTTATTTGAGTAAAATAAAGATGCAAATTTTGTATGAAAAGTAGCAAGCTTAATACAGTCTATAGGGATTTCTACAATGACATAAAAAGGTAGATTTTTAGTTGAACTTTGATTATTTTAAATTAATATACCTCTTTACAGGCTTTAGGTAAGATTTTTTAATTCATATATAATACAATAAAATATTATTGCACATAATCATACTAAAATTAAAATGTGACCTGATAAATAGAATATATGTTTATGTTTGATTTTTTGTGTATTAAATATTGAAATATTGCTTCCAATCAACTATATTTGTTTACACTTTCTTGATGATTCAACTCTACATGGGGAAGTATTTCTATACACAGAAAAAAAGACTGTAGTTTTGGAGACTTTATTATAATTCTGGCATATTAATCTATTTCAAAAATAGACAAATAAAAACTGTTTTGTAAGCATCCTTGGTCATCAGCAATGCTGTGATTTTTATCTGCTGTGAATTTTCTATTTTCATTTGTGTTTATCTTAACTAGGTCTGTGCCAGCTTTTCATTATAAACAATGTCCTTTGCTGTGGGATATTTATTGCTTGTACATACTTAAACTATGCATATTTCCACATAGTCTCCCTCTTTGCTAACATGATTTAATCAGGTGTCTTAGAAGCTTGAATTAAGATTCAACAAAGAATTCTTCCTCCCTTGATAATGTGTTGCTTCATTCCAATTAAAACAGACAACCTGGCAGCACATGGAATCTGACAAAGCACGCTGTCCTGTATTAACCTCTACACTCAGCTGAACGGATGTTGTACAGGTGGAGTGGTTTTACCTAAATGCACAGTTCCATATGTTATGTAATCACAACTCTACAAATACTGGAACTGGCCAGAATGACCTGTCTTCTTAATGTTTCAACACACACTGTGTTAAAAAGACCAGGTCCTATTCTAGTGCCTATAATTAATTTAACAAAGTGCTACATTTATGCTCAGAGATTAAAATACATAGTGACTGTTCACAGCTTTTACTCATAGATATTTAAAGAAACAAGGAGTTCGAAGAAAGGAATTAACATCACAAAAATTTGTATCTGCAAAATATAAAAGAAATACATTTTTAAGTATTATCTTAATGTAAGAGTCCCTAGGGTGTTCTTTTCTATTTTTTTTAAACAGTGTTTTTTTTAGATGCTTTGTTGTAACCATGATTACTTTGGAAGCAAAATTCGTATTCGTATTTCTATATTCAGAGCATGATTTTATTATATAATGTGTGTTTGTATCTGCGTGTGTTTGTATGTCTGTGTGGGTCTGTGAACCTGTTTGTCTGCGTGTGTATAAGAGTTATTTGAAACATATACCAGAAAAGGATATACATATGCAATGTATAAGACAAAATATAAATTTAGTGATCAAAAAAAGAATGTTCAAAAATAAATGTTAAAATGCTAAAAAAAATACTTTCTTTAACATTCTCAGAATATGTCAAATGGTAATAATTTCCTCAGAATAATTTGGAAAGTGAACATTAAAATGTACATGCTTTCTGACTATTTCTAGCACCATCATGCAGTCATATTTTTCCTTTTCCTTCAACTTGAAATGTGTGTGTAAAGTGAAAGCCTGAAAACTGATGGGATTTGTACTATGGCAAGTACCTCAGAGCACGCTTTTAGAATTGACAGTTTGTGGAAAATGAAACAAAAATTTATATGAAACAAATTATACAAATAAATAAAAGGCAGCAGCTGGGGCTTGCAAGGATTTTATGTGAAAAATCACAGCAAATATTGCTTACATTTTTTGGAATCAGATTTCCAATGGATTTGTTATCTGCTATGGAAGATCCACAGTGGCAACTCAACCACTGCTACTTATCGGGAACTTGCATTTCTGTCCTATGCTACCCTCAGTTATGACAAAGCAGTAGAGCAAATTCCTTCAATTAGGAAACATATATACTACCACCTAAACCTGATAATGCAAATGTAAAAGACCTGCTCATTGTAATCTACTAGAATTTAAACAGTGCCTTATACATAATTTTAAAATTCAAAACGTTCAAGCTGTTCATTGTTGAAATGGCAGTAAATTGTGAACATTCACTTAAGATTAATTGAATGTATGTAATATACACTTCGTGTTTTTGCAAATATATAAATGATTATAAATATAGCACATCTCTATCATTGATACACATCTTATTTGAAATATTTCATATCAATGTTATTACAAGTATTTATGTTTTCTAATATTTAAAAGATAGCATATACAATTAGATTCTGTATTTGTTCAATGAAGCTCCTTCTTTTGGGGAGGAGCAATCAATATTACATTAATAATTCTTCAATTCTAAAACAAGCTTTTTGTTTTATTTTTATCATTTCTGAAATCTCAATCTGGTTGCAATCAATTGCTATTATTAATATTAATTTTGGTACTCCTTTTTTTCTTTCTTATAAATAACGGTACAATGCAACCAATATTAGCACAGTTTTATTATAAAATAATGATGAAATGGTGAAGACACTTATTTGAAAACACTTTCATGTACCTTATCCTTAATTACTTTATTCAAAAGATATATTCTGAACACCTAATGGATACTCTGCATTATGGTTAGCAAAAACATTGGCATAAGCCCAGCTTCTATGGAACCCTGGAGCTAGTGGGAAAAATTACCAATGCAATTATTCAATATAATATAATGTAAGGTTATCTAAACTATTCATGGATAGTCAGAAAATAATTTTAGAGAAGACAAGTAGAGTAGCCCTCAGAATAACTATTTTTGAATATTCTAAAGCTTGAAAGGGTAACATTGTAAAGAGAAAAACAATCCGAAGTCTCAGAGGTAATAAATGATCACTTTACCCAAAGCAGTATTGGATAACTGAAGTTAAGGTAAAAGGAAAAAATAATGTCATAAGGGAAAGAAGAAAATAGGACATGAAGAGTATTGCATGTTATGATGAAGTGCTTGGACTTTACCCTTATGACAATTGGGAGCTGCAAAACTAAGTCAATTCTTTAGATTGGGAAGTTTTACTGGATCTCTGTACTTAAAAGAATTTTTCAGTCTTATCTCATATTCTTTAATGGACTGGGGCAAGCAATGATTCCAGTCTCAAAAGGCATTCCATCTCCAGAAACTATTTTCTTCAATTTTCGCTCAACAACTAGCCAAATTTTGTCTGTGCTCATCTTTATCTTGCAATAACTAGCAGTAGTCACTGCACAATATTTTTAGTTTTTGAAACCACTTCAACAATATCTAGAGAATTCAGTTTTACCACTTCTTTTACAAATTTCTAATATTAATCTCCAACATTTTAATCTACAGTTTTTTCTCTCATTTTGTTGTTGCCATTGTGGGTGTTATTGTCTTGTTCTTGCCCATCTCCCAAATCCTGTGCCATATACATATTTTAGGTTTTGATAATGGATAAACTTAATATTATGCTGGTAAATATTTAACAGCAAGGTAGTATCCAACAAAACAAAATAAAACAATTTTATAAGCCCTGATCTACAACATCTAATTATTTATTTGATGTTAATACTTCTACCATAGATAATTTGAAGTCACCAACCTTCTGTCGATGAATTCAGAGTTGAACCATCTTGAGCCATCAATAGGAGATCCAATACATGATACCGATTTCTGTATTAGTTCACTTAATAATAATAGATAAAATTTGTAATCCGGTTTGTGTTTAATTGAACATGATCCTATTATTTCCTTACCGTTTAACATATAATTTTTTAGGTTTTTTTTTTTTTTCATGAAGAAAGGGGTCAATTTCTCAATAGTTAGAATTCATTTGCTTTGAGCAAGAGAATGCAGTCGAAGTTACTCGGTGTTTGGTCTGAGCTTAGGTCTCAAGAGTCATTGCACACTTTCATTTTCTACTCTACCCCTTTGACTTTATTTTGAAAGCCAGCCCAGACCAGCCAGCTGATAGATATTAAAGACATATAAGAAGAGTTGGGTCACCAGCTAAGAATAAGCATGAACACCCAGCTCCCAGCAAACTCAATATCTGGAAATAATCGCCAGTTTAGCTGGGGCCAAATCAGACCAGATTACCTGAAACACACAGTCACCCTATAGCTAGAGCACTGAAAAATAATAGTGATTTATTTCTAGCAATTGACCCATTACGAATTGCCAGCAATCCCAAATATGATATCTAATTTATACAACATCAGTCCAGAACTCATGCTTAAATCTGCTTTTCTCTCCTCTACACACACACACACTCACACGCAGACACAGACTTCAAGCCCTTGGTTGATAATCTGAGGAGCTGTTAGATGTCATTTGACTATCAATTACTCCTGTTATTTAAAGTGTTTGAACAATATCACTACCAGGTATTTCTTTTCATATATACATATACAGTATAATATTTTTCCAACTGTTAACTAAAGCAGTGACTTAACTGATGCAGTGATATAATTTCTCACCATCTTTTGGCCCCTTTCATTGCCTTGTAACCTATTTTTTTCTCATAAATTTGTTCTGAATTTATTCAGTGACATTCAAATGATTTTCCAAAAAATTCAAGCAAATTTATTAACAAAAACCTGTGTTCTCAAATACCATTTCAGGTTCAGCTGGCAGGTGCTCCGGGAAGAAACAGATGAACAAAGGAATAAACAAGGCTCCCTTTAGAAGTTCATCTTTTACACAATAGGTCTAGATAGGCTTTTGTCTTCACATGATTTCACCAAATTCCCTGGGTATTTAAAACTGCCACTAGTTGGGGGACTGTGTGGTATAGTACACTGTACTTCACTGTACAGAAATTTTCTTGAGATTTGCAGGTGACTTGCTGTCAATCTGAATCTTTCTGTGAACAACTCATCCTGACACGAGAGTCTCTGAGTTAGGTGGCAAGCACTCTAATGGCTCTTAAATGCTTGACCTGTGATCACCAATTTGTGGCCGCTTCCAAGATTCCCATTAGCAGTTGCCTTTATCTACACAAAACAAGGCTGACAAATGTGTGCACTTTAATATATCAGTGGGAACCAAGAAATATTACAGTGTCTTGGCCTAGAGAAGGCCCTGAGCACATTAACAGCAATTCTCACCATGGAACTCCAGACTGGAAAAAAGATTAAACCAGTTGACTTCAACAAATGGCAGCTGCAGACTGTGGGCTCCGCATACATGGAGAACTGCCACTAACATGCAAGCTACCACTTGCAGCTTGGGATAAGATCAAGAACATGGGATTCCTACCAATTAGCAAACAAAATGTAGCCTGAACTAGCAGCAGCTGCCAACATGGAAGTGACTAAAAAACCAATTACATTGGGAGCTCTAAGCAGAGTGGAGCTCAGAACCAATAGGAACTGGGAAATAAGGAGAAAGACCATTAATTTGCCACTATACTAAAGCAGGTTTGTATACCTGCACACGTCAAAGACCAATAAAATTCAAACAAGAGTTTGCAGCAAAGAAAATAGAGGTTTATTCTGGGAAATAGGCACCTGTGACTGGAGTCACAGGTGAACAATTCTCTCAGACCTGGCTCTCCAATGGCTTCTAAGGAACGGGTCATATAGGGGAAATCAATAATCGGGGTAACTGAAGGAGTTAGGATTGTGGTTTCTGTTCACTGGTTGAACAAGGCTAGGAAGTAGTTGATATGCGATGATGTCAGATCACAACATTGCTGTTGGCATCAAAGGATGTGGTTTGTGGGGTTGTTCTGCTTCACTGTGTTCGGACCTGAGATGCAACTAAAGCTTAGTAGCTCTCTTTAGTTTGAATAAAACCCTGTTTCCATGACCAATAGATCTGAGATTTTATACCTAAGACTGTTTGATGCTGACTAGAACCTAATTGTCTTGAGGGCTTAATGATTAAGGTAATGGACATTCAAGGAAGGAGGCAGGTAGTTGAGTCATGGTGTTGGACACCGCCAGTTTGAATCAAATGGAAACAGAAGAGAGAATGTGATGTTAAAGAAATGAAATTTCTGTGAGGTTACAAACTCATAGGGCTTGAGGGTACCATCGAATGTTTGAGATCCTGTCACTGCCACCAGATCTGTTGATAAATAAAATTTGAGTAAATTTAAAGATCTAATTGGCTTCAGTCAATAATTTCATGAATCTCACTTCATCTAGCAAATAGAAAGGAGCTCCTAGGAGCTGTACGAAATGGAAGGTTTTATAGGCATAAAAAGGAAACTTTGAACAAAGAGCAGAGTGTTTCAGGAAAGGTCACCTTAATCTGGGGAAGAGTGGGATCTATCGTGCAGATAAACACACTAATGCTGGTCAAGTAATTCCAGACTGACTGATTAAAGTTCACGTTTCTGGGAATGGCTGAAGCTGCTATTTGGTTAGATATTGTTTAGCTTCTTCACATGTAGCTTAACACAAGTGACTACATTGTGGGCCTGTTATCTCTTCCTTCCTTTAACAATGCCCATAAAGTAGCAAAGTCCTATTGCTAAAACTGGTAGGAGATAAGAAGCTTGTGACTTCCAGACAAATTTGGGGGGCCACAAGCTACCTACAAATGTTTTAATTTAATTTTATTTGAAGGATAATTTAAAATTTACCTTGAGTGATTTTACATTATTTACATAAAATATTCACATATTTTAACCAAATGCTCTCAAGTTATCCTTGTGTCCTTTGATATATATTAATTTATGTTTATTCATACATATCTTGGCACCTTCAAACAGACATGTTAATAGTAAAAAAATCAGACTTCGTTTATAAATGAAGCTTTTGCAAAGAGTGAAATACAGCAGTATGAGATCATGCTGCATTAATGAAAGTTTCACATACATTTCACCAGAGAAAAGAAGTAAAAATTGAAAAATTATACACTAGAATAGGCTTAATTAAATCTAAATAATCTGTAACTTAACAATGACTTATCTTGAATTAAGAAACATAACCATCATATTAGATCATAATTTTACTTACAATTTACTGCTTTTATAGTTTTTATATAATATGACTATATACTTTAATATTATAATGTTCTGATGATTATATGGTTAAAAGTTGTCATTATTATTTTGCTTAAACATATCTGAGTGATGTATACAAATAATATAGCTAAAATGGGGTCCAGTTTGAGCAATGATTTTACAGATATTGTAAACAGTTTAGATAATTCATGTATATCACATATTAATTCTGATGATAATTATAGGCCATATGATAAAGATGCATATTTTTATGTAAATTAGAAAAGAAACCATAAGATAATTCAAACAAACTTTGCTTGGTGCATTTTATCATTGTTAGCTATGTTCAAACACCTTAGGAACACAAAAAAGCCCTAATGAAAGCTATGGTTAACAAGTTTGGTTTTCATAACTGAGGTCTAATTATGTTTTTAATATATTTTATTGATCACGCCATTACAGTTGTCTGAATTCCTCCTCTCTCCCCTTCCACCCAATACCCCTCCATTTTCTCTGGCAATCACTCCCTTAATTCATGTCCATAGGTCATGCATGTAAGTTCTTTAGCTACTTCATTTCCTATACTGTTCTTAACATCCTACTGACTATTTTGTACCTACCAATTTGTACTTCTTAATCTGCGCACCTTTCTCCCCAATCTTTCCCTTCTCTCTCCCAAATGGTAACCATCCAGTTGCCAGTTGGGAGAGGGAAGAGAGAGGAAGTGATCTTCATATCTATGATTCTGTTTCTGTTCTACTTGTTTTCTTTGTTTTTTTAGATTTGATTGTTGATAGCTATGAATTTATTGCCATTTTAATGTTCATAGTTTTGATCTTTTTTTGAAAACTTATTTGAAAAAATAATGAAACAAAACGTCCCTAATTTGGTGGGAAAAATAGACATGCAAGTCCAGGAAGACAGAGAATCCCAAACAAGATGGATGCAAATATGAACACACCAAGACACATCATAATCCATATGCCTAAGGTTAAAGATAAAGAGAGACTATTAAAAGCATCATGAGGAAAGCAGATAGTTACATACAAAGGAGTCCCCATAATAATGTCAGCTGATTTCTCAAAAGAAACTTTGTAGGCTAGAAGGGACTGGCAAGAAGTATTTAAAAGCGATGAATCTCAAGAATCTACAACCTAGATTACTCTATCCAGTGAAGATATCATTTCAAATGGAAGGGCAGATAAAGTGCTTCCCAGACAAGGTAAAGAAGTTCATCATAACCAGGCTATTATTAAATGAAATGTTAAAAGGACTTCTTTAAGAAAAAGATGAAGGTCAAAACTAATTTCAGTTTACAGATGTCCTTGTGTAACAAAGAAAAAGCCATCGCTGCTGACAGCTGCATACTCTGTAAAAGCTGGGAACTAAGTAAGGGAATTTGGAATGGCTGTGACATTGCCAGGGAAAAACCCTGCCATTTCTCTCACAGGAGGTGAGAGAAGATGTATCATTAAGAACACAGCTAAACACACCCTTATGTCAGCCTTCACTGGTCCTTCTAGGCTGTAAAATTATAACTGCCAATTTTTTAAACGAAGCCTACAAGCATAAAAATTTTACATAGAAGGTGATGTATTGAAATCACAAAACATTCACAAAACTTCTCTGGGAAAAAATATTTCCATACTATTTTTGATTCCTTCATATATGACTAGGTTCTTCCAGTTTGCAAAGACAGTTATGTTAAAGAGGAGAATTTGAAGGTATGTCTGTGGAAGTTTGATAAGGTAAAAATTTTATAACATTAAACATTAGACATTAAATTTTCATACATTTTATTGAAAGACATATGGTAAAATGCAGTAAAAATACATATCTATTTATTTTATACCTATTTAGTACATATTTAATTATATAAGTATGTTTTATAAACAAAAGCAGCCAAATAGTTTTATACCCATTCATATATATAGGTATAGATAGAGATGTTCAGATATATATGTTAACTATGTAGATATATACCTATGTACATCACTTTCTTATATAAAATACCTGACTATTTAGCAATATTTGACTATAAAATATATGAGAAAGGGAGACAGTAAGAGAACTTGACCACCTGATTTTTCACATTAAAACCTAATCACGAAAAATTAAATTTCAAATAAGAAAATCAGAGGTTCTAAAATTGAAATGGTTTCACTTTAATTAATGATTTTGCTATGTTCACCACACAAAATACACCAGGAATTTGTAGAATTTTTTAACTATGTGGCTTTGCTGATACATTTATTTAACAAATGTATATGGCACAAATAATATATAACAGGCACTTCCTTAGGGCTGCTGTTCAAGTGATGAACAAAACAGACACAGCCTCATACAGCTTTCAGTCCAGAGAGAGAGTTGGCCAGTGAGAAACGTCAACAAAAAATATCTTTTATTTTACTAATCCTAAATGCACATTTTTTTTGGCATCTTAACATCTTAAACTAGCATTTACTGTCTAATTAATAGTGCCTTTCTGTTGCTAGGCTCCAGGCAGCAGCCTTTTATTGGCAGAAGCAGAAATTAATTGTCATTGTCTGCCTGTGGGTACACTGGGCCTGGCCATTCACATGTCATTATTATCGGTAGAGTCACATGTTCTATTTGACAAAATGTCTTAGAGCTCTTAGGAGAAAGGAATTCAGTAATTAATTAACTTAAAGGGCAGAGGATTTTCCTTCACCTTACCAATGACAAGAAGAGATGTCTGCAGGGCGGAGGGGAAGAGAGAAGGATCAGGACCAGCTGACTAAAACTCATAGAAAGTAGAGATGGCGAGGCAGTCCCCATTATTTAGTGTTCACTTAGGTGTGTACCAGTAAAAGATAAGCTCGGGTAAAAGCAGGTCTAGTTGTTACTGCTGGTAGTGCATCCAGAAAGCCACTGTCATTGTATACAAGATAGTTCAAGTTTATTTGAAGAAGAAATGAGAGTTCTGGTTATCGATAACTTCTGCCTAAATTAACAAAGTGCCAACCCTAAGATTTGCAAAATGTATGGCAGTGGTTTAGTTTAAAATTCAGGAAACAATGCTAAAGCAATCACTGCAGAAAAAGCTTTATTTTCTTTTTTCGCATTTGTCTGCATTCCCATGTTGTTGCCCTGTAACAGCATAGAGTGTGACATTGCATGGAAAGCATGAACTAGTAACTGTACATGAAATACAAATTGGAAGAGATGAACTATGAAGGTTTAGGGAAACCTTTGACAAAGTATTTTGCTTATAACTACTAATCCCATTTATATAATTTAAAAAATTTGTATCAAAACTTGAAATAATAAACATCTAAACAGGAGAGTTTGATTTATGGTATTTCTTCCTAATTTAACAGATTACAACAGGAAACACAAGTTCTATATGGAGGAGCTGAACTAGACAGTCCATCACCAAGACCTAGTAATTCACGCTTTAGGATAAAAGCAGATGTGACTGGAAATACCCAAAAGATGTAGAAGCAATTCTTCAGATGTATCCATTTCTGTTTCAAAGAAGAGTAAGAAAGTCTTTATTTATTTGAATACTTTTGTAAAATTTCAGTGAATTTGAGATAACAATAAACATCAAACACTACAAAATAAAAACTATAGATGTGCCTTTATAAATAAATAAATGCTTTTTATGTGTACATGAGCGATAATTACTGACTATGATTCAAATGATTCTTTTTGAAAGCTTAGGTTGAAAATTGTGAGTAACAAAAAAGCAGTATCTAGATTTCCTAGACGTATATAAAATACTTCTGAGCCTTGTAATCACATATAAACTTAGTAAAATAGATGGTAATTAAAGCATCTACTTGAATGAAACAGGGTAAGGTTTAAGACTGTGAATTGGAGGTGCTTTGCAAAGATTATTAGGTGAGGTTTCTGACAAAGTGACATTTGTTTTGAGATTTGAAAAATAAGAATAGATTGCTTTGCAAAAACAGGCTTGCTATAGAATTTTCCCAGACTGAGCTATTTTGAGGGAATAGGAGATACTCTTAATAATTAGATTGGTATTGTATCCAGAAAAATGAGTGAGTATGGTCACACTAAAAAAAAAATAAAAAATAAACAGAATAAGAGAAGATTGCACCAGGCAGAGAAAAATGTAAAATAATGAGAAATAGTTTAACATGTGGAAGTAACTTCAGACTGTTTGCCTGGACTTTAACAGAGTTGGAGAGACTGCTATTGAGATGGGATCCAGGTGGCAAATGAGACAAGATCAAGGAGACCTTACTAACCTAAGGTAAAACCCACATTTTCTTCTAAATGCAATAGGAAAGCATTTAAGTTAAAAATGATATTTTCTGATTCTTAATGTAAAAGTCATTCTGGTTACTCTGTGGAAAATGGTTTGGAAGGATAAAGATAGGCATCAGGATAGAAGTTAGGGGGCTATTGCAAGAACCCCTATGACCAGGATGGGTACAACAGAGATCAGAAAAAGTAAATACATTTTACTGATTGTTATTTTTAAATATAGAAGTTTTGAAGATTGGATATGATGGTTGAGGGAGAAAAAGGAATTAAAAATGGCTCTTTTTTGCCTGAATAATTGGATGAATTCTGGCACAGTTTTCTGATATACGGCTGGTTCAAGGAAGAACAGATTTGGGGAAAGAAGTCAGAATTTCTGCTTATATGTCTACAACGCATGACAGACATCTGCATGGACATGCAAAGGAGAGATTTAGATAAATGAGATGGAAGATCAGAGGGAAAGTCTAGGTTAAAGAGGTAAAATTGAAATACATGACCATAGCATGTTGACTAAAGCAACATGATGCTTATTTCACCTAAAGAGAGAGTATAAAAAATGACAAAATAAAGATGAGAGGTATGATCTTGAGATTAGATGTGGAAATGAAGGAAAGGATTTTGTAAAGGAAAATAAATCACACATGCAAGTAAAAAACTGAAGCACATTGTGTTTGGAAATGCAAGAAGGATTATTGCAAGAAAAAGGGTCATTGAATACACTGATTGCTGTTGAAACATTTAATAGAACCCGGTGAAAGAATTTGCCAATTGATTTGGCAATAAGATACTAAGAAAAATGTGGTGGAAGCTGAATCCAGCCAATGGTGAACAGATAAGTAAATGGCAGATTCAAAAGTTGAGAAAATGTGGGTGGCCGTATTCTCAAAAAACATGCCAGTGAAGGGAACTAGAGAAATGAATATATAAGATAACAATCATTTTACTGTCAAGAGGGAGAATTATATTTATTATTGTTATAATTATTTTACTTTGATGATAGTGTCCTAGGAAGAACCTATTGTGGGGGGTAGGAAGTAGGCAACATAGAATAGGAAGGGAGAACTTGATTTAAC
This sequence comes from Glossophaga mutica, assembly GCA_039655065.1. Classification (NCBI taxonomy): domain Eukaryota; kingdom Metazoa; phylum Chordata; class Mammalia; order Chiroptera; family Phyllostomidae; genus Glossophaga; species Glossophaga mutica. The sequence goes on from CM077305.1 coordinate 22,194,133, forward strand.
ATCTTAGAGCAAGCAGCAAAATCCTGGAGAAGGTGAGAAAACTCTGAGTATAAAAACACAGACTCTTTTCAAATTGCAAAGGCACTTCGGAGTATGAGGGTAAGAATGCACCTCACAGAACTTCGTGTACAGAGTGCAAAATCAAACAACTGGCTGATAAGTGCAGAATTGGAAAAAGGGGGGAGAAAGAGAGGACATATGTGTAAGATTAAAATAAACAAAAACATGTAATTGTCAGCATCAGTAATGCATGTATTCCAGGAACCTGAAGTTGGTAAAGACTAAACATATAAATAGCTGTAAATGTGTTGTGAAATTAATCAAAAGATAATGTTACCATTAAAAACAAAAAGATTTTGGGTGTCCCCAAACACTACAAGAGTTCTCAAATTATGTTGCATGTATGTGCATGTAGTAGGTGATGATGGTGGTGGTGGTGGAAGGTGGGGTATTAGTAAAAGTTAGTCAATATAACTGACAGTCTGTGACTCAAGCTAAATATCCCCAGGGACTTTGTAGAAGAAGGTTTTGCATCTATCTACCAACCTACCTGTCAGTGCCTTGTCTCATCCTACAGTGCGGTAGAAGCAGTCAATTACCATCCATCAGGTTTTCACAAAATGGATGAGATAATCTCTCTCATAACTTACCAGAGAAATATTAACAATGAGAATAAATATAGGATATAAGCAAGCCACTTAATGTCTAAAGAAATGAATGTCCAATGTTACAATATACCTGGAAGAAGGATAAAATCTATGGGAATGAAAGAGGTGAAAAGGAGGGCATTGTAGAATGCTTCACAAGGAATTCAGTTATAGCCTCATCCCTTGACTCCCGACAATTTACCACATTTTTAGTTGTTTACCTCATGGAAGGCAATGATACTTTCTAATAAAGTGGCCTTTATTGTAATTTTCAAAATAAATAATATTCAAATGTTGCACTTACAGGGCAAAATCGTTATTTATTTTTTTAAATTTCTGTCATATAAATAAGTACCCTAACCTAGTACTGCTTCCCAAAAACTTTTGTAGAATGGTAAAAGTAATCTTTTCTTAAATGACACAGGATTGTTCTTTTAGCTAGAGTAAAAAATCATTTGTCACAAATTGATTGTGTCAATATAGATTGGATCTGATTCAGTGGTTAAGACTGAAGAAACTAGAAAATTGTGAAGTCGATTCAATTATTTTAACAATCCTAATCACTAAATTGAATTGCATGAACTTAAGAGTAATTTATTTCAAAGGAATTGCTGTTATATTTGTTTGAGATGAAAAGTAATAACCTTTGGAGGTTCATCATACAAACAGCCTTTTTGATGTGAATCTGATATTGTCCAAAATTAATCATTGAATTTCTCTGGTTTAAAAGGTGAATAATGGTAGGCAATATTATAGGTTTTTAGAAATGTTACATGTTTTTAATGACCTGCATATATGCTGTCCACAGGAAACTCATCTCAGGAAAAAAAAAAAAAAAAGACCTACATAGACTAAAAGTGAAAGGATAAAAAAAAATATTCCAAGCAAATGGACATGAAAAATAAAACAAAACCCCAAGGTAGTAATACTTATATCTGACAAAATAGATTTCAAAACAAATCCCATAAAAAGACAGACAAGAACATGTTGTAATAATTAACAGAAACATTCATCAAGAAGATATAACCATTGTAAACATATGAACCCAATGTAGGAGCACCCAAATATATGAGGAAAATCTTGGAGGACTTTAAGAAAAACATAGACAGAAGCACAATTACAGTAGGTGACTTTAACACTCTACTGTCAATAATGGATAGACCCTCCAAACAAAGAATCAACAAGGATATTGTGGCCCTGAACAACACCCTAGATGAAATGGACTTAATTGATATATACAGAAACTTTCACCCCAAAAAAGCAAAATATACATTTTTCAAATGCACATGGATTATTTTCAAAGACTGCATGGTAGAACACAAAACAAGCCTCAACAAATTCAAGAAAATTGAAATCATATCAAGGATGTGATCAGATCACAATGACTTGAAACAAACCTCAAGGAAAAAATTCAAAAACATCCAAATTCATGGAGACTGAATAGTATGTTATTAAACAATGAATGTGTTAATAATGAGATCAAGGAAGAAATCAAAAAGTTTCTGGGAACAAATGAAAATGAACACACAACAGCCTAAAATCTATGGCACACAGCAAAGGCAGTCCTGAGAGGGAAGTTCCTAGTGGTACAGGCCTAACTAAAAAAGATAGAAAAATCTTAAAAAACAACCTAACCCTATATCTACAAGAATTAGACAAACAACAACAACCAGAGCCCAAAGCAAGTAGAAGGAAGGAAATAACCAAGATCAAGGTAGAATTTAATGACATAGAGACTAAAAGCACAATTCTAAGGATCAATAATTCCTGGAGCTGAGTCTTTGACAAGATAAACAAATATGACAAGCCTCTAATCAGGCTCATCAAGGAAAAAAAAAAAAAAGAGAGAAGACACAAACAAAATCAGAAACAAAAGAGGAGAAATTACAACTGATACTACAGAAATACAAAGGATTGTAAGAAATTACTATGAATAACTATATGCCAAGAAATTTGACAACCTAGGAAAAACAGATAAATTTCTAGAAACAAATAATCTTCCAAAACTGAAACAAGAAGAAGCAGAAAGCCTAAATTATCAGACTAATAAAAGAAAAAATAAAAATCACGTGATGATATCAATAGATGTGGAAAAAGCATTTGATAAAGTACAGCACCCATTTATAAAAACACTAGGAAAGTGGGAGTAGAGGGAGCATACCTCAACATAATAAAAGCCATATATGAGAAACCTGCAGCCAACATCATACTCAATGGGCAAAAACTAAAAGCTTCCCCCTTAAGATCAGGCACAAGACAAGGGTGTCCTCTTTTACCACTTCTATTCATCATAATATTGGAAGTTTTAGCACAGCAATCAGACAAGAAAAAGAAATTAAAGGCATCCAAACTGGAAAGGAGGAAGCAAAGCTGTCACTGTTTGCAGATGACATGGTAACATAAACAGAAAACCCCATAGGCTCCACCAAAAACTACTTGGCCTAATAAATAAATTTGGCAGAACAGTGGTATACAAAGTCAATATTCAGAAATTGATGGCATTTTTGTACACCAACAATAAAATATCAGAAAAAAAAACTAGGAAAAAATCCCATTTACTACAGCAACAAGAAAAATAAAGTACCTAAGAATAAACTTAACCAAGGAAGTAAAAGACCTGTATTCAGAAAACTATAAACCACTGAAGAAGAAATTAAACACAAATAAATGGAAGCATATACCGTGCTCACAGATTGTAAGGTTTAATATCATTAAAATGTTCGAACTTCCGGCCAAGATGGAGGCGTAGGCGGACACACTGTGCCTCCTCTCACAACCAAAATTAGGGACAACAAATATTTAGAAACAAGAAAACAACCAGAACTTATAGAAAACTGAACTGTACGGAAGTCCAACAACCATTCATCCAGACCGGTAAGAGGGGCAGAGTTGCGGCAGGAGAAAGTGGAGGTGCGGCCCCAGGAACGCAAGCAGCAGCAGCTGGCAGTTCCCAGGTGCACAGGCGGCGGCTGGTGGTCCCCGGGCCCACAGGCAGCAGCTGGCAGACCCCAGGCACAGGGGGGCAACTGTGCAGACCCAGTGAGGCCACACAAGGCGGCTGACTGACTGACCAGGTGGTCTCACATTCGAGCGCGCAGACGGTCCAGGCGGAGGGGAGGTGGCGGAGGGGACTGAATCCAGGAGAGAGCGGAGCAGGCGCCATTGCTCCCTCTCAGGCCCCACCCCCACATACAGCGTCACAACCCAGTGACTGGGCTGCCCCGCACTGGGGAGCGCCAGAGGCTCCACTCTTCACTGCGTAACAGCACGCGCGCATGCCCAGATAATCCAGGTGAAGGGGAAGCAGCGGAAAGGGCCGGAGTCCGGGAGAGAGCGAAGCAGGCGCCATTGCTCCCTCTCAGGCCCCACCCCCACATACAGCATCACAACCCAGCTACTGGGCTGCCCCGCCCTGAGGAACACCTAAGGCTCCACCCCCTCATACGTAATAGCCGCGACCAGACTAAAACCAAAACAACAACATCAAAAAAAAACCACCAAAAATGGCTCAAACTGGAAAACAAATAAAAGCCCCAGAGCCAATTCCTCTAAGCAGTGAAGAGATAGCCAACCTGTCAGATGCACAGTTCAAAGCACTGGTCATCAAAATGCTCACAGAATTGGTTGATTTTGCTCACAAACTAGATGAAAAAATGCAGGCTACAATCTGTGAAATGAAGGAAGATACATGGGGAACTGATAGAGATGGAAGGAAAACCGGGACTCAAATCAATGGAGTGGACCAGAAGGAAGAAACTAACAACCAAACAGAAGACGAGGAAGAAACAAGAATTCAAAAAAATGAGGAGAGGCTTAGGAACCTCCGGGACATCTTTAAATGTCCCAACATCCAAATTATAGGGGTCCCAGAAGGGGAAGAAGAACAGCAACGAGTGGAAAACTTATTTGAACAAATAATAAAGGAGAACTTCCCCAATCTGGCAAAGGAAATAGACTACCAGGATGTCCAGGAAGCTCAGAGAGTCCCAAAGAAGTTGGACCCAAGGAGGAACACACCAAGGTACATTGTAATTACATTAGCCAAGATTAAAATGAAGCAGAGAATTCTAGAAGTAGCAAGGGATAAGGGGACAGTCACCTACAAGGGAGTTCCCATCAGACTGTCAGCTGATTTCTCAAAAGAGACCTTACAGGCAAGAAGAGGCTGGAAAGAAATATTTGAAATCTTGAAAAGCAGGGACCTACATCCAAAATTGCTCTATCCAGCAAAGCTGTCATTTAGAATGGAAGGGAAGATAAAGTGCTTCTCAGATAAGGTCAAGTTCAAGGAGTTCATCATCACCAAGCCCTTATTATATGAAATGTTAAAGGGACTTATCTAAGAAAAAGAAGATAAAACTATGACAGTGAAAAGACAACAAACTCATAGCTATCAAGAACCACACCTAAAACAAAAGCAAACTAAGCAAACAACTAGAACAGAAACAGAACCACAGAAATGGAGATCATATGGAGGGTTAGCAACAGGGGCATGGGAGGAGGAGAGAGGGGGAAAAGGTACAGAGAATGAGTAGCATAGATAATGGGAAAAAAATAGACAGGGGGAGGGCAAGAATAGTATGGGAAATGTAGAAGCTAGAAAACTTATGACCCATGGACATGAACTAAAGGGGGGAATGTGGGTGGGAGAGGGTGGGTAGGGTGGAGGGGAATGATGGGGGAGAAATGGGACAACTGTAATAGCATAATCAATAAAATATATTTTTAAAAAAATTCCTAAAAAAAAAAAAATGTTCGTACTACCCAAAGCAATCTATGGGTTCAATGCAATCTCTATCAAAATACCAATGATGTATTTCACAGATATGGAACAAATATTTCAAAAATTTATATAGAATAATGAACAACACCAAGTAACCTCAGCAACTTTGAGAAAGAAGAACAAAGTAGGAGAAATCATATTACCCGATATCTAACTATACTATAAGGCCATTGTAATCAAAACAGTCTGGTACTGGCATAAGAACAGACACATGAATCAATGGAACAGAATAGAGAGTCCAAAATAAACCTATGTCTATGTGGTCAATTAATATTTGGCAAAGGGGGCAGGAGCGTAAAATGGAATAAAAATTGCCTCTTCAATAAATGGTGTTTGGAAAGGTAGACACCAACATGAAGAAAGAAAGAAAGAAAGAAAAGGAAGGAAGGAAGGAAGGAAGGAAGGAAGGAAGGAAGGAAGGAAGGAAGGAAACTAGACCACCAACTTATACCATACACCAAAACAAACTCAAGATGGATAAAAAACTTAAATATAAGTCAGGATTCTATAAAAGTCCTATAGGAAAACATAGGCAGGGAAATTTCAGATATTCCATACAGCAATATCTTCACTGACATATTTCCTAGGGCAAGGGATATAAAGGAAAAAATAAACAAATGGGACTACATCAAATTATCAATCTTCTGCAAGGCAAAAGAAAACATCAGCAAAATGAAAATGGAGCCAACTGTATGGGAAAAGATATGTTGCCAATGACATCTCAGACAGGGGTTTCTCAAAAATATATAAAGAACTCATATGACTTAACACCAGGAAGACAAACAATCCAATTTAAAAAATGGGCAAAGGACCTGAACAGACACTTCTCCAAAGAGGACATATAGTTGCCCATAAACATATGAAACGATGCTCAGCATCACTAGCCATCACAGAGATGCAAATTAAAACCACAATGAGATACCAGTTCACCTTGGTGAAAATGGCTATAAACAAATCAACAAATAACAAGTGCTGGTGAGGATGTGGGGCAAAGGGAACCCTGGTACATTGTCAGTGGGAATGCAGATTTATGCAGCCGCTGTGGAAAAATGTTAATGTATTTTGAAATTCAAAGTAAATGATATATCTTATCTAAATACAAACATACACACATTAAGACAAATTCTGCTTTATTTTCAAACTTGTGAACCAAATTCTCATCTCTGAGGTGCAGTTTTACCAGATTACTTTTCCCCCTTCCCACTAGGGACACATGAGTCTCGATGAAAAAGTGAAAATTCTTCAACCCAACGTAGAAGAACTTTTGTTATCCGGCCTAGGCTGGTCATTCCAGATTAATTGTTTGTATCACATCACATGACAGTGTGTGACCCCTGATTCTGAATTTCCTATGATTGTTCTGTATACATTACATTGTTTCTTTGATCCCAGCTTTCAACCACAGTTCCTTTGTCCACCTTCTACTCATAATTCTCATATCAGACATCACTTTCTACTAAAAGGACTGTCAAGCTTCTTTTCCCAAAACCTAATTATGGCCATTAGCATTTGTAGTCTCTTGTATATATGCTTGTAATTTAGCACTGAACAGAATTACTATTCTAATTAAATTCAATCATTAATTCTATCACTCCCAGGTGGCTACTATAGTCTCCTTGAGCTGAAACTGTGGTGTACCATTTTATGAGCTTGACCCTAGCATAAAATCAGGCACTCCATGGAAAAAGCATTTATGTGCTCCATGAATGAATTCAATTGAAAGGAATCTTGGTGTGGTGGAAAAAGCCTAAGTGCTTTGGTGTTGGAACATTCTGGACTAAAGTTTCAATTCTATCAGTTATTGGTTCTGTGATATTGGGTAAGAGAGATAATCTGGTTCACAAGTGTTCACTTATCTTTAAAACTGGATTAGCAGTGAATGGAACTTTAAAAATCAAACAAATGTATATTAAGGTAAAAATAATGTTTAAAGCATGGAGAAAGAAGTATTGTTTTTCTCTTCCCATCACTAGTGACAAATTAATTTACTAAAATAAAAAAAAAAGAACTTTAAAAAGAGATGTGGCTCCTTAAAACTTACTAGATAGATTTGGTAACTAGTATCTCTGTCCAGTGGACTCCATTTTTGGATATTCAATCATTGCTCTGAAATTGGTGAGATGGCATTTATATATAGTTCTTCACGTAATAGAACTTCATGTATTTATAAAGTAAATAGAATTTTAAACTTCCGACCTTAAGAGATTTACTTTAAAATGCCTTTAAATTTATCATATTAAAACATCTTTAGGCCCTTTGGTTTATATACTACTTCAAGAGATTCTTCAAGAAATCAGTATTAATGTGTCAAAAAAAGAGTGTGTAATATGAGATTATTAGAAAAAAGTTAACTTTTAAATTGAGTTTGGTAAAAATTGATCAATAATGTAAAATCTTTGTCACACTAACACTTTCAAGATACTTTCAAAGTAGGTGGAAATGCAGACCTTTGGTCTAGCATGTAATATGGCTATTTATAAATAATACTCCTCACTGTTGGGTGACAGTAGAATCAGGGCCACTCAGCCAAAAAATTACAAAAACAACTACCTTACATGATCATTTCTGCCAGTTAGGTTTTCAGAGAACCTGCAGAAAGTACAAAATGCTATTTTAACAAAAATATGTGTTTGGCAGAAGCCACCAACTTAGATTTGAAACTTAGATTTTCTAAATTAATTTAATTTTATTTTAATTTTCCAAGTAAATCATGATTGCTGGGAATGATAGAAAATGATGTTGTATAAAATTTCTTGGAAAACCCAGTCTGCACATTTTGCAGGGAGAATGATTTTTCTTTTCTGCAATTTCATAGAAAGAAAATCCACTCATTAAAATATATTTCTATACCAAATATGTAGTTACCATATGAGCCAGAAATTTCACTCATAAATATTTACTCAAGAGAAATAAAACCATATGTCCATATAAAACTTGCACAAAAATGTCCACAGCAGCATTATTCATACTTTTCAAGAAATCAGAAAAACCCAAATATTCATCAACTATTGAATGCACAACTTAAATGTGACATATACAAACAATAGAATATTGTTTAACAACACTAAGAAATGGAGTAACTGACAGGTGCTACGGCATTATGCCCTAGGAAAGGAGCCAGTCACACAAGAGTACATGCTGTATGATTTGATGTATGTAAAGCTTTTGGACATTATTTATTTAACACTGACAACATTTATAGAGATAGAATATAAAGGCATGATTGCCAAGGAGAGAAGAAATTGACTGAAAATGGGCATGAGATTTCTTTTTGGTGTGATGGAAATGTTCCAAATTAGATTGTGTTAATGTTTGCGCTACTGTGTAAATATTTTAAAAATATATTTTTATTGTTTAAATATTAAAAATATTTGAATTATATGTTTAAAACAGGTGAAATTCATGATATATAAATTACATCTCAATAAAGCTGTATAAGTATATATACACACATATATGTACAGATATATATATATATCTTTTAAAGATTAAAGGGGCTTAAAGTACTGAATAGTCAAATCTTTTTATGTATTTAAAAATTAATATAGCAGTAAGTCGTTTGCTTAGCTGTCTTCACACTAAAATATTCAAGGTTTAATAGTTTTCATGGATCTGTCTTTATGAATATTAAAGAATAAGTACTAGAAATAAAAATTAATTAGTTTAAAAGATACAGAAGTTTAAAAGCCTTAAATTTTGCTTACATATTCTGCTAACATACTTGTTTACTTTTTCATTTTAATATATAACAAGGTAGTTATTAAGTAGGCTTTTGCTTCATTTTAGTAAGTAGTAACAAACTAATAAAATTTAAAGAAATGTAATAGGCTACCAAAGAAATTTTCTTTGTTTTTGTTGTTGTCGTTACATGCTAAAAGAATTTGTATCCAACCACATTTCTTTAAAGGCTTTTATTTACTCTGGAATTATTCATATACTCTTTATTCGATGGCAAGCTGGTTTTGCTCCCTAAAGTTTATGGCTGCATAATCACAGCTTACTAGGTCCTTTCAAGTATAGATTTTTTCAGTTTTAGCTGGAGACATCTTAACATCAGTTCTGGAAGGGTCTGTGTGACACAACTGTATTTCCTACGAGGTCATTATTTTTGGCTACAGTTAGTTCTAATGGTCAGTTATCTGAGGAAAGCTCGATTTCAAGGACACTCAATTTCAACTGCAGTGTTTGGACACTGAGTGCACTATGTCCTGCTGGTCTCGTTGGTTTCTAACCAAACACGGGAGCTTTCCCTCCAAACTGATTACGTTAACTCAGTCAAGTTAACGGCTCCCTTACTTTTATTTCTATACAACCAAATGATTTATCTTTATGGACATTCCTTCCACTGTTGATTTCCTACCCAACCACTTCACTCATTTAATAACTCCTTACACCACTGTTCACATTTTTTTAATTTAAAATGTATTTTACAGGTAATTGTTCTTACATCAGGACGACTAATGGCTGAAATATCCCAAGAAATGATATGTAGTTCTCCCAGGTTATCATAACCAAAGAACTTCATAAGAAAGTATGTATGTGTAAAGTTTAATCCCATAAAATCACCTTGACTTTTCAAGAGAAGTTACTCTGTAGTGAAATGTTGACTCTTGTTATGATTATCCCTTGGCTGAGGGTAATCAAAATTTGTATGAGTATATTATAGATTTTCATGTAGAATGGGTTATCAAAGAAAAATCAAACAAAAATATTTAAATTATTTTTCATTTTTTTTCTATAAAACTGAAAGCATAATGACTTGAAGGTAGTGGGAAATCAAGGCCAAAGAGTTACATTTCTTCCTTTCTTTTCAGACTAAGCATGTCAGTTCATTTAAATGTTGCTATCACATCACCAGGGGGAAGATGGTACTGATTGCTTGAGAGTTTATGCTGTGAGTAGGGAAAAGTTGGTGCATATACACAGTGATTAAATGAGAGCCAGCATAGCAAGAGTCATAGGTAAGAGAAGACACATTTAAGCAAAATTCACACTTTTAAAATTAATAAAATAGTTGAAAAGTAATTTTTCAGATTATGTGACTTTTATTTGAAAAATAATTATCCGACTTACTCTATGGGTAGATGATAAGTTAAAATTTCATGAGGATTTCAAGTCCCGGAGTCAGAAACTTGCTCTTTTAAGTGTAATTGCTGCTCTATTTTTAAACCCAAAGGCTGATATAAAGAGAGATTCATAAAAAACTTGCAGAAACTGCTCTCACCTGAGAACCCTGAATTATCTATTGTAATATCAAAGGGAGAGGCTGTCTACATTCCTACAGCCCATACAAGTTACGGTGAATTTTCATAGCATTATTTCAGCCTCTTTCAAAACACAAAGCTCTCTTGTCTTTTTTCCTTTGTTTATGACATCTGGTTATACACCCAAATTCAAGTACTCTTGTTTGACCAGGTATTATCATCTCTTGGTCACTCCTATTCATTTTTTTACTTTATAAAGTGACTTTCTTTCTACCTAAATAACATATCATCTCATATTTGAGCTTGAAGGGCTATTTGGATGATTTATCTGTTTTAATCACCTCTTATTGAAGTAACACCTTAAAATCATGGCTATAACAACACAACGTTTTTCCTTTTTTTTTTTTTTTTTTTTTTTTTTTTTTAGTTTGCTGATAAGCTATGGTTTTTACAGGCTCTGCTCTTCTATAAGGGGTTATTATTCTTGAACTCAGACCAAAAGACCTGCCCACATCCAGGGTGTGCTGTTCTCATGGTCAAGTGCAGGAACGGAATGAAGCAAAGCTAAATCACTCAAGTGAACTGAAGGTTGGCAAAGTACACTTGGCCCTCAGAGAAACATGGCGAGCGTGGGAAGAGAATAAAGAACTGGGAAAAATTCATGCTTTCTACTCCAGTCCACTTCCTCGGTCAAAAATACTTATTTTCTCTTAATACAATTAAACCCATCTCCTCAGAGATTTCAAATGCCTTACCCAATTATTCTAACAGACTTCAAACGTGAAACCTCATGATCAATATCAGGTCAGGGTGCAGTTCTGCTTAATCCACTATCTGTGAATGGAGAGCATAAACTATGGCTTCTTTCTAATATACGTACACATGCACACACTCCATAGAATGGAGAAGCCATGATAAGACAACTACAATAACTTACCAGTCTGGAAAGGTTGAAAGAGCAGATCCATACTAGTCACTGGTCAAGAGCAGTTTTGAAGACCAGACTAAAGATGAGTAACCCCTCTATTATTTTTTTTAAATATTTTATTTATCTATTTGCAGAGAAGGGAAGGGAGGGAGAAAGAGAGGGAAACATCAATGTGTGGTTGCTTCTTGAGGGCGCCCTACTGCGGACCTGGCCCACAAGCGAGGCATGTGCCTTGACTGGGAATCGAACCACAACCCTTTGGTTTGGAGGCTTTTGCTCAATCCGCTGAGCCACACCAGCCAGGGCTGCATTCTTGAGAAAAAGAAATAGTCTTCCTTAGGTTTTTGGTCACCCTAGGAGAGGGTCTCAGAGGCACTGTTCTCCATGGCTCTTATTCTATCCTATGGAAAGTTATTCCTTTCTTTCAGCCTCCATAGATGACTTGAAGAAAAATAATAAATATTCACTTTGGGAGGGATTAAAACGGTTTCTAAGCATGCTTACTGTACCTAGTAATTTAGGATCCTAAGGCTCATATCTTAATCTTGAATAGTCACAATATTTCTTATTCTAGACTGGTAGGATTTTAGGCAATACAGCAAACCACATTTCTAAAAATAGTTTAGTCATTGATTTTAGGGAGTCCTGTGGGCATATGCCTCTCTATCAGTTAGAGAGGGATACCTTTATTTTCTCAGGCTTCCATGGGATAACATCCTTGTTTTCTTTCCTAGAGTCATTCCATTTGAGTGACTGGACTTTCTACCTGCACAATTAACCTGACCAGATATTTTAACGAAGGATGTGATGATCATGTTCTTTATTTTTTTTTTTAATTCTTTCATTGGTTAGAATTGAGAAGAAATTTTCTTTAAATCCTTATCAATCTGATATGTGAATTATCTTATTTTCTTTTTTTAACCCTGATTGTAAGCAGGCCTTTTGTTTAGCCAATTTACTTTTTGTGATATTTATTAAATGAAGCTAGTAATAAACAATTCATGCTACCAATATTCTCTTGTATAAAACCTCATTTCCCAAAGCCAAATGTTTATTTGACATTTTTTTCCTTTCAAGTTATTACAGTTGATAGCCATCCCCACTGTCTTTCTGAAGTTGCAATTTTCAGTAGCATTTCCGAACACTTTGGGACCCAGAACAAAAGCTTAGGCCATATATTTTAGGCATTTACTGTGGCAGGCCAGTATTTTTTAACATATTTCTTTTGCAGTCAGTTCTTGCTATGGAAACAAAACACTAATATTTTAAGAAGTACACAAACAAACCATTTTTATTGTTCACATTAAATGATGGATGTAGATGGGACGTTGCTCAGCTGGGTTGTGCTGGTGATGTTTGGTTTCACCTGCTTTCTCGTTGCAGAATGCATGCTGAGAGAGAAATCCTGATTTAGGATGTTTTGAGGATATGACAGAGGGCAGAATTTCAAGAGTCCAAGGCAGAGAACAGGAGTGCACTATAAGTGTACTTCATCTGCATGCATTGCACGGACCAGTGCAGTCTCATGGTTAAAGCCAATTGGTGATACATTCCACTTATAGGGGAACATGACATGATATGGAGGGAAAAATAATTGTGAATCATAATACAATATTTCTCACTGTCTGTTATAGGCTGAATTGTTTCTTCCAAAAATTCATATGTTTATATCCAAACCCCCAGAACCTCCAAATGTGATAGTATTAGGAGATAGGCTTGTTAAAGAAGTAATTCAGCTAAAATGAGGTCATTAGGGTGGGCCTTAATCCAATATGACTGGTATCCCTATAAAACAGGAAATTTAGACACACGCATGAATACAGGACAATGCTGTGTATTAGTTTGCTTACGTTGCCATGGCAAAGTATCACAGACTGGGTGGTGGGTGGCTTAGACAACAGATTTCTAGCCTCACAGTTCTGGTGGCTAGAAGTGCTAGATCAAGGTGGCAGTCAATTTAGTTCCTGTGCGGTTTGCAGTCAGTTGCCGCTTGCTGGATTCCCGCATGACCTTTCCTCTGAGAGAGCTCTGGTGTCCCCTCCCCTTATCACCAGTCCTACTGGATTGGGGTGCCAACTTATGACCTCATCTAATTTTAAAATTATACTGTTAAAGGCCTATCTCCAATTGTAGTCATATCGGAGCTTAGGACCTCAAAGGTAAATCTGAAAGAAGAGGCACGATTCAGTCTATGACATGACATAGGAAGACACAGAGAGAAGAGAGCCATCTACAAGGCAAAGAGAGGGAGGCCTGGAATGGATCCCTGCTGTCACCTTGATCCAGGACTTCTAGTTTCCCGACTGGGAGTAAATAACTTTCTTCGTTTAAGCCACCCGTTATGCTGTACTTTTTTATGGCAGCCCCAGCAAACTAAAATGCCACCCAAACCTCCCCGCTTCCTTCTTTCGTCAGGTCTTACCCTTTGTGCATAGCTGGGATCTTGTCACTGCAGGACACAGCTCAAATTGGTAATACTGCCTGTCCCTACACAGCCTCTAACAGTAGGTTAATTCCCTCCAGCTCTGTTTCTCCCTCACTTTCACTACCCCACACCTGCCTGATTCTTTCTTACTGGATATAAAACACGAAATGCTCAGATACTAACTTTCTTTCCTAATAAAGAAAATTACTTTAGTGCAACATCAACCTCAGTGAGAGAAAACATTTGGTTTCTTCCTTCTTTGATCTTTCATTGAATTTGTTTTTTAATACATGGCTTAATTATTTGTTAGTGATCAAATATTTTTAAGACTAGAACTCTACTTGATTTAAAGAGTAGCAAAGATTAAAAGAAAACTGATGTAATGTAACAAGTACACTACTACCTTCCTCAGACTGAAGATGATATGTAGTCATTGGAACCAGAATTATCGTATGTCCCCCACCAACCCATATTTCCTTCTTATTATTATTAATTGCTTTTTCTCTTGATCCAGTAAGATGAATTAAAGAGGAGACCATTGGACTGGGTGGCTATATTGCTATGGTGGCTTATGTAAGCAAACCAAAATCAAAGCCTGTTAATACTTCAAGGTTACAAAATTGATACCTACAGATGACTAACCACCCAAATAGCCAATTAGGCTTTAATTTATAGTCAATAAATAATCTCCTACCATTGCTTCTACTTTTTATCTCTAAAAGTGTTACCCTAGCTCCTGTTGGTGGAACGCATCTATCCATGTCTGGTATGGTGCTGTCCAATGCCAATTGTTGTTTTGCTCAAATAAAGTTTCAAAATTTTAGTAGGTTTCAGTTCATCTTTAAAATCTATACTAACATCTGAAATTGAAATATCAGTTTCATCAAGGCAGGATTTTGCCTGTTCATTTGCTGTTGTGTCCCTAGTACTTAAAGTCCATAAATAAGATGGTAAAAGCTAAATATAAAGGAATACAAAGCTTGAAGAATGCAGGACTCGACAGAGACATGGCCCATAACAAATAGGAGTTTTCCGAGAAAAATTATAGCACTGACCAGGGAGCACAAGGCCACCTTGCTGGTAGACACACCAGGCAATGGCTTCTGATTCACTGTATTGCTTCTCTTGCTCTTGCCTTGCAGTTAACAGCTGAAAAAGGAGAACAAATTCTCAGTACAGAGAATAGGGTATTCACTCACCTTTCCACAGTGCTGTGGAAGCAGAGTATAAAACACACTGAGAACTCCCCCCGCAAGTAGAAGATAAGTAAGTGTTGCAGTATTGAATTAGGCTTAAACCAGCATGTGCTGTACATCACCGGCCATCTGCTAAAAGACTAAAAAGGTCAAATAAAATTGTACCCATTTCTGTAGCCAAGCAGATGCACTTTTCATACATGTTATTAGTACTTAACAGCTGTTTGTTACACATAGATCATCTTAAAAGCACATGATAATTGGAGTGATACATTAATTAACTTTAAACTTCTCACATCTTTACAGTAAGAAGTATGTTTGCAGCATAAAATGAGGTTCTCTTAGAAGTTAGTCTCCTCCCCTTGCACAGAAATTAGGGTTCTATCATCCCTGATGTTGGCATTTCAAAGACCTGGTGCATAGGTCTTTGAGAAAGACATTCCTGAGTGATAAAGCTGATGAGTCTTAATGAACTCGTAGAGAGATTTATGTACATTTCAAAGAGATAGAATAAGATCTTGTGATTACAAGTTTCCTAAAGTAAACAGTCTAGGGAAAATGAGGGAAAGGGTCCTTTCCTTATTTTCAACAGGACTAATTAGCTTCTTAGTTTTAATTCACATTTACCATTAAGAAAAACAGGTCCAAGTTATGAAAAGGGTTGAGTGGATATGTTAGACTGAGTTCAATCATAGTTTTAAACTGATGACCTGAGACTGTTCACTTTAGGTTATAGTTTCTATGATCCAAACTTACTATATAATATTTTATTTCCTAAGAATAATCCAAGAAATTATGGGGTTTGCTGGAGTTTTCATGTTATGATAGGAGAAAGAGTATTACCACAGAACAGATTTGTAGAGACAGTGCTTGAAAAAATGAACTTGCTATCTATCTATCTTTTTACTTTTAAAATTTTGGAATTTTATTTTTATGTATTTTATTTAATTTGGGGGGTGACATTGGTTTAATAAAATTATGTAAGTTTCAGGTGTATAATTCCTTAACACCTCCTCTGTATATCATATTATGTGTTCACCACCCTCAGTCTAGTCTCCTTCCATCACCGTTTATCCTCCCTTTACCCTCTCCTACCCCCATCCCTTTTCTCTCTGATGATAACTCCTTATTAAATACAGTACACTTACAAATATGTGTACATACACACACCCCATTTCAGAACGTATTCTCAAAACCTGACACAATATTTGTTGTCCTTGGAAACTGATTTTTGTATTTTAAGTGCTTCATATTTCACCAAATGCAGTTATCATTTTTCATTGTGTCATATTATTGAAAACAGGTGGACTGTGTATACAGATAAAGGGAAATAGAAATAATGTACATCAGTAGTAAATCACATATGGGCTATTTCTTCTCTAACATTAAGGAGAATGAATCTTTCCTTTTCCAGAGGGGAGAAGCTACATTTGCTTCTTGTCTCCTCCTCCTACCAGGTGCCACTCCACGGAAGACATTTATTCCCACCGAAAGAGGGAAAGCAGATAGCATATATTTGACAACTACTCTTGATCTCTTCATTTTGTTGACCTATAATATACACACATTAATTCCTCATCATATATTTCTGTGTAATGACAGTAAAGTTGACACACACATACACACTGAGTTGTACTACGAAGATTTTCAGTGTTAAGGTCTGTATTGGCATATTTTCTCTATGAGATCAAGCCACAATGAAATGCTAAATGTACTTGGTTGAAAGGCTCATTGTCTACTCAAGGATATAGACAAGTAGAAACTGACTTTTGGGATCTCAATAAAACTTTCAAAACTCAGGTTAAAAACTGGTGGCTGTGATTGGAAATCGAATGATTTAATAGTTCCTTGCAGTAGAAAAACAGTGGCAAGCAGGTAAGCAATGCTTAAGGAAGGTAAGAAGAGGGAGCCTTGATCCCTAGCTTAGTTTTTCTTTGAAATGCTCATTTCCCCAGTGCCTGTTACCATTATCACAACTCGGCTTCTATGTCCTGTATCAACATTTTGATTCTTTTAGTTTGTCTCTACTTGTACTTTCCTAATTACATCAGTCTTCAAACTCTTAGTTACTTTGTGCTCCAACTGCAACAATGAGTTCCACACTAACTAAACAGGTGCTTCAAGAAAGAAACAACAGTTTTTAAACATCATCTGCTTTCATTACAAGGATATTATCTCTTCCTCTGAGGAGAACTTTATTTGCATGAGAATGTCTTGGAATTATAAGGGATGGTAACTAGCATCTAATTGCATCTCCTGTTCAATGCAGGCCCTCTTTATCCTCTGGCTGTTCCCAGCATAAGAACAATGGCCAAGCTTTCCAGCCTCTCTTACATGGAGATTATGTATGTTTCAGCATAGAGGTCATGCATGTATTTTGGGGAGTTTTCTCTAATTCCTCCGGGTGAATGTATGAGCCCCTCACAAATGTTTTCTGCTACATTTTTCAGTAAAATGTTTGCTTCACAACTGACTCTAATTGTGTTGCCTGCTAGACTGATTTTAGGTTCTTTAAACAAGAACTTCTGTTGATCTTGTTCTTTGTGATCATTGGCACCCGGGACAGTGTTTCTCCTATAGTACACAATTAATAAATATTTTGACTCGGTGAATAAATAGTTCTATAATATTGACGTCAAATCTAAAGATATCTTTGAAGTTAATATGAAGATCTAAGAATCAAATTTCTTTCTAAATTGTGTACCAAGATTACAATTTTTATACAGTTGGCAACAGTAATTTTGTAATAAAGTTGTTTTTTTTTAATTTTAGGTTGGGAGATTAAAGATCAACATTTGATTCTCAACTAAAAGGTGATTGCATCCACCTTATCAATGGGCCCATTTAAACATTTCTTGCTTATTTTTCTTTTTATGTTTTTCTTCTTTGTATGACCACCTCCTAGTTCTCCTCTCTACCCAAGAGGAATAAATTTCAGCCTTCATTATAAACACACACATACAGATTTTCTTCAAAATTTTTATATTACTCAAAGTTTAGTTAGATACTAATAAATATTACACATTACCACAAAGCACATGATATTCACTTTGAAATAAACACAGAGTCTAGTTCATAAACTTAGGAAAAAACAAACTCGGTCTCTTTTCTTTTAAGAATTCAAATCACTTATGAGGGCTTTTACATTATTATAAAGCATCTCATCTTAGACTTTCAAAATATACTGTAATTTCCAGATATCACTTGTGTGTATATGCAAGATCAGCTGATATTAGACTAGTTACTTCTTTGGTTGTGTGAAGGGAAATATTAAAATTAAAAGTGCATAAAAATTCAAACTGACTTGTATTAAAGACACGGGCTACTTACAGATGGTTTATAAAATGGAAAAAAATCCTGTTTTATAGCTCAAGAAATTCTTTAGATATAAGCTGATGTGAAAATATTACCTGGCTACAGAAAATATATTAACCTACTATTAATACATGTGTACATATGAATATCCCTAACTTGACTAGGAAACTAAGTTTTTATTTTTTTTTTAAAGAACATAGGGATATAAAAATAAAAAGTGCCAAGTTTAGCTAATGGACTAGACAAATTCCCATTTATTTAAATAAATAATTACTTTACATTGCAAAAGCAGTTTTAATATTCCACTAATTTGTGTAATAATGGTGTTATAATAACAGGTTGTTGGGATGACTATATTAAACACTTACCAGAAATACAAAAGGCAAACCTAATTTTAGGATTAACCGTATGCTACAATTTGAACTGTGTATTCCCAAATTCAAATATTAGTATCCTAACCTCTGGTAACAGAAAGAATGTTTATGTTTAATCTTGTTTAAACATAAGATCACTGCAGATGTAACCAATTAAGATGAAGTCATACTACAATAGTGTGCACCCCTAATCCAATGTGACCAGCGTCCTTACAAAAAAAAAAAAAAATGGGAATTTGGACACAGATACCCATGCAGAATCCCATACTGAGAAAATGCTATGTAAACAAAAAGGCAGAGATTGGAGCAATTCATCAATGAGTCAAGGATGCCGAAAAGATTGCCAGCAAACCATGGGAAGCTAGGGGAGAGGCATGCGATTCTTCAGCGCTCAGAGGTAGCCACAGTGCTGACACCTTCATCTTAGACATACAGCTTCCAGAAGTGTGAGTCACTAAAATTCTGTTGTTCAAGCTACTATTTACTTTTTTATTATAGTTCTAAAAAACAAATGATCAATGATTAATTTCCTCCCTTAGACTTAGTCGGGTCACTGTCTGCAAACAAAACACCACTACACATAGGTGATGTCTTTTCCATTATGCTCATTATGATGAATTGATAATTGTATGTGGTCATCCTTCGGTACTCACTGGATTTAAAACTCATCAAACCCTGACTTGTTGCATTTTGAGGAGAAAAAATGCTTCATCACTCACGGCTTGCTCCATACTTGTCGGTTCCGGCGCTTGTCACGAGTTCCAGAACAAATTAAAGACAAGTACAGAAGTAACATTGTACTATGTTTATGTGGTTTTACCTTATTTTCTTAAAGGAGGGTAACTAAGCATCCTGAGTAGTAACTGATGTATTTAAACTGACCCAAAGATACTGTGCAGTGTATGTACATGCTCAAGGTTAGTATTTGTGAGACAAAATACTTTAAATTATATGCATATTATTATTTTTATTATTTTGAACTTGTCTCTCTTTTAATTTAAAAATGTAATAATATTATTTGTTAGGTAATCACTGATGTTGCTATTAGACTTGAAACATTAATATAACAGTGTACATTTGTATTTTTGTGTGCATATTATTTTTAACCTGAAATTTTAACCAGTCATGGTAACGTGTATTGATTTAATATTTTCTGGTACAGTTCCTCCCACTCTTTTATTAAAATTATATCTGATTGAGTACAGAGTGCTTCTTAGAAGATGTCAAGATGATCTTTCTGTCCTAGAATATCCTGTACTGTCATCTAAAAAATAGAAAGCACTACTGGTAACAAGTAAATGATGTTTTGTTATGGTTTATTGTATAATAAGAAATGGTCTTATTATGTTATTAAAACTTTGGAAGAAATTTAAAACTTAAAGTGATTGATAGTATGTGCATGTGTACATATATATTCCTGTGTATACTTTATGTATATAAATATATATGTGTGTGTACAATTGTTGAATATTTTATACATATATGTACTTTTTTCAATAATGCCACAAGTCACTTAAGTACTTAGGTCTCACTAATCTATGTTGGACCATAGTTTGCCTGCATTGGGGGCGTGGATAAAGCACAAAACTATAGTCTTTCAGGCTGAAAGTGTGTTTGTAATTTAAAACAAAAAATAAAAAATAAAATCATCTCATTGTCTAATTACTATAAAAAACAAAGCATTAAAAATCAATGACATTATACAACTTCATCTAGTATACATTCATAATAATAGATTTCTTCTTCATATAAAATATCTATCTGAATATATTAGGTTAAAATCATCACATAATTTATTTTTGTTCTCAATCATGTAATAAAAATGTATGAACCAAGAATGATGTTCCCAGTAGCAATGAGCATGACCCATGTCCAGATTTTAGGCTGTAACACCCCTCCTCAGTAAAGGAACTAGCGCTCCCTAAGGAAAGTAACTGATTCTCAGACAGGAGCAGGAAATACACAAGATGAGTCTAGAATGTCTTGTGATTGTTGAGCCTGTTAGTATGTAAGCAAGCGTTATTAATGATATTAGTCTTGGAAGAGAATGAAGCTATCCGAGGATGAGAAAGGCATTGGCATTCAGTTTCTTTCTCCTGAGGATTTATATAAATTGTGGGGTGGGATGAGGGAATTACATATTGATTTGGTGGGAGAAGGTGGTGCATATACTTCCAAGGGAGAGTGTGACCTCCTAAGCATAAGTATGGGTGGAGGTTTGTTAACTCAGAATGTTATCTTGCTCCAGAACACCTCTTGTTATCCTGTTAAAAACAGATGTGTGGCCTGAGGCAGTTAATTAGAGTTGTTTGAGCTTTTCTGCAAGTACTATGGACCCTCTCCTCCTCCTCCTAAACTTCTAACTAATATAGTGACAATCAATAAGGAAGTGCCCCCCCCCCACACACACAATGGGGTTACTTCAGAGAGCCACAAGAGCAAACTGAAAGAGGTCCCTATGGTAGAAAACGAATAATTTTAGCATTATAATTGATAAAATCATATTTGATTAACTTGAAATATAAAATAAATACTCAAGTCTATATTGTTAAAAACTATTGACTAAGTGGACAAATAATAGGGGAGAGGGGGACCACAACCAGAGGCTCTGGAAGTGTAGGCTGTGCGTAGTGGTTTCCTTTCGATAACATCATGGGGACAAAAAAGAAGACAGAACTCCAGAGTGGAGAAAACCGACAAACATGACCTCAGCAAGGTGAGGATGCTAATGACGCAGTGAAAGTTCACGCTGACAGTGACACTTATGATACGGGGAGAAGGGCATTTTCTGTTGTGGTTTTCCTCATCAAAATGCCATAACCACAGTGAAATCATGGAACGAATATCAAACAAATCCCAATCAATGAGTGATATTCTATAAAATCACTGACTGGTACTCCTGGAAACTCTGAAAATCATTAAAAAAAAAGCTAAATCTGAGAAACAATTACTTCCACGATGAGCCTAAGGAGAAATAATGACTCCATGTGCTGTGGTGTGCTGGATGAGATCCCAAAAGAGAAACAGGACTTTAGGTTAAAAATAACAACCTATGGCCCTGGCTGCTGTGGCTCAGTGGATTGAGTACCTGCCTGTGAACCAAAGGGTCTCTGGTTCAATTCCCAGTCAGGGTACATGCCTGGGTTGCAGGCCAGGTGCCAGGCAAGGGGGCACGTGAGAGGCAACGACATGTTGATGTTTCTCTCTCTCTCTTTCTCCCTCCCTCCCCCTCTCTAAATAAATAAATAAATATTTTAAAAAGTTGCAAAATCTGAATAAAATATGGACTTTAGTAAATAAAAATGTACTGATATGGGTTAACTCGTTGTGCCCCATGTGCCATACTAATGTGAGATGTTAATAATAGAGCTAATTGAGTGTTTGGTATCTAGGAACTTTTTGTGCTAATTTGAAATTTTTTCTATGAATGTAAAAGTACTCCAAAATAAACATTTTTAAAATAAATAAAATAGCATTCAGAATTAAACATTGTGTGTTGATGTCTTAGATTGTTTTCATGAACTGAGGGAAAACAAGTATTTTTTCATATAACATATTTTGGTTTTATTTAGACTTAAAATTATTAACAGAATACAAACAAAATGTTCAAAATGACATTATCTACACTAGAGATAAAATTTGTAATAATAATATTTGTCAAATTTGAGATGAAAAGGATTTTTTACATCTGTTTTCAAAACCACAGAACATAGATTATGTAACCACTCTCAAACTCGATTTGTTAATATCAGTTCATTAAATATTTTATACACCTAGATTGAATATAAGACAAAGTGTAGGTAAACCTAGTAAATTTTTAACATCAAATTTTTATAAAAAATCAGTTTTACAAAAATTGTCATTTTGAAAAAAAAAAGCATTTTACAGAACAGGACCAAGGAAAAACAAGCAAGCAAGCAAACAGACAAACGAACAAAAACATTTGTTCCCTTCACAGAGAATTGTAGAGAAAATGTTAACAGCAAAAGGAGCATCAGAGAATATAGACAAACAGACCAGCTGTTTCTGATCCGTCTAGAAGACATCAGAGCCATCTGGACTGACTAAAAATGAAGTTCAGGCTGAGAGATAAGCCATAGTAGCTCCACACAAAAGGGAAGTAACATAGAGAAATGGAACTTTAGACAAAGAAGCCTGGTGACTTCACATTGTGTTTTTATCCTGAAATTCTTCTTGGCACCTTTGTGATTAGCTCCAAATTATTTAAAAAAAAAAAAGCATGCTAAATTCTTGATATAAAAAGAGTACAATTTTAACATTTAAAACAAGCTTCATGGTTTATAGAAATCTCTATGCAGAAAAAAGCCGAGTATGCAGATTTCCGACTGAAGACTCTGTATGTTTGTTTTCTTTCTCTTTTTTTGCTTACTGATAGGAGGTAAGTAACTAAAAACATTGTTTTAAATTCAGTCAGAGATTGTTACTGCCATGATAAAATGTGGCATCTAAGCCTGGTGAAGAAGGAAAGAGTGGGTAGGAGTGTTTTGGGAAGTGAGGAGGCAAGACTCCGAAAGCAGATCAGTTCAGGTCGGTACTAGCTGGTAAAAAAAGAAAACAAGATGGTAAAATTTTCAGGAGATGTAAAAAGTGGGGCACAGCTCCATTAATTTCAAGATGAAGATGAGGAAATACAAAAGTTTTAAGTAAATTAAAGTTATTCTTTTAAAAGTGTTTAAACCAACAAGATTTTTAAGGTCAACTTAGAAAGAAACAGGCTAGATATTTCTTAAAGCCTTTCTTGTTCTTGTTGAAACAAACAAAAAAAAAAAGAGAAGGAAGAGCTAGAAAGGTGACATAACATGAAAGGAATTTCACTCGTTGCAGTGAGAAAGAAGTGACATTGAATCTATTAGGTGGTTTACTTTTTGGAAGGAAGCTTCTAGAATTCATTCCAGTTACACTCTCTCCTCTGGCTAACCTCTGAATTAGATAATATATTAGTTCACATTTGTGATACCAAAACAGGAGGCCAGAATAAGCACTGCAAGTATAACTCTCCCAGGTAGTTATAAAAGAGTTAACATTTCTCTGTGCTCCTCTGTTTTCTAGACATTGTCTCACTGACTTAATGCACATTTTATTCACTATTAAATAAATCTCATCTTATCAACTTCATGCACACTTTTTAGGAGCAACAATTGAGCTTTATATTTCTTCCACAGTTTATTGAACATAATAGGACCTCATTAAACTTTTCTGAAAGGCAATTTATTTTTATCTCTATAATGCTCTCTATAAATAACAGGTAGATTATTGCTATCTGATACAATATTGACATTAATTATAGCAAGAAGTTTACTTTATGTTGTTGATAAATAGTTACAAGATTCTTGAAAAGTAAAGTAACAAATTCTAGTGCTCTTCAAGAGACTTGAATATTGGTGTGAACATTTAGCAAGTTTTTGTGGAGTTCTAATACTTTCTTACATCATTATCTTCATCCTACTCCATACAAATTATGCATCAAGATGATTATAGGTACTAGAGGCAATTACTTGTGTCTAATCTATTAAGAGGGTTCTAAATTCCATACAAATTAAACCTGTTTCCAAGTGTTAACTAAATGTATGAAAACTTGATTATGGCCTCTGGTATTTTGAAAATTACGAATCCCCTTAAATTATCTTTCTTATTGCTTCCCTTTTACAGAAAACTTCCCAATACACTAAAATTATACATCATATCACCAAAATGACAGTTTGCCTCTCCTGAATTTGAAAATTACTCAGTGCTTTCAACTAATAATATTTATCATCCAAGAAAATATTGTAATGTCCAAAAGCCAAAATTTTGGGAAAATAGTATCAGAAAAACTAGAAATTACTTTCACCAAAAGGAAAGCACTGTTTTATCTACTCATGTACTGATGTTCACCTGGGCTGTTTCCAGATCTCAGCTATTGCAAATAACTCCGAGATATGTAACACACACGTGCATGTATTGTTTTCAATTGTTTCAGGATTCTTATGATATATTCCCAGAAGTGGGACTGCTGAGTCAAAAAGCAGGTCCATTTTTACTTTTTTGAGGAAACTCCATACTGTTTTTCAAAGTGGCTACCAGTCTGCATTCTCACCAACAGTGCACTAGGGTTCTCTTTCCTCCACATCCTCACCAGCACTTGTTGTTTGTTGATTTATTGATGGTAGCCATTCTGGCAGAGGTAAGGTGATATCTCACAAATGTATTTTATAATTTATCTTTTCATTTGATTTTGATGGCTGAGAGAGGCCATAGCTTACCATCTTTATTATAACCTCAGAAAACATAACAGATCACTAAATTATTTCTAAAAAGCTCTACAAAAAAAATCCAACAAGGTTATATTTGGTAGTGTCAGATAAATTATGGGTAGAAATAAAAAAGAAAATTTATGTGCCTGTTCTGGAAAGTGAGAATTTTTTATTTAATTTTATGTTAGTGAGTCAGAAAGGTCATATTTAACCTTTCAGATAAATTAGGTTCTCATGCCTGATTTCTACAAACCAGTTGAAAGAGAAGATGGGATTGTTTTGACAGCTCTTTTCTTTTCCTGCCTAGAAAAAGTGAATCATTCAAAATATGAGAGCAAAAAAGAGAAATATTGAAAATAGAATTCATAAAAAATAGAAATAATAGGGCCATTGTTTCCACAAACAAGTGACAAATGTTCTTTTTAAATGTGAAGTTCTTAGTGGTTTTAAAAATAAAGTGAAAACTAAATCACATTGACTTCATAGCCTGCAGTGGAAACACACTGAGCTTTAAATAATGACATTTGGTGCCATTTCTTGTCCTATTAATGTTACGATGAAAACCAACTTCAACTAATCTATCTTTTCACAGCTCAATTTCACAATATAATTCCAGGCAAATGGAATAAAATGTACTAAATATTCTGTACATCAACTTCTTCTCAGCAATAATTTATTTTCCTAATAAAAAAGTAAACAGTATTTCCTATTTTGAACAAGAATGATATAAATTATATAAAATATAGAAAATGGGCTAACATATTACACACACACACACACACACACACACACACACACACACACGAAATGAGTTTTGTATCACATGTTTAAGAATCTGAGGACCCGAAGTTCATTTCAATCTATACTGGGTGAACTGTTCCAAGAACTCTGGGGGTAAAACAAAAACTTAATATTGCTAAGGAAGTGGAATTGGCTGCACTATTTTATTTTAGTGAGAGTTTGTTAGACATGATAAACTATACATCAGAAACAATTGTGCTATCCAGATTATCAAGGCTGTAGTTTTGCTTTTTTAAAAAACTTCAAAACAAACAGAACTGTGTATTTTTCAATTCAGTAATAGTTATAAAATAACATGAAATATGGATCATCCGCAGAAAGGTTTGCATTGTCACATTTTCATTACTGTCATGCATCATATAAGCAAAGTAGGCCTGGGATGGTTCCCAATTTGTCACATATGTACTTTAATTCATCTTTTCCCTACCTCTGATATTTAGTCTATCATAAGTATGACATGTCGTTTACAAAAATAAACAAAATATATTAGTTTTCAATTGCTGCCATAGCAAAAATAGCACGAATTTGGCAGCTTCAACCAATGTGTGCTTATTACCTCACAGTTTCTTCACAGAGTCCCCAGCCCCAGTCCGGGTGGTGGCAGGGCTGCCTCTGCCCGGGACACTCTTCTCCTCCACTCCGCCAAATTCTACTGGAAGTGATGGTTCCCTGTGCACTCATGGGGTGGCCAAAAAGTTCATTTATTTATCTTTTATATTTTCTGTAAGATGATCCTAGTAGTACATAGTTGTCTTTAAATTCATTTGAAATGATTGTGGTAGATTATATTATGACAGCTGTCATATTTCCATACATTTATAAAAGAAATTTATCAAAATTAGCCCTGGCTGGTGTAGCTCAGTGGATTGAGCGCGGGCCTGCGAACAGAAGGATCGCGGTTCGATTCCCAGTCAGGGCACATGCCTGGGTTGCCAGGCCAGTTCCCGTCAGGGGACATACAAGAGGCAACCGCACATTGATGTTTCTCTCCCTCTCTCCTTCCCTTCCCCTCTAAAGATAAATAAATAAAAAATAAATAAATAAATAAAATCTAAAAGGAAAAAAAATAAATAAATAAAAGAAATTTATCAAAATTAGTGACATACTCAAAATATCCAAATCAATAAAGTTATTAGTGAAAATGAAAATGCATCCTTTATTTTATACAAAAAAAACATGGACTGTTTTTTTAATTTCTCAAATATTTACTGCTTTTTTCTTAGAGAAGAGGTTAAAACCCAGTAGTATCCAAATGTGGCTTGGTCTATATAAGTAGGTTCCAAATATTTTACCAATAGCTATCAAAGAAGAAAAAGCCAGTAAATACATTTGATTGTAGAGATACCTGGAGTAATTTCATTAAAAGCAGAATATCATCATTTTAAGGTGACAGTTTTGTTTTGTTTTTTGACATTTTATGGGGTTTATTGTGTGTGTGTGTGTGTGTGTGTGTATGCAAAAGTAAAATGCATGAAAATAGCATGAAGAGTAGAGGAACTAAAAGTAAATTTTGTGTGTGTGTGTGTCTAATACTCAATTACTTTATTTTTTTCCTTTTTTATTGATGTTTGAATATAGCTGTCTATATTTTCCCACCACAACTTTCCCACACCCTACCCATGCCCACCTCCCATCCTCAATCCCATCCCCCCTTTGATCTGTCCATGGGTCCCTCATTCATGTTCATTTACATCCCTTTCCCTTCTTTCCCACCTTATTTTCCTCTCCCCTCCCCTATGGTTGCTGTCAGTTTGTTGTCAATTTCAATATCTCTGGCAGTATTTTGCTTGTCAATTTGTTTTGTTAAGTAAGTTGCAATTATTGGTGAGATCATATGGTATTTGTCTTTCACCGCTTGGCTTTCCACACTTAGCATAATACTTTCCAGTTCCATCCATGTTGTCACAAAGGGTAGGAGCTCCTTCTTTCTTTCTGCTGTGTAGTGTTCCATTGTGTAAATGTACCACAGTTTATCGGTCTACTCATTTACCAATTGGCACCTAGGCTGCTTCCAGCTCTTGGCTATCGTATATAATGCTTCTATGAACACGGGGGTGCTTAGGTTCTTTTGAATTGGTGTTTCAGGGCTCTTAGGGTATAATTCCAGCAACAGGATC
This sequence comes from Glossophaga mutica, assembly GCA_039655065.1. Classification (NCBI taxonomy): domain Eukaryota; kingdom Metazoa; phylum Chordata; class Mammalia; order Chiroptera; family Phyllostomidae; genus Glossophaga; species Glossophaga mutica. The sequence continues at coordinate 22,222,177 of CM077305.1, forward strand.
ACTGTATCAAAAGACTTGGCGAACACAATGTTTTATATCTTCAGATGGGTTTTTAGATTGTTCTGTAGTAATGTCATTTTATTCTGTATTTCCGTTTGTTTTTCATCTCTACTCTCACAGCCAAGTTTCTTTACCAATCCAGGAGAGGAGAGGCAGCCACTAACAAAATACATTCCTGCATATTCACCTGGCCCTTTCTACATGCCATCACCTCCTACCTTCTATCATTGCACTGCTGCCTAAACGCAATGCAGCCAGGTTTACCTAGCGTATCTCTTCTTCAGCAGCCTCAAACTAATTGCAGTTGCTCAAAGTCACAACATTCTATTGTTCATTCAACAAATATTCATCAAATATCTGCATCATATCAAACAATTTTCTATGCTTGAGATGTAAATAAAGGAACCATGCTATGTTACAAAGCTTACATTCTAGTATCATGCATTCATATCTCACATAGACTATAGCCTATCAATAAAATGTAGTTCCTCAATTCTATATAGATAACCAAATATCACCTTCAAACCCAGATTAAACATTTTCTCTCAAGGGAAATCATCCACAACTATTCCCTTAATTCTATGCTGACCAATATTACAGAATTTATTATGCAAAATTATAACTTCTGAGTTACTGTTCCATCAAAGTTACTATGATCACCTTTACTTTGGAGACTCTGTTATCATCACCTTTGCATGTGCAAGCTCCATTCCTGCTTCAGGTTAAACATTTTATGAAAATAAGAAACATCATTAAATCCTTTAATATCTGGTATATGTGGGCTGTCCTGAAGGTATCCAGCAATGTAATGTGAAAAATAGGGACATTTATCGAAGAAGATACAAAATATAAGAAATGTTATACATAAGATAATGATGCTATAGTCCTCTTCAAAGTAGGCACCTTGGGACCTCACTCAGTTCTCCCAGTCACCATCAGCTACACTATTGTATTTTCCTGAATCTCATCAATGGCCTGAAATGTCTTCCCTTTAGAAGGTGATTTTGGTTTTGGGAAAAGCCAGAAGTTGCAAGGCACCAAATCTGGGCCGTAGGGGGGCTGAGTCACCTGGGTGATTTGATGTTTCACTAAAATACTCTGCAGGGAGACATGATGCATGAGCAGGCACAGTGTTGTGATGAAGCTGCCCATCACCAGCTGCCCACAGCTGCAGCCTTCTGAATCATCCGAATAGTATCCACAGAGGAATGTTCAAGCTTAACACACAATTTGATGCAGATTCATTGCTCTACTTGCTCAGTCATTTTGAATGTGATGGCCACACAGTACATATGCTTCCTTAATGGTGTCTACTGTCCCCAGTGACTAGTACAGTAAAGGTGTCTCTGTTCTCTCATACACATTCCAGTCCACTCTCCTTAGCTTCAAGGTTACATCAATGTCACACAAACTGTTCTTATTACATTAACAACGGCTGTAGTCTTTCCAGACAGACCTCATATACATTTATACAGGTCATCGGGAAAAGAAAGTGGACCAGCTCATTTTGGGTCATGGACTACTAAAAAAGTGCTAAAGCTGTGTGACTAGTTCAAGGAATAATAGTAATAGAAGTGTCCTTGATGAGACTGTGTAGCAGATGTGCTACAATCATGCTTGTTTCCATCCTATTCTGGTACAGATGTGTTTGTACTCACAGGGATGTCTCTGAGGAAGTGTGATGGGTCCCCATGGGTTCACTTGCTCATTGGTTAGACGTAGTGATTTTAAGTCTTTTTTGTGTCTCTTTTTATCAGGATCATAACACTTTAAGTTGAGGAATCAATCTTGGTTTTTACATAGATGTTAGCTTTGTGCTGAGAGGGCCATATACTTTTTGCAGAAGGCAGTTTCTATCTTTTCCTTTATCACTGTCTGAGCCTGATGAAGCTGAGCATTCTGCATGTTCAAATTAGTTGATCCGACCCTAATTTGACCCAATGGAGTAGCATGTGTTCTGAAAAGGTTTAATTTGAACAGACCTTGGTTTGAGACCATAAAGAAGAAGAATTTTCCACTTACCCCTCATACCCCTGGTAGGATGTCCTTATGATTCTTCTCCATTGATAACTATGTCAGTGTTCTTATGGCCCATCTGGACTAGTCACTGTTGCAATTTCTTCTCAAGTGTTTGAAAGCTGAATTGATGACTACTTTTCCAGACATTTTCCTAATGAGCAGGGAGATATATACATAAAATGTTCCTTTGGCTGACTCAGTTTTGTAATTTCACATCTTCATTTTACAGTCTTTTCCAGCAGGTAGAGGTATAAATCAGCATAACAGAGGGGCACGCAAAGCTGATGGATGGGGAATTTCAAGAGGATTTTACTTTTATCTTTCCAAAGGGTAGACTTTATCCATTCATCACTGGCTAAATTTTCTACATTTACTATGAAAATATGTTCAGCTGGTAAGCCTAAGTAATGAGATTCATATTTCAAAATCTGGGGAAACTGGGTGTAGTTTAAAGTAACAGAATCCAACAATTTACTCATTCTAACTCACTTTGGTTGAGCTATCCAAGGTTAAGGTCATCTTTATCACTAACTCTTTTGTGTAAAGTGAGCAAATTGAAGAGTTTACTGTTTGTACATCATCTAGCAATAGCATACTAAAATTATTAATGCTTCTCTCTGGTGATTTTTCATCTCAAATTAAATACATGGCTGAGTAGCAAAGTTGACCTCTACTACGAATATCATGTATAGATCACAAACAGGATAGCTGTGAAAAATATAGATAATAGAATCGAAATGACTGGGTTCAAGCCTGGCATCACTCTGTATGGATACGGGACTTGGCACACGTCACTTACTCTCCTTAGTTTCTTCACCTATAAAATGGTGAGAGTAATAGAAATGGCATGAGAACTAAATAAAATAATGGATAGGAAGTTAATGTCACAGTGCTTGGTGCAGAAAAATGCAAAATACTTCTAGAAATTTATGATTCATTCTATGAGTTTTAAAACAGAATTAAACTTTCATAAGAAGAAAAAAAGAATATATTGAATCTAATCTGCCTAATCTTCCAATAATACATATTATAGATGTGACATCTCTTTTAAAATGTTTATTTCCAGTTTTTCTAGTAAGAACCAAATACCCACTGATAAAAAATGTCTGTGTAAGATATTTTAAAGTAAAAAACAAATCGTACTGATTATAAGTAAATTGGCTGTACTGTCTTTTTAATAGAATTTAGATTTATATGTGTTGTCATGGTATAATAATGGCACCTTTTCACATTCTCGAAATCATTAAGTTTTGACAACAAATTGTATGGTCACACCAACTTTAAAAGACTTGGGGTCATAAGCATTCTTCAAGCTCTCAATTAATTTTCTTTTCACTCAATCACATATTACACAGATAGATTAAAACAAAGTATAAAAATTATCTATTTATTCACTAATCAACAGTTCTGTTGGTCGATGTAACTAATTAGGTTTAGATGTCTGCAAATTATGATCCATTGCATTATTATTAATCTTATTTCCATGAGAAGATTTTATTTTTTATCAGAAGAGTTTAAACCAAATATTCAGAATCACCATACTTCTACCTCATGAACCCACAATGTACAACAAAAATTCCATTGAATGTTAAAGCTATTCTGCTGATAAGGGAAACACTTTAAAAAAGTAATAGTGACCTCTATCTGAGGTCACTACATTTTTATGGTAATGAAACTAAACATAGTAATTTAATGTGAAAAACCCAGCAATAGTCTATGGTTGTTTTTAAATACCTAAGTTACACTGTTATCGCTGCCTATCAAATCCTCATTTTTTTAGAAAATTAAATGAATATATTATGTATTTATATGTATTAACATGTATGTTTCATGTTTTCAACTAAAAAATAAGAGAACTATAATCTATTTGGAGACACGATTCTCCATGGACCTGTTGCATTTCTGCACGTTAGTTGACCAAGGCACCGATAGCCTTTGATTGAGCACATTTTTATGGGTATTTGGACAACAAATAGCCATATATGACAGAGAGAGTGTCTCTCTCCAGAGCAGAAGACAGGTGTCTTAAAGTTAAATGAAGATAATATCTACCCTCTGGGAAAAATTTGGTCAGATTTGCTGGCATCTGATTATAAAAGATTAATATTTACTACATTTAGGGTTATTCAGCTGTGATGCAAATCCATCACAACATCCATCTTAGGCCCACTTGCCTTACATCTATGGGATTGGCCGTACGCAGGGAACCATGTGAATATGAAGTGTATGTCTTTTGCTCTAATGTAATAACAAAGTAACAAAGTCCTTTGTCTCTGACCCAGGAATCTTGCCAGCATTTTTGCAACCGCAGTAGGCTCTTTGGTCAGTTCACAAGTTAGTAAATTTCTCTGCATTAAATCATAACAAGAAACACATCGATACTGTGTATATAGCGTTTACTTGTTTTGTGCATAAGTATGCACACAAGTATTTGCAGGAATACTGAGAGCCCAAACACACCTGTGTCTATTCACTTCAAGATCTAAACTGAGTTTTCACAGGTTCAATATTGTCATCCATTTTGATGTAATCATCCCCACTTTTCCCTCATTTAACCCAACAAGGTTATAAAAATATAGATTTTTTTTTTTACAAATTAAAAATGCATTCACACTGGCAAAGGCAATTTTTGAAGGTTAAATAAACGAGAAAAATAATGTATAATTTTAACAGATTTATTTTAAACCATAATACTGAACCTGATCCTCCCACCAATTTTCAACCAAAACTTTCTCCTCTTTTGATTCAGAAATTTCTGATATATTTTATGAAATATCAGCAGTAGGTGCCACTACATTTTTGCTTGTCCTCTTTTATATGCTACTTCCATTAATGATATCACCATCTTCGATTTGCTCAAGCTAGAACAGTAAGGATTATCCTCAATATTTCCATTCTATTCTACACACTCAAGTTATTATCTTTCAAACAAATATGAATCATAGTTATTGCTCCTCTTTATCCCAGCTGTCAGTGAATTTTATTGAATTGTTCATTTTCTATTAACTGAATTCTTGACATATATTATCTCTGGCCATCAATGTAGATGCAACAGAAAAATTCATGGGAACGTACCTGAAATTTTTTAATGTTAGTAAAAGGAAATTCCAATACTCATTTATTAGATATGACTAAGGCTAACTATATATTGATTAGATTCAGTATCCCTCGCATACAGAAAGCTTTTTTTTTTTTCATTTTTTCTTTCTATCCTTATAACTTCAGAGTCTATTTTTCATCTCTTTGCATTACCCACCATGTTCCTAACATCTTTCAGGAAATCCTTAGATATCAGGCAGTGACAATCTTTTTTGTTGTTGTTGCTCTATTACATAATCAACTTTCTCTACAGAAAATTATAAAATACTGCATGCTAGTTTCTCCCAATCTGTAAATTCATCCTCTTTTAGATATCCTCATGCTAATTAATTGTCTTTTTAATATTTAGTTATTATCCAGGCACAGCTTAGAGCAAATCCTGTTTCTTAAAATAAAAAGTGCTACTCTGTAGCAGAAAATAGATGATTTTTCTTGAGCTTCCCCCAATCTAGCTTTACAATTAAATCTTTTACTCTCCTCCTGTGATTCCACCAACCATGATTAACTCTTCAAAACACCTCAAGGGAGGTATTGTCTTTTAATCTACACCAGTCTTTGCACATGCTGATTCTTGTATAGGAATTTCCAGGCCCTTTCCCTGTTTATCTGATTTGAACAGTTCAGTCTAAATTTCACCTCTTTTTGAAAACCGCCAAGACATAGGAGCAGAATTAGTTGTTCCATCTGCTTTGTTTCCACAAAAACTTTCACATGTCTTATATAAACTCTAGATTTTGATTAGATTTTTATTTCTTGAGGAAAATGGCAGTGTAATACTTACAGATCCTTGCACTTAATAATATTCACAGGTTTTCTTTCTCTGTAGAAGAGCATCTTTTTCAAATACCAATTTGCCTCGGTCATATTGTTCAAGAATTACACTGATTTCTTATTAATGTCCTACAACAGAGGAATGAAAATACAAATATCTTTTCTGTTAAAGTAAAAATTAAAATAAGAAAATATGAGGTAACATACTCAAGCACTCTCATAAAAATTGTGTTTCACTAACGCATATCAAATGTTCCACAAAATTACTTTTTATCCTCAAACTTAATCAGATTCCATCTGAAATCACTGACTAGCTGTATCGTGGTTGTTATTTGTTAATAAAAAAATCACAGCGTTACTGTGAATCAATAATCTCCATACTGTAGTAGTGAGATTTCTAAGATGTCCTCTGGCATTTCTGCCCCCTGGTGGTACACACTCCTTTTGAGTGTGGGTGGATCTGTGGCTTGCTTCTAACAATAATATGGCAAAGGTGATGGGTTATCATGCCCATGATTTTGTCTTATACTGCACAAGGCTCTGTGTTAGCAGAATAGAGACACTGAGTGTCTTTTCCTGCCTTTAAGAAGTAACCCTCCATGCTAATATTTGCCCTTGCAGATGGTCACGTGGCAAATAATGGCAGTCACCTTTTAGGTGCTGAATACCACAGTCATGCAGCACGGGGAAATTTGTTAACAGCCTGAGTGAACCTGGACATAGATTACTTTCCAGTTGAGCCTTTGATAAAAATGCAGCTTAGCAGACTAATAAACTGTGTGACCCTGGTGTGGGGAACTCTAAACTGTGCCTAGGTTTCTTACCCACATATGGGGTGGGACGAAAGTAGGTTTGCAGTTGGTCATATGGAAAATAATACAATCAATAATAAATAATAATAAAAGAATAAATGATATTTTACATACAGCTGTAAACCTACTTTTGCCCCACCCTGTACACTGTGAGCTAATGAATGTGTATTGTTCCAGGTAACTAAGTTCTTTAAGTAGTTTTTAATGCAGCTTTAGAAAACTAATACGGAGCAACAGTAGAATTCTAATACACATACTTTTGGCTGCTGAAGTCAGATGCAATCTCCTTTTTGTAATTTCAGCTTATGTGGAATTCTTTTAGATTAAATATTGCAGTAATGTTTTTCAGGATTCAAAGAATCTTAGAGACTATTCAAGGGTTATTCTAATGATGTTAATCCCTGATCAAAATACTACTTAAAGAAATTCAAATTTGACTACATTCATTTCGGTCTCCTACTTATAAGATTTCTCCAATTTTCTCTTCTTATTATTCTTGACCATTCCCTAAAGCTCATTTGCTCTAAAGCTAAGTGATCATAACAATGGATTCACATGTATACTTTTATATAATATACCCCAAAGTAAAGATTATAACCATGATTGTTTAAGAATGCTGCCTCTTTAAACTTTGGCTTCTAGTCTGCACACTTCCCATCTGGTGGGTAAATGTGGATGGTTACAATTATTTTGGGAATCTAGTTACAGAAAGGTGATTTGGGACGCAGTTACTTATAACTTAGCCTGATACATTCAGAGTGACTTCCAAATATTTTTAAGTTATTGCTAATCTTCCTGATGTCTTCCAGAAACATTTCTTCAACCTGAACTGTTGACTCTGTATATACAGAGTTGTGAAACCAGGGATTTGTGTATGTGTGCTACATCACGCATTCTTTTAATCTAATCGGAGAAAAACTGCTTTCCCAGTACCTAAATTTGTTGGCTTTTGCTACCTTGCAATTTTTAATGTATGTCTTATTTCAAGTTCATTTAAGTGCCAGTTTGATATTTTTATGTGTAATGAGATTATCAGCCTACTCCACAGCTGTTCCAATTCTGTAATACAGAAGTACAACCATTTTAATCATTCTAAAACATATGTTAAAAATCAGAAAAGTAAACCCAAACACAAAATGCAAAAGTTTATTCAAAATGTAGGTATGGTTCAAATATGTCATTCAAATGCAATTCTAAAAGACATTTTGGATATTTTAATAAAACATGTGAGAAATAACAGATGCCTGATTGGGACACTTATGGAACACATTTGTTTTGTTGGATGAAAATTTATTTATTGAATTGAGAAAATTAGATTAGAATAAGTGAAATGTGAAGCAATAATGACAAATAGAAGTGATACAATCAATGGAAAATATTTTGACATCAAGAATTAAATTGTGACAAAAATATGTCATATTAAATATAGTAATTTATTTAGAAGACATTAATTTCAGAAAATTAAGGTCTAAGTTTTGTTAATCCATTTATATAAAGAATTGAGCATAAAAACAAATACCAAACTTTTTAATATATTGTTCACTTTACATAAAGACCAATATCAATGGAAGTAACATAATATTAATAAAATGTTATGTCCATAAAGATATTAAAGATAATGAATTTAATGAATGAATACTTTGGTCACTGAAGAAAAACTGTGATTCATCTTGAAATTTTACAGTTCATGTATTGAAATTATTTGATAGGGATTTCCCCAAGTTCGACAATTCTGAAATTATATGGCAATATATAAGCTTCATTCACGAGATTTGAAGTTATTTTTTTCTAAATAACCAATAAAAAAATAAAAACAGATCCCTTATACTAAAGGTAATGCTAAAATATTTTTCTTACTCCTTTAAAGAAAAAACTATAAAATGTTTTAATGGTAGAGAATGGTCACAGTATGAAACCAAAAATATTACAGAAAAATTAATATAGAGAGTCATGTCAGGTAGTTAAAAATATGCTATTTTTAGCTCTTGAATTTGTGAGCCTTTCGAAATTGTAATGTGTTGTGATCTGTTCTCTCATTGTAACAATATAGTCATTTGTATAATTTTATATTTTTTCTTAAAATGTGCACCTTTTACTATATACTTCTGAATCTTTCCATCTTTGGTATGGGGAGTGGAACGAGTGTTTTTCTTGTAACTACATGTTTTGTGGTGGGAGGCAGTGGATGTTGTAATATTCATCTTCAAGCAGACAGAGTTGGCAGTAAGGACATCCAGTCAGGGATGCATCCCCTCCCTCCAGACAGGTAGATTGATCTCCAACAGTCACGTGTGCAAACAAGACTGGAAAGATTTTTGAACAGAGGATTCTCAAGGGATCTTAGCAAGTTTTTAATGTGTCATCAGTTGCAACAATACAATAAAAAGGATGGATAATAGGGTGTGACAATTATTTACATGAGCATAGCACTTAACAGTTACTGTTGGGGGCTTATTTGTATTTCTCGCTTTCTCACTCACTTGCTCTCTTTCATGGTAAGGGATACCATAAGAGAGCCTTCTGTGAAACTCATACCATTAAAGGAGTCAATTTCTGCAAAGGCTTTTGTCTCATGAATTCTTGGAACATGGAGAAAGTGAAACATGTTAGTGTTTTTTGATCTCGTGGTATTCATTAGTTCAGTCAGATTTCAATTCAAAGGAAAATATTTACAGTTATTGTCTTCAACATCATTATTGATATATACATATGATAAAGTTCACCTGCTGAGGTGTACAACTCACTGATTTTTATGTATATTTACAGATGATGTAACCACCACAATAATTTATGTCTCCGTTCCACCTACTGCCCCCTGTCTCCACAAAGCCTCGGCTTCCATCAGCTGTATGCAATCACTAATCTACTTTCCTTCCTGCTAAGTTTTCTTATCTTGGATATTTCATTTATACAATCATTGAATGTCTCTTGTGACTAATTTTGTTTACTTACAATGATTTTCCACTCACTTCATCCCATGGCAGACATAAACTGATTGCTAACATTCTGTAGCACACCAAAATATATATACTGTATTTTTTGCCAATCTTACAAAAATAGGTATAATTTTGATTGATTTACCAAAAAAATAATAGTAATTACCTACATTTTTCCTCCAAAAATGGCTTTTTAAAAAAATCAGGTGCCTATACTTATATATAAGGACTTCTGTTACCAAGAATTAACCAATCAGATGCAGCCTTATTACACTATGTGACCAGTAAGATGCAACTCTGCTATATGGCCTATATATCTATGGTTCAAGACAAGGCACTTACACTCCACGGCTATTGTCTTGACAGCTATCATTCTTTTATTTGACAATCTAAAGGAAAAAAGGTTAGTGCCTCTGACTAAGTAGTCAGATATGGAATATTTTAAAAATGCTTGTGACATACTGGTTGAAAATCACTGACTTAGCAAAATGTTCATCTTTATTGTAGCATGTATCCATATTGCATGCTTTCTATTAGCAAATTACATCCCAATATATTGATGTACACATTTTGTTTCACAACTCATCAGTTAGTGGACATTTGGGTTGTGTTAAGTTTTTCAGCTTTCAGAAATAATGTTAATGTAGACATTAATACAAATGTTTTTGTGTGGATATAAGTTTTCTTATCTCTTGGGTAGATGTTTAGGAGAGGAATTACTGGAATACATGGAAACTTATTTTTAAACTGCCAAACAATTTTCCAAAGTAGCTGCACCAATTTACTTTTCTACCTGCAATGTATGTGGGTTCCAGTTTCTCCACACCCATGTCAATACTTCTTACCACTGAATTAAGGTTCTCTAGAGAAACACAGCCAAAAGGATATAAAAAGAGATTTACTAAGAGGAATTGGCTGATGCAATTATGGGTACTGAAAATCCCATGATCTGCTGTTTGCAAACTGGAGACCCAGGAAAGCTGGTGATATCATTCAGGTCCCGTCCCAAAATCTGAAAACCAGGATAGCTCATGGTGCAGATTCCACTCAAGGGCAGATGATGAGCTGTCCCTGCTCAAATAGTGAGGCAGGGAAAAAGGGAAATTCCAACTAGCTCAGCCTTTTGTCCATTCAGGCCCTGATAGAATTAGAGTATGCCCACTCACACTGAGGAGGGCATCTACTTTACTGAGTTCATTGATTCAATCTCAACCAGAAACATCCTCACAGACACACCCAGAAATAATGTTTATCCTGCTCTCTGGGCCTCACTGACCTAGCTAAAGAGGCACATACAAGTAACTATTACATTGTCTCATTATAATCATTCTGTTGAGTGTGAAGTGGTATATTATTCTGATTTTGATTTTTATTACCTTAACTAATGTTGGGTAACTTTTCATGTGTATACTGGTCTTTTGCACATCTTTAGAGAAATAACTATTCAAATACCTTGACATTTTAAATTGGATTACTTGTTTTTTCATTTTTGAATACAATTACTTTAATAATTTTATTAATAGGTTATATTTTTAGAACAGTTGTTGATTTACAGAAAAAAAATTGAGCATACAGTATAGTGTTCTTATATATTATCACTCCCCCTGAAAAGTTGCTTCTGTTAGTAATACCTAACCTACATGGTCTGAAGGTTGTGGGTTATTGTTAAGCTGATTAACACCTAAACTTAGTATAATTGTTTTGTTACAATTAAGAAAGCAATATTGATACATTATTATTCCCTAAAGTTCATAGTGTATTCAGATTTTCTTTTAGTATTTGCCTAATGTCTGCAATTCTGACACCAATGTAAAAATGACTTTTTCAACCATTTATTTTTCCTGCGAATCCCCACAACTTTATCACAAAGAAGGCAGCAGAAGCATTTGCAAAGATAATGCCAGGAGGACTTTTAATATTGCTTGGTGACACATCTATAGCTAATGACATTTTTGAACTCCATCCTCATTTCCATCACTGCCTCCCAATACTTCCTAGCAATGTGTTTATGAGATACATTTTTAACTTAGAAAAATTACATTTTGTATATGTAAAAGCTTCAGACAACCCAACTTGAATTAGTCCCCAAATATTCTTTATTATTCTACAAAGTAAATCAACAACAAATAGGTTTGGCATCACATTTTTCACTGTGCATTAAAGATTTCCAGTTATCTATATTTTAACTGGCAGTAAGTTAAGGGGTGTCAACCAGAGGAAACCCATTTTGGGCGTTCAAACAAGAATCATAGGAAAATACAACTCTTAGCCTATTTATACCTAAGGAGAAATGTCATGTAGTTTGGAGAAAATGAAGGGCGGAATAGCATTAAATGCATTCTACTTATTGGGATCATACCAACTCACTTTGAATATGATCACTTATCATAATTAATGCCAACCTTTTATAGAATGAAAGCACTTCATGTTTAGTTTTCCTCAACACATTTATTTTCATGTCTTTTGAGCAGGATGGTTCTTACATTATTCATGTCTGCTTGGAGATTTTTTTGAGATATATTTTCTGTGTTAGTTTAAAAGAATACAATGCTACAAGGCAAATAATTTTAGTTTTTATCTTACAAATGTGGTGAATTGTATGAATTATAAGATTTCTGAGATTGTTGCTGGGATGTCTAGACTTAAGATATTTTTCTACTGAATGTGCCTGAGTCTGCCTAGAACTCTATATTATACCTTTTAGCCCACGCTGTCCTAACACTTATTTGCCTACCTTTTCCTGCTCTTAATTTTGGGACATGCCATTTTATTGTATATGATATGTTCTTGAAGTCACTTGAAATTTTATTTTAGTACATGGCATGCTATAAATATAAATATATGTAATAATCCATTAAGGAATACAAGTAAAATTGAGTCATGACATAAAACTAGTTTTGTGGTTATATACTTTCTTGGCATAGTTTGCAAGCTGAGAAAATGTACATTAATTTCATTTTTTCCTTAGAAAAAATGGTTTATCTAGTACCTTCTTTTAAAATTTTATTTTTTTTATTGTGGTTCAAGTACAGTTGTTTCCATTTTCCCCCCACCATGTCCCCTTACCCCACCCATCTCTGCCTCCCACCCGCCAACCTACCCTCTTTGGCTTGTCCATGTGTCCTTTGTAGATGTTCTTTGATGATCCTTCCCCTATCCCCCCGCCCATTATCCTGCTCCCCCCACCTGTGGTAACTGTCTGTTTGTTCTTTATTTCAATGTCACTAGTTGTATTTTGCTTGCCTATTTGTTTTGTTGCTTAGGTTCCACTTATAGATGAGATCATATGGTATTTGTCTTTCACTGCCTGGCTTGTTTTACTTAGCATAATGCTCTCCAGTTCCATCCATGCTGCTTCAAAGGGTGGGAGCTCCTTCCTTTTTTCTGCAGCATAGTATTCCATCTTGTAAATGTACCACAGTTTTTTGACCCATTCATTTACTGATGGGCACTTAGGTTGATTCCAGCACTTGGCTATTGTAAATTGTGCTGCTGTGAATGTTGGTTAGAAATCCCATGCTACTGTGTGCTCTGGTGTCTAACTCCACTTTACCCATCAATGTTTACAACCTAGATTTTTAAAAACCTTAATGGTTTGATTGATTGTGTAATTGTTACAAGTGTTAAGATCTTCTCTATATACAGTCAAGACTCACCTACCTAGCACTAATCTTGAATCAGTCCTGAGGAGTACTTTAAAGATGTAGCTTATATTTGTGGAATGTGTGGATTTAATTTATTATTTCAAAGATCTATCAATATATCTAATGTTGTTCTGTTAACACTTAATATCTTATTTTTTTAACTCAAGACCAACCCCCCCAAATAATCCAATTAAAAAATAGGCAGAGAACCCAAATAGACACTTCTCCAAAGAGGACATAGAGATAGGTGGCTAAAAGACAGGAATAAATGCTCAGTGTCACTAATTGTCAGAGAGATGCAAATGAAAACTGCAATGAGATATCGCCTCACACCTGTCAGAATGGATATCATCAATAAATCCACAAATGATGAGTGTGGGTAAGAATGTGGAGAAAAGGAAGCCCTTGTGCACTATTGTAGGGAATGCAGACTGATGCAGTCACTGTGGAAAAATGTATGGAGGTTCCTCAAAAAATTAAAAAGGGAACTGGCTTACAACCCAGTGATTCCACTTCTGGGTATGTACCTAAAGAAAACTCAGAACATTAATTCAAAAGGACGTATGTATTCTTATGTTCACTGTAGCATTGTTTACAATAGCCAACATATGGAAGCAACCCAACTGCCCATCAGTGGACAAATGGATAAAAGATATTGATAAAAGCCTTGGCTGGTGTAGCTCAGTGGATTGACAGCAGGCCTGCAAACCAAAGGTTGCTGGTTCGATTCCCAGTCTAGGGCACATGTCTGGGTTGCCGGCCAGGTCCCCAGTAGGGGATTCACAAGGAATAACAACACACTGATGTTTCTCTCCCTCTCTTTCTCCCTCCCTCTTCCTCTCTAAAAATAAGTAAATGAAATCGTAAAAATAATAAGACTTATGTACAACAGACTATTCCTCAACCATAAATATGAGTTAAATCTTACCATTTGCAACAGTATGGAGGACTTAGAGGGTATTTTGCTCAGCGAAATATGCCAGTCAGAAAAAAAGGCAATTACCATATGATTTTACTTATATGTGGAATCTAAAAAACCAATAATAATGAAACTGAATCATAGACACAGAGAGCAGCCTGGTGATTATTAACAGGGGCAAGGGTTTAGGAGACTGGATGAAAGAAGTGAAGGGATTAAAAAGTACAAACTGATAGTTACAAAATAGTCACAGGTGTGTAAAGTACAGCAGAAGAAATATCATTAATAATATTGCAATAACTATGTATACTGGCAATATCGGGGGACGCTTTGTAATATACATGATTTTCGAACCACTCCGCTGCACACCTGAAGCCAATACAAAATAATATTGGAAGTGCAGCAGCAGAAAGAAAGAAGGAGCTCATACCCTATGCAACAGCATGGATAGAACTTGAGAGCATCATGCTAATCGAAGTAAGCCAGGCAGTGAAAGATAAATACCATATGATCTCACCTTTAACAGGAACCTAATCAACAAAACAAACAAACAAGCATAATATAACCAAAGACATGGAAATTGGGAACATGCTGAAAGTCACCAGAGGGGAGAGGGGAGGGAATTTCAGGGGAAAAGGGGAAGGATTTACAGGAACAAGTATAAAGGACACATGGACAAAAACTATGGGGGGGTGGAAATGGGAGGGAGGTGGGGAGGGCTGGGGTGGCGGGTTCGGGTGAGAATAAAAGACAGAAAACTGTACAAGATCAACAATTAAAATAAAAATTAAAAAAAATAATATTGGAAGTAAAATGCAATTTAAAAATTTTTACAAACCAAAAAAAAGTTTTGTTTTTAATCATAGTTTTGATTGATATCCTAATTCAGTCAATTCACATGAAAATTAAAACCATTTCATTAAGGCAACCCTTCTTGGCATCCCGAGTTGTTCTTGCCAAACAATTCACTCTAAACTAAGTTATGTCCCCTATAATCTTAGTCAGAAGTGAGATGCTTTCCACAATATGGAAGAACCGCACCTAACCACATGCATAATTCCAAGATTTCGCTCATTTAGAAAACTTTTTTTGCCCTGTCCAAAAACAGTTGGTTTTCTTAGGTTCGTTGGGCCCTTATAGTTACTTCCTTAAAGGCCCCTTACTTAGGGCCCCTAAAGGCTTACTTAGCAGTGAATTAGTGATGTTAGCTCTGTATCTGGCCTGTTATAACTGTCTTTCCATTCTCCATTGAGCCATTCTACGGAGGTTACAGCAAGTCCACAGAACGATGATATGGTCACCTCTTTATTTTCCTTCCTGTGGGGAGAATGAGCAAACATGAAATTTAGCTTACTCACACAGATTTACATTTTGAATAAAGAGCCAGTATTTCCACACAAGATGGGCAAAGAACATTCACTAGTTTTTCTAGTTAAGGGGACGCAGAATCTACCAAGTAGCAGGGCTCATTCTGTCTTTTTCTCATTGGTTTTGTTTTTCCCATAACTGTGGACAAAGAGATGATACAAATACTTCTCTGAAAAATCTCACTCTTTCTCTCTTTCTCTGTCCCTGAAGTCACTGTTCAAAACATAAAACCATAACCATAAGGTTCTTGTCCAAGTTCTTATCTTTCCTGTAAAGAAAAAGGCACATTTGTTCAATGCCAGTCCTGCTTTTCTGGAATCTCTGTATATTACACAAGAAATCTGAAAATGCTCTCACCACCAAATATTTCCACAATTTAGTCACTGCTAAATTCTTTATCAAACATTGATTTTTTTCAGAGAGAAAATAGCCTCGCCAGAGGCATACTTGTTACCGTCAAGTCGGATTTCTGTGTTTTTACACTAATAGCTAAAAATCAGGGCCCTGTGCTTTAGAGCTGAACAGTGAGTACTAGGAATAGAAATGCTTCTTCCCATGAAAGCAGATATGCTACAAGTAATGGATGACAATGTTTCAAGAGCTGAGTGAATAACAGGAGAGAAGATTGATAGGTAGAGAACGCATAACAGACAGATGGTTTTGATAGTTTATCTATTGAACATTCCATAGCATTTTTGTACTATGGATCACTAAAATCATCCTATTAGTCTGCTGCTATTATAGAAACCTTTCATGATTAATGATCTGAAACCCTCCCAATAAATATGGGAATAGAGAAGGATATTCTATTCAAGGTTGTGGAATATATTATAGTTCAGTTAGTACTGGAGTGGCCACAGACTAGAAAATAAGTTTGTGTCATGACCATAATTTGTTCTGGATGTTCCATCATAAACATTGTCCTTTATAAAGAGTGAGCCATTGTGATGGCTATGCTTTGTACAATGTACTTTCAGTAACAAAATTGGTATTGGTTGTGATATATTAAATCTCAGCAAACTGAGGGCCAAAGGTGTGAAAAACAAATTGTAAGACTAAAATAAATCACCTGGAAATGGCCCATTTTGTTAGTCAAGATAGACCAGGTCATATTGCGAAAGGAAATATTAAATAGCCTTATTCAGCAGGGGCGTAATTCTTGCTCATGCCAAATACAGTTTGAGTTCGGTAACGTTTCATACAATTGTCTTCCATGTGGTGCCTCAGTAATTCAGCTCCTTCCACTGTGTTGACCCTCCTCAAAATATGGACCTCTGCACACCACTGATTCCTAAGAGAAAATGTGGAGAACTCACACTTTTTCTTAAACACCTCATTCTAAAAATGACACAATCATTTTGCTTACAGCTGACTGGTGAGCACTGGGCAAGGGCCCCACTAACTACAGTGGGGCTGGGAAATGGGACCCACCACCGACTCCCTGAGAACTGAACATGTCTGCAATATTACTGCCAGGAATCTAAGATGGTTTTCTGAACGAGGTCTTGTTAGTGATATAATACTGAGTCCATCTGAATTGTTGTTACTTTGGCTATCGTGTTTTTTACATTTTACTTCGTACAATAGAACATTTTTGAGTCAAGCCTTCTTAGTCACTAAGTGTAGAGAAATTTATTTATTTAGAGAAGCAAATCATAAGATTATACACAGATGTACTATATAGATGTCAAGACATCCTCTGATCTCCACAGCACCCGTATTCCGAGCTGTTCTTTTCCCCCCCACCATTATATTGCACAGAGATGGAAAAGAAGTAGGCCTATGATAAAGAAGCATTGATGAACAAAATTGAGAACCAGTAGAAGGCAACTCTTATTTCTCTCAGTGGTATCGTTTCCTCTCCTTGGCCACCCCCCCCCCCCCACCATGATAGGCTACTAAAAATCAGCAACTCTACAGTTCTCTGTTTCATACATTAACTATGGACTCCATGAGGACCAATCTCCAACTTTCGGAGCCAAATTTCTACTTTCCTGATCAGCATCACTGGTCAGTCATCATCACTGAACATGAAATAAAAAAGATTTAACATTTATTTATCCCATCAAGGGACATATAACTTTCATTCTTCTTAAATTGAGCACCTTTATAGTATCTAACATTGGGAATCTACATGGTTTTTTAAATTCCATAAAATTGGTTTCGGGGAGGGGAACATCTGTGTATATTTGTTTAGTTCATGACTATAATGTTAAGGTTAAACTCATTTAATTAGTTCAAAGCTCATAAATATTTATTTCTACTTAATTAGAGCATAAACATTTTAGGCTTACTAATGTTTTTCAGGATTTAAAACTGATTCAGGTTTTTACTTAAAAAATTATTAAATATTAATTTAAAGCTATTTCTTTTTGAAGGAAAGTTTATTTTTTTAACTTGATGTGTAACATTTTGCTACTAAAAGCATATCATGATACATTGAATTGTGTGCTCATTTCAAATTAGATAGCTTTGAGAACATTTTGGATAACAATTATCAATATTATAAGTAATTCTTTTTAGTGAAATTTTAAAGGGAATATGTTCCATTATAATTGTAGTTTGCTAAGTAAATTTTGGAGCCAGAATCATTGCATTGCACATTATGTGGCATATTCTTTTGGGGGAGGGCCCCCTCTAACAGTCCAAAAATAATAAAGTTGACCCTTTGCCATGGACTTTGGAGATATCTCTATTGATTACAAACTTGAATAAGGTTTTTTCTTTGAAAAACAAATTTATGTTTGAATTTTAGAAGCTTATTTACTTGTTAATTCTCATATGAAAATATTAATCATTAATTTTAATAAAGATGTTTTTGAAAACATTATTTGAATGACATTTTGACTGATAATAGAATGACTTTTTCAATGGAAGATTTTAAGATATAAAGAAAATTTATGAACTCCTTGAATATAACTCAGGTTTTATACAATTTGTGAAATTCATTCTGTATTTCAAATGTTGCATTCACTGAAACTTGTAAGTTAAGCAGTGATTATTAACTTTGTGACATTCTATAAAATTATTAAGAATGTAATATACATTTTCTTTTACAAATATACTGATGTATAAATATAGATACAAATATCTAAATACATTTTGTTTCCTGATATTTCATTATACAAGGTTATTTCCAAGTAAATATTTTAAGAATAAGAATATTAGTACACATGTTAATGAGCAAATATTTAAATAACTTTTCCAAAGATAGAAAACTGATATGTATACCTTTGTCCACAAGTTGTATCAGTAGTATCAAAAGATTGTTGTTGTTAAGCCAACCCTATGGACATTTAATCAAACTGGGTTACAATGTACTAAACTTTGAATATATTGTTGAATTTATTTTGCTGACTTTTCAAGAGTTTATTTTCATATTTGGTCTTGAATGCTATTATATGATAATTTTCTTACATCAGAATATCTTTTCAGCTTCTGGTGTAAAGACTTTTGCTACCTATTATAAAATGTCAAAGAACATGCTTTCTCTTTTTTAAATATTGATGGTGATTATAAAATATTGAAATTACTTGTACGTTAAATGCTTGAACAAATTTAGTGATCAGCTCATCTAAGCCCATGTGTTTTGGTTATATTGAATAATAATGTAATTTTTCCATTTTAATAGGCCTGCCATGTTGAAGTTTTCTGTTTTTCTTTTATTTTTTACAAAATATTTTTATTGTATTTTTCCATTACCATTTAGTCCCCCTTATACCCATTTCCACCTCCACCCATCCCTGCCTACCCCCCACAGTCACCACACTGTTTCCCATGTCCATGAGTCCTTTTCCTTTTTTGCTCATCTCTCTACCCGCTAACGACCCACCCAATGCTGTCAGCCTGCTCTCTATGAGGCATTTGTTTTCGAAGGTTAATTTTTTTGTATATATCTATAATCAAAATCTGTCCAAAAAAAGTTCAGCCATTGTTAATATAAAAAGAATAGTTTGCGCAACATCCATGTAACCTGGCAGCCAAGAAGAGTGGACTGGAATGTGCATGTGTGAACAATGAGGACTTCACTCTACTAGTCAGTGGAGGCAGTAGATGTTGTTGAGTGAGCGTGTGTACTGTGTGGCCATCACATTCAAAATGACTGAGCAAGTAGAGCAACAAATCTACATCGAATTTTGTGTTAAGCTTGGGCATTCCTCCACGGAAACTATTCGGATGATGAAGAAGGCTGCAGCTATGGGCAGCTGGTGATTGACAGCTTCAGCATGATAAGTTGCCTGCTCCTGCATCACAGCATGTACAGAGTTTTTTGGTAAAACATCAAATCATTAATGTGACTCAGTTCCCAAACAACCCATATTTTTTACCCTGTAACTTCTGACTTTTGCCAAAACCAAAATCACCTTTGAAAGGGAAAAAATTTCAGACCATCAGTGAGATTAGGAAAATACAACAGGGAAGCTGATGGCAATTGGGAGAACTGTGTGAGATCCCAAGCTGCCTACTTCAAAGGGGACTGAGGCATCATTGTCCTGTGTACAATGTTTCTTGTGTCTTTTTCAGTAAGCATCTCTATTTTTCATATTGCATGGCTGGATACTTTCTAGAC
Source organism: Glossophaga mutica (assembly GCA_039655065.1). Classification (NCBI taxonomy): domain Eukaryota; kingdom Metazoa; phylum Chordata; class Mammalia; order Chiroptera; family Phyllostomidae; genus Glossophaga; species Glossophaga mutica. Next base: position 22,242,315 of record CM077305.1, read on the forward strand.
CCACCTCATATATTCCATTCAAATTTTCAAATGCATCATAGTTTGTTTATATTCTCATTTTTGAACTTGGTTCTGTATCTTTGTTCTCTGTGTTTCTGTATTCATCTGTATCACTGTCATTAATCTCATAAATTTACCTTAACTCACCTTCATTTTCTGTATTAAAATAAATATATAAGGATAACATTGGCCAACATATATTTATTTTATAGAAATTTGTGAGCCAATAAGATAAAGGGTCAAGCAAAATTTGAGAATAAAAGATGGATGTAAATCTCATATGAATTGTTAATCTTATAAACCAGTGATTTTCTCCCACTGCGCTGAGGCACACTGGTGTGTCATGAGAACGATGAATGACTATGCGGTACATGACTATTTATTTACAGACATGGACCTCTCTTCCCTTCGACCATCAAATCAAAAAATGACAACAGCAACGCAACAATAGCTATTTGATGTGAATGAACCAAAATTATACTTATTTTTAGTCAGATTTTCAAAACCTATAATATATTTTTGGTGTGCCACAGAATTTGGTAATTAGTTTGTGTGTGCCATGAGATAAAAATGATTGAAAATTTGCTGGTCTAAACAGTTGTATAAGTAAAAGAGTAGTTTAAGTTGTATTTAGAAAATGTAAGCATTTAGTTCATCAATATGTTGGCCTAATAAAAAGAGAACACTTTTTTAAATTGAAAAAGTAAGTTCATTTCCTAAATCATAATGACAGTAAGGTCAATAAAATATTTTTCCATATGATACCATATTTAAAAAAAAGTGATAGTACCTTAGCAAAACAGCACTGTCAGGCAAACAAATATTTTAGGAAATCCTCAAGATTTCAAGAAAGCAGAGAATAAAGAAAGCCAATAAGATGTAGACAAAGTCTTCAGACAAGGAAACTATCTTCATTACTGATTTAAAAATATTTAATATATTTTTGTAAGATAAAATACAGCATTTTGAGCATAGCCATTCCATACCTATTGAGAACCATCTCTAAATTTTCTTAAATGTTTTTTATTTTAAAATTTGTCTTTTTTCTCGACAAAATCAGAAAGTCTGTTTTCTTCCTCATTAACATCGGACAGAGCAAGTGCCCTTCCTACTTCAGTGGACTTCCCTGAGCTTGTCATTTCCGGTTCGGGGTCGCTTCTTTGATGTCTGTTGACAGCACGTAGTCTCTTTGGAAATTTTGCTTCCATTAATTGCTACATTTTTAAGAAAAGTGTTTTGAGCTGTCAATCATTTCAATTATTCATCAATAAATGTAGTTTAGGGGAAAGCCATACACTTGTTTTGGCTGCTCATTGTCTTCAGAAAACTGGGCAGATTGACTTTGAATGATTATCATAAGTTAAAGAGAAACCATGTTTTCCATCCATCTTCACTCCTGCTGGTTAAATCTAGACACTTTAATTCATTTTTTTAAAAGCTAATCCACTAAGATTTTTATGACCCAGTTGATTTTTTGCATAGGTCACTAAGTGAAACACAGTCCTTACTCTAGTTCTAGATCTATTCTTAACAAGAAGTTAGTGGAAACATCTATTTACCTAAAGAAAGTACCTTCAGTTTAATTCTGGAAAGATGAAATTCCATGTATTAATGATAGAACTTATTTTTAAGAGAAACAACATCCATTCATCTTTGCTGTAGTTTTCATGATATAGGAATGGGTTTCATGTAAAATATCCATAACTGTCTTAGTAAAGGTGTGTTGAGGTAATTATCCTAAAATTCTGATCGACAACAGCTTGAAACTGTATTATTCTAACTTCAAGTGGATCATTTTTTAAAATGTTTTCCTTCATTCTATCTATCATCTATCTATCTATCTATCTATCTATCTATCTATCTATCTTCTAATGTATTGATGATGCATGGTATTACGTATGGAAATTCTGTGTGAAAATTAACTACATGTATCTAAGTATGTGATTGCTTCATTGTTTTCACTCGTGTGAAAATGAAATGTTGATTTTTACTGAATCTCCCCTGATATTAAGTCTTTAACATAAATAAATAAAATTGCTTGTCATCTGATACACGAGACACTCTTTTGTGTTAAAATAATGTGATCTAATAAATGGTATAGACATTTCTTTTTTAAATTAAACTATGACAAATTTAAGTTTTAGCATAAGTAGGCTATTTCAATGTCTTACTCTTCTTTTAGTTTTTTTTTTCCGTAGTTGCTGAATAGTTTCTTAGTAAGGGGAAAAAGATTAACTTGACTAAAACTCAGTTAAAATGCAAATGAAATGAATTTCTGGGCAATAAAGCATGCATTAAGCTGGAACTCTAATGAACATAATAGTAAAAAATCCCTGAAATATTTTAGGCACCTCTATCTGTTCCATCTTTATGCTCATTTAGATGTAAGTCTTCCAATAATTTTAGAGGCTTTGCATTTCTGCTTGCCACAAACATGATTAACAACTTTATTGCTCTGTTTTCTCCAGAGATGGCTTTAAATCTACCTCATTTTTCTCTCCTGCAGCCAAACCATGAAGCCAGAAAGAATCTTATCTGACTTCTAAGATTTATGCTTGTTTCATGGGGATTATAGAAATTCAATATTAGCAGCAGTAAATAGTATAAAATGGCTAAGTATAGTTATGGGGCTTTGGTGTTTGTTTTGAAATAAATTTTATATTTAAACTAAAGGAAACTGTAATACTTGTGTTATATCAGTGCTTTAATCACTAAGGTAGAGATGAGAGAAAATGTTTTCCAAGAGAAATACAGACACTAATTTCTTTTATCAGCCTGAAGATAGAGAATAGTCATTTGTGAGCTCAAGAGAAGTGTTTCAACTTGGTGACAGATTTTGCTGAGTCAGGTGTGCCTTTTGTTGAGACAAGCCAGTGTTTAAGCAAATGTGATGAAGTCATTTCTTTTACCTTGTTAAACCTATTCACATTTTGCTAAAAGGCTTTTTAAAAATTCAGAGGATCTTAATATATTGTCCTATAAAATAACTGTGCAATATATTATTATAATAGATTGTAAAATAGTGTAGTCATTATGGAGTAAGTACTTATTCCAGAACAATAAAATGTTAATAAGTGTTCAAGGTCAAGAAAATAAAGGATACGTTGAGAATTAAATCTACAGAAGCTAGCATATTGTGAGTTGAAATAGCTGCAAAAGATTCATGAAGTCTACTCTATGCCAAGAACCGTATCCCTGAAACTAATGGAAATGATTAGTTTTACTTTTTTCATGTTCATCTGTTAGAAAGCATATGGTATGGCCTCGATGATTATAGCAGTAACAAAGGACCGTTCCCTAGTCATGGCAATGTTGTGACTATGAGACGTAAAGTCAAATAGAGCAAAAGAAAAGTCATCTTAAAACCAAAAGCCACAGAAATGTATCATTAACATGCATTACTCACTTTATGTACACTATGCTTTTGATATTAAAAAGAAGGTATTTTTGTATTCAACTCACTGTTTCCATCTATCGACTATGGAGAAAAAGATGCAATGATCCAGGTGGGGCGAGGGACTTACTGAGGGGGTGGCCCTATCTACTCACCCCATTTGATAGTCTATCTTTGGACTCTCTTTTTCTGAAGCCAGAATATTAACTTTGCCAACTGCTTCATGAATAAAATATTCTTTATAAAGTGTATGCTCTGCCCTCCAAGAATTACAAAGTGCAAGTGCTGCCTGGTGACTCAGAAAGCACTTTAAATAACAGAGGAAATCAAACTCTTTTATTGTCCCATTTATATGATTCTTCCTACAGTTAAAATTGAGTTGTTATTCTATCAGAAAATACGTACCTATGTACTCGTTAACATTCATATAGTCAAGGAGTTCTTAATCTTACCTGTTTCAGAACAATGAATTCCATTCCAGCCAGGCTCTGGGCATCGCTCTTCCCGCCATCCCTATCCAGCTCCACCTCTGTGTTCTTTCAGAGTTCTTCCCTGTTATTAAACAGGATAGTCAAATATGCATTTACTGTGCTTATCTGAGGCAGCAGTGCTTTGTCTGTATGAAATGTTTCGGCTTCTAATTTGTAATGTAATATTTATTCTTTATGGTAATGCACTATTCAGTCATTCATGGCCGTGGTTGACAGCACTCTTGGTGAGCCGTGTGTAGACAGATTATTTGTTCAGAAACAAAAAAGTTTAAGTCACTAGACTGAACACCACTGCCATTGTTTAGCTGCCCAAAACTTTACTCTCTCATACCCATCCAAATATAACACTTTGCTCTATTCATTGGAGAACTTCTGTCCTTTGTTCAGTAGGTCATCCTTGCAGTAAAACATTCAATCTAGGTGCCAACACCATTGGCCCCATCTCCACCTCTGTGATCAGTTTAGAGATGAGGATATGAACAGGCAGCCTGATCAAACCCTTCCCAGTAGCTGTTCTACTAGAGAGGGAAGGGATGGTATTCTTTCTTTTGGTGCAATTGATTTTTATAATCTAATATCAGAGTAAGAGGACTTTGTTCTGATATAGTTATTTCTATTTAGAAAAATGGCATAAACATGTTTTATTTTCATATATGTTATTTAACAGTGGACCTTTGGCATACTAATTTAGCATACTATAACAAGGAGTATAGGTTATGATATGATTATTATAATAAAAATCGATTCACAAAGCTTGCATCAAAATATGTCTTAAGGGGAGTGTAGAAATGTATGCTATGCAATCAGAGACTTTTCTAATAGAAGGATGAAACATTACTTAAAATTACTTATGAATAATTTCATTAATGAGTATTAAATTATATTGTAACAAATTGGGTAAATTCTACAAAAAACAAAGGATTCTTTATCCAGTAATTTTTCCTTGCAGCACATTATTTTCCTGGTATTTGAGATTTTGCATGAACACTAAATATATGGAAGTCTATTGTTAAGACTGGATTATATTGGCTAAAACATATGTTAAAGGGAAAAGAGTCTAAATATTATAACAAAAATAATAAACAACTTATAAAATTATCTCATGATTTATAAACAATTCTAATAAATATAATTCCTCTATAACCAATGAAAGTAAGCTAAATTTAACTCAGACATTTAATCAATGCTATGCTAATATAGAGAGTATGACAGCCTAAGACATGTATTTAATTCAAGATCCCTAATGCAGCATAGCATTTGATGACCACAGCTCACATTACCATTAAAAACAGAAAGGTTTCATGTCGCTATCAGGCTGATGTGAGAAGTGTTTTTCTGAGAGTCTCCAAGCCGCTTCGAATCTTCTCATGCCCCTGTGCCCTTGTTCCCTCCCCCATGTGTGTACTTTCTTCCTAAAGTCACAGGTGGGTGATAGCTCAGTCAGACCCTCCTGCATCCAATCATTCAAACCATACTGATGGCTGTGGCACAGGCTTTTCTCATAGTATTCCTAAAGTCAGTGTCGCATAGTGTCACAAATCACAGCAGTTTCAGTCACCTTCGCTATAGTATTTTGTCTTCTCTATTTCACAACTAAAGTCCCAGCCCTCACCACATAAAAAGACTGTGTCTTATATTCAGGCATCCCAGGCTTCAAAGCTTACAGGTAGAATCTATTTGGATCTGGGTCAGAGAGGGAAATGGACTCTTTTCTGTTTGAAAACCACACCACAGCATGCACTGGGTGTCGATTCCTGAAAGCTGCTCCTCTCCCTCCAAATGTGCCTAAGCTGCGTGCAGGATCCTACGAAGGATGGTGTGACTTGTCAAGGAAGCCACGTGTGCTAACTCCAGTTGATAAGCAATTTCTTTGTCCTCTGTGGTGAGGGGCCTTGGAGGGTACAATGTATAAAACCACACCAAACCAGGCAAAACATAGAGTATTTCTATGTCTATGCTACAGCTCCTGAGAAAGAAAAATTTAAAAGATACTGAGATGAAATGCATAATGTGAGGAGTGAGGTGAGTTGTATAGGAGCGAATGAATGATTAGGAAATCTAACACTTAATAATTTGAAGGAAAATAAGAAGAAATAGCACCTAAAGTGATTGGAATCACATAATTGTCAAATGGAATGCATTTGTTCAAAAATGTTTATTTTAATATATGCTAATAAGTCAGGCCAAACTTTTTGTTCTACTTTCCTCAGTTGCTCTCTTGCCTCCTGTTAGTTATTCTTCTCACCTACATCATTTCCCTGCCTTTTTTGCTCCCTCATTGTCACCCATGGGACTTAGCCAACAGTCTCACCAGTGGTTTTTCTCTATGAAATGCTTTTTCTTCTAATGTTAATGTGCTTTTATTCTTTGTATTAATATATCACTGAAGTCATTAATGGTGGCCGTCTACAGTCTAGATGAAATATGTCAGTGATTGGCTAGGAGGCTGACAGGTTAAATAACATAACTAAGCAAGATTATGACAAAAGGTCATGAGAGCCTATACTTAGAAAGGCATTAGAGCAAGGAATCTTATTATTTAATGGGAGCAAAAGAGTAAAAATATCATCCTGATACCTTTGAAGTTTACATTTAATTAGGATAACTTTATATTGAAAAATATCCAAGTTTCAACTGATGTTTGTGTTTGAAGTACAGTGAAGGACAGAAGGTCCCCACTTCACCCTTATTATGAACAAGTTTGAGTAGATTTTTCTCTTGTTAGTGAGAGATAAAGGCATTCTCTTCTTTGTTTGACCTACATGGAATAGTTATGCCCTAGAGCAGGGGTGTCAAACTCATTTTCATCGGGGACACATCAGCCTCCAGGTTGCCTTCAAAGGGCTGAATGTAATTTTAGGACTGCATAAATGTAACTACTCCTTAACTAGGAGAAAGGAGCTTGGGGCTGTGGCCTGGTTAAAACAAGGTACAGGCCAGAGAAAACAAGGTGGAGGGCGGGATTCAGCCCTTGGGCCTTGTGTTTGCCATCTGTGCCCTAGAGGAAGAAATGAGACCTGGTCAGATTTTCCCAACAATAAAAAAATTAAATTCTTAGAATTTTAAGGTAAGGAATAAATCACGGTATAACAAAATCTTTCAAAGAACAGATTATTTCTGACATCTAGTCATGTACAGATGTTCCTTGACTCACAATGGGATTAAGTTCCAGTGAACCCATGGTAAATGAAAATACCTTAAATCTAAAACGTATTTAATATGTCTATGCTACTGAATGAACATCTTAGCTTGGCCTAGGTGACCTTACTTACATGTGCTTAAAGACAATACCCAACAAATGCTAGCAGCACCGTACACTTCAGAGTACCAGTGGTTTACCCTTGTAATCACATGACTGGCTGGGGACGAGGGCTCACTCCCACTGGCTATGTCAGAAGAGAGTTTTACACCATCTGGTGATGTACCTGGGGAAAGAGCAAAATTCAAAGAACCATTTCTACTGAATGTGTACCACTTTTGTACCACCAGAAAAATAATTTAAAAAAAACCCCACAAACCAAATCATCATGATTAGGGACTCTGATATTCTGCCTTGAAACAAGACAAATAGGTTATTTTGTTTTATGAAGAAATCAGTCAAGGATGGTACTACTGATGAGAACTTGCTCCATCTCTAGGTTTTTCTGTGAGTAATTTTACCTTGATAAAATTTAAATACATCCTGTCTTGTCAGTTTTTGTTCTTCAGTCTTCTAAATATAGAAAGTATTAATTCTTTTATCCAACTTTATTCATTTAAAAATAGAAATCCAAACTGGTAGTTAAGCTGGACTACTTTATTTTGTTTTTAAATTTTATTTTAATTGTTTTTCTTGTAGTTTTCTATCTTTTACTCCCATCCCAGCCCACTGCCCCAGCCCTGCCCACCTCCCTCCCATTTCCACCCCCCCCAGTGGTTGTTCATGTGTCTTTTATACTTGTTGCTCTAAACCCTTACCTTTTTCCTCTGAAATTCCCTCCCCCCTCTCCCCTCTGGTGACTGTCAAGAAACTATGGTACATTTACACGATGGAATTCTATGCAGCAGAAAGAAGGAGCTCCTACCCTTTGCAACAGCATAAATGGAACTGGAGAGCATTATACTAAGCAAAATAAGCCAGGCAGTGAAAGACATATACCATATGACCTGAAATTGGACTACCTTATTTTAAACAACACCATTTGAGAATAACCCTGCTCTTACCAACTTACTAACATTGCCCCGCTCACTCTGCTAATGCCCTTCTTCTGTTCCATCTCACTCCCGTATTTTTTCCTGTAGATTTCATTCTTGTCTTGGTAGAAGCTGTAATTTCTAAATAAAATTTTCAATGCAGTCTTCATTCCTCACTTTTCTACACCACTATTTTTATTACACCTCTAAGAAAAATTTTAATGATGAATTTATATAACTGTCTCACTCCATTTCATCAAAATGGAAAATGCCTTGGGCTGATATTTACAAAATTTAAAAAGGGGTAGGAATTAATAATGTTCAGCATTGTAAAATCCAAACTCGATTTTTGGCTTTGGAATATATTATTCTTCAACTTAGAAGCTACTTGTATGAGATACCTCTTGCACCATTTTCAATTCTCTCTTCTTCACCCATCTCTTGTTCCAGATGTGGTTGCACTTGAGTGAAAGAATGCCAGAAAAATCTTCAAGGCCAAGGCCATTCTTGTGACCCTTCATGAAGGCAGTGGAAAAACTTGAGATTGATATATTGGAAATAGGTGCTTGTAAAATGCCCTCAGAATTTCCAAAAAGCCTCTACTATATTTTTGCATGAACATTTACAGAGACTTCTGAACTCATTCCTCACCTACATCAAGTGAAGGACATTTGAGGGGTGTGTCCATGTCTTCCATCGATTTTCTTTCTGTAGATAGCCAGAATTTGGCCTGGTTTGTGCTCCATCTTGATGTATATGAGAAACAATGGCATACAGCCAGGTTGGGGTTGAATGTCATTGGGGACAATTTTGCAGTAATTCAGATATAGCATTATCCAAGAAAGAAAGAGAAAAAAAAAATAGGTACCTGTTTGATTTGCTGAAATCACATATATAAAACTTGCAAACTAGGTTAAAGAAGATCACCTAATTTTTAAATTATCCACATGGCCATGACTTATCTATGGTAGGAAACGGCTGCTTTGACACACAACTGAGTTTCTACTGACTGAAGAAAAATCTATGTGACTTCAACTACCAAGGATAAAGTCCAGTGGTAGAGATAATGTCAGTTTGTAAAAAAATGGGTTGCCTTCAGCTGTTCTTCCTAGATTTCTTTAGCTTCATTTTAATCAATAGGAAAATCATAATTAATAGCTACATAGAACTTTTTGACACACAATTTCTGGAAGTGCTATGGTCAACAACAAATAAACCCGGATGGAAAATTTCTTAATGTTTCCTGAAGTTCAAGAAATAGAAGAATTAAGTAACGGCAACTGATTTGAAAACCAGTGTTATGATATGTTTCAAACAATTAACAATATGGAAGTGTGTATATATATATATATATATATCTTTTGTGCAAATATCTTAAAAAGACCAACCAACTGAACAAGTCATCAGATTGGTCAACCTGTCAACCAGTCACTGATTAATATTTCAATATTTCCAACTTGATTAGCACAACTCTAACCACTGTTATTTTTACTCACAGACCTTCGAATGGCAGCTGTCTGACCAGGGTGACAGGTTTAGAGCAGTACCATATAAAAATGTGTTTCAGGGAAGTATATAGCCAGAGAATAGATCTTTTGCTCTTAGTTTTCTCTTTTATTTTAAATTGAATTTATTGGGAATTCATTGGTTAATAAAACCATACAGGTCTCATGTGTATGACTCTATCACTCATCATCTACGTACTGCACTTGACCCAAAGTCAAGTCTATTTCCACCACCATTTATCCCTTTTTGTCCTCTGCCACCTCCTCTTACCTTCTTTTCCCCCACTAGCTATCACCATGCTGTTGTCTGCATCTGTTTGGGTATATTCTGTTTTTGCTTACATCCTTCACATTTTTCACCCAGTCTCCAAAGCCTCCTCCCCTCTGGCAGCTGTCAGTCTGTGCGGCATGTACCTTTAGTTTTCTGTGTAGGCTCACATGTTACAGTACAAATATTCTGATTAGTAATTTTCTTTTTTTAAAGATTTTATGTATTTATTTTTAGAGAGGGGGGAGGGAGAGAGGGAGAGAAATGTCAATGTGTGGTTGCCTTTCATGCACCCCGCAGTAGGAATCTGCCTTACAACCCAGGTGTATGCCCTGACTGGGAATCCAACCAGCAACCCCTTGCTTCACAGGCCAGTGCTCAATCCACTGAGCCACACCAGCCAGGACTGATTAGCGATTTTCAAATTTACTTGTAGAGAGTTGAGAATTCCTTAGCCAATTAAAAAAATAAGTCCCACATGTACTTCCAAAATGAGACTCTTATAGGGTGCACAATTATGCAGAATGTCTAGTGGTCAAAGAAGCAGCTACATTTATGGAATAATTGTAAGCAATAATAACAGTAATAAAAGTACTACTATCAATAGGTATCCAGTACAAATATCTATCATCTATCTATCTATCTACCTATCACCCCATCACAAATCTCATTTAAATAGCAAAATTTATTTATATGTATACAGATAGATAAGTAAATATAGAAGAAACCTGTAAGATATCAATTTACCAAAAAGATTTTGGAGTTGTCCAAGTAAAAAAGGAATTGGTATTCAATTCTTAAATTCTTTCATTTCTTAGAGGATGCCAGGTAACTACTTCTAGCAATTTATCTTTATTCGCATTTCCCTGTAGCTCTTGTTTTCCTCTTTACCAGTTTGGATTCCATGGCTAATTCTTTTTCTTATTATTAAATCATATTTAATTGTTATTCTATTACAGTTGTCCCAGTTTTTGCCCCTTTGCCCTCTTCTGCCCATCCTATCCCCTGCTCCCGTGGTCAATTCCCACACTGTTGTGAAGCCTTTATAATTATCCCAACTTCTGCTCTCTTTTTTTTATACAATACTATTTAGTTGGTAAAATCACAGTCATGCTGAAACCTAAGTATCTAGGACTTCTGCTTAGTTTTTTGTTTTTATTTGAATGAACTTCTACTGCACAAGCCACTGCTGGTGAATTATAAAACTCTTCTGACAAATTGCACTTTAAACAATTCAGTAACATTGTTCTGCAAAACAATTAACCTAAACTTTACAAAAAAAGTCAATGTCATGAAAGAAAAAAGACAAAATGTCTGCGAAAACTATCTATATTCAAGGAACACAAAGAGACACGATAAATAAAAATAATGTGTCACCCTTGCTTGGATTCTGGATCAAACAATAGGGCATGCCTTCAAAGTTCATTAATGGTATAGCTGGGTAACTTTGAGTACAGACTGTAAATCTTATTCTCCTGAAGGTGGTCATTTTATGGTGGTTATATAGAAGGTTCCTTTAAAAGTGTCATTAGGCTGGCAAAAGAACAGCGGGGAGAAATTTTAACCCACAAAGCATGCAGAAGAACACTGATGAGGGGCTGATCAGAAGTGTCCGTTGAGAGCATAAGAGAAAACGGGGACTGTGAGGTGAATGTAAGAGTCATTACAAGAAGTCCAACCCAGAGAGAGAACAGCAGGTCCAGCCAGGCCTGGCCTTCTCTGTCTGTACGGAGCAACAGCTCCAACTTCCGCCTACACAATTAACTTTTGAAAATGAAGGAACTCCCTGGGGATCCAGCATGCATATCAAGGACACTGAACTTGGGATAGTTTCGGTGAGACCTCAAATATCGTTTATGGAAGTGTTTCCCACCAAAAGAGATTCCTAGTGTACTAAAGATCTCAGAATTTAGCTAACTGGTTCTCTGGACTTAAGACTAATCATCATGTTAGAAATGTTGACTCAGTAATCAAGAGGAGGACTAGGAACCTACATTTTAGCCAGGAAAACAGGTGATTTTTTTATTCAGGAAGTGTGGCATTTTCATAAAGAAATTTAGATCTAGGTTGTTGTTTGTTTGTTTTTTTTCTATATGATTTTGTGTCAGTTCTAAACTTTTTATGTTTATATTGTTCCTGCACCAGCTTTAAAATATACATCTCCATTTTACAGTTCCAGATGACGTTTAGCACAATGTTCAGAGAAGTATGTACTGCTGTATGGCTATTAAGCTGACATCTCATCACTGTGTGTCGTACTTACAATTAATTACTTAAGTATGTGTACATACAGTGCTGTTTTTCTCAAGTAAAACTGATTGCAAATGTACTAGGTTGATTGAAGCAAGAGCAAACCTCATTTTTAATATTAAACAAATTACAGAAATCTTAAATACCATATGTATAAATTAATCCGCACTTTTCATTACAGAAAAAAATACATTGTTAAAGCAAAACTACCTTATGTGACTATGGTTTTGTCTTAACTTACTGGATTCACATAAAGTTTCATTATTGGTTGACATAATAAACACCTTCTGAGGGCAGGTGCTGCTAATATCCCTACCACATAGAAGCCTTCCAGGAGATTGAGAACAGGCTGACAGTGACCAGAGGGAAGAGGGGAGGGAATTTCAGGGGAAAAGGGGAAGGGTTTATAGCAACAAGTATAAAAGACACAAGGACAAACACTGCGGGGGGTGTGGAAATGGGAGGGAGGTGGGGAGGGCTGGTGCTGTGGGCAGGGATGGGAATAAAAGACAGAAAACTGTAGAAGAACAACAATTAAAATAAAAATTAAAAAAATATAGAGAGAAAAAGAATAAAAGGTTTTTTTTTAAAGAATGGAAAGGAGAGGAAGTGCAGCTACCTGTGTAATGATGAAACCAAAATACACCTAGTGTCTCCCCTGTGAAAAGATACATAGTGTGCCTCATGTGCTTAAAAAGAACTTTCTCTTCTTATCCAGAAGTCCTTTCCTGTACTTGAAAAAACCCTTGATACCTGTTAACTTTCCATTAGACTCCATTGTGAAGCACTTTCCTTACCCTGTAGTGAATTGGAATTAAAGTGCTACATATTAATTCTGAAGAGCTTATTTCTATAAAGTGTTCATTACAAGTATCAGTACCTTTTTCAATTTGTTGCAACTGTGTAGTCAACTATAAAGCAAACCAAAAAATGTGTGACAGTGTGGACATGTATAAGAATGTGCATGTGTCTACTTTACTGACATATCTGGACTGTGTATATGATTAATATTTTCTTGTATCTGAGATGTATTGCAAAACACCACTTAATCTTATTCAAATGATTAACATGAAGTGTAAAATAAATGTAGAACTATTTTAAAAATCAAATTTATAGTTTTAAATATTCAATTCCAACTCTTATGTTGGAGAGGTTGTGGAGAAAAGGGGACACTAGTGCACTGCTGGTGGGAGTGCAGATTGGTACAACCACTATGGAAAACAGTATGGAATTTTCTAAAAAAACTAAAAATGGATATACCTTTTGACCCAGCAATTCCATTGCTAGGACTATATCCTAAGAACCCTGAAACACCAATCCAAAAGAAACTATGCATCCCTATGTTTATAGCAGCACAATTTACAATAGCCAAGTGTTGGAAGCAACCTAGATGCCCATCAGTAAATGAATGGATCAAAAACCTGTGGTACATTTATACAATGGAATTCTATGCAGCAGAAAGAAAGAAGGAGCTCATACCCTATGCAACAGCATGGATGGACCTTGAGAGCATCATGCTAAGTGAAGTAAGCCAGGCAGTGAAAGATAAATACCATATGATCTCACCTTTAACAGGAACCTAATCAACAAAACAAACAAACAAGCATAATATAACCAAAGACATGGAAATTGGGAACATGCTGAAAGTCACCAGAGGGGAGAGGGGAGGGAATTTCAGGGGAAAAGGGGAAGGATTTACAGGAACAAGTATAAAGGACACATGGACAAAAACTATGGGGGGGGTGGAAATGGGAGGGAGGTGGGAGGGTTGGGGTGGCGGGTTCGGGTGAGAATAAAAGACAGAAAACTGTACAAGAGCAACAATGAAAATAAAAATTAAAAAAAAAAAGAAAGTGCAGCAGAAAAATCTATGTTTGAAAACATCTGATGCTTCCAGCTTTGTTCTTCTTTCTCAGAATTGCTTTGGCTATTTGGGATCTTCTGTGAGTCCATACAAATTAAAAACATTTATTTTATTTTTATGAAATATATGATAAGCATTTTGATAGAGATTGCATTGACTCTATAATTAGCTTTGAGTGTTATGGACATTTTAACAATATAATTCTTCAATAGAAGAAATAGATAAACTCCTAGAAACTTTCTATAATATGCCAAGGCTTGATCATTAACAAATAGAAAATATAAAGAGATCAATAATGAACGAGGAAATTAGATCATTCATCAAAAATCTCACCAAAAGGAAAAGCCTAGGAGCAGATAGTTTTCAGTGAATTACACCAAATATTTAAAGAATAATGAGCATCATTCCTTCTCAAAGTCTCTTAAAAAATTGAAAAGGAGGAGACAATCCCAAACTTATTTTTTAAGATTTTACTTTATTTATTTTTAGAGAGAAGGGAAGGAGGGGAGAAAGAGAAGGAGAGAAACATCAATGTGTGGTTGCCTGTCACACACCGGCTACTGGGGAACTGGCCAGCAACCCAGGCATATGCCCTGACTAGAAATCAAACCTATGACCCTTTGTTTCACAGGCCAGCACCCAATCCACTGAGCCACACCAGCAAGGGCTCACACTTATGTTTCAATGCCAACATTAGCATGATACCAAAGTATCTAGACACTAGGAGATAATAAAACTACAAAGCAATAGCTCTGATGAGTATAGATACAAAAGTTATGCATGAAACATCAGCAAACCAATATTAACAGCACAATAAATGAAGCACACATCATGACCAACTGGGATTTATCTACAGCATGCCAGGAATGTTCAATGTATGCAATGAATAAATGAGAAACACCACATTAATAGAGTGAAAGATAAAAAAATCATGTGATAATTTCAATAGATTCAGAAAAAGCATTTGATAATATAAAACATTCTTTCATAATAAAAACCCTCAACACATTGGATATAGAAGGGGCAGACTTCAACATGATCAAAGCTATAAAGAGTAAGCTCACAGCTAATGTCATAATCAGTGGTTAAAGTTTGAAAGCTTTATGCTTAAATCAGGTACAAGAAAAGTGTGCCCACTCTCACCACTGTTATTCAACATGGAATTGGAAGTCATGGCTAAAGCAATCAGGCAAGATAGAAAAATAAAAGGCACCCAAATCAGAAAGGAAGAAGTAAATTTGTCTTTATTCAAAGATGATATGACCTTATATACAGAAAGTACTAATTGTTTGACAAAAAAACTTTTGGAAATAATCAATAAATTTTGTAAAGTTGCAAGATATAAAATCAACATGCAGAGATCAGGTGCATATAAGGAAAACAAAATTTTGATGAAGAAAAAATTGAAGAGGACACAAACAAAAGAAACAATATTCTGTGTCCATGGATCAGAAGAATTAATAATTTAAACATTTATCTTGTATTTTCTGACCCCATTTAAAACATCCACCTTGGCCCAAAGTTATTTTCTGAAAAGGCATGTGTGCCATTTGATGTTCTCTGTGAAAGAAATTTTAGTTATTTACCTAATTTTTCTATTTTTCTCTGTAGAAAAACCAAAAATTTGTTTAGTATATATCCCTCAAGTGAGGGGATGCAATGACATCCAACTCTAGAGGGCCTACTTAGTCAAAGACAGTGTTTATTTTATATATGTACTTAAAGATATTTTTCAAAAAAATATTAATTACCAGCCTCCACTCCAAATTAAATATATGAGAATTTTTGAGACAGACCCTACAACCCTGCATGCATTTTATGTAACATCTTCCCATCTGATTATTATTCAAATTGAAGATAAAGAAGCAGTAGTTTAATTCAATTACTTTGGTCCAACTTCTCTTGCAAATGAATATCCATCCCACTCCTATTAGTAGTCATGGATTTAGTCAGGAGTGTGTAGGTATACTCCATAATTTTTACCAATGAAACAAGAGGAGACGTTTTTTAGTAGGATTCTGGGAAGTGCTTACTCACTCCTCAAAGTTAAAAAAAATGAAGAGGCATACTAATTTTATTTCAATATCCCCATATCAAGATTTGAGTCCTGCAATTTCTATAGTAATCCTGTGATTGCACTGTAAGATAACTGAGGATAAATGCAAGCAGCAAAATATTATTAATCAGGAGATAGAAAAAATGTTATTAAAATATTTGTAACCAAATTTTCAACAAAATATTTTAATATCAGTTAAAATCAACTTTTTATATCAGTTATTCTTTAATATACTTTAATTTATATTAGATTTTTGGTTATTTACAACTCTGATATTGTATTGAGGTCTTACCCTAAACCTGTTCTTAACGATAATTGCTTCTCTCAATATTTAAACCCTGGAAGTCACCAAGAAGAAATACATACATTCATATTTCTACAGAAACATATAATGGAGAGAAAAGAAAAATATAAGCCTGTATATCAATGCAGTCCAAATACACCATATTTTATAAAGCTTTCATTTGTCACTACAAAGCAACAATCATCTCCTAATCCCATCTCACATTAATTTCCCATTCACACTTGAATATTGGAAATTCTGAGGGATAATTAGAAGGGTTTGTTTGGAAACTAGAAAAATATGACACCACTTTTCGAATAATATTTTCTGTCTTCTTTTTCTGCATTTTTTTATTGTTGTTCAAGTGCAGTTGTCTACATTCCCCCCACCCTCCACTACTTTCCTTGTCCCACCCACCTCTGCCTCCCACCCTCAATCCTTACCCTCTTTGACTTTGTCCATGTGTCCATGTTCTTTGATGATCCCCTTTTCTTTCCCCAGTTATCCCCTCCCTACTTCCTTCTGGTTATCAGTTTGTTCTTTATTCTAGTGTCTCTGGTTCTGTTTTGCTGGCTTGTTTGTTTTGTTGATTAGGTTCCACTTACAGGTGAGATCATATGGTGTTTGTCTTCTACTGCCTAGCTCATTTCACTTAGCATAATGCTCTCCAGTTTTATCCATGCCATCATGAACGGTACAAGGTACTTTCTTCTTTCTGTTGCATAGAGTTCCATTGTGTAAATGCACCATACTTTTTTGATCCAGCCATTTACTGATAGGCACTTAGGTTTAAAAAAAATGAATGATATTTTTTCTTGTTCTTGAGCTATATGAGCACTGTACACCATAGGAAATCATTATGCCCAAGCATAATTACCACTTACTTTTTAATAAATCAGAACTGAGTATCCTTCCAAAAATCCTTTCATCATAATTTCCTCTGAGACCAGAATGAAGTGTTCTGGCTATATACTCATGTTTTAGGAGATGTAAACACTGTAAAAATAGTATTTTATATGCTCAGTGGAATTGACTTGAGTGATCATAGCAAGCCAGGAACCTGAAACTTATAATAAAAATTCCCTTTGCAAGCCCTGTTAGGCTAATTTGTTCTTGTGGTTGTGTCATTTACCACATAATATCACTCTCTCATCCATCAAATAACAAGGCAGAGTCACAAACTGCAAAGTCTATCAACACAAAAACTTTCCTGCTTATCGAAACTTTCCAGCATTTTCTATGTACAAAGAATGGATGATAATCAAATTCCCACAGACCTGCTTTATGGAAATCCTGGGCCAAATGCAAGCCCAGAATGTGGAACACACACTGTAATGACATGATGACCTCGGTCTTTAGTTCAGGTTTAATGACACTTTCCTTCTGCCTCCACATTCCCATGTAGATGCATGTGTGACAAAACTGTCAGTTGGATTAATATTAATGAAGAGTCTGAGAGGGCACAGGCATTGGCTTGACTTTTTCCCTGGCCTCTCTACATCACATCTCAAAAGGCAAAATTTATCACTGAACAGAGAAGTTACAAAATAGCAATGAAAAACAAACAAACAGTGTGTATATTTGCAAAAGGCAATATAGCATATTAAACTGGTATTGCTTTTGTTCTAAAGAGTATTGAATTTAAAATACAGAAACATAACTGAGATTTGATCTTTACATGAAGAACATTTAAAATCTCTCTGCCCTAGCCCAGGTATGGAACATTTGTTTTGACGTATTTTTTATAATGTCCCATAATGACAATACTCTAGCTTCCTATAATAATTATTGTGAACCTGGATTTATCACTATGTTCTCTGTTTAATGTTGAGAAGGAATCTTGTGATTATTGTCTCCATAAGCATCTTGACATAGTACTTTTGAAGAAACTATCAAGTTTGCAATTTCAGATCCCTACATGAAATTTTCTTTCAGATTATGTTATTCTATGAAAAACTCTAGATTTCCCTAATGGTTTGCTGAGCATCCATTTATAGGATAATTAGACTCATGAAATGCATCATATTTATTTAGCTGCCTTATATGATAACAAATTTAGCACAAAAAGCTCTCCTCATTTCCAATTGTTCCTCTCAGGCTAGGTTCTCTGGAAAAATTATTTTCTCCTCACTCAATTTCTTTTTTAAAAATCATTTTATCTTTGACTTAATTGTTCTATGATTTTATTGTAATTATAGCCTTTACTACAAACTTCCACATACAATTTGACTCTATGTTCACCTTTCACTGGCATTATCTCATTTAATCCAAAGAATATTGATTCACTATAATTATTATTACTTATGTATTATATCATTTATATTTTAGAAATAAAAATTAGAGGTAGTAAAGTTAAGTAATTTGTCCAGGACTGTATGGCAAATCTGTTGGCACAGTCACTTGTTGAAATAAAAACCTGTGACCCCAGACACAGTATTCAAACTCTAGCGAAAGTCAGAAAAATAGCACGTGTTCTGCTGTAAAAGAGAAACAGGTTTATTTTCTTTCCCTTATCTTTCTTTCCCCCTCCTTCCCTTCCTTCTTTCCTTATATCCTTCATCTGCCCTTCATTCTCTTCTATTCTGTCTACTGTTTTTTCTTTTTAAAAATTATTTTATTTTTTTCTCCTTTCTTTCAAATAATTTGATGGAGCCAACATTTGCAGGATGTGCCATCATGATTCTAAGTGCTGGGGGAAAAAAACAGTAAACAACTAAAGAACCCGTGACAAAGAAACTAATTAAGAGTCGTGGACACAGACAACAATGTGGTGAAGGCCACCTCGGGAGGCAGGGGCTGGCGGGAGGAGAATAAAAGGGCGGAAATAAGAACATCAGTAATAGTGACAGCAATAAAAAAAAAAGAAAATTGGAAAAACAACTAAAAGACTGTGTTTCCATAAGAGGAGGAGGAGTGTTCTAACCAATTCATCCTCATCTTTAAATTTTAAAAATTAAATTTTAATAAAAATACTTTCATAAGATTTATAATTTTGTGTTTCTAACACATCGGAAATAGCTTTTTTTTGTCTTACACTGAAGGCATTTTGGTATTCACAGGAATACCTTGGAGACACTGTGGAATCGGGTCCTGATGGCTGCAGTAAGGTGAGTGTCACTGTAAAGCAAGTTACACACATTTCTGGTTTACCAATGCTTATAAAAGTTGCTTTTTAGAGTATATACAATGTACAATAGCACGAAGTCTAAAAATACAATGTACATATATGCAATAGCATGCAATCTAAAAATACAGTGTACATATCATAATTAAAAATACTTTATTGCTAACACATATTAATCATCATCTGAGCCTTCAGCAAGTTGTAATGCTTTTGCTGATGCAGGGTAGAGGGTCTTGCCTTGATGTTATAGCTACTGACTGATCAGGCTGGTGGTTGCTAAATGTTGGGGTGGCTGAGACAATTTCTTAAAAAATGGCAATGAAGTTTGTAACGTCAATCGAATCTCTCTTTGATTAACAATTTCTCTGTAGCATGTGATGTTATTCGATAACATTTTACCCACATTAGAACTTCTTTCAAAATTGGGGTCAATCTTCTCAAACCCTGCTGCTGCTTTCAAAGTTAAGTTCATGTACTATTGTAAATCCTTTGTTGTCATTTCAACAAACTCAGCATCTTCACGAGGATAAACTCCATCGGAAGAAACCGCTTTTTTTCTCATTTATAAGAAGCGATTCCTCATTTGTTGAAGTTTTATCATAAGATTGCCACAATTCAGTCACATACTCAGCCTCCATGTCCACGTCTAGTTCTCTTGTTATTTCTACCACATCTGCTGTTATTTCCTCCTCTGAAATCTTGAACCTCTCAAAGTTATTCTTGAGGGTTGTAATCAGCTTCTTCCAAACTCTTGCTAATGTTGGCATTTTGACATCTCCCCACGAACCACGAATGTTCTTCATGGCATCTGGTGAATCCGTTCCAGGTTTTCAGTTCATGGTATTTTGCTCATATCTATCAGAAGACTCACTACTTATGGCAGCAATAGCCTTACAAAAGTGTATTTCTTAAATAGTAACACTTGAAATTTAAACTTACTCCTTGACCCATGGGCTACAGAAAAGATACTGTATTACCAGGCATGAAAACAGCATTAATCTAGTTAAACATCTCCATCAGAGCTGTTGAGTGAGTATGTACATTTGCAAGGAACATTTTGAAATAATATATTGAAATAATAATATCTGTGATCAGTAATCTTTGGTGTTACAATTGTAGTTTTTGAGGCACCACAAACCATGCCCATATATAATAGCACTATTCATCAATAAATATTATGTGTGTTTTCACTGCTCCACCGATCGATCGCTCCCCTTGTGCCTCCCTATTCGGAGACATAACAACATTCCAATTAGGCCAACTAATAACCCTACACAGACTGCAAGTGTTGTAGTGAAAGGAAGTGTTTCAGGTTTCTCACATTAACTCAAAAGCTACAAATGATTAAATGTAGTGAGTAAGGCATGTTGAAAGGCCAGGGAAGCCAAAAGCTAAGTGTCTTGGGCCAGTTAGCCAAGTTGTGAATGAAAGGAAGAGTTTTTGAAAAAAACGAAAATTGCTACTCCAGTGAACATGCAAATGGCAAGTGAAACAGAATTATTGTTCATATGGATAAAGTTTAGTATTTTTAAATTAAGGTATGTATATTATATTTTAGACGTAATGATATTACACATTCAATAAACTACAATATAGTGTAAATGTAACTTTTATATGTACTAGGAAACCAAAAATATTGTGTGGCTCATTTTATTTAGCTATTCACATTATTATGGTAGTCTAGAATTGAACCTGCCATATCTCCAAGAAATACCAATAATGGAAATTTTTGAAATATTGCAACAATTACCAAAATGTGACATAGTGATACAAAGTGAGCAATGCTTTAGGAAAAATGCCACTGATTGAAAAATGACTTGCTTGATGTGGCATTGCCACGACCTTCACTTTTTAAAAAACACAATAGTTGCAAAGTTCAATAAAGAGAAGCACAATAAAACGAGGTATGCCTGTGTTAAATGGTTTTAGAAGCCCCAGATAAAGGAAATCAAAGATCCAACCTTGCAGTAAAACCATCTCCAGCGTGGACATATCTAACCTACAGCCCAGCAGCCAGTGAGTTACATGCTGCTAGCTGTTTTTGTTGTCACATGAACCTTCCTGTTCTTATCTTTTTCCCCAAGCCCAGACTGTAAAATGATCAGGTGTCAGGACGGCTTGTTAAGTAACAGAACAACTATAAATTTAATGTTCAATCTGTGGCCTGTTACTTTTGAAAAATCCTGAAAAATGTGGATAAAGCACCTTGCCTCACATTAATATCTCTACTAGAAGATTCACTATCATTTTGTGGTTATTTATAAGCTTTTGGCAGCTGCTTTTTCTTCCTCTTATTTTTTATGTTACTTTCTATCAGAAAGCATTATTTTAAAAATGGTTTCTTCAGAATATCCTTCAGCCTCTGACAGCTCTTCGCTAATTTCCAGATCTCTCTTACCAGTGATGTGTCTTCCAGAGTACTTCCAAGAATATTCAATTTAGTGTCATTTGACATTTCAAAAATAAGTGGCCTGCTGCACACTCCTTATCTCCTCATTCAGAACATGATTCAATGCCATGTATTGTTGGTTCTCTGCAGCTTTTTGTGCACTGTTCTGTATTCTTAATGTGGGTTTTTTATCCCATTGAGGTTTTGGAAAATGGATAAAAATATCCAAATACATATATGTTTTGATCTGATATATTTTGAATCAAAATCTATATATCTATCATCATGGTATCTTTATTTATTGAACATCGGGTAAGGGTTGCACTATCTGCAGTAATAGCAAATATTTAATGTACAAGTATACAGAAGAGCAATATTTTATTTAAATGTTAGAAGTTAATGAGTTCTTACAATTCATCAAAAAGTTTTAAGTGTTCGTTTTTATTAACTCTCACACTAAGCTGATGGTGTGAGTATTACAACTCCTCCACACATTTTATTGTCCATGAAACTGAGGCAAGAAGAGAATGAATAAAAGCTGATTCCCCACTGTTGTCAAGTCAAAGAGAGCTGGTCTCAGCAGGCTCCGCCTCCACTGTTCAGCTACGTTGGTCCCTAAAGTGCTCAGTTATCTGACCCCAAAGACATATACTGACTTTTATAGTACACTGCCACACAGAGCCCAATCAGCCACTAGATGACACTAACCTGCGGAAATTGTATGTTACAAATGATTTAGAGAAAGGAAAGAATGCCACTATCCTCATTTCACGCAGGGAAATCTTGAGTGTTCAGTTTGTTTCTGCATAGCAGATGCATAGGAAAACCCGAAAACGTGACTGTAGACAGGAGACCTGGTTAATTAGGTCTGCCATGGTATCGCTAGAATTTTTCCATTGACTTTTCCTTAGTTGATGATTTCTGCCTCAAGAAAGGCCTGACAAGTTTAAAATAGATATATGGCACCAGGAGGAAGATTCTATAGTAACAAAAAATATGTAAACGAGAGAAACACAAAAACGTAACATTTAATTCACACTGATAGGTTTATTCTATTTATAAATCTAATACCTTGTTGAACTCAGCTTTAATTCTCATCTCCAGCATTTTCTCATTTGTCTTCAATGCTTATATATTGTTGGTTCTTGAAAGATAATTAAAGTGAAGATATCAGCATTTCTACCATGAAAGAGAAAAAGGGAAAAGTGGAAAAAAGAACAATTGTAGACATACATTTAAATCCTCATGTGCTTCTCTAGTGTCCCCACTGACTCATCCTTCCTCCCACCCACACGTCAATTCCCCAAGTTGTCTGCATTCCACAGTGTATCCCTGAGCACTCAGCGCACGAGGAAAGGCTATCATGCTCATCTATTACAGTTCTGACTAGATATCCAAGTCTTTCTTCCTTGTAGAGCTTTCACGTACCTTAGTTTGACTCAGTCTAACACTGTTCTCCCTGTATGCCTCCGCCCAAAATGTCTGACCCTTAAGTTCCTGAAACATTATTTGTTATAAGTAAAATTATATAATAATCTCCATTTCTATTATTAATTTTATATTAACTTTCGATTTAATGGAAACCTCGGTATGCCCTAAGAAAACTCTTCTTTTCTTTGAAATACAACCTCTGTAGATGTCTGTGTGTCTTTCTGAGTACATGTGTTTTCATTATCCATGTAACTGAAGTTGACCCAAGTAAATTCTTTACAATGTATTCTTTCTTCTCAAACATTATTTGTCTTTAAAAATGCCACTATCTTTAAGAGTATACATGAGATGATATACATACTGTTTCTCATTGTTAAGAGATAATCTATGATCTTCCCAGAAATTTATTTCTATTCATAAAATATTTTGCTTGCTCTATTTACTATTTTTATCATTATTCTATACATTTGGTTTACAATTAGTCATTCTTACATATCTATATAAGAGGTCCAACATATAATCATATGTACCTAAAACTCTTCTCTAAGCCATTTCTCTTGACTTCAACATCTTAATTGATGGCCTTATCATTTTCCCTCCTAGGTCAAAATCAAGAGCTTTCCATAATTCACCTTTCTCTTATACTTCATTACCTTATACCTCATCAGCAAGTCCTATGACAGATAGACATGTAGAGGGTTTTATAACATGTAGTTATTATTATAATCCACTGGGAGTTTTCAAATAATGACATACATTTGACTGTTGAACAAAAATTTCTTACTAGTCCATGGAGGACTGACTAAAGTGAAACATTAGTGGAAGCAGGAAGACATTGGGAAAGTTTGTTTTTTTTCTTCCCCAATATCAAAATAAAATAAAATATTGGTACCATCTGAAGTGATTGCAGTAAATGAGAAATGGCTGCTCTTCCAAATGTTCATTCCAATCTGTCTAGGCAGGTTTTCATGCTGATCCTAAGATACAAAGAGCTCACTCTTGCCTTAGGGCACCTCCCTTGGTTGTTCCCTTACCTTTGAGAACACTCCTCAGTTCTTTTGCAGAGTGTCGCTAGATCTCATAGCAGTCTGTTCAGATGACACCTCACAGAAGCCACCTTAATGCACTTTAAATAGTCCCCATCAGTTATAATCTATTTCACGCCTGATCTTATTTTAGCTAACATAGATGGCATGTGTTATGTAAGAATGTGTATGTATCTATATCAATATCATATCTATACTTATATATCGTACATGTGTGTATATATTCAATTACTATATTATATAATGTAGTTATTTCGTATGATTTATAATTTGATCATTGAAACACTCTGCTTTTGATTGTCTTTTCAACCACAAATCTTAACACCTACAAAAATGAAAAACATGATATTTTAAACAACTATTGATTAAAGAATGGAAATTTTGTCAAATTTAGTGCTTATACAAAAGGGTACATTATATTCAAATGAGAAAAACTTATAATAACTTCTTTTTTATTTTTTTAACTAAGAAATCTAGAGTCTGAAAAAAATAAGCAAAATATTTAAGGCTGTAGTTAAATTATTTCCTGGCCAGGCCTAAAACAGATTTTTAGTTTGAAATCTATACTACTTTACGCAATGCATTAAATAGGTAGAAAATTATATTTTAAGTGGAAAGGCAATAGCCTATGTAATGAGAGGTTTCTGGCTCAAAACTCCATAACCATCCTTTTTACAACCATGAGACCTTGGGAAGATAATTCAAACATTTTGAGTTCCAGTTCTTCAGTCTGTTCAATGACAATGGTAGCATTTTCCTTGCAAATCTATGGCAGGATTTATCAAGTTTCTATGGGAAGCACCTAGTAATGGACACAGGTCACTGCAGACTTAAGTAAGTGCAGTTTTGTGGCAGTGCTGAGGGGATGATGGTACCACTTTCAGTTTTAACCATTTCTTGGATCCCAAGAGGCTACAATTTGAAATGGTCAAATTTTTCTATAATTGTGTCTCTAATAATGAGCCATAGTTCTCAGTATAGCTATCTTGTAAAATAGTGCCAAGAATGAATTATACATAATTCACAGGGAAATAATTTGTGTTTTATTCTCACTAAAATGAATATACATATTTATGTACATCAAATTAAATTATGTTTGCTTCTAAATAAAATAACCTTTCAATAATTTAATCAAATCATATTTCTTTTCATTTGAATTTTATTCTGTGGATGTACTCAATTGTATTAATTTGTAATGTTTTGTTATTACCCAATCTTGACTTAGATTTTTCTTTCACTAGCAAGTAAATTGCTGCAGAGGAAGTATACTATTATTACTTCTTCGAAACAATGTCAGATGTGGAGTTTATTCATATTAAATTCATATTAATTTTTCAAATGTAAAATTGCCCTATATGCAATATACTTAGGGCATTTATTTTAGTCTTTGCAGTGCAGAGATGTTCCCACGCATCCCCAACTGTCAAATCTCTGCGTTTTGTGGTGTGTGGGAGTGTTGTCTGACAGCCTAATGGGTAAATGACATATTTAAACAATTTTACTGTATTAAAGATTTCTGTCTAAAGCATTTTGGGGTTACTTTTACTCCCCGTAGTAAATGACAGATTTGAGAAACTCGAAGCTGATGTTTCTTTTTTAACCTGTCAATTTTAGTTTCAGAAACTACTATGTTCTGGAGTCAGTGCTATTAGCATAGACTGTACATATTCTATACATTGGTTCTGTTTTCTTATATGATTAGCTTCTAGGATTCTGTCATACATATGTGCCTAACTTCAAAAATCTAAATATTGATTATTGATATTGGATTTACATTAAAAAGACCATTAAGAATAAATACAGTTAAATGCAGCCCATGACTGACATTCCTCTTTAGAATCTCCTTTTCTTTTTTGACTACACATCTTTCTTCTCCTCGAAACAACTAGCTCTTCTGATTGACTTTCTCTTCTTCTTCCTCAAATTTTTATATTATTTGTGATTTAGTGTTCTTTTCTGTGTTTTTATTACCTGCATCCTCCCACCTCCAGAAACTATATTTGGGCTCAAATGTTTAATGTTCTCCTCTCTGTAGACAAAATAAATTACAGTAATAGAAAGTCAATGTTTTCCTTCTACCTCAGAGTATTGTCCAATGTTCTATATGTGAATAACTCTTGTTCAGAAAAAGAGACAAGCAAAGGCACTTGGAGAGAACATTTACTAGAGTGAAAAGAACCACCACTATCACAACACCGAAAACCTGACCCTAATCACTTCAGTACACTTGTAAAATAGCACTGCTAATAAATTCAGGAAGCCGATGCTTCTGTTGTCCGTTATCAATGTGTGTAAATTCCTTCAGTGAAATTTGTCTCACAAAGACACAAACATATGCATGTATATGTGTATCTATACATATCTCTTCATGCATGTATTCACTATATATTAAACACATATTCATGTGTATACTGTATTTCATCAAAACTAGGATTCCATTGATCTTAAGCTATGCCATTGTTCTATGTATTATTTAAAAAATGAAGTGCATTTACAAATTATTATGCCAAACAATTCTAAGATGTATTTTGATTTATTAAATATATATATACACACACATATATATTTTTATACTATAGATTGTCTTCCCAGAAAGCTGGGGATTCTGTAAGCACTGGGAAAATTTCTAGTTGGAAGTTTTTTAAACAGAAGCATGAGAAGATAGGAAGGTGACATTAAATAATAGATAACAGCTATGTGGCAAGTCAAAGCACATGCTGCATTGTGGAAAGATAAGGTGCTATGCAATGCATTAGAGGTTAGGGGAGGAGGTAGTTAGAAGCTGATATGTTTCAAAAACATACTGAGAAAACTCAGAGTGTAGTATGCAAATGTCCTGTTGGATCCCCAAAGAACATCAAAAGTACCTCACAGTAAGGACAGACAGTATAGCTATATAACACCATCACTATAAACCAACTTGGATGATTTAGTTTGAGATGGCAGAGAAATAAGCAAAATAAGCCACCCACGTAAATTTCCAAGTCTACTCACATGGCTTTGTCTGGTAAATAAATCTCTTTCTCTGTGAGGTATCTTGAAAAAGCAGATATTGGAGAGCATAACATCTGCATGAATTTTAGAAGCAGAGACACTATGGGGGAGTGAATATTGAAGTCCAAGGGAGAATGAACTATAGAGAGAGAGACACCTTTGACCTTGAAACAATTTGACAATGATAAGACTTAACTATGGATGGATATGGTATTCATTTTTGATTGCTCATTGAACCGATTCCCACAAATTAAGTGATTTAAACCACATAGATTAATTATCTAACAGTTCTGAAGGGCAGAAATCTGGGTGAGCTCAACTGGCTTCTCCTAGGGTCTCTCATGATTGAAATTATCATCTGGCATTGCATTTTGTTTGTTTGTTTGTTTTGTTTTCTTTTTGTAGCTCTGAAGAAGAATCTCTCCCCAAGAATCTGGAGATTGCTGACAGAATTTAGTCTTAAGTGGTATCCACTGGAACATTCTCAGCTCCTGGAGGTCACCTGATTCCCTAGCCCATGGCCTTTACCTTCTAAGTCAGTAACAGCAAGTCACTCTCTCTCTGCTCCATCATTCTTACCTCTTGCAGGAGAAAGTTCTCTTTTTTTAAAAGGATCAAGTGATTAAGACTGGGTCAGACTGAAGAATCCGTGACAATGTCCCTATCTCTTAAGGTCCATAAACTTAATCACATCTACAAAATACCTTTTTTCCTACGAGGTCATCTAGTCACAGGTTCTGGAGATTTCACATGTGGACAGATTTAAGAAGACAATTTTGCCTTCCTCAAATACACATATCTTGTAAAACTTTTAAAGCCAGAAGTGACTAAGACATACTGGTCTAGACTGAGGTTAGCACAGTGAATTTGAGTGCTTCATTTTCTCATGACTCTCCAGTTCGGGTCCTCGCCTCATTCCCTGCCAATATAAATGGAATTATAATTTTCTGCCTTCTACACATTATTATTTGTTCTAGGAAGACTGGAGCTAGTAACCTGAAGGGTATGAATCATGTCTGAATGAATTTGCCTGAAAAGAAACCATTCAGTCATTCCACAAGAGTCTGCATTACATAAGAATCATGCACCATTGGGAACTGCCCTGCCTGGTTTCAGAAGCTGTAATCCCCCAGGGCTAAGGCTGAGTGAGTGACCTTCGGACCATAAGCCACTAAGGAGGCAAGGCCTATCTCCCTGGCAGGGGTGCCGCCTCTGCTCCTTTTACTTCATCCATAACTGTGGCCCCCAATGCTTGATCAATTAGCCAATGACAGGTAAGATTCCCCAAGGGGGGAACGACGTAAGCCAAGAATGGTCATGTGGAGGCCCAAGGGAAGAACTTGGGGAGCTATAGCAAAAGCGGGTAATGGACCCTAAGCTATGACATAGCCTGAGTCCTCATTCTGTCTACCACGTCTCCTAATCTCTTGGCTGCAAGACTGAAGCCTGAAACAATGCCTTAAGCCTGAAACAATTCCGGTGGTGGGTGTAGCCCTGTGCTGGAAAGAGTGGGTTCCCTAGGGCGATCAGGCCTAAGAAAGAATATGTAAAATCTTGTGAAACTTCCTTTGTTTAGAATGTTCTCAATTCAATAAGGGTCCAGGCAAGAAGTGAGTTTGTTCCTCAAAGTTTTATAGCTCTTAAGTTATCTGACCCTGACTCTAAACAGGCCCTCAGAGTTCTTTGTACGTTATATATTGTTTGATCCTTACTGCCTGACAATGATTAATGATCCTGTATTCCTGTGCAAAACGAACCCACTAAAAGCCCGTTGAGGAAAAGGCTCTTGGCCCTCCTCCTTTGAGAGATCTTTCCTCCCCAAGCAGATCCTGTCTTGGTAGACTCATTCTCATCCATGGAGGCCGGAGTGGGGTGGGGGTGGACGGACCCCACCCACAATGCACTGCAGGGATGATTGCCATTCGATATCATTAATGTATATGTAGAATAAAACAGCACCTTTGGTTGCACTTTGGTAAGTTCTTGTTCACTTAAGAAGCTAAATAAAAATATGTATTTAAAAATTTGATGTGTATTTATTCATTTTTGTAATAAATATTTCTGGAACATTTACTATGCATTCCTCTCTGCTCTAGGTGTAAGAAGTTCAGTGTTGTGGTAGACAATTGGTCCACTTTTGCCAAATTTATATTTTTTTATGTATTGATTTTTGAGAGAGAGGAAGAGATCAATTTAGTTGTTCCACCCATTCATACATTCCTCGGTTGCTTCTTGTATGTGCCCTAACTGGGAATTGAACCCGCAACCTTGGTGTATCTGGAGAATGCTCTAACCAACTGAGTTGTAGCTTAAAAGTGGTTGTGGATAATAATTTTCTTTTTTTACTTTTCAAAAATTAAATTTCTTATGTTTCAGCTGATAAATTAATTTTATCATCACTGCTTTTTAAAATTGTAATTAAAAAAGTTTGCTAGTGTTCCCCTCAGCTAGTGCTTCAGAGGTTATTGACTTATGGCTGGAGGCCACAGGTAACAATTTAGTAATGCTGACGGTCTTTGTTCTGGTAATTAAATTAGTACTTTTCAATCTCATAAGTATTTATTTAATACTTTTACCCAGGGTTTCCCTGGCTGGTGGAAGAGGCTTGGTTCTGAATCACAATATAAAATCAAAGGTAAATCATTAGAAGAGAACAGTGCTGGGTAGTGAATCTACGATATATCAAGTCTTACTACAAGTTGTCAGCAGTTGACAGAGTGTGCATTGGCATAAAAATGGACAAAAATTTAAAAATCAGAAGAATTTGTCCATAAATAGTCCCATACTTATGTAGATCCTTGATTTACTGGAAAAAAACAAACAAATTCTGCACAATGGCGGGAGATGATAGTCCTACCAAAGCGTGTACCAGGCTTAGTCACAAATCCATATGAGGGAAGAAATACTGGGCTGCACACCACACACACACACGACAATAAGCCCAGTAGTTTACAGGGCAAAATATGAAATAAAATACAGGAAATTCTACGTACGTGAAGACCACATACATTTCATAACCATGGGACTGGTAAAGGTTTTTGTAAACAAGACACCAAAAAGTGACTGATAAATTTAATGTTAAAATCAAGAACTTCTGTTTATTAACTATTAAGGGGATTTCTCAAAAAGCCACAGAGGGCAAGGAGGTATTTCGATACATATTGCTGACAAAATACTGATATACAGATTAAATTGCAAACATATGCAGAACATTTTCAATAAATTAGAGACAGATTTAGAATTAGAAAGTAAGTGATCAAGAGTCTTGAAATGACAGTTCATAAAACGGATTGCTAAAATGTCAAAGAGCATATGAGAAGAAAAATAAAACTTAACATGATGTGTAACTACAGTCTCTGGAATGTGAGCACATGGCATGTGTGTTGGGGGCAGGGTTGGGGCTGAAAATACCAAGCGTTGGTGAGGAACTGGAGCAATTGGAACTAACACAAGTTATTGGAGGGGAAAGCGCCTTGACAGTGATCCCTGCGAACAGAAGCTTATCTCATGACTCAGAAATTCCACTCAGATATAAGAGCGATTCATACAAATGCACTTCCAGAGATGTACAGGAATACTCACAAAAGCATTATTTGTAGTATCTCTGGATGGAATGGAAAACATAATGGAAGATTACATAGCGAATAACCTAATGGAAAACAAAATAGAAAAATATAATAAGTAGAAGGAATAGATACATTTTGTAATACTTGTACAACTTAATACTAAATAGCAGTTTTAATGGACAAACATACTATATACAGCATGGAAAAAATTTTGTAAAATATTTTGATGAACAATAGATACTGTATGATTTTATTTTTGTATATGAAGTTCAACCACATGAACAATTCAGACATGGTGGTTACCCCAAAGGAGTACTTGTCACAGGGGCTATGTGAGGACTACTTTGGGGTACTGGAAATGTTATCTATACAGGCCGAGGTCACATGGGTGTGTTCACACTACCTTTAGGAATTGATAGTGTATACTTATCTATTTACATAAATGTACATATAATCTGTCACTTTATATGTGTTTAAGTCTATGTTTCTGCATTCACACTTTACTTCAAATTATAAACAAACAAACCAATGAATCATTACAGACTTTTGGTTTGTATTAGCCAAGTAAGCTCTCAACTTCTAAGCACTTATATATTATTGTAAGATTGGCTGCTATTTTAACCTCTGTGGACTTTTCTTCATGTGAAATCAGTAATATATTACTGAATGGAAGGATCTATGAATAATAAACTTACCAATGTTTTCACATCTTATTATTCCAGTCTTTGGGCTTTATGTGCAGAATTCCATCAACTCTCATACTAACACCATCAGGGAAGTGCTAACACAGCCCATATTTGAGAGATTTAGAAGTAATTAAATGTCTTGCTTAAAAGTCCTGCAGCAAGTTAAGTGGCAAAGCCATGATTCTTTTTCTCATACTTACAAACACAGCATTAATGTACTAATGAACTAATGCACTTATAGTTCCACAGTGACCAGGAAGCTTGGGGATGCAAGCAGTAGAAAATCGCAACTCAAATTGGCTTAGGAAATTAATAGCAATTTTATATCTAGTAAAGAAATGTGCAAAATAGGCAAAGACAGACCTAAGAATTAGCAATGCTGGAATAAAGCAATAGCCTGCTAATGCATGCTTCTCACGGCTTGCTGTCAATCCACAGAGAATTCTGAGCACATTGGTTTGGGTGCTAGACCCTCCTCTGTGGCCAGAGTACTATACCATTGTTATGACTGGCAGTCTGCAATGATACTCTGTGACTGGAGAGAAGGGAGAAACCGATTCTTAAATGTGTATTCGTGTATTCTCTGAATTGTATTTCTATGCTAAGGATGGGTTCTGGGAGGAGAAACTGTAGATGTTCACCACAAGCATTAGTATAGGAAGAGTTTTTAAATGACAGCCATCATAATCATTTGCATTAGGTCTAGAGAAAGATATTCTTATCTTTGTTTCCTAAGTCTTTCTCATATTTTAAAAGTAAAATTATACCATCTCTCCCATGTATTCTTTTAATCATTTTCAGTGCATGCTGTGGATATTATTTTAACTTCTATAATTCCCAGAATTTTAGGTTCTTTGAAACACTTTCCTCATAGCCAGCTCCTTGGACTGAAGAATATAGGAAGATAGAGTGGGGAATTGTGCCTCTGCATAGGGGGTAAAACTGTAATTCTTCTCCCACAGTTTCCGTGTTACCCAGAATGAAAAGCAAAGCGGCACCCATCAGGTAGTAAGTACGCTAAATAGGGCTCGCTCCTGACAGCACACTTTTGTAGATGGTCTATAGCTTCCTCTCTGTCTGACATCAAAGTGGGTTTTGAAACCACTGACAGTAGGGTTAAATCAGAAAGTTAAATCCATCATATGATTACTTTTACCCATAGCTCTGCAGCGTGTCTCTGTTTGAATAGGAAACTCAAATTCAAAATCCAAAGTCAAATAATCTTTTACTTACTCATTATCAGAGATTAGGCCTGTGGGTTTAGGTAATCTACAGCTGACTCAAATGTCCTAGTGGTTTAAGGAAATTAATAACTTCCAAAATTAAGTCGGAGCAGTGGGGGGATATGTTAAAACAGTGGTTCTCACCCTTAGCTATGCTTTAGAAAGGCACTGGCAGCTCTTAGAAATTACAATGTCAGGCTCTGGAACAGGCCAATTAAACATAATCTCTGAGGGCATGTCCTAGGAATAGTATTTTCTAAAATGCTCCTTAGGTGATTCAAAATTTCCCAAAATATGACCTAAACGTTAAGAGAAATAGGGCATCTTGTTATACAAAGCATTGCATTAATGTCAGGAAGCATTTAGCTTAATAAATACCACTTTTTTTGTTTACTGTAACATACTTTGGAAATGCTTTTGGTGTATGTCATTTACATTTTTAAGCGGAGAGTACAGGAAAGAGGGTGCAGATTTCCCCCTTCTTCTGTATAGAGCACTAATGAAGCTGAGCTCGAATGCTGAGTCAAACCCCTGCTTTTTTGTTTTTTTCATTTGTCTCAGCCTAGGAGAGGTAAAATGTGTATCAGTTAAGGAAAGAGGGGAAAAAAAGCCCTCAAGATGCTGAACTTGCTTTTGCTATAAATAGAACCAATTACCTTCCTGGTTATTTACTTTCCTGGTTATTCTACACACATGAAAGGTATCTGATGCTCAAGCAAGTTTCAAATTACTTTAAGCCTTCGTCACCTGCAGCAATGTCATTTCTAGGTCATGAACATGCTTCGTCAGCTCCTTTTCATTTTCCCAAAGAGCCTTGGCACTATCATTTACAATACACCAATATATTTCTTTATCAAATTCATAAATCTTCTGCAATAATGCAGCAAGTTATAGGCTTATGCATTCACAGATGCATCTCGTTTTTCTTTCTTAAACTTTCCCCAAATAACAAGTTCCTTACTTCTCCACTCTCAACTGGCTATTGTTTCATTTTCTTAACACCTTTTCTTACAAAAATTTTACTTTGTTCCTCACTTTTCTGTATATATAAAAATTCCATATTATATGTGTATCTGTGTATAGTTAGATATACAAATATATATATAATATATCCAAGTGTATACACACATACATATATATAGTCTCCTTCATTAAATATAAATGACAAATATTTCACCAGCAAACTTTATCTTACACATTGAAATGGGATAACACCCAGTTGCTTTTTTTAAATGAAATTATGTGTTTAAGAAATATATACAAAATATTTTTCTATATTTACACTAAATATTGATCATTAATGCAGTTTTTACATTTTTTAGGAATAGAAATAAGAACATGTATGAATGACTCAATGACATGCACAACAGTGTGGGAATTGACTGGAAATGGGGGTGTGAGATGTGCAGAGGAGGGCAAAGGGGGAAAAATTGAGACAATTTTAATAAAATAACAATAAAAATAGTAAAAAAGAAAATAAAAATTGTGAATTTTATAATATTCTGTAAAAGGTTAAAGTTTAATTCAGTGTATTTAAAGACAACATACCATTATATCAGTTTTGTTTTCACTTTCATTGACACCCCCAAAAAGTGAGATATGAAAAAATCCATAATAACATTATTTTTTCTGCATCTCATGAAATCTGTTCCTCAGTATTGTAAACTAAATTGCTTAAACAAATGTTGTCATCAAATAAACACCTAGGCACGCACATCAGGGCAGTATTTTCTTTAGATCTGAAAAACTAAGACAAATTTCTGTATCTACCAATTTCTTTGTGATCTTACACAAGTTTACTTAGCTTTTAATTTGAGTAAATGGCAACAACAAACCTTGTAGAGTACTGGAGAGAACCACAGGTGTAATGGATGCAGCATGGCCTGTACCGGCTCAGTTCATATTGTATGTCATCCTTAGTTCATTCGTGCCGTTGGCATTGTCTGCCATCAGATGCTCACTGTCAGTTGCACAAATGCCCTATTCGATTCTGTAGGTAGGAATCTAGGTTTTCTTCCACGCAGTTATTATTAAGCCTGTTTTTAAATAAACTATATATTTCCCAAATTTCAAGAAAAATATAACTTTTGTTTAAAAAGTCTTTAAATGTGTGAACCCATGCCATTAAAAAGAGTACACTTGAATAACTGCTACATTAAGACAAAGGAAAATAGATTCATACCACACCTTGGAGTGAACCAAATGATAACATTGGCTCATTCTAAGGATTTGAGCTGTTGCATGTATTCTTTTTTCTTTTATTGTTTACCTCATGTATTTTTCACATTTGATTTAGTAAGTTCACTGAGCATTTTTTCTGACTTTGGCTACTCTTTTGATTTGGGGGAGATCTCAAGAGAGGTCGAAGCCAATGGAACCATCTGCTCTGGAAGGTGGGATGGTAGGTAACCCCCCTCTTTCCCTTTGGCAGCATGGAAGCTCAGCTGTCCAGTTACATCTCCCTCACTCCCACCAGTGGAAGCTTTGACTCGAGTAAATGGAGAAAACTCCATGACATTTAGACATTTTTGATAGCAGAATGAACAATGTGGAGAGAAAAATGGCTTGGTATGAAATGTCCAAGTGAAATGAAACCCAGCTGGGGAGTGGTACCATCCAGACAGAGTTGTCCCAGGGAAGCAGGTAACGAGGGTTCAGTCAGACAACAGCCGTGTTCTCGGGTGGCCAGTTGGCAGCTTTTTCACAACCATTTCCATATTGGAGCCATCAAACTCTCTGCCACTAAATTTCACTTATGATTCAGGTCACTAGAGTTGAGTTATAATCACATGGAAGCAAGAATCACAACCAGTTTGAATGTGTACCAGTAGAGTTGGGATTGGTGCAGAAGGTGAATGCTGAAAATTCAGGTAATTTGGAATGGTAAAGCTCTGGCAGGCGGTTTCCAAGCATTTAATAAATGTCACCAGGAATAAAGTTCTGATTAAAGGTGAGTCTTAAGGAATCAAAGCAATCACTCTGCAGCACTTAGGGCACATGGACATGAGGAACTCTGGTAGGTGTGATACCAGTGGACAGTTAAGAAAACAAAAAGGCAGTCTGAAGTTCAATTCTCATCTGAAGTGGAGACCCAAAACCTGACAACAATATTGCTTTAGAAAACTTCTGGTTCTTATCTTTTTCCTAAAACAAGTTAATATAGTTTCTGATACTTGATGTGCAACTTGATTTGACAACTTTTTTCTCTACACCAGTAAACAGAGAACACAGACAGCAATCAAACACATTCACACTCCTCTTTTGTTCTGTGACTAAGTTTACATTACTCCCTATGTGTTAGTAAGGAGAGATATTGCTTGTTTTACTAGGACATCACAGAATCCACTTAATAAATGACATCTTGCTTGTGGACAGTGACAGTCAAAAAAATATGAGGTAATTCATTTGCCTTGGGTGGGCACATACATAACAGATAATGGGGATACTAATCAAGAAAATTAATCAGGCTGCTACCAAATTGGAGACTATATTGCCAAGCCAAAGTAAAACCCACAGTACTCTTCCTTTCACATTCCCCCCACCCCCATCTTGGCAGCTGCTTTTGTTTGGAGGCCATCTACACTTAAGGCAGGAAGATGGCAGCCAAAAGAAGATGAAAAGGTCACCGGAGTTGATCAGCTCTAGGCTCCAACTTTTCAGAAAAGGTGGAAAGTGTGTGCAGGGGTACATGCAGACTGTGAAGATGATCAGAGGAGGCAAAGCAAAACTGGTCATTCTCACCAACACATGACCACGCTGAGGAGACCTGCAATAGAGTCCTGTGCCACACTGACCAAGACCGGGGCCCGTCAGCACAGGGGCGCTGGTGTCAAACTGGGCACAGTATGTGGACAATACGCCAGGGTATGCACACCGTCTCCCACTGACCCAGGTGATTTGGCATCATTGGAAGAGTGCCAGGTCAGACTGGTGACAAGTAAGTCATGCACGTTTTTGAGAGCAGACAGACAGGTGCAGGGGTGGGGGTTAGAGGGGTGGTGGGATTGAGCAAAAAGAAAAAGAGCTTATGGACACAGACACCAGTGTGGTGATTGCTGGAGGGAAGGGTGTGGGTGGTGGTGGAAGAGGGTATAGGGGGAATAAATGGCAAAGGGGAATACAATAAAAATACACAAATTAATTAAAAACCCCATAGTACTACGTTTTGTACTCTGACTTTCCTTCTGTAAAAAAAGAGAAACAATTAAGGGCCTCATGGATTTTGAAGGGAATGTTTGCAATGTTTGGTTGTACAGGTCTGACCTACATAAGGTTTTACATGAGTCCTAGAGTAAGAAAAACTTATTTAAATGGCAAAATATGGAAATCAAAAAGCTTTGTCACTTGACCCTTGCCATTAGTTGGGTCCTGCCCCCTCTGTGAGTGGTAAAATGCTATGCTGTGTGAAGTGCGTGGTCTGTGGTGAGCTGTCATGGAACATTCACGGCTCTAATGCCTATGTTTGGGGAGAAATTCCATATGTTCCTCCGTAAAACAACAGCCTGATCTTTTTTAAAAATGTTTTAATTATTTTTTATTTTTTATTAAACTTGGAAGGAGTGAAATTGGTTAACAGAATAATATAGGTTTCAGGTGTACGATTCTAAAATACATCATCTTTGCATTGTATTGTGTGTTCCCCACCCCCAGTCAAGTCTCCTTCCATCACAATTTATCACCCTTGCACCCACCTCTACCTCCCATCACCACCCCCCCCACTCCCCCGCCCCCCGCTTTCCCTCTGATAGTCACCATGCTATTGTCTGAGTACCTGAGTTTTTTCTTAATCCCTTCACATTTTTCACCCAGCCCCACAAACACCCCTCGACTCTGATAGTTGTCAGTCTGCTTTTTATCTACGAATATGTTTCTATTTTTTGGTAGTCCATTTTATTAATTAGATTCCACATATGAGTGAAATCCTATGGTATTTGTCTTTCTCTGCCTGGCTTATTTCACTTAGCATAATGCTCTTCAGGTCCATCCATGCTGTCACAAAGAGTAGGATTTCCTGTTCTTTTCAGAAACTGCTCTGTTGTGCTCTTGGGCTCTGATAGAGAGATAATAAGCAACTGAACACCACAAATGAAAAAATCATGCAGCCTTAGCTGCCCACTGAGAACTGCGTTCTTGATCACACGCAAACTATGTATTAAAGTGTGCCTAAGCAGAACTTCATTATTTTATAGTCGTCGGTCAGCTTATGCCTCCAATCATCTCAATGTTCACTCAGAGGACCTCAAGAACAAAGTAGCCACTGTGTCTGCCACAGAGGTGTCAGAATGGCCCTCATCTCACTAAGGCTTATACAGACACTCCCTGCGATGTTGGTTGGTCTTTCAGGGCACCAGTCTGTGTCCTGCAAGGAAAAGGGACTACTCTAGGTACTTTAAGCAGGCACAGACTAAATACAGGTGCTGTGAGACAATATACTCAGCTCTTCTGTGGCTTGCAAACAATAAACTCAAGTGGTGAAAATGAATTTTAAGTATATTAAATGTATATAAGATATATGTGGCATATATTATATACCATATACTAAATTTATTAAATTTTACTTGATGCACAGTAGGTTAAAATATAGTAAAGGGGGTCAGATATATGGTGACGAAAAAAGATTTGAATTTGGGTGGTGAGCACCCAAAATATTGAAATGTACAGTTATTGCATCACAGAATAGAAGTGTGCATTTGAAACTTACATAATCTTATTAATAGTTGTCACCCCAATAAATTTAATTTAAAATGTATTTTAGTTATATAAATGTATATTAAATGAACTTACTATTGGCATACATTGTTTTTTATCTTTTATGCATTCTTTTATTTGGAATTTAGTAAATATTTCTGCATATGTATACAACATATTTCAGGATCTGTGCTGAATTTCATGTAACCACAGGTGAGCACGACAGACATAGATCTGGATGTAATGGAACGTCTTTACATCATGTGTGTTTGCCTTTTTGTAGTTGTGTTAAAAGTGTCATAGTAGTATGAGCAGTGGTTGTTGTGAATTAGGAGTAGGTTTGAAGAATTAGCTGGTATTTCAGTCTAGTCATGTTGAAAATGCAGAACTTTTGAGACTTTAGTATGTGGATTCCTCAGCTTTTTAATATGGAGCTCACCAGTTAAGCCAGGGCCGAAAACACAGATTCAAAGTTATTGGTTTTTTGTTCATAGTTGATGACCTGCTTTGGGATCAAAGCAACCATGAAAATATAGAGTGACCTCCTCTTACCAAATAAAAGCAGTGGGCAGACTCGGTCTTACAGAACATTGACATAGTAAGAGAAGGAAGTGTAGAAGAGTCTTCTGCCTGAAACCAGGGGCAACAGAGAAGGGCATCTAATTAATATTTTAAAGAGCGTATTAAATTTCTAATCTCCTGGAAAATATTTATGTTTCGCTATAGTAAGAATCTAATTTGACTCAATCTGTTCTAGCATACAAATACTTCTGCTAGAGAGTGAGTGTAACCTAACGGTTAGAACGTGGGTACTGGAATTAGATTACTGCCATAGCAACAGCTCTGTGACCCTGAGTAAGGTATTCTCTCTTTGTGGCAGTTTTCTGTTCTGTGGCATGGGTATGCTAGAATACCCATGATTTGTTATAACAATTAACTCATATGCAAAATACGGTAAAGATAGTTCTGATTCAGACTAGTTTCTCAGCATGTGTTAGTCATTAATTTTGCACCTTTACCTATAGACATTGGCTATAAATATTAAATATCAGCCTTTGTATTTGTCTTCTCTAGTAGAGTGACTTATTTATAGTACCTGTTCAATACATTCTTTTTTTTTTTAATTTAATGCATTTATTTTTAGAGAGACTGGAAGGGAAGGAGAAAGAGAGGGACAGAAACATCAATGTGTGCACCCCCACTGGGGACCTGGCCTGCAACCCAGGCATGTGCCCTAACTGGGAATCAAACTGGTGACACTTTCATCACAAGCAGACACTCAATCCACTGAGCCACACCAGCCAGGGCTGTTCAATAAATTCTTGTGGATGAAATGATTTCTAATTTGAAGTTTTGTTGAATCATATTGTTTAAGATGCATGTAATTAACATTTAAAAGAAATATTACCAAGACACTGGGTGTTCAGTATAGCCTTATGAATCCAAAAGAACCCCCACTATATTTGTGGAGAGCAGGACCAATAAAATGGCATTGGTCTGGTGAAGACAGCATAAAGTATATAAAAACTGCGTCACCTACATTGACCAAGATGGCTGCCAGTCAGCCCTGATGCTGTGCTTCAAGAGGGAAACTGCCGAAGTCAGAGCAGACGCATCTGGCAAGGAAACACACTTAAGATATTTGCACATGTGACCAGAACACTGGGACCACCATAGATAGGCTCCTGGACAAATTCCACAGTTGCCATCAGCAGTACCAAGACTTTAATCAAAAGACCCAGAAGGGAGGCAGTCTCCACATCACTGCTGAGACAGCTGAGCTCCACGCACCAGAAAGCTGCTCCATGCCACGCTGA
Source organism: Glossophaga mutica (assembly GCA_039655065.1). Taxonomy (NCBI): domain Eukaryota; kingdom Metazoa; phylum Chordata; class Mammalia; order Chiroptera; family Phyllostomidae; genus Glossophaga; species Glossophaga mutica. Next base: position 22,282,563 of record CM077305.1, read on the forward strand.
TCTCTCTAGGAGTCGGCTGCTGGAGGCTCTGTCTTGCTGGACTGGGGACTTGGTCTGCCCTGCTGCCCAGCTGCCCCCGGAAAGACTTCCTTGCAAGGTGCTTAGGGCTTCCTTGCTTACTGTGCTGTCTCCCAAACCTGTAGACTGAGACTCTGGGACCTGGGTTTGTTATCCCCCAATTTTCTCATGTGATATTACCTATTGTTTCTGAGTGATTAGTATTGTTATTAAGTTAGTGTGGGTTTGGATTAAACCTGTGTTAATAAAAAGCTGGTTGAACCTGCATTAATAAAATCCAAAGGAACAGCACAATCACTGTGTTGGCTCCCTGTTATCTCTAGGTGCCAGTGTCACCTGTAGGACTGGTGGTTGTATGGGTGGCTCTATGCTTTTGGGTCATAGGAAATAAGGAACAAAGTGACAGTGACCAGAGGGGAGGGGGAGACAAATAGGGGAAAGAAGGGAAAGGGTCTTGTCAAGAAACATGTATAAAGGACCCATGGTAATGGACAACAGGTTGGGAACTGACTGAGGGTGAGGGACATGAGAGGAGGCAGGGGAGAGCAACTGGGGAAAAATTGGGAAAACTGTAATTGAACAACTATTTTAAAAAGAAGTCCCAGGTCAGACATCGGAGTGAGGACAAAAGGCTGATTTACAGGAAAGAAATATAGCGAACATAAGCTCCTGACAATATCTCAATGCACCACCTCTGGCTTTAGATTTTATTTCCATATCAAAGAGCCATGAACTTCTGTTGACTCCCCATCGCTGGCTGACCACAGGCAGAACTTCTGAGCCTGTTTTACTTGTTTTTCTGCTAAATGCCATATTGTGCTTTAGGTTTATAGGTTTTTCCTTTTAGTCGACAGAGTATATATCTGTTACAATTCACTTGTGAAATTCAGCCTATTCCTTATGCCTCTAAAGAATGTAAGGTACCATTTTACTTAGCATTATGTTCTTCAGGTCCTTCCATGCTGTTGCAAACCATATAGTAAACACCAGGCAATCTGTCTGGGACATTAATAGCTTCTATTCCCCCCCCCACATTTTTACCATTTTAGTCATGCTCTCTAAACTCTTGGCTCCTACATACAAATGTCCACTAAGATTTCTAAGGCATCTCCAACAGTATGTTTCCTAGCAGTTCCTCCCCCACCATCCAAACTGTCAGCATATCTTGCAGGCTTCTCTGTACATTCAGATCTCCACAGTTCTCTCTGTGCTCACCCTTCCTTGTCTACCACTCTCTCAGAGCTAGAAAGTGGCAACAAACTTTTGACTTGTCTTTTTCATCTGCTAGAGTTTGCTCTTTACTATACAGAATGAATCTGATTAAAAATTAAAACCCATCATGTAATTCCTCTGCTCAAGCCTTTTAATAGCCTTCCATACTCCTCAGAATAAATTGTTAAATGTTAAAGACACTGGCAAGGAGGCAGGAAAGTGACCCTGTCTATTTCACCATAGATTTCAGTTTCAAAAAGTCTCATTTGGGTGAATTAATTTAATCAAATTATATGATTCATTTATTTCTGTGCATAGGACCCTGACATCTCCATTATAAATTTATGCAAATAACAAATAAGTAAGAACATTTGTTCAACTATTTGTTTAATAACATGTATCAGTCCCTAAACTGTGTGATTTGTCTGTTTCTCTGTACACTGACACCAGACAGAGTATTTAGCACCTGGGAGTAGATACCCAATGCAGCTTTGTACAATTACAATATTAATAGGAAACATTTTTGAAGTGTAAATTTTGATAAAAGGAGGAGTGGATGGACAGAAATAAACTTGGTGTGGTAGTAGTACAGTAGAAATGTTCAATTTACATGGAGTAGCCTACAGGAGTGGTGAAAAACCCAGTAATAGGGAAAGGAGAAATCGGATGCAAAAAAAAAAAAAAAAAAGATTGCGGGTCATAAAGAATACAAGGGAAAAGTAGAAGAAAAAAACTCAAAAGAGCTTTCAAATTTTCTGATGGTTCTATTATCACCGGTCACTAGGAAAACTTCTTACAGCTGTTTACGATGCTATGCAGACAATCCTTGAGCATAACCTTCTGTGCCTCTTCATCATTCATCATTCGCAGGGGTTTCTGGATGCTGTACATGATGATGAGTACTGTAAGTCCCCAGAAGTTATAAGACACTATCTCGTGAGTATGTTTCTAATTATTTCTGGAAGTATGTAAAACCTTTGAATATCAGTGGGGTATGATTTTAGTAATCCACAAATCATGTCATCCTTCTTATACTGAGTGGGAAGATCAATATGAACAGAGTATGTTGTTTATTTACTAGTTTTAGTAATAAGTAAAGGGTTTTACTGAAAATTATATAACTGAAAATTCCTAGAAATAAAAAAAAGCTTTTTATTGAGTGGTCTGTGGATTCATGCTAAACACACTATGAAATCAATCCCTAGGCTCTCAAAAAAAACCCATAAATTCCTCTCAAGAACATATTTGTTTTGTCTTTCTTCTTTTTTAAAGATTTTTATTTATTTATCTTTAGAGGGGATGGGTGGGAGGGAGAGGGAGAGAAACATCAATGTATGGTTGCCACTCATGTGTCCCCTACTGGGAACTGGCCTGCAACCCAGGCATGTTTCCTGGCTGGGAATTGAACTGCAATCCTTTGATTCGCAGGCCCGCGCTCAATCCACTGAGCTACACCAGCCAGGGCTGTTTTGTCTTTCATATGGTCTCATTTTCTTTAAAAAAAAAAAAAAAAAAAAGTGTCAACGAGGTGCAATGGTGCTGAGTTTGTGTACAGTATCATCCCACAGAGAACCTAGTTGGTTAATAGAAACACTGTTGAAGGTGCAGCAGTACAGCATTTTCCCTCAGGCCATAAATAATACATAACTTAGGTGTTTAATCCAATGCTGACAGGAAGAGGAATGAATTGGCACCCATATGGTGAATATTAACTACATTTCTAGCTATCGTTGCACTTAAATATTTAAGACCTTCTTTATAGATTGCAATAAAATGTAAGAAGGGATAAATATATTGCAGATGAAATTGTAAACAAGATTGTGTACAATGCAGACATTATAAAATATTTCTTCTCTATAACATCTGCCTTGTCTGGTTAAAAGAAAACCTGCTAAAGCATAACTCAACTATCAGGAAGGTGAATTTGTCTCTTTGCAAGTAGCTGGGTCCTGATCTAAGTCTTGTTTGGGTGGGAATGCATGGCATGGTGCTGTGGTGGCCAGCAACGGTCTGGATTCCTTGGCTTTGCTGCTGTCTGTGCCGCAACAGTGGGACCCACTTTGGAAAGCCTCAGTTTTGTTGTATGCACTTAGAGAGATAATTGTCCCACATTGCTAGTACTGTTATAATGAATTAAATACATTTTTTCTGAAATAATATGTAGGTTGTAGAACATTGCAATAGTGAATAATGTTTTTTTCTTCCTTGCTTTCTGTGGACTACAGATGCTTAGAGAGCAAATCTATATTCTTTCCACCTTCAATGCCATATATGTACTATATATGATATATTATATATACTATATATAGTATGTACTAGTATGTATAATTTTCATTCGATATTTATTGAATGAATAAATATATAATAAATGCACAATTTTGATGAATGAGTCATGTTTGTCAGCTTCTACAGTGAAAAACTTCACTATTGCCAGCAAAGCTATCTAAGTACTTCATTCTGTGTCACTTAAGTCATATAATTAATTATAATTTCTCATAAAAACAAACTTATTTTTGTATATCTTAAAGTGCTTTTGTTGGTTTAGTTTTTGTCCATCTGCTATATTTGTACTTGATACTTTCTTGGTAATGGTGATGTTCTGGGAGAGGCTTAGGGATCATTACAGCTTTCTTCATACCAACGCTCACAAATATTTCATCTCATTTCTCTGGATAAGTAAAGCTATGCTATGTGGTCTGCTGGAAAGTGTACTCCTGCTGGATTTGCAGGAACTTGGTATCACACATGGACAACCTGCCACATACTACCTATGAGATCTGGGCAGATCAACCTTAATCCATTAAGTTAGAACACTAATATCTCCTACTTTACTATCGAGGGTTGTAAGTGGATTTTCAGAGTGATGTGAAACCAATGTTCCCCTTCTCACATCGTCACATAAGCTTAGAACTGGAAACAGAAAATGGACCATAACTTTAATGGTTCCCTTCACATACGACCTTAGGGGGCTGTATTGATGGCCCTGAAGAAGAGACACTGAACCCCTCACCCCACATCCTGGTTCAGATTCCAAGACTGATGATGCCACACATGCATTAACAGGGTAAAAAAAGATTTATTGCTCACATAATGAAGCTTCGTGGAAGAGCAGGGTATGCCCTGAGCATCTGAAAACAGCTTGAGGGAACAGGTTGGGAGCTGGCTTAGGGTTTTACGGTTTTTATGAGGTGGGGATAGAGTAAGGGTTCCCTCACATGGGCCAAGGCTTCTGTGGTTTAAACTTTCCACTGGAACCAAGGAAAGCACCCAGCTTTTCTTACTGGTTGTCCAAATGTGGGATAGAAGAGAAGACCAGTGATGGGGCTTTAAAACTGTGAATGGTCCAACATTAATGAAAAGTTAAACAATTTATACAATTAGTCCCAATGTTTGACTAAAGATTTTAATGTGCCATATTTCATTTAACTGAATTTGAACTTGTTTAAGCCATTAGTGTACCCTACAAGGCCTGCAGTCTTAAGCTACAGAGATATAGTAAGGGAGGGAAATTTCCATCAAATGCCTTATTTAAGAAGCCTGGCATTGTGTAATATGAGAGCTTAAATAAGTGACTTAGTAGCCATCAAATAAGCCTAGCAAGAAGGTGAATATATGTGCATAAGTCATAGACACAGACATCAGTGTGGTAATGGCCAAAGGGAAGGGGAGGTGGGGGCTGGGTGGAGGCTGGCAAAGGGAAAGAAATGAGGACATCTGTAACCATGTCAACATTAAAAGTAAGGGGAGAAAAGCCTAGAACAGCACGTGGGATACATAATATCTTGATGAGGACTTGTATAGTGGTGATAGTATGTTTAGAGACTTGTTTGACCTGGACTTCTATTTTGATTATCAGCAAAGCAAGAGAGTCCCAGAATCTTTCACTAAATGGGTGGGAACCTTGAATAAGGAAGTAATGTTAATGCCATTGGAGAGAGCACATAGCCAGACCATTGGAAATGTTTTAAGAGTATGTAGAAATTTGTAAATAGATCTAATATTTTTTTCCACCAGGGTATCTAGTAGTAAGACGACTACCTGAATTTAGTGGGATTGCACTGACCATTGTTCCTTATCATTTATCAGGGACATCTCATCTGGGTAAGGGCTGAAATCAATAGTTCTTCAGCAGGTTCTATATAATTGCGGTGCTGCTATTTATTAAGTATTGAAATTCCTGTTGCTATTCACTCAGTTGATCCCCAAGGACTACCAGGGGTCTGGAAGAGTATGGACCTCTACCAGTAGCATGGAATCTCACAGGAACTGAGACCGGGAGGGATCATGCCCTCTTGGAAATGAAATATGCCGAATGCCCAGCAGTGGCTCTCCCCTGTGGTTATAATGTACATTTAACAAGGATGCACTGATGGCAGTGGCAGTGTGCAGGGTACTGATTTCATGTCAAAGCATAAAAGAAAGTTGAATGTGAAGGTTCTAGGTGTCAAGGCCCCAGAGAGTCTGTATTCCACGAGAATGCATATGAGTGCAACTGTCACTCTCACGACATGAAGCACAGGACAGAGGAGGGCAGTGTTTGGACTAAAAGTCTTTAGTAATTTGTTGCCATCATGGATGGTCAAGAAACTACTAAAAACATAAAAGGGAGCTGCTAAGATTTGTATAGTAAAGAAGTCTCTGGGAAGATAAATGGGAGTGACTATACAAGGTCTGTCCAGAAAAACTCCAGCCGTTGTTAAAATAACCAGAACAGTTTCCATAACATTGATGTAACCTGGCAGCCAAGGAGAGTGGACTGGAATGTGCATGTGTGAACAATAATGGCATCAATGTACTAGTCAGTGGGGGTGGCAGACACCATTGAGTGAGCATGTGTACTGTGTGGCCATTGGTTTCAAAGTGACTGAGCAAGTAGAACAACGAATCTGTATCAACTTTGCCTTACACTTGAACATCCCTCCGCAGAAACTATTTGGATGATTCAGAAGGATTTTGGAGATGATGAGATGAGTGCAAATCAAAGTGGGGCAAAAATGCTTCAAAGATGGTCAAGAATCCGCTGAAATCCAGGTTATGGAAGGCCTGTAACAAGCAGAAAACCTGAGCATGTTGGAAAGGCTGCGATCAACAAATATCAGCAACTGACAGTGTGAGAACTGGAAACCGATCTGGGGATTCCCAAAACTACTGTGTCCAAAGTTTAATGAAACTTCTTGCATGAAACGTGTCATGTCAAAACTTTTTTGGTGACTTCTGCTTCCAGAGCAGAAGGAACATTGTGCTGCAGTTGCTAATGAGTTGATTCAAACTGCTACCAGTGAACCAGATCTCCTCAAGCAGGTAGTAACCAGAGATGAGCTGTGGGTCTACAGCCATGATCTGTAAATGAAGGCCCAGTTGTCCCCAAATGAAGTCACCTGATTCTCCACTCCAGAAAAAGTGCAGCAAAGTCACAGCAAGATCAAGACCATGTTAACGGTGTTTTTTGATTGGGCACGTGTTGTCCATCAGGAGTGTGCCCCTTAAGGCCAAATGATTAATAAGGAATACTACCTCAATGTTCTTTCTCAGTTCAGAGACACAATACGTCAAAAATGGGGACAACTTTGGGCATCTGGTGATTGGCAACTTCATCACAACATTGCTACCGCTTATGCACAAAGTCTTGTGCAGAGTTTTTTTGATGAATCATCAAATCACACAAGTGACTCAGCCCCTCTAGCCCAGATTTGGCACCCTGTGACTTCTTTTGGCTTTTCCCAAAACTAAAATCACCTTTGAAAGGGAAGAGATTTCAGACTGTTGATGAGATTCAGGGAAATATGAAGGGGCAGCTGATGCAATTAGGGAAATGGTGGGAGGCCCCAAGGTGCCTACTTTGAAGGGGACTGCGGCACCATTCTCCTATGCCCAATGTTTCTTGTATCTTGCTTGTTCTTTAATAAATATTTCTATTTTTTAATAGTGCATGGCTGGATACTTTCTGGCTAACCCTACAAGGGCTGGACATCTGGACAAATTTTAGAGCTTTTTGTAGGAGAGTTACTTGCAAGTAGCAGCGTGAATGGGCTTAAGTTAAATGTATAAAAGGAGTATGTTACCTCTAAGAACAACAATGCCTAAATGTTGGAAAAATTTTAATGTCAGAAATGCTGAGTGGTTCAACAGTGCATCTTGACAGTGTCAGGAACTAAACGGCCTAAGAACTATCTAAGAGTTTTTTTCAGTTTATAAAGTGTATCTTAAATAAGGCCTAGTCAATACTAATATTGTGCCCATTTTCCATGTAAAAATTCTGAGTTATACTTTCCCTTTTTTTATCTTTCAGCTCCAATATGTATTTGATCTGTTATAGGCAAAAGGCTCTCTCTAAGTCTGTAATCTCAACTTCTAAATTACATCATGTGGAACATGTTAGATAGATGGGTACAGAGTGATGAGTTCGTACACAGGAGGAACACAGTGTTGCTTGCACTAATATTAGTATACTCAATTAATAAAGATTTATATTCACTTGTCTGAAGACTACTTGCTTTGTTAGAGTTTTATCTAATTTTGGTTGACTTATATCCCTAAATCCTTATGGGTTATCTGCCCTCTTGAAATATATTTTTTAAAAATTATCATCATATGCTTCTGTTTCAGTTTTGTCTCAGCTGTAAATCTTATCACATCCCCTCCCATTCCACAAATCCTGTTAGCTCTGCCTTTGAAATAGGTTCATATGTTTGTACATAAATAACCACAAACACTACCCATGAATAAATTATTATATAAATTCATAGAAAAACTAATGATACAACTGGCTTTGCTTAATTGTCATGCAAGGAGATACACACCAACAAAGAAATTCACTGAATTAATCACTAGGGGGAAAAGCCAAGGAATTAAAAAGCAGGAAGACGAGGGTTCATTCTGTATTCATTAGGACTGAAAGGTTTGTAGTCTGGTTGAGGCAGAAAAAGTGCCAGAGTCCATACATGGTTGCTTCAAACAAGTGTCATTGTTCATTGGCCAGCAGACTATTCCTTGATGTCCACTGAGGATCTGGTATTTGGCTTCACTCAGGGTTCTTAGTCATTCTCAGCCTCATCTCCAATGCTACTCAAATTGTATCACTGCTTAATTGCTTGAGAGGATTAAAATGGCATTCAGCCCTGACTGGTGTGGCTCATTTGGTTGGGTGTCATCCTGCAAAGAAAAAGTTCTTAGATTTAATTCCTGGATTCCTGGTCAGGGCACATATCTGAGTTGTGTGTTTGGTCCCTTGTCAGGATGTCATGAGAGGCAATAGATTGATGTTTTCCCCATCTCTTTCTCCTTCCTGTTTCCTCTCTCTAAAAATAATAAATACAATCTTAAAAAATAAACATTTGATTTTATCTCCTAGACAAGTGCTGCTGTAGGGGAACAGTAGTCAGTACCAATCTGAACATTTCTCACTAACCACTCTGCTGCTGTCCTGTACAAGACATCATCATTTCCCCCCTGGACAATTACAGCAGCTTCTAACTGCTTTTCCAGATGTCATCCTTAAAAACAAAAGTGATCATTTGGAAATTTAAGTCATTTCTCTATTCAAAACCCAGCTTGATTATTCATGTTACTTGGAGTTAAGTTAAATTTCTTAGAATGCCTTGTAATACTCCAAATGTTCTGAACTACCACTCCTTATATCTGAATTACATCCTACCACCCCAGTACTTACTTGTCCCCAGTCACCACACACACCTTGTTTTCCCCTGTAATATTGCAACTCTAAGGTCTTTGAACTAGATAGTCCCATTTTCTGGAACGTATCCCTCAGATATTCACTTGATTTAGATCTTCACCTCAGCCAAGTCCTCGCTTAGGTATCATTCTCTGAGTACCCTTTTGCTTCTTTGTGTACCCATTTTGCTTCTTAAGGAATATGCGATATTTATTATCTTCTAACAATAATAATTTTCTTATTAATATACCTACATTTTATGTATCATACATTCTGTTTTCTCCACAAAGGAAATTAAACTACACAAAAATGTACTCATATATATATTTTTTATGTTCACAAATATAACTCAGGCATATAGTAAGTGATCAACAGGTGTTTCAACAAGCCTGATAATTTAGTAACATGGCATAGTTTAGGTTATAACATAAATCCTAAAAAACTAAACAGTTTAAATTCTATTCTGTTAAAATAAAGCAATAAAAGTGGAAATTAATAACACAATACCAAAATAAGTCCCCATATGAAAATGTATTAAATAAAATAAACCTTACTTAAAGAATAAAAAATAACTTTGTAATATAAACTTAATATTTACATTAATCTATTTTCCCTAAGAGATACTTTCTTCTGTTTTATATATCTAAAATTTGTAATTGAATTTGAAATTTGTGGTACTTTTTTGTGTGTAAATTTTAGCTATATCCAATTTCATTGTTGACTTTTTTCCAGATGCTCTGCTATTTTTTATTTGCTTTAAACTTAATCCATATGTTGCTGAATCAACTTTTAAAACTGCCATTTTTCTGGTCTGAATATACATTTTTAAATACATCAGCTATTACTATAAGTAGTATACTGTGGTTAAAATATAATCACTACTGTTTCTGTTTTTGGTAAATATTAAATTTTGTTGCTTGGTGACTATTTTTTAAAAATAAATATCTAATGGTAACTTGAGAAGAAATTGTGACTTTGTATAGTAGAATTGGGAAGTGAGTTTGTAAGAAAGCTAATATATGCCTAATTGTATTTAATACATTTTCTTTGGTGTGTTTGGAGGGAAATATGCTATTTTGGTAATCAAATATTTTAATTAAAATTTTATTTCTTTATTTTTTTAAAGACTGTATTTATTTATTTTTAGAGGGAGTAAAAGGGATGGAAAAAGGGAGGGAAAGAAATGTGAATCAGTTTCCTCTCAGACGTACCCCAACCAGGAAATGCACCTGCAACCCAGGTATGTGCCCCGACCAGGAAACAGGCCTGAGAACTTCTACCCTGCATGACCATGACCAACCGACTGAGCTACAGTGGTCCAGGCATTTTTTATTACAATTTCTTAATTCAAATTTAAATTCAATTCAATTAAAGTTACAAAATTGTCCATATTAATTAGAAAAACTAATTAATTAATAGAAATGAAAATTCATACCCATTAATCATTTTAAAAATTAAGTCTCTGATCTATGAAAATTGTTAAACTTAACCTTTAAAACATAGTACATTTATACCCACCAAAGAAGAGATAATGTAATGTTCTCAAACTTTATTTGTACAAATATTTAATAAGCTAAATTTAAAGATTTTTTTATTGTTTTAGAGTAATATGAGGAAATATTTTCTTGAATTCATATCCTGGCTTTGTCCCCAAGCTATAGTAAAATTTTTTTTTTAAATCACAGCATTAACATAATATACAGTAGTCCCTCTTACCCATGGTTTTGCTTTCTACCATTTGTTACCTAAAGTCAACTGTAGTCTGAAAATACTGAATAGAAAATTACAGAAAAAAAATGACTCATGAGTTTTCATTTGAGCATCATTCTTAGTAATGTGACAAAATTTCTTGTTGCCTCACTCCTCATGCCCAAGACATGAATCACCCCTTTGTCCAGCAAATCCATGCCGAGTGAACAGGGCAATGCAATGTTTTGAGAGGGAGTCAAATTCATATAACTTCTGTCACAGTGTATTGTTAAGACTGTTCTGTTTTATTATTAGTCATCGTTGTTAACCTCTTACTATGCATAAATTAGAAACTGAACTTATCATAAGTAGGCCTGTATGGGGGAAAAACATAGGGTTTGATACTATCCATGGTTTCAGCCAACCACACAGGGATCTTAAAACACATTCCCTGTGAATGAGGGAGGACTACTGTGTATAGTTAATAAAGGAGAGTGTGAGCAACAGCATCTTGAGGAATAAAATTCAAGGCTTAATTCTTCAATACTAATTGACATTGTAAATATAAAATTGTGCTTTAAATGGTGCCTGCACGTGTGTGTGGCCTTATGTTACATTGTACACATAATCTGCAACATGAACAATTGATCACAGTTATTCGTTTCAACTCTTCTTAAAATTATCACCATATATTACACAGTGATTTGCAATGGCATCACTGAAAAAAATTTTGTTAGAATAATTCATTGTTCTCCCAAATTAGCCCACAGCATTTTTAGATCTATATTACTTGTGTCTTTCTAGGACTGGTGATATCAATATCCCTTTCTCCCAAGTAGGGAGTATATAAGTTCTCCCAAGTATGTCAATATAATGACATACATTTCTGCTTTGTTAATTTAACTGTTATCTTCATTGAAGAGTCATAGAAGATAGTCATTATCCAGCCGGATGAACAAAATTCTTCCTAGAAAAATATGAATTTACTTAACTGAATGAGACATATGTAAAATCTAGTCCTGAGTACTAAGGGGTTAGCAGTAGAGAGAGTGATTAAATGATGCACAAATTAAAATAAATTATATAATAATAATATAAATGATTATTATAAAAGAGTTAGCATTTACTCATCATTTTGCTAAATACTTTATGTCTGATATTTCATAATTGATATGTGGGATTTGAATTACATTCTGTCTGGATCTTATCCTATGTGACTGTAAACTAAGATTTTACTTCACATTTCTACAGGAGACCAAATTGTCAAGCAGCTCACTTTTCAAGAAAATACTCTTCTGCATTTCAGTTTCCATTTATGATTTGAACTATCATTAAATGTAACCAGATCGAGTCAGTGATAGGATCAATAAAAAGGGAAATAATACATCTTACATGAGCTTTTACTTCAGAATTCAAATCATGAAACCAAAATCACTTATAATACAAATTGTTGTTAAACATGAATATGCCACATTAAAATAAATCAAAAGTTCAATCCATCCAGCTTTTCTCCAGGGTTCAAAATATTATCTGTACGTACATGCATGTGTTTATATTTGCTTGAGAAATAGATGAAAGTTTGTTATTTTGTATTGGGTGGCCATATTGAATGGGAGAAAACAGTGACTAAAACAATAGAATCAACTGTTGTATTCAGAATGTCTTTTTTCTTTACTAAACATCCCCATGGCTAAGATCTGCTGAGCTAATACTGACTCCTGAGTCTGAACTCCTGTTTATTCTCATGCAACTCTCATTACAATCTCATTAAAGGGTGTATTAAGTGGGATTATTTGCTTACTGCTTCATTTCATAGTATGTTTGGCCATTTTTCTCCTCCATCTTCCTCTCATAATTCCAGAAGGACATTTTCATCCACTAAAAATATATTAAGAAATACCACCAAGATTTACAAAACAATGTAGTCTGTTAACATGTGAGCTTCGAGTATGTCTGATGCCACTGTTACTGTAATATTCCTAAGAGTATAGACTTAATTTATTTAGTAGAAATCAATCTGTGATTTGGGTAAGTGGGAGAAGAAAGGAGAAGATTAATTCATCAACGACAGGATCTGAAGGGAAATCACGCCAAGGGACACGGTAATTAGTGTTGTTATTTTGTTAGGGAGTCCCAGTACTAGAACTTCACAGAGGGGAAAGAATTCTGAACTTAGCAAGTTCTCACAGGAGAATTTTTAAAGGGACAGATAGATTGAAATATTTAGTTATTAACAATATTGTTAAGAAAAAAAGGGAGGTGGGGAAAATTAGAAGAAAATCTTAGTTTGTTAGCTTCAAGATTTCTAAGAACTTCCCAGATAATAATCATCTCTTACACTTACTGTGGGAAAACGGGCAGATGCATATTCCTTGAGACACTATAAAAGGGTTGTCTTCTCAACACTTCTCAATCCATATTCAATGCAGTCACTAAATTCAGCCAAGATTCAAAAGATGCAAAAGAATGCAAATTGGTCTCCATCAATCCGGCAGGGTTATTAGCAAAAACTTTGTGGAGAACGTCCTGCTGTGGTAGCACACTTGGGTGCTTCAGCTCATGGAGCCAGGTGAACTGTGTGTTCTAGACATTCTAACCAATGGCCCACACATGGGGAATAAGACCATCTTGGGCACTGCAGACCAGCACAACCACTAAAGGATAAATGAGTGAGCCTGGAGACTGCAGTTAAAATATTTTCCTCTTTTCCTGCTCATCTTTGCAGGGGGGCTCTTTGGATACGTAATTTGTTCTGCACAGGGTCTACACTCACCTTTCTTCAATAAAGGTCAGGTACTTACAAGGGATACTGTTGTCTAGATGTCACCTTTCCAATATTCTTTATTTATGAAAAATATAGACCCACAACGCTAAAAGAAAGAAAATACAGCAACCTTTCCAACGTGCTCCGCAGAGTCAGCAGCCGCAGGCTGGTTATAGCTACTCTCCCTGACTCCTCTCTGTCCTTCTTTATCGTCACACATCCCTTCATGAAGGAATAGCTTCTGTGCAAAATAGGAATCACATTTCACAAGAAGATTTATACATTTTCTTACAAAATTGTTGAGCATGTTATTTATACTAGTTGGCACTTTGCCTTATCTCCCCCCAAATGTATCATATTGATAGATTTTTTTAGGTTAATAAACATAAGCTGCCTTGTTTTATTCCAATAACTGCCTAACATTCGGTTGTGTGGATATGATCTGATTTATGTAATCATTTCTCTACTGAATAACACATGAGCTTTTGCATGGCTCTCCTACTGGAAAAAATGCTGCATTGACTCTATTGACACTATATAAGCCATGCTCTAGTCTATACACAATAAATATTTTTAAGGAAAATTGCTGAACACAGACTTAACATATAAGGAATACTAGTCAATTGTTTTTCAAAATTTTGATTAATCTATACTATCCTCAGCAGTGAGGCATACTTCTAAATCTTCTCTGTCTTCCCAACAGCACATTCTAAATACTTAAGGATTTTTCCAGTGTTTTTATTTCAAGAGATTTCTTTATATGTCAAATTGCATTTTTGAAGTTTTAGATAGTTGAGAATAATTTAATACATTTATTGACCACATATCTTCTTTGACAAATGGTCTCCTGCTTTATTTGTGCTTGTTTTTGATAGTTAAAGCATAGTATTCAAGAAACTGTCAGTTGACATTACTTTGTCTTTGAAAGAAAGAACAAAAATTTAGAAAAGAATGTATCTTTTGGACACTCAGTAGAGATACTGACTGTAATTCCAGGTCAACAATCTGCGTTAATGTTGTAGTCTCTCACGTTCTCAGGATTCTGTTAACCTTCAACCTAACATTGTGCATTGTGCAAAGAATAATAAGGATCTTCCTGAAGAATTAAGCAGGGGTCAGACCAAGTAGCACTCTGTGAGGCACATTAAATCACATTAAGGACTTTGGTTATAATATATGAACGATTAATGTATATTCAGAAAAATACATATCGAGTGACCAATTTTAAAAGTTCATACATGTTAAAAATAAAGAATGAATTGTATATGATTAGGATGGGATATGCACTGGAAAATTAGAACTTTTTACCTGGGAAGATTAATTGAGTGAGTGACTTGGAGTATTTTGGGGGCAATGGATATCAAGAGAACTGCACTGGGTTTAGACAGATTCTGAGAAAATTGATCAGCAGCTTTTTATTGGATATAGTGTGTGAGTCAAAGAAAGAATTAGGATGATATCTTACTTTATGAATACAAACGGATATTATTTAATGAATAAGGAAAAGTTTAGGAGAGTATATGCAACAAGTTAAATAGGGTAGACATTTGGATATATTGATATGAGGTATGTCTAAATTCTACTTTATTATGTAGAAAAATGTTTTAATAAATCATACATACTATTTCTTATCTTCACAGAAGTAATGATAGGAAGTTAATTTTTAATCACAAGACATAGGACAATGTCACTCAATTTATTAAGTATATTTATAGATTATATTGTGTGGCTATAGCTGAGTTTAAAATAAAAATTACTTTGCATGAAACAGATTATACTGTCTTGTTTATAAAATCTCTATACAATTTACTTTCTTATAGAGGGCTCAAAAGTGAAAGCCCACAGATCTTCAAATAAATTATTCTTTACTGAATCTGTATCTTATATGATTTTCCTTGCATATTTTTTCCATTCAAATCACTATATTTACTTTAAACCAAGGTGTTCTGAATACAATCAAAGTGATTTTCTTCCATAGTTGTATTAAATGTAAAATGTTCAATTACTATTTAGTCACCAATTGACTATTGTGGCCAAAAAGGCAACACATACTACACCTGCATCCCTAGAAAAAAGGGGCAAGACTTACTGAAAACTTCAAAGGTGAAGTAGGAAGGGTGAGAGGAAGAACAGGAAAAAGGAGGGGGGGAAGAAGGAGATAAAGGGAGAAAACCAGCACAATTGTTCTTTGATATTACTTTAATAGACTGTGCTCCATTCTGACTCTGCTTGAACATCAGCTTTATATCCCTGGGTGCAGTTAAATATTTCACAAAGAGAAATACAAAAAAGATCAAAAAGGTTCCTCTGAAATTAAAATGGAATAGATGAATGAAAGGGATTTTTTTGTGCAAATCCCTTGCTTTAGAGTTCATCATTTCATTTTACTGTAAAATTACAGTAGCCTGTGAGAATTTGCTGTCATTTATGCCCAGCCTCTCATTTACTCTTGATTTTTAAATACCACTAATCCTTTTTCCTACTGTATTGCACCCGGCACATTCTCATTTTTCTTTCTCAGTAAATATTGTCTGTGTAAAATTATATCTTGGTTTCCTTGCTGATATTGCCAGTTTCCCTTTATTTCATGTGTGTTGATAAATTTTGATTCATATTTATCTAACTACTGAATACCTTTAGTATTTAAAACACTAATTAGGACATTAAAGGATTAGCTTACGTGTAAGTATGTATGTTCTGTTTGTACCGAATACATCTGGAACAATCTGAGACTGAATGATAAAGTGAATTTCCCAGATTTATTCTTAATGGATTGTTTTTGAACCGTATTGACGTTTTAGTTCATACATTTTTGGTATATCACAGTCTCACCTCACTATTCTGTGTAACGGGACAATCAGGGTTTCCAAAATATGACTATGGAAATTTATCAGGGTTGCCTGGACAATGAGCTATCAGGGAGTATTTCAGTTCTCCTAGTAAAAGCAGCTACCCCCAAACTAGTTTCCTACATGACTAATAATTCCACCCATTATGTACACCTAAATCCAACTCTCAGCAGGCTCCTAGGTTCAGAGAAGCAGGGCAGCTATAGCATCAACTAAGATGTAAGTTATCTCATTAGTATATTTGTCCGCACTGACAAATCACTATCCTCTTGAACTATGACAAGAGAAAGAAACCAGAGACATGTTCTCTTTTCTGGACCGCAAACACGTGCCCTACACCCATCAGCATACCCTGGCCCCGGCTTATGTCTTTTTGATTATGATGAGAGGTCTGAGGCCTGACTCCTGACTTGTATGTTCCCCCAATAAAGCTTTTTTTTTTTTTTTTTCTCTCTGAATGCACATCATGTAAAAGTGTGGAACTGGTTAAGAAACCCTCTTATCTGTTGAGTGGCCCTTGCAGAAAGAGCTATCTTACATGATGGTTATCCAGCCTAATTTCAGTTGCCACTTTTATAAGTTAAAAAATGTAAAAACTTCCAATTAATTTGTTCCATGTTAATTTCAGTGTAATCATCTAGAAAAGCTCAATCCTAGTCAAATTTATCTTTCAGGATTTTCCTTCAGTCCTGTGGGACCTGACTAGTGAAAAATATACAACCATAGTCTCTGGTGTCATTTTAATGACAATTCATCTCGAGTCATTACTCATTTTTTTAATCTACTACCTTTCCTCCAAGAAGCCACATTTCTCTCCTTACTCAAGCCCAGCCAGTTTTCTTTCCTTTTATTTCATTGAGTAAACTGAAGCATCAGAAAAGAACTTTCACAATCTCCCATTGCCTAATCCATTCAATAAGCTACATCTGTGCCTGTGAACTTTGCCTTCACTTCTGTTATTAAAACCATTTAATGACTTCCACCTCAACAAGGTTAGTGCCTGTGGGCTTTCAACAACATGTAAAAGCCTATGGGATCTAGTTCCTGATACCTCTTAGATGTTATCTCCCGCCAGTCTCTACCTAGCTCACTAGTCACAGGATGGATACTTGCCTTTGATGTGCCCTTTGCTTGAAATGCTGTTCATCAAATATCCACATGGAGCTCTCCCTCAACTCCTTGAAGCTTTACTCAAATGTCACCTGAGTCTCAATGAAGTGTGTGACCCCTCTGTTAAAAATTACACCCTCCAGAGTTTTGCTCTCCACATTTCTTCCTTTCAATTTCTGTACAGCATGTACCACCATTTCAAAAATACAGATTTTCTCCCTCTGTTCTCTCTCTCTCTCTCTCTCTCTCTCTCTCTCTCTCTCTCTCTCTCTCTCTCTCTCTCTCTCTCTCTGTAATAGGAACCAAGATTCTACCAAAATGTTTGGAAGACATAGTACCTGAATAAAACATAAATATATTTTCTGACCCCCATCTTGTTGAGCTTTTATTCAGGTTAATTGTAGAGGTAAAATCTAATTCTTAAAACATACTTAATTATTTGAGCAAATCAATCAGTCACTCATTAATTCAACCAAATTTTGTTGGATACCATATTCTACTCTGCTAATGGAAATGGTGATATAATGCAACAATAAAACATAGCTATTTTCCTCTGAAATCATGAACTCATAGTTATTTAAAGACACATTTTTTTTTCTTCAGAAAAATGAGGAGTTATCACCAGATATAAGAAGTCCTGCCCTGGCTGGTGTGGCTCAGAGGATTGAGTAACAGCCTGTGAACCAAAGGGTCATGGTTCCATTCCCAGGCAGGGCACATGCCTGGGTTGTGGACTAGGTCCCCAGTAGGGGGTGCACGAGGTGCAACCACACATTGATGTTTCCCCCTCTCTCTTTCTCTATCTAAAAATAAAATCTTAAAAAAATTTAAAAATGAATAAAACTATCACAGCATTGTGCTAAACATTGAAAAATAAAATCTATTAAGATGTTTAGAACAAATTATGATGTTATTATGATGTAGAGTTATAAAAAACATCATGGGATTAGATTAAGAGAGATGGATTTAAATTTTCCCTCCCTGATTTTTCAGGTGTTGACTTTGGTAAATTACTTATCCTGTCTGAATGTCACTGTTGTTATTACTTTTTAATGGTGGCAATAATATATATTTACAAGGTTGTTGTGAAGATTAAATGGCATAATATTTTGAAGGCTTTTGACTAAGAAAGACCTTCAAAAATATTATTTTTATATGCTATTGAAGAAAAGATGAATCTTCAATGAAGATTAAGTTGACGTTCAATACATTTCTTACTTTATATTTTCTAAGAAACTAGTCAGTTACGAGAGAATTCTAATTAAATATGTAAACTACTCACATATCATTTTCTAAAATACAAAAAGGTCCTATTTCTCAAATGCTATGCCCATGGCCTGACACTGACTTAATAGCATGAAACTAAAATAAAAATAAGCCAAGAAAGAGGTTTTATGCATAGAGAGATCTATTTTATCAACTGAGAAGTGAGAAAAAATCTGCAAAGCATCAGATATTACTACTGCAGGAAGTGGAGCCTGGATACTCCAATTAATTTTAATGGAAAAGTTGAGTCCTTGAAAGATCACGCAAAACCTAGTGTGCAAATAATGACATTTCACAGCTCTCTCATAAATACCCCTTGAAGAGGACTCCATGTATCATTTCAGAGTATATGTCAGTGCAATTTCATCTAAACCAAATGGCATTTTCAAAAACTTTTATATCTTTATTTAATGGTTTCTCCCAGCACTGTAAGTATTAATAGATTATCAAATTGAAGAATGTTTGTTCTGACCTTCACATAGCTCTATTTCGCTGGTGGCTTAATGTCTCTTACAAAGCACCTGAAGTGTATTAAGTAATTTCTCATTTCTCTGTAATTCCACGATGCCTTTGTCACAAAACAAATGATGAATCAATAGATGGGGAGAAATCCAAATAAAAGAAATGCAACACAATAAAATATTTTCTACTTTCTTCTGACACATTAATTCTTAACTTTTCAACAGAAAAACATCCAGATATTTCAAACTTACTCTCTTTTTTTAGGCAGTTTTGTTTAGTTAATTGTTAATGTTTAGTGCAGAACAATAAGCTATATATGTTATATGTCTATTTTTAATACATAGAAACAAGACATTTAAAAAATGACCAGGGAACAGACGTATGGCACGTATAAAAGCTACATAAGCTATCTTTGAAATACACTCCACAAAGTCTGGTTAAAAAGCAAACCAATAGATTGTAATCCTGATAGGGATTCGATGGCATGGAGGGAAGTGTGCCCGCAAAAGGATGGGAGGGCATGGGGAACGTGTGCTCACAAAATGATGAAACAACAAAAGAAGAGGTGAACATGTTCAGAAGGTAACGAAGTTCATCCAGGAGAGTGATGGGGAAATACCATGAAGTTAAGTTTGCACTCAGCCAGGGAGCCAAGAGTTCAGAAAGGGGCAGAGCTGTGATAAGGAAGCCTACAAGAAAAAAAATATGTTAAGTCGATTTTGGGGAAATCTATTCGAGCACAATGTGGGAATTACAGTAGAATTGAAGGGACACCAGTTGGATTCCCAGTCAGGGCACATGCCTGGGTCTCGGGTCAGGTTCCCAGTGTGGGGGCGCACATGAGGCAACCACACATTGATATTTCTGTCCTCTTTCTCCCTCCCTTCCCCTCTGTCTAAAAATAAATAAATAAAATCTTTTAAAAATGGAGATGAGCACCCAGAAAATTAACAAAATGGAAAATACAAAGCAACTACTAACTTTAACCAAATAAAGAGGTAAAAGAGGAAGGAAAGTAAAAACAGAGTTAATAACACTTGGCTCAGCAGTTTACCTGGAGGCGGAATATCACAGCATGTCATAACACAAGCAATGAAACCAGATGGCTTGGGTTGAATTTCATGTCGACCCTGCAGGCCAAGTGGCCTTAGTCTGAGTGTCTATTCTTTTGTTTCCTTACCTGCGCATTAACAGTACCCTTATCATTAAGTGTGTTCATAGATAAAACATGCTTAGCACAATGCTCAGCAGTGTTGTCTTTTTTTTTTTTTTTTTTTGGCAATGATACCTACTTTATTAACTAAATTGATGAAATAACTCATACAGAGATAAAACATATGTTTGTTTATTGAAGGACCTTAAAAATCTAAGTTTTTGATTAAGTTCATTGGGGTGACATTGGTTAACAACATCGTACATGTTTTAAGTGTACATCTTTAATCATACTCGCAATCAATAGATTATTCCCAGCCCTGGGAAGTTTGGCTCAGTTGCTTGGAGCATTGTCCTGTATGCCAAAAGGTTATGAGTTCAATTCCCCATCAGTCATGAAGAGAAGCAAGCAATAGATGTTTCTCGCTCACATCAATGTTTCTCTCTCTTCCCCCCCCTCCACTTTTTCTCTCTCTCAAATCAATAAACATATTTTCAGGTGAGTATTTTAAAAATAGATTATTTCTTAAAACCCTGGAATTATTAAATAAATAATCAATATTAATGAAGTTAAAAATATATAAAAAACATATTGTCACGAGAAAGCCAAAATAAAAAATTTTAAGTTTTTATAAATAGCAGCCCTAGAAGGTATAGAAGATTGTATTTTTCTTTGAGACATGTAACTTATTTGTTTTTTTTTAATTTATGCTTATAGGTTATATTCACAAATAATTAAGATAAACTTTCCTGAATATATTTTTAATTACTTGTAAAATCTTTATGTCATATTGATTCCTAAGTACATTATAAACTAAAGAGAAATGCACTGGCTTTTGTGGCTCAGTGGATTGAGTGCCGGCCTGCGAACCACAGAGTGGAGGGTTCTATTCTCAGTCTGGGCTCATGCCTGGGTTTCGGGCCAAGTCTCCAGTAGGGGGTAGGTGAAAGACAACCACACATTGATATTTCTGCCCTTCTCCTTCTCCCTCCCTGCCCCTCTGTCTAAAAATAAAATAAATGTTTAGAAAAAAAACTAGAGAGGAAAAAGAAAGGTGAGGAGAAATGCTGTATACTTATTGTTGGGCAATTCTCCATGCAATTTCTACCCATTTCATAAGAGCACTTGTTTCAGACTATCATTTCAAGGATATTTGTATAACAAACAGCCTTGGAGACCAGAGATAGGGTCTCCCTCCAGGCCACAGGAGAGATTCCTTTTGCCACTAGGATAACAAAAAACCCACATCTCTTCAGGATGGAAGATCAGTGGGTTTCCTAGCTGTCCTCTTACAAGTTGGGATTCATCAGTTTTGATACAAATCTATTGTTTGTGCAAAAGCTCCCCAAACTACTCTGTGGGAAAAAATTCCTAAGGGGGTTGGGGAGCAAATTAACAGTATGCAAAAATTAATGGCAGGCTGCCAGCTGCGTGGTGAGTAACAAACTCAGGTGTTTCTGACCCAGAAGGCTCACGTCTTCTGCCAGTGTCTATTTTCCCTCCCGCTGCACTTGCTACTCTCAGCCAATGACAGACATTGTCATGACTTCACACATTACAGAAGAGTTAAGTACCTGAAGAGATTTTGGGCCATTTTGGATATTAAACTGACCTAAATTCCAGTTCATTACATCACTCTTCAATAGAAATTAGCCAATTAGTAAATATATTTACTGTATTTTAATTTGACATTGTGTTTTTAAATTCTAGAATTTTATTTTGTTATTTTATCTGAAGGTATTCTTAATTGTATGTTATTTTATTTTTTTGAGCACATAAATAATTTTTTAAAAGTCTCCGGTAACTTCATTAACTCAATTCAATTTGAGATCAGTTTCAACTTTTACTCTTTCTTTTGTTTTCCTCTTCTGTTATATTGTGTTTCATATTCCTGATTAGTTTTGACTGATAGTGATTCCATTTTTAAAAAATGAAGAAAAATTTACCCTGGGATCATGTTATCTTTCTCTAGAAAACAGTTAGGATTGCTTCAGGTAGAATATAAGAGACTTTAGCAATCCCTGATAATTTCAATGTAATCGTAGCAATTGAGATGTTTTAATTCTTGGCTGTAATCCCTGAGAAAGCTTTACTATTTGCAATCATCTTTATCTTCCAGGGCATCATTCTTTATGCAGATGGGTGCTGCCTGCATTCTCCTTCTCTTGCAGAGAGGATGTCTTTGCATTGAGCTATGTGGGCCTGTCAGAGTTGTAGGAATAATGTGAACCTATCTTTCCTACCTTCCTCGATTTATCTTCTCTTATTTCTGTGCTTCACTCGGGTCCTGTCATCCCTCACCTGGAATCCTTAGATCTTGTGAAGGTATTTTCATACATGGATAATTGCTCAAACGGATGTTTCTGGGAAGAAATGGGTGCCAGAAAGTTATATAGCATCATTTTGTTCTATTTTTTGTTTTAAAATTTCAAAAGTAAAGTAGCATTTCCCTGCATAGAGAGATGTTGCCTTATCAGTGCTTCCTAAGAAATGTGTCATATATTTTAGTTCTGAAAAAGAGTCTCTTATGAAATGACAGCATCCCTCTGGAGCACTGCAGGCTCTCTGTTTATGTTGGACACGTAAAATAGAACTTACTAGGCTATAATTATGTTCTAGCTATGTCTATGAGTAGGAGAGTGTCTTATATAAAGTTATAAAACTGGCAAGTCTCAAGTATACACAAAAAGAGGTTTTTAAAATAAAATTTAAAAGCCAGATTATTTAATAATGGAAATGCACTAAACATATCAATAAGCTGAAGAAAAACACAGAATGGCCTGTTAATTTAGTGAAAGTTCTCATGGGTTTTCACTGCTAAATTTTATAGATTTATTGAAGATGAACACTTATTGCTTTGAAGGAAACTCCGTTTAGAAAAACTGCATTTATTTTCACTTCTTAAACACCTGGCATTCTGCAAATCGAAAGAAATTTTTAATACGTTTCAAGGTTGGGGTTTGATTTAAAGATATAATCAGTGTGCTCATTTCTTGCACATTTTTTCTTGCTTTTCTCCCTTTTCACTTTATCCACAGCATCCATTTTTACACGTAATCTTCCCACCATTTCTAACTGCATTGACCTCACTGATTTCCAAACACTAGTTTCTTAGCTCAGCAATACTGTCTGGTTTGGACGGAGAGCCTTTCTTTGTGTTCACTACATTCTGAAAACAGCCTGGGCTGTGAACTGGGCTGTGCTGGAGTCCATCCATGTGTTTCCTTCCCCCCAGGAATCATTATCCTTTGCTCCTTGTTATTTAAATTCTGAAAACACTTGAAGTATGTGTGTAGTTTTCCACTGATAGCTGGTTAAGGTTGAACTTATAAATCTAGTTCATGTTATTCCATCACAGCCAGAAAGATTCCCTGATGAGAATTCCTACTTAGATTTGTACATATATATATAGACTTTGTTGTTTTGTTTTAGAAAAGTGATAACAGTTTTAAAACAAAATCTATGATCCACTATGACAACAACTTTCACTGATTTATTTCCTTTAACTAGCTGAATGTCCACATCAAATACACAAGAATTGATGTTCCTCACGCATGCAATAATAACCTGAGCTTCAGGGCCATTTGTTATAAGAATCCCAGCGTGCTTTAACCTATTAAATAAGTAATTATTTGTAACCTATCAAATAAGTAATTAGCAACATTGTTTTCAATAGGTCTTGCATTAGATAGGCACCAGAATTTATTTTTGTAAATTAACGGAAATTGGGGATACTGTGGACATTGAGAAATTATCGTTGAATACATATATTTTTTTTTACTTTCCCATGCCTATTAGTGCTTACTTTAAAGTTGGAAAAACTTTAAAAATTGTAAAGGTGATCAGTTTTTGTAAGTTTTTGAGGGAGATGAAAAATAATTGGTCTGCTTTGGCAGAATTGAGAATGATGTGGTCAAATGAATGGGGTCATTCATTTTTTAAAAAGCTTATTTTACAAATACAGTTTTCTAAAGGAAATTTATATAGTACACAAGGTGAAGCTAAAGAACCTGCAAATTAGTGATAAAAAGGCAAAGTTTAGGGGACAATTAGAAGGTATGTAAAAGCATGTAATAAATATTTTATATTGATAAATATGTCAACAAATTAATTTTTTTCTAGAAGACAAAGGCAGCTGAAAATGAAGGAACTTTTGTAATAATAAGATCTGTCTGAAGGTGACATGACATCATAAAGAAATGGTTTTATTTTGCTAGTTGTATACCTGTATAAGCTGCATGCCCAACTGGAAAACTACTTGAAAAGTACTCAATAATTCGGTGAAGTGTTAGAAAAGAGTTTAAAACATAGTTATTTTATTTTCAGTGTTACAAGTGTCTTCAGGTCTATGGCACTCCATGGTCTGCTGTCTTCCTTGACTTACCGTGCACTTCTTGTAAACCATATTGTATAGTTTGTCCTTTCCCATAAGAAAACCACTGACATTTTGAACTGCTATTTAGTTAAGTTATATGTAGCATGATTTTAAAACACATAGGCTGAATGAGCATCATCAGAAAACATTTAGTAAATATACTTTAAGTAGAAATAAAATCTAGATATTAATTATGCTAGCCTAGAGCAAAGTAAGCAATGGAAGTTAATATTTTAAAAGTTCATAAAAAATTAATAACTTATTAGAACTGTAAGGGCATTCTAACTCGAGAGTAATCAACCTTGTATCACTGGCACAGACTAAAGTTTCATTACGGAGCAAATGCAAAGATCATTTATCCTTATTTGTTGAATATTGTTTCTTCCTTTTGAAATAATCATAAGAAAGTTCAATTATTTTATATACATTTATGAATATATTTCTTGAAAGAGAAAAGCTATGTAAACTCCAAATTATGCCAATGGCAGTCTAATATTTCCTCTTTCTTAGTGCTAAAATCCAAAAGGAGCTTACCAAACATAAAAAAGATTATTGTTATTTTTTAATATCTTGATTGAAAAAATGAACTTTTTCTTCTCAAATAATTGTATCCAGTAAGTATTTTAAGACATATGGTCTTGTTTTAATAAATATTTAGATTTAAATAATGATAACTATTTTTAAATGAAGGTCAGTATTTCCTTTTCACTTTTGAAACCGTTCTGCATGGATAAGCTGGGATTGTGAACAATGGTTTTAATAATTTAGCATAATTAATGCTCTATAGTGAGTGGACTCAGACAGTCTGATTTCATATACAGACCTGTTATTCACAGCTCTGTAGCCCTGACTAAATTTCTATACCCAGTAAGCTAACGATCTTTATTTGTAAAATGGAAATAAAAATGGAATGGGAAGTTTTTCCGTCATATAATATAAATCTTAAAGTGCATAGAATTAAATTAAAAAGAAACTAACAATACCTTTGAATACTTTCAGCCAATTTGGTAGATTTCATGAATTCTATTTTTTTTTTTCTGAAAGCACCATTTTCACCTACAGATGACCTAAACCACAATTGCAAAAACTGTGCGTAGAATCCCGATGCAGTTCACTATCTGCTTTTGCAAATAACATTTACAAAATGTTATTAGAAGATGAACATTTATTAGGACGCAGCCATGTTCTTTTGTTTCTTTGCTGTTAATTTGCTATGGATGTTCTGATGCAAAGTCAAGCACCTACAATGGACCAGATGGAGTATAAGGACAAAACCACTTCCAATCTAACTCTTTAAAAAGTAAACAGTTTCTAATCCCTGATCTGGAGAACTACAGAAATCTATACATATACTTTATTTTACTCAAATTTCTGATGAATTTATGCACAAGTACTTTTACCATAGTTTTATTTAGTCTGTTCTGAAATGGTTTTGAAAATCATTGCATTTACACTTTCAATTTATTATATAATATTATTAAAACCAGCAAGATTCCAACACATCAGCAGTCTAAAATTGATTGTAAGTATATAGATATATATTTATGATTTTTATGATTTAGATTGTACAGATAGCACATCATTTTCACAGGTTTCTGAGTTTTAAAATTTCTCAGAATTTTGGCTGTTGTCTGGCTGTCAGCTATCGCCTACCTGCTCATCCTTTAATGTGATTTTACATTTACTCTGTGGCAATTAATTTGTTTCAACTTTGTAACTCCTCTATAGTTAAAAGAATGAAGCTAGATCATGGACTACACTTTTGCAAATGAAAAAATGATCCTCCTTTTGTTGAAGGTGTGGGAACTCTCCATGGCAGACAATAAGAAATTCAGTCTGGTGCCAATTTTTTCAGAATACTACTTGCCTTTATCTGTGCAGCAATCTTGGGTAACAGTTTTTACTCAGTATCACCATTAATTACTCCCCCCCCACAAATTTTAGCCAACTTTTGGAGGTGGTCTAATTTTCATTCACGTGGTCGGGAAAAGTATTTCCTTATAATTATTTTATTTTCTTTTATACCTATTATTGCAGCTCCCTTCATATTATTATGAAGGGGGAATTTAAAATTTAAAGAATTTAAAAATTTATACCACAGGAAGATTTTTAATTCTGCTGATTTGTAATTATTTTTTTCAAAAATCAAGATTGATCTTGTTTTGGTTAGCTCTATATTTTTAAATTGGTTTAGATATCTTATTTTTAATTTGATTTTCCATTTAGCTTGTTTTGTAGTTTTGTTTCTAACATTTTTATCTTAATGCTTAGTTTTCTTTTTTTAAATGTTGGCTTTTTTGTTTTACAAATAATAGTAAAATTTGAAGCTAGACGTTTTATTCTGAGCATCATTTAAACTAAATCCTGAATTCCTTAATGCATAACCCACACAACAGTGTTATATGTCTGAAAGAAACTGCTGTGATGATTGACTTATTCAAGCATTAGTTATAACAGAGTTTTATTCATGTTTCTTGATTTGGAGTTGGAAGGAATTTTTTCTCTTACTAATTTCAAGCTTAAGTATTTGTCTTTTTCTCTACTACCTTTGAGTCCTTGTCCTTGAACCATGTAAAATGTCTGACAATAATTTGATATCCGCAGGCACGAGTGCGGATCCACAAACACCATGTCAGGCACTCTTTTCTGGACAGGTGTATGGGCACAATTGTGGAGTCTCACAGGTGATGGTGGGCTGGGTAGCCAAGAGGCAGACCTGAGGTGGAATACTACCCCAGTCAGTAATTGTCCAAACTTGCTGCCTCTCCTTTTCACCAAAAAAAGAGTACAGTGAATCTGCCTTCAAAATGGCTGTACCCTGCCTTCAAAATGACTGTATAAATAACAAAGAGTACCCTGAATCATCCCTATAAAAACTTTGTTAGTAGTACCTGAGGGGGCTGTAGCTATCGAAGTGTTATACCCATCCATTGACTGTTAGTGAAAATGGGTGTATCATGCTAGCAGGAATATAATATATAGAGAGAGTTTTATGGGTGAGCCTAACCTAACATGTTCCACAGAAATACTTTTAGTGGCTTTTGACTGATTGATTGTCCACTGTCCACTAAAAAAATGTTAACATAAAAATATGGTAGATAAAAGATCTGATTTTTAGATCAGTAGAAACATGTTAACTAATGTCAATCAGTATATTTATTACTTTCTGGAATTCCATTATCTCAATAGTAAAATTCTTGACTTCATAAATTGATCTTTCTTTGCAATAATAGTTCTACTGTAAGATGTGAAAAGAAGCCTTGAATAAACGGTGTTTTACATATTTTCTTAAGAAGTGAAACATTAAAATTAAGACAACATCCTTTTCTCATGTTAAATATATACTTAGTAAAACACAAAATCTCAATACCTTTGTTAATTTAAATTATTTAATCAAATTCCTGAATCTAAAATTCATGTGGAAGAAAAGCAGAATAAAAAAAATTTTTAATGGTGGTTTGTGTTGATTAATTATTACTAGTGGGCAGTTCGGGCCAAGTTCGACCCTTCTGTACAAAACTTTATTTATCTGCTTAAAGGAGCGGACAAGATGCCATGAAAGACATAGGCTTTTTTGTGTGTGTGAACTTTTGTTCTTGCTTTTTTTTTAAATTTTCAAACAGTTTTGGTAAATCTCTTACTGTAAGTGACTTTTTGATGGTGGAATTTCGCATTTTAAGTATTATGTCATCTATTCCTTGAAATGTTTTTATTGTTTAGTTACTCCATGGAAAATGTAAGGAAACTTAAGTTTATACTTGTTAAAATCATGTGGCCATCCTCAAGTCAACTATGTCTTCACATTGCATGCAAATACTATTCCATCAGATAATTTTTTTCCTGTAGAAGATGGCTAGGATTCTAGAAAATTAATTACAAAATATGTTCAATACAAAAAAGTTTGGATTATAACAATGAACTTTAAAAAGTACCCTGTCTCTATGTTCTCTCTCTTTCTATGTATGTGTATATGCATGCATACATGTATGTGTGTGCACATGCATATCCATACATGTGTGTGCATGCTCAGACATGCATGTGTGCATCCACACAAGTGTGTGGTTGTATGTGTGCACATATACACATGTGTGCATATTCATTTATGTATTGACCAATGTATAATTATATGTACATTAATATATACATGTGTGTAGAGACACAGATAAGGACAGGTGTAGATACTGATAAGATATATAGAAAGACTATATAGATGTTGATAGATATCTTTCTATACATGCAGGTATACTTGTATATAAAGAGAACACACACGGATAAACACATGCATACAGATATATATAGATATAGATAGATATAGGTAAATATATTGAGAGAGAGGAAGAGGAGGGTTCTTTGTTAGTCAAGTGGAGTAGTTCATTAAAGAAAAATATATATTCTTATCTCCTCGCCTATGCAAAACTATATCCATGAGTCAAACATTTAATTGCAAAAATTTCAAAGCATAGTAATTCCAAAAGAAAAGTTATTAAAGATTTTCATAATATTAAAGACAATGAGGAATTCTAAGCACAAATTTTGAGATATATTCAAAGACCAATATATACATTATTCAAGTAATTAAGCTACTAATTACAAAAAATTTCAATATGTGAAGAATGTGTAAAGAAAACCTTTTGGCAAATTATAAAACAATTACCCAAAGATAGATGATAAATGCTTTTAATAAATTAAGAGTTATTTCAAATCTATATGAGATAAAGTAAACATTAGAACTAGAAAGTGATTAAGATGATGCCCTTAAGTTTTAGCTCAGTATGTTGGCACCAGCTGGACTCAATATGTTTTGCCTCCCTTCCTGCTAGGTGCAGCAATATAACTAATACTGGCCAATTAAGGCAAGCAGAGAGACAATGGATCATGATCATGTAAAATAATTTTGTTTTTTCTTTGTACTTTCTCTTTTTTTCCTGATGTCTGGAAAACTGGAGGAGATAAAACTGTGCCTCAAACTTTGAGGAGAAGCCATATGTTGGGTATAGCATCACCACCCCATCAACCCTGGCCTGTCTGTTCACCTCCCATGTGAGAGGAGAATAAACTCTGCATTAATTAATCTTGGTCATTTTGAAACTTCTTTATTAAATCATTTTCCACCGAATCTAGCAAAAATAATGTGATGGAGACACACTTCTGAAATGGTAAGAAATGTTTAATTTCCAGAAGGAAATTTGATAGAATACATAAAAAATTTAAAATAATAATTTTCTTTAACTTAGCAATGTATTTTTAGAAAATAATGCAAAACAAACAAACAAAAACCTATAAATACACAAAAATGACTGGGTATAACAGGAAACATAAGAAAGTAAAAAGTTCATCAGTAGAGAAGAGACTAAATACGTTTTGTGGAATTAGGAAAGGTGTAGAGGGCAACTGCTATTTCTGCCTTAATAACCCCACCCCCTTCTGCTCGAACCCCTTTCCTCTGGGGATCCATTCTTGCTCTCTTGAGCTCTAAACCACCTGTATCTATAGTATTTTTGGCAATGTAAACAACTTACTAGTTCCTCAGAGGCAACGTTGTGAAATGACTGCTTAATTAGACTACAAAACACAATTCTCTATTTTGAATTTTAAAGTGTATGTACTGGTTCGCCGGGCTTTTAAAAAGACAATTGTAAAAGCTGACACTCCTGTTGCATTTCAGAATTACTGTTACAAATGATAGCACCTAGAGTTGCTTCTGATATTACAATTCTTTTTTAAATTTATTTCTTATTTTTCAATTACTGTTTGCATTCACTGTATTGTTCTGTTAGTTTCATATGCACAGCAAATTGGTTAGAAAATCATATACTTTACAGAGTGGTCCTTCTCCCCCAGCAGCTGCTTCAAGTACCCACCAGGCCCCATACATAGTTACCATGGCATTACTGACTATATTCCCTATGCTGTAATCTACATCTCAGTGACTATTCTGTAACTACCAATTTTTATGCTTCACCCCTTCATCTTTTTTACTCAGATTCCCAACTCCCCATACCTTCTGTCAGTCCGTTCTCTGTATTGATGAATCCGTTTCTATTTGGTGTGTTTTTTTTGTTTATCAGATTCCACATATAAGTGAAGTCATATGGTATTTGTCTTTCTGTCTGCCTTGTTTCACTTACCTTAATACCCTACAAATCCATCCATGCTGTCGCAAAAGTTAAAATTTCACCTTTTTTGTCTGAGTTGTATTACATTTTGTAAATATACCACAGATTTTTTGTCTACTCCTCTATCGGTGGGCACTTGAGTTGCTTTCATACCTTGGCTATTGTAAATACTACTGCAGTGACATGCAACATTTTTTTAAATTTTAAGTATATTTTATTGATTATCTTATTACAGTTGTCTCAATTTTTTTCTCATCTTTCTCCCCCTCCTTCCTGCACCACCTTCCTCACTCTCCAGCACTCTCTCCCCCACACAATTCATGTCCATGGATTATAAGCCAAGTTCTCTGGCTTCTCCATTTCCTATACTATTCTTAACCTTCCCTTGACTATTTTGTGCCTACCTAGTCTGCTTCTTACTCCCTGTTCGTTTCCCCCGCATTATCCCCCTCTCCCTCCCCAATGATAACCCTCAATCTTTTTTTTCAAAGAAAGTTTATTGGTCTTTAAATGGCTCAAAATTGCAAATAAACTAAAAATTAAAAGGTGGCAAAGCAAGCATGAATATTTTTTCAAGTATCCTAGTGCAAAATGCATGAGCATCATTGATGTTTTTTCTTGTGCCTGTTCCAAAGAGATCAGAAACTTAGCACATGCTTACCACTTGCAAAAATGAATTTTCAGGGATGGGCATCTTAAAGAAAAAGAAGGTTCACTAAAACATAACTGGTATTGCATCCTCAAAATCTAAAATTACCTTACAAGTATATGCCGGCCCTTCACTTTAAACTACTGTATAGATAATTAACAGCAACCAGGAGCTCTGGAACCTTCCTTTGAAGAGCCAGTCTGCTAGCAAGCAGTTATTTCCCAAGGATCTTCAATACAAAAGTTGTACTCCTTACTAGGTATGGGTTCTCTCACCAGGACACATGGGGCAGTGGACCACGGTGCAATAAGGACACACTCAGAATGATGTACCTGGGTATGTTTTAGTTTCTAAGTTAAGGCATATTCAGAAATTTCCATGCGCAAGTTTATCCCATTTTTCTAAGTTAACTGCTAGGTAATTAATGCAGGTTCACAGATAAAGTACTGTCAATTTAACTATATGCAACAATCATTCCAATAACTCTTCTATATTTTGCATAATAATGGTTTTAAAAGGTAGTACAGTTTAATGATGATAGCTATAGTTATCATTTTCAAGGCAGTAGAATACCAAGGTATTTTTAAATGATATAAAACAGCCTTCCCTGCCATTTCCCACCTCAGCAAACCCCTTCAACTGTTTAACAAAGGCTGTCCTCAAAACATAAGCTTGTACATTACATTCAGGATTGTGATAATGTAAGCAATTATGAAATAAGTTGAATTTTGCTTCTTGGTGAAGCCACAATAATTTCTTTTTTAAGTGAATCTGACTTTCAGTGCAGTTGCAATTCACCCTTTTAGTGATACATAACAATTTTCAAAGTGTTAAAGTTATTCCAGTCAATTGAGCCTTCAATGGCAAGGCTGATAAATTACATTTATCAGTATAGTTGACTTAAGAAAGGAGTTTAGGATTTGATTATAAAATGTATCATCTTTGTCTGATGCTCTTGGCTAAACTTTACCTCTTCTTTTTTCCATCTTTTCTTTGCTGTCTTCCATCTTTCTGCAGCAAATTTTCCTCATTAAACCAAAGAGACCTTGTCAACACCAGCACACACTTTAGCACATATTTCCCCGTAGTTAACATTCCATTGACTGGCTCTGGTTTTCGTCTCTTCTCCACAAACCTGCCTTTTATCTCCTAAATCTGATGTGTTACCAATCAGCAAATGGAACCTTCTCATCGTTTACTCTTAAAATTCGCTCCCTGAAGTCAGCATTGGCTGCAAAGGATTCCACCTCGGTAGCAGACAGCACACAGAGGAAACTTTGCCCACTCCTGAAGCAGTTGTCTCCAACTGCAGCACAGTCCTCCTGCCCCACTGTATCCTAGATACACATCTGCACTTCCTCCCCATGCAGGATGACATTTTTCTGGTTGCTGCCCTTTAGCAGACTCCTGGTTCTCCACAAACTCATCCTGCGTGAACTATAGAGTCAGAGCAGACCTGTCAATACGGCCACTCACTGCCCGCCATGATGACTTTGTGGAAGGCCAAGGAATTCTGACCCACCAGTTTATTTGCAACTATCTTCCATCACAGGCTTTTCACCAAAGGATTGAGAAGAATCTGCACCACAACCAGTCTGTAGCCCCAGAGGTACCAGAAGGAAGTCATGGCTGATCTAGCTCTGCAAAGAGCCTGCGTGCCAGGTGCAGCAGAAGGCTGACTTGCAACCTTTTAAATAATTTTTAAATTAAATTAAATTTTATATTTTATTTTATTGAATTTATTGGAGTGACATTGTTTAAAATAGTTTATAGGTTTTGGGAGTATAATTCTCTAATACATCATTTGTATATTGTAATGTGTGTTCAGCACTCAAAGTCAAGCCCACTTCCTTCACCATTTACCCCCTCTTACCCGCTACTACTTCCTCCCACCACATTTTCTCTTTTGTAATCACCATAATGTTGTCTGTGCTTATGGTTTTTTTTCTTTGTTTAACACCATCAGCCTTTTTACCATAAAAACTCATAGACTTTATTAACCAATATCACCCAATAAATTTAATTAATTAATTTTGAAACAGCTGTCAGAGGGCACCTAGGAAAAAGGTTAAATGTTTTTATGAGTGACCAGAGGGATCATTTTAGACTTTATAGATTTTCAAAAATTTCTATTCATAAAATGTAATACTGTCCAAAGAAAATACATACATACTGAAAAGAGTTACACTATACTTTCTTTTGGGTGTCTTTGATTTAATTTGGTGGCTAAATAAAGAAACTTTAAAAATAATAACCCTAGCTCAGTTTGTCACAGTCTAAGAAAGATGTTTTATTTCTCTTGAAAAGTAGGCTCTCAGATTCTTTGGGAACTTTAATTTTCATAGTCCTTGAATTTCTAGTTAACATAAAACACAGGTTGTGTTAACGTATGAATGATGAAGGCAAATTAAATATGGGACTAGATAGATTTCTTGTACAAAGTTCACTGGAAGTAATTTTCAAGAGAAATATAAGAAAAAAAAATCTTGTGATCATTTCCTTTCATCAGTGCACCTTGCTCAGCTAATGAATAAATATTTCCCCCACTGTACCACTTGTCAAATGGGGAAGTATCTTAGAGCACACTCCTCCTGGCCATCGCAGTTGGCCGGGATGCTGCTCTGACATGCCATTTTCGGCGTACAGACAGATGCGGTCATAGCTGCTCAAGTTGCTGCCTTCACAGTTGGATTCTTTACATTATTGACACTAAATGTGGAATTAATTACCTCTAAAGGTCTTCACGCTGATTGCATTATAAGGAAGTAAAAGTAAAAATGGTTTTTATATATCCCTGGCTGGAAAATAGAAGAGAAGGTCAATACATTGAAAACAGATAGTAGCATAAATTTAACAATTTTATGACAAATATTCATGGGTAGAAGAAAGACTACAATTCTTTATTTCCTTTGAAAGCATAAAGGGAGAGTTTTATGGAAGACAAGAGTATAAAATACAACTATGTAAATGATACTGGATTACAAAAGGACTGTCATGTGATATAAAATGCAACAGAGAACACAGGAAATTGCAAGATCTTTCATATAAATGCAATTTACACTCAAAATGGGCTGAGAAGATAATTGAAGAAAAACACATATCATGATTTAATTGTTGATATGTGTTCTTTATCAAAGGTATAAAAAGTGGCACAATTTATAATGATGCTATCACATTTTATAAAAGATGACATTCAAATTACAAAACATAAAAGATAAATACAAGAAGAAAATTCAGAGTAGCTTTAACACTCTTCCTAATGTCTCTCCAGCTTCCACTCTCTAAGAGTTCAGTTACCTTTTATAATCAGATTTTTTGATCTAATAATATATACACATGCACAAAAAACCTTATTTATACACATTCTATATATGTGTCTAATATATACACATACACACACTATGTATATATACATTGCATATAACACAATTGAGTCTAGGCATTATACATATGTGTGCATACATGTATACACATATATACATACATATATTCAATTTTGTTTTCCCAGATGACCATTTGCTTGGTTTACTTAAGAATAATTTTCTATTACTATTGGTATTTGGAAATTTTTGAAGTGTAAAATAAATATACTCAATAACATTTCAGGGTAGAATAATATGATAAACTATTTTATTCAGGAGAGTTCATTAAAGCTTGGTCCACTTCATTGTATTATAAACATAACCTTTGTATGTCCACATTTACATGAAGGGGGAAAATGAGTTAAATTTAATAGTCGTCTAAATACATAGTGTAAAAAGGAGTACATATGAATTTATTTCCTGCACATCACTTACTGGAATACACACATGCACCTTAATGCTTCAAGGCTGAAGAGGCACTCAGTTCAATACTCTTTACACATCAGAAGTGATAGGCCCACGGCAGGCCAGTGCTTTCATGAGCTGATGAGTAATACGCTACTGGGAAACAGACATCGGCTCAGTGCTGAATCTATCTCAGAAACATATGCCCATTTTTTTAAATTAATATATTAAGTTTTTTCTCTATTTTCCTTAAAAGTTTCAACATTTTAAATATTAGACTTATTTATCATTTTAATTTAGTACTTTTTAAAAGCTCTGAGGAAATTATTTCAATGAGTTTTAAGACAGTTTTTTAAGATATTTTTAAGATAGTGTCCTTATTCTTCTTAACATTATTTTAAGAATGGTTCTGTATAATGGACATTTTCCATTTCATGCATAGTTATAAAGAAAATTAGTCAAGTCCAGTCCTTTTGACTCACTGTTTAAAGAAGGCCATGAGTATGCATTGGTGATACAGTATTTCCTGTAAGTCAGCCTGGCAGCTGCTGGGCTAGCTGCCTGCTGAGGCAGGGCAGAGCCTCTGGCAGCTGATGCCAAAGGGGATCAGGGTGGCATGGAGCAACACTCTGGTGTGTGGAGCTCGGCTGTCTCGGCAGTGGGCTGGAGCCCGCCTCAGTTATACCTTGAAGGTGGTGTCCTCCACCCTTCTGGGTCTTTTCAATAACTGTCTTGGCACCCTTGATGCCAAGTGCGGAACTTTCCCAGGAGCCTATGGGTGGTGCATGGCTGTTCTGCTTGACACCCCTGATGGCAAGTGGGGAATTTCCCCAGGAGTCTATCTAGGGGTGGTCGAGCTCTGCATACATGGTTATTCTGATCACATATGTAGATATCTCAGGTGTGCCTCAGACATGTGTACTCTGACCATGTGGGCAGATATATTTCCTTGCCAGACACGTCTGTTCTGACTTAGGTAATTTCCCTCTTCAACCACTGTCATGGCTGACTGCCAACCATCTTGGCTGACATGAGTGACTCCACTTGTTTTATGTACTTTGTACTACCTTGATTGGGCCAATGCCATTTTATTGGTCTGCTCTCCAAGAAGAACAACTTCAGAGTTATGATTACAGTCTCTACACTGTATGTTCCTTGTTAGTCTAATCTCCATTGTTACATGGGTTCTTTTTTGTAGTCCACAGAATTGCTTGGGTATCAATAGCACTGAAGATTCCTTCAAATGTGGGTGCAAAAAGCCACATTTCCTTGGTTTTATTAACCTCTACTTTAAAAGTATCATTTTTTATTTCAAATAGACCCTAAGAAAAGTCTTTAGCAGTATTAACAGTACCTCTGACTCTGTCATCAACGAGAATGATAAATATTTTTATTATATTGCAGATATCATTACATGAAAATCAGAGTAATTATTTGGCCTACCATTAAATCTTATTATTCCATATTTTAATAAAGAACCAAAAAATGCATGTTTCTGTGTGTATGCTTGCATATATTATAAATATGTTTATCTTTCAATAATTGTATATCACTAGTTTCATTTTATCATGTATGTGGCATTTTATATTATTATAAAACTTTATTCTGATATGGAGCATATAAATTATAAAAGAAACATTTAAAGCTTGTGTATGCTTTCCATATATGCATCTATACATATATAATTATAATATTTTGAAGAAAATTGTGTTGATTTTTAATGTTCAATAGTTTGGGGACTTCCATGCATCCTCTGACAGAAAGGTTGGCAGGAAATCCATTAGGAAATAGAGTATTCATATTGTGTATAACAAAGCAAGAAAACTAAGCTAAATAATGTAGTAATAGATGTTTGTTTTATAAAATGTTCATGAGAATAAATTCAATTTATTCATCTTTTAAGTACAAAGCAGGATGTGTAAAAAATGGGCAACAGCTCTTTAAGCTCATGCAAAATACATGACTAGCTTTTCTCACTAAGAATATGTAGCTACACTAAGTGAGATAAACAGCCTCATTTAGCTAACGATAGTGATACTTGCATATTTCATATAACAATGTAAATGCATTTACATAAGGTCAATTAAAAGAGAAAATACACAAAAATAGTACAAATTACCTTAAGTGACCTAGAAACTATTTAAAAATCAAGAAAATAATTCCAAATCTGGTTTAATCTTACATATTTTAGGGTTTGATTATATTTAAAAAGTTAATTTATTCAACATAACTAATGTTTGCATTATAAGATCAGTATTAGTTTGCCCTATGAAAAGAATGTTTTTTTTTTAATTTTGTGAATTGTCAGCATTGATCTGATTTTGATTTTTTAAAAGCAGTGCACTTTCTAGCTAAAAAAAAGGTTTAATCATGAAATCAAGGTACTTTTATGTAAAATCAAATCACAAAAGTATTACAAATAACTTCAAAACACTTTACAATATCTTATGTAATGTGGGTTAAAAATATCTATTCAATATGTTTGTTCTTTCAGCCTCCTTTGGACACACAGAACACTTGTAAAAGTTTTTAATCTGTCAACAATATAGAATAGAAGCATGACATGAATGCTCTATTAAGCTAAGCTTTCCTGAAAAAGATTTAAAAATATATAAAGTTTCAGTTATGTAAGAAGAATAAGTCCTAGAGATCTATTGTACAGCATAGTGCTCATACTTAAATTTTTATTATATTTTACACTTAAAAGTTTGCTATGAGAGTGGATCTTCTGTTAAGTGTAATAAAAATAATAGAAGTAGAAGAGAGAAGTGAAAGAAGTGAAGAAGGTGAAAGAAAATTTCGGAGGTGATGGTTTCACAGGTATACATTTATCTCCAAGCTCATCAAGATGTATGCATTAAATATGTACAGTTTTTTGTCAATCACGCCCAACTAAAGTGGAGACAGTTCTAAAATTCATGTAGTTCAAGTCAATACTCCCTTGGAGTAAAATCTACTTGAGAACAGTGTTTCTAAAGTATGTTCCCTGAAATATGGTTCCAGGTCAGCCTCACCTGGAAACGGGTCATCTATGTAAATAAATTCTCAGGCCCCACCCTAGAAATACTGAATCAGAAACTCTGGGAGTATGTAAGACACCCTCCAGCTGATTCTGATGCATGTAAAAATGTGAGCACCCTTATTCCAGAGACAGGCAGAGAAATCTATCTCTATATATGAAGAGTACTATGAATGACTAAGAAGTCAAGGAGTTTTCAACTAGTAAAAATGAAATAAGAGGTAGATTCAATTTTCCATGCTCCATCTTTCAGAAGTATGAGGTTGGCCTAACATGCAGTAAGCAAGGTGACAAGTCTCTCTAATGTGACTTGAGGTCCATCTGTATGAGTATATCACTCCAGAAAAATTACAGCTGGAAAATTAGAAGAATGCTGTCCTGGGGGATTTGGCAGAAGGGTACTCATTAACATGTGAGGAAGCCATTAATTTGAAACTTTATTAAAAGTATTTCCTGAGGAGAACAGCTCAAAAGCACAGTTTTTCTGGGGAGCTGAAAACCCAAAGCATTTATATGATAGGCTGGAGAAGTTCAGTTATAGCTGTTTTAACTGCTCAGATTTGTAAAAAAAAAAAAAAAATAGAGAACTCAGGTGTTCCTCTTGATACATGATTTGCTAGACTGAACTTATTGCTTTGGCAACAGTGTGATGGTCGAATTGGGTTTAGTAGCAAGAGTGGCATGGAGGGACAGTTAAGGGACAGGAACCTTACTAAAGAAGTGGAAACATTTCAGTTTATCGACATCTTTAGCACTTTTATAAAATAAAAGAGTTATAAGAATAAGCCCATATTTACCTCAATCATATAAGAGTTAATATTCAGGTACTTATACAATAATTATTCATTAAAATTTAAATATAAGTGTCATCACCATGTCCTATTTGTAGATCATCTCATTTTATCTTCAATGTATTTGTGATATGGTTTCTTGTCTTACATTTTACAAATATGCAATGATTTGCTCAGGGGACAAAGTTCCACCTGAAGTCTTAGAACAAAGCCTTTCCTCTTAGAAGTCAGCAAAACTGTTTCTAAATATTTTGAAACAGACAAAGACAATGTCTTACTTGCTTAGAAATGCTTTAGTACCAAAGGCAGAAATTAAATAGAATCATATTTTATTTCATTAATTTAGTTATCTTTTATGTCTCCACTTCTATTAATATTGCACTGTAATTTAATTTATTTATTTCTTTTTAAATTAAATGTATCGGGGTGATAATGCTTAATGGATTATATGGGTTTCAAGTGTACAATTCTATGATTCATTATCTGTAAATTCCACTGTGTGCCCCCCTCACCAAAAATCAAATCTTCTTCTGTCTCCAAATATTTGACCCTCTTTACACTTTACTAAGCCCCACCTTGCTTCCCTCTGGCTACCTATGTCTGTATCTATGAGTTCTTGATCTTTTGTTTTTCTTTATTTGTTCTGTTGTTGCTTTCAGTGTTATATCCCACACATGAGTGAAATTATATGGTTCTTAACTTTTTCTGACTGACTTATTTAGCTTAGCATGATATTCTCAAGATCTATCTAGTTGTCACGCATGGCAGTCTTATCTTTTCTTAGGCTGAGCAGTATGTGTAGTGCTTATTATGTTCTCCTAATGCAGTAATTTCAAATAAAAATCAGTAATACCAGGCTGACTACAATCCATTGAAAATACCATTGATCATTATATGAGGAAAAAATCATTTTGTTTTCTAAATCTGTGGGCTTTATAATGAGCTAATCATTATATTTTATTTTTACAAATACCCACATATAGAGATGGAACTAAATAAAATATTTTTTTTCTCAGGGTATTTCTTGAACATTATATTAAATTGGATTACAAAAGACCAGGAGCCAGAATACAATGCTAGATAAATTACTACACTTAGTCAACCTGGTAAAGGCAACCGTTTTGCATACAAGTAACTCAGAAAATGTGATTTGATATGTTCAAGAGCAATGTTAATAATAATAATAATAATAATAATAATAATAATAATACCACCATCTTAGGTAGGATAACTGATACCTATTTTTTCTTTGCTAGTTCAGTATAGATTAATGTAATCTATAGCCTGTTGCTAATTTGACAAAAGCAAGATCTGTAGTATGGGTATGGCCCTTTTCATCGCATTTCCCCTGGAGCAGCAAGAAACCAAGACTCATTAAAGGGACTTATCAGTGAAAACTACCTCCACCCCTTGAGCCCTTCCTTGTTAAACCAAACACAAAGGTAGCAAGATGCAAACTAACCCCTCTTGAGAAACTGTGGTGGAAGTTATTTTCAGTTACTCTTTTTAGCCCCCAGGAGAGAGTATAAATTTAACCCAAAGTTAAATC
This sequence comes from Glossophaga mutica, assembly GCA_039655065.1. Lineage (NCBI taxonomy): Eukaryota > Metazoa > Chordata > Mammalia > Chiroptera > Phyllostomidae > Glossophaga > Glossophaga mutica. Next base: position 22,323,024 of record CM077305.1, read on the forward strand.
AGAGTGTTGCTGGCCCAACCAAGGAGCAAATGTTTATATACTTTAAAAATTCACTCTAATATCTCTCGTGCGTTAACCCGTGCTCGGCAACATTTTCAGGTGTCTTGACTACGTTCAGTCCTTCAGTGCTGCTTGCAGCTCTCCTAATGATTAAGGGTACTACAGTAGAGAGATTAAAGCTCCGTGTTTTTTTCTTATCCCCTCATTTTAAAATTTATTCATTATATTATGCATATGCTTGATGACCCCATTACTTCTTTTTAATCCCTGCCCTTATTTCATGTCCGTTACATCAAAGAATTTGTCAGCAATTACCCTAAGTTTATTTTGTAGTTACATCCAAACTCCTTATTGTGGACTTGAAAATACTTCACGTTTTGGTACTTTCATACAATTGCCGGGATAGTGTCTTAAAAAAAAAAGAAAAAAAAAAAACATCTCTTCATCTGCTCCTTGACTTGTTTGCGTGCTCTTGACTCGCACGTGCTTGGCAGCATCAAGCTAACATACTAACAGTCCCTGCTTTCAGAGTTGAAGAGTCTAATGGATCCTTTCCTGTTTGTTGTCTTCTTCTTCCTCTAATTAATACTATACCCATCAGAAATACCTGTTGAGAAATTAATTTATAGGCAACTCATATGTACAATGAAATAATGAAAGGTGCACAATTAACTTTCTTGCAGTGGAGCTGTGAGATTTCTATTTGTTCTTTCCAGACCCAGGGGCTGAATCTCTTCAGATATTATGAGAAAAAGTGATCATTTCTCTAAACATTGGAATGAGACTTTAGTTGTTATCATCTAAACATCTAATTAGACCAAACAAATTTTTGAAGAACTACAAGGAATTTTTTAAAAAACTCAATTAGTATAAAAACCATAAGTAGATAATTCAAAACTTTCACTTTTTTTTTTTTAAAGATTTTATTTATTTATTTTTTAGAGAGGGGAAGGGAGGGAGAAAGAGAGGGAGAGAAACATCAATGTGTGGTTGCCTCTCATGTGGCCCCCACTAGGGGCCTGGCCTGCAACCCAGGCATGCGCCCTGACTGGGAATCGAACCTGCGATCCTTTGGTTCGCAGCCCGCGCTCAATCCACTGAGCTACGCCAGCCAGGGCCCAAAACTTTCACTTTTTAAGCAAACGATTCATGTCGATATGCATAGCTCCTTTGTTGTGTAGGTATGCCATTTCCAAATTACAAAATTTATTTAACTGTATAAAAGAAGTTGAAAACTGAATCCAGAAATTTGTTTTATTTTGTTTTGTTTTTAAATTATGGGACCACCATGTCCTGTGAAGCAGCTGCCTGAGAAATAATGCTGTAATATATGTCTCCTAAATTTCATAGTAAATTTAGTTACTGCGCAGAAACATGAATTTACAATAATACTTAGTGAAAGAGACTTTCTCTGCAAAGGATCTGAGAAAATCTTAGATCCCCTCTACTTTACTGACAGCACCCAGATACCAATAGAAAAAAAAATGTGCGGCTCCAGTTCTTATTTAAATTCTGTAAACCAATAATCTTTATGACACTGAAGAGCAATTCAGCCCTTGACACCTTAGTTTTTCCATCTAGGTAATAAAATAGTTCATGATTCTCAAGAAATAAAATGTTGAATACTCCATTTGGCCGGAAGGACATGGTATTATGAAGTGAAAGGTTGCAAAAGAATGTGTGAGTCAGAAGATTCTGTCTTTACATGATGTGGTTAAGGTCACAGAGTTACAGAAAAGTTGGTAAAAATGAAGATACCCTTCTGTACTTGCACAAAATATTAGAGCCATCCTGGGAGACTCATAAGCTTATGTTTCTCCTTTATGAATTTGCTCTCATTTTCTTCACTATGGGAGATAAAATTCATGTTGCTAAATAATGATAACTAAAATTAGCATACAATTACATGATACTTCAAAGTAATGTACAAAATCAATAGAAAAATAAAGAAATAAGTCTAGAGTTACTAAGGATCATGTTTCTCATCATTTTGTTTCATGTTTTTTTAGATCACACTTTTTTTTTTTTTGGTAAAGACACTGTATTGTTTTCCAAATGTCAATCTCTGTAGAGACCTACTGGAAATACAGGGAAAACTACTTTTAAAGTACCAAATTTCTGTAAATATTTACTTTGACATAGATTGTAAATACTTCCAATTTGTAAAAAAATCAAATTTTGAAAGATACCTTTTATTTCCAATTAATGTAAAAATTTATTACACCTATTTTCTGTTACTGGTCCCGAAACACTGTAAAAATGTACACTCTATCATATTTAAATTATTTGTAATATTTTAGAATAGAAATGTTTTTAAATATTTTAAAATCTTCTACTTGTAATCTGATCTTCATCCTTTTCTAATAAGCAAGCACATAACATAGAGCACCTTTGATAATAATATCAATGATGCACCTCTGGGGAAGAATTTGGAGTTGAAGATTTAACCATTTTAAAACAATTTCCCAGCTGAAAGAGTATATGACAGTTCCTGAAATTCCTGTTAGAATTTGTTAAATGTAAGAGGCATATGATAATATATTCTATTTTCTTTGGTCTTACTTTATAAGAAAAATCATCAGAAAAGCAAATGAACAGAAAATATAAAATATTTTATGTCCATGAGTGTAAATCAATATTAATAAGAGTGAATATATAATGCTAAAGTATTAGCTTCAAATACAAATGTCAAAATACAACAATCCAAAGTGTCAGTAGATCTTGTAGTAATTAGTGATTTTATTTCCATAGCATTAGCCAGAACTGATGGAATTAAATAATGTAATCAACACACACATGCACATAAGCACATATAAGTTAAGGTCAATGTTTTAAAATATGGAAATTCACAGCAGGATTGAGGAATAATTCATAACAGAAAGCACAATGGAGGAGATGGTAATTTCTCCAAAGATCTGATTTCTGATTAACATGAAATACCTTCAGAATATAAAGACTCTATTCTGAAGGGAAGATGATTATTAATTACTTTCACTTATCTTTCACTTGAATCTAGCCAACAAGGGTTAAATGTAGATACAAAGCAAGAGTGATGAGAATAAAGACAGATTAGCTAAAATAATAACTTAGGGAAATTGTAGTGCATGAGTAAGCTATAGATTTTACAGATAAGAAAATCTTAGCTCTCAAGAGTTTCCACCTTTATACAAGCTTGCACAGCAAAGGTCAGAGTCAAAGCAAGGGTCCTGTTCTTCAGACAAGTCTTCTACTCTATTAGGTTGTTTTCTGCCTAAGTTAATTAATAGAAATATAAATAGAAACTCTTCTATCTTAATCACAAGATCATATAGCAATGGCATGGCTATAAATCCTGGTGCTGGGTTAACCACACAAGTTATTTGGAGATTTCATGTGTGTGAGCTTCTGGGTCCCACCTATACTAATTCTAATTGAGAAAATCTAACTTGTAGCACAAGAATCTTAACTTCTAACAAAGTTCTCAGACACTCGTTCTCATGCATGATTGGAGCCATTATTCTGGAATACAGCTCAGTAGAGAAATTAAAAAATGACTACAATAAAGGATGTATAAAATTACAGAATTTGGTCTTGGTTTTTCCAGGAAAAAAATTCTAAAATGAGGATTTGAGTACAAACCTTTGAGCAAAGTTATTTGTCCTTGAAATTTCAGAGAATGTCACTCAGTAGGAGAGAAAGAGTTAGATCTGTAAGAGAAGGGACTGAAAATTCAGTAGTGGGTTCCCTGGCTACTGTGGGCAACTGGAGCAAAATGCTGTATTATCAATGTATCGACTCCATGTCACTGATGAAGACCTCTCTCTAGGGCCATTACTAACATATACTCTCTCTTCCTCTCTCTCTGTCTCTGTCTCTGTCTCTCTCTTTCACACACACACACACACACACACACATACACTCAAACAAACACATCTCTGGCATATTGTTCACTAAGAGGGTCACTAAAGTCAAATATAAAACCCCTTCGGTAGAGAGTGTTAAATTTTTAAGTAAAAAGCTTTCATCATGAAGAGGGTTATGATGAGGGTCTGTGGGTGGGGCATTGAAAACTTTTTCAACATGGAACACCCAGAAAGTAAATTAATAATTCTCATGAAGGAATAACTGTAATCTATGTATGTGCATGTTTATCCACCAAAATCCAATTATAATTAATCTGCAGTATTGTAAGTAGGTCTTCAGTATAGTGTTCACAAATTTAGCAAAATGAAAATACAGAACATTAGTTAAACTTACATTTCAGATAAAAATGTATAATTGTTTTTAGTATAAGTATGGTCCACATATTGTACAAGGATACTACTTATACATGAAATGTAATTTATTGTCTATCTGAAATGCGAATTTAATTGTGAATTTCTATGTTATCTGACAACACTACTTTGGAAGGAGCTTTAGTAAGGACCTGACTTTGCAGGATTATTAGAGCTTACTGTTAGCCTCAAGAAAATCGTGAAAAATTTTTGACCCCAAATCCATCTGTACCAAAATAGTATGAGTGAAGATTATGGGAAGCTGTCTGATTCATTTTAAAAATTGAAGAAGACTCTCTTTCAGGCTACCTCCATAGAGGATGTGAATGAAGAAATGGGTTCTTAAAATTTTCAGAGGTATTTGAATTATAATTATTTCTCTGTTTGCTTTCTGGCATTGCTCAGATACAGTTTTGCCAACTTGGAGGTGGCTGATTCCTTTTTTGTATCAAGAGTAAAGAAAACTGGGCTACAGAGTTAATTTTAAACCCACAACTTTTAAGCTTTCCTCTAACCACCATGGCATGTGCGATCATTCAGGAAACAGAAGTAGCTTTTCCCTAGACAATTTTGAAAAGTATGAGAAAGTTCTGTAACAATGCACTTCACAATGATTTCTAAGTGTGTATGAAGTTATTTTCTTTCACAGAACAAATTTGATCAACATATTCTAAATAAACCCAAAATAATCAGCTACAATAATATAGTACATAAAGTCTGTCCTTCAAACATATAAAAGCATATATTTGCACCAAAACTGCTAAGAACAGTAGGGAAAAAAATCAAAGATATGTAGTAGGCAGTTAGACAAGCATAAGCATGGTAGGAACAATAGGCCAGGTACAGAAGGTCACTAGGGTGGAAAGACCCAGGTGCCTAGCAATGGTTAAAACTGGGAAAACAAGGACCTTACCCCCAGGGTGACCTTTCCTCCCCACACATATCACTGGTCATGTGGTTTAGGCCCCCCTAACTTTTCATATCATTGGTTACGCAGTTCAAGATCCTCCCGTGACCTTTCTTCCCCCGGCATGTTGCTACCCCTGGGACAGACTCCCTTAGAGGAGGAAAAAGGGGGTGGAGGAAAGTCACATCCATCTCATACCAGCTCTTGCATCATTACTACCTAAATCATTAAGCCCTCAAGACAATGAGGTTCTTACCTGCATCAAATAATCTGAGGAACAAAGCCTCAGATCCGTTGACCACAGAGACAGAGTTTTGGCCAAATAGCATCTAGGCATCAGCAGTGTTTCAGCTCTAGGCTTAGAAAAAACAGCAAGGCCAGGCTAGTAACGTCATAGATGACATCAGGACCAGCTGTGATGACTAATGACCTGCTGCCCTACCACCAACCAAACAGTAGAGACCACAGCCCTGAAAAGGTACACCTGGAGATCCTCCCCTGTGAACTCCCCTAAACCTCTGCCTTTAGAGATCCTACAAAAACCCTCAGGAGGAAGAACCCAGTCTCCAAAGCTGCAAGAGACCTTCTTTTGCCTCTGTAATTTCTTTCCTGAACCCACACAACCCATCCGGCTCATTTCTCCAACAGCTCACTTCTTCTACCTCTTTGACTTCCTTACTAAACTTTTGCTTATATTCTAGTATTGGCTCTCAGTTCTCTCTTAGCCAGAACTTAAATACTGGGATTGCTGAACCAAGGCCTTATTGCTGGTAACACCCTGACTGATTTGGGGGGCTAACAGGAGGCAGATTAAAATCATTATTAGTCATGGCGGGCAGCATTGTTTAGACTGTTTCTGCTCTGTGGACTCACTCTATTTCTCCAGCCAATTCACCTCTCTTTTAGAAACAATAATATTTTAAAATCTGCTAAAGTTTCACCAGAGCTCTGCTATGCTTCACTTTTTAGTCTCCCTTAACTAAGTAAATGAATTTAATTCCTTACAGAGAAAAATAGTAGTTCAAGTGGAAATTTCCTCACGCTCCCCACAACAGGTCTACAAATTCATCTCTACTTACACTTAATGTTCTTCCTTCCCAGCACTTCTACCTGCTTCTAAATCTGATGACACCCTATTGAGGACATAGCCCAAGAATTGTCTTTTATTTTGTCTTTTTAGTATCTCTCTCTCTCTGTGAACTGGATCAATTATAGCCATATTGATATTCAGACAATTGATAATCAAGTCTTACCCTATAGTAAGAATACTTTTAAATAAATATTTCTCTATTGAGTCTCATTTTCATCCAATGACCATCTTAATCCTCTACTTCATCCACATTCTCCTTATTTTTCTGTACTTTACCATGTATTAATTTATCTCTCATTTATACTCCCTTTACTATGCTATGGTTTCTATTTGATTTTATTTTGTTTTTGTTAATTAACTGGTGACCTCTATCTGACTGAGTTCAATAAATTAATCATTAAGTTATTACATATATAAAAGTGTAGATACTTTGTGTTGTGACTCAATGCAAATATAAGAGAATACGTAAAATTAATACATATGTATATATAAATTCATTTTAATTTACCTCATGAAAGCATATGTACTTGATTAAATGGACAAAAGTAAAACCTATATAAAATGATACTTCATTAGTTTAACAAGCAAACACTATGTTGTAGATGCAGGAGATATGCATTTTATCAAGACATTTTGGTCTCAATACTCACGAAGTTTGTAATTTATAGGGCAAGATGTCATATAAATACCACATAAAATGCTATATCCGTTTTTGGCTATTGAATCTAACTTGTTGTATTGGAAATCACATCACTATATAAGGACATCTCTTTATTTAAGACCAGAAAAAGAGATAGAAATTAACAAGTGTATTAACTCTCTGAGAAAACTGCATTTGTGAAGATCCCACCATATGAGAGAGAGTAGAGTGCGTTTGAGGAACTGAAAGAATATGTGGATTAAAGATTCACAGCCAAGCTGGAGAGGCAGATGGCAATGAGAATAGTCAGTGTTTTATAGTCAATTTAATTTAATTTTGGAATTTAAGGGAAACTAGAAACACAAACCATTTAAAGCTAAGTATGTGTTTTCTTAAAACATTTTCTTCTTTACTTTAAAAAATGAATTTGAATGGAGGAAAAATATGTGTGGGGAATGTGTTTAAATCATTTCTGCTATAGGCAGGTCTAAAAAGGATAATAAGGGATTGATTGTATGACATCAGTATTTGGTCTCTGTGTTCAGGTACTTGTCTTGATTCTGTTCTTTTCCTCAGATCTTACTTCAGAAATATCACTTCAGTCTTCAGAAATATTAACATCCCACATATATCACCGCCTCCACTGCTAACTCCCTTATCTAAGGCATTTCACCCATTATTTAGTTTATTTTAATGGCATTCCAACTGTTTTACCTACTTTCTCCCTTGACCTCTTTAATCTTAAAGATCAAACAGAAGTTTATCTTGCTAAATGTAAGTAAATTCTTGCCATTCCTTTGTTCAAAACCCTCTAATAACTTCCCATCTTACAATACAAACTATACCACTTATAATGATGTATAAAGCACAATTAATAAGGACCCCCGTTACTCATTTAAATTTCTCCTTTCATTTTCTTTTATCTCCTTTCCTCATCCTTCTTCCTCATATCCCTCTCTCAGGCTCATTGGCCTTCCAGCTAGTTTTCAATCACATACCTGCCTCAGAGCTTTTGCACTTGTATCTTATGGCTGGACCAATGTTCCCCCAGGGAATTCCAAACCTAAACGCTTCATTTTTTACAAAAGAGTGCCTTCTTTGGACACTCCAACTAAAATTTCAAGCCTTCCCAAACATGTTCATCCTTTCTTCAGCTAACATCATGTTACTAATAAAGTATTAATTAATAAACATTAATAATTCTTGTACTGTTCCATTCTTCAGAATTACTTTTTTTATTTTTGTTTTGTTCATTGCCATAACCCTTATACACTTAGTAGTCATTCAACATGTATTTATTTAATGGATGAATGGATAGATGAGTAGATAGGTGGATGAATATATTTAATATAATGTCTCTGGTTATATTTTACTTGCTTGCTTGTTTTATTGATTCGGTTCCACTTATATGTGAGATCATATGGTACTTATCTTTCATAATATGAAATTTCTTAGTAACCCATAAATTTGATCCATGATGGTTAATTTGGTATTTCTGTTATATTTCTTTATAGCTGTTCCATTTTTCCTATAAATTACATTATTGTTGTTTGATTACAGTTGTCTGCATTTTCTCCCCAACACTCCCCACAACCCCAGCCAAACCCAGCTCCCTCCCTTGATTCCACCCACCCCCTTGTTTTTTTCCCTGTGTCTTTTACAGTAGTTCCTGAAAACCCTTCTCCCCACTGTCCCTTCCCCACCTCCCATCTGGCTATTGTTAGATTGTTCTTAATTTCAGTGTTTCTGGTAATATTTTGTATGCTTTTTTTCTTTTGTTGATTATGTTCCTGTTAAAGGTGAGATCATATGGTATTTGTCTTTCACCGCCTGGCTCATTTCACTTAGCATAATGCTCTCTAGTTCCATCCATGCTGTCACAAAGGGTAGGAGTTCCTTCTTTCTTTCTGCTGCATAGAATTCCATTGTGTAATTGTACTACAGTTTTTTGATCCATTCATTTGCTGATGGGCACTTAGGTTGCTTCCAGCACTTGGTTATTGTAAATTGTGCTGCTATTGGCGTGCATGGGTTCTTTTGGATTGGTAGTTCAGGGCTCTTAGGGTAAAATCCCAGCAGTGGAATTGCTGGGTCAAAAGGCAGTTCCATTTTTAGTTTTCCGAAGATCTTTATAGCTGTTTAAACCAGAAAGAATTGATGGATTATTTCAAATATTATGAATATCACTAAAGTGATGGTAATTTCAAGAAGCATATTTTTTTTACAAGCTGAATTTAAAAATAAGGTAATGCCCTGTGAACAGGGCTGCACAATTTTTAAAATTGTACATGCGAGTTCATTTTTTCCCAATGTACTTTAAAATATTTCTGCAACTCTAAAGGATATTTTATGTTTGTTACACTGGGATAAAGGGTGAAAAAAAAACTTAAGTATCAATCTGAGGTTTGATGGATACCTTCTATATAAATATTTTTGTGAATCAACAAAAAATAAGTAACCCAAGATAATAAAAAACATAAGCATTGTAAATTTACCATACCATACTCAGCATATCATAAGACAACTAAAAAATTCAACTTACATCCTGATAGACATGTCAAAATACCATGTGGACCATGTCTGAAATTTACCTTGAAATGAATTGATCCCAGAGGAGCTAAGAACAGGATCTTGAATGAGAGCAAACAGACAGTCTCTATATATCCAGGCTGAATTTGTCTATATTTTCTGTAAAAAAAATAAAAGAAACAAAAATCACAGGACTCTCTACCTTTAAAAATATTTTTGTCCATTCTTCTCCACCCCATTTTATATTTTACTTTATAGTGATGAAGAGTCATGTGGAGTTTAAAAGATCTGAGTATATTTGCATGCTGAAGAAGATGGTTCAAGATTCGGAACCCTAAAAGGATTATGGAAGGAGCTAACGATCTTTAGAAGATAACAGTTGATTCAATCTAGAATAAAAGTTGAGGTTATATTGTTTGTGAAAGAGGACACAACTTTATTTGTAAGAGAAGGTAAAGAATAAGGCAAGTGCCATTGCAGGCAGGTTGGTTAATGCAGACATGACACAGATTTAATGGATTCTTCTTTTATTTTTTGTGTTCTCTCTCTCTCTCTCTCTCTCTCTCCCCCTCTCCTTTCTCTCTGTCTCTCTTCTTTCTTTGTAACTCATTAATTATATGTATAGGAGTTAGAAATTAAAAGATAAAATAAGTTTGAAGGAAAATATGAAATTGTTGTCCAGAAGAATTTATTGAGCTTCCCACTGAAAGTCAATAATATTTCTAGGCTATTTTGAGATTTTAGAGTATGATATGAAAATTCAATCAATATATTTAATTAATTTTATTAGGATCATTCACCTGTTGGAAAATGTATTTACAGAGAGAAAGGAGGTAGAAAATCAATACCAGGAGGGAATATCTTAGAGCCTATTGCTGTATTCCAGGCTGTGGAAGACGGACACCACTTGATTTTCAGCTGAAGCAACTTCCTTAGATAGCTGTGTCATGTACATTGCTGATGGACTGTGTAAATGGGGAATGTCAGTATTTGGTGAGTCAGTTTTAGAAATATTAACTTTAAAAGAATGAGATGTATTTAATATAATATATGCATACATATTTATTTGAATATTTATTTGTTTAGCAAATACTTATTGAATATATACAAAAGCTAAATTGTGTTACTTGCACTGAGAACCTAATAGAGAACAAAACAGATCAGTTTTCTTCCATTATGTACCATGTATTCTGGTGGCTTTGTATTTTAAAAGAGAAGTCTAGATTGTGAATGAAAATATGAGTGATATCACAATAAATCATAGAAAATGCCTTGTGAAAAGAGGTGATATTAGTTTTGGATGTGTTGAAGAGTAACCTGGCAGTAATTAAGGTTGAGCTAGTTGTGTTTAGAAAGATAAGTACAAACAAACAAAATAACTCTAAAACCATCTAAATATTAATGGTAGTGAATGAGAAGAAAAAGTGGCAAAAGAGACAATATCTGGTGAGATGAACAGTACCCCAAAACTTTAAAGCAAATGAAATTCAGAGGCAACAATTACCACGGTTGGAAAGAAGTGGAAACATTCATTCCAATAGAGACAATGAGGTAAATATGCACACATATTAGGCAGGCACATCTATATATTCTGGTGGAAAATGATAAAGGAGTTCTTATCTACTGGCTTTGGAATTCTCGAGATAGTATAGAACTAATGAATATTCTGAAGGCGAACAAATGGTATGGATTTGGAGATTTGAGGAAAATTTATATTTTAAGACCAATTATTCAGAAAATGGGCCTCATGTGCAAATGAGATTATATTATTGTTCAGGCAAAATTAGCTATGGTTATAATAATCTGGATATGTGATTTCTTCATTTCAAGACATGTCTAAGGTACTGGTTGAAATAGTTGACTATAGCAACAACAGAAATAAGAATGAAGTGTGAAGAAAGGAGGTGGGGCATATAAGGTCAATTAAAACCTTATTTTAAATTCATAGACCCTCATTTCAAAAAAACTAATATAGGACTGATATATATCACACACAAGGTGGGCAAAAAGTAGAGTTATGGTTGCATTGTGACATTCTTTTGAATTGATAAAGCTATTGTAATAATCATCACCTGCATGTCTTTTTCCAAACCAACAATGGTAAGCCTACTTTGCCTGCCCTGTTGATCAGGACTAGTCAGGATTGAGTGGGTTCTGCTTTAGTCGTAAAAGCAAGCAAACAAAATATCAACAAAATTTTAGCAACTTAAGAAGTTAAGGTTTAGATTTGTTTTTATCATAGTCTGACTGGTGTTTAATGAGTCACTCCATGGCAATTAAGGAAGTGGATGCTTTTCCAAATGGTAGCTCTACTGTCCCCAGTTGTTTACTCAAAATCCTATACTAGATCCTGCATTCATTTCACCATTTTAAAAACAAAGATTGAGCCAAGTGTTTTATAAGAGTATCTAGGAGGGAAAATAGAGTGCGTCATTTACGATCGTATTCTATTGGCCCAACGAAGCCCTCTAGCATCAACATACCTGTGGTCCTCTAGCAGTTCCCACTGGGGTAAATTTAAATCATGTGTCTTATCATTTGATCTTGACATCAAAATTCATAAGGTCAGAAACTACATCTATTTATTTTGAAGGTAACCATTATATCAGAAGTGACTGGGGAGAAGTGACTTTGAAACTCTAATAATGATGTGCCACAACAGAGATAAAAATTGCTAAAGTAGCTCAAAAGAATAATAAAGTCAGAGGTATACCAGTATCTTACACTCACAGTACTTCTCAGAATAAGGGAGAATTTTGGTGAAATATGGCTTCCAAAAATAGAATCTATTCAGGAAAGACAGATCTCTTAATAAAAGATGAAGGCTAATGGTTTAAAAATCCATTACATTAAATGATAATTTATGCATAATGATAAAAATCTCCCAAATATAATTTCACTTAGAGGGTACCTGATTAGGAAAATAAAATTCTCATGTTATGACTTTTGTATCAGTAAAACTGTCAAATCAAAATAACACGTTCTTTATAAAATTCCCAAATAAAATAAACACAACACCTGAGAACATAACAATGTAGAAAAAAATCAATGAGACCTTGTATTAGCCATTTATCTTGTACTAGACTCCTTTTGTATAATATTTATGTCATGCTGAATTTGAAAACTTGAACTTAAAATACATTAACATTTGTACTGATGAATAACAGAATATATGCGTGTACTAAAGAATATATCTATAATCTCCTTAGCCCTATGCTTCTAAAAGAACAGTTTCAGGTGCCATTCATTTGCTTTCAGCCTGCTGACTTTATGCACCATGATAAATGCTGAATACTGTGTGAAACAGATTCAGCATGCACTACTTTATTTTTAGTCTTTGAAGTATTGCTCTCAGATATGCTGCTTATTAGAGTGTCAAGAGAGGCCACTTTTCGAAAGTGGTCACATAAATGTGTACACAAATCCTGAACTGGTGTTTGTAATGGATACTTAGAAGCACAAAATAGATAATGGCACCACAGATGCCTATACACATACTTGAATATTTGATTTTAAAACCACTGTTTTCTATTTCAAAAATCTAGTTGATCGGGGATATTGACCAATTTTACTTAGAAACGATTCAATGTACAAAATACTTTAGACTAAATGAATAATAAAATAGTCTTATTTCATTTAATTATTAATAGTAATATATTAAATCTTATATGGATATTTTATATAAAACAACATATTGACATGGGTTTATTTCTGAGCTGTCTATTCTGTTCCATTCGTTTATGTGTCTATTCTTATGCCAGTGCCAGATTGTTTTGAATACAGTGACCATGTAATATAGTTTGATATCAGGTATTGTGGTAACTCCAACTTTGTTCTTCTTTTTCAAGATTGCTGAAGCTATTCAGGGTCTTTTTTGTTTTGATAATAAATTTTTTGAATATTTGTTCTAGATCTGTGAAGTATGCCGTGGCTTTTTAATAGGAATTGTGTTGCATCTATAGATTGCTTTGGGTAGCATGAACATTTTAAGGATGTTAATTCTTCCAATCCATGAACAAGGCATATGCTTCCTTTTTTATTTGTACTTTCCTTCTTTTTCAGTGTTCAATAGTTTTCTGGGTACAAGTCATTTACCTTCTTTGTTAAATTTATTCCTAGATACTTTATTTTTTGTTGCTATAGTGCATGGGATTTTCTATTAGTTTCTCTTTCTGATAGTTCATTGTTAGTGTACAAAAATGCCATTGATTTTTGACTATTGACTTTGTATCCCTCTGCTTTGCCATATTCAATTATTATGTTAAATAGCTTTTTTTTGGTGGAGCCTATAGGATTTTTAATATTAACAAAGTGACCACAAGCATACAATGGAGTAAAAGCAGCCTCTTCAATAAGTGGTATTGGGAGAACTGAACTGGTACATTAAAAAAAATTTAAACTAGTCCATCAATTTGCACCATACACCAGAATAAACACAAAATGAATAAAATACTAAATATAAGTAATGGCACTATAAAAGTCCTAGAGAAAAACATAGGCAGTAAAATTCCAGATATACCATTTAGCAATATTTTTGCTGATATATCTTCTAGGACAAGTAAAATAAAAGAAAAATAAACAAATAGGACTACAACAAACTAAAAAAAGCTTCTGCATGGCTAAAGAAACCATCATCAAAATGAAAAGGGAACTGGCTATATGGGAGAACATATGTGGTGATGATACCTTGGACAAGAGTTTAGCCACCAAAATATATAAGGAACTCGTACAATTCAACACCAGGAAGACAAACAATCTAATTAAAAATGGACAAAGGACCTGAATAGATACTACAAGGAGGACATACAGATGGCCCATAGATATATGAAAAGATGCTTAACATCATTAGCCATCAGAGAGATGCAAATTAAAACCACAATGAGATATTACCTCACACCTGTCAGAATGGCTATCATTAATAAATCAACAAATGACAAATGCTGAAGAGGATGTGGAAAAAAGGGAACCCTAGTGCACTGTTGGGAATGCAGACTGTGGAAGTAGCTGCAGACTGTGCTACTTCCAGACTGAGCTACTGTGGAAAGCAGTATGGAATTTCCTTGAAAAACTAAAAATGGAACTGCCTTTTGACCTAGCAATTCCACTGTTGGAAATATACTCCAAGAATCCTAAAAACATTGATTCAAAAGAATATGTGCACCCCTATGTTCATAGCAACACTATTTACAATTGCCATTATTTGGAAATAGCCTCAGTGCTCATCAGTAGATGAGTGGATTAAAAAAAAAAAACTGATGCATTTACACAATGGAATATTGTGCAGTAGAAAAAGAATTCCTGCCTTCTGCGACAGCATGTTTGGAACCAGAGACTATTATGTTAAGCCAAATAAGTCAGTTGGTGAAAGACACTTCATATGATCTCACTTAAAAGAAGAATTTAATGAACAAAATAAACTAATGAGCAAAATAGAACCAAAGGCATGGAAACATGGAACGGACAGTTGTAAGAGGGGAGGGAGGATTTGGGACCTACTGAAAGTGAAGGGATTAGTCAAAGAACATACATGAAGGACTCATGGACATGGACAACGGTGTGGGGGTTGACTATGGGAGTGGGGGGGCAGGCTGGATCAAGGAGTTGAAGGAGGGTAAATTGGGACAACTGTAACAGCATGAACAATAACATAGAATATTGGATATTATTTACATTGTGTTACTTGCATATAGCTATGGGTTATTTTTTATTGTGTTATATTGAGTAAAGTCAAACATTAACTTTAACTAAATAGGTAATGTTAAGATTTTCATTTTACAGAAGATTATAGCAAGAACATGACAAGGTTTTCCTTTGAGGCTTTTGTTTTGCTTTGTTTTTAACAACTTTTATCACAATATAATGTATTTAAAGCCATCAAACAACTTCAAAACTGACATGTTATTTCATGTATCATAAAATGTTATAATTTCCAGCAAATCTAAAAACACAATGTATTTTATAATCTATGAATAAGAGAAAACATCTAATTTTTCTATGAAAACAATAGAATTGTATTGACATGATAGTAATTTCAAGACATGCAATTTTTCTTCAAGGGAGTAAAATATTCTTTGATGGAACTAAAATGCATGTATTTTCATGAAACATTGATTTTACTGTTCATATCTCACCATGTTTTCTCATGTGCATATCAACAAAAAGTATTCTATGAAGATCAAGAAATAACAGGACTGTGATGTTGAGCTGTTATTTATAGTGGTTTTCTCAAAAATGCAAATTTTGAATAGGATATCTATATCACTCATGACTACATTTTAATCACATTTAAAAGATTACTGATTGACCATAGAAGAATAATTTAAATTCATTATTGATATAAATAAATATATGGAGGTTTACATCATGAATCATTATGGATTGTTTTCAATTAAAAATGGGCTAGGTTGGGCCCTTTGATATTTGAAAAAGCATTTCTCAGTGCTGCTTTTAAGTTATGTCAATTAAATGATGCAAATCATTGAGAGACCTAGAAAGGGAACAAAATTATTTTAACTATTTCATTTCCACTATTTCATACAAACCTATAATGCATGAGTCCATTTTAGTGCTTGCCTTATATGAGTTTTTAAACCTATTAGACACACTTGACCCAAATTTACAAATGACTCAACTCAGTCTCAGGCACATACACAATTTATTCAATACTAAAAGGTATGTAATAAGGCATGCTAGAGATTTGAATCACGGCTCTGTATTTCTGAGCCAAGCACATTTTTCCTTTCACCATAGTCCCCTTGGATTTCTATCACCAGCTGTGCACATTCACACCTCTAGTTTTGGGTGCTTTACTTCCAGCAGCCTATCCTTCATTCCAGGGTTGCCCCTGGGCTTCTGGAGCTGCTTCACCAAGAATGGAGAGACCAGAGAATACCTGGGCAGCAGAAGAGAGTGACACTTTGTAAGACAGCCAAGAAGGATTAACAATAACATATCATTCCTACTCCAGGGCTTCCCAGGACCCAACTAAGGCTGAGACATGACCAGAAACTATACTCTTGCCAATGCCTTCCTCTTCCCCATTCTGTTTTTCATGCTCCCTTATTCATTTCTCCGGGTGGAATTTCTTTAAAAAAATTACTTGCACCAGGATCTGTATCCCAGTGTACAGTTTTAGAGAATAAAATAACCTAGACATTATTAAAAACATGTTCCTGGGGTCCATCCCAAAGATAAGGATTCTGTAGTTCTGAAAGGAGACCTGAGAATTTGCACTTCTAACTAACTGTGAGTTGGTGTTGAGCCCTGATTTCCATGGCCCACAGTATGGTCTGCTTCTTTGCAGACAACCTAACCTAAGATGATGTCATAAAACAGTAGTGTTCTAACAATATTGTAAATCCCAGTCCCCTGGAGGGCATGCTTTAACAGGTATGAAGTCCATCCTCCCCATTTTATGTGTCGCTGAACACACTGCTTTTTTCAGCAAGAGTCCCATGCTTCCCAATTTCAAATAAATTCAATTTCAAGTATTGAGATTTAAAAAAAAAATACCTTTCATCCTGATAATAGGAAAACAGACATGGTTTTATAAAATTCAAAATGTTTTTCTATTAAAATATCTTCAGGGTAATTGCTTTTCTATTCTCATTTCTATTACTTAATTATTCCAAAGATGAATATCTTATTTTTCATTAAAATTACTCCTGTGTTATTCTGGGCCAGCCATTGGTGTCACCCTGACAGCATGGACAGTATGAAGAGGAGTAGGGAGAAGGGAATTCTTGAATTGGATAAAATTATGGCTCAATAAATGTCAGCATTTGAAAATAAATGTTCAGCCATCAAGAAAACATCATTCTTGATCATATATCTTGTTATGTTCATTCATGTCACTATGAAAAGTTATAGTCCATGTTTTTCTTGTGTTCAACATTATTCGGTGTTAGTTTATTACTAAAATAATAGTGCTTTCTCAAAAGGCATAGATAGACAAAATACACACACACACATACCCTCATACATTCACTCAGGCAAAACAAACAAAAATATGTGGCTCTGCTGTAAGAAAATAGTTCATTTTAAACATTACTGAAATTTTTTAAAAATGTGCACTAAAATGCTAAGACAAAGAATTATCATTATTTTAAAAGATTAACACTATAAGTGTATCTTCATACAAAGCTGTCAAATTCTCATAGTTATTTCTCCTTAAAAGCATTTTTAAAACAGAGAGCATTTCATTGAACTTTACTCTCAACCTCTCTGTCTGTAGAAGAGAACTAATGTGAAAACATGTTATGACAATATAACAGATTTTTAAAAAGAAATAGTCCATGCATATAAAACTTCCATGAAGAAACCTACTAGCTAAAAGATAGTCCAGTAGCTAGTGATATGCATTTTATGTGAATAATATAGACATTTATGATGTAGAGATTATAAATTGAACATCAGATGTAAATACTCTAAACTTTCAATATCAATGATCTTATCACCATTATCATTTGTTTAGGTTGGAGTCAGTTTGTCATTATTCTTATCAATCTGCTGTATTACCTGTATATATAACATATTGGTACAATTTACTGTAGGTTTCCATATACACAAATAACTTAAAAGAAATGAAGCAGATAGAAATTTTGCCCTGGAATTTCAATTTTTGTAAGATTTTCCATATGACTCCTTTTTTGCTTCATTCAGACATTCGAATGTAAAATTGATATTTTATGTCATAAAAGACACTATTTCATTTTTAGGACAGGTCAAGGGGTAATAATAGAGTTATGGCTATGCCAACATCACTATATAGATAAAAATACAGCAGAATCTCAAAAAATACTTAGCTCTCAGCATAGCCTGAACCTTCTTTGGAGGTGACTTTGATTTTAATTCTTGTCTAGAGAATCTCACATCAAAGATACATTTGGCTGATTTCTTATATAACATTACAGTACTGGGAAATTTCACAAACTCATTTATGTAAAAAATTGTCTTGAACTATTACACTAGGGACAGACAAATGCACATTTGTTTCTATGTTCCATTTAAGGGCAAAGACCATAACAAGTACATCAATGAGACATTAGCAGCCTAAATAATTTGAGCTGGAAAGTACTATGCTATAAAGCAGTGGCTAAAATAGTTTCTCTGAAAGAGTTTAGTATTAATTGCCTTGCCGTTATAAATCAGTTTTGATAAATAAGTATATGTTGATTTACAATATGTGCAATTTCTAAATGACTCATGAATGTTTTCTGAATGCGCATTTTAAAAGTGGGCATATTTCCCAAATTATATTATATGTACCTGTTGATCAATAGCCTGAAATATAATGATTGATAAATTATATTAGATATTCACACAAATTCACAAAGCAAAGTATTTCTGCTTACTTATCAGGTGCTTGTTATTTTTTACATTGCTGTAAACAAACTATATGTATAAAGGAATACATTATTAGGAAACTGCCTATTCATATATATGTATATATACATATGTATGTGTATATGTTCATCCGTGCACCATAATATGGATAGGTATAGATGTCACATAAAACTAAAGCAAGTTGAGTATGGATCTGGTACTTAAGGAACTTATCTGTTGGCAAGTATCATGAGGCATGCCAATAAAAGGACATAATTAAATAGAGGAATGATAATTGTCCTAAGACTTTCAAAAATGAAGAGGTATAAATCTCCTTCTGTAATTATCTCTGATGTTGATTTTCCTTATTTCTCTGCAGTACCTTATATACAATGAACATTTTAGACCAGGATAGTTACTCTGTGCTTTTTTCTTATTATTCTTTTCCTCTTAGATATGATTTTTATTACTTTTCTTCATTATTTTTAGCTTATTTGTGTTTCCATAAAATCTTCAGAATCAGCTTGTCATTTTCCACAGGCCATATATATATATATATATATATATATATATATAACAAATGAAACTCATGCAATCACATAGGATGTTTTTTTATGTGTAAAATTGTGTTTCTTGCTCAGAACAATAATTTGTTTTCTTTGTTTAATTGCTGCTTAATTATTGATTAGTTTATCATTCAACATTTTAAAATTTACATTCAATAATATGGTCAGTACATCTTTGTTTATACATTATCCATTACATAGTCAGTGACCTGTATTTCAGATCTGAGTTATAGAAACACCCACAAATGTAAAATAAGCTGTGAGTAGTAAATTTATTTTATACTTACTCTTTGACAGTTGTTTATATGAGTTGTTTCATTTCCTCACAATGGCCAGTAATTAATAAGTTTGACTCTGATGTTTGTACATTTTTCTTGGGTAAGTGGAAGTGGTTTTTGCCAATGGACAAGAACTTAGAATGATCTTAGGCCTTGGCCCAATATCTTTGCAATTCTTAGCCCTCTACTTCAAGAGGTCTTTATTTCCTGACACTTATTTATACTTAACCATTTACATAACTCCCAAAAATAATCCATGGGCTCGACCTACCTCTATATTTGCACCTCTGTTTGCATCAGGAAAATCCCAAATACAATAGAGGAGAAAAACAAATAAAATACTACTTTACCAATAAAGTAATGGACAATATTTTATATTTCCCTGCCATGTGTAGACTAAAATAAAAGCATCACTCACCAAAGTTTAGATTTTAAAATTCTATGACTATTACCATATATGTATTCAGCAAAAACAAAACAAAACAAAAAATAGTCTTTTGCTAATGGATTCATACTGTTGAAATGCCTTAACGCACAACACCTCTTTTTCTTGTATGATGTTTAACACTTTGAATTAATTTTCCAGTAAATAAATTCTGTTAATACTCAACCATAGCTTAGGTTTATTTTATTTTTGGATTAAACAAGCTAACTACTAAAACCATACATTTCCAAAATGTCTGTGATTGTTATTCCTACCGGAGACAATATGCTAAGAAGACTCTTTGTATGGGCTGATATGAGCAAAATGACCGGAGGAATTTTGAAGAAAAGAACACAAAACCTTCTTTTGCATCAGACATTTCTCAGTTATACTTCTAGGTTGACATAAAATGGTAATATCTGGAACTGATAACCAAAAGTGAATAAATATAAATATATTATAATTTATACCTACTCACTAATGAAATCAAATTGTGGTGAATTATTAGACATTGGTGAATAAGTAAAAGCATAATTTCATGTTTTTATTTGGAGAATATTTTATAAAATTCTATTTGGTAGATGAATGTCATCCATATATACATATAAATAATAACAACACCTATATTTTTTAGATATTTGAAACGCCCTTGTTTTACTCACTTTTCTTCTGATAATAGCAAAAGAAAGCTAAACTTATATTTAGTCAGAATAAAATTTGGAGACATTTCAAAATATAATTTTTAATAAGCTCATTTAAATTAAGCTTGTAATTCTTCCTCTTAAAAACAATTTATTTCATAAACTGTGGACTGACAAGTTGATGGCTGACAGCATAAGTTCCACATTGGATTTAACTTGATGGCCAAATATAACAGCAAGTGAAAGCCTATCAGTTGGGGATAAAACATGTGAATAAATTACATTTCTGACAAGCTTTCACAAGGATGAAAACACACGAAGCATGCTCGAGAGAATAATGCGTATCTGGAGTGATAGGTACATTTAGAAAATGAATGCAGGTTTTCCATTACGTTCTAGTTTATTTATTTTTTATCAAGGTTGTCATTGATTCAAAGTTGTAAAATATTCCCTCCCCTCCCCCTCTGGACACTGTCAGACTGGGGAAAAGGGGAACGGTTTAGAGCAACAAGTATAAAGGACTCATGGACAAAAACTAGGGGGGTGGAAATGGGAGGGAGGCGGGGAGGGCTGGGGTGGTGGGCTGGGTGTGGGGTAAAAGACAGAAAACTGTACAATATCAACAATTAAAAAATACTGATTAAAAAAAGAAAAATAAATAAATAAATAAAAATTAAAAAAATATTAAAAAAACAAAGTTGTAAAATATTTTGTTGTATTTTAAACCAATACTCATCTTCAGAAACAATTTAGCCTTGTCACTGCCCAATTTACTCTGAAAACTCTTTTTAAAACAGGAGAACACTCAATTCTGGAATCAAGTTGCACGGAATATACCACTGTGTAGTATTTAATGAACTGAATAGAAAGAAACAGAAATATATTAAACATAACTTTAAGAAAAATTTTAAAATCATAACACTGAAAACCAAACAAGAAAAACTGAAGAACCCTGCACCCAAAATATGAGGAGAAAAATAATGTTTTATGGACCTGGGGGAATTAGCTTAGCTTTCGAGATGTCTCACTCAAACTGAAGACGAACTAGGACGACCATGAAACAAGGTGTAAGACCTGCAGTTAACTGCGGATACAGAATATTCTATTGAAACCCACAGCTCTTCCTTTAAAGGCCTAGTGGTAAAATGAAATGCCATATCAAAAAGTAATACACTGTACTAGTATAAAAACTGTGTGTTATCCCCTCTTGATTATAAAACTACATGAAAAAATAATGATTCTTAGGACCTCGGTTTATTGCTGAGAAGACTGCTGTCAGACTTTCAATGCAGGAAGGAATTTCTGCCTTCGATGGATGTGTGGGGTAGGCACAAAAAGCGTGTTCTCTGGCAGTGGTGAAGTCCGGAGGAAAGATGTGTTAAAAAGGACCAGGTCCTCTCACTTGAACCTGTTCCACCCTGGGCTGACACAATGCTACAATTTTCTTTTTCTTCATATTTCTAAATTTTTTTTCTTTCTTTATAGCTGCTGAAACCACAGATTACTGGTAACACTTTAGGTATGTTTCTCATCTGCTTCAGTTCTTTTGGGAAGGAAATAAATCCTAGGAGTGATTTTTGATGATTTTTAAATCTTTCACATCATGGTAGATTATTATATGGAAATGTTTGCATTTAAAACAACACCTGTGTTGATTATGAAAAAAATTGTTTTGTGGTGAAAGATAGACTGGGAGAGTAGTCAGAAAACATTATATAAGTTATGTTTCCAACATTTGTCAAAAGGATACCATATTGATGACTATTTTCACACCTACACATGTAAAGTATACTAAGTGCTTTAGCAAGGAAAATATTATTCTAAATCACTGGTTAATGTAGTATTAGGTCATAAACAAAAATTAATCCAATAATTATTCAAAGTTATGCTTAATTTCATGTCCATGAGCCACCCGAAATTATCTTATAAAAAGTTAATCATCCCATAGTATGGAAATCTTAGCTTAACAAACTGGGGTGAAGTTTGACTAGGAAACACCTGGCAACTCTCTTCAATGCACTAAAGAGGGATTTATTTGTCTAATTCTCCATTCCCTATTTCCTTGAAGGAAAAAATAATAGAATGATATTTTTTCCTTACCATAAAAATCCTGAGCGCTAAATAAAAAAGAGAAATTATCTTTTTTTTTATATAGAACCCTATAAGACTTAAAAAGGGTAACTACTGCACCACTTTGTAGGTAAAGAAAATGCACCTAGAAATTATTATTTGCCTAGAGTCGCAGGACTTAAATAAACTGATAAAATTCACATACAGAGCCTAGGTTTCATTAATAGCAAACCCTAAGTTTTCTTCCCTTCCTGGCTGGTCCAGAGTTGACCCTTAAGGTCTAAGCCCTTGAGGAGGATAGATGGACAGCATTACCTAGTAGATTTGACCAAATGACCTTTCCAGATTCCTTCCAAACTGAAGACTCTATGGAAGAGTTACAGGTCAGGACCTAGAGGATAAAGAGTTGTCAAAGTGAACCAAATGACTGACAACTAAAGAGAAGAGATAGGGACAGAAGTACTGTTTAATTTAACAGGCATAAGATACAGGAATGAAGCCACCTGTTGGTTTGCTGTGCCTCGCAGCCTGGCTCTGGGCTGGAGCTCCTGATTGCCAGCTAGGCGCTTCTTCCCCCATGACTTCGTGGTTGCTGAAGGAAGCGTGATCAATGAATGGCAGTACATCATGTCCCCTTCATTCCACCCCCTGCATGCTGTGTGCCATAAAACTCCAGGAACCATTGTGCAATATTTACTTTTTTGTGTTTGTTTTTCTCCCCTTAATTGATTTTGATCATTAATATCTGGTCCTGGAACTGCCTGTGTATCTATTATCAGTTCCTCCATTTTTCAGCCAACGTACATTTTTTTGACATATTGGTCTATTGGGGTCACATTTTGGCAATCCTAAAATTCATGAGTGGCCTGATAGTCATCCTGATGCCACTTCTTTAGGCAGTGCCACCCAGCATAAGTATATAAAATGAATTTTTCATGTCAATTTGCATTTCCAGCAATTGTTCTAAGACTGAAATGTACAATTCATGCTAACTTTCCACATCTTTCTAATTTTTGTGTCTGTCTGTGCCAAACAGTTTATACATGAATCTAGGATGTTAACATCAATGGGAAGAGTAAACTGTGAAGCAGTGTCACAAGACCTGTTTATGTATGTATATTGGTTGGGTGGCTTGATTTAGAGATGAAACTTCAAACAAACAAACAAAAACAGTGTATTTGGTCAGATCAGAAGGTGAAATCAATAATAAACTCTGATAGTACCTTAATGTTTCTACAGCTCAATTTATGTCATTCTTTTAGTAAGTAAATAAGGATGTGTTTAGCATTTACTATCACAAGTGGGACTCACCATTAATCTGATAGCAAAGAAGTAAAAACTGAGAAAAGATCATTGAGTAATGTGGACAAAGGTGGCTCATCCATATTAAATTTGTCATGTGCAAACTTGGTTCATAACCAAAAATAAGAATGTTTAGAATTATGTTATGAAGGTGGTGAAATTTAGATGAAAAAAGGTGAATCTAAAGGTCACTGAATTTGATGAATGTATTCATAATGCATCATTATTAATGTTATTTTTAAATATTTTACTATTTTTCAACTAGAAATCTATGAAGCTGCTTATTATAAAACTTTTCTTGATGTAGACTGATAATAATTATATTTATATCTGCATCTATAATATTATTATCTATAAAAACAGTCAAACTGATATTATATCTGATTGAAGCTGATGGAATCTTAGATGAAAGTCCGCCTGCATATCTTCGATTCATATGGGTTCCAGCTCTCCTTCCCTTTCGTTCTTTTGCAAACTCACACACTTGGACGAGCACCATCACTGCGTGTTCTCCGCAGCTGAGAGTGGGGTATATGACACCAGATGTTGAGCAAAAGTAGGATATGCTCTCTGTTATCATCCTCAGGTGACGATTTTATGTCATTCGAGGATTTTTAAAAATGATAATCTTGAGTTTTCCTAGCCAAGAACATGAAATGCCTTTTATTACTTATCTTCTTTCATGTTTTCCACTGAAGTTTTATAACTTTATGGCATAAAGGACTGAGTTATTGTTAGATGTACTCATAGCTTCTCTGTGTTTTCTATCTGTTGGTGAATTATAAAAATGCAATAGAATTGGGTATATTCATCTTATTTACATTTGATACATACACTTTTTGTTGATTTTTAAATATTTATTTTTAACTCTAAAATATCTCTTAAGTTTGCCATGTCCAAACATCAATCAAATCATTTTCAAATGATAAAAGTTTAATTTATTCCCTTCCAATAGTTATTCTTTTATGTATTTATTTTTCTTTTTTTGTACTGTTATGTATGAGGGGGGACCCAATAAAAACCAGAATTCTCTTCCGGAGGGTGCACTCCTTGTGGTACAGGCTTCCCTCCACCAGGTGAGTGTTCTAGGAACCCATCTGCATCAGTGTAGCAGCTGATGTTGTTGTGAGAGGCTGTGTTTGGCTTCACTGAATTTTTAGTGAAAACTCAATGCATTTGCCCATTTCGTGATGGCCAATTTAGCAGCACTCCTGCCCATGCAGTTCAGCAGTTTTTGACAAAAAAAAAAAAAAAAAAAAAATGGCATGACCCCCTCCCCTCCCCTCCCTATTCACCCAATCTTGCCCTGAATGGCTTTTTTTGTTGTTGTTGTTTATTTCCAGATGAAAAAAAGTCCTCAAAGGGAAATGTTTTGCAGATAAAGAAGAAAACAAAAAATGATTGAATCATTAAAATGCATCAAAATCAACGAGTCCAAAAACTGTTTTGAGCAGAGGTGAAAATGTCTCCATAGGTGTATTCCATGAAATGGAGAGTGCTTTGAAGGTGACTGAAGTTTAAATATGTAAGAATAAATGCACAGTTTTTTAATAAATAATTTCTGTTTTTTTGGTGCTTCCCTTGTATTTCCTTTATAATACAGTATAGAAGTAATGATAGTAGTCTGTCTTGGCATTTCTCAGTTTAAAGAACATGCTTTCAACATACCATCTTTACAATTTATATTCGGCATAGGGTCTGTTAAATATACTATATCAATTTCATTGTTGTATCCTGTTCCAAGTTTGTTAAGAGTTATTATCATGACTGATTATTGATTTTCACTTTTTACTTTTGGAAAATACTTCACCTTATATTAATATGTGTTGAAAGATATTTATTGGTGATGATAACTTGTACTTCTGGTACATCTAACAACTAACGATTGCTAACTCCTTTATCTGTCTAAGACGACTGCATCTGTGTTTACCAGCCAGGACAGGAGTAACTCTCACGGGGTCAGAAGCTCACATCTTTCTTTAGTGCTGCCTTGAGGTTGTCATCTCCATGGCCCAGTGATTGCACCCGCATGTGTGCACCAGGAGATATCTGCCTCCATGTAAACCTTCTATGTAAATCAGAATCGATACAGCTGTAAATCAAGAAGGAAATAAATTTAATATTTATCATAATACATGACATAAAAGTGGATGCAATAAAGAAGATATCTTTATATATCTATACCTATGTATACATTTTTATCTGTCTACCTATCAATTTTATGTTTATTAACATGGGTATAATTCAAACACATATGTTGAATACTATAAAAAAATAAATACATGAGTAATAACACTAATGGAAATGTAAGTTCTCATGTATTAATAGTATACATGCAAACATGCAAGTGAATGTGCATTAAAGAATATAATTCTGTTTGCTCCTGGAGAATAGAGAAATAGAGGGAAGCAGGAAAAGTTGATAAAAAAGTTTATGACTTTATTTGTATTTTTATTCTACATGCATATGTTTGCATTAATATATGAAACAAGAGGATGATTAATGTCAACAATGGGTCAATAATGGGTATACAGGTATTTCCATTTACTGACAAAGTTTTGTATTTAAATACACATATAAAAAAAGTAGAATATTTGAAACATAAGCTTTTCAGACAACAATATAGGTCTATCTGTCTGCTATTCTTTAATAACCTCTTAATTTTGACTTTATATCAGTATCAGAAGAAAAAATAATGTAAGCATCTTAAAAGTTAGTGACACTAATTACAAAATCACCTCAAACAAACTTTATGTAAGTTACCAAAGTTGTTCCATGTCTCAGTTTAACACATTTTATACTCCCTGGCTTCTTTTATAGCACTTCAAACACCATAAAAATGTTTTTAAATTAATTTAATCATAGTGTCTTCCCTGACTCAACATATTCTCCCTTCTCGTGGATAAAATACAGCTTTATCTTAGATTTAATTTAGACATTTTAATTTACAGTGTTGGATTTTGTTTTGTTTTTAACACCAATGAGATGAACAATGCAGAGATGTTTTTCTTTACACATGCAGTCATTCTTACTCTGTGCTCTAGTATCTGACTCCTTTGGCAAAAATAAAACAGCTTCCTAGAAGCCGGCTGGATTGGTCCACATCATTTCTCATGTCACAACAGTGAAGAACCATAAAGAATCTGCATTAAAAAAACAAAATAAGGGAGTGGGCACTGCACATAGGTTTCAGAATAAATGCCTGAGTCACTGAAACTGCAATAAATGATGAATTCTTTATCTCCCATCATTTCCATTTTAATCTGCCTGAATACAAATGAAACAAATAAAATATGGTCTAAAAATGTATATTTAAAGATTTTACTTCTAGTCAGTTGAATCTAATTCTATTTGCAGTGTGGAAATTCCAACTGAAAAGTTAAAATCAGTGAAAATAGCCCAAGTGGTCGCCAATTTACTGATGAGGTTCATCTTCACACTAGTCTGCTTCATTTGCAAACTCTAGTAAGAGATCTATTCTCCAACGGGTCACTTGTCCTTCTTCCTCACTTTATCATTAAGCAGAACACTTCAAGTCAGCACCTGGAATAATGTGGCTTTCCTATTTTATGTTACTTCTTTGGAGTTTGGCATTTTATATGACAAGGATCAAATCTACAATAAATTTTAATATGTCACCATTTTAATGAAAAAGGGCTGGCTCAAGAACATTGATATAGTTGCAGCTAGAAATTGTGGGGCATTGGACTTAAATGGGGAGGCAAAAGATGTGAACTGAAACTGTTAGATAAGTGTAGGTTAGTAGTCATATATGGTGTACATTATTCACCTTGGATTTGATTTCATTTAGCATCAGCAAGAGTAGAGCTTCATAAAATCACACTTCAGAGATGGTGAGATTTTATAATTACTTACTATAATAATTTTATTTAATAAGTGAGGATATTAAGATTTCTGTTAAAGGTTATTAACCTTCTCTAGGATATTCACATAGTCACCCAAGGTAATACATTCCAATAGATAATATTTTTTATTTCAGTATAAGCTTATTTATATGACAGTATACTCAACAGTAAAATATGCCAAAAAGTCCATTTGTTTTTTTTTTTTTCTGTAAAATAAAGAACACATGTTTCATTTTCACCAGTAACTTTATTTATTTGGATATTTTGAGTATGGCAGCTAACTCCCACATTGTATAACATTGATTGTTCTCAATTAATGTCTCGATTTGATCGCTGTCAACTTCAACTGGTCTAACCCTGACTATGGAACATCATCCAGCAAGATATCTCCAGCGTGAAATTTCGTGAACCAGTTTTGACATGTTTGATCTGCCACACCACCTTCTCCATACACTGCACAAATCATATTTTGTGTTTCAGTTGCATTTTTACCTTTCTTGAGAGAATAAAGCATAACATGTCAAAAATGTTGTATCTTGTCTTCGATCTTCATTATTAAAATGACTACACAAAAATTCACCAATTTTGATTTTTTTATTTAATGCATGCTGATATCACAGCTGTCACAATATAATCTGACAAAATTGTTTCAAGTGAAGTTAGACAACTAAACACTACTCAAGCCATTTGCAGAAAAAAACAAATGAACTTTTTAGCCAACACTATAAATCTAACTATATAATGTATCAGTATTCTTAGCCATTGAGAAGTCATTCCTCTTCGGGTGAGCTGTCCATATTATTCTCAGTACAAATTTGAAAAATAAAATTCCAGTTCGAGCACAGTATAACCGAGTTAACTTTAAATTTCAGATAACCAAAGATTTTTTAAAGAGTAGGCATGCTCCATGTAATATTCCTAAAATACTTATGCAAAAATATATTAACCAACTATATGAAATTCAAATTCAATTGAATATTTTTATTTTTAAATTCTAGCTACCCTATCTCTAATCCCCACCTGCCTTCAGAACCTCAGAACAATCCAGATAAAAATCTTCTAATTCACAGGACAGTTTTTGGTTTCTTTATTAGTTCTTTATGTCCTATATATACTTTGTTGACTCTTTATCATATCATATATTCCCCCACATTGTAACTTTTCTTCCATTTTTTGTCATAATTTGATAAACATTTCAAATATAAGTATAGTTGAATTTTATTAGTCATTTTCTTTATGCCGGGGTGCCAAGCTCATTTTCACCAGGGGCCACATTAGCTTCCTGGTTGCCTTCAAAGGGAAGAATGTACTTTTAATACTGTATAAATGTAACTACTCCTTAACCAGGGGCAAGGACCTCAAGCTTTGCACTGCCACCAGTTAGAAACAAGGGGCCAGGCCAGATAAAACAAGGTGGAGGGCCGGATTCGGCCCAAGGGCCTTGTGTTCGCCACCTGTGCTTTATGCTTAATACTGTTCATGTCCCATCCTTTGCTTTTTCAAAATCTAAGAAATGCACTCATATTTTCTAGCACTAATTTGAAATTATAAAATTTAAAATTTAAGTCATACTCAGAATGACACTCATATCTGTGTAGCGTGTGAGGTAGAAATCTAATTTATTATTTTACATACAGTAAGAATCTTTCCTACCTCACCTCTCCACTGAAGTGACTTCAACTTGTCCTTTAGGCTCTACACCCGTATATGCATAATCCCAGATTTAAGCAATAACTAAGACCTGTACACAATGGGAATAAACACTTTGACCAGAAACCCTAGCATAAACTATAACATTTATCCAAAGCTCATATTATAGCAGGTAGTAGAAAATGCTTCATCATTCAAAGTGGTGAATTCAGTAGGACTTGGATGAAGACATGGAAAAAAACATAAAATATATGGTACAAAACTGCTTTGTTAAAACAGTTATTTGGTCCTGTAATTATAAATACAGAAAGTGGACAAAATCACACCATCTTTAATAATCCCCGTTCTCTATGGCTGCTGTGGTACCCATTAGCAGTGCCCATCAAATCTCTATCCATCTGAATCAGGGTGAAGAGAAAGCCTCTCACTATAAATAAAAAGATTATAAAATGTGTTATTGTTTTCATTTCGAGGATGAAGCAGACCCCATTAGGCCAAAGAATAATTATTCAAAAAGCCCGTAGTTAGAGTTCGGCATGAAAGCAGGTGTTAGAAGGTCACACAATAAATGTGCAATATGAATGTGGAAAAAATAGCCACCTAGAAAAGTGCAGAACAAGTTCAGCTTCCTACAATTTAGTGCACATGCCCCCAGATTTCTATTGATGATGGGTAGCTTCTAAACGCACTGGATTCCTAATTTTCTTATCTTCCAATAACCCACATTTGATGAGGAGCCACAGAATTGATCTTTCTTATAAAGCAAGTTTAGAAATGCAGTATTTGCTGTGTCCCTTAAAAATAATAAGCTGGAATATACTAACAAGTAAAATCTACTGTGGGGAGAAATCAGAAATACCATAAAGTGGTCTAGCAGGGACACATAAGAGATTATGGATGATGCTTGAAGGAGAATATAATTGTTTACTTCTGGTATAACAAGCCCAGAAACAATTCACAGATGTCATGCATTATTAACCCTGTTTTCACTAATTTAAAATTTGCCTCTGTATTTCAAGTAAAGCTGATACTGCCAAAGGAAATGTATGTATTGAATGTGCAAAATTATAGAAGCCAAATTTTAAAAAATCTAGAACACTGAGTTACTGAGCACTAAACTTAGACTTTTATTTATTTCAACTGTTTCAGGATCACTTTTAATGGAGATTAATATTAAGGCATAAAAAGGAGAATAAAATTAATCAATTTTCAGTAAGAGTCAACATAAGCACCAACAGAACAAGACAAAAAAAATATATGGATAATTTGTTTTAAACAAAATTCAAACTTTTATGCTTCAAAAATACCATCAACAGCCCTGGCTGGTGTAGCTCAGTAGATTGAGCATGGGGTGTGAACCAAAGGGTCACCGGTTCAATTCCCAGTCAGGGCACATGCCTGGGTTGCCAGCCAGGTACCTAGTGGGGGCCACGTGCATTGATGCAACCACACATTAATGTTTCTCTCCCTCTCTTTCTCCTTCCCTTCCCCTCTCTCTGAAAAATAAATAAATAAATAAAT
Organism: Glossophaga mutica; assembly: GCA_039655065.1. Classification (NCBI taxonomy): domain Eukaryota; kingdom Metazoa; phylum Chordata; class Mammalia; order Chiroptera; family Phyllostomidae; genus Glossophaga; species Glossophaga mutica. Next base: position 22,354,085 of record CM077305.1, read on the forward strand.
AAATAAATAAATAAATAAATAAATAAAACCTTTAAAAAAAACCCATCAACAAAGTGAAGAGACAACTCAAAGAATGGCAAAATATTTGTGATCATATATGTGAAAAGGGAATTATATCTAGAAAACACAATTTAATAATAAAGAGTTCAACTTAAAAATAGACAAAGGATTAGAATTTATACTTTTCCAAATAATATATACAAATAGCCAATATGTACATGGAAAAATGCCCATAATCATTAGTCATTATACAACCACAAATGGAAAGCACAAGGAATTATCACTTCACACTCATCAGGCTAGTTGTAATCAAAAGGAGGACAATATGAGCCTGTGAGGGAAATTGGAATCCGCATACGCTGCTGATGGGAGCGTGAAAGGTGGAGCCACTTTGGAACAGTTCAGCAGTTTCTCAGAGCTTAAACAGAGAATTACCATATGGCCCAAGAGAAATAAAAACATATGTCTACAGAATATGAACATATGCATTGTTTTCATTATTTTTCGTAAGCAGAAAAAATGGAAACAGTCCAAATGCCCATCAACTGATGAATGGAAACAAAATGTTGTATATCTGTATAATAGAAAGTTATTCAGCAATAAAAAAGGAAAAAGTATGACATATCACAACACAGATGAAACTGGAAAACATACTAAAGAAGCTAGCCATGAAATATCATATATTGCAAAATTCCATTTGTATGACAGGTCCAAACAAAACAAATTTATAGAGACGGAAAGTAAATTAATGGTCGGCCAGGGGGGCGTTGTAGAGACATCGGGGAGAGACGTGTCATTGGAAGAAGGAATTTGGGGGTGGAAGTGGTGATGAAAATGTTTTAAAATTAATTGTGGTAATGATTATATAACCATGAATATATGAAACACTACTAAATTTACACTTTAAATGGATGAATTATATAATATGTGAATTTCATTTCAATGAACAAGTTATAAAAAAGGAATAGGTTCTCTGTGAGTCTATCCACCGTAACTGAGGCTCTCTGAGCCAGCAGTCAGAGTCCATCAGCTGGCAGACAAGCATTCTCACAAGTACCCCATTCAGCTGCAGCAGGTACGTGTGGGCTGGGATCACGATGAGAACTTGCCTGTTTCAGGCAATGCCTCGTGCGTGGCACCGGGAAAACACTCAAATTCTTTTCAAGGACTAGCTGGAGCAATGGGAGTCCATCTTGTTTGAATGTGGAAAATTAGTCAAGGCTGGTTTTTGGCTAGTATGAAGAGAAAAATGAGAGTCATCATTATCCAACATTAAAAACAAGCAAAAAAATTGCAATTAAAACAGCCCAAATAAAGACTCTAAATATGAAATCAGGCAACAATCACTAGATATAAACATAGAAATTCAGCAAGAAGGAGAGAGCAAGGACAAAGCTCCACCCAAGAGAGGGGGTTTTGGCAAGAGCCTGGAATGCATATGTAGTTTTGGCTTTGGATTGAGAGAAAACTGCTTAAATGGAGATTAAAAAGTCAAAAGCCCATGAAATACAAGAAACAATAGGGAAATCCGTGGTATGTGCAGAACTAGTATGCTAGTTTGTCCAAGACTGAGACAAAGAATTAACAAGATATCAAGAGAGAGACAAAGCAAGGCTCAAGTCAGTCCGAACATCATTGCACCTTACCCACAGCAAAGGAAGACCCGGGGAACTCTGGCCACTGTCCCACAGCTGCCAGCCCTGGAGGCGAACCTGAGGAGCCTGACCTCAACGCCACGGGCAGCTGTTGATAACTGGAATGAGCAGGCTGCGTTATTAGTCTGGGCCCAGAAACAGCATAAATTCCATTATCAGGCAGAAGCATTTCTATCACCTCAGTCAATAAAAATTTCCATAGCTAACTCTGCTTTCAGATGTTTTTCCTCTGTTGGATATTTTGCAGTAACAAAAAATGCTTTCCTGTAGCAAAACAAACAGGCTGTTAGAATGTATGCTTCTCAAGCAAAATATTTCATTTGCTGAAGGTTTATTACTTAAAATGGGGTTATCCTGCTAGTGTAATAGTGATTTTCACAAGACCTGTAGGAACTCAAAGAGATTTTGTCAGAGTTTATAGATTAATTCATTTTTCTAAAAGAAAGATTTGGGACAAAGTGTTTTATTTCTGGTACATTTCACATAATGTAAAACAAAATACCTTCTAGATTAAATATTTTTGATTAAGTCATTCTTAAAATGATTGTGTAAACTGAAATATTTTATTATTAAATGTTTTTAAATGAATTTACAGGATAAATGACAGAAAAGGAACCTAAGCTAGAATTTTAAGTGCACCTCAGTCATCTCAAAGTTTTTGAATATTTGTGAATCAGAATTTGAGTATTAAAATGTCTGCCTCTCTTTTCCTTAAATAAACAATAATAAAATTTTCCTTATGTTAGCCACATGCCACTTTAGATTTAAGAATAAGGGATAAAGAAGGGAAGGAAGAAAAAGAGAATCAATAAAGAAGTAAATACGAACTTTCATATAGTTTTAAAGACTCTCATAAAGAAATTCTAAGGGCCCTGGCTTGTGTAGCTCAGTGGATTGAGCGTAAGCCTACAAAGCAAAGGATTGCTGGTTCGATTCCCAGTCAGAGCCCAGGCCTGGGTTGCAGGCCTGGTCCCTGGTTTGAGGCATGCAAAAGGCAACCACACATTGATGTTTCTCTCCCTTACCCTCTCTCTAAAAGTAAACATATAAGGTTAAAAAAAGAAAGAAAGAAACTCTAAGGTACATTACTATATTTCTTTCTCTTAGATCCTTGCTCCTAATTTACCTTAAACATAAGAAACCATAATGCAATGAAATTCAATTTGAATACAAACTTTCTCATTTACTATTACAATCCTAGGAGTTTACAAATGTAAATATGCAGGAAATGTTCTCTATCACTAAAGAAAAAAATTCCGATGTTTTCTAAACATAATTAAAAGCATTTTAGAGCCTGTCTAATTAGGTCACTAATGAATAGCTGGACTCTTTCATTTGTATTCACAAAATCAATAAGCAGTGTATTCATGAACCTCCAAGTATGTAACATTTTAAGGAATCCACCCAAAATTGAACAACTTCATTACACAACATTTATTAATGTGAAATGTGAGACACATCTGCATTCTTGAAACAATCTGTCAATTTGTTTAAGTCCGAACTTTCAGTTAAGGTCTTCAATATGGATTTGAAAGAGGGTTTTTTACCTTCTTTGTGAATCAACAACTTATTATGTATCTCCATGCCAATAATTTTCCATTTGTATCTTGGAATACAAATTTTAAGAAAGAAATATTGTAAATTTTTTAAAATGATTCTCTTGAATGAAACAACTGCTTCTTTATTCGGAAAAGTAAACCAAAACAGACCAACAAAAAACACAGCACTTTAAAACAGTGTGGTGATTGTGGGCTGTGGGGGGATTGAGGGTGGAAGAGGGTATAAGGAGGATAAATGGTAATAAAAAACTAAAATAAAACAAACTATTAAAAAGAATATTGTAAATGCAAGAAACACATAAATAAAGCCCTCGCCTAATCAGGAAAAAAATAATAAAAATAAAATGATAGAAAATAGTTTCCCACTGACACCACCAGTAAGGAGGTAGGAAGAAGCACCTCGAGAGAAGGTAATCAAGAGAAAAACAACCAAACAACAACAACAACAACAACCAATATAGCAATTTGGAACATTACAAGGCTAGATACGCAGAAAGCAGTGACTGGTTGTAGAAAATGTCCAGTGGAATTCTAGAAGTGTACTATAATTACACTCTGATAACTCAAAACCGTCAGTAAATGAGCTTTCCACACAAAACCCTGGGATGCAGAGGGTTGAGGCGTAGTGCAGGATGGCAATTCAGTCCCCATGGCCCTGCACTTGGGTATTTGGATATGTCTTTAAAGCACTTCCTTGAGTCCCATTCCTTTCTGGTGTTTTCACTTCCAAGAAGGATTCAAGTTTGTGTCTAGCAGACTAGAGAAAAACAACAACAAAACATGCTTGATCAACAGGTTTAGTGTCTGATAAGGCACATGAATAATTCTAGAGATCTGTTGTATGACATTGTGCCTATAGCTAATGATATTATTTTGTGCACTTAAAATTTTATTAAGATAACATGTTTCATATTGTCTTCTTACTAAAAGTTAAAAAGATTAAAAATGAAAAACAAAGAAAGAAAAATATTCAAATGCCCATAGCACAATAGACACATGGCTGGTGGCCTTCTATCTATGGCAATCTGCACACTTTCACTCTTACTGATCCAGCTGTGTACTTACCAAGAGTCAATTGTGTTATTCTTACATTTGTTTATGTCAGTTGTACTTTTATTTATGTCAGTTGTACTTTTATTGCAATTATTTAATTTAAATTTTACAGCATTATCCAGAAAAAAAGGTTTGACCCCATGTCAAATAATTGTTGAATAAATTTACAATTTTATTTTAAAGTTTAAATAAAATATTTAAAGTAGCTATATATTATTGTTTCTGTGTTACTTTTAAAAACTTTTTAAGTTAAATTGCTGATTATTAGTCCCAAATAAGAAGGATTCTACTAAGTGGTGTCATCTTGTCATTTCTCTGATAATTTGCCATTAGTGATTCCTTCTTTTGTAACCTTAGAATTCTGCATATCTTCAGCATTCCAGTCAATCTATACAATTTTCTACATGTATTAAGACTTTTCATGTGAACTGACATCTTAGAAGTGGCAAGCCTTCCAAGACTGATGACCAACTAGGTAACTAGGGTCTGTTGAGATGGACTAGGCTACAGACACCAGAATGGGAATGGGAAAAAAATATTATAATATCACCATTTTGCCTAAGCCCTGTTGTAAAGAGAAAATTATTTACATTTAAGATAAATAAATGTGGTCTCTGATCAACTGTATTATTTCTGAAGGTAGGTAAGTGAATATCAAGTTTAACACAAAAATGAGGAGGGGAGGGACAAGCAAGCTCTAGGAGAAAGAAGCAGCTGAGCCAGGAAGAGTCAGGTCCAGTTCAATCATGTGCCCTAACAGCTAACTCCGCGTCAGCCCCTTGCTTCAGGGGTCAAGTTCACTCAGATATTCCGTCATGCCCAGGCAATAGGCATCGGCAAAAAGCAGTTCCAGTGAACTTATAGTTTGAAAATAGAATAGCTGAAGATGGTGTATTGAACAAAATAAAATATTGCTTCTTATTGCTTTCCTCAACAAGGAATTTGTAAATTAAATATGCACCTCAGGCTTGTACATTTTAATGTTTAAGTTTTTTTAAGTAAAACTTTCCTAAAGTCTAATTAACAGGTACAACTTTGTCATATCTTCTGCCCTAAGAAATTAAATGTAGGATCCTCTGTGTTTCATGTTATTCAAGCATTACCATTTAGGATATTAATTTTTTAAGTTGCCATTCTTGTAAATTAAAACAAATATATAAAGTGAACATATTTTTCAGAAATAAAACATTTGCAAATCGTATTATTTCTAAAAGTAAACTAAATTATGCAATTAGTATCATGATCTGTCATCAAACAAATAAAAGATTCAAATATATTATATATGTAAGGAGTCTGTATTTTCAAAATAAAATCCAGGACTGCATTATTTAGTAAGAAAATAGTTTTTTTAGAAATATTATACATTTGTTATGAATAAAATTTTACTTATTATTGGTGGACACATAAGCAAAATGGTTTAAGGGAAGGAACATGGATTTTAAATATTTGCGTGAGGAACCTCCATACTGTTTTCCATAAAAGCTGTACCAATTTACATCCCACCAGCAGTATATGAGTGTTCCCTTTCAACACAGCATGGTGGTTCATCAATAAATTAAGCATAGAGCTACCATATGACCCAGGAAGCCCTCCCCTGGGTATCCACCCCCCAAATTTGAAAACACTCATTTATAAAGATAGATGTACTGCTGTATTTATTGCAGCATTATTCACAGTGGCCAAGACATAGGAACAACGTAAGAGTCCTTCAGTCAATGATTAGCTAAAGGTATTATGGCACATACATACAATGAAATACTACTTAGCCATAAAAAAGATAAAAAATTCCATTCGGAACAGCATGGATGCATTTCAAGAGTATCATGCTAAGTGAATCAGTCAGACAGAAAAGGTCAAGGATCACATGATTTCATTCATATGTGGGGTATAAAAATAAGTAACAAAAAAACAAACAAAACAAAACAGAAAAACTCAAAGACAGACAACGATATAGCTGGTGACAAGAGACTAGACTTTGGTTGGTGTCATACAATGCAACGTATGAATGATGTATTATATAAATCAAATATATAACGTTATTCACAGATGTTACCCCAATAAATTTAAATTCAAAAATGCTCAAATTCTGATGTCTTATTAGAAAATAGAAAATCTTTAAATGTATTCTATCCCCCTGGATTTACACAAAGGTCAGTATGTTGTAGCATCCACGGTTCTAACACAGCGATTTTCCACCAGTACGCTGTGGCAGGAAGCGGTCTCACAGAAGCAGTGATAGCCAGATCTTCAGGCTGTTATCATGGAAGACTTGATAAGAGAGCTCAGAGCTTTAGAAAGAATCTTTAGCTGAGGATGAAATTATGACATCAATCTAAATATCTAGATAACTCATAATTCTTTATCTCTGGTTCTAGGTCCATACAGTAAATAATCTTGGGAGTAATTTATTATTAAATTGTCCCATCAAAATACTACAATACTGAAAAAAGCTCATTGAATGCCTATCATTTGGGTTTCATAAAATCCTCCTAGAAATAGCAGATATTCCTATAAATGTAGCATTAGATAATCGGGGAGTATTCAAGGTTTACTTGAAAATTGCTTTCATAGTAAAATATTATTTATATAGCACTTAACTCAGTGGTAGCTAAATTTAATTTTCAATTGGGAACTAACTTTCACCTAAGACGTATAAAGTTGTAAAAAACTATATATACATATTCACACATTTGTATATATTTATGTGTGTGTATACATACATATATATAGTGTTGTTTACCAATTCACAGTGTCGGTGTTATATATGTTAATGTGTTTGTATTTATTACTTTTTAACCTAATATGAAAAGGGTTTTGCATTGTAGCTTTAGTACTTACTAGTATTTGTACACAGAGAGTATATGTGGGGAAGAAATATTATTGTATGAAATTATATAGACACAATCCTAAGTCCATGTGAAATATTTAGGTTATAATTTTACCCATACTCTCACTTCTACATAGTACTTCTTCTTTCTTGACCCAATATATAACGGTCCCATCTCCTCTCTTTAAATTTGTTCTCTAGAACTCACATTAACTTAATTCAAGAAAGATATCCTCAAATCATTCTTCATATCTCACAGTAAATTTAGAAAAATATGAAGAAAGAGATTTATTGATCAAGTATCTTCATGCTGGAAATATATTTTTAATGTTCAGTGATCTCTGAACTTTTTACTGGACTCATACAAAACCAGATTGCCAATCCTGGGTTGACCATGGTGTGTGATGCCCCCTAATCTCAGGACTTGAGCAAGATCATGGCAGACATCTAGGCCCAAAATGACAAGCTGGCTCAGAAGAACTGAGAGGAGCTAGACAAGTGCTGGTCCCAGCACACTGAGAAGAGCAATATTTAATGATTCTCCCTGGATCACTCACATTTATATGGCATCCAAATAAGCACTCTGGCTGCCTTTTGCCTTGCATTATTTTTAAAAATATATTTGTATATTGAATAAACTTGGTAGGTAGACATATTTCCTTTTAAAATAAAGGGCAGGCAAAGTCACTGTCTACTAAAATAAAGTTAATGGCTTCTTATACAGCAAAAGCAGGCAAGCTGACCACACAATAAAAAACATTTTAACTCCCTAAACTCGCCATGTTTTTCCTATAACTCACTCCATGGGCAGGTGTCATCTGGGCTTCTTCACACAGTCCAATGCAGATGCAATCTTAGCAAAGCAGCACTAGTCACCACTGCTTAGAATCCATGGCCTCTCCTGATGTAGTCATTGCCTGCTTATTTCAACCTGGTCCTGTGTTCTCAGTATTCTCCTCCAGTCTCGCTTGCCATAATTATATGTGTATACTTTTACATCCCTGCTATTCTGACCTATTTTCATTTTTTCTTTTCCTGTAAATTATTTCTTTTTCCTCATATACTCTGTCTTTTATTCCACTCATTAGAATTTCATTTGATAGGTTCATCTTTTAAGTCCTTCCAAATGCTTATTATATTTTTCAACATATTCACCATTTGGCATTCTATTTGGACAACGAACATTTGGAATGCTTTCCCCATATTTTGGAAAATGTTGAGTTCTAAGGACATAATTTGGCAAAACTGGGGCCTATAATTCACTTTTTTCCTATTGTGTTCAACAGTACTAATCATATATACCTAATTCAGGAGTTAGTGAACCTGAAAAATTAGCTCACATGGAGATTCTGTCCTGGAGTAGCAGCAGGAATATTCAGCGTTCAGGTCCAGCCAGGACAGCCATGCTAGTGGCAGGGCCCAGGGCTCAGCACCAGCAGTGGAGTTACAACCTTCATGCTCCCTGACAATAGAAATGTGTCATCAGCAAACATCTTATAGTGTAATTTGGGATAGATAGATGATATAGATAGATATAGATAGATATAGATAGATATAGATATAGATATAGATATAGATATAGATATAGGTATAGATATAGATAGATACACTTAACTCTCTAGTGTCTAATTTTGACTTTTAAGACAACCTAGATATTCACTAAATGCAAACATTTTTAAATAAATAATTTCTGTTTAAATTTTATTGAGTAATTTCTATTATATGCAGTAAAGAAAGTGACTGATAAATTAGTACCAAGAATGCTGCAAGAAAAAAAGACTTCCACAGAAAAGGGGAATGGGGTAGATGGTTATTACACCTGCTTGACTGTGATAACAATAAAAGCTATGCTTTTTTCACAGAAAAATAGTATCATGGACCCATTTCATATAGGGTTAAGCAGTTAAATTGTCACATATATCATTGCAAAGATGTGCAAAATGAAGGCAAGGCTTTGGGAACTAGATAGCAACTGGTAAGAAACATTAACAAGGACATAAATAATTCAAACACTGGTTGTCTTCAAATGCACAGAGAAATTAAATAAAGAAAAATTAAAAGATTAAGTCCTGAACTCATAGCTCAAAAGAAATTCTAAGTCAAAGAGATTCCCTCCTGAAAGAATCTTATCTCTTTCAGAAATAGTGTTCACAGAGCCAAATTTTACACTAAGGATTTGCTTTTGGGGGCTACCATATTAGGTCAGTTTAATTTCCAGCCTCATTGAATTTACTACATGAAAGTTTAGTCATTTATCAGTAAAGATGAGACCTGACCGTTGTAAAGGGGTCATAAGAAAAGATTCATGGGACTTAAACTCAGGACCCCCACTGATCTTATTTTGCCAGCCAAAGCAGTTCTGTGAGTTGATCCTTCAAACCATTTGATGCAGACATTACTGCATTGCTTTAGAATGCTGAACTCATCACACCTGAGGCAGCTTACATGCAGGGAGAATCCAAATAACTTTATTTTGCCTCCCTCTAATGTCTCATTTTCTCTAGACACACAAGAAGAATAAGACCAGGACTTACTCTTAGGGACCAATTGCAAAGTCAAATCCTGGAAAAGACAGCTTATTCACAACAAGGAAGAATTGGAAGATTTCTTTACCATGTATGTGTGTATGTATATGTATGCTAAACACATAACATGAACTTATGTATAAAATTTATTAATTTCCAATAAGCATAACTGGGAAGGAAAATAACTTTAGATTAGACTAAATATTGATTTGAATGCTGCAGCAGACAGCGTACTTTGATGAATAAAAGCTGCACACTTCTCTGAAGGATTGCCCTTGGGCAGTACATCACACAGTCCAGAGATCCTGGGAATTATAATCCTTCCTCCCTCAGGTTTTAGCCAATGACATACTGTGAATTGCGTAGAAAGTTCTGGACTCTTGCCTCAAATTGGAACAAGTTCAAAGGCTTGACATATCGGTGAACATTTTAACGTTCCAATATTCTTGGGCTCACTAGAACATCTACTGCAAGATAAAGCACCAGTTGTTAAACTCCTTACCACTAAGAAGTAAACACAAACATATCAGCTTCTGCAGTTTGGAGAATATTCTGGACTTGGAAAGTGACATGAATATCTGAATATTTAAAGTAGGGTCCTATCCAGGGGCAAGTAAAACGTAACTTTGGCCACATGATTCATTAGATACCATAATAATAGGGCTGCCCATGGTAGGAGAACTTCTCACATAGCATCTCCAGAAAGACACAGAGGATGAGCTTAACCCAAAGCTATAGAATTATGTTAGTAGAGATTAAGCATCTGGCCATGGATTGCAAATGACCTTGAGACTTGACCTCCCTATAACAAGCTACTTGCTTTCAGATTCACTACATCATTGAGTTGCGGGGTAGGTGTGGTAACATCCATCATAAGATGAAAGTCATAGATTTGATGCTAGGCTTAGGTAGGCTGAAAGTGAAATTGAGTTACATGAAATGTAGCTTGCACTACTCATGTACTCACTCCTGCCTGGGTGACCCACTTCTAAAAGCTCACACCTTCAGCTTCTTGGGCATGGTTTTATGATCTTTTAACTGAGAGAAACGTTTTATTTTTACCATGGTTACAAGTACAAGATGGTTCTGCATTACTTGGTGACATAGTTGAAAGTGAATTTTTTGATATAATAATGGCGCTGGAGCTAAATAAACTTGGGGAGATAAAGACCCCAAGGGAAGAAAATTTCACTTTTTATAGGATAAACCTAACCCATCTTTTTGTCTGGAAGAAAAGCCAATCTAGGTAAAGATTTATAGATGTGTATGGGGAAAGACTAATACTTGGGAATTTGTAACAAAATCTGTTATGGGATTAGTTAAAAAGACATTTTTAGAAAAATGGGCATATTAAGTCAAATGTGAAAATAGATGTGACTGAATGTAAATATCCATCCAAAGCTTTCTATCTGATCAACGAGATCATCCACTCTGGGAAAGTCATTCATTCCCCCGTTCTTAATGCTTTTGAAATGGATGTGCAAACAGATTGACCTTGCTGCCATGTGCCCATCAATAATTTTTTTCTTTCAGCAATACCGATCCAGCTACCAGTCTCGTTGAGTGCTCAATATTGCCAACAGGCAAAGAGAAACTAGCCATTATCACAGAACCCATAGCTAATGAAGGCCGATTGATTCCATTGGATCTTGTCCTTCATGGAAGGTAAAACAGACACTTTTGTATTATATTGTACTGTACTATATTGTACTATATTGTATTGCATTGTAACTTTGTCTTCCCTGCTCACTCTACATTTGTCTATGCTGTCACTCATTCCTCCACCAAAACGTCATATTCACCACACAGTTCGTATATAACTTTTTCTGAAATAGTAATTTTATTGTAGAGAATTTCGGAAATGGATAATTTCCTTGGCATTTTCTGATTTTAGCATATACTATATCACCTATAAGGAGCTGTGCTTATAGATAGGAAAAACCCTTATAAATTTGAGGTTATATACCACAAGATATGGCACATGTTCTGAACCAGGAAACAGTATATATGTTTCACTGTTTCTCCAATGGGCAAAATATGGGGATGGTTCCCCTGAATATTATAGCTGATGAAAGACAAATATTTTTTACCACACATTATACTCTCCATCAGATTGTCTTTATAATGTAGGTATTATATATTTAAACTAATTTCTCCTTTTCCTGCATGTTTTTTAGGCACCAGGTAAACATACTTTTAAATTGTGATGATTATTTAACTCTTAGCTCATTAAGAACACTCTGTCTTTGCTGTTCTTATGACTTTATTGTCATTGCTGTAGTGTCAGTTTGGGTGAGTTCATGCTGGCATGCTAAGAGGTGGGCCACATTGCATAATTCTCCATGTAAGTGGTTGAAGAAAAATTATGTCTCTCTTTCCTCTGTTTTGGGAACAGTTTAACTAACTTATGAGGTCCCATGACTTCAAAAGCAGAAACTAGAATCTTACTTTTTAAATTTTTAGCTAAGGCTCAGTTAGATGCTTCTTTATGAAACTTCTATTCAGAAAACTGCAGCAATGTAAAAACAAGTCACTCGCTCATTTTATCCTGAGGACGACAGCCGCAGAGGTGCCATGTTTAGTGCCCTCTCTGCATGATGCACACTATTGTTGGTGCTCAGACGAAACAGTGAAGGAACTTGACTGCCACGTCCCGTGATGTGATTTAAACAGCATTCCTGGCTGTGTAATGGCCAAACTTCATTCTGTTCGGGTTTCCTTGGAGATTTGCAAGTGACTTAATGCCACTTAATAAATCTCTATCCTAATGAAACTAACTAGTGTAGGGTTGTTACTTTCAATTCAGAAATCATAAGAGCATCACTTTTTTATGCCCTGCCAAACACTTCACGCCACTCCAAAGGTCCCCTGGTATTACATTGTGTTATAATTTCCTATCTCTATCTCTGTCTCCTCAGCTAGAATGTAAATTTCACAAGGTCAGGTACTAAATCTGATTTTGGGGGAAAAAGTTTAATGTTGTCACTTAATAAAGAGACTGACACAAATTGGACTCTGAAAAAAAAATTATTAAGTGAAGTAGATTACAAAGTGGCAAACTTGCACATAAATATTAAATGGTTTAATTTTAATTTATTTCATTGTAACATCACAATATGTTTTCTAATGGATCATTCTAATCCAATACATAATATAAGATTAAATATGCACATTTCTGGTAGAACATAATTTAAGCATTTCTGTAAATGTTGTATTTAGCAATTTTCTCTAAAATAAAGAGGATTTAATGGGGGAAATTGGTTTAGGAGAAGACCACTGAAAAATAAATGCAGATTTATAACCAGAGCACTGAGAAAAACTCAACAATCTTAATAACATTATTTTTTAAATCAAATGTACAATATAATTTTATTAACCAATGTCACCCAAATTAATGTAATAAGAAATTTCCCCTTAAAATTTTAAAACATTGAAATTCTAATAAAACAAACACCATAATATATAAAGGGCTTCACCTTTAAAAAACAGTTGAAACTACTTGACATTTCTGAGTTATGGAGAAGAAAAGCTCAAAAACTCACAAAGATTATGTAGAGTCATAAACTTCCACGACAAAGCTCAGGGCCAGGGTGGGCCCTCAGGGAGGGAATAGAGGTGACTGGATGCATTATGTCTGCATTCTGCGGCTCCTCGATGCACTGAGTTGTTTCATGACTTTGCAACCACTTGATGTTATTTACTGGCCTGAACATTAACGAATTAGCAAAAATAACATCAATCAACACAAATTTTGCATTATACTGACTTCTTATTTATAGCAACCAGTCACTTTCAGGTGTCTTAATACGATATTAAACTACACTTCAGTACTATATCATGTGTAAATTACATGACAAAATTAATATCTTAAAAGTGTTAAAATATGTTGTAATGAGCACAACTTTAAATTATTCAAATGACTTCCACTTATGGAGTATGTACTATGTTCCAGTTACTTTACTAGCAACTTTTAGTTTATAATTAATCCCCAAACCAAGCACATATATTTACCATTGCCAACAGAAGTTATTTTCAAATTTGAGGCTATCTCTCATCCTGCAAGTTACTTAGCATCCTGTTCTCAGGCATCAGACACAAAAAGGTAGAATGTACTGAGCAGAGCATTTCTGAATTTTTCCCTGGCTCTGGTAACACCAAGTTACAATGTTCTTACCCTATTTGTTCTGAAGCAGGGACATATTCAGATCTGGTTATTTAGGGACGATAAAGAGAAATACCCAAATCTAAGTATTCATCAGATAGATTAAAGGCAGATAGCGTACTTACATAGGCAAAATGATTACCGCCGCTTACACTTACTCTCATTGAGATACCATTTGGTCCACTTTATGTCTAATTTGAATTTATAAATTCTGCAGTAGCATCTCCTTGAACCTAAATATCAACCTGTTTATGATTTTAAAGTTACTTTTTATTTCCCTGTGATATGTTCTGATATATAAAATGCTATACTTCCTAAAACATAAAATGTAATATTTTCTGAAAATACAGAATGTTCTGTTTTCTAAAAATTTAAAATGTATTTTCTGAAATATTAAACATTTATGTGTCTGCCTTCCTTTCACAGACTCAGACTTTCAGATCCACACCCGAAACACATCATTCCATTAACACTAGGAAGTCCAGAGCATAAGAGTAAAATTGCACCTACTGATAGAAACAGCAAAGTCAAGTACTACCTGTCCCTAAGATTCATGAAAAGCCAGATGGATAATTTCTGATATAAGATAAGGAATGAAAGGCTGTTTGAGCATCATGACCATGGGCCTCGCAAAGAGAAAGACTTTAGTTTGAATATTCCTCTAGAATTACTAGTTACATGATCGGAAAAACTCATGGCCATTGGGGGGATGCTTTGGAGTGTCACAGGGCAGAGGAGCAGAGCACAAGTCATTGCGGACACTGCTTTTTGTACATTTTGTACAAGGACCACTTTGGAAACAAGTGCACTTCCTCTAGTCAGTTTCAGCGAGTGGCAGTACTGCAACACATGCCACAGCAGTTCAGAGTGAGGATTTTCTAGTAAGAGTTTCTGATACAGTAACAATGAAAAATGCTTGCTATGTGTCTAAACTCTCAAATTCTCACTGCCCTCATCTGTGAAAGCCAATAATTAATTATTTAATAATTTTGGTTTTATCTTACATTGTGAGTGCTCAATATCAGAACACACACATATTTAAATAATTTTCCTCTCCTCTCTCTCTTTTTCATCCTCCTATTATCTATCCCATTGGCTTGTACTATATGCCAATACCTTCCTGTAAATTAAATAATGTTCCTTTGCTATTTAAGAGCAAATATATAATTCATTCTTAAAATATACCAGGCTTTGTGCTATTTTTCTCTGAAAATGGATAATTTGCTTAAGATAAAGGCACGTTTAAATCCCAGATAGACAGAAAAATCAGTAAAAGCAAACTCAAGACTCATAGGAACAGGTTAGTTATATTAACAGAGATCTTCATGTGTCTTTCCTATTGAAGGAAATGGCTTTTGACCCTGGGCGCATGTTTGAATCTCTTGCTAAATATTAAATATGTCAAAGCCTGGCCACATCATCAGAAATTCTACATTAATTAACTGGAATGGAGCCTAGTGATTCCTATAATTTAAATCTTAGCATTTGATTTGAACAGGCCTCAGGTTTAAGATTTACTAGGCCATTAACAAGGTATTATTAATATAGTTCTTAATTACTGAAATATCACTGAGGCTCAAGCATGCTTGTTAAATTCTGTGAGGCAATTTTCTAAGGTGGCTCCTGACCTGTGTGCCCTGGTGCGCACATTCTGCTTATTCCCCTCCCCTTGAGTGTGGGCAGAACTGGTGAATATCATGGGATTTTTCACTCACTGGAATAGGTGACATTGAATGAGACTCCAATTTAGACGGTTGGATGAAGATATTTCAAGCAAATAAGATTCTCTTTCTACCTTAAAAACAAAAATAAGAAGCCATGTTGCAAGAGAGGCTAGGTCCTGAAAATAAGTTCTAGGAGCTGGGAGCAAACCCTGGCCAACAGCACGCTCTCCCTCTTTCCCAGAAGAGACAGGACTTCAGCCTTAGGGCTGCAAGAAACTGAATTCAGCCAACATCTTGAATCAGTTTCAAGGAGGAGATTGAAGCTTAAATGTGACCATGAACATGACCAGCAACTTCATTTCTGCCTGGTGAGACTGTGGTCTGAAAACTCAGTGAATGCCTACCCGGATCCTGACTCACTCTTAGAGAATCCATGTGTACTGCTAGATCTGCTAAGTGTGTGGTAATTTGTTGACCTGATGTGAGTAAAGTAGTGAAGCAACCTCATTGTGATGTACGTTGCTTTGGTTTGAGCTCTCCTTGGCCTGTAGTAAACTAAGCAAATCAAAGATATTATTAAGGCAACACTAACAACCTCTGTGAAATTCTGCATATATGTGTGTGTGTGTATGTGTGGGTACACACACATACATACATACATATATACACACACATATATATGCACTTACACAAACATATAGGTGTGTATCACTATATACAAAACTGATAAAATGAAACACATATTCTTTTTTAATTTATTGATTTTAGAGAGAGAAAGGGAGAGGATGAAAGAGAAAGAGAGATTTGTTATTTCACTTATTTATGCATTCATTGGTTGATTGTTGCATGTGCCTGAACCTGGGTTCAAACCCATATCTTTGGCGTATCAAGATGATGTTCTAACCTGCTGAGCTCTCTGGTCAGGACAAAACATTTATTTTCTTTAGTTATGTCTATTAGTTTCACAATAATATCTAGACTTATTATCATTTAATAACAATGAAATTAATTCTATATGTTATCATTTAAAGACTTTTTTATTTCAAGAGAGGTGGCTTGTTGCCCTAGCACAATATTTTGAGTGCATTCTGCATTTCAGGAGCCCACAGTGCATCCATGGATGAGCTTAAGTATTTTCACACAACCTCTGATAACTCCTGCAAAACGTTCATATGTGTGTGTTTTATATAAGCACTAATGTGCATGAAGGAGAAAAAGAAGAGGTTCATTGCATTTCATCTTTTAAAAATCTTCACTGTAGAGAAGTTTTTGGTAACACAATCTGTGGTAGTCTAGCTTTACTGAGATTATAGAATTTAGACTTCAATTATTAATTGCTACAAAAATTACATGCATCATTTAATTCCCCATCTCTTTTTAAATTTTAAATGAATTTTAGAACATTTAAAAGCATTCATGGCCACAGAGAAGTCTTTTAAATTTTACTATTAAAATTATTATTATTTACACTCAACCCACTAAAACATTTGCAATTACAATATTATAATTATTATTTATAAATGTTATATTAATCATTGTACATAGTTACTAGAATAAAAAATGCTTAATATAAGAGTAATCTGCTTTACTTTAATTTGTAATAACTAAATAAATTTGATAACAAAATATAGTAATTATTTACTTATTTCTTAACTCTAAACCATCCTAAAATTGTAGATTTTTGTCTTCCTGGTTAGTTGAAGGTAACTAATATTTCCTTTGCAAGTGTGCCATGACCTTCCAAGTGAGGGCAAAGTTAGTTTGGGCTTGTTCCAAAAAAAACAGCACAAAATGCAATATAATGAAAGCATAAGCATATTTAGGAATATAATAGAAACATAAAACAAAGAACTTTTTTTCTGGAACCACCTTACAAAAGAATTTAAGTGGTAGGATAAGAAATCTGGGTTTAGTTAAGTCAGTGGTGAGAGGCCATCAAGAAAAATTTAGCAGAGCAACAATAGGATTGGAACTGTGTTTTAGAAAGATAAAACTAAGAGCTAAGCAAGGGATGAATTTGGAGCGTGAGAAGATTAGAAGAATTAGCCAGTCAGGAAACTTGCAGTAGAGCAGGGAGATTTACAACAGTGGCAGAGAAAAATGACACTTTGTAATTGCACCATGATTCATAATTTGATTTCTTTCTCATGTGACAGTTTGCGAAACAAGCTCGTTAACCGGGAAAGGACAGATTCCAAAAAATACAATTTTATTACACTCCCATAGTCTGAAAGAATAACTGAATTATTTATCTATGAAGAATTGATGAATGCCTTTCTTTTTAAATCTAGATTTATTTTTTTCACAAAAGAAACAATGTATAAACAAACATTCAATAAATGGCAAGTGACCGGTCATGAGATAAACTGTCAACGCTGACAAAAGGGAGGGGAAAGCAAACTTCTGTGAAGTGGGAGCATGCTCACACTGCAACAGAAAGCCTCCGTGATGAGTTTGTGGGGGGTTAGAGGAGATCACTTAGCTTTCTTTTGCTCTTTTTGTATAATGAGTAAGAAAGATATAAATATGTTATATTTGTTGCACTTAGGTTTTCATCTCAAATATTTTAGTCATGGATTGCTAAATCGTGTAAGACCAGGTACAAGGGAATCATGTGCGAAATGATCAACTACCCATGGAAAAGGCAAATATTACCACAGCAACATAAAACCACTTGGAATATGTCACTATTTTCATCACATCACATGTGCTGTCTCTAGATAGATAGATAGATAGATAGATAGATAGATAGATAGATAGATGATAGAAATAGATAGTTAAATGATAGATAGATGATAGACTACTCATGACAAAAGGGCAAATACCACAACAATATAAAAACATGTGTAATATGTCAGTGTATACAATATATATATGTATACATACACACAGTATATATTATTTTCAATAAAATTAAATCAGAGATTTCTAAATACACTCAGAATGTGAAGGCCGAAAGAGAATTGAAATTCAAATATAATTTAGAAAGCTCTGCATTCTAAATTAGTTAAATGAATGAATGAGTGAATCCATTCTAAATGAATGAAATGCAAATCCACTCAGAATATGGATGTCCAAAGGAGAATGGAAATGCAAATATAATTTACATACTGTCTGATTCCATTTATATGATGCACCGGAAGGCAAAATTATGAGAACAGTTACCAGGTTAATGGTTTCAGGGTAGGTGTGGAAGAAGGAAATAACGAAAAGCAATACAATGATTGAAGTGTTCTTCATCTTGATTGTGGTGGCATTTACACAATTTTATGTATTTGTCAAAACTGTACATTTAAAAAGATTAATTTTACTGTGTGTGAATCATACCCTCTGTGACCTTAATTTTAAAGAAAAAATATATTGGTTATATAGACTCCTTTTGAAGGAAACCAAGTAAAAGTCAGGTGAAAACATTTTTTAGGAATTCAATAAAGGTAAGTTTCCCCCACCTCCAGTCTTCTCTCTTTGTGTGAACATAACTGGTATTGGTGACCACCCAGAGCATCGACTCAACCTCGGCTGATGAACTAGGAACTGGCCTTGAATCTTTACAAATATCCTGTGTAACAACAAATACCCTGAGAAGTTTTCAACTTCTACTGGTGATGAACAACAAACTATTATACCCAATGCCCAATATACCCAGTCCATACTCAAAAGTGCGGAGGGAATCTCATTGCATAGTAATGTTGAAGAATGACTGATGATAGATGCCTGTTTACATTATTTCTGGGTCAGAAGCATCTTACTTTACATATTTATTTGTCATTTTCAAATACCCAAGAAGGAGATTTACTGGTTTCTACGTCACACACTGTTCTCAGTGCCTCTACAGCTATTAGGCCATTTTTATTTTTAACAAGAAGGGTTGTAGGTGAGGTCACTCTTATCATCAGCTGCAGTTTCCAGTTGAGGAAACCAAGGCAGAGATCGGTAAAGTGAATTGCCTAAGGTCTCCTGTCTTGTGGTGGCTCTGTCTGCACTCGATCTCAAGGAGTCTGGTCCCAGAGTCCACATGTGCTTATTCTGCATCTTTTCTCTGTGTCATTATCAGAGAGTATAGATCTCTTCGTGGCACAGATCCCAGTGAACCAGTCTGGGGTATGGTTGTAGAAAAATCAGACAACACAAGATTTGGATATACTCCTCCTTCCTCTACTCACAAGAAAAATCTCATAGACAGGTTTGGGATGCCTCTTCGGCACCACAAAAAGCAGACTCTGTTTCTTTCTTACTTTTTTAACTATGAAAGAAAAAGTTTTAATTTTCTGAATCGAAAAAGTATTTTGATATAAATTTCTTTTTTATAATGTTTTATTGCTGTTCAAGCACAGTTGTCTACATTTTCCTCCCACCACTTCTCCCTGCCCCAGCCATCCTCACCTCCCACCCTCGATCCTACTCCCTCCCTCAAACTTACTCCCCTTTGGCTTTGTCCACGTGTCCTTTATACATGTTTCTTGATGACCCTTCCCCTTTCCCCCCGTTATCCTCTTCTTCTTCCCCTCTGGTTAATGTCAGTTTGTTCTTTATTTCCATGTCTCTGGTTATATTTTGCTTGCTTGTTCGTTTTATTGTTTAGGTTCCACTCATAGGTGAGATCATATGGTATTTCCCTTTCACCACCTGGCTTATTTCACTTAGCATAAGGCTCTCCAGTTCCATTCATGCTGTTGTGAAGGGTAGGAACTCCTTCTTTCTTTTACATATTGTTCCATTGTGTAAATGTTCCAGAGTTGTTTGATCCACTCATTCACTGATGGGCACTTACGTTGCTTCCAACACTTTACGTAACCAACACCAACAAATGTATGTGGCACATGAGAAGCACTAGGACTTTGTCACTATCTTCATACCACCCTAGGACAATGTCTGGCACAAATGTACCATTCCAGAACTATTACGAATAGTTTGTAATAGTTCTTTCTGATTTGCACTGCCAGGTATTAGTTTTTCAGGTTGTTATTTGTGTATCTCTTTTGTTAAAGTCATCAGGTGAGGGCCAAAACACGCTAAGCCTTATGGCAGCAAACCAAAATTTAACTAAGTTTTTGTGCTCAGTAGCCCAGACAAGGAAAGCCTAGGTCGATCAGTCAGCACTTGCCTGCTCAGCAAGTTACCTAACCTGGCTCCCAAACTTCCCCTCGCAACATGTAGGGAAAGTAGCCTGCTTTAAACCAATCAGCAAATGCCCAGTGTAGCACATTGTTTCTGCTCACTTTGGTCTATAAAAATGTCTTGTCTTATATAGCTCATCAGAGTTCCTTCTGATAGATTGGATGCTGCCCAATTCATGAATTTTGAATAGATGGCTAGTAGATCAATAACTTACCTGTGAAAAAATTTAGTCTAACAGTTTTAACCTGGTCCTTTTGTCATCATGTGAGTATACCTGTTGCTGGTCAGATCTTCCTACTAATTAAGAGGGAATTGAAAAAATTCCAATGCATTTCAAAAATTTCATAAAATTGCCATTATTGTATTACAGTAACTTCCACTGTGTTACATGCACTTCTGCCTTTCCCTATTTCACAAACATTTAGGATTTTATTAGTGAAAAATTGTTCATTTCTTCATTGATCATCCTCTTTACTGATATGCTTAGAAATAAGCACAAAATCAGGGTGCAAATATTTTTGTTCTCTCCTGGGAACATGGTGAGATTTTACTTTCTGACCTACTCAAAGCTACACATGCTCATGGTGATTCATGCAGTTTAGTACACAGAGACTGAGTGTAATACATGAAATTTTAGGGAGAAGATTTTTAAAGCTAAAGAACAAATCACCGTATCCTCGTTATCCTCTTTCAAAAGTCTTGTGAATGGTGTTGAGACTAAAGTTCCAACCATCTGGACCCCTGAGGTCCGAGGATGATGTCTATGAGTACAGGCTGCCCAGAAGCTCCACGTTGGACTTATACAATACAAAAGAGAGGTTACTTATATTTTGTTATGTTTCTGAGATTTGGGAGTCATTGCCATAGCTTGTCATAACACAATAAGCATATTCTATTCTGTACTTAATAAAATAGTAGCTACTATTTTAAAAAATCTCCTTCATCCCACTACCCCACCCTCTACCCCCAGATGAAGACAGTTGAAGGTAACAAACTTCCAGCTCTAAGATACATGAGTATCGGGGCTATAATGTACAACGTGATGACTAGTCAGCACCAGTATATGGGATATCTGAATGTTATTAAGAGAGTAAATCCTAACAGTTCTTATCACAGGAAAAACAAAAACATTTTTTCTTTTCTTTTTCTTATCTACACGAGATGATATGTGTTAACGAAACCTACTGTGGTAATCATTTCATAAAATATGTAAATCAAGTTACTATGCTATATACCTTAAGCTTACACAGTGCTGTATGTCAACCTATATCTCAGTAAACTGGAAAAACAAGTAAAGTAAAATGCATTAAAAAAATCGCGTGTCCGACCCTGTGCTAGACTATTTACATACCTTAGCCCAGTAATATTAAATGACCAGCATAACACCTATGTGGAATGTAAGCACATTTATTGTAAGCATGTGCATTGCCTGGGCCCTTACAGTGATTTTACAGTGTGAAAACTGAAGCTCTGAGAGCTCTGTGTCTGCCCAAGGGTCTGCAGCTAATGGTCTGTCAGACTTCAAAGTCTGTGTTCTCACCCTCTGCCATCCTGCTCCCTGGCTCACCTCATACTCTTAAAGCATCCTTCTGCCATTTGTCTTCGACTTGAGACAAGTTTTTAGCTTCTTTTAGAGTGAACTTTGAAAGGAAAATAAATTGCTTACATTGTGCCTCGGGAAGTGAGAAAATGTCCATTGAGAGGAGTATCAGATATGGAGAAGGTGCAGGCAGTTCATTAAGCAGTGGCCACGGCTCGGTATTAAGTAGAGAATTACTGCTGGTGGTGACAAAGAAGGATGACAACGACTGTTTTCAGTTTCTCGAGAAATGTAGAGGAAAATTACAGGATTTTGTAATAAATTCAAAAATCAAATATTGTTCTCCAAACTGATAATAAGAACAAACTGTTAATGTTTCCATAACTTCAGTTCATCAAAATCCAACAAAACAGTGTACTTTATGGCAATAAATGCATTTTTAAAACAAATTTGCAATAGAATAAAGGAAAATGAATGAAAGAAAAATACATAGAGTTATAAATCTGTTGCAAAAATATATACACACTGTGGTGAGATGAATATTTGCCCCAAAGGTATGTTGGAATTCTAATCCTCAACCTGGTATATATCATCTGATATGGCACACGAGTAAATATGATCTTATATGGAGAAAATGTGACTAAATTAGGATTTTCGAGAGGGATCTTATGCTGCATTATCAGAATGGGTCCCACATGCACACTCTGATACTGACACATAGAGGTGAGAGCTATGTGAAGACAATAGCAGAGATTAGGATGATGGGACCACAAGTCCAGGAATGCCAGCTGCCACCAGAAGCTGGAAAAAGAAAAGAACAAATTCTCTCCCAGAGCTCCTAGGAGTGAAACCTCAAACTTTGGTTTGGAATCTGGCACCCAGAAACATGAGAAGATAAATTTCCATTGTTCCTAAGCCATGAAGTATGTGCTAATTTGTTAAGCAGTAACAGGAACTCATATAGATTTTGGTTCACATACTACTCTCCAGAGCCTGCGAATATACTGTGTACATGACAAGGGAAATTAAGGTTATAGTTAGAATTAAGATTGCTAATTAATTAACCTTAAGATGAGGAGAGTATCATGAATTTGTGTGAGTCCAATGTAATTACAAGGGTCTTTGTAATTTGTAATTGAAAGAGGCAGTATGAGTGTTAGAATAATTAATGCAGTGTGAGAAAAACACCCATTTTTAAATGCAATAAACTACATTTGGTAGTTCACCGCTACCAAATACATATAGTCATGTTGCTGTGCAGCTGTCATCAGCATCCATCTACAGAACTCTTGACTTTGCAAAACTGAAGAAGCTCTGCTCCCCTCAGCAGTGAATCCCCGTCAGCCCTTCCTCCAGTGTTTGACAACCACCATTCCACTTTAGTTTTTACTCTGTACGTTACATAGATTGTTAGATCCAGATTACTAATATTATATTAAGAATGTTTGTGTCTATGTTCATGAGAATTATTAGTCTGTGGTTTTATTTCCTTGTACTGTCACTCTCTGCTTTTGGTATCAGGATAATCTAATCATAAAATGAGCAGACAAGTGTTTCCTTAACTTTCATTATCTGGAAGAGATTGTGTAGAAATGGTGCTACTTTCTTTAAGTGTTTGTTAGACTTGACTAATGAAAATCCTGTGCCCACACTCCATCAGTTGTTTTTTGCTTGTTTGTTTTATTTTTATTTATTTTACTTTTTAAACCCTTCTGCTCCCCCCCCCATTATCCCCTCCCACCTTCCCTCTCATTACTGTCAGTTTGTTTTTAATTTTAATGTATCTGATTATATTTTGCCTGCTTGTTTTGTTAATTAGGTTCCAGTTAAAGGTGAGATCATATGGTATTTGTCCCTCACTGCCTGGCTTATTTCACTTAGCATAATGCTCTCCAGTTCCATCCATTCTGTTGCAAAGGGTAGGAGCTCCTTCTTTCTTTCTGCTGCGTAGTGTTTCATCATGTAAATATACCATAGTTTTTTGATCCACTCATTTACTGATGGGCACTTAGGTTTCTTCCAACATTTGGCTATTGTAAATTGTGCTGCTATGAACATTGGGGTGCATAGGTTCTTTTGGATTGATGTTTCAGGGTTCTTAGGGTATAATTCCTGCAGTGGAATTGCTGGGTCAAAAGGCAGTTCCATTTTTAGTTTTCTAAGGAAATTCCATACTGTTTTCCACAGTGGTTGCACTGGTCTGCATTCCCACCAACAGTGCACTAGGGTTCCCTTTTCTCCACTTCCTCTCCAACACTTGTTTGTTAATTTGTTTATGATGGCCATTTCACTAGTGTGAAGTGGTATCTCATTGTGGTTTTAATTTTCATCTCTTTGATGGCTAGTCACGTTGAGCATCTTTTCATATGTCTCTTAGCCCTCTATACGTCCTCTTTGGAGAAGTATCTGTTCAAGTCTTTTGCCCATTTTTAATTGGTTTGTTTGTCTTTCTGGAGTGGAGTCATGTGGGTTCTTTATATATTTTGAAGCAGTAATCAAAAAACTCCAAGCACACAAAAGCCCTGGACCGGAAGTTTTACAGGACAATTTTACAAAAATTTAAGGAAGAGCTAACCCCTGTCCTTCACAGACTATTCAAAAAAAAGCAAGAAGATGGAAGACTCCCAAACTCTTTTTGTGAAGCCAGAATCATCCTAATCCAAAAACCAGATAAAGACACAACAAAGAAAGAAAACTGTAGACCAATATCGCTGATGAACATGGACACTAAAATCCTCAAAAAAATATTGGCGAACTTCATCCAACAATACATTAAAAAGATCATACACCATGATCAAGTGGGATTCATCCCAGGGATGCAAGGATGGTACAATATTCACAAATCAATAAATGCAATGCATCACATAAACAAAAGGAAAGTCAAAAATCATGTGATCAAATTAAGAGATGTGGAAAAAGCATTTGATAAGGTTCAGCACTCATTTATGATAAAAACACTCAGCAAAGTGGGAGTAGAGGGACCATTCCTCAACGTAATAAAGGTCATATACAAGAGACCTACAGCCAACATCACACTCAATGAGCAAAAACTAAAAGCTTTCCCACTAAAATCAGGAACAAGACAAGGATGCTCACTTTCACCACTTCTATTCAACATAATATTGGAAGTGCTAGACACAGCAATCAGACCAAAAAAAAAAAAAAAACAGAGAGAAAGAAATAAAAGGAATCCAAATTGGAAGGGAGGAAGCAAATCTGTCATTGTTTGTTTGTTTGTTTTAAATTGCAATCATTTTAATATACTAAAGAATTTTTAGAATATCTTATTTTTACTAAGCTTTAGTGTTTGCATTTTTCAAAAATTAATTAATTTATTCAAAATTATGGATTTTATGGGCACAGAGTTATTCATTGTCTTCCCTTATTTTCCTTTTAATGTTTGTAGAAGTTGCCTTTAACTGTTATTTTGCTTTATTTCTCTTTGTTCTTGCTTAACCCAGCTAAAGATTTATCTATTTTAGTTATCTTCCAAAGAAAAACTTTGTTTCCTTTCTGTTGTTTTAAGTTTGCTGATATCTTCTTTGATATTTCTATCTGTTTGATTTAGTTTAATATTCTCTATTTCCCTAGGTGGAATTAATTTAT
Organism: Glossophaga mutica; assembly: GCA_039655065.1. Lineage (NCBI taxonomy): Eukaryota > Metazoa > Chordata > Mammalia > Chiroptera > Phyllostomidae > Glossophaga > Glossophaga mutica. The sequence continues at coordinate 22,379,794 of CM077305.1, forward strand.
TAATTTGAGATTATTTTAATATACATCTTCAGAGCTATAAATGACTCTCAGCAGTGTTTAGATGTATACCACAGATTTTTGCATACACTGCATTTTTATAACTCTAGTTAAATTTTATTAATTTCTCTTGAGACTCTTTTGTGACATGGGAATACTTTACAAATTATTATTTCATTTCCTGTGTAACTGATTTCTAGTGTAATTCTGTTTATTCCTGAGAATGTATACATTTTGATTTCTGTTAATTAAATTTGTTAGGGTTTTTATTGCCTAGAAAATTTAGGCAATGACAATCACAGCAGAATTCTTTGTAAGCATAAACAATTAAATATAGTCTAAACATACATTAATAAAAAACAGTTAAATGTCTGTCAGATTGTGCATCCTTTTCTTAAAAGTTTACTCTTTTGCCTGGCTGGTGTGGCTCAGTGGATTGAGTGCTGGCCTGTGAACCAAAGAGTCACTGGCTGGATCCCCAGTCAGGACACATGCCTGGGCTGTGGGCCAAGGCTCCAGTGGGGGTGGCCCATGAGAGACAATCACACGTAGATGCTTCTCTGCCTCTCTTTCTCCCTCCTCTTCTCTCTCTCTAAGAATAAATGAATAAAATCTTTTTTAAAAAGTTTACTCTTTATATGTTAATATGTATGAACTTTGACTTTCAAGATATATTTTTTCAAGGACAAATGTAGCAGCAGTATGCATATGATGTGTTTTGTGTGTAAACAGGAAGTTTGTGTATTATGCATGCAGAAAATATTTCTAAAATATAATAAAATGATCAATTCCATTCTTATCTACAGGTGAAAAGGGTGTGTAAGGAAACAAAGACAGAAAGAGACTAGAACAGAGGTGGGATCGTTCTTGTAACTGTACTCCCATCTCTCTCTTTAATATGTGCATGTATTAGATATTCTACCATAAGATGTGTTTGTATAGTATAACAAAACAATTTTTGAATAATTTGTCTAACATATATATATATATATATATATATATATATTTCCAGCTTTGCTTAATGTATATATGTTAACTTATTCAATTAGTCGATTTCTTTAAAAAATGATATGGATACATTATTTTCTTTTTAAAAACAAGGAATTTGAAAGTAGTACAACAAAGATTCCAATTTAGGCAGTCAGGTTTCACAGTCTGTTTTTAGCCACTGTACTTTGCCTTAATGCATAAAATGTCTTAGATCAAAACTATGACAATAAAATGACAACAAACTCACAACTATCAACAACCAAACCTAAAACAAAAACAAAAACAAACTAAGGAAACAAATAGAACAGGAACAGAATCACAGAAATGGGGATCAAATGGAAGGCTATCAGCTCGGAGGGGGCAGGGGGAGAGTAGGGGAGAAGGTACAGGGAATAAGCAGCATAAATGGCAGGTACAAAATAGACAGGAGGAGGTTAAGAATAGTATAGGAAATGGAGAAGCCAAAAAACTTGATATGTACAACCCATTGACATGAACTGCTAGTCTAAGCGAGAGGGCAAGGCTGGTGGAAAGGGGGTGCAGGGTAGAGGGGAATAAAGGAGAGGAAAAAAGTGGGGCAACTGTAATAGCATGATCAATAAAATATACTTAAAATGCAAAAAAAATCTTACGTATGTTTAACATAATAAAAAACTACTGAGAGTGTCTACTTACTCATTATAATCTCAAGCATGACTGCGAAAGTCTTAGCGGATTTGTTAAAAATCCTCCCATTCCACTAAATAAATATGCTTCGGAAGTGACTATCCAGCAAGAGACTACTTCCTAGCCCAATCTGAATGCAGATGGATCCATGTGACCAGTTCTTGCTAAAGAAATGTGGATAAAAAGAATGGTTTTCACTTCAAAGCTGAAGTGGTTAACAACAACAATGCCTTTTCCATTTTGTCTTGTTCTTCTGGAAGCTGAATACCGATGCCTAGTTGACTTTGATGGTCATGCACAAAGATGGCATCCTTCTGATTGGACCGTACATGAATTTGTAAAGAGAAATTATTCACCCTCAAATTGACCCAAAACTTCTATGTGGAACTTTTAATAATCTTCCATATATCATTCCACTGAAAGTTTAAAGTGTGTTAGAATTGCCTGTATTATCCTTCCTATTATAGATATTGTTACCACTTTTCACAGCAAGTGGCAAAGAAATATTGATCAAAGGCTTGCAGATGGATACCCTGTAAATTTGCTAAAATTGTTCCTTGCAATAATGCCAAAAACAGATCTAGCTTTCATGGTACCTGTAGCTAAGAGGAACATTGAAGTCACAAAGATAATAGGGTGCAGATAGTTTTGCTAGATTCTGAATGGTTTTGCATTTTAATGTTAAAGCTTGTGTCTCTCTTATGCAAATTTACACATAAATGATGAGTAGTGGAATAATGCCAACATAATGCAGAAGACATATTAGGTAATAATTTTTATTCTCTAGCATGTTAATATGTTGAACTACCTAGTGACAGCCACTGACTGTGCGGTATATTAGCAATGCTGAACACAGCAGAAATAAAACCTTTTTCACCATGCCTTTCAGCCTGCTTTCGTCCTCCTTACTCACTCAGTTTGGCCATGCAGTAAGTTCTAAAAGTGCTTGTCACAGAGGCTGGGAAATATTTTATACTAGCCACATACAGCTTTCTCAGTTCTTACTTGTACCCATTACAATCAGGCTACATTTACCAATTAAAAAAAAAAAAAAACTTCTATATTTACCAAAGATAATGCATATTTCCATTTCTACTTTACATTTTTTTAATTACTGTTGTTTTCTAGGAAATTTCAAAATTATCATTACAATTGCTTTCATTACAAAAGTATTTAGAGTCTGACTGACTATCTCTTCTGTCAAATTTCATTCATCTTTTACTTAAATTTTGAAAATATTTTTTCAGGGATATATTATGTTGCACTATAGCAAAAACACATATAAGACAAGAAAACTCAAAAAATAATTGTCATGCTCAAGAGCATTGAAGTGAAGTAGAAAGAATCTCAAAGCTGGAAAACTCAAAGTTTTGAAAAAGCAAACTCTCAAACTCCTCTGAGCAACGACATTTTATTCAGAATTCTCACATGTAAACTGCCCACATTTCAGACTAAGGATGCTACCTCTCCATGCCACCTTGTTTTTTCAGGCCTCAAATTAAGCTCCCACTAATAGATGAATGTGAGACCTTGGAAAAGCAAGAAGGCAAAGAAATCAGTTTTAATGAATATGCCAAGGAAAGAACTCTGACTATGGTTATATACACATGGAACCAGCAAACAAATGGAAGTTCACAAATCTCTGAGTAAAAATATATTGGTAATGTATTCCTATCTTAAAACCACCATTTTTTTGTGGGAATGTAAAAATAACTATGAGCCCTCAAACTTGAGTAAGGAGCAAGTAGGTCAGTCACTAGAAATAATCAACAAGGAAGTTGCTTCCCAAATAGCAAACAGGGACCATGGACCACAAGTACTGGGGATTCCCCCGAAGAGAGCAGGTCATATTCTAATAAACAGACCTTCCTTTCTTCCAGAAAATGGATTTGATTATTTAATGCATAGGATTTATCCATTCTATGAACAAAAAGGGGTGCATGTCTTCCATGTTTCCCGTTTGGACTGAAAAATGCTTTCTGCAGCTGATTCATCCTTTCACCTCCTTTATTTGGCGGGTTGTATTTTAGTTCAGAGTTTACTGCATATAGAAAACCCTGTCTAGAAGTGACAGATGTGTCAGGAGGTGTGCGTAATACAGTGGTTGAATGAGATTTGGGGTTGTTTCATTGGAGAAAGCCTGAGCTTGCTCTAGGCACAAAAGGCCAGGCACACTTGTATATCTGTACAATTAATGGAAAATTAAAGCTGACTTTTACTGTCCACCAAAAAATGTAATCTCTTCATTGTAGAATATATTTATTGCTTGTAAATGGCTAACTTAACCAGGACTACTTTATCTAGCCCCGACTTTATCCTTCTCACACTCCTGCATCTAGATGGGGTTAAGGGACTAGTTTGCTGTAAGGAAACACTTGCACAAGTGGTGTGTTTCACTTCCAAGCTGAGACTGATGGGAAATACTAGTCCTAGGCACCCTCACTTCACTGCTCCATCAGCTGAGTGTTCATGCATAAAAGCGCCTGCTAGAGCAGAGTTCACCCCTTCTTTCTTTGGTGAAAACCTAGAAAACCACGTAGGAATGTAATCTGGATGATAATTAAATGATCGCTATGTTAAACCATTCAAATGTAGGCATCTCTTTTCACAGTAGCTAGCATTGCATAAATTATATAATGATTGCACTTAATATTTGGGTTTTATGTTTTTCATATAATGACAAGAATCTATATTATAATTTTACCAGTCCAATCATTCTACAGTGTTAGGCTAACCCCAAATAAAGCAGGTATTCAGGTCAGCATAATAGGTATTTTTTAAAGAGCTATAATGTTGATGTGTATATGTGTGTATATATGTCTGAGGGAGAGTATCTTATTGTTCTTTATTATATGTCAAAAGTGGCACGCATACAAGTGTTTTTATTGTTGATACTTAATCTGAAGATATTTGGCTGATCATTGTGATGAGTTAAATTTACTGTGACTTTGGTACAAGAGAATGATACCCACATGCAGCCACCTTATAAATGGTAGTAGCTATTAAAACTTCATTTGGCTCTTGAGGGTCTGAATGTTATTAAATTAGGGAGTTCTTAGCTATTATTTATAGGGATCATAATCAGTCAAGTGAATACAGTTGATTTAACAGTGATCTTTTGAGTATTTGTAGTTCAGAATATATGTCTGCAAAATACCCAGGCAAAATTAAGTCAGTCACAATACTTTTTGCTATATCCTTACAAAAGGCACCATGAATGCCTCTATCTATCTATCTATCTATCTATCTATCTATCTATCGTCTATTCATTATTTGTCTATTATCTGTAATCTATCTTTATATTTTGTTCTGTGAGTTTAAAGAAAATCACTTCACTTTAGATATTAAGATACTTTATATTTCACAGACATATATGTAAATATCAGATGCAATATTTTTTGTATTTTATATTGTATAAACTAAAGGAGTTACAAAACTATATAGAATAATACATATGTACCTAGATAGCCACTAAATTAGGCACAGGATAAAAATTTCAGTTTCCTCGTCTCAAGAAGAATCACCGTCAACAAACAACAAATCAATTGATCTTTGTACTCAAGTTCTGATTTACACAGTTCTATAGAACCGAACATTTACCACCACTCACACAGATTAAAATTTGAAGACATTTGAAAAGAAAACATTGTTTCTGAGAAAAGGATAACATAGATAAATTAGTTCACTAAATTAGTTCACTAAATTAGATAGACTAAAAACTGAAATGTTGACTTTGAATTTCTGACACTAATATAAGTACAACTGAGATAGACATTTAAATTTGATTTTATTTTCTTGCCTCTCAATCTGTTAACCATTTGATTGGCAAGGAATCAACAATTTTTCTCTTATCTTTTTTTAATCATGTTTATAGTTTGAAACATGTGTTTATTTTGGATGGTCTTTCATTTGACTTACTCTGAGGAAAATAGAGTCAGAGAAAGTTGTACCTATCTTCTCAATTGTTAACTGTCATGAACACTTCATTATCTATTTCAGCAAGGTAGACATAAAAATTTAAGAAGCTCTTTAGAGAGTATACAATTAAATTTATTCCTTTTTCTTCAAGTATAGTACTATGAGTCTATTGTTAACTATACTCTGTATGTCCAAGGGGAAACATAAAAAAAAGGAAGGCTGATCTCAAGGACGGAGCCATGAGCCAGAGGATAAACCCGAGAACCACAAGAGATTATTACTAGACCCAGAAGGAAACAGCGCTGTTAGCCTAGCCTGATTTTAAAACTGTTTGACAACTGACTCCTTTTTCCTTTCATTGTTTCCAATTCTGAAAGGAAATTGCCTATAGCTTGTATCCAATGCTTCTCTCACCACAGTATTTGGGGAGCTGATAACTTGTTTTCTAGTTTTATAGCCCACAGATGGAGTAAAGTTTTATTTCAAGGGATAATCATAGTTTGGACTGTGAGTGTTGCTGTAATGGTTTGAGTCTTTTTGTTACATTGGGATGGGATGAATGCTTTTTACGTGTAAATGGACATAAATCTTTAGAGGCCAGAAGGCATCTCCTAATGTGTCCACATTCTATTTTCCTAAATCTGTGAATATGTTCCTTCATGGGTCACAAAAAAAATTGAAAATATAATTAAGTTCAGAATCTTGAGAGGCAGAGATTATTCTGGATGGTGCAGTGGGCCAAATAAAATCATAAATGCCCTTATAAGAAAGAGGGATTTAAGAAGATGGAAGAAGTGGTCATTAGCAAGAATATAGGTGACCACCAGAACTGAGGAAATGCAAGGAAACAAATACTTCCCTAGAGTGTCCAGCAAAAATGCATCTTGCCTATATATTGACTTTAGAACTTCTAACCCTCAGAATTGTTAGATAATATATTTGTGTTGTTTAAAGCCTCAATTTTCATGGTGATTTTATAGCAGCAATAGGAAACTATCAGTTTTAAGAGATATTTCTTGCTTCAAAACCATCAACATTAATCCTTTAATTTTGCCTAGACAGTTTATTGTTTTACCTTTCACATTTATGTTATCCACCTCAAATTATACAGAAAATCAAATAATCCAGCATTATATTATTTCTTTACTCAGTTGCAATATTGATTTAACTGGAAACAACTTACTATATATTGCTGATGTGTTTCTGAACTGTCTTGTTTTATTGGTCCATACTTCTTTCCTTACCTTGTATTAATTAATATCACCCAGCCTCTGATAGGAATTGTTTTCCAGTTTTTATTTTATGAGTCACATTTATCTTTGTTATCCTAAGGACTTTGCTTTACATATTATTTATATATACATATGTATTTATATATACATAAAATGGGGGAAATAGACAGTTTTCCAAAAATACAGCCTAATCAAAGATACTTCAAAATATTCTGCTTGAGACAAAGTTCTGCAATACAGAAGGAATGATAAGCAAAAAAGATGGTAAGCAAGTCACCGATTCTAAGTAAATATTGACTATTAAACAACAATATATAAAAACAAAATAAAACTAAAATTTATCACAACAATAACATACATATTGGGGGAGTAATCTAAGCAAGTTAAGTATTCTAGGTTGGTTGGTGGATCTAATGCTACACATTGTGAATCCTTGATCATTTGATATGCTAAGCATACCTATTAATATTTATAAGCTAAATAAAATACTAATAAGAGAAGGCATCACTTTTTAACAAGTAGAGTTTAAAACTTAATGTAAGTAATAATTTGAATAAAGGTAATAAAAGAGAAAGATAAATAAGAAGATGAAATATAACAAAAAGAAAGTAGAAAATATAAGATACAAAAAATAAAATAAGATAAATGGCCTAAAACCATAGGTGATTGACACCTGGTGAGAGCACTGGTCTAGGCTACAATAGGTAACTTTTGGTTTAAACCTTGCATATTTTTTAATAATGTGGTTCCTCGACACAATATTGCACATTATCTAGACCTCAGAGTTTATTAATTAGGCCTTGGATGTGAAAAATACCTTTCTGATATACATTAGATTATTATAATATAATATTTTGGCCAACAGTTTATTTTTTGCCTAGTAGTCCAATAGTTACAATATTTTTGTTTGCTCCATATTTGGTGACTCATATAAATCTTTAGATGTTAAGAGGAAAAACAAACTTTACTAGTTAGAAAATAATGTTGTGAGTACAAAACATCATGAAAATACAGAAAAATACATCAAAATAGTATCGTCTTAAAAACAAACAAACAAACAAACAAACAAAAAACCCTAAAATCAAACTGGGAACGTAAAGTGAATGTATTATAAAATAGAGATATCTATGTTATCAGAATTCTGTTACACCAAAGACCCTAAATGTTACCTAGCCCAATATTATTGTTTAGGTGGTTATGGTAATTTTTATCACCTAAATGCAAAGTATACAATACATGATAAGTTGCAAGTTTTATGGTCACATTGAGATAAATCTTGTTGAAATATAATTGGCAAGATTTAGGTCAAACATTAAAACACCATGTATTTTACTTTATAAGACCTTTAAGGACTAGAACAAATGTCTTTGAATTTCTAGCACAATTGCTCATATAAAATGTTTTATAGATTTTATACTTGTTTAATAAAAATATACTTATCATCTAGATCTAAATAATAAGTTTCAAACCAGATTTTCAATTGAAATTTTCAAGATGTTACATAGTGATTCTCATAAGGTGTTTTTTTCTGAATTGATTAGAACATAAAATATTACAAAGCATTTAAAATGCCTGATCTGCATTCTCTGATGGACACTGATGTCTCTCCAGACAAAAAATTTTAACTCTCAAATTTATGGAATAATTTTTAATGTAAACACAAATGCGGACAAAAAATGTGGTAAATGAAAAGTGAATATATATAAGTATACCAATACTTCCTGAAGTTAAATAAATTGTTGAATTATATCAAAATAGTATCAATTTTGTTTAAAAATGTCATTTAAAAATATTTTATTTTAAAGAGAGTTGAAGGGAGGAAAAGAGGGAGAGAATCATCAATGTGAGAGAAAAACATCAATTGGTTGGTTGCCTTCTGTAAGTGCCCTGACTAGGGACCATACCCGCAACCTAGTCATGTGTCCTGACTGGGAATTGAACCAGTGACAATCCAGTTTTCACAAGGCTATGCCCAACCAACTGAGCCACACTGACTGGAGCAAAACATCTGTCATTATTTTAACCAACATATTTTGGCAAATGAACACTGTATAATTTTGTGAAAATAATCAAATCAAGGCTCATGTAAACTCAGTTGATTGTAAGGGGCTGTGAGTTTCAATTTATGTCCCTCTCGATACCCACATTTTGTTTTATCATCAAGGGAACTGTTCTGTACTTGCATGTGTGAAACACCCACATATGTTAATGCCTATTAAATTAATTTCAGTCTCTGTCATCACAATGTCTCATTTGGATTTTTTGACAGAGAAAACAACATATGCTATAGCATTGTTTTCCTGGTTAATCTGGCTTCTTTTATGTGTTAGTTTCCTTTCTTAACACATCTGTGGCTCCTGAAATATTCAATTGAGTTATACAAAGCTTAGGAAAGCAAAAAGTGTGTGTATTTCAAATTTGTTTCCATAGAACTGCTAATAGTGGAGACTGTCTAGTTTCCCCTTAGGTTTGCTCATCAATATTTTTTCCAATGAAATTAGTAAGGATGGAGAGATCCAAGGTGGCAGAGTAGTAAGTAGAAGCTGCAATAACTCATCCCATGACTGATCTGGAATTACAACTAAATTGTAGAGAAGTCATCCAGAATGGCCAACTGAGCACTAGCTGGAGAGAAACTTTATAACCAAGGACAGACAGAATAAACCACTTCACCACAATGTGACTGGTAGAAAGTGTGGGAGGAGATGCGAGAGGGTTGGCTAGGCTCCCACAGGTGGCAGCTGAAGTTCCAGAGGGACGTTTCCACGGCCAGGGAGTTCCCCTGAGAAGTGTTGGTCGAAACCCTAAGCTGATCTCCACAGCCTACCGTACCGGAGCCAGAAAGGAACCCAGATAAAATCCAGCTGTGAAAAGCAGCAGGGTTTCTGTCTTCCAGGGAGAGACAGCTAGAGACTCTGAGTACTCCTTAAAGGGCCAATGCACAAAATTTTATCTGTATCCAGTTATCTAGGCTCTGGCAGAGGGAAGGCAGAGTGGACTGGAAATGTTTGAGGAGAATCTAGGTTTGGTGGTTTGGGGAAGAGAAATGATGGGACAGCCACCAGGATCTCTGTGATGATCCCCATACTGCAGAAGACATCTTTCTCAGGCAGAGCACTCTTCTCCAAGTGTCACCATCCTGAGGGGAAGCAGTAGCCCTGCACATAGGAATTACTTTGCTGTACTCTGTGGTGATTAAGCTTGACTGCTGATTACAGAATGATTAGATAAAAACAGATCAGTCTGATGGATGATTATTTCAACATCTAAGGCAAAAAAAAAAAAAAATACAAAGAAGCTGCGAAAATGGGAAGAGAAAGAAACAGAACCTAAATGAAAGAACAAGGGAATTCTCCAGAAGAACTAGATTAAATGCATGTAAGCGATTTTTCAGATAGGGAGTTTAGAGTAATGATTATAAGGATACTCAACAGCATGAAACAAAGACATACAAACAAACAAAAAAGAGATCAATTAAAATAAGGAATGCAATATTTGAGATAAATAATACACTGGAATGAATAAGCAGTAGGTTAGATGAAGCAGAGGATCAAATCAGTGTTTTTGGAAAACTAGGTAGAGAAAACAATCAGGCACAGCAGCAAAAAGAAAAAAATTAAAAATGAGGATTTTACACACATCTTCGACAACATGAAGTACACCATCAGCATCATGGGAATACCAGGAAGAGAAGACAGCAAGCAAGGGATCAAGAACCTATTTGAAGAAATGACTAAAAACTTCCCTAATCTGATGAAGGAAAAAGTCACACAAGTCTAGGAATGTCAGAGAGTCCCCAGAAATGTTGGAACCAAAAAGGGCTACACTGAGACATATCATAATTAAAATGACAAAGCTTAAAGACAAGAAGTGAATACTGAAAGCCTCAAGGCAAAAGCAGGTAGTTACCTACAAGGGAGCACCAATCAGACTGGCATCTGATTACTCAATAAAAACATTTCAAGCCAGAACAGGGTGGTGCAAAATATTCAAGGTGATGAAAAGCAAGGACCTACAATCAAGGCTACTTTTCCCAGCAAGGCTATCATTTAAAATTGAAAGAGAAATAGGGAGTTTGCCAGACAAGAAAAAGTTTGTTTGTTAACACCAAACCAGTACTGCAACAAATGTTAAAGGCCTTGTTTTAAAAAGAAGAAGAAAAAGAGAAAGGAAAAAAGAAGAAAACTGTCTAACAATAAAATGACACTACATAAGTATCTTTCAATAATCACCTTAAATGAAAATGGCTTAAATTCTCCAAAGAAAAGACATAGAGTAGCTGAATGGATTAGAAAACAAGACCCATATGTATGCAGCCTCCAAGAGAGCCATCTCAGATCAAAAGATACACACAGACTAAAAGTAAAGGGTTGGAAAAAGATATTTCATGCAAATGAGTAAAAAAGCTGGGGTAGCAGTACTTACTGTATTTTGTTGTACATAATATGTACCCATGTTTTAATATAATTCCCACATATAAGTTGCATTAAACATGGGAATTAGTACTACCCATGTATAATGTGTATCCTTATTTTTCTCTCAAAAATTTGGGCAAAAAAGTAAGCATTATCCATGGCAAACTAAAGTATATCTGACACAATTATCTTTAAAAGCAAGGCTATAGTAAGAGACAAAGAAGGACAGTACACACTGATAAATGGAGCAATCCAACCAGAGGGTATAACTCTAGTAAACATTGAGGTATCCAACATAGGAACACCTAAATATGTAAAGAAAATTTTGATGGACATAGAAAGAGAGAGATCAACAGAAACACAGTCATAGTTGAGTATTTTAACACCACAATGACTTCAAAGGATATATCTTCCAGGCAGAAAATCAACAAGGAGAGAGTGGCCTTAAACTACACAGTAGATCAAATGGATTTAATTGATATCTTCAGAGAATTCAATTCCAAAGCACAGAATATATTAACTTTTCAAATGCATATGAAACATTTCTAGGATAGACCACATGCTAGGACACAAACAAGTCTCAATAAATTTAAGAAGATTAAAATCATATCAGTCATCTTCTCTGAACACAATGCTATGAAACTGGAATTCAATCACAAGAAGAACATTGAAAACACACAAAGACACAGAAGCTAAATAATATGTTATTAAACAATGAATAGGTCAACGATGATATCAAGGAAGAAATAGAAAGATACATTGAAACAAATGAAAATAAGGACACAACAATCCAAAATCTGTGAGACACTGGGAAAGCAATCCCAAGAGGGAAATTCATAGCATTGAAGGCTTATCTCAAAAATCAAGAAAAAGCTCAAATAAACAATCTGACTTTACTTAAAGGAACTCGAGAAGGAAAATGAACAAAGCCCAAAGTAAATAGAAGGAAGGAAATAATTAAGATCAGAGCAGAAATGAATGAAATAGAGTCTAAAAAAAAAATCAATGAATCCAAGAACTGGTACTTTGAAAAGATAAACAAGATTGACAAACTTTAACCAGACTTATGAAGAAAGAAAAAGAGAAAGGACCGAAACAAATAAAATCAGAAATGAAAGAAGACTAATAACAACTGACACCAGAGAAGTACAAAGAAGTCTAAGAAAATATTATGAACAATTATATACCAACAAACTAGAAAACTATCATGAAATGGTTTAATTCCTAGAATCATACAATCTTCAAAAAATAAATGTGGAAAACTCAAAAATTCTGAACAGAAAAATTACACCTAATGAAATTGAAACAGTAATTAAAAAAACTCCCTACAAACAAAAGTCCTGGACCAGATGGCTTCACAGGTGAATTTTACCAAACATTCCAAGAACTAACACCTCTTTTCAAACTATTTCACAAAGTTGAAGAGGAGGGAAGGCATCCAAATTCATTTTACAAAGCCAGCATTATCCTAATTCCAAAACCAGATAAAGACACTACAAAAAAAGAAAATTATTGGCCAATATCCCTGATGAATACAGATACTAAAATCCTCAACAAAATATTAGCAAACAAAATACAGCAATGGATTCAAAAGATCATACATCATGATCAAATGGGGTTTATTCTGTGAATGAAAGTTTGGTACAACTTTTGGTACAAATCAATAATTGTGATTCATGGCATAAACAAAATGAAGGATAAAAACCACATGATCATATCAATAGATGCATAAAAAGCATTTGATAAAATCCAGCACCCATTTATAAAAAAGTGGGAATAGAGGGAACATATCCAAAAATAATAAAGGCCATATATGACAAGCCCACTGCCAGCATCATACTCAATGATCAAAAACTACAAGTGTTCCCCTTAAGATTGGGAACAAGACAGGGATGTCCACTTTCACTTCTTTTATTCAGCATAGTACTAGAAGTTCCAGCCACAGCAATAAGACCAAAAAAAGAAAAAAAGAAAGAAAGAAAGAAAAAGAAAAGAAAAGAAAAGAAATAAAAGGCATCCAAATTAAAAAGGAAGAAGTAAAACTGTCTTTATTTGCAGATGACATGATATTGTACATACAGAACTCCAAAAATATGACCAAGAAACTAGTAAAACTAAAAATGAATTCAACAAAGTAGCAGAATACAATTCCAAAGACATATTTCACAAAACTAGAACAAATATTTCAAAAATTCATATGGAACCACAAAAGGTCCCTCATGGTAACAATTTTGAGAAAAGAACAAAGGGTTTTCAGGAACATGTATAAAGGACACATGGACAAAACCAAGGGGGATAAATTTGAGGGTGGGAAGTGGGGATGGCTGGGGTAGAGGGGAGTGGTAGGGAGGGAATTGAGACAACTGTACTTGAACAACAATAAAAAATGTGAAAAAAGTATCTAAATATGAATAAATAATTGAATTTTTAAAAAGAACAAAGCTGGAAAAATCATACTATCTAATATCAAACTATACTACAAGGCTGTTTGATATACTACAAGCTATTTTATTTATTTTGTAAATAAAACAACCTAGTGCTGGCATAAACACAGACACATAGATAAATGGGACAGAGTAGAGATCCCAAAAATGAACCCACACTTTTACAATCAATTAATATTTGACAGAGAAAACAAGCATATACAATGGGCTACAGATAGTTTATTCAGTAAGTTGTGTTGTGAAAATTGGACAGATGAGTACAGAAAAATGACACAAGAATAAATAAAACACACAAGAATAAATTCGAAATGGATCAAAGACTTAAATGTTAGACCCCAAACCATAAACATCCCAGAAGAAAACATAGGCAGCAAAATCTTGAACATTGCTCCAGAAATTTTTTTATTAGATATGTCTCCCCGGGCAAGGGAAATAAAAGAAAAAATAAACAAATGAGACTTTATCAAACTAATTTTTTTTTGCATAGCAAAGAAAATGGTTAACAAAATGAAAAGACAAGCAGAAAAAGGGAGAATGTATCTGTCAATATATCTGATAAGGGGTTAATAACCAAAATTTGTAATTACAAAACTCAACACCAGAAAAACAAACAACCCAATTAAAATTGGGCAAAGGATCTAAATAGATGCTTCTCCAAAGAGGATGTACAGATGACCAATAGACACATGAAAAGTTGTTCAATGTCACTAATCATCAGAGAAATGCAAATTAAAACCACAATGAGATATCATGTCACACCTATCAGAATGGTTATCATCAGAAAATCAAAACACGAGTGTTTGCTGTTGGTGAGAATGTGCAAAAAGGGAAACACTTTTGAACTGTTGGTGGAAATGCAGACTGGTGCAACTACTATGGAAATCAGTATGGAAATACTTCAAAAAATTAAAAATGGATCTGTTTTTTGACCCAGCAATCCCACTTCTGGATATCTATCAGAAGAAACCCAAAACGCTTATTTGAAAGAACATAAGCATCTATATGTTCATTGCAAAGCTATTTACAAATGCCAAGATATGGAAGCAACCCAAGTGTCCATCAACAGATGAGTGGATAAAACAATGGGGCATTCACACAATGGAATTCTACTCACCCATAAAAAAGAAAAAATATTGCCCTTCACAACAGTACGGATGGACCTGGAGAACATTATACCAAGTGAAATAACCCAGTCAGAGAAAGACAAATACCAAATGATTTCACTCATATGTGGAATCTAATGAACAAACTGAATTAACAAATAAAACAAAGACAGACTTGTAGATGGAGAAAAGATGACAGCTACTGGGGGTAGTTAAGTGGTGGAGGGATTGAGCAAAAAGAATAAGGACTCATGGACATGGACAACTGTGTGCCACTTGCTGGGGGAAGAGTGTATAAGGGGACTAAATGGTAATGGAAAAAATATAATCAAGTTTTTTTTTTTAAAGAAGGAAATCATAGGGAACAGAAAATACATGTAAGTATTTCCTGAAAAATCCTTGTATAAGTGGACCCAAATAGTTCATACTGGTGTTGTTCAAAGGTCAACTATATATGCAATCACAAGTAGATTGTTAAATGAATATTAAACTGTAAATTTTAATAATACAAGATGAAAATTGTAAGTAATTATGTCTGATTGATTTTATAATGCCCAACATATTTGGATTTTGAGGTTTAGAATAAGAAGACTTTCTTCCTACAAATACGGTTATAAAAGTTGTTTATCAGGTGAAAAGCAGAAATTAACAAGGATGTGTTTTAACTGTGACTTAATATCTTTATATTACACTGGAAATGAATTACATTGGTTATAGTCTTCATTGTCATTAACCCTTAAAATTCAGTATCATAATGTCATATAAAATTAGTATTATTTATATTTAAAATACAATATGGACCCAGATTAATGCTATGCCAAATTAAATACTTTCCTATGCATAATTTTTGACGTACAACAGTGAAAAAAATTTTATAGACAACATAAAAACAAAATACACACCTGTCTTTATTACCAAACAGACTAGAGAAAAAAATAAAATAGAAAAAATAATTTTTACCATTTAACATTAATTCTGCGCATGTTTTACCTTTGTATCTCAAATAAGATTATATAAAACTACGTATTTTCATTGCCATCATTTTTGGTCAACTTCAAATTCCTTATTTAACATTGCTATATATTCAAATTTAATTTATCTACATGAGCAAATTCAGGGATTATCTTTAAAAATAATTTTTGTTCCATTCTTTTGTTCTGAACCCCACATCTTCCTTGCAGTCTTCCATGTCTGTGAGTTCTGCATCCTTGATTCAGCCAATCACAGATTGAAAAAAAATTTTTTTAAGTTATGTTGCTGCTGATGTCTACTTACACCTATGAATGTTGTGACTGTACTGAAATGTATGGACTTCTTCATTTGTCATCATTCCCTTATTCCTTAAATAATTATTATTTAAGAAAATAACAGAACCAACCAAGAAAGCTTGCTTAAATGTAGTGCATGCTGGAGGTCAGAATAATGAAAATGCAGTATTTTATATCTGACCCTATAACAATTTTCTTACCATTTCTGTATCTCCAAGGAAGCCAAAGATAATCTTGCAGAGATAGTCTAACATCTGACAGTCAGATTCAGGTAATAGCACTGCTTGCTAGAGATAAGGATTTTTCCATGTAACCTTCCTACAGATAAAAGCTGGAGAACCTATCAATACATGGCAATAAATGAGCAAAGAACATTTCACCTATGTCGTTCATTGGCAAATGTAGATTCTGTGTTAAGAATTATAAATTCAAAGTACAAAAAAAGTTCAAACATCATTTAAGCCTATAAAAGATAATCAATGCATGTAAACTACAAGTGAAAAGTTATACTCTGAGAAGTTATTTTCTTCTATAAAACAACTAGGAAATATTCTGTCTATTTCTAACAATAATTTAAAAAACAAAATTAACAAAACAAGTGTATTTTATACATGAGTCCTACAAAATCATAAGTAATTAGAAAGAAAATATGTGTTCGAATTTTTTAAAAGATTTTATTTATTTATTTTTAGACAGAGGAGAAGGGAGGGAGAAAGAGAGGAAAACATCAATGTGTGGTTGCCTCTTACGCGCCCCCTATTGGTGACCTGGCCTGTAATCCAGGCATGTGCCCTGACTGGGAATGGAACCGATGACCCTTTAGTTCACAGGCCATCACTCAATCCACTGAGCCACACCAGCCAGAGTGTGTTACCATTTTTTGATACACATAAAAAATGTTGTTCATGTGTAAAGACCACAAAACCACTTTGGCATATTATCAATTAACACAGACTTGCAGCTCAGTGTTGACAGAACCAAACTCTGGAATCCAGTGGCTAGGTTCAAATCCTGGCTCTGTCGTTTGTCTGCTGCATAGAGCCTTCAGTAAGCCACTTTACTTTGAATTTAAAGAGAATTCAATTAATGAATATGTCAATAATACAAGGTCTAGCCAGAAAAAGTCCAACCATTGTTAATGTAACAAGAACAGTTTATGCAACATCACCATAATCTGGCAGCCAAGGAGTGTGGACTAGAACGTGCATTCATGAACAATGATGACTTCACTCTAGTAGTTGTTGGGGATGGTAGATGCTGTTGAGTGAGCCTGTGTAGTGTGTGGTCGTTGCATTGTAAATGACAGTGAGTAGAGCAATGAATCTGCACCAAATTTTGTGTTAAACTTGAACATACCTCTGCAGAAACTAAGATGATTCCAATACAGCTATGGGTAACGTGATTGGCAGCTTCATCACTACAATGTGCCCACTCATGCATCGCATCTCATGTAGTTTTTTTGTGAAACATCAAATCACCCAAGTGACTCAGCCCCACTACCCCACTACAGTGCAGATTTGGCACCCTGAGACTTCTGGATTTTCCCAAAACTAAAATCACCTTTGAAAGGAAAGAGATCCAGACTCTCAAGGCTCAGGAAAATAAGACAGGATAGCTAATGGTGATTAGGAGAACTGTGTGAGGTCCCAAGTGTCCACTTTGAAGGGGACTAAGGCATCATTGTCCTATATACAATGTCTCTTGTATCTTGTATTTTCATCAGTAAATGTCTTTATTTTTCATATTATATAGGTTGGCACCTTCTGGATGGTCCTCGTATTAAACTTTGAACTGTAAAATTGAGACTATTTCCTCTTCTATGTGTTATGGTATTATTTACCAGATTTAATCATTAACCAAAACTTCAGTGAGTTCTCCAACCATCAGGTCGGATATATATAGGAACACAGCCATGAGAAGGAAGAAGCAAAAGTAAGTTTTTCAAATGTTTTCAACAATAACAACTAATCTGCTTATGTGATATTCACCCATTTACTTGTCTTTCTCCAAAATAAATCAAATTCATTTTCACAAAATATTTTTGAGCCAAGTAACTCTCCTCTCTCAAAATGGTCTCTTTGATAATCTGTAATGTCTTTGAAAATATCTTGATGACCATAATTATTTGCCTTTGCCACCAAGACACGGAAAAATTGTGCAGATTACAGGAAATTTTGTACCCGCAGAAGAATCTAAAGGCAATTTGTAATATTATGCTTCCTTTTGTTTGTTTTAATAAATAACCGATGATTTTCTGTTTTGTATAAACCTAGGACTCATATCTAGTCATACACTAGTTTTATTTGTTGTGTACATCTTCATTTTTATCGTATTTGTCTTGATGATTATTGTCAATGGCATACTCATAGCACCTTCTACATTGTGTATTATTCATTCCTTGTCCTTCAGAATCCTTCCTACTGAGTAATTTGTTTCATTTAATCACTTCCCATCAGTAATTTATTTCACTTTCAGTACAATCGTAATCATAGACTTCTTCTTAGTGCTTTCATCCCTGTCACTGCATCCGCACTTTTCAAAAATGATGGAACAAATAATTTCTGCCAAGTCTCTCAAACATTAGCAAAACACAGCAAGCACTCTAAGGAATAACAAACAGTTAGATGGCTGAGACAAAAATGACAATGAAACATCACTAATATTTGTCAGCTGTGCATAGAAAACAATATTTTGTTCTAAAATTTAGCTTGGTTTGAATGTAGGAAAGTCAGTAAAGTATATGTTTAGAAATCATGGGGATATCCGCCCTGTTATTTATGTATTATCTATACTCTATGATCTCTTTCTCCCTCCCTCCTTCCATTCATCCATCTACCTGCCTATCTAACTGAAATGTTTTGTTTATTCAAATTTAAATGTAAATGTTGGCTGTATTTTAGTTAATTGTGAAATTATGCTAGCTCTAGCCTTGCATCAGCATGACCTGTGTGACTTCCGTCTCTGTCTAAACCAGCATCATCACACAGTCGCGTTAACTGCAGTCGCATGTTGTACATTGCATCCTACTATTTCTTTTTCTTGGTTTTGTACATTGCATACCCATGCCTTATTTGTTTTATAACTAGAAGTTTGTACCTCATAAATATTTTCATTTCACTTATTGTATAGACTGCAATATACCAGAAATTTTCATCCCTGCTTTGAAATTATTCTGCCACTAATTCTTTCTTCCAATGCATTTATAAGGAAGCACTCATATTGCCACCTCACATTGCAATATTTTGACATCTGCATTTCAATATAATTAGCTTCCTTTATAATCCCCTGTGTTTCATAGACTTAAAATAAATATATACTTTCTGAGAAGGAGTCCATTATGCCTCAACAGTCTGCTAAAGAGATTCAGTGTCACACAAAATAATGAAGGACCCCTGATTTAAAGAATCGATTAAAAAGATCCTAGTAAGCCAAGAAAAAAAGCATGTGTTTATATCTTCAAAATTAAATATTTTTAAATAAAACTTTCAGTCATAGTCTACCCAACATTTTTTTTGATAAAAGATTTGACAAAATCTATGGTTGGTTTCTGTTTTGTGGAAAACATCACTTGTAAATGTTAATATACCTACTCACTCTGAATTTCTTATGTCTTCCAAAAGTACCACTTTAAGGGTTACAATCGCCCTTCTTCCCACTTACACTGGATAGCCTCATTTCCTTAGGAAATATTAAATTCCAGAAGATGTGTCCTATTTCTCACCCCACTTTTTTCCTAAGGCTGTATACATAAGTCGAATACTAACCTCTAAATTAGGTTTCTCAGAGGATAACTGTTGTCTCCACACTATAAAATATAATAAAGGAGTCGCAAGCTATAACAAATATGAAGTACCATGTTAACTTTCAAAAATGTTTTATTTTATTATAATGCAAATATTAAAACATTTCCACAGAAAATACATGTTTAAGTGTATGTTCCTTTTCCATTTAGAGTTATTAAAATAAAAGTAGTGAATACTCAGAAAAGCATTTTAAACATAGAAAGCATTGTTAGAATTTTTGGTTCGAAATGTATAATTTATACCAGTGGTTTCCAAATGAAGAGAGTGTGCCCTCTATAAGGTATATTTGCAATGTCTGGATGTATTTCTTTTTGTTGCGACTGGGAGCGTGTAGCATTCTGGTGTGTAGAGGTCAGAGATTCTGCTCTATTTGAGTTACTCAAGTATTTTTTGTGACTGGTTTTTCTGACTATCTGACTTAAGATAGACATTGCACAAAACAATGCCCACATATTTTCTATTTTTGATCTTTCTATTTCTTTAAATTTTAACATTTTACTCTTAGTGATAAACTTAAATTATTTTATCTGATCAATAAAAATTCAGCATCTTAGTCTGTTTTTGTTATTGTTATTAACCAAGAGAGTATATCAGTATAAAAACAAAATCACTGGCAGAGAGACAGGTATGGGACCCCTGGGAAATGGTGGGACTCTGGAATTTTTTTTAACAGGCATAAGTATAAATCAGGTCTAAAGAAATGAAACAGCTAATTAAGTTATTTTCTGTGCTCATTTAGAATCAAGCAACCATTGAAGCAAAGCTTTGGGGAAATTCCGTGTGAGGAACAATAGGAGAGATCATAGACAAATGAGGAATTGCATCATGAGATGACATTTTTGAAAGGTATTGAATAGCTTAAGAGAAAAAATAGCAGCCTAGAATCCTTAAATTCTTAAATGAATGCCTATGTTTGTTTGAATTTTTATTGGAAATAGTATTTCCTTTGTTGACAAAATAATTTAAAATAGACGTCGGACATTTTCCATCAGGTCTATGGGAATTTGCATAGATGTAGGGCTGACTTAAATTACAGGTGGATTTTTGACTTTGGGCAGAGTCAGCACCCTCTAACCCCCGTGTTAGTTGTTCCAGTTGACTTTATTTAGAAACATGAGTTCCTGTCCTGATCCTTTAAATCATTGGCACTGCAAACATAATACAAAAACATCAAATAATATAACAAGGCAGGAGAAACATCTATGCCAATATCAAGCTCTTGCCCAAGGTAATCAAAGGTTCACAAATTTTCAGTTATTCAGTTCCAACACTGTAAACCTTTAAAAATTACCACAATATCATGACTATACCTTTGACTTTTGTTTAAGGTGATTTTTCTTTCATAGTTCATAAGTGACATTAGACTTTTTTTTCTGGAGAAACATTTGTCAGGTCTTCACAAAAATGTTATATTTGCTTCAGGAAAATATTTTGAAACTTTTCTTTTGTGATCTATGAGTTGTCCTTTTATATATGATCCAATCTTGTTTTGTGTCAGTTTTCCTTTCAAATCTTCACATCCTGAAATCACTTCACTCCTGAGGTTTCGTTTTGATGATCATGTTTTTTTTTTTCACACTGTCTGTCCCTTTCCTAGTTGTGTTGGCTCACTTCGGCTCCCCTCCCCACACCTGTGCCCTTTCCAGGGCACTTTTGTTGATGCCATTTGGTAGAGGCATTTCCCATTGATCCCCACACTTTTTTCTTCCCTCTCTGAGATGGTAGTTGTTTTCTGGTCCTGGTCCCTTGAGCAGTAGCCCGCCTTGACCTGATGATGTTGCAACACACGTGGGTGACAGTCCTAATGACGGGCTGTGGGAATGTTGGCACACAGTTCTGGGAGCAGGGAAAGGAGAGGACAGCCAGGTCTGTGTGTGGAACATGGGCAAGGTGAGCAGGCCCTGGAGCATCCAGCCCTGATGCCCCCTGGTATGGCTGAAGCCCCAGGGGTGGGGGTGTTGTACAGTCAGAGATCCTGTGAGAGAAGTCCTTAGGCCAAAGAAGTACAGAGCAAGGCAGGGCAAGGGTCCAGGGACAATATATGGGGTGAGGGTGGGGTAGTGGTGTGCAGACGGCCATGGGGGTGGAGACACAGATATGCGGGCAGCTTCTGGCGAATATGTGACTGCCTCTGAGTTCTCTCTTCAGAGACATGATGCCTGAGGGCCTCTCTTCCTGAGACTGAGGGAACTCCTGGGAGAGGAGAGTGGAGAGTGAGGTGGGACATGGGAAGGAAACACAGTTGAAAGTGGTTTAAGGCCCAGAGTCCACAGTCTGTGAGAGGGAGTATCAGGGGGCCTGACGGTGCTGTCACAATCTTCAGAGCTGTTGGAGTGACAGTCCTCCAGGTGTGGAGATGGTATTCCGGAGGGAAAGTGACTAGCAGGCCAGGAGGCCGGGTTCACGTCTAGATTCAAGATCAGGAAGTCTCGGCTGGGCATTCATTTCAGAAAACTTGTATTTGCAAATTCTTTTGCTGCCCACTTGAGATCTAGTCCTGTGCATTTTTGGTTTTGACAGGTTACAGTTTTGTGGACATATTTTTGCCATCAGCCCTCATTGTAGGGATCTTCTGCACTGTGGTTTTTTTCTTACAATCACTTTATAGAGGATGCAATTGCAATCCTTTTCTGTTTCTTATGTGTAGCTGTTATGAATTGTTTTGCACTTTCAGCAGAAGATTGGAAAAACAGAATTGCTTTCCTAGCTTCAGGGACTCAGAGTTTCCTTTTCAATTGTTTTTAAGAAGTGATAAAATATATATATATATATATATATATATATATATATATATATATATCTAGCACTTTTTGCTGTTTGCCTCCTCTGATTTACTCTCACACTTTTTATCTGCTCTATCTCTTGTCTTTTCTCCATTGTCTCTGTCCTGACCAATTTAGATTATACTCCTAACAATATTTCTTCAAGGCAGGAGTTTGTCCTCAAAGGGAGCTTTTGTTTGCCAGTTTCCAGAATTCATATTCCCTAGTCAGTATCTGCTCTTTCCAACCTCTGGCTCTACTTTACAATGCATGCAAATTGGAGTTTGCAAGATTTTGTCATTTGCATGCTTGGGCTTAGATTATGCCACATGCTCTTCAGTGACACCCTGTGGGACATACTCGTGTTCCGCAGTACCCAGCTCCCTCAGAGTCCTGCTGCTGTCTTTTTCTTCGAACTAAGGATCTGGTGCCATTCTGATCTCTAACTAAGGGAGATTTGTGCATGTCACACATATTTTATGATTTCTGAGTATTATAAATTGAACCATGTCCTCCTGAAAAAATGTTAAAGTCTTACCCCTCAGCACCTGTGAGTGTGATCTTATTTGGGAAAAGATAAGGTCATTAGGGTGGGGCCTAAACCAATATAACTGATATCCTTATAAAAAGGGAAAATTTTGTATGTGCATACACACACATACAAGGAGAATGCCATGTAAAGAGAAAGGGAGAAGATGGCCATCCACAATCAAGGAATGACTGTGACGAGCAGAAGCTAAGAGGGCACTCGATTATAGCCTTGAACACAGGGTTAAAAAATCTTGCTGCAAATCTAAATATCATGTCAAATGTTGCTCAATTTATTCATTTGCTGCTACATACGATAGGTGGCATCAGATATTTTGTAATTAGGAAATTTTATTCATGTACCAATTTTATAGTAAGTTGCTTAGGAAACTTTCTACTGTTCTGTAATACACAGTCAGCCAAGTACTGTAATGTTATAAAGATAGCTCCATTATAAACCTTTTTCATTTTATTTATTTGTTAATATTTACATGGGCATTAGAACATATTACCAAAAATGGACAAACTCATCTTTTGGTGTAGACTTGAGTACACAAATCTAACACAATAAATGTAGTCTATGTGGTACTGTTTCAAACATAGGAGCTGGCACAGCGAAAGTGAAAAATAGTCTCTTGTCCACAACCTACAGAACTGCCTGGAATCTTCATTAGACATCATTAAGAATAAATATATCCACACGTGCTCTTTTCACTTGAAATTATTAAAAGCCATAAGGGAAAAGCAGAATTGTAAGCATAAATGATTTCACCTGAAATTATGAAAAGCCATATTGAAAAAACAGAATTACAAGAATAAATTATTTAAACTTTAGAATGATATCAGAGAATATTGCCAATTTTCACTACCCAAACACCATAAAATACTACCATTAGAAGGACAAAAATAAATATCTGGATGTCAAAATTTGATCTGATCTCCCTGTTTCCACAGATAGAGTGGGAGGGGGCAAAAGTAGGCTTACAGTGTGAGTATGCATGACAGTTTATTCTTGAATTACTATTTATTAATTATTACATTATTTTCCATATGAACAACTGTAAAAGTAGTTTTTCCTCACCCTATACTTTTGGTTTAGTCACCCAAAGGGGAAATACTACAATTATTTAAAAGAAAGATGATTTTTGTGTGTAACTAGTAGTATCTCCTTGTAGGTGAACAGATTCTAAGCCATCACAAAAGATCATTAAACACAAACAATTTCACAGATTTGCTGTGGGTTTTGTACATGGGTGTCTGGGTGTGGATATTATTTTTAAAATGTTGTTTTTAGAAAAAATATGTTTAATATTTGTATAGAATCATTATTCAAAATAATTTCAATATAATTTAAACTACATTAACTTTTGCTCAATTGCCCACGAAAATACCTTATATTTTTATATAGCTTTTTCTAATAGGTATTTTACATACTTCAAAATGAAAACTAAATCATTTGAACTCTTTATGTAGGTAGAATATGCAAACTATTTGGTGATGTTATATATTATATAAAAGGCATCCGTTATTATTATATACAATATTTTTTAGTTTTGTGATATATAAAATAAAAAAATCACTGAATTATAATTATTAATTTTGTTTGTTGCCTAAAAATGATATTTTGATTAACTGCTATGGAATTTGTAATTCTTTTAATTAGGCTCAAGTTTTTTTACGTAGGACAGAATTTTCACCAACAGATGAAAAAGTGCCAGTGGGAGCATTTTGGGGACTTAACACCCTTAATTAAGGTTTGTTCATGGCCACAGGCAATTGCAGACCAGGTAGGTAGTAACTCAGATCATTAAGGGGATAAAACAGGTTTTGAAGCATGGCTAGTTTTTCTGAATACACAACTTTAATTTCTTTAAAATACTAGACACAACACTTTAGGGACATGAATAAAATTATGATATCTAATGGATGACTCAGGTTAGTTATTTCAGACATAAATTTATAGTCTGGTTAACTAATCCTAGAAATACCTTTTAATGATAATGTTAAACTTTCTGGTTAGCTATCTTTGTTACGACGCATATTGCATCAGCAAGGTAAAGATTGATTACCTGTGGGCCCGCCAGGTTATATCTTGGTTATTTTGGTTTATTTTGTGCCCTTTCAGGACCTGTTATTATTCCTAATTATGTCTTAAGGAAGACACAAACTCATGGGTTGTTACGGTGAACATAAACAGATTAGTGGAGTGTTAACATCCCCCTCTACATATAAACATCCAGTTTCTAAATAATTCGAGTCTCTTTTTTCTGTAAGATTTCTAACCGCTTTCCACTTCCATCATGTGGTATGAGAAGCGCAGACTTTTTATATACTACTGACATCAGCCCATACTCTGCATGATCTCAAAATGGTTTCTGTGTACGGCTAGTGGCATTTGATGCTCCAGAATATGGTATGAAGGGGGTTCACAATGTTTAGATTTTTGTCTAAATTTCAACCATTTGAAATAAAACAAATAATCATCTTCATAGGAATCCTGTAGTGATTATATCATATCTTGAAAGGCTGCTCCTGTCCTAAAATAAGTATGATGTTTAATTGGTCTTAGACTAATATGATTTACATGAATATATTTGAGGGTTTTTTATTGTCATTTGTATTGTAATTCTAACTCACAAAGATTGATCAGGATTCAGAAACATTTTCTTATGGTATAAAATTAATGATTGGAAGAATAACATGAAATATTTAACAGAAAATAAGATCATAAATGTAAAATGGTCAACAGAACTCCAGGGTCTGCAGAAATAATAAAGTTTATGGTGTCAAAAAGTTGCCAAGTCACCTCAAAAAATGTAAATATAGACCGAGTCATAAAAATATGAAAAAAGAACTTAATTGACTTGGAGATTTATTTGCTCCAGATCTCACCAACTTTTCTTGTCACCCATAGAAATAGTGACATGAAGGCCACAAAAATTTCATGTCATTTTCAAAACAGCATCACTTGCTGCTCTCTAAGAAAACAGTTGTAGGGCCATACAGAATAAGCATGCAATAACATTTGTGAGTTTAAAATTGGTGAATTTTATTTCTAAATGCAGAGAGGAGATCGCAAATACGGAGGCATAATGGAAAGTCGCATCCTTAGCTTAGGAAAAAAATTATACTGCACTTGCTCTGAAGCTTGTAAAAAATAGTAGCAAATGTTATGACAAATCTTAGGCACTGAGAAAAAACAGTATGAGCTGTTGGCAAAATTCTTTTATCAGACAACATGTTGGACATCATCCAACTACGATCACATTTGTCGGGCTGCAGATTTTTTCTTTACACTTGGATGAAACCAATTATATACAGGATATGACTCAGCTCTTGGCACTTTGGTAATGCATATATAAAAAAGACATGGTCACCAGATTTTGATCCATTCATCACTGAAGTGCCATACTATAGGACAGAAGTTAATTTAGGTCATTATATTGTGAACTGTAATGTAAGGTAGAAAAAATGCTTATTAAGATGAATATCAGTGGAATTATATTTTGTGTAGTGCACATAGAAAAAATATACATGTATGAAATATTACACACTATTTTGGTCACAGAGCAATGATGTTATTTAAGAAGAGATTGACTTGTCTCCTGCTATCTTTTCATGAATTAAGCATTTCATTAATCTTTGCTGTCAATTGCCTTAAAATTCTGTTGTCTGATTGTATGACAAACATTAATTAAATGCACAACTGACATAAGAAACATGAAGGACACTATACTACTACTACCTGGAATGGTGAAAGCTTCAATTACTACACTCTCTGAATTATAGCTTATTCATCTCTATATTGAGAAAATACTAGAAATTAATATAGCTGCTCTGAGGAATGCAGTGTGGACTGTATAGTGACTAGAACATTGTGATATGAAATTTCCTGGTAATAAAGATCCACATATGTATTTATATCTATGTATATATGCATATACATATATGTCTATATATGTGTATAGATACATATTCAGACACTTATTTTTATTTGTTTGTTTGTTTGTTTGTTCATGTATTTTTTTAGAGGGAGTGCACCATGAGGTTATTCATGCCTTTGGAAAATAAACCAAACCACACATTCCACTCCCTACATAAGAAAGTTTTTTTTCTTTTGTCTCCTCATTTGTCCTTTAAAACTTCCTCTGCATCGTTCTAGAGACCACTTGGGTAACCAAGTACATGCCTTGTGGATGCTCCACCTCCAGCTTAGGCACCATGTCTCTAGTTGCAGATGCCACGCTGCTTCGGCTGAGGCTACACTTGGTGCTGCCTGAGAGGCCATGAGGAGTTTCCAGGCTCATTTGCTTAGGCCTTTGGTTTGGTCCTCTTTGTCTATGGGTGTCTTAAGTGTGGGCAACTGGCTGCATGCAGGGACTAGGGCATGGGTGTTGTGGAGGTGATGGAGTGTCAAAGGAGCCTTTCTCATTGACCAAGATGGTGGCAAGGGGAGGTTTTTACACTGAACATGCAAAAAGCTAGCAAGATATAAGTGGGTAGAAGAAAAATCCCTCCTCACTTCTCGTACCAGATTGGGGTGGGACCAGGGGAAGGCAGGCACATGTGCCATAGAAATCAAAGTAGTGGCAGGAGGAGATGCTAGACCAAAGAGGCCTGTCAGTCTAGCCTGAGGAAAGATGGGACTGGTTGGGATGTGGACCCACCTGAAGCATGGGAAAGCCCCTTTTCTGTTCCACACTGAAGTTAATATAGACCCAGGGGAATAAAGGAACACTCTTTCTTGATCATCACTCTTCTTCTTGACCTGGAGTAACACAGTATACTCACCTGTTCTCTCTTTGGTCCACATGGTTTTAGTAGCCACATGGCCATGGCCTCTAAGAGGGAGCCTCTCTCTCTTGTCCACCTGGTGACCCACTGGCCAGTGTATCCATGCAGTCTTGGAGCCTTAGTAGCTGCATGGCCTGTGGCTGTGCAGGCTCCACACACAGACTCCAGGAGGTAACCTGAAACAGGCAGAAGCTGGGAACAAGCTAAGCTACAGGAATGACCACTTAGCAGCCACTTGCAGGTTACATAGGACTATATTTAAATTAGAACATGAATTCCGTACACTGCCTTTTTGTCTTGGTTTTGAGGAGCAGATGGGCTTTGTGACAAGAGTCCACTGTTTTCCTATATTACACAGCACCTGAGTTAAATAAACCTCCCTCTTTTTCACACCAGCATCTGCCCCCAAGGTTTGCTTTTGTGGAGACAAGCATGTGGAGCCTCTGCTTTTTTGTTTAGTAACTGTGCCTTAACAGTGGTTGGGGTTTTTTTATGTTTTTTTCCTTTTTAAAAATTTGGGGCATCATTGAGTTTTATTTCTTGTTATCTCTTTTGAATTCTAAGTTCATCCCCTTATGGATTATCATTTGCTGTTTTTAAAAGATCTAGCTTTCTCTTTTTTGGTCTTTAGAAATGTGATCCACTAGGTTTTCCTGGCTAAAACCCATAACAATTTGAGGTGTCTGCCCCAGCTTTATTCTCGGAGCAGACACAACCTTCTTTTTCTGTGACGAGCCCTCCACTTTTGTTCAGTTCTAGTGAGAGTAAAAGCCCTCATCTCGCTCTCATTATTAGTGATTCAGAGGAGCCCACAACTATATATAAGCACTGCATGTTCTACTAGATAACCCTTCTCATTAGTTTATTGTTCCAGAAAGAAAATGGGAAACATTGTTAGAGATATGAGTTAATTCTTAAGTGATTCTGATATTTTTGTTTAACTGTGCAACAGTATTCTGAAATATATGATATGGAAAATATCTATATAGTTAGGGAATGATAGTGCATGATGACAACTACAAATCACTCAAGGCTTCCATATTATTTTCTGAGGAAGAATATTTGGAATTCATTACATATCATTTCCAAGGCGGCAGAGAATGCTTAGGGTAAGAACTGAATTCAGTGGCGTGACCTCAGATGATAGGCATGCCTGCCTCAGAGATAAGGGAAATGTTTTTGTAAACCCTATAAAGCATGAATCTAATCCCTTATAGCTTTCATTTTATTTAGCTAATATGATATCTCGACTTTTGTTCTCTGTGATCTCTGTCTTTACATGGCCTTCTCATTTGTAATAAAGGCTGGTCTCTCGCCTCATCACTTACCCAACCCTGTTCTGGTCCTCTTCTTAGTCTCACCCGCTTCTTCACTGAAATGTTTTTCAAAATTAATACAAAACCTCATATCTTCAGGAATAACTAAATTGCTGACATTTGTGTGGTGACTACTTTCTTCACATTAATTTTGTTTAAATAAAATATTAAAATGCCTTACTATTTTTCTTAATGTCTTATGCTGTCCTCTGAAGTCAAATGTTTACATTAGCTACTCAAATCAGCTTGCACATTTAAGGTGCTCAATGTGATATTTCCTTTTTTATATTTAGCCTTTTAATTTTTTAAGTTTTTATTTATTTTTATTTTTTTTAATTGGGGTGGCATTGGTTAATAAGATTATATAAGTTTCAAGTGTAGATTTCTATGTTACATGACCTGTGTATTGCACGGTATGTCACCACCCAATGTCAAATCATATTTCATCACCACCTATTTGACCCTGTTTACCCCACTCCCCTTCCTTATGGTACCCACTACACCGCTGCATGTGTCTATCAGTTTCAATTTTATATCCCACATATGGTGCTCAGCTTTTTCTGACTGACTTATCTCTCTCAACATGGTAGTATCAAGGTCCATCCATGTTGTTGCCAATATAATTTTTATTTGTCATGTATACCTCAATAAAACTTAGGGGGAAATGAAACATGAGCAAGACTATGTGTTGTGCGACCCCCATTTAAAAATGTATCAGTGAACCTGTACGTATGTATAATGTGCGTCTGAAGCCATGCATGAGGTGTTCGAAAGGAAAGAATTTTAGCAGACCCGAAATGCTAATGGTGGGAGTCTAGAGAGTGTGTTAGGGGAGGAGCAGATGAAGGCGGAAATGTCACTTTCTAATTCCACTTCCTCTATTGATTATTTTGACAATGAATAGATATACATAAAAGGAGGAAAGTAATAGTTTTCTGGATATTTCAAAACTATACATTCTTCTAGAAAAAATCATAACTAAATAACATCAGTTTATATAATCAAACAAGTGTATGTTCTACCATGTGCTATTAGTGCCCAGCTTCTGTAGCCTGGATATGCTTTGCTGCTATGTTTTCTTACTGCAAACATCAGGGCCTGCACCTGAGGTTTCTCTCTGGGCTGCTCGAAGTTCGGGCTAAGAGTGCTGGGAAGTTAATGCCTCTGGAAGCAGCCCTCTACCTCTGAGAGAATTGAGTTGTTAAATAAGTGTCCCAGGTTTTGCATCCCTTGATGGGGTGATTGTGAGGCATGTTTTGAACCATTTCCTAGAAGTCTCCATCATTGTGGAACCCAAGATGCTCCCTATCCATCATTGTGGAACCCAAGATGCTCCCAGGGTCACTGACTCATCAAAATTCCACCCATTAACTTATTTCTCCCATCCTGTTACCCTCACTACACACAAGGCTCTCTGGGATCCCCTCCCAAATAAATCACTCACCTTCAAATTGTTGTCTCAGAATCAGATCTAGGGAAGTCAAACCTTAGGCATATGTACACACATATTTATACACGACACTCACATACAAACCCATGCACACACAGATATAAGAAACCTACTTGTATAATAACTTAAAATATACAGGCTAACTGGCATGGAAAATCGAAAGAAGTAAAGATCTTCCTAATATATTAATTCTAAATATTGAAGTTTTTGTTTAAATAATTTAATACATTTAATAATTTCTGAAATTTTTAAATAATGTCAATTAGTTTTCATTGGGGTGGTCTACTAGAAATCAGACATTTCAGCTAACTATTGATTTCTGCTATATGTTTAAAAACAGAACACGTCTGGACTTCAGTGCCTAATAAGGTTGGGTATTGTAAGATCATATAGAAGCATTGCTATTCTGTAGAAGTCTCGTGTTGCTGAACCGTTGTTGTGCAGTGAAGAAGGCATTTCCAAAAATAAATACTTTCTCAAAAAAGTGGACAGTTCTTGATTATTTTCTAAGCTTTCCATTTGAAAAGTTATATTTCACTTTGATATAATGACAATAAATCACTGGAGACAGTTGAAAGTATAACACTTAAAAAATAAAAGTGCTATAAATAATATACAAAGTCAGGTATCATGTCTTGTGAATATATATGAAAATATGTTCAGAAACATATTTTAGGTAGTATGTTTATTAAATAATTATTCAACATTTATATAAATTAATGTATTAGTAATTATTTGAAATATAATTTTATATTCTTAGCCCTTACCTTTTTTTACTTATGATATAATGTTTGTGAAAGTTAAACCAGGGAAAGTGTATCTAATCAGAGATCTACCACTATGTAAATACATTTATTCTTTGTGTATATCCTTCATGGAGCCAGTAATCTTTGAGTAGAGAAAACCATTTTTCACACCTAAAACATTCTTGTATTAGTACGATCTTTGTTTTCTTGGTAATGGACACAAATGAATTGCCAACATAAACTATGTGTTATCACCTTCTTCTGATTACAGTCCCAATACTACCTGAAACAGAATGCTTTATCTTACTAGTTAAAATCTGTGTTCTGTATATTTTTCTACCCTTATTTTCTAAATCCTTTTTCTTTTTATGGCTAAAGTACATTGTAATTGGTACATATTGGTTTTGTTAAATTTCCTAGTATTTTTAGCCGTGATGTTTTAAACTATAATGAAGCGTAGCTACTCAGGTTTTTTTGATGCCATTTGAGTTAATTTCCAAATTATACTCAATTTTTTATAATAGGTCTCTGGTTTGCAATAGTAACTGTGTAATAACATGCCCTGATGAAGATTTTTCTACATTTTCACTAAACATCTAGAAAAATGGCAATGAAAAACTATCTCTCTTAACATTGACATAAGAGAAAGGCAGTTTGTTATCCAACTTTGTAAAGGATACACGAAATTAAAAAATGAATGGAGATACAAGAGTGAAAAAGAACAATTATGTGCTTGTCTTTAGAGTCTTAAAAAACTATAGCCCTGTCCTTGCAAAAGAAGGGAACAGCGGTCTTTCCCACCGCCCTCTTTCTTTGTGCTCACAGGAACACAGGGCGCCCACCCTCACCGTCAGAGGAGTTGCATTTCAGGCAGCCAGTAAAACATTCTGAAATGGTCCCTACATTATAAATAGTCATAAAACAAAATGTCAGAAAGCATAAAGATGGGAAATTTTTATGCCATGCTGGAATTTTGAAGTTAAAAACTCTGCTGGGGAGGGAGAAGGGTAGAGAGAGCGTGGTGGGTGTTTTAATGACAAAGCCAGGAACAAACCTCAAAGTTCTGCAGCCAGTGTCTATCATTTCTCATTTGATCAACCCAATCACAGTGACTATGAACTAGTCAGTGGTGAAAGAACTAAAGAAGGACTTTATAAAGTACAGAATAAAGATGCTCATAATCAAATCACTGAACTCTAACTGAAGCTAAATTATTTCAGCATGAATTATCTCCAGCGCAAAACTTTGCAAAACACTTTTAACTCATTCGGTCAGTCACAGCACCTTCTTCATACCCTGCACAAATCATTTTTGTGTGTTTTAGTTACATTTTTTTACCTTTCTTGAAATAAGCCATAATATGCCAAAAATGTGGCACATTTTCTTCTATCTTCAAAATTAAAATGGCTACACAAAAATTCACCAATTTCAATGTTTTTTAAAATTAAATGCATGCTGATATGATAGCTGTCACAATACAATCTGATAAAATTGTTTTGCATGAAGTTAAAGACAACTAAGCACTATCAGAGCTGTCTTAGGGAAAAAACAAAACAGACTCTTTGGCCAATATGATATTTACTCTTAGTAATTATAAAAAAAAACTGCATAAAAATGTCTAATTAAAAATAGCTTAAATTTTACTAAATGCATTTGGTAATAAAATTACATAGGTTTCAACTGTATGATTCTACAATGCATTATTTATATATTGCATTTTATGTTCACCACCCAGAGTCAAGTCTCCTGTCACCATGTATTTGAGCCCTTGCCCCCTACTTCACCTCTGGCAACCACCATACTGTTGTCTGTGTCTATGAGAGTGTGTTTGCTTCTGTGTCTTGTTTATTCTTTTATGCCTTCAGTTTAATATTGCTCATATCAGTTAAATACTATGGTTCTTGAATTTTTGACTGACTTATTTTGCTTAGCATAAATATTCTCCAGATAGATCCATGTTGTCCCAAAAGGCAGTATTTCATCTTTTCTTACGGCTGAGTAGTATTCAATTATATGCATGCACTGCATCTACTTTATCCAGTCCTCTGTCAAAGGACATTTTGGTTGTCTCCATGGCTTGGCCACTGTAAATGATGCTGCAAGTAACATAAGGGTACACATATGTTTATGAATAAGTGTTTTCAAATTTACCTTTCTCGGGTTCTGGTCTTTTTCTCCCAATAGCTAGCCCTTTACCTTCACACAGTCATTATCAATTTCTTGTTCAAATTTAAGAAATTCTTCATGAAATATAACATTCATGGTATTATTTTCTATCAATGCAGTTTTATTCTTGTGATTTACATCATCAAAAACTTCTATTTTCTGTCAAGAAATATAATAAGTAAAGAATTATTTTCAGAATTCTTAGATCTCCCATGATTTGGCTGTATCCTTTATTATACTTTATTTCTTACTATTTTATTTCATAGAGTTTTATTCCAACTCTATAAATAATTTATTCAGACTTCAATTATGTTAGAAATACTAAATTGGGTCATTGACCCATCTCTCAATTGATGCTAGCTGATATTGGGGAGCAACAGATTGTCAAACTGAGCATCTGTAAGGGGTCGCCCTATGTGGCTAGGGCTTCTCACAGCATGGCTGCTGTGTGCAACAAGGGAAATAACAGAGGCTGCCCTTAGGTTACACTCTGTCCTGGCAAAACAATTGTTGATCAAACAGTTACAGGGTCCAGATAGATTCAAATGGTGAGACAGAGAATCCATTCTTTTTTATTTTAATTGTTGTTCAAGTACAGATTTCCATCTTTTACTCCCATCCCAGCCCACCCCACCCCAGTCCCCACTAGTCCATTTCTTAACAGGGAAGGCAGCAAAGTCACATTGAAGAAATGCATTTGATATGCACATCTTTGGAAAATACAATACTTCACAGCCTAACATTTGGCTATAAAAATTCTCATCACTCTTATGTACAATATATCATCACCCCCTGTTGCGGACCGTTCAGCCTGGTTTCAGGAGTTGTAACCCTCACCCCATGGTGGGCTGTGTAAGAGCCTAGGGACCCACCCACTTCATCTGGGTCTGTTCGGTCAAGAGGACGTGACCTACTAAGGAGACAAAGCTTATCTCCCTGGCAGGAGCGCTGCTTCTGCCTCATCCATCTCTGGCCCCAATGCTTGGTTGGTAGTCAATGACGGGTAAGACTCCTCATGGGAGGGGCAACCTAAGCCAGACACAACCACTTGGGAAGTCCTCATGGAAGGACTCAGGGGGCTGTAGCAAAGAGGTTGTGATGGACCCTCCCGCCCTCCCGCCCCCCCGCCCCCCCCCAGCTATTCTGACATAGCCTGAGTCCTCATTTCCATCTGAGAGATGTCTTCTGCTTCCTAATCGGCTTAAAGCCTGAAACTATGTGAAACTATGAGGGGAGTGGTACAGCCCTGTGCCGGCCAGGACAGTTCCCTGGGTGATCAGGCATAACAAAGAATTCCTAGTCCTGTGAAACCTGCTTTGCTAAGAGTGCTCTCATTTAAATGATAAGGGTCCAAGCAGGAAATGAGTCTGTCTCCCAAAGTTTGGCAACCCCCTTTCCTGACAGACACTGACTCAGATTAAGCCCTCAGATTTCTTTGAAATGTTAACCATTTTTTGATCCTTGCTGCCTGACATACCTGTATTCCAGTGTATCTGAGCCCAATAAAAGCCCAGTGAGGAAGGGGCTCTGGGTCATTCTCCTCTGAGAGTTTGACCACCTTTCCTCCGCAAGCAGATCATGTCTTGGTAGTTTTTATTTTTATCCGTGATGGAGGGATGGGGCTCTGCGGGTGGAGCCCACCCCCCCACATCTGGCGCCCAGGACAGGGGCCCCCGAAACCCCCAACTTCCAAGATTCCTACACTGCCATCTTATTTGCTACAGTTCAAATGTGTGTGTTCCTCCCAAAATTCATGTTAAATCCTAATGCTCAATGCAATGTTGTTAGAAGGTAGGACCTTTATAGTTAATTAGGTCATAAGATGGAACCCTCATAAATGGAATTAGTGCTCTTATAAAAAAGAACTCACAGAGCTCCCTACCCCCTTCTGCCATGTGAGGACACAGCATAAAGGTGGTCATCAGTGAACCAGGAAGAGGGTCCTTGCCAGACATCGGATTTGCTGGTGCCTTGATCTTGGCCTTCTCAGCCTCCAGAATTCTGAGAAAAATAAATGTTTGTTGTTTATAAGCCACTCAATCTATGACTTTATTATAGCAGCTCAAACAGATTAAAACAGTTAATTATGGCATTAACTCGAAATCCAGAATCATGAAATTTAAAGCATGTCTTTTTATGAGTAAAGCTTCACTTAAATGCAGGTCCTTTGTATCTAAACATTTATGAATAAAAGGAATGAGAAAGAAAGCTATCTCCCGCACCTGCAACATTACGGCAGCACAGGGTTAAATACCTTTAAGGAACATCATTCTTTTTGAAAAAGAGGAGGAATGGAAGACACATGCCAGTCACCATTTCACAAAAATCTTGAAACCCAGCTCAGCATATATTGCTGGATTTTTGATTAGGCTAGTCCTGCTTTGTGTTAGTTTTCTTCATGGCTCTAGGTTTCATTCTTTGAGCTTTTATTCTGCTTTCTGAATACTCTTTCTTTCATTCAGAAATGGCCTATATTTGCAGCTGAGTAGTTTTCTTAGCCCTCTTCTTACTTGCAGAAGGCTGTCGATCCCAAGTTTCTTTTTGATTTTGACCACCCTTTGTATGCTTCATTCCACACCATGGTGCTTCTGTTAGCACGATTCTCTTAAAAACTATGGGTTTCCTAGGGAGATTCTGGTAGTTTACCATGTTAAAAAATGTCAATCCCCTCCCCAAATCTGTATAACGGTGGTCCTTTCTACACTGAGCTGTGAACCATGGTGGCATGGGGCAGCCTCCTGGATATTTTTAGAAACCACTTTATAAATTCTGGTGAGTATTTTAGGCACACCTTTAAGATGATTTAAAAGTAACTTTATTTATGAGAGAGAGTATAGAAAGTATGCATTAAAGTACTCTTCTTTAATGAAAATGTGCTTATTTTATGTTTACAAAGAACTACCTTGTATGCGTAGTCCAGGGTCTCACAGCTACACACTCAATGGCAAAATTACTCCGAGGCTGTTTTACTCATGAACCCTGGATTTGAGTTTTCACATGAGATTATGTTTTACCTTAGAAATGTTTAGGTGGGGGGAAATACTCTTCTAGTCCCTCTTCATACCCTCTAAAATATACTAATATTTTAAAAGGTTCTATAGTTTATCTCTAACTGCATCTTTTCAGATACTGCTACAACAAACCACTTAGCTTGAACAATCTCTTCAGATGATTTCACATGCTCATAAATTTTATTTTTTCCTGCTGCTGCAGGCAATAGTTTTGTTGAAAATTCTGCCACCGTAGACATACATTACCACCTCTCCAGCCTCTCATCTCAATGTCCTTTTAGTTTCTACCAGTTCTCCTGGGGTCATTCTCACTTCTGTGAGTTGTTTGGTGCCAAAGTCATTGCAAATATTGTAGATTATTTTATGACACCATCATTGTTTTCAAGGAGTCCTTTTATTTGTTTGCTTGCCCTTCTTGTGGTTTATTACTAAAAGTTTAGAGAATGTAATATTTATCTTAGTTATTACAGAATTTTTACAATGGTTTTGGGAAAATATCTTTATAACTCACTCTGCTGGGCAATAACTGAGCCCTTTCCATTTGAAGACTTTGTAATTCTAGAAAATACAATAGAATTTCTGAAGTGAGTTTCTTCTTTTCAATGCTATTCTTTTTCTATAATACATGTTGTACAGTTGTTGAAATGTCAACATTGATTGATTATCTCCTATTTTTTCAGCACTTTTAATCTTTGTCATTTGATTTTATGTTCCAGGAAATCTACCCACTATAGCTGTAAAACCCATTTTTTTATATTGTCCTGTCTTTGAAAGTTGTATTTTTAATCTGAGTTTTTTCTTATGGTTCTATTTCTATTACTTCCTTTTTAATTGCATTTATTTCTAATTATATTAACTTATTCCTTCTTTTTTCTGCTTTTCAATTTAGTATTTTTTTTCATGTTTCAGGTGTTTCTGTTATCTGTTCATCCTTAGTAGCCTGTTAATTGTTAAAACTGAGAAAACCTTGATTCACTATCCTCATGTCCATAGCCATGAACTTTGGGGCAGCCTCTGAATAAGGTCAGCATCAGTGAAGTGTCTCTGTGTTGATAAGTTTTTTAAATACCCTGTGTAAAATGAATTGAAATTCATCAGTGGGCCAGTTCTGAGTTTAGTTCCCAGAAGACCTCCCACAGTTCTGCTGTCTGCCTTGTAGCCTGGTCTAACTACCATGGGAC
This sequence comes from Glossophaga mutica, assembly GCA_039655065.1. Classification (NCBI taxonomy): domain Eukaryota; kingdom Metazoa; phylum Chordata; class Mammalia; order Chiroptera; family Phyllostomidae; genus Glossophaga; species Glossophaga mutica. Next base: position 22,417,584 of record CM077305.1, read on the forward strand.
ATGCTTAGGCTTACTTACGAGAGAATGAGAGAACACTTGGAACACAGTGGTGCTCCACTGAGACAGTCTGTACTGGCTGAAAGCAGGCTAAGTCCTAGAAGCAAAATACAGAATGAGTGAGACTAGCTAAAACCAGAAGAACCACCCAGCTGAGTCCACCCAAACTGTGGAACTACAGAAATCTTAACTGTAGAAATGGCATCAGTTTAAGCTAGTAAGTTGGGTAGCTATATTGTGCAGTAAGATTAAAATTAGTCCCCTGAATACAATCCACACCTTTGTAAATAGAGTCTGTTAATAAATTCCTTATTAGATAATGTTTTACTGTAACATCAATTCCTTCCTGTTCCCTGATTGATATATGGGTCATGATAAAATTCTTGGATATATTCCACAAAATGCAAAGGGATCACATAATCCCTCAACATTACAGTATTCATTTCTTCTTACCTAGATCAACTGCTTCCTATAAAATTTTCCCATTGAGTGTGTGATTTTCAAAATACAATTACTCTTTACCTACTTTCCTGGCAAGTGAATAGAAATACATTTACCATTTCAGCTTCACTACTCAATATTCTCATTTTGCATATCAGATGATCTTGAGTAAATGATCCATCTGATTGGATCTGGGGACATTGACAGCAGTGAGGTTTTAAGTATGGCTTCAGTCTTGGTACCACAAAGAATACTGGAAAAGACTCCAATTATCCTCACTGGAGCACATCATTTCTCATTCTTCTCATCTTTCTACATTTGTAAAGAAATAATTTTCCTAGCACAAATTGGACAGCACACCATAAATCAATACTATTTTATGTAATCTTTTAAAAGACAACAAGTAAATGAACCCGTTTACTACTATTCCTTCAGCACAGATACCAAGAGCGATAACTTATGACATTACACAGTTAAGACATTTAAAATGCAAATATTGGTAGTGGCAGCATGTATATATGAAGTGTTCTCAACTGAATTTACCCATTTTTATAGTTAGTAATTGAAAAAGGGTGTTTTGAAAGGATATTATGTTTATCTTTTATTTAATTTTAAGAATTCTGCTCAACGGATGATTTCTGTCCTCTAAAAGTCAATTGAAATCTTTCACAAAAATGCCATTTGACTACTCAACAAAGAATCACATTGAGGGAAATTGCAAAATACTTATTCAAGACCTGACTCATCAGGATTTATATATGCAAAGATTTTATTGACCTCAAAGTCAATGGAACTTCAGGCAGAAATTTTGCCTGAGCAAACACAGCTGAATCAGGACCCAAATGAATTAATTTAGTGCCTATCTGCAATATAGTTTGGCAATCTTCCAAAACGATTATGTTGGTTGAAAGAAGTCTAGTTTCTAAATGTAAAACTGAACTGCTTGCTATTTCTCCTTAGCAATATAAGGAGAAGTATACGTCTATTGTTAAGGATTGCAGAAAATCTGTAGCATACAATAACTTTATCCAACTATTAACCCCAGTGTTTCCATTTTAGTGTAAGATTTTGATTGTTGATGTCATTAAAAGATTTGATTGGTTCCAAAAGGATGTGAATTTAAGGATATGCTTATGGTTCTTAGAAAAAAACAGAAATGGGGAATAAAGCAAGAGCGTATTATAATAGTTACCATGATTAAAGATTGAGAGAACAAATGAAGATCTTGGAAATGGACAGGGTACAAGAAATGTGTGAAATTATTTGAACTAAAACACAAGGTGGCCTAGGTCATTGGGGTATACTAGCTAATGAAAGGTAACATTTATTGAGCAGTTAAAATGAGTCATACATCTTCTAAGGATTTTATTTGCATTGACTCCTTTAATATTCACATTGACCTTACAAATTATGTAGTATTAATATCCCCAACTGACAAATGAGGGAACTGACATACAAGGAATTAAGAACTTGCCCAAAATTGTATAAGAAGCCAGTATCAAAGTCAGAATTTTAATACAAAGCATATGACTTCAGAGCTCATGTCTTAATGAGTGTATATAATATTCCCTCTCTCAAACATAAGTCCTTATTTGGTATATGATGGGTGAGAAACAGACCAAGAACTAGGCTATTTCCTCTCCACTAGGGAAACTAGGAGGAAAAAATAACCTAGAAGAGAACTTCAAGTAAATATTTTAATGATTTAGGTCAGATCTGTTAGTAATCATGTTATGGTATGTAATAGTGGAAAAGGGATTTCTTCCCTGGCTGGTGTGGCACACTGGATTGAGGGCTGACCTGCAAACCAAAGGGATCACTGGTTTGATTCCCAGTCAGGGAACGTGCCTGGATTGTGGACCAGATCCCCAGTGGGAGTTGTGTTAGAGTCGACCACACATTGATGTTTCTCTCCCTTCCCCCCTCCTTTCCCCTCTCTAAAAATAAATAAATACAATCTTTTAAAAAAAGAAAAATGATTTCTATCTACAAAATTACTTTATCAGAATATATCTGATATCTTCAAATTATAAATAAACATAACATTTATGAATTTGGGGGGTATGGTGGGCTAGAGAAGAAAGGGTGTCACTTAACCTATGTGGTTTAAGGAGTGTAAATCATATATGTCCCCAGAAGTGAGAAGGTTACGTTTGTGATCAATGTTTCACACACATTACTGTTACCCTAAAACTTAGATGGACCCTAGTCCAGAAGGAAAAGAAATGAGTTTGGGAATTTTACAGGCTTCACAATTCTCAAGAAGAACGATATGTTGCCTGTGTTTTGCATTTTGCACTATCTTTTACAGCATTAGGAAAATTTGGGGTTGGGTAACATCTATGATTCATGCACTCTCTCTTAGCAATTCAGCCTGTTGTATTGACACTCGCTAACAACAGAATTGTAACTTAGAGCCATGAGTCATAGCGTCTAAGACAATTTTTAGTTTATAACAAAGGAGGTAATGGGAGTAAATGGCAAGAGGTTTTATGCCTTTATATCTCTCTATGTATTTTTTAATGAAAAGGTAAAAATATTGAAGCAAATTAAAAGAGAACATAGTGTCAATATAATGTGGGCAATAACAGATATATCTTGGAGAAATTGCTAAGTCAATGAACATAGAATATCAAATGAAAGGAAAGTGAGAAGTATGCTTTGATTGGTGTTGTAAGAAGCTCTGTTGAAATCTAGAACAGAGAGTGGTAGGAAAATAAAACTGATTTCTCCTACTCCTGCAAATCCTTCTGATGCCATTATTACATAGCGTAACAAAGGGTCTGTAGGTTTCTACATATAATTAAATGGAAATGAGAATATATTTAATAAGGCTGATTTGAAACTCTTCCCATGGTATGATACTGGCAGAAACCAAACTAGTGAGAAAAAGACATGAACTTAGCCTTAAAACATTAGGCACTCAATTAAATCCCTTCATTAATACATATAAGATGTGTCAAATAAATACTGATGAGAGAAAAAGATTCTTATAGGAATGGTTGTGAACATGTTTTATTTTGCATCAGATTAAATCTGGTCATTGTTTAGTTGTTAATGGCTTATTTTTGGCAGAAAATGTTAAAAGACTAGTCGTAAGAAAATGTAAAAGGAATATGAGATAAAAAAAAATATGCACCAGGATTAGAGGTTGGATTGGAAAGGAAAAGTGAGAAATAATCCTAAAGTGCCCCTCTTACTGCTGGGAATACACAGGGAGATGAAGAACTTTATATTTTATGTATAAACATATTAATAACTTAGGTCAAGGTGGTTCAGAACATCGTGAACTTCATAATGGTATTCTACAGAGGAAAGAGGAATGCCTAACTATGAAATATTGGGCAGAATATACCAGTTCTCTCTAGACCGTGCATCATAAACCTAGAACATGTAGGAGAATAGGAGCAGTCGAATAAGGAGAAAACACAACCACATGTTTCAGAATAGAAGTGGGTCTCTTAGTGGACTATGGTGCTTCACATGTGGCTCAAAATCTAGCTTATCATTCCAAAATAAAAACATGTCCTAATTTATAAGAAAACGGATACTTTGTTAGCTATATCTAATGGTTTCATTCTTCTTTGTGGAAAATACTTTGTCCGTATTTAATGTCACTTGCATATTTCACAAATCTCTACAATTGCTTTTTAAAAATTCTTTACATCCATGTAAGTACACTATTACACAATGTAAATGTTAATCAATCCCACCAATATTCTTCCATTTCTTTATAGTCGTAATTTCCCATGGCAAACAAAATTTAGTGCTTTTAACTATTTCTTGTGATTTTATTTCCACATTCTAAGTAATATGATTATGTACTTATTTTTATATCTAATTTTTATGTATTATCCTTTGCTTATGACTATGAAAAAAGTTAATTTTGTTCCTTCTCCTGGTCCTGCATCCTCAACACACACCACATAAACCTCATCCTAAGATTGAAAATGATCAAAATTATTAAGTCAATTGTTTATTTTATTATGCCCTTTAGTTACGTACAGATAAACCATATAGTCTGTTATGATTAAATTAAATTTTCTCACACATTTTTCATTCTTTGGAGCCAAGAAATTCTTTGTTTTTAATTGTCTAAATCTTTTTATTGACCACTACTACCTTTCTCCAAATTTTGTCAGTATATTCAGATACCTTTTCTTCTTGGAGAAACCCCTCCTGGAATCTGCATCCATCTGTTCTGTGTTGGACAGAGCACAGTTTCTATACCTGAAATTTTGCCATCGCCCCCCTGAAAACCACCCTTACTTGTTCTGATGCAACGCATCCTTCACTGGTTCCTGGGAAAGGTGATATGGAAGGTAAAATTACTGAGATCTTGCAGACTTGAAAATATGTTTATTTACCTTTATACCAGACTGATGAGTTAACTGGTTTGTGCATTTCGTATTTCCTTTTTCACTCAAAAATTTCGCAAAATTTTTCCACTTGCTTTTGGGGACAACTGCTAGTTTTGTGACATGTGATTAAACCCTAATTCCCAAATAAATATATATATTTTTTTCCTTTCCAGAAGGTTTGAAAATCTATTCTTATCCCTGTCATCTGAATTTCTTCATGTTAGGCTCTGAAATAAGTTTATTGTTTGTTTGTTTGTGCCTCTTATTCGGAAATCCATGTAGTTTGAGTCTAAACACTTAATATTCTTAGTATTATAATTATTTACATATCTATATTTTCTATTACTCGTATTCTGGGAACCTGTTTTTTATTAGATATACTTCACCAATCTTCTAAATTTCCTATTTTGGTCTTCATATTTTAACTTTTTTTTATTTTATTTATTTTATTTTTAATTTTGTTTATTATTTATTTATTTTTCTTTTTTCTCTTTAATATATTTTATTGATTATGCTATTACAGTTGTCCCATTTCTCCCCCATCATTCCCCTCCACTCTGTACAGCCTCTCCCACCCACATTCCCCCCTTTAGTTCATGTCCATGTGTCATAAGTTCTTTAGCTTCTACATTTCCCACACTATTCTTGCCCTCCCCCTGTCTATTTTCTACCCACCGTCTACGCTACTTATTCTCTGCACACTTTCCCTCTCTCTACTCTTCCCACTCCCCTGTTGCTAACCCACCATATGATCTCCATTTCTGTGGTTCTGTTCCTGTTCTAGCTGTTTGCTTAGTTTACTTTTGTTTTAGGTGTGGCTGTTAATAGCTGTGAGTTTGCTGTCTTTTCACTGTCCTATTTTTTATCTTCTTTTTCATAGGTAAGTCCCTTTAACATTTCATAGAATAAGGGCTTGGTGATGATGAACTCCTTGAACTTGACCTTATCTGAGAAGCACTTTATCTGCCCTTCCATTCTAAATGAAAGCTTTGCTGGATAGAGCAATTTTGGATGTAGATCCTTGCCTTTCAAGACTTCAAATATTTCTTTCCAGCCCCTTCTTGCCTGTAAGATCTCTTTTGAGATATCAGCTGACAGTCTGATGGAAACTCCTTTGTAGGTGACTGTCCCCTTATCTCTTGCTGCTTCTAGACTTCTCTCCTTCATTTGAATCTTGGCTAATGTAATGATGATGTGCCTTGGTGTGTTCCTCCTTGGGTCCAACTTCTTTGGGACTCTCTGAGCTTCCTGAACTTCCTGGAAGTCTATTTCCTTTGCCATATTGGGGAAGTTCTCCTTTATTATTTGTTCAAATATGTTTTCCACTTGTTGCTCTTCTTCTTCCCCTTCGGATACCCCTATAATTCGGATGCTGGGACATTTAAAGATGTCCTGGAGGTTCCTAAGCCTCTCCTCATTTTTTTGAATTCTTGTTTCTTCACTCTTTTCTGTTTAGTTGTTTGTTTTTTCCTTCTGGTCCACTCCATTGATTTGACTCCCAGTTTTCCTCCCATCTCTATTGGTTCCCCATGCGTCTTCCTTCATTTCACGTATTGTAGCCTTCATTTTTTCATCTAATTTGTGAGCAAAATCAACCAATTCTGTGAGCATCCTGATCACCAGTGCTTTAAACTGTGCATCTGATAGGTTGGCTATCTCTTCGTCACTTAGAGGAATTGGCTCTGGGGATTTCATTTGTTCTCCGTTTTGAGCCATTTTGGTGTTTTTTTGTTTCTTTGTTTGTTTTGTTTTATTTTGGTTTTGGTCTGGTCTCAGCTGTTACCGAGCGAGGGGTGGAGCCTTATGTGTTCCCCTAAGCGGGGCAGCCCAGTCGCTGAGTTGTGAAGCTGTTTGTGGGAGCGGGATCTGAGAGGGAACAATGGCACCTGCTCTGCTCTCTCCTGGATTCCAGCCCCTTCCACCACTTCCCCTTCGCCTGGAGCGTCTGCGTGCCCGAATGTGGCACCACCTGGTCAGCCAGCCACCTTGTGAGGCCTCACTGGGTCTGCACAGTTGCCACCCCCTGCCCGGGGTCTGCCAGCTGCCGCCTGTGCACCTGGGAACTGCCAGCCACTGCTGCCTGCATTCCCGGTCTGCACCTTCACTTTTTCCCGACGCAACTCCGCCCCTCTTATTGGTCTGGATGAATGGTTGTTAGACTTCTGTACAGTTCAATTTTCTATCAGTTCGGCTTGTTTTCTTGTTTCTAAATATTTGTTGTCCTTAATTTTGGTTGTGAGAGGAGGAGCAGTGTGTCCACCTACACCTCCATCTTGGCCAGAAGTCCATATTTTAACATTTTAAAAGACATTTCTGAGTTATCTGACATTTGTCCCAAACATGATATTATGTTTTTGAATGTCTGCTATCATATATATTTCACAGCTGACAGAATGTTTTATACCTATTTTTTGTAGTGTAATTTATTTTTCATTAATGAATAGCACTCATTTATCTGAAGATATTTAAAAAATAACCAGGTTAAAAAATGTTTCACAGACTCATACTTAGATTTTGAAATACTTCCTGGCCTCTAGTTGCTCATCAATTGATTCATTAAACCAAATTCTCAAAACTTATCTTACTTTAACAGTATATTTTCATGCAATTTTCTTGATACCACTCAAAACATCCCTTACTTTAAAAACTTTAAGTTTTTTTCCTGAAATTAAATAGACACAAATGTTCTTCATGAACTTACTTCCTTTAACCTGGTATAAAGTATTCTTATGAGTAAAAATTAATTGAATTTAGTGTATGTGCATGTGTGTGGACTTTTGTGTTTGTGTGGGTCGTGTGTCTATTGCTATTGCAGCATTTTTTTTTTAATTTTAAATATCAGGTAGTTAGATATATCTGAGAAAAAATAAACAATGAATATTAAGTTATAGTTTTATGTGTACATAAACAAAATTATCACCAAGAAATAAAAAATTAAAGACAACCTGAAACAGACAACGAATTGTAGAGATAGTTGAGATTCTATGTGTGAAAAAATTAGAAAAAGGGAGATGTTTCCTTTATAATTACCTATATATGTTCACATATTGTTAGTTTTAGTTTACATTTTAACAATATAGGAGACAAAATAATGTAAGTAAAAAACAATGGGTTGAAAATTTTGCTGACCCTGGTATCTGCTAAGTTGTCTAGGTCTGGGAAAAATGGATGCGCATCAGGTAAAAAGAGACAGTTGCTATAAATCAAATCCTGTCAGGATTAAGTCCTAAATGTCAGATCGTGTTTATCAGACATGGTTACAGACCAAAGTTTGTGTTGTAGGTTACCACAAAAATTGGGGGAAATATCTGATACACAGCAGCAACTTAAAAATGAACTAGTGCTAGCTACACCTAAGAGCCCATGGACTCCGTCTGACAGATATGTAGCATTTGGCCTACTCCCAGGGCTTCTCCTTGTTTATATATTTTCTCCTTCCTGTAGGCAACTCTTTTGTTGTTGCTTTCTATTCACTATTCTTCTCCTGAGACGTTATTTTTTGTTGCTCATTGTAAATATAGGTATAACCATTAGCAAACCATTGTGTATAATATAAAATATGTGTCAATTTTATGTATAGTATACTATGCATATATTGTCACACATAAATCCAGTGATTATAACATGACACATGTCTATTAATTTCATATATAATTCATATGCATAATTACATATATAATTCACAGGTATATTAATTATATATATAATATATGAGGTCTATCTGGAAAAAGTTCAGCCATTGTTAATATAATGAAGATGGTTTATGCAACATCAGTGTAATCTGGCAGCCAGGGAGAGTTTATTGGAATTATCATGCATGCAGCCTTCCGAATCATCCCAATAGTTACCTCAGAAGAATGTTCAAGCTTAACCCAAAATTCGATACAGATTCCTTGCTCTACCTGCTCAGTCATTTTGAGTACAACAGCCACACAGTACACATGCTCACTCAATGATGTTGACCACCCCCACTGACTAGTACAAGGAAGTTGTCACTGTTTATGCATGTGCATTCCAGTTCATTCACCTTGGCTGCCAGGTTACACCACTGCCTCACAAATCATTCTTGTTATATTAATAATGGTTGAATTTTTCCCAGACAGGCCTTGTATATCTAATTTTATTGATTTACTTTTTCTTTTTTAATATATTTTAACATAAACCACCTTGTAAATATCCTAGTACAGTATAAATTTTTGAAATTGTATAATATACCAATTTAATGGTATATCATAAGTTAATTATTAAAAATTATATTTTTGTGGTATGCAGTCTGTTTAAAGTTTTCTCTTACCACTCTATTTAATAATTCCAATTTCTGCCTCTGCTTATTTGTGGTATAGGCAATCCTCTATTAATTGCAATATGGCATTCTCCCCTGTAACTCCAATGAATATGAGCTCACTAATATTTAACAGTGATTTTCCTCGCTAAAATTGTATCTTACTTAACACAGAGTTCAATCTTTTCTTCTTCTCAAGGTTTCTAATCCATTGACTTTGGTGACACCTTTCTTACTCAGCTTTCTTCAGTGGGTGTTCTTCTCCATCCATTCCACAAAATCTTTTTCTACCATCTATGTTTTATAGGTTGATATTCAAGTTATCTCTAACACCTTTGCTCTTCCTTTGCTCTTTTTTTTTTTATTATTTCTATGTTTCTTAGGTGATATTATCTGAATGACATTACCTACTTCCATGTCTTCAATTGCAAGATGGTACAGTGTTGACTCTCAAATGTCTTTTCAGTTTTTTTACACCTCTTATTTAAACTGTCACTGGTTGGCCTACATTTATAAGCCTTTAACATTAATCTTTTCTTTTAAATTCTCATAATCTGTTCTCATTTTTATATTTCCTACTTGATAAAGATCTGTTGACACAGATCACTTATGATATCTTTAATTCATTTCCAGTAGGTAATATCTAGGTAGTGTCCCTGAAGCATGTCCCTTTCTCTCCAGTTTTATTACTGGCACAGACTTATCAAGGGCATTAGCAGCAGTGCACAGGTAAAGCACCTGGTAACACGCTGAGGTCCATGATGAGAGGCAGTGCATGTGATATCTTAGTGCACCTCCAGGAGAATAAAAACAATCCAAATACAAACAGAGGCTCTTTACACAGACTATCTACAACAACAGCATCAGCCTTCAGCATTTGTGTTTTGCAGGTGTTCAAAACCAGGCAAGAGACTATAAAGCTTGATTTCAAGTATGCTCTGTTAAAAGTTGGCATGGTGAAACTGGAGGCAGACTACCCATAACTGGAAGCATAATATCTTATGTGATTAGTTTTGTGAAGTTTCACATGCTATACAAAAGGTTATCACATTCAGCCCATTCAGAAACATCATCCATATATCTTCTTCCCTGAAATTCACATTAGACGCTTTCAATCTTATATTGTCCCAAACACTGACAACAAATAACTATAGTCACTGAACTCTATTATACTTCCTTCACAGAAAAATTAAACAGCCAGGTACACTGCTCAAAGTTCTGTCCATTGGAAGGATTTACCTTTATCCCTTTACATCAGAGATACCTTAGAGTTTGACTGTAGTGTTATCAGCTTTCTACATACATGTGGTGTTAGATTTTATGTCACATCATTTACAAACCAGACATGCTGTTTTTCTTCTTCAGGTCCTAAGACTTCTAAGGAGGCCAAAGGTATTTGGTGAGGAAAAGAAGATAGTCAATTGTAAGTACCACTTGCCCACGTAACTCACTTGTGTTTAAGGACATAATTCTAAAGATTCTGGAGATCAAGCTAATGACATTGCTTCTGAGAACAAGTCCTGGTACACAGGTCCAAATATGTCACCAAGTGGGCTAGCTAAGCTCCAGTTTATAATAGACAATCTGAGCTTGTGGTCATTCAGAACCCCATTGTTATGTATTCTGTCTCTGTTAGAAAACAATGGGAAACAAATTTCTGTTTTTGTCTTTTTTTGTATTCCTCCAAATAAAAAAAATCTTCCTGTTTAAGGGGGGAAAAAAAGATGTAGCGTTGACTCCAGTAGCCATAACAAATTATCAAAGAAAACTTCAGCCTGAAATGTCAGTGTTTTATGCTTAGTTTCATAAAATATGAACTTAAAATTCAATATTAAAGTTCAGAATTTATATGTATTCAAAATTCTTCTTTACAAAAATAAAATCTTCTGTTAAATAAAGTAAAAAAGAAGATAGACTCTTCCCTGAAATTCTATTACAGCTTTATGTTTTAATCCACAAGCATGGCAAAAATCCATCAAAAAATTAAGACAAATTTGTCTAACTTTCTTATTCCACATTTTGGATATGAAAATCTGTGGATATTAGAACTTATCCAAAAATTTAGTATGAACTTTGTGCACTTAGCTCACCTTCTGATCTGATGTTCGCTTCTGAAACCATGGAAATCTGGCCTTCACACCTCGATAAAAACAGTGCCTGCAAGAGCACTACTAATCGGCTGGCTGCTGAAAATGGTCAGGAGGCCAGGACCTTCACAAGAAATGGGCCAACACCATTAGCCATCCCTCAGCTGCCTTTACAAATTCTTTCACCTTACAGATTCTCCCTGGTCTTTTTTTTTTTTTTTTTAAATCATTTCCCTTAGATTCTTCCTAATTTATATCACCCCTTCAGATCTCTTTTTGGAGTTTCAGAATCTGTGTTGTTTTTTCTACTTCCTCATTTCAGAGTCATTTCTATAAAGTTGTACACTATTTTTCTATGTCTGCTAATTCTGCTGCCCCTATTTTGGCCTTTATTCTTTTTACCCATGGTAAAAGTTGATAGTGATATTTGATCGCTGAATCAAAAAAAAAAAAATGACAAAGTTCATTTCCTATTCTTTAATATCATTTAATTCTGTTTCTCTTTCCGCACTGTTGGTACTTTTCTTAATCCATCAGATCTTTGCTAGAGATTATTTTACTAGCTCTTGAGGATTATTTTTGGTCCTTGGGCAAACTGTCTAATCCATTTATTCACTATATAATCAGAGGGATCTTTATAAAGAAAAAATCTAATGAAGTCACTCTACACAATATAAGCTTACTATGGTTCCCTATTAAACTCATAACGTCATAACATTTTAGCATACATTAGAATGATATCAAAGTTATTATCCTAACAAGAGTGCTTTTGTGAGTAAAAGGAATATAAAATCATTGACAAGATTAATTGATCTACAACAAATAGAAACCACAGCTCTTCTGGACTATCTAGAACATTTGATCATTCCAGTAACTATATAACTTTTCATGAATACCTCTTAACATATGAGAGTAGAGCAGAGAGAAATTAAGGCCTTATGTTAGCAGCAAATATTTCCATAACAGTCTTCTCATGATTTGACTTAAAAGTGCACACTTCTCTCCCTGGCTGGTGTGGCTCAGTGGATTGAGCATTGGACTGGGAAGCAAAGGATCACCAGTTTGATTCCCAGTCAGTGCACATGCCTGGGTTGCAGGCCAGGTCCCCAGTAGGGGGCATGTGAGAGGTAACCACGCATTGATGTTTCTCTCCCTTTCTTTCCCTTCCCCTCTCTCTAAAAATAAATAAAAACCTTAAAAAAAAGTTTCACTTCTCTACAGATAAAATGACATTATATTCCCTAAATTTTATTCACTAAAGCTGAATATTAACTGAAGGTAGCCTAAATACCCAAAATACAGAATCAGAAAAAAGGCATAATCAATTAAATAAATGTATTCATATTTATCAAAATGTATAGATAAACTTTATACACTAATATCTAGTATCCTAAAGTCACATATTAAGCAACAGCTATATTTCAGTAATTTGTCAAGATTCTATTTGCCACTCATACTACAGAAGGAAATATACAGATTTCATTTGATGTTATTATTTTGAAATAACTTGAACCACCTTGGATTTATTAAAACAAACATAAACCTTTGAATTATGTCCAGAAGCTAAAATCAAACCAGCTCCCAATGTACAATAAGATTAAAAATAATAATAATACATAAACTCTTTCAAATCAATAAGAAAAGACATATCCTATAATTAAAAATGTGAGAAGACAGCCACATAAAAATGACAGATAAACAAGAAAGCAAATACAAAAATACTCACTCGTAATTAAAAAAAAAACTGTAAAGTAAACCCTCAATGAAAAATGTTTCAGTTATGATTTTGGTATGATTTAGAAATGTAATAAATATTTGATACATTATTATTGGGATAGAAATTGAAAGAACTTTTTTAGAAATTGACCAAAGTATTCAAAAGACCTAAAAATGGAGTTACTGAAATTAAGCAACGTTTATTCTCTTTTAAAAAGAAGTAGTTTTAGTTGTCTTAACAGAGATTCCAATTTTAGGTATTTCACTTAGCACTCACCATACTGTATGTTATTAAAGACTCCATTTCAAAGAGGATGGTAAAGGCCAAATAATGTCTCTGATATTAGAAATGAAATAAATTGTTTATAATTTATAGTGAAAATTAAAATTATTTCTTAAAAGGCCAGAGTTTTGTAGCATTATCTGTAAACTATAAGAGCAACATGAATAAACAAAACTATAAGGTTTCACTATTAATTCAGAAGAGAAAGTCTCAATATTGATAGTTTTCTCTCTGAACTATTAAATGGCTTATAAAAGCATTTAAAAAGTACATTCAATAACTCTCTTCTCTTAAAGGAACCCCAATATAACAGTCTACATTGTCAAATAATTTTGGGACATAGCGCATGCAAATCTATTTAAGAAATTTTTAAATAAACATTAGTAAAATTAAGTATCTAAAAAATCTTGGATAATTATGGACACCTTGTCAGGTCTGTTTAACTCTGTATTTCTATAATATAATTGATGATTTTAAACTCATTTCTCTGTTTCACCTAAAAATTTATAAAATATGAGATATTTTTCTCTAAGCCATCTATCCATGATAGATAAAATTTCTTTTCTAGAATTTGCAAGGCTAGAGATTATATGACATCACAACTATATAAAATGAATCCTTTTCAATTAAATCACTGTGAGAGTTGTGATCATTTATTATACAAAGACCTTTTCCTATATTACATGTACTGATTTTTAGTATTATCCCAAATCCAATTTTAGCCCATAATGTTAGTAATTTCAGCATAACTATTTATAAATACTCAAGCTGCTAAAAATCATTTTGAAAAAAATGTGCATTCTGTTTTATGAAGACTGTGAGTTTACAGCTAATAGAATAAATGATAAAAACTAATGTGATACTTTATAATGCCTTAAACACATCGTAATTAAGAATCAGTTTAAGGCTAACAGGTTTTTAACATAGCTGAGTAGTGTGCATTCAATCTCAAAAATGTGTTATTACTTTTTTCTTTTTAATTGAATTTATGGGGCGACAATGGTTAACAAAATTATACAGGTTTGAGGTGCACAATTCTACAACACATCATCTGCACATTGTACTGTGTGTTCAACACCCCAAGTCAAGTCTTCATCCATCACTGTCTATTGCCCCTTACTCTCCTCCCTCTCCCTCCACCTCCTCTCCTCCTGTCAATCACCACACTGTTGCCCATGAGTAATTTCTCTTTATTTCTTTTTGTTTTGCTCAATACCTTCACCCACCCAACACCTCCCCCACAGCTGTCAGCCTGCTCTCTACATAGCATTTTTCATTATTTTGCTTGTTAGTTCATTTTGTTCATTAGATTCCACATACGAGTGAAATCCTATGGTGCTTGTCTTTCCCTGACTGGTTTCTTTCACTGAGCATAGTGCTCTTCAGCTCCATCCATGCTGTCACAAAGGCTAAGATTTTCTTTTTTTTTTAATGGCTGAGTATATTCCATTGTGCAAATGTGCCATAGCTCATCTACTGATGGACATTTGGGCAGCTTCCAAATCTTGGTTATTGCAAATAATGCTGCAATAAACATAGGGGTGCATATATAAGGGGGACCTAAAAATGGAATTATTGTCTGGAAGGTGGGCTCCTTGTACTACAGGCTTTCTTCACTAGGTGAGTGTTCTAAGAACCCAGCTGTGTCAGCCTACCAGCTGGCATTGTTGTGAGAGGCTGTGTTCTGCTTCAGTGAATTTTTTTAAAGAGTCTTTCAATTTCAGTTTCAGTGTCTTTGGTGTCACCAGAGGGGAGAGGGGAGGGAACTTCAGGGGAAAGGGGGAAGGGTTTAGAGCAACAAGTATAAAGGACACATGGACAAAAACTAGGGGGGTGGAAATGGGAGGGGGTGGGGAGGACTGGGGTGATGGGCTGGGATGGGAGTAAAAGACAGAAAACTGTACAAGAACAATTAAAATAAAATTTTAAAAAATTAAAAAATTGAAAATAAATAAAGAGTCTTTCAGTGTATTTGCCTGTTTCATGATGGGTGATTTACCAGCATACATGCCTACAGTGAACTGAGTGTTCAGCAGTTTTCAACCCAAACAGCATGACTCCTGAGCCCCATTCTTTTTATTCACCTGATCTCACCCTGAGTGACGTGTTTGTTTCCTTGTATGAAAAAAGTCCTCAAAGGGAAACATTTTGCTGACGTGGAAAAGCTGAAACAAAAAGTTGCAGAAGTGCTAAAAGGCATCAAAATCTAGGAGTTCAAAAATTGTTTTGAACAGTGGGGAAAATGTCTCGATAGGTGTATTACATCAAAGGGAGAATAATTTGAAGGTTACTGAAGTTTAAACAAATAAGAATAAATACCCAATTTTTATAAATAAATTTTGAGTTTTTTGTGGTCCATCCTCATATTCTTTTGAATGTTTGTTTCAGGTTTCTTTGCACTGACTCTCAGAAGTAGAACTGCTGGGTCATGAGGTAGATCCATTTTAAATTTTTTGTGGTAACTCCATACTGGATTCCATAGTGGCTGCACCAATCTGCATTTTCACGAACTGTACAAGGGTTCCCCTTTCTCCACATGGTCACCAACACTTGTTTGTTGTTGTTGTTGATATGTTGATGATAACCATTCTGACAGATGTTTTCCCACGGTTACAATTTTCCACCGACTCTGACTAATACATAGCTTTTAAATGAACTAAAAATGGACATACCTTTTGACCCAGCAATTCCACTGCTTGGATTATATCCTAAGAATCCTGAAACACCAATCCAAAAGAATCTATGCACCCCTATGTTCATAGCAGCACAATTTACAATAGCCAAGTCCTGGAAGCAATCTAGGTGCCCATCAGTTAATGAATGGATCAAAAAACTGTGGTACATTTACACAATGGAATTTTATGCAGCAGAAAGAAAGAAGGAGCTCCTACCCTTTGCGACAGCATGGAAGGAATTGGAGAGTATCATGCTAAGTGAAATAAGCCAGGCAGTGAAAGACAAATACCATATGATCTCACCTTTAACAGGAAGCTAATCAACAAAACAAACAAACAAGCATAATATAAACAAAGACACTGAATTTGAGAACAGTCTGACAGTGTCTAAAGTGGGAGGGGAGGGAATTTCGGGGGAAAAGGGGAACGGTTTAGAGCAACAAGTATAAAGGACTCATGGACAAAAACTATGGGGGGTGGAAATGGGAGGAAGGTGGGGAGGGCTGGGGTGGTGGGCTGGGGCGGGGTAAAAGACAGAAAACTGTACAATATCAACAATTAAAAAATACTGATTAAAAAAATTAAAAAAAACATTAGGGAAAATTTAAAAAAAAATAAAGGTTATCTCATTCAAAAAAAATAAAATAAAATAAAAAAATAAATGAACAGCATGTTAGTATAAGCATTCCAGGACCTAGATTCAAAAGATACAGACTCTGGCATCCCAGCCCCGGGGGATTTGCTGACCTTCATTTATGGAGTCAGGATGACAGGAAGCTAGGACGACTAAACTAAGACAATGCACACTTGCCGTTATTGGAATGGGCAATGCTCATCTGCACATAGGGAACTCTTTAACTCCTTTCCTTGATCTCTTTGTTCTGTTCCCCTCTCCCTCCTTATAAAAATGTCTGTGTCCACTGAGAGGTGGAGATGGGATTTGAGACATGAGTCCTGCATCTTCCAGGTGGCCAGGGCCTCACAATAAACCACTCACTTTCCTTTACATCGGCACCTGCCCATTGAGCATTAGCTTTCATAGTGACAGGCAGCCAGACCTATGTTCCTGTTACAGACCTAGAATATTATAACCTGCAAATTGATGCACTTAAAATGTATATTATAAAACTGTAAAACATACAAGATATTTCATGTTTTTCACTTGAAAAACAGACTAATTTTCAAAGTAACAAAAAAAATGTATGCCAAATCATGGTTTATTCTTTCCTTCTTTAAAAGTAATTTAAACTTTGAAGCATGTTATTTTGTTTTTAAAGAAACATTTGTTTTTGCTTAATGCAATACCTGAAATACTAATGGAAGTAATTTGCAAGCTATCTCTCAAATATAGCACTTTTTTTTAGACAGTGATAGCATTACTATTGTAAATAGCTCACAGGTTGCCTACCAAGCTCTTAAATGCTATCATAGGGAATATAGCACCTACATGTTTTCATTTCTTATTTAGGAAGATCTTGTACATCAATAATGAAAATGAATTTTGATCATTAGCACATCTGTGGCCCCTATCTAGCTTGTTCCCTTTCACAACCATGGGAACATAATACACATGAGGACTAGCTAAGAATTTGAAGCTTGATTTCTTATTTTCTATTAATATTTTTCCACCAGTGACATTTATAATAAGAACTACATTCCAAATTAGAATTTTTGCAAATTTTAAAGTACCATGCTAGAGAGAAAAATTTAATATATGTTTTAATCAAGCACCATAAAAAAATGTTACCTGAATAAATAGTTTCATAATTGATACTTGTGATTTTCAGGAGACTCTTTAATTACGAATTGGTTCAAGAAGAGTAGCATAAGCCGAAATATTGTGTTTAAGAAGAAGTTTGTATTTCCTTTTGCATTTTTCCCTTGGAGTGTTTTCTACTATCCTGTGACTCTGTCCAAAAGCAATCAAGACATGTTTTGCTGGCCATAAAACTTCTTGTTTTCCTTATTTTAGAATATGCCCCTCTGCCTATTCTTAAATGTGCAGAGGGGCAAAAGTGAAACATATCTGATTCATTTTACTTTCACTAAATTTCAGTTCATGTTGCTGCCACCAGGTCTCCTCTGTGAGGCTTTGAATCATCATCATTAGGGTCTTAAAGTTCATCACTATAAAACTGAAAGATCCCAAATCAAGGAATTTTTAAATCAAAGCTACTAGATGCACAAAAGTAACAGTAGTTTAGAGGTCCCTAAAATATTTTTTTTAGAATAGGATTAAATATGGGAAGTAACCTAGATGGTATTTTTAAAAATCAGATTTTACTTCTTCCTCCTCCTTTTCTTCTTCCTCCTCCCTGCCCAAACAATTCATTCCAAACTCTATTAGGTCAGGCCACGATACAGGTGTCCATGGAGAGGTAATCCTCAGTAATTGTGGATCCTCAGCAAACTTCCTTCACAGATGTAGAACAAATATTCCGAAAATCTATATGGAACCAAAAAAAGACTCCGAATAGCCTCAGAAATCCTGAGAAAGAAGAATTAAGTTGAAGGGATCACAATACTTGATATTAAACTATTCTATAAGGTGACTATAATCATGAGAGGCTCCTATTGGCATAAGAACAGACATATAGGTTGATGGACTACAACAGAAAGCCCAGAAATAAACCCATATCTCTATGGTCAATTAATATTCAACAAAGGGGATATAAGCATACAATGGAATAAAAGCAATCTCTTCAATAAATGTTGTTGGGAGAACTAGACAGGTACGCGCAAAAAAAAAAAAAAAATGAAACTAAACTACCAACTTATATCGTACACCAGAACAAAGTCTAAATGGATAAGGGACTTAGCTATAAGTCATGATACCATAAAAGTCCTAGTGGAAAACATAGACAGTAAAATTTCAGACATCCTACAGAGCATTATTGTTGCCAATGTATCTCTTATGGCAAGGGGAATAAAGGAAACAAAATAAACAAATAGGACTACATCAAATTAAAAAGTTTCTGCATGGCTAAAGAAACCACCATCAAAACGAAAAGTGAACTGACTGTATGGGAGAACATATTAGGCAATGGTACATCAGACAAGGGTTAGAGCTCCAAAATATATAAAGAAATTATACGAGGCAGCACCAAGAAGACAAACAACCCAATTAAAAAGCATGGCCAAAGGACATGAATAGACATTACTCCAAGAAGTACATACAAATACGAACTTGGACATATGACCCATAGACATACGGGAAAATGCTCAGTATCACTAGCAAATTAAAATCACAATGAGATATCACCTCACACCAGTCTGAATGGCTATCACTGATATACCAACAAATGACAATTGCTGGTGAGGATATGGAGAAAAGGGAACTCTAGTGCACTGTTGGGGAGAATGCAGACTGGTGCAACCACTGTGGAAAACAGTATACAATTCCCTCAAAAAATTAAAAATAGAACTGCTTTATGACCCAATGATTCCACTGATGGAAAAATACCCTAAGAATCCTGAAACACCAATTCAAAAATTTATGTACACCTATGTTCATAACAGCCCAATTTACAATAGCTAAATGTTGGAACAGCTCCAGTGCCCATCAGTATGTGTGTGGAATAAAAAACTGCTACATTTACTCAATGGAATACCAGGCAACAGAAAAAAAAAAAGTCCTACCTTTTGCATATACAGTTCTTGAAAGAGTTAAACTGTGTTTAATTTTTAAATTATTTTTGGAGTTAATTACCCATGGGAATTCATATGTGTACACATATGTACATATTAAATATGTATTAACATGTACACCAAGCCAAAGATATAATTTAGATTCTTAAAAATTCTACTTATCTAAGAAACATTAGTCTAAACTCAAGCTTTGATTCCAATACTAAATGAAATAATAAAATAAAATAAAAAAATAAAATAAATTCTTTCACAAAACCTGTTATTAACTAACTACCAAAAGATATGTTATATTTTAAGCAAAAAATCATTTGCATGATACTCGGTACTGATTTTCAAATAACAAATGATATAATAGAAAGTATTTATCATGTTTATTGTTTGAAGAAATTAAGAGCTTCGCACACATTAATCTATTAAATTATAACAAAATTGTTTAATTTTGTAATAAATTTAGTATAGGAGAGGTTAAAATATGTGTATAAACTTAATGCACTTATTATTTTATTATAATTCCATGAGTATTTATTTATTTATTTATTTATTACATTTTTTAAAAAATATATTTTATTTATTTTTAGACAGAGGGGAAGGGAGAAAGAAAGAAAGGCAAAGAAACATCAATGTGAGGTTGCCTCTCACATGCCCACAGCCCAGGCATGTGCCCTGACTGGGAATCAAACCAGCCACCTTTTGGTTCACAGGCTGGCACTCAATCCCCTGGGCCACAGCAGCCAAGGCACATTTTATTTTATTTATTTATTTTTTGTTATTGCTTGTTTTTTTTCTTTTTAAATATATTTTATTGATTATGTTATTACAATTGTCTCATTTCTCCCCCATCACTCCCCTCCACCCTGCACACCCCCTCCCATGCACATTCTCCCCCTTTAGTTCATGTCCATGTGTCATAAGTTCTTTAGCTTCTACATTTCCCACACTATTCTTGCCCTCCCCCTATTTTCTACCCACCGTCTATGCTACTCATTCTCTGTATCTTTTCCCCCTCTCTCTTCTTCCCATTCCCCTGTTGCTAACCCTCCATATGATCTCCATTTCTGCGGTTCTGTTCCTGTTCTAGCTGTTTGCTTAGTTTGCTTTTGTTTTAGGTGTGGTTGTTAATATCTGTGAGTTTGCTGTCATTTTACTGTTCATATTTTTCATCTTTTTCTTATGTAAATCCCTTTAACATTTCATATAAGGACTTGGTGATGATGAACTCCCTTAACTTGACCTTATCTGGGAAGCACTTTATCTTCCCTTCCATTCTAAATAACAGCTTTGCTGGATAGAGCAATCTTGGATGTAGGTCCTTGCCTTTCACGACTTGGAATACTTCTTTCCAGCCCCTTCTTGCCTGGAAGGTCTCTTTTGAGATATCAGCTGACAGTCTGATGGGAACTCCTTTGTAGGTGACTGTGCCCTCATCCCTTGCTGCTTCTAGAATTCTCTCCTTCATTTGAATCTTGGCTAATGTAATGATGATGTGCCTTGGTGTGTTCCTCCTTGGGTCCAACTTCTTTGGGACTCTCTGAGCTTCCTGGACTTCCTGGAAGTCTATTTCCTTTGCCAGATTGGGGAAGTTCTCCTTTATTATTTGTTCAAATAAGTTTTCCACTTGTTGCTCTTCTTCCCCTTCTGGTACCCCTACAATTCAGATGCTGGGACATTTAAAGATGTCCTGGAGGTTCCTAAGCCTCTCATTTTTTTCAGTTCTTGTTTCTTCATTCTTTTCTGTTTGGTTGTTTGTTTTTTCCTTCTGGTCCACTCCATTGATTTGAGTCCCAGTTTTCCTCCCATCTCTACTGGTGCCCTGTATGTTTTCCTTCATTTCATGTATGGTAGCCTACATTTTTTCATCTAATTTGTGAGCAAAATCAACCAATTCTGTGAGCATCCTGATCACCAGTGCTTTGAACTGTGCATCTGATAAGTTGGCTATCTCTTCGTCACTTAGAGGAATTGGCTCTGAGGCTTTCATTTGTTCTCCGGCTTGAGCCATTTTGGGTGTTTTGTTTGTTTGTTTGTTTTGTTTTGTTTTGTTTTGTTTTGTTTGGGGGGGTGGCCTGGTTGCAGCTGTTATGTAGTAAGGGGTGGAGCCTTAGGTGTTCCCCAGGGTGGGGCAGCCCAGTCACTGGGTTATGATGCTGTATGTGGGGGCAGGGTCCAAGAGGGAACAATGGCTCTTGCTCTGCTCTCTCTCAGATTCCAGCCCCTTCCACCGCTTCCCCTTCACTTGAATTATCTGTGCGCAAATGTGGGACCACCTGGTCAAGCCAGCCACCTCACGTGGCCTCACTGGGTCTGCACAGATGCCACCCTGTGCTCGGGGTCCGCTAGCCGCCACCTATGCACCTGGAGTCTACTAGCCTCTGCTGCCTGCGTGCCCATGTCCACACCTCCACCTTTTCCTGCTGCGACTCCACCCCTCTTACCGGTCTGGATGAATGGTTGTTGGACTTGTGTACAGGTCAATTTTCTATCAGTTCTGGTTGTTCTCTTGTTTCTAAATATTTGCTGTCCTTAATTTTGGTTGTGAGAGGAGGCGCAGTGTGTCCGCCTATGCCTCCATCTTAGCCAGAAGTCTAATGCCATGGATATTTAGACTCATGGGGGTCTAATGTTAAAATCTAGTCTTGAGTCTGTCTTTAAATTCTAATGTTATTGCAGCCACCATGCCTAGGATTTTATTGTTCACTATAAGAACATCGAGCAAAAGTGTAACATCTTTCTATTTTTCATAGAAATTAACTTGTCCTAAAAAAAGATTTAAGGTGTAGTTTTTATTGTGAAGTCCACTGAACTGTCAAAGATGGATTAAGAACTGAGTATTTATCCAATTTCTAGAATAGTGTCTTGTTTTTGTGTCTCAAGGCTACTAGAACATATAGTTGAAAAGGAAATTTTCTCAAACTAAAATGTGGAAGCTCCTAAATGCAGTATGTCTTTAAAAGATGGATGTATTTTGGTTCCATTTGGAAGCAAGCAACTATTTTCTAAATATTATGTTTAGTCTCCATTTCCATGTTGAAAAGCTCCCAGGTACTTTTGAAAGAGTGCTTACGATGTTAGAGCTTATTTCAAACCTTTTTACAAAGAAAAAAAATAGCATACTGAAAGGTGATAGGAAAAATTCTTGAATCTCAATGCATTATTCCATTTTTATGCCAGTAGAACACTTTTCTAAAAGAAATACATTTTTCTTTCCATGCATTTCTAAACATGTTAGGTATTTGCTTTTAGTTTAATTTTCATCTTTCTGGGTAGTCCTCAAATAGAAGATGAAATAACACTCAAGAGAAAATGAGTAAATATTTTCATAATGTAAGCTGAGATAAATTCAGAATTATTAAATATAAGTTGAATTAATTAATACTTCAGTCATTCTTTGATTGATCTACTCATAGAAAACATTTTGAGCTACTAAAAATGTCACTTAAGTTTGTAACTCTTACAAGTAATTCTCTTTTTTGACATTTTTCTATTTTATGCTCCTTTGTCCAACCCATTCTTGTTTCAATAACATTCATTGAGGTAAAACCCATATACCATAAAGTCATTTTTTCTCTTTCTACTTCCAAGATTCTCCTTGTTTTTCCATAGTTTCTCTGTGATGTATTTTGCTTTGTACTCCTTTACTAAAAAACATTGAGAAAAGATTGACATATAAGAAGTTATACATGTTTAATGTATGCAACTTGTTGAGTATGGAGATCTATGAAAACATCAAGATCTATACCAAAAATATATCCACCACCTCCAAAATACCTTCTTTGTTATTATTTCATAGGCCCTTTGCACCTTAAGCTTTCTCTTGCTTTTTTGTTTTGTGATCTTGTAATTTTCTGTAGTGGGATGCTTTCATTCCTTTATCTTTATTTTTTATGCATTTACTAGATGTTGCTTCTTAGTGCTTCCCATGAGGTTGACATAAAACATTATGATTATGACAACCTATGTGTAAGCTGAGAGAAACTCAACTCCAATCACATACAAAAATCCTACTTTTATGTCTCTCACTGTCCAACATTTTTTTCTATTGATAACATAATTTACATATTTTATATTGTGTTATATATTATGTAATTATTATAGTTATAGTCATGTTTAATACTTTTGTGTTTTAACTTTTATACTGGGGTTAAAAGTGACTTACATACCATCATTCCAGTATTAAATTATTCTGAGTTTGATTGCGTATTCACTTTTAACAATGAGTTTTGTATTTCCATATGTTTTCACATTGTTGCTTAACATCCTTTTGTTTCAACTTGGAGTTCTCTTTCAGCATTTCTTATGAAGGTGTCTTGTTGTGATAAACTTCCTCAGCTTTTGTTTGTCTGAGAATGTCCGCTTTTATTTATGAAGGGTGGCTTTGATGGGTATTGTATTCTTTCATTATCAGATTTTTATTTGAGCACTTTGAATACATTGACTCACTTCTTCCTAGCATACAAGATTTATGCAGATAAACCCACTGATAGCCTAAAGGGGATTCCCTTGTGTTTGAGGAGTCTCTTTTCTCTTTGCTGCTTTCAAAATCCTTTGACTTTTGACCATTTAATTATAATGTGTTTTATGGTAATCTTTTCTGTGTTAATCTTGCTTTTCATCCTTTAGGTTTCATATATTTGAATCCAGGGGTATGAAAGCAATTCCTGAAAACAAAGCCTTTCAGTGAGCTTCTTACACAAATAATGACAGTTTTCTGAGGATGAGGCCTTTGGGTAGTCATAACCTGTCTGTCCTTAAAGGTGCCTCCTCTCTAGAGATTAAATGCCTGTTAGAAAAGATAATGTTATGACAGTCAAGCTGAATCAATGAAAAACAACAGTCTATGTCAATGACCTAAGCCTAACACAAGGCCATGGCCTTTCTGAGGAAGGGCTTGCTTCAGCACAGATTGATGCTTATGCAAGGAAGTCCTCTGGCATCAGGGTCTCTGGAGTGGTGTGCTTTTGAAAAAAAGACTTACTAAATACATTGTAAGTGAAAGTTCTAAAACCTGGAGTAACAAGTATGAAAGAGATGTCACACCAATAGTCGATGGTTCAGATTTCAGTTGTCTTATTCAGTCTAAGAAAAATATTAACTGTAGATTGGATTTCAAAATCTTTGATGTCATGGTGATAATAGGAAATGATTCTTTCATTCAAGCATAATTTTCTGATATTGCAGGTACTGTACTAGTAATTTGGGATGCAGATATGAACATGTTGTATAAGGTAGTTTCACAAAAAGCTAATATTCTAGGTGAGGGGAAAACATGCATATACAATTTCTATAGAATGAAATAAAGATATTGCTAAAGCAACACTGAGAATTGTCAGAGAGCTGAGCTGAAGGAAGTCTGAGTCAGCTATAAGAACTTTGCAAAAATAGCAGCTTCAGATCTCCGAATTTCCCATGAGACTAATTCAGATATCATAGAATTAACTGTCTAGTTGAGGTATTGTATTGTTCTGCAGACACATTTAAAACTTCATTTCTGAGAAAATTTCATCCATGTAGGATTTTTGTTAATTCTAATGGATTTTCTACATCAGTGATGATGGTAATTCTCATGTTGGATCATTGTTCTCTTATCTAGTGTGATTCATTTAATGGCTTTAATCTTGGTCTTCTTCCACTGCATTCACATACTTTTAATAGTTATTTGCTTCACTGTGTCAGTAGTTCCATTTTTAACTACATTTGCTCTGTTGTGTGCTATTTGGAATACATGAATTACTTATGCATTATTGTAATTTTTTTCCCACAGCTACCCAGTGTCTATGGTCATCTCACTGGCTTGTGGAAGCATCAGGTCTTGGCACTTTCGTTTTATAAATCAATGCTTTTATTAAATGATTACAAGTCCCTTGTAAAAATTTTTCTTCTATTTTTGGATGGTTTAGTTTTGACTAAAACAGTTTCTTGAATTTTACAAATTAAGCTCTTTAATTTTCTTGTTTTAATGTTTACCCTGTTGTAAAAACTCCCCATCTTGCTAACAGGATATTTTTCTTAGACTTTGGTACAAATTCTCCTTTTTATTCCTTATTCCCTTACCTAAATTCTGTTTTTTACATGCCTCTTAAAATGCTGCTTGATCGTTTTTGTTGTGTAGACAGAGTCTGTGAGTGAAAGGGTATGATGCCTAGGCTTTATGCAAGCATCTTAACAGAATTGGTTCCTAATGTATCATGCAACATTTAATGTTCTTTAAAGTAGTTTTTTTAAAACATCAATATCATAGAAATTGCATGGGGATCTTGGTAAAATGTAGAAGGATGTCCATGATTTGACATTGGTCACAAGTTCCCAGATGATGCCAGTGTCCCTATGTGATAATCGTACTTTGAGTTGCAAGTATCTGAAGGATTCACCATACTAAACAGAGGCAAAACCTAATTCCATTAGTGAGATATCTTATTAATTCAATGTATTCAATGCTTTCACAATTCATTTAAGATGCTTGGAGTTTATGCTTTTATCAGAAAGTTTCAGCCCCTTGTGGCCCTCTCAGTCACTGCATATCTCATTCACAGGCATTTTCATTATCTGCCAGCCAGAGATGGAAAAGATGACAATATTCTCTGAGGTATTCTAAGCAACTTGGTGTCATTTGTGAGGATTTTCAAGGTTAAGACATCAGTCTGATATCTCACTTTGGGTGGAGAGCTGGGGAAAAGCAATTTTAGGCTTCCTTTAAGTTGGTTTATGACCTTGATCTCCATCTTGTGAAGATTAAAATATGAGATTGTGGCATTCCCTTGTTTGCTATTTTTTAAATACTAAATGCTACTTTATTTAGGCAGGTAGTTAATCTTATCAAGTACTAGGGGACAACATTTCAGTAAATAAACTCCACTATAAATTTCCTATTGAAAAATCAAAATTATTTTTTCATGTTTTTTGAATGCTCAACGGCTATGAGTATTTTCCCATTTTCCAAGATTATTAGTATCTCCTTAACAGTCATTTAAGAAAGTGGATGAGGGGATGTCAAAGAACATACATAAAGGACACATGGACAAAGCCAAAGTCGGGGTAAGATCCAGAGAGGGAGGTTGAGAGTGTGTAGGAAGGTGGGGCAGAGGTGGGAGCAAAATGGAGACAACTGTACTTGGACAACAATAAAAAAGAAAAAAGAAAAAATTTTCAACTTTCAATCAATGCTAATTACCTTATATTATTTTTATAAACATTCAATTATTTTTAAAGAATATATTTCTAAAAATTAAAACCTTAGTCAAATATAAACACATTGGAAGAAAGCATAACCACTACTCAATTACCTCACAATGATAATCTTCTAATTCATATTTTTAGTATTAAGTAAGCATCCCATTATCGTAAGTTTGTCAGAATTATATATTATGCATCTTTACCTTGTGATGATGTAATAAGTAAAAAAATTATATATTTTAGTTTAGTTTGCTTTTTATCAATTTATGATAAAATTTTAATAATTGCATATGTCTATTGGCCATGTGTATTATTATAGGAGCTACCAGTTCGTAATATTTACTAGCATTTGTTGTTTTTCTTTTATCTATTAATTTAGATCATTGAAATTTTAAAATATTAAACACTTCGCTATTTATATGTATTAAATATGTTCTATCAAATATATTTAATGATATCTCAGAATTTAGTATAACCAACTCAAAAACTTAATATTAAGAATTGACTAAATACATAATTTTAAAAAACATATTGCTTCTTGCTCAAAATATTCTATAAGATTGCAGAATGAACATTTTATATGATTATATGACTCAATATAGGCTACTAAGAATTGAGAATCATAAACTGTTTAGTAACATGTGGCAGACCCTTCAGCGTGGTGTGGGCCCAGCTCCCACTCGGAGATGCACAGAACCCACGCCCACAGATAGGTTCTCTCGTGGGTAATCAGATTTGCAATATACCTAAGCTGCTTTGAGTCTTGCTTTTTGCTGAAAACTCCCTCACCCTGCAAATGCTTGTTGTAACTTCCTAAAATCCATGCTAAACCTTGCAGGGACCAGTGTAACTGGCTCAACCACTTTTGCCTTTTTATTGCTGATATCCTTCTTCTGTGATGTGATGAGGGGCAATGGCCCCTTTGTGGTAACTTAGGAGAGTGAGTGAGGATCATCTTGTAATGTGAGGAGATATTAGAATAAAGGCCTGTCATGGTGGAGGCCACGGCTTTTGCTCCCCTTGAGGGAAAAGCCATGCTGTCATCCTTTTTCCTCCACTGGACTCGGTAGTCCATGTGTATGTTTTTATTTCATCCATAATGACACGGACACTGCTAGCACGTGTCCGCATCAGTAACACATGGTGATATTGAAATCAATTCATAAAATTCATGTGGATGAGTATACAATTTTAATTTTTTCTTTTACAAATTATACAGATCTGGGCACGTTACTTAGCTTATTCAGTGCAATGTAGCCTGTATTCTACAAAATACCCCTATTTTGTGTTCCACGGTGTATTCGACTGCTTGGACTGCCATAACAAAATTGAGTGGCTTAAACAACAGACATTTCTTTTTCTCACAGTTCTGGAGGTTTGAAATACACACTAAGGTGCTGGCAAATTCTGTTTTGATGAGAGCTTTCTTTGTGAATTGAAGATAGCTATCTTCTTCCTATATCTTCATATGGCCTTTCATATATATTTGGGAGGAGATAAAGAGAGATAGACTAATAGAGAAAGAGAGGCTGTGCTCGCTGATATCTCTTTATATCAGAACACTAATTCTATCAGGGCTTCGCTCTTATGTCTTCATTCGATTTTAATCACTTCCTTAGAAGCCCCATCTCCAAACACAGCTACATTGGGGATTATGGTACCAATGTATGAATTAGGGAAAATGCTAATATTCAGTCCATAACATGGAGTCCTATAAAGTGTTCAAATGCATTTATAACCTTTTAAATATAAATTAGCCTTAGATGATACATACAAGCAACTTTCTCTGTCGATTTATCCAAGAGACTCCAAGTGACATCAATGAAAATGATAGACACAAATGCAGAACTGCAAACAGAAAATTATTAACGTTTTTGCTTCTCACAAAATTTTTAATGTGTGGAATATTACCTGAGCCTTCAATAAACTTTGTAACAAAAGCTACAGAGAAAAATTAGTTTGGCTTTCATATTTGTAAATGTTCATTTTACATATTAATTTTTGACAATGAATTAGACATATTTCATCCAAAATTGAAAACATTCTTTTAATTATTTGTTAAAAATATTTTTAGGCAGATGTGTTGAGATTTCCCAAGTGTCCCTGAACATTAAGCATGCCTCGCTTTTTACAAGTGAACACTGAACAATGGCAATAGATTCAGGTAAGAGAAAACAAGAGGTTCTTTTTTTTCTTTTTCTATTATATTTTGGGGTTGTTTTTTTTTTCATGAGTGAAAGGCATTCATAAGCCTATTCTTCATTCTAAGTGTTAAAATAACAGCATCAATCACACATACACTGAAATAAAATGTTAAGGGCAGACTACACAAAAGGAAATTTTTTTCATTTAAGACTACCTTCCTTATTTATTCTATAGGCCATACTCTTTGTACAGTAGAAGGTAAAATGAGAAAAGCTATGTGTTTTAGTGAGGAGATATAGGAAAATGGATACAGAAATGCCAAAGGACATGTTTCAAAGCAGGTTGTAACATGGGCATTAGATGCTTTTTCCAGTTTCAAGAAGTAAAATGAAATCATTGCTGCCTGCAAAAATACGCATTCTACACTAATAATAAATTCTTAAAGAATGATCATTCCTGAGAAAACATCAATTTGTATTACTATTCAGTTGTATTTCCCATTAGAAACAAAATATTTAGTAACATGACCTTGAAGTTAATTACTTTTCACAAAGAAACCTAAAAAGCTCAGTAGATATTCCACATAAAATAATGGATTAAAATCCCCTGAAAATTGCTTTGAAGTTAGTAATTTTGCTATGCAGTTACCCATTGTTTTTCAGCTTCAAATCCATCCTTTATACTCTGTTCTGAGATGCTGATGCTCTGACTTTGCAGACTATATTTCTCAGTCCATATACGCACTCCAGTGTTGATAGGAGACAATGGAGAGAAGAACGAAAGAGGGAGAAAAAATCTGCCTCCTATTTATTTGTTTTTTTTTTGTTTGTTTTTTTTTTTGGTTTTTTTTTTTTGCTTTTTATTTTCTCCTTTCAAGTCAGTATTGCTCCAAAACAGAGAGTTGGCTCCAACACCAACTTCTTTCCCAATCCCACTACTAGCCTCCTCACCCTCCATTTCAGGCACCAACAACTAGTAAGTATCTTCTTCAGAGGTCAGAACACCAACAGCGCACAGGGGGCCTCACCAAGGATTCCTGACTTCTTGTTACCACCTCTTCCCCACCTTTGTTTTCATCAGTTATTGTCTCTGGTTGAGCTCAGTTCTCCCTGTTTGCTCTTTTGGATTTGTAGTTTCTATAAAATCATTTTGCTCTTTGAAATCACGCTGTTTAAATTCCTAATGTGATTTTTCATCCCCCAAAGGAGCCATGGCTGTTACAGTACCTTAAAATAAAAGTTTTGGGGTACCAGTAAAATCTTAGGAGTTACCAGTAAAATGTTTTGGCGGAGTAGCAAAATCTAGGAAATCAATTGTGCTGACTTCACAGTATACCAAGAGAGTTTTCCAAAATATTTTTTCTATATCATGATCTTTAATTTTTCTATAATTATATGTGGTATTCTAAACTATTTTCAGTATAAGCTCAGAATGTTCTATTATTAATTAGGTAAAAACAAATAATAAATAAAAGATTTGCTTCTTTGACCTCCATTTCTTGTTTCCTCACATAATGTGTTGTATTGCAGTAATTCTAGTTCATGTTTGCAGATGCTGGTAGCACTCTTGATATTGACCTTTTGAAATGATTGGAAAAATAAAGCAAAATAAATCTTCTTCCTGAAAATTCTAAACAGATTCCTATTTTCAAATGACCTTATTTGATGCCTGATTTTCTCCCCTCGCCTGTGACCAAAGGCAGGGCTTCCCACTCAGCAGAAAGCAGATCATTTATTTTCTTAGCAGGGGATCTCCCCCTCGTCATTAATGATTCATATAGGTCACGTTTACATAGGGCAAATGTTTCCAAATTTGCTGCATCATAAAGCAGCAACTTTCATTTTATATAAATATACTCCTAGAGATTCATGTTTAAGACAATCAAGGGTGATAATTTAAGTTCTATGCCTTCTTGATTTATTAGATGACAAAAGAGGGAAAGGGGGAAACATACATTAAAGAAGAAATAGTTCCATTTTGAGCCCTGAAACAATGACCAGGGTCAAGCATCCATAAACATGGTAGAGAAAATCAGGGAAGATTTTCTTTAGTTTATTGATTTTTAATTGACAAATAAAATTGTAAGATACAGTATGTAAAATATCAAAACATAAAAGGCCTCCTTCCATTGAATTAGCACATTAATCACTTCACATCTTTACCTTACAAAATACAGTGTTATCAAGTGCAGTCATCATATTATATATTAGATCCACAGATGGTATTTCATCTAATAACTGAATGTTTGTGTCCTTTTAGCAGTCTCTCCCTATTTCCATTTCCCCCACCAAACCCTTGACAACTACTTTCCTACTCTGTTTCTAGGAGTCTGTATATATTACACATATAAGTGATACCATGCAGTATCTGTCTTTGTCTGGTTTATTTCACTTGGTATAATGTTCTCCAACTTCATAGTGTCATAAATGACAGGATTTCTTTCCTTTCCTTTTTTTTAAGCTGAAAAATATCCCATTGTAGATATTTACCACACTTTCTTGATCTACTCATCCATTGGCAAACACTTAGGTTGGTTCCATATGTTGGCTATTATGAATTAATAATGTAATGAACTTGTTAATGCACATATCTCTTTAATATAACAGTTTCATTTATTTTGGATATACCCAGAAGTAGAATTGCTGGAGCATAGAGTAGTTCTAATTTAATTTTTTGAGGAACCTCTAATTGTTCTCCATAATGGCTGCACCAATTTACATTCTCACCAGTGATTCTCTTTTATCCACATTCTCTCCAGCATTTGTTATCTCTTCTCTTTTTAGACAGTAGCCACTCTAACTTCTCACGGTGATATCTCATTGTAGATATTGCTTACATTTCTTTCATGATTAGTGTGATGTTGAACACTTTTTCAGGTATCTGCTAGCCATTCGAAAGTCTACTTGGAAAAGTGGGTACTCAGTTCACTTCCCCATTTTATAATCAGGTTATCTGTTTGTTTGCTATTGAGTTGTATGACCTCTTTATAACTGTGGATATTAATCTTTATTGAATTGTGTGGGTTTGTAAATACTTTCTTTCATTCCATAGGTTGATTTTTCATTTTATTGATGGTTTCTTTTGCTGAATAGAAGTTGTTGTTGTTGTTGTTGTTGTTGTTGTTTTGATGTCATTCTACTTGTTTATTTTTGCTTTTGTTGCCTTTATTTTTGGTATCAAATCCAAAAACATCATTGCTAAGACCAATGTCATGACATTTCCTCCTATGTTTTCTTCTAGGGCTTTCACATTTTCAGATTCTACCTTAAAGATTTTCATTGATTTTGAGTTGATACTTATGTCTGATGTAAGATAGACACCAAGCTTCATTCTTTTCCATTTGGTTATTTAATTTTGTGATCATAATTTGTTGAAAAGACTATGCTTTCTCAATTTTTTTTGTCTCTTTTGCTGTAAATTAACTGACTACATAAACATGGTGTATCTTTGGGGTCTTTATTCCATCCCATTGATCTATGTCTGTTTTTATGCCAATATCACATGCCTTGATTACAATAGTTTTGTAACATAGTTTGGAATCAGAAATTTTCATGCCTCTAGTATTGCTCTTTCTCAAGATTGCTTTGGCTATTCAGGGTCTTTTGTGATTTCATAAAAAATTAGGATTGTTTTATTTGGTTTTGTAAAAAGTACTATTGGAATTTTGATAGAGATTGGATTGACTCTGAAGATCTCTTTGGGAAGTATGGACATTTTAACAATATTAATTATTTCAATTTGTGAATGGATGAGCAAAGAATGTCTTTCCACTTACTTGTATCTTCTTCACTTTGTTTCATTAACATCTTATAGTTTTCAGTGTATAGATTTTTCACTGAAAATGATATAAATTTTATCCTTGGATAAATTTATCTATAAATATTTTATTTTTAATGACATTGTAAACAGGACTGTGTTCTTAATGTCTCCTTCTTCTAGTCCATTTCCAATGTATAGAAATGCAATATTTTAATATTGAGTTTGTAGTCTACAATTTCGCTGAAATCATTAATCAGTTCTATACATTTTTATTGGAGTCTTTATTGTTTTCCTAGAGATCATATGACCTTCAAATAGAGAGTTTACTCCTTCTTTTCCAATTTGAATGTCTTTTATTTCTTTTTTTTGATTAACTGCTCTGGAAGTTGCAAAAGCTTTGTCACAGATATGTGCACAAATTCCTTCCAGGGAGATACTGGTAACTTGCAGCTCGTTTAGGGAGATGGCCAAGGAGGTGTCTGACAGTTTCTTGGTTTCTGAAGAGCAGTGCATCCAGCCCCGAAATGTGTGTAAAATTAGAAATCTGCACCTTCAGACAGCAGGTTTCAAAGTATATAGATGGTCCACTTTCAGGGAAGGACTTAGACATAGGTACCTTTGCCCTCTTCTCCGCCTTGAGACCTGGGGAAATAGCTATGGAAAGTCTTCATGTGTCTGTTGACAACTGCTTCTTTATATACTACAGTTTGGTGGATTTAATGGGCATAAGTCCTGTTGACTTTCAGAGATAGATGCTTTAGGGGTCTACTCTTTGGGGGAGAGTGTCCAAAGGAAGGTCGCTAAACATGCAGTACACTCCTTCACTCCTCAGGGAGAAGCTGGGTGTTGGAAGTTCCTTTCCAATTGTATAGCACTGTACTGTGTACCAGGTATATGGTGAGAGTGTATTTCTGCCTTTCCTACCAATTTTGATGTGGGTGTTTTCTTATTTACCCAATATTGGGAGTCACTCAGCTCATTTCTGAATTTCATTATAGGTTATAATTGTATATGTAGCTGTAAATTCTGTGTTTCATAGAAGAAGAGCAGTTTAGGAGCCTCCTATGTTGCCATCCATCAACACCCTCAATATAAACTCAGGGAAGATTTTAACATGCTTGAGGATGCAGATTTGAGACAAACTTGTATCAAGCATCAAAAAGAAACAATATGACTATGCTCTTCACTAGTTTCTTATTTTATCTTTTATTTTTATAATTTCCTCCCTTTATGTACATTACAGACATTTAATTCAAGCACCAAAACCAAAAAAAACTTACTGTCAATCAAACTTTAATCTTAATTTGTATATTCCATAGCAAAAATGTACATTGTAAAATAATCTGCAATTAAATCTTATTAATGCTTATATGACTCCTTTTTCTACTCTTTATCAATGTGCCTATTACTTAAAATAAAAATGTATTCCCTTTCATACTTTTTCTCTTTCAAAGCTTTCTTTTTCAAAATATTTATACAGTAGTTATTAATTTCTCTGACTTTTCTAACTTCTTCTTCCTAATTAATCAAAGTCCATGGACAAGTATTAATTTCTCAACAGCTACTGCAAAGCTCTTGAATTGCACACAAATAAAAATAAATATAAATTTTAATATATTCTGTTTGTTTCAAGTTACTGCTAATTTCAATCAATGCTGTATCATCTATGTTTGAATCTAGAGATTTTATATTGTTGCCTGTACTTTGCGCATGTTTGTTCTCAAAATTGTTTGCTAAGTAAATCATATTTGTATCCATAATTATAATATATAGTGTTAAATTAATTTAGGAAAGTCTACAGTAATTTCACTTGCCAAAATTTTCATTGACTACTCTAAATCAAACCATTCATTTTGTTATGATTTGAGGGGCTAGCTTCCCTGAGGCATCCATATATGCTCCAGTCATTATTATTTAGCTCATATTTGGCCTAAGTAGAAGTCATTGCCCAAGTCAGGGCCCTTGGAGGAACATTTGACTACTACCATAGATCATTGTTTTCCTAGTTTTGGATTTGCTGTGTCTGTGTGTCATGCCACTACCAAAAACCATATATAAGTGCCTTACATCAACCATTTTTATCAAAACTAATGATAGTATTCTAAACATTTTTCTGTTCAAAGAATATGCTTTAGAGGGAAATGATTAATTCTATGAGAAAATGCTCAAGGGATCCATTGTACTTGCTGTGTACTACATCATAGAGAGGCAGGGGACTTTAAGGTATATAGAAGTGGCCTCTGGAAAACTGGAGTAAATACTTTGTAAGTTTGATTGTCACCCAAAAAGATGCATTATATGCTCTCAAACAATAACAAATGTTAGGCACCTTCTCCAATGGACATAACAAAGACTTCTGGGCACTAATGAAAAATAAGTCAATGTTGAAAGATTTTTTTTTTTTTTAATTCTGAATGAGGGGCAGTATTAAATTATATGTCATGAAAATAAATAAAATAGTTAAATTTCATCAGGAAACTAACATATACCTTTAGTGGAATTGTTTGAGCACTTATTAAATTTTGAACAATACTATTTCAAAGTAAATTTTCTATCTTTGATTTTAAAAGTAATGTGTTGATTGATAAAGCTGAAACAAAAAGAATTATATAGAAGAATATAAATGAACACTCAATACAGAGATAACTACTGTTATTTTTTATTGTGGCATTGGTTCACACTAAATATGTTTTATCTGAGAGTCACTTTATCAGTTAATAATACATTGGTAATATATTCTTTTCATAAGGTTTTTGAAAGTACTTCATGTTCAATATTTCAATAAATAAATTTAACATTTTCCCTCATTTTTGACATCTAGATTAGATATGCATTTGTACCGACATAAATATTATTTTGTTGTCTGTCTATAACTGTGCAATTGACAATTTATAAATTGTTGTTTTAAGATAAATTAATTAAAATAAGAGATATTCCATGTACAAGTACCCAAATATGTTTTCAGCTGTTGAGCTACTTTTGCACTGTTACTGTTCTCATGCAAACATTTTAGACATTGGGACTGAGAAGGCACAATTTATGACCTTATATGCAGTGTGTATTTCAAATGAGAAGACAAGAGGCTGCAACCTTTTATACACAGAACAATCAGTTTACAGTGTGACAGCCTAATAATTACTCTATTTTATTCCCTAATTATTTTGTAAACAATATTGGGTCTGTCATAATCCATTAACTCAATTTTTTCCTCTTAAAAAAGTGGTAGATATTATTATTTTCTTCATGACTAGATTGTCACAGTAATAGATCTGTTGTCTCAGGCTATTAATTAAGGAGCCAATTTTTGCTTTGCTAAAAATATTTTTATAGACATAAAAATCAAAAGGCACAATAAAACATCTTCAAAATAGTATTGAAATGTTTTCCAAGTAAATTCTAAGCAGTAAACACGTGAAGAACAGTCTAACACAGTAACTGTCGCGGCCAGCAGATCATTAGGGGATTTAATCACAGAGGCAGAACTTGCAAGGATATGTGGTGATGTTCAAGTACTATGTAAGCCCAATTATTGATGGTAATTGAGCAGCTGCCGAAGGCCTCATGATACTATCTAATATTTAGGAATGACTTCTAAAGGACAGATCAAATCTTCATTCTCTTAACATCCCCAGGTATGAAATCTCTCTTTAAAAATCATCTGAAGGAGAAGCACCTGCACAAATAATCACATTCCCCAAAAGAAATATCTTCACTGGATTTCAATTTAACTTTGTTTCCTCAGCCATTATTGAGTCCATACAAGAGTCATTCATTTTTAACAGTGTATTAGTGTCAATTTAAGAACTAAATTTGGGAATAATATTGAGAATGTTATGCAAGGCTATTATATGAAACTCACAACATCATTAATATTGCTCTGAGTTAAGTTTCAGGGCAAAATTTGTGTTGTGAGATTCATGTTGTGCTTTATTTTGTCAGATCATAAAAATTTGTTGAAACTATGTGATGTTCCTATGGTTTACAAAATATGTTCAGAATATATTCTCATTTATCCTCACTAAAACCTAATGAGGTAGAAAAGCCACATACACTGTCTTTATTCACATAAAAACAAAAAAAATTAAATAATGATACAATGAGTTAATGTGACTTCCTCAGTGTGAATATCTGAATTGGAACAAGACTTCAAACATGTTATATAGGTCTGTCCAGAAAGTATCCGGCCGTGTACTATGCAATATAGAGACATTTATTGAATAAGATAGAAGATATAAGAAACACTGTACACAGGAAAATGACTCCTCAGTCCCCTTCAAAGTAGGCACTGTGAGACCTCACACAGTTCTCCCAGTGTCTCTTCCACTGTTCAAAACACTTTGAAAAACGCTTTGTTGAAATGGGCATATTTCAGACTATTGATCAGTAGAAAAACGCTTTGTTGAAATAGGCATATTTCAGACTATTGATCAGGCTACCCCATCATATTTTCCTGAATCTGATAAATAGTCTGAAATATCTTCCCTTTACTAGGTAATTTTAGTTTTGGAAAAAGCAAGAAGTTGCAGGGCACCAAATCTAGGCTATAGTGGGACTGATTCACCTGGGTGATTTGATGTTTCACCAAAAACTCTTCAGGAGTTGTGATGCATGAGCAGGCACATTATCATGATCTTCCAATCACCAGTTGCCTATAGCTATGGCTGTTTTCATCATATTGCATCTCCCAGCCAAGGAAGAACATTAAGGTAGCACCGCTTATTAATTGTTTTTCCTGGAGATGTGTACTTGTAAGGGATAACATCTTCCCAGTCAAAAAACACAGTTAACGTGGTCTTGATCTTGCTGTAACTTCACCATGCCTTTTCCAGGAATGGAGAACCAAGCGACTTCCATTGGGACAACTGGGCGTTTGTTTTTGGGTCATAGCTGTAGACCCATGATTCATCTCCAGTTTTTTTTAGGAGATCTGGTTCATTGGTGGCAGTTTGAATCAAGTCATTAACAACTGTAACACAATGCTCCTTTTGCTCTGGTAAAATAAGCCACAAAATGAATTTTTCCAAGCCACGCCATGATCCTGTGTCAAAATTTCAGACACAGCGTTTTTTGGAATCCCTAAATCAGCTTCCAGTTCTCTCACTGTCAGTTGCCGATCTTTATTGATTGGAGCCCATACATGTTCAGCATTCTCTGGTGTTCTGCTCATTGCAGACCTTCCAGAAGATGGATCATTTTCAATAGATTCTCAACCATCTTTGAAAATTTTGTGCTATACTTTTATTTGCACTGCACTCATTGCATCATCACCCACAGCCTTCTGAATCAGCTAAATAGTTTCTGCAGAGGAATGCTCAAGCTTAAAGCAAAATTTGATGCAGATTCATTGCTCTATTCACTGGGTCACTTTGAATGTGATGGTCACACAGTACACATGCTCACTCAGCAGTGTCTCCACCCCCACTGACTACTACAGTGAAGTAATCATTGTTCATGCATGTGCATTCCAGTCTACTCTCTTTGGCTGCCAGGTTACGTGGATGTTCTGAAAACCACTCTTATTATATTAGCAATGACTGTACATTTTCTAGACGGACTTCATATTTATGCTTTCAGAAAAATTTTGTATCTTTTTGTACCTATGAAGAAAAGTGAGGAGGGAGAAGACAGAAGAAGAGTGAATGGAAGCCACACAAACCTCCTCCCAGGACCAATCTGGAATTACAACTAAATTGTGGAGAAATTACCTGGAACACAGAACTGAACAATAGTGAGAGAAAAGCCTTATAACATCAAACATACAGAAGAACCAGTTTCAGCACAACCTGACTGGTAAGGAGTGTGGTGGAGTTGGAAGAGGGCTGGCTGGGTGCCCACAGGGGGCAGTGCCAGTGAGATAATTAAGCAGCTGCTTGGGTCCCCTGAAGTGCGGGGTCTAAACCCTAAGCTGGGATCTGCAGCCTATAACACCAGAACCCAAAAATACACAGATAATAACCAGTGGTGAAAAGCAGTGGGGTTGCTCTCTACCAGAGATGAATAGCTGGAGATACAAAGAGTCATTTAAAGAATGGCAATGCACAAATTTTCATTTGCAGCCACTTACCCTGGGCTCCAGCAAAGTTGGGGACAGAATGGGCTAGAGACACCAGAGGAGAGACTAGGGATAGAAGCTTTGTGGCGAGAACTCAGAGAGAATATGCCAGAATCCTGGTGCTGAGTCATACCCCATATGGCAGCAGCCATCATAATCAGGCAGACCACTCCCCTCCAAACAGCAGCAACCTGAGGGGAAACAATAGCCCCAACACCAGGAGGGACTCTGCCCCTGCTCTGAGGTTCACAAGCCTGACTGCTGAGCACAGAATGAATAGATTGACAACTGAAGGAGACAGCCATATGCAGTAGATCCCTGGAAGTTTCAGAACAGGTTGCCTAAGGTCAGACAGGGTCAACGTCTGACATCACCAAAGGCAGATCCAGAAAGAAAAAACAGTGGTAAATACTGGAGACTATGGAAACAAAATCTTCTGTGGTCTTCTCCATGATTTGCAATATTTTCTTTCCTGCGTAGCTTTTTAACATTCATTTCTTCTCATTCAAGTTTGTGCATATTAAATCACTGATTTTATGCTATAGTTTATTTCAATTCACATCTTTTGCCCCATCCCCTCTCTTACCCCATTTTAACTTCTTCTTTCCTGTCATTATTTTCATTTTAAATTTTGTTTTTTCTCTTCCTCCAACTTGTTCTCACTCCACACTCTCACTTTTTCTCGCCTGACTAACCCTCAAAGCCAATTTTCTTGTTGATGGTCATCTCACATCCTTTTTCCCTGCTCTTACAGTACCTGTGTTGTCTCTCCACCTTTAGCAATTGTTGCTCGTTGGTTGTGGATAGGGTAGTTTTTGTTGCATTTTTTCATTTTACATCTAGATCTTCACTAACATTGCTTTTCAGATTCAAATTTTACCAGTCCCTTCTCCTAATATGTTTTTTGCCTCAAATTTTTATTTTTGTCCTGCCTTAGCCTTTTTTTTCCTTTGTTTTCTCTTTCATCCTGACCTTTTCTCTCCTTTTTTTCCTTTTTTCTTCTTTGTCTCAAATTTTAAGTTTTTCCCATCTTAGCCTAGTTATTGTTCCTCATTCTTAGTATTTTCTCTAATAGGAGCACCTAAATATATAAAGAAAATCTTGGAAGACTTCAAGAAAGATAAAGACAACAACATAATTATAGTAGCAGATTTTAATATTCCACTGTTAAAAATGGATAAATCTTCCAAAGAAAATATCAACAAAGATATTGTGGCATTGAACAATGCCCTAGATCAAATAGACTTAACTGATATATATAGAGCCTTTCATCTCAAAGAAGCAAAATACATACTCTTTTGAAATGCAGATGGAACATTTTCAAAAACAGACCACATGACAAGACAGGAAACAAGCCTCAACAAATTCAAGAAACTTGAAATCATACCAAGCATTTTCTCAGACCGCAGTGGCATGAAACTAGCAACTGACCTCAAGGAAAGTCCTCAAAAACATTCACAGTCATGGAGACTGAATAGCGTGCTATTAAACAATGAATGGGTTAAAAATTAGATCAAGGAAGAAATCAAAAAGTTTCTGGAAACATATAAAAATGAACAAATGAACAGCCCAAAAACTTATGGGACACAGTGAAGGTATTCCCAAGAGGGAAGTTCATAGCAATACAGGCCTACCGAAAAAAGATAGAAACATTTCAAATAAACAACATAACCCAAAATCTACAAGAACTAGAGGAACAACAACAAGCAAAGCCCAAATCAAATATAAGGAAGGAAATAAGATCAGAGCAGAACTGAATGACATAGAGACTAAAAGAACAATTCAAAGGATCAACAACTTCAGGTGCTGGTTCTTTGAAAAGATAAAAAAAAAAAAATGACTAGCCTTTAACCAGACTCACCAAGAAAAAAAGTGAGAGGACCCAAATAAATAAAATGAGAAATTAAAGAAGAGAAATTACAACTGATACCACAGAAATATAAAGGATTATAAGAAATTACTACAAGCAAAGGTATGCCAAGAAATTGGAAAACTTGGGTAAAATGGAAAAATTTCTAGAAACATATAGTCTTCCAAAAATGAATCAAGAAGAAGCATAAAGCCTGAAGAAACAAATTACAGCTAGTGAAATTGAAGCAGTAATCAAAACCTTCCTGGCACACAAAAGCTCTGGACCAGATGGCTTCACAGGAGAATTTAAGGAACAGCTAACTCCTATCCTTCTCAAACCATTTCAAAAAATTCAAGAAAAGGGAAGACTCCCAAACTCTTTTGTTGAGCCCAGTAACATTCTAATTCCAAAACTAGATAAACACAATAAAGAAAGAAAAATACAGACCAATATTGCTGATGAATATAGGAGATAAAATCCTCAACACAATATTGCAAACCACATCCAGCAATACATTAAAAAGATCATACAACATGGTAAAGTGGGATTCATCCCAGGGACACAAGGGTGGTACAATATTTTCAAATCAATAAATGTAATACATCACATAAACAATATGAAAGACAAAAATCACACGATCATATCAATAGATACAGAAAAGCCATTTCATAAGCTACAGCATCCATTTACCAAAAAAAAACACTCAGCAAAGTGGGTATAGAAGTAGCATATCTCAATATAAAAAAGACTATATAGGATAAACCTACAGCCAACATTATACTCAATGGGCAAAAACTAAAAACTTTCCCACTAAGATCAGGAACAAGACAAGGGTGTCTGCTTTCACCGCTTCTATTGAACACAGTATTGGAAGTTCTAGGCAGAGTGATCAGACAAGAAAAATAGATAAAATGTATCCAAAATTGGAAAGAAGGAAGTACAGCCATCATTGTTTACAGATGACATAATAGTGTACAACAAAAACCCATGTAAAACCATATAGGCTCCACCAAAAAACCATTCAACCTAATAAGTGAATTTGGCAAAACAGCAGGATACAATGTCAATATTCAGAAATCAAAGTCATTTTTGTACACCAACAATGAAACATGAGAAACAGAAATCAGGAAAAGATCCCATTTGCTATAGCCACAAGAAAAATAAAATACCTAGGAATAAAGTTAACCAAGGAGACAAAAGACTTATACTCAGAAAACTACACAACACTGAAGAAAGAAATTAAGGAAGACACAAATAAATGGGAGCATACACTACCCAAAGCAATTTATAGATTCAACACAGCCCCTATTAATATACTGATGACATATTTCATAAATATGGAACAAATATTTCCAAAATTTATATGGAACCATAAACGACCCTGAATAGCCACAGCAATTTTTAATAAGAAGAACAAAGCAGGAAGGATCACAATATCTGATATCAAACTACATTACAAGACCACTGTAATCAAAACAGTCTGGCATAAGAACAGGCACATAGATCAATGGAACAGTATAGAGAGCCCAGAAATAAACCCATGTCTCTATGGAAAATTAATATTTCACAAAGGGAGCAGAAGCATAAAATGGAGTAAAAATAGCCTCTTCAATAAATGGTGTTGAGAGATCTGGACAACTACAAGAAAAAAATGAAAGTCCACCACCAACATACAACATACAAAAAAATAAACTTAAGATGGATAAAAGATGTAAATATTAGTCACGGCACCATAAAAATCCTAGAGAAGAACATAAGGAGGAAAATCTCAGCTATTCCACACAGCAATAGTTTCACCAATATGTCTTCTAGAACAAGGGACACAAAGGAAAGAATAAACAAATCAACTTCATCAAATTATAAAGCTTCTGAATGGCTATAAAACACGTCACCCAAATGAAAAGGGAACCAACTGTATGGAAAAATATATTTGCCAAGGATACCTCTGACAAGGGTTTGATCTTCCCAAATATATAAATAAATCATATGACTCCACACCAAGAGAACAAACAATCCAATTATAAAATGGGCAAAGGATCTAAACAGACACTTCTCCAAGGAGGACATATAGAGGGCCCATAGACATATGAAAAACATCACTATCAGACAGATGCAAATCAACAACACAATGAGACACCTCTTCACACTGGTCAGAATGTTTGTTATCTCATAAACAGATAACAAACAAGTTCTGGCAGGGTTGTGGAGAAAAGGGAACCCTAGTGCACTGTAGGTGGGAATGTAAACTGGGACAGCCACTGTGGAAAACAATTTGGAATTTCCTCAGAAAACTAAAAATGGAATTGCCTTTTGACCTGGCAATTCCACTGATGGGATTATACCCTAAGAATCCTGAAACACCAATTCAAAAGAACCTATGCACCCCAATATTCATAGAAGCTCAATTTACACTAGCCAAGTGCTGGAAGCTACCTAAATACCCATCAGTAAATGTGTGGATCAAAGAACTATTGTACATTTACACGATAGAATACTACACAGCAGAAAGAAAAAAAGAACTCCTACCCTTTGTGACAGCATGGATGGAACTGGAGAGCATTATGCTAAGTCAAATAAGCCACATGGTGAAAGACAAATATCATATGATCTCACCTATAAGTGGAACTTAATCAACAAAACAAACAAGCAAGCAAAATAGAACCAGAGACACTGAAATACAGAACAAACAGATGGGTGAAGGGAGGAGGATAACAGGGAAAAGAAGGTGAAGGGTCATCAAAGAACATGTACAAAGGACACATAAACAAAGACAATGAGATAAGGGAGGACTGAATGTGGGAGGTGGGTGTATGTAGGGTGGAGGTGGGTAATGAGAGAAAAAGAGGGCAACTGAAATTGAACAATAATAAAAAGAGAAAAAAGAAAAGAAAAAATTACTATTCAAAATTAAAGTTAATTTACTTCAAATACCTATGTTTTTTCTATATATTATTTATGTGTTTCATTCAAAATCACCCATTCTATTTAAATTACTTTATTAATTATTCAATGAGCTTATAAACATATTGAATCAGATATATGTTTTTCTGATGAGAGAGGCATGAAGAATGCTAATATGGTATCATAAATTAATTTTTCCCAAGATTTTTTTAAATGCATACTAGTACTATTCACTTCTTATGTAACCTCCTTGCCTTCTTTTCAATTATATTTGAAAGAATATAGATGAAATGTATCTGTACCAAGAAAGTTTTTGTAACCGAGGCAGAAAGGATACACAAAAACACATTTTTTCATGACACATAAGATTGTTCACACTCCCGTGAAGAAAAATATCACTTTGAATCTTTGTGGTCCATTTAATACACCAATTATGAGATCCCACCTGGAGGATCCATCTTAGGGTATGTGGAAGCTCCTAACTGACAAGATTTCAGTGATTGGGTGGTCCTGGTTAAGTTCTACAAAAATTCTTATTATTTAGGAAGATGGCAAGCAATGCTTTTGAGTGATGGTGAGCATAGGGAGTGTCAGCCACACATCACAAATATGAGCACCCACATGTTGCTTACCTGATTTTCAGGGTTTCTTTTCCAAGCGTAAGACAAATGAGTGAACAAAGCAAAAACAAACATACAAAAAAAAACCTGCCCTTATGTATAGCCAGATGAATTATTATGACCATTGGAATACACTGGAGCCAGCAACTGATGCAAAAGGTCATCAGTAGCTGAAAGCTCTCCTTTTCCCTCAAGAATATAGACTTTATTTATTTTTAAAGGTTTTTTTACAGATTTTATTTCTTTATTTTTAGACAGAGGAAGTGAGGGAGAAAGGGAGAGAAACATCAATGTGTGGTTGCCTCTTATGTTCCCACTACTGGAGAACCTGGCTGGAAACCCAGGCACATGCCCTGTTGGGAATCGAACCCTTTGGTTCACAGACTGGCGCTCAATCCAATGAGCCACACCAGCCAGGACTGTAGACTTAATTTAACTTTGATATATGATAGTATGATAAATAGTTACATGGATGCATGTATAGAAAGTTCTTTTTTCTTTATACTTTTCTCAGGGACAAAATTCTTTCTAAATATATCTCAGTATTCTATCACTCTTGATCCTCCCACCTCCAGCCCTGTGAACACTTAGGTACTTCTTTGGCATATGGGTCTTTTTAAAATGCCTTTACTATAAGGATGATATCCCATTGCCATAGCAACAGGAAGTAGATTATTTGCAGCACAGTTTTGACCTGATACTTAGTTCTACTTGATCTGATTCTCACCATAATCTTGATGATATTTATTGTCATTACTATTTTTGACAAGAGGGATGAGGAAAAGGATGATTATTCTTTTCTCCAAATACTTTCTCCTTTCTCTCCTCATGGATTTTCCTTTTCCTTTTTTAGGGAGTTTCACCTGAATTTACAGATTTAATTTCATTTTTAATTCTCAAACATTTTTCCTGGCTTTACTATAGATTTATCATCTAA
Organism: Glossophaga mutica; assembly: GCA_039655065.1. Classification (NCBI taxonomy): domain Eukaryota; kingdom Metazoa; phylum Chordata; class Mammalia; order Chiroptera; family Phyllostomidae; genus Glossophaga; species Glossophaga mutica. The sequence continues at coordinate 22,462,507 of CM077305.1, forward strand.
GCAATATGTTGCACTCCATAAATGGAAAGGCATGAGCTGTGAAACATAGCAGGAAATAGTAGATTACTATAGGAGACCCAGACATATATATATAAAGAAAAAGAAAAAAAAAGTGTGTGCCTAGATCCTGCTCAAACAACATTTGCTTTCCTTTACTACACTGGTAAAATTATAAAATCTCCCTAGTGTAAGGTCTAAAACCTGGGTATAGATTAGTTCTGCTCATTATCACTGCCTAGTATTTCTAATTGCTCTTAGTTAAAAATTAAGCTGTGAAATTAAGGCTTAGTGTAATGGAAGCATACATACTTCTTTGCTAAAATACTAAAAAAGTAAAAAAAAAATGATAAGGATCCTGTTCAATAAGGTATCTATTAGTAAGTGAAAATAAATAAAGAATATTAGAAGTAATCAAAAATAAACCTGAATTTATTTGTTGCTTGGTAAAGGAGAGCCAGGCTACTCAGAAATGATTTCAGCAAATCTCCATCAACAGAATATGAAGGGTTATATATGTAGGTGTGTATACACTGCAAGATTATAGCCTTTTTTTGATGAGTGATTAAGTACAGGTTTTATATTACTCTGGATCAAAAGTGTCTATGATCAGTTATGTAAAATTCTGACTAGCCTGGAGTCATTCGCTATGCATACCTGTACACTATAAATCTTGGAAGACTTCTTTAACAGTGATGTGATAGAACCTGATGGGATTCACAGAAATCAGATGAACCATTGACTGTCGAGGGCTTTACAGCAGTTCCAGAGCCGGAGAACATAAAGGAGGGCAAAAAATAGCCTGTGCTTGATCAACCACTAAGACAATCATGTGGTCACAGGCCTGCAATGATAAGAAAACATTTAACCTAAAATGAATCATGTCTAAGAGCAATCACTTAGAAGACCTCTTTAAAACGTTTCTACAGAAGAGAATGAAAGGAGATCGAATTTCCAACTCATATCATTGTTTGGAATCTAAAACCAGAACCGAGGTCATCAGAATGCCCTTCAAAAAAAAAAAAAAGTACATGCTATAATTTATCTTCTCTATTTGTATTATTTTATGTTGCTTAATCATTTTCCCTTTCTACACATGAAATTTAACAATTTTATTATCTACTCTTTTCTTTCTCTATTACATGTCGTATATATTTTGGGAGGTTTAATTTTCATGTAGGGTCTAGGGTTCTATACTAAAAACAACAGTGTCCCCATGTAATGGAGGGAAGAAACCAGCTTGTTCTTAAAACTGAATATCGTGAATGCACATGATTGTTCTTGGCTTCCTTTGGGGAGTTTATGAGAGTCACTTTAAGGGCAATGATGTGGATTTTATATTAGTTTGCTAGGGCTGCCATAAGAAATTACCACAAACTGACTTAGAACAAGAGAACTGTATTGTCTCATAATATTAGAGGCTAGAAATATGAAATCAATGTGTTGACAGGCTCATATTCTCTCTTCAAAGGCTCTAGGAGAGGATCTTTCCTTGCTGTTGCTAGTTTCTGCTAGCTGCCTGCAATCGTTGGCATTCTTTGGCTTGTAGATACAGTACTTCAATCACTATTACATTTTTCAGGAGTTGCCTCTCTTTGTCTGTGTGTCTCTGTGTTTTTATGTGCAAATTTTCCTCTTTATAAAAGGACACCAGTCGTGGGATTAAGGCCCACCCAAACTAATCCTCTTAACTTGATTACTTCTGTAAAGATAGTGTTTCCAGATAGAGTCTCAGTCATAGGTACAGGGTGTGAAGGGATTCAGAAATACAAATTGGTAGGTACAAAATAGTCATGGGGATATGAAGTACAGCATAGGGAACGAAGTAATATTGTCATAGTAACTTATTGGTCAAATCAACTCAAAAATTGTATAAATGTCTAACCCCTATGCCATAAAACTGAACCTAACATAATATTGAATGTCAACTGAAATTTTAAAATTTTTTAAATAAAGAACAAATAAAAATTAAAAGAACATCTTTTTAGGGGCGTAATTCAACTCACAAGAGTTTGTTGTTGTTTTTTTTTTAATAGACTGAAAAACCGATGTATGTGAGATGGCAAGATATATTGCAACATAACAGAAATCTCTTCTTGTAGTTTATTTCAGTCTCTGTTTCTTCACAGTACAGCCTTGCAATCTCCGGCCACCAGAATCTGGTGTGGCCGCCCATCTCTAAACTACCCAATACAGATTTGGTCACCAAGTTCCATTCACATCAACCAAACTTTTGTGGTTCTTCATTAGAAACTTTCGTTCAATGGTAAAAATAATAAATATGCGAACCAATTTAAAGCATTATCTTTTTTTTTTTTTCAATTTTCAGGCAGAATTCAACTCAGTCTTGGAAAAAGAGGAACATACAAGTTCGAATGCTTGAGGTCCTGATCCCTCAACAAGCAAACACTTTTGTCAATATTAGGGAGAAATGAGACAAGAGGCAATTCTGTAATGGTAATGTAAGAAATCTGAAAATCCATTCTTACATAAAAGTGTTAAGGTAAGAAATATTCGAACGTGTAGAGATTTTTGGTGAGTTTATGTAAGCCAAACTGACAACAATTGCCAGGAAGCAAAATCTCAACAGACTGAGAAAATGCTCAGAAAATGGCAGTTTTGAACCTTTTTTTATTCATCGCAGTCCAAGGAGGACACATTAGGGGTTACATGAAATCCACTGGTGATAGATTAGGGAGGCAGGAAAAAGCTAAGCAGAGAAACTGCTAGGACGGATAAAAGGTAAAAATGATAGACACATAATTCTCTTACATAAGTGGGTGAAAGATAGTTAACAGTCAACAATTAACATGATAACAATAAGGGTGAGGGGATTTAGGGCCTCAGCTTGTGCCCAAGGGGTTTGGGAAAAAGGGAAGTTACCTTGACATTCCAGAGGTATGTTATCATAGATACAAAAAAAGACAATAACAGGCTCACTTAAGGTAAAGATTGACCTTTGTTAGGGAAAAATAGTGGCCTAGGACCAAACTACCTGCCAGGAACAGCTTTTACTCAATGAACTTTAATTTCCAATCTCCTCTGAGGTTACCTGAGGTCTCTGAGTTTGTAAGGTTTCCTCTCTGACCCCACTGAGCTGGTCAGGTTAATGCGTGGCCCTTTGCTTCCACAAAAGCAACAAGATCAGAGGCAAAATAAAAGACATCTCAATGTTTGAAAATACATAAACAATTTATGGTAAATTGAAACTCTAGATTACTCTGATTACCCATTCTTCAACCCCTCCAAAGAATTTTGACAGCTGTAAACAATTTGGGATCAGTATTCATATGAAGGCAATTTTTCTCATAGAGATTAATATTAATATTAACATTTATTTCCTCTAAAGTTACACTTCATTTATAAATAATTCTCTGGCTTACTAATGACATGTTAAGTAATTTGCTTGATGTACATCATTAGGTCTTTGATGCTGCACAGTAACATAAAATTATTTTTAAAATATGGAGGGATTGAGCAAAAAGAAACAGGATGCTTGGACATGGACAACAGGGTGGTGGTTACTGGGGAGAGGGAAGTATAAGGGGACTAAATGGTAATGGAAAAATACAATAAAGGTTATATATTTAAAAATAGTTTATAATAAGAACTGCTTTACAAGTTTTATTCTTAGCTTAATTTTTTTCATTATTTATTCTGAAACCAGAAAAGACATCGGAGTTCGGGTTGCCTGTCAATACCAAACCCAATAAGCAGAGACAGGGACTGAATCCTTATGGGTGCTTTATTCAGATGACCAGTGATCTGAGAATATGGCAGGTTCGTACCATAACAAACCATCTTGTCTTTCTTTTCTTTCCAGACCAAGGTTTTTATAGCAGGGAATAAACAAAGTGTGGTGAAGGTTTTTGAAATTCAGGGACAAGTTAATTGGATTAAAAAACAACTTCAGCATTCTCGCCCTGGGCGGTTGTATTTGGCTGCGTCCTGGGCAGTGGGCATCTCATCCTAGAGTATGATGGCTCAAACAACATTTTGAATTGCTTGCAGTCCTCCTGAGGAGCAAAGGTGGAACTGCTTATGGTCTCCTGAAGTCAAGGTGGGTAATACCTTCAGTTCCTGGAAAAAACTTTTACATACATTGATTACTAAGCTTATTAGCTATTACCTAAACTAAAATTTTCCAACTTTTAAGTCCCCTATTAATTCTTTTGATAATTCAACCATAACTGATGTATAATTATATTAGTTTCAGGTATACTACATAATAATTCAGTATTTGTATATATTGTGAAGCTATCACCATGATAAGTCTGCTTAACATCCGTAACCCCGTACATAGTTACAATATTTTCTTGTAATGAGAATTTTAAGATCTATTATCTTAGCAACTTTCTTTCTTTATTTTTATTATTTTTTCCTTAATTTTAATTGTTGTTCTTGTACAGTTTTCTGTCTTTTACTCCCATCCTGGCCCACCACCCCAGCCCTCCCCACCTCCCTCCCATTTCCACCCTCCCTAGTTTTTGTCCATGTGTCTTTTATACTTGTTGCTCTAAACCCTTCCCCTTTTCCCCTGAAAGAAATTTGCTCCCCTCCCCCCTCTGGTGTCTGTCAGCCTATTCTCAATTTCAATGTCTTTGGTTATATTTTGCTTGTTTATTTGTTTTGTTGATCAGGTTCCTGTTAAAGGTGAGATCATATGGTATTTGTCCTTCATTGCCTGGCTTATTTCGCTTAGCAAAATGCTCTCCAGTTCCATCCATGCTGTTGCAAAGGGTAGGAGCTCCTTCTTTCTTTCTGCTGCATAGAATTCCATTGTATAAATGTACCATAGTTTCTTGATCCATTCATTTACTGATGGGCACCTAGGTTGTTTCCAACACTTGGCTATTGTAAATTGTGCTGCTATGAACATTGGGGTGCATAGGTTCTTTTGGATTGGTGTTTCAGGGTTCTTAGGATATAGTCCTAGCAGTGGAATTGCTGCGTCAAAAGGTAGTTCCATTTTTAGTTTTCTTAGAAAATTCCATGCTGCTTTCCATAGTGGTTGTACCAGTCTGCACTCCCACCAGCAGTGCACTAGTGTCCCCTTTTCTCCACAACCTCTCCAACACTTGCTGTTTGTTGCTTTGTTTATGATGGCCATTCTGACCTGTGTGAAGTGGTATCTCATTGTGGTTTTAATTTGCATCTCTCTGATAGCTAGTGATACTGAGCATCTTTTTATGCGTCTCTGGATTCTCTGTATGTCCTCCTTGGAGAAGTGTCTGTTCAAGTCGTTTGCCCATTTTTTAATTGGGTTGCTTGTCTTCTTAGAGCAACTTTCAAATACGCAACACAGCATTATTAACTATAGTTACCATGCTGTATATTGCACTGCCATAACATTTGCTTTATAACTGGGAGTTATACCTTTTGATGCCTTTCACCCATTTCTCCCAACCCCTACCCCTGCCTCTGAAAACTGCCAATCCGTTCCACATATTTATGTGGACCTTATTCAATCTTGATATCCTTTTAGTTTGTTTGTTGGTGTATGCTGTTACAGTTGTTCCCACTTTTTCTCCCTTTTCCTACCTCTTCCCATTTCCGCCCACTTCCCTCTCCACTCCAGTCCCCACATTGTTGTCCATGCCCATGGGTTGTGCATAAATGTTCTTTGATTAATCCCTTCACCATCTTTCACACTGTATCACTCCGCTTCCTTTTTGGCAGCTGTCAGTCTGTTTAACGTATCAAAGCTTCAGTTACTATTTTGTTCATAATTGCGTTCATTAGAGTCCACATATAAATGGGATCATGTGATATTTTTCTTCCATTGGTGGGCTTAATTCACTTAGCATAACTTTCTCCAGGTCAATCCATTCTGTTGCAAAATGTAAGAGTTTCTTCTTTTTTACTGCTATGTAGTGTTCCATTGTGTACATGTTCCACAGCTTTTTATCCACTCATCTACTGATGGGCACTTAGGCTGTTTCCAAATCTTGGCTATTAAAATCTCAGATTGTCAACATAGAAATATTTTTGCTGATGTATTTCCTAAGGCACAAGAAATAAAGTAGAAAATAAACAAATCAGACTACATCAAATTAAAAAGCTTCTGTACAGCTAAAGAAACCATCAGTATGATGAATAAGGAACCCACTGCATGGGAGAACATTTAATGATACATATGACAAGGGTTTAATCTCCAAAATATACAAAGACTAATACAACTCACTGCCAGGAAGACAAACAACCCAATTATGGAATGGGTAAAAGACCTGAGTAGACACTTCTCTTAAAAGGACATACAGAGGACCCATAAACATATGAGAAAATGTTCAACATTACTAATGATCAGAGATATGCAAATTAAAACCTCAATTAGATATCACCTTACACCTGCCAGAATGGCTATCACCAATAAATCAACAAACAAGTGTTGGTGAGGATGTGGAGAACAGGGACCTGTTACTGGGAATACAGTCTGGTGGTGCCACTGTGAAAGCAACATGGAGTATCCTTAAAAAATTAAAAATGGAATTCCCTTTTGACCCAGCATTTCCACATCTGGGAATATACCCCAAAGATCCTGAAATACCAGTACAAAAAAAAAATATGCAACCCTATGTTGATATCCTTTATTAAAATTTTTCAATTACAGTTGACATTCAGTACTATATCAGTTTCAAGTGGACAGCATAGTGGTCATTTTTATAACTTATGAGGTGATCTCCCCCATAAACCTAGTACCCACCTCAAATCATACATAGTTATTACAATATTATTGACTATATTCTCTACACTGTACTTAATATTCCCATGACTATTTTGTAACCAATAGTTAATAAAATTATATAAGTTCCAGGTTACAATCAACATCTGAACTGAGATAATTATACTAAAAACTATGACTGCGGACATGTTTCTATAAACACACTATCAAGGGTCTCAAAGGTGACTTGTTTGATTGCCTGATGAAAACTGTAAAATTAATTGTTAAAGATGTCCTAGATAATAACTCTTTACAAATGATCAATGAAAATATATAGGTGAAATGTAGATGCAGATATAGATATAGAGATATAGAGAAATATTTGGAGATTCTGTAATTTACCATAAGTTTTGGTTTGTATTTTGTCATTCCTCAATACAGAATTATTGAAGACCTCATAAAATTAGTTGCATTTAAGAGTGTTAATAACTTCCAACCTTGTTTTCCCTGTCTGAATTCCAAACAATTCAATGAACCACAGAAGGAAAGCACAATGGAATCAAAATGTGAGCTTTGCGACTCATAGAGCCATCGCCTCGGTGCAGATCCACAGGGACTTCCTTATGCTGAATCCTAGGTTGCATCACCCTCACTGAGTCACATACAGATTAGGGACTTTATTGCAACATGGCAGAGGGTCGATCAGAACTCATGCTCAGTGAAGGCTGACACATCATAAAGATAAAAAGTGGGAGGACATGAGGTCTGCTAGTTCATCCTGCCGGAGCACCAAGCTTGTGAGTCAGGCGTGCCTTCTCTATGGAGGAAGGAGTGAAGGAGGGGACTCTAATGGATATTTAGATGTCTTTCCATATGAGTAGGGTGTGTCCTTGTCAACTGAAACTCCAAGGAAACACTTTCTTCTAAGTAAAGCAAGAAGATTGAAAAAAAAAAAAAAAGAAATAAGAGAAACAAGATATGCAATGATACCAGAATTGTTTCTTGTTAGAACAGAACTTTGAGAATGATAGAAAAACTTGAGGATTAAGCAAGGGAATTGCTCCCATGTGAAATGTGTAGAATTCCATTATGAGAACAAAAACATAAATTGAATATTTTTACAGATACTGTCTTCAGTAGTTTTAGAGTCTATAGCTGCTTTTATAGGCTTCAATTTTAAAAAATGACTGCAGTATTTTTCAATTAATTAAGAAATGAAATAGTAACATTTACTTCTAGTGGGACACAGCTATTTCTATTTTCATTCAATGAAAAAGATGCAATGGCAGAAAAATAAATAAATTTCCAAAGTTAGTGATTTACAGTACCAGTGAATATTGACTATAATACTTCAATATAGGTAAAAACATAAATTAAAAATACAAACAGATATTACACCTTCAAAAATTAATTTGTCTAATTTGTCTTTACACCTTCAAAAATTAATATTTCTCTCCTTAAATTTTATTTTATTGTATACATGCTCTCCAATTTCCTATATCCTTCAGGTTTTCAGAAGACATTAAAATTGTCCACAATAAATGGAGGCAAAAAATTCACTAATAAAATTAAATATACAATATGTGAAATTAATTGAGTTTTGTTGAACGATTTGTGATAATTAAACTTACATGTTTGGGCAAAAGTGTTTTTACATAATTTCTTCTGATAGAGATTATTTAGAAGACAGTGGAATGTTTCGATTTAAATCTACCAAGATTCCCAATTATTACAAAAAAACACACAAGTATTAAATTGTTTTGGTGTGTCAAATACACTTCCAAGATTATTGTAGGTGGCTGTGAAAAGCAGAGTTAGCAGAATGGGAGGCCTTTTGACTGCTGAAGAGGCTTTAGAAACATTAAAGTACATTTGCAACCATCAAAGACATGCTTGTAAGAGATTTGTATTCATTTTGTTTTAATTAGAGCAAACAACTTCCCTGTGGTTATCTAAACTCAGAATGAGTTTCACATCACAACACAGCTTATATTCTCTACAGACATATTAAAGGAAACTAAAGGATTTTTGTTTTGAGATTTCAAATCACAAACCAAAACAGTCCAATTCACTTTGGGTTCTCAGTGGTATATTTATGTCTTCAGGGCCTAACATAACATATCATTTCTGCACTCCAAGAAAAAAAGGAGTGTGGTTCAAAAGTCCACATTTGGACATCTTTGCAGTTTTTCTCTAGATATGTAGGCTTAAAACTCTTCTAAAATAAAAGTTTACTAGGGGACTCAAGATGGGGAGCATAATTGTATAAAGTAAATACTCATCAAACACATCAGAACTTTGCTGAATTTACTTGTTAAGTGGCCATCATGGAAGAATAATTTTTGTTTTAAATTCTCTAAAGAGCAAATAGGTTTTGGATATAGGAACACTTGCTCCTTCCTATATAAACTAAATCATATATTGTGTATAATATATGAATGATATATTTTGTCCACATATATTTTAAATTAACCTGTCAGTATTGTTCATATAATCCCATTGGATTGTTTAAGAATAAATAAATTATTTCTTGATTTTTAATCTTAATCCATATGTATGAGATGATAAAGTTGGATGGCAGTAATTCTAAACTAAAACAATTATATTCTATAATTCTATATAATTATATTCTATAATTCTATAATTATATTCTATTCTATATGTTGAATTGTAGTTTTTAGTTAAAAGTTACTATACACAATAATCAAAACCATTAGTTCTCTTGCATGTCCTTTATAAATATTTTTTAAAAGAATCTGAATTTATCCTCATAAATTCTGTCAACTTGTTCTCCAATTTTGCTTACACATTTTTACTGTGTGTTTACATAGTATTCCACTAGAAACAGGAGGTACACTTACATAGATGCCCACTCCCCATTTTCAACACTCTTAAAACAGCCTAGTCACACCCACCTTAATTCTAGAGGCAGGTGTTCGAGTGTTTGGCTTGTAGCAGTGCTCTCTTGAAGTAATTCTAAAGATTTTATTAAAAAGTATAAATAATTTGACTATAAAAATTCTCTTCGTGTGTGTGTGTGTGTGTGTGTGTGTGTGCTTATCTATATTTGAGAGGCAGCAAAGACTACTGGAAAAAATAGCTGGCACCTGAAAAACATACTAAAGTCCTAACTTTGACATTTCTAACTCTATAACCTTGAGGGGGCCAGTTACTAGGCCTCACAGTTTCTCAGTTTTCTTATCTTTCAAATGAAGATACAGAAGCTGTCTCAGACTTTTTTCCGGAAGATTCTAAATTGTTTTCCTGTAAAATCCTAGTAGTTTTACACTGAGATAATAACTCTGCTTTAATTCATTTAGAGGTTCAAAATACAGAGAAGGTAGCATGTAAGTAATATGTGTGGCAGACCCTTCTGCGTGGCATGGCGTGGGCTCAGATCCCACTCGGAGATGCACAGGACCCACGCCCACGGATAGGTTCTCTTGTGGGTAATCAGATTTGCAATATACCTAAGCTGCTTTGAGTCTTGCTTTTTGCTGAAAACTCCCTCACCCTGCAAATGCTTGTCGTAACTTCCTAAAATCCATGCTAAACCTTGCAGGGACCAGTGTAACTGGCTCAACCACTTTTGCCTTTTCATTGCTAATATCCTTCTTCTGTGATGTGATGGGGGCATTGGCTCCTTTGTGGTAACTTGGGAGAGTGAGTGAGGACCATCTTGTAATGGGAGGAGAAATAAAATAAAGGCCTGTCATGGTGGAGGCCGCAGCTTTTTGCACCCCTTGAGAGAAAATCCACGCTGCCTTTTTAGGACGTCCATGTGTATGTTTTATTTCATCCATAATGACACGGACAATGCTAGCCGGTATCTGCATCAACATGACTAGGATAAAATTAAAATGCAAAATTTTAATGAAATTTTACTTTTATTACCCTTGAAAGATTTCGTTTTCTTATGAAAGACATTGAGCAACTGTGCTAATTTCTGGCCATGGCCCTCATAATAAGATAAAGTTTTATTACTTTTTTAGTTATTTTATTTTTAGAAGAATAGAATAATTTTATTGAATAGAAACTGAAATGTAACTTTATTTTGAATTTCCACTCAAAATATTTTATTAAAATAATACTTTCTGTGTAGTGACTTTTAAATACCTAAGAAAAAATCATACAATGAATGGAAAATATTGGCTTGTTCAAAAAGTTAATTTTGGGTTTTTTTTTTGTTTGTTTTTATAAGATGGTTCTAGTATCACTTAGTTGTCATTAACTTCATTTGAAACAAATTTTGTTCAATTTTATTGTGATAGTGGTCATATCAGCACACATTAAAGGAATGTAGCAAAATTGGTGAATTTTTGTGTAACAATTTTAATATTGAAAATGGAAGAAAATATGCAACATTTTTTGGCATATTATGCTTTTTTATTTCAAGGAAGGTAAACATGCAACCAAAAAGAAAAAAGAAAGGAAGGAAGGAAGGAAGGAAGGAAGGAAGGAAGGAAGGAAGGAAGGAAGGAAGGAAGGAAAAGAAAAAAGGAGAGATTTGTGCAGTGTGTGGAGAAGGTGCTGTGACTGATGGAATGTGTCAAAAGTGGTTTGTGAAGTTACAGTGCTGGAGATTTCTTTGCTGCACAATGCTTCACAATCAGTTAGACTAGTTCAAGCTGATAGTGATTACATCGAGACAGGAACTGAGAGCAATCAATGCTATACCACAAGGGAGATAGCCAACATACTCATACTCAATAAAATTATTTGTGAAAATAAAAAAATGTGGCTTTTATTTTATGAAAAAAAACTAAACAGACTTTTGGGTCAATCCAATAGATAGATATTAGTCTTAAACTCAATCAAATAAGTAATTCACTTAAGTAGAAATTATGTAAACCTACATTTAAATGTCTCAGATGATCAGATTGAATAAAAGAGCAAGACCCAAATATATGCATGTTAAATATAAAGACATAGCTACTATAAAAATAAAAGGATATTCTGCTAACATTAATCAAAAGAAAGCAGGAATGCTGTAAGAGTATTACACAATGTAGGTTTCAAAGCAAAGACTATAATCAAGTTTAAATGAATTCATGTATTAATCACCAAGGGGTCAATTAAGAAGTCATAACATTTTAAAATGTTGATCCACCTAATAACAAACTTAAAAATGTGTGAAGAAATCTGACAAAACTGCAAGGAAAGTAGATGTTCAACAGAGATTTCAATGCCCCTATTTAAAAAATTGATATAAAGTCCAGGTATTCATACAGTCTACCAACAATAGCAAAATACACATTATATTCTTGAATGCAAAATATACTACATTCTGCACCATAAAATCAATTTCAATATATTTATGACTATAATTTATACAAAATACTTAATAAAATTAAAACATAAATAACAAAAGAATCTCTTAAAAATCGTCAAAGAATATAAAAGAAATTAGGATACTTCTAAATAACCAAAGGGCCAAAAAGAAAATTCAAAAGAGATATTTGAAAGAATCTGAAACCAAACAAACTTAAAATTTATAAATTTGAAATATATAAAAATTTGTCATGTGATGCTAAAACAACAGTACTTATTGTGAAATTTAAACTATTAAATTCCTATATTAGAAAAAATGAAAGATACTAAAAACAATGTCCTCAGATTTCACCTTAAGAAGTGATTTAAAAAAAATTAAAGCTAAATAAGCAGATGAAAGGAAATAATAATGATGATAGGAGAAACTAGTGAATCAGAGAACAGACTTTAAAGGTAATAAGTGAAACAAAAACCTAGTTATTTACAATCAAGAAAATAAACCCATAACAAAATTGTTCAGAAAAACATATTAGACATATGCCCAGTGTCAGAAATTAGAGAGCACTGGCCAAACCATGTATAGTTTGGGATGTCAAATGATAATAGGGAACACTTTTACAGCTTAAATAAAATGGGTAAATTATTTGAAATAAATAACCTATCAAACATCAGAAGAAAGATATAATCTGAATATTCTATAATTATTAAATGAATTGAATTTGTAATTTAAAATTTCCTCACAAAAAATTATAGGCCCATATGGTGAATTACATTAAAAATTTAAAGAATAAATAATACCAATCCAATACAAAATATTCTCAAAAATTTCAGAGATGGAATTATTTCTCAAATCATTTTATGATGTCACAATTTCACTGATACCAAAACCAAAGAAAACAATTCAAAGTGAAATAATAAATATATCCCTCATAAATGTACATGTAAAAACTCTAAACAATCCTTTAGCATACAGAATTCAACAACACTAAAAAACAAAACTACACAACAGTCAAATAGATTTTATCCCAAGAATATAAGTCTAGAATAATTCTTAAAAATCAATGTGATTTACCATATTATAACACCAAACAGAAAACCACATGATCATCTCAACAGATGAAGAAAAAATATTTGTCAAAATTTATTATTATTCCTTAATTTAAAAATATCATTGCAAACAAGGTTTAGAAAGGTATATTTCCAACATACTAAAGGCCGCCTTAGAAAAATATGTAGCTAAAATTATATTTAATGTTGCAAAAATGAACTATTTCCACCTAAAATCAGGAACAAGGCTAGGCAATTTGCTAGTTCAATCTGCTATTGAACATTGTATTGAAGGTTCTGGACAATGTTATTAGTCAAGTAATGAGTGTGTCTTGCTAACTTTCACTCACTCTTATATCTGAATGCTGGTTTTGATAATTTATTCAGTCTTCTCCCATTTGAGCAATTTCTTGGGAATGATTTGAATCCACCTTCATTTCCAAAGACTCGATCTAAGATAATCCTATGATTCTTGCCACTTATTATTAGTTCATAAAATGACATGCAATCCATTGTGGCAAATAGAACACCAGGGGACCCCTGCCCACAAATTTTGAGAAGGCAACAAGTTTTATGCTTTTTGATTTTATTTTCTTTAGAGGATCCACAAAAAGAGAAACTCTCTTGTTCTTCTGGTGAGCGGAGCACCTGGGCCAACCATAGCCATCCTGTTTCAGGCGGAGGACAAAGCCAACACTAATACTGATAGAGATAGAAAAGATTAACAGTGCCATTTTGACTTAGTAAATCATCCAGTTTTGAAGATTCCTGCTTATAGATTACCTACTATATCTGATAATATATATCTTTATATTTTAAAGCCAGTTTAAGTGGATATTTTGCTCTGTGCTACCTAAAGTGTTCTCATACGAATTTTGGCACCAGAAAATGGAGAGAGGTGGGTAACAGATGCTGCACTGTGAAATTCAGAGGATGGAGGATTGGGCCAGAGGAAGTTAAGATGCTACTCTTTCTGACTAAAAACTTGGCGACACTTGTTGTACATTTACTGGAGTTTGTAGACAGAGAGGGTCATTAAACAGGTGGGCCAATGAAGCTGTGAAGCTCATCTTTGCTGTGGACACAAAGGAAGTTAAAAAGTAAAGAAAAACTTTTTCAAGAAGGCAGAAGCCAAGCAATGTCCATGCTGGACAATTTGGTCTGTAGAATGTTCGGTCCAACTTATCCCTTTTATATCTGGATGTTTATCGTAATTGTTCTTTCTTCATAATCAAGTATATTAATGGTAGGCAAATGTTTCTATGATGCTGTATGACCTAGAATTTAACCAGATTCTAAGCCATTAGTCAAAAAGGAATGTTTTCCGTGAATTTTTGCAGAAAGTATGCATCTCCACAGAAAGAAACATGATAAAATTATCATATTTTTGCCCCTAGAAATTTTCTTGTTTAAATCTTACATGAAAATTTAGGTTTCTGTTAACTCACAGAATTCTAGCAACATATAGATGAATTAAACACTGAAGTTAATAGAGTAGTGGAAAAAGTAATCTGGGTCCAAAGGCATTGTCACACCACAGAATCAACCCATATTGATAATAGATATTGTTTGCAAACAAATATATCCTAAAAAAGCTAGCAGAGTTTGATACAGACACACACTATGGTGAAGACATAAAACACTTTAAAATTTCCTGAAGGCAGTTTGGCAATATGTAATTGAAGATTCCAAATCTAACTCTTCAATAAAATTTTAATTTTAAAATTCTATAATTAAAATTTAATTATAATTTTATGTTTTAGTGCAAACATAAGTATAATAATTGTCTACAATAGGCTATATTACTGATGAGGCACATCCATAAAATTAATTCAACAAATATTTTAAGATGTTCTGAAGTTAACTGAATTAGCTTGAGGACATACTTAGGGTCTAGAGTGTAGAAATATGGAAATACAATGTATATAGTATTGTTATAAGCTTGACTATGAGTCATAGTAAGACAACAAAATTTTAAGAACTACATTACTCACCATTGTATGTTGAAAAACAAGCACACTGTCATAATTTAAGATTCATAAGGTAAAACATTATTCACTAAAAGTGTTTCTTCTATTCATCCTCACCTCTAATCATTATTTTTTTTAATTTTAAATAAAATATAATTTATACCTGTTGCATGTTCTTATGAGTTATTACTTATTCTGGTAGCTCAAAAATAAATTTCTAGCCCTGCCTGGTGTAGCTCAGTGGATTGAGCTCGGGCCTGCAAACCAAAGGATCGAGGTTCGATTCCCAGTCAGGGCACATGCCTGGGTTGCCAGGCCAGTTCCCGGCAGGGGACATACAGAAGGCAACCGCACATTGATGTTTCTCTCCCTCTCTCCTTCCCTTCCCCTCTAAAGATAAATAAATAAAATCTAAAAGGGAAAAAAAATACTTAAAAAAATAAATAAATTTCTAGTTTCTGCGAAAAAAACTGACAAAATTTGTTTTCTTATGCATTCAGTATCTTATTAAAATAATATTGAAATAAGATTCACAGTCACTTTAACAGACAAAGATAAGGCTGAGGCAATTCACAATCCCAACTAGGTTTATTTGTTTATATTTCCATTGAAATGTAGTTTATATAGCATACAAGCCAGTCTTCACCTTGCACATGAGTAAGTCCTCTAGGACACTCTCCTCACAAACCATGGTTCATATTGATTTTTGCACTCAGCCAAGATTTTAGATGCAAAAGTTTTTTCGTTTTGTTTTTGTTTTTGTTTTTGAGAAACACTTTGCATTGTCCTGTTGAGTTAAATCACATTAGGAAAACACAGACCAAGTGAGATTTGACTTGTCTGCTTAGCACTCAAAACTGGCCCAAGGCGAATGCAAAACCCCTGCATATGGCTCAAGTACAGTTAGGGACCAAGGTTACATGTAAATGAGAATGCATGGGCAGCTTTGCCATCTGCCTGCAAAGTCCTTCCTGATTTGCTTGTTGAAAAAGTCACAAGCTTAGTTAAAGTGGGCAGCACCAGGGTGAAAACTGAAGAAGACAGCTGCCTCCTCTCTGTAACAGAGCACAGCAACACTCACTAATAGGAGCTGGGACCTGTCTAACCTAATCACAGAATTCTCAAATGGTTTCTCAGCAGTCTGTCCATCTGTCACTGACACAGCTGAATCCTTAAGAATGTTTCTGTGCATGAGTAATAGCTAATCCTTTTACTATATTCAAATAAAATGTCTTACCTTTTATAGATCATAGGCAACTTCAATAAAAAAGAAAAGTTGTTTTAAGTATATTTGGCTTTTGATTAACAGCAGTAAAATATTACACAGCATTAAACTGGCATAACTTTAATATAAACTTTAATATAAGACTTTCCATATTTCTGTTATAGAGGTTGACATCACTCTATATGTAACGTAAATAACTTAGACTATGTATCATGATGATTTAAATGGTATAAATTTGGTGTTGGTTGAACAAGTGAAGTCATTGTTTCAGACATAGCTACAGGTTTCACATAGTATTGGTCATATTGAAAGATTTTTTTGTCATGTTAATAAAAAGTTATGATACTGTTTTCTTACTCAAGCTATGTGATATACCACCTATGTGTAAACTAACTGAGAAATGTATCTCTCACTATTGAGCAACCAACCACTCTTTCAAACATTCATTTCAATGATCTTTTCACTGATGATGTCCCTTATAAAAACATAGGTACATAACTTGTTTCTTTTAATACCGGGTTGAACCCAAATAGAAGAATCTGAGGAAGAAAATGGGCTTTCAGCTAAGACAGGCTGTCAGGGAAAATTACTTAATACGTCACCCCATGTATAGAATGGGAAAATAATACCAATCATGCAATGTTGTATTAAATAAGTGATAATTAAGTTTCCAGCATGTAGAATATTGTAAGTGAATGCCATGGCTCATCCACACACTCATCAAATAAAATTCTGAGTTCCTGTTACAGAATAGTTACTGTTATATTCTGAGTACATAATATTATTAGCAAATAAACATGTATACATTGGAGCCATTTTGCTGGTATTATCAAACTGGCTTGCTAAACAAAAGTCTATAATGTACAAAAATTAGAACAGAGCACTACTATAAATTATCAAAAGAACAATGAGTCTATCATATAGAATTTAGATGACCAATGTAATCTATGTTAATTCATGCCAACATTTTCTGTTTTTAAGCATAATAAAGTATTTAAAAGGATCACTAAAAATGCCAACTTTATTTAAAAATAATTGTCTACTGTATTTGGATATTATATAGTAGCAACTCATATTTAACATAAATATTATTATTTTACCTGAAGATATAATACAGAATTTCCTTCATAGAGTAATGTAAATTATTCTGTAACATCTAAACCAAAATTCACTCCCATGCCTGTCTAATTAGTGGCAAAACTCATACCTTTATTAGTTTACACACCTATTTTACTGTTCTTTTTTAAAAATGAACAGTCTTCTATTGTAAGTTATATAGCTGCCCCATTGGCTGCCAACCAAATATAAATATATATACATATATAATCTTATTCCTTTCCAATATGGTGCTGATTGTGTTCTGTTGTCCACCCCTCAACCACAGAATGTTCTAGGGACTTATTATGACTGGTTGAAGACTGTCATCAAACTCTCATTTTTTATTGTCATGTGTTGAATTTGAAAGCATTCATTACTGATTATAACCAATGAGATATGAAGAAAAGTCTTCTGTGTTTTTTTCTGGGAAATGTATCCTTGATCCTGTCCAATCAAACAAATCCAACAATAAAAAATCTCTCTTCATTCTTGGCATATTATTTAGTCTGAATGTAAAACCTGAAAAGACTTGAAAAAACAGTCCTTCTTCTAGGTTAAAGCTATAATTTGGAAGAAAGCAAGAAGAAACAACAAATAAGAGATGAACCGAAAGATGTTTGGAGCCTGCCCGGTATCTAAGCATCTTAATACATCACCTAATATACATTCTCATATTATAAGCAATTCCAATTGCTAATTGTTACCCCAATGCAAACCAGTTTTATCATTTATTTCATAGAATTGGACAGTATTAACATTGAGGATATTGGGGAACTGGAAAGTGGTAGGTTAAAAAGCAATATATGGTATCAGCAAAGGAATATAAAACCACTTCTTCACAAGTTCCTGTAACGCACGCCCATTAGCCAGCTTTGTATTTTAAAGGTTTTTCTCTGGGCCAACATCAAAGAACAGGTATTGCTCTAAATCATTATCTTAATAAGATTTTTAGTGTTAAATAGAAATTGTATACATTTTAACACTACTCTAATAATCTCATTTGCAAAGGTCCAAATTTGCAAGTGTTAGAATTTCAATCTAGATTTTAAACTTTTACACCTTCTCACAGACTTTCACAATTCCTTGCATATTGCAGAACATATTGTAAAGCAAAATTACATATATGATTTCCGTAAAATCAAATTACTTCCCCTGTTAATGACCAGATTTCTACGCTAGGTGTTGGAAGCATTCAATATGTTTTTACATTTACATATATGTTTTTTTTATTCTCACAATATCATGTTTCATATCTGAAATTTAAAAAAAAGAAAATACTATTGAAACTAGGTTAGAGAAAGCAAAAGTAGAACTCTTTGAAATCACTCCTCTATAAAATTTCAGAGGGCCCACATTAATGCCACTTTCTCATAAAATTTCCCTAAGATCTTTGGGACAGGCACTATAGATTGGTTACCCCAAATTCTTTAGTAACTCATTTCCCTACTGTAAAATGGGAAATCTAAAGCTCATTTTCCTAGACGCCAGAGAGGTTTTTGTGCAAGAGCATTAAAGTCTTTTAAAAAAGGTGTATGAAAGGAAATTATGTTTGGCTCTTAAGAGTATTAAAACCTGAGGTTTTGACCAGTCACCCTTTTCTTTTTTCTTTCCCTTCTACCTGCTTGGGACATAGCCTGCAAACTTTCCCAAAGGACAAAAGAATTTGACATGGATTTGTTCCCTAGCTACTATAATGTGAGCCTTATATTTCAAACTTCATTGTTGTGCAGAATATTTCCTACTTAATTGTTCCCACCCCATCCCAAACACACACAACGACAAAAGGCAAAATACCAATGCTATGATGATAGAGTGGAGGTTGGAGGACATAACTTGTATAATGTGCAAATGGAATTTCTATTTGAATCCCAGATTAAGATTTAGCATTCAGCCACATGTTCTGTCACCACTCAGTCACAGTCCTGATAGTCACAAAGGAGCTTCCACATGGGGAAGAAAGGCCTAACCAGGTGAGACAGCCCAATGATGGAGCCAGTAAAAACTTACTCTCCCTATGAAAAGATTTGTTCCCAAAAGGAGGCAGGCCAGGTTAGGCTACATGTGTCTGGCTCCTCTTTGTAAACACTACACCAAGGAGGTGAAAGTGCCTTAAATCTTCAACCTCATTCTGGCAGATCAGTTAGCAAGCGGTTGAGAATCAGAGGGAACTTAGAGAAAATCGTTCATCTTAGAAACCAGGAAGGTATTTTACCTTAACCTATAAAAATGCTATTGATGTTATGTATTAATTTGAAAGGTACATTATCACTTTTAAAAATAAATTTAAAAATTTGTTTGATTGTCTTTCTTTAAATGACATTCAATTATGTAAAAAAAAAAAAAAAAAAGATTTGCTTTATTCCCTGCCTATATTTATAAAGTCATATTTTCTTCTTGATTAAAAAAACTTATACTCATGAATAGCAGCTGAAATTATTGACATTCATTGGCTAATATTCAAATTGCAAGAATACATAAAATACATCATTGTAAAAAGAAATGTGTATAACCAATATTGAGAAAAATGTGCCATTTGACTATAGAACATAACAAATGATAAGTATGATATACTTTTGGAAAAATTAGGTGAATCCTTAAATTCAACAGAATTATACCTGAAACCATAGATTTTTCATGAAACTTGTGAAATTATTTCTGAATCTCTTACGTAAAGAAGATATGAAAAAGCTAAAGTAATATTTATAATGATAACCAAAAGAATTTTGCCTTCCAGCTATCTTAATATTTCATAGCAAAAGCCCTTACAAGTCTTAGAGGGGTACTAAATTGGGGCTGTTATCCTACTTCCTCACACAAGGTCCTGTGTCCTTGGAAAGCATAGTCTCCAGGAAAACATGGTAATGGATTTTAGAGCACAAACTGGATTGTGTAAGGCACATTCTCTTGTCTCCCACACGCATTAATAAGGAAAAGATATACAACCAATATATAAATGGAAAGGTAATAAATGAGAATTTTTAAAATATGTTTTTAAAATTGGGATAGGGAGTATTATTTTTAAACTAGTAGATGTGAAAACAAAGATAAAAAGGAATTAATTAATACTTGGACTAAATTAAAATGTAAGTTTTTATAAAGTAACAAGCAATATTAACAAAATTTAAGAAAAAGGGACATATTAAGATAAAATAGGTATAATGTATATAATATACAATATTTAATATTTAAATATATACAGAATTTTCCACATCATAAGAAAACATGCCACTTCATGAAAATGGGCAGACTATTTGAATGCATAATTTAAAAAAGACATATTTCAAATACCAAATGATATTTTGTAGTATTTCACAGCTTACCCTTGGAATGTCTAGACAAGCCAAAAGTAATTTATTAATGGTACCAAAAAGCTTTGGATGTAACTTGAACACACAGAGATTGACACTTTCCCCCTCAGTATATTTGGGGAATTCTGGAATTGTGTAGGATGATTGTTACTTAGCTAAGTGAAAACCTCTGAAAATCAGACTCACTATGCCAACATTTACTTCACCAGGAGGAAATGAAACCTACCAAGCTCATCAGCAAGGTGATCCAGTCCATCCCTGTTTACCGGGAAGCGAAACTGAGGACAGATAACTTGCATGTTCATTCTCATAAAAGAGGCACATGGACCTCTGTTCACAGTCCTTTGGTCATATGAGCATATCTAAGTTCAAATTGTGTGGAGAAAGAGAATAAGTTAAACTGGATAAGTAGCACTTGCTTCCCTTATTATCATTTATCAGGGAAGAATCCTTATTCTTTCTCGGGCAAACAAAAGTAGGTCCAACATTTTCCTCTTTGAAAAATGGCTTTCCAGTTTTTTAGATCATACTCATAATGCAGTACTCTCATGTGGAAATGCTAAACCTTTATTATTAGTTCTAGTGCATCCCATTAGTTAAGGGAAACAGTTTACAGTGTTTTTTTAATAGCACTAATGAAAGTAAAATTTTAAAAAATGTTGTAGAAGTAATTAAGTAAAAGAAGAAAAATGCTAATCCTCTATAGATTTTGCTACTTTTGCAATACTTGCATGTTTGTTTCTGAGGTGCATTTAGCAATTTTGCAGCCTCTTCACCTTCATCTCTAAGGACTGAGTAAAGTATTTTGAAAACGTTATCCACATGCTGTTGTTAAGTCATAAAGGAAATATTAAAAAAATTTTTTTTTCTGCATCTCTGTTCCAGGAATACCTAACAGTATGTGACTTAATGTCAAGATCAAAATTAAACAAAATAAGTACAAGTGCAAGGCACACATACATATATAAACACACACAAAATCACAAAAGCGTGTTTTCATCTGGGGACGTAAAAGTGCAGAGCTGAGAAGACAGAATGTAAGTCAGTAACTTGAATATCCAGCTTCCTGACAAATCTGCCAACTCCCCAGAAAGCTGTCAATCCATGATTAATGACGAGTGATATTTTGGATTCACTAACTCATATCTGAAGTGTCCTTGAGGAATTCTAGTTGAAATATCCATGATGTAAAATTTCCCACTAAGGAACTATTACATTATTTGAATGAATCTGTAGTCAACTTTGACATCAAATTCATGCAATTAATATAAAAGGTTTTAAAATATGTCTTGACTGTTCAGAAAATTATAAATTTTACACATACTTTTCAAATTTGTTAAATTAACTAGAACCAGTGATAACTTTATCTTCCATTTTTCACAGTGCTATTTAGCTGTTTTTTCCAACTGACACAAGAACTTATCTTTAAACCAGTTTTTTAATAGGAGAATATTTATTAATATTTTCACTCTCATTTAAATGATAGCTTAGAAAATAGTTCTGTCTGATTTACTGAATAAAATAATGATGATAATAAAAGCAACTGACATTATAAACATGCTCTGTAACTAGCATTCTTAATGTGATTTCCCTATATTAATTGCATAAATTATTTCATAACTTTCATTTACCAATTAGAAAAATGAATCAGGTAAAATAACTGAGTAACTTAATCAGGATTATATGCAATGACATTTGAACCCAAGAATCCTGCTGGAAAAGCTATGCTTTTTGCTGATCTAGTACTGCTTCCTCCATTTAAATTAGTCAATTTATAGTACAGTTGAAGTATATAAATGTATATGCAAGTTACTATAAAACATTATAAAAATGAAATAATCAATTAGATAAGTGAATCCTTCACCCATGTTTTGAACATACTATTTCCAAGTTGACATTTAGTTGTCAAAATTTTAACTGTAATATTTTAAAACTAATATTTTAATTGACATTTGTAATGTGATGAATTTCTACAAAAACACTAAGATACTTTTATAATTTGGGGAAAAAACAAGCAACTTTTTTGGCAAACATTTGAATTATACAAGGAGTTCATTTAATATTGTTTAATTAAAGTCTATTTCCTTTTTATCTATGCTCATTTATTTCCAAGTCTAAAAGAAAATTAACTGCTTGAACGCCCATTTGATTACCTGCTTACTGACCTTGTGTCAGTATCTCTACTTGGCGTTATTGTTTTCCATGTGAGACCCAACAACCTGGTAGGCTAATTTAAACAGATCCATGCACAGTATTAATTAGATGTACTAGTAAATGCAAAAGCCAAAGTTTCTAATATTTGCCAAAGTTTCTCTGTAGCAAAAGATAATTTTCTGTCTTTGAGAAATCTATGCTTTCTCCTAATGTGGTCTATTCATGCATAGTTTTCTTCATGCCCAAATACAAGTCAGTCATTCTTAGGCTTCCTCACATATTTCCTCTTTATCTGATTAAGACTAATTATTGCCTAGAGTCGACAATTATCTGTTCACAGAAAACTATTCTTTGGAGAATTAGAAATTGAAGGTAAGAAGCTTCATAAAGATTAGTGTTATATAAAATGCTACATTTGAATAAATATGGACTACCAAAGAGGTCATCCACACATATAACAAGCAAGATAAAAATATGTTGTTTTACATAGTAATCTTTGTCTTAGTCAACTGATGATACGGAAACAACCATTACTTACTTGAATTTTAATATAATAATGAATTATAACATTTGCAATGAGACAGCATATAGCAGCATTTGTTCTTGTCTATAGCTTCTAAATATATAATTAATAACATATTAATTACTCCCGTCAGGTGATTCTCACTCCGAGGTGGACAGGGCTTCCTCCTCGATTTCTTTCCTGCTGCCTTCATAACCTCCAACCACGCCCTTCTTCCACTCTCTTCTTGCCTTACTTCCTTCCCTGCACCCTTCCTTCTGCTCTTCTCTTTTCTCTCTCTCTCTCTCTTTTTTTTTTTTTTTGGCCTTCTTTCTTTCTTATTAATTTAGTTTGATAAATAACTTTAAAATGTTAAAATGCTGCATTAAATATAACTTAATAAAATAAATCCATTTTAATAAATTTAATTGAGAAATAATTACTTTGCCTGAACCCATCAGAGAACTGATGTCACACTCAGAAATATTGAAGGAGACAGGAAACTATAGGAAGAAACAGAGCCTGAGCATTTTCCCACTTGGGACAGATGTCACCAAATGATACACAGTTGGCCCTTGGACCACACCCTGGGTAAGGGGTGCCCCCACCCCAACCTCCAGCCTAGTTGAAAATCACCATGAACTTTTGACTCTACAGTCAGCTCTTGCACCCGCAGATTCAATGAACAGAACATACAAACTCAAGGAATCATCTGGGAATCTGCAGCTGGAAAAGCAAAGACACTGTTTTCCATCCCTGGGAGTCAAATCCATGGATAGAAGACATTTTGATATGAAGGGCCAACTGTATTTATTGGGGGGAAAAAAAAAAAAAAACCTTCACATGAGTGAACCCCTACAGTTCAAGCCTGTGTTGTTCAAGGGTCAACTGTATAGCTAAGTAAGACTAAATAAGAAAATTTTAATAATTTCCCAAAGATGAATATTGGCTAGTGAGAGAATGTGAAACTAGAGCAGGCAGGAGTCAGACATGCTGGGATTTATTCCTTCACCAGCACTCACAGGGAAGATGAGAATGAGTCCTGAGAATGCTTCCCCAAGGTGATGGCCTAGGTACTATAGCAGCAACCTTAGCCCAAAATCCACCCAGGGCATTCTCCGTGAGGTCTGCTAAGGATTAAAAGGCTTAAATCCAGGAGGGGAAGTCATCAAAATTTACGGCCCTAAGCCATGCCTGGAAACCCACGGCAACAAGAGGAAGAAAAGAGCTGCTCCCACCAAAAATCAGTGCATACTTTTCTGCCATAATGTGTAGGAGCAAAGCCTTCCAGGCCCCAGCCCAGGGCAGTGACAGCTCCAGATGAAAGACAGCTCTGCATCACCTTGATTTTAGCCAATGAAATGCATCTCAGATGTCCGACCTCTACAACTCTAAGATAATGTGTATTGTTTTATGCCACTAGATTCGTAGTAATTGGGTATAGCAGCAATAAGACACTAACACAGAGGTCTTTCTAATATTTTACCCAAACTCTCTTGACAGTTTACTCACCTTCAGTTTGCGGGAAAATTTGATCATGTCTCAACATTTTCACTTTTTACTTGGTACTAATTTCTCCAAATCTCTGTCTCTGTCTCTCTCTATAACATTCTCCTTTATTCCCTCCTTTTTTTCTTTCTCATACACAATATATTTACTTCTTTGATTTCAAACTAAGATCGGTTTTCAGCTTCTATTCTCTGCCAACCAAGTATACCGTCAAATGTCTCTAAACTCCCATTGTATATATTATTTGCACTACTTAATTCATTATATCACATGTTAATGAATTGCCATTTTCCCTTTATCTGTTTGTCTTATATGAGTATATCTAGGACGTTATTTCGTTTGTGACATAGGTGCAATTCTCAGTTTCTCATTCATCTTTTGAATTTATTTTCCTGGATAAATCTTGGTTTTGAAGTTCCAATTTCACCTGAGTTACTTCTGCTTATTTTAAAATATTTTCAAATTAGCCGTGAAAAATATTTAGCTGAACCTCTAATTATAATATAGAAAGTTGTTTTAGAAAAATATCATAGAGAGAAGCTCCCTCTAAATTCAGGAATAAAAAGAGAATGAATTTCCTTTATCTTATTGGTTAGTTCTGTACCTACCTGATATGCTTAAGAGGGAGTGATAAGTTCTTGAGAAAATATAAAAAGAGAAAGACTCTTTTCAAAGATAGAGTTGGTGAAACATATGACAATAATAACAATATAATCAATATCCAGAGAAAAGATTGCTTCAGGGAGGTCGGTCAAGATTTCAAAGACAAGTCAGAAAGTTAATCAACCCATTCAACAAACTCAGAAGGCAGGATAATAAAGGGTTTTATGTTGGTGAAAAGCTTTTTGCCCATAGACAGGAAGGGTGAAAAAGGTGACCAGGAAAAACTGTAAATGCAATTTTAGACACCCATCATCGTAGTCAGGTCTCCCAACTGCAAAATGCTGTAACCTGGACTTAGGAAAGCCACAAAGCAAAAGGTACTTCTTTTTCAGGAACCTAGCATCCCAAGAGGCCTTGTTGATCATAGAAAGTAACATGCAAATGTCAAAGCTCAATGTTATCACTACGAGTTAGAAGCCTGAAGGATGGACCTCCGATACCTTTGCAATGCCTTTAAAATTGGCATATGGCTAGCTTTTATTTTAAAAAACAAAAACACATATATTAAACATTTCCTTATGATCTATCTAAATAAAAATTACTTGAGTTTACCTTGAGAAAGTTTTCACTGTGTATCGGTAGCAATAGCATTTATGAAAAGATTGGTAATGACATGGGAATGAAGCTGTGATTATGGGAAAGGGACCCCTGAGCACAGAGGGAGGCTGTGGTGCTGGAGGAGACAGCAAGTCAGAAGGTCGCCATCAGGCTGAGCACCCATTTCGGGGCAGAAGAGTCTTCGAGTTTTCAGTAGTCTGTTGTCATTAAATAGGTATTGTTCAGGGATCCAATTCTTTGGTTCATTTATCATCATCATCTGAAGTAGATTATGGCTAATGATGGGTAAATATGCAATGGTGATTTGGTTTTTGAGGATGTTTATTTGTCTG
Organism: Glossophaga mutica; assembly: GCA_039655065.1. Taxonomy (NCBI): domain Eukaryota; kingdom Metazoa; phylum Chordata; class Mammalia; order Chiroptera; family Phyllostomidae; genus Glossophaga; species Glossophaga mutica. Next base: position 22,488,802 of record CM077305.1, read on the forward strand.
TTCAACATGAAGTTTTGTTAATTCAGTCATTTTTCAACCTCCCCCAAGTTGCAGTGATTTATATCCATGTAGGTTTTTTTAAAAAGGTGAAAATTAATTTCATGTCATCAATTTACTTTTCCATGGAGTAATTAAGGATACAAGATGTTGGCTTAAAATGTAAGAGGAAGAAAATTAACTCCCAGAAAAATAACCTAGACATTAATTTGGATTTTATTTTTCCGTTGAAGAAAGAACTTTAAGTGTACATAAGTTTTTATTTTCCTCTTAAAATAATATAAACATAAAATATTATATTTACTTTTTACCATATACATCTATAATAATGAAATGCATGGCATTTTTCCTTATTTTATTACTTACATCAGTTTATATTGTTTTTAACATATTTTGTTACCAAGTGCATTTGTATAGCCCCCTATCATGATTCAGGGGTAAATTTTTTTAAAAAGCTTTTAAAATTATTGATTCAAAATAATAGAATTCTACTTTTGGCATGACATTAATTTTTTACTATATAAAGATATACAAATGAGTTTGGAGATCCATTCTACTGTTCAAATTAACAAAGAGTTTTTCAGAAAATGAAATATTGACCTGAAGTTTTGCCTCACTCTATCCATAATGTTGAACTAAGTTACTCTAAAAAAGCTGTTGTTTTATTTAAATTAATGTTTCCCATTCCTTTATTCACTGTTCTATCTGACATACCCAAAGATGGAAGAAACTTAACAATGTATACCAGCAAAAAGTATACAGCACATCTATGGATATGATGTGGCAAAAACATAATTATACATCCTCTTCTTTAGAGATGTTGTATGTTTTTATTTCTTCTTTTTTTTTTTTTTTTAAGATTTTATTTATTTATTTTTAGAGAGGGGAAGGGAGAGAGAAAGAGACGGAGAGAAACATCGATGTGTGGTTGCCTCTCACGTGGCCCCCACTAGGGGCCTGGCCTGCAACCCAGGCATGTGCCCTGACTGGGAATCGAACCTGCAACCCTTTGGTTCGCAGCCCGAGCTCAATCCACTGAGCTACGCCAGCCAGGGCTGTTTTTATTTCTTCTTTAGCAGTGCAGGGTTTGAGGTCCATGGAAGAAGAAACAATTAGCAAGCCTTAATGGAAGAGATGTTAAAACAAATATGGTGTTCTTCAGATCATGCCTAGAGCCTCTTCATGTGTTTATTGCTATCACTATTTATTGCAAACATATATAAAGTGTACTAGTCCTTAATGTCTTCATCAATATATTAGATGCTCAAAATGTATCTATTTTAGGATAACTATGAATGCATTTTCCATAAAAATGGAGGTTTTAAAAGAAGAAAATGATTGTCTTTACATACTGTTTTTCTTCAGAGATTACACACTCTAGTCTTAGAAGAAACCTATGAGATAATATTTTATAATCTAACCTTCAGTAAAGCAAGTCACGTCTCAGTCTCCTTTCAACTACTTGATAAGCATTTTCAGTGATAGGGAAATCCAATTTCACATGAGGTATTCTCAGTATCATTAGACTGTGCATTATATCCTGTTTCCAATAACTGTATGTCCTTTACCATTCAGATTACCTTTCTCGGGTATTCGGAATGGTCTCAAGGTCCTGTTTACTACTTAGATATGTGGAATACACAACCCTAATATCTTTCTTAGTTCTGGACACTAAGCTTTTATTAATATAACCAGAAAACTCATCATCTTTTTCTAAAATTGTCATAATGCTGCCAATAATTGTGTCTATCTTCTTGAACCATAAATCTCTTGTCAACTATATTCACTACCCCTATCATATACTTTCGCATTGCTTTCCCTTCACCACAGTGTGTATAGAGCATGCCCCCTCACTGCAGGCCCATAAAGTCTGCAAAAAAGTAAACTTCCTGCTGTGTCTTTTCATCCCCTGAAGGGAAATTCCAAACCCTGGGTGTGGAGATTTGAGATTAAGTCTGAGATCTGATGAAGGAAAGAACTGATCATTGCCTTGTTCAAGGTACAAAAGAAACTAGGGAAAGTTACAGGATAAAAGGTGAGTCTTGGGAAGTCTTTATTTCTGGAATTAAGCAAGTAAATTTGAGAAGACATGGTACCTTTTGGAAATTTGGTGAGGATGGAAAAAAAAAAAGAAACTGTCTCAAGACAGAACCTTTCAAAAACAAATTATTATCAATAAACTGGAAGACTCACCCTTTCCAAACACAGTGCGTTTTATTATGAGAACTTCACTTTAATGTGGGAACAAAGAAACTAAATAAGCCTCTCTTCCTCTTCCTCCACAAATAATTGCCTTATATGGCAGGTCTGTAAAAATAATCACAAATAAAAATAATAGAAAACAGAAAAACATGAAAACAAAGCCTCATATCCATTCAAAGTTATTAAATAACTTAAATATGAAAGTCAAAAAACTTTCAGCGGATAAAACTACTCTAACATAACCTTAACATAAAAGAAAAATGTAATGCAGCATTGCAATATGAATTAAGTAGAACAAACTACTGTAAATGTGGAAAAAAAGGACCAGAATTCAAAAACTAACAATGAAATACAAACAGAAACAAAAGTGTAAAGGAAATATGGATAATCATATTATTATATACAGGGCCCTGGGGAGTAAAAGGGGTACAGAGGCTGTACTTCCCCACTCACAGACACCCCCCGATTTGGACTTTTGACTTGGTCTGGCAAATTAACTGTGAGCACAAGGGTATGTTGTTGTCTTTAAGAAAAAGTTTGAAGATCTAAGATACTGACTTTCATTGCTCTGTTTTGCCCTAGGCCATAATGACTAGGGATTGTCCTGATATTCCCTGCTCCGAAGTAGAAGCAAAATATCCAAGGTTGAGCCCGAATAGGTCAGGAGACATTAAGAGACTGCTTATTACCTGCTTTGACTGCTTGGCTCCCCTTCTCTCTGTGCGCAGCCATGATCTTGGGGTGGCTTCTCAACCAGTTAACGGAAAGAACAGAGCACAGACCCTGTTTACAGATGGAACTGAATGGCGCATGATACAAGTGAAAAGGTGTTTCACCTAAACACCTAAAAACTCCCTTAGATGAGGCCATGAAAAGCAACAGTGGGAAAAACTTCTCCCAGTAGGAAGGACTTCAGATGATAAAATTAAATACAGCCACCCCCCCACACACACACAATTTCCCTTTTCCAGAGAAACATAATAAAGCATTGCCCTACGAATACCATTTTGGAAGAACTGGTTCTAGGTGATGGACCCCAAAATTCTAAATCACAGTGGTTTTATAGGCGAGGGAAGCTGTTACCCTCCCTTCCTGAGCAAGGTGTAGAGAAACCTTATCACCCTATTCCAGGTTCTTACATTGGGAATATAAATAAATGTCTCTAGGAAAGATATGAATAATATCTTCCTCTTTAGAATCCAGAAAAGCCACCACGGTCCTGGGTCTCTGACCCCTTGAAAAGGAAGCATCTTTGGAGAGGAAAACCTCTCAAGTTCTTTCACTATTTGCTAGGTCAAAATTCAGTGTCTAAAGATTGTTCTGTGAGAAATATTTTGTCTTCAGTCACACATCACCCTCCTTAGGAAGTTAACATGCAGAGAATTACCTTAGTGAGCGGCCCTGCTTCTGGTGTCTGCTTGGGTTGGTAAACACAGAAGAACCCTGGCAAGTAGTTAGGGAGAGGGAGCAGAATGATCTCTAAATGTTATTTCCCTCACTCCATCTTGAGATCCTGTTGACTTATGGTATCCCTTGGCTGAAAATCATCATTTTTCTCAATGCAGCCCTTTTCACATAAACTACTCTTTCCAGCGTTCAGTAACTTCTGCCTCCCCTTAACCATTTGCAGTTGGACATGATAAATTTCCATTTTGTTAACCCCATCTTAACTGCTTTCTCTATGACTTGTGGCTTTCCCATGTACATGAACGCTCTTTTTAAAGATTTTATTTATTTATTTTTAGAGAGGGGAAGAGAGGAAGAAAGAGAGGGAGAGAAACATCAATGTGTGGTTGCCTCTCATGTGGCCCCACTAGGGGCCTGGCCTGCAACCCAGGCATGTGCCCTGACTGGGAATCGAACCTGCGACCCTTTGGTTCACAGCCCGCGCTCAATCCACTGAGCTACGCCAGCCAGGGCATGAACACTCTTTTTAAAATACCCTGTTATAAATAACTTCTCATAATATCTTTGAGTGAGCCATCTTTCTGTTGTGAAGATCATTCTCATTCTGTCTAATTTTTAAAATCACCTTTATTTATAAATTTTTAATTAGCCAAAACACATGTGGGATAAACACACTGAGTTTGTCACTAATTTTTTCTCTTCACACTTTATGTATTTTTCTTTAGTGCTGTATCTTAGCTTCACATGTTTAGTACCATTTGTTTTAATTTTCCACATATACAAGTGATCACATCATCCATGATTTCCAATTTGTTTTTGAGAAAATTAGTGGAATATTCTTTAACACACCCTACTTTATCTGGCTTTTGCTTCCTCCCTTGTCCTAAATTTTCTTGAAAGATGTATTAGTCTGCTAGGGCTACTATACAAAATGCCACAGATTGGGTGTCTTCACCAACAGAAATGTGCTTTCTCACAGAACTGGAGGCGAGAAGTCCCAGATCAAAGTGCCTGCTGATTCAGCTGGTGGTAAGAGCTCTCTTCCCTCTTCTGGGCATGCAGATGGTTCTTACAGCTGTGTGCTCACAAGGCCTTTCCTGTATGTGTGCACAGAGAGAAAGCCAGATCTCTGGTGTCTCTTCATATGAACACTAATCCTATCAGGTCAGGGCCCCACCCTTATGACCTTCTTTAACCCTAATACCTCCTTAGAGGATCCATTTCCGAATATAGCCACAGTAGGGCTTGGGCTTCAACATATAAATTTTAGAAGGACACAAACATTCTGGCTGTAACAGAAGACTTGACAGAGCATCAGAACACTGGTCTCTATTCAAACATGTTGAGGTGCAGTGCCTTTGGATCCTTAGGGACTAAGTGACAAAAGCTTAGGGTCTTGGGCTTTGCTCTCTTTTCTAAGACCAGGGTCTTCCACATTAATCCAGGAGTTTGTTCTGCTCTTATGAGTGTCATCTTGTATGATCCACTTCTCTTCAAATGTCTAAGGATATATATTATATAGTCCACAGTGTATTTCCCAGAAATATTTGTAAGCATCTTCCAACAGGAAACTACTCTTTGGAGAATCCTTTCATGGTTTTTTAAATATAATATACTTTTATAACTGCAGTATCTATTGAAATCAAATAACGAGAAGCTTTTCCTAACATCTAAAATTTAAAAGCAAAATAATAACAAGAAAATAAAAAAGTACTGCACTCTGCCATCTGCTTGCATTTTTGTTTAATGTGCCAAATTATAATTTGCAGACATAAATTGGTTTTTAAGTTACAAAATTAAACTTTAAAACAAAAAGACTTCATTTGCAAAATACTAATGCTGAATTAGATGTTATTGGCAGTAAAATTTTGGATGTTGGAAGGAGGGCTAGAACGGCGTGGAAGATAATGTATCACCAATAAGCATCTAAGCAAGTGCTGCATAATTTATTAAAACTGCATACAAAAGACTCTTGCACTTGTCATTTCAATGGCAGTTTCTCAACTTATCTTAATGCTCTTTATGAGCAATAAATAATCCTTTACAGAATTTATTAGATAAAACATAACATTTTACTAGTAGTAGTCTAAAGGACTAATCCAAATTTTATGTGTTTGCAAAAACAATAGAAATTCATTAATGGCAAGCCCCTATAAAAAGGCAGAATCAAAGAAGACAGATAAAGATTGTGCCCCCAGTCTTTACCCTCATCACATGTTACTTTTAAATGTCTAAAGAATGGTTATTTTGTGCTTCGCCCTTAAATTGTATTTCCCTAAACTCCTTTCTTAGGTAGCTTTTACTTATGTATTTTTCAGTTTGGATAGCCTAATTCTGTATTGCCTTCAGAGAAAATGTGTGATGTTCAGGGAGGAAGAAATCTTTAAGCATAGAGGTCAATGGCTGTGTTGAGACAGCTAGAACATCTTGGTTCACAGGAATATAGCTCTATTTCATGGAACATTTATTATTACAACAACTAAATATGGCATTACTTCAGCTTGGCAAAAGTGATAGAGTGCCTCCTATAAATATTAATAACTTTGCTGTCTTTATCTTACACATGCATTTCCCCTGATGTGTTTGAATTTATCAAAAGTATTTTTAGAATTAGTACCCCCAAGCCAAAAGCATATATTTAATGTAGATTCTGAGTGAAATTATTACAAAAGCATTTCGAGATCCTTAAACATTTTATAGGAGCTAGCACAAGATACCACATATCATTTTGATTTTCTACAAAGCAATTCCTTTGCCTGTGTGTAAATATCTGAACTGGAGAGTGCTTTCTCACAAGTGCATTTGAATTGATAAGTTTATGACAAAGACTTCACTTCTGTTTATTTTCTTTTATCACTTTCTATTGAAGAAAACAAAGTGTAGGGTACTAATTTCCTCAAATTCATGGAAATTTATACGAAGCCAGAGAATATGCTGTTACTATAGTTGTAAATAATGAAACCTAAGCCTTTGTGGATTATTTTCCAATGCATTTTGTATGTCTCTTCTGATGTAAAAAATTATGTCAGGTTTTTCAATGGGTTTTTATTATATCCAAAGGCTTTCACTGTGTATTTGCAGATATATACGTGTACATATGTTGTATGTGTGTGGATGTAGATAATATTTACATAGATATGTATGTAGACATAGTTTATAGAACATGTTTTATTTCACAATCCAAAACCATTAATAGGAAAGGAAAAACATGTATTTATTAATACAATATACACTAACTACATATAATTTACATTTATTTATAAATTATTTGGCATTTTAGAAGAAAATATTTTGTATATTTTTATTTTTAAAGTGAATTAGGATTATACTGACACACTTTTTTCAGAACATGTCATAAGTCTTTGAAATGACTATATATTTTATTTATTGATTATATATTTATTTGGTCATTCATGTATTTAATTTTAATTATTTAATTTAGTTTAATTTGATATTTAAAACCAACAATGAATAAGTAGAATTTGAAATTAAAATCACAATACCATTTATACTTGCATCCTAAAAAATAAAATATTTAGGTATAAATCTAATATATATTTGTGTGTGTATATATATAAGATCTATATCAGGATAACTAAAAAATCTGATGAAAATATTAAAAAAAACTAAATAAATGGAGAGATATTCTATATTAGTGGATATGAAGACTCAATATTGTCAACACACCAGCTCTCAAATTCATCTATACATCAGTGTAATCCCAATAAAAACTCCAGAAAATTATTTTATGGATATTGACAAATTGATTTTAAGTTTATGTGGAGAAGCAAAAGACCCAGATAGATAACAAATAAGAGAAAAACAAAGTTGGGAGACCAATTCTATCTGACTGTCAAGAGTGACTATATAGCTTCAGTAATAAAGACAATGTTGTATTGGTAAAAATAAACAAATAAATACATAAACAAGTAGATCAATAAAACCAATGAGAGCCCAGAAATAGACTTTCATGAATATAATCTTCGTTGACAAAGGAGCAAAGGCAATAAATGAGGCAAAGACAGTTTTTTCAACAAAAAGTGCTGGATCAACTAGAATTTGTTAAAAAAAATGAATCTAGACAACAGACCTTATACCCTTTCAAAAACTAACTCAAATGGATTGATTATATACCTAAATGAGAACAGAAAACATTAAAACTCCTAGGATTTTCTTTTAATGGAGAAAATCTACATGGTCTTGTGTATGGTGATGTCTTTTTAGATAAAACTTGAAAGGAACAATCCATGTAAGAATTACTTGATGCACTAAAATTCATTAAAATGAAAAATTTCTGCTCCGCCATAGATAATATCAAGAGAATTAGAAGACACCTCACAGAAAAGGAAAAAAAAAATAATTGCAAAAGACATATATGATACAGAAGCATCAAAAATTCACAAATAACTCTTAAAATTTAACAAAAACAAAACAAACAACCGGACGAAAACGGGGACCAAAGGTACTTTACCACAGGAGATATACAGCTGACAAAGAAACATCTGAAAAGATACTCAACATCATATGGTGTTAGGGAGATGTAAATTGAAACAACGAAGAAATGCCACTATACACCCATTAGAATATCTAAACTCCAGAACACTGACAACACCAAATGCTGGCAAAGATGTGGAGCAACAGGGGTGTTCGAAAATTGCTGGTGGGAAGGCAAATTGGCATGGCCACTGTAGCAGACAGTTTGGTGGTTTCTTACAAAACTAAAAATACTGTTACCTTGAGATCCCTCAGTCTTATTGCTCGTTGTTTACCTAAAGGAGTTGAAAACTTATGTCCGCACAAAGGCTTGTACAGCAATGTTTATGGAAGCTTTATTCAGAATTTCCCAAACTTGAAATCAATTAAGATAACCTTTCTTTGATGAATAAATTAACTACAGTGTTCTAGACCATGGAAGGTTATTCAGCTCTAAAGTGAAATGAGCTACCAAGACATAAAAAGACATGGAAAGAGTGTAAATGTATATTACTAAATGAAAGAAGCCAGCCTGTGCTGGCTGTACATACTGTATTATCCCAACATTCTGGAGATGGCAAATGGTGGAGAAATAATAGAAAAATCAGTGGTTGTCAGGGTAGGAAATGACTAGGAAGAACACGGGATTTTTAGGGTAGTGAAAATATTTTGAATGAATGGTGTTACAATGATGGATATACATCATTATACATTTGTCTAAGGCAATTGAATGGACACCAAAATTGAACTTTTAACTAAACTATGGAGTTTGGGTGATTTTTATGTTATGTCATATGATTTTTATGTTAATGTATGTTCATCTTTTTTCTTTTCCCCCATAGGTGCCTTTTTGGTGAGTGGCAGTAGATACTGGCCAGTAGTAAGGGGTATATGAAAAATCTCTATACATTCATTTTAGTTTTATTACACACCTAAAACTGTTCTAAATTGTCTTTAAAAATATATTTCTATAAACAACTCATCATATCTATGAAGTGGAAAACAAATAAAATACAGCATTTAGAATACTAGCAGAAAATATGTAATGCCTAGTATTTGATATATTAATCATCAGGGAAATGCAAATCAAAATAACTTTTTCTTATTTATCACAGTGTAACTAATACTTAGCTGCTTCTGCCTCCCACCATTCTAGTTGGTCAGAAACAGAACACTTGTTCTTCCATTTTGAAAGACAAGACAAGCTACTAAAGTCCTTTTCAAATGTCTTGAACTTTTACAAAATAGCCACTTTTGGATGGCTCTTGGTGACAATAACATCAGTTGTTATACCAGGTCCATCGGAAGAATATATTGATTTTGAAATTACCTCTACAGTCATGGCTGGTGAAGCTCGGTGGATTGAGTGCTGGCCTGCAAAGCAAAGGGTCAACAGTTTGATTCCTAGTCAGGGCACATGCGTGGGTTGCAGGCCAGATCCCCAGTAGGGGGCACACAAGAGGCAACTACACACTGATTTTCCTTTCCCTCTTTTTCTCCTTTCCTTCCCTTCTAAAAATAAATAAAGAAAAAGAAATTTAATAAAATTACCTCTGCAGAGTTCTGCTTGGCTTATATTGCTGTCTCTCCCCACTTTTAGATTGCCTTGAGTAGGAGAGAGCTCTTCCTAATTTATTACTGCATAACACATTTTTCATCTGGGACTTTTAACAAGCTCCCATCAGGACTGGAATTAACTATTCAGAGGTGCATATTGCAGAAAAAGGTCTGCTCTTTAACACAGATTCTGACATACTATTCTCACGATACATCAACTATTTCTACTAGTAAAATTGTGATTACTTAAGCCATATTCCCTATACTGTATAACATATGTTGCCCTGGAATTCTATTGATGTAATAACTTTGCACTCCTCTAACTTTATTATTTCATTCAATTATTGAGTATTTCTGATGTCTGCTAGTTGTAAGCCATATGAAAGCACAAATTATATTTTATACATTTGAACTAAAGAGATAAATATTATAGGAAAATGTGTTCCAGCCAGATGGAATATTAGAAAGACTTTGAGATTAAAAAAAAATGGCAATCCAGGAAATGAATATTTGTGGAACTGATGCAAATTAAGCAAGAAGAAGATATATTTGAACAGTTAGGCAGGCATTTTTGTAGGATATACTTAGAAGGACTAGTTTTAGTCCAATTTTAATTGGATACTGTTGGCAATATTTAAGTGGGAGAGTTCCCTTTTCACTTTTACATTTTCAAAGGAACATTTTACAACTATATAAAGAATGCAAGTAGGTATGTGCAAAAACAGAAGTTACAGCCTTAAGGAAAGACATGCATTAGTCCTAAATTAGTACATAGCCATACAGATGAATGTCCATGGACATATTAATGCTAAATTATGATTCTGTAATTGAGAAAAAATGACTAATAAATCAGGTATGATTTCAGTAAAAGAAAGGAATCAAATTAACCATTCCATTTACCTTACATGTCTAAGCAAATTCGTGATAATTTTCTTAAAACAAAGATTAAAGAGGTGCAGGTTGAGGGAATAAAAAAGTTCATATTTTTTTTAAAATGTGACTTCAAGGAAATGTGGCTTCAGAAGAAAGTCATTTTTCCTTGTACCAAGAATAGAATTAATTTTTAAAATTTATTAATTCAAATATTTCCAACATTTACAAAATCAAAAATATGATTACTCCAAATCTCAAGGTTAAATAATCTTTACAATAATACTTTGCATAAACACAATTTAAGGTAGAAGGACTTGAGAACCAGCAAGTTAATTGGGGGAGTTTTAATAAGAAATAGATCTTCCTGCAGGAATGAATACACACTTTTGCCGGTCAGCATGGTTTCTGTCTAGAGAGAACACTAAGCAGGGTGCCAATTTATAATCCACAGATCTCATGGTAAACTGGGAATTGGGACATAATCAAAATGTAATCAGACTAAAATAGGGATATAACTGTCTCTTGATGTGTATGGAAGTAGCTGGATTACAGGAAAACGAAGAATTGAGGATGGCAGCATTTTTCTTTAGAACACTAACTTCAATATAGTTATAGATGTTTTTATCCCTGTTGTATTTACAGTGGGGAGGCCTAAGGGGGTGGGCTGGGATGGGAGTAAAAGGCAGAAAACTGTACTTGAACAACAATTAAAATTTAAAAAAATCTGTCAATAAAAAATAAATAAAAATAAAAATAAAAATAAATAAATGAATGTTCTTATCTATCAGTTGTTCATCGTATTATAAAGCAAAAATTAAAATGAAGAACATTCTCAAGAGCTTAATTCATTGTAATAAGCATCAGAGCCTGCTTTATATTTCCTCAAATCTGAAAGATAAGTGTGGGCTCCTTTCCAGAGTCACATTATAATTCTACCTGCTCTAATAGTAGGTGAATAATGAAGGCTTCTCTCTGTGAGTGGAAACTGATTAATTGGTTGAAAACACAGAAACAGGGTGCAACCGTCTTTACTTTGAGAACCTAATGATTACATGGTTTCTTTTCAATAATGAAAACTTCCTTTTTTCAGAATAAAATGTTATATAAACAGAAGCCTAAAAATCCATATGAACACTCAGAAAAAGTTGGTACAGAGAAGAAAAATTGTAATTACTTGTGATTTCAGTTCAAATGAAAGATATTTAGTTGCTTAAAAACAATAAGAAGAAGCTATTACCAGGGCCCACTCTACTTGTTATTGTAATAATTACGTATACACACTTCCTTTTGGTACTTGGTGTTTTTTATTTTGTTTCGTTTTCTTCAGAGGGGATTTATACTAGAGCTTAAGATGAAAAAGTGAAACTGAATACTAAAACTAAAAGTTGGCTCCACATTTATCACATATATTCATGCTGTTTTTCATTATTTGCTAATTATCTCCTGCGCATTAGTCATCCCTCTTTAATTAAACTCCAACATTTTGAAAATAGGGACTAAATCTAATGCTTCTTTTTTAATACTTTTTTCTCAGTGGTGAACATGTGTGAAAATCCTAGTAATAGGTAGTTAATCGATTAGTCAAAATATATTTATGGATATGTTCCAAGGGGTCAAAATATAATTTAATAGAACTGTCCAGTACTCTAGTTTTACAATAGTCTATCTCCAATTCCTTTCATAAATTTTCTTTTTGAAAAAAAAAAAAATACAGAATGGGTTTATATTTTAGTGTGCAATTTCCTTGTTATAATTCCATTTTAACAATCCTAATTGAAATATATAAGTTGTATTTACCACAAAGTAATTATGGATACCATCCACGTAGGTGATATATTTTAAGGAATATAAAATCTTTCCTTCAGCTTACACAGCTGGAAATATTATATGTCCTTACATAAACAATTCTTACCTACATTTATCTGCCTGGAACACAAAACTCATATTAGTAATTGAAAAACCGAATTAAGCATAATGTTTTGATATATCAGACTAGAAGATAAATGCTCTTTCCCCATCCCACATTTTAAAGCAGTTACCTTCAGGCTTACTGACTGTGCCCGTTGCTATTTTTGTGTTTTCCTGTACGTGTGTATCAAATCCTAATAGTCATTCCCATAACAAGCCAGGTACAAAAGTAAGTGTATCTGCAAACGAAGCCTGAACTCAGAGTTCAAATTTCTTTCTAAAGAAATAAAATGACTCGAAGAGGTGCAACATGCTAGGTTACATTAGCAAAAGCAAAGACTTGTTTCCTAGGAGCCACTACATTCACCTCCACCCTCACCCTTGCCTGCCAATGACTCATGGCCCCTACCTCACAGGGAAAAGGGAAGTCTATTTTTACGCAGAGCTGCTTCCTCCTGCTGCAGAAGCCCTGGGTTGCCAGCCTTACCAAACTCCAGGAATAATACCTAAGTTTCTTGTTTCTAAATCACTTTCGAAGGCGTTGAACTAAGCCTTATTTCTCAATACCCCACTATATTAGTTCACTATCACTGCTGCAATAAATTATCACACATCTGGAGACTTTCAGCAATACTTATGTATCCCCCCATAGTTCTGTGGATCAGAAGACTGCAATCAGTCATCCTGGTTCTGACCTGGGGCCTCCGGAATAAAACTAGTTCACTTCTAGGCTCATTCGGGCAGCTGGCAGAATTCAGTTTCATGAGGTCAGACTGAGGTCCTGGTTTCCTTGCTGGCCTTTGGGAAGGGGACATTCTTAACTTCCAGAGGTCACTGCATTCCCCTCCTAATTCATATTCAAGACCATCAATAGCTGGTCAATTCCATCTCATGCTTTTCTTCTCTCTGACTGGTTCTTCTTATTTCCTTTTCTGCTCTTACAGACCCCTGTGATTTCTTTGTGCCTATCTGGATAATCCAGGATAATCTCTTTTTCTAATGTCATCTGATTAGGAACATTAATCCCCTCTTTTCAACTTTAAAATCCCTTCACAGCAGTACCTACAGTCATGTTTGAATATCCAGGAGCCTGAAATCCTGGGACATCCTTGGAAATAAGCCTACCTGCTGACACAGACCCCATATTTAAGGGCTAAGTGCTCTCAGATGCCTTCCTATTTGTTTCTTGCTTGAAGTCTAATAAACATGTACCAAATTTGCTGGCTTTATATTTTCACCCAAGTAAAGAATATCTACTTAGGACTAAATGAAGCACTAACCCACTGAAGAGTCGAGTCAGGTAAGCCCATTAATGGACTGGAGAAGCCCACGCCTATGTTCTGTGGCCAGCTACTGTCAGCAGGAGTGGACCAAGCATGTTTATTTTTTCTGAACTCTGTGTCCCATGACATCACTCGGGTAGCTGAAAATTAACCTCAGAAGGACCATTTATACCATGGGGAAACTAATCCTTCGCAGAGGTGAGTTGCCAGCACATCACTGCAAATTACAATGTATAACGGTATGTGCTGTGAGGAAGATTTGCAGGGGGTAGAGGAAGCGGCTAACAGGCCGGTGAAGTGGTAGAGGTCCTGTAGAGGTGTTTACAGGAGCAACACCATAGATACCTTTACATCCTATATGGCTTTTACTAATTTGGAACTTTCTATTGAAATGGTTATAGGTTTTAAAACAGGATGATTTATCATCTTTTGGGGTGATTTGAAATGTGATCTTTGACCTTTTTCCAAAAAATTGTATTAAATTTATTGGGGTGACATTAGTTAATAAAATTATGTAGGTCTCAGGTGAACTTTGATACATGATCCATATGTTATACTACGTGCACACCACCCAAAGTCAAATCTTCTCCTAGTACCATATACTTGACCCCTTATTTCTACTTGGAGATGGTATTAGACCGGAAGTGCACCTCTCAACTGGCACGTACTGGCTAATCAGTTGAGTTAACCCCTATTTGCTTCAGCCTCCAAATCTATAAAGTTATCTCATGAGTTTTTGGTTTATTCCTCCATTCAACAAATTCTGCAACATTTCTATGCATCATGCATTATACTAATTCTGGGAATAATATGAGTAAAAATATTTTTATTAATTCAAAAAGTGTTTAACCGATATTGAACAGAAATTGGAACTGAATAAGCACATAAGATTTAGTGATAATAGTTTTATGTATTTGGACCTCTTAAACAACTTAAAGAAGCTTGAAAAACTTCCTTAAGAAAAATGTTTATATGCATATATGAAAACATTTATATCTATCTATCTATCTATCTATATAAAATTTTAAGAAATTTGTGGGGCATTACATACCCATTTGTGGACTTACTTTGTGTCCTTGCAACCCATGTTAAAATTTTGGAATTTTACTGGGAAAGCATAGAAATAATGTAACTCTTCACTTTCTTTTTTTTTTTTAAGATTTTTTTTTTCCCTTTTAGATTTTATTTATTTATCTTTAGAGGGGAAGGGAAGGAGAGAGGGAGAGAAACATCAATGTGCGGTTGCCTCTTGTATGTCCCCTGACGGGAACTGGCCTGGCAACCCAGGCATGTGCCCTGACTGGGAATCGAACCGCGATCTTTCGGTTCGCAGGCCCGCGCTCACTTTCAATGACATAGTAGGGAATATCCTGAGATCACAATGTGTGAGGTGTGACTGAGTCACAGGTCACAGATGTGGTAAAGAGCACAACATAAAAAGCAATAGGCAAAATACACTAAGAGTGTGTATGGCTTTGTGTGGAAAATTTAGTGTATTAAGCTTATTTTGAGGTTTGAATTTTTTAGATTGGTGTTCTGTCCTCTGTGTAGTATTGTAAGAAGGACCTGAATCTTCCTTTCATTTTGGAGGAAATTTGTCCTAAGAAAGCCTGGGGAGTAAGTTGTATAAGCTTTTCTAAACCTTAGGGAGGAAGGTACTGTTTTTCCATTAAAGTTATTTCCCTTGTGGTTTTTCCCTAGTTTTTCATTCCAAACAAATGCAAAGTTCAAAAAAGAACTTCATGTACTATTAGAGCTATTTTAACTGAGAATCCTCAAAATATTTAAATGAAGCATTTCAACTGGCCTTCAGCTTTTAACTCTTAAATCTTTTCTTCATAAAACAGCCAGTGATTTCATCACTTTTCGCAAGCCTGGAGCAAAAAAAAAAACAAAACATAAACTTAATTATGAAATTGTTTTTGGAACTTTAAAGATAAATGCAAAATAGATTATATTTTAAATAACAAGAACAAAATCAAGAGTTTCTCCTCAAGCAAATTAATAGCTAAATATTTTTTTTTCTTTTAAGCTTCTTCAGAATGAATATTTGAAAACCCAATATTGTTCCATTAAAATATACAAGGTCAATATTCTCAATATAAATTTAATATTGAAAAGAAGAGCTTCTCAATGCCTCAGGCATATCTTAATTTCATTTTTTTTTTATTTTGGAAACCAGTAAGTTTAGTTATTTTAAAATAAAAATTAAAGTAATCCTAATATGTTAACAATATCTTTATATTGTTCATTCAATTGTTTGTTCTCTAACTCTAATTGCATAAATATACTATCAAACTATAGTTTCTCTTAAGTACATAGGCATTATTTTTTAATTTATGCATTAGTTCAACAGTTGTAAGCATTTCATTGCAATAAATATTAAAAATGAATTGTTGTTTTATTTTTTAATATATTTTATTGATTATGCTATTACAGTTGTCCCATTTCTCCCCCATCATTCCCCTCCACCCTGCACACCCCCTCCCACCCACATTCCCCCTTTAGTTCATGTCCATGTGTCGTAAGTCCTTTAGCTTCTACATTTCCCATACTATTCTTGCCCTCCCCCGTCTATTTTCTACCCACTATCTATGCTACTCATTCTCTGTACCTTTTCCCCCTCTCTCCTCCTCCCACACCCCTGTTGCTAACCCTCCATATGATCTCCATTTCTGTGGTTCTGTTCCTGTTCTAGCTATTTGCTTAGTTGGCTTTTGTTTTAGGTGTGGTTCTTAATAGCTGTGAGTTTGCTGTCTTTTCACTGTCATATTTTTATCTTCTTTTTCTTAGATAAGTCCCTTTAACATTTCATATAATAAGGGCTTGGTGATGATGAACTCCTTGAACTTGACCTTATCTGAGAAGCACTTTGTCTGTCCATCCATTCTAAATGACAGTTTTGCTGGATAGAGAAATTTTGGATGTAGGTCCCTGCTTTTCAAGATTTCAAATATTTCTTTCCAGTGTTGTTTTAGATGTGAAACAAAAGACAGAGAAAAAAGTTATGTTTTACTATTAGAGAATAATTGTGCTTAATATTATGAAGTTCTTCACTCTGTTCTCATAATAAATGTCTGAAAGTTCTTTAATAGCATTTATTTAATCTGTTTATTCTCATTCTGAATTCTTACATCAGTAAAAAAATGTAATTTAAATATCTGAATGATTTATAGAGAACAAAGAGCATAATCTGCATTAAAAAAAATTGGCCAGGACTTTCGGCCAAGATGGAGGAGTAGGTGTTCACACTGTGCCTCCTCGCACAACCAAGATTAAGGACAACAAAGATTTAGAAACAAAAAACCAACCAGATTTTACAGGAAATTGAACTGTAAGGAAGTTCGACAATCATTCATCCAGACCAGTAGGAGAGGCGGAGTCGTGGACTGCAGAAAGGGATTGTGGCAGGAGAAAGCAGTGGTTGGTGGTCCCAGGCATGCAGGCAGCAGCTAGCAGACCCCAGACACACATTCACATGCAGATAAACTAGGTGAAAACAGGGAGACAGACTGCGCAACCCAGGACCCCAGCACTGGGAAATAAAGCCTAAAAGCACCAATTGAAAACGCTTGTGGGGGTTGAGGTGCCGGGAGAGACTTCCAGCTTCACAGGAGAGTTCGTTGGAGAGACCCACAGGGTCCTAGAGCATACACAGGCCCACCCACCTGGGAATCAGCACCAGAAGGGCCCAATTTGCTTGTGGGAAACAGCCGAAGGGACTGAAATACGAGAGAGCAGAGCAAGCGCCATTGTTCCCTCCCTGACTCTGCCCCAACATACATCATCACTACCCAGCAACTAGACTGCCCCTCCTTGGTGAACACCCAGGGCTCCGCCCCTCATACTTAACAGGCACGACCAGACCAAAATACTACTACTACTACTACTACTACTACTACTAATAATAATAATAATAATAATAATAATAATAATATGGCTCAAGCAGAAGAACACATCAAAGACCCAGAGCCAATACTTCCAAGCAACCAAGACATAGCCAACCTATCAGATGCACAGTTCAAAACACTAGTAATTAGGATGCCCACAGAATTGGTTGAATTTAGTCACAAATTAGATGAAAAAATGAAGGCTATGCTAAGTGAAATAAAGGAAAATGTGCAGGGAACCAATAGTGATGGTAAGGAATTGGGACTCTAATCAACAGTGTGGACCAGAAGGAAGAAAGAAACATTCAACCAGAAAAGAATGAAGACACAAGAATTTAAAAAAATGAGGAGAGGCTTAGGAACCTCCAGGACATCTTTAAACGTTCCAACATCCAAATTATAGGGGTGCCAGAAGGGGAAGAGGAAGAGCAACAAGTAGAAAACTTATTTGAACAAATGATAAAGGAGAACTTCCCCAATCTGGCAAAGGAAATAGACTTCCAGGAAGTCCGGGAAACTCAGAGAGTCCCAAAGAAGTTGGACCCAAGGAGGAACACACCACGGTACATAATAATTACATTAGCCAAGATTCAAATGAAGGAGAGAATTCTAGAAGCAACAAGGGATAACAGGACAGTTACCTACAAAGAAGTTCCCATCAGACTGTCAGCTGATTTCTCAAAAGGGACCTTATAGGCAAGAAGGGGCTGGAAAGAAGTATTCCAAGTCATGAAAGGCGAGGACCTACATCCAAGATTGCTCTATCCAGCAAAGCTGTCATTTAGAATGGAAGGGAAGATAAAGTACTTCTCAGATAAGGTAAAGTTAAAGGAGTTCATCATCACCAAGCCCTTATTATATGAAATGTTAAAGGGACTTACCTAAGAAAAACAAGATAAAAAATAGGACAGTAAAAAGACAGCAAACTCACAGTTATTAACAATCACACCTAAAACAAAAGCAAACTTAGCCAACAGCTAGAACAGGAACAGAACCACAGAAATGGAGATCATATGGAGGGTTAGCAACAGGGGAATGGGAGGAGGAGAGCGGGGGAAAAGGTACAGAGAATAAGTAGCATAGACAGTGGGTAGAAAATAGACACGGGGAGGGAAAGAATAGTGTGGGAAATGTAGAAGCTAAAGAACTTCTGACACATGGACATGAACTAAAGGGGGAGAATGTGGGTAGGAGGGGTGTCAAGGGTGGAGGGGAATGAGGGGGGGGAATGGGACAACTGTAATAGCATAATCAATAAAATAAAATAAATAAAAATTTTTTAAAAATTGCCCAAAACATAAATGTTATAAAATAGCAAAAACATACATAACTTTTAAAAGTATGAACAACTGCTTCAGTATTTTTTTCATATTGGGAATGGGAGATTATATGATTGAACAATGGAGAGACTGACTTAAATACGGCAAAACCAACCCCTCTCACTGGTCTTGTAATCTACATCTCCCTTTCTAAAAGATTATAGCTTTTGATCCAAGAATATTTTATGAAGAATTAAACTCTAATTTTAAAAATAAAATTTCATACACACACACACACACACACACACGCCAAAGGGACTGAAAACACTGTGAGACTTTGAACTATAATCAGATGGGATTCGTGGGGACCTGGGAAGAGAACAAGGGTCCTGCTCTGTCTTGCCCAGGACATGAATCTCTCTCTCTTTTTTTTAAAGATTTTATTTATCTATTTTTTAGAGAGAGGGGTAGGGAGGGAGAAAAAGAGAGAGAGAGAAACATAAATGTGTGGTTGCATCTCTTGCACCCCCTAAAGGGGACCTGGCCTGAAACGCAGGCAGGTGCCCTGACTGGGAATGGAACTGGCAACCCTTTGGTTTGCAGTCCGGCACTCAATCCACTGGGCCACACCAGCCAGGGTGAATCTCTTTGTCCAGCTAATTCAAGCTGTGTAGGCTACCTGCTCATTAGTCACTTAGTAGCAATCTCAGTTACCATATTGGTTTTTAGACAGGGAGAGAGGGACAGAGAGAGGGAAGCCACATTGCCACATTCACATAACTCTTATTATAGTATATTGTTATAATCGTTCTACTTTATTATTAGTTATTGTTAACCTCTCAATGTACCTAATTAAACTTTATCATAGGTATGTATATATAGGAAAAACACAGTATATATAGGGTTTGGTATTATCCATATCATGGTCTCAGGCATCCACTGGGGGCCTCGAATGTGTCCCCCAGGATAAGGGGGAAATATCTGTTTTGCAAAAGGGTAAGACGTGGATTATTGGGACTCAGATCGGATGAGGATCCTCCAAAGAACATTCCTGAGTACATTCTCCAATATTAGATCTGTGAGATTACAAAGAAAAATTATCTGCCCCACTCCTACCCAGCCTACAATAATAAGAAATGCTAAACTAACTTGTATAGAAATTCTTGTTCAAAAAGGGGAAAATAGAGACATATTTATAATATGAAATTCTGAAATTCACCTCAATTAATGTTAAACATTCCTGGGTTAAAGTTCAGCCTTAGAATATGGGACCTTTTTAAAAAAAAATCTCCCCAGCTTGATGTACGGACTTCCTGTAATCCCAGCTATAATCCCAGCAGGCTTTTTCTTATATAAACTGATGAGCTGATTCTAAAACATATATGGAAATAAAACCAAAACAAAACAATCTTTTAAAGGAAGTACACATGAGAAAGACTTACAACGTATGTTTGAAGACAGTGTAAAACTTCAGTTACGACTGATAAATAGATCAATGGCATAAAAAAGTCGAAGAATAGAATTGCATTAATATTATTAACACACAGGCACACACATGTCCCCCAAAATTTGCTTTTTGTTGAAGAAACACCATCAATAAAGTTTCTGAACCCACTCGATATCCAATTAATAACTCTGATAATTTCAGTTTAGAAGATATAAAATATTTTTCATATGTATATTTTGTGATGAAGTTAGTCAAATACATACTCCACCAAATTAAGAAAGCCAGGAAGGAAGAAGACAAAAGAGAGTAGAGAGTTCAAGATTATCAAATGTATCAGAAGTTACTGGAAGTTGAGTTCCAATTATATTATAGTGAAGCAAAATTCACAAAAGGCTGCCTTATTGAAAAAGATATAAATTATACTTGGTAATTAGAATATAGGATTAAGAGAAATGGTTAACTATGTGTCTGAATACATCAAAGTAAATAAAAATATGAGGTAAATATCAACTCTAGAAAAAACTAAAGGAACATTTTTAAATAAATAAAATATAATTATATTTGCATCATTTGACTCAACAATAAATAGTATTACACATCCATTTGATTAAAACTCAAATTAGATGTAGATATGTATTATTGTGTAATATCAGAATTTTATATTAGAAAGTAAGTTTTGATTCTAAAAAATTATGATCCCAAGAAAAGAATCTCATCTCTGTCTTTCAATCCATTACTATCTAAATTCTTTATAGTGCTTTATTGCTTTGCGGTGCTTCTGACTCCATGATGCAATGCTATACATTCTGTTTGATTGTCATGATTGATCACAAACCTGAAACTAATCATTCACATAACTACCCAAGAATTCCAAACTTGATTTCTAAGAGCTTTATATACAAAATTAGTCATTACTTTACTGAGCCTCTCAGCAACATTTAACATGAATATCTATATATCCTTTCTGGTAAAACTATCTCATCTCTTGATTTTTACAAATAATTACTTGGAAAAAGAGACTAACTAAAGTGAGAGGATTCCAATTTGTTGTGTATTTTAAGGATATTCACTAATTTCTTAAGAAAATTCTATTAATTTTGCAAATACCGTGGAGAGATATAAAAATATAGAAACTCAATGAGTGATCATTTAAGTATATTAATATTGTCACAGGTACTACATATTTCCCAAATCCAGTAGAAATTCAATCAGTTTGGTTGACAAAACTTCAATCTTTCTGTTGACAAGTTTTCAAATCATAACTGAAGAAATTATACTTAACCTTTGACCTATGTCCTTTATAAGTCCTCATGCTGTCAGCCGCAGGCTCGGTTCATGAGTCTAATGAGAATAATAAATAATGAAATGATGCGACTTCAGTCCATGTCCTGTTAATCCACTTATATTAGAAATAACACTAACCTATAATCTATTTGGTTATACTCTACCATACATGGAGAACTTTGAGAGATTCACGTTATAAAACATATGTATGCATTCTATTGTACATTTTCCAATCCCAAACATATGAACTGGACAAATATGTGCAAATGCCAAATCACTGCAGTAAATTAGGGCAGAAAAGCAAGGGAAAGCTGTATTTCTCAATAGGTCATTGAGCAAAATATTTGACCCATGTACGGAATCTTTTGTTAAGGCTGATTAGGTTGCAGATTATAAAAGGTCCTAATAGTGCCAATAAATTAGAGCCACCTTTCTCGAAAGAAAGTGACTAACAATATTTCGTTGCTGAGTTAAATAGAATAAATGTCTCAGAACTTGGCCAGAAGGCTGAGAGATTAATTAATTATTAACATGTTCAGGTTAATGTAAATCAGATTTGCCTTTTCTAGCTAAAGAATCAAGATTGACAAAGACATTAAATCTTGAATAAAAACTAATTTGCCAGCACTTGCAAGAGCCTGCCCTGAAAAACAAAACAAACAAAACAAAAAATGTTCATGGAGTATTTTGTTAATCATCAAGCTTTTCTTTTGTACTATGTTAATCAGAAATGTACCCTTTCAAAGTAGTTATTTAGATACTGATAATCAAATAAAATACTTTTAAAACTGCTATTAGAGTTATGATTACTCTTGCCTTTTCTTTCTACTTTTTAATTTCCATTATAATGACTAAAAACAAGCTTCTTGAAGTATTCTTAAATAAGGTTATGCCTGCTCACGAATTAAAACATATTGCAATTCTCTGATTAAGGAAAACAATCTATCCTTTCTAACATTTTTAATTAGAGACACTTAATTTTCAATGTACCCACCTACCTTCCTACCTTATAAAGATATGCATGTACAAGTTAAAATTTTAAAATATCTAATATTTAATGGACTGAAAAAAATGTTTTTGTCTTTTTCCTTTTTCTCTTCCTTAACATTTTCCTCTTACATTCTAGATCTATAAATAGTAAGACATTTGACTTATTAATTCATCTTGTCCTTATGCAATGGCATATAAACAGTGATCAGATAATATGACAGATGAGGAACCCAAGGGGCATAGTTATTTTGTAACTTCCCAAAGGAAACAAACTTGTTATTCAAAATGATAGCATTTTAGAATGATTGCATGATGTACCGAATTAGAACAACTGAGCCTGATTACAAGCTCTAATAATTTCTCTGAGATTAAATGAAA
Organism: Glossophaga mutica; assembly: GCA_039655065.1. NCBI lineage: Eukaryota > Metazoa > Chordata > Mammalia > Chiroptera > Phyllostomidae > Glossophaga > Glossophaga mutica. The sequence continues at coordinate 22,511,750 of CM077305.1, forward strand.
TAATGCATGTAAATACTTTGAAAAGTGCCCTTAACACATCATCAGTTTCATGTGTGTGAGTGATTATATTACTTATCTGGCCGCCTTGTTTGGGTGCTTTTCTGTTACAGCATCACATTGCATGCAATGACTTTTTACATATCCAAATGAAATTACTAGAAATGCACATATTTTAAAATCCTAAGTATTCTTGGTATTTTCATTTGAATTTTGAAGGTGAATATTGACAAAGAATCCTGGTAACTTGGCAGGAGTAGCTACTTACAAAGTTTACTGGTCAGACGATCAGATTTATAAATATCAACGCTACATTTTCTCTGATCACTACACACAGTGAGCTGTTCCTGAAACCAGACAAAGACTGGGCAGTGATTGTAGGACCAGGGTCACTAGAAAGTAAATATTGTATATATGTTGCTTTGTTTTCTTATGGTTTGCCCAGAGAAAGCTATGTGACCTAAAGTCTGATTTAGATATAGGTATGAAAAGCATGTACATGTTTAGCAAAATTAAAATACATTTGACAGAATACTCCTGTGGTAACATTACTCTTATACTGAAGCCTATTTTATAAATAAACCTCTTTCTCAGCCCATTAATAATAATTTGAAAAAGGATGATGTTATTGCAGACAAAAGTAATAATTACTTGCATTGTTTTAGTTGGTAAAGTCTAAATACAACAATTTATTTGGTAACATTTGAAATGCATTTGAAAATTAAGATAAAGTATTTACATATCAATACCATTAACAAACATGTATTTACTAGGTAAATAAACACTAATGTTTGAATAAATGCAGTACTAAGCAGTGGGTCAGTGTTTAAAGAAATTTTACTTCGGTGTTTGATGTGTTCTTTTTAAAGATGTTACTCATTTATATATATAATTTATATATATTATGTACATATAATATATATATAAGAATATATATATATTCTTTTTTTTTATTGTTGTTCAAGGAGAGTTGTCTGGCTTTTCCTCCCACCTCTACCCCCACCCCAGCCATCCCCATCTCCCTCCCCTGATTCTACCCTGCTTTGGTTTTGTCCATGTGTCCTTTATAGTTGTTCTTGAAAACCCTTCACCTTGATTTTTAGAGAGAGGGGAAGGGAGAGAAAAAGAAAGGGAGAGAAACATCAATGTGTGGTTGCCTTTCGTGCACCCCTACTGGGGACCTGGGCTACAACCCAGGCATGTGCCTTGATTGGGAATCAAACCAGCCACGCTTTGTTTCACAGGCCGGCACTCAGTCCACTGAGCCACACCAAGCAGGGCTGTTTGATGTGTTTTTGAACCTCAGTTCTACTTAACGCATTTAACAAACTCTTAATAAGTGAGTATTCTTCTTAAAAGTAATTGTTGATTTTTTTTCAGTTCGAATTTTATTTTTTTATTGTTGTTCAATTAAAGTTGGCCCTGTTTTTCCATTACTCTCCCCTGCCCTACCCATCCCCACCTCCTACATTCAAACCTCCCCCCACCAGCCATTGTCTTTGTCTGTGGGTCCTTCATACGTGTTCCTTGACCACCCTTCCCTTTCTTTCCTGTTATCCTCCTTGCCCCTCCCCTCTGGTTACTGTCAGTTTGTTCTTTATTTCCAAGTCTCTGGTTATATTTTGTTCACTTGTTTGTTTGTTGATTAGGTTCCACTTATAGGTGAGATCATACTGTATTTGTCTTTCACTGCCTGGCTTATTGCACTTAGCACAATGCTGATATTTTAAAATAAGCACATATAACACCACTTTACAGGTGTAGCTTGCTCCAGTCCTCCATTGTGCCCATGTCACATGCTCATTTACCTGGCCATGCTCTTTGACCTACACAATGGTGGACACTATTCACTGATCTTCATATCATCTTCAAGTCCAACAGCTGCGTTACTCCTTAAAGTCAGGCCTCTGCTGTGTTAATTGCCTCCCCTCATGCATCAGAAATCTCTTTTAGTGGTTTTTCGATTCCCAGACACGACCTAAAGAAGTATCTTCTTCTCATCTGTTGCTAAGCAGTAGATATAAACTCTTTTTTTAAAGACGCTGTTTATCCCTGGCGCCTGGGTCCCAGTTATGGACCTCAGTGTGACCCACTGATCTCATGTGAGGAAGCTTTGGAAGCCTGGTCATTGCATGTCCCCAGACTGGTAACTGTATCATATCTCCCTGATATCAAGTGTTGTCACTGTAGGCCAAGGGCCTGTTCTCACAAACAGCTACACATCTTAGGTACTTCATCTCCAAATTTAACTCCAAATCTATTACTGCCACCTTTAAAAAATATGCTGATTTGACGCCCTGGCTGGTGTAGCTCAGTGGATTGAGCGAGGGCCTGCGAATCAAAGGATCGCGGTTCGATTCCCAGTCAGGGCACATGCCTGGGTTGCAGGCCAGTTCCCAGCATGGGACACACAAGAGGCAACCATACATTGATATTTCTCTCCCTCTCCTTCTCTCCTACTCTTCCCCTCTAAAGATAAATAAATAAATTAAAAAAAAAATTCACTGATCTTGTGAAAAAAAAAAAAATGCTGATTTGAGCCCTGGCTGCTGTGGCTCAGTGGATTGAGCACCAACCTGCAAACCAAAGGGTTGCTGGTTCAATTCCCAGTCAAGGTACATGCCTGGGTTGCAGGCCAGGCCCCCACTAGGGAACGTGTGAGAGACAACCACATATTGATGTTTCTCTCCCTCTCTTTCTCTCACCCTCCCCTTCTGTCTAAAATAAATAAAATCTTTTTAAAATGCTGATTTTTCTGTCTGTGCTTTTATAGTTTGTAGGTTCTCTTCCACCTACATGTAACATCTAACTCAGTATAGTCTCTCAAACAAATTAATAATAATAATAATAATAATAATAATAATTCTAGGTTCTACTAAAAACAATATTGTCTGCATAAACCCTTAGCTAACTACTCAGAACTGAGTTCCTTAAACAACAACTTTATTTTACTTGTGTTTGCATTTGTCCATCCTCATCAGAATGTTAGTTTCTTAAAGGTGAGTGTCAGTCTTATCCTATTTCTGTATTCTTTTTCTTCTCTATTTCTTCCAAAGAAGTATGGCAGTTATTAAAAAATTTTTAAACAATTAAAGTGATGGAATGATTAATATGTGCTTTAGGTTACATAAGAACAGAATGATTACCAGAAAAAAAATGTGTTTGAAGAGACCTCAAAATAGACTGCTCAAACTGCTATTTTTTATAAATGCCTTTTAATCAAGAGTTGCATGCAAATAACAATGGGAAATGAGACTTGGTAAATAAGTGAGATCTTGCTTGAAATATTAGCAGTAGTTTTAGTTAACTTTCCTTGCCATAAATGTACTGACTTTGTTGTTATTTATAGTATTCAAAGGAGGAGGTAGATATGAATCAATGAGGAAAGAGAGCATTCTCAGAATGGTTTTTAACTTACATAGTTGGGAACTTCAGCATGAGTCTTAGACGCAGAAGTCACAAGCATTTTCTTTTTACCTTCCCGATATAATTGTGAGAGAGTTAATAGACTTTAATAACTGTTATAAAAGCTGAATATTTTATTTATGCAGAGTTAAAGGTAGAAAGTTTAAGGAAACATGGTTCATAGACTGGCATATTCAAATTGTGTGTGTGTGTGTGTGTGTGTGTGTGTGTGTGTGTGTGTTGATGTGAAAAGCAGATGCAAGTTGCCATGTTGATATAATTGCAAGTCGTGGCCGAGGATGCCATGATTTCCTGTCTCCTGGGCTACACGTTAGGAGATGAAACTGTTTTCTCTTTGAAATGTCTTTGTGGTTTAAATTCAAGTGACATCAAATGCAAATAGCCTGAAGCAAAGCTGGCTTTGATTGTTCCCTTGCCTTGAATGATCTAGTCATTTGGGAAAAGGCAACTCAAATCATGGGGAATATGTTTAAAAATGAAATTTGGAAGGAAAAGTAATACTTTAAACAATGCAAATTTTGTTGCTGAAATAATGATCAACCTAATGACTGCCCTGGAATTAGTATTGGGATGGCCAAAAAGTTCATGTAGTTTTTCTGTGTGATGGTTCTAGTAGCATTTAGTTGTCTTTAACGTCATTCAAAACAATTTTGTTAGACTGTATATGACAGCTGCCATAACAGCATGCATTTTTTAAAAACTTAACAAAATTAGTAAATCTTTGTGCAGACATCTTAATAGTAAAGATGGAAGAAAATATGCAACATTTACGCTTTATTATCTCAAGAAAGATAAAACACACACAAAAAAAAGATTTGTGTGGTGTATGGAGAAGGTGTTGTGATGGATCAAATGTGTCAAAAGTGGTTTGTGAAGTTTCTTAGCACTATTGACATTTTGGACGAATAATTCTTTGCTATGCAGCTGTCTTATGCACTGGAAGATGTTTAGCAGCACCCCTGGCCTCTACCCACTAGAAGCCAATAGCAGGAGATAGCCAACATACTCGAAATATCCAAATCCATAGTTATTGGTGAAAATGAAAAATGTGTCTTTCATTTTAGGGAAAAAAACATATGGACTTTTTAGCCATATGTTTCATGCATATGAAATGCAATATTCATTTGAATGCAATATTCCACATGAAATGCAATATTCCATATGTAATGCAATATTTCATTTTAACTTCCAAATTACGTATTAAGTTTAAACACTTTATTAGTTATTGTTGTTGTAGTAATAGCATTATATAAAATCTAAGGTTGCAGAGCATGACGTCATCTTCTCTGCTCTCAACATTCTGACAGATGAGAAAACTATGACCTGGAGTTTTGCACACCATGCATTCCTTTAGTCATATGGACTTCGTCCGTTTTAACCAGTGCTCATGCCCCTGCTCCACCTTTTCCCAAAGCAAGGTATTCAGACTGGGAATCACAGCGGTGCTCCAAGAACCAGGATTATGACACTTCTGCAAACTTCGATTCCTCTTGAGTAATACAGGAGCTACTTTCATGTTAAAGGCAATGAGAGTACAGAAAGGGGAAAATCTTGAATTAGTTGAACATGTGATTTCTCAAACTTATCTGACCACCTGTCTCATTTTTTTCCTACGTAACTTCTGTTAAAATCCAGTGTGTCCTGTTTCTTTCAAATGCAGCTGGATACATCTTGGAATAAACCATGCTGAAAGAAAATGAGTCTTGGAAGAAATACTCCAGGAGTGGACAATATTCTTTGATATTTATCTAGTGATTTTCACTGATAACTAAGAATCTTCCTATGTGTCAGTAAAACCCGCCTTTGATCATGCAGTATATAGCTTTATTTCTGTAATGCTATCAAGACACAGTTTGGGTGGGGTCAGTTGGTATTTTTTATAACTCATAACAATATATGAATATATATTTTTGTTTCTTTACTGGACAGTAATTTGTTTATAATTAAGAACCTGTATATACATATACATACAAGTGTTTCTGTGTATGCATGTGCACACGTGTGTATGGTGGACTTTTAAATACAAAGATTATATATACACAAAGTTGCGCAATGCCTGTTCAATGGGGGTGGAAACTTTTTACTTCATCATGCTAAAAGTAAAATTTATATTTTGCTTATTCTTACTGGGAATACAACTTTCAGAGCTTCTCATTAATGTTGATGTTTTATAGTACCCGCCTACCCACTTTGCAGTTGCGTGTGGAGCACAAATTGAGTCTATTCATTTGCACAGCTCTTATTAAGTACTGGCCTGGGGAAAGTACTCTAGTGGCCCGTCGAGCAATTGCTCTGTGACAAACCGCTGAATCATTTCACTTTATCTTAGATGAGCCATATTCACTGGCATAATTGGCCTCATTTGCTGCTGTCAAGTCATCTATGATACTTTAGGGGTGCTCTAACTCCTTGTAAAATTTTTTATATTATTTAAACCTCTATTTCTTGTAATTATATAAATCATAATATGATTTTAATTTGAATAAAATGTATTCTGTATGGTTAATATTTCTTAATATGAACCCAAATAGGTATTAGGCAGTATCTCATTCAAAGATGTACATTTATTATTTATATCTCCTTGATCAGAAAATCACAAACATCTTAAATTCAAAGGATAAGTTATTGAATGCTAACGCTAAAATGGTTTCTGAGAGATTCATGGCTTTATTAAATCATTGACATCTAATGAAGGAGAAAAAAATCACCACATACTGTGATGTGCACTAAAAAAAAACTCGCAAGCCTAATCGTTAGAAGAGCTCGAAAGACGACATCACCCATGTGAAAACATGGACACTTCCCTGAGCCATGGAGATTAAAGAATGGAGGAGATACACTTTGTTTCCTGAAAAGTCAATCAAAATTAGCCTAGTAAAAACATTTCACTCACAAGTACAGCCTAGTCAAAGTTCAGAGATTAGAAAGAGCTTGCCAAGGTGATGACCTGTGTTGAGTGAAGCTGAAGTGCCCAAATTATTAATGTAAGGAATCATAAGGTTGAGGAAAGTGGACATGCTTGAATAGATCCAGTATGAGTGTGGTATGTATACTACAATAAGAAATATAACAATATATGTTGTATCATATAAAGCATACCATAAAGAAGGCAGTACAATGCCTGGTAGGTTTTTTCAAGTTCCAGAGAGAACATTTTTTTGCATCTAGGGATAAAGTCTCAGTGGTATGCAAAGTGACTCGAAAGGCCCTTAGCTCTGAGGGCATCCCAGAGTAGCAAAAGGTTCTGCAGGAGATCTGGGCTGCAGTGCAAGCAGTCTTGCCACTTGGATCCTACAAATCAGCACAATCTATGACGGGGGAGGCTTCAGTGGGAAAATTTGACATACAGTTTGCAACACATGAATGAGTGAATAGCAACTCTTTCTCCTGTCTCTCTGAAGCAAGGTGATGTCATCTGTGGTGCAGAATAATATGCCTGTTGACAACTCCTGGCTTGCAAGTGAACTCTAATAGAGTTGGAATATCTGGTCTCAGGACACCAAACAACTAGAATTGCCTATCATGAGCAACTTTTTCTTAGATCCACAAAGTCACTGATTCAGATGGCCAAAACAACAGTCTACTACATGGTGGGGCTGTGACACCAGGGATTATGCACTAGCAAGCTCTGTGGTCAGACAGACCAGACCCATGACACCCACAAATGGCTTCTGGGTCATATGAGGTCTGTATGAGGGATATTGTAAAGTCATTAAGTATCAAACACAGCACGAGCTTAATTTTATAATAAGACTCTTCAATATGTGTGAGTTGAAAATGAATGAAAGGTATATTAGATATGTGCCAATGAGTGGCCTTGAAAGACTGTTTTCTATCAACAGAACTCTGAGCAGAACCCTGAGCAGTCTCTCAAAGATATGGCTTAACATTAAAGATACAGTGTCAAGTCACTTGATACAGAGATATGACTTTTGTGTGGTTGAAGATATGTCTTGCTATTAAATACATAAGTGAGGGGTAGGAAATGGCCTGAGAGCTGATTCAGGGCATGTAACCAAAAGACTGGAAGATAGCAGACAAGGATAATTGAATTAAATGCATGTGGATGGACATAAGGGAGTGAGAAAAAAGTTTTGAAGATCTTTGCATCATATGCAAACACCCTCCAGAGAGCATCCACACATGGCAAAGGCACTGAGAAATTAAGCAGACAAAATCATCCTCTAGTTACATCAGCTAGCCCAGTGCTAGAATATTGGATTGATGACTATGGTGGAAAATATGAAGGCTAGGTATAGGCCCCAAAACTCACATACCCTCTTACGCAGGCTAATGAGGTGCTGACATTGTCAGCTTTCCAAACTGCCAATGACCAAGTCAAAAACAGAGCACACAAAATGTGACAATTTCTCTAGTAGATCATGTGTCCACTCAATAGTAAGTTAGCTACATTGGGACACTTCCACTTTAGAACAGTCAGCAGTTTATCCTCACAGTAATAGACATACTTTCTTAGTATGATGTTACCATTTTTACATGTAGGTGAGATAATTTAAGAATAATTTTCACCAGGATGATGAGGTTTCAGGGAAGCCAAGGGAGGCAAGCAATTATTTCCATGTTTGGGTTTGTGTCTCATCTTGTATTTGCTTCCTGCTCACCCTCTTTTTTGCTTCCACTCTCCCATATAACATGAATTCCTCCCAACATAATTTTTCAGGGATTAGAAAAGCCTTGATCAATTCACTTCCATGAAGGGTTTGCCACTTTCTGAAAGTTATTAGATTGCATCTTAGCTCTTTGAGATATTTTAATGACATTTTTTAGCTTATCACATGCCTTCTGGTTGTTGAAATGAAAGCAATGGTCCCTTGTGATTTTTTTATATCTGAATGAGAAATGGAACTGACACATGCTTGCTGAACCTATAAAAATGTTAAGTACTGGTGTTTCAGGGTTCTCAGTAAATGAATGGATCAAAAAAACATGGTACATTTACACAATGGAATTCTATGCAGCAGAAAGAAAGAGCTCCTACCGTTCGAGACAGCATGGATGGAACTGGAGAGCATCATGCTAAGTGAAATAAGCCAGGTGGTGAAAGACAAATACCATATGATCTCACCTTTAACAGCAACCTAATCAACAAAACAAACAAACAAGCAAAATATAACAAAAGACACTGAAATTGAGAACAGGCTGACAGTGACCAGAGTGGGGAGGGAAGGGAATTTCAAGGGCAAAGGGGAAGGGTTTGCAGGAACAAGTATAAAGGACACATGGATGAAAACTAGGGGGGGGGTGGAAATGGGAGGGAGATGGGGAGGGCTGGGGTGATGGGCTGGGCTGGGAGTAAAAGACAGAAAACTGTACAAGAACAACAATTAAAATAATTTAAAAAATGTTAAGTACACTGGCCAAACACACTTTGTGCAATATATAGTCCCTTTTTTTATTTTTCTATATTATTTTACATTATTTTCAGGTATACAGCATAGTGGTTAGATATTTATATAGTTTATGAAGTGTTCCCCTGATAAGACTGGCACCTACTTGGGACCGTATATATTTATTACACTGTTATTGACTATATGCTCTACTTTACATTCTTATGACTATTCTGTAACTACCAATCTGTACTTTTTGATCCCTGCACCTTCATCACCCAGCTCTCAAGGCCCCTGTCCTCTGACAATCATCAGTTTGATCTCTGTGTCAACAAGTCTGTTTCTCTTTTATGTGTTCATTTATTTTATTATTTAGATTCCACATATAAGCGAAATAATATGGTATTTGATTATTTTTTCTGTCTGACTTATTTCACTTAGCATAAGACCCTCTAGGTCCATCCATGTTGTCACAAATAGTAAGTTATAATTCTTTTTATGGCTGAGAAATATTCCATTTTGTATATGTATCACATGTTCCTTATCCAGTCTTCCAGTGATAGGTACTTGGGCTGCTTCCATATCTTGACTGTTGTAAATAATGTTGCAATGAACGTAGGGGTGCATATATTTTTTCAAATTAGTGTTGTTTCAGATGTGTAATTGCTGGGTCATCATGTGGTTCTATTTTTTTTTTTTAATTTTTTGAGGAACCTCCATACTGTTTTCCATAGTAGCTGCACTTGGCATTCCCACTAACAGTGCACAAGGGTTCCTTTTTCTCCACATCCTCACTAACACTTGATGTTTAATGATTTCTCAATGATAGCTATTCTAACAGTTGTGAGGTGATATTTCATTGTATGTAATTTGCATTTCGCAAGACCAATTGCTATATGCCATTATTATTATTTTCATTGATGTTGTTTATAATTTATGATAATAAGGTTCAGATTTTTTTCCAGATTCTTTTAAATTGAAGTCAGTTGGGGAAAAGATACCACTGAATAGTATCTTTTGGTTAATGGTTAATGACCATTTTATTAAATATACATTGTTAAATTCAGCACTAGACTAGATTAAAGCTTTTCTTTTGTATTTATTAGCAATGCTAATATGTAAGCTTTTGTCACCATACTAATGCTGAAAAATATTTTAAAAATCACAAATTCAGAAGTATATAACAATAAATGCATTCATGCATTTAGCAGATGTTTGGGATTTAGCTAGGTGATTCTCTTTATTTCCACTTGGTTCTTTCATTTGTGCCACGGTGTTAGCTGCATTTTGACTGATCTGGTGTTATTTTGTCTGGTATTTAATCCACATCCACACTCAGGTTTTGTGAGCTGTTCCAAAAATATCATTCTAGTCATTTAGTTTTCCCCAATTAGGTATCCAGTAGTTATGCATTGCACTTATTTGCCGTATCTCTGCAGTAGTCTTTAATATACAAAGCTTTTTCAACTTCACTTTATTTTTGCACTTGTATCACAGAAGTATGGAAGGGTACAGTCTGTTATTCTGTAGGACGATTCTAAATATTTTTATTTTTCATATTTTATCCATGATTAGCTTTAGCTTGTGCATCTTTGACAGGGACACCAGAGAACAGTGGAAAAGTTCGTGTTGATCACTCAGATGAAGTGTGCACACCAGGAATCTCCTACAGACATCTACTATTTTGTTCTCTGTAATTCATTAGCAGGTTGTGGTGAAATGCTTTGAGCTCATGTAAATAATTGATTCCCATGGAATTCTTTTTCAACCAAAATTAGCAATCCAATCTGTTCAAAAACATAAGGATGAAGAAGAAGCCAAATATTGGGTACAGTAGCAAGACTGCTGCTCTGAGTAATGGAAGCTGATGCTATGGGAATTGCTAAAAAACTTAAGAAGTTTTGCTGAAATTATCAGTCCACAGACTGGGATTTTAGAATATATATATCTTGGCCCACACACCAGAATGATTGAGAATACTTTTAATAGTGTTAATTTGGGGCTGTGTCTCCCATGGGCTGAGGAAGTGGAGAGGAGCAGAAATATATAAAATGATCTGAAGTGGGCACATAAGTAAGATACCACAAGCCTGCACAGATACAGATGAATCAGAACTAGGCCAAAGAGATGAGACACATGGTATCAAAAGCACCTGCTGCATAGTCTGTTCATGGTGGAAGAGAACGCCAGATTTCTCGCATGACCGTCACATTTTAATAGACATCACAACACTTTTGTATTGCATAGGGTCATCAGTAGGGCAAAAGTCAGAGACAGGTGTGTTACGAAGTTTTGTATAACTAACTGAAAGGGCAAAGGGTCCTTTGAAGATCAGTGCTAGTCACAGGAGCCTTTTTCACTTTCAGTTTCTACCAGAATGTAAAACATGCTTCTCTCTGACTGCAGCACACATTGTGCACATTCACTCATACTGGGTTTAGGACAAGATGCTAATTGTATTTCTGTAATATAATTATATCCTTTCTCTGAAAGAAGGAAAGCATCCTAACCACCAAGTATATTGGAATTCCCAAGCAGCTTTAAGGGACCTTTCATGTTAGTGATTATGATGTAGGGACATTAATTGATCTGCTTCAGTTGTTTATTCCACCAGTAATGAAGTGCACAGACATACATATGAATAATTTGAATAGTAAGATTCACCACAGTTTAGTATTTACCAGGAATATAGGTCTCAGATTTAAAAGGACAAGAGTTGCAAAGAAAGTGCTACTGGAGAGTGCTAGATGCTGTTGATATTAGAGTAACAGTTCATAAGATCTTATATGGAGGGAAGATAGGATTGGTGAAGGTGACAGAGAAAGTAAGAGCATACTTATGTTTTTCTAAATTACAATGATGACTGTCATAACAAAAGCAAAGCCAGAAACTATTAGCAAGGTCAGGGGGACAGTGGGGATCAGAGAAAGGGAGAATTTAGTTTTTATTTTACATAACCATGTGCATACTTTACCTTTATAGTTACACATCTTGAACATGTTTGCAAGTGTAACTCAAATGTTACCGACCTGTAGATATAATTGAGATCACATTTATATTTATGCCGAAATTGTAATGACTCTGAGTCTCCATTTGCCCATTTGGGAACTTAGCCCCCACTTAGCACCACCCTGTTATTTCTGGGTTCTCCCAAAAGGACTCCTCTCACATGACCACAGTAAACTCTTTCAGCTCCAGTCACCATGATCTTCCTACTGTGTTTTGTCCCCTGTTACTTGGTATTGATGCATTTTTTGCACATCATTGTTATTTCTTGATCTTCACAAAATTTTCAGGTACTTCTTGTCTTCCACTCCAAACGTTTAACTGAAAAGTCACACTTCTAATTTATAGAGGACAGAAGAGGCAGAGGAACAGGCTAAACAACATCAGGAGAAAATAACCTAACGCAACCAGAAAGGGGTCAGCCAGCCTGCAGGACAACCACCGTAGCCTCTTCCGTCTGTACTGTGACTACGTTACATTCAAATTGAGACTTCAGGAACTAAAGCAGATGCCAGAGGGGTCCTAGGTTAGATCCTGTATCAGGCATTTTGGGGTCACTGGGAAATTTGAAGTTCATCTACTTATTTTATTGGATGAAAACTGAATACATTCCAACATGGAAAAGTACACTGTTGAGTAAAAAAGCAAATATGGTGTGATCATTTAGCAAACACACACAGAAAAAGATCTAAAAAAAATTCACTAAAAAAATGATAGTAGTTGTCTCTTGTTAGTAGGAATGTGCTTTTTAAATTCATGTTTGTTTTTATTTTCTAATTTGTTGCATATTTACTGCTTTTGTGATAATAAAAAGCTATGAAATTCTCCCTAAAAAAAGTAACAGGGTCAATATTTGGGGAATCTTACTAACAATGTATCAAATTATGTTAGAGAAAAGACAGGCATTACATATTTGAGTTTTAATGAACTCTATTAACTTGTCATGTAGAACACCATAATTTCTGAGCCTCTCTCTCTCCCTCCCCCTCACTCCTGACCTCTTTCTCTAGATGTGCTTTCTTGGTTTCTTCCTCCAGCTCGTACATCCCTAGTGATAACTGGATCTATATACAAAACTGCTTATGAGGCATTAGTTTAATGACCCAGTTCAAAACATGGACCAGGAAATTTTATCTCCAACCTTCTTCTCTGGATTATTCATGACAACACCAACATTCCCCCAGTGACCCAAGTCAGAGTCACATTCATTGGTATTGTCACAGCCTATGGTCAACTATGTCACAGCTGCTCTTGGTGAAATAGTGCAACCTGAGGGACGAGAACACACAATCCATAGCGAAGTTTTGTGCTTTTTCTAAATACATGAACTATGCCATTTACGTAATCACTCTGTCGCTTTCATCCCATGTTTTCTGAATTGAGATTGAAGTGGAACCAACACAGATGGGTGATATGTGAATTTAATAAATTGAGACATTTAAGTCTTACATTTACTTTTTAAACCATTTTTGTGTTGATTTTTGAGTATGGTGTAAAAGATGGATCCATGTTCATTCTTTCAGATGTAAACATCCAGTTTTCCCAACACAGTTTATTGAAGAGAACACCCTTTCCCAGTGTTGAACCTGGAGGACATTGCACTAAGTGAAACAAGCCAGACACAGAAAGACAAACACTGTATGATCTCAATTATATGTGGAGTCACAAAAGTCAAATGTTTAGAAGCCAAAAATAATCTAGTGATTGCCAGACCTGAGGGAAGGGGCAAATGTTGAGATGTTGGTTAAAGGGTACAAAGTTTCAATTATAAAAGATAAAGAAGTTCTAGAGATATAATGTACATTATGGATACTGTTAATGATACTTAATTCTATTTTTGGAATTAGCTAAAAGGGTATATCTTTAAAAAGAAATCAAAAAGACCATGGTGACTGTATGATTTGATAGATATGTTAATTATCTTGGTTTTGGTGATTATTTTATATTGCATACAAATACCAAAAAATCAACTGGTACATATCAAATATATATAATTATTATTTGTCAATTATACCTCAATAAAACTTGAAGAAGAATATATGACATGTCATTTGAGAAACTAGCTTGGTATAGAAGTCATCACATATATGCAGGTTTTAAAAAAAGAGATTGCTTGCTGACTCTGCCTAGAATCAGTGACAATCCATTAGCAATTCACTTAAACCCTTTGAGGATCACTGTTGTTATCTGAAATATGAATGAATTCTCTAACAGAATTGGTATGTTCAGAACTGTCACTAAATGTATGAAGCCCTGTGTAATGAATTAAATAGCTTGTAGCAACTATTCTGAACTCTGATGAGCAAAACAACCCCTAACATTGTGGAGGTGGCCTGATGTTCACAGGTGCTTATGACTCGGTGTTATTAAAAACAGCCTTGAAGTTCCCAGCTAGACCACATTGTTGTCCTGGTGAATGTAAACAATGTTATGCTACCATTGGGTCACCTGGACTGGATGACAGAGTGATACGAAACAAGGTCACTGTGCAAACCGCAAAATATCAAACTTCCCTTTATCTCCGAGAAAGTAACAACAAATCTTATCTAAAGCTAAGATATGAGATGACCATAAAAATCTCCCACTTCCTGACAGCATTCAGTCCTGAGCAAAGCCTGATTTCCTTGGACCCTGCCAAGAATTATCCAATCAGATATCAAATCCTCTAATAGTTCTCTCTGACGCCCTCTCACTGCGACACCGCAGGGTTCATGCCATGTGCTTTCGTTTGTTTGGTTTAAGCAAAGAGTAGGAAATCCAACTTGTCTAACTACAGGTATGTTGCTGTTGGTATTTGTCTGGATATATTGAGAACTAACAATTGTCTAACATAAAGAAAGAAAAGAAACCCCTGGTGCCTTGCAATGAGTGCTATTCGAAATCCAAAGTGACGGTTACATGAATTCTTCTCCAGCACTCCTTTTTACTCATAAGATTAATGACATTCTGATATGTTTACAATATTCTACATTTACACCTATTTATCCTTAAGGCTGTAACTTGTGATACTTCATAAGTATCAGATGTTTTCTTAGTATATTTATGAGAGTTTTTATGTGTTTCAAATTGAATCACAATTAGATCTTCATCCACAGGCCATATTGATTATTTTAACAAAGAATCTATATTACTTCAATTCATTTCAGGAAAAAATGTGGTAATAATTTACTTAGCTTATAAGTTTAACTCTATTGATCTTGAAATATCTGAAACATGATTTTCCTTGTCTTCTTTGCAAAGTTATGAATAAGAAGTTATATTGTTTTAATTCTGAATTAACTACCTGTAAACAACTTCAATTTTTAGACAGTTAAAAAGTATAATTTTGTGGTTGCATTATTTCATTACAGGAAAGCTGACTGTATCAAAGTGTTTCTATTTGATACGCTGCAGGGTGACTTTTAAGTTAATTATTTAAAATGTAAGATGTCTTTTGCTCACATTGACGAAATTAAATTTGACCAATTTTCTCTTTGTTCATGGCTGACTGAGAATATAGCAAAGATAACTGGGTACATATTCAATAGAGGTCATCGCTGCATCTTTAAAATTTCATCATTAATCTATACAGGAATATTTTGAAATTTTCTTTAAATAACCAGTTTCACAATTCCTTTGTCACATAAATAATAAATATTTTCTGGAACTATGGAGTACAAATTAGAGAATTATTAGTTCTATGAGCAAAGCACATGTATGATATATGCATACTATATATAGTGTATACACTACAGTATATACTGTAGTATGTAGTAGTATACATACTATACATATATACTAGTATATAAAATGTATCTATCACACATGTGCTTTGCTTATAGAACTAATGATTATATATATATATATATATATATATATATACACACACACATTAGTATATACTATATATAGTATATGTACTATATACTAGTATGTATATACCAGCATGTGTATACTAGTACATACTATATAGTGTTTGGTCATATTGATTTGCTTTTGGCATGAAAACTCATTAACTTTTTCTCTAGTTTGTATGTTAAGTAAAGATAAAGGAAAACAACAATCACAAGCAAATGTTATTGTAAAAAGTTTAAAAAGTGACACAAGTATAACTCAGCTACCAACTGACATGTTTGAAACTAGCAATATCATGTGTAATTATTATTGTTCAAGTACAGTTGTCAATAAACAAAGTTTATTGTTACTACTACTCTCTGTAAAAAAGAAAGAAATCTTACCTTTTGTGACCTCATTGATGGACCTGAAGTGTATTATGTTAAATGAAATAAGCCAGAGAGAGAAAAACAAGCAGTGTTTGATGTCACTTATGTGTGGACTCTAATAAACAAAATAAACTAACAAACAGAGTAGAGCAGAAGTGTAGATACATGAAACATACTGACAGCTGTCAGAGGGGCGAGGATTGGGGTGCTGGGTGTAAAAGGTGACGGGATTAAGCAAAAAATAAATACATAAATGAAAGAAACAGGCAATTTCATAGTGATTGCCAGAGGGATAGGGGATTGGGAGGAGGCGGAAGAGGGCAAAGGAGAAATGAAGGGCGGTGGAAAGGTCTTGGCTTTGGGTGGTGAACACATGGTGTGGTATGCAGGTGCTGTGTTCTTGAGTCGCACACTTGAAACCTACACAGTTTTAAAACCAATGTCATTCCAATAAATTTAATAAAAAAGGCGATGTTAATTTATATTAATATTTTAAGGAAGGAAATTCCATAATGTTTTCTAATATTTAAAAAAGGATACAAAGTAGTCATGGAGGTGTAAAGTACAGCAGAGGAAAGATAGTTAATAGTTGGAAATAACTATGCATGGTGCCAGGTGGGTTCTGGGAATATCAGGGGAAACACTTTGTAAAAATATATTATTGTATCACTACTATGCTGTACACCTGAAACTAATAAGAAATAATATTGAATGTAAACAATAATTAAAAAATTAAAAACTAAAACAATTCTAAAAGCAAGGGATACTTAGAAAAATACTGACTAAATTTCCAGCAGTAACCTGGGCTCATGTCCAATGGGAATTTATTAGGCTAGGCAAATTCTGCAGTTTTTTTCCTCAGTCATGTATTATAGTTTCTAGTTAGGATGCTCTCTCCATGTATGCACCTCTCTTCCTTATTCAGTATGGATGCACTAGAGAACGATTAATATTCACTATCCCTTAGTGTTTTCCCTGTCTTTGGCTTTGATTCCTGGATTCATTTTCATACTCTGTTCCTGAACCCACTACTCTCTCATCCTTTGAACTCATCACTTAGGACCCGAAATTCAAATTCTTAAGAAAAAGATTTGGTTGGTTTCTTCCAGAATTTTGGCAAGGTCTCCTTTTATATGTACATACACACACACACACACACACACACACACACACGATATATTGAGAGTAACACAGTTTTGTGTAACTATTCTAATGATGAGATTACAAGCTGGGCAGAAACAAACCCAGAATGTAATTAGTATGTAATGTATTGAGTTTTATCAATTAAAACTGACTTTCCTGAATATTTGATAGTTAATTAGTTTAAAAAGATGTATATTTTCAGATACAAATAGTAAAACTCTGTGAATCATTGGCTATTTTTCATATATTTTGGAAAATACTTTTTGTTTGTTTATATTTTCATTTATGTATTTCTATCTATGCATAATAAATGTATATATATATTTTTGTCTTTCATAGCTTTGTTGTGAGTCCTATTTAATCTCTCTTTTTAAAAACATTTGGTCTAGATTATTTTTTAAAAGATGTATTAAGACATCTAGTTGCATTACTTTATATTAAGTAAATACTATTCTAAAATTATTTGAATAAGTTTGTTCATTTTCTAATCATTTCAATACAGAGAAAATTTAGTTAGGAAACAGTTGTGTCTATTGCTCAAGAATTCAGATATGGTGTGGGTGTGTTCGGTTCTCACAAGACTGAAACTGAGGTATCAGTCCAGAATGGGGTTTCATTTGAAGACTTGATTGAAGGGCTTTGAGCTCACAAGTTGTAAGAATTCAATTTATCGAGGGTTTTCAATCTAAAGTTTGCCTTTGTTGTTTTTTGTTTTGTTTTGTTTTCCTTTCATAGAGTTTACTGGCAAGATAGAATTCATGACCTTTGGTAACAGAACCACAGAAGAGACCTCTCATTGTATTTGCTATATTCTATTGGTTAAAAGTAAGTCACTACTATAACCGAACAACAATAATGAAAATAAATAAATGAAAAGTAAGTTATTTAACCATCTCACTTTCAAGGAGAGGCTACTAGACAAGGGCATGACATCAGGGGATCATTGGGAGGCCATCTCATCACACTGTCCACCACAGATAAAATTAAAAACAATTCTGCGTTGCACATGATGCTTTACACGTTGCAGGTTGATATAGAGCAATTTCTCTGTTAACTTTCATGCCTTGCTAGCAGTAGATAGTTTCAATGCTCTCAAAGTTAAAAAAGGATACTTATTTAAAATTTGTTTATTATTAAAGCTTCTTATTCTCATGAAGAAAATATTTACAAATCATATATCTAATAAGAGTTTAATATTCGGAACATAAAAAGAATTTCTACAATTGAATAACAAAAACAACAAAAAAAGAAATTAAAAAAAGAGGCAAAGGAATTCAGAAGACATTTCTCCAAAGATATACAAATAGCCAATCAAATGACAATATTTTAAAGCATGTAAGTTGATTTTTCAGCTTTATTGGGACAAAGTTAATAGATAAAAATTATATATATTTAAGGTGTATAATTTGTCTTGATGTAAACAAACATTGTGAAATAATCATGACAATTAAGCTAATTAACAAATTCATCACCTCACATAGTTACCATATTGCCAAATTTTCTAAGGAAATTTTATGAGTATAGAGAGCACATAGATACTGTAATTTTCTTTCACTAACACAAAAGTGACTTTTAGTAAAGACACAAAAATTTCCCTAGAATATTTGGCATAAGACATTGTTGCACATATTTTTTAGAAGATATCTCAGATGTTTAAAAGAATGATAAGACTGTAGATAAGTTGAAAAAGAATTTTAATTTTGTCTTCTTCAAAGTGTACTCTTCTTGTAAGAATGTTTGGCAATAGAAGGTAGAATATTATTAATCTACAGAAATATTTTCATAAGTATTTTATAAATACTACTGTTAACCATTAAATTAAATATACCTTAGTTCAATGACTTGTACTATTCACCTTTGTAGCGTCCCTCCCAAGCAAAGACTCTGCCACACATTAGGTAATCAAAGATTTTACTTAAATAAAACAGGCTAAAAAGGTGCGACAACTGTAACTGAACAAAAATAATTTTAAAACAATAAAATAAAACAGGCAATTCAGCCGTCTGAAATTTTTGACTAGTACTTTTTTGCCTTTAAAATACCAGAAAAATATTTGCTTCTTCTTTATTCATCATTCAGCAAACACCTGTTGGATGCCTTTGACATGCTGGACACACAGGAAGCACTGGGTATGGAGAAAAGACCAAGAAAAATATAATTTCTGTCACATGGAAATTTTTTGTACTCAGTCAAATGTATTATGATTTCTTAATCTGAAACTCTATTAATGAATTTGATGCTCATCAACTTAATTATAGATTTTTGCAAACAAACAACCATTTACATGTATACTGTTTGCAAAATGCATTCTTTCAGAACATTAAAGTGAAAAACACACTGGATTTTGTTAGACTTGGAGTATTTACATATCATATTTATATGAACCATACTAAAAATAGTCTTCTTAGTGTGATTGCTGTAAGAAAAAAATAACTGTATGAGCAATCCCATAAAACTAAATTCAAATTGAAATGGAAAGAGAAATGGTTACTAAAGATGGATCACAGGTCATCTAACTCCTATTTTATTAAATAATGCAAATAGAAATAGGGCACACTAAATGTATTAGTAACGATATATAAAAATAAAACTATTCAAGAAAGTTTTCTCATTGATTCCACATTTGTTGTTATAAGCAGCTACCTTAGAATGACAAAAATATACAAGAATTTGGAGTCAAAACATGAAGATATGAAATGGAACTAGTTATTTTTATACTAGGCTGAAATTAGTGCAGTTGTTTTAGCTAGAAGCATTTTCCCTATCATTGTGACATTTTTGACAAATTACCAATGAAAATGGCTCAATTAGCTACACAAAGTATGACTCAATGCATTTATGTTGTACAAATGCATTATATAAAGTACATAGATACTTCAGGAAGATATTAAATGAATTTTAAGATGTAATTGTCTGGCGCTTAAACTGTTTGGTGAAGTTGTCATACAGAGCACAGACATTGTGGAACATTCCAATTATTACTTCCAGTTCAGACCATCAGCTTTGGTCCATTTACTGAGTGGTGAAATCAAAGCAATTGACTCTTCTGAATCTCTGCCAGTTATATCCCATATAGTTCATCCAGACCATGTGCATTCAGCTGAGTGTTATTTTTGGACTTCAACAAGAATTGCTCTACCATCAACTAAATAGGCACAGATTTAGAATGAAGTTCACAATTGCAATGACTGAAATTGCTTACCCAGGTAACAAGTGACCCTACAGTAAATTACAGCTAGAATGTTATTTTAATAAAGGCCATTAAGGCGCATAACACCTCATAACAAGGTCATTTGCCAGTTTTGTATTACATTCATACAAACATTATTTGTGAAAGTGAATGATGTATTTTCAGTAACAAATATTGTCACAAACTCCTATTACTTCATGATCCATTTGATTAAAACTATGTTGTATTTCTATATAGTAGAAGTGCACACTAAATTTATTATTATCTCTGTATCTCGTTAGGTAATTATAATAATCTGTAGAATATTTTACAAATTGATTGAAAAGGGAAACTTAAAACAATATTGATCTTTAATAGAATTTAAATAATGTATGAGTATACCATAGTAGTTACTTTTCTCTTTTAGAACTGAATGTTCTTACCTAAAAAATTACATCATTCTAAACACATTCAAGTGAGTTATTTTAAATATTTTATTCTAGTGGTCTGACAGTTTAGCTGGTCTCTCTCTCTCTCTCTCTCTATATATATATATATATATATTTAAAATATATACATGCATGTATATACATGCATTTACTCTATACTAGCATATATGTTTATATGTGTATATGTGAATATGTATACATTTATTAAACAAACAGAAGATCAGAGCAAAAGAGAAGAATGTAAGACTAAAGCAACTTGTTTATAGCCTATCGACTAGTAGTCACTGGGCTTTATGTTTTATTTATTTTTAGAATATTTTCAGGATTTAATAGTAACATTTGATATATTCAGGAATGAAGAAATATGTAAACATGTTAATTAATAATAAAATCGATGCCTGTATAGTAACCGTCAATTGCTTAGATTTTTTAAGCCCTCTCTTGTCCTTCTGTACTGCTGTCAGGAGACAGAGCTGCATAAATACTTTCAAGTCTCTGCATAGTTCGTGCTTTCTGAGGAGGAATCCCACAAAGACGTAGCAACCTAACCTAACAAAGATACAACGTCTGCACAAAAACTGCTAGTGGAGCCACTTCTCAGTGACTTTGAAATTGTCCACTGTCATCCACCATGATCTTTTTTTTTTTGGATAAAGACTAGATGGAGTGGCGATATGAGAAGGGTTCCCAGACTTTCACCCTTTAGATTGGATCTTTGACACCAATGGGATTTTTCTACTGCAACCCTAGGATGAGAGAATGAAAGATGATGATGCCCCTCTCTCCAGCACATCACACATAATTTTGGCAAACAGAATGACCTCTAGGCTACCATGGGACAAATTTATCCTGTGGGTTTTCTACCTTCCTTCCTATCTCCACTCCGTCATTTCCTTGTCTTAGATTATTGCTGACCAGTTAGAAGAGAGGAGGCAGAAGGGAGGGGAGGGGGAACAGGGAGAGAGGGGAGAGTGGGAGGATGCAGAGGGGAAATGACATCAGGCATGTAAAAAGTGACATTATTAACCATATTGGCAGCAATAGTATTAATAGAATAATAATGTGATTTTATGTACAACTTTGTATCAATTATTTTGAAAATCTATGTAAAATTGAAGCACTTCTTGAGACACAATGTACCAATACTGACATAAGACAATCTGAGTAGTTCTATGTCAGTTGTTCATATGGAAAATAAAATAATAACTAATAAACTGTAATACAATATTAAACTCTATTTTGCATACTCATGCTTGTAAACTTACTTCTGCCCCATACTGTATAATAGAATCCTTAATTTAAACCTCCCATAGAGAAAACTCCAGGATCAGATGGACTAATTAGTGAATTTTGAAAACTTTCAGGAAAGAAACAATATGGTTGTATACCAACTCCTTCCAGAAAATACAGAAAAAGGGTATACTTTCTGATTTATTTTATGTGATGGAGTTAAGCTGGACACTAAAGCCTATAAAGGATATCACAAGAAAGACAATTGTAGGCCAATAACATGAAACTAGACACCATTATTCAATATAAAATAACAAATACGATTCCATGATATACAAAACAAATAATAAATATGATTTATTTTCAGAATGCAAATTTTAACTATTCAAAACTAATTATTATAACTAGTCATATTAACAAGGGAATTAGAGTAAGTACATGCTTATCATTTCAAGATATGATTTTTGATTTTTGATAAAATATTTAAATACTTGATAAAATTCAAAAAGCAGTTATGACAGTAAATAATTGCAAATTATGAATAAAATTGTTGTTTTAACTGATAAAGTATATTTACCAACATTCAACACTTAACATCCCACCAAGTGGTGAGATATTTAATGCTTTCCCTATGATGGCATTATAAAGATAAATATGATCATTATCTTAACTTCTACAAACATTTTACAAGTTTTTAGCTGGTATAATATGAAAAAAATAGATTCAAGATTGCCAAGAAAAAAGGGGAAACTGTCTTCTATTCTGAAATAAAACTGATCATGTAAATATCACAAATTATTAATTTAATACATGAATTTAGGGAGTTCTCTGTATAAAGTTTAACAGCTCAACTAAAATGGTAGAAACTAAGGACCTGCCTGAGTGATTTAAACCCTCTATATTTTAGGGCTGCTGATTGCATTAATATAACCATTTAATAAGACAGCTCAAATTAGACACTTAAAATCTTCATTTTTTGTACATTATACATAAGTCAAATTGATTTAGAAAAAACATATAACAACTAAATACAGTATGTTAACTTTAATTGTAGTTTCAAAAACTGCTAAGGGATATCATTATTTGAATGTAGGTAATAGGTAGGTGGAGTTGAAGCAACATTTCTTTATGGTTAATGTCTGTTTGTTTTTAAATTAAGTCCTCAAAATTTATTTGTAAGATGATACATTTTCCCATAAGTAATTAAAAATATTTTCCCACAAAGCCATTCCTAGGTAAGATTAACATTGTTTAGTTCAACAAATATTTATTGGACTCCCCACAAGGTACCAGGGCAGGGTCTAAGGGCCAGATGTGTTACAGTTGACCCTTAAACCATGCAGGGGTCAGGAGCACTGATGTTCCCTGCAGTCAACAATCCGTGTGTATAATCAGAGTGGGCCCCCGGCATACACGGATTCCCTACCGCAGAGCTGACTTTTGAACAACACGTGTATGAACTGCGGGGGCCAATTGAAAAAAAAAAAAAAAACCTGCATATAAATGGACCAGTGTAGCCTAAACCAGTATGGTTTAAGGGTCAACTGTACAATGAATAAGACAGAATACTGTTGTCAAAGATTTACAAGGTAACAAGGCAGAATGTATACATTATCTTTAAGATGGTTTTTATTATGGTAAGAATGCTTAACATGAGAGCTAACCTTCTTAATACATTTTTAAGAGCACAATACAGTACTAATAAACATAGACAGTAAGATAATTGGCAGATCTCTGGAAGGCATTCCTATTGCATAACTGAAACCTCATACCCATTGAAAACAACTCCCAATTTCCTGTACTTGTATTCTGTTTGACTATTTTAGATATTTCTTATAGACTCCTACCGTGTTTGTCCTTCTATGATTAGGTTATATTTTAAGGCTGAAGAATATTCGATTGTATGTGTATATAAATAAATATACACACACAATTTATATAAATAAATATAAATAAATGCATGTATATAAATTATATATATATGAAAATTCCATTCATCTGTCAAAGGACCTCTAAGATGTTTTCATATACTTTACTAATTATAATAATGTAACATAAAGCATCTAAGAAAGAAAATAGGCTTCTTGTGTACATGAGTCACCAAAAAAGAATAGACAGAAATTACCTTAATTCCAACAGTAATCCTCCTCTTGTACCCCCTCAACCTTTACCACGAGGTAGAAGACTCTCAGGGGTTCTGGAACACGCACCCTCCATAATCACACACGTATGCCACACGGCACTAGGGCATCTACCCCTTCTGATCAAAGTACACTTTATTTCCCCACTTCACCATTTCAGGGGAGCAAGAGGTGTAGGTTCAAGTATCAAGGCTACACTCCGCAGTGGGTAGCAGACCTCAGAAGCAGCAGCTCCAAGGCTTGTGCCTTCCCACTTCCTGTTTTTCAAAGAAAAGCCAGGTTTTTAATGTTCAAAGAGGTTTGAGGAAGGAATTTGAAATTACTCAATGCATTGTTTACTGGTACGATTCATAAGAAATTTCATTATCTTTGACTTACCTTTTTATTAAAAATATAACTAATTTAACTAATCATGCTTAATCATGCTCTCTTTTGAGATAATACCTGAAGAAATAATAGTAATAGTAATTATAGTAGTAGTAATAATAATAATACTTATAGTATCAGCTAATATTTATTGAACATTATCTATGTACCTTGTACTGGGCAAAACTCTAAAGATTTATTAATTCATCTTGTCAATGAAATAATTGAGGCACAGAGGTTTTCTTTATTTCCTTCACCACAGAACAAGTAATTTTGGAACTGGAGCTGATTCTGAGCCTCCTGACTCTAAAGCCAAATCTCCTAAGTGCAATATTCTAAGTTCTTTCTACTTAAATGTGTTATTATTTTTTTAATATTCATTCTCATCTAGTTAGGTATTTTCACCAACTACAGGAATGATCACATTACTTTTGTTTTTTATATCTATTAATATGGTGAATTATACTGATGGACAATATAAAATGGAAGACAGAGAGAGAGAAAAAAAGAAAGAGAGTGAGAGGGAGAGAAAATAAATGTAAAGAAAGATCTTTTACAGGAGGTAGAATGTCTCAAATGTAGAAGAAAAGATTGGATAAAAATAACGATTTTGAATTCTCAATGAAGTAATTGACTCTGACAAGGATCCTCAATTAATGCTAAAATAATGGGTGAGACGTTGTTGGGAAGAAGCCAGAGGTCTAGAGGTCTAGAGCATTCATACCAGCTATCACTTCTTATTTATCAGAGTAAAGAGGTACTTTTGTAATGGAGAGTTTTCACAGAAACCGTCCAAACACTGTGATTCAATTGGGTAAATTTACAATATTTAGCTATTTAACCGTGCAATAAAATTTTAACAATACAACTTCTATTGCATTCTTGAAAAAAAGGAAGTTGAACAAATCAAGTGGAAGCAATTAGACATATCCCAGTAGTGAAAGATACTAGGAAACAAGTAGCCCAGATTATTCAAATATGTCAGTGATCCGAAACAAAACAAGCGGGAGAGAATCACTCTGGTGAAAAAGATTAAAGAAACACAAAAACCTGACTGCAATATATGATTCCTGACTGAGCCCTAGGCTTTTTAAACAATAGGAAAATTTGATTATAGACTATAAATTGGATTATATTACCATACCAGTAATAAATGTTTAAGATATAGTGACGATATTGTGGTGATGAAGCATAATGCCATTGTTCTCAGTAGTTGAATGCTAAAATATTTGAAAGCACAGGGTCATGATGATTACTAGTAATTATAAATCATTTAGAGAATAAAACTTTCATATACATACATATACATATGCATATGTACATATGAATGTGTGCAGAGAGAGAAAAAGGGCAAATGGAGAAATGAAGAAATATATTCACAACAAATGTACAGTATATTGGACTATATTATATAATTATTTCAAATTTTCTGTGTATCTAAACTTTTTCATAATACGGTAGAATAAAATAAGGTATACATGTATAGAAGCACATTGCAGCTTCTCACTATTCAATATTGAAATCTCCAGACAGGATAATCTCTGCTCAAGATAATTGGAAAAGGACAAGTAGTTCCAGGATGCAGTAAATAAACAACAACAACAAAGAAAAATATATCAGCCATTGACAGTCTTTCCTTTTTGGTCGTGATGGTATTTTAGTAAATATTCAATAAATATTTTATAAAACCATATGTTTAAATGAGTGTTTAAAATCACACTAACATTCTGCTTATCTCCTTTGTCTTCCTTAGTTGTCAGGATTTTCATTATTTTCCTTTTTCATTATTTACCTTAAGAGTTTATTTTTTCTCTTTTGCCAAAATAGAGGATTTTTCCCACCTCTGAAACCTGTTATCCTCCTGTAATTTCAAATTCAGTACTTCCTTTTTTCAGGAAAGTTATAGCAACTCTTACATGTAGCTACATGGACAGGTGGGGTAACATTCAAATTTATAGAAAATATTTCCAGTCTTATAAAGGCAACAATGAAGCCTTAAAAGTGGTCTATTTTAGTGCTCTTTACTTCAATAGCTCTCGTAGTGGGTGGTGTTTAGTTAAAAGCCAGGCTACAGAATAAAGCCTCAAAGAATCTGTATTCATACAAACTTAGTTTATATATTACTATATTCAGAAAATGTATATTAATGTGTAGGTGTACATAAATGCATGTAGAGCATAAAATATGCCTTTCAGGGGGATACGGTGAACAGATTTTTTTAGTTCTGCATTTATTATCATGCGCTTTTATATGGAAAGTCCATGTTCCAGGGCCACTGCTGGGAAACAGGCAGACTGTGCTTCCCAGTCAGAGGCGATAGTGCCGTAAAGATTAGGAACTTTGAACCTCTACAGTTAATGAGTTGGCAGACATTTAATATTTATTCAAAGGTGTCACCTGCAATCTGGGTAATGGAAAAACATATTAGTTATGAAAAAGTATTTTATGACTGAATAAATAGTTTCGATCAGGGGAATTACTTAGTTACAGGAATACCTTATCTAGGAGCATTGAAATACAGTGGAATGAGCTACCTAGAGTCCTGTATCTGTTTTCTATTGCTGATTAACAAAATTGCCACAAACTTAGCTTAAAACAATATAAATATTAAGTATTTACATAATACAAAAATTACAGAATAAACATTTTATAGAGAAAAAACAATATAAATCTATTACCAGGGTTTCCAAGAGCTTAGATTTCAGGCATTGGTTAGCTGGATCCTCTCCAGGAGATCTCACCAGCCTGAACTCAAGGTGTCAGATGAGGGCTGTGATTTCATTTTGGGCTCAGGACTTTCAAACTTCCAAAGAAAACAGTTCTCCAGTCCATTAATGCAATATCGAAACTATCCATTGAATACCGAGTTTGAAAAAAAGGTACTTTTTGTCACAGATTCTCAAATTGTATCTTCCCATCATCCTTTAAGGAAGCTCTTAGAAAGAGGGAACAGCAAATGAAGATAAGCAATTCAGGAAATAGAAAACAAAAACCTTTGGAAATGGAAGTAATGGCAAGTCCTTAGGTGCCATTTTACAACAGGCCTGGGGAGAGATTAGGTCTTCATTAAAATAAATGGCACTAATTGAATATCTAGTCCTCTTGAGCACTGCGTAAGCATCTTGATGTTTATAATTCTGTTAGAAGATTTGAGAAACTTAAAATTAGAACCATAATAACATAACTACAGTAAAAGGATAATATAAACTTAAAGATTTTTTTTTAAGTTGCATAAGAAAGAAAACTTTCTGGACTAGCAGTAAATAATATTCATATATTCACAATAATGGTATCATTGAGTATTGATTTAATCAAAGAAGCTGACATAATACTATTTCAATAAGAGGAGGAGGTACAGGAAGATTACTAAAGAGTTAAATCTTTTTATATTGTTTTTTTAAGTACAGTTGTCTCCATTTTCACCCCACCATGCACCCCACCCTACCCATCCCCACCTCCCACCCTCGAACCTACCCCCTTTGGTTTTGTCCATGTGTCTTTTATCCATGTTCCTTGATGGCCCTTCCCCTATTTTCCCCCATTATCCCTCTCCCCACTCCCCTCTAGTTACCATCAGTTTGTTCTGTATTCCCATGTCTCTGGTCGTATTTTGCTTGCTTGTGTGTTTTGTTGATTAGGTTCCACTCATAGGTGAGGTCATATTGTATTTCCCTTTCACCGCCTGGCTTATTTCACTTAGCATAATGCTCTCCAGATCCATCCACGCTGTCATGAAGGGTAGGAGCTCCTTCTTTCTTTCTCCTGCGTAGTATTCCATTGTGCAAATGTACCATTGTTTTGTTAGCCACTCATTTTCTGGTAGGTATTTAGGTTACTTCCAGCACTTGGATATTGAAAATCTTTATTTATTATCACTGTAGGTTAATTGATAATGTTCAAAATCAATAAATAACAAAGTTTCTAAAGCACACATACATTTAGAAAAATGGGCTAAATACCAAAATAAAAAGTATGCAAGCGTGATTCCTTCAGAGAAGCAGGCCTGGGAGTTAAAATGTGCTCAGTTAAAATAAGGCTATTTTTATAACTTTTAACACTATTTAATAATTATAATGTGTGCATTTATTAATTTAATTAACAATTAGGAAACAACATTATTTTTAAGATGAATAGTAGGAATGAAAATTATTTCAGAAAGTCCATTATTTAGTTAATATTTTAAGTAGCATAAATTTCTTCTTCAACAACCAGTTACTGAACTGCTATTATATGTGCTTCATAATATTAACCTTTGTAGATATAAAGATAAATAAATGAAATAATATGTCCGATTCCCCTTAGCGTTAAAGATAATCATTTTTTGTATGGTTGTTTGCTCGTTTTATATCCATCTGTTGTTTTCCTCACTTTGGATCTGTAGCTCTCTACTAAGAGACAATATTTATCACCAAACAATACAAAACTCACACATGAAGAACAATCATCTCCTTGTCTTCAGCAGAAAGATTTTGAAATTTCAAAGATAGTAAATGTTAATTTGTCCAGCAAGCTGATTTTTAAAATCTGTGACCGGTACAGCTAAAGCAACAAGATTAAGAATATATAGCTAAAAGACAGTTCCATATTTTTTTTTGAGGAAATTCCACACTGTTTTCCACAGTAGCTACATCAGTCTACATTCTCGACAACAATGTACTAGGTTTCCCTTTTCTCCACAACCTTGTCAGCACTTACTGTTTGTCGATTTATTGATGATGGCCATTCTGACTGGTGCGAAGTGATATCTCACTGTGGTTTTAATTTGCATCTCATGCTAGAAGCAACCTAGGTACCCATCAGTAAATGAGTGGATCAAAAAACTGTGGCACATTTACACAATAGAATACTACATGCAGCAGAAAGAAAGAAGGAGCTCCTACTCTTTGTAACAGCATGGGTGGAAATGGAGAGTATCATGCTAAGGGAAGTAAGCCACACGCTGAAAGACAAATACCATATGATGTCACCTATAAGTGGAACCTAATCAACAAAACAAACAAGCAAGCATAACATAACCAGAGACATTGAAACAAAGAACAAACTGACAGTAACCAGAGGGGAGGGGAAGAGACAACGGGAAAAAAAGGGAAAGTGTCATCAAGGAACATTTATAAGGGACCCATGGACAAAGCCAAAGGGGAATAGGATTGAGGGTGAGAGGTGGGGGTGGATGAGGAGGGAAAATGGAGATGTCTTTATTCAAACAACAATTAAAAGAAGAAAAAAAACTGAAAAAAGAAGAAAAAAATACATAGCTAGTTTATCACTGAGAACACTTTTAATCACCTAATAGAAAAGTATCTATTTCCTTCGTATTAGTATCCAATTCTTGTTAGAATAACCATATTAATACGATGAGTAAATTGTGCTTGTAAATGTAACAGCACTTAGCCCTTACATTTAAAAATAAAATCATTTTAATTTACAGTAATATGCTACTATAAGGGAATAAAATATTAATAATTTGTATAAGTAATAATACTTTAAAACATTGATTATTGCATACTTTTCAGAGAGATTCACATCATCTTTAATTTATTGCATTGAAATAAAGCAGATAATGTTTAAAAACCACTAATTGACATTTCCAGCAAATATTTTAGGTTTGTGATTGAGTCAAGGTTAATAATCAACTTACTTAAAGAATGCCTTTTCATTTATCTGTGCATAAATAAATGTTCCAGTTCCCCTTCAAATATGGTGAGTATAAGAGAAATATACAAAAAATAACCTGTACTGAGATGGATGAATAAAAATTTTCACTTCATATTATTGTAATTAGGGAGAAAACATTTAAAAATATCACAATGAATACACCATTTATTTAGCTTAAATACTATGAATGGTTTGAACACCTTATCGCATCATATGCAATTAAAGAAACTTTAATGACTTTGGGTCAATAAACCAGCTAAAGCATGGTAGTAATACAAAAGGTGATACACTCGGTGATCTGTTGACCCTTAAACTACCAAAAATACTTCTGCTTTAAAAAATTGTTGGATTTAAACAACATAGAATTCACTCCAAATCAATTAGCCTATTACAAGGTAATGGCTCAAGATCTCCATTTTGTTTATAGCAATTTTGAAGCATGAGACAATATGATCAATGATGTATTTAACAAGCCAGACACAGTTTTACAGAGAAAAAAAAAAAACAAAACAAAACTATGTGCTATTTTACAACTATGAACTAATATTTGTCTTTCATTCCACAATTTATGAGAAACTTCCTTAAAATTCTCTTTCCACCTCCTTGCTTCTCTCCCTGTTTGCCCTTTTAGAGGCCAGTTGTAAGTGTTTAATGAAATTTAGGATATTTGTGTCAGCTTTAAGATTTGTGTAGGTTACTCAAATATAGAAATACACTATAAAGTTAAAACAGTGAGAAGATACTTTAAAATGTTGATATTCATTGTCTTTACTCCATGGTATTTGAATCAGAGTCTCCCTATGGAGCTGTACAATCTGAGGTTCATTTTTATGCCATAATTTCTACGCTATCAAATTGAAACATTCTCAGATAGTAAACCCATCACTGACACATGACATGTAATGATAGTTTCAGCAGACTCTGAAGTCAGTTTGGATGTGAGCGTTGTGCCCCCACCGACAAACTGTGTCTCCTAAGACAGTTGTTTAACAGCTCTGGGTCTCAGCATTATCATCTGTAAACTGTAAAAGTAAACAAAGTTGCCAGGGGCTGCTGGATTATGAATAGGTGGAACACAGGATATTTTAGAGCAGTGAAAAGACTTTGCATGATATTGTGATGATGGATCCAGGTCTTTTTACATTTGTTCAAACCCATAGAATGTAAAACACCAACAGTGAACCCTAAGATAAACTGTGGACTTTGGGAGACATTAGCGTGTCATTGCAGACTCATCAATTGTAACAGATGTGCCTCTCTGGTGGGGACTGTGGTTGATGGGGGAGGATGAGCATGGGTGGCGGCTGTGGGTGCATGAGAAAGCTCTCTACTTCCTCTTAATTGTGCTGTGAACCTAAAACATCTCTAAAAAATAAAGTTCATAAAAACACATTATAAACTACAGCAGTATCATTAAAAAGAGTAAATGAACAGCACCTACCACATGAGGTTGTTATAAGAAAATAAGATTTTGCATCAAAGTAAAATATTAGAGCAATGTCTGAAACTGTATGAGTAGGAGCAGTCTTATCCTCACTACATTAAAATCAGCAACAGTTCTCAAGCTCTCACAGAACATTCTCCAAGATAGTTCATGTTAGTCCCATAAAAGAAGTCCTAACAGTTTTAAGACAATCTTAAACTCTTCCAAAAAATAGAAGGAACTCATTCTATGGGGCCAGCATCACCCTGAAACACACTACAACATGTATAAAGGACCCATGGACAAAGGCAAAGGGGGGGGGCGGTTGGGTTGAGGTTGGGAGGTGGGGATGCCTGGGGTGGGAGCGAGTGATTGGTGGGGGGAATGAGGGCAACTGTACTTGAACAACAGCAAAAAATATTTTTAAAAATAAATATAAAAATCAAGATTTTAATACAGAAAGTGAATTTTTACTCAAAAAAAAAAAAAAGGTACAGGCCAATATCTCTGAGGAAAATAGATGCAAAATTCCTCAATAAAATACCAGCACACCAAATGCAACACATCAAACTGATTCTACACATGACATGGTGGAATTTATCCCTGGAGTGAGAACCAAGGCTGTATGAACGAAGGACTCGATGACTGAGTTTGTGGAGCGTGAATCTGACAGTCCACATTCCTGCTCTCCAGCACTCCTCCCAGCGGTGTTCCATGTACACTCCAGCAGGCTGTGTCCTCGCTGGCTCCCCTGGTTTTTTCATTCTCGCCAAGTGATAATTCATTCGGGTCACTGAAAAGAGAATGGAAGCTGCTCGGAGGGAATTAATCACGCTGGCAGAGAGGCTAAATCTCCTTTTTCCTATTATACTATACCTAGAAATTTGTCTGTCTTATATATTATTGAGGCACAGGAAGTCAATTATTGTGTTACTAAAAGTTCACAGTAAAAAGGCATTGACTTAAAAAGAGAAAAACAAATATGTGGGAATAAATTTCACTCTCTCTGAATGCTTACTACGTGAGGTAGGCATGAAAGAATGCAGCTGGGATCCTCCAATTACTGGGAGATAAAATACAACACTCCACAGGTCTCTCTTTCAAAGACTGCTCATCTTACAGGACAATACTTACATAATAGACTTACTCCATAATTCTTTTCTAGAATTGCCAGTTAAAAATGCTACTTCTTTTCACATACCAAATTGGATTATGGCAATTATGATACCACAGATATAGTGTCA
Organism: Glossophaga mutica; assembly: GCA_039655065.1. Lineage (NCBI taxonomy): Eukaryota > Metazoa > Chordata > Mammalia > Chiroptera > Phyllostomidae > Glossophaga > Glossophaga mutica. The sequence goes on from CM077305.1 coordinate 22,544,549, forward strand.
TAATCATCAGCTTAATCAATTTGCAAATGATTATAATGAGACTAATACATTTGGCAAGAAGGATTACCTTCATAATTCAAGACTCTCAAATTTCATTTCCACTGAGATAGCTTCTTTTTAAATGCATTATTTTATTTCAATTTATTCTATAGTCACAAGGTTAACAATGGTTAAAAAAAATACAACTTTCCATTTCAGATATTTATTCAAACACACCCAGACCTTCCTATTTCTTAAAGACCAAAATCCAGATCCTCTTTTTTGGCATGTGAACAAACTAAAAATAGTGTGTAATTATTTTTAAGAGGCCCTTCCTATAGCAATCCAGTTATCTTCAATGACGTGTATGATGAAGGCACGTGGACCACAAGGAAGAAAGAGCAACTTTTATATTTCCACTTAGATTTCTGTATGCCTTTCTCTCAAATAATATGCACCGTACCATTCAAAAATTAACTTGAACATAACCTTTAACATGGGTGGTCCCTACCCTCGGTCTACCTCCTGACATTGCAGGGTAATTGCTGAAACCCTGCCTCACAGACTAGAGCAGCCACATGAATTTAAGGTGCCATTTCTTGATATGAAAGCAATCTTTAGGTCAAATGTGTTTAATAAGTTCACCTTTCAAAAAAAAAAGCAATTTTTCCTTTATAGACTAAGTAACAGAGCTGACCTTATTCACATAATAAAATGTCATCCTGTCCCATAAGCTTGCAAACATTCCAAAACTAGCTCATTAGCAAATAGGGACAGCAACACAGAAACTTTTCAATGTCAATAAACACAGTTTTTATCTTTCTGATAATTTGTGAACAGCAGTGTAATTATCGGAGCTATAGATCTTTTTCTTTAGAAGGAGAAAAAACTGCAGAATGTAAAAGCTGTATTTAAAACATAAAGCAAATCAATGGTTCTTCTTTCTCCCACTGTGATAGATTTTTAATGAGACTCTAAACCTTAAGTGACCTGGTTACACAGATCCCACTGCAATGTAATGAGAATGAAAGGGTAGTAAAAATTTCAGCAATACAACTTCTGATTCAACCCAATGTCTCCAAATTACCTCGGAAACACTTCTGCCTACTCAAGTTTACACACACACACACTGAAGCACCAAAGACATGAATATGGAAAGGAGAAAATACCGGCATGACCACATGGTGTCTGTTCTGTTTACAACTGATTTTGAAATATGTCTTGGGCACATCAGCGAGAAGGCACGGAAGAGCATGTACGTACTGTGGCAGCTGTCCACTTCATCGAGTTTTCCAAACACCCACATAGTAACCCCATTTTGTCTGTTTGTTTGTTTAAATTGTGGGTAAGTAGAAATTAACACATTAAAGAGCTGACAGTTATTATACCATGGCTGGGGTGGCTCAGTGGATTGAGCACTGGACTATGAAGCAAAGGGTCACTGGTTCAATTCCCAGTCAGGGCACATGCCTGGGTTGTGGGCCAGGTCCCCCATTGGGGGCGCATGATAAGCAACCACACATTGATATTGTTCTCCCTCTCTTTCTCCTTCTCTTCCACTCTCTCTAAAAATAAATAAATAAAATCTTTTAAAAAATAAAGAGATGGCAGTTACTGAAATAGATAGGTAAATATAGTTGTAAATTAATATAATACAGTAAGTGGTTGAAGCCTTCCTGAATGATGCACTACTTTGGCAATCTTTGAGAATCATTAGACATGAATCAAATAGAGATGAGATTGGAGAAAGTACTCTACAAATAAGAAATTGCACACCATACACAAGCAGGCATGGAACAATACAAAACCAGCAAGGAAGAACAAATGACACTTTTTAAGGTCACATGTGTGAAGAATTTTATCAGTCTAGACTGAGATAATGCGAAATAGGTAGTATTTCCATATGTTTTAAGGGTCAAGATTTTTCCGTAAGATTTTGAGTAGTGGGAAAAATAAAACACCATACTGAAGCGAGTTACTTATGAAAACAATAGTGAATATTGTGTATGTCTGACAAATAATACATGTGAAAAATAAAGTAGTTTCTTGTTTGGCAGATATACACATCTCACTGTATATAGTGTTATAAGTCATTTTGAAATGCATTATATATTTGTATGACTGCCAGGAGACAGGCATATTTGACATTATTTCAATGTTGTAAATGATTACCCTAAGACTTAAGAACAAATGCCTGCATAAAGTTTCTTGGTTAAACTATGATGAGAGTAGAACAAAGCTCTTATATAGTAATAGTTCTAATATGTTTGAACAGCTACAGTGACCCAAAGCAGAGGTAGGCAGTTATGACTCACATGGAACCCCTAAGTGGCTCCTTTCTCTTTTTTCTACTTTCTAGCAGCTTCCTTGTACTCCGTGATCTAAGATTTTGGACATTCTAAAATCTCCTCAAGGAACTAAAAAAGGAGAAAATATTTATAAATTAAAATTACTTGATTTGTCATTGAATAAAATAAAAAATGACAGCAGGTTCTGTGAAATCTAATATTTCATGTCTTGTTTAAGATATGTATTATGAATTCTTGTTTCTGCATTCTGTTCCGGTTGGGTGTTTATTTCTTCCTTTTGTTCCAAATCATTGATCTGAGGCCTGGTTTCCTTCCTGTCATGTTGGTTCCCTAAATATTTTGCTTTATTTCACTTTGGGTATCCTTCATTTGTTCTTTCATTTTGCAACAAAGTGCAATCAGTGCTGTGAGCATTTTGATTACCAGAGCATTGAACTCTCCATCAGATAGGTTGGCTATCTCTTCATCGCTTAGCTCTCTTTCTGCAGTTTTGTTCTGTTCTTTCATTTGGGCCCTATTTCTTTGCTTCGGTGCACCTGTTAAAAATATTTTGGTTTCAGTTTTAGAACTTTTCAAGAAGAATTGGTATAAATGTAAATAGCTGCCCCAAAATCAACTTAAGATAATAATACTGCAAATTATTGTAAGAAAAATAGTAGGTTACAGACATAAAAATAGATCCAGGGAATGGAATCAAGAGCCTAGACACAAACTCTCATATTTATATCCACTAATAATTGACAAAGGAGCCAAAAAATACTCAGTTGGAAAGACAGTCATTCCAATCAATGGTATTGAGAAAACTGCATAATCGCAGGCAGAAGACTGGATTCCTGTCTTACGTAATTCACAAAAATTAACTCAAAATGAACAAAGACTTAAACTTTGATGTGAAACCCAGCTCATGGAGTCCAACACATTGTGGATGAGGCATGAGAAATTCACATGGACTACCGAGTCCTGTGGAGGAAAAGGGACAGTGTGGCTTCTCTCTCAAGAGGAGATAAAGCCTCGGCCCTTGCCTTGACAAGCCTTTATTTCTTTTCCTGGGCACATTACATGATGGTCCTCATTTACTATGCACAAGTTTACTTTAGGCAATTACCATTTACAGACAACAAAGAAGATGCTGCTGCTAATCACATCACAGAAGAAGGATATTTGCAAATGAAATGGGAAAGGTGGTTGGACCTGGTTACACTGTTCCTTGCAAGGTTTAGCATGGATTTTAGGAAGTTACAGTAAGCACTTGCTGCCTCAATTTAGGGTGAAGGAGTTTTAGCAAAAGCAAGTCTCATAGCAGTCTAGGTGCAGTGCAGGCCTGATTCCTCACAGGAAAACCTCTCCATGGGCGTGGGTCCTGTGCATCTCGCAGTGGGAGCTGGGCCCATGCCATGCAGAATGGTCTCCTATAAAACTTAAGACCTGAAACCATGAAACTCTTAGGAAAAAAATACAAATTGAAAAGATAAACTGTAGAATGGGAAAGCATTGTAACTCAAGAATAGCTCTGAAGCTCAAAGAAGTTGGTAGACACAATGTATATAAAATTAAATGTATTTGTAGGAGGATATGAGACATTTGAACAAAGTTTAAAACTGGAAGGAAGAACTGAGGCAGGAGACAGCATAAGAAGAACTCTGAGACTGCAATACTGTTACTGGCCAGCATTTAGCACCTTGGTGGCCAGGAAATGCCTTTTAGGCATTTAGGTAGAATAAATAGTAAACTGAGGCAGGGAGGAGGAAGGAGACATGTCTCACACACTAACTCAGCAGTCCTGAGCCTGGTTCGATAATATTGCCAGGTGCTCCAATATCACAAAAACACTATGTTAGCAAGAAAGAAGGGAAGTCCTTCAAATTCTATGTAGCATTTCCACTATCTGGGAAAAAAAACTCTTGACACTGTGCTTTCATCCCAAGGCCTGAATGTGGGAAAGGTCCCCCATGCCTAAAGAAAGAGCCAATAAAACAACTTTGGTTAATTGCGTACCTCTAGTCACTATCTGTTTTATGAGGAAGTCCCTGATGCTTACAGAAAGAGCCCATAAATAACTTTGGCAAGTGCCCCAATTTTAATTAACTGCCTCCTCTCACGTATTTGTTTTACAACAAGATGAACAAATGGGGTCTGGAGCAAGATAAATATTCGGGTTAACAGACCCCCACACATACTTACATTTGGGTAGTCACATTCCCCCAGGAAAGCTGGCACCGCATTTACCCGTTAATCAATATGTAACTTTTTTCCTCCTATCCCACCAACTATATAAGTCCTCAGAACAAAGGAATAGCTCTCTCTCTTTGGGGCTCAGGGTGCTCTTGGCTCTTGGGCCACAGGACCTCTGGCCACCCGGCCTCAGGCTGCCCAGGGGCTTGCCACCCTGGTCTTCAGCCGCTCTTGTTTTTATAGCCCTGCTTTGCCCTGAAACTTTGCCTTTCATCCCCTACTCTACCCAGTCCTGTTCTCTTCCATGGGAACAGGCCACTAATAAACTGACTGCATACTACAAGATTTGCTGATATGTAATTCTTTACATGAGTCAGCAAGAAGAACCAAGTCTCTCTCGTCAACAGAACTACTTGGAGATAAGGATTTGGAGGATGATTTAAGAGAGTACTAATTCTGGTAGAGCTAATGCCTACTAGATCCAGAATATAAAGATATTTATATCACCTTGGGGATTTTACAGCCACTTGACCTAGGGGAGAGGAAGAATGCAGGGGGAAAAAAGAGCATAAAGAAATTTTGTTCTTATGTTGGATGGCAAAAAGTTGAGTAGTTAATTTATTGCTTCTGCTTTCTTTATGGGTTGTAAGGCACCGTCATTCAGAAAGGAGAGAGGCATATAAGAGGGATTGCCGTACTGTGAAACCTAACAATGTCTGAAATAGCTTAAGGAGACAAAGGGAGAGGACACTACTTAGGGAATGTAGCAAAACTATTGGCGATTATCACTTTACCATGGTTTATGGGTTTTGGAGGAGAATTTACACATGCCCATCTCCAATTTATAAAAGTTAAATAACCAGGATTCTTTCAAAACACACTGCCAAATGTGCAGATATTAGAATCTGAATGTTTTGATGTGAGCCAAGGATTTGCAGACAAAATGTGAAGGAAAAATAAATACCAGGCACTGCCCCTCAACTCGCTTATGAATTCAAAATAGTTGAGCATGGGAGAGGTGGGAAAAGTGGAGAAGATCGGGAGCTCTAATATAACAATAGGAGTTAGAAGATGCTATCTGATCCAAGCTGGTCAAAGGTCATGGCAACCAGGACCATGTGATTGATATCTAGTGTATGGTAAAAATTAAAAGTATAGAATACAGTAACTTCTTTTGCCTCATACTTGTGGCCATAGCTCTCAGAGGAAATGGAAACAACCTTGTCTCTTCCAATTATCTCTTGATTTCTTTCATGCCTCTCTGACTCCAGTTATGCTCAATATTTTCAATTGTAAAATAATGAACTATGCAATTGGCATATTTAAACATCCTTTCAGGATACAAGTTAACAATAAATTCCTCAGCCACTTTAAAAAATCACCTCAAATAAAAGTGCCTGACACACAGCAGATACAAAACTAATTAACTTTATATTTCTTTGCTAAATGAAATGGTGGGGATTTTGATCATCAATATGATGACTCTTTTAGGAAATGCAGTTTCAGATAGGTAGCCATAATGGATTCTGGCAAGCTTGCTTATAAAATGTTTCCCTAGAAAGAAAATGTAGAAGATATATCAAAGTAATTTTTAGTAGTAACAAATTACAGTGATTAAACTGAACATTTTAGGCTATGATTTTAGATCATTATGTTAATTGATATTAATGGACTTTTATACTTTTATCAAAAATGTATGAATATATTGTGCATTTCCTAATCACAAATTCATGAGAGGAAATTATTCTAGCTAAGCTTATTATTATTGTATCATCAAGTGGCCACTTACAAAACCTCATAGTAAAGGCAAGCATTCTACTGTCGGTACTTGACCGTGACTTGAGATTTTACTTTTTTTATTTCAAAGCTATTAGAGATATTCTGAGAAATCCGCATCTCCTGACTACAAAATCATAGGAGTTAAATAAGACAGAATTACGAACTCCATATAGATTTTAAACCTTGAAACACCTTTCTCAGAATACCTGCTGGCATTGCCTTCAAGGTATGTGGAATACACGAGTGAGTGAATCGACTTTTTGAGTGCATTAATAGATTTACAATGTATAAATAAATCTCTGCTTTTATGTTTAACTTATATTGCTCTACTTTGAATGCCAAGAGTTAAAAAGTGCAGTGAAAAGCAACCAACTTTGATGAAAAGTTGATACAATACAATTTAATAATGATGATTAGCAACATCATAGCCTGAAATGGATTAACGATAGAGCTATATAAGAGTTTAAAATCTATGTACACATCCATATGCATGCCTGTAAGAAGTTTGTAAAATATAAAGGATTGATATCGGGCTACATATGCCCACTCTGTTCTAAGTAGAATCAGTGGTCTGTGATCTTGGCTTCAGAATGACAAACTCATCACATGCAATAGACATCTTGAGACTATCAGTAATAACGTTTGATTAATATTTTAAAAAGCAGAAGAAAAATGTAGAACAAGGTACCATATAGTGTGTACAACACTCTAGGTCTAGAATGTGAGATTTTTAGAATCTAGAAATTCTCCCCTTGGTGCGTGCATAGGCACAAGGGGATAGGCTGAACACTCGAGGAAAACCTCAAATCAAAGAAGCTATCACTTCATACCTAGGTCGCGGGTGTTAAACTCATTTTCACCCATTTTCACATCAGCCTCGCGGTTGCCTTCAAAGGCCCAAATGTAATTTTAGGACTGTATAGATGTAACTACTCCTGAACAGTTAAGCCAGACCTCCACTCTGCCATCGGGTAGAAACAATGTGCCTGGCCGGATAAGACAAGGTGGAGGGCCAGATTCAGCCTGTGGGCCTTGTGTTTGCCACCTGGGACCTAGGCCCTCAGATAGGCCAGACCGAGACCATTCTCCTGTTTCCCCTGAGTCCTATCAACACAGGTGTGACTTACTCAACAAACAGCCCTAAGCATGAGGTCTCTGTGCCTAGTCTGGTACACACGCCTCCAGCAGATTGTCAGATTGTTAGATAAACTATTTTGTTGCAAGAAGAATTGACCAGAGCCGATAGTCAGACATTTCCAGAGCTAGAGAAAAGGCCAAAGAACCAGCTGCTATTGTAAATTAAGTGGGCGTGATTTAAGCAAATAAATAAAAAGTACTTAAAATTATTTTTATCAGAGAATTGTTGAAGACAAAGTGATCCATATTAAATAGATACATTGATCCTAACATGGTCCTTAAAGCAATTTGAAAATTGTGTTTAAATGATTGGTATGGAGTCTGTTAAATACATGGACCAATTTGATTTTTATTTCAGTTTACCTCTTAGCTAAAGAATATAGTAGCATCTAGTTTCTTAAGAAGACTAACTTTAGCTCTCTTTCCCATTTCATTTTCTAATTATAATTTCAGTGAATACATTTTACAAATACTTTATAATTTATAGACGTTTAATGAATTATATATTTAATTGTTGATATTCCTGATATCTAAAAGAAAAATTTATGTGTAAACATTATTATCTCCAATTTATAACTTGAGGAATTCAATGTTGTATTGTAAATAGCAAGCAAGTTGTGAAGTCAATTTACTGCTTTACACTAATTATCTTGCTCTTTTTCATTCAGATATGCTGTTTCCCTGGGGAAAGTATTTTAAAAATCAGGGAGGACAAAATCTCAATCTTCTAGCATGTTATTGGTCCCTGGAAAGAAATAAAATTTAAATTCAGAAAACAAAAATAAGGATTACACCAAGAGTAGGTATTACTTATAATTTAGCTTCATATACCCATCACTGAGCTCAGTATAGTACAGACAGTAAAACTTATTTTTCTTATCTCGCGGGATAAATGAATGTATTATACTTCACACACAAAAAGTGCATGTCCATCTTCTGAATTGATTTTTACAATAACTCATATGAAAGGGATTTAGATTCTGATTTTCTAAATGAAAAAGATAAGCTTAGCAGGTGAATGGCTTCCGTATTTTCCTTTTCTAGTTTCAACATGTGCCAATATTTACAGATTCTAATTTAATTTAATTTAATCTAATTCTAATTTAATTCTTCAATGATTTTTAAAAATTTTATGCTCCTATGTTAAATAAATAATGCAGTAACTTTGCAAAAGAGAAATATTTGTGTTGTGTGAAGATAAGGTTAAGAAATACAATTTTAAAAAATTTGCATTTCTAAAATTTGGATACATAAATTGTTTGGTATTTTACTTAAGCTCAAGAAACACATATGATCATATAACTTTTCATAATTCTCAGAATATGATTATATAATTTTATTAAATTTTATTCACATAAATTACCCAATGCATTAGGCAAAGTTGTTTCTGTAAGTGCTAAGATAGAACTATATAATGGCATTCAAAATGTGCCTGTCCTTAATGGTAAATATTTATCCTAAGTCTTTATATTCATACTTGCAAATCAGTAAATTCATTTAAATCAAGACTATTTAAGAAAAAGTGAATAAGGCTTGAGTTTCAAAGCCTGTACTAGTATTTCTGAAACTCAGTCTCATCAAATTCACCATGAAGAGTCCTATCAAATTCTTTACAGTGTACCTCATTGTTTCCAAGGTCAGTCATGCTTATCAAGCAGACATAATAACAGACCGCTAGGCTATATGAGAGTGCAAAACAAGAGCTCGATTACCAGGTGCTTTCGATACAAGGCATTGATCTCAAATGTAACACGTTTTTCTTGTATAAAAGCAATTGTATTGATTCAAAGCATTCTCTGGTGAGTACTGAAGTTGGTTAATCACACTAATTAGGTGCCACTTGAAATTCATTTCTGATCACCATCCTGAGCACTATCATAAGCAGAATTTTCCACAGCTCATTAATGCATGTCTGTGTTATCACATCTTAGGAGGGTTTATCATTACCTTGTATTCTCACGGAGTAAGGAAACCGTGCCTCTACGAAAAGAAGACCTTTCGAGAATACCTGGGCTGAATCTAAAATGTTTTTAACTAGTCATTAATGTCTCATCATTTTTTCTCTTCCAAAATAATAGAAATTTGAATTCCCAAGTAGTAACATTTTTTTTTTCTTTTTTCTTCTTTGATGTTGCTCTTAGGCCTGCCATTAAGGATAACTTCTCAATAACAACAATTAATGCTTATATTTTCTATTAGTGACATAGACAATACTATATGCATCACATTCACCTGGAGAACTTTTAAAACATACATGCAAATGCCTGTTTAGCATGACTAAAAGCTGGCCCTGAGGACATCTGTATTTTCTAAAATTCTAAATATGAGTAATTATCCATAAAATGATATGATCTGTTATCCTGTCTGTCTTGGCTGAACTTAGTATTTCCATAAATATTTATGTCATACCTACTATATTCTATGTGCTTGAGATATTTCAGATGATAACCTGCCCTTGCAAGTTATATTTAATAGAAGATACACAAACAAAAGCACCAATAAATCACATAAAATATTTCAAGAAATGAGATCCCATTTTTAAGAAAACAAACAACATTAAAAATGGCCAATTTCAACTTGTAAGAAACTCACCAGCACAGTCATATGTACACACATACATTTACATATATGTCCATAACGATACACATGTCCACATTCTTGCCCATATTTACATTCATATAAATGTATATGTCTAATGGTTTATCTAAATAAGAAAGCTGTACATTATTATTATGACTGTATAAACATTGTTTCATCCAAAATTGAATTGCATACTATGGCAGCATTTCTTTTTCACATAGCTGCATTCTTCATGGAATTCGGTTAATGGAGGCACATTTTATTCTTCTCACAAAATCTTCCTTATAATCCTCTAAGTTTTTCACGCAATTTTATCATTGTCAGTGCTCTTTTTCATTTTCTTCTCCCTTTTTATTCCCCCTAAAGGGAACACTCATCACTTTCTCAGATCTGTATTACCTCATGGTGCTGCTCCTGGTCCTAATTTTGGCTTTTCTGCTGGGTTCTACATGTTTTCAGGATTCCCTTCCTTCTTTTCTGTTTAATGTCTAGTTTTAATGGAGCACATCATCATGCAATTTCTTAAATACGTGGCATATTATTCCTACATAATGTTCTTGACCATGACATTATCATGTAATTTCTTTATTCTAGCTTCACATTAGTTTTCAGGTTCTATCAGAATTTGAATTGTGGGGGTTGATTAAAATTTTAAGACATTGCTACATTTTGGCATAAAATGGCATTTAATATTGCTGATGAGGATATTAACAGCTGTTGCTTGGTAGGCAGCTCCTCATGGCTCTTACAGGCAGAGACCCTGACCACCATTGTTTTCACTCTCTCTATTCATGGATATTTGTAAAGTAAATAGCTTTGGAATATAAAGATAGTGTCTGCTTCTTGTACAATGGATCAGGAGCTGTGAAGAGCACACCGATGTTATGGCTGCTGCTGTTGCTGCAAGTAGCGTGGTCTTTCGTGTCTGACCCAGAAGCCTCATGTCTTCTGTCAGCATCCACGAAACTGTGCCAGGCTAACATGCCAGTTTGTGAGTAGGGTAACATCTCAGACTCTTCAGGTTCATTAACGATGTTGTAGGTGCCCCCACTTATTCCGGTACCACCACACCATGTGCCAACACCAGGCATGAGTGTCCTAAGCCTCACAGAAGAAAAGGTTTCTTTTCCAAAGGGCAATCTCTCATTTCCTCAAGAAGTGTTCCTGAACACACAGTGTTGCCGAGTATAGGAACTACCAGCTCCCTGTCATCTTCAAGGGAATTATTTTTTATTCTATAGAATTTGAGATTCTGAGAGAGGCTTGAAAAACCTCTTTGTCTTATTTTTTATACATTCTTTTGGTATGTGTATTTTTAATCTTTTTATGCCTTATTTTTATTTTAAATATTATTTCAACTTAGTTTGAATTAAGACTAATAAAATTTTATTATATTTACAGTAAAATATAGTATATTCTAATACTTTTCCAAATAATTAGGGATCTCAAAACTACTCCAATATTTACTTTAATGATAATAGTTAACACATATACTACTTACATTTGAAGCACTGTTAAATGTTGTATATATGTGAATAAATCCCTTACATCTTAAAGCTATTTTATATGTACTGTTTTTGCCTTCTCATGAACATTAATTTATAAGAAAACCTTTCAAATACACATTTCTAAAAACATTTGTATTAATTTATGTACAATTTAAGACAATGTCTCACAATTTATTACAAAGCACTTTGTCTATATAAGACATGATGCATATTTTTACACATATATAAAATTTTACATTGTATGCTCAGTTTAGAGGATCATAGACTTTTTGTGTTTGCAGACTCAAATAATCATAATACCTTCCACTATAATTTAGTAAAACAGTATTAAGGTATAGTAATGCTGACACAAAAATAGAAATTATCCTAATAGGAAACAAAAAAGAAATAAAAACCTATGCAGAATTGGACTTACAGGTGCTGTTCTACAGTTGCAATCCTGCTTCTCCAAAGAGCCATGCAAATATTTCATACTTAATTAATGATCTCACTTTGCAAATTAAATAGTCATTTGCTGAGATCTAGGAAAATCTTTCAAGAAAGAACCTTCTGAGTGTACTTTCCCTTGTGTTTTTCAAGCTTAGTTAGGAGTTTGGATCCATGTTGAATAATGCATCAATGTGCATATAGAAACTGTGAGCAAATCTGACTCTTGAAAACACAATAAGATATCAACTCACATCTGCCAAAATAGCTATCATGAATAAATCAACAAACAACAAGTGCTGGTGAGGATATAGAGAAAAGGGAACCCTAGTACATTATTTGTGGGATTGCAGACTGGTGAAGCCACTGTGGAAAACAATGTGGAATTTCCTCAGACAATTAAAAATGGAACAACTTTTTGACCCACCTGATTCCACTGCTGGGAATATGCACCAATAATCCTGAAACACAGTTCAAAAGAACCTATGCACCCCTGTGTTCATAGCAGTGGTATTTACAATAACCAAGTATTGGAAACAGCCTATGTGTCCATTAGTAGATGAGTGGATAAAAAGCTGTGGTACATTTATATGATGGAATATTGCACAGCAGTTAAAAAGAAGGAATTCTTACCTATTGAGACACTATACATGGAACTGGAGACTATTATGCTAAGTGAAATAAGCCAGTTGGTGAAAGACAAATACCATATGGTCTCACTTATAAGTAGAATCTAGTGAACAAAATAAACTGAGGGGCAAAATATAACCAGAAGCATGGAAACATGGAACTGACTGACCATTGTAAGAGGGGGGAGGAAGGAGATAGTGATTGAAAGAAGGTGAAGGGATTAGTCAAAGAACATATGTGAACGACTCATGGACACGGATCATGGTGCGGACATTGACTGTGGGCATGGGGGACAGGCTGGATGGAAGAGGGCAAAGGGGAAAAATTGAGACAACTGTAATAGCACAAACAAAAGCATATTTAAATTAAAAAAACAGGAAGCAAATAAAACACCAACTAGAAAGTTTTGTTCAAGTAAACTTCACAGTGAGGGCTGGTGAAATGAATTCTAGGAGACTGGTAGAGCACTCTCCCAAGGAGAGAACCTCAAAAGGAGTTTTGTGATCATGCTCTTTTATATTGTTCAAGTATGCAATACAATAAAGAAGACAGGAAAGAAAAGGTAAGTTCCAGCTCATGAAGGGTTGCTGTACCATATGAGCCGAGTGTGCTAATCAAGTCTATGGCTTTTAGGTTTGAACACTAGAAAGAACTTCCATGTGACAGTGTAACAATTAGAATTGCAATGGTTGGTAGAGTGAAGTAGTACATGTTTGTATGAAGTGCATGTATGTACGAAAAGGAGTAAGAAACAGGCTTCTTGTAGGTTTCTCTTTTAAGGTAAGATGATGAAATCTAGTAGGAGTACTCAAGTGTGGTCTAAAGATCCCTGAAAGCCCCTTAACACTGTTAGGAATTCTGTGGGGAAAACTAATTCAAAATGCTGTCATTTTGATTCATGTTATCGGTTGAGTTTCTCAGAGGCTACATTATATGTGCTGACATGATCATTCTGGCAGGTACTGCAATGTGTATTGGAGTATTTTTGTGCTTTAAAGTGTTCCGTTTTAATATGTATTATGGTATCTATCTAACAATCCATCATCGATTCTTTTCTCAGTACCCCTTTTTGTAATTTTAAATGATTGAGAACAATTGGAATAGAAGACTGTGATTGCTAGATTGGTAGATAGAGAAGGAAGGAAGGAAGGAAGGAAGGAAGGAAGGAAGGAAGGAAGGAAGGAAGGAAGGAAGGAAGGAAGGGAGAGAGAGAGGAAAGGAAAGAGGGAGGGAGGAAAAGAAAAATATTTGACTTTGGGTGATAAACACACAATGTAATATACAGATGACATAAAATAGAATTGTACATTTGCACCCTATATCATTTTATTAACCATTGTCTCCCCAATAAATTTAATTTGAAAAAAAGAAGAAGAAGGAAAGAAAGAAAGAAAAGGAAAAAAAGGAAGGAAGGAAGAGAAAAAAGGAAGGAAGGAAGGAAGAAAAGAAGGAAAGAAGGAAGAGAAAGGAATTGTTCTCTTCTTTACAAGCTTAACAATCTCGTTATTCGATAACTGAAATTCTAGCCTACTGTTCGAGCCTTCCTTTTGTTTCAGGAGAGTATGAGGTAAGTCTACTTGGCCTGGCCCTGCCTAGCAGATTAGAGCACAGCTGAATTCTGACCACCGCAGTGGTTTTTGTTTGGGATGTCACTCAAGGCAGGCCGACCAAAGGCCCTTCTCAGAATTCTGCTACAGCTGTGAGGGAAGCCTGTGCTCCAGAATCTGTGAAAAAATATGTAAGCCAGAGAAGTCAAGAAGTTTGCTAGAGGATAGAGACATCTTTACTGAGAACAAAAGTAACAAAGAGGAAGGTCCAGGTGAGACACGGAGAGAGTAGAAGAACCCTGATGACCTGATTCTAGGGCCTAAAATCCCACCTTATTCACCAAATCTATAAATTAAAAATATTATTATATTTTCATTGTAAAACTACTCTTAGTTAGATTGAAATTACTTGTGAATAAAATAAACCTGCCAAATATAACTTAGTTGTTTAAATAGTTCAGTGATATATCAATGATATTTTATTTTTGAACGTATGGCATGCTAAGTACACTGCATGTATTTAACTCAAATAATTTTCCAAACTATTCTGTTTAATTTCAAATTTATTTCCCCAACTTATTTCTATTTTTAGCTTTTTATGAATGTGAGAGAAGCTAGAATGTGGTGATGTCAGAGGCCAGCGTTGGTAGAGCAGCGTGTTCGTGGACTTGACTATGACACAGTCTCACTGACCCTTACTGTCTGTCCTGGTATCTGAAGATTGCCACCAGATCTCCTTTTAAAAATGAGCATGTTGAGTCATACAGTCAGTCACATAGGTCATTATTGGTGTAGCCACAATAAAACTCAGGCTTTTATTTTTCAGAAACCTTGTTTTTATACACTTACTGGAATTCCTTCAATTTCATATATTAAATTATGAAAAATAAAAGATAATATATGAATATACCCAGGCCTCCCCATTTATGCAGCATTGAGAATCTTCTGCTATAAAGGTCACAAATTCAAGTCATTTTTCCAAGTTCAGAGGCTATAAATCCAGTTGTCCCCCCCCCCAAAAAAAAGTCAGCCAGTATCGTGTAACTTCTGCTTAAGACTTAAAGGACAATTTTAATCTCATCCTGAAGTATCCCGGGAAAAAACTAAAGCAGTAAGTTTCTCAATGAAGAATTTCAAATAATCCCATAGAATAATTTTTTGAAAGACAGAAACACCTTTTTTGCCCCGATCTAATTTTTTTCACAATAAATACAATCTTGGGGCAGAATGGTTGATATGTCTACCTCAGCATATCGAAGAGGAAAACAATGGCTGAACCATTATTCTTAGCCAAGGAAGTAAATGATAACAATCTCAAAAGAGTCTATCCTATGAGGAGAGATAATGGGTCCCAAAAAATTTACAGAAATTATTCTTATAAATCACACAATTAAGTTTCAATATTAAAAAACTGACAAATCTATGCTATAAGAATCTCCTCTGCTCTAATCCAGGGCTTTTCAGGTTTCCTGAAAAATTCCTGAAGAACTTCAGCAATGGTTGTGATGTGAACCCGTGGTAATCCAGTTGTGTTTGGATAGACCTTCCCAGGCAAGGTCCTGGGAAGCCAGCTGTCAGAACATTATTTAAAACTTAAACTCTTGTATGTTTTTGTAAATATCCAGAGGGACACAATTAATGTGACCATAATATTGTTTATATTGTCAATTTTATTGACTTAGCAAATAAAAAATAGGATTTTCATTCATTTAAGAGAATTTCTACTTTGGGGAAATCTTTTCAGACTAATAACTGTGTAATATATGAGTGTTTGATTATTTAAGAAAAGAACAAAGCGAGGCCAGAGTTAATGGGAGGAAAGTCCGTTGCTCTGGGGAATATCCACCTCCCCTGATTGACTTAATCAGAAGGAATGAAAAAAGATTTTGAAGTCCAGAAAAATCTTTTGGCCTCAACATGTAGGCTGCCAACCAGAGTCCCAATTATGTCCAATTCAGGTAGTGACATATGTCCTCCAGAAAGGCACAAAAACAATCGCATCTCTTTATGTGGAAGTTAATGAATGTCTGTCAGGAAGTCATGGTCAAGAAGTAAGGCTGCCTGCACCTTTCACCCAGTGACCTAGAGCTGTGTGCACATGTCAGAGACTAGTGTCCAACTCAGAGTCACTCACTAGTACTGACCAAGTTTCTGCTCTAATCTGCTAAGTAGCCTTATATTCAAATTCCAAAATGAAATAAACTTCCTTCGGCAGGGGTGAGGGAACAATTATACAGTACAGATTTCATTTGTGTGTTATTTTATGTAAGTGCTTCTTGAATTGAGTTTATTGCTTTATTTCATTTATTCATTCTTTCATTTAACAAATAATACTTGAGTATCATTATTGGCAAGGCATGGCTGCCGTTCCTATGCAAAGCAAGAGATAAAAAAGCATTTCTCATAGAGCGATTTTCAGTCATATTTATTTTGGAGGCTGGGAATTCTATTGTCCTTAAAGAATTCATAAGTATAATGGACATTATGAAACCTAGAATTGCAACCTTCATTTAGCCCTAATTATTTACACTTATTAGTATGTTTGCCAAGTCTCTTTCCTTTTCCAGGACAGTTGCTAAGAATGGACAAAAGATACTATCCAGTGCTGTTTTTCTTTATAATCAGAAGTCTCAGAAAGTATTTGGCTATTTGTGTGGGGCATGATCTGTAAAGAAAAAGCAGCAATTGCCATAGAATATGATTACTTGGGTAGAATGTGTATAAATTCGAGAAATTATTTACTTGCATATAACCATTCTTTCTAAATATTTCTAGTATCTTTTGAATTGGGCTGAAAACATCCTGCCACTACAGAAAGATAAGAGTATAATTTGTAAATATTTACAAAGAGAAATTCTAGATAGAAAATATATCTCAAAGAAGATTAAATATGTAAAACTAATGAAAATCAATAAACTCAAAAAAGTTATTTAGACTACAGAATAGTTGGGCAATATGGTCTAGACCAGTGGTTCTCAAACTTTAACATACTTAAGAAATACCTACAGAACCTGCTAAATTGTGGATTGAAGGTCCTCTGCTCCTATTATATCAGCCATGGCACCTGATGATGTACCTGTGTGACAAATTCCTGCTAGCCCAGAGAGCACACTTTGAGAAATGTGTACTCAATTACAGGGCAAAGCCTGGAGATGTTATACTAAGAGTCATCCCTATCGTATAACACTCCCCAAGGTATAGAAGTGGAGAACCCTATTCGAAAAATTGGTAACCTTTCACGAGGGCATTACGCTAAGTGAGATAGGTCAGAGAAAGACAAATACTGTATGATACCACTTATATATGGAATCTGAAAAAAAAGCTAAAATGTAAAAACAGTGACTAGAATGGTGGTTACCAGTTGCATGGGGTAGGGGAATTGGGGAGATGTTGGTAAAAGGACACAAACTTGGAGCTAGAAGATCAATAAATTTTAAGGAACAAATTCACAGCATAGTGATTATACTTTAAGTGTATTATGCACTTAAAGTTTCTGAGATACTAGATCTATAGTATTCTCAACACAAAAAAAATGAGAATTATGGAACAAAATGGGGATGTTAGCTAATGCTATTGTAATAATCATATTGTAACATATAAGGGTATCAAAACAACATGTTGTACACCTAAAACTTACACAATATTTTAAAAAAGATTGACTAAATATTGTACAAGTCACCATTCAGGTTTAGAAAATTAATAGCTACGTTTATACCTATCTTCATACATGAATTATGTGAAATTTTTTTAAATGTAAACATCCAAAGACTGCTTAGCCTAGCCATATTTCTTTCTAATTATGAATATGCAATTGATAATTATATGTTATTTATTTTTTTAGCAAAGAATCTGCTTGGATATTAAATTCAGTCCATAAAGTGACAAAACAAGATTATCTATTTTGAATGGACAAAATAATGGCACAGCACAGGTGTTGAGCCCTCATATAACTCATAGTAACAGATGTCAGTCTTGCTATGTATCTGAATCTCCTGGGTATCTGAGCTTTTAGAAGATCCCTAGAGAATTCCATACCACAGCGAAGGCTACGAACTACTGAAAACTCTCAGCATGTATTTGTGTTAGCACTGCAGAGTGTAGCATATATTTAGGAACTTTAGGGATGTGAAAACAATATTATGTCCAACAAAGATCAACAAATTGAGGAAAGAAAATTATGGGAAAGTGCTCTGATAGTCATATTTTTAGATGGTATGCAGGTCATGGTATCCAAGATGAATATACAATATTTATAGGCCATTCCAAGCATTGGCTCTCAAATTTGCTTATGTATTAGATTACCTAGGCTTTAAATATGACTGAAAATGTATCTTACCATCTAAGATTCTGAATTTATTTTTCTGTGATACAGCTTAGCCGTCAGTAACTTAAAGCTCTCTGCAGGTGATTTCTTTATGAATTTTAAACCACTGAATTTGATAGCAGTGACTACAAAAATTTGCATGCATTTCAAATAAGGGCTGTTGGGAGAAATGGAGAGAGATCTGGAACCATAACTCAACTACAAAATACATTTATAATAAATCATCTTTTCAGATAAAAAACTGAGACAAGCCCTGACTGGTGTGGCTCAGTGGATTGAGTGTTGGACTGTGAACCGAAGGGTCACAGGTTCGATTCTTGGTCAGGGCACATGCCTGGGTTGCAGGGCAGGTCACCAGTGAGGAGCAAGTGAGAGGCAATCACACATCAATGTTTCTCTCCCTCTCTTTCTCCTTCCCTTCCCTTGTCTCAAAAAAATAAATAAATAATTCTTTTTTAAAAAAACTGAGACAAAATAAGACATTTTTTCTACATACATTACTATATTTAAGAAGGCAGTTTGAGCACAATAGCTGTATAAATTTAATATGTTTTATATATTAATATTTGCAAATTATCAAATAAATCTTAAAAACTATAAACATCCATACATTCATTTGAAATATCAATGCCTTACAGACATATGAAAACAGGCGCGGCTGCTCCAGCACGCTCACTGTGCCTTAGCTGCTGGCCTGGCGGTGTGTCGTGTCACGGTTGTGTTTGCACGGTTGTGTCGTGTCACGGTTGTTTTTGCACGATGCGCTTTGACAAGATAGAGTCAAATCTGAGTGGCTAACACCCAAGGTCCCCTAAACAACAATCACTTTCTAATAAGGTTAAGCTATTCTATTAAAATTGTTTTCTGCAATGGATAAATCGCATTAGTCAACATTTTACATGTTGTGACTCTGGAAAGGCAACTGATTTCTTTTTACATTCATCAGTTATCTACCACTGAATCATATAATTTTGGGTTAGATGCCAAACTAATAATCATTTATCTGGACCTTCAACTAGTACAATAATACTCTATTTCAGACAGGCCATCATTCCATCTCTTCAACTTCAAAAGGCATTATACACACAATATATATTTTTTGTTTTAATAGTGCAAATGATAAAAAGTATATTTTATGAAGTCAATCATGAATAAAGTAACTGCCAAAGCATGATCCTAAACTCTACGGCCATGATGAATGCATGTGAATTTTATGAATGTGACTTAGAGAAAGTTATACATATATATTAAAAAATAATTCCCATTTGAAATCAGTCCATGTAAAATACCAATAATATTTTAATGACATATAATTCATTCCCCTACATGTGCAATCCAACTGTAAAGAAAAGGAGCTACAAATTAAAATTAAAAATGTATTGCATATTTTGAATTTTTAAAATACCTTTCTTTTCATCTCGGAAAAGAAAGAATCTTGTTATGAGAGCTTTGATAACATGATAGGAATACGTCTGTGGTTTATCCTCCCGAAATAATATCATACTTAAGTCACCTCAAATTCTGTCAATTGCCAAAGTTAACACATCCTTATCATATTTTTAGAAGAATGATCTAGGGAATTCTTTTTGCAAACATTTTTCTTGGTTTGTAATGTGGAGCTTCAGTTCTGGAATTTGCCTTCTTGCCCTGCACCTGGAAATTCACAAGTGGTTGTGAAAATAGTGAGCTGACTGGCTAGAGAAGCCTCCCTACACTGCGCACTCCAGCCACACAGCTCTGAATTTTTTTTTTTTTTTCCTCGTGGCATCTGGGGGCTCATTCTAAAGGAGACTAATGGACATCCTTCCCCAGATATCAAATCGGGGAAAAAACTAAGCACACTCAATTTTCTTACATTTTATTTCTAACAATCTGTTTAGAAGCCCCATTGCTTATCGAGTCCAATGACTATCGTGTTTTGCTGGCAAGGCTGAGGAGAAGGCCCACTATCCCAAGCAAATGGGTTCGAGTCTTGAGACTGAGGTTGTTAGTTACTGTTAATGCCTCAGTCACTACCCACGCAATCCCTAATCCTCACACACTCTTGGTTTTGTTCTCCACAGCTAGCGCTTCTTTAGAAAACACTTTGTGTAGGTTGTATAATATATATCTGACTGTAGTACTGCAAAAGGTGATGTCAAGATTCCACAATCTGCCATAATTTTTCATTTATATTCCAGAAAAGTAGTCATGTTAAATAGTATTGCTTCCTTACACAGATGGGGAAAATCTGCTTTTCTCTCACTTAGTTTCTGAAGTATGCATTTCTGGCAGAGCACTACTAAAATCTTAAGCAGAGGAGCTCTGTGGATATAGTAACTTTGTGACTGAAATTCATCCAGCCTATATCTTTCCATATAAGGAAGAGAGTCATACAACTCATTTTATCTAAGCCTAATATTGACTCAATGATGTAGTCCAGAAATTACTACCTACAATCGTATACACTATATTCCCTAAACCTGTTTTGCATTGAATGTGGTGTGTCTGTTGGGGGGGGGGGTAAAAATAGAACTAAGGCAAGGCTATGGGCTTTAATCTTTCAAGAATACCAAAACTGAAATCTAAAAGAATTTTTCTGATTTTTTTTTTTATCATATGGGTATACCTTTTTGGTCTGCAAAAGAGACCAAATATCTTTGAGATGATTAAAGATTGCATCTAATACTTATGATTTTAGTTTTTGTAGCATATGTGAGGAAAAATTCTGTTCCAGACCCTTCTCCTTGTTCTGAGATGGCTATCTTCTCCCTGTGCCTTTATATCATTTCCTTTTACGCATGCCTGTCTCTCTGTCCAAAATTCTCCCTTACACAAATAAGGTGATATTCTGAGATTCCAGAAGTTAGGACTTCAATATCGAATTTTTAACCCACACGATGCAGATTATAACACAAGAGAATGTATAAATCTCTAGTCTTCCAATGCTCTTGGATGCAGCTTTATCTTCCTACTGATTCCCATATTTATAAGTGAAATACATTCTGGGCACATATTTTGTCTATACAAACATGAAAGTTGAATTTTAACATTTTTTGAAAGTTTACACTTTGAAAAAAAAATTCTCTGAAGGTTATAACTTTTAGCTTTGTCTCCATATATATTACAAGGCAAGGTTCCCCATCTTATAAAAAAAAAATCCTTTTTATTCTGCTCAGTAGCCTATTTCCATGGTAAAGCACAAACCCTCCCTCCCAACTGGCTGTTCAAGTAGCCATAGGAACAGGGAGCTTTCACTCCCCAGGGCAGTAGATATCTTCTCTCTCCCCTGTCTTTGAAAGGAGGAGTGTTTATCAGATGAAAGAGAGCCCCGCTTCCCTTTGACTGTCCTGCCCCTGCCTTAGCAGGGTTTGCTGAGCGGACTCCTGGCTGCCTGGTGGTCAAGTGTCTGTATCTGGCAGTGATAAAGTGAGAAGAGACCAGCAGGGAGGGACATTCTGACTTTTCTTGACTTGTCTCTGCTTTGCTCACTTACAATCATCAAAGGAAGAAAAGTCACTTCATCTCCTCAATGATTTCCAGAGAAAGAACAAAAGCAAGCTCAGCCTGCTGCTTCTGGCATTCCTTAAATCTTTCTGCCTGCAGAGAAAGTGTTTTGTTTTGTTTTGTTTTTCTGTTCTCAGCCATAGGATATGGTTATACAGGCAGTATCTGCTCCTTAAGAAAAGGCCTATATATCCCCAATTTATTTATGACTGGTGTGGGCATGAAAAAGGGGGGCGTTCTATGGAAAGTAACCTGACAGGGTGATTGCTCATAAATTCCTAACTGGGCAAGTCATTGTGGGTAGTCATGCCCCAGGCCTATAACTTCTTTAGTGAGAGAGTTTTAAACCCTGTTCCTTTTAATCTTGGGTATCCAGGTTAACATACCCTTGAGATGTCAGAAATAGTACCCCTGGAAGGCATAACCACCCTTAAGAAACCACGTAATCTTTTTAACTAGCCTGTAATCCAATCCCCTCGCTGCTCTCCTCCATCCTGGAGTAATCTTCCTATGTTCCTTCCTTCGTTTCAAATACTTAAAAGAAGCTGCAAAACTGTTATTCTCCAGAGCATTTGAGCTCTTTCTCGCTGGCCTATGTCACCAGTTTTGCTCAGATGAACTCTTGTGAAAATTCTCTACAAGCTTGGACATTTCTTACGTTGCCACTGGTTACATGTTAATTGTGGATGAAGTAACAGGAAGCCCGTTGCGGTTGCCCGTTTTAATGGTTCTCTACAATCCAGCCTCATAGGCAGCCTGGCTGACATTTTTCTCTATAACATTCTGATTTTTGTGACTAATCTCTCAGTTGGTTCTGAACACAGAAGAGGAAGAAGGGATATGATTGTCATCATCTGGAACTCCTGGTACAACTGATCTAACAAGTTCGAATTTTTCTTTATTTTCTATTGTTATTGAATTTGTTCCCCTTCCCATATAACATACATTAATTAGTATAGCCTCGTATCTAGTATATCAGGCCCGGGTTAGTAAAGCTGGTTTTCTTTTTCCTTTTTTAATTACTTTCTACCATACACTCTGTTTTCTAGAATCAGTACCGATTAACTTCACTTACATTTTGTGAGCTGCTCTTTCTATCCTCTGTATGAGAAGCTCCTTCACCTCCATTGCTTTTGGTGACAGAGCAATTAGTAACTGAGGGCCACTAGACAGACACTCCTCTTAAGAACAGTTGTCCTTTCAAAGTCTTATAAAATGCTCAAGGAATTTAAGACTGCTTATTACAAAATAAGTGCAATATTCTATTACTCTCTTCTTATAGGAAGTTACAACATATATTAGTGGCAGACCTTGGTAGGCCTCGCAGGGATGGAAAATCACCAGGAGGGAAAACAGTAGCCCGGGAATCTGCCTGCTGACCCTACCCAGGACAAACAGATGCCCAGCTAAGACTGGGGTCTGGGGTTGGCCTATCTGGCATAACAGGATGCAGCTTTAACTTGAGCCTGACAAGATGTATCAAGAACAATGGTCAGCAGAAATGGCACGCAGCAACCATCTCTAGCCAATCAGACTCTGACACCCCAACTAGTTACCCTTCACCAGTTTTAGCGCTTAAAAACCCTGACCTACGAACAACCCGTGAGTCTTAACCTCCCTTGGTTGGCTCCCCAACCTCCCTCGGGTGGCTCCACTTTCCCTCTTAATAAACCCTGCTCCTTATTTTGCTGTGTCCATCTGGTTTCTTGAGCGACTCCAGCCTAACAATGAAAATATCAGTAGTTTTAAGAGATCCTATAACAAAGAAAGTAATATCATTTAATCTAGCAGTTTCCAAATATCTTTCAGAGTGGGAGATTTTGTTGGTACGTATGTGTGTATATGTGATAGGTATGAGGTCTATTACACACTTATCCCTTTTTTTTTAATTTAGCAACACTTCTCACTATATTGTAAATTTCTCATGACAAGAACTGTTGAGTTTTCTGTTTTATCACCAACATTTAGAAACTTTTTTTATAGGAAAAACTTCGAAACAAAAGAATAATTTCAAAGAATGGGTGTTTCATGGAGCCTCTCTCTTTTCCTTATATTTATACTGTTAATGCAGCACTATATTATATCCTATTAAGAGTATTTAAAAGTCTATTTCAGCACTTATCAAAAGCTACCTGATAGACAAAATTCTATTTTCTATGCCTCCTTTCCTACTAATATGTAAACAAATTATGTAAACTAATATGGATTCAAATATAAGTCCACACAATAAAATCTATAGTCATAGTAAGTCAGAAGCTTCCTGTTCCACAATTTGCACTAGAAAAAAAACAGATTAAAAATGCCTTTTGTCCACATCTTCTTATTGATAATATTCTAAAATTAACATAAACATCTATGGGTTTTTTGGACTTTTTTTTTTCTTTTCTTCTTTGTCAGTGTCATTTTAGAAAGTTCTGGCAGAAACTTTACCCACTCTATTTTATGCACTTTGCCAAATTCTCTTCTAGTCTGAAAAAAACAACAATTTTGCAATCAGATTAACTTGCCTTTTTAATATTTTGGATGGTAGTCTTCAAAACAGAAGTGGAATTGTTAATGAGAGAAACTTCCAGAAACTCGGTTCTTGTCGCCAACACAGTAAAGAATTGGAGATCAGCAAGTCCACTAACGTGCAAGCAGGGTTTATTGGTGATCCCTTATCATCAAAGAGAAAAGGCCTAGCTAAGGAGGGAATGGAGTCTGAAAGGCAGAGATGCAGGCTGAAACCTGCAGGGTAAGGATAGTGAAGGTAAGGGCGGCCACAGGTCAGAGTGGCAAGCACCGCAAGGCCAGAGGCCATGTGGCCTGAGGCTGGACCGCCAGAGAGCCAAAAGCACCAAGCCCCAGATCCTTTATCCTGAGGACTTACATAGTTGGTGAGATGGGGGAGGATGAAGTTCATATTGATTGACAGGTAGTGGTTTTGCTAGCTTTCCGAGACAGGAGCTTGAATGCCCAAAGGTATTAATGAGCTTCTCCCTTTAGGCACTATGGGCCATTCTCAGCCTTTCAGGCCTTGGGATGAAAGCACAATTTGAAAGTCTTTCTTTCCCAGATAGTGGAAAAGATACACAGAATTTCAAGGACTGCTGAGTCCGTGGCTGAGATATGTACCCATCCTCCTCCCTGCCTTTGTTTTCCCTGTAGCTGCTCATTCTACCATAACAGAATGAGTGAGCCACCTGGCAATAAGTCTGGCTCCATTTAGGTTGCCGTTCTCTCTTGGCTTGCTTCTATGTCCAAAAGTACTATGTCCAAAAGTTAAATGGCTTTCAGCTGAGAAATCAATGGGCCTTCCTTTTTGTAAATTATTTCACTTCATTTCTAAGCACAATGTAAATTGTCCTCATTCCTCTTAGTTAAAACACTAGTGTTTTTCTATAATATTATTGTTTCTGATAAACTTTCCCCAGAAAAGCCTGTTTGTGCGATACTAAACTTTGCTTTTCACCGATACCTAGGAGAAAATGCAAATCTTGCTAGGTTTCCCTCTATGCCTATTTAGTAATTGCTTTTACAAGAGCGCAGAAATAGAGATATTTTTAGATTGTTGCCAAAGTAAATGACACTATGTTTAAAACAGTGAACAAAGCCTTCTTAGACCAGCATTTTCCATTGAACTGTTTTTTGCACATAAATATATTTTCTGTTTTAATTCATTATAGATTCCAAAACTTCAAGTCATAGAAGGAGGACAAGTTGAATACAGAGAAAGAATGTGTTGAGCACGTTGATTTGCTTCCCAGGATTTCTTGTTTACCTCATTTGAATAGGTTTTATAGTGCAAAACACTCGTCCATTATAGATTATGCTCAGTTTATAAAATAAATAGAAAAGAAAGTAAAAAGAGTGAAATATTTCCTACTCAGAATGGGAAGTTTGCTGGCTTTGATTTATCTCCTTACTAGAAGTCCCATTTTAGAAATTTTTTTTTCTGGGAAAGTTGGTGTGCTCTGGAGAAAAATGAATCAGTTTGATTTTAAAGCATTAAATCTTTGATATTCGTTTGCAAAACACTTTCTCGTAACGGTGTTACTTGTGAATAAAGTTAATACCAGAGTAACTCTTTCAATTGCTCTCTCATATATCTGCCTCTAACATGCTTTTAGATTATGCATTTCAGACATGATGCTCTGACGCATATTCGTACCAGAGCTCCCTTCTGTCTTTCATCTCACTCCTGTTATCTCATGAAGGCGGAAATCCTTGAGATCGTATAATGCATTCTTTTCTGTGCAAAATGCATTCTTGTTTCCTATTGTATGACAGAAAGAAAAAAAAAGACATGAGAACTTGTATAAACTGGAGAGTTGTAATTCATGTGCTTTGTGAAAATGTTGCCCTAATCCCCAGAGAAAGTTTATTAGATATTTGTAGGTAAAATAAAGTGCAGTCAGCTCAGGTGGTTATAATAGAATAACATAGACTGGGTGGCTTAAACAACAGAACTTTACATCTCACAGTTCTGAAGCCTGGGAAGTTAAGATCAAGGTGCTGGTAATATAAGTTTTATTTTGAGGCCTCTTGCCAGGTAAGCAGCAGCCTACTTTCTGAATGATCACATGACTTCTTCTTGTCCGTGTGGATGGGGTGAACCAGTTCTCCGGTGCCTCTGTTTATAAGGGCGCTAAGCCCATCATGATCATCAGACCAAGGCACCAACTGCGGGACCTCATCTAACCACACTTACCATATTTTGTTGTGTATAATGCACACTTTTTTGCCCAAATTTTCGAGGGAAACATGGAAGTGCATTATACATGGGTAGTACCTGAAATACTTTGTACCTGTTCTTGTGTTTTGTAATTATTTGTTACATAAAATTTCTTGTACCATAATATGTTCAAAAATAAATGCTAAAATTCCTTTACAATATAAAAAAAGCATCTAAATATAAATTAATTAATTAATTAAAAAGTTTAAAGGAAAGATTTTTATCCTGAACGTTTGGGCCAAAAACATGGGAGTACATTACACAGGGAAGCACATTATACATGGCAAAATACATTACCTCCCAAAGGCCCCATCTCCAAATATTATTACATTGCAGGTCAGGACTTCAATGTAGAAATATTTGAGAGACACAAACATTTAGTCCATAACACACAGTATCAACACTTTAATAATGTACTAAGTCATAGATTAATACCTTTATTTTTTGTAAGTTATGCAGTTAGTGGAAGAATGTGTCAACTAGATCCTCTGGGACAGACATTGAAATGGAATCCATGCAATTTATTAGGAGATAACAATAGTGAGAGATAAAGGTAGGTAAAAGGAGAATTGGATGAGAAATCCTTAGACCAAGATGCATATCTGACACATGAGAAAGGATTAAGTAAGAAAGATTGAGCAGCTAGACTTGCAGACAGCACTCTAGATCTGACAAAGTCGCTTCAATGTCAAGTTCCAGAGCAAGGACTATCTGGCAGATGAGTCTTGCATTGGACAAAAATAGCCAGTCTGCAGTGTATTTATCATTGCTGTTTATTGGCTCAGGCTATCCAAAAAGAGTATGATACCTTTTCAAAAGCAAAGGAAGATCCTGAAGACACTGAGGCTGGTCCTGTCCACCTACTGCACTACTTTGATGAAGACCTAAGTGCTGCATCATCTTGTGGTTGCCAGTTTTACTTTTGGGCCATGTGGACCTACTTCTACAAATATGTTAAAGCAGCAGTTCCTTCAGAGTTCTAGTAGGCTTCCTGTTTGGCAGAAAATGTACAGAGGGGAGATTGAGAGGACATATTTAGCCTGAACTGCTACATTTGTTTTTTTTTTTTTTTTTGGTGTCATAACTAGTACTCATCACCTGCCTTGACACTATTCATTGCAAATTTGTTGACCTTAACTATCAACTTTATGGTATCCACTGGCTTATTTGCTGGTAAGACCCAACTCTCTTCAAGAGGGAACTTAGTCTCTGATTAACATACTTTTCTCAGGCTATTTTCACTATACTTTTCTGCTCCAAATCACAGTTGGGTAATGGAGTAACAAGAAGCTCCTCAGCAGATGACCTGACTCCCACACATTTTCCTCCCTGTCCTCAGTGAGTAAAAACAGCCCCACCTCCTTCAGCTGATCAGGGTCAATTACCTCCATCAGGAATGCACTCCCCTGCTTGCTGAGATCCCTGAACACAAGGAGTGTAAAGTGCCCAATTGCCAGCACTAGTTTGTAGTTCACTGTAACCTGTGTTATGTCTTCTGGCAAGCATGCACAATACGTAGGTACCAGGGTCTCTGACCCAAATGCGTGAATGACAATAAGGCCAGTCTCCTGTGTTCTTCCTCTTAGGAACACAGCTCCACACTCAGGTCTCTGATTTAGTGCTTACACTGAATTTCAGAGAACGGCACCTCATCTTCATACATCTTCAAAGACTTTTCAAAGACTTGTGCTTCAGCTGTGTCTTTAGGCCATTGCAATGCTCTATCAAACCTGCTACACCTGGCTGGAATATTATGGGACAGAACCAATGGGTCTCATTGTCATGGGCCCACGCCTGTACATCCTTTGCTATAAATTATATTCTTAGAAAGGACACTATTTTATGTGGTATTTCATATTTGTCAATTAAGCACTCCAGTACCCTAGGGGATGTTGTTGGCTGAGGATCCATGAACAGGAAAGTCAAACCCACACTCAGAATAATTGTTTATTTACTTTTATAGAAAAAATGTAATGGCCCTTAAAGAGAGAAGAATCCCAATATCACCAGACACCTTTTGGGAATAGTGTCAAAAGGGTAGCTCATAACTCGTCTCTGGTTGCTGCCAGGTTAGAGATTCAGAAGACATAGCAGCTAGATTGACCTTAATATTTGCAGTCCTTGCTGTGGGGTCCATGTACACTCCCCTACCACTGTGGACACACTATGCTTGTACCTATCTTACCACTTGTGGGATGGGTGATGCAGGGAGATATCAACGGGGAGTAATTTGTCTACTTCGTTATTTAATGCCTTTCCATGATAAATGACTTCCAGTGGGAATTAACATATGACATAAATATATTTATACTTTCTACTTTCTCCCATTTGTTCACATGGCTATGTCCCAGACCTCTTTGATGCTGATCCCCCCTAGTTAAAATATCACTCCATCTACTTTCTGAAGATGTAAAATAAAATGTAATGTCCATGGAACTAATTACTGCTTAAAATATGCAACTGAAACACATTTTATAAGAAAAGGATTATAATTTTTCTCTAATGGAAAAGCCAGTATTGCTAATATCCAGTAATAGTTTTCCAAATAAAACAGTTCTAACTTGTGTATCTAAGAAGGCCCAGGCTAATTTTCTTTAGGCATGTATCATTATAAGTTGGAAACTGAGCCTCAAAAAATACATTTTGACCAGAAATAGAAAGTCAGAAACAACTATAAAAGATTATTAAGAAGAATTCTGAGAAACACAACGCAGCAAGACCAGATGGACAATTCCTATATTCTTGTTTTGCGTAACAACCGAAGTTACCAACATAATATGCATGTGGAAAACAATCAGTATGTCGCAGTAACTAGGAAGAATACTCCCCCGAGTCTTATACTGAGATGGATTTCTGTAGAGTTAGTACATGAGGGGAGACTGTAAAAGTTCGGAGGATCAGTGGCAGAGTTCTTAGTCCTGTAAAGCGGATCAGTGAGACAGGACAAAGAGAGGATATTCGGGAAGAACTCCTCCACTCCCCTGGTTTTCATGGGTGAGAACAAATGTGGTGGTCCAGGAATCACTCAAGACACTCAAAACACACTCAGAATGATTTAGCCTTTCTAAACGCATGTGACCTTGTTTAAAAAAAAAAAATTCTACCACTCCAAACAAAACCATTGTAAGACTGTGGAATTTTCCTGCAGATTTTCCCAGTGCAGTAGCATGCTTCATTAAAGCAGTAATTCACTTTCTTGACCCTCTGGGTTGTTGAAACAAAAAGCTGTCAAGCTTAGCCATATTGGTGCGTGGAGAAGAGAGCAGCAGGAAAACAAAAGGCCATGTGGAAAGCTCATTTATAGCAGAGTTGTGGTTGGTGTTGCTTCTTTTAACTAACTCAGAGAAAATATTTAATACATATTTAATTTCCTAATTCCTCAGAATCTCACCCAGAATGTCTTGACCTTGAACTGAAAATCCGTTTGCAAAATTTTCCCATCTAACATGGTGTTACATTGTCTGTGGAGTAATTCATTTCAAACATCCTTCAGTATAAATAGTTTTGCATAGTGTGCATAAGGGGCTCTAATCTGCAACGTAGTAGAGAATGATTGATTAGTCTTCGCAACAACTCAATCAGCAAAGCCTGCTTCAAACCTGGTCCCTTCAGCACTTCCAATAGCATTAGCAAAAGTTCCATCATACTGTTTGTTAATTAATATGAGAGGTATTAGAGACAATTTAGAGAAATAAGTAGTATTCAAAACATGTGGGCTGGCAGAAAGTCCATGACTGAAAGGAAGACCTAGGAAGATCAGAAACTACCACTCTTGAATTCTTACTCCCAATACAAAGCTCTGTTGGTATCCGTGACCTCTATCAGCTGATCCAGTTCAATTATTTACTGGTGTGATACTAAGACTGTATTGAAATTGCCTTTCATATAAGGTACTTGTTGTAGTTCCTTAAGAGGAAGAGGAAGAGGAAGATTTCCCTTAGCCTAGAAATAAATGCCCTTTGAATTTTTTGCAAGATTTCTAATACAATGTATTTTATTTTGCAGAACTTGTCTGAAAAGGTTATTATGAGAACATATCACAAAATAGTAATGGATCTATACCACTCCCCTATGTGCCTCCAGTTTTTGAAGACATCAATATTTAATAAAAGATTCTAATAAATGTTAAATGATTAAGTTGTCTCAAGTTCACATCACATATCCCTAAAGATGAATTTTTCCTATCAATAAACCAATTGCTCAATGAGGAAGAGGAAATGGCAATTCGACCACAGTTTTGTTTGGTTTTCTTCTAGAATTAAAGAAACATGCACTCAAACATCTGCACAGAGACTCACATACACACAATAATGGGTATCAAGGAATGTGTTCTGAAATGTAAAAGAAAAAACACAAAACATAGCACGAGAGGAGGTAAAGAGCATAATAAACTACAAAATAATTGCTAAAAAGAACCGAATCAAATTACAGATATCATTTGCCTTTTTTCATTGAATAAAAGTTCTGATGTAAGAGATTAAACATTCTTTTGTAAAATGATTGTAATAAAAAATGTGCTAGCAGCATAAAAGTTGGTGCCTGTTTTTCTGTCAAACCCCTTTACCCCTGATTATAGGCCTCAATCTCATGGCATTAGGGTGTGAGCTGGTAAGCAATGACAAAATCAACTCATTTTCAACTAGTGATTGGTTTGGAGATGGGCGTATCAGGAATGCAAGGTCTACAAAAAGTGTTCCTTACATTGTTTTTACTTTTTTATTTTTTGGTAGAAGCTGACAGTGAAGTGCCTGCTTTCATTTCTTGAATTCCTGAGGCTCCATGGACATGAGCCTAGAACTCTCTGTAGTTGTAGATTCAATCTTGCTTGAGCAGCTGGCCTGAAAGAATCAAGCCAACAGGCAGAACGAAAGACATTCAAAAGAAGGAGTCTTGAAAATATTCGTGTTATGAACCTCAAAGATTCATTCTCCCCATAATTCAATAGCAGGAATAAATACAAATCCCAACATTCCTTCAACTACTATGTAAAGTTTCTGTACGTCACAAACCTGACTAATACAAGTAGGAAAGGGAAGTGCTGGCAATGTTAGACCATAAATGAGGGATTGGCTGAATCAAGGTGATGGGAAATAGGGTACCACTCTGACAAGTTGAGATGGTATTATGGGGTGAATTGTGTCTCTCCAAAATTCATATGTGCAAGTCCTAAGCTCCCCCCAAAAACTTCAGGATGTGAGCTTCTTTGGAAATAAGCTCATTACAGATACAATATTAAGTTTTTAAATTTAATCTGAGTTTACTCAGTGGTCCCTAATGCAGCATGACTGGCGTCTTTATAAGAAGGGGAAATTTGGACATTGACACACAGAGAGAAGATATGTTAAGAGACAGCCCAAGAGAAAAGCAAGCACTGCTGACACCTTGTTTTCAGACTTGCAGCCACCAGACCAATGAGACATTGTTTCTGCTGTATAAGCCTCAGTCTGTGGTATTTTGTTTGGCAGACCTGAAAAACAAATGCAGATGGTAACAATCCAAGTCCTGAAGCAGTTACCAGCTATTAAAATATCTCTGCAGTATCCGGGCCCTCGGACATGTACAAGCTCAGCCTCTAGCTCGCTTGGAAAATTTTTTTAAAAAGATAGGAGATCAAAGAGGATAACTCAGTTCTTTCCTTCTGGGTAAAAAGTACTACAAGTTTGAAACAATAAAATGCGGCCTGTCTAGGAGGGAAGAAGACACAGCAAGGCAGATCAACAGCATTGTTGAGGCAGGTCATTTCTCTGCAATATGCTGAGCTCAGGAGGAATAGCAACAACTCTGGCCCATAACTCACACCAGCATCTACAAATCCTGAGTAGGCTTTGATTTGAAGTTGTTGACTTTAGAGATTTTCTGGCACTGTTTTCAGTCGATGAAGTTGACATTCAGTCAACTTAATATTGTAAGGTTCTTGGATTGCCGGGAAAAAAATACCTTTGGATTCCTCCACAGTAAAAAGAAATACCCACTCAGTCAGAACAGGAGAGGTCAAAGCTTATCAGCTCTAATTGGACAATTTTCCCTGAGCTAATGTAAGGAATCAAGTTTTTGGTTGTTTGTTTTTAATTGGACTCATGTGGATCAAAATATTTACCAGGATCAATCTTGATTAATAATTTCAGCTGTGCAAGCAATGAAGAGGCCCAGGTAATGAAGGGAGAGGTCTATAATATCATCCATGATTTCTCAGGTCCTTCTTTTTTCATATAAAACACACACTCTTTGGCCCAGAATCATGAATTAAATCTCTAATAAAGTGTGTGGGTTAGTGTCTTACATAGCCAGGAACATTCACTTTATGGAAAAAAAAATGTTATTTTATACCCAGATAATTACCTAGTTTTCTAGAGCCATGTGCCACATAGCCACAGATGTGAACATAGTTTACCATAACCAATCCGAAACCAAGGGCGTTCTACTGGTAACTTTCCATAGATAAAGAACTCCTCTCTACTAATGCCATCCATCTATTTTCCAAAAGGTAAATGTTTTCAAAGGGATTAAACTGGCTACCTGCTTTCTTTCCTTCAGCGTGATCATCTTCTGGTTAGGGGATGATTAACCAGCAGAGGAATTGGTCCAAGGGCCTGCTTTACTGCCATTCTCCCAGCCCCAGTGGCCCTCTCTGGTGAGCAGAAAATAAGAAAGAAAGGGGATGTTTTCAATTGGCAGAACCTGGGACAGTTTAGAAAAGATCCTTCCTTCCTTCCATTCTGTTGCAGAGTAAGCGCTTTAGTTTCTGTTACATTTGGCCTGGAGGAGGGTAGGAGCACTAGATGATGGCAGTTATGTGATATCTTTGCTTCTAGTCTTTTCTGGGTGGTTATTTTTGGGTGTGCCCCAACTCGGATATATAAAAGGCAGTAGAATTTATCAGATAGTTCATGTATTTCATGATGACATAGAAACAAATCTAGACTTACTGAAGAGAATACGGATGATGCGGACACCCTAGATTAGGATGTCAATGAAAGAGCTGGACCAACCTAGGGCTTTCTCCCCTTTTGTGAGTGTGTTTTGAGTTGTATGTAGGATAATAGCTCAGTAACAGGGAAAAGTTTGGGAATGTATTAAAGTGTACTGAAAAGTGTGTTTAAGGGGTGTGTGTATGAATGCGTATGTTGGTTGGTCAGTCAGAAAGTTGAAAATTATGGCTATTGTCGTCATCTGCCTACCTCTTTTCACCTTTTTGACAACATCCATGCTTCCTTGAACATAAGGAAGAGTGTGTGCACAGGCTAGACCAATCATAACGCTCAGTGTGGTCAGAATGAGGAACACAAGAATGGGTGCATTGTGGAATCGAACTCCTACAAATCATTTTCCACCTGGTGAGAGGCTTCTTGTTTCCTCACTTGTTATAAAAAATATCTTACAGATACTTAGCCTCGAGATGTAAAAATCCAACACAAAATGGACAAAATAAGAGTTAACACCCTTTGTAGCACTTTCTATACACAAGGCAGAGTTATATGGGCTTTATTATATGCAAAGACAATTTATTTTCACAGCAACCCCATGGGACCCATAATGACTGTGATGGCATTTTGATGTATTAACTCTGATAAGCTATAGTCTCCAGTTGTCCATTCAAACACTAATCTAGGTGTTGTTGTGAAGACATTTGGTATATTTGATTAAAGTTTATAACCAAGTGTTTTTAAGAATAGTACCCTGGATCATTTGGGTGGGTCTGGTTTTAATCAAATAAAAGGACTCAAGAACAGAACTGAGACTTCCATAAAAAGAAGAAAATGACTTTTCATCTGTGGACAGCAGCCTCGGCAGAAACCCGAGAGTCCCAGCCCGCCCTCCCTGATGGCCCACCTGCTCTAGGGACGTGGAATTGCCTGCGCAGACATCACTGCTGTGTAAGCAAATTCCTTGCAACAAATCCCTAAACATACGTCTCCTGCTGATTTTGCTTCTCTGGTTGAACCCTGACTGATATAGATTTTGGCACCAGAAGTGATTTGAGAGAAATAGAATCTTAAAGATAAGTTTCTAAATAGGTTCAGGTCTTCCAGACAATTTTGGGCACAGTAACCCGGTTAGATTTATAAGTTTCTACTGCCAGTGGTGAAGAAGCCACTGATATCCCACGCCATGGCGTGGCCTTAGAGATGCATAAAATGCTGCCAGTGGATGCTTCTAACTAAATATTCACAGAAAGTGAGGTTTCTGATTGAACCTGTATTTACTGCCTTTGAACATTTTAGTCAGATTAAAGAGTAGAATAGTACTGGCTATTTCTAACAGTGCTGCAGGACGTGGCACAAGAAGATGATGAGCTGCAGGCTTTAAATTTTCAGTGCAAGCTATGTATAAATCACCCGAAGCTTCTATTACTGACCTGAAACAAAAGCTGTTTGTTTCTCCTGTTGCTGCAAGAGGGTTATTTCTGTTCAAAACAAAGCAAAAGTAAAGCAGTCTGATTCTATGAGTGACTGAACCACAACACAAGTTGAATTCCCCACTGTACAGAGTGTGTTCTGTGAAAGCCCGGACATGGCTTGGGAAGGAATGGAGTCCTGGAATGTGAAATGGGTGCATATGGGCAGATAGCAATGAAGCTGGAGACATGGAACCTTTCAGTTCCGATGAGTCTTCCCTGCTCTAGAAGCAGTCCTTCTACCTGACCTGCAAAGGTTAGCCCGTCTTTGCCTAAAACGTTTGTGATGGCTTCCCTGAGGTATTTCCCTTTCAAGGCACTGCTGATTCTTCTCAGGGTGTATCCCGCCATCTCTGTGTCTTGCAGGCCCCAAAGAGTGAGATACAAAGGGTGATGTATGCAGAGGTGCTGCACATCATTGAAACAGTAGGTTTTTCTGTTTTGTGCCAATAGAGTTCTTGCAAACATGGCGAACATTCCTAAAACTCACCAAACTTTCTGAAAGAAGTGTGGCAAGCATCAGCCCCCAAAGTACCGAAGTACAAGAAGGGCAAGGATTCCCTGTGCTCGCAGGGGAAAGCGGCTTTATGACAGGAAGCAAAGTGGCCATGGTGAGCAGACTAAGACGATTTTTCACAAAAGGGCTAAAACTACAAACATTGTGCTGAGGCTCAAATGTGTTGAGCCCAATTGTGGATCTAAGAGAATGCTGGCTATTAAGAGATGCAAGCATTCTGAACAGGGAGGAAATAAGAAGAGAAAATGCCAAGGTATCCAGTTTTAACTTTCATGTTTTGTTTTATTATATGGCAATGAAATCTTGAGGATGTGTCCATTTAATGTGTTTGCAACTGGGCAATTGGGGAGGGAAATAAACTAGGGTCCCACAAGAGGTAATGTATTCTTTTAAAAATGCTGTAGGTTTTTCCACTTTATTCAGATACAACTCTAGGAAGTACATGTATAAATGGATATTAAGGGAGTGGGATTATGGTGATAGGAACATAAAATTGAGTCAGGCCAAAATTTTTGGTTGGGCCTTCTAAGCAGAGATTCTGGATATTTAAATGGTTGGCAGGAACCACACGTAGGAACAGAAATGAAGAGTTCTTAAGCCTAGAGAATACTTGGATGCTATTAATTTATTTAAAAATAAATTTTGAGGAACAGCTTTCAGAGAAATTCTCTAACAGTGAGATATTGAAATGATAGACAAACTCAGGACTTTCTGTAAAACCTAATATGCTACCTTGTTTAGGATATACCACAGAAAATAGGGTATGTAATGATAAGAACTTAAAAGAAACAAGTAATTTTTGAAGTATTCTACAAATGTTTACTTCAGTTGTTGTATTTCCTTCCCTTGAATAAATCAAAAGTCTATGGAATTCATCTAAGTGAATTAGAGGATAAGGCCCTTGCATACTAAAATTTCTCCTTGTTATATTTTAAGGCACATGTTCTCACTCCTAACCAGAGTAATAAAGTCAAATATTTCCAGGGTCCAAGAATGCAAGGTAAATAATTGTATCAGTCTGTTGCAACAAAACCAAGAGTGGCAAATGTTGTGGTCAATTAAATGATTCATTGAAAAGAATGTAACACAATTTAAAAATCTCTGCTTTCTCATGGAAACAAACAATGGAGGAGCAGGTGGGTGGGGACGGGGGAGATGCCGGTGAAAGGATGCAAGCCGTCCATCATGAGGTGAATAAGCTCTAGGAATCTAATGGCACAGCATGCTGACTGCAGTTAACAATACTGTATTTGAAATTTTCTAAGAGAGTAAACTTTAAGCACTATCATCACACACACAGGTAACCATATGAGGTGACAGCTGTTAATTAAGCAGATTGTGGTAGTCATTTTGCAAATTATGTATGTTGTTAAATCATGTTGTGCACTTTAAATGTATACAATTTTATTTGTTAAAAACGCCTGTGAACCAATGGCAGTTTGGTGTCAATTCAATGTCAATGGCAATCCCGAATATGGAATGCAGTGAAGAAGGAAATTTCATTGAGCTTCATTTGGCATTGACCTGCCAAACAGGTCAACTGTGCCACAGTACGGCTGTGAGGCAGCCCTGGGCCCTCTTCGGCTACACAGCTCTGCTCTGCTCCTTGCTGGTCTGCACTGCCCTGGTCTGCTCCACTCTGTTCCAAGGAGGGATCTTCAGTGTTTCACTCAGCCAGGAAAACACAGTCACCAGCCTTCCTGGAAGATTCTCAGAGCCAGAAAAGAGCTGACTTACATAGATAAAAATCCCTGCTCTTGGATGATTGGTCTGAAAGGCACTGTCTTGACTGGTCAGAATGGAGCACTCTGATTGGTCAGTGAAGAAGCTTATTGGAGACATAGCTGTGAGGATCCTATTGGTTCGGGAAGCCTTGGTGCTATTGGTTGAAATAGGATTCCAGGAATTTCTTTTATAAGGACTGGCTCGATGGCAGAAACACAGTGCTAGCAGGCAGTTCAGTGCAGGCTTCTCCCTGAAGTGCAGTTTGCAGTTTGAGTGTGAGGACCATATGTAGAAATGGATGCTAGGCTCCTTTTTTAAATTTCTTTTCAGCCTCTTTAGCTACCAGGAGCCCTTCTCAGTAGGTATCTTCTTCCTCAGGGTCCACATACCTCAATAAAGTTCACAAGATTATAACAGCATAAAAGGAAAAATATATATATTATTCTCCATTTCCATGAAATAAAAATATACGCACTGGTGGGAAAGACACACGCGCACCCATAGCCTTTTTTTAAAAAAAAGAATCACACAGCAAACACTTTGTAAAATATTTGGTTGTCTGACCACTATGTTGTAGACCTGAAACTAACACAAAATAATATAGAATATAAACTGTAATTGAAAAAAAGACTTTAAAGATACACTGATGTAATTTTAAAAATATTACTTTTTTCATTTTTGCACTGCAATATTGATTTTATTTATTATTCTTTTTCTTGGTATAATTGTATAGGAATAAAAAGAATCACACAAGCACATATATGGCAAGAGACACTAGGGAAAATTACATTATAGGGATAGAACTGTCATATTGTAAATATGAGAAACAAAATAGAAGATTGAATTAAACTACCTATATTTTAAAATAACAGAATGGAACCGGGGAGAAGAACACAGGAGCTTCCAGTTGTGTTATTCTTCAAACATGTATGGCAAAATAATAAGAAGAAAGCATGTCTGGCTAAATGTTAGATGTGATGGCATCCAGTGTATTACATGCCTCTATTTTTCTGGATATTGAAATATTTAATAATTTATAAAATAAATAAAAAATCATTGAAAGCATACAATATTTATGGAACAAAACCTTAGAATATACTGGTTGTCACATGAACTATGTGGTTTCTACTCCCCTTTAGCATCTCATTTTAAATTGAAGCTGACAAAAAACACTTTAAGACTCAATGAGTTTCAGTTAACTAATTCTCTGACCTTTTTTCATTCCTCTGAACCTGCTTGTTTTAATTGGCTGCCAAACTTGATATGGATCCTACATATCACCTTTCTCCCTTTCTGCAGGATTTTCTTATATTTGTAAGTAGATTCATATAGATGAGTAAAAAGATTCAAATATATTTATATTTCATGGACATTTACTGAGCACTGACAATGACCCAGGCATTGTGTTGAGTGTCTCATGGAGCATAAATACTGGCAGAAACCCAAACTGGGTCCCGATCACAGGGTGAAGACAGTGGGTTTTTAGGAGAAAAGGAAAGGAAATAATTACATGAAGAGAAAAACTAAATTTCTTTTGGTGTTAACAGAATTACTCTTCAGATATGCATGGCTGGTTACTGATTTTAAAAAACATCCATAATATCAGCTCTGTGGTCAGGATGTCTGCTTTCCTATTAACTTCATAGGTAACTGCTTAGGAAAAAAATGTTGCTTGGGCCCAGGACAAAGGTTGTTTTGCCCAGTTTAAACAACCCAAAGGCTCAAGGAACAAGACTTTCAAGCAATTCCTCTGGAATAGCTGCTCTGGTTTTATTTTAAAATGGCTCCGCTTACATCAACTTTACACAGTCATAAAAATATATATCAGAAAAAAATTAAAAATAAAATTCACACCCTTTATCTCCCTGGGCTGTACTCTTATTTCATTGACCCAATATCGAAAGTGAATATCAGAATAAGGGTATATAGATCCACATTATGGCTTCTGAATATCTTACCCCAAGACTGACACAATGATATGTATGGAATATTTTGTTTAGGACTAGAAACATGAATAAAATAAAAGTAAATTATTGGCAAACTCAAAATGAGGCAGATTTTAATAAAAAAGACATGGGGTTGTTTTTTAAAATACTAAATTTCAAAAAAGGCTAAGAAATATTTTCTAATTAAATGAGATTAAAAGAATTGATAACTAAAGGCAATACCTGATCTTAGAATTTGTTCTGTAATTAAAGGAGGTAAATAATTATTATAAATAATATTTGGTCAACGGAATAATTGGAATATGAACAGCAAAAGAGGTAAAAGTAACTAAGACAGAGGAACTAAATTCAGCCACATGGATGTCCCTTGCCTAAGTGTTGGCCCCCAATGGAAACAACGCATCCCAAAGCTTGAGTCAGCTTCCCTGGTTAATGACACTCTGTGCGGGTTATTATGATCATGGCTGATTGATAGAGTTAGGTGCTGTCTGCATAACTCCACTGGGGAAGGGCAACAAGAAACTGTGTGTAGTCTTTTGTAAACTCCAATCTGTGTGACTTTTTCCTTTGCTGATTTAATTTGTATCCAATAAGTGTACAAAAACATAGCTGTGACGGTAACAGATTTTCTGAGTTCTGTTAGCCCTTCTAGTGAATTCTCAAAAGAGAGTGATCCTGGGAATCCCCATAACACTTAGGAACTATAGAGTGACATATTTAGTTTTAAAAGGGCATGATATCTATAAATTATTTTCAAAATGATACATAAATATATGTATTTGTATATATGTATATAATTTATGTATTAAATATTTAAGTAATATGCAATATATCATATATTACATATGTTTGCATTAAAATTATATTTATATGTATTTATGTAATGGGGTAACCCCCAAAAGGGGGAGGGGGTGGAGAAGCGCAAAGATAGCACGTGCCTGTGTCACCCTGGCAACCTGGACAGCGCACGAGGAGTGACACAGCAATAAGAAGCACTAGGCTGGGTGGTGGGCTGGGATGGGAGTAAAAAACAGAAAACTGTACAAGAACAACAATTGAAATAAAATTTAAAAAAGAAAAAGAAGCACTAGGGCTGGGGGTCAAAACCTAGGGATCTAATTGGATGGGAGGGACATACCCTCCCATCTACTTCTGCCACGGCAGGGGATTGCAAGGGGTATTTAAAAGCAGAACACACACAAACGCTCTTCTCTCCCATCTCCTGACTGGTGGGTCTACTGCTGGGGTTGAGGTTCCTGAGCCAAACGGCCTCTGCTGGAGCCAGCCAGGTACAGCCCCAATGCAGCCACGGACAGGGTCGGCGGCGGCTTGGGTAGGCCTTGTGCACTTCCCTGAGTACTCCGGACCTACCGGGAGAAATACTGGCACTTGTTGCTAGGCTGGTAAGAAGAGAAAGGCAGAGGGTGGGGGCGAGGAGGCTTGGGCCAGCGGGCCCCAGGGGGCAGGTCTTGGGAGGCGGTGTGGCAGGAGCCGTGAAGGTGTGGGAAGCTTCCACTGCGGCCACCCGCTCACCATCTGCACACTGCTCTGATAGCTGGGGTGGGGTGGGACATCAAGAAAACTGCTGTGTATATTCTAAATGAAAAATTCCTTTTTCCTTTCCACCAGACTCAGTTTCTGGAGTTACTGCCTATGGGCAGTAGGATAGTTGCTTAGTTACATATATGCATGTATATTTGGATGCGTGCACATCGAGAGAGTAAGAGAAAACATAATAAAGATCATTTCATGTTTATCTTTCTACTGTTAATTTCTTCGTTATAAAATATTTATGATCCACTTTGAAACCATAAGTAATGTGGCAAATGAGTCAGTACAATGTTCATTAATTATATTAACATATGGGTGTCATGTTGTGCCAGCCTATTATTTCCCCTTTAATTATATTGGTACTTTTGTTTAAATTAATTTATTATATATGTGTGTAAGTCTTGATAAAAGATAGCATGAATCCTTCAATTTTATTGTTTTCAAAATAGTTTTATATATCACATAGAGATCCCTTACTCATCCAATGGATTTTAGAAGCAGCTCGTCCATTTCTGAAATAAAACCTGCTGGGATTTTGTTGAGAGTGCTTATTTTTCATTACAATGCAAAATTCAAATTGCCAATATTTTACTTAAAACATGTTAATTTATGTTTATGTAGGATATTGGTATGTAGTTGTTTCTTTTCCTCCTCCTTTGGAGGAAACATTCTCAGAATGTTTTTGTGTTTATTTAGTATAGGGTAATGCTGGCCTAAAAAAATGAATTGAGCAGTATTTCTTCCTATTTCATTTTCTAGAAGAGTTTGAGAGGACATACAATTTTTCTTCTTTAAATTAGTCTTCTTAGTAGAATTAATCAGTGAAGCTTTCTGGATTTAGAATTTTCTTTAAGGAAACATAAAATATGATTAAATTTCTATAGCTCGTATAGAGCTTTTCAAGTTACTAATTTTTACTGAGTTGGCTTTTTCTTTTGAGGGATTTGTCTAATACATTTGGAATAGAAGTCATTGAAAGGATTTTAGTGGAATGGGATGTGATATGATTTCCAATTTCATAAGATTATTCTCATCTCTAGATAGGAAATACTGTATTAGAGAGTAAGAGTGAAAAGAGAAGGCCTTTTGATAGACATATTTTATAATCTTGGGGAGATATCAAAGGAGGTTTAGGTGAGGGAAAAAGCAAAGGAGTTTTATCTTTATAAGAGCACAATACATCAAATATACTTTTTAAATGCTATAATATGTGGTGGTTTCACAAATGATAATCATATAATTTTCTGATGACTATAAATGATATTGATAAATCGGAGATTTACAGAAAAAATGGATGATTCGTACTTACACTTTAAAAGTAATTATGAAAAAATATTTAATAACATGTTATTTTGTATATACTTAAAGTCTATTAAAATGCTCTAAATATTAATTTAATTTTTGTATAGTTATTTCAGTATACAATTCTTATAAATATGCATGTTCCCACAAAGCATACAAGAATTATGATATTCAAATACTTGAGTTACCTATGTTAATAGGTGGTATTTATGTATGAGTACTGTGATGACCCTGGAGCTCCTATTGGGTAATGACATGATGGAAAAATATGTGTTGCTATAAAATTGCCTTTCAAATATGTTGCTTCTTCTGGTCCATCCCTTTTCCACTGTATTAAACACATGACATAATTTAATACATATCAATTTTGCCCTTCAGTTTTTGATCCTAGGCAGTTCGGAGACATATTGGATAGCAGTTTTGAGACTTATAGTAGTGTTACCAAACAAAACCTTCCAAGGCAATTGCTAGTGAAAAAGAAGAGGTTTTATTCAGGTTCTGCACAGTCTGGGAGAATGGCAGACTCCCTGTCTCAAAGCCTTTCTCCTCCACAAGATCAAGACAAAGTCCGGCCATCCTCATCAAGCCCAAAATACAAACCAATACCCAGAGTTCTTGCTTCATTTTAAAATACCATCTTTTGGAGCCCACCAGCAGCTGCTAAGTGGTCATTCAAGTAGCTTAGCTTGTTCCTGGTGGCTCTTCATTTAATGGACTCCCTCCTGGGAGCCTGTGTGTGGAGCTCACGTGGCCATGCGCCTTGCAGCTGCTAGGGCTGCAAGGTCAGTACTTCCGAGAGATAGTGCAGGAACGCACTGGCTTATGTATCACCAGATGGGCAAGAGAGCAAGAGAGGCTCCCTTCTGGAAGCCATTGGCCATATGGCTGCTAGGGCTGCAAGGTCATGAGCTCCTAGGTGAGGGCATGCAAACACACTGGCTAATGCATCACCAGGTCAGCAGGAGGGAGAGGGGGAGAGAGAGAGAGAGGGAGAGGGAGAGGGAGAGGGAGAGGGAGGGAGAGAGATCCTCCTGGAGGCCGTGGACCACATGACTGCTAAGGCCATGTGGAAACTTTCCATGTGGCACATGGAAAGAATAGGTGAATGCACTGTGCAAGTGCAGGTCACAAGCAAGCCAGTCATGAGCAAGAGAAAGCCTTTTGTGTTACCTGTTATCATATTAGCTTGGGTGTGAGATGATGGACCAAGCACTTTCCCAAATGACCATTCTACTTCCCAAACTTTCATGCTTGGGTGGATCCATTTCCCAACCAATCCCCCTTTTCCACAGGCTAGACTGAGAGGCCTCTTTGGTCCAGCACCTCCCCATGCTGCCATTTTGACTTCTATAGGACATGTGTCTGCCTTCCCCTG
This sequence comes from Glossophaga mutica, assembly GCA_039655065.1. Lineage (NCBI taxonomy): Eukaryota > Metazoa > Chordata > Mammalia > Chiroptera > Phyllostomidae > Glossophaga > Glossophaga mutica. Next base: position 22,587,951 of record CM077305.1, read on the forward strand.
GTCCCAACCCCCATCTGGAATGGAAGGGTGGAGGAAGGGTGTTTAGTGTGCTCAGTGTAAGAACCTCTCCCTGCCTCCATCTTGGCTAGGGGAGTGGGAAACTCAGGCTCTGACCAATGTCCAATGATATCAATAAGATGAATGTTTCTCAAATGACGTCTTATTCAAAAACAAAAAAGGAAGATTTTAAGCTAGGATATTTTAAGTATGTTTTGAAGGACATATGAGACAGGTTTGTGTGGAATTAATGAGCCATCCAAGGTCAGGATCATTTTAATCTCTTTCCCAAGTTCTTAATTCCTTAAATCTGAAGCACCATATCTTTCAAAAGTTATGGTGTTCATTTATATTCCAGATATTACAAGATATTCACGTTTCACTATCATTTTGATGAAACAAGTTTGAGAAGTCTTTGTGATAAAAAGTAAAAACAAAAAAAGAGGTGTTTTAGGACATCCCTGAGTTCTTTGAAAATTATCTTCTTTTTATTCTTTCTTTAGAACGACTTCTTAAATAGGTATTCAAAGAGTGGCAGAGTCTGGGTAAATTGTGACATTGCCAGTTTGTCAGTGAAAGTACATGGATTGTTCATGAAATTCAGTCAGCATCGTAAGATCGATGGGACCCTCAAAGCACTTGATTTTATCATTAAATTATTTTGTTTAATAAAATGCTCATGTGAATGAAATAATTGATGCATTTTTGTGGTAGATAATGTTCATTGTCAAGAAATAATAGATAGGACTCGAATATAATGAGTTGTGACATTTTTTCCTGCACAGAGCAAAATAGAATGGAAGAATATATTGAACACGAAAAGACTAACTTTTGTAGGAAAACTGAAAGATAACTTCAGATAACGTTGAATTGTAAATTAACCACTCAATTTTCAGTAGTAAAAAAAAGTAAAATTACAGAATTAAAAGCTGAAAAATAGGGAGTTATTTCACAGTTTCAGGAGAAACTAAGCACAAGATTCTTAGAATAAAACTTAATCTTTGAAATATGTCTATATATGGTTTATTTGCGTGTATATGTATTGAACTCACCAATTACTGTGTGTAATCGCTGTTTTTCTCCCTGGAAAACATTGCATACTTGGCACTTCTTTTTCTAAATTACTACCAATAATTCTTCCTTTATTTCAGTGCACTTTTACCTGTTTGGTATAGATAGACCTATGTAACCTGCATATAGACATTTTATGTTTATGTAATTTAGTATCTTTTCCACTAACCCTTTTTATTCAATCAAGATCATTATGTATGATTTACCTATTTTCCAACAAATTTATGTCAGTGAATCACTTATACGTTCCCTTTAAGCTCTTTTTCTGCATTTGAGGGAGGAGTCCTTCTAAATGGAATTCTAGAGTTATAATTCTAAAAATAAACCGAAAAACCTGCCTCTGAAACATTCTGAGCAGATGAGCATTATCTCCTATTTTAAAAGACCTTCTGAGATTCCCCCCCAAATTTCTTGCTAACTTATGCAAGCATTCGTATTGTTTTCATTCTATTCAGATTAATCAGATTTTCAAAAAATCACAAGGATATTTGCACAGTGCATCCATGTTAACATCATAAGTGAATTTAACTTTTAAATAAGGGTATTTTTCTATAGCTTTCCTCAAAGATGAACTGACAAAATAACAAAAGGCAGGACTCTGGCTTACATGAAATTAATTCAAATTCCAAAATGTAACACAAGTAAGTGTACTCCCAAAATTAGATTTAAACAAATTACAAAATGTACTTAAGGAAAAAAGTTTGAACTATTGGATCTTCCCTTGTAACTCAAATAATTGGATCATTTTAGACAATGAGATGTTAACAGGCTTTCAACGATCTTGAACAACTCAGATCCCTGAGAAACCTAACAAGAATGGGGAAACTAATAAAAAACAAATTTCCTAATGATATCCAATAAGCTTGTTATGGTCAAAAAGAGCATCGCCATTGTAGAACTAATGATAGAGCATACAGAATTTTTTTATGTTTATTAAATAAAGCAAGATTGAATGGAATCATTTTGTTACATTGTTTCATACATATGTGGGGGAAAAACGTCTCATCAAAGAACTACATGTATGAAATTGGTATGCTAATTTCTAAGGAGTATAACTTATTCACATTTACTGGTTTCTATCAACTTCTTGGTGATCAACAAAGAATATGAATATCATACACACATGTGTGACACATATGTGTGACACATATGTGTGACATAGAAATTGTGTATCTATAATATATAAAATTTCCTACTAGGTTTAAGACTGACCAAAAGAACTATAATACATAAACCTTAAGTTAAACTAATTAGAGTATTGTTATTTTTCTACTTGGCATTATCTATTAACTCCAGAGGAGAGTAATTTAAGAAAGACATAGCTTATTGGTGATAGAGGCAGTAACATTTGTTTACTTTATCTAAAAGAATTTTCTTGCTGTAGCATACGGCAGTATTTCATGCTTTCTTATGGCTGAATAATATTCTATAATACATACGAGGTCTGTCCAGAAGGTGTCCAGTCATGTAATATGAAAAGTAGAGACATGAGGAGGCACAGGACAAGTGCACATGTACAAGGAGACACAGGACACTATTATGTTACTCTTGCCAACACCAAATCATACCCATTCTTACACTAATTTCATTCTCCACTACATTTAATTTTCTACTGCTATTTTTTCCATGTTCTAGTTTTCCTTACTGTGCTGGGTTGGCCAAAAAGTCCTTGATGTTTTTTCTGTACAATGGCTCTAGTAGTGCTTAGTTGTCTTTAACTTCATTCAAAACAATTCTGTTAGATTGTATTGTGACAGCTCTCATATCAGTGTGCATATAAAAAAATGAAAATTTCTTAATTTATGTAGTTATTTTAATATCGAAGCTGTAATAAAATATGTAACAGTTTTGGTGTGTTATGCTTTATTATTTTGAGAAAGGTAAAAACATTAATGACATGCAAAACAAGATTTGTGCAGTACAGGGAGAAGATGCTGTGACTTATTGAATGTGTCAAAAGTGCTTTTCAGAGTTTCTTGGTACTATTGACATTTTGGCCAAATAATTTTTAGCTGTGGGGCTGGCTTATGCATTGAAAGATGTTTAGCAGCACCACTGGCCTCTACCCATGAAAAGCCAGTAGCTGAGGTACTCAAAATATCACAATCAATAGTTATTGGTGAAAATGAAAAATGTGTCTTCTATTTTATGGAAAAAACATAACAGACTTTTTGGCCAACCTAATGTCTTGTGTGGTATAAACTACAGGGGACAAACTATTTTATTTTGGTATTAGTAGTTTTGGATATTTTATTATATAGTTGAAGAAATATTTATTATTAATATTTTTCAAAAATATAGAGCATATTTAGCTTACTTTGTACTTACACACTAAAGACCTTTTTTTTTTTTTTTTTAACTACATAGTATTCGTTTAGTGATTATCCAGGCTGAACTCATTTGCTGGATCATTTTGAAGCTGGAATATGAGGCAGGCACTCAAACAGTAATGGAATATCTGCCATTACTTAAGCACTGGCTCCAACCCAGGAACTGTTACAGCCTTCATATGCATATGTCTAATTTTATACATTCCATAAGAGTAAGTACTAACTTTTCAAAATTGTGATGCTGACAAATGACCTACAATCATAAAATTAATCCAAAACTGACCCAAATTTAACAGAAGTAATGCCATACCAGCTGGGCATGATTTTTGGTCCACCATCTTGCTGTTTCAGTGATACTATTAGTGCTATATAATTGAACTGCTTCATACTCATTCCATATTCAAATTGGCTAGCTCATGAAATATTGCTTCCTAAATGTCACTCCTTTTAAAGTAGGAAAAAAGATGAGCCAAGCAAGGTCTTTTATTACATTGTTTACCATGAAATACATATTCCATGTACAGGTCCAAGGAAAAGTAACAACAGCTTCCACCTTTAAGTCCAAAGAAAAAATATCTCCTTCAGTGTTTAATGTGTCGATGTGCTTTCAGTTTTTTCTAGTGAATGTAAAGACAGGGAGTCTAGTTTGAAAAAAGGATGTCTCCATTACACTTTACAAGATCATTGGGAATATTTACTGCCCATTATAAACCTAAACACCGACCAGTTTTTGGTTGTCCCTTGACTGCTTCTTTTTTAATTTTTTTTCATTTTTAAAATTTTGTTGTTGTTGTTCAATTACATTTGTCCACATTTTTGCCCCATTGCTCTCCCCTGTCCTACCTACCCCTCTCTCCCATATTCAATCTGCCCCTGCCGTTGTCCTTGTCCATGGGTCTTTTATACATGTTCCTTGACTTGTCCCTTCCCCTTTCCCCTGTAACCAACCCCCCAACCCCTAACCCTCTGGTCACTGTCAGTTTGTTCCTTATTTCCATGTCTCTGGTTCTATTGTGCTCACTTGTTTTTTTTTTTTTAATCGATTAAGCTCCACTTATAGGTAAGATCATATGGTATTTGTCTTTCACTGCCTGGCTTATTTCATTTAGCATAATGCTGTCCAGTTCCATCCATGCTGTTGTGAAGGGTAAGAGTTCCTTCTTTTTCCTGCTGCATAGTATTCCATTGTGTGAATGTACCACAATTTTTTGATCCATTCATTTACTGATGGGCACTTAGGCCGTTTCCAGCACTTGGCTTCTGCTTGGCAAAAGAAAAATCAGCAAAATAAAAAGGGAACAACAGTATGGGAAAATATATTTGCCAATGATAACTTGGACAAGGGTTTGCTCTCCAAAATATGTAATGAACTCACATGACTCCACACCAGGAAGACAAACAATTAATTTTTTAAATGGGCAAAGGACTGCTTCTAAGTTATTCTGTTTTTATTTGAAAATCACAATTCTAATAATTATTACTATACAATATCCCCTACTATCATACTTCTTGGAAAAACAGTTCAGTTCCCCAGTTAAATTATCTGTGGAACCTGATTATTTTTAACTCCCTTTTTTACAACAAATACTTAAAAATGCATTATGATGCCACTATTTTATTTGATATTTATAGGGAAAGAAACTAAAGATGGCCAAACACTGATGTTCTTAGAATTATTTTAAGTTGCAATTTTTATAAAAGCAGGTGCTAATTTTACTTCAATATAAATATCTCCTATCAATTGCGGGGGGCTCTGCCCGTAGAACTCCCCGTTCGTCACGGATGAAAATAAAAACTACCAAGACAAGATCTGCTTGGGGAGGAAAGGGGTCAAACTCTCAGAGGAGAATGACCCAGAGCCCCTTCCTCACGAGGCTTTTATTGGGCTCAAATACACGGGAATACAGGTATGTCAGGCGACAAGGATCAAACAATGGTTAATATTTCAAAGCAATCTGAGGGCTTAATCTGAGCCAGTGTTTGTCAGGAAAGGGGGTTGCCAGACTTTGGGAGACATGCTCATTTCCTCCTGGGACACTTGTCACCTCAGGAAGAGCACTCTTAGCAAAGCAGGTTTCACAGGACTTTAGGAATTCTTTCTTATGCCAATCACCCAAGGAGCCGTCCTGGCCAGGACAGGGCTGCACCGCTCACCCCCACAGTTTCAGGCTTTAAGCCTATTAGGAAGCAGGAGACATCTCCCAGATGGAAATGAGGACTCAGACTATGTCAGAATAGCCGGGGGGCGAGGGTCCATCACATCCTCTTTGCTGCAACCCCCCGAGTTCTTCCATGAGGCCTCCCAAGTGGTTGCGTCTGGCTTAGGTTGCCCCTCCCATGAGGAGTCTTACCTGTCATTGACTGCCAACCAAGCAATTGGGCCAGAGAGGCAGAAGCAGCACTCCTGCCAGGGAGATAAGCTTTGTCTCCTTGGTAGGTCACATCCTTGTGACAGAACAGACCCAGATGAAGTGGGTCCCTTGGGCTCTTACACAGCCCACCATGGGGTGAGGGTTACAACTCCTGAAACCAGGCTGAATGGTCCGCAACAATCAATTTTAATATTTTTTCAGCAGAATCAAACTTTGTTCAATTTTCCTCCTTATTCTTAGCAACAAATATACAACACATGCTTATTATAAACATACATGAAATTTCACATCTTATGCTCATAAAAGTTATATATTCATTATTGTGTGGAGAATATTTATTGTGTGTACAATAAAAGTGGAGATATGGTACAAGTAAATGCAATATTTGATAACAAAATAGTTCTTCCTGGTGGAAAAATGGAAAGACACCATTTTTTCTGAACATTTACTTTGGAAAACTTGAAACTGTAGTCTTCTACTGTTTCTCTGAAATGTATGTCAACCTCTTTAAAAGTCATAAAAGCTTCTTGTCAGTGTTAATAACCCAGGAATGTTACTTAAAGGGTCTGAAAGCCATATTTTTGAAGCATCATTGCCAGAGATGATGTCTCCCCCTTCTCCCTGCTGCTTTAGGTGAGGAGTTTCTTTTTCCTCTGGAAAAAGCCAATTAAGTAACACAAATGGTCATTTTAATTAGCAGGTGAATTTGAGATGTACTACTTGTGACCAATGGCACTGCCAAGTTCTCTTTCTGGAGGACTAGTTATCATTTATCTTGAAATTTTGTAAATTTATACATAATGGTTTGCCTCAACTTGACTACATAAAAGGATAATATTTTGCATCATGTCCTGTTCTTAAGTTTATTAGTGTATTCAATAATAAGCAATTTATTATTTATTCAATAATAAATTGTTTTCTTTTTCTTCTACCTTCACAAAGAGTCTTTCTGATTTGGCAGATTTTGTTTTTAATTGTATTTCCTCAACAATCTCTACATTATTTTATATTTCAAAGTCCCTACCTGGTTGAGATATTCAAACATAGGGACAATACACATTTCAATTATTTTTAACTGAAACTGGAATTTGCAGCTCTTAGAAAATTTTAAATATCTATGATTTAATATAGAATTGAATAAGGTGCATGTTTTAATTATACAATAGAAAAATTCCACACAGCTAATGTTAAATAAATTGTATCTGCATTGTATGAAGACATGTAGAACCATGGTATCTACTCTAACCATATATAAATTCATATATGTAAAATGTCAAACATGTCCTTAGCAGACATCTGGATCTATCTAGAAAAATTTAAGGCAGTTTTTTTTTTCTGTACTCCCTATTTCAAAGATCTGGAAACAAATTTCCAAGTATAGTTCAAGGAGTGGCGCTCTGGAGATAACAATTTTTGTTTTGTTTGTATTCTAGGGTATAATATAAACCAATGTTAGGAGGGATTTAAATTTTAAAGAGTACTCCAGAATCATCTGAAACAGGTTTTAAATTGGGATGTGCAGGACACCATACACAGGAGTCAATCAGCTTCTTTCCTGCATGTCTTTCCAATATATTGACCTTTTTCAAGTTAATAAGGTTGCAACTTTTTAAAAAATGAACTATGTTTTGCTTGGTGCTCATTAATTTATTATATAGACTCTACCCATTAAGGTAAAACTTGGTGGTTATTTTAAATACTTTATCTGTGATTTTTTTTTCTGTATGGATTATCTTATTTGAAAGCAAAATCTCATTAAATTTAGACAGAGTAAAAACAAGTTAAAATTCAGCAGAGTGTATTCCTGGCTCTCATCTCAACTCACCTCCTGCACCTGCGAGCTCTCTTATGTTACATTTGTTTCATAGCCTGATCACTTTTAAGCTGATAAATAATTTACATATTTATTATATTTATTTTTATGGTTTCTGTTTTCCAAGTAGAAGGTAAACTTTATGAGGGCAGATATTTCTGCCCATTTTTCTAACTAGTGCATCTCAAGGGTCTGGTACACAAAGGTGCTCAACAAATGTTTATGCAACAAATTTTTAAAATAGCATGGGCTCAATAAATGTTACTTGAATTTCATTATCAGTGAAAATTATAACTAATCTTTAAATCATTTCCCATTAATAATGAATGCTCCGAGATTTATCTACTTACATTTATTGGCTATGATCTCGATAAAACTGTTTCACTTGAAAAGAACCTCAAAAGCCCCCCAATCAATTTCATACCAAGGTTACCGAAAGTCACAGAACTTCTATTTGAATAACTTCACAGAGCTGTCTACTTGACAATGTTGCACACTCCATTTTTAAACAGCTATATTGGAAATGTCAATCTTATAGTGTGCCACACTCGCAGTCATGACTTCCCCTCAAAATTGTTAAATGCTTATGCCAGCTTTCAGGGATGAATGAAGGAGGGAGCATTGGGTTTAGCCAGGGCAAGCGCTAGAGGTGAGACTAGTGTGGTTTTGATCTCAGAGGCACTAGATTTAGCATGGTGTTGAACATCTCGGCAATCAGTCCCCTGGAAAATTTAAGGAAAATCTGAGTACCAGCTTTTGGAGATCATGGATTAGAATGATTGTTTTCAGACTAGAGGAAGGCCTGAGAATAGATTGTAGACTAGAGAGCTTTAAATGGTGTCCTTCCTCAGGTCCGTAATTCACTACAAAAAGACAGTTTTAGCACTGAATACTCCAGGTGAACTCTGATTAACAGTAAACTGTAGCATCCCTAAAATTCAATAATATAGTTGTATTAATTAAGAGTTTACTCTTGATTGTTTAACAGCCATGTACTTCTGTTGATAAGAAGCAGTTAATATTGAGCAAGCAGACAATTAATTCCAATAGATATTTTTATCAGGATTTACTTAAATCAGAATCCCCATAACCTGGCTTTATGCAATTGAGTCTTTGAATATAAAACCAGAGCTTACATTTTTTCCCATTTCAAATCTTATTATTGGAGACCATCTTCTTGCTTTGCCTACAATTATATTTTGATTCTAACAGCCAAAATTTAGCTAATCTTTCTAGATGTGTATTCATAAAATTTATTAGATATGCCTTCCATGTTTATTTAGTGATGAAATACTTAAATGTTGGAATGAATGGATCCAAGAGAGAATTTAGTATGCTCTTACTGACCTACTGTAAGATGACTATGCCAAACACTTAGCTATGTGCTCTACTTTGGTTATTTTCTTTAATTTTCACATCACTGTGAGTAGATAAAAAAATGAATGAATGAATGAATACATACGTATGTACATACATACATACATACATACATACATTCCCAATAAGGTTAAGTAGCTCATTCAAGAACCATTTGCTCAGTAATCTGTTGAGAAAGAATTAAATCAGGTTCAAAAACAAAAACATATTTTGTTCTGTTTTATCTTTCTTTTCTATTCTATTCTATTTTTGGTTATGCTGACTTGTTTAATTTTTCCCATCACATTAAAGAAAAAATCAAACTTTATATTTGCAGACAGTGATATCAAAGCTACAAGTCATGTTTTGATCACATTTAGATAACCTGTTAATTACGGGAGAATTATCAGTACAATTTAAATTGTCCTTCAAACTGTGACGTTATGCTACCTGCCATTGTGCTATATTTTGCTTCAGAACATAATAAGCTAATGTAACTAAGGTGTTGATACTACAACTTCTTGTCCAAGGATTTGCACTGATTTCTCCCAGATTACTGACAAATGATTTTAAATAATGATTGCATTTTTTTACTGTTTGTTTAAGTTTTGGCTCATAAATCACTGATGCTGGAAGCAAATTTATTAAAGCTACAACATTCCCTATCCTTGTTTTCTCCTCCTAACCATCAGTTTAAACGCTCTTGATCAACTCCATAAATTTAAGTGAAGTTGACCTACTCTTGAAAGCTAATAAGAAGGGAACCTCCAAATTCAGTCTGTTTTATGTGTCATCTACTAACACCACCCCACTGCGCCATCGGCCTCAACAGGGTATGTATTTCTTACTTCATTGCTCTGAATGGGCATCAAAAATTAACTGACAAGTAAGAAATTTACATTAAAAATAGCATCAAACACACACAGTAAAAGAGTAATTCAATTAAGTCCTTCCTGTGATATTCCCAGTGGAAAAAATTGTCTAAAATGATTAGCTGTGATACTGGACACATTATTCTACATAACTCAATGCCAATTAAAGGTTAAATTTTGTACTGAGTTTTAGGTGCAAGTTTAAAATAGACAAGAAATAAATGTTGACAAATAAATAGTTAAATAAAATGTGGTGTATATATAATGTTATAAATAGATATACATATGTATTATATTATATATGTATATATATAATTATACTGCCATGAAAAAGAAAGAAATCCTGCTGCTTGCAGTAATATGGGTGAATCTGAGGGCATTATTCTACGTGAAGCTAGAAAAGGACAAATACTGACTGCTATTACTTGCATGCGAAATCTAAAAAAAGTCTAACTTACAGAAAAAGAGAGTAGAGAGGTATTTACCAGGGGCTGAGGGGCCATAGAAAATGGGGAGGTGTTGACCAATGGGTAACACCTTATAACTGAAAAGTTATAAGATGGACATGCCCTGCACGGTGACCATAGTTGATGATGCTGTGTTTTCTACTTGAAATCAAGTACATTCTAAGTGCCCTCACCTCGCACAGATACACACACAGCAATTACATTTGGTGATGGATGTGTTTATTAGCTTGACTGTGATCATCATTTCACAATACATATGTACATAAATTACTACATTGCACATATTAAATGCATGCAATTTTTATTTGTAATCATACTTCAAAGCAGGAAAACAAATTTATTGAAAGAATAAAGTATTATTAATGTTTTGATAATTTTAATAAATCATTATTTTTGTGATAATAAATTTCCATCTCTATATGTCAATAAATAGGAAAACAAATTTAAAATCATTTTTACTGCTGAATTTTATTGCATGGCTGAATATACTGCAATGTTTTTAATGGCTTGTTACATATTTGAATTATTTTCCTTTTGGAGCTATTAACATCAAATTTCAATAAAACATTTTGTTTACAAATCAGTGTTGATTTGATTGATGGATTATCTAAGGATTAATTTATGAAATTGGAATGTCTCAGTCATACTATTACTATTTCAATGTTGAAAATGTTACTAAATAACTACTCAGAAATGTTGTAATAAATTATGCTGCAGATGGCAACACAGGACCAGCCACTTCTCCAAATTACAGTGAAAGCCTGATGTTCCTATTGAAAACAGCATTTAGCAACTTACCAAATAAAAAATATTATCTCTTTACTCTTTTATTAGGTATATTTGTATATTAATAAGATTAATTGTTTTTTAATATTTTTCTCACTATGCCTTCTCACTGTGCTGAATCAAAGTGTTTTAAGTGCCCTAGTTTTCCTAGTTCTCCAAACTTCTCTCTGACACTCAGGCATATAGTGTAGGAGAATTACTGAGTCACAATCTCTTGAAATAGAAATAAAATATAAAAGGCAAATATTTATATACAAAATATCTGTATACTTTGTCCAGTTAATAAAACTGATACTAGACATTATTTTTTCTCTTTGAAAACTTCCCAGGCAGAAAAATTTAGCATTGCCAAAAATAAATAACAGAAGGGAGTTTCTCAACCATTGTCATACTGGTGCTGTCACATTTAAATAACACAACTTACCGGTTGTAACAATAATCTAGTAATCTAGGAAAATTTCAAAAGCAATTTGTGTACTCAGCAAAAGATAATGACAAAAATTTAAATGTATTAAACTGATACAGATAGATAAAATTCAACTTTATGGAACAAACACAATAACTGAAAAAAAATACCGCTCATTCTGCCTCCTCCTTATGGAATCTACAACTTCCCAAGTTATTTGGGTACCTCATGCTCTCTCAGAATGAGGAGCAGACACCAAATCCCTTGACTTCTAAGTTTCCCCGCCCTTTGCAATGAACACCTGTTTTGCATCGCCTACCTGCCCAAACGTCCCCATGAGAATAATCTCAAATAATCTTTGTCAACACAAGATAGACTGAGAAATTTCGTTCATTTTGATACCAAAACAGTTACAAATCTCATTTCACTAACATACTTACAGAAAAAATGTATATTTATTTTATTCTGACAATTGCTTTTGGACTTCAGAGAAATTAATGATGAACATTTGAAGGAATGTTTGTAAAAATAACAAATGACTTCCACTGTGGCTCAGTGAAAAAGCAGCCCTACTCAAAGTCCCTCCATGTAGGGCTGGCCTTTGCTCCAACAGCCCAGAATGAGAAGGCAGAGGTGGGTGCCTCTGCTGGCCGGCTGCACTTCATCCCTGACCCAGGCAGTAAGTGCAGTGATTTTGGTCAGCTTTCTGCAGTACAAAAAGCCTATTATTCAAAATAGTCCCTGGCCACTAACCTGCCCAGCAGAATGAGGATCAGCTCTCCAATCTCCGTAAAGTTCGTATTATTTTTATTGTTCTTCCTGGGAACTTGTAACATTTTCTCTTTGTCCTTAGCATTTGGTAGTTGTAGCAGGGTGTGACTAGATTTGTACATTCTTTCCCAGCTTCCTGGAACTCTGGGAGCCTTTTCAATGGGCTGATTCTTTTTTAATACAGGGCAATTTTCTACTATTCTTTGTTTTCTTACCTCCTAGTTGTTCTGTTCGTTTTATTTTCTGAACTCCTATGACTCACAGAAGCATTTCCCTGGATCTGGGCGCATGGCAGGAAACAAGTCTGCAGACTGTGTGCTGCGTGAATGGTTCCCACGGATTGCATGTGTCGTGGCCCTACCTAATGGACCTCTGGATTCCAGTTTTTCCATTTTGATTTCCAAGTCTGCATTTTTGCTTCAAATTTTGAGATTTTTAAAAGTGTATTTTATTGATTATGCTGTTACAGTCATCCCAGTTTTTTTCCCTTTGCTTCCCTCCTCCCAGTACCCCCCTTCCCTTTAGCGGTACCCAGCCTTCAGCTCATGTCCATGGGTCATGTGTGTAAGTTCTTCAGCTTCTCCTTTTCCTATATATTCTTAACATCCCCCTGTCTATTTTGTTGCTTTAGTTACATGGAATCTGTGCTGAAATAGATTTTTTATAAAGTGCTCTTATTGTTGTTGTTACTGTTTGCATTGAAGCTATCTATTTTTTGTTCATTTGTGTTTCTCCAAGAGCAGTGTGTTTCTGCACCCCTGCTTGTTCTCCTCCCACCGGGTGTGGAATACAGGTGAGAGCACCCTCATTGCCTAAGCAACTCAGGGCGATCGAATTAGGTCACTGGTACACTCTAAGCAGTGGGATTTCCTCCAGACAATCAGCTGTGTCTCTGTCCCTATGGGCCTGCAGTGCTCCAGTCAGGAAGTTGCCGGTACAGTCCCCAGATGGAAATACCTTTGCATCTCCATTGATTCCCATGCAGAAGTTAGAGCTCTTTCAGTTGGCAGGAATAGAAACTTCCTCAGTTTCTTCTCCTTTCCTCAGGAGCCAAGGAAATAAACTGATCACCCACAGAACTTTCTTACTGGAGGAACTACACTTTTATGTGTATTTGCACCTGTTGATAGTTTCCCAAAATCAGTGTGTTTTAATCATCTTCTAGTCACTCCCTTGGTGAGAGAGATATTTTTGCTCTAGGATTATGGGAACTCGGAAAGCCAGCATTGGACAGAGGATATCAACAGAAGTTTATTAGACACACAGCATTCACAACCTAGAGGAGAAGGCCATCGCTTCATGCGGGGCCACATGGGGGTGCACTCAGGAACAGAATGACGAGCCAGGAAAATCAAGCTTTTAGTAACAAGAGGCTCTGGTGCCCCTGGATGCCATAGGCGTTGGGATTAGTGTGTCTGAATAATCGTGTGTGCTGGCAGGAAACTGAAGCCCACTGCACAGGATAAGCAGGCACCATGCTTTTTGCCTAGAAGTTTTCTATGGGAGTTGAGCCAGGAGAGGAACTTGCTTGCACTGAGGCCATTCGAGACCTTCTCATTTTACCAGTCAATATTGGGCCTTAATTGCAGGTCTTACATCACACTGTGATGTTGATTGGCTGCTTGCCCCCTATGATCATGTCAAGAGAGAAACTGAGTCCTGGACAATTTTTTCAAGTCTAGACAAAACCTTACATCCAACTTTTACCTCCAAGTCCCTGTTTCCTTGTGAGCACAAGCAGCTACTCAGCCAGGAGAAGCTACTGGCTGTTTAGTAGAGTTTGGAGGGCACAGGAGGAGACCGAATTCAAACACCATTTATGAGTCTTCCAAGACTAACCCAGGGATTCTGTTCAAGCACCACATGAAATTACACCTAACAATCTTTTTGTTGATATTCATTATCATCCATTACTACATAAAAATTGAACAATCAGTAGCCCATTGTTTAAGATATATTTTTTCAAGTTAATGAACAATTTCATCTAAGTACTAATATAGAGTGTCTCTTAGGATGGGAAACATGTTTTTTGTCATGGTTTTTTTTGAATAATTACATATTAGAATTTTTTCATTTGACATAAGTCCTGCTAATTTGAATTGCTTATACATTTGGAATTCTATTTCCTAACTATTTTTTAGAAAATGAGTTAATTCCACATTTATTTTTGTTCATATATTCTCTTCTCCTCCCCTTCTTTACCTTAGGGCTTTGATCTTTTAATGAGCTAGCCCAGTAAATAAACTAATTTCACAATAAACATTGTATTTATTAATGCCATTCTTCAGCCAAGAAGAAAAGTACTAATAAATTATTCTGAAATATAATATGCTCCTGGTATACTGCATGCATAAGGTGGATTAATGAAAAAAGTTCATTAAAGGAATTTTAATATGAAATTAAATTATAAACTGTAGCTATGCAAGTAGCATTTATTTCATTATTTTTAGTATGTTTATGATCCTATCTCTGCCTAATTAATAAAATTAAATTATTCTTATTTTATGTATAAGTAGATTATTTTAAGTTACTTTTCTATGTATATATTAATAACTTTTTCTTTCCAATACTAACAATAAATGGCAAATGTTCAATGCCTAACATTTATTTTATTAAGTATATTTTATTGATTATATTATTATAGTTACTGTTGAGTAGACATAAAATTCATGGGAAAATTTTAAGAGTCTTCTTTTATTTACCTGTCATTTTTTTTGCCTCACAGAGTGCTGGGGTTATTGAAAATAAACTGCAAGACAGCAGCTGTCTCTTTTCCTATCTTTTATAGCATAGGTTAACTCTGAGTAGATATACTGCAGCAAATTCTTAGTGAGCGATTAAGAATCTATACCTGGAATAAGTGGCTATCACACAGTAGAAATACTGGCAAATGGAATTGTGAGGGTTTTTTGTAATATGCACATTTTTCACTCTTTAAGTATATTTTATTGATTTTGCTATTATAGTTGTCCTAATTTTCCCCCATCCACCCAGTACTCTCTTCCCTCTAGCAATACCCCCTTTAGTTCATGTCCATGGGTCATGCATGTAAGTTTTTTGGCTTCTCCATTTCCTATACTGTTCTTAACATCCCCCTATTTTGTACCTCCTAATTATGCTTCTTAATCCCCGTACTTTCCCCCCAATTCTCTCCCTTCCTTCTCCCAGCCGATAACTCTCTGAATGATCTCCATGTCTATAATTCTGTTCCTGTTCTAGTTTGCTTAGTTTGTTTTTGTTTTCATTTTTGTGGATTCATTTGTTGATATTTGTTAGTTTGCTGTCATTTTAATTTTCATAGCTTTGCTCTTCTTTTTCTTAAATAAGTCCCTTTAACATTTTATGTCATAAGGACTTGGTGATGGTGAATTCCTTTAGCTTTATCTTGCCTGGGAAGCACTTTATATGCCCTTCCATTGTAAATGATAGCTTTTCAGGATAGAGGAATCTAAGTTGTAGGTCCTTACTTTTCATCATTTTGAGTACTTCTGGCCAGTCCCTTCTTGCCTGCAAAGTTTCTTTTGACAAATCAGCTGACAATCTTACGGAAACTCCTTTGTAGGTAATTCTCTGTTTTTCTCTTGCTGCTTTTAAGATTTTTATCTTTTACCTTTGGTATTTTAATCATGATGTTTCTTGGTGTGGTCTTCTTTGGGTCCAACTTCTTTGGGATTCCCTGTGCTTCTTGGACTTGTATGTCTATTTCCTTTGCCAAAGTTGGAAAGCTTTCTTTCATTATTTTTTAAAATAAGTTTTCAACTTCTTGCTCTTGTCCCTCTTCTTCTGGCATGCCAATGATTTGGGTGTTGACACATTTGGAGATGTCTGAGAGTCTTCTTAAACTATCCCTTGGAGTTTTTTTTTTTTTTAATTCTTATTTCTTCTTTCTGTCCTGGTTAAGTATTTATTTCTTCCTTATGTTCCAAATCATTGATCTGAATCCGGTTTCCTTCCTTTCACTGTTGGTTCCCTGTAGAATTTTCTTTATTTCCCTTAGTGTAAACTTCATTTCTCCCATTACGTTGTTGCTGTGTTCAATGAGTTCTTTGAGCATCTTGATCACCAGTGTTTTGAACTTTGCATATGATAGGTTGGCTACCTCCATTTTGTTTAGTTCTTTTTCTAGGGTTTTGTTCTTTTTTTTTTTTTTCATTTGGGCCATATTTCTTTGTCTCCTCAATTTGGCAGACTCTTTCTCGTTAGGCAGAGCTGCTTTGACTCCCTGTAAAAGGTACCTGTAAATTGTGTGGGGCAGAGACTTAACTAATCTCCATAGTGAGGCAACCAGCTAAACCATTTTGTGGCCCTGGGTGGGAAGAGGGCTTGGAGCGAGGAACTGTGCCACTCTCTGGCTTCTTGGGGGTTACTCAGCACTCACCTCTTTTTCAGTCACTTCACCCACTTCCCATATATGACTGGCACACTTCCAGTTGTTGCCCTCATGTTGAATCCCAAATAGGGTGAGTTTGCTTACATTTTAAGACTCTGCAGGCCCTTTAAGTGAAGTTTCCTGAAAATTCCCCACTAGTTTTTATTACCATAAGTTATGGGGACTTATGTTCCTGGTGCTGGAATCCTGGGCTGTGTGGCCTGGCCTGGGGCTGGGATCACTCACTCTCAAGGTGTCCCTCTTGATTTTTATCCACCACACATGAATGTGGGACCACCCGTGCCCATTTCTCTGCCTCTGTCTCTCCATGCCACATTGCATATCCTCCTTCTCTGCCCCATATCTGCCACTCTGCCCCTCCTACCAGTCTGGATAACTGTGCTTCTTTAAATCCTTGGTTGTCAGAATTCCATACAGTTCAATTTTCTGACAGTTCTAGGTGTTATTTGTTTTGAGATTTAGTTGTAATTTCTTTTTGCAGTTGCGAGAGGGGTGAAGCCTGTCTACCTCTGCCTCCATCTTAACTGGAAGTTAGAGTAGATACTGATGTGCTAATGTGCCCCAAATCTATTAAAGAACCTATTCTCTATTTAGTAAGCATGATATTTCTTAGTATATTGTCTGTATGTATGTTTAACAAAACAATGATGTATGCAACATGTAAAATCATGTTTGGATTAATTTAGTCATTTCAATTTGATGAAAGGTATTAAAATAAAGCTAAAGGAACCTTCAGTAAGATGAAAAGGGAACCCATGGTACAGGAGAACATTTTTGCCAATGATACATATGTTAAAGGTTTAATCTCCAAAAAAATACAAAGAACTAATACAGCTCAATGCCAGGAAGACAAACAACCCAATTAAGAAATGGACAAAAGACCTGAATGTACACTTCTCCAAAGAAGATATACAGAGAGCTCAGAAACATATGAAAAAATGCTCAACATCAATCATCATCCAAGAAATGAAAAAACCTCAATGAGATATCACCTTATACCTGTCAGAATAGCTACAATCAGTAAATCAACAAACAACAAGTGGGGGCAAAGATGTGGAGAAAAGGGAACACTAGTGTACTGTTTTGTGGGATTACAGTATGGGAAACAATACAGACTTCAAAAAATTAAAAATGGAACTCCATTTTGACCCGGAGATTCCACTTAAGGATATATACCCCAAGGATCCTGAAACACCAATACAAAAAAATACATGTAGCCCTATGTTTATAGCAGTGCTATTTAAGATAGCCAAGATTTGGAAACAGCCTAAATGCCCATCAGTAGATGAATGGTTTAAAAAACTGCAGTACATTTATGCAATGGAATATTATGCAGCAGTAAAAAAGAAGCTTTTACATTTTGCAACAGCATGGATTGACCTGGAGAAAATTATGCTTAGTGAATTAAGCCCACCACTGAAAGAAATATATCACATGATCCCACTTATATGTGGAATCTAATGAACACAATAAACTAATGAACAAAATGATAACAGAAGCTCAGATACGTAAAAAAGACTAACAGCTGCCAGAAAGGAGGAGGGGTGGGGGAACAGGATGAAATATGGTGAAAGGATTAAACAGAGAACATTTACACATAACCTATGGATATGACAACAATGTGGGGAGTGGTTTGGGGAAGGCAGAGGGTGAGGCTAGGTAGATGTGAGGAAAGGGAGAAAAAGTGGGAAAAAATGTACCAGCATAAACAATAAAAATAAAATTAAGAAAATAAAATAAGATCTAATGTGAGACTTTCAGTATTGAGCCTTTTTCTCCATGTTAGTTTTCAGCAATAATACTTCCTTAACTGATCAAATAATACATGCCAATTATTGACTATTTTTTATATCCCTCTTCTGCATTTGTTTAAAAAACTATTATGTGGATGTTTAAGTGTATTTTCTACCATCTGGACCCAAAGCTTATGCTATTTTTCATACAAAAATTTAATAATTACATATATTGTGTATATTTCAAGGATTTCTAAGTATTTTTCAAATCTTATTTAACATAGTACAAGAAACAGCATTTCAACTACATTTTTAACCTCTGATTTTTTCACATCTTATTTCACACTTAAATGTAAAATGTTGCTGTAATCTCAGTGAGTATAATATTAGCTTTTGGGGGGGTCATTGCTTTTGTTGTTACACATTTAAAATGTATAGGATCATTTTTTCCCTGTGTGTTAATATTGTCTTTTCTTTCTTGATACTGATTTACCTACTATGTCTGACAAATTCCTATTTTCTGTTTTTATTTGAAAGCAAAGAAGACATTGCTTTCTTAAACCCATTATACGAAAATTTACTTTCAGGTGCTCAGATTAAGAAGTCTAATAGATCTTCCTTCAAAATAAACTATTGAGAAGCCAGGTTTCCAAATTTCAATTTACAATATTTATTCTTGGTTACCAAAATAACCCATGAGATTGTTTCAATTTATTCAGAGATTAGCCCTCCACCTTTCCAAGAGATCAGGGTTGGACTTTGAGAGACTAAAGATACAAATGGACAATACCAAACCAGGTATAAAATTCTGTGTCACAACCTCTGCAGCAAGCAGCTGGTAAATCAAACCACAACCTTTGTAGCAATCGGTCCAACAACCAGGATATCGCCCTTTGTCCTTAGATGGATGATATTCCACATGATAAAATAGACACGATAACACTTGCTTTACATAACCTCAGAAAGTTATTGTGCATAAAGTTCTAGCGTCCTGATAATCATTTGTACATTCTATTATTTTTGTTACAGACAAAAATTACAATTTACCTGAAATTCATAAATATGTGAGCTGTATTTAGAAAATGAATATTTCCATTTAAACAGTGAATTGTTAAAATTGCCTTATTTATATGTAGCCATTTCACATTTTATTTTTATGCATTTATTTCAGCAATCTGCTTTACCTCTGTTTTTCTGTAGATAACACCCAACTCATAGTTTTCTTACATTTCAAAGGTGGGGGGGGAAGGAGAGAGAGAGAGGGTGAGAGATCCGGTAAAAATGTCGTAGCTATACCTTGTACAGGCTGAGAAGCAAAATGGAGACCTTCTCTGTAAAGAGTCACGAGATTGTACAATCAACAATTCACCAGGAAATATGATAATTGAGAAACAACCTGCTAGAATTGAAGAAATTCCTAGAACTGAGCATATCATGTTGGATTTTTTATTACAATATATAAAATATTTTGAATAAATTTATATATAAATAACAAATCTATATGAAAAATATTGACCTCCATGGCTGTTCTGAACTTTCATTTTTGTTCTGTTAATTCTGGAAGGCTGGCTATTTCCAAGACAAAATGTATCTATGTTGTAAAGGCAATTTGTACTTACTATAATTTAATGTATATGCAATTAAAATCATACAGGTCCATTAAGACTTCGTAATTTGTACTAAGGAATTGAGGGAAAATGCTAGCAAGTCAAAACAAAACAGAAAATTTCGAGGATCTTAATAGGAAGAACATTTCTTTACATTGTTTAAGAAATATTTCTCCATGAGATTACTCTTGTCCAAATGTCATAATCTCTACTAATGTATGAGACATTTTATGAAATATATTTGATTGTTGTACATGGTTGTGTGCTTTTTACTAATAAAATGCTACTTCTGTAGAGCACATAGCTTTAAAGTTTTCTTATATTTTGTGACAAAAGTTTCAAGACAAACGAGTGAGATTATTTTCTCCATAAATATGTATTTTATTTGAATTCTTCCTCCATGGACAAATATGTTTTTTAATAAAATATGAGCTATGTGTATTCATACAAATGTTATATTTTAAACATATTGAGAAATAATGTATACTAGGCATTGACGTTTGTCACTTTTAAACAACACATTGTCAAATTGGCAAAAATGATTTTTACAAGTTAGTAGTAAGGAAAGAGTGGAGCAGCCGGGAATGCAGTGAAGACCTTTGTGGTGGGCACCTGTAAACTGAAAAGGAAGTGAGGACACTAAACTAAATCAACCTTTTGGGCATCTGAAGCCATACTCTCTTTTATAGCAAAAATGATAATAAAGAGATGTACCCTTAGAGTTATTAGACAAGGCTGACCTGCAGTAGAGTGGAAGGGAACAACTGTTACAAGAGATGTAAGTTCAGTGTTTTCACGAGTCTCACAATTCAGTATGATGCCAAAATTAATGATGATGCTCATCAAACTCTGCTTTGAATATTACAGAGCAGGAGGGTACACTTCACCAGATCTGACCTCATGCAACACTGGGCTGATTATAAACCACTTTCCCTCTGCTCCAGATCTATCCGTTAAGCCCTCCTTTGTGGTGCCAGGACTGTGACTCTGTAAATTACAGCTCTCTTTACTAGTGGACTCTTGGCTAGTCTGTGCTGAGAGGTGTCATAGAGTGACCCTGGAAGGCAGGAGAAGTGGGAATGACTTCTGAATGAGCATGTATATCCCCGATGTTCCTGTCAGACTCGCCTCAGCAATGGGGCTTCACCACAATGGTGCTCCCCAAACCGGCCTCACCAAGTCCCACCGAAGGTACTAGCAGCAAGTCAATTTTCCTGCTCCCCGAGATGTCTAACTTCCATGGGGAACCTCTGCTGAACCTCTAGATTTTGATAATACTCAAATTTCATCACTAGTCCTGGGGAAAGAGGCTGCTCTGTATAGTTAGTTCTTCTTTTACCTCAGTGTTTTCTTTGTGCACTTTCCATCTCTCCAATTCTGGGGCTAGGAACTCCTGTATAAAATTCCTTCTGTGAAAATATCCAGTGTGTTTATATTATCTTCACTATACCATCTAGGATGACTAATGATCTCTTGCAAATTTAATTAAGTATCTTAATGTTCCAAACCCTTGCTACCACTATCATTTGCATAGTTTAGAAAACAGACTGGCTACCCAAATGTATTCTGCATGGTCTCATCTATCCTCTTCCTGGCTATTACATAGAAATTGTCACTGAAAGACTCTACATCTCCCAATTAATTGTGATCAATTGTTTTCATTTCAAAAATAGTGTGGTTGTTTGGTTTATTTTACTCTTTGTAATTGATAGCCTCAGTGACTTCATAATTCAAATTTTTTGTTGTTCAGAAATAAGATCTATTGCTAGTGCATCAGCTATAAACCACAGTTAGGTGTCTTAAACATATATAAATTTTAAAAATAAGATTACTCCAGAGAGATAACTGTGGTAGAAATCAAAGCATAAGGACAATGACAGGATAATTAGATGTAACTCAGTTTAGCTGGAGAATAATGCTTATTATAAGAGTAATACTGAATGGTAAGAATGTAGAATGAGGCCAGACAGCAGAGGTTCTTCAGTACTGGATTTAACTTTCTCAACCCAACTTAACAGGCATAAAATATTGTGAATAACACAGGCTTATCACTTCCAGAAACTGAATAATATAGTGAATCAACAATAAAAATTGAGTTTGTATCTGTTGTGGGAATAATAAAAAAGCACTGTTTATACCTCTAGTGGGTGGTATAGGCAAATTCCAGATCTCTCCTTCCAAGATGAAAATACTCATGGAATGGAGGTTAGAGTTATTGACTGTTGATACAATAGGGCTCAATTGTTGCTGTTATCTCCACACCCAAGGGAGCTCCCTCACCCAAGATAACCCACACTAATAACTGACTGACACTTGTATATGAAGACAACCATAGTGATTTAATCCGGAGGTATCTGAGATGTAGCTTAGGGCTCCCTGAGAGAGAGCTCAGAGGTCCACGCGTCAACAGCTGAAGATTCTGTTTTAACTGCATCAGTCAAAATTTTCTCTTTGCTTTATCTTGTGTCCCAATACTTACACCTCTTTCTTAGTTCAGACAGCATTGAACTAACTGGACCTGCATGCAAATCTCTTCTTCAGAATCTGTTTCCTGGAGAACCATACACCTAAGAGACAGAACCAGGTATGGTCCCAGGAAGAAGACCCTAAAGTGTTACTGTGGAACTGGGACACCTGCAAGTGAAGATCTCATCACTAGTTGAAGGTAGAACACCATTATAGCTCCTGTCATGTGGTAGTGAGGCAACTATTAAAACCTTCACTACAAGTACATTGCATTGATTAAAATGGAAACAGAATACCTGATGAGTGTGATATCTCAGGTATTTGAGCAATTGTGAAGAGTGTTATTTGCAAATACTAAAGAATCAGATGGCTCTAGCAGGAGCTGTCAAGGCATAGAAAAACAGTGGAAGGTTATGGACAGCTAGGGGAAATTAATCAAAATCTGAAAGCAAAATGTGAGAATCAGAGGGCTTTCTTTGCAGTTAAAAAGGAAATTCTTAACACTTACAAGGCAGAAAAAAGTGAGGATCAGGTCCAGGGCAAAAGGTACGGTGAACAGAGCTGAGAAGAAGGTTAGCTTATCGAAACAAGTCAACTATGAAAAGGGTAGGGTCCTGATGTGAAGTGAGATTCTAAAATTCGGGTTGGAAACAAATAGGTTATTCCGTTGAAATTATTGAATCCCCAGATCTCTTATATTCTGGGACTCCAAGGACCACTCCTTATAAGTAAATGTGGTTCACATCTTATACAAGCTAAGAACTCCTCTTTTGTTGGAAGATAAAGCAGAAACTTCTGCATTACAAGATAATAGGTCCCCCTCCCCCCAGCTGTTACCTCTCCTCCTAGCCACCAGGCTATTAACTAAGGTTAAATTACAACACAACCCTGTTTTAGAAATCCTGGATCAGCTAAGGAGAAAATAGCTCTGCCATAAAGGGACCAGGGCCCCTTGCCAACATCTATAAGCAGTATCTAACTGAGTAGACATGGAATGGATTCTGAGGTGGCCAGAACAAGGAAGACAACAAAATATAAAGTTAGATTAAAAGAGAGAGAGTTTAAAAGTACAAGAGTACTCCCCATGATATGGAACTTAATATTATGACAAAAATCTCAGGAGCCAATACAAATATGCTGCAAGATGTCTTTGGAAAACTTGAAATTAGTGATGACTCACACTTAGTGAAAGACAAATATCATAACCCCCATGGTGGAGAATGAGAAAGGTGTTCAAAAGAAAGGAGAATGCTGTGTGAGATCAGAAATCCTCCATTGGTAGGGCCTGGAGGAAAACACAGTTACCATAATAATTAGTAAAACAACTGAGAAGGGCACCAGTGTCACTGATGAGCTCATTAGTGGCTCTCTAAGTGAGGGCTGAATGGATGAGATGCTGTTGCTGACTTGGATTGCCTGATAGCAAGGAGGCCACAAATCTCTGAAATCATAGCAGTCCGGAGGGGGTGATTACTCATCAGAAATAAGATGAGCAAAATTATTTTAATGAGTAGCAGCATCTGATTGGCATCCAGGGGTGCCTGACCTGCAGAGTTTTGAGGATGGTTATAAAAAAATATGGCAACTTTAGGGCAAGAATGATGTGTATGTATTCAACAAAAGTATTGCTCCATCTAAAGGAAGAAAACAGGATGGAGGATCAGCAGGCTGAATGCAGCTCAGTCAATTAAAAACAATCACAATCACTCATCCAGTTTTTTGTCTTTTTTCCCCCTTTGAGTCAGCTTGTAGACTCAAATGGCAGGGACTAAAGGAGAGTGCAGATCCTCAGGACAAAGAGTCCTACAATACCATAGCAAACAAACATGGCAATGACCCAACTTATTCTTCTCCAAAGATAGATGCAGCCTTTATAAGAGTAAACTGGGGAAAGCTAAATGCTCAGATGTTTTAATGACTGCATATAGAGGGTTAAAGCTGATGTAACTACGCAGGAAGCGAAACGTCTTGGTCTCCCATTGAAGGTGTACACTAGTTTCCTACGGCTGCTATAACACATTATTAAAATCTTGGTGGCTTAAAGCAAAATAAATGTATTATCTTATAGTTCTAGAGGTCAGGAGTCTGAAACAATCCTCACTAAACAAACACTGAGGTTATTTCCAAGGCTGGGCTCCTTGCTGAAGGCTTTGAGAAAGAATCCACCTCTTCACTCATCTTCTAGAGGCCTCATACATTCACATGCCAAAGATCATGACCTTCTTCCTCCATGTTCAAAGCCAGCAACTCACGGCTGAATTTGCATGTTATATTTATCTGATCTTGTTTCATAACATTGGCACATCCCTTTTTCTGACCCTGTCTCTCTATTCTACTTTTAAGGATTCTTACAATTCCACTGGGCTCACCCAGGTAATCCAGGATAATTGCCCCCATTTCCAGGTCAGCTGATTAGCAACCTTAATGTCATCTGCTACATTAGTTCCCTATTACCACGTAACATAAGATATTTATAGACTACAGTGATTAGGACATGGACATCCTTAGGGTGTCTTTATTCTGCCCAACCCAAAGAGGTATCGGATCGATCTAGTGACAAATTGAGAACCATGTCTGGCCTCAAGAGGAGTCCAATACATCCACAGAACCACTCACTGGTCATTTTCCTAGTCTTCCAATATATACTTGGAATGGACACCCTAGATGGTTGGCAGGACCTCCATGCAATTTTCTTGGCTTGTGAATAAAGAGCTAATGCAGTGAGGAAGGCTCCAGAGAAAATGGCTCTGTATATTAACAACATTAAAGACACGCACGATTCAGCTTTGGCATATCCCATTGCATCTCTGCTTAGTTCACTGTGTGGGCTCCTGCAAACCAAAGGGATCCAGAAGGTGACAGTGTGCTGCACGAAATCAAGCCTCAGAACTACACTCACAGCGTTAG
Source organism: Glossophaga mutica (assembly GCA_039655065.1). Lineage (NCBI taxonomy): Eukaryota > Metazoa > Chordata > Mammalia > Chiroptera > Phyllostomidae > Glossophaga > Glossophaga mutica. The sequence continues at coordinate 22,613,295 of CM077305.1, forward strand.
AGAAACTTAGTTCAAGAGGAACTGAACCATACGTTCAGTCCGCGAAATAGCATAAGGGTCCACTTTGATTATATTGTATTATTTGAAACAAATGACCAACTATCATGTATAATAAAGGTATTGGTGAGATATATGTGCTCCAGAGATTGAAAGATAAACCCTAAGACAATTGAGAAGAAGATCAGTGAAGTTTTAGAGGGTCACCGTCTTGGGAATGCTGAAAAACTTTCTTCAAATAAAATCCAAAGCATTGTGCTGAGACTTTTATCTTAGTGGATTTTCCTCCACTAAGAAGAAAGGAAAATTCTTGATAGGTCTCTTCAGGTAGTGGCAGCAACTTGTCACATACCTGGAAATATTGCTCCAACCCAATTACCGAGTGACAAAGAAGGCTGTCAGCTTTCAGTGAGACACGAGGAAAGTGCTCAGTGGCGGGTCCAGGCTGAAATGCAGGCACACTGCCTTTTGAGCCATATAACCCGGCAGACTCTATTATGACTGTGATATCCACAAACGGATGTGATGCTATCAGCATTTATGACAAAAGCCAGTAGGAGAATCTCAAAGATCACTAGTGCTCCTGCCATCTGAATTCCTGAAATACAAATAATTTGAAAAACAGAAATACTTTGGGGGACTTTATTTTAGAAAAAAATATTGAGTGAAAAAAGACCAGACATACCCTTCCATTTGATAAAACAATGACAACAAAATATATGGAGCTTTTTCAAAACCTAGATACTAAGAAATAAAGTACAAAATCCCTGAGAAGAGGGAAGAAAAGAAGGTAGGCCCTATAATTGCCCTAGCTTATTGCCTTGGAAGATCTCATATATACCCATCCAGAGAGTTTCACATGAATATTCATGGTGCCTTCATTTGTAATAGCCAAAAAAAGTGGAAACGATGCAAATGTCAATCAACAGAACAATGCATGAACAAATTGTGCCTTACCCATACAATGGAATACTACATAGCAATAAAAATAAATGATCTATTGATGCACATTGCAAGACAGATGAATGTTTTTATAATTATGTTCAGTGAAAGAAACCCAACAAAAAAAGAGAGCATATTTTATGAGTCCATTTACATAACATTTTAGAAATGCAAATGAATCTATGGTGACAGAAAACAGATTAGTGCTCCTTAAGGAGGAGAGAGGCAAGGAGAAACGGGAAAGAGAGATCGTAAAGGAGCACGATTAGAAACTGGGGGGTTAAAGAAATGTTCACTGTCTTGATTGAGGCAGTGGTTTATGTCTACACATCTTAATTACTTTTTCAGAGAAGTTACGTGCGATAGCTAAATTTACCAAGTTAAACACTTTCCATAAGTAGTTACAAAAATTAAAAAGGCAGTTATTGACTTAGCAGTGTAAAGTGAAGCAGGTGTCACCATAGCGTGGGGTTCCCATTGATCGCCTCTGTTTCCAGAGGACCACTTTCAGTACAGTGGACTCATTCTCTATAAAGGATTTGACTTACAGCACACAGGCAGGCAATGAACTCTTTCAGACGGTAAGTCTTTCCCAATGGTTCTTCCAGATTCAATGGTAGCTTTAACAGGTTTCTTTCTAAGATCACCATTATAACAAGAGTTACACCTCCAGCACCCCAGCATCCATGTATGAATCTGATGGGGGGGGGGGTTGAGGTTTAATTTTTTTACTTTGTTTTTATTGTTGACACTATTACAGATGCCCTTGTTTATCCCCCGTTTGCCCACCCCCACCCAGGCTCTGTCCCTCACTACCCAAATCCCCTTTACTGGATCAGAAACTAGCCCCTCTTCTCCAGACCAGCACAAGTAAATGGAAGCAGAGGGTGTTGATTTGTGGCGAAAAAAGGTGTTCAAGTAGGACTATCTCTTTTTCACTTATAATTACCCTTCTCACTCAATGGCTAATGGCTTAATAGCTTATCTACTCTATTATACTTGGAATTACTATTTAAGTAAATCAAACCTCTTCTACTCTGACTTTCTTGATTGGTGCCGAGTTACATCTGATACGCAAACAATGTCTGATCTTAACCTAGGGTAAATGAATCTTTTTTCTTAAAAGTAAAACATAAAAATAAAATAGTCCCCCAAAATGATTTGCACACATAGTCTTCCACCTACTTTAAATTTTTCAATTCTCTCATGATCTCAGAGAGAACATTAGCCCTACATTATGCTAATTCTGTACAAATGCCAGGTGACTCCTCTTCAGTGCTTGCACAATAGATACAAGTTACTACTCTTCTATTTATGGAGATGGTGATGTCTCTTCAACAGGATCAAGGAACAAGCAGAATGCTATATAATTCTACATGAAATATTACAAAATGTGTACACACTCAGATGGTACCATCATATAAATAAATTTAAAGGGGCACCTCTTCCGCGTGACACTAAACACTTTCTCACCAAAATTTCTGTATTTGGATAGATTTGGTGGTGTTTATCTCTTCCTTTTAGTTCTAAAGCAAGATTATTAGCACCAAATTCTAAAGATCTGTGTCCTTAGACAATCACCTTGGTCATATTTGAAAGAATGTCCTACTGCTTTGGAATTATAGAGAGTATCTTGGAAACCTATTTGCATTATAAACCTTAAAAATAATTAATATCGCTGAATTTGAATTACTTTAATTACAAAATAGATACCACAGTGAATAATTCACAGTGGTATTGTGAGATTTTTGTAAGAAAACATTTTAGCTGATAAGAATTAAAAAGACAAAGGACCTAAGATTGTGACCCCAAAATATCCAGCTCTATGTTGTTTATTTGCCTAATTGGGAGCACTCATCACCTGGGAGAAATCAATTATTCAAGGGCTACATAAAGGACAAATGATGGAATAAATAAATAATATATTTGTTGGGGTCATGGTCTCTTTTATGGTGATTAAATCAAGGAGGGTTTTGAGTAAAATCTGTCTCAAACAATTAATGGTTGCTTATGTCCTCTCTCCAACCCCTTTTCTTACCTCCCAGGTTCTTATTTTCACTCATATGACAGTAGACACTTTTATTTTCATTAAAAAAGAATAATTAAAATATTTTTAAATGTCCATCTGAAGAGAGGTACAGCCAGTAGCTTTTCAATAACAGTGCCTTTTGGTTAATTAGTGTGTCGCTATTTTAAAATATCTAGACAAGTAACGATAAACATTATAAACAGAAATTGGTAAATGTTGCCAACAAGTACGGGAACCTTAGAGTTCTCTCCTCTCGGTCTCTTCTCGGCTATCCTGAGCACACTGGGCATATTCTGCACGGACATTGTATTTTCCCTCTTATCACATTTTTCCTTTCATGTCCATAGGGACATTACATTTTCCCTCTTAATTTCAAACAGGCCTAATTGAACATATATGTTTGATACATTCTTGCTTAAAATTTAAAAAAGTCCTATGTTTGTGAGAAGATTGAATAAACTAGGCATGTACATGTATACACATATGAGCAATACTACAGCCAAAACATCCTGTAGAAAACTACAAATTTCCAAATGAGGTGTTAGATCACCTACAAAACAAAGAGAATCAGATTAACATTGCCCTTTTGAAAATATTTTTTCATTGTTGATGTTATTAGTAGATCAGAGAGGAAAAAAAGATTGGTTTTATTTTCCTAGAATAGTGTATCAATTTCCTTGTACAATGAGCATAGAAAAAGGAAACAGTGGTCAGAAATAACTTCTGCAACGTAAATGGTTTAATTAATTTGATTGTGATGCTCAGCAACTATCCCCAAATATTTGGGATTTACTTGATCAAGCCTTTACTTCTTAAATATATTTACAGGTGAATTTTATAAACAACAAGGGTGGAGAACCAATAAGTACAATAGAAACAATTAGACTTCTATTTTTAACCTTGTACTTTATAAACTGTATTAAATAATGAGTATTACTTTCATTAACTTATATACAATATTTAAACTATGTTTTCTTAGGTGCATTTTATTTGCACAAAGAGTAGAGTAGGTGAAAAGTGAGGTGATAAAAAAAATTGAACCCTCAGTACACCGACCTAATAAAAACATGGCATACTTTGAAGTACATGTACCCCTTTTGGTGGGGGGGTGATTTTTTTATTTTATTGTATTTTTCCATTACCATTACTTCCCCTATAACTTCCTCTACCTTCACCCTCCCCCCTCATCCCCCTCAATCACCATACTGTTGTCCATGTCCATGAGTTCTTTCTCTTTCATTCTTTTTTGCTCAATCCCTCACCCCCAAATCTGCACTCCCACCCTGAGCTGTCAGCCTGCACTCTATGAGTCTGTCTCTATTTTGCATGTTAGTTCAGTTTATTCATTAGATTCCACATATGAGTGAGATCATATGATACTTATCCCTCACTGCCTGGCTTATTTCACTTAGCACGATGTTCTCCAGGCCTATCCATGATGTCGCAAAGGGTAAGATTTTCTTCTTTTTTACAGCCAAGAAGTATTCCATTGTAAATGTGCAATGACTGTTTTATCCACTCATTAACTGATGAACACTTGGGCTACTTTCAAATATTGATGATTGCAAATAACATTGCAATGAACATAGGGGTGCATACAGCCTTTTGAATTAGTGTTTTGAGTTTCTTCATATAAATTCCCAGAAGTGGAGTCAGTGGGGCATAAGGCAGCTCTACTTTTAATTTTTTGAGATAACTCCACACTGTTTTCCACAGTGGCTGCACCAGTCTGCATTCCCACTAACAGTGCACAAAGGTTTCCCTTTCTCCACATCCTTGTCAGCACTTGTTGTTTATTGACTTATTGATGATAGCCATTCTGATTCATGTTTTTAACATTGCGGTTTAATGAGTAAACTTTTTTAATGTTGATAAAATTAATTTTTTTAATTTTTAATTTAAGGGTATTGGTTTTGATTTTTTAATCTAAACTTTTTTGCTCACTCCTAAATCTCAGAGATATTCTCTTATGTTTGATTCTAACATCTTTATGGTTTCAGCTTTAATATTCATGCCTAGCACTGCTAGAAATTAATTTGTTTGTGGATGGTGTGAGGAAAAGACCAAGATTCACTTTTCTTTAAATACAGATAGCCATATGGTATTCATATTGTTTGAGTACTACTTGTTGAAAATCCATTTTTTTCTCCATAGCATCGGTGCCTTTCTAAAAATTATTTGACCATGTATCCGTGGACCTATTTCTGGTCAGAATTTAACTTGGTAGTCAGTGACATTGACAATACGTGTTAATACTTCTAGTGCTTATTTTGTAGAGTTTTAAAATTTTTTCTGCCTGAATAGCAATACCATCTGCAAGTAGAGAATGCTTTGCTTCTTCAATTCTGACCTTTAAACATAGTACTTTTTTTCTTTCTTTAATATAATAGCAAGAATCCTGAGTAAGATTTTCACTGGAAATAAGATTAGTTACTTATCCTTACTTTTAGTCCTCTTATTGCTCTTTTGAGATATTTCATTATGTTCACTATTGTTGATACATATGATGTTACCTGTGGGGTGGTTTTGTTGTTATTGTTTGGAAACAGAGGTATTTTTTAAAAATTTAAAAGAAAACTTATATGCAATTATAAGTCAGCATAACTTTAGTAATTATAATTCAGAGGTTATTGGGAGCTCATCTTACTAGAACTGCAGGAAGAAAAATGAAGACCACTGTGAAAACAATAGTCATAAAGAGACTATTTGAAAGGACTGAAATTCATTTATGGGACCTTATGAATTGCCCCTTTAATCTTCATTTTAATGATCTAGTAGAGTACTTCTCTATTAACGAAATGAGTTTTCTTTTCTTTTTTTAGGTCTTGTGGGCAATATTTTAGCTATAGTGTATATTTTACATTTTATTTTTGTTGGGGAAAAACCCCACTATTGTGTCATTAGTAGTTGGGCAAGCATCATAGGGTGATTTATATTAATGTTTATGTAATATAAAATGCAAAGGATTAAATTATTGCCCCTTCCTGTTTGAATTAGCCAGTTTGAATTAGCTGGTTTATACCCAAATATCTTGTTTCTTCACAAGTATTTTCTGTTTTTCTTTTTTATGCTCCATCAGCACATTAGTTAAGCTTGCATTATTCTCTTCAGTTACTTTTCACTGTGGAAATTAAAGCTATACATGACTTTTAAAATATCCTTATTGGTGTACACATCAGTAAACCCAACTGCAAGTGTCTGGAACCAAGCTAATCAAGATTAATGCATTCATTTAACAGATGGTTACAATGTTATTAAAATGCAAATGATTGGTTTCTGCTAATTGTTCAACATCAGAAACAATTAATCAGGAGAGTTTTTTCATTTTCTAATAGCCTTTGTAGAGTTTACCTCCAGAGATTAACATAAAAGACAAATATGTAAATTTCCCTCACTAACCCCAGGAGAGTCAATCAACTTGAAAGAAAAAGTAGGATAATGATTGTATATTTATAGCAATGGGAAGAACCCTTTGAGTACTATAATGTGCTTCTGAATTGTTTTGTATCCAATTTAACTGGTATCCATATAATTATGTTCACTGGAATAGCTATTCAAACGTAATGGGATTTGGTGCCTTACTTTGAGTCAAAAAAGACAATTTCACTGAGTAAATAAACAGTTCTGACTGTTTATTTCTGGTGTTCTCACCAGAATAGTAGTATTGTAACAATGAGGTGGAGAATGTTTCAAAAACACTGAATAATGTGAAGTTAACATTCAAAGCATTTCATTCATTCCTTCTTTCACTCAATAATAGTATATTTAATGTCTTTTCATCACTTCGCCTCTTTCAAACTATACTATAATAGCATTGAGAAGAAAACAAACTAACTAGATAAATTTTCTCTTTGCCTTGATTTATTTGGTTGTATCTTTGCTTATTTTGAGTTTTCTTTTTGGTTTGTTTAATATGAACTAAATTTAGTTTACATTAAATTTAGACATAAATATTTTAACAATAATTAAATTAACATTAGATGCCTGTGACCATTCTTTTGCAGTACTTTTTTTTCTCATTTTGAGTTTTCAAACAGGGTTAATATTTTACTTCAGTGTGAGAAACATTACATTAGACACAGTAGATGTATTAAAACCTTGGCTTCCTCAATATATTAAATCATATTACAGTAAGATTTTGCTGACCTAGGAGACATTAATCTCTTTAAGGTGACTTAACATTACTTCCCAGTTCTATCATGCATACATTTTACAGTTGAACTCTCAAAAATCAATAATACTTTCCTCATTTAAACTGTCTTTTAACTCATATTACTGGAGCCATTCATTATATATAATACCATGTTTAATCTTAATGATCATTCTATGTAATAGTTTTTGCTACCCATTTTTCACAGAAGTTCAAAAAGGTTAAATAACTTCCTTGTAGTTGAACAGAGATTGATGCACATTTCTTTCATTTTAATTGTCTTAGTTTTTTCATGATATATATTTATAAATAAACTTATATAGAAAATATCTTAAAGTGTGTGATCATCCTATCTATAGAAACTTGAAAAGAATAAATAAATAAATGCATTTTTATAAATACACATTACTATAAATTTTTTAAAAAGCAAGGACATTTATTCATAACAGATGCCAACTATAATATTTTGTTTACTAGTATTAATAATCTTGCCTCTAAAGGAAGATGACATAAAGTTAAGCAGCATAGAAAGAAAGTTTTTTTCTCGATGATATGATACTGCTTTTTATCTTCAGAGGCAAAAGAAGCCGATGGTAATTTTTGATTAACAGCAATTTAGTGGAAGCTTTTCTCACCTATTTCAGTTTAACCAAATCTTCAATTCACTGATGCTCTCTACGGCTCCTACAGCACACCCTTCCTGGCCTCACTGGCAGTCCCACTCCCCCACGCTCACTGAAACTCAGCTGTGTCTGCTCCGCAACCTGTGTACACAATTACACATTTTATCATCATTACATATTTTAATAAAATTAAGTCTTTTTAAAAATTAATTCAGTACTATGTAATATTTATAAATGTAGTCAATCAAACTGCTACTAAATTAAGCATCTATGAGATAACATTAAAATATGAGAAAAAGTAATATAAATCTACAGGATTATGATCCTAATCGGCTTTATAGATGCCTTTAAGATATTTTTGTAATACTTCAAAATCACTGAAACAGGAAATCATACTCTGTGTTGAATAAATGAGCCATCTTAAAATATTTTCAAAATAAGAAACAATATCAATGTATTGCTCATCCTTATTTAAGATATCTTATTTAACTGTTTTCTTTCATTAATTAAATTTTAAAAGATTGCTTTTACAGTCTTTTATTTCTACTAATTTTCACTTGCATTTATTATGCACAACTTGCAGTAAATTTTACTTTCTTACTATTTAATGTATAGTGCAAAAATATATGTGGCAATAAATTTGATTTGCATTAATTATACAATACTTAGTGATCAAAGGACAATATTAACTATTCTTTATACATAAAGTGATCCCATAAATTTCCTCTTTTGCACATTTCCAATAGAAGACTTAAATAAAGAATATGTTCCATAAAGATGGAGTTGCTACATAAAAATATAGATGTATTTCTTAAGTATTAGTACACATCGCCAATCCTCACCTTCAGGAAATATATACCAGTTACACTAATAATTTATAAAAGTGAGTATTTGGAGTTGGCATCTAATAACTCGGTCACCATGTTGGTTTCCTTCATTATTTTCTGATTCTCATCAAGCCCAAGGGTAATATTCTACCCCAAACAGTCAATCACAACATTGCTTGAAATCCTCGGAAACTGATTTAAACCACAAAAGTTTTTTTCCAGTTCCTCTTTCTGTAGTCTGTATGGTTACAAACATTTCTCTATATTCAGCCAAACTACCTATTCCCTAAACTGAGTCCAAACCATATGTCTTTTATATTTATGCTTGTTGGAATGTCTCCATGTCATAAAAAAAAGGATACGTCAAACCGTAGCTCAGATTCCAAACTGTTGACTCCCTCACATTGAAGTTACGGGCATCTTTGCTTATCACCTAACTCCTTATCATCCAAACCACATATATATGATTCTGCAAAGTCCTTCAGACACTGTGATTTTAACAAATCCCCAGCTTATCCATCATCTCTGTCAAAAAGTTCTTTTCCCTTCTCCGAAACTCTTTCTACATCTTAATACACATGTGTCATGGGTATCTGTTCATGATACATGCTTTCCTGTAAGTCAGCCGGGCAAATGCTTGGCTAGCTGCCTGCTGAGCAGCCTGGCACCAAAGAATAGACAAGAGTCACACAAGGTAATTATGCTATTCACTCAGCTTTTATTGAATGCAGGTTCACTCAAAGGAGAACATCAACATACATTAATATCCTGCTCACACCAACAATCTAAGAGCAATATAACACACACACACACATACACACACACACAGAGTAATCAATGGGGGATAATGAACCCGAGTCCCAGACTCTCAGTCTACAGGTCCAGGAGACAGCACAGTGGGTAAGGGAGTCGTCAGTGTCTTGTAAGGAAGGATCTCCGGAGCCAGGTGAGCCGCAGGGCAGACGAAGTTCCTAGTCCAGCAGGACAGAGCCTCTGGTGGCCAATGCTAAGGGAGATCAGCATGGCATGGGGCAGCACCCTGGTGTGTGGAGTTCAGCTGTCTCAGCAGTGGGCTAGAGCCTGCCTCAGTTATACCTTGCAAGTAGTGTACTCCACCCTCCTGGGTCTTTTTGATAAATGTCTTTGCACCCCTGATGGCAAGTGTGGAATTTCCCCAGGGACCTTTCCATGGGTGGCCTCGCTCTGCAGATATGGCTGCTCTGGTCACATGTGCAAATATCTTAGTTGTGTCTCCTTGCCAGATGTGTCTAGTGTGACTTAGGTAGTTTTCCTCTTGAACCAAAGTGTCATGGCTGACTGGTATCCATCTTGGTTGACATGAGTGACTTCATTTCTTTTATATACTTTGTGCTATCTTGATCAGACCAATGCCATTTTATTGGTCCTGCTTGCCACAAGTCATTCCCAGATCTTTCCTTTATCCCTATTCTTTCTGTCATCTCTCGGTTAGAGAAGTGTTTGCCTTTCTCCTACCAAGACTTAACTACAAATAAAAAGTTCAACCTTAGATCACATACAAAAGTTCATGAACACTTCAGTACAAGGGTTTGATCTCCATAATATATAAATAACTCACGTGACTCCACAACAGGAAGACAAAAAACCCAATTAAAAAATGGACAAAGGACCTGAACAGACATTTCTCCAAGGAGGGCATACGGAATGCCTAGAGACATAAGGAAAGGATGCTCAGTATCACTAGCACTCAGAGAGATGCAAATTAAAACTACAATAAGAAATCACTCCACGCTGGTCAGACTGACTGTCATAAACAAATCAACAAACAACCAGTGCTGGCGAGGTTGTGGAAAAAAGGGAACCCTAGTATACTGTTGGAGGGAATGCAGACTAGTCCAGCAATACTGTTTGGACTAGCAATTCCAAATAGTATGGAATTTCTTCAAAAAACTAAAAATGGAACTACCTTCTGACCCAGCAATTCCACTGCTGGGATTATATCCTGAAACGCCAATTCAAATGAACCTATGCACCCAGTGTTCATAGCAGTACAATTTACAATAGCAAAGTGCTAGAAGCAGCTCAAGTGCCCATCAGTAAATGAGTGGTTCAAAAAACTGTAGTACATTTATGCAATGGAATGCTAATACTACACAGCAGAAAGAAAGAAGGAGCTGAAGAAGGAGCTCCTACCCTTTGCAACAGCATGGATAGAATTGGAGAACATTATGCTAAGTGAAATAAGCCAGGCAGTGAAAGACAAATGTCATACGATCTCACCTATAAGTGGAACCTAAACAATAAAACAAAAAAGCAAGCAAAATATAACCAAGGACATGGACATAAAGAACAAACTGATAGTCACCAGAGGGGAGAGGGATAATGGGGCAAAGAAGGGGAAGGGTCATCAAGGAACATGTCTAAAGGACCCGTGGACAAAGACAATGGGGCAGGGAGAGGACTGAATGTGGGAGGTGGGGGTGGGTAGGGCAACGGAGAGTAATGGGGAGAAAATGGGGACAACTGTAATTGAACAACAATAAAAAAATCTTTAAAAAAGTTCATGAACACTTCAAATCTAACAAATTACTCAAATATGCATATAAATCCATCTAAAGTAAAACAGATGTGGGAATAAAAAAATACTGGCTTCTGGTTTGAAGCAGATCTGAAATATTTAGTAGTGTTGAAATTAATTTTAAAATCATAGTTTCAAATGAAAAATCTGTTTTTATTTGCTCTTTTAACATTTAGAAAGAATCTTTTGTTAATTTTTTGGATTTTTTTACCTTTTCAAGGAAATAAAGCAGCAATAAATATAAGAACTAATTATACAGTAATAAAGTTATTCTAATAATATATTTCTCATACTTATGCATAAATTACTAATAATAATTTGAAATTCATTGCAATACAGTAATTTACTGAAAATGTAGCAAACTAATAAAAAACTAGAAAACATGTCTGCAATTTGCATTTTAGTACATTTGTTCCTCTGAGAAAAACATTTACATAAAACAGTTTAAATTATCATGCTAAACTAAGATGAACATTTGTTCATGCCTTATTTATAATGCAGTCAACATAGAAAAACTGCAAAATAAATTAAGATTCCTACTAATAATAATTCTCTTAAAAGTTTGCTTAATTTTTAACATTTCCAATGAAGAAACAAGAGTACTTATTATTCAATAACAGTGTGTATTAATCATTTTATTCTCTACAAACTAAACCCCTATGAATCTGTGACAAAAGTCACTAGCTACTGTCTTGTAGTGATAGACTTTGTGAGCACACGCTAGGCACAAACGCATTTACACAAAAAGGATCAGGATCAAATCCATCTTGTCTCACCTCCCAGTCTATTTCAGACACAGAAAGAGTTCAGAGACCATTTATGATTTCCCCAACCCTTCTGCAGCTCTGTGCATTTCACCTGGCCCAAAACCTACAGGTACAGCCCCACTGCAATGAAAGTGATTGGCATTTACATGAGCTTAGCATTTATTTATATTCTTATGTAATTAATCATTTCATCTTCCCAACAGTTCCATCAGATAAGTCCTATTATTATCTTATTATTTAGAAATGAAGATAATAAGTTATCTTATTAAGAAAATAAGGCACAAAAATTTTAATTTGTCCCTGTTTAAAACTTGGAATTCACAGAAGTTGAATCAGGACGTTGGAAATGTGCTCCAAGCCAGCCCTCTTAACCACAATGCACACTGGTCTATGGTTCGAGAAATACTTTATTTGTCATTACACTTCATCCAAAGCTCAAATATTCATGGATATATTACAATCCTTAGAATGAACAATTGTTAGGAAATACTAATTAAGATGTAGTTAAAATAAAAATAAGTATTTCCGTTATAGTTTATTCTCTATTTTATAAATATTTCATTTAATGGTAAATATGCAGAAAATATTTCTGTTTATGGGACACTGTGTGGCCAGAGTAACACCAGCATCTGTTCCTATACCAAAAAGACCCTCGGGCGTTTCTATCTAATTAGTAGAAACTTGGGATAACATGGGTCTCACCCCTGATTCTTTGGTAATATCCTACCAGTGATTGTTATTTCCCAGTGTATTCTGTGATATTATTATTGTAATTTATGACTGCAATATAAATTTATAAACCTACAATTTATTGAGTATAATTTTCCTTCTTTATCTCCTTCTCCTTTTCCTTTACATTAGTTGTTTTACAGCTCTGTCAGAATTATTAAAATATTTAACACTTTAAAATATTAATCAGAAATCATTAATATTCACTTGAAGACCTTCTGACTGACATGAAGGGAAATGGAAAGTGAAATATCTCCCATAAAGCCATTGAAAGAAACTAAAACTGCCTGTATTATATCTATCCATTCTATGAGAACTCCCACATTCCTCTGGACTTGAATTTATCCAACTCCTTCCGGATAAATGTTACTTTGTCTTTTTGTGTTAAAATTTTGTAGTTTTCAATTACCAAGTTCTAATTCACTTTTAAATCTAAATTGCTAATTACTCAACTTCAAACACTAAATTTCTGATGCACTGAGAACTTTACTCACTTATTAAAAATGTATATGGATAAGCACTGCTATAAAGATTATTCAGTTATATTGACATGACTATTTGACTTTAATTCCCTATTCAGAACACACCCATACCAGGTCTCTTTCCAGCCCATGAAGTAACTGCTTCCTAACTTTTAAAAGCATATATTAGTTTGACCGGTGTTTAAAACATTTCTATTTAAATAGATTAATGAGTTACAACTGTATTTTCTGGTGGGGGGGGATCCTTTTCCATTACAGAACTTTAACATCTCTATGATTTTTCTTTGTAATGATATTCAGCCATTATGGATGTCAAAATGTCCCAACATCAATCAAAAGTATTTTCATTGCATATGGAAAAAAATAATCTAATTGTGTTTCTCCCCATATATATCATCTTTCTATTTGTGATGTTTCCATTTCCTAATAAACACTAGGAGGCAGAAAATCACAGGTATATTGAATGCCAGGTTCCTGAACTGTTTATATCTGACAGCCCCTTCAAAATGGTATTTCTCTTCCCAGGACACCCCTTCATGATCTCGCTCTGCCAGAAACCTGTCTCTCTCCTCAGAACACCAATTCTCATGCGGACCTCTCAAGGGACAGTTGCTTTATGTATTTTTCTACTTTTTCTCTGCCTTACAATGGTATAATTGACATACGATAAATTGCATGTATTTAATATGCAAAACATAGTAAATTTTGACATGTATGTACACCTGCAGATCCATCAACACAATCAAGGTATTGAATAATATATCCATCCATCTTTCCCAAAAGTTTCCCCAAGGCCCTATGAAATAATCCTTTCCTCCTATACCTGCATTATTTCCCCTGTCCCAGATGACCACCAATCAGCTTTCTGTCGGTATGTGACTTATCTTGTTTTATTTTATTTTTTTCTCTGCAGGCTTCACATCAGCTCACCTACAAGTGAGTAAGACATCTCGAATTCCAGACACTCTCTCTCCCTTTCTCTTTCCTCTGAATCTTTAAAAAGATGTTCCTTTCATTTGTTCAGTAGTGTGTTCTCAAAAGTCTCATGTTTATTTTAATATCTTTACATTTTCAAAGAAAGTGAGATTTCCTGAGGCCCAGAGGAACCCATCCAGCTTGTTCTTGGAGCTGCTCTCTGAGCACTGGGGGGTGATGGCTTCCCTTTCTCAGACACACTGCCGTACAACTCAGGAGGCTTTCCTAGACTGATTTCTGTCCTTCTCCTGATGAGCATGGGTTCACATGGGGAGAATAGGAGGCTACCATGAAAAAAGCTAAATTTCACCATGCTTTGTCTCAGTATGGAATCTATGTCTCTCACTATTCCAAGTGACTTTCTTAGTCTTCACCCGTTGTCTGGCTACTAATTGGAGCTATACCTCATGGGTGATCACTGTACCTTTTTTACTTTTATAAGATACATGGTTTGAGGAAATCTTTCTGAAATCATAAGATATTAACTGTCACTGTTAGTTTTCAGGTGGTGAATTTTTGTTTGATCCCCTTCCCTTTGGTATTTTAGCAGTAAACAGTGGAGAATATGACAAGTACCACTTGTCAAATGTCACTTGAAACAGTAAATCTTGAAAACAACATTGTACACTATTCTTTGAGTGAATAGGAGCAATTTAATCATGTCGTACATTTTTTAAGAGATTGGAGGAGTGCATTGAAGCATGGTCTTCATAAGCCACAGGCATTCAGCTCAAACACCTATTTTAGGTCTAGTATTTATACCACAATCCGTTTGTGCACACTTTCCATCATGGAGGTTTATCACACATAGTCGCACGTACAGAGTACATCTTATAAAGATAAAGTTTGTGTCGTATACAAGAATATCTAAGCAAGATTTTAATTTTAAATGCACTCTATGAATCCTGTATAATTAATTAACTTTCACACACTTTCTTGAGAGTAAGGAATATTTTAATTACCTTAAATAATACACAGACTGGTTTACTTATATATTTTTAAAATTTTCATTTTTATGTTTACCAAAAAAGATACTGCAAAAGTACTCATGAATAGACTAAGTATTGATATTATTTGCATTTCAAAAAGGGTAATTAATTTTATTACATACCCTAGGAAAAAGGCAAACTGAAACAAGATTTTAGATAGCTCCTTTAGCATGAAACTAATTCAAAATAATAGAAGAATAATTATCCCTGTCCGTTGTTCCATGTATCACCTAATTAAAGAATGAATAAAATGTCACAGCAAAGAGAGTGACATTTATTTAACAGGAAATCGTTAACACTGTGTCTGTTCCTACTGAACTCAGGGGAAGCTACCCCATTGAATATACCGGACAGTCTAGCAAGGATGTCAGTTCACTCTCATCCACAGACAATGTGAAAAAAGACACACATCACTTTATACCTATGTTTTGGAAGCATAAGTGTTTGTTTCTCCTGGAAAATAAATAATTAAAAGCAAGAGTTCAGGCAGTTTTTTAAAAAAATAGTTACACTTAATCACTTCTCATTTCTGTAGAGATTGTTAGCCAAGGTCGATCACATGCAAAAAGAAGCTTTGCTTATAGGTTTTGCGATTCAAAACCTGAGTGTAGTGTATCATTAATTTGTGGTTCAGTCAATTGTTACATATTAAAATTCTTAACCACAACCTTCATTAAGATGAGCAATTACTTATCAAATTATCATTAGTTGACTATGGAGTTGTTTTTCATTACAAAACTTTAAAATACTTTTTAATTTGTTTTTCAGAATTGATAGTGATTTTAAATTTCTTTATGATTTTATTTCTTTACCTAACATGTATTTCATTACCCAACTGAGATTTAAAAAACAGACTAGTTGCATGTAAAATTGTCACAAATAGATAGTATTCTTTAGAGATCCTACAATATTCTTCTCCTTTTAAGAAATGTAATCACTTTGCCTCTCATCTTCCTTCATCCGAGAAGCATCAGCTCATGAGGCTACTTCTGTTTCCACATGTCTTCCACTTAGGTTTCCCATAGCTGTGTCCTTTGAATAAAATTTGGTACTTGTTATATTGCAGGATCATTCCAGCTACCCAATAAATATATTCCTTTTGTCTATTTTTAATTTACTCAAAATTCTCCATTTTCTAGAGTTAATTATCATTACTAACAATAAGTGCTTCCTGTATGGTTTTTTTAGCTGTTAATTTTTTTATGGATCTTCTAAATCTGAACCTGATGAACAGGATAATTTGGGAGCTTCAGAGACAATAACAAAAACCACCGATGTATATTTTGCAGCCAGAAATCTTCAATGGCATTGAAAATTTCAATGAGAATAGCTGATCCTACTCCGTATCTGCAAACATTGAGATAGGTGAGTAATTTCTGAACAGAATATCAGCGTGCCCATAGCTTTTGTTATTAGTTTAGTACTTGGTGTTTTAGTAGTCCTATGTATTTTCCAAAGCTTATTCACGTGTGCTTTTTTTTTGTTAATTCCTTACAGTTGCCCTTTATATAAATTCTATTTAATGGTGATTTGCAATGTTTTATCTGATAGCACACTGAATGAGAAGCTTTCTTTTGAATCTAAGTCCATGCAGAAGCCTTCCTGTATTCATCGAAGGTAAATGGCATTTCTTGCCTTGCTAGTTTTATTGATTTTTAATGTTCTGGAAATTTAGTTAGGCTTACTTAAGAGTTAGGTAATATTATTATTATAAAATTATTCACTGGCACCACAACTAAGAGTCAGAAAACACAGAGGCAAATCTACTTTTGCCAATAATTTCTGTATTAATTTAGTCAAATCAAATTTCTTTTCCTTACCGAGAAGTCTGGATGAGAATACCTCCAGTTTCTTCATGAACATGCGTAGAGGGTTTAGCTAAGTTGCTCCCCGGTACCGCTGCTGTGTTATCCGCTTTGCTTGGCTAAGCGGCGCCTCAACAAGCGCATGCCCTAGAGGCCTTCGGAGTCACAAGCAACTGTAAGTTTCTGATATGATTTCTCTAAAAGCTGTTGTGATTAGCAGTCTGTGTCCACTGACACAACGCCTTCTCGTGTGCCCCTTTGGGTAAGAGCCTCGTGGGACTTATGAAAATCCCTTTCTTTTGGTTTGAACTGACCAATCAGAATTAGCCTATGAACCTCTAAACACCACGCCCCAGACCCCATTGCAAACGTCTGCCTTGACTTGCCCTGCCAGGAAGTAATGGAGTAGCTCTCTCAGACATATGCCCTCAAACATAGAAACAACATCAACATGAAGACTTCGAATAGTTTTCCTGTGTTCTTTTTAATATAAAGCAGATGAAATACTCCAGTTTTCTTCCTGAAGTATCACACGATGGGGTTACATGAATGGCATATAACCCCACCAGAAAATTTTCTTAGGGTCCCCAGGCAATAAGAGGATCAAGCAAAGCTTCAGTGAGGAAGTGGCATTAAAATTCTGAATCGATCTTGTCACGAACTTAAAGATGCTGCAGAATCTTTCGTGGCCAGGCAGGGCATGTAAATGGATTTCCCACCAGTGATGCGTTAAAGCGTGAAAGAGCACTGGGGATAAATTCTGAAATGTAACAGCCCCCTCCTCAGCCTCAGGTACTTCTGTGATATGCACATTAGGGCCTTATTTCATCAGATGGTTAATTTTTCAGCATTAATTTGATATAAGAATGTGTATATAATGAGTCCTAAATATCATAAGTTGGCGACTAATTAAAACAATATAAAAATAAAGTACTAGCCAACACAAGATACCAGGTAAAGGCTGCAGGCTTCGCATCCCTCTCGCAAAGAAGCATTAACATCGGGGCCAACAAAGGAAGTGCGGGGAAGGTGATTTCAGGCCAAGTGAGCGTGTGCGAATGGCTGTGTGTGTGTGTGTGTGTGTGTGTATGTAATATAATGCAACACGTGAAATAATAAAAATTTATAAAGGACACCATAAGACAAGAAAGGGCAAATTTGATTAGAGGTATAAAAAGCTGTATCATCCAAGGATGCTTTCAGTTACACTGAGAAAATTCTAAAATTAATTGATAGCATTGCATCTCTATAAGTACTGACTCTTTGATATATTCATGAAAATAATACTTGTATCAATTTAAAATGTATGGATGAAATTATATATTATAATTTTCAAATTTGCCAACCCAAAATAAACCAATATTTATATTCATCCAATGAAATAAATTATTACAAAATGACATATAATTACTATGGTGTAAATCCATAAGATAGACAAAGCTGTAATACCTAAACATTTAAATTTAAATTATATTAATGCCCAGAAAATATTTGGAATTTATTTTCCTTAAAAACATAATCTTTGTTTTCATTAAAACATAATCATCACTAGAATAAATGTATAACATTTATGCATAGCCCAAATTTAATTGAATTGAATTGAAAAAATTACAAATAATTTGAAACCATGATTTTTCTGTTCATAATAGGATGTTACTTTTTACAAAATGCTTTCATTGTTTATGTAAACTTAAAACAATAACCTGCATGAAATTAGTAGGCTAAAAAAATTTAAAAGTTAAGATATATTTATTATTCTTCTAAGTGAACTCAGTGCCCAAAGTAGTACAAAGGCATTTGAACAATTTCATTTCCAACTTCTACTATGCATTAATGAGCAAAAAATATTTAATATCCCCTTAGAATAATCACTGTTCAAATTATTCTAGCATTTCGATATATTTCTTATTTTCCTTAGTCCACATTAATTGCTGTCATTTCATCTTTACAAATAGTGGATTATTCTTCCTTTCCAGGAGCCACACTTTAATATTATTTAAAAATTCTAGTGGCTATTTCTTTGAAGCTTGTTTTCTAATGAATACATTTGAACTTTCACCTTTACCTGTACCTGCCTTATTTCTTTTCTTTTTTTTAATTTTTTCCCTTTATTTTAAATGTTGTTCTTGTACAGTTTTCTGTCTTTTACTCCCCCGCCCAGCCCACTGCCCCAGCCCTCCCCACCTCCCTCCCATTTCCACCCTCCCCCCAGTTCTTGTCCATGTGTCTTTTATACTTGTTTCTCTAAACACTGCCTTATTTCTAATACTGTTTACCATTATCTTGTTTCTTGTTTTAATTTTTCAGATTTTTTAAATGTCTAGTTTAATAATAAAAATGTTATTGTTCTCTGAATACAGACTTGAACATTTTAGGTCTTATGGAATTTGTCGTTGTTAAAAACTAAATTACATATTTTTAATTACTCTTTGATGTACTTTTTGGTCCAAGAAGTTTGTAAAGGACTTATAACAAACATGTAAAATTCCTTTATCTTTTATTTGTTTTATTGCTCATCTGGTTTTCATTAAGCACAACTTTTACTTAACTGTGAAGTCACACAATGTGTTCTGTGAGATTATTCAAAGCATTGATTAAGTGTTACTCGTGGATACATGAATGATTACATTCTTCTTTATTTCATGATAAAAATTAAATGTCTTTTTCTGAAATTTTAAGTGTATTTACAAACATAAAAATATATTTATGTTCTGAGGAGATACAAAAATCAGTTAGCCCCTTTCTCTCTTTTTTTGTAGGCAAAACTTTAATTGTTGGGTAAACTTAAAGTCAGCTCATAGTTGAGAACTTACAAATAGATATGTCTGCTCAGAAGGGGCCTTACACTAGCTACACCAGGGTTCAAACAAGTCAGGGAAACATTTTAGGAGCCTAAAGATGGACTGTGGAGTGGGAAGCAGACATTTCTCTTCTTCCGTTTGGACATGGTTCTGAGTCCAGTCAATGGCATTTGCTCCTAATCAGATATCAATCAATTTCTGGTCTGGTGCAGCTAAATTTGACCACATGCAGTTGTAACTTTAGTTTCCATCTCCAGACTCTCTCACCTGTTAACCACTGTGAGTGGTGTCTTTCTATTCCTGCTGCTGCTGCGGCCACCTGCACACTGTAACTGCAACTACAACTACGCTTGCTACTTTTACTGCATATGCACACACTCACACATACACAGTCTTTGGACTGCAATTAATTGCTGGTTTGTCTTCATCTCTTTATTTTGACCATTTTTTGGTAATAAATAAATCTGTGTTTTGCTATTTACCTCAGCTAGACAAACTTTATCTTTCTGATACAGTAAATTTGGTCATTGACTTATGGACAACTTTATGTTTATAATATAACAATATAATTAGACTAGTAAAATCCTGCCATAGAGCATGTTGGAGATAGTACAAATAAATGCACTATATTAATAAAAGCATTAGCCAAGTCTCGTGCATGTGCATGTATGTGAGAATCTCTAGAAGTACTTGGATTTATCACAGTGGCAGTGGTCAGTGCCCGTGTGACAGAAGGTAGTTAATATTGTCCAGGGGTTGTTGAAATCTTTACATAAGAAGGGCTTATGTTTTCTATCTTTGATTTTTATCTTATTCTTATGTAGTCACTCTGGGACATTTCCACCCATTTCTGGGCATATACATAGGCCTGCTTATTGTTTCAATTCTGAAATAGGTATATTAACATCATTGTAGATGGTTTTACTATGTAACAAGTCCTACTTTTGGCAACAGAAACTTATCCAAGCCCACCCCTTTTGTTCTATATCAATTTATAATCTTCCAACTAATATGAAGTTTAGCATCAGAGTCATTTCTCCGTGATTTTTTTCCAACCAAAATTGCTGTGGCTTTGATGAGAAAATGATATTGCTGTTATTAAGTGGTCATCCTGTTGTGTTTTTGCATTACTTATTGAAGGTAGATATTGGTGAACCTGATCTCAAGTTTGGTCTATCGCATCTGCTACTTTAAGAATTACCCTTAAAAAGCATTATACTAAGCAAAATAAGCCAGGTGGTGAAAGACAAATACCATATGATCTCACCTTTAACAGGAATCTAATAAACAAAACAAACAAACAAGCAAAATATAACCAAAGACACTGATATTTAGAACAGGCTGACAGTCACCAGAGGGGAGAGGAGAGGGAATTTCAGGGAAAGTGGGGAAGGGTTTGAAGGAAATAGTATAAAGGACACACAAGGGGGACAATAACAAGCGGGGGGATACGGGAGGGAGGAGGGGAGGGCTGGGATGGCGGTGGGTGGGGATGGGAGTGAAAGGCAGAAATCTGTACTTGAACAACAATTAAAATTAAAAAAAAAAAAGAATTACCCTTAAGAAGTATGTAGGTAATGTCTGCATTACTCCCACATCACAGCACTGCTCACAGCACTGCTGCTGTCTAATTTTTCTGACTCTATGACTCTGCTTTTGCTTGTGAATTCTCACTTCTCTTTGCTACCTATTTTGTTAAATGTGAGCCTTTAAGAAACCCAGTTAACTATTTGGTTGAGGCCTTAGGGTTTTTAAGTAGTAGCACTAAGATTCACAGCCCATCATGATGGCCCCCAAATCTTTGCTTTTTCTTCTACCTCATACTGATATTCTAATTTTGTTTTGTTTCATTTTCTCCTGCTGAACTCTCTCTAAAAGTTTTCAAATGACATTATAATGGACCCCAATATTTAATAGGGCCTACAGGGCATGCCTGTGCCTTGCTGAATCTATTTCTCTGGCCTGACTCCATAAATCTCTCTCCAGCACCTTCTCTAGTGAGTGTAGACACACTGTTTCTGTACACAGTCTTTCCGATAGTGACTGTGCCACATGTCTGACAGTGTCCGAGGCTGCACATGTGTCGTTTTCTTGCCTGGGAATTCTCCTTGAGCTAGCAGAACCTTCTACCCTATCCCTACCCCTTAAACTCTTCACTTTAGACAGTCCATCTTCCAAGTCTGCGGTGATACACTCAAGAGGGCACTCTTAGTCCCCAGCACTGGTTAAATGCTCACCACCTTCATCTGCTAGAGCAGTGACTGGACCCTCTTCAGTTAACTGCTTAAGTCCCAGCACATTTCTCTAATTCTATTTAAAGATCACTTTACATTTAGGGTGTATGAAATCAGAATGCTATTTACAACCTGTATGCACAGTTGTAGAGGCAGTTGGTTTTATTATACTGGTTACCAATTGTTTCCCTAAAATGCTGCTATTAAAAAAGAACATCTTATTTCTTAAGAGATATTTTTTAAAAAGGCTACAGTGACATTTCACAAATAGCCCTAAGCAAAAAGTTTTCATATGACTTATGAGGTTGTTATTAGCTCTATAACCACTTAGTAAGTGAGGAAACCAAAACTAAAATGGAAGGCGCAAAATCCATTACTTAGTGAAGAGCAAATGCATAAATCCACCAAGTCCTTATGGGACTGAACCAACCCCCTCTGTGGGAATTAGCTCGTGCTTGCGTATGTCAAAGTACGCTTGCGTGGTGCCTCGTGCCCCATCAAATGTCAATGTCCCTGGTCTTGATGGGGTTTTGTATTTGCTGCTCTGACCTTCCCACAAGACTGCTTATCTCTTAGAAGCCTTTCTTTCAGCTCAAGCTGTGGAAGCCTCTGCTGCCCTCTTCTGGATGCAGCTTTTTCTTAGGATTTTTCTCAGGACTTTTTTCTTAGATTCCAGTTCCATATCAGAACAAATCAGGAGAAAGCAAAACAAAACAAGGAAATACCACTCAGCCAATTACATCATAAAAGAACTGTGCTCAATTCCCAAAGAGGGTATGATGTTTGTCACATGATATATCGATTCAATGTTGTTTCTTTTCCTTTTGAACAAGTGTACCTGTGTCCTGAATGAATTTCGAGGGGGACTACAATGGACAAGCCAACTGGATGGTTAATAGCCTTTCCCTTTTGCTTATGCTATCTCTACCAAGTAAAGTTTGTAAATGACTTATAAAAGGAAAAGACATTCCAAGAAACTGTTGCTCTAAAGATTGACTTTTTATTGCAATCTCTTGACCTGGTGTCTTCTTGACCATTTTACTGAATGGCACACCATTCAGTAAACCTCCTTAATATAACAACAGATGTAACCCAGGAATCTATGAGTTGGCAGGGTTCCTGTTCTCCTGACTGAATGTAACCTGCTTTGCCACCAACCTGTTGTGTGCTGTCTCCCAAATCGACACGTGTCCTTGAAACAGGCCACTACAAACTGCCATGGTCCCTCCACCCCTACCAGTAGGAGCAGTAATACTTCCATCATGCTGATCACCCATTTTACTATTACATAACTCTTCTCTCCTTATACACCTTAGAACTGGTGGGCATTTTATTTTCTAATTCTTTTTATTTGCTTGAATTTTCTTTTCTTAATCTTTTTGGTTTGTGTTTCTGTCTTTTCTGCAGCAAAAGCTATTTTGTAATCAGAGGAGGAAAAAATTTATAAACCCATAAAACTTATTCTACAAATAAACAAACAAAGTTAGTTAACTAATTAATTAAGATAAACCCATGTGGAATTGGAAGGATGAATGGCGCAAATGAGAGACAGCTTCTGTGCTCTCACCGATAGAATGGGCATGATGTCATACATGTGATAAGATAACATTGGGTTCGTGGTGAGTTAAGGCCTCTCTTCCACAGAGAAAAATTTTCACTTTTGATAATTAGTTCAATGAGTGATGAAAAATACATATGGTTGCATAAATACCCCAGAGCTAAGATACAAGAGTTTCATTGACCCCCTAAAATGCCTTTCTGCTGACCCCTCAGAGTCAAGCTCTGAACACAGCCTTTACTCTGGCAGCATCCAGTTTGTTTCAGTTCTCTGCAATGTCCCTTTTCCAGAAAGCCATATGAATGGAATTATGTGTTATGTAAACTTTTGTATCCAATGTGCTTTACACTTGGATTTGAGATTTGTTTGTGTTATTGTACATACTAACTTTTTTCTTTTTCTTACAAGACAGGATCTCAGATCACATATTATTATTCACATGGTTATTTCTACTTTTTGATGATTAAGAATGAAGTTTTTATAATTAATTAAGCTTGTGTGTGGACATAAGTTTTAATTATTTTAGATACCTGTATAGGAGTAGAATAGAAGCATTCATATGGCCCTGGCTGGTGTGGCTCAGGGGACTGAGTGCTGGCCTGTGAACCAAAGGGTCACTGGTTCGATTCTCAGTCAGGGCATATGCCTGGGTTGTGGGCCAGGTCCCCAGTTGGGGGTACATGAGAGGCAACCACACATTGATGTTCATCTCCCTCCTTCCCCTCTCTGTAAAAATAAATAAGTAAGTCTTTTTTAAAAAAGGAGTTCATAGGATAAGGGTATATTTAACTCTTGTAATTAACTGCCAAAGGTTTTGCCAAAGTCTGTAATATTTTACATTCCTACAAGAAATCTGAGAGCTTAAATTGTTCTGTATTCCTTGCCAGTACTTGTTATTATCATATTTTAAAATAATTTAGTCATTGCAATAGTTTCACAGTGGCATTAAATTGTGCTTTTGATTAATATTTCCCTAATTATTAATAGTGTTGATCACATTTTCATATGCTTATTTGTTATCTGTATATTGTCTTTGATGTAGTATATGTTCAAGTTTTTTTTACATAACATTTGTGAGGTTGTTTAGTTCTAATTGTTGGTTTTTGAGTATTCTTTATACATTTGGATACAAGGATTTGTCTTTTCATTTTCATGGCATTGTATTTCACAGGGGAAAAGTTACAATTTTGATGAAGTTCATTTTATCAATATATTCATTATTGGGTCATGTCTTCGGTACACACCTAAAAAAGTTGCCTAAAAAATGTTGCAAGATTTTTTACCAATGTTTTCTTCTAAAAGTTTTACAGTTTTATATTCTACGTGTCATTCTGTGATTCACTTTGAATTAATCATTATATACAGTGTGAACTGTGCATCAAGTTTAAGCTTTTGGAAGGTATAGATGTGTGAATGTTCCAGACCATTTGCTGAAAAGAGTGTTTTTTCCTTCATTGAATTTTCTTTTTACCTTTGCCAAAAATCAACTGATCCTATTTGTTTGAGTGTATTTTGGGACTCTCTATTCTATTGTATTTATCTATGACTTGATAATTATAGTACCAGTGTAGATTTAACTCAATAAATATGACTACAGCAACTATTTCCTTCCTTCACAATTTTTTTTGGTATTCCCTTCACATGTCCATATATATTTCAGAAAGAACTTGTCAGAGTCTACAAACAAATCCTGCTGAGCTTTTTATTGGACTGTGTATAGATTGTATGTAAAATTATGTGTTGTTTGTATGTCTTTTCATTTTTTAACTGATAGCTCTAGCAATTAAGTAAATGCATAACTAACCTTTAAAATTCTAATTAAAGTTAGCATTTACCAGTTCAAGAAAATGTTTATTTTTAAAGCCCCATAAGTGCCTTTTTCTTCTTCATTTTATGTTATGGTTGTCATGAATATATTACCTCTAAATACATTGAATCCCCTGCTAGAAAGATTTATAAATTTAGTTTTTAACATTCACATTTTTAAATAACAAGATAAGAAAATAGTCATATTTATCAAGCATTTACCTTTTTTAATCATTATTCTCATAGTTTAAAGGTGACCTCTATAATCATTTTTCTTAAGGCTGAAGAATTCCTTTAACATTTTTTTAGAGTGAGACTGTTCCCAAAACTTTTCCTTTGCCTTCTTCTGAGAATGTCTTAATTTGACATTCATTCCCTAAGGATATTGTCACAGGATTTAGCATTCTGGGTTAAAAGTTTGCCCCCTCACCCCCTCCCAAGCACTTTAAATACATCTTTCCCATGTCCTCCAGACTCCATGCTTTCTGAAAGAAACTCACAGGGATTTGAATGCTTATTCCCCTATATGCCAAACTTCCTTTTTGCTGTCTGCATTCAGGATTATATATTTTTTATCTTTGGTTTTGAGATCTTTCATCATGAAGTGCCCAGGTATGACCTATACTCTCCAAAGTTTGCTGAACTTTGATCTGTATGTTCATGATTTTTAAACCAAAGATGGGAAATTTTCACCATTATTTCTTCTTTTATATTCTAAACCAATCTCATTTCTTCCTTCCTTCAGGGACTCCAAAGTAATAAATGTTAGACTTTTTGATATTTTCTCCCAAACCTCTCGGACTCTATTTTTTTCTTTTATCTTCTTTTATCTGTTCTTCAAATTGGACAAGTTCTATTGCCACACCATCAAGTTCTTTGACATTTTCATTTATCTTCTACATTCTGCTGTTATTAAGTTGTCAACAGTGAATTCTTAGTTTTGGTATTATATCTTTCAGTCCTACATTCCTACTTAGTTATTTTATAGTTCCTATTACTCTGACAGGAATTCTATATTCCCCTTTAAGTACTTTCACCTCTACAACCTGGAGCACAGTTATAAAACCTACTCTAAAATCTCAGCTTTGAGTTTGCAACTGTTAAATGGTCACAGTTTGCAGTTATTATTTTGCTGAATACTTGGAAAATGCAGGGTAAAGGGAGGAAGCTCACCTCTCACCAGGGTTTCCTTCACACTCTCTTAATCCCAGGGACCAATGGAAGTGGATCATGGAAAAAATACAAAAGCAAAAAGTACTATCTCTTGGTTTCAATAGCATTAGCATTGTCAGCCTTTCTAAGAAATGGGTCCATGACACACCCTTTTGCAACAGAAAGATTTTTATGATGTCATACCGAATTGGGCATGAATAAATATGAGTTTCCAGATATTCAGAAGTCTACAAAATGTTAACTCATAAAACTGTTAATATGAGAAATATTTTATGAAAGTGTATCTCAAAATTATACGGCACAGAATTTCTGTAATATTAACTAGATTACAAAGGATTTCTACAATGTTTGCATTTTCAGATGTTAACATCTTCAAAATTGTGTTTATATGTTTAAAGTGGTCATTTTACATTATTTTCACTTTGTAAAAATGAGTGATTACATAGTTAATTAAAATAGACAAGAGGAATAGATCAATAATAACATAAAAGTTAAAACATACATTTAATGATATGAGATCTGGGTGCACCTAAAGGGAAAATCTATGCACTCGTGGTTGTTAGGTAGCTGAGGTGGCTAAGGAAAAACCAGGTGCCAAAAAGGTCCAATGAAAAGCTTTTATTCAAGGCAGGACACTGCATTCAGGCAGGCTGAGTCCAAGTAGACTGCAGAGGTAAGGGAAAGAGGAGAAGGGTTTTTGAGGGTGTATAGCAGATCCCCAGGGGTGTGGGTCACCCTGCTGACCTGCCCCAGGTGTCCTCTGATTAGAGATGGCTGATTCACAGACAGAAAGTCTAGGAGATTTATCATCCTTGTTTCTGGGAAAACCTCCATGGCTGATTCGGGGACAGAAAGTCCTGGAGATTTATGGGCCTTGTTTCTGGGAAAAACTCAATGAAGAGGGGAGGGGAGGGGAGGATTCAGCCAGTTCCAGCAGGATGCCAGTGGCTTTGCCTCAGTTGCTTCTGATATGAGGAATCTCATGATCAGGTATTTAGCCAGTGACACACACCTTCTTTGTTCCAGCATAGGCTGTGGCTTAGGTTCTCCATGTCCCAGAACATTCTAACAATGGTAAATATGAATCAATATTAATTGTACAAAAAATAATGACTACAGCCGCACTCATTAATGTGATCACAAAACTTTTAGTAGATGGGACAAATAATGTGAGGATGAATTAAGGTTTAAAAAGTTCTAGTCAGAATACTCTCCTTGAAAATTTATAAATGTTTTACAGCACTGAAATGTATTGGTCTTATTAGCAAACTGATGTCTTCTTGTATGCTTGGAATACTCTTCAGTAATAACATTTTATAGTTGTGTATTTCATAATTAGAGAAAAATATGGGATGAGAAGTGGGTGCAATAAAATGCAAACCATCTACATAAAATATGCTTTGAAGAACAATGAAATACAAACTCACTCTATTAGATTTCTTTATAAAACTAGATTTTTTGTTTTCAGTAGAATACTAAAAACTAACAACATCCTTTAAATCACAATGGAGGCAGGAAATCCACTTATTAAATAAGCGTGTATTGAGCACCTTTGATTGCTTCCAATTAGAAGTCAGAAACCACATAGAATTTTTGAGAGATACAGTTGAGTATAAAGTTATTGACTGTGATGGGGGATTGGCATAACAAGAGATTGGCAGTAGGAAGTAAAGAAGACTCTCACGCCACCGGGATAGCTGATAGAAGCGGCACTGGTTGCAGGGCTGAGCTGCAGGGCCGGAGGAAGACATGCCCTGGGCTTACCCCCAGGCCGAGAAGTGTACGTGTGCAGAAAGGCCGAACTCGCTGCCTCTGCACCCTTTGTGCTACCAGAGAAAGCTATTCACTGCGTGGTTTCCGCTCCGCTTCAAAATCACCCGAGGCAAATGAAGAGCAGCCGCTGTCCAGGTTGCTGCCGACCCCAAAGTATAACCGAAGTCAGGAGCTACGGATGCTGTGTGTGCTGCAGAAATCTCATGAGGGCAGCACTAGAAACAAGAAAAAAGGAAAAGCTCTGCTAATCAATGATTTTGAGCAGAAATCAGACATTTAAAGGGGCTTGAGGTGTGAGTCATTTGACTATATTAGAAAAGAGTAGGGGGGAGGCACCTGGGAAGGGAGAGGGACCTGGGATGGGGGAGGGACATGATAGGGGTTAGGTAAGGACAGCTACAAGAATGATCTTGCAGGGGCGTATTTGCCAGGAGGTGCACGATCAGGTTTGTCAGCTGTGGTTACAGTAGGGTGGATGATGAGGAAGTGGTGGGTGTTTGGTCAGAGGAAGAACTGGAGTTTCACTTTACTAAGTTTTGACAAGTTCTTTGGGATTCATTCTGTGGGAGACAAAAAGCCACTTGAAAGATTTAAGCAAATGAATGGTGTATGTTTGAGAGATGTCATGCTGGCCGTTCTGAGGACTGCGTGTCAGGGAAATGAGGTAGAAATTTTGCAAACCACAAAATTAGAAAATTTTACTCCAATAGGTTGACACTGATTTTGTGGCAGGTATTTCTAGGGTCCACCAACCTGTTTGTTCTCTTTTCTTCCTTACCTTACAGATATACTACATTTTCTGGGTTCCCTTTTAGTTAGCTGAGCATTAGTGATTTTGAGGAAAAAAAAGAATGTGAGATTTGAGGAATTTTTGTTTTAGCGATTAGTGGATGTTATCCTAACTAATATAGACATTGTTGCCTTAGAATGCTTTTTTAAAAATATAAAAATATGATAATGTTTTTAATGGCCAGATTGAAATTTTAAACACCTGTTATAAAGGGAGATTGCTTAGAAGACACACTAATACAATTAAGCTTGTATCTCTGAGTGAAGCAACTGGAAGGAATTAGAATATTATGTTGTTTTTCTTTAGCAAGATAATACGAGTAAGAAATGAGTGCAGGGAAGAATTGGCTGGTATTAAACAATGATCAAATGAAATAGAGACTCCATGTTCAAAGGCCTGACACCTGCAAAGGATGAGAGTCACCAGACCCCAATAAAAGGCAATCAGACTAAGATGATTTTGAGCCAAAAAGGTCAGTGAAATTCAGTTGAACCAAGTATTTCCAGTACGAGTCAAAATGACAGAAAGGGTCTCAAAGTAGCTTCCATTAATGTATGAGATAGAAAGGCAAGGGAGTAATAGTAACTTTGTGAACTGGGTCTGTGGAAACTCGCGTATGAAATTGTGCAGAAGCAGACTTTGAAAGCCAATACAACTTCTAGGAAACAGTATTGCCAATGAAATCTCCAAGCTAGGATGAAAATAACCTAAGAACAGTGATTTTCAGTATTTTTCATCTCGTGGCACAGATAAACTAATTATTAAAATCCTGCGGCACACCAAAAAAATACATTTTTTGCTGATCTGACAAAAGTAGGTAAAATTTGGATTCATTCACACTACTTTCTTGGCTGTTGTTATTTTTTTTTATTTGACAATCTAGGGGAAAAGAGGTCTGTGCCCTGACTAAATAGTCAGGCATTGCATGTTTTAAAGATTCTTGCAGGATACCAGCTGAAAATTGCTGCTGTAGGCAATTCAAGCTTGAAAACAGCACATGGGTCCCTAAACTTGTCTGTGAAGGAAGCAGGCTGAGAAAACCTAGGACCATTGAAAAACTGTCACACACACCAAGGAGGGAATGCTCCCGCTCACCCACTCTCCACGTAGCAAAGGGGGTAAAAGATGCAGAAGAGCCTCCTGGCATTACACCTGCGTCTAATCAGAGACTCTTTCTCTTGGACAAAGGAACCTCTCACAGAGGTGCCCAGCTAGATTCATTTCTTAAGGGCAGTTTTAGTTGCACCAACCCTGGTTCTGATTCACATTTCACAATAATTGGGTGTGAGAGTTCTTTTGTCTTTTTGTTTCGTAGGTCACCAGGTTTCAAAAGAGTAGAGCTCATCTGAAGAATTTTGAGTCCAAAATATGCTGAGGAATTCTGTTTCAAGTTTTTTTCAGCTCCTCTGTTGAATCTCTACCAGGGGGTCTCTGGAAATGCCTGTGACAATAAACCAAACACATGGTATTAAAAAGAAGGAGACTTCACACAACTGCCATCAACATAGGTCCTCTGACTGTTGATGTTCTTGGGTGACAAGTGCTGGAGGCACATGGAGCCTCTGGCAGACGGTGTTTCTGAGTAAACACTGGAGCAGAACCACTTTGACCACCAACCCCATGGCCATTTGGGTTTCGTGTTAACAACTGTATTAAGCTATAGAGATTTCAAGTTTTATCAGTTATAGCAACTAAGATGATCTCATATTAGTGAACTTGTTTTAATATTTTTACACTTCTGTATTCAATTAATTGCTAAACATGTGGCAAAGATTTTTCTAAGGAAGATCCTAGATGTGTTTGGGTTCTGTTACTACTGAGAATTGTTATTATGAAAAGACTCTGAAGAACTGACATTGCAACACTAATAGAGAAAAAAATACATAAATATTTTATCTTCCCCTAAAATTAATAATGTTTATTATTTATACCCTGAACTTGATTCAAATGTTACTTCTTTTATGAAAGCCACAACTTAAAATTTGAAGTCATTTTTCATTGCATTATTTGTTATAAGTTTATGTAATGATAATATAATTCTTTAAAGTCATCTGAAAATTTTCTACACTAGTGGAGTAACAGCTGAGATAGATCAGCTTCTTCACTTGTTGCAATGTCACCAATAATCAAGTTATTATTTTATGAAATTATATGATTTTCTAATTATTGGTGAAGAGTGAATTCCATGCATTTATACATGTGTATGTGTGGATACACATGTGTGTGTGTGTGTGTGGATACAAATACACATACATATACACATTGTATATATATATCCACACACATATATCTGTGTGTGTGTATTTTTAAAACCTTTTGTATTACTTTTCTAGGCCTGCCAACACAAAGTACCACAGACTAGGTAACTTAAAACAACGAAAACTTATTGTCTCATAGTTGTGGAGGCTAGAAGCAAAAACCAGTGTGTCAACAGGCCCGTGTTCCTTCTGAAACCTGTAGGAAGGCTTTCTCTCTTGCTGTTCCCTGGCTTCCGGTGATTGTCGGCAACCCCTGGCCTCCTAAACACAGCTTGCAAGCACCTTGTTCATTCCTTCAGTCATCACACCACGTCCTCTCCCTTCCCATCTCTCTCTCTTCTTCTCATGAGGACACCAGTCTTCGTATCTTAAGCAAAATCACATTGTCATCACTAAAACTCTAAAAGTGGTTGAGCAGGGCAGATAAGAATTCAGTTTTATTGATCAGCACATAGAACCACATGACTTTATATTGCTAATAAATAAACAGAAAATAAGACCTTTATATCCCCCTTTTTTTAACATTATGTTGCTATGGACCACACAACTGCTTTTATTTTTCTTCAGAGTAAATGCAATTAAATGAAGGGGCGAGTCCATCAAACAGTACCTGGTACAAAAGCAATAATTGGTTTGCATGCACAGATACAAATGTGTGTGCTGATTTTATTCTCCATTACCCACTTTATTGAAAAGACCCTTTTTCTGGGAAAATATAGAATGAATTTATCTATCTACCTATCATCATCATCTATTTATTTTTCAAAGAAAAAAATGTCTTAAGATAAATATACATGGTAATATCACAGTTACTTGCAATACAGAATTGCATCATTTTTTAATTTTTAACTTTAGTTTAATATAGAAAGATTTTTTTTCCATTCTAAAAAATATCTCAGGCCAAGTATGTTTCTATTTTATTATAAATAAAGGAGAGTTCATCTGTCCTTAGATAGTAGCTCAGAAGCCATAGAAACTGCCAGTTTCTAATACCTCTTCTCTCCTTCCTCTTCATAAACCTTTCCAACAGAGTTAAGGTACATTTTAGTTTTATTAGGCCATAAAACTTGGTGCAATACATTTCACCCTTTTACAAATTGTCTTGAGAACATTTTAATTGCATTTCATTGTGCCTTAGTGTCAGATATGCTCTTTTATGACCTACTCTTCAAACCTCACTCATTACTCTTCTCAGTTCCTCTACTAACAAGCAATATTGTATTTCTTAACATCTCTTGTCAGCTCCAAAGCTGTTAACTTCTCTGAGCAAGTACTTTTGCTTATGTTTGCTTGTGTTTAACCAGTCTTCAATCTCACTTCTGATTCTTCTCCTAATTCTTATATTCATCCCCATTTGTTACTCTGACAAATTTCCTTTCTCTTGCTTAAAAACTCAACTACAATCATTTTGAAAAGTTATTCACAGTAACACAGTGCATATTAATTTATGCAAATTAGAACTCCCATAAATGACAGAAAATGCACAATTAATTGTGACTGATCACAGGGAAAACTATAAGAGGGACACACAGGCAAGAGTTAAGCTACTTGACTCAACAGCATCTCACCATAAATATCTTTAACATTTGGTTGTGGCGAATCTTTCTGATCCATTGGGGATATACAATTGTTTAATCTAATTATCGCTCTTTTATTTTTCTTTTATATTTATTAGTGAGGATTCTATTAACTGCAGAAAGACTCTATTAAAGAGTTTGTAAGATTCATATTAAAGTTGATTTCAGTTTCCTTAAAAATTTTACCAAAGTAACTTCTTTTTAGAAAAAAAATTGAGGACTCACCTTTATTTTTCTAGCATTTCCTTAGTAATATAACTGTCAGTGTGCTGTTACTTACACTCCAGGCTACAATATCACACCTTTACTTCTTCAAAGAAATTCTTTGCTCGTTGAGGATATTTATATTTTTCCATTTTAAACATCTTAACTCTTTGTAGTTCAAGTAGAAAGCTATAAGTTAAATGAAATTTCTTTGATATTATTCTTCCACCTTTAAAAATAATCTTAAGAAACTGTGATATAAAGGCATTTTGTTGTACACCACGGTGTTATAGAAAGACAAATAAAACACAACATTGACCTCACAGAGATTGTGAGCCTTCAGGATTAAAATCACTCCATAATTACCAGGAAATAGTCTTAAAATTAAAGCAAAAATGGCATGAATACAATTTAATTTTTTTCATGTAGACTTATTTCAAGATATCATGATGATTTAGTATATCACTTGAAATAAGTACACAGTACTTGTTCATAAAACAATAAAAGTTCATGATATTTTATATAATGTTTATGTTTGGTTACCTATATTAATGTTTTTATAATGATCAATAACATATACATTTATCTTTAAATTAATTTGGTTGAATAATTTAGACATGTAGAGAACATCTTCCTTCAACAATTATGTTATGTACCTACCGTGGACCAGACACTGACTTTGGTGCTAAAGAAAAACTAATACTGCCAGAAGAAACCTAATTCCTCCTCTCTGGAGCTCCTATTCTAAACGAAAGTAAAGAGATGACAATTATACAACACATCTCTTATACACATGACATATATACACGTGTGTGTGTGTGTGTGTTTTATTTTACGTAGTATGTCCAAGAGCAGTATTTCTGGATGTACTGAATAGAGAGCTAAAACATATTTAAACAGAGAGCTGAATAATGTGAGATGCTGGCCAGAACCACATGGAGTTAAGAGCTCTCTAGGCAGATGGGAGAGCAAGTGCAAAGGCCCCAGGACAGGAAAGCACTGAGTGTGCCCATGGAATATCAAGGGACCATCTGGCATGAGTGATAAATGTGTGGATAATGCCAGGAGATACATTCAGAAGAGGAAGTTGGGTGAAATGACCCAGGTTAAAAATCTTGACTTTGATTTTGAGTAATATGGGACATTTTTAAGGAGAGGATTTCTCTGGCTAACTTGACTGTGGGAGTGGAGGGGGAATGGGTAGGAGAGAGCAGTGGGGGAAAAGGTGGGACAACTGTAACTTCTCAGTCTATTTTTTAAAAAATGAGAAGCTCCAAAGGAGGAAACTGGGAATCAGAGGTCATTGTTATCGTTTAGTCAAGAGTTCATAGTGGTTTAGAGCTGCAGTGGTAGAGAAGGTAGGAAGAGAGATTTTTAATTAATTGAAGATAGGGCCAACCAAATTTGTTCATGTCTTGGGTTTAGAGTAAAAGAGAAACAAAATTATGAAAGACAAAAATTACAACATTTGCTTAAGAAACTTGAAGGATTGTTGCCCACATCATAGATAAAGAATGATGGTTTAATTTCTCTATAAAATAATGAGAAAATATATATGTAAATTCAATATTCAAAATGATGAAATCCGATTTTATTACAGTGGAGAACTCTTTAACCTGTAGTAAAATTAATAGTTGTACTTTTTCCTAAAATTTAAATAACTTATTAAGGTAAACAGACTATCAATACCTTTTCACTGAATAGGCTGAGGGGGACAGGGGGAAGCATTGGGAATCTAGGCACATACACAACAACATTGTTTAAACGGCTCTAAAATTATTTTGCCAATCAAACAAAATTACCCAAAAATTTATAGTCACTGATGGGTAGTTAAATCAAATCAGAACAGATGCATCATTCTGGAAACATAATCAGACACCGCCTCTTATCCAAGGATGTACATTATAATTGATAGGTCTCATTTGCATAATGAGATCTTTAAGATGTACAGGCAGAAATAATTATTTTTTTATAATTTTGGCATCTTCAATTAAATTATAAACCACTTAATGTAGTAATATGTATCTGTACATTTCTGAGAACATAATGTTTAAGATGAAATGTACCACCAAATGAATTTGAATTCACTATAAAACATTTAAAGGCAATTCAATTTAGCATAAACAAAAAGGATGTATTAGGTGATTTAAAACTTATTTTTCTGATATTCTAAGTATGTTTTTAATCAATTTATTTTCATATTATAACCTCAGTGCCTGGAAGTAATATTATTGCAGCACTCAACTTTTCTCATAAAAGAAATGCAAGTTACAAAGAGAGTCAAGAAGAATAATTAAATATATGGTTTACTTACAGGTAGTACGATTGTTCAACAAAATCAAATTGTACTAGATAAATATATGCAATATTATGGTTTTTTCTATATGGTTTCTCAAAGTACAGTGTCATAAAGGATGAAATGTCACAATCGTTTGGTTTGTAACAGTGATGGATTATGTTTTCTTCCATTTTGTGAAGGCAATATACCAGGAAGTATCCATTCATTCATGGTCCCTGATAGTGTTACAAAACTTTTAGTTAATACACATTATTAACTTTTAGTTAATACACATTATTAACATTCACTGTGCTTTCTTCAAAGCTTAGAGCAAGTACACATGAACTGACAAACACGAGGACCATATCCAAGAAAAAAATGTACACAGCTGACCTAGAACCTGGGGCAGTTTGGCATTACTGATAATATATCAACTCTATCAACTTATCTATCTATCCAGTATTGTAAATTTTGATTTTTCTTATGAAAATATATGAGATTAGCTTTACATTCTAGTATTTTATTTCAGTTTCTATAACACCCTCTTACCTTAAATGAATGTTTTCACTTAATAGTTCATGGCGAACCAAAGAAGCGGAAAACTTGCTGAGTGAAAGTTGAAGGTCTCTCTAAAATGTCAGCTCAGGGTTTAAGATCAAGATTACCATTTTCCCTGTAATATTGGACATCAGTGTTTCTAAATGTCATTATTTGTTATTATTTTAAAGAGGTAATTAGTCTAAAATATTTTGAAAAATTACACTTTCTTTTGCTAAAACACTTACCATATACATGAAGTAGCCACACAATCATACATGTGGTATAAAGGAACACAGATGAAATAATTAGCGTTTATGGATGCAGGAATTATATTTAGTGAGTAGACTGATAAAACTTCAAATATTTTGACAAATTATATTGGCCTGATATTGAGAACATCATCCCATGGAGTGGCGGGGGAGGGGATCGATTATCAGTGCTCCACCTCATTCAGTATCTATGCTGAATGAAAATAAAAATACACACATAAAGGAAATGGAAAACAAAATCTGGTGACTGTGATGTGTAAGGTTAATCAGGTTGACGGTAATTTTCAATATATTGTCTCACTGGACTTTTGTTACTGAGTCTATCAATTGTTGAAATGAAGTTGAAATTCTAACTCTATTGCTGACATGTATTTGTCTACGATCTTTCAGTTTTTACTTATGTTAACACATGCATACATGCACATTTATAATAATACCTATTTATAAAATAATAATTTCAGAATTATCAAATATTTCTTTGATCTCTGGTTCTATCCTGTCCTGAATTCTATTCCTCTTTTACTAGGGTATCTAAATTAGCTTTTTTATGATTACTGTTTATGTGGTATTTATTTCTTCATTATTTTATTTTAAGGATGTTCTTTAGATTTAAGGTGTGCTTCTTTTTGACAGTGTAAAGTTAGATCCAAATTTTTCATCTGTTCTAACAAACTGTACTGTTTAGAATATTTAGTTTAATGTATTTTTCAAAATTATAGGGTTTAAATCTATCATCTTGGTATTTGCTTTCTGTTTGCCACTTCCATTTTCATTATTTTTTCTTAGCTTCTTTTTGATTGATTATTCGTTAATATTTTACTTATTTTCTATATTGGATTATTAGCTACACTTCTTTCTTTAAATTCTTAATTGTTGCTCTTCATATTTAATGTACATTTTTAAAAATCAAAATCTACTTTCAAATAATAAACATAATAATATATAACATAAAAAAGTATTCTACAGTATTCTTTACTTGACTGTTGTGACTCAGTTGATTGGGCATTGTTCCACAAACCAAAAGGTTGCACATGCCTGGGTTGAAGGTTCTGTCCCCAGTCAGAACACAAAGGAGAGGCAAGTGATTGATGTTTCCCTCTCACATTGTTGTTTCTCTCCCTCTCTTTTTCCCTCCCTTCTCCTCTCTCTAAAAATAAATTCCTTAAAAAATACTCCATAGTATTTTTCAAAAAAAACACAATACATTATTATTATTATTACTGCTTTAAGCAATCACTTAAATTAAAACATGAGAAAATAAATATCTTTACTATTAACCTATG
The DNA here is from genome assembly GCA_039655065.1 of Glossophaga mutica. NCBI lineage: Eukaryota > Metazoa > Chordata > Mammalia > Chiroptera > Phyllostomidae > Glossophaga > Glossophaga mutica. The sequence goes on from CM077305.1 coordinate 22,650,711, forward strand.
TATCTTCTATTTTAGAGCTGTTCATTTCTGTGGGTAGATCTAATTTGCCTTATAATATCAATTATTTTTCTAAAGCAGTAACTTTCTATAACATTACCTTACTGTAGGTAGAATGGGGAATAATTCACCTATTTACATCTAAAATGGCTATAATTCATCTTTACTTTTAAAAAGATGTTATCATTGGATCTAAAATTCTAGGTTGATGAGGGTGTTTTTAGTGCTTTAAAGATGTCATTCCACTGTCCATTGACTCTCATTGTTTTAGATGAGAAATCAATGCAATTTCTTACTGTTTTAGAGCTGTAATTTGTCCTCCCCTGGCTGCTTTTAGGTGTTTTCCCTTTATCACTGGTTTTTAACATTTTAATGGTGGAGTACTTTGTATGTTTTCTTACTTCCATTTTCCCTTACACGTCCCTCAAGTATGTCAGGTTTTGTTTTTGTTTGTTTGTTTTATTCATGTCCCAATATTTGAATCAATTTTGGCAATTTACAGATTTGTTAATTGCAGCTGGGTCGTGAGAAAAAAAGTGTTCACTTTATACAGTAAAAAATACCAATCTTATTACTTTTTTTACTTAACAGATCTATACCTTGATTAGAAAAGCCCCTCTATTTCAGAAAAATATGATCTGTGCTTTCTATGTAATATCTGAAGTTCAAATTTTACAATTAAATTTGTGATGCCATTGGAAATTACCTGATACAAACAGTAACAGAAGTATGTCTGGTTATTCTACAATTAAATAGCCAGTTTCCCCAACCTCACTTTTTAAAAATTTATTTTCCTCCTCTTGTTTAATGCAATGCATCTAATATAACAAATTTGTACATGTGTACCCTTTACACTAATTTCAAAGGCCTTAAAATATGCCCAGCATGCACTCTAATTCACAAAATAAACATGCGCATCTTTCAGAGCATGTATATTTCCATACGTATTCCCAAACCGACTTCTGAAAAAGAGTAAGAATTTATACTTCTATCAGCATATGTAAGTTTCTATTTATACAAAATTTACCAAAAGAGACTGGTCATTGATTAACAGGTAATGATTAATTGCCTAGTGTTCTCACTGATACTGGTTTTATTAACTGGTCTCATACCACATTAAGGATGAGGCCACATACTTTATCAGCTGTAACTAGATCTTTGTTAATTTGTCTTTGTCCATACTTTGACCATTTTCTGTTTGTCTCTTTTCTTCCTCATTAATTTATAAGAACTTTGCATGAATTAAGAATGTTAATCTTTTAGTTTTCACTTATATGGTGATCATGTGGCCTGCTGTTATTTGCTCTTCAAGTGAGGCCCGTGTATCTTTGTTCTGCATAACTTAATTTGGCATAGTGAAATAATGATGCTTTCTATGTTTGTCCAGCAGTCTTCCCTTTCCTGAATCTGGTCCCTGTTATCATCTCTTTCATAAAGAACAAACACAATGACCATATTGGATAGAACCAGATGTTCTCAGCACAAATTCAATGTTACGTAGAGACCCAAATGTCCACACTGTTCATCCAAGCCATGGGAAAGGTAAATTACGGTACAATAGAGCACAAGAGGAAACAGCAAACCATGATCTTCAATGCTAAGATTCTTGTCCCTTTCAACGAGGACAAAGAAAGGAATATTCTAGAGATCACCTAGCCTTTAAGAAAGAGAGAGTGATTTCCAGACATTTAAGTTTCCCGAAGGTCTGTCTCTTATTCCTGCATCTCATTTCAGTGAAAATTTCCTTTATCTTTTTATTAATTGTTGTTATAAATTAGAAAATTCTGCAAGTGCCTATATTTTGTGGTTAAGGTCACAGTCACCACGTGCATTTGTAAAGTCCGTGCTCTGTCCACGGGCCTGTCTAAGGGAGTTGGGAACTAAGCCTGTGCTGTGTATGACAGACCTCCGCACTGCCACTGGGAGAGGATGACACATGTTCCAAGGTTACGAAATGGTGTTGTATAAATTATCTAGTGATGGGCTTCCTTAAGTGAGCCCTGGCTGAAATAGAAATAAAAATTAGTAATGAATCATAATGCAGTGAGAATAGTGCATTATGAAATAATAAGTGCTTTACAAATCCCCAAATGGTTTGTAAAGAACTTATTTTATGTTTGGTGCTGAGAAAAGAGCTTAATAATAAATTGTTTCCATCACTTTATACTTCATGCCCAATTAAGGTGATAGATTGGTGAGATTAGCAGCCAAAAATAAGAATCTATGACTGTGTGTGTCATTTATATCGGACTTCGAAAGAGGAGAAAATTGTTCCTGCATTCCTAGCTGGAAATCTATAAGTAAAAAAAGGATAATTATGCCACATTATAAAATCTTATTGGCCTAAAGCAGAAAGTAAAACTGTTTCAGTGAGACTACTAGATTTTAAATATGAAAGCTAATGGTACTTTTTGACTTACAGTGGTCAAAAATTTTTGTTGCTCCAGGTTTTTGTTACTTAAATGGACTGATCTTTTTTTTTAAAAGACAAGTACTCTAGCAATTGGAATAAGAATGTTAGGGAGCTACAAAAAATTCTGGCATTTCAAAGGGTATTTCCTTTCACACCTAATGCTCCACCTCTTAGCACACTGATCTAGTGCTGTTCACTCTCACTTCATGGGCTGGGGAGGATGGTGGATGGGAGGCAAAATGGAACTGTTTCCTGCGGTTTTCTCTGTCATTAGTCTCTAAATAGAAGCCTGACATGTGGACCACTAAGTGCATAACAACACAGGAAGATGGAACCCTATGCCATCTTGTTCCTAAGCAACAGAAGCCCACCAGCCATTTCCCTTCTGTGCCACACACAGCTGTTTAGAGCAAGCAGTCCTACTGTGCTGAGTGAGGAACAAGCAAGCAAATGAAAAATCACAGGATCACACTTGCTCTTGATTTTAATATTGGTTCCCAAGTATGAATGTAACAGAAATTTCACTGATGCTTTTGGAAAGTCACATTGCCAGGAGACCTCATGGTCTATTGAACAGGGGTATCTCTGCCTATTCAAGCAATCTTCTTCCTTCAGAAAAATGCCTACAGACTAGGGGAGTCCACAGTGCTTCACCTAAAATGCCATTTCATAACACCCATCAGGTCCCTGTGAGTGAATACTGATTTGTCAAGATCATTAAGCCCTGGCTGGTGTAGCTCAGTGGATTGAGCGCGGGCCTGTGAACCAAAGGGTCGCAGTTCGATTCCCAGTCAGGGCACATGCCTGGATTTCCAGGCCAGTTCCCCGCAGGGGACATACAAGAGGCAACCGCACATTGATGTTTCGCTCTCTCTCTCTCCTTCCCTTCCCCTCTAAAGATAAATAAATTTAAAAAAAAAATCTTAAAAAATTTTTAAAAAAAAGATCATTAAGAAGGGATAGTCTCTTAGCAGTCATTAATTGTCATGGCGGGAATTTCTGATTACAGAAATCAGTTCACTGATTTGTAAGTATGTGAAATGGGAAGTTCTAGTATAATAGTTCACAATTTACCAGATAAACCACCAGCAGTTGTCCTCAAAGGATATCGATATATTGCATCTGTAAGTTGCTAGTTCAGAAGAAGTGGTATTGCTTTGTTCTAGAAATAAAAGTATGATTATACTGTACTCTGGAGAATTCTGTAAATTCCACTTTGATTCATTTTGCTTTCATTTGTCTTCTTGCTGTAGTTCTATTTTGCATTACTGTTATACATAGAGCATGCTGACATCATTTTATCTATAGATAACAAGATGAGAATTGTGTACAGTTGATCCTGATTATAGGTATGTTTCTCTTGAGTATGGTGAAATTTAAAAGAAATGGCCCCATGGCATCAAATCCATATGCGGTGCAGAGATAAGGTAATATTTTCCCTCCCATTCACAAAGTCCAACTGCTCTAGTGACTACTTATATCAGAATTGATCGATATGGAAGAGACTTTTGGGACTTGATGTATGAACATAAAGTTATTATATTTCAGGAAGGAAAGATATGAAATGTAGTGGATATGATTTAAGATATATTATATTAGATTTGCATTTGGCTACTCCTACTAAACCCAAGCACAATTTACAGTTTGTTTAAACAAACAGGGTTTAGCCCTGGCTGGTGTGGCTCAGTGGGTTAAGCATCGGTCTGTGAACTGAAAGGTCACAGGTTCGATCCCCTGTCATGGCATGTGCCTGGGCTGTGGCCAGATCCCCAGTTGTGGGCATGCAAGAGGCAGCCACACATCAATGTTTCTCTCCCTCTCTTTCTCCCTCCCTTCCCCTTTCTCTAAATAAATAAATAAAATCTTTTAAAAATACAATATAAACAAATAGGGTCTATTTGAAACCAAAGTGCATTGGTAGGCCATTCCAGGATGATGTAGCTGCTCAAGAAATCATCAAAGATCTAGGTTTCTAGCTTTATTCTCTGGCATATTTTTCATCAGGAAAAAAAAAAAAAAACATGCCTTCCTAGAAAGACTAGCTGGCATATTTCTGTTTGCTTTTTACTTAGTGATATGCAGTTAATGTGCCATGTGCCTAGTACTCTCTGCAAAAGACTTGACTTGAGAAAAGTGTCTTCATTGTCATTGCTACCTCAAACAATATTGGACTTTGTTCTCTAGGGTAAAGGAGAAGATAAAAGGTTTAGGAGATTAGCAGTGTGAGCCATATTATCTCAACAAGAATTCTTCTCTGTGGGAATTCTCTACCAATAGATATTGTAGAAGTCATTGGTTTAGGGGGGTCAGATGTCTAACATATGATACTACATAATACAAGGAAGAACCATTATATCAATTTTTATAAAATAGTTTAAACAAATTGAGAAGAAGCTATATTCTGTGAGCCAGAGTGCAAACTAAAATAGTACTAGGCTTGGAAACTATTTGTAGCCAGTAAGATTATTATTAGTCAAACAAACATTTTAAAAGAGTAAAATTACGAAGGAATAGAGGTGTAATGCAGAAAGGGGTGTGAAACAGAATTGTTTGAAGACCAGAGTGAAAAACTACATAATCCCAAAAAAGGGGGAGAGTATCACTGCAACATATATTTTCAGTTATACATGTTGTAATTAATTTTTACAATATCACTTTATCGACTATTTATAATATTATTTTTAAATTAGCAGTAATTTTGGAAAGGGAAATGGAAATATTAAACTTGAATTTTCCCACACAAAAATTAACCCAAGATCAATTAAATATCTAAATATAAAATACAAAATGTATGATTAAATGATGAAATTCCTACAGTTTATAAATGGGATAATTGATACATTGGACTTCATTAGAACTATAAAAACTGAAAACACCAAACACCAGTAAGGATGTGGGGCAACAGTGATTCTCATTCATTGCCAGTGAGAATGCAAAATGGTCCAGCTACTCTGAAAGACAGTTTGGCAGTTTCTTACAAAAACATACTCTTACCTTATGATCCAGCACTGATGTTCAACGGGAGTTGAAAACTTACGTCCACACAAAAACTTGCACAGAGACCTTTATAAGAGCTTTATTAATAATTTCCAAAACCTGGAGACAATAAAAATGTCCTTCAGCAAGTAAACTGGTACAAGCAGGTAGCGCAATATTATTCAACACTGAGAAGAAATGAAGTATCGAGCCATAAAAAGACACGGAGAAACCTCAAATGCATATTACTAAGTAAAAGAAGCCAATTTGAAAAGGCTACACACTGTATCATTCCAATTAGATGACATTCTGGGAAAGGCAAAACTGTAAAAACATTGAAAAGATCGATGATTGGAGGAGGAAAAGCATGAATGAATAGGCAGAGCAAAGAGGGTTTTTAGGGCAGTGGAAATACTCTGTATAACGCGGTGGTGGTTGCATGTCCTTCTATCTTCATCTAAACCCGTAGACTGCAAAGCACCGAGCGTGAACTCTGCTGCACACTGTAGGCTTCGAGTACCGTCGATGTGTCGATATTGGCACACTAACTGTAAGAGCCGCACCACTCCGGTGGGAGATGTCGATAAAGAGGGAAGGTGTGCACGTCTGGGGGCAGTGGGTAGGTGGATCTTCCTTGTAATTTTGCCATGAGCCTCAGTCTGTTCTAAAAAATTAAAATCTTAAAAACAGAATTCTCCTTGTAGGGAGAAGTCATTTATTTCCACTTACTTGCATCATTATTTTATTCACTAAGTAAAGTTTTTAAAAATAAGTTTGGTCTTCACAAGCTTTTTAGGTTTTGAGGGATATTTTTTGGCATTCGTTTCCCATTCAATATTTTAAATTGTTGTTACCGTTGGAGTAGATATTTTACACTGCTTACCAAAACTTATTCTCTCATTCTTTGAGCAGACGTACTATCCTCCCAGACTCATTTCTGTCCTGTACAATTAATGTAACCCAACCATGGACACTATTGCTCAGTCAGTCTTTATGTAATTCTTTGGATTTTTCCCTATGGAGAAGCTGGCTCGAAAATATCATCTGTTTCTCCTCAATCTAGTGGAGTTTTTTCTGTTCTTTTGTGTTAGATTCTGATTGCATTGTATTCAAAATTCAGAGAAATCTTAAATGAAAGAGATAATAATGGAAATCCTTATGAATTTCTAGTTTTAATGAGAATGTATGTGTATGCATCAAGCTAGTCATATATTGGTTACAGATTAATGCTCTATATCATGTTAAAACATCCTGCTACTCATAATTTTAAGATGTGTATATGAATATATTCTCAAATTCATGAAATGTGTTTTAAATATATTTCTTCATCTATATGAGAGAAATAGAACAATCTATCTCTTATCTATCTACTTACTTACCTTTATATCCTAATACTTTTAAGAGGAATCATTAAATACACCATATATATATACACCTGTGTCTATAGATACACATACACACACACATATTTTGACTTTGTTGTTAGGCACATACATACACTTTTGTGAACTGCCATTTCTTCTTGGAGAATTGATCCTTTAATTATTATGTAATGCTCTCTTGTCTATGCTAATTTTCCTTGCTCTGAAGTCTGCTTTGTGGAAAATTAACATAGTTACTTCTAGCTTTCTTTTGATTAGTGTTAACATGCTGTATCTTTCTCCATCCATTTACTTTTAATCTATTTAGGCCTTTATATTTAAAGTGGGTTTACTGCAGACATATATTTGGGCCTTGTTTTTTTCTGATAATCTCTGTCTTTGAATTGAAATCAGTAACACTTGAAAATTTTCAGTCATTATTGCTTCAAATATTTCTTCATTCCTTTCCTCCTTCTCCCTCTGGTCTTCCCATTATGCATATGGCACACCATTTGTAGTTTTCCCATTGTTCTTGGATATTTGGTTCTATTTTTACTTTCGGGTTTTTTTCTCTTTGTTTTTAAGATTTGGAAGTTTCTATGGACATATCTTTAGATTCAGATTTGTTCTTCAGAAATGTTTAGTCTTATAATGAGCCCATAAAAGCATTCTTCATTTCTTTCATGGCATTTTTAAGTTCTATTACTTTTATTCTATTTTAGAGTTTCTGTCTCTCTGCTCAAGTTACCCAAAGGTTATTTATTGCATGTTGTCTATTTTTTTCTATGAGAGACTTTCTCATATTAAACATGATTATTTTAAATGTCTCGTCTGATAATTTCAACATCCTTGCCATGTCAAAATATGGTTCTGATATTCACTCTGCCTCTTCAGATTGTTGTTTGTGTATACCTGTTTGTCATTTTTTTCTGGACAGCTGCGCATGATGTGCTGGGTGCAAGGAGCTCTGGTAGACAAGCTTTTAGGGATGTGGTTATAAGGTGCCTCGGGAAGGGAAGGATTCTGTAGTTCCTTAAGGGAGTCTGGGCTCCTGGGTTGTGACTTCCAAATTGCCTCTTCCCACCCGTCTCAGATCCCTTAGATGAGACAGGGTGGCTAGATGGGGCTGAAGTTGGGTATTTCCCACAAGCTAGTTAGATTCTGATAAAACCCTTTGATCGGCCTCTGGTAAAACAATTTCTCTTGACGGCTGGCCTTGTTAAGAATAGAATGCTGCGAGCATATGAGAAAATGGCTGGTTTTTCCTTCCCCTGCTAGATAGACAGAGGGTTCTCCTCTGATCTGCTCTGAGAGAATATTAGGGCTCCTGCAGATAAAACCTGTGAAAGTGTGGGGAGCTCCTACTAAGAATGGACCCCTTGAGGTTTTGAACTCTTAGACTGGTCCACTGAGTGCGCAGCAATTCTGGTCCCCACAAAGATTTCTGCTAATGGCTTTCTGCTTCAGTCAGTTGTGATTCTCTGTATCTACCTGTCTGTCTCTCCAGTTGTTTGGGCAACCATTTGCCTTATGACCTCAATTATCTGACAGGTCTGAGGATAGTGTTGATTTTCAGTTTATGCAGATTTTTATTCTTTTTAGAATGCAATGATGACTTTTAAGCTCTTTATATGCTGAATAAGAAACTGGAAGTTGAGTTTTTTCCTTAATGAATCTCTACAATATGCATGTATTTTTTAAGATTATATTATAGAAGTAAATGACCATGGCTTTCAAATTTGTTATACATATATTCTTAGGTATATATATATTTAAAAACCTCAGTAAGATGATTCAAAAAGGCATTGTTATCCCTTAATACACCAACAACTTTTTTGAAAGCTACCATTTTACTCTACTACAAGTATGAAAACAGGGAAATCTTTTCTTGATAGAAAGTATTTATGAAATATGATCCTTGAGATTTAAAACTATGACCTTTGGAAAATTTTAATTTGAGTATTTTCAACTTCCATAGACCTAAGTAAACTTAGTACAATAATCGTTCTAGTCATAACATGAACATCAATATATATACAAGCACACAAACAGATGATTTGCAATGAAGATTGAGCTTTCAACTTTGGTTATGTTAGTTTGATGTTAGTTAAAATGTATCATGAGATTTTAAAATGATAAAACTTATTCATATGCATATTACTTAATTTTAAGTGAAATGATATAATTATATGCTAGTGATTTGAAATATCCAGCAAATTAATGCTACCTATAATGTCTCTAATTAAATGATTAGGTAATTGCATTTTCTAAATAAGTAGTGATGTGGTAAGGGTGTAGCGAGTTGGATTAGCATGTGGGAAGAGACGTGGTAGAAAGTATTGATCTGTTTAGCATAGTTCTTGAACATTATGCCAGAGTTACATTGCAAAAAATAGTTAATATTTATTATCTTTTGCCTTTAAGCAAAACATGTAACTGATCGAACACAAAAAGAAAAGATTTTTTGAAGCTCTCTTGGCTGAAGCAAGCTCCCTCTCAGTCTCTCATACAAAGAATGTTTCCTTTTCACAGGTTATTTCTTCATTTACTTTTGCATTTCTCTTCTACTATTGATTAGCTTGTCCTTTTTTCTCTTCACTATATCTTTCCTACCATCTAGTAGCTGCTTATTCATAGTATGTTTCCTTACAAATATATCTTACCATGGTCTTTCCAAGTTGACTCTAGCATTTACCTTTTTACCCTGTTCATTGTTTCATGTCCATTTCCTATTTTGAAATGTATCATTTGATTCATGTTTTCCAGTGTAATGAGCACAAGAATATACTTTATTGAGCTTAACTTTTGTGCTCAGTTATGTTATATATTTTGTTAGTCTACATAATTTGCTCTTAAATCACAATTCAACTCTGGTTAAATTAGTTATATCCATAATTATCATCCTATTGATGATGGGCTGAACCCAAATTTTATCAGAGGAGATGGAGCCTGTGAAAATGACATAATACTGGCAGAACTTGCAACTTGCTATTAAACTGACAAGTTTATATAAAAGATGGGTCAATAATGACTCACAGTTTTTCCTTCCTTCTTTCCTTCCTTCCTTCTTTCCTTCCTTCCTTCTTTCCTTCCTTCCTTCCTTCCTTCCTTCCTTCCTTCCTTCCTTCCTTCCTTTATAACCCAGGGTATAGAAGCACCTTTTACTAGAAACTCATGCACAGGAGCAGAGTTGATTTAGAAAGTTGAAATAATTTTCACACTTGCTAAATTTGCGACCTTATTGAACATCCAAACTGACCTGCTTAGCAGACAGATATCCCAGTGGAGTTTTTGGTATATACCTGCAGCCGAGCACATAGAGTATTATTTTAAATTATGGGTAGTGATAAACAGGAAAAGTTAGAAATCTCTTTTTAAAAGGCAACAGGCAGCCAGAGGGGAGTCCTAAATTTAAAAGGAAGGAAAATCCACAACAGGAGACTGAGACTAAATGCTCACTGAATTCCCAATGAAGCCAAGAATGCAAAGGAGAAGATAGCCATCTGTGATTAAAGCATCTAGAATTTTCAATATAATGTAAATAAATATTCTTCATTAAAATGATAACAGAGGTCACTGATGACCATGTAGTATGTAGACTTCTGGAGTAGTGAGGAAGGAAGCAGACTATAGATGTATTAAAAAGTGAACTAAAAGTCAGGAATTAGACATAACACAGAAGTTTAATAATTTTGAAAAGTTTTGTTGTGAAGTGGAGGAAAAAACAAGTTCATATTTGATATTTTGGCTGCTGGTAACACCCAAGACACTATTTCAAAAGAACATAAACACCCTTATGTTCAATGCAGCATTATTTATAATTGCCAAGATGTGGAAGCAGCCCAAGTGTCCATCAATAGATGAGTGGATAAAACAACTATGGGACATTGACACAATGGAATTCTACTCAGCCATAAAAAAGAAGAAAATTTTACCCTTTGCAACAGGATGGATGGACCTGGAGAATATTATGCTAAGTGAAATAAGCCAGTCAGAGAAAGACAAATACCATATGGTTTCATTTATATGTGGAATCTAATAAACAAACTGAACTAACAAGGAGAATAGGGATAGACTCCTAGATGGAACACAGATGACAGCTGGTGGGGAGGTTAAGGGGGTAGAGGGAGTGAGCAAAAAGGAAAAAAGACTCCTGGACATGTGGTGATTGTGAGGGGGGGGGGACTAAGGGGGCTGAGTGGCAATGGAAAAATATAATAAAGATTATATATTAAACATAAATAAAATATATTTGAAACAATAAATATGCTGAAAACCATTAAGAAAAGTTAACTAAAAGAGGCTTAAATATAAAGAAAATCAGAAGAAACAAGTATTAAGGGAAACATCATGATGGAACAAGAATCCCAGAAGGAGGGAATCTGGAGGGAGTCCGCAGTGCGGTCAGTTGGCGGTTCAAACATCATAGGCCTGAGTTGTTTGCAGCTCTGCCCAGATAGTCTTAACAGTATAGGTAATAATAGGTAATATTACCTATTAATTAATTAATAGGTAATATTACCTATTAATTAATAATAGGTAATAATAGGTAACCTATTCCCTGTGCATCTGCAGATGGGCTGTGGTCTCTCAAAGTATATTGCATCCTTTTAGATCCTGCCTCTCCTGAATCTATTAGAAAAACAAGTGACTTTTCCCAGACATCTCAGGGTAGATTTTCCCTCATATTTTATTGACCAGATCTGCATTGTTTGTCTAATTCTAAATCAATCTGTCAAAAGAAATGGAAATGCTCTGATTGTTAGAATGTTGGTTTTTTTGTGTAATTTTGTTTTATTTTGTTTTTTACTTTATGGGGCTGCCTGTTAATTGGTGGTATGCTTTCAAGCTAATGATATTAATGTATTTGTTGATTTTTCTACTAATTCACTCTAGAATCTGAGGATACTTAAATGGTAATTTCCTGGCATCATAGAGCATCTTAGAAAGTGACACCAAAAATACATTTAAAAATAAAAATAATTTAAACTTTAAAAGTCATATGGAAGAAAACAAAACATTGTAATGTAGTAACTAACTCCTAACATAGAAGACAGAGGTTGCTTTAGAAATAGTTCAGAGAGCACTTATTGATGAGGTAATATGCAAGATTAAGATTGGATGCACAAATCAAAGAACTAAGGAGAGAACATACAAAGAGAAGCAACAAATAACAAATTTGAAAGTCTTAAGGTGAGTCATAAAAATGTGGGTGTATAACCAAAACAATGAAAGAAGATCTTAGAGCTAGAATATAAAGAATGCAATAAAAATATTTAGGAGATGACCTCAGAGAGGCAGGCAGTGGTTAGGACCTGTAGGATCTGTTAGAAAATAGAGGGGAATTTAAAAGTTATTCTAATTAAAGTGAGAAACTATTAGCAGATTTTAAGTATGGGGATATTGTGTTGCCACTTATCTTCTTAAGAGATCACTCAGTCTGTTTTGTTGACATTGGACTGTAAGGGGGAAGGGGGAAGGGCCAGATACAGTTAGGAGGCTGCAGAAGTTCTCCAACAGAGAGACGATGATACCTAGAACTAGGGGGGTGATCTTTACTGTGTTCACCACGTATTTGCATAACACTGTGATTGTATTTGGGATGTTAGAAAATGCTCATGACTATACTTGATTCCAAGGCTTTAGTGTTGGGCAGAAAGTCGGTTGATAATTCATTCCATTACTAGATAAGGGAATGCTTGGAGAAAAAAGGAATTTGAAAAAGGGGTTAGAAACAGTCTGATTGAGAAAGAAATTGATAATATTGGAGAGGACTATGGAAGAAATCAAAGTCTCTGTAAGATCAGGGAAAGTATTTTCTAGAGAGTAAATTGAATGATACTTCTGCACAATTGATTGGGAGAAGTAGAAAATTTGGGGACAGAGGAGGAAGTTTTGCTATCCCAGAAAAATCAAACATAACCTACTAGGCCATCCACTTACAAACTGCTGGGATGGGGCACCGTCGTTTGAATTCTGTGCCATTAGGCTTCAAGCACATCCAGTATGGAACACTCTATTCTTTCAGGCCACATACCCAAAATGGCAGGTATTTATGATCAGCCGGCGCTGAAGTGTTCCCAATTATGCACAAGGACAAAAGACAGGGATTGTATATATTTTGAAGGGAGCAATTTAATGATAGACCCTTTGGACCAAGCTAGAAAAATGAGTTTAAACTACAGGTGAGTGAGTTTGGAACGACTGTGCAGATAGTTGGGGGAGGGAAGTGAATCGAGTAGAAAGCTGACTGTGGTTCAGTAATTATACCAGCGAGTGCACTGGCATAGTATGGGACGAAGAAACAGGAGACAGTGGTTGATGAAGAAGGTATTTGAAATAAATGCTGTCAGAAGTAATTGTCCTCCATCAAAATGCACAAACTGATGACAAAGAGGGTGGCACCAACCTAAAGACTTGTTCTGGTCTGTTTTGGTTAAGCAAAGCAAAACCAGAGCAACTCTTTATTCTTCATCTTCATTCTTTCAGACTATCAGCTTGCATTCGTCACAGTTCCCACAACCTCCGTTGGTCTTGCATGCATTTCTGTCTGCATCTTACCCAACATGTCCCTGGAGTCATCTGAGAGTGAGCTGTAGCTTACAGTGTGACCTTGGCAACATACAGAGACCGAAAAAATCAAAACCTGAAGTTCCAAGGTGGTCAATGCATCACAAAATGGATTCTGAGTCTTTGAGAGTTTTGACAGAAATAAGAGTAGACAGGGTGACAAATCAATATTCCAATTACCCATGGATGAGTGAAAATTAAAAAGATTCTGTAGTTCACAATTTTGAGATAATGAGAGGATTGTGTACTTGAATCTTGAAAGCTGCAAAATGGCAGGAGATTTGACCCTCGTCTTGCAACTTCTGTTTTAAGGTATGTGGGATATAAGAGACAGGCTCCTCTTGAGTGGGCAGCAGCATGTCTTGGTCCGTGCAGATAGGATCAAGGTAAACTTTACAGAAAGTAGGTGGAGATGTATTTTTAAGAAGGATCAAGATGAAGTTTTGTTAAACGGAATTTGAGGTGGACAGCACATTGTCAGGGAAGGGTAAGGAAAGGGATCATGAGAGATAAGAAATATGCAAAACCTATGAAGAAAGGAGTTTAAATGATAAAGGATACTAAGGAGTCTTGCTTTTAAGACAGTGACTAAAGTACATAGGCATAATAGAGTGAGCTGTGACCATTACCTAGAAGAAGCTGGGCCAAGTATTGTCTCCTTGTCAGGACAAATATCACACTTAGTGGCAATGTTGCCTCGGCAGCTGACTGCTTCCTAGCCCACACAATCAAGCTGAGACAAAGGGGATGCTTAATCAGTCATAACATAAGAGGAATAGGATAAAGCTCAACATGAAATTTGGATTGTTTGCCTGGCAAATGACAAACTATTCAATCAGATTTTTAAATCAGCTAGATATTTTATAATAAAAACACATCCACTCAAAGGTAAAGCAAAGTGAAAGAGGAATGGATAGGGTGTCCAAAGATGTGTCCAATAAATATAAATAAACATGTGAGGTTAGCGAAACTAATATCTAATAAAGTGGAAGAGACAGCTGCCTTCAAAGAAAATCCCAGGAGTGTTTTTATTAACCAAATTTCTACACCCTTCAAAAGCTGGATCAGCTATAAATCTTAATGAACCAAATATAATAGTAGTAAAACACATAAAGCAAAACCCTTAAATTGCAAATATAAGGTTATTAAACTTTCACATAATGGGTGATTTTGATATACAACTTTCATTGGTGTTTGACAATGAATATCTAATTGAAAAATCACTTAGGATCTTTAAACAGCATGACCAATAATTTCTACTGTCTAGAAAAGTGGACTTTATATAGAAGCTCTGTATTTCCAGTGTTCAGAAGACTTTACAAAAGAGGAACTTTATTATTCTCTTGGAGGATATAAATTACCACAGTATATTTAAACTAGAACCTGACAAAGAACATATCCAACTTTAGGATACATTTCATTTTGAAAACTCTGTTTTATAGAAATTAAAATAAAATCCATGTGTATATTAATTAAAGCACTATCCTAGGTGCCCATCAGTAAATGAATGGATCAAAAAACTATGGTACATTTATACAATGGAATTCTATGCAGCAGAAAGAAAGAAGGAGCTCATACCCTTTTCGACAGCATGGATGGAACTGGAAAGCATTATGCTAAGGGAAATAAACCAGGTGGTGAAAGACAAATACCATATGATCTCACCTTTAACAGGAACCTAATCAACGAAACAAACAAACAAGCAAAATATAACCAAAGACACTGAAATTGAGAACAGGCTGACAGTTACCAGAGGGGAGAGGGGAGGGAATTTCAGGGGAAAAGGGGCGGGGTTTAGAGCAACAAGTATAAAGGACACATGGACGAAAACTGCGGGGGTGGGGGGGGTGGAAATGGGAGGGAGGTGGGGAAGGCTGGGGCGGTGGGCTGGGCTGGGAGTAAAAGACAGAAAACTGTACAAGAACAACAATTAAAATAAAAAAAATAAATGGTAACTAATGTAATGGAGGGATAAATTTATTTTGTTATTGTTGTTCAGGTACAGTTGTCTCCGTTTTCCCACCACCACTCTCCGCACCACTCTACCCATCCCCACCTTCCATCCTCTATCCTACCTGCCTTTGGCTTCGTCCATGCATCCTTTATACATGTTCCTTGAGGACGCTTCCCCTTTTCCCTGTTATCCCCTCCCCATGTTATTGAATACTGCGTAGCCATCTGAGAAATTGAAGGGATGTAATGGGTTTTCAATATAGGAAGACTGACATGGAAGAATTTCAAAATGTTTTTAGGAAAAATGAGATATAGTTTAGACTAATGTGACTACTGTGTCCTAATTTTTAAATTTAAAAACCCTCTATGCATGCGTGCTAGAATGGCATACTTAGAGAAGCATGACATCTTGTTAAATGCATACCAGAAATTTAAGTGTTCACTTCATGGCATTAGCATTGGAGGAGGTGAATAAAACACTTTGTAACTTCAGAGGTTGTAGACAGAATGAAGGTAGATGGCAAAGGCACGGTTGCTACCTGCCTAAGGCAGGACCTAGTAAGTACCCATAAACTATTGATTCAAGTCGTTGTCAGACCTAGGTGGGTCTGCCAGACCAGTCTGGAAATAGGTTCCTGCAAAGATGCAAAAAAAGAATTTTGAGGACTCACACATAGGAGGATTTGAGGTACAGTGGCAAGATTTAATGGAAGGGCGTGGATGCCCTGAAGGAGCTGCCGCACTGCCTAATCCATGACCGGGAGGCTCAGCTCCATCTTGCTGTGGAAGAAGGCCAGCCTCTAGGGCTGCAGGCCCACAGTAGATCCCACCAAACCTAGAAGGAAGCCAGGACCCAGCACTGTGTGCCATTAGTCTGAAATCCTAGGATTCAGTGTCCTGCACAGTCTTTGTTCCTGTCTGGCCTGCTTTCAGTGGCGCACTTTGGCCTGTGCATCTGCTGGAGAAAGAAAATGCACTTGGGGCCTTTGTTAAGCTTTGATTATATCTTCTTTGGCTTAGGAAGGGGTAAACTTTCCTTCAAACTAACCAATCTTCTTCCCAATTCTTCTGAGCTTGTCCTGAGCACCGCCCCACCCACCCAATCTCTTTCCTGAATCTTACTGGGCGTTCAGGCCCACCTATTCATTTTTCCCCTATATTTTACCAACCTAGACTCCTCCCCTTTATGGAGCCATTTCGACTCTCACTGCACAGGCCTCAAAGCTCTGCTTCATCATCTGCCTTCTTCTGGTCATGAACCCAGCAAAGATATTTCCCCCGAGCTGGTTCTTCCCTGCCCAGGTAATCCGGCTGAAGGTGCCAGTTTTCCGGTGGGGAAATTGGAAAATGGTCTTTCCTGCCTGCTCAGGATTAACATCTCTTTGACAGAGGATGCTGCTTTCCCTCCTGGGGTGTGTGTGAAGCTGCCTCTTCCTAGTTAATCAGGCATAATGTCTGTTCCATTTGCTCCCTTCCTCTTTTAACACTATCTTCCTACTGTAACACAACCATGGACTCAGTGCCTGCAGAGCAGGGAATCAGCCTTTCTTCTATGCTCCCTTCAAGTGCAAAAGCTTAAGGAATTACAGAAAAGACAGACTTATTTTAATATTGTTAATGATGCTGGAAAACAAGGAATAGAGTACTGAGTATGAGAAATTTTCTGCACCTCACAAGACTAGTGCTTTAGGAGTTTGTACAAATTACTTGAACTATACTCACAACGCCTTTTTGTGCTTAAGTCATTAAGTCATTTGCAGCCCTAAAATTTCATATACAAGAAGAAATGAAAGTATGATAGATTCCCTTCCTTTTCAAATGAAGATGTAGTGAATGGCACTTTGATAGTTAAAGGAAAGCAGATACAACTTAGAATTTTTGTACTATCAACTTGGTAATAAGTTCAAAAGAAATAGAAAATCTAAATGTAAATAAAACTACTTTTAAAACTTGAATGATAGAGCACTGATCAATTAAAATATGATCACAAATAACTTTTAAGTATCAAAAATATAATTCAGGGTTTTGAATGATATTTAGCCTGCCGAACGATATTATTACAGTGTAACGTATATTAAATGATCTAATCCTCTTAATTCCATGGGACAAAGCAGACACACATAAAGCCTCCTCATCGAGTCCAGGTCTGCATGCGTACCAGATGGAGAAGATGGTTCCAGACATCACATAGCAAGACAGACACATCAGTAATCACCAAAAAATGTTAATAGTTTAAATAAAACACCTGTGGGATTTCATGAACCAAATGACAAGAAAGTTTGTAACTGGCAAAAAGACCACCGTATTAATAAAAATATCAAATATGTATGATTTAATACACCTGATATAAAAAGAGAAAAAGACTGAGGAAATATTCCAGACTGCAGTATACTAAGGAAGCATTACATCCAAACAAATATGGTATCCTGGGTTGCATACTGGAAACAAAAAAGGATGTTAGCAGGAAAGAACATAGAATTTGAATAAACTTTGTAGCAGAGTTAATAGTGGTGCACCAAAGTTTTAAGAATCGCCCCATAATTATGCAAGAGGTTCACTTTAGGAGAGGTTGAGGAGGCTCGATATTGGCTCTCTGTACTATCTCTGCAACTCTTCACTTAGCATACACTTATTTCAAGATGCAAAGCTAAAAGACAATTCCAAAAGCTTATGGTCAAACAGGTTCATTGGTGAATTTCACCAAATGTTTAATGAATACACAATACTAATGTTACACAAACAGATTAAGCAACCAGACGAAAAAGTAACACTTTAACTCACTTTGTAAGGTAAGTGTTCCCTTGGAACCAAGATCAACAAGACACTTTCAACAGACTACTCGGCAGTATCCTTAATCAATATAGACAGAGAAGAATATGACATCTTTAACAAACTATTAGTAAATATAATTTACGGATAGAGAGCACTATATATGAACAAATTGGTTTAATCTCAGGGATACATTCATCAATTTTCAAAAAAAAATCAACTAATGTAAATTCACCCAAACAACAGTCTAAAAATAAAAAACCAGATGAATCTCAACATAGATGCAAAACGATAAATATTAGAATATATTTAACATCCATTCATGATACAAGAAATAATAAAATAGGGTTATAATAGAACAGCCCTCACCTGAGAAAAGGAATCTACAAATAATCTACAGCTAATCTGTATTTAGACTTTGAGCTAACTGCAATGTGTCTCTTTTTTGCTTCTTATGACAATATTATCATTGTTTTCTATCTCCACTGGCCTCCCTTTTTTATTATTGATGTTCTTCATCAAGTGATACAGGTTTAATATCATAAAATCTTATTTTTCTATCCAGTTCTAATTGCACTACTTGATTGTGCCTTATACAATAAATATATAGTAATATTACAAAGACTAGTTAT
Source organism: Glossophaga mutica (assembly GCA_039655065.1). Classification (NCBI taxonomy): domain Eukaryota; kingdom Metazoa; phylum Chordata; class Mammalia; order Chiroptera; family Phyllostomidae; genus Glossophaga; species Glossophaga mutica. The sequence continues at coordinate 22,669,382 of CM077305.1, forward strand.
TGTCTTTCAATTATAGCATTAACCACTAATCAAAGCACTTTAGAAGAGAATTTAAGTACAATAATGTATAATAATTTAAAATTAAAAAGTGTAGAGAAAATATAGTGCACAGAGGCTGCAATAACAGTTAAGGATATATTTCTTCATCTTCCATAAAGAGAAAAATGAGACATTGCTTAAAATCGATAGGTTAGTAAAAATAACTTTACATATGATATTTAATGTCATTGAGATAACTAATAAAATAGCTGAAAATAATGTCACTGTTGTTGGCAATGAAGTAGAATATTTTTCTGAAGAACTACATTTTGAGATAAATTTTGTATCTTTCAGTAAAGGTCACCAAGAGATAATGCTTCCAGTGGATAACTTAAGAAGCAGAGGTATTCATTCATTGAATCACAGGTGATTAAAAATGGTCTGAAATACCAGTGAGCAGACTTTGACTTTTCATTTTCTACTTTCACATTATTTGAAATAAATAATTATGCACACAAGTATGCATAAACACACAGTGAGTAGATAAAAAGAAGACAAAACTTCTAATAAAATAAATGTAATTTAACACTCTTTATGTAGAGTTTAGGTTGTTTTTATCCTTTTGAAAATAACTTTTTTTCCCAAAAACTGTGTGCATGATATATGTGTGTGAGTGTGCCCCATGAATTCAATTCTTTTCAATTTCATAAAATCTGTGACAAGGCAAAGGTGATCCATTCATGGTTATAAACAGGATTAAAACATTTAAACTCTGTCCTCTTTGCTGGCTTAAAAAGTAACCACTGCCAGATACATATAAAGTGTCTGAACTGACATTGATCATCTATACAACAAAGTAGAGGTTCCATCTTTAAATAAGATAAGATGCTACACATTTCTAGTTAAAATTTTCAATTAAACCGTTTATAAATGTTCTCTGTATGGCTTTTGCCGTGAGGCCTTATATATTCCAATAGTTATTCTCCTTTAATAGTCTAGATATTATCTGCTAAGAGTGAAATAATGTTTATGTGAAACTGTGTGGCTAAAGATGTTCATTATCTCCTTAGATAAGTTAGAAAAGGATTTCCAACAGCTATATTTCAAATGTAATAGTTCTGTTCTTTGACTTACCCATTTTTTCTCCTAGTCTTTATTATAATACAAAATTTTCAACATATATGTATGCATTCCTTTGGTCATTATATTTTAATAGAAATATTCACTTGCTTTGATCTGTTAGCTCAGGTTTTTATTTAAATTAACTGGGGTGACATTGCTTGGTAAAATTTTACGCACTTCAAGTGTACAAGTCTACGTTGTTTCATCTGTGGATTGCATTGTGTGTTCACCAAAATCAAGTTTATAGCACCGTTTAAAGAAATGTTTTTATTAAGGAACAAATTATTTTTTAAAGCATTAACAAATGTATTCCTGCTTTTTAAGGGAGTCTCTTAACAGATCCAAACATTTGGTTTGGTTTCAGAAAAGTGATTATAAAATCCCCATATCAAATAAAAAGTTATTGCATTTTCTGCTCTTCATGTTGAAAGAATCACAAATAGTACCTTGTTACTTTCCCAAGCACAACAAAGTGTGGTTAAACTTATTTTGTGAAAATGTGGTTCTTAAAGATTACAAAGCACTATAGAAATAGATAACATCCAGGGGCCAGGGAGGCAGACACATAAACAAAGCCACTCTCAGCTATAATAGGAGTGATAATCGTATTTCAGTTTTACAATAAAATGTTCTCCAAACTCTAACGAACTGGGCCAACACCATTCACATGAAACGATCATATTTCAACATTAACATATCTCAGGATGCCCGGGAAGAAACAGGCTCCTTTGATGACATTTACAACCCAGCTTCCCAAAGGGGCCACTAGAAGGAGCAGAGTAGCAGCTGCCTGGTGATTAACAGTTTATTGCACAAACAGGGAAAAATCACCAAATCAGAACTTCATAATCACCTGTATACCCAACTCACACTTTCAAAATGATCTTGCAAACTCAGAAGAAAAGCTAAAGAATAAAGTGTAAAAGCACCCCTACCTCCAAGATGGTGGAGGTGGTGGTAAGGAGAAAAAGAAAAGAATTCAGGAAGCAATAGGCATGAAAAGTGAGAAGGAAATTTACTGTATTAAAATTACCTGACATCTTGAAAAGACTTTATCTCTGGATGTGTGCTTTCCACCTTGACAGACTGCTGAAATCAGTCTTGGTTCTTAGAGACAAATACCTTTTTTGAGATTCTAGTTTGGGTGCCTAATTTTAATAAATTCCTTGTGATTGTAAGTGAAACTAGACCACCTTCTTACACACATAAGAATAAATTCAAAATGGATCAAAAATTTAAATGTTAGACCTGAAACCATAAAAATCCTAGAAGAAGACATAGGTGGCAAAATCTTGGACATTTTCTTAATAATTTTTCTTAGATATATCTCCCCAAGCAAGGGAAACAAAAGAAATAAAAAATGGAACTACACCAAACTAAAAAGTTTTTGCACAGCAAAGGAAATCATCAACAAAATAAAAAGACAACCCACAGAATGGGAGAATGTATTTGCTGAGGATGCTCAGTCTCTGATCATCAGGGAAATGCAAATTAAAACTACAATAGATACCATCTCACACCTGTCAGAATGGCTATCATCAATAAATAACAAACAACAAGTGCTGGCGATGACGTGGAGAAAAGGGAACCCTCGTGCAGTGCTGGTGAGAATGTAGACTGGTGTAGCCTCTGTGGAAAACAGTATGGAGATACCTCAAAAAATTAAAAATGGATCTGCCTTTTGACCCAGCAACCCCACTTCTGGGAAAATATCTGAAGGAACTCAAAATGCTAATCTGAAAGAACATAACCAAACTTATGATGGAATACTACTTGGCCATAAAAAAGAAGAAAATTTTACCCTTTGCAACAGTATGGATGGACCTGGAGAACATCATGCTAAGTGAAATAAGCCAGTCAGAGAAAGACAAATATCATATGATTTCACTCATATGTGGACTCTAATGAACAAACTGAACAAAGGAAACGGGGACAGATTCATATACAAAGAGCTGGATGACAGCTAGTGGTGGGGATGAGGGTGTGGAGGGAGTGAGCAAAAAGGAAAAAGGACTCATGGACATGGTCAACAGTGTGGTGATTACTTGGGGGAGGAGAGTATAAGAGGACTAAATGGTAATAGAAGAAATACAATAAAGATAAATTTTTAAAAAAAATAAATATATTGCTTAAACTTCTCTATTTCATTGTGCTTTTTCACGTGTATATTATTTCCTTTCTTTTAGGATTTTTTTGTTTTTTAATTCAAAATAATATACTTTATTACATGTTGATATTATTTATGGAGTTCTCATTCTGCCCTGTTCTCATTATACCCAGTTTATGAGGAATTTATCATTCCCTTTCCCTTTCAAGTATTCCATTTACCTTTGATTATAAACACTGTAAACCCAAGGCAAAAGTCTATGAAATATAACTTCCAAATGAAATTTGAAACACTTTAACAAAGTGAAGAAGGATTCTGATAGCCAGCTCACATCTCCACAGATGTTGGCTAATGTGTGGAATGCCCTCATTCTCCAGTTCTCTAATTACCAGCGGGGTGTTACAGAAAAGCATCTTTCCTACCAGATTCGGACAGAGGTACAGGTGGAGGCAAAACAATGTGTGTCAATAAACTCAGTCAGTTAAAATATAATAGAAGTAGTAGTAGCAGTAGTAGTAGTGAAAAACAACAATCTGGCTTATAGAAGTTCAGAAATGGACCGGAAAACTTTGGTATGGTAAATTTTCTAAGGTTGTGCTGCTAATGTGCGGCTTCTTTTTAACATTGGAATTAGGCCTTTTGTTTGTGAACGTGAAGATTTTCCTAAGTTAAACATGGATACATGAGGAAGGTCAAAGGAAGAAATAAGACTCCACCTCACCAACAACAGCAACAAAAAAGCAAAGAAACCCTCTAGAAAAAGTTACTAGTTCTTTTTTGATCTGCAGACATGACTAAGTAGAGGCTACATTTTCATGAAGTCCATTTTGGATGTTCTTCCTTCCACCATTCTTTTGGACTAAACTTATTCATTAGGAAGCCTCTAATTTTCTAAATCCTTGAGGTATATGAACAAAATGGTTTGAACTTTCATCAAGAATTGATGTATGGGCGGAACCAAGCAACCAACAACACCCAAATTACTTTGCACAATTCATACACTCCCTTCACGTTACTTTTTTTTTTTTTCATTTTGAAAGGTGTATAATTCTACTGACATTCATTTTATTGTATTTTCATGGTACTATGAAGTAAAAGTTTTTAAAACTATGTCTTCCTTTAACATTCTTGAATCCACTCAAATGAAACATGTATCACAAATTAAATAATAACTACAACAGTTTTTTCATCCTCTCTCTTGCTATATTAAAAGTTGTATGTTTCACAAAGTAATTGGTATTCTGCTCAGAGTCTCTGAGCATCCCATTCCTAAGAAATTCACAAAACTAGTCCCAGTATTTCATTTGTGCATCAGGAGCACCTGCGCCCACAGAGGTGGCAAGGGGGTATATTAACTACAGTTCTTCAATGGAAACATTGGCAAAATTAACCTATAGCATCTGTAAAACATCATAATCTAATGAAGAACAACCGACTTAGTGAGGATAAATGTACTACTAAGTTTTATAAATGTTTTGAGTAATAACACAACTGAGATGAAAAACTAAAACCTGCTAGTGAAATTGTTTCTCTCTAAACTAAAAGAGCAGGATTGTAACATCAGTTTTCACTTCTTGCAGAAATAATTCTACACATGTAAACTATCCAAAAATATATTTTCTGTCTTATAAAACTCATAACCTATTTTTTCAGGATTTTAAACTTTAAGAATTTTGAAGATTAATTGACCATAGAGACATGGGTTTATTTTGACAAAAGGGGCAGTAGCATTAAATGGAGTAAAAATAGTCTCTTCAACAAATCATGCTGGGAGAACAGGTCAGGTACTTGCAAAGAAAAAAAATGAAACTAGGCCTCCAACTTACACTGTACACAAAATAAACTAAAAATTGGATAAAGGAATTAAATATAAGCCATGACACTATAAAAGTCCTAGAGGAAAATATAGGCAGAAAAATGTCAGCTATTCCATGCAACAATATTTTTGCCAATGTCTCCTAGCTCAAGGGATATAAAGGAAAGAATAAACAAATGAGATTACATCAAATTAAAAAGTGTCTGCATGGCTAAAAAAAACATTAGCAAAATGAAAAGGGACTCAACTGTATGGGAAAAAATGTTTGCCAGTGATACCTCACACAAGGGTTTGATCTCCAAAATATATATATAAACTCAGGAACTTACAGAAAGACAAGTGATCCAATCAGAAAATGGATAAAGGAACTGAACAGGCAGTTCTCTAAGGAGGATATACAGATGACACATGAAAGGATGCTCAGCATCACTAGCCATCAGAGAGATGCAAATCAAAACCACAATGAGATACCACCTCACAATAGTCAGAATGACCATCATTAACAAATGAACAAACAACAAGTGTTGGAGAGGACATGGAGAAAAGGGGACACTAGTACATTGTTGGTGGGAATGCAGACTGGTGCAGCCACTGTGGAAAACAGTATGGAAATTCCTCAAAAGACTAAAAATGGAACTGCCTTTTAAACCAGCAATTCCACTGCAGGGATTATACCCTAAGAATTGTGAAACACCAATTCAAATTAACCTATGCACCCCAATGTTCATAGCAGCACAATTTACAATAGCCAAGTGCTGGAAACAGCCTATGTGCCCATCAGTAAATGAGTGGATCAAAAAACTGTGGTACATTTACACAATGGAATACTACACAGTGGAAAGAAAGAAGGAACTTCTACCCTTCATGACAGAGTGGATGGAACTGGAGAGTACTATGCTAAGTGAAATAAGCCAGGTGGTAAATGACAGATACCATATGATCTCACCTATAAGTGGAACCTAATCAACAAAACAAACAAGCAAAATATAATCAGAGACATTGAAATAAAGAACAAATGGACTGTAACCAGAGGAGAGAAGAGAGGGGTAACCAGGGAAAGAAGAGAAAGGATGTAGTCAAGAAACCTGTATAAGTACACATGGTAATGGACAACAAGTTGAGGACTGACTGGAGGAGCAGGGGGTAGGTGAGACAGGGGAGAACAACAGGGGACAGGAAGAATCGAGATAACTATAATTGAACAACAATTAAAAAGAATGTTGAAGAAAATTAATAATCATTCAAAGAGAGGAATTATCATATATGATCTGCCTGTGGGCTTTATTTAAATTTTATTTTATTTTATTGATTATGCTATTACAGTTGTCCCATTTCTCCCCCATCATTCTCCTCCACCCTGCACACCCTCTCCCACCCACATTCCCCCCATTTAGTTCATGTCCATGTGTCATAAGTTCTTTAGCTTCTACATTTCCCACACTATTCTTGCCTTCCCCCTGTTTATTTTCTACCCACCATCTATGCTGCTTGTTTTCTGTACCTTTTCCCCCTCTCTCCTCCTCCCACTCCCCTGTTGCTAACCCTCTATATGATTTCCATTTCTGTGGTTCTGTTCCTGTTCTAGCTGTTTGCTTAGTTTGCTTTTGTTTGAGGTGTGGTTGTTAATATCTGTGAGTTTGCTGGCTTTTTACTGTCCTATTTTTGATCTTCTTTCTCATAGGTAAGTCCCTTTAACATTTCATAGAATAAGGGCTTGGTGATGATGAACTCCTTGAACTTGACCTTATCTGAGAAGCAATTTATCTTTCCTTCCATTCTAAATGACAGCTTTGCTGGATAGAGCAATCTTGGATGTAGGTCCTTGCCTTTCAAGACTTCAAATGCTTCTTTCCAGCCCCTTCTTTCCTGTAAGGTCTCTTTTGAGATATCAGCTGACAGTCTGATGGGAACTCCTCTGTAGGTGACTGTCCCCTTATCCCTTGCTGCTTCTAGAAGTCTCTCCTTCATTTTAATCTTGGCTAATGTAATTACGATGTGCCTTGGTGTGTTCCTCCTTGGGTCCAACTTCTTTGGGACTCTCTGAGCTTCCTGGACTTCCTGGAAGTCTATTTCCTTTGCCAGATTGGGGAAGTTCTCCTTTATTATTTGTTCAAATAAGTTTTCCACTTGTTGCTCTTCCTCTCCCCTTCTCGTACCCCTATAATTCAGATGTTGGGACATTAAAAGATGTCCTGGAGGTTCCTAAGCCTCTCCTCATTTTTTTGAATTCTTGTTTCTTCCTTGTTTTCTGTTTGGTTGTTTCCTTCTTTCTTCTGGTCTACTCCATTGATTTGAGTCCCAGTTTTTCTCCCATCACTATTGGTTCCCTGTGCATTTTCCTTCATTTCACTTATTGTAGCCTTCATTTGTTCATCTAATTTGTGAGCAAAATCAACCAATTCTGTGAGCATCCTGATCACCAGTGCTTTGAACTATGCATCTGATAGGCTGGCTATCTCTTGGTCACTTAGATGAACTGGCTGTGGAGCTTTGATCTGTTCTTCTGTTTGAGCCATTTTTTGGTTTTGTGGGGTTTTTTTTGTTTTTTGTTTTTTGTTTTGTTTTGTTTTGTTTTTGGTCTGGTTGCAGCTGTTATGTAGTGAGGGGTGGAGCCCTAGCTGTTCCTCAGGGCGGGGCAGCCAGGTTGCTGGGTTGTGATGCTGTTTGTGGAGGAGGGGTCAGAGAGGGAACAATGGTGCTTGCTCCGCTCTCTTATTTCAGTCCCTTCCGCCACTTCCCACAAGCAAATTGGGCCCTTCTGGTGCTATTTTCCATGTGGGTGGGTTTGTGTACGTTCTAGGGCCCTGTGGGTCTCTCCAACGAACTCTCCTGTGAGGCTGGGAGTCTCTCCCGGCATCTCAACCCTCACAAGTGTTTTCAATCAGCGTTTTTAGGTTTTATTTCCTGGCACTGGGGCCCTGGGTTTCAAGGTCTGCCTCACTCCCTGTTTTCGTCTAGATTATCTGTGCGAGAATGTGGGACTGCAGTCAGCCAGCCACCTTGCGTGGTCTCACTGGGTCTGCTCATTGCCACCCCATGCCCAGGGTCTGCTAGCCACCACCTGCATGCCTGGGGCTCCTGCATGCCCAAGTCTGCCGATCTCCGCTTTTTCCTGACACAACTCCACCCCTGTTACTGGTCTGGATGAATGGTTGTCGGACCTCGGTACAGTTCAATTTTCTGTAAGTTCTGGTTGTTATCTTCTTTCTAAATCTTTGTTTTCCTTAACTTTGGTTGTGCAAGGAGGTACAGTATATCCACCTACGCCTCCATCTTGGCTGTTGTCCTGTCTGCAGGCTATTTGAAGTCATTATGATCTGGTAGAAATTGTTGGTGACATTGATGGACTTTGTGCTCTCATTTGCAAAAAAGGAGTGTGTGTTGAAACCAAGTAGGCAAAATTCTTTGTTAATTTGGATGTATTACTTGGGTACCATAAAATGCAATTTGATAATTTATTTAAATTTTATTGACAGTTTTCTTCATCAATTTATATTTATTAGCATTATGATAAAATGCTGCTAAAAAGAATGTCTGAGCAGAACTATAGCCTAGAAAAATGTTTTCTTTTGCCTTTGTTTTGTTTTGGTTGATATGAGACACACCAGCTAGAGATATTCTCAGTGGCAACATTGCTACTTTCCCTGTTAGAATCTATTGATTTAATAGAATCCAAACATTCATTAGCATCTATGTTTCCTGAATCAACATTTCATAATATCCTGAATCCCTTTTCTCATTCCTGAAAAGCCTTCACCCTTCCCCTGACCCATTATCCCCTGCCATCTCTGCTCTGGTTACTGTCATTTGTTCTTAATTTCAATGTCTCTGGTTATATTTTGTTTGCTTGTTTGTTTTACTGATTATGTTCCAGTTAAATGTGAGATCTTAAGGTATTTGTCTTTCACCTCCTGGCTTATTTCACTTAGCATAATGCTCTCCAGTTCCATCCATGCTGTCACAAAGGGTAGGAGCTCCTTCTTTCTCTCTGCTGCATAGAATTCCATTGTGTAAATGTACCATAGTTTTTTGATCAATTCATCTGCTGATGGGCACTTAGGTTGCTTCCAGCACTTGGCTATTGTAAATTGTGCTGCTGTAAACAACACATTAGCATTTTAAATTTGCTTCACCACCTCACATATTTTTTTTCCTTCTGACTCCACATTTACCAGGTTACCATGCCATTTCAGCAACTCTTTACAACCAATGTCTTGCAACTGTTCTAAACAACTAATGTGTATGTTTCCTCATTTACCATGTTTTCTAAAATTCACTTCAATCAGGTTTTGCCCACCATGACACCAAAAGTGTCTTAGTCAGTTCTGCCCACATTATTAATGTTCAATCCTAAACCTGTAACTTGAACAAGAAACTACCTGCTTTAACCACCCTGAGATCTCTGCACAGTGAAAGGTTTATGCTTGCTTGCTTGCTTCTCACTCAGGCATCACTCGAATGGGCTGCTGCTCTCTGGGCTTCTCTATGTGATTCCACCGTTTCAGAAAACCATCCTTCCAGGAAAGCATTTGGAAGTCATATATGCTAATTCAGTTCATTCTAATGATAAGAACAAATCCATGATCAGCTTAATTGCAAGGAGGGTTGAAAATATAGGGGAATGTAAGGATATTGATGGGCAATTTCCTACATAAATGCAAACTTAAACATGCTTATATGTGTAGGAAAAAAAGAAGAAGGACGCAATGTAATATCCATCCTTTGGAAGAGGAAAGAGCAAAGTCAGAAAAAATTTAAATTGGTCATTGAATATAGAGAATAAGGGGCTCTCTCTGAAATAATTAGCATAATAATTGAAGTCTTTAATATATGTAGGCTTCATACAAAATGTTGAAAACATGAGGGCTTTGATAAAAAAGTTAGCAAAATGCATGAATAAATAATGTACAACAGTATTACACTTAACATGAAAAAATTACAAATTAATTAGCAATTACTATTACCAAATACTATCAGTGCAATTACCAACTACTGTTAATGCCCAGCTAATATCAACTACTCATGAATCAGCTTTAGAAATATCAGCAAGCCTTGTGTAGCAAAACAGACATAAGAGGCTGGATGAAAGAGGGAAGAGGAAAGAGCAAAGTCAGAAAAAAATCATTTCATCTATCTAATAATTAGGGGGAGAGCAGAAGAAAGAGAGAAAGAGAAGAGGTTATAAGACTGAGTATGAAGTAGCATTCCAAGAGAATATAGTGCACGAGAAGTTTAGGATAGCTATAGGAGGTACTTTCATGCAGGTATCTCTCCAGGCAAAGTGGCTCCCTTTAGCCAAAAGCAATTCTGTAGAGTAGAGAACAACTGCACTGTTGTCAGCTAACTCACAGAAGCTGGAATATGCAAGTGCGAGCTCAGAAACAGTGTCTACCCTTGAGTAACGTAAAGGTTAGGACTGTGACAACCACACTAGCACAAATCAAAGACCTTACCTGAAAAGACGTTGACAAATAATTTTTAGGATACAAGTAATCAGAGTGGCCAGGAGAAGTACAGAGAAATCCAGGATAATCTACACGGCTCCCCAGATACATTCCTCCTCAGACACATGTTGGCTGCTGAGAATGAGATGAGGTTTCTAAATAAAGATAACAGGAGCCTCACAAGAGGAAGTGCTTTAGATTATGAACCATTTCATTTTATATTCAAATACTGACACAGCTCATCTAAAATTTTGCCAGGAACTGTTCCAATTAATCCACAGATAACAGGTTCATTTTCCATAGCAATTCTAAACAAGACGTATCTGGCCAAAAGCATCCCCTGCATAGATTCATCTTGGAAAAAATAATCGTTAGTTTATGTATCAGAACTTCTATTATCAGTACATTTACATGGTAATAAGACTGTGGCATCTGACTTCTTTCTTTCCTGGAGAGAAAGAGATTACAAGACGTCAGCTTCTAGCTATGTACTATTAAAAACAGACATTTATTGAGGAAGATACAAGATACAACAAACATTGTACATAGGACAATGACATTTGAGTCCCCTTCAAAGTAGGCACCTTGGGACCTCACACTGTTCTCCCACTGTCTCTTTTGCTGTTCAAAACATGCTGCAAAATCTTTTGTGGGAATCACCGTCAGCTGCCCCTTTGTATTTTGCAACAACATATTTCGTGCCACGATCCTGCATCAAAATCTCAGACACAGTAGTTTTCGGAATCTCCAGGTCAGATTCTATTTCTCTCACAGTCAGTTGCTGATCTTTGTTGATTGCAGCCCATACATATTCAACATTCTCAAGTGTTCTGTTTCTTTCAGGCTTTCCAGAATGCGGATCACTTTCAACAGGTTCTTGACCATCTTTGAAGCATCTGTGCCACACTTTTATTTGCACTGTACTCATTGCATTGCCACCAAAAGCCTTCTGAGTCATCCAAATAGTTTCCACGGTGCACTAGGGTCCCCTTTTCTCCACAACCTCTCCAACACTTGCTGTTTGTTGCTTTGTTTATGAAGGCCATTCTGACTGGTGTCAATGGGAGAGGGGAGGGAATTTCAGGGGAAAAGTGGAACTGTTTAGAGCAACAAGTATAAAGGACACATGGACAAAAACTATGGGGGGTGGAAATGGGAGGGTGGTGGGGAGGGCTAGGGCTAGGGCGGTGGGCTGGGAGGGTAGTAAAAGACAGAAAACTGTACAAGATCAATAATTTTAAAAAAAATTTTAAAAAAATAGTTTCCACGGAGGAATGTTCTAGTTTAATGCAAAATTGACGCAAATTTGTTGCTCTACTTGCTCAGTCATTTTGAATGCAGGGGCCACACAGTACACATGGTCACTCAATGGCATCTACTGCCCCCACCAACTAGTACAGTGAAGTTGTCATTGTTTATACATGTGCATTCCAGTCCACTCTCCTTGGCCAACAGGTTACATCCACGTTGCACAAATTGTTCTCATTTTTAACAATGACTGGACTTTTTTCAGACAGCCCTCATGTATATGTGTACACATATACATGTACACACATATATGCACATATTTACATATATACACACATACACACATATGCACATACCACCATTAACAGCAGAATGTATAGCTAAACTGTGTATTTTCAAACATTACAAAAGTATTTACAGTATTGGAAATGGAGAAATTTTGCATGCAATCACATAGTTAAGTGTTTCAGAAAATTTTGAACATAAAGTAAGGCATCATAGAACCAATATGATGTTTAAATTTAGATTAAGTTCCAAAACAGAGGAAACAATAAATAATAGTAAGGAAATGGATATTACAAAAGTTTGGTTATGGTTACTTCTAGGAAAAAAAGTATATAACATGATTGGAGATGGGAACACAGAGCCTTCTGGGGGAGTGGCCACATTATCTTTTGATAGGTGCTTCTGCTGGCCAGTGTGGTTTAGAGTTATTTTTATCCTGAAGATACATGTGTCTGCACTTTCTGTAGGGATAGTCTCACAGTAAGTTGCAACATAACCAAACAAAAGCTGTATTTAAAAAACAATAAAAAGAAGCATATGGATAACAAATTATCTGGGGTGTTTATTCTCACTCCAACAGTCTTAGAATTTTTCCTCATTAATATGGTTGCTGCACATTCTTCGACACTTTACATTTTCTTAAAAAGATTTTATTTATTTTGTTTTTAAAGAGGGGGAAAGGAAAGAGAGAAGACAAGAAATATCAATGTGTGGTTGCCTCTTGCATGCCCCCTACTGGGGACCTGGGCCACAACCCAGGCATGTGCCCTGACTGGGAATTGAACCGGTGACCCTTTGCTTTGTACGTCCTTGCTCAATCCACTGAGCTACACCAGCCAGGGCAACACATTTATAAACTGAATGTTCCTTTTCAGTGAACTTTTTTAAAAAACAAAAAGAATCATTTCCACTTTTTAAAAAAATTCTTTTATATCTTAAAATGGTTAAATGGTACTAGTATTTGCCAAAAGTGAGAAAATTACCTAGATTACAAGAGTTGGATATGACATTATCTTTGACAACTAGCCAGGAGTTTGTTGTCTTCTTTTATTCCTCCTGAGTATTGCCTTTAGTCTTTTTTAAGTCATTTTAATAAATGGAAATTATAAATGCAGTGTAGAATCTGCCAGTTCAGGCATAATATTAATTTTATAATATAATATATTCAACCATGGATTAAGAAATGTATCTTCTCTGATCAGTAGGCTTATGACTCTTTAACAATCTGAAGTTAATCACATTCACTTTACCAACAAGTTTTAATAAGACAAATTGTAATTACTTTGAAAAAACAGTTTGCCCAGCACTTCAAAGTCGTGTGCACTTTTGCTTTTAAAATATTCATAGGAAGCTACAGCCTTTTCTGCTTGATTGTAAACAAGTTTTGATGAGAACAAATTATCTTAAGTTTTGTCACGTAACTAATGGAGGATTAAATGAAGACACCACTACTTCAAAAATAATGTATTTTTAACACCGTCTTAGTCACTTTGCGCTGCTAGAACACATGCCATAGACCACATGGCTTAGGCAGCAGACATTTATAGAGGCTGGGAAGTCCAAGCTCAAGGTATCATTGATTCTGTTCCTGGTGAGAGCCCACTTTCCTGGTTTGCAGAGGGATGCCTTCCCACTGTATCCTCCTAAAAGTGAGAGAGTACCTCACTCATGTCTCTTGTCAAAATCCTATTCATGAGGCCTGCACCCCCATGATGTAATAATTCCCCATAGGCCCCACCCACCTCCAAACACTGTCATAGTGGGGGTCAGAACTTCCCATAGGAATTTGGGGGGAAACAAACATTGAGTTCATAGCACATAGCAATCTCTGTTGCAGATTCAGAAAATGAAAACTTTTGAAATTCGAAATGCACTTTTTAAAATCAGGTAATAAAATTGTTGACAATTAAATATGCTTACCTACATAGTATTCAGTTAATATTTTATCTAATGGTTTAAAAAAAAAGAAAACAGGATCTTTATATAAAACAATATTTCTTGCACTGGTGTCTTTGATAAGTAGAAGCACTTTAACTTTTTGCAAGAATTAAAAATAAATTTAGTATCAGTTCTCATGATATCCTTTAAATTTTCATTTCATTTCTTTTTGATTTGAAAATTCCAATGAAATTTTCATTTCATTTCTTTTTCTCGTTCAATTACATTTGTTCCCATTTTTCTATCTTTCAGATTCTGAAAGACTTTTTCTTATAATTTCAAAGTCATATTTAAAGATAAAATGTTAGCCAGTATTTCTTAAAACAATCAATATGGTTAAAATGCTTTACTTTGAACAAAAAAAAATATTGGCAGCTTCCTTTTTAGAAATCAGGAATATTGTTATAACAAATTACTTTAACACTTTGGAAATTCAAATAAATTTTATAAACAAAATGCTATTTAAGGGAGAAATTTGAATAAAGAATGGACTTTAGTTAATGTGAATATATCAATATTTATTTATTAATTGTAACATAGGCACCAAATCATGAAAATCTTTAATAATAGGTAAAACTGGGTATGGAGTATATTGGAACTCTGTTCTGCCTTCTTAATTTTTCTATAAATCTAAAATAAAATCTATTTTAAGAATACCATTGAAATCGGTGCACACTGAAGTCAACCAGGTGAAGACCTTTTTATTTTTTTTAATTATTTTATTGTTGTTCTATTGCAGCTATCTGCATTCCCCCCGCACCATTCCCCTCCACCCCAGCTAAACCCACCTCCCTCCCTTGCTTCCACCCTCCCCCTTGGTTTTGTTCATGTGTCCTTTATAGTTGTTCCTGAAAACCTTTCCCTAGACTATGGCTACTGTTTGGTTGTTTTTAATTTCAACATCTCTGGTTATATTTTGTTTGCTTTTTTCTTTTGTCGATTATGTTCCAGTTAAAGGTATGGTATTTGTCTTTCACCACCTGGCTTATTTCATTCAGTATAATGCTCTCCAGTTCCATCCATGCTGTCACAAAGGGTAGGAGCTCCTTCTTTCTTTCTGCTGCATAGCATTCCATTGTGTAAATATACCATAGTTTTTTTGATCTGTTCATTTACTGATGGGCACTTAGTTTGCTTCCAGCACTTGGCTATTGTAAATTGTGCTGCTATGAATACTTTGGTGCATATATTCTTTTGGATTGGTGTTTCAGGATTCTTAGATATAATCCCAGCAGTGAAACTGCTGGGTCAAAAGGTGGATCCATTTTTAGTTTTCTGAGGAACTTCTGTACAAGCAGGACCTCATCAAATTAAAAAGCTTCTGCATGGCTAAAGAAAAAAAGCATTAAAATGAAAAGAGAACCAAGTATATGGGAAAACATATTTGCTAATGATACCTCAGACAAGGGTTTGATCTCCAAAATATGTAAAGAACTCACATGACTCCACTGTAGGAAGACAAAAACCCAATTAAAAAATGGACAAAGGACCTGAACAGACACTTCTCCAAAGAGGACATACAGACAGCCCAGGGACATATGAAAAGATGCTCAGCATCACTAGCCATCAGAGAGATGCAAATTAAGACCACAATGAGATACCACTTCACAGTGGTCAGGATGGCCATCATAAACAAATCAACACATGTGTGGGAGAGGATGTGGAGAAAAGGGAACCCTAGTGCACGCAGTGTTGGTGGGAATGCAGACTGGTGCAGCCACTGTGGAAAACAGTATAAAGACCTTTTTAAATATGTAATATATATGTGGAGTGTAGCCACTCTGGTCTGTCCCCATTATTACCTCCCTCGCACTGCAGGGGCACACTGTACTTGCCTCCCACTGAAATGGAGGGCTCCTGGACTACACACAGACTCACATAGATTTGGAGGTGTAAGCATATTCCAAGATCTTCCAAGAATATTTGGTCTGGGGTAAAGGGGAAAAAATTAAAATCCTCCCCCAAAACATAGCTATATACTTCTTGGTGTCATTTTGTGAATTAACAACAGCTTATTGTTTTAAAGGTTTAACAAAATTTTGGAAATCAATATTGCATTTAGATCCATGAAAAATATAACACAAAAATTTTGCTGAACTGTTCAACCTGACAGTGTCATTTACTCAAAACAATCCTGTGGCCAATTTTAACAAAATGTACACTGAAGTAAGCTAGTGTACAAAATGTCTCCTTTATCCTAGCCATGAACATCAGCTAAGAGGAGTTGCTATTAATGTTTTTATGAATACTATTATAAAGAGATTTTTGAACATTTAAGAGCTGACTTTCATTTGTCAACAATCATCTTATGCAGGTTGGTTCTAACATTTGATTTTTTAAATAAATTATGAATACATTCAAAAGTATGGGGGAAACATCATTTTAATTGATATCTGTAGGAATAAAATAATACTTTTAATAAGAATTGCTTTTTGTTAAAAATATATACAGGCTTCTTTAAGCATTGTATAAGTGGGGGCACTTTAAACAAAGAAATTAATAGGGATCTGTTGTTTCCCAAGGGTGGGCTTCAGAAAATGGTTTCAAGGCACCGAACCAGAGAAAAGAGGAACTTAGAGAAAGAGGGTCTGTGTAGAGCGACAGGAACTGAGCAAGGTCATTGTAGAAAATGACTGTCATCCCAGCCCCCATGAGGGATTTCCTGTGTCAAGGAGCAGCAAATACATATCTAAGGTAGAAATTCCCTTAGCAGGGCTGTACAGAACTGCCACTGGGCATACACAGACCTTCATAAAACCTGTTGCAACAGCAGTGTGTTAGGAGTATGCCCTTTTAGATGCTGGAGGTAAAGAGGTAGTGGTTTTACCAGGACAGTGGGTAGGACAGCAGCTGGAGCCACAGAGAACAATTAGAATCTTGAAGACAGTAGGCAAAACCGTGGAATGGATTTCGATGGAAACAGATGTTAGCAAATTCTCTTCCAAGAGTTCCCAGATGGCTTGGAAAATTTACAAGCTGAAACAGGAGTGCAAGAAATGATGAAGAGAGACAAGGTGTCTGTTTGACTTCCAAAGTTTGTGAGTTGCTAGAACTTGTAATGTGGTTATTAAAATAAAGGATGACACACAGTTTAGAACTCATGGGAAGAATGTGAGAAATGTCATGCAGACAACTTGAATTATATAGACCCTCATAGGACAAATAATTCTATACCATCCATCATGTAATTTAATTTATTAAGAAGTGTGTTTATACTCACCACTCTTTTGTTTTGAAATTTTAGTCTTAAAATGTTCGTTTTCTCACTCACACTTCTTCACACTATCTTGAAAGAGAAAACGAGTACTTACAACAATTTATTATGAAGTTACTAAGAACTGGGTAGGCACTGTTAGTCATTCCATATTTATTTTCTTTTTCAATTTTAGACATAAGTACTCATTTGTTGACTCTGAAATTCTCATTTTTCCCTGCTAACTCTTTTTCCTCCTATGTCTTTAAATATAATCTTAGAAAACTTAAAGTAAATTATGATGATTATAATACATGCATAATGAAATATATAGACAATTCATATGCAATAAGGCATCTATAGCTATTAAAAGAAACAGGTTTGAGACCAGATAATGCTGTTTCATTATATTTGGGGATGTGAATTCAAAATGCACACAGCTTAAGATATTATACAATTCTAAATTTAATTCATTTTCTGTTCTCAACTTTCTGTGCAGTTCATCTAAAGCACAGAAAATGATCCTTAGAGCAATTCAGAAAATGACTAAATTAGAATTCTTGTTAGCATAAGCACTGTGCATGTGTATTTCACGACATTCTCCTTTCAACGCTGGCTTAATATATTTTAGCAACCTTATAAATCACTTCTAGAAATGTATGTCAAATATAAATAACTCTACTTACCACATAAGGATTTTTGTGTTTAAATCTGTGGGCTTTATCCATATAGCAAGGTCAAAAGTGAATATGGAAAACAATCCATCAAACTTATTATAAAAGCTTAAGTTTCCCAAATGTGGAACTTCTATAAAAAATATGTTATTGTACATTTGCTGGTGGCCTGGAATTTGAAAAACTCTTCTATTTTGGGCCCACATCTTATTAAATAAGTATACGTATCCCATTTAACAACAAAATTTGTGACCTCCTTTGCAATAGGTAAAATCCAATTTCCTTTTCAGTCAACAAAGTATTATACCAAATGTCTTTTATCCCACTCTGTTGCTCTCCTTTATGACTTGGAGTTCATAAAGCTATTCCCTAGCCTGAGAAGAAAATAAACAAGCAAATGGCAGCACTTAAGGAGCCCAAGGCATAACACCTAGAATAATCTGCAATATAACATTTATCAAGCAGTAGTCAGTTACAAAACATTTGAGAAATTTGTTTCTGGAGGGAGTTGAGAGAACTCATTTGAATCCACTATGTCTCATAAAGGAAGCATTGTGTTCATAAAACCACAGGAACATTAGGAAAACAACTGTTTCCTTTCAAAACGGAGCAGCCACATCAGGCATAAATTCCACCAAAGGTATAGCTTAATCAAGTATCCCATATTATGCAAAATGCAATCCAGTCTGTAATTTCCAAATAGAAAATATCACAACTTCACATTTTCTTTTCACAATAAAATCTGTTATGTAGTCACAAAGAAACATTTGCCATTTGTAAGTTACTGACTTTGAAAGTGAAGTCTTATTTTACCTAATTTAATAAAATTTAAAATAGAATACTTTTATAGCATAAGAAATATTTTTGATAAAATTTACTTTTATTAGCTCTTGCCAAAGATTTTTGCTGATGTTACTATTATTGATGGTAATATTAAGAGAGAACAAATGTTACAATGTTAATAAAAATAGCTGAATGTGAATATAATCTCCAAAATTGTTATCTCAAAAAAATTTAAGTGGAAATTTCTACTATCCTCTTACCTAAAGTTTGGAATTAATTATAAGAAAAGTTGCTTATTTTGCTATGGGTGATCAATATAAAAATTTACAATACTAAGTCAATGAATATATTTTTAATTAGAAGCTTAGAAAACACAGTGTTAAAATTGATTTCATGTACCATTTGTTATTATCATTTAGCAAATAAATAAGAAACTAATTATTTGGGAGTGATTGTGATAAGGGACAGCACTTAATGATGAACAAGGTTATTATTTGGAAAATCCACAGGTTATTAAGATTTGTTCAATTGTCAGTTTTTGAAAAAAAAGATGTTTGGTGAGATGAGTTAATCAGACCTGATCTTTGAGAGCAGTATAGTTGAATCAAATAGAAACCATTGTTTGCATACAATTGTTTGGGTTAAAGGAAAAATGAAAAGGCACAGTAGAAGATAGAGTAAAATAAACATCTGTATAAGTATTATGCTGTTACTGTTTGAGGTGGAAATCAGGATCTTTCACCAGATCACAAGGAAAGCATTCCAGGGACCTTATGGGACGTGTGGTCTTGTGGTCAGGTTTATCAGGGTGGAAGAATGCCCTGTCTCCCACCTCGATCTGTTCCTCCATGTCTTCAGCAAGGCCCAAACAAAGGCTATTGCCCAGAGTTTGCGCTTCATATTAAAACTTAGTACTGTGGAGCCCATGAGGTCTGATGTGAGCCCACCCTGCTGTTAGACCCTCTTTGTTGCATGTGTTCCCCTGGGCAAGACAGAACGCATGAATAAGAGAGAGAGAGAGAGAGAGAGAGAACTTCTTTGTTGCCCTGGGATTACATATTTCCTGGGTTTGGGAAAGACCAAAAGCTTTTACACTGATAGGTCCCTATGGTCAAGGACCTCCCACTCTGTGTCCCCAACAATCAGGTACCAGAGGACTGCTCCTGGAGAGATGTCAGTGCAAATGTTATAGCTTCCTGGACAAACAGCCTTATGCTCCCCAGTTCATTAAACTCCATATCCAACTACCTTTGCTCTCTTTCTCAGTATTACCCAGTTAACTAGCTACAGTAATATTACTAGACTACATTATTCTTAAACAATGTAGCAAATCATCTGGTGGACAAGTATGTAAAAAATGTCATTTAAAATACTGTTACCGTTTAAGTTACTTTCAAAGTTTGCTACATTACCTCAAAATCATATTTTAATGGAATGGAGTAATACCAATATACATTTGGAACAGATTTGTTATGCGCCATATAAATGGAGGATTCACTTGAAAATTACACGCTGATATTTATAATATATGATATTTATATTAAATAATTAATGTACTATAAAGAAATAATATATTTCAATTAGGTGATTTAATTATATTTATTTTATTACTCCTGTAGATCATAGGTAGCAAACACAAGGCCCACGGGCTGAATCCAGCCCTCCACCTTGTTTTATCCAGCCTGGCACCTTGTTTCTCTATGGTGGCAATGCTGAGCTCCTTGCCCTTGGTTAAGGAGTAGTTACATTTATGCAGTCCTAAAATTATATTCAACCCTTTGAAGGCAACTGAGAGGCTGATGTGGCCCCTGGTGAAAATGAGTTTGACACCCCTGCTGATATTACATGACCTGTGAAAACATTTTGAAGAATCTTAGTAATGTTTTCCATGAATAAGATTTGTGGGGGCATTTTGCATTTATAGTTTTAAGATCAACTCTATCCTAGGCTTTTAGATGTATGATACTGTGTTCATCTCTACTTTGTTGTGCTGTGTTCTGGCAGGGAAAATGAGAATGATTGCTCATCATTCACTTACTACTTACTAGATAATAGATTTAGCATTCAAAAATATTTATTTGGTATTCAACACATTCTGGACATTATGTTAGGGGCTGATGGATACGAAGAACTATGCTGAGTCTAGGAGTTCATAACGATGTAGAACTGTAAGACTTTTTGCATTTCCAACATCATAAATCCTTTCCGTTCCTAAAAGCAATCCTGTGCTCTCCAACTACTTACTAAAGTTGAATACATGCTATGTATCAGGCATTGTGTTATGTAAGAAAGAGAGGCATAAAGTGATCGAAGCCAGGCACCTGATTTATCTGCTTATATCAGTCAGAGAAGCAGAGCTTGTAAGATATGTCCATCTTTCAAATAAACCTCCCTATCAATGTTCTTATAAGGGGAAACATGTTCCAATTTAAATAGTCTTTTGGCCCAGGGAAGAGAAATTTAAGACGTCTCATCGTGGAGCCCAGAGGCATAATTCAAGAAACTTTTTTCTATATTTCCATTGCTAAAGCTGTAATAGAACTGCTGTTCTTCCTGTGCCCTTCCCATCCACTAAGCATAAGAGAGAATTCTCCCAATTCAGGGACAGCCACCTGTAGTCCTTCCTGCAAAGAGGAGACCTCTGTCTCCTCCAGGCTGCTCCAGCAGAAATTACCTAGAATCTCAGGGGGGAAAAGAGGAATCACAACTTTAAAGATGTAATTGCTGCTGAAATTCAGAGAAGCTATTTCATAGGAGAATATTGCCACCTGCCTGGTGAAGCCCCCAAGTACAGCACTTAAAAAAAAAAAATGAGGCAACAATTACCTGCTTTATTAAAACCAGGCCCCTGACTCACTAAGCCCATTTAGAGGTGAGTTGACTCAAATTCAACAACTAACAAGTGAAGGGTCCAATAGTCCTCAGTGGGAAGTTCAGGTTCTACATTCAAAAGCACAGCCAAGCTGGACCTAGCATCATCTCAACTTCACTTGAAAAAATGGCAGTTTTGTTTGAAGAGAAACTTGATCCCTTACTCTGCTTTCCAAAGAAAAACTACTAACTCTATGTGGCTCTTGATTTAAAGATTATCCTAAATGCCTAGGCCTGGTTGGCTGATGGTTTGGTTAAATAAAAGCCCTGGGTGTCCTTTAGGTGGTAACAACAACCCAGACTCCATGAGAACTTTTATAAGGCCCACCGCTAAAAGCCAGTCAGCACAATGGGATCAATGAAGTCATTTCCATTACCTAAACAATGCCCCTAAGGACCTGGCAAGTTCTATTACTAACACTCCGGCTGTGGTTCACAGCCATCTGGTCTGCCACTTGGAAGTATACAGACCATCAGTTTCAAATACCCTTGTTTGGGGTCATGACCTCCACTGTAGCCTGAGTAATCCGAGTCACTCAGACTGATGTCCACATGGGGATGCAGATCAACTGGATCCAACTTGCTGATCAAGCCTGTGTGGGCCATGGCTGCACTTGCTCCCCAAATCCGTCATCACACTAGACTTGGCAACGTGTCTCTGTCATAGACTGGGAAAAAAGTAGAAGATTATTTCTGATCCAGAGCCACTGCCATATGCCAGACTTGTGACTGCAGCAGAAAGTTGGCCTGCTTTCCTATGGCAGGAGAGGTCACATCACATGGGGCATTGTCCTCACTGACTCATGTCGAATTGACTGCATCAGATAAAATCAAGTTTAGCAACAAATCCCGAGCTGGAGTGACCTGCTCCCCTTTGGGTTATATTTCTGTAGATGGAGTGAGCGGTTGATGGACTGTTTCCACTGGGTGTGGGAGTTGCTTAATGGGCCATTTCTTCTGTCCCCTGTGATTCTTGGCACATGCACCACAAATCAGCAGCTCATTCTCACTCTTCTCCTTGGGTCATAATGAACATACACTGGCCTCAGACCATCTTCATTGTCTGAAGTAAGAAGTACGGTACCCCTGGAACTGACTACAATGACTGAGACCCTGAGGACAGGGACGGTGGGTTTGAGATCCCAGACTTCTTGCCGTCCTGTTGACAACAAACCTAATTCTCTTTGGAATGAGATGAATGGGTCCCAGCCTCTGTGTACTCCTCAAAACTGAGAAGGTAAGGCATTATAATTACTCTTCATATACTGCTAATATGTAAGTACAATTGTCTGTGTGTACATTGTTTTTACTTAGATGCTTGTAGGGTTCTCTGTCTGTCCCTGGATTTCGAAAATTCACAATAGTTATTATATAGCTTTAGGATATTTCCTCCCATATCAATAAATCCTTTCATTTTCAAATTCAGGTATCTGGGTTTTTTTTTCTATAAAATATGTGATTATTTTCAGCACCTATCTGCCTGACCTCTTCTTGCTGAGTCTCTTATTCCATTTGGTGCACTTATAATTACTTACTTTGTTATTTTCACCTTTTTCCTGTTCTTTTTATAGGAGGAGAGCACTGAGTTTGAACGCAGTCAGTGCCACCAACTTATGTGGCTGCAATACAAATTCATCTCTTTAGTGCTTTTGGCACAGATTTAAGTTCCAAATTACATTTTGACTTTTGTAACATATACTCCATGGGGATTCTGAGATGGTTAAATAATTAATGCATCTGAAAGTGTTTTAATGTAGTTAGTATAATTTTTATCATTAATAGCATCTTTTTATTTCTACTTCATATTACACATTCTCCCCATTTGTATATCTTTCATCTCAGTAAATGAATTCATACTTCTGAATTTCTTCTCTCATTTTTGCAATATACTTTTACTTGTTTCTTATAATAAGGTAAAAGCAAAGGCTTCAAAGCTTCTCTCTATCATCTTTCATAATCTTTCTCTGAAATGGGAATCCTGACTTCATTTTAACTTACTCTGTTAATGCTGTATTTGCTATTCAAGGCTTGAAATCAATGTGTTTTCATTCATTCTGGAAGGACAAATACCCAAGTATGGTATTTGTTTGTGAACTATGTTTATGCAGTCATGTGTGGTAACAGGAGAGTGCCGATATTTACCATTTAGGTCTCAGATTTGACCCACTCTTTCTGGGAAAACCTCACTGACCCACGTACATTGGCATATGTGCCCTGAAACTGCTTTTCCAGAACACTGTGTATTTGCAATATCACAGCCTTCCTGAGAGTTCATTGTAATGGTTTGATTACTATCATCCTATAATATGAATTATGCTGAAATGACAGGAACTGTGCTTGTCTTGTTCAGTGTTCTATCCCCTGTGCTTGCTACGTTGACTGGGCTATTGTGAGCCCTCCTCACACACTGTGAAAACGAGGGCAACGGACTCGAATGCAGTTAGTTTGATGTGGTAGCTGAGGAAGCCTTAGATTAGATAAGAGGAATCTGAGAAGAGGGTTTTTATTTCTGCTTATCATCTTCTGTGCATTTGACAAGGGTGATTAAATGAGGGGCAGATTTCTCTCAGAAATTCTGTTCAACCTGACCTTTACCAGGAAGAATGAAATAACTCCAAAATATATGTTCGTATGTTCTGTTTTGATGTCCTCACTTTGTCTCCTTTCGCTCCTGCAAATAATGGGTTAGGGGCTATGATGTGACCTCTTCTATTTAGAACTTTAGGGATAGTGTTACTGTTGTCTTACTTAACTCTTCCCTGTCTTCTTGCATCAAAGCAAACAACAGAATGAAAAGCCTTTCATGTTACATATCTTTTTTTCTCATGACTCACGTATGCAACTAATTTCATGAACGCACAGATTTCTTGAAATTTTCTGTTTTATAAAAATTGTATAACAATAACTAATTATATTGTGTGTACATACCCATATCTTGCTGTTTCATTTAAAAATACATTGCAATTGTAAATCACAGTATATGCTTTCACCCTTGTAAACTGGTCAATTCCTTTCTTTGCTCATTTTTCTTGAAGATCTTGCTAAATAGAGCCAAAAAGAATTAATTCATACTGCTAATATCCCACTGTCTGCCTTGTCCCTAAAGCTACAAGGCAATAGGAAAAAATATTAATAAAATATAATACGATTTATCTTCACCACAAATACTTCTGTTTTGTCCTAAAGATATTTTGGTCAATGTTAACGTCATAGTCCTCATTATTCTAAATATCATCTATTAAGACAAATCTTTTTCATCATATTTTCTTCTAAAGTACTTTTGGCAAGTTTTCAATATATGCTGTCCAAATGAAACTGAAATCATTAATTAATTTGAAAATTTGAGAGGCGAAGTAGAATAATATCAAATATACTTACTAATGCTAATAGTATATTAATTTTGAATATTTTAAAAACATTAAATCTTCCCTTCCAAAACTGTGGTATAGATTTTTACTTGTTTAGGTCTTCTGTTAGATGTTTCAATAAGATTTAATGTTTTTTAAAGTCCCATAACTTTATTGTTGAATTTGACCCTAAATATTTTAGAGATTCTTTGTCATTTTATAATGAGATCATCTTTATACTTCATATGAACTGATCATTTTCAATACAAAAAAAAATCATAGAGGATGTATACTATATTTTTTAGTCTACCAAATGTTAACAATTATTTTGATATTTTAGTGTAATTTATCAGAAAACAAATTGCCCCAAAAGTAAATTAGCTTAACAAAATTTAGTAATTTTATGTTATTTTTGAAACAATAACTCACTTATTTTATTTTACCATCTTATTTTATCCATCAAAATTTCCAAATTAATCGTAATATAAGGAATTCTTTTTTTCTCTCACACAAAAATAGTTATTTGAATTCTGGTGTTGTCATGTGTAGTCCTTAGAAAATTTCCCTCCCTTTCTCTGTGGAGTGATGTGTACTTTGCTATCCCTCTGACTTTGTTTTGGCCAAGAGATATGCGCTGTACAATGAGATGGGATTAGACACAATTCAAGTAGAAGCTTTAAATGAGATTGTGTGTGTGTGTGTGTGTGCATGTGTGTATAATCTTCCAGATTATATGTATTTTATATAGGATATTCTATATATATGCATATATATCCACATACGTATATAAAGCCATATGTGTATATTCTATATAATGTGACATGTATCAGATACATACAGGAGACAGAGAAAGAAATATAGAACTTTATTGCAGAAAACTGGCTCATGAGATTATGAGTGCTGGCAAGTCTGAAATTTATCGAGCAGGCCAGCAAGCTCTACACTGAAGCAGGATTCCTATTGTAGTCTGAAGGCAGAATTCAGAATTTAGGTCTTCTGTTAGATGTTTCAATAAGATTTAATGTTTTGGGAAACCTCATTCTTTGTTTTTAAAGCTTTCAAATAATTGGAGGGGCCACCCAAAGGATAATCTACTTTACTTCAAGTCAGCTGATTATAAATGTTGATCACATCTACAAATACCTTCAAGTAAATCTAGTGTTGACCAGATACTGTAGCCTAACCAAGTTAACACATAAAATTCACCCTCACAGTAAGAAAATGAGTGTGGTTGTTGGAAGCCACTGAGATCTGAAATGGATTTTAATGAAGCATTACTATTGTAAGAAGAGCCCAATTCTAATATCTAGCATTATTGTATGTGATATGTTTCTTCCATCCCAGTGCCACCTAAGAATGTTATTATAAATAGTGCTTGGACTTTGACAAACTCCCTTTATACACTTCCTAATAGATCCATTAATTCAATGATATAATACCTTAGTTTGATAATTTTTATAATATTAACTTTATACTTCAACTTTAAAAAATAAGATTGTGATTATTCCAACATTTTGCTTGACTTTATATGGTAACAATTTATTTCCCATTTTAAAATGTATTTACAATTAAAATAATGTATGACTTACCAGTATTTTTTAATATTTTTGATTGTTGTTCAACTACAGTTGTCCCCATTTTTCCCCAATTACTCTCCCCTGCACCACCCACCCCCACCTCCCAAATTCAATCCTACAGAGAGCCCAGAGACATATGAAAGGACGCTCAGCATCACTAGCCATAAGAGAGATGCAAATTAAAACCACAATGAGATACCACTTCACACTGGTCAGAATGGCCATTGTAAACAAATCAACAAACAACAAGTGCTGGTGAGGTTGTGGGGAAAAGG
Organism: Glossophaga mutica; assembly: GCA_039655065.1. NCBI lineage: Eukaryota > Metazoa > Chordata > Mammalia > Chiroptera > Phyllostomidae > Glossophaga > Glossophaga mutica. The sequence continues at coordinate 22,696,041 of CM077305.1, forward strand.
GAACCCTAGTACATTGTTGGTAGGAATGCAGACTGGTGCAGCCACTGTGGCAAACGGCATGGAATTTCCTCAAAAAAAAAAAACTAAAAATGGATCCAACTTTTGACCTGGCAATTCCACTGCTGGGATTATACCCTAAGAATCCTGAAACACCAGTTCAAAAAAACCTATGCACCCCAATGTTCATAGCAGCACAATTTACAATAGCCAAGTACTGGAAGCAACCTAAGTGCCCACCAGTAAATGAGTGGATCAAAAAATTGTGATACATTTACACAATGGAATACTACACAGCAGAAAGAAAGAAGAAGCTGCTACCCTTCACAACAGCATGGATGCATCTGAAGAGCATTATGCAAAGTGAAATAAGCCAGAAGGTGAAAGACAAATACCATATGATCTCACCAATAAGTGGAACTTAATGAACAAAATAAACAAGCAAGCAAAATATAACCAGAGACATTGAAAGAAAGAACAAATGGACAATAACTGGAGAGTAGAGAGGAGGGGGGAAACAGAGAAAAGAAAGGGAAGGTTCGTCAAGGAACGTGTATAAAGGGTAGGAATGACTTACCAGTATTAATTATACGTGTTAGGTTTTGGTATAAAAGTTCTTCAATCCACAGAAAATAAATATTTCTGAGAATAGTTAAGTAATATTGCTTTTTCAGAAATTAGACCTTAGTTGTAAAACCATCCAAGTTAACATTAATTTATCTAGTAATTAGTAAAGTCTTATATTTCTGTAACACCGGTAATTTTTGTTGGACTATGTTATTACCCATTTTACTCTTCTTAACTTTGTTTCTATAAATTCACGTGTAGTGAATTATATTAACATAATTTGATTAATTATTTATCTACCTGTGGCTATATATTCTTTCTTATTCCCAATATAATATACTTTTATGTTATTTTTAGCTTTTACTTTAATGCACTCTTATGCCAGTTGATTTTGGTTTATATCAAGTTTTTAATGTAAGAGACAAGAAAGTTTGTTTTATTTTTCAGATTATTTCATCCCCCTCCTCTTGTCCCTCAAGAGAATGATATTTTGCTGCCCTTGTCCTGTGAATTTCAGGGCTTCCAGATCAGTAATGTGTATGTCATGGGCCACATAATGAGGCCTGGCCATGCTGTTTGTTTGGTCAATACAAGCAGAGTGCAAAAGTGCAAACAAATATTTTAAATGTAGCTGTGTGGTGATTGGTTCTCCCTGGACCGTGAAAATGGCATTGTCCACGTAGGTACTGATATCTCAGCCTGGGTTTCCAAATTCAATCTGCTTACTGTAGAGAGGAGCCCCGGCCAATGCAGCCCTCAGGGAACATGAGCAAGCGATCTTTGATGTCGTACATTGCTGAGATTTTAGGCTTTTTTGTTAGTGCAGCCAAACTGGCTAATAATACAAGATGAGGACTTACCCCAATTACTTTCAGTCAACTTTGAATGCAAAGAGATTTAAACGTTTTAAAGTGGTCTATCAGTTTTGTATTAAGTATACTCCTTTTGCCCCGGCTAGTGTGGCTCAGTGGATTGAGTGCCAGCCTGCAAATGAAAGGATTGCTGGTTTGATCCCCAGTCAGGACACATGCTTGGGTTTCAGGCCAGGTCCCCAGTAGAGGGCACATGAGGGGCAATTACACATTGATGTTTTTCTCCCTCTCTTTCTCCCTTCCTTCACCTCACTAAAAATAAATAAATAAAATCTTTAAAAATATATACTCCTTTTCATTAACTTTCCTGATGATTATAATTTGAGGCATATTTCTTTTTTGGATTCAGCAGTTAAACACTATTTATGAGAGAGTTCCTTATACTGAACAAAGTACTTCAAATTTTTGTATCATATTTTTTAAATTTATGTCTGAATTTACTGAATTTATGGCAATGGTTGTAGACTTTGAAAAATGTACTTTTTAAAAAACTTTAAGACTTCCCTTAGAGCCTAACTACATGATTGATTTTGTAAATGTTCTTCAGATACTAATAAAGATATATAAAATATATATATTCAATATTCATAGAATGCAAAATCAGATACTTATGTCTGAGTGAAGTTTATTACAGTATTCAATTCCTATAAGTTCTCATTTATTTATTTCTACTAGACCTTCCTAATTCTGAAAAAGATATATTACATTCCCGCATATAGTTCTATTTTTATCGAGTTCTCTCTACACTTCTAACAGATCGGGCTTTATGTTTGGAAGGCTATGTGGTTTGGTGCTTACAGTTTTATGAAGAATGTGTCCTTCAAGTAGATATTCTTTTATCATAACACAAAATAATTTTTCACTTTAAGAGCTTTTAACCTTAGAAGAACACTTTCCTTTCCCCTTGCTACTCGCATTTAGTTTAAAAAAAAAAAAAAATGAAACAACCAGATAAAAATAAACCAGAGACATTGAAATAAAGAACAAACTGACAGTAACCAGAGGGGAGGTGGGAGAGGGATAATGGGGGGAAATGGGGGAAGTGTCATCAAGGAGCATGTATACAGGACCAATGGGCAAAGCCAAAGGGGGTAGGATTGAGGGTGGGAGGTAGGGATGGGTGGGGTGGAGGGGAGAAGTGGGGGGCATATGGAGACAACAGTACTTGAACAACAATAAAAATAGAAAGACAAAAAATAAAGTAAAAATGATGTTTTACTATTTATAGGAGTTTTGATTTGTTGTTTGCTACAGAGACACTCTATTTCAGCAAATTTTGCTTAGCCTTTACAGTAAAAAATTTCAAGCAAGCTGTCATTATATTAATGATATATAAAGTATCACCACTCACACCCTTCTTTTTCCCTGCTTTCATTTGATCTCCTTTTAATGGATCTATTTTAAAGTGATGTACAGTTATACAGACCATTTTCTGAAGTATTTTTCATAGATGATGTAACTAAAATTGGGACTCCCTAATTTTTGTTTCAGCTCCATGGGTAAATTTTCATTTATCTGTCCATAAGATTCTTCGGCCTTTTTTGCCCAATGATTTACTAACATTTTTAAACTACCAATTTTAATATATTTCTTTGAAATAGAAATAAATTGTTTTGCCTATTTGAAAGATTCTAGTTTTTTAAAAAATGCTCAAAATTGCAAAATCCTGGAAAATTGTCAGTCTCGCCTTCCTTTCCACCAAGACTCACATAGGCACACACTCAAAATTTATTCTGTCTTTTCTTCCTGGGCATATACTTATTTGGCTTTTCTACATTTCTAGCTTTTCTGGTAACTGGGCTGAGGCAAGTGTCTGCCAACGGAACATGGTTGGAGAGTTGCGTCAATCCTTCATTTTACACACCTTCAAAGAAAACAGCTGCTCATGATTTTTTTCTCTTCCCATGGACTGGAGCACGGATAGAGTGGCAGCTAAGCTGATGAGGACAAAGCCCTTGGGGATGGTGTTAACCACGATACAACAGAAACAAACTTCCTGATTTATCTCGTGAAACAGACTTTCCCTTCCAGATTACAGTAGTCAGACTGGTAGGTGGGAGGAGACTAAACTTCTCTGTAATTTAACGTCTCTGCTTTGCTGTGGAGGGTGGGATGAGTGGGAAGTCTTTTTCCTGGTGGTCCTCAAAGGCGTTCTATGGTTTGGTGAGGGTGCCAAAAACACTTTCAGGGTGTTTGTTAAACCAAACCATGTTCAAAATAATACTAAGATATCACTTGTCTTAAACATTACTTTTTAAGAGTATTGTCATCAAACTGTCCAGGTTGGGGTTTTATTGTTCACTACCATGCATTTACAAGAAAAAAAAAAGTCCAGTTTCACTTAAGAATGTCCTTGTGGAAATAATAATAATTATTACTGTTATCAAAACTTGACTTTTGTGTATATGTCTTTTTAATGTTCTTTGTGAAGACATAAGAAATATGTATGAAACATTTCTACTATGTACTGACTTGAAAGTTACCACCAGGAAATTAGTCAGGCAATTAATTGTATGAGCTGTCAGATGAACCTACTGCTTTCTTCATGGAAAACCATTTTTGCTTGCAATAGTGACTCAAATACAGAGTGTGTTTATTCAAACATGAACATTTGGCAAAAGAAATACAGTTGACAGTTTTTATTGATGATCATAAAAGTTGAGCTTTCATGGAAAAATTAGAATTTTGGAAAACTTGTGCCCCTTATGAGACCTGGCAGCTTCTCAATACTAAGGTATTTCAAAAATAAATGGATGTGTATGTTCTGTTTATGTTTGTTTTTTAAAGTGTGCAATGAAATGTGTAAACTATTTGAAACGTTAGGCAGTATGTTCCAAATGATCGACGTATGATGTTACAAACCTGCACATGGAAAAAAGATCTATTCAACATGCAAGATAAACCCACAGATTTTAATGTAAAGAAGTGCATGAAATGCATTGGTATAGAATTTGATTCTACATAGCAACTAACATTCAAAAATTGTTATCTCAAATTCTGATGTGATGACAAAATAATCTGAAAAGTTTTAAAACACCTTCACTTTTCCAAACACATGTGTGTGCAGACACTTTCCATGTGCTGCAACCAAGATAATGTATCATAACAGATCCAATACAGAAGCAGATGTGAACTTGGTTGTTTTCTGATAGTCAGACATTAAGGAGATTTGTAAAAAATTGAAAAAACATCTCTCTTCTCACTAACATACGTTTTTGCAAAAATGTACATTTTTCATGAAAACATGTTTATATGTCAACAGGTACTAATAAACTAATAAATATATTACTTTTAAAATATCCATTTTATTTTCCAGTACAATAAAAATAAGCAGATACAAAGCACATAAACAAAGTTCTTTTGGATCATTAATGGTATTTAAGAGTGTAAAAGTTTTCTGAAACCTAAACTACTAGTGTGCCAAAACCACTATGTTTGAGAACTGCTTACCCATTCTTTACCAAAAACAACACAAATATTTTTCTGGATGTCACTAAATGTGTTCCATTTTTCATCAATAGTTAGAGAAATTAGTGAGTCCATCCAAATAAAGACTTGAATTTTTCAGGGATTTTTTTCCCTCTCCCACTTACTTGATTATTCTCATTATATCATCATCTTTTCCATTTTCTCCTCGTAGAACTCATCTTAACCCTAATTAATTCCATCTTGTTTGTGTTTTATTTTTGATTTGAGGTATTTGTGTTAACTATACCACACTTTAACATTTTTACTTAATTCCATGCTTGTAAATTGGTACTTTGCCTGCTCTCAGCTCAATGCATTCTGGGAATTTAGTGTAATCTTGGTATTCCCTTGCAAGGCAACATTGCTTTGTGTGTTAGAAGGTCATCTCCTGATACAGTGTGTGCTTTAGAGTGTAAGCCAGCTGTCGGTGTTTGTATTTGTTCAGGAATCCAAAAGAAATCTCCTCTCCCAATGTCCTCATTTTTCACCAAATTCAATTCTTCCCTCAGATATGTGAAAAATTTAGCCCAGAATATTTCCAGAGCTTAAAGACATAATAGGGCTTCCTAAGACCATAATTTACATCAAGGGAAGGTGCTGCACTTTTTCTCACAGAGGAGCCCAGCTCTCCCTGGGGACCATGAAATCAGGACCCTCACCTCAGGCCTCTCCCTCTGGATGGTCCCAGGATCAGGCATGTGTTGTGAAGGAAGCGATTAGGTTTTTGGTTTATACTTGCATCTTCCTGGAATTTCTAAAGAATTTAGGGCTTTTCATTACAGGCTCTTTCTCCTTCCAAGTCTTAGCCTCCACTTTGCTCAGGAGAAGTCAATGTGCACATCTCTTATCCATGATGCTAAACATCCCAGAAGTCTGAAAACAAAAAGCCTTTAGCAGCAAAACCTGACCTAGTGAGAATATGCCTAGGTCTCAGTGCAGAGCTATGTACGTGTTTGTGGGCAGGGTGATGGCCCCATCTCCCGCCCAGTGGTTCGTGTTTTTGTTTGTTTGTTTGTTTTTGCAATGGAAATTATATGCACTGTATCACCTTTGTAAACCTCAGAAATTTCTAAATTTTTGAACATATTTGACCCATTTGATATTGTGCTCCTGCACTTGAATATTTCCAAATTGTGATGTTTGACTCTGAGCTATGGCTCCTTCTTTCAAATTACCCTTCTCAGCCACATTTGATTAGAGACTATATGCCCTTCGTGCTGCTAGACTGAGTATGAAATAGCCTCTGTTTCTCAGAGCATTTTTTTATAATTTTATGCTTACTGCTTAGAGTGGAGAAAGAGTTTTCTCTTTAAAATACAGAGTCCCTCAGTGCATGACCTTCTCTCTATTACTTTTTGTTCCTGCTCATTCAGCTCCCAAGCCAATGGCACATGTTTTACCTTGTTATTCGCGGCTGCCCTGTTCTCTCTGTACTCATTCTTGCATCAGTACAGAGACACCTGGCTGTTCGCATTCTCCTTCACACAATGTCTCCCTCAGAGGTTAGCAGAGGATCTTGGCTCACTTTTGACACTCAGGTACTTGGGTTGAAGAAGCATCCACCATCTTGAAAATTACTAGTGTCTGTGCCAGGAAAACAAGAGGACACTGTAAGGGCTCCTACCAGCTGATGATTAAATTCACTTGTCAGTTCATAATGTATTCACCTGAATTTAGAATATGGCTTCGCCAAAGCCCAGGGAGGCAAAGAAATGCAATGGAACATTTGCCCAGAAAAGGGGCAACCAAAAATATTAGATGAAAGGCATTACTGAGTACTTTAGACAGCAAGCCAAATACATCCTACTGATTCTGAGAGGCAGAGAATTGATGAGAAAGTACATTTACATATTAAGCTCATAGAAGCATTTGTGAATTTGAAGACATATAAAATCAGCATAATTATGTGATTATGTACCATCTAAAACACAGTGCATAATAGCTATTTATTAGATAATTGATGTAAAGTATGATGATATAGATAACATAATGCATATAATCCTTATTTTGAATTATTAGATAAAAGTTCTTACAACAAAACCTGTGCAAACACAATTCACGTAATTTCTGCTAGTTATGTGATTGGATGCTGTGCAACCTCTGTCGTTTACAAGTTCCAGCTACCCATTGGGTCACTTGTAAATTCTCCCCCAGGTTATAAACTGCATTATTAAGATTTAAGAGATTACATAATTTAGCTGAATAAGTTAATATTATCTTAATCAAAATAGTACTCTGATCAAAATAAATCAGACAAAAAAGTTAAGAACAGTATGATTTTGCTCATAAGTTAGATATAAAACTTAGAACAACAAATGAACAAACAAGAAAAACAGATAAAAACTCGTAGACACGAGAAAAACTCGTACATAACTGTATGGTGGTTACCAGAAGGAAGGAGTTTAGGGGAGTAGTAAAAGGTAAAGGGGGAAAAATGCATGGTGACGGAAGGAGATTTGGCTTTGGGCGATGGGCACACAATGCAATATACAGATGATGTATCCTAGAACTGCACACTTGACACCTATGTAATCTTCTTAACCAATGTTATCCCAATCTATTTAAATTTAAAAAAAGTGTGAAGATGGATAGCTAGTAAAACTGGTATGAAATTTCCTTGTTAAGAAAAATATGAATTTATATTCATGACTAGATTTCAAGTCCAGATAATTACCACTTAAAAAATAAAAAATATCATAGATATTGAAATACGTTTATAATTCTTTTATATGTTATCTTCTGGAAACTACAATTCTATTTATTCCATTATTTCAAATTCCCATAGTACCCTGTGTGTTTATTTTATAATGAATGGTGGGGAAAAAATAAAATATCTATTTTAAAAAATTATATGCTGCCCTGGCTGGTGTAGCTCAGTGGATTGAGCGCGGGCCTGCGAACCGAAGGATCGCGGTTCGATTCCCAGTCAGGGCACATGCCTGGGTTGCCAGGCCAGTTCCCGGCAGGGGACATACAAGAGGCAACCGCACATTGATGTTTCTCTCCCTCTCTCCTTCCCTTCCCCTCTGAAGATAAATAAATAAAATCTAAAAGAAAAAAAAATTTATAAAAAAAAAAATAAATAAAAAATTATATGCTAAGTGAAATATGCCAGGTGGTAAAAGACAAACACCCTGTGACCTCACCTTTAAGTGGAACCTAATCAACAAAACAAACAAGCAAGTGAAATATAATCAGAGACATTGAAATTAAGAACAAACTAACAGTAACCAAAGGGGAGGGTGGAGGGGATAATAGGGGTGGGTCAGGGGAATGGTTTTCAGGAACATCTATAAAGGACGCATGGACAAAACCAAGGGGGTGTGGGATTAGGAGTGCAAGGTGGGGATGGCTGGGTTGTGGGGGAATAGTGGGGGAAAACAGAGACCACTGTACTTGAACAATAATTAAAAACATTTTAAAAAATATATTATTAATTATCTATATTGAATCTCAAATAATTAATCTCAGGAAAACTTGCATTAAAGCAACTATTTTAGCTATTGCATTGCCTCTCCAGTTGAATAATTAAACAAAAGATATTCCAAGCTTCAACTTGCAACACATTAAATAAAAGAACTGAAGCATTTTTATTGTTCTTACAACATGAATTTCCCTATGGAAAGAAAAATCAAATCTCTTTATTATTTTCTGAAAAATATCTTCCTTTGGCTCTTAGCATCTTTCCAGCTCTTCTAAGAGTGGTTATCATTAGCTTCCTCCTTAATAATTATGCATAATATAATCCACTAGTGTCAACAGCAGTTTCTGGAAATGGCATATATGAGTTCAAATTCTTTCTATAGAACCAATAATATGGCAAAACACATCATTTTTCTTAATCTAAGGACACATTTATAACATACTTTTCTTAAAAATTTAGACGAGAAGGAATACAATCAACATTATAAATACATAATCGCATTACATTATTACAATTATACAAGAACACTGGACTAGTAACTATATTTAAAATTGATTTCATAGTAATTTAGATCGATTAATTGATATGCTACTTTTCTACCAGTTGTTTTATAAAGATGAAACAGATTTATTTCCAAGAGTTAACATTTATTTTTTTAATATAGTAACATAATTGATTTATGGAATACACCAATGAACAAAAACCCAGTATAATGAACACACCATATAAGATTCTGAAAATCCTCCAATTTCTTCCTAAATCTCCTTCATATGAGTTGCAAATCTTGACACAATTTGAGTCCTACTTTATTATCCCTGTTACTTTGTATTTGTTATGTGCTCTCTTCCAGAGTCCATTTTAATGGCCTTACTCATTCCTTACTAGTTTGCGTGTTTACTCAAGTTACCAGAGTGTTAGCATTTGCTGTTTTCTCTGCTTAAACTCTCTCTGACCCTGTTTGCCAGTTACATTTTAGTAGACAATTTTCTGTTTTCACGTTTATTCATTCCCGGTTCTTTGTATGACATTATCCCAGGAGCCTTCTGGGAATAATCTGTGTACTGACCCTCAGTCTATGTGGTTTGAATGAGATTGCACCCCACTCCATAGGAGAAGCATGTGTCCCTAAAGTGACTGGGGGCTTCATCATAATTGCATCCTGCTAGTCTCAGAAAGATTGTTGCAGGGATGGGAGCGTGCCCCTAGTTGGTCCATTTGGAATAATTTCCAGAAATGTAATGAGAGTGCCTAGGATGCAGAACTATAGTAATTACACTCAGGATACCAAAGGGGTGGCAGTAGCAGAGAGCTGCCTGGGAAGGAAGCCAAGATGGAAAAGAGCAGATGGAAGAAATGGAAATATGGCCTTGTTTGGGCCCATACCCACGTACCTAGACCCTGTGTCATAGTGTTCTCACCCGCTTATCTCCGGTGTCTCTGGCTCATGCTGGGAAATTAGTATATTTGTATTGATTTTTCAAATAATTAAAATTGTTAAATGTTTATATACAGTAATACTGTGCTTTGTATCGACGTTCTCCACGGCCTGAATTATTAATCAATTCACTTATCAACAAAATTTCACTGTGGGATTACTGTGTGCTCAGCAATGAGCATGTCCTTGTGGTGCAATGAGGAACCACTACGAGAATGAATTCTGCTCACAACGGACCTACAATGTACATAGTTAAGGAAGACACGGGGGCGAGCTTCTCATGTCTTCATGAGAAGACATGAAGAATGGCGTGGAAGGGAATATTAATCTGGTCCATGGGGTGCAAAGACAGTGGAAGTAAGAAAACCTTCCCTGAAGAGGAGGCATTTAAACTAAAATCCGAAGACAAAAGGATGAGAAGGAGCAGGGCGTGTCCTCCATGGATGTGGTGCGAAGTCCCAGGGAGAGGATGGATGCAGAGGAGAAAAGTGACGCTGTAAAAGATACAGATGGAAGATGTGCAGACTATTTTCCAAATGTTGGCCTAAGTACAAAAGATATTAGAAAGTAGTTCAAACACGGCATTTTTCATGCTGACTTTTGGGCAGAATGAACTGAAGGGACAATAGTGAGACATATTTCAAGAGTTCTGTCAGAAAGTCATATCCAAATTATTTGGACCACACTGGTGGTCCACTGCAATGGTTTAGCACACAGATGCTGTTTCAAAGGTGTTAACACACATAAATGTTTCTGAGAAGTTTAGTGAAGAACATGTTCAGTAGTGAAATGTAAGGCATGTTTGGTGTTTGATAAGCTATAAGGAATGGAGAAAATAGAGAAATAAGTATTCCCAGATTTTAATTCTGAACATCTATTTTCCATTTACTACAAAAAGAAAAACCAATGTATAATTTGAGGGTAAAGAGTTATGGAAAGATGATAATTTCATAATTATTCTTTAAAAATAAATTGGCACTTTGGAAGTCATTTTAACTCTTGGAGTACCACAAAAAATGAATGGCTCAAGAGATCCAAAATGTTTAACAGTTTATCTTCACAATTTTGTGAATTACTACATAATTTACATAATCTATCTATCACTATATTAAATTTTGTTGACAATGTGCTAAATTTAAATTGTAAAATTTTATTCAATGTATGTTATTAAAACTCATTTATCTGATATACTGAAATGTCACTTTGTCTTAAAATATTTGGCGTTCATTTCAAAGTGGAGGAGTGAGCCAAACAAAGTATTGAGTGAGGGAATAAATAATTACGGGATGTCATAAAAATACAGACTATAAATGCCATCAAAAATGTAACGTGAAAGTAAACGTTTGGGTCCAGAATGTGAGGAGGACGCACCAAGCGACTCACTCCAGGGACAATGAGTGGACTCAGAACCTGCCCGTGTGGAAGACCACAATGAAAAGAGCAGGCAAAGCTCCTAGTCATGGCTTGAAAGGCAAGTTGTGGATCTGTTGGACATGCTTCTTTTTTAAAAATATATTTTATTGATTATGCTATTACAGTTGTCCCATTTCTCCCCCATCATTCTCCTCCACCCTGCACACCCTCTCCCACCCACATTCCCCCCCCCCTTTAGTTCATGTCCATGTGCCATAAGTTCTTTAGCTTCTACATTTCCCACACTATTCTTGCCCTCCCCCTCTCTATTTTCTACCCACTGTCTATGCTACTTATTCTCTGTACCTTTTCCCCCTCTCTCCTCCTCCTACACCCCTGTTGCTAACCATCCATATGATTTCCATTTCTGTGGTTCTGTTCCTGTTCTAGCTGTTTGCTTAGTTTGCTTTTGTTTTAGGTGTGGTTCTTACTAGCTGTGAGTTTGCTGTCTTTTCACTGTCAGCTGATTTCTCAAAAGATACCTTACAGGCAAGAAGGGGCTGGAAAGAAATATTTGAAATCTTGAAAAGCAGGGACCTACATCCAAGATTGCTCTATCCAGCAAAGCTGTCATTTAGAATGGAAGGGAAGATAAAGTGCTTCTCAGATAAGGTCAAGTTCAAGGAGTTTGTCATCACCAAGCCCTTATTATATGAAATGTTAAAGGGACTTATCTAAGAAAAATAAGATCAAAAACAGGACAGTGTCCATGCTTCTTCTTCACAGAAATTACGTAAAATTAGGAGCACGCACACACGTGCATGCGTGCCCTGCCAACAGCCATCAAGGTTTCTCCTGGACAGTCACCCACTGAGCAGTCTAGGGCATAACCAGGTGTGGGTCTCCAAAAGTGGTCACTATCTTATGTGCTGCCCTTTCTCTCAAGTCCTCAGTGCAGAATCTACCTCCTCTCCGCAGCCCATTCGTGTTGTATGTAAAATTATATTTCAGACAGCTCATGACTTGATCTTCCTTAGCCTTTCTGCACTCTCTGCTGTTCACCATATTTACAGTCAGATTCTACTTCAAGTCCTATGGACAGACTTTTTATTTACCCTTAAAGGGTCCTTGTCTACATCTAAGCGCAGTTCAAAATTTCCTTTTCTTCAAATTTCTGCGCTAATGTCCCCTGACCAGCGAGTACCCCGTCCCTGATGTGAGACTCAGGACAAAGGCACAATTCACTTTCCGCGTGGGATGGAGCAGTAATACACAAAATTTTATTATGCTACTCAGAACAGAATGCAAATTAAAACTTATGAATTATTTTTTTCTGGAATTTTCCCTGTAATATTTCAGACCTTGTTGACCGGGGGTAAGTAACTGAAAACACAGATAAAGGGGAACTACTGTAAGTGATATTATAAAAAAATAACGGAGATTATTTTCACTTTTGGTTACCTTATTGTTTTTTTTAAAGTAACATCCTTATGTAAATTCTGGTTGCTCAGAAAATATACATGGAAGTAATTTTTATTAATTACTATGTCTAAAAATGATTTGTTGAAATCAAACTTATGTGCAAAACTAGCCTTAGTTACATATTATTATAAAAAGGGTAATATGGATTGGAAGTCAACCACTTTTTAGAGGAAAATATATTAAGAACCTAAGGAAATTTCATTATTTTTAATAATACAGTATTTTACATTAAACTGAATCACCTAGTATTATCATTTACTTTAAAAGTATTTATCCATGACAAGCATGCACTTTATTGTATATTTAAGCAAATATAATTCTATTTATAGTTACACCATATTACAACCACATTGGGATATGTGCCTACTATAGTTCCATCAGGCAATTTTCCATTCATTAAAATTGGAGATGCTCATGAGTACAGTGTTTCCACCTTAAAAATGCACAGCACAACTCCCCAGAGGTTCCGGGATGCTCACATCCAACCACCTTTAAAACATTGTGCTTATGAAACTTCACTGCTAGAAATAATTTTAAAAAGTAAGAATGCCAAGGAAGTGAGTTTGAGAATATTTATTGCAGTATTCTTAAGAATTTAAAACAAAGCCTGACAACAACCAGACTGTCAAAAACAGGGGTCTGATAAATGGCTGTTCGGGTCTGTAATGGAGCACTTCACTTACAGAAGAAATGAAGTGTATCCATAGCACTGACATAACATTACAAAATATATTAGGTTGAAAAGTACAGAGCCCTCTCTATTGTATAATTTTTGCATGAATAGAAAATACATCTATGTATTTTTTAGTGCAGGTACCAAAAAATATACTGAAAGTTTACCCCCCAAAAAGCAAATAGTGATTATCCTCAGACTGATGGACTGGGGCCCTAATGATAGGGTCAAGAGATACTTACTTTGCACATCTGTCTAGTATATGCATTGCTTTTATGAACAGATTATCCAGGGCGATTGTTATCAGAAAATGAAGACTATTTGAGGAAAGCGATGTGTTGGGAATGTGCGTGTGGGCCTCAGTGTTGCTAAAGGCACTGGAAAAAGCTCTGCTGCTTAACCTGAATGGCAAGTATATAGCTATTATTTTCTGTTATTCTTAAAAATGTAAATATATGTTTATACATTCTTCTTTATCTAATATGTTTCACAAAATAAAATTTTATAAAATGCAAACTTTCATAAAGCATGATAATATATTTCATCTATATTTCTGCATGCTATTTTAAAACTGACTCTACCTATGACTAAATTTGCTCTCAAAATGTTAGTAATGGTATTTCTCCTGATTTTATTTTAATTCATTACAAATTCTGCATCTGTACTCCAAAAGATGCCATTTTTATCATTGAATTACTGTTGCATTTTATCTATACATTATGGCTCACTATGAATATAATTATTATAAGTTGACAAAACTCTAAGATAAGCTTGAAATCTATACATATATTTTGTCTCTTCTTCTATGTCATTTTTTGTTTGCTTTGATCCCAGTTTACAAATATATATATGACACATATTCATTGATATTTAAATTTCATCACTGGGTCAATGCTAAATATTTAGTTTACCTCTGGTTCTTACACATTCAGAATTTTCAGACCTTATTCTGAACATTAGTTATTGCCTTCTCATTCAAGTTATCTAGGAATCCAGTTACAAATTCCACACTTGCATTTCCTTCATCATCTATTCTTGGCCTCAAGTTTTTCTGCATATCCTGTATTTTATTACAGCATTCAAACTTTTTAAAAAATGCTATTTAGGAAACTTTTGAGCTGACTTGAGGAAAATGTATCATTAAACTTTCAAAGTATGAGTAGGAGAGAATATTTCATGTGTTTGGAACGACCTAAAAATATGGAGCATTACATTATGACAAAAGGGACTTACTAGCTATCTAGAGACGTTATGTGCTCACCATGCTCCAGCACCTTCCTGACCATAAGAAAAACTACATTGCCAAGCTTCTTTTACCATTTGACTTGGAGCCCTATCACTGAGGTCAGTGAAATGTGGCCTTTATAAATGCAGGCAATCTTCTCTTTGGCCAGCCATGTCACCAAAGGAGCTACATACTTGTTATAGCAGGCACAGGTGCTACATACTTGTTATAGTAGGCACAGGTGCATACACACGCACCTGTGGAGCTCAGATCTTGGAGCACTACCCCAAAAGACACTCTAGAAATAATGGCGCTTCATTATAAGGCCTCCTGATATTCATTTGTGTGTAATTGATCTGTAACTACTTTCCCTCTAAAAGATCTTTAGGGTGTGATAAAAGAATCAGAGCAAAATAACCTTAATTCTTATGACAAAAAATATTTCTAAAAAAATGTTTCTAATCTGATTAATGTTCTAAGGTCATCAGTTGTGCTTGAGGCTATAACAGGGGCTGATGTCCCCAACCCTGTGTAAGTGGCAGCTTCCTCCTGTTACTCACATGCCATCAACAGTCAATAGGTCCATATTTTTCCTTTAAAAGTAAAAAGTGAAAAACAGAAGGCTACACTAATAGTTTATGAAAACATAAATAGCTAGTCTATTAGAAAGGAAATAATATCAACCCTGGCTGGTGTGGCTCAGTGGATTGAGCACCAGACTGTGAACCAAAAGGTCACTTGGTTCAATTCCCAGTCAGGGCACATGCCTGGGCTCTGGGCCGGGCCCTCAGTTGGGGACTCGCAGGAGGCAACCATACATTGATGTTTCTCTCCCTCTCTTTCTCCTTCCCTTCCCCTCTCTCTAAAAGTAAATAAATAAAATCTTTTTAAAAATGAAGAAAGAAATAAGATCAGGGAAAATCTATAAACAAGATGGAATATTGCATTTTTATCCTGAAAAAAAATCAGAAATAGGATGATGGGTAGTCGATAAGACAAAATATTTCAAAATGTAAATAACCACCAAGTGTTATTTTGTAAAGGTCAGAGAGAAATTAGTCTTTATTAAATTGATTTCTGTGAGTACTATTATAATGAGGAAGATCCTGAAACCAGGAAATGTAAGACAATTGATATGGGGAGGTGTACTTTTCAATGGTAACTTCTTATTGTAAAAAGAGAATATGTTCATTTTTATTCAATAAAAAAAGAACATAGAAAAAGCTTTTATATATGTCCATAGGGAAAGTGATACTATTTTAGAATAGTATCTATTCTATTTTAAGAAAATACACCAACAAATAAAATAATATATGTAAAAATTATTTGTCTTAAGAAGACAATTCAATGTATATTCAGGGCAGATTTTTTTTTTGCATTTTTTAAATATATTTTATTGATTATGCTATTATAGTTGTCCCATTTCTCCCCCATTATTACCTTCCATCCTGCACACCCCCTCCCACCCACATTCCCCCCATTTAGTTCATGTCCATGTGTCATAAGTTCTTTAGCTTCTACATTTCCCACACTATTCTTGCCCTCCCCCTGTCTATTTTCTACCCATCGTCTATGCTACTTATTCTCTGTACCTTTTCCCTCTCTCTCCTCCTCCCACTCCCCTGTTGCTAACCCTCCATGTGATCTGCATTTCTGTGGTTCTCCTCCTGTTCTAGTTGTTTGCTTATTTGCTTTTGTTTTAGGTGTGGTTCTTAATATTTGTGAGTTTGCTATCTTTTTTACTGTCATATTTTTTATCTTCTTTTTCTTAGATAAGGCCCTTTAACATTTCATATAATAAGGGCTTGGTGATGATGAACTCCTTGAACTTGACCTTATCTGAGAAGCGCTTTGTCTTCCCTTCCATTCTAAATGACAGCTTTGCTGGATAGAGCAATCTTGGATGCAGGTCTTTGACTTTCATGACTTGGAATATTTCTTTCCAACCCCTTCTTGCCTGTAAAGTCTCTTTGGAGAAATTAGCTGACAGTAAGATGGAAACTCCTTTGGAGGTGACTGTCCCCTTATCCCTTGCTGCTTCTAGAATTCTCTCCTTCATTTGAATCTTGGCTAATGTAATTCTGATGTACCTTGGTGTGTTCTTCCTTGGGTCCAACTTCTTTGGGACTCTCTGAGCTTCCTGGACTTCCTGGAAGTCTATTTCCTTTGCCAGATTGGGGAAGTTCTCCTTTATTATTTGTTCAAATAACTTTTCCACTTGTTGCTCTTCCTCTTCCCCTTCTGGAACCCCTATAATTCAGATGTTAGGACGTTTAAAGATGTCCCAGAGGTTCCTAAGCCTCTCCTCATTTTTTTTTGAATTCTTGTTTCTTCCTTGTTTTCTGTTTGGTTCTTTCTTTCTTCCTTCTGGTCTACTCCATTGATCTGAGTCCCAGTTTTCCTCCCATCACTATTGGTTCTCTGTATGTTTTCCTTCATTTCACTTATTGTAGCCTTCATTTATTCATCTAATTTGCAACCAAAATCAACAAATTCTGTGAGCATCCGGATCACCAGGGCTTTGAACTATGCATCTGATAGGTTGGCTATCTCTTGGTCACTTAGATGAATTGGCTCTGGGGCTTTGCTTTGTTCTCCTGTTTGAGCCATTTTTGGTTTTGTTTTGTTTTGTTTTGTTTTGAGGGGGGTTGGTCTGGTCACAGGTGTTTTGTAGTGAGGGGTGGAGCCTTAGGTTTTCCCCAGGGCAGGGCAGCCCGGTGGCTGGGTTGTGATGCTGTATGTGGGGGTGGAGTCCAAGAGGGAACAATGGCGTTTGCTCCTCTCTCTTGGATTCCAGTCCCTTCCACCACTTTCCCCAAGCAAATTGGGCCCTTCTGGTGCTGATTTCCATGTGAGTGGGCTTGTGTACTTTCTAGGACCCTGTGGGTCTCTCCAACAAACTGTCCTGTGAGGCTGGGAGTCTCTCCCAGCACTTCAACCCCCAAAAGTGTTTTCAGTTGGTGCTTTTAGGCTTTATTTCCTGGTGCTGGGGCCTTGGGTTGTGCAATCTGTCTCTCTGCTGGTTTTTCCCCTGGTTTATCTACGTGCAAATGTGTGAGCTGCCTTGTGCACCTCGCTTTGTCTGCTCGTTGCCTCCCAGAGCTCGGTAACCACCACCTGTGAGCCTGGGTTGTGCCAACCACCGCGTGCACATCCAGGACCACTAGCCACTGCTTTTTCCTGCTGCGATCCCTCTCCGCTGGCCGCCGACTGGGTGAATTGTTGTCAGACTTCCGTACAATTCAATTTTCTATCTCTTCTGGCTTTTTGTTGTTGTTGTTGTTCAAAATTTTTGTTGTCCTTAATTTTGGTTGTGAGAGGAGGCACAGTGTGTCCACCTACACCTCCATCTTGGCTGGAAGTGCAAGGTAGATATTTGAAGTAGCATAAAGATACCAGTTCTCCTTTAATATGATACTTGTACAAGTAAATACAAATTTTACATGAAGTATCTAAAGCCCCATTACTAAACAAAATATTTTAAAATGCTCTCCAACTTGGTACCAATATAAAACTTAGATTTCTTTCTAAGTAGAAATTAGGGAAACTAGATAAGAATATATTGATTTGTCAAAGTGGTTCAGGACTGATTTTAATGTATCTTATATTTTAAAATACAAGTTTATTTGCTTTTCTGTCCACCCTTAAACAATAGAAAGCAAAGCACAATAACTATCCTAATAAATAAAAATTTATAATAAAGATAACTGCCAACCAGTCCCAACTGTCACTCTGTCATTCTTTGTGTCAGCCTTGCTCTTATTCTTGTATAGACAGAAGAAAATTTTATAAGGATATACACCTTATCCACCAGAAGTGTGCATAACTTATCAAAAAGCATAAAGGTCTCAGAATCATAAAAGACCAACTTAAACTGAATGAAAGAACATTACAAAAATAAAGTACATAAAAATTTGTTGCAGTTCATTTATGTAAATGAAGAGTATCTGAATGACAAAAAGTTAAGCATAAAAATGTGCCAGGTTGCTTTATAAGTTCATCATAGAACTGCTCAGAAAATTTAAAAACCATTAGAGTCTGTCTAAATGCCTCTGGTGAAATTTCCATATCAAAGGTTGCCTTCAACTGCTTAAACTGATTCCATTCTGTGATCTTTATGACAATTAAAGGTTTCTCTAACTGTTCCTCAATCCATGCTTATGAACTTGGTTGAAACAAGAAAGCCAGATAGGTGAAAAGATTAAAATTGATGATTTTCATTAATAAATGTGTAGCTTGTAGCCACTTTTTTAACTTACTAAATGTTAAAGGGAAAACATAAAGGGGAGCTCTATTTCAAGAGGATCTAAATGTAAGAGATAAGGAAAACAATGATGATGAAGTGGTAAGTGATTTTATAGAATTTGAGAAAAAAAAGAAAATGAGAAAAATACATATTATATTTATTATGCTGACATTGCTAAAGGTGAAATTACTTAATGGCTCCATATCCCACCCAGACAAGTGAGGAAACATGCTCTTGGCTATACCTTTATACAGGGACTATCACCAAAATATGGAGTAGCTCACCAGTTCTCCACTATACTGTGATATATCAACTCAATTTAAAGGCTAGAGGTTACTATGAAATATACACAACTGGCATCACTTGTCCACCTGCAAACATCTTCATCATTCTAGTTCATAAAGCATTGAATTGTTGCCATAATTCATATGACCATTATTTCATTCCATAATGTTACAGGTTAATTATGAAACTTTTGGGAAAATATAGAACATCTAAGAGTATGTTTCAGGACACTAAATATGGAATAAAGCAGGTTGAGAGAGGCCCCATGCCATATTCCTTAGCAATACTTTTTTAGCAATATATTTTATCTGCCACCAGTAACCTTTGTTTCCACAAAACTTGTCTGATAGCTAACTGTGACCAAAATCTCTAGCATATATTTTCACTTGTTGTGTGTTTTGTTCAGAAATAGCTCACACTGACAGTTAACTGCATAAACAGAGCTAGGGCTCTGAGAGCTTGGGAATCAGGGACAGAATCAAGAAAGTGTGATTGGATGTGAACAACCACTCCCCGCAAAGGCAGAGTGGTGACGGCTCCCTTAAAGCTGTTAGGGATGTAGGAACTTTGATCATGAAGGAGCATCAAAGCCTGAGGATCCAGGAAGAGTGACTGCACAGCATTTGATACCAAAGCAGTGTCCTGTATAAGGTAATTCAATTCATGCTTTAATGGAAATTCTGGTTTGAAAACATGACATACCAGAGATATTATTTTTTAAGTCAAAATTGCAGAGATGCAATTGTGAAGTCAAATCACATATTGATTTGTCCTTTACTCACATGTATAAAAAACATCAAGCAACTTCCTATGCAATAGGGATACCAAGAAGAAATGCGGCTGACCTTTCCTCATCCTTAATAATATGCTTTGAAATTTCAGTGGTTCTAAGGGAAATTAGCCTCTGTAGAAATGAAGTTTCATTCTGTCCCCAGCTGGGAATGTCATGGGCAGACAGCCCTTATTTATTTCTCCTCTTGGAGCTGCCTCATTGGCACTCGGTGTCCGGTGCCTGCCAGTCATATGCTATATGTATTGGTCCCATGAAAGTATTAGTCTCGTTTCACAGGTTTCCAGCCTCTAACTCCACCATGGGCCGTTAGGAAAGGCCATTTACGCTCACAGTGCCTGTGAGTTCAGCTGGAGTTTGCTTGTCACAACAGGGCAGCCCAACCTCTCCCAGGATCCTCTCCTGTTCCCTTACTTTCCCAGATAATTTTCTGCCCACTAATATCTCTCTCAGGCTCTGCTTCCCAGAGAACCCTACTCATAATATACCCAGTTCACCTGTATCGGTAGATGCTCCCCTTGCCAAGTCCCCTCCCCATGTATTTTGCCCTCACTACCTATTTTGCTTCCTTTGACTTACCTTTGCTAGACAAATAGAACAGCCATAGTCCTGTTAACTGTCCGTAGCTAACAAATATGAGCACCATGTCCCTTCCATTTATTCAGAACACAAATTCGAGGGAGCTGCAAATCATGGGCAACCTTGAGAAAGAATACAGGTCCTAGATTCAAACCACATGGGCTGCAGTTCTCAGGGAACCTGCCTTTGGGGTCTATGAGAGTTAAATGTGGGGAGATGTATTAAATACGTAGGACATGGTAAATGCCACTTAGTGTGACCAATTGTGTTAGTTTAAGATTTCCCCATTTTGGCACTGAAAAGATCCATGACCAGGAAACTTCTCGGTCACAGGCAAAGTGGGACACATTAGCTATCATTATTAAGTATATAAAATCCAGACCAGTGACTGAAAATTCTGTTGCCTCTGGTAACTTCCACTAAAAGTAGCTAGCTAATGAGATATTTTAAAAGCTCATGCGATAGTTCACACAAGATGCTATTAAAAATATGTCTTCTCACAATTTCCTGTTTTCACTTGTTATTCTTGAACCACAAGCAAAATTCTAAAATTCCAGTTTTCAAATTGCAAACATTTTAAATGTTAATGACTGGGGACAACTCCAGGCTCCCTGACTTTTGAGGTTCATCTCAACTACACTCATCAGCCTGTTAGGAAAATTTTTCCACTGTGGCTTCCTGCCACACCGGGCACATTTCTCCTTGGAACACCAGTGAGGAGATAGATACAAATGCCCATATTCAGGGAGCAGCCCCTCAGCGCATGAAGTTTTATATTTTTATAACACTGAATGCGAATGAAGAACCATCTCCCTCAGAGAAAATACATCATAGTCGTCTCCCTAAAATTTCAGTATTTGAAATGGTTCTATTTGACATAAAAATTCACTTTATAATTACTCTTGGGGATATTTCTCCCTATACAGATTTGTGCTTTTGGAAAACCCCTCACTATACTTCTATCACCAACAATTTTCTCTGGATTCTCTGCAGCATTTACAACCACTATTTCTCTTTTGAAATTTTAAAGTAATTCTAAATTATTTGTGCCACCCTGTTGCATTATGTTTGTTGTTATCATTTCATTAGCTCTGATATAACATTTGTCTGTATGTGGAAAAGGTAAAATTAAGTTTTAGGTGATTCAGAAGATCTTCATCATGACGAGATTTTCAGTTCTCTAAATAACAGTGAGAGGTAGCAATTCCCACAGCAGGTACCCCAAGTATCACGGCCTTAGATCTCTGTTTTCTATTTTACAGTTGTAGAGTATTAATAAGTATACTCATGTGCCAGAATTGGTAGTGTAACTAACATCAAACAAAACTTGTATTAATCAAGGAAGCTGTCTAAAATGTAGTTAGACCAGCTTCTCAAGATTAACATCATCAGTGACATGTCGAGAGTATGGACCGTTAATGTGACATGATAAGAATGGCACTTATCCTCTATTATTTTCTCCCCAAAACGCATAACCTCATTTAAGCATGAAAAAACATCCTTGAAACTTAAGTGATGTGAAGAAGTCCAAACTCACCCACACAAAGAGACAGCATAGAGAAGACAATGTGGACAGGAACCAAGGTCCCCAGTTGAGAGCTGGTATCAACCACAATACGTGTGTGTGAATGAGCTTCCAAATGTTTGTAGGCCCCTTGCCTTGAATCTGTTGACTGAGGCTACAGAGGTTACAGAGCAGAGGGAAGCCATCTCCACTGTGTCCCTTTGAATTCCCGACATACAGATTTCATGAGCACAATTATTCTTCAATGCTAATTAAGTTTTGGGTAATTTATTATACATCTGTAGTATCAGGGGGAAAATCTCAAAAATGTATTGAATGAAAGTAGCAAGACACAAGATAGTGCAGGCAAAATTAACCTATGGTGAACAAAATGAGAATACTGTCTGCTTGGATGCAGGCTAGCTCAAAGGGGGATGAGCAACTTCCTTGGGTAATGGAAATACACTGTGTCTCTCAAATGTGGTGGTAGTTACCAGTGTGTTCAATTTTTGAACTCATCAAATTCTACCCTTCAATCTATTAACTTATTTTAATTATAAGTCAATAAAAAATAATAGGAGTTATGGATTTGAAACTTTACATTTTTTAATGATAGCATAGGAGACTAAAAAGTACACATTTATTTATTATGCATATCACCAGATGAAATCCTTAAATATACTTGGCTTACATATGTTCAATGTTTCCTAAAATTTCAATACTATATAAATAAACCAGGTTACTTAAATAATGCAGCTATAGGAGGCTTCTGTTCCAGCTCGAAGAGCACATATCCAAACGCTACAGTGATGGAGGGGGCTAAAATTGTGTGTGTGTGCTGTAGCTAGCACATAGACTTCTTCTTTTTTTTTTTTTTTTGGTTTGTTTTTGTTTTGGGCCTAAAACAATGAACAATTTTTAAAATGTATTTCCAACATTCAAAAAGTTAAGATACTTCATGCACAAATTTCATTTCTTCTATTAAACAAACAAATTTTGTGACGCTGAGACCTCATTCCTAGTAGGAATCATCAGCTGTGTGTGTATTACGCGCCATTGAGTCAGCTCTGGCTCCTGGGGACCCTGTGACTGAGTGATGTCCGCAATGTCCTGTGCCCACCAGCCCTGCTCAGCTGCTGTGACTCATCCCTGTGGCTACTTTTACGGAGTAAATCCATCTCATATTTTCTCTCCCTCTTTTCTTGTTGCCTTATTTTTCCCAGCATTATGGTCTTTTCCAAAGAACCCTGCCTTCCGTGGAGAAAACAGCTGTCTTCTCTTTAGAAAAAGTGCATTCCCTTTAATTCAATAGTGAATTGGTTCCACTCATTTTCTATTCCTTTCTGGGCTTGGAGGCATCTGAATTTTTTTTCCTGTGGTTGAGGCTGTCAGTGTGCACTGAGAAACGGGACGATGCGCGTTACCTGGATACCAACACACAATCCCCGACCAGGGACTGAACGCTGAGACGCTAAAACAACAAGCTTGGTATCTGGCCTGACATAAAAATTAGAAAGTGATTGCACTTCGCCCTGCCAGACCTTTTAAAAAAAAAAAAGAAAGAAAAAAAATGGTTCTGGGACCGCGAAGTCTTAAGCCTGTAAGGTGGCAAGATTTCAAGTTTCTAAATTTTTTCCAAGGAGAGTTCTTAATCTCAGATTTCCCAAATTTTCATTTCAAATCCTTTCTGGAATGAGAGGTGTTAAAATGTCATAAAAATTAATATATCTGTGACATTTTTCTTATTAAAGCAATTTTCTCTGTGGTATAATAGACTTGATAAAATTCGGTGCTCTAAAAAGGATTTTGTGCGCTCATATGTAGAATCTAATGAAGAAACTGAACTAACAAGCGAAACGGAGACAGACTTCTAGACGGAGAGCAGATGACAGCTAGTGGGAAGGGCGGTTAAGGGGTGGAGGGACTGAGCAAAAAGGAAAAAGCGCTCATGGACATGGACAAGGGTGTGGTGATTGCTGGGGGAAAGGAGGTATAAATGGTAATGGGAAAAATATGATAAAGATTAAATAAACAAATAAAAAGAATTTTGTCTATTTGACTGTGCCTTTTTCAAAATCATTCACTGATTTAAAACAGCAAATAATAAATAATGGCTGTTAAGAATGGTTTTTGCAAAGCGATACACGTGGCAATGCCTACAATTAGACTGAGAACTTAGTCTTCACGCCTGAGGGCAAATTGGCCTGATTCCAGATGCCATGCCAGTGTATTTAAAGATCCACTAGGTGATGGATTTTGAATGCACACCTGATCTGTTAACATTCAACATTCATTCAAGAAACACTTGATTGCATGTCTATGAAATAACAGAGATTTCCAGAAGCACAGGAAAGAGAAGAGTGAGTAGAACAAGTTCTCTTCTCTCCGTAGCCTGTAGTGAGTAGTTAAAATTCTGTGTGAACAGTTTTATTTTAAGCTATTAAGTATTTTACATTCTAACTTCTCACCCTTCAAGCTTTGCTGTTGATACTGATGAAGTGTTTTCACAGTGTACTACAGTTTCTTCAAAGACAAGTCAAAGGCTACAATCCTTTGATAAACCTCAAAGCTGATTCTTTGAACTGAAGAGTCAGTGACTTGGAAATGAAATATATATATCTCCTAACTTTTCTCATATAGAATATTTTGAAATTTCATGTAACAAGAAAACAAGATGCCAGAGGGCAAAATAAGTAAACTAAATGTTATTCTTCATTCTAGCTAAAAACCAAAATGTAGATGTTTCTTTCTGGGATGTCTATTCAAGTTTTTAAATTCCAATCAAAATGTTAATGAAAAGAATTAAATAAAATGAATGACTGTAGGCTGGAGAAAATTAGAGGTTTATGAAATCACAATAAGTATAGTAAGTTAAACTTTAAAAATCAAACTTGCATTCAACAACAGCTCTACTCAAACTGTAAAATGTTACATCTTTTTTGCCAGTCCATCACAAATTCTGTTTCTGCTTGTAGTAAAATTTGCTTAACAATGGATACCAAGTTGAACCAATTCAGAGGGATAAGAATGCATATTTGGTGAAGAATTTTCTTTCATAGAAATCTTGAGCGTTAGTCCATAAAAAAAAATCTGCCCTCATTTAGATTTAAAAATCATTTGCATATAACATGTTTATATCTGAAACCGTACATGTATGTAACTATTTAGAGAGAAATATTATCTTTCTATTGAATTTAATACTATGGTAATGGATCAAGACTACTCAGTGCAATTCAAGCACCGCTGTCAAGGCACACTAGTCAGTATCTAGCCACTCCTTGGAATACCAGACGCCTGTACCTGTCATATTGTGTAATGACAAAGCTAAAAAGTAGCTCAACTACCACATTATATCCTTTTATGGTCGTTGAACCTAACTCAGACACATGGATGGTTTTTGAATAATTACATGAACTTGGTTGCTGACAGGTTAAGATTTAAAATCTTGTCTTTCAGTAAGTTATTCAGTCACATAACAAAATTAATTTCAGAATTATTTTTGGAGAATTCACATTCGTAGAAGAATAGCATTTTTCATTGCTCGGAAAGGTCATGAAAAGCAGGAGCAGCTTGACTATTCAGCTGTACCCAGTGCCTTTCCTTGAAAATAAAAAAAAAAAATGTTTAGGAGCTGAAGAAGGCAGTGTGAAGCCCTACATGCAGGTAGTAATTCTTCAAACTTTCAATTTTCTTTATGATTTCACATGTTCACAGAATAAAAGCACAGGAAAAATCTTTTTACTCTATTTCCATTTAAATGAGACCTTTGAGACTGAACTTCATTAAAAATAATTCTCAAGCAAAGCTGTGGAATGTGGGACTCTTGGCTGTTTTTTCTCCTTTAAAGTTATAACTCGTTTCAAACTGAACTGCATAGTTTTCTCAAATTCTGGAAAACTCGCTTAACTATGTAGTATGTGAACTTGTCAACAGATTTGAAAAAAAGCAATTTTAGATGACAGAATGAGAAAACACTATGGGGAAAAAAGCTATCTTTTATAAATGCAATCTCTGTGTTAAGATGCATTTTTATTCCCTGTAATGTTACCCTTTGATGTACATGTAATTCATTAAGGTAGCCAATTAAAAGATTAAAACACCTTGTGGCCACATTATGAATTATAATGATTTGAGCAGTCCAGTGCTCAGGTAGATAAATGTTTGTGTTTGAAAAATAGTTTGAAGGTAATGATGCTGGTACAGAGTGAAGTCAAAATACGTGTTGCTTGTTGAAGTCAACACTGCATCATAATTTCTCAAGCACTTTGTCTTTCAATGTCAGCTCTTCAACCCACAAGTTACTGACTTTTAATTTTTTTCAGGAAAACTCTACAGATAAGTGTGCCCATTCCAATTCAAGTTGCACCACAGATAAGAATCCTAGTCTACAAAAACAATCCGCCCATAAGTCCTTAACACACATTCCTTTAGAAAGACTTCAAAGCATTTCCCCCTGCTGCTAAAATCAACCATAACCTTTCCAATCTGCTCCTTTTAAATCTGATTGCGATCTCTGTATTTTCCTGTGATGGCAGACACTGGAATCCATTCACAGTCAGTGGACACTCCTGTCGTTGAGGTTTGCAAGCATCATTTTAGACATAAGAACTTTTCCAGCAGCAACGAATATCTCATTCTTCTGGTAGAGCCCAGTGTTTACCTCAGAACACTTCATTTAAAAGTAAAAGACACTTTCCCAGTTAAACATACAGCTCTTTAAATTAGAAAATTCAGTAAAAAAGAAGAGTATGCTCACCTAGAGACTCGGTTCACAATGTGTACTAATTCAGTAAGAGATGTTAAACTATAGTTCTCCAAGTAAAAGCTGCAGCGATAGATAAAAATTGTTCGATAGCAACAACAGAAAACTACTGTGGATAGAAGAAGCATCTTCAATCAAATTTTATTAGAAATACATGGGAATATATTAGGCTTAACATAACAAAGGAAATAATGTAATGGCTATACTAAAGGTTATAATAATAGGTTGTTATTATTTCCTGTAAAGGAAATAATAATGGTTACAATGTAAAATATAATGTCCAATTCTGTTCTATTCATTTACTCAATGAATATTTATTAAAACCTATTGCATAAAGATTAAATCAGTCCTTGAAGAAGATACTAAGGTATTTTTCAAATAATTCAAACTTGAAATACCCACCTCTGAAATTATAATTTAGCCTTATATTGCATAAACTTTAGAGTAAACAATAGTTTTTTCTGTAATGTATATATAAACCTAAAATGATGATTGTTATAATATATTAATTCAAATGTTTGTTGACTATTGATAAAACCTACATGCATGTATTTATGTATCAGATATGCTCTCTATATTTAGACATCTGTATGTAACGTCTTCCCAATATCTCATATAACATTTTATAAATTTATTAGATAGACAGGATGATATAGAGGTTCTTCATTAAGTGTTAATGTTAAGAATTATATGGGACATGCTTTTTAAATTTAGATCTTAAATCTCCATCCATGGAGTATTGGATTAAAGAAGACTGACTTGAAGCCTAGGAATCTGCATTTGACAACTATTCCATATAGTTTTCATAAGTAATTTCCGTTAACTCCATTTTAAGAAGCCACTGAATTAAGTGCCATTATTCTGATTTCACAGTCCTTGATAAAGATTCACTTAATAAATAAAAACTACATCTTTCTGCTCAAAAGCCTTTAAGCTATTATATCACCCACACATACAGCACCTATATTATGCTTTGTCAAAATTAACTGTATAAACAATATAAGAATTTTTAAAACAGGCATTGTTGACCAAATTTTTGGACTCCTCGGAAGAGGACACTAACTATATAAGTTCTGATATTTATAGAGTGTATGTGCTTTACAATGATTTATGATAGAGCTGGGATAGTACTTCAGTAGTTAATGTCCTTGGATACTATGAAAACAGGAATAAAAGATGTTCACTCCTTTTTGAGGCTTCATTTCATTTGGATGCACCCTGTGACAGCTGAATCCCTTTGCTCCAAGCCTCCACGGCAGAGCTTTTCTCCTTGGGTCCCCACTTCCCTGCAGAGGTTTGCTGTGTTTCATAACATTATGTGACATAGTCTCACTGACTCCCTGGATTTTTAAAAAGATTTTATTTATTCATTTTTAGAGAGAGGGGAAGGGAGGGAGAAAAACATTGATTCATTGCCTCACACGCCCCTAACTGGGGACCTGGGCTGCAACCCAGGCATGTGCCCTGAGTGGGAACAGAACCAGCGACCTTTCAGTTCACAGGCCGGTCCTCAGTCCACTGGGCCACACTAGCCAGGTCACCCCCTGGGTTTCTGACATACATGGTGTCCTCAATGCTCTTTTAGAGATATATACTAAAATCAGATAGCTTGACAGACATGCTTTTAAAATAACTAACCTGATAAATCCCCTGGAGCTACAATTTAACTCATATTATGTGAGAACAAGAACATACTACTTAAAGTACCCTCTTCTTTTTTCTGCCCTCTGGGATGAACTCAAAGTGAGTAAGACTAAGGGTAGGAATACTTCACCACCCAAAGTTTCCCTTGGAGTCTCTAGCTTCTGCTAATGATCTGAGAACTCAAAAGTAACACATGCTTCCCCCAACCAATCTATTACATATTAATTTCTACTGAAGATTTAGTCTTCTGATCTCTAAAGTACTAATTAAATGGCTGAAAAATAGTTATTCATTCAATTTAGTAATTATATACTTGTATATGTATATATATTTAAAACAAATAGGTTGAGTAGGGAATATAGTTTTTTAATTACATGTTACACTTATTTATATTCAGTTACAACTCAGATTTGGGATGTGGTCATTTCAAAAATAAAAGAGATTTAGGTTTGCAAAGTCAAATGTTGTTACTAGCTTCAAGGGTCTAAAACAATTCCTGCTGGGCAACACTATATTTTTGTTCTTTTAGATGTTGTACCTCTAGAAGATGTAATTTCGGAAGTGACAATGGAGTGCACAACTTTTAAAGTTTCTTCCCATACTTTGTTTTAGGGAAAAGGATATAAAAATCATTGCTATCATCAAGCATCACTTTTGTCCCCACCCCCTAAATGATTCTTTGTGAATGGGAATGTAACATTTTTCCTAAGTAGTATAGTTCCTCCCCATGGTTTTCTAATTTGTTCACAATTTAGAAAATAGCACCACTGAATCCCACGCAGCTTAAAAGAACAATACAGCGTCTATGGTGCAGAAATAGTTGACCTGGTTTCAAATCCTACATATGAGTTCTGTAACCTTGGCTTTCTGGTATTTGGTTCTCCCATCAGTTAACAGGCATAATAATGTTGCCCAACTTAGCAGGCTGCTGTGAAACATAAATATTAAAGTGTACATTGATGCACATCAACTTCTAAGGAATTCCTTTACCATCAAATAGGCATCTGTACTATATGAGGTCTGTCCAGAAAGTATACAGCCATATACTATGAAAAATAGAGACATTTATTGAAGAAGACACATTTATTGAAGATGCAAGAAACATTGTACACAGGACAGTGAGGCCTTAGTCTTGTTCACAGTAGCACCTTGGGACCTCACACAATTCACATCAGCTGCCCTCTTATATTTTCCTGAATCTCACTGACAGTCTGAAATCTCTTCCCTTTCAAGTTAATTTTAGTTTGGGGAAAAGCCAGAAGTTGCAAGATGCCAATCTGGGCTGTGGGAGGTCTGAGTCATCTGGGTGATTTTATGTTTCAACAAAAAACTCTGCACAAAATGTGATTCATGAGTGGGGCATCGCCATGATGAAGTTGCCAATCACCAGTTGTCCACAGCTGCATCCTTCTGAATCATGCAACTAATTTCTGCAGAGGAATGTTCAAGCTTAACTCAAAATGTGATGCAGAATCATTGCTGTACTTACTCAGTCATTTTGAATGCAACTGCCACACAGCTCACACGCTCACTCAACAGCGTCTACCACCCCCACTGACTAGTACAGTGAAGTCACCGTTGTCCACACTTGTGCATTCCAATCCACTCTCCTTGGCTGCCAGCGTATACCAATGTCACGCAAACCATTCTTGTTATATTAATAATGGCTGGACTTTTTCCTGACAGATTTGATATATCTATATTTGTATCTCTGCAAATAGGGACACTCCAAGAGTATTCTTCAAACACATATTTAGAGTTTGTGAATGAGGTCAAAAATGCTCCATTTCTTCACTCTGCCTCTACTTCAGAAGAACGAATATCTGTATCACAAGGTCTCACGGATGTAAAGAGGCAACAGAAGTCAGCACCATCTTCACAGCTGCATGGCAGCCCAGCTGCAGGAGCACAGGGCGACCACAGCTCCATGCCAAGGCCAGGCTAGTGTGGTCTCCTGGGGGCCGGGGGGGGGCCATGAAGAGAAAACCCCTTCCTTTTCTTTGGCCTCCTGGAATAATCTTGTAAAATGTTTGTATTCTTTTTCAGAGACTACCCAAGTTAGAGCAACTACAAAAAAGCATCTTCTGTTCAACATCAGCAATCAAATACACGCTTAAGCTAAAATCAGGTAAAAGCCACACAGAGCAAACACTTCATTTCTCTTCTCTTCATAGACATAATAGTTTATAAATTGTTTTGTGTTTCTGAACTAGAGGGAAAACACTTAAGAGCTTTTTGCCAATTTCCCTCATGGTACACAAAATGCATTAAGCAATGCCCAGGCACGATTACTGACTGTTTCTGACACGCAGACAGAGGAGGTAAAGCAACAGGCACGGGCTCTGCTGCTTCGTTGCCTGGGAAGCACAGGGAGTCAGTCAGGATGTGGGTACTGACTAATGCAAGATCGTTAGTCACGGACAGGTCTGTAGGACTGCATATTGTACAATGTATCTGAAATAAAGTAATTTTCATGAAGTTATAGACAGTGTCATTCCCCAAAGTTTGGGTTCTAGTGAGATAACACATAGAAATTCAATATTACTCAATTGACATAACTATCAAATTAATAATTTACTTTAAATTATGTGAAGGACCATTTCATGTACATTGGGGTTTATTGTAACAAACTATGGATTTAACCAAATTTTTAATGAAGTATATAATACCGCAGACAAATTCTGGCACATTTACTAATAATCTAATAAAAACACAGAGGTATATAAAATTCTGGGAGAGGTAACAATGACATAACATTGGCCTCAACATGCTCAGTAGCTCAGTATGGTACAGTAGGGCAAAATGGTCTAATGCAAAGCATACTTTACAATAAAATGTTTAATATATCATGTAATTATTATCATAAAATCAAAAACTCCTAAGTTGAACCACCTTCCATATATCTCTATGTCTATACAGACATATAGTAATACAGAAGATATAGGGAGATAGATGTAGATTTGTAGATAGATACAGAGATGTAGATATGTATGTGCATATGTAGATATATATATGTGTGTGTGTGTGTGTGTGTGTGTACACACGCATACATCAGTGCTCTACCGCTGACACTGCGCAAGAAACTGCCTAGACCAACGCCGACTTCAAAGTCGTGTGAAGAGCACCTGGACACTGAAAGGAGGCTGGCTCACAGTAAACATTCGACTAACACCAGCTATTTTTTTTAACGATGGACAAAATAAAAACAATTCAATATGAGCTCACACTTTAGGAGCTAGACAAAAGAGAGAGAGATTAAAATTATACCAATAATGGAAGAGCTCCGGAATTGAGAATATCTTGCCTGCGAGAGCAAAGACGCATTTAAGGAACGTTCACAAAGGAGAACTTGTGTTTCATATTACTGAAAGTGAGGAGACTGGGACCACACGCCAGATACCACTGGGCTGAGAGCTGTACGGAAGTTCAAGGTAGAGGTGATTAAAGATTTATAAAGGGATGTTTAATAGCGATATAAAAGTCAAAGTCTAGAGATAATTTTCTGAAGGAAAAGGGCCATAAAGTGAGCTTCCTGTTTCTGTTTCTTAACCAAATTTCCTGTTTCTTAACCAAAAATTACAATATATAAGGTATGCTCCTTTCTCATGAGAGAGCTCAAAAACAGTGAATGTGTAAACAAGGTTTCCTTTCATAACAAACCTTTACATAGATAATGACAGAGAACAAGCCACTAAATTATTTGTGAAGCTCTACTGACCAACTTGAGTTTATCTGATAGTTTAATCAGAACTTGCATTAGTTTAATAATCATTTAATGCCATAAAAATATACCACAATGAAAATGTATGAACTGTATGTTTCATTATCCTAAATAATTATTTTTATTTAAGGGAAATCCATTTATCTGTTCAATCAAAGTTGAGACAGTAAAGTACACTGAAGTGGAAGAAACTGACTGAGCATGTCTGTATTTCAGCTTTGTTAGTAGGAACATAAGAACATAAAACAACAGACTGAGAGTGACATCTACTGAACAACCGAATTCTTCCATTAGCATTAAATACAAAAGAACAACGTATTTCTGCTTGAAAAATGGAAGAAAAAGGAACTTTCTTGAGTTTCCAAACAAATTTAAAATATGAGATTTAAAATCAGAAATCAGGTGTTCTTATTTAAGGTAACAGTGTAACCAAGTCAACAGGAATCGATACTGTTGACACAGCATGAACTATAAATTACTGCTAAAGCATGCTGCCAGGCTTGGTTACTCATGATCCTCTTCAATTTTACAAAAATTTAATTTAAGGGGACATATCTTTAAGTATAAAATATTTTTATGGCAAGAGCTGCTGAAAATAAGCAATGCATATATAAAAAAACTCCAAGTTCCAGAAAAGAATGAAAGATAGGGGTTATATTTATAAGAGCAAGTGAGAGTAGAAGACTTCTGATGTAAAAAAAACTGAAGAACACTAGAAGTTTTTAAAGTTTATAAACAAATTAAAACAGTATTTGAAAAATTCTAAAGGAACTCAAAATGCATTAATAAAATATACACATTAACTATTAATAAATTGACACCATATAAGTTTATGACATGGGCCAGTGACTAATAGAAAAATATTAAAATTTTAATGCTAGTGAAAATATATAGACTGATGAAAACTTTTAAATAACATTGAATTAAATAATTTTCATAACCTATATTTTCATTTAATCAGCCAGGTAACCCCAAAATGTGATGTCTGTTAAGGTAGCTGGCAAAGAACGCACAGTGACAGAGGCGTAAGGGGCCAGCCTAGCACCAAAGGCAGGATGAAGTTGTGAGACTTGGCCTTTGAAGGTCAAGCCCATACCCTTCACTCTGTGCAGCTCCCATTTAGAGACACTATCACAACTTCCAAAAGCTAAATACACTTAGAACGTTGTTAGATATCAAAACTGGAGCTGTGAGAAATCATTACTCAAAACAGTACGGCATGGCTCTGGGGCGATTTTCTACAGTCTTACATTGAAAAGTAAATCTGCCAAGTTTCTTAAAATTTTATGTTCAATTGATTTTTCTTTCTGCAATATTACATTTAATATTTAAAACTGTTTTAAAATATTCCATTACTACGTATTATTTTTGGCATGAGTTTATGGTTATAAATTATGGTAAGAATCCAGCCAAATTCTGTTTATGAGACTCTTTCATCATCCATTAATGGAAAACAGATGGTTTTAAGAAAAACTTTGTGTCGATAACATTACAATCTCAATGACACAGAACAGTTATTTTTAAATTTGCTTGAAGGTCAGTAGAAAGCGAACTGGTTTTCACAGAAAACATCAGTGCCGATGCTTGCTGTAACGCTCAGGATGCCGCTGCAGTGGCATGCGTGCTGATCGAATCTGAGCTTGCCTTTTAATATCCTGGCACCACTTAGCATCAAGTTTAAATTTTGTTACTGCCTAGAAGAGCAAACGCTCTACCATTATGGTAGATTAATTAAAATTAAATGTATTCTATTTTTTTTCCATCAGCAGGCAAGTTTCCCAAAAAGGTCTCCGAATCAAATTATTTGTGAGGATTACTCTTCCTCTCGGCTTACGTTCCCTTTTCAAGTACCGTTATATTTTTCCAGGAACAGATTAGATGCAAAATAAATGTCTATGAGGAGGCTGGTTGTGATGATGATGATAGATAAAAACCGATGGCTGCTGTGAGAAACCACTGTGCATACACTGCAATCAAAAAAGTTAGGAAAACAAGAAGGGAAGTTCGCAAATTACCTCTTCCAACTTGTCAAAAATAATAATAACACTCTTCCAAGATGTGCACTGAATGTCTACCTTTCCTCTTTGTTATTCAAACTGAGTTTAACAAAACAAACAAACTCTTGTGATTTTTAAATACATTTTTAAAAACCTTTAATTTAAGCAGCATGGATAATGTGAAGGTATCGGATTACACCACTTGTGCGTGATATATCTTAATTTAGCAATTCTAGCTATCTCATGAGAATCTTGTGTCTCCATTTACCCCAAGGAGATTTTTTAGAAGTTCCTTCTTAAAATATATTTAATTGTAACTCACTTTAATTTATAAAATCCATGAATGAGTGAAGTAAAAGCTGACTAAATTAATCAATTAATTAGTGCATATCTATTTCTCAACACATTTTGTAATTGAAAGAAAAAGAATGCAACCTGCTCAACTAGAAATAACGTAATACTGGGATTCTAAAGAGGCATAGGTGTGTTTTCTACCTGAAGTTAACTTTCTGTGAGCCTTGCCAGGAATTCAAGCTAGGAATACTGGACTACTCATTCATGCTGTATTTCCAAAACATCAGATTTTTATTCCCCCAGAAAACACATAAAGAATAGGGATCTAGGTCCACTTTTTGCTTTCAGGTAATTGAGGTATCATTGCACAACATATAAGGAGACAAGAGAAGGCCGGAAAATCTATGTAACTGGTAGAAAATCAAGCAGCTGATAAAAGGAAAGTTTGGGAAGCAGATAAAATAATAATGGACCAAATGTGAATTTTCAAAACCACAAACTTACTTAAATGGCGTGACTTACTTTTCTATAAATCAATTTCGTCTTTACAAGGAGTGACAATAGTAGTCCTGTCAACTGCAGGCAGGGGTAACGGCGCTCATCTGATCTGAGTAGCCCTGTCGTGTTGAGTGAATAGAATAATTAGTTACAATTTCTCCAGCCCCTACTGCATGGCATACACTATTCTACACACTTCATTTGTGTATTAGTTTACTTAATTCTCCCTATGATTTATATGTAAGGGAACAGAGGCACAAATGTTAAGTTATTTGCCTACAGTTCTACAGCCAGAATTGGGAGTATGGCTTCCAACACTGAGTTCAACCACCACGCTGCACTGCCTCTGTGGGCTCCCCAGGTGCTAAGCTGCAGCAGGCCTTAGATACAGGTGTAGACGCACTTATGTTGGCATCATAGAGATGTCTGCCCACCCCTCCCCACCCTGTCTCTAACTCCTTTGGTTTTGAACTGCTGTTGTCCCTTCAGAAGATCATAAGGGGTCTTTCAGGTCTCCCTATGTTGTGTTTGGGTGTGACTGCATGTGTGTGTATTCTGCTGATGCAATTGTGGATCTAGTAAGGCTGCCCCCTCTCACTAGGCACCCACGTGCCTCTGTGCATGCTCCACTCCTGTACCATATAAACCAGAAACTTACTGTGGGAATTGTCCTCCAGCACAAGACAAGAAATAGGATATAACTCTCCTATAATCTCAGCTCGCCAGACCACGTGGAGATCACATTGTCCTTAGGCTGCGGGGTGAATGCTGGGAGTGAACCTAGTGCAAAGACTCTTTATCTTTATCAAAGAAACATTTATCTTCCCAGTCTCCTCAGAAATGTTCCGTGTGTGTGTGTGTGTGTGTGTGTGTGTGTGTGTGTGTGTGACAGAAAGAGAGAGAGAGAGAGAAAGGGAGAGAGATGAAAGAGAGGACTGGTGGCTGTGCTTCCACAAGCATTCTTCCTAAATCTGTTCTGTAAATGGGCTTAACTTTATCAAAGCTTAACATCCAGTGGTTGTACATCTGTCGGACACGACAAATTCCCATGGAGCAGGGGGTTGTAACAGATTCAGTTTCACAGGGGTTAAGGGAACAACAGCACATACTTCGTATGCTTTACCATCACAATAAGGGTAAGAGTGACAAAACGCAATCTGCGTCATGTATTAAGACCTGCAATATTTAAGACTGTCCCTCGAGAAGAACTGGAGGAAGGCTCCGATTAAGCGGCACACACTCGAAGTTCTGCTCCCAGCGCCTGCTACTCTTGGGCCACATTTGTCCCCTCTGACCTCTTCTTTTCGGTGGTGAGCTTATTCATTCAGGTCAGGTACCAGACATATTCGTTTGCTGTAGTTAGAAGATAAACTGAGTCATATTCAGAAATTTAAGAGTTTGAGCAAAAATTGATTAAAATCAGGCAGCGTTAAACCGGAAGCAGTTGAGTGCTCTGCTGAGAGGAGCTAGGGCCGAAACATACGGAGAATGTAGGAAACAACAAAAGGAAAATCTTTGATAGGCTGTAACTTAAAGCCTAATTGGCTATTTCTGATTGGTTGCCTTCGGAATTTTGATTTTGGATCCCTGAGGTACTTACAGCCTTTGATTTGGGTTTGCCTATGTTTTAGAGCCTCCTCGGACTGACAGCCCCCTGGTACAGCTAACTTAACGTGCTGTACTATCTGAATTCTGCGGTGGCAAATAGCCATGATACACCCATACTTGTCCTGCACCAAAAAGAATAGTTCATACAGAGATTAAAACATGTAAGAGTTTCAACTAATCTTTCAACCATGACCTCAGGTACGGCTAAAGAGATAAAAGTAAACCAAGTGGCCTCAGCCTACACCTGTATTCTCTTTCCAGGAACCCAGGAGACACAGAACAGGCCAGGCATGTTCCTCTTAACATCGGGGTAAGTGACCAGGATGCTAGTGGTGGGGAGGGGGAAGTAGGAAGAGGAACACCAGCTACTGAGCACAATCATAGCAGTTTTTTTCTACCTTAATGAGAAGTGATTGAGTGGTTTTTATAAACACATGGAAGTGACTTATGTTTCAGAGAATGCATGTAGTTTTAGTAAAATTTTTATATCAATTAAATCAAAATCTCATATTCCTTCAGGAAGTTCTGGGGGTAGACACATGCAGGATTTTCTTCCTCTGGACCTATGGTTGTTTGGTTTCTGAACAGAAGACATTCCTGTTTGCCAATAGCAAGTTTTTCAGGGACATTTGACAAATATCCATTGCTTAAGTTATGATGAGCAAGGATCTTTTGTTTATAATAGTATTTCCTAAGGATGTCAAAGCATTATTTATTAAATTTTAAGATTTAAGTAGCTCTGAACATTCATTTGAAATGATGAGCGATTAAGAATTCTTTGTGTGTGATTTCTGCATTTTACAGACTGGAGGTGTGAACTTGACAGTACCAAAGAGCGGTAGACGGTAGGAATGATGTAGGCGCTTGGATTTCAAGTCCTGCTTTTCTAGCCTGTAAGCATGTCTGGGAGAGGATGAGCTGGGTTTCTCATGGACCGAAGCCCGCGGGGAGCAGGTTTTCCTCCAGCAGTCCAGGCTCAGGGTGGTTGCTGGTGTCCACAGGCTGAATGCAGATGAGGCTGTTGGTCTGCATCCGGCTTTGTTTCTAAGCGCTGAGCGATTTCGCGCACTTACCCTTTTCTTCTCTGCCTGTCTGGTTTCCATGGAAATGCAGGCTTCTTGGAAACAGCAAAGCCTTGCACCTCGTGCACAGGCAGCATGTGTTATTTCTGGAGTCAAGTGAGCAGTGAGCACATCCCTAAATGTCAGCATGAACAGGTCCTGGTAAGGGCAGGCAGACAGGTGGGCGGAAGGTGCAGCCTCCAATTGTCTTATCACAGACAGAACTTCCCGCCAGCAGGGTCACTGCTTATCTGTTCTTCTATGAGAAATGCATGATTATCTTGGTAAACATTAATCTAGACAGAGGGAGGAAAGAAAATACCACGAGCTAGGGCAGACATTTAAACAGGTTTTTGTGGCTTCCTACATGTTTATTTAATATGTGCTCAGTAATTACAGATATATATATATATATATATAAACTCAAGTCAGGGTGTAAATAAATTTATTATAAACTTCATATCTACCAACTTCTCCACCAGAATATATAATTTCACGAACAATCTCCTTAATACAGGTTAAAATCTATTTCTCCTACCACACACACCCTCTCTCAAAAAAGTGAAGTTTGA
The DNA here is from genome assembly GCA_039655065.1 of Glossophaga mutica. Classification (NCBI taxonomy): domain Eukaryota; kingdom Metazoa; phylum Chordata; class Mammalia; order Chiroptera; family Phyllostomidae; genus Glossophaga; species Glossophaga mutica. Next base: position 22,734,098 of record CM077305.1, read on the forward strand.
ATAATTTAAGGGAATAATATTTTTTATAAAAAAGAGATCATTGAAAAAACTGGGTATATAATGGAAAACAATGTTGTATTCTCTGAATTACATGCTGATGAAGAACACAGTTTATTTTTTATGTATTTATTTTACATTAAATACTTTATTGTTGTTCTATTAAAGTTGTCCCAATTTTACTCCCTTGGCCCTCCTCCGCCCATCCCCACCCTTCTCCCACAGTCAGTCCCCACCCTGTTGTCTCCGTCCGTGAGCCATTCATACATGTTCTCTGACTAGCGCCTTCCCCTTCTTTCCACCATTATCCCCTCTCTCCTCCCCTTTGTTCACTGTCAGTCTGTTCCTTGTTTCCAAGTCTCTGGTTCTATTTTGCTTGTTTGTTCTGTTCATTAAGTTTCTCTTATAGGTGAGGTCACATGTTGTTTGTCTTTTGTGGCCTGGCTTATTTCACTTAGCTTAATGCTCTCCAGTTGCAACCATGCTATCACAAAAAGTAGGAGTTTCTTCTTTCTTTCTGCTGCATCATATCCCATTGTGTAAAGGTGGCAGTTTTTTGATCCACTGTTTTACTAACAGGCGCCAAGGCTGTTTCCAGCATTTAATTATTGTAAATACCACTGCTGTGAACATTGGGGTGCATAGGTTCTTTGGAATCTGTGTTTCAGGATTCTTAGGGTATAGTCCCAGGAGTGGAATTACTGGATCAAAAGGCAGTTCTATCTTTAGTTTTTTGAGGAAATTCCATTCTGTTTTCCACAGGGGCTGCACCAGTCTGCATTCCCACCACCGGTGCAGTAGGATACCTTTTTCTCTACAACCTTGCTAACACTTGTTTTTTAATTGTGTTATGATGGCCATTCTGACCATTGTGAAGTGGTATCTCATTGTGGTTTTAATTTGCATCTCTCTGATGGCTAGTGATGCTGAGCATCCTTTCATATGTCTCTGAGCCCTCTGTATGTCCTCCATGGAGAAGTGTCTGTTCAGGTCCCTTGCCCATCTTTTAATTGGATTGTTTTTCTTTGTGGTATTGGGTCATATGAGTTCTTTATATATTTTGGAGATTAAAACCTTCTGAGGTATCATTGGCAAACATGTTTTCTCACATAGTTGGATCCCTTTTCATTTTGATGAAGTTTTCTTTAGCCATACAGAAGCTTCTTAAAAGTCCCATTTCGTTATTTTTCCCTTTATTTCTCTTGGCCTAGGAAATACATTGGCAAAAATATCGTTGCATGGGGTATCTGATATTTTACTGCCTACATTTTCCTCTAGGATTTTTATGGTATCATGAGCCTCATCAATCTTGAGAAAGAAAAACAAAATAGGAGGGATCACAATACCTGATATCAAACTATACTACAAGGCCACTGTAATCAAAACAGTCTGGTACTTAGCATAAGAACAGACATATAGATCAGTGGAATAAAATAGAGAATCCAGAAGTCAACCCATGTCTCCACAGTCAATTAATATTTGACAAAGGGGGCAAGAGCATAAAATGTAGTAAAAATAGCCTGTTCAACATATAGTGTTGGGAGATCTGCACAAGCAAATGCAAAAAAATGAAACTGGACCACTAAGTTACACCATACACCAGAATAATCTCAAGATGGATAAACGACTTAAATATATACATATATAAACTTATACCTTAAAAGTCCTAGAAGAGCTTATTTTAGTACCCATTTTCAGTTTTAACTCTTGATATGTTGTAACTCTATGTTATAACTGATTTTATCATAATAGAACTTCTTAAAGCTCACATAAAATCATGGGCTTTTGAGAGTGACTTTGATATAAAATGTTAATCATAAAAAAATTTGCTAATTTCACAGTTAAATTAATTCTTTCATTGTGCAAGGTGAAAATTCAGAGATTTGTCTAAAGCAAATTTTTAAAAGATTTTTCTCTTTTCAATGTACTCACCATCAAATTTATTTACCACATCATAAACACAAGAAATAATAAACACCATAAAAGTCCTGTGAGATGACCAAGTCAGTGCGTATTGGGAGAAAAAGCACCAAAGCCTGGCTTATGTTCTTGGAGGAAAGTGGAGAGCAAGTAGATTTGGGAAAAAAACACATAATTTGGCCAAAACACAAAAGACAAAATGTATATTCCACACGAATCACTTTAAAACATTTGTTTTGTATTTCCAGGGAAAGGGAGGGCAAATTCTGTAAGTGAAATAAGAAATAAACAAATACCTTACACCCCAAGAGAAAGAAAAAGAACACTTTTCTTGTGAACTAGAAGTTAAAGTTTTGGTTTAACCATGATGATGGAATGAGGAAATAAAATTGTAACAATAAACCAATTTTAATACTTTATTGTTTTAATAAGGGAGTAAAGGGACATGTAGCTAGTGAACAAATGGTAAACCAGAACCAGAATCACATATAATACAATGAGTCTGAGAAGCTTATAAACTATAATAAACAGATTTTCTTCCAACTTTATTGAGATATAATTGACATAGAGCATTGTGTAAGTTACAATAAACATATCTTAATGTAAGCTATAGATAGTAACAAATTTCAACTAAGAATAGCTTCTTGAGGTTAGTTTTAAATTTTTTTATCCTTAATAAGAAACATGCATGCTTTTGATCTCATACCTCACTCAAAACTGTGTTTGTTCATTTGTTTGTTTAAAATATAAAACTTTATCTCAAGCACCTAGGGATAGAAACAAATGTTATTATCTGAAAATCAGTGCTGCCCATACCTAATCATGGCCCTTGCAATTTACTATCACAGAGGTTATTTGAGACTGAAGATGAACAACACATTATAAATGCCACTGGTGATTCAAGTTCTATCTCAGAATAACTTATAGGTACATAAAATTCATACAACCAAAAATTTAAATGATTTTTATGACTCAGTGTCATTGGCTTTTAAGTCCTCTGATCAAGTTTAATTACACATAAAAAATAAGAAAGCATTCCACTGAAGAAGTACTGCTGTATTCAATGCTCTGGTAACAAAACCGACAGAACCACTCCTAACCGCTGCCATTTCCATTCTCACCTTGTGCAAACCGTTTCTGTTCGTGCTCACATTGTACCTTTCTATCCGTCACTGTTTCCGATTTGTTTATCCCTGGCTACGCGTACACTTGAAGGAGGACTGACAACGGAGAGAGAGAAATGGGACTTTCAGAAGTCACAGGCCACTCCTTTAGATGTAAATCTTTCTCATGGGTATCATCTCCTAGCTTAAACATTTCCTGCCTTTGCGAATGAACAGGGAGAAAATTTGAAAATGTGCTGCCACGAATATGTCTTTAGCTTTGTCACCTTATCTAACAGGATCTAAATTGAGTTTGGAAAGTCTTATACTTAGTGAATTATTAGTTGCTAGCAATCACTCCTTCTCTTGGTAAGTGTTCCAATACTTTAAAATCATTTGTTAACTAACTGGCTTGGAAGTTTTGTCTGAGAACGACACAATCATTTTCACAGCCTGCCCACGTCTCTTCCAATCTGTACAAATCAAATATTACTAATACCCGCTTAGTGATGATAGCCTGGATTCTTCAAAAGCGCACTGTTCTGTGTGGTGCTCTCTCAATTTAAAGCAAATTTGAAATTCAAATCTGCAAAATAAATGCAAAAATATTATATGTATCAACTGACTACCTAATAACCAACACTGTTCTGGAGTTAGGCCAAGAAACGTTTTACGGTCTGTTTCATGAATTCTTAAAGGGTCTGGCTTGTGTACAACAAGGGATTTTCAGAGACTCTAATACCTTGACGTTGTCAGAGAGGCAAGCCAAGGACACTTCACATTCTCTACATTTATATAAATAATGTCACCAGCGTGCCTGCAAACGTGATGTCTCCAAACACTCCATGAGATCTTCTTTGTGCACTAACAGCACTCCTAAAATTAAAAGGTGGAGCACAAAAGACTTTTAGGATAGCGCAAGTGCCCTGTATGATATTATGAAGGTAGATTCACAACATACCTTAGTCAAAACCCATAGAATGTACAACAACAAGAATGAACCCTGATGTAAACTATGAACTTGAAGTGACAATGCGTGGACATAGACTCCTGGATTGCAGCGGCTGCGCACTCGGGTGGAGATGATGACAAATGCGGCGTCTACCCGTGTGTGTGTGTGGAGCCAGGAGGCACGTGCAAAACCTCTGCGCCTTCCTCTCAGTTTTGCTGTGCACTTAAAACTGCTCTACAGAAATAACGTCTATATTTTTTAAAAATGTATATCACTTATAAGAAACATGTCTTTCTTCTAAAATAAAAGTATAAGCAGGCACTAAGTCTTACTTATTTTATTTTATTTATTGTTATTATTTTATTGAACATACAATGTCTACATAAGGCATTATTTATAGTAGTTTCTCAGTAATTTTTGTTTGAATGACAACTGTTTCTTCCTTGTTTTGTGGCTTACAGTCTAATTGTTTATAAAACTCATAGTCACAGCACTATTATGCTTACTTCAGCTGTGAATACACAAGATATTTTATTAATCTGATTGATTCTTTGTCCTTCAACTTTGCATTAGAATTTTAGCATCCTCCTTACGTTAATTCATCAGTACATATTTTGTCTATTTACACACATAAAAACAGCCCAGAGATAGTCAAGTTAGGAAAGATAAATCAAACACATCATATTTATCAGAGATGTTAGAACTGAAGTTTCTGGTCACAATCCATGTTTGACTACCATTTTCAAGGTCACCTCATGTCTCAAGATGGCTGCCGAAGCTCCTGCCATCAAGTCATCTTTCAGGCCAAAAGAAGACATTTTATAAAGCTCCTCCTAAAAGGCTGAGCATTTCTAGAAATCTCATAAAACGCATCTGCTTGGATTACATTGTCCACAATTTAGTGACATGGGCACACTGAATTGCAAGCAAGATGAGAAGTATAACCTTTTATTCTGGCAACAGGACTCCAAAATCAGATGTCTGTTACTAGGGAGGAAAGTGAGATTTGGTGTTGGGTTAGCCAGAGCGGTGTGTGCCTCACCAGTCCTCAGACATGTCAGGGAATCTTTCAAATGCATGCCTTACCAGCTTTAACAAACCAATCCAAAAACATCCACGACACTGGCCTTTCCTGTTCCAGGTTCCTCCTTTTTGGAGTCTGATGTCCTAAAAGCCCCTCCCTGGTGCCATCATGCCATTCATTGTGCCCTGACAGTGCGAACCTCAATGTCAGACCCCAAGTGCTTTATGCCCAGGTCATCTTCAAAGCCACTCATCCTCAAGGTTCCACAACAGATCTTCATTCTAAGGTGTGTTTATGTGAGTGGTCTTGTCACTAATTTCATGCAGCTGTCTGTAATTTGGACACAGAGCCAAACTTTTTATGTTCAAGGTCTTGGAAATTTCTTATGAAACTTTCTAACAATGCCTTCCTCCTTTCTCTTCAATGGCTCCACTAGAGACCAAAAAAGTACACACCTGTTTTGAAGTCAGGTTTCTGTTCCACTCTCCTCCTCAAGCTTCCTTTGACCAAAATACAGCATATCTCAAGAAGGTCCAATCTGGAAGATGGAGTTGGGTCTGACTCCTCTTCGGTTCTTGTAGGATATCCCACTGAGAATACTTCCCGGTTATTTTTTCTGGAATATAATGCAAGTGATTTCTTTCATATTGTGCCTTCTTTCTTCACAAGTTTTCTTGCAGGTCATAAAAGCAAACTCTATAAATAAATATATTTCACTATGTGTTAAAGTTAAAACATCAAATTGGAAGGAGATGGTCATATGATTAGACTAAATTTTAGAGGCAGCTATAAACAAAGAAAGTGCATACATTCTATTGATAAATGCAGGCAATTAGAGAAACAAAACTTTTTTTTTTTTTTTTGCTAAGTTCTGGGTGGAGAGAAGAACAGAATCTTTTTATCTTAATGTGAGTTAGTTCAAACTTTGTAAAGAATGGATAAGACAACAAAGACATCATGTAGCCATGTAGATGAATTTTTCAGCCCCTTGTATTAGTTTGAAGGGGCTGCATTATAATAAGAACACACTCTTCAAATCTTGGTTGCACCTAACATGGGTTTATTTTTGGCTGATTTGAAGTCTCTTTAGTCCAGATAATGCATCACGGCTGCAGATCTCCTTGTCACAACACAGTGAGCAGCATAAACAGAGCCCCCGACATGCCATAGCTACAACATCGAAATGTGGGGGTCCCGGGTCAGTGCAGTCAGCAAAGCAATATAGACAGCCCCTGCTCTGGGATGCGATTTTCAGACCAGAAATGTGACGCGCAACCTATTTATAACCAATTGGCCATTGCTAGTCACATGGTCTTGTTTCATCAGAAGACAACTTTAGAGTAATAACTGTGCTCACTGCTTGACCAGAGCAAGAGAATCAGGAGATATGACTGAGCCTCAGAAGGGCCCACCCACACTGTTTTTGTGACCAGGGACTGATTAAATGATACATACGTAACACTCTCCTCCAGTTAAACTTCAGTAGTACAAACTGGACAAATGCTGCTCTCAGAATCAGTTTTATTCTCGTACAAAGAATTGTCATGGCTTTATTAAAGAACAGCTGAAGCCTGTACATCATTCTGTAAACACACCTGACTGTGTTGCTTATTCATTCAGCCATGGTCTATCTTTTTACCTATCAGTACATTGCACAGAAAAACTTTTTAGTATGTTCATATGCCTCCTTGATTTTTAAGTATATTCTTCCTTATTTTTCAGAAAAAAAATTGTTTTGTAATGAGTCTTAAAATGCATGTGTGAACATATACATATACATGTAACCATATCTTTATCTGGTCATTTCTTTCGAATTTGTTTTATTGGCTCTCAGAAAACCACAGGCAACTATAGCAATTCTGACCTAGTAAAGCTGAATCACCTACAACCATTGTGTTGGCCACCATGAACTATGTTGCATGTGTGCTTTCAAACATATATTGTTGGACTTAAGATACATATTTGACTGTACTAAGAGCAGAAAGCACTTTAAATGTTCTGAACAATACGATAAAACTACTTCTGACAAATTCAATTACCTAGGGAGATCCAAGAGTCCATGAAGGCTGAACTGCCGTTTGAAGTGGATTCTTCCAAGTGCCCCTTCCTTGGAGGAGCCAGATGCGAAGCCCAAGCAAGGACTGACTGGCGGGATGTGAGTGAACAGCCAGCGGGACTGCACGTGGGTTAGGGTGGCCAGAGCCCGAGGCTAGTCAGACAGACTCGCACTGTGTAGCAGCATCAGGCATGTCAGCAGAGCTACCTCTGTGCTCGAGTTCGCGGCACCCTACTGCCGACCTCCGGGATAAAGTGATGGGCGAGTGCTTTATGCGCATGAACAGTGGGCTGTGCCTAAGATCTTGCCTTTACTAGGACGGGAAAATGAAAAAGGCAAAACTATGGAAACGGTGAACAGATCAGTCGTTGCCAGGGGGCTAGAGGAGAGGGAGGGGTGAGTAGATGGAGCCCAGAGGATTTTTAGAGCAGTGAAAATGTTCTGTGTGATACTGTACTGATAAACAAATATTATTTTACATTTGTCCAAATCCATAGACTGTGTAACACCAAGAGTGAATTACAAGAGTTAATGTAAATCTTGGCCCTTGAGTGATAATGATGTCCCTGTGCAGGTTCACCAATTAGAACAAATGCCCCACTGCGGTGGCAGAAGTTGATAATGGGGAGGCCCAGCACGTGGGGGCGGGGGCAAATGCAAAACCCCTGTGCCTTCCTCTCAGCGTTCTGTGGACCTAAAAGTTCTCTAAAAAACGAAGTCTTTAAAAAAATGGAAAAAGTTTAAGTAGTATAAAAAGGCCTAATCTAATAAAAAGTATAATTAAACTCTTCTAACTATAAGCCCTATAGACAGTTATAAAATTTAAGCAAATATTTCAATGACTCTGTAACCTAGAGCATATAATACTGACAAATACTACATATCTTTGGTTCCAGACATAATTTATCTTTACCTTATATGTTTATTCTAAATATGTGAAATTGTTTAACTTAATATAAATAATTTCATTTTATATAGGCACATAATCGGATATACATCATGAAGTATATTTGTGTGAAGGCAGTATTTAAAAGTGTTTCCTTCTTTTTCTAAGCAGATACTAAATTCTCTGGTAAATTTAAACTTTTAAATGCCACAAAGAACTATAGTGATTTTTAAATGATAAACAGTTGAGAGGGTAGTTGTTATGAGAGTAAATATATGAGTGTGTCTGTGTGTATACACATGTATTTGTATCCATCCATACCACCAAGTAGCCACAAGATGGCAGTGTTACCTAAAAGACAACACAAATGAAAAAAATTGCTTTAAATCCTGCTAATGCATACCCCTTAATACCATCTGATCAAAATTTTAAAATTGCAGAAAATCATTTCTCTATTAAAAATTTGGTGATAGTGGACCAGTATGTCATATACTATTGCCCGTTGCACATTTTGAAGTGAAAATAGCATATTATTTTACCATAATTTTAAGAACATAGCCCCCAGAAGGAAATTCTGCAAAGAGGTCTAAAGACTTTCCCTTCCTTAAATAAAATAAGACATATCAGAGTGAAAGCAAAGCCAATAAGCTACACACACTAAGGCACATATTCGTATACTCCCACCCAAACAAACGTAAAAGGGGACTGTAAATGAAGTCTGAGAATGTTTGCATCACCATACTCAAAGGACATTACTACTGTTTATTGAAGCATGCAACCACTTTGAAATTTAACTATGGATATGTTTGAATCCATTTAAAAGTTATGTAACAAAATATTAGAATAGTAGCAATTTGTTATGAGTTCTGAATAAATTTGTGGATATAAAGTATATTGAATTAAAATTTTAAGTCCCAAAGGTTAGGAGAAAATAGCATTTACTATGAGGATATTCTAATATATTTTATCCATAAAGTTGAAAACAGTTTACTGTGTGAGGAAACGCTTGGAAATATTAGGTGTCACTGAACCCGATTTAAGTGTGAAGTCATGTGTGCTTTGTTCCTTCTGGAGCTCATTCATTTTTATAGCCAAGAATTTGTCTGAGAAGTCCAAAATCTCCCTGAACACAATCTATTTTCTTTATCTTGCCACCAAGATCTTGAACCAAATAATAATATTAATTTTGTTATATATTGTCTGTGCATTGAAATTATTCCACGATTACCAAATAAAACTATCCACAATGTCTAAATTTGATAAAATATGTACTGCCCCTGAGTCACAAATTATAATTTTTAAATAATATATTGTATTATAATTGGTGCTTAATAAACTTATTTATTTTTACATTTTAAGAAACATTTGAAATGAAATGTGTGTAATACTGTCTTATAATGAATTTCCAACTTTGATTTTTCATTGTCCAAAATGGTATAGGCTAGAGGCATTTTTATAATAGTCAGCAAATTGATTTCACATTATGTTATGCTGTTATACCATATCATAATATATTCTGATATATGAAAAGCACAGCTTTCTGCTTTTTATCTCCCTACTGCTTTGTTGGTTATTTCCCTGTCTCCACTGACTACTCTGGAAACTTTCTCTAACACCAATTTGCCAGTTTCTTAGACCATCGCAACAGCCAAGGGGATATCCCTATTAGGATTTTCAGCATCGTAATTAATTCATTTGGCAAATGTTTAACTAGGGCCTATGTGCCACTCTCAGATCTTAGTGCTGGGAGAAGAGCAGATATTTAGTACATAGAAGTTCACCCCACCCTACAGAGTGTGCAAAAGAAGTTCTCTCATAATCTCTCATGGGGAAGGCCTCTAATTCAAGTTCTTCTAAAAAGTTAAAGGGGGTACGGGTGGGGAGACACAGAAGTTTCTCTTGAGCTTGCAGCTAAAGTTGCCTTTCCCACAAAACAATCTGCATACCACAGAGGCACATCTTGGGGTGACTCTTTCTGGGCCCCTACACCTGCGAACCTCTGTCTGTGGAGAGATGGCTCTGCTGTCATGAGTGGATGCTCCTGGGATGAGCAGCTGTGACCGTGGGGACTGCGGGAATGCCCTGCCAGCAGGACGAAGTGACGAGAACTGACGGGCTTGAAGGTGTGGCTCCAGTTAGACCGCTGACTTACTCTGCTTGCTGGTACTTGATGCTGGACAACTCATACTTTTAGAATAAGTTTAGTAAGAGAGGGTGTTACAAAGTAGCAGAAGAGTATCTTTCACAATCACGTGGTGTGTCTGAGTTCTGAAGATACTGCCCTTTTGGAGCCTTGGGAGAGCAGCACACAGCTCTGGGAGGAACAGACTCACTGCCGAGGGGCGAGGTCTGCCCGGAAGGATGGTTCTCAGGCAGCCTGGGACAGGCAGATCCTGGAGAAGGAGAGGAAATGTGACGGGGAGGTTTAGGAGACTAAGCTGAGTTGGGGACAGAGGGAGGGAAGATCATGCGTTTTCTCTCTGCCTTTCTCTGTTGAACCGGGATGTCCAGACTCCCAGAATGTGAAGTGCCTTCCTGGGTAGCAGATTGAAAAAGTCTTCTGCCACAGCTGTAACCTTTTAGGTGGTCAAGGAAGCTCGGAAATAATAGGAAGGGAGAATCTGAGGACTCTGCTGGGTCTCGAGGTTCTCTGTTTCTCTAAATCATGGACCAAGTTTTGTGAACAGTCTAGTTGGACCTTGTGTTGCAGGAAATCAAAAGAGGGACAGGACTTTACCTTGCTTGGACCACCGAAGCCAAGGGGGCGAACCAGGCTTTTTCAGATCAAATTGGTAAAGGAAGAGCCAACCTGAGGGTGTGTTTGAGATCCCAAACCTGCAGGAAAAAGAAATCGTGGATGCTCCAGAGACAAGCACTGGCCTCTAGCCCCTGGCGGGCACCTTGAGTCGACTGAAGAAAATTCATGGATTTAAAAATCTACTCAGCTGTTCACATCTACTTCATGACTGTTCTGAAGTTGGTCCCAAGGTCTGTTATTTTAGTCCATAAACAAAGAATTAAACAGCACATGAAACATTTACCCATACAAGTGATACATATGTAGCCTGCCAAGTAACAACAAAAGAACCCCACGCAGTACAGACAAAAGGTTACCTCCACCCGCCTTGACGGGCTTTGTGGTCCCAGCTGGGCTCTGTCAGCTTTCTCCCCCGCAAGAAGAATAGTTTCTGTGGTTCATATCTGGTTTAGGGAGAACATAGGGATTCTCTTATTCTTCACTTTAAATATCAGTAAGAATCAAAATATGTTTCCTCATACTTTTCCATTATTTTTGTTACATATCAATGAGAACTCCTCTCTAAAACCTTGACAGAAATCCAATTCAAGGGTAGAAAAAAGAATGATATGCCCCACCCATGAAAGTAAACACTCTTTTCTACTGTAGCTTATATTCCCAGGCCTTCACAATTGTAAAAGTGAAGTTTAATTTCAAACTTCAGCACACTGATTATACTTTCCACAGTGCTTCTACTACTTGGTTAAGAAAAGCAGGACTCATTTTTCATGTACTTTTTAGTTCTTCTTCTGCATTAGGCCCTTCAGCTCCCAGTCCTTTCCTAAGGGATCTCTATCAAATTTAGAAAATGGACTGAATTGTCCGCTGAAGGGAATGATGGTAGAGGAAGACGTCAATAAGAGCAAGGAATCAGGCAGCTAAATTGAAATGCTCTCACCTCATTCATTTATTCATTCACAGCAATTTGCTGAGCTTTTACCAGGTGCCTGGAACTCTGTGCATTGGCAGAGACTAGAAAGTACAGCGCAACCCCTCTGACTCACTTCCCTGAAAAGAAATGTGTAACAAAAACACTGTACTGCTCAAAAACATTAAGGGTAATTTACACTGATCTGTATTTATTCATCCCAAAACTAGACTGGATGTTGTTCCGGGCTGAGCTGTATCCCTCTAAAATTCATAGCTTGATGCCTCAACTCCCAGTACCTTTGAACGCAGCACCATTTGGAGGTGGGGGTCTTCAAAGAGGTGATGAAGTTGAAACGAGGTCCTTATGGTGGCTTCTCATCCAGCATGACGTGTGTCTTTATAAGAGGAGAAAGAAATATCAGGGATGTGTGTGCACAGAGAGAAGGTTATCCACAAGCTAGGGAGAGAGACCTCAGGAAAAGTAACATCTGCTGACATTTTGATCTTAACTTCCTAGCCTCCAGAACTGTGGGAACACAAATTTCTGCTATTTCAGCCATCCAGTCTGGGGTGTTCTGCCATGGCAACCTTAGCACAGTAACAAAAATAACTAAAGCGACAGCTATTTTAGAAAATACTTTATATAATTTGGATTATTTTCAATGAACTTTAATACGTGCTGTTATCATTCATTAAATATTACTTTACTGTCCATAACTCTAAATGTTACATTTTTAAATACAGTTGTAATTTAGCCATGTGCACAGCAGGGGGCAACCACGTTCCAGGCCTCTGTCTTGCATTTCATAAAGGATCATCTTTCTAAAGAGGAAGGACTCTTCTAAAACCAAGTGACCATGATGTGCTTGCGTTTGTGTGTTCTGTCAAACAAAGCAGAGGCAGAGGCTTAGATTGCTGAGACAATAATGCAATCATGTACACCAAGGACGAGATTCTCTTATGAATCTTCTCCCTTCAATGTCAGACAGGAGAGAATCCTTAGTCTCTTTGTTCTGTAAAGAATCCATTTACTCTATGTAACTGTAAGTCAGCTTTTAAAATTGATTTTAAAGCCACAACACCATCTAATATTCATCAGTCTTTTTTTTTACATTTCTTACATTTTTTACATTTCTTATTGAAACACATTCACAATGCACTTTTATATATTAAAATATAAAAGTTATCATATTCATCAATATCATATTTTAAGTGTTTTTTTTTTAGTAATAGTAGTTGGAAATGGCAGCAGAAAAATTGTTTTTAGAAAATTCCCATGTTCTTGGTTTGGACCCAATTGGGGTCAGCTTTTTTTAAAAGCTGTTTTAAAAACAGCTTTTTAAAAGCAATTTTTTAAAAATTGTTTTCAAATGGTAATGTTCACACAACAACGTCGTAAGGCTGCGCTGCATTCACTGTGTTTTGCACTTTTATCAACAAAGTGAAACGTATGGACCGCTACAGAGTCAGCATTGCTTCTCAGTCAGGTTGCAATAAAAGTTATTCCGTTAGAAACAAATTTGCTTGCTAGGACAGATTTCAGGACATCTGCATAATTTTTCAAGGCACAAATTCTCAGTTTTATACTGATGTACATAATAAAGCTATCCTGGAAAAAAATAAAAATATGAAGAAATCATTCCAATGAAATTATTAACTAATTTTTAAAAATAAATATCAACAATTAAAATAAAAATTGAAAAAATAATAAAATAAAATAAATAAATAAAAATGAGAAGTTAGCGCAGAGTATTTATAAGGGTTTAGGGCTTGGGATAGATGATGTTAAGGATTTTGCAAGGTGGGAAACTGGCTAGAATTGGACAATTTATAACATACCAGTTTAGAATTGGCGGGGAAACTGAGATAAGGGTGTTGTAACACTTGGTAAATAAACTATTAGTCCTGACAAAAATAAATAAAAAATAAATAAAAATAAAGCTGTTCTGGATAATCGCCAAAGGTGTCTTTGTTTGTGGAAGTGCTAGGTAAGTAAGTGCAGGAAGCTGAAGAGGATTCAGACAGTGGGCAAGGCTTGGAGTGTCCACGGGAATAACAGGAAACCTGGGAGAAGAAAACCAGGCAACGTGAGACACTTGGCCCTGGCAGCCTCCACCGAGGAAGACACAACTTATCGAAACTCACTCCGGGGTGACGGGAAGTCCAGCTACAATGTGAAACGAGTTTGGCTATTCACCTTTAAGACACTTGAGTTAATCTCCCTCCACGGAGATTTCTGGGGTGTGTTTCTGTGGGGATTTACTGTGGTCACCCACAGAAAAGCGGGGCATGGAAATTTAAGGTAGTCTTGCTTACAAATGGGTGCAGGACCGGAGTTCCACTTCCCAAGAGAGAGGATCTGCGCTATCCCTAGAGATGCCTTAAAAGGAGTTGGAATTCATCGATTCTGTCATACCCTTCCCCCTCTCTTGGGGCAGACATGGGTGTTACTACTGCCAATGGCTATGTTTTTATCAGAAATAAGGAAAAAATAATGACATAAAAGTCAGATAAAGCATGGGGCAGGTATAGTTTATATTCTGCAGGAAAAACTACCTTGACTGAGAAGCTATGAAATTACTATCTAATTCCCTGGTTCTCAGCCATGATTACTCATTAAAATCACCTGGACTAATTTGTTTTGAAACTGTCCAGGTATGAGCCCTAGTACTAAAAACTTGGATTCCTTTAGTCTTAGGTGGTGCCTGAGATTCAATATATAAATTTAAAGTGATCTTTTTAATATGCTGCCAGAAATGGGAATCACTGTTCGAAATTCTTGAGAAGCTATTGCAACCATGATATTACTACAATTTTCAGGGGAAATCTAAAATCTACGAGGTTGTATTTTACCTTTTTGATAGTTTGAATACTGTTAAAAGAGAAAACCACAGGCCCAAAATGGAGTCATTTGTGCTAAAGCGCAAGACACATAACCTAGGTCGACTGCAACTGCTGATACCTGACCCAACTGCAGTTTCATCCTTCTTCAGGCATGTGATTTCAATGGTTCAGTCTGGAATTTTCTGGTCAGTAAGAACCTGTCACTTATGTCCTCTTCATTCTGAAGGTGAGGCAATCTGCCTGATAAGACCTATGCCCCTCCCAAGGGAAGGTGTCCTTGCCTAACAAAATTATTTTCTGTATTTTTGCTAAGAAACCTCTTGTCCTGCCCAGTTTCCTTCTATAAGAGATTTCATATTGTACAGCTTCTCAAGGCTCCTCTCTACTTGCTAGATGGGATGCTTCTCAACTTGTGAATCACTCAGTAAGGCCAATCAGATCTTCAGATTAACTGATTAATTTTTTGTCCTTTAACAACACATATTTCCCTCTTCCAAATCAACTGTAAAAATGATTTATGTTGAATATTACTGAATGCATTTTTCCTTTTTCTTTATTATTATTTTAATAACATTCGCACCTGTTGAAGATGCACATTCTCCTTTGCACCATTATCCATCATCATTGCTATGGTCAAAAATGTTGATCTAATTCTCCATAGTTCAGAACAGAACCTTGAACAAAATAGATATTCATTATCTGAAAGTGTAATTCAATTGCAATTATGTCACAAATACAATATACTTCTTGGGAGGTAGCCTTGTACAGGCAGCTTTTGCAAAAATGTAGATCCCGCTAGAAGAGAAAACTAGATTCCAGAGGCTTAAGGGAACTGCCAGGATTGCTATGCAATCCAAAAGAGAAAAGAAAAAAGTACTATTACAACACCAGCATAATCTTAAATGTCAGTTTTGAAATTAGATATATATGTTTTCCACATTCTTTTCAAGCATTTCAAGTTGCCACAGGCCATCAAGAATCACTTCACACCAAGCTATTTGTAAACCTATGATGCTATTTAGAAGTTTTAAACAGTCCACCAAAAGTATACATTGTTAAATTATATCTATATGATAATTATATTCAAGTAGAATATAATTATACCAACTGAAAATTGACCCATAGATGGATAAATGCTCGTCATTTTTTTACTAGCAAAACAGTTAGAATGAATGTGCTTTGTTTACCTTCACATTGGTTGCCCCAAATGCCACAAGAGCACACCCATTCAAAGAAGCATCAGATGGTGCCCCTGTGAGTTTTCCCAGCCTCCTCGGGTGTGCTTTCAAGCTCCTATAATCTGATGACCTGAACTTAATGTGGAACTTTTCAAGTCTTCCATAGCTCTAGCCAGTAGTGACAACTCCCTCCATACCTTGTGACGAGGCTGCCTCTGTAACATGAGTCCCAGAAAATGAAGAGAGTTGTTTGAAGCACACACATTGCTGCCTACAAAAATAACTCACATGACATTCCTTTTGGCTGAATTTTATAGCCTGCATTATGAACTCTCATGGAAATAACTCTTTCTAGAGGCAAAACAAAGGAAGGTGAGACTGGAGAGTCACAACAGAAGGGGACAAGGGAGATAAAGTCTTGTTATTATTTTCAAATCCAAATAACTCTGCTTTAACTCAAGTGCACCTCCTTGAAGGAGCAACTTTCATGACCGGAGGAGCCAGCTTCAGGCCCCTGACTACTTGCAGGGTTCCTTTCAAGGCCCAGGCAGAGACCCTAACGGTGTGGGCTACAGACCCTAGCAGTGTGGGCTGTGGCCATCAGGCTGTTTTCAGTTAATAAAGGTACAATGGATTTTAACTACACTTGATAAAGTCCATATCATATGTCATTTAACTCCCCCCATACGCTTTCATGCTTTTCCTCCTGTCCACTCCTGTTAGGATGACCACAGGTATTACTGGAACCCACTAAAGGATTGGCTAAATTGGGGGTACACTTAGTTTGGGTTCAGTGCATAGATTTGTTAGGAGGGGGATCTGGCCTGACCACTGGACAATGGGGACGGAAACCTGAGGCAGCGTGAAAGAGCGGGCCTTCTTGGAGAAGGAGGGGTCAGGAAGCGCCAGAGGCAGCTTGGGATTGAAGGTGCAGCCAGCAACCGTGCGTGACAGAATTTCATAGTCCCCGGTAAGAGTGAACGACAAGCTACTGTGGCTCGTGACACAGACAGAGGAAGCTTGAACAGCACATGCAGGAGCTGACACGGTCACAACGCATGTGTGCGGTGGAGTGCCCATCACAGCAGGAGGCGGGGCACAGAGGTTGGGCAGGCCGGCGAGCATGATGGACACTAGCCTGGATTGGTGGGAATTTGGACACTACCGCGCATGGGATTTGGGGCCCAGATTTTTAAGAGGAGGGTGCATAGAGACTCGCCCTGTTTCCTTCCTCTTGCTCACTCTGTTGGGAGGCAGGGGCGCAAGCGTTCCTGGGCCAGTGGGCCCTGGAGACCTCATGGTCTGGCAGAGTTCCTGCGCCCTTCCCTGCATAAAAAGAGGCAGCGGCCGGGGAAACTGGTGCTGCACTGCACGTTCTGCTTCGCCAGTTGCATGGATGTACTGGCGAGCTGATGGCTGGAGGGACAGGATGCAGGCGCTGAGCCAGCGGGCAGTGTGCGGAAGAAAGAGCAGGGCAGAGCTCATAGGACACCTGCGTACACAGACTCCAAAGGACACCTGAAGCCTGACTGTGACCAGGAACCGGCTAGCCTCCTGGAGGGTTGTGCTGCAGCTGCCTGCATTTCCCGAAGGATGGTATTTTTAAATGGGAGAAGAAACTCCCGGTGTGGCCTAGGACTGGTCTGGCCTGACAGAGGATGGCAGGGTTATTTTCTTTGGGGTTTTAAAGGGAATGGGCTTTAAATAAGAGGCCTGCCACTCTTCCAAAATTATATAGCTTTTGAATAAACGATTCCTTTCCTTTTCACCAAACCTCTGCCACTACAGTTTTCCTATGTTGGGCCACAGGTGGCCAAATCCCACTTTGCTGAGTAATGTATTATATGTACATGGTTCACACTCGCTTCAGGCAGAGTCAGTTTATTGCTTGTCTCCAAGGGTGTCAGGGCTTCCATGAACATGCCTGGGCTCGCAAGCTGACTCGCTTTGCAGGAGTGCTGGCCCAGGGGACCCATGTGAAGTGCAACGGGCCCCATGGCCCCTGGCAGCAGGGCGCAGCAGGACCTGGAATGGATGGAGTCGGAAGGCAGCTTGGGGAAAACTCTTCCTGTCATCAGCAATGTCAAATGTAGTGGTGCGTTCCTTTCTCAACAAAACTGAGTCGAAATGGGAGTTTGCTCCTCCTAGAAATCCATTTTAAAAGAGCATTACGCTAAGTGAAATAAGCCAGACAGAGAAAGACAAATACCAATGGATATCACTTGTATGAGAACCTAGAAAACAAAATAAATGAACAAACAGAATAGAAACAGACACATAGGTACAGAGAACAGACTGATGGAGGTCAGAGCGGAGGGGTGTCGGGGGATGGGGTAAAAAGGATGATGGGATGAAGCAGCACTCATGGATGGGAATAAGCACGGGGACACGAGGGGCAGCGTAGGAAATATAGTGGACATATTGTGATAACTTTGCCCGGTGCGGAGCGGGCACTCCGATTGCTGGAGGGAGCCGTTTGTAAGCTGCATGAGTGTCTATCTGCCGCGCTGCACACTTGGAACTGACACAAAGAGTGTCGACTATAAACTGTAATAAAAGTAAAATGAAACAATACCGTGCACACAAGAATGTGCTAGACATTTTAAAAAATTTCGATGGAAATAATGCAAAAAAGAATTAATTAGAATTCTTGTAAGTAACTATGAAACTTGCAACATATGAAAAGAGCTCACAGGTAAGAAAATAAATAAAAATAAAAAATTTTAAAATCCTCATAGAGATTTGCTCAAATTGGCAATTTTAAAATTATACATAACATCAATAAAAAGGTGAGAAAGTAAAAGAAAATTTTCACTGGCGATAATAAAAATTAAATTGGGAATATGTATAATACATGATAATTATGTAAAAATGATTTAGAAAAAATTTGTAAGCCAAAGAACTAAGGGGAAAATGTATGGAGAGGTCAGAAAGTGATTAGTAAAAATATTGTAATACCATTTTAGTTTTAATGATATATTGTGAACTTTTTCCTAATTGTAATTCCTACTTCTTTTCTCATTGTGAATAAATCTAATCATTTCTAATCTAACACTGTGACTATCATTTTGTATTCATTTCCTGGAGGAGAACATCTAAAATTACATCCTCAAGCTACCTGTATTTTAGAAGTAACAACAGTATTGTTGACATTGTTACTTAAAATTAAAAAAAATCCACTTCTGTCCATGAGTACTGTCAGTTTGGAGTTTTGGATCCCAAAACCATTTCTACTTGAAAAATAAATGACTTGTATGAGAAAGTTAAAATTTCAAATTAAAATGCTAAGTAATTTCTCTGTTTCTAGAATGATTTTGTTAGGCAGCCCAACTGGTGCCAACTGAGATGTAAAGGGAGAAGACAGCAGTAATCCCAAACAAAAGTTACCAGAAATACACTCTTCAAGGCTTCCAGTTGTTGAAAACAATGCAAGTATATTACTTTCTGTTGCTTAAGAGTCCAGTCCTGAAGCCAAGCCTTCTGCATCTTCTGAGCTGAGGAAGGAAGAAGCGCCTCTAGGTCTGACCTTCCAGGCTTCCTGTTCCACATCTTTGTTAGGACCCAGAGAAACTGCAACAAGTTATCAGAAAGGAAAAGCGAGTGCTCCGAGCCCCAGGGGAAAATGCATATGATGTAAGTCCCAAGTCCCCTGTACCCGGGCAGGGAGTGTCAGGGCTGTGCCGGGGGGAACCCCTTCAGAGGAGTCAGGGGCACCATTAGCTCAGAACATTTCCAAAAACTGAGCTTCTCCAATGGAAAGCCGGAGGAGCCTGGACTCCAAGGCTGTAGAGGGGAGAAAGGGAGAGCTCCAGGGACCCTGGTGCCTATGAGGCTACAGACTTTGTTGGTGACGGAGGGGTTGTCTGGGGTTGGAACAATGCAAAATTTTTGCAGTTGCAGGCACGGGCAACTTTCCTGCCTTAATGCATAATTATTGCAGTCATGGAACGTTTCATGAAAAATAGCACATCCTGATATTTAGGGCCCAAAGAAACTTGGTAAACTGAAGCTGACACATTTCTGAAGATGGCATGGGTCAAACCACATTTAACATACCACAGACAGTTACTCCAACCAGTTGTGAGCAGTAAACCCACACCTCTTCAATTTGTTTTCATTCTGGAGAAATCACCCCCTAGATGCAGAGATCTAACTGGGCCATATCTAGAGAGATACCTTGATATTTGATCTCTTTCTTCGCTGTGATTTTTTGAGAACTTACTTTCCTAAAGGATGGAATAACCACTTCAGAAAATGAAACAGGTGTTAGTACACGATGGCAGCACTTCAGATAAGACCTGTAAACCATACACAGCGTGGACGCTATAAGGAAGGCTGTGATCGATTAGTCATTACATAGGACCATATGAAAACACAAACGTTCAATTATTTTTCACCTACAAGAAATGGCAATTTCTTATAGCTTGACTCAAGATAACAACCTTCAATATGTGCTTCAAGATAATAAGCTGGATATATTCTCCAACTTCCTCATTCCTAGAAAGTCCATGCCAACAATAGTAAATTATAAAAACACTTACATCCAACCATGCATGCTTATGTTAATGAGTACCCAGCTAGAAAACAAGAAGTGGAATTAGTCATGTAAAATATAATACAGAAAAATGAAATAGCAGTTAGAATTGGCAGCTTACAGCCTGTAAGAGTGAGCAAAGCAGCAAAGGGATTCAGTGGATAGAAGAAATAAATGTGGGAAATCAGAGAAGACCCAGGGTCATGCAGTAAAATAAATCAATAGCTTCCTCCCTTGGTTCAGAAAGAAGCAGCCAGGGTTCTGCTTGCAACAGGAGAAAGAGGAAATGAAACCCAAGTGAGAATGATAGAACATTGTCCCTGACGTGGAGTGAACCAAGGCACTAACAAAAGTGCTCACATCCAGGGAAAAAAATGCTACTAAAGTATTTCTTTCGTGGCCCACTCTCAGACTATCACATCTCAGGTGAGGGTGTTAAAAATAGCAACGGCTCCCAGAGGGAGAGCACAGTCTCACTGCAAACATGAGGGCATGGTCAGGAACCAACAGACATTTAGGCAAAGCCAACAACCTCAGATAAGAAAATGGCCTCAATTAGCAGGAGAATCCATATTCAACAAATTAATAGAACTGAGAAAATAAAATATTAGGTTAAGAGTATTTAATATGTTCCAAAAGATAATTGAATATGTCACATGAAAAAAATAAGACAAATCTACAACTAAATATAATGTAGGTCCTGTGTATAAATACATATACATGTGCATATTGATAAGTTTTTATGCATAATGAATGGTCTGAACAATTGAATAGGAATACAAAGATCAGCGGTAAGCTCAAGTGGAGTGATTTTCTCAGAATGCTTTGCAGAAATGATGAAGAGTCAGAAAATTAAAAAGAAAAAATGAATTACATGTATCATGCTCAGAAGTCCTAGTATATTCCTTCTTACAGAATTACAGAAGAGGAATGAAGAGGTGAGTATTTAAAAAGAAGCACAGGAAAGAATTCTGAAGAACAAACACAAGGGCTCACTGAGTCTTGGTCTATGGACTGTCTTTTAATTTTCTTAACAATGTCTTTCACATAGCAGTGATTTTAATGTCCATACTCACTCATATCCATATTGCTTTCATTTAAAACAAAACTACATAAAGTCTAGAATTCGTGCTCTAAAATTTTTCTTACTAAACTTAAAAAGAAAAAGGAACAAAAAAAGACCACTAAATTTTTTAATATGGTGGAAAGAAACATTTTTGTAGAAAGGTTGATGAAAAGAAACGTATTAGATTGGAAATCTATGAGACAGGAGGATATACTAATCTATGGTTATGTAGTCATAAGGAACTTGTGCATCCTGAGTTGGATTTAATCGTAGTAAACATGTTGATTCCTTTGTATCAAAAAGAGATATAAAGTTAAAAGATTGATTGGCCTCATGTGTAACTTTTTTCATGGACAAATAAAAGCAAGTAATACCTGAAAAAAATTATGAATATTTCTATTTCTGTAAATAATATTGGGTCTGGCAAAAGTAATGCCTGCAACAGTGTGGTTGGTAGGGTAATACTACTGGTGTAATAATTTATAGTTTTAACTTGAACATTTCACCTAAAATGTCATATGGCGTGCGATAGTGTTATGTTACAGAATTACATTGCTTATGATTTTGTAATGAAAGATTCTGTAACAAAACAGGGGCGTTATTCATGCCGCACCCTGTGTAAAGCGGCTCTCCACCATCCCGGAGCATCTAGTCCCACCGCCACAAAGATAACGCTGGGCTGTGGGCCATACACTGTGCACCCAAAATTAAACAGAAAGGTGGCATTTCTCAAAATTTCAGAGAATTTGAAGGACGTCTCAGTACTCTGAATAGAAATTCACATAGCCTATACTGCTGAACTTCTGAGACAATACTACATATGGTATTTCAAAATGCATTTTTCTAATAAATCCAGTAGATGGCATAAATAGCCTTCTTTCCCAGATGTTGACTAGAATCAGTAATCAGGAGAAGGCTGCTTTAGCTCCCCCAAAGGAAGGAGGGGGCAGGGAGTGTGCTCAGGCGCTGCTGCGAAAGCTGCCACGGTCTCGATTCGGGAAAGAGGCCTCACTGAGGCCTCACTGTTTGTGAACGAACCGATTTTCACGATCTGTCTGTTATTGGTCACTTCAGAGATTTTATAGAAATAGAATTACGAGGTATGGTACTCTTATATATTTGTACATCTTAAACAAAGTCAATTACTTTAAATGTGTATTTATGAAAACTGGAATTACAAATATTACCTGCTCTCGCTAAACTCATGGTAATTAATTGCTGGCGGCCTGCAAATAACTGATAACTAAGTCATTGAGTGGACATGGGGAAGAATCTCTGCTTGGCCCAGATCACAGGATCTCAGCCAGCCTCGTCTGCCTGGGCTTCCCTTAGTCGTGTAGCTCCTGTCACCTCCCATCCTCTAAACACCCCAGGCCCTTTTCACCGTTTCTGTAATTCTAGCTCTCCCTTAAATCATGCTGGTTGTAGTCAATTGATAATCAAGTACCAGTCTTCCTAAGCGGCATCTTTTCCCATATGTTTATAAAAATGCACACACACACACACAGAAACACACACATCATTAGATCACTTCCGTATTAGTGTCAGACCACAAAGGTTTAAGTAAGAAGAAATTTATTTCTTCTGTAGCAAAAGCCCGAAGACTCTTTCTTAGATTGATGCATCGTTTAATTATGTCATCCAGACTGATACTCTTTCTGTCTGTGAGGCCTGGAGGAAGTGAGCCCAACCTGGGGCCTGGGAAAAGGGGTTGAGCTGGAGTCCCGGAAACAGTGCAGAGAGAGCCGTGTGTGAAACAGCCGCCTCCAGCAGGTGTGGGGGAAAGCTGCGTGCCGCGTGAAAAGTAAAAGAAGTCCCATGAGAGAGGGATCAGAATTCAGCGGAGGAGGTGAATCTATAGGAGAAAACCATTTAAAGAGTTTATGTAGTGTCCATGTAGGAAAAGGGAAAGTCAGCAGATTATATGGAGTAAAATCCAATTTGTAAGGGGTGTGTGGAGTGTGACTTCGGGGAGGCAGCACATTTACTGAATGCACATAGACTGGTGACTGAATTGTCTTGATTTGCATAAAGCCTGACACCAGTGCATAGTGTCCAATATGACCTTAGCAATGGATTCTGGTCCATTCTCTGCCTTCTGGTCTTCATTGTACAACTGGGAGCCTTCGTAATGTGTCTAATAGGATCACTGTAAAATTTTTAAAAAGAGGCATTTCCTTTAAAAGTCTTCCTTGAATGTTTTGTCACATTCTTAAAATTTATTTCCTCCAGAAAATACCTACCTTCAACGTTTTCTGAAAAGCTGCCACTTTGGAATAATGGGCCTAGAGAGAGCAATGCCACCTCCCTGTCCCTTTGCTTTTGAGAAGGGGGTTTAATGACACATCCCAAGGATCATGGAGACAAGCAAGACTGTGCTGATGTGACATCAAAAATCAGAAGGCTTTCTGCAGCACCCACAGGAGCTATCATGAGGATTTTGACGTTTTGAGGTGAGTGAGGAGACCTACTGTGTGTGTTTGATTCCCCTGAATGAGCTGGGGATGGGCAGAGGGACAGTATGTATTCTTTGGGGTTGTTATCATAAACCCTAAGGCTGGAGATATGGATTTTACATGTTTTTTTTTTTTCTGATTAAAAACTGGAAAGGAATGTAGACTAATGGTTTGTAGGTTTCACAAAACAAGATTTGATACTCCAGACCATGCTCTATGGCCTCAGAGAGAGAATTTCCTGGCCCGGTACAGAGTGCTTCCCATAAAGACCAGGACAGGGTGTCAGAAAGATTTGTTGATCTATCAAATGAGCTGACACCAGAGACATGGGGGCTAATGAGAAATGTGTGAGCCTAGATTGGGAAAACCAGGTACTGCGACTATAGAAAAGAAGCTGCTAGGCCTCCTGAAGGAAGGCTCAAGTCTGAACTGGCCCAGGGTCCCTTCTACCCATTCCTTGGTTCAAACAAGTCACAGGCTCAGCTCTGACCCAATTCCAGTTTGTAAAGCAAAAGGTAAGACTTTTGTTAAAGTTACTATTGTGCTAAAAGTTGTATTGATAGTAGGTACTACAGCACAAATTTGATTTCATGTCTCATTTCATGTCAGCATGCCCTGTTTGTGAAGTTCATCAACATATTCAATATGAAATTTTATGATATTGTTGGAAACAAGGTAAAAGTGTAAGTTGGACAATTATATAGTTAGATGTGGGCAATTGATAGGTAATATAACTCAGAAATTTAAAAGCATTTTAATACTGCTTTATTCAATCATTTTATCACTGACTTTAATATCTCATTAATTACATTAAAAGTCTTAGTAAAATGAAGCTAAATTCTCAAATGTATTTTACGTTCCAGCACATAAGCTAGCTTTGAAATTTTTTAAGTTTTGATTTCAGACAAAGAGCAAAAATGCAGGATTTATACCCTGGCTGGTGTGGCTCAGTGGATTGAGCGTCAGCCTGAGTGCCAAAGGGTTACTTGTTCGATTCCCAGCAGGGCACATGCGTAAGTTGCACACCAGGTCCCCAGTAGGGGACACGCAAGAGGCAACCACTCATTGATGTTTCTCTCACTCCTTGCTTTCTTTCCCTCTCTCTAAAAATAAATATTTAAAAATAATTAAATAAAAGGTAGTATTTAAATAAAATTTGTAAAGTTTTAATATATTTGTGTGAATACATTATACTCTGACAGGGTATACTGTAAAAGTTCATTTTTTATTTCTACATAATTTCTATTCTTTACATTTCTGTAAATCTGAATTTTTAGAAACATAATCACCAGAGTTATATCATTTGTAATTATTTATTTGAGGGATTTTTTTCACATATAGTTGAGGGAATTTTCTCCAAAGTTTATATTTTCCCAAAGTATTTGTCTTACAACTGCCAGATTGTTGATAAATAGATCACACTGTCCTCTGGTGCATTGCCTTGTTTCTAATGGTAAACTTTGTTGCATCGTGATTATCGTGTTTACGAGTAAGATGCCTCACAGTTTGGCATTTTTCTCTTCTTCCAGAAAGGCAACTGAATAAATATGGCAGAGGAACAGGAGGGCATAAATACGTGAGCACGTTCGAAATGACAGAGGCAGCGGCAGGTGATAAGAGTGGCTGAGATCGGAATGAGAGACCAACTACCGTTCGACGAGCACAGACGCAGGGAAGAACTGTAATGGAAGCAGCTTTTCCTCAATGGTGAGCAAGCGCCACGGAAACTCCAGACTGGGAGTGAGCAGAGCGTGGGGAGCTAAAATGTTGTCTGTACATCTCCTCCAGCTCGGGTCCAGGTCTCAACATGGGCCACAGAGGGGCTGTCCAGGACACAGCTAGATAGCCTGTGTACAGTCTCCAGACGTGGCAAATCTACCCGAGGAAGGCTATGGCTCTTGGAAGACATTATGCAGATGCTGTCAATCTAAATTATGAGTCTTTCTTACATTAGAGAACTGTTATATAGTTCTTTGATTATTGTTTTTTCTCATTTCTCTTCACTCCCCCTTTCTGGAATCAGCATTAGACAAAACATTGCTTCTGGATGCAAACTCGTGTGTGTGTGTGTGTGTGTGTGTGTGTGTGTGTGTGTGTGTCTGTCTGTCTGTCTGTCTGTCTCTGTCTCTCTCTCTCTTTCTCTCATATTCTTTTTGGGGTTGTTTTATTCACTTTTCTTTACTGAATTCTGGGCAAATTACCCAACTCTATCATCGTGATGATTAACCCTTCTGCTGTATCTATTCTGGTATTGAGCATTTCCAATTAGCTGTTATAAATGTTGTTATTGTTAATGTATAAAGAATCTGTGATTTCTACAACTGTTTGTTATTTTGAGCAACTTCTCGTTTTTGAACTCTGATATTGACTAGAGTTTATTTTAATATAAGAAATAGATTTTTAGAAGTTTTTTCCTGTTTCTTGCAGTAGCTCCTTTTATACGTCTACATGTTATTACTTACTCTTCTCAAATAGTCTTTTATTCTTGACCCATAATTACATATATGTGAAAATGTAAATCACTTCGGCAAATGAGATGGGTTTCCTCAGCTGCTGGGATTCCCTGAGTTACCTGGAGTTCCTGCCGCCCCCTGGTGGCTGCAGAGCCCTGGCTGTAGCGAGTGGCCTGGCCTACGAGGCTGGTCAGGGTCTCATGCAGAGTTGGCAGAGGTTTGGCTTTCAGGGAGGCAGTGCTCCTCGTATGTTGTGGCAGGAAATTACCTGGGAACATTCCTTTGCTTCTCTTTCAGACCTCAGTTTCTCATGTTGGAAGTAACAGATGACCTTTATTTATTTATAGACCTGCTCCCATAGCTTTACTTCAGGCAGCCATTAATGCTTGGCATCCAAGACGGGGCCGGAAACTCAGATTTGCATTCTGAAATGTTCTGTCATACTCTCTCTGTCTGATACATAGGACACGCTAGCCTAAGTCATGCTGTCTCTGATTTGAGGGTTTTTCTGTATGTGTACACGTATCTCACATTGCTCTCAAGGTGAGAGGTTCAGCAGCTGAATTGTTTTTTTCCATCTTTTGGGCATTTTTCTGTTTCAGGTTCACTAATGATACCCATATTGGTTTTGTGGTGGCAATGGATTAGCTCTTATTCTTATCACTCTTTCATTGTAATTGAGTAATGAAGAAAGATGCACTCATCCGCTTTTGTGAACCTTTGGTCCAAAGTTCATTTGCAAAAGTTCATTTATACTCAACTGCTTCTAGTACAATGGATATTAAATCAAAGCAAACAATGATAGAAAATGAAACCCAAACCTATACATAAATATGAACATTATGGTGAACACACTCTCGGTTTCTGACCAGAGCCCAGAGCTACACGTGGAATGGCAATCGCTGTGAGGGGGCAGCAGTAAACAAGAGGTGGGTTGGCAGGAGTTTTAAAAAGAGTCATTTACTGCGATAAAAAGTATTAGGCTATTTGTGAAGCTCAGCGCAATAGGGATTTAAGAGAATTAAAAATAATAATATTCTAACACTTCCTCCCCCTTCATCCGAAAAAGTCATATGATGAGCCTTTTACAATTTTTTCCACATATAAACAGATTTACATGAGATTTTCAAAACCTCATTTTATAATTGATTATGGATTATAGAATCTCAAAAGACAACAATAGGTTAATGACTTACTTTTACCTTTTCAAATTTATTTATTTATAAGATTCTTTCTTTAAAATGCCCTGGATGCTGTGACTCAGTGGATTGAGTGCCAGCCTGAGAACCAAAGGGTCACCGGTTCAATTCCCAATCAGGGCACATGCCTGGGTTATGGACCAGGTCCCCAGTGGGGCGTGGGGGGCTGTGAGAGGCAACCACACACTGATAGTTCTCTCCCTCTCCTTCCCTTCCCCTCTAAAACTGAATAAATAAAATCTTTTAAAAAATATAGTAATCTTATTGTTTTCCTTAAAATTCCTTTTGTTTTTTTTTGCTGGGATATTGTACTGTAGTTCTTTGATTTTTATTGTTGAGAAAACTAGTATTTTATTTCAAAAAGCTGATATGAATTAAACATAAAATTTTAACTTATTTTTTCATAGAATCCAAATATCTTTCATTGATTACGATTTACAAAACACATTTTTTCAAGTAGTTGTACCCTGTTTTAGATTGTTGCTGCTAGATTATTTTCACCTTGCACCTTAGCTCATTTAATTGGAATTCTTGGTTAATACATTTTCACTGTAATACCTATAATAACCACCTCTATTCCCATCATTAAATACTTTATCTCTTCATTTTCCAGCATAATGAGAACTATGGTATCATTTTCAAATTTATAATCATATCTGTATTTTTGTTTGTATTTGATATTCTTAATGTTTCTATCTCCTTTGTCTATCTTATTCTATCTTCTTCACTGCTTCTCGTTCACATGAATGAAAGGAACATCCTGAGGGAGCACAACAGTAGTAGTATCCAGTCCAAAAGATGCCATTCTAACCCACAGGATTCTCACCCTTGAAACGCTTAGGACTCTGCCCACTGAGCCAGCTCTCTCCGGTTATAAGTTCTTGGTGACCTAAGTAGTTAAAAAATTCACACTTTCTTACCTAATTCACTGAGGAGTTTTATATCATTGCCACTTTGCTCCAAATTTAAACCAAAGCACAGCATCCTTCCTTCCCTGGTTCACAATAGCGTTATGGTAGTCCATACAGACAGCACTCACAGTAATTACCTTTGCCAACAATTTCATTTTCTGCATTCTCCCTTGTGTAATGTCCTAGAGACTGTGTGTGGCTGGTGACTCTTCCAAATGGCTTTCATGCTGAACACGCGCCTCAAATTCACTTAAGCACGTGGGCAGCAGGGGAATCAGCTATTACTTAGGCTGCTTTCATGGACCTCATCTCCATTAGTGAGATAGCAGTGCCCTTTCCAATAAGAGGGAAACACTAGAGTCAGGTTGTAATGTGTGTGAGTTCAAAACAAATAACATTTGAATACTTCAAATATATCATTGTACCCTGAACACTTAAATCATTTAGCTTCTGCCAGTGTAGTAAGAGATGTGAAGATTTAATTAAAGTCTCTCTAATTTAGATACACTTACTTTACTTTAATCATTATGTATCTCCTCTTCCTTTTCCCTTTCCTATTTTATTTGTTTGTTTGGGGAAAGTAGTGCATAACAAATTAAACATTATTTTTATATTTTTAATGATTTTTAAGATGTCCTATAATTGTTATAAGGTCCAAAATTGTTGATGTCAAGTGATTCAGTAGGAGCTCTTGCATATGTAAAAACTGTCCCCAAAATTGAGATGAATTATTTATATATATTTAATTTTTTAAAAATATGTTTATTGGTTTTAGGGAGAAAGGAAGGGGATGGCGGGGGGCGGGGAGAGAGAGAGAGAGAGAGAGAGAGAGAGAGAGAGAGAGAGAGAGAGAGAGAGAGAGAGAGAGAGAGAGAAATACTGATGTGATTGGTTGGTTGGTTGTCTCCCATATGCGTTCTAACCAGGGATTGAACCTGCAACCTAGATATGTGCCCTGACTGGGAATTGAATACCCAATGTTTTGGTGTATGGGATAATGTTCCAACCAACTGAGCCACCCCAGTCAGAGTGAAATATTCTTATTTTATCACCTCTGATCCAAGGAATGAAAAAATAGAATGTTGAAGATATGTTAAAAGAAGCGCACATTTCCAGCATTAAAAATGTTTTGTTGAACAAATATTTGGGGGAAAGACAGAAGTATACATTTTAAAGGAGAGCCTTCACATATTATTTTCAGTATAAAAAACACATTTTCATTCTCACAAAAACAGCATTAAAAATTGTATTTATCTAGCATTCTCTCTCTCTCTCTCTCTTTCTTTCTTTCTTTCTCTCTTTCCAGAGCTCTAGTTGAATTCTTATTTTGCAGAATGCTTTATATCTTTCATTCATTCTATTTAAAAGAAAATATTAAAAAATTTGGATGATATTATTTTATAAATAAAAACAAATTATTTCATTTTACTAAATGGATATTAATTTATTTTGTTTTTTTCTGCTGCTGGGTTATTCCATTTTGGGAACAGATTTCTAGGTGTGCCTGAATATCCTTCTCCCCATTCTTTCATAAGAAGGTCAGGCTGTTACTGCCTTCCTGACTCCTGCGATATGGATGGAAATTGACCGTGTGGGGGAGCACAACCTCCTGGTGGTGGTAGAGTGACAATCTTGATAGAACCTTCCACACTGGCAAATTTGAGGAGCAGAGTAATTACAGTAGAACTCCATTTCTCCATGCAAATATTTTTAAAGGAGCCTCCGTCTACCAAGTCATGATCGAACCAATCCGAAGTGGACAATAGTTAGGAGGGCCCAGCTTCCCGTCTCGCTCTCCTTTCCACAGGCTGCTGGCTCTGCACCAGGGGCTTTCACTGCTGTCAGTAATTCTCGTAGGAAAGCACTGACCCACCTTTGCTTCCTGGTGGTCCTAGACATTTGCCTTCTTCTATCATGAATGGGAAGCTCTTACATCATCTGCCTTTCAGGTTTCACACTCACCTCTTTCTAGCTCCAACTAGAAAGGACAGACCTTCCTCCTTAAGGGCCCAGCCCTTTCACAGAAGCTTGTCACTCAGCCTCGAGGAGGGAGTAGTGAAAATTTAGCAGAATGGCCTGAGCTGTTGGGTTCATTCAAGTTATTTCCAGTGGGCCTCCATGACTCTGCTATAAATATCAACTATAGCTGGATACCTGCGTAAGTGACCACAGGCATTTCATAAAAGTTAAAGAAATTTATCTCACCTTCCCAAAAAAGGAACTTCAGAGATGCATTGGTCATATCCCTGGACCAGACTAGGTATCCTGCTAAACATCCACTGCATCTGCACTTGTATTACCAGGGTCTGTGAAATGTTATTTAATTTGTTCCTAAACTAAACACAATTTGTGGATCAGAGTTCACAATTTGATCTGAGTGAAACAACACAAATAGGGGCATTCCAGATATATCAGGGTTTTTTGGCCTAATCCCGTGTATGGTAGATGTGGCTAAAATTCCCATTATTTTCTATTGTCCTCTTATCCCTCAAGGAATAGGACTGGGGAGTTAAATTTTGATATACTATCTGTTCATGAAGAAATTACATCTTACAACCTCTTTGTGGCTGGGAGCGTGTACATGTAGTTAGGCATTTGAGTAAGTTTTGGTAGAGGGAGCCAAAGAAGCACATGTGATTCCTGGGCCCCCTCTTTCAGATAAGGTCCAAGGTGACACCCACCAGCCACACAAGCTGCATTTCCTTCACAGTGAATTTCACTTTGCTCCTCTACCAGGCCTCTGGTCGGAACACAGGTTTTTTCTTCTCTTTCGGCAGGCAGTTCGTAGAGCGTTCCCACCATCTCCTCTCCAGGAAAAATGCTGCTGTATTTCCCTCACGTCTTGTCATGAAATATTTTGTGGTGCTCCCTGCTTTCAAACTTTTACCAGAGAGAAGCAGGATCATCTATTTGGAGACTGCTGCATTCAGAAAGAATCCTTTCACTGTTCTTCATCTCTTAGCTCTTTTTATTTGTCCTGAGAGGGTCTGAAGAACAATGATGCGACCCAGCTTCCTCTTGTTCTTTATCTAAAACATTCTCTTCCCTCAAGGTGGAGCTTGTTGATAGCACCTTTGATGCATGGCTGGTGAGCGCAGAATGAGAGGATGACAGATGTCAGAATTTTAGGCTTACATATATTCCTAATGTCTTTTGACTCATATTTCATACAGTGTGATCTAGCATTTCAAAATTTCACTTTTTCCCCCAGAAATCAATTTATGGAGTAGTTTTGAGGGGGAAAAATGTTTTCCAATTTATCAAGTTGTTAGACTGCCCCAAATTATTTCATCATGGCACATAAAAACAATGTGACTTTATAAATTAAAAAGGAAAGAAAGCGAGCAGATGATTGGCGTGTAATCTCCCCACTCTATCTCCAGCCACCGAATAAAGGAAAGAGGCTTTGCACCCTTTGCATGCCTTCATTTCCCTCTGTGTACTTCCCCTCCTCTTCTCCTCTCCTCCCTTTCCCGTTCCCTCTCTCCTGCTACCTGTCCCACCTTTGGGTGCTCACTCCCCTTAGTGCCAGCAGAAAGGCCTCATTGGCAGGCAGAAGGGCAGTGTGAGGTAAGGCTGGAGAGAGGGGATGCGCTAGTGAGAGAAGCTGCGTGGATCTTCATGGTGTAGTTGATGGGAAGAAGGGGAGGAAAAAAGGAGGAGGAAAAGGGCAGTCCGCTTAAGCTAGCAGTGGAAAAAGAGCATTTTGAGCAGAAAAGTAGTGGTTCTTGGCTGTTGTAGATAAGACAATATTTGAAAGAGAAAAAAAGAGGGTATGAGAAGAGTTGCTGGGGCAGTTATTCATTCATCATTCCAATTTATTCTAAATGATGCAAGGTAAATATTATTATTATTTATTGTTATTATTGAGTGATTGAGAAGTATTTCTTCAAATGGACACCAAAGGAGCTGGAAATTGTGAATGTTGCATTCATGTAGTCTGCTTGAAGGACTTTCTTTTGGATTTTAAGTATGGAGGTATATCTCTTAGCTCTGCTTTCTCAGATCAAGATCATCATGTTACACTTGAACGAGCTACCTTCAAAATATATCTATATCATTACAACTTATTACCATCTCTGCTATGTCCACCTTCATGCTTAACCAAGCTTTCACAACCTTCTCCTAAATCATTGCTATGGATTGACAGTTCGTCTCCCTGGTCCACATTGCCTCTGCCCTTGTTTCCTAAGTGTATTCTCTAAAGAATTCATAATCCTTTTTTAATACATAAACCAAATCATGTCATTACTATGCACGGAGCTCTACAGTAGCTTCCCATGTCACTCAGAGAAGAATCCAATGATTCTTGCAATGACCTGCAAGCCCTGCATGATTTACACTCTGACAGGATAGCTTTTTCTCCTACACTCTGACCCTTACACACAACTCTTCATCTATAGTGGGCTTTCTGCTGTTTTCCTGTTTCTCAAGAATGCATTAGCCTCAGGGACTTTTGGCTTGCTATTTCCTTTGCCTGGAATTTTCACTAACTGTGCACCCAGGGAGTTGTGGATCTTTCTCTCACATTTTTCAAGTCTCTGTTCAGATATCAAAGCATCAGGGATATTTTTCATGACTACCTTACTTAAAATAACAAGTTTATTTTCTCCCTGTATTCTTAATTTTGCATACCTAGTATTACTTTTTCTTCATAGTGATAGGGGACTCAAGACTTGGAAAATTTTAGCTTAAGGTAAAAAGTTGTAAGTCTAGCAAGTAATGTGTATGTTAAAGCTTTTGTTTCAGAAACTACAGATAAGGCACATTCTGGCTCCTGGGAAAACAGCTGACCTCCTGGGGCACTGCTAAAGATTATCACCTGGGGACAAGTGGAGGCATCTGGATCTTTGTGTTCCAGGGAGAGACAGAAGACCACCTGCCCCTGGGAACAGCTAACTGCCCAGAACAGGAATGTTGCAGCTTCTGAATCTCAAAGCCCTCACCGCACCTTGTTTATTCTTCCTGTTATAAAAACTCTGGCCTGGAAAGAAAAGACAAGATGGTCTGTTAGAGTATGAATCCTCCATCTTCTCAGATCGCTGAATAAAGCACCCATAAAGATTCAATCACTGTCATTGCTTATTGGGTCTGGTAGTGACAGGCAGCCCGAACACCGGTGTCTTTTCCAGTTTCAATAGCACTTATCACACTCTAATATGTTACATAGGTACTTATTTGTTTTTGTTTGTTTTCTCTCTCCTAAAATGAGAATGTAAGCTTTGTGAGTTATGCTGTTTTCTAAAAATCCTTTACCTAAAAAAATTCATGACACCCCAAAAATATTTGTTGAATGGGTGAATAAACTAATACCATCTTCTGATGAAAGAATGCAAACCAGTGAGGGGGCGATCCAGTCTGAGCCGAGCAGCATTCAGAAGATATTAGAAAGTCTGTGGATGAGTTCTGGGAAGGTGGTGGTAAGAGTGGCATAGCTTCTGAAAATACTTAACCCTCACTAAAAAAATAAACAGAGCAAGGTAGACAACAAGATCTATCAGCCCAAAGACGATACCTATAATAAAACTTGTGGCAATATACCGGTTCATAAGGGCAAAGCTGAGCAACTACAAGACTCACGTGCTGTGAGTATATGTGTGCAAGAAATGAGGGGAAAGCAAAGGTGTCTGATGGACAAGAGAAGAGAAGCCCTCTTGTAAGAACAGAGCCGTCTCTGAGAACAGCAATTGAAAGTAGGAGGCTTTTGGGTGAATCCAATTAGCTAAAGGAATACAAGGGGCTCAGAGTAAGTTCTGAAATTCCTCTGGGCTCCAGACACTTTTGAAACTAAGAGTCTGAAGTGTTTTTCCAAAATAAAGCCCAGCACTGAAGAAAAAATATTCTACTGTGTAAAATATTCAGGTCAAAGAAAACAGATGATACAGTTAAAAGTGAAGGAAGAATAAGAAAAGGCAGATCTCAGAAAGTAAGGGATAGAAATGGAGAAGTTATCTCACCCCTTCCCTCCTATTGAAAGAAAGAGAAAACTTTCACTTAAAATCTTTAACATAAGTAATCGCAATCAAATTCTATACACAAATGTCAGGTATAGTAGAGTCATTACAGATGATGAAAATACTAAAAAGACAAAGCCACAAAACAAAAAATTGTGATCTAAATTTCACAAAGGAGTTAAAGGAATTAAAAACATAATGGAAGCTAAGAAAAAATAATATAATTTTGATTTTTTCCCCTTCTCTGTGCTTGTTGGTAAATAATGGCCAAGACACCATGAGTATTTTTATAATTTTTATTCAATTCATGTAAACTGAAAAAGTTAAGATTTCTTTTAAAAACTCAAAATGATGAGATTGATCTACATAATGAGTTGAAAAGAGTATACACAAAAATCAAGAGAAAATTTTTTAAAAAGAAAACATTTCAAAATTCAAGACAAAGGTTAGAAAAAGCACAAAACCATTTTAGTTATATGAGATGGAAAGGATAATTTTTTAAATTTAAAAGTAAATCAAAAGGAATAAAAGTGGACATGGATTCAACATAAAGTAATAGATACAAAAATAGATCAAAAGATCAACATGTGTTTAATGAAAGTCTAAAAAAATATAACCAAAACAATGGAGCATACACATATTAAAAACTATTATTCAATAAAATATTTATAAAATAATAAAAAAGCTTTAAACTACATAAAACAACAGAGCAGACACATATTGAAAACTCTTATTCAATAGAATATCTATAAAGTAAAAATACTTTAAATATTTGAAGACTGAGTGTATACATAAAATCTTCTGAAACTTATATATACAAATAAATGGAGACATAGCCCATACACATGGATAGCAAGACTCAATACCGTCACAATGTCAGTTCTTCCTAAAATGATCAATAGTTTCAACACAATACCAAACAAAATCCCAGCAACTTATTTTGTGAATATCAACAAACTGATTTCAAAGTTTACATTACAAGGAAAGGACTCACAATTGTCCACTGAATGTGCACAGATAACAAAGTGTATGGACTGGCATTGGTCAACTTCTATGCTTGTTATAAAGCTACAGCAATCAAGACAGTATGGTATTGGGGAAAGAATGAATACATAGATCAATTGAAAAGAATAATATCCGTAAATATACCCCCCCAAAATAGTCAACTAACCTTTGACAAATGAAAAAGACAATTCAAAGGAGAAAAGAAATGTCATTTTAACAAATGGTGCTGGGCAATGGATAGCCACTTGCAAAATGAATAGATAGATAAATAAATGAACTTGGACACAGATCTTATATGCTCTCCAAAAATGAACTCGGAATAGATCACAGACCTAAATGTAAAATATAAAGCTATAAAACTCTTGGAAGACATGTTGGAGAAAATATAGATGACCTTGAACTTTCCAATAAAATACAAAAAGCACAAACCACAAAAGGAAGAAATGATGAGCTGGATTTCTTTAAAATTAAACATTTCTGTTCTGTGAAATATACTGTTAAGAGAACGAGAAGACTAGCCACAGACTCAGAGAAAATCTTTGCAAAACACCTTTCTATTAAAGGATGGGTATCTAAATATATTAAAAAACTACTTAAAAATTAACAATAAGAAAAGAAATAACTCAGTTAAAAATGGACAAAAGACAAGAACAGATACTTTGTCAATAAGATATACATACTCAACATAATACGGCATTAGCAAATCTATCAAAAAAAAAGCAGCAATGAGATGTCACTATACACCTATTAGAAATGCTAAAATTCCAAACACTGGTATCACCAAATGCTATGATGATGTGAAGCACGAGGAACTGTTGTTTATTTCTGGTGGGAATACAATTTGGGGGTATCTTAAATAAACAAACATACTCCTACTCTGTGATCCAACAATCATGTTCTTTGGTTTTTCTCAAAGGAGTTGAAACTTACATCAACACAATATCTTGCACATGAGTGTTTATGGCCGCTTTATTCGTAATTACCTAAACTTGGATGCACCCAAGACATCCTTGAGTAGGTGAATTGATAAACTGTGGAGCATCTAGGCAATGAAATACTATTTAGCACTAAAATAAAATGAGCTATTGAGCCATAAAAAGACATGGAGAAATCCTAAGTGCGTATTACTAAGTTGAAGCCATTCTGAAAAGGTACATGTATGACTCCTACTATCTGACATGCTGGAAAAGGCGAAACTCTGTAGACAGTAAAAAGACCAGTGGTGATCAGAGATTGAGGGAGGAAGGGGACAATAGGCAGAGCACAGATTTTTAGCAGTGAAAGCAGTCTGTACAATACTGTAATGGTACTTACATGTTATTAAAAAATTTTCAAAACCCATAGAATGAGCACCACTGAGAGTAAACATTAATGTAAACTATGGACTTTGGATAACTATGATGTGTTAATGTAGGTTCATCAATTGTAACAAATGCATATAGTACTCTGAGGGAGGATGTTGTTAGTGAGGAAGGCCATGCACCTGTGGGGGCAGAGGGTGGATGGAAAATCTCTCCACACTCTGCTCAATTTTGCTGTAAACCTACAGCTATACTTGACATTTTGCAATAGTATGTTATGCTTGTTATAACTGATGAGTAAATATTGATGTACTGTTAGTAAACTAAAGTCTATAGCTTGCATTAGGCGTCACTTCTTGCCTTGTACATTATTTCAGTATTAACAAATATATAATAACATGTATCCACCACTACGCTATGATAGAGAGCAGTTTTACTGCCCTAAAGATCCTCTTTGCTCCATCTGTTCATCCCTCCCTCCCTCTCCCACCACTGATCATTTCCTTTGCTAGGACTTTGTCAAATTGGAATCGTACAGCAGGCAGCCTTTTCAAACTGACTTCCTTTACTTATCAATGTTCATTTAAAGTTCTTCTATGCCTTTTCATGTCAAAAATAACTTGCAAGTAGAAAACATATCTACCTCAATGTGTGCCACTAAGAAAACAGAGAAAAGCTGGTGATGAGGAATCTAACGTAGGTGAGTAGGAAAAGGAAGGTTATGACCATTCATTTGTCTTGGTTATTAATCTTTGAACCTTGGTGCCTATTAAGTTTCATCCTAACTGAAGATGTACAAACACAGTGAAGGGGTAGTGGGATAAATATGAGAAAAGTATTTCAATAAGCCAAGTCTTACCAGGGACTATCACATCTTAGTCCTTCCTGGCAAAACTACAGTTAACTAAAATCTGACTCCAGTTCCAGGAACTGAATGTAAGTTATATTTAATAGGCTGGCAACTGGATTCCATGTTAATCACCATGGAAACAAGTTTCATCCAATCACTGGGCAAATTTATGACAGTCATTGCTATATCTTTCAGATCCCATGCATAACGACAAATTTAATTTGAAATATGTCTTCAATGGGACATAGGTTTTCAGAGGGGATATATGAATATGCATATATGGAAAGAAGAAGACAAAGTACAAAGTTATTATAAGATTTAAAGTATGCCAGTGCAGATATTTTTAACTGTCTTTAAGTTATGCTGATTTTGTTTATGGCAATTAAAATTCACACTGGTCGATCAATTATTGCCGCATAGAGGCTGAAGCAGGGACACTGAAATATATTTTTCTCAGCCAGACTGCTTTATAAAGTGATGTCTCCAGCTGCTCACCACAAATACCTTCAAATATTTCTGAAAGAAAGCCAAGACATCTGAAATATTTGGCATTCAGTGGCCATCATAATATGATAATGAAAGCGGATATAAATGTCCAGTGGGGAATTTAAACACAAACAAAAACACTCGCATAACTTGACAATGATACTTCATATTCCATCCCTAAATGTGCCTAAGAAAAAATAGTGCAGCAGAAGAAGGCAATGTGCAATGCTTGCAGCTGAGGTCGAAGGGCTTGGGACTTAATACCAACAGTTAACTCATTTCTGTAAGCTGTTGGGATTTTATTGATACTTAATTCAAAGATTGGAGACTTTCTTCCAAAAAGCACAGTATGAAAGGTCAAAGAGTGAAAAAGTCAGTGAAAATGCAATGGAAAGTTCCAGTGTTTTTGAGAATATACATTTTTTTATTTTGTGATACAATAGAATAAATAAATTCATATGACGATAAAATATTTTTAAAGAGATAATTCAATATGAACATTAATGTTTAAAGTCAGTATTCCCCCTTGTGCTCCTGGAAATTTAAGCAAAATAAAAAGGGAAAAAATTAAAATATGCGAATTTAAATGTTGATAAAACTAGAAATAAATTCAAACATTATTCGCAAGACTGCAGAGGTCTGTTGAGTTTCTGCAGGAGCCACATGGGAAGAACTAGAGAGAAGCAGAGAAGGAAGGCAGTGCCAACCGGTCACTACAGAATTACTAACAAATACGTACTATGGAAGGCGGAACAGCACAGTGCACATCTACATGTTGTGTGTCAACAACAAAGCGGGTATGGATAGTGGCAGAAGGGGAGCACCTGCAGAGTCGATACATGTTTGCAAGTGCAGAATAGGTGGAGCCCCGCAAGCCCTGATTTTAGAATGCAGCCTGTCTCTGAAGAAGTCGGAAGAGATCCTTAACACTTTCCTGCTTCTTAGCCCATTGCGAGAACCTCCCCCCACCCTCCAAATAGCTGGCTCAGAAACCCAGTCCATTCAACAATAAATAATTAAAAGAAGCTAATATCTATATGTGAGTATTTTATAAATAAGTAAAACAGAAGAGCATGACTTAATAACAGGGAAAAACTCACCAGATACAGGTTGCCATGTAGGAAAAAACAACAAGAATTATGTTTTCCACTCATCGGATTTAAAGGAATCAATTTTAAAAAGTGAAACACAATGTAGAAATGCAAGGATTCATGGAAGAGTTGGACGACAGTTGATGTGTTTGAACTTAAGCTGGAAGAACTCAAGAAAGTAGTATTAAAAAAGGAAAATTGTCAGAGAAATAAAGTAAATTGAAGCAATCATAGATGAAAAGGCATTAAGGAAAGCACAACAATAAATATATGAGGTAGAAATTTAAAAAGTAAGCAAAATGTGTTGGAGATAAACTTTTTAAAAAATCTGAGAGTAAATTATAGATATAAAACACAAAGTTGATTCAATATAGGTATAACTGGAATCCCACAAATTAAATTCAATAATGATGCACAACAAATATTTATAATTCAGGAACATTTTCTAAAATAAAAGATATCTTGCAATTCCACAGAAGGACATCAGTATTTGAGGAAAAATTGATATCCAATTGTGAACAT
The DNA here is from genome assembly GCA_039655065.1 of Glossophaga mutica. Lineage (NCBI taxonomy): Eukaryota > Metazoa > Chordata > Mammalia > Chiroptera > Phyllostomidae > Glossophaga > Glossophaga mutica. The sequence goes on from CM077305.1 coordinate 22,773,553, forward strand.
GTGGCTATACGTTAAATTACTGAACTTCAACATTAATTTTTAAAAATTCTATGGGCAGCCAAGCCAAATTATAAAGGCACATTTAAAAGGGGGGAAAGTCAGGCTCTGGAAACTTCTTAGTAAACTTTAAGAATAGATGACAAATTGGGTGAGAGTTCTAAGAGCATTAATAAAAGAAAGTATGAGCCAAGGATGAATTTAATAGTCCTCAAAAGCAAATGTTATCGTTGAATAGTTTCAAATATTCAAGCTTTTTTGGGGGAGAAACTGCTACAGAACAACTTTAGCCAATCCAAACATTTTTGGTGAAACTCTAAGAAAATTTAGTGCCAACAGATCTGCACTATGGAAAATGTAAATGGAAGTTCTTCATACAGAAGAAAAATAACACCAGATGGAATCTTGGAAAAAAAAAAAAACACTCCAGAAATAGCAAGTTGGTATGAAAGGATAAAAAATATTTTCCTTGGAAGAAAATGGAGACAACTGTACTTGAACAACAATAAAAAATAAATAAAATAAATAAATTAAATTAAATAAAAGACAAATGAAAGTTTAAAGCAAAATAATAACAATGTATTATTGCATTTATATCATATTTAGAGCTGAAATGCATGATAAAAATTATATAAAGGTGGGATGAAATAAATGGAGGTATAATGATATATAGTATGTATATCATGTGTGAAGAAATACATCATTATTTGAAGGTAGAGTATGATGTGATGAAATGCATATCATTGACATGAGAGTGACCATAAGAAATTTAAATGAAGAGAGCTTTTAATAGGCAATATTGAAGATAAAATGGAATATTAAAACACACTCAATATAAAGCAAAAGAAGAAAAAGAGATGAATAAGTGAAAATCAAGTAGATAGAAAACTAATAAGCAGAGAGTATATAGAAATCCAATTAGGTTGTTTAGGTTCCTGTTAAAGGTGAGATCATATAGTATTTGTTTTGCACAAACAAACAACCAAAATGTAACCAAAGACACTGAAATTGAGAACAGGCTGACAGTCACCAGAGGGGAGAGGGGAGGGAATTTCAGGGGAAAAGGGGAAGGGTTTAGAGCAACAAATATAAAGGACACATGGACAAAAACTATGGGGGGTGGAAATGGGAGGGAGGTGGGGAGGGCTGGGGCGGTGGGCTGGGATGAGAGTAAAAGATAGAAAACTGTACAAGAACAACAATTAAAATAAAATTTTCAAAAAATATCAAAAAAATAAAATAAAAACAAATAAGTAAAATCTTTAAAAACTAAAAAAAAAAAAAAGAAATCCAATTATACAACATTTAACATTAAGTTTAAATGGACTAAAGCTCTCCAATTAAAAGACAGACTTTTCCAAATCACATTAAAAAAGCTAAACCTTGCTGTCTAAAAGAGCTCCATTTTAATTTAGTTTTAGAGAAGATGGATTAAAATAAAAAGAAAATTGATGAGTTAAAATTAATTATAATAAATTTGGATAGTTATGTTAATAGCAGGAAAAACAGACTCAAAACATAATATTATCATAGATATTGAGGGGAAAATTCATAATAAGGGGTTAATTATTAATCAAGAAGATATAATAGTCCTAAACGCTTATTTACAGATTTAATAGCAGAGTTTCAAAGTACATAAAGGAAAGAATAACGGAACTAAAAATACAACAAACAAGTCACAGTTTCAGGCAGAGATATCAACACTCCTCAGCAGTTGTTAGAACATAGAGACAACAGGGACATGGAAGACTCAGCACCCCCACCCAGCGTGGATTCGAGGATATTCGTAGAACTCTCCAATGACGCGTCAAGCGTGCCCACCATGTTCACCAAGTAGGCAATAATCAGGGTGATGAAATAAGTCTCAACTAATTTAAAAGTTTAATATTGCATGGAACATGTTTTCTGACTACAATGAAATAAAATTATTAAATATATATCTGGTAAAATCTCAGGTATTTGAAATTAATTAGCACTTCTATATTATTATGGTGTACATCTTAAACTTATGCAGTACCTTTATGTCAATTATATTTCAATAAAACCTAGGAAGAGTAAATAATACTTCTGTATAAAATACAAAGAAGAAATAGCATGGGGAATTTTAATACATTTTGAACCAAATGAAAATTAAAATGCAACTTGTTTAAAATATGGGTTGCAGTACTTTGCAACAAGATTTTAACTTTAAATGTTTATATCAGAAAAAGAAAGGTCCAAAGTCAAGCATTTAAGTTGCCATCCTAAGACACTAGAAATCAAAGGCAAAATTGTAAGTAATGTAAGTACACAAGAGAAAGAAAAATAAGATTAAAGACAATAAAAGAGAAAATGAAAAAGAACAGAAAAATCAATAAAACCAAAAACTGGGTTTTTGAAATGCATTAGAAAATAGATAAACAGTTACATATCGGTCAAGATAAAAAGAGAGAATACATGCATTACTGATAACAGGAATGATAAAAAACATGGCTATAGACATTGCATTGCTTATGAAAGCCTGCTATGAACAAGCTTATGCCAATACATTAAATGAGCGAGTTCATGGCTGATCAACACGTAAGTAAAGGGGTGATGTAGCATTAGATGCCTGGGTTTCCATCTCATGCTTTTAAACATTACACTTAGAGTTACCGAGTTTATTGCTTTTTAACATTTGGGATGATTTACAATTCAAAATTGTTGGACACTTATATATAACCTTTCTAATCCCTTATTTTACTTATACATCATCACAGACTTTATTTAATTATTTACATTATCTTTAAACAATAAAACAACAAGGAAATCATACAGGTCTCATAACAGTTAATCATCATCAATGTTTAGATCTTTCTGCCAAAATGGAAAAGACATGAACTCAGTGGGATACAAGGACAAGCAAATAAAACTGAAATGACAAAATGTGAGAATTGTCTAATGAGATAAATCCTTTTTTTAATCTGAGAAATTTATCATTAAATCAATGTTTACAACTTTCCAGTCAAAGAGAACACTGGAGACAGTCTGTGTATCCCACAATATTACCAAAACGTAGCAACAAATCCTTCTTATTGCAGAGTCCATTTCAATGGCACTGTTAAAATCATTGATCTTTAAGACACGTAAATGAAAGGGTAGCTTGTACGGATTCAGTCATGACCAGAAATCGACTGATTTACTGGCCGCCTTCCTCCTATGGGTAGAAAAATTGTTTTGTCTCTCCTATCTGTCCCTCAGTAAGTTAACTGGAACGAACAAGTACAATTAGCACAAAAATAGTAACTGAGAGAGGAAGTGCTAGTGCACAGGGAGAAGTCTAGACAGCTGAATCATCCACCTTCCTTACACAGCACACTGTGCTAATTCAAAATTTACTCTTACTAGTGCTAATGAGCATCTAGTAAGTGTTTTGATAGGTGCCGTGATATAAATGCTGCATCAAATGAGCTTATAAGCAACATGTTTTACTAACAAATAACCACACCATATGTTTAGATATCAGGGGTGTTCTAAGATGCCACATGTTAGAAGTGAGATCGTTTTCAAGATAGGAACCTGAATGTGTTATGTGAAGACTGTTGTTTAAATGGAGCTTCTAACTGTTACTAAAGTGGGGTTTGGTTGCCCCTTGCCTAGAGGCAAAGGCTGTGAGAAAAGAAAGAGGCTTTTATTTAAATACTGAATGATCTGGGAAAAAGGGGGATTTCCTGTCTCAAAGCTCATCTCTTCTGTGAAACCCAGACAAAACTCAGCCATAATCGGTAAGACCAAAACCAAAGACAGTGGCCAGAATTCACACTCCATTTTAACACACTGATCTTGGGAGCCCAAGGTGGCTACTCAGCAGTCATCCAGGTAGTTTAGCTTTCTCCAAGCTGGTGTCCCGCTTCAGGCTTCCTCCTGCAGTCTGCATGGACAGCAAGGTCCTGTGCTCCTGGGCTGGAGAGCATGCAAAGGCACTGGCAAATGCTCCACCAGGTCAGCAAGTGAAAGTGACTCGCTCCTGGAGGCCATTGAGAGAGGCCCATGGAGAGGACAGGCCAGTACACAGCCTGCACACAGGACCTGAGCAGTGAGCCACCAGCAAGAGAGGAATGCCTTTGCTCCTCGGGGTTTGTATTAGCTTGGGGTGTGGGACAGACCAGGTGCTTTCTCAGAATGACCAATTAATTAACGTCCTAAACTTTCGTGCACTTAGGGTGAGTCCATTTCCTACCCAATCCCTAGTTCCCCCTGGCTAGTCTGGCAGCCTCTTTGGTCCAGCACCTCTCCCTGCTGCCATTTTAACATCTAGTGCTCAAGCGCTTGCCTTCTCCTGGTCCTACCCCCAATCTGTTACCAGAACAGGGTAGCGGGGCTTTATATCTCTTATCCAATTATCTCACTACCCTCGCATGTGCTCTGGTATAAGAACTGCCTCCAGAGACCATCTTGCCCATGGGTCAGGAGCATGTGCCCCTATGCAAGGAGGTCTTGCCCCCAAGAACTGGTGCGACCTGCCATGGCCCCTGGTGGTTCGAGATCTCCCTGGTGTTCCCTACCCTCAGCCCACGCCCAGCAGTCCAGCATGCTTTGCTATCGGTATCAACAAGAAAGGCAGGTCTGTCCAGTACGGAGTCATGGAGATGGAAAGCATCAGGTAACAAGCTGAGAAATTAATTATATACAGGCACGTGTGTATATTCAAGTACGTGTGTGCAAATACATCTACATTTAAGAAAGTGAACAACCCAGTAGAAAAATAATCCATGGCTTTAAATAAGCTATTTACAGAAAAAGAAATACAAATAATTGACATATTTATAAAAATGCTCAACCTCACTAATAATGAATTGAAAAGAGAAAAGAATGTAAGCTATTAGTTTTGCTTTTTAATTGTTAAAACTTAAAATCCACTATTGGGAAGGTCATGGGAAACCAAACAATTCCACTGTGGAAAAGAGTTTAAAGCAGTACTTTCAGACCCTGGTCTAAAAATGTAGTGTCTTCTATTTATCAACATCTTCTATCAGGTATTTGATAAGATATGTGATAATCTGTTAAAATGAACACGTTTTGAGAGTGAGATTAGTGGCAAGCATCTGGAGGAAGAAAGGTTTTCACTTCCTGCACCCTGTGTATTTTACATTGAAAATACAATAGTGTGGTGCCTGCAATAAGATGGTTTATAAGAAAAAATATATTTCATTATTTAGATGACCCAAATATGTTTCTCTTATATATTTCGTCTTTGTTCAAGATTCCAAGTAACAGCTCCCAAAACTCTTGGAATTTCCTAAGTGCAGAGAGTGATAACGCTGCCCTTTGTTATGTCTGCAAGCTGGCTCTCAGAAAGTACCTAATGATGGGACTGGTTGCCAGAGGAGCCAACCTTGTGATTAGAGGGTTGGAATTTTCAGCCCCAACCATTGACCTCCGGGGTGGGAGGGGAGAGGAAAGGACTGAACACTGAGTTCGATTAGCATGGCCAATGATGTACTGAGTCACGTATATGTATAAGCTTCCTTAAAATGCCAGAAGGATTAGGTTCAGAGAGCTTCTGCTGGTGTACATGAGGAGATGTCGTGAGAGTGGCACCCCTGGAGAGGGCCGGAAGCTCCAAGGCCCTTCCTCCGTACCTTGCCTTATGCTGCTCTTCCATCTGGCTGTTCCTGAGTTACGTCCTTTTATAATAAATTGGTGACTTGGTCGGTAAAATGTCTCTGAGTTCCGTGAGCCACTCTGGCAAAGAAAACAAATCTAAGGGGTCACTGAAATCTCTAACAACCTGGACTTGTGACTACATTTTATATCATTTTAGATCACATGATAGAAAATCATTCCAAAGTACATAGAGCAGTGGGCTCACTCCAAAGTACATGAAGAGCAGGTTTACAGAATGTGAAGTCGAAGAGGGGATCAGCCGAATCCCCGATGGATAGCTAGTTTGTCGGAAACACAGAGGGCAGCCTAGGCTTTCGACTGCTGTCTGAAGTGGGGGTCACAGCAGTGTTGTACCACTGAACCCTTAACCTGTGGGATCTGATGCTGTTTCTGGGAAGACAGTGTAGTACTGAGTTGAATCGCAGGTCACCCAACTGGTGTCAGAGCATTGCTTGCTGGAAGTGTGGGGACCCCCACCCCTCTCTCTCTGTCTCTCTCTCTGTCACACACAAACACACAATACACAAACAAATGACATTGAAATTGAGTTCAGAACCCAATCAGTGAGCAAAAATAAAGATAAATGCACTGTGGGAGTAAATACAGTCTAAAAATTTTAATTTAAACAATTTTTCATCATAAAAAGTATGTTTTGCCCTGACTAGTGTAGCTTAGTGGATTGAGCTTGGGTTGTGAACCAAAGGGTCACTGGTTTGATTTTCAGTCAGGGCACATGCCTGGGTTGCAGGCTAGGTCCCCAGTAGGGGGCACATGAGAGGCAACCACACATTGATATTTCTGTCCCTGTCTTTCTTCTTCCCTTCCCCTCTCTAAAAATAAATAAATAAAATCTTTTTAAAAAGATAATTAAAATAAGTATATGTTCCTATGTTGTAAATTTTAATAATAAAATACTGGGATTTCTTAGAGTAGAATGTAGCTGTAGTGTCCACATACATAGAAACACAAAATTATAATTTTAAGTAATTTTAAAACATAGAATGTGAATTACAAGAAACATAGATTTATAATAAAAAGAAAACCATAGCTAAAGACATATTGTTATCCTATCTCATAGCATTGCACATTGTTTTATAACATGCTTTCATAATATACAGTGTCTTAGTTCATGTCTCTGAGAAGGTGCTAACTTTCCAGAGTGTGCTACTCAGTAGCTAGTAAGAAGAACACAGGCTCCAGATTACTTAAGAAGAGGCTTAGAACATTGGTCCCATCATTCTCCACTGAGTCACTGTTGGTAATCTGCCAGAAGGGGCTCTGCCCTTGCTATTTCCTCTGAAATACAATAACTCAATCAAAATCATGATTCTCTGCCTCACTTGACTCAGATCTCTACTAGGATGCCAGCATGTTAGAGCTGTCAGCTCCAACCCCCTGTTTAACACGCAACACAGGCTTTCCTGTTATTGCCATCAAACATTCCTTATTCTGCCTGAATTTTCCTCTTAACCCTTACCAAAACCTAGAACATATGTTTATTTTTATTGTCTGTCTGCCTTGCTAGACTGCTAGATACCTTGCTCTATGACCTTAGGGAGTATGCAGGTCTTTGTTCACTGACCAAGGTAGTCAACATAACAAGCATTCAATGACTATTTGTTGAATAAATGGGGAATAAACAGTTCTTAGCCTCGTATTTATAATCTATTAAATCAGGAAAATAATAACTACTTCCTGTGGTTGTTCTCAAGTTTACATATTGATACAATTAAATATTTAGCACATTGACTGGTATATAATCATCTTTCGAGATGGATTGAAATTTTTATTTCTTGCACTGGTTTTCTACAATTTCCCTGATTTTCCTATTTGAAGAAACTAATTAATGAAAGTGATTTTAATTCTTTCTTAAGACTTACTTTTCCATCTTCTCTATTGTTTGTATGTAATTTTATCTTTTTTTATTTAGGCATTATTACATTTATTAATCTACCAAATTTTAATGTAATTTGCTTTTATATATCATTGTTTTCCAGTTTTTAATTGCAGTAGGTCCTCCTTAGAACATTACACTAAAAGGTATTTGGGTGGCGGGGTGGATATAGTGTGAAAGTCTAACAGAAAGCTCTTCACTCACCACTGTTGTGGGAATCCCTGGCTGCTGCAACTAACGGGTACAGACTGTTTACATGAACAACACACAGGTTTCTTTGGCAAAATCTATTCTGTATCAAGTGATAGAAAATCATTCCAAAGTGAATAGAGCAGTGGACTCACTTGTTCCAAAGTACATAAAGTGAAGAGTGCTATATCTGATCTTGATATTTTATTGGATATCTTCCATGTTCTCTAAGAATGGCCATTACAGTTAAAATTATCAAAGTAAAAATATTCGTTGTTGCATTCAAAGGTTGAGAGGTGGCCAAGGACAGCTGCACCCTTCTGTAATTCATTTTAGTGAAAATCAGATAGTGGCAAAGGAAACTTAAGAAGTGTAATCTCATACCTAGAGGATATTTGGCTTTACATCATTCTGTGTTCTAGTAAACAAACCCTGAGAATCAGGCCACCTTAGAGAGACTTTATAACCTCAGACTGAATCTATCTTGGAAAAGTCATTTCCCTTTCATCTTAGTCTCATCTACAAAATGCTGGCTTGTAAATAAAGATCACTTCTTATCTAAATCCATTCATTTACAACTTGCTCTTAAAGCTCCATGATTGAAACACTCAGTTCTGCATAACTACCAGCAAATCCTAGTTAAAATTTTGGGAATGTCCTTGGGTGACTGATCGGTGTATACAGTCAAGGAAAAGAACTTATAAAGGCAATGTGTCTATTATTGAAAAATGTAAGTGGCCGTATAAAGTAATAATATTTTTTCTCTAAGGAATACTTGAAAATATACTTCTTATTTTATACTTTCATATTAGAAAGTATATTAGTCATAGCATTATGACTAACTAGTCAGAATTTTTCTCTCCTTTTGCTAATTCCTAAAGTATTTAAATGCATGCATCGATCATATGGAATATTGCAGACACTGCTTCTTTAGTCTGTTTGACCTAAATTGTTATATTATATCAATAAGTTCTTTATAAGCGGATTTTATGAGATTGCTACAGCCACTGTAGAAAGCAATATGGAGATACCTCAAAAAATTAAAAATGGATCTGCCTTTTGACCCAGAGATTCCACTTCTGGGAATATATCTGAAAGAATCCGAAACACTAATTTGAAAGAATATAAATACCACTATGTTCATGGAAGCATTATTTACATTCACCCAGACATGGAAGGCAGCCCAAGTGTCCATCAGTAGATGAGTGAATAAAACAACTCTAGGACATTTACATAAAGGAATATTACTCAGCTGTAAAAAAAAAAATAAAAAAGAAAGAAAGAATTTTTTACCCTTTGCCACAGTACTGAATGACCTGGAACATCATGCTAAGTGAAATAAGCCAGTCAGAGAAAGACTGATACCATATGATCTCACTCATATGTGGAATCTAATGAACAAACTGAACGAAGAAGGAAAATGGGGACAGACTCATAGATGGAGAGCAGATAACAGCTGGGGGTGAGGGTGAGGTAGAGGTGGGGGGATTGAGGAAAAAGGAAAAATGACTTATGGACATGAACAACAGTGTGATGATTGTGGGGGGAGGGGATATAAGGGGACTGAATGGTAATGAAAAAATACAATAAAGATTAAATTAAAAATATATACATTCAAAGTCAAAAATTGAAAAGGCATTTCTTTGAAGTTTATATTGACACATTTTATAAATTTTATCACAATCTTAAAATAATCAGATTTCTTAAAGCTTGGGATTAAATAGGATTAGATTTTGTCTCATTGTTGAGATTCTAATACTCATTTTCAAAAACTGTTTTAAGAAACATTTGCCTGACTACATTAGTTATCATACAAAGCTCTTGGTAAAACTCTATGGCAAAGAGCAGTATAGGAATATATTATGAGTGAAATTCCTTCATTTGCAATGGTTTAAAAAATATTTTTAGCCATGAGATTTTGGTAACCCAGAGTGTATCTCCCTATTACCATGAGGAAAAAACAACAGCAAACTTTAGCTTATTAGAAAGGACCACCGACTGCCAGACAAAGGACTTTTCAGAAATACTAGAGATTTGATGAGCCGAGTGTGAATAAATACAGAGAAAGAAACTGTCTTTCTGTTTGGAGGAGGAATAGGCTTTTCAAATTGGGCAAGCCAATTAACAGAGGTACAGGTGAAGGAGTCCTCCACTGGTAGCTTTAGGTTCCAAAAGGCACAGAGTTCCCTCAAACGGCATTGTTGGCCAGGGGATAATGAGGGAGTTCTGCTCTTTTCTCTCAGGCACGTCCCACTGCCTTTCCTATGTGTTCTTTTTTTCATTTTCCAACAGGAAATTTCTCAAAGATGTGCTTTTGTAGCAATGAATGTAGACAGGCCTCTTCGGATTGCTGTGAAAACTAAAGTTCAGGAGATCCTTACAGACTTCTTAGACTCTTGATACTTTGGCATATGCATTTTGTTTTCCTTCACATCTTAAAGAAAAAATACTCCGGCTTTCCCTTTCATTATAGAGGATTATCCATACTTTTTGTTAGAATCTTGATTCTCACTAAAGGTACATGCATGAGAAGAGAAATTAACTTAGGGGGAAAACATGGTTGTCTTCTAAGGTAGTAGACAGCGAGGCATCTGTGTGAACAGCCTCAAGCCAATTTCAGCCTTTCTCCCATGTTCTGCATGAATGGTGGTCTGACTACACGGTGATTTTTCCATGGAAAGCTGGAGTCAACCACACTTCCTCCCTGGCTAAAAGTCACACGTGAAGATCATAAAATACTAGAACCCACCGTTTTTATCGCTTTGCCTGTCTTGTGTTCCTTTCGACTTCCCGCAATCACCAAACAGACAACCTTCTACCACACATCTATTTCCCTGGTTTTGTATTAATGTGACACTTCCATATGGTTTGTGTTTTCTGAGTATTTCATGGGATGAGGGTGAGGATTAATCATTACTACATAGCAAAAGGCTTTGTATGTCAGTTTCCTTTTTCTTTTTTTCCTTTTTTTGGTCTCCTATGTATTCAGTTACTTGTGTGATGGGAAGAAAAATCTTCCAAAATATGTGACTTTTTAACAGCCATCATAATCAAGTCTTTCCAAAACCTCAGTGCATATAGGCAAGATCTGTAACTTAAAAGGTTCTAACAGATGTTCAGATGTTCTTACTTGTTCATAATACAATATATTTTACATTTTTATTTTATATGTCCTAACTTGGTTTTCCAGCTGGGTGAGATGAGAGTGTAATCAACATGCTCAAAGGTTGGGTTAACAGGATTATTTATGAGTCTAATTTATTCTGTCTTCCTTTGATAATATTCTTGTTTCCTCCCACACATCTTTTTCTTTTCACATTTATAAACAGCCCTATCTTTTACAGTCTCTAAGAGCTCTAGTTACTTACTGGCTGTTTAAGAATATGTTTTAATTAAGTAGTATATTATCTCTTGATTAAAGTCACCTTAGGAGGAAATTTTCTGAGCATATAATTTGGAAAGAAAATAAGGATTTATTTTTCTGTATTGGAGTTATATAAGATTGTATTTTTTCTATATGAAATTAACATAATGCAGTACTTGTCTGCTAGTGTTCATTCAATCATGTCTTACATCCAGAGCCACAGTGATTTATTTGATCCAAACAGTTTTCTCATACCCAAAATCAGTACTATCGGGGACTTTCCCAGCATTATTTTGATCTACATTAAAAGAATCATTACTCTTTTTTCTGGAGAAAAATTCCATGTGATTCTGGGCTTACAGATAACTATAACTTCTGTCATTAGGAATACATTCCAGAAGGTGAGGCAGAAGGATCTTCTGAGTTGAATTTATGGATATCCTTGCCCCTTGCAATTATTTGAAATAAGTTTTTCTTTATGCCCAAGCAAATTGAATTGGTCTTTTGTCCCCTTTAACCAAAAAATTCAATAGAATATAATTCTAAAAACTAAATCAAGGCAAGGAAATTAGATATTTTTCATCTTTAGAAAGAAGCACTCTATCCTTATTTTTTCCTAAAGAAACAAAATAGTAATTTATACAAGCACATTCTAAAAACAGTTATCAGTAGTCCCTAAAACTATACAGGTAATTTAAAAAAGGAAAGTTGAGAAACTCTCATAGTTAACTAGAGCCCAAGGAAATATGATGACTAAATGTAATGTGGAATCCTGGGTAAGATCCTACAAGAGAAAAGAGATATTAGGTTAAAACTGAGAAATTGTGAGTAATCTATGGAATTTAGTCAGTAAGAATGTACCAATATTGTCTCATTAATATTGATAACTATAACATATTAATGTATAATATTAATAATATAGGGCCCAAAGGGCATGGAATATATGAGAACTCTGTATTTTTTTCTCAATTTTTCTAATGAACCTAAAACTATTCTAAATTCTTTTTAAATTTATTTTAAGTCATTACTAACATATGAACTGTATTATAAAAAGGCAGTGCCATCAAAGAGCTCAGAGAAAACCCATGAGGAAGAGTCCAGGTCAGAGTAATATCCACGTAATATTGATTCTGGCATTGAGTGTTTCTCTCCTATTTCCTGGCTTCTCCTAGATTTGCTTATGCATTGCTGGTCCTTACATTGTTCTACCTGACTTGGCTTCATCTTTATTATTGTCACTGGTTGCATCAGCATCCATTCATGACTCTTCGTCCAAAATGGTTTATGAATGAGTAGTTTTCACCAACTCTCTTACCCAATGTCACCACCAAATCTATCTGGTCTCCTAACACAAATGGTGATTTCATGAATCAACATTCCTGAGTTTCCTGGATGTCAAAAATATCTGGGATTTCAAAATATAAAGACTATGTTGATACGAGTTACCTAAATTTGTTGTGTTACAGTGGTTAGGTGATTGCAAGACAAGTAGTATTACATGAATATAATAAAATCACACGGTTTTCTTTCATTGATCTGCATCAACTTTTTAAAATGCATCTTTAGTGTTTTACACTTAATTTGTGATTTCATTAAAGAAATATTTTTGTGAGTGCCTATATGTGTACATATGTGTTGTATAAATGCATATAAATATATTATATAAAATATAAATGTCTGTTATAAATTAATTAAAGTAGAATATCTTTGCCACATTTTAAAAGATGTGCTTTATTTCTTTTCTTTAAATGCTCACCCAAAGACATGTTTATTGATTTTAGAGAGAGGAAAAAAGAGGGAGAAAGAGAGGAAAATTGATCAGTTGTTTCTTGTACATGCCCCTACTGGGGGCCAAACCTGCAACCTAGGGGTTTCCTTATCAGGAATCAAACCTGTAACCTTTAGGTTTACTGGAGGACACCCAACCAACTGAACCACATGAGCCATGCCAAGCGTACTTTCTTTCTCGTGATAAGTTTTACCATAATATTGAAGTAATTCTCTAGGAAACATGTCCATGTGGAATTCGAGCTTGAGGTGCAATGATCTGAAATCTTAGAGTGCTGGGAAAAAATGCAATTCAAAAATTATTTTCCAAATACCCCAGAATTTAAATTAGCTCAGAATTTAGTTAACTGTTATGTATTAGATATTAACTCTCCCTAATATAAATTATGGAGGCCCACTAAAAGTAATAAAAGTCATGAATATGTGACAGCTTCTTAAGTGAAGTTCTATAGATTTTTTTAAAAAATTTGCTATTAAGTGGTATAACTTCATTCCCTAAAATAATCTATTATGGTATTTGCTGAAAATTACATTTAATTTAATTTTTGTACATGAATAGTTTGCATGTATAAAATGATCAAGAAATGAATAAGATGATTCTCAACCAGTATTTGAACATCTGTTTTTTTTTTTAGGGGGCAATACTAATAATTAGTTTTAATTAATATACTTTATTTGAGCTGCTTTAGGTTTATAAAAAATTGAGCAAAAAATATGGAGAGCTCCCATATATCCCCTATCCACTTCATGCACACACTTTCTCTATTACATCATTAACACTTTGCTTTAGTTTGGATATTTGTTATAATTGAATCAATGTTAGCAACTAAATTCCACAGTTTACATTTATGGATCACTGCTTGTGTTATACATTCTATAAGTTTTGACAAATATATGATAGTATGCATGTACCATTACGTAGCATATGAAATAGTTTGACTACCTTAAAATTTTTCCAGGCTCCACTTATTCACCCCTCTCTTTTTCTTTCCCCCTGAACAACTGACAACCACAGATCTTATTATCTCCATAGTTTTGCCTTTTTCAGAATGTTATCCAGTTGGAATCAGCCAGTGCAGCCTTTTCTGATTGATTTTCTTCACTTAACACTATTCATTTAAGAGTCTTCTATATCTTTGTTTGGTTTGAGAGCTCATTTCATTGTATAATTGAATAATATTCTATTGCTCGGAAGTATCGCAGTTTGGTACTTCAATTTACTGCGTATCAGATGACTGGATTTCTTCCCATGGGTCACAGGATTGTTCAGTTTATATAGTTCATTTTCTTATGTGGTCTAGTTCACTGATGTGTTCTTTGGCAGTGTCAAATCTGATTTTAAGCCCATCTAGCAAACAGCTTACTTAAAATAATTTAATTTTCAGCTCTTGAATTTAAATTTGCCCTTTTTAAGAGTTTCCATTTCTTTTCTCAATATTTTTATGATTTCATGTTAATTCTTGAACATGTTTATAAAGTTGTACTTATGTTTTATATGATTCTTCATTCTCTGTCATTTTCATGCCTATTTCTATTTATGTATTTTTTCCTAATTATGGTCTCACTTTACTGCTTTTTTATTTTCATTTTAATTTTTTATTGAATTTATTGGGGTGACACTGGTTTGCACCCCAATTTTATTTCATTTTGTTTTTCATTTTCCTTACAAAAGCAAGATCTAATCGAGTGCACAGTTGGAGGTAACCAAGGAGAGCAGGTCTGGCAAAAACTAAAACGACAGTCACCAAATCCAATTGTCTCAGTGACAGCAAATCCCCAGCAAAGTCTCATTATAGATAAATACATATGAAAATGAAGCAAAGGATTACTTGAAGCAGAGAAAATTATCATAGATCCATCTTGGTGGAAGATCCTGGTAAATGTTTGAGAGCTGTCTGAATAGGACACAGAAGGAGATGTCACACAAAAGCTTGTGGGTGGTCAGTTAGAGGTGTTCACCGATCCTATGTGCTAGGTGAACCTGCTCCTGCTCTCTGCTGATCCTGTCTCTTGCTGGCACAATTGTGTCCTGTACACACAGGTAATACGAGGGTTTGTGATTTTGCATCACATTCCTTTTCTTCCTGGTCAACAAGACAGCAGAGTGTGAAGGAGGCTGGGTGGGGCTAGAGTGGATAGGGTAGGGGCAGAAATTGATAATCATTTTGCTCTTAAATGTAGATGACCCTTACCTGTTCTTCAGTTCTTACTCCAGAATCAAGCTTTCTCCAGAAGACTGGGGGAAAACGTTGATCAAGTCCTGAAGGATCTAACTCACTTCTATCCATTATGTTGGCTTTTTTGTAATTTTGATACTAGGAACACTACCTAAATATATTCTTGCTAAATTTTTAAAGTAACCTTTCTGTTTTATTCACAGTCAGCTTGTTAGGCTTGCTGAGTTAGTATCTGTTTTTAATTCCTGGCCTGAAATCCCGGAAGGAACAATTGACTTGGGATCAAAGATTTAGAGACTGTGGTTAAAATCTGACATCATGTTCAACAACAATAAATCAATACAGGCTTTACTCAACTTAGTTAACTATTTGTCTGCCAAAATAGAATTTTCAATGAATTGATAATGAACATTCACAAAATTGTGGCTATGCTGAATGATAAAGATTCAGTTATTCTTTTTTATCAGTTTCCCAGTACATTCATTAGTCTCAAACCAAAATGTCAGTCTTTCTTTCAAAGCTTCATAGATCAGCATTTTAAATTTTTATCAAAAATATAAAATCAGAAATATCAAATTTCATCTGATACAGAATTATTAAATAAGTCATTTCCTTACACATTAAAGATATAGCAATCTACCTAATTATGACTACTACAATTTTTCTTCCTACTTCAGAATGCATTTAAGCCTCTTTCATATCAAGAAATATCATCACACATCTTGATACCATAAAATTGGTAAGTTGTACATCTTTTGCAACATTAGTTACTAGCCATAATTTTTTAATCCTCACCCAAGGACCTTCTTTTCATTATTATCATTTTTGAGAGAGAGAAACATTGATGTGAGAGAGAAACATTGATTGGTTGCCTTCTTGCATGAGACCCAACCGGAGATCAAAACTGCAACCTGGGTATATGCCCTGACCAAGAATTAAACCTGTGACTTTTCCATCTATGGGAACACCCTCCAACCAACTGAGCCACATGGGCAAGAGCCATAATTTTTGTTGTGAGATCAATATATTTACTTGTTATTTTAAATGACCTTTTGAACTTTGTTTGAACTTTTAGGTCAAATAACTTATTTAAAAATTGGATTCTGTATCCATTCTTTGTACACATTTTCATTTACAGAGAAATATGCTGTACTTTAAATCATTATCACTGTGATTTTAGAGGCAAAGAGCTTTTCCCATCCTCTTTTACATATTCCTATAATTCACCATGTGTTTAATGGTTGAAGTTGCAAATCAAATTTATCTGCAATGATATGCAGCCTTTGATCATCTTCAAATTTTTAGAATACTTTCACTCTTTTCTTCTAAATTAAACTTTTAAACTTATGACTTGTCTGTGCACTAGACAGCTTTCCCACCATAAATATTCCTGAAGCAACTGTGTAGTTATGAATATAATCTGGTCAAAAGAGTAAAATGACTGAACTAGACCATAAATGTGACTACTGGGTAAATAAATTGATCAGCCCAATGGATGGTGAAAACAGTTGCTTTCTAATGTGTGAAAGATGCAGAATTTAACAAAATTATGTTGATGAGCAGTACTGACTTGAAGTCACCCAATGACTTAATTCACTGCAGGAAGGAACATGTTACTTCTCTTCACATGTCTATAAATGATAAAGAACTTCCACTCTGGACCACAGGAGAAACCAACTCCCACCCCCCCCCCAAAAAAAAAAAAGAAAGAAAGAAAAGAAATGTGTAGAAAGAACCCTCCTATCCTTAATTAGCCCCATAGTCTTTCCTCCGTATGAGATATGGGAGAAGTGATATCTGATCAGATTTGGGAGAAAGCTTTGAGCATATATTCAAGGTGAACTGCTTACAACACTCCTCTTAGATGTGGTAAGAAAACTCAGTCTCCCTACAGAAGCTTTGTAGTTGTCCACCATTGGGTGGACACATTTGTCTAAATCAGAGGTGAAATACTAGCAACTCCAATTGCATATGGGTTTAAACATATTTTTTTCTCCAATCAGCTTTATCAAAATAAAATAGAAATTTTATTTTTATATTCCTCTTCTGTCTCATTTCTCAACTAGCCCCTGAGCAATGTAGGTATGATCCAGTTTTTAACGTATTGCCTAAACAGAAATTTTTTTTAAGAATTACTGTCAAGTAAGGCTTAGGAAGTTTATATCTGTACACAGCCTGTCTTTCTTGATTGTTTTGGAACCAATAAGAAATATATAAAATAAATATATAGGCATCGTAGGCACAGATTGTTAAAAAATTATGTAACTTGTAAAATATCAATATTATCCAAATTGTCACTTATATTCAAACCATAGTCCTGGCCCTAGGCATGTAATCATTTCCATACGAATTCCTTGGTTGAAATTGTATAGAATCAATAAATTATATCTTTCTTCCCAAAGTAAAAAAACCTTCAAGAAATAGACCCAGAAGTTAAGTCACATGGAAATCAAAATGTCAGCCCCATTCATCTGATAGCATATCAGAGAATGTAACCTTACGTTTGTAGATATATGGGTTCACTAACACTTTACCTGTGAACTACATGAAATCGTTAGCCATTAGACACAGAGACTAGCATTTCCAATGGAATTTCTACTGGCTCTGAAATAGGAAGGCTTGGGTAGAACATGCACAGGAACTTCTTCCAAATTAGGTTAAATCACTGATCAGATAAGGCAGTTTTTCTCTCCTACGTGAAGAGGATGTGAGGGCTGGGGAGAGAAGCCAGGAGTGTTTTGCGGTAAATGCCCTTCATATTTCTAGAAGGCTGGAGTCACGGAGGTTATTCACCAACTTCTCAATAATCTATCGTTTTCTCCTTGATGCCAGTGCTTTGAAACTGTTAGTCACTCAGCCTAATCCCGAGCTCTCAGCCAGACCCCGGCTTGCCTCTCCGCCCTCCAGACCCTCTGTCTCACCACCCGACTGCAGGTTTCCATTCTCCCTGCGGTGGCTCTGATCACTCCGTTCTGATCAAGGTTTCGTTTTATTGACTTTTTGACTATGGAGACGCATTGACTCTTCCGCTCCACATTGCATTTTGTTGGCTAAAGGTGGCTTCTAATTGCCTTGTCTTGTAAAATGTTACTCTGTCATTTTTATTAATTTTCCTCCACCACTTTCTGAATTTTGGTCTGCCGTTTTGCAGCTCACGCCATACTATGAATTGTCTGTGTTCATAGGGGCGAGTGTGCAAGTATATGTGCGTATGTTTTCTGATTATGTACTTTGTTCAAGCCCTTATTCTTGTTTTCTTGAAATACTCTATTTTCTCTATTCCACCTGTTACAATTCTGCTATTTCTTCACATCCCAGGTAAAGAAGTATCAGAATAGTAGAAGCTTTACTTGGATTTTTCAAGTTCTAGGAAACCCTATTTTTAATGTTTCCTCCATGGCTTTCAAAGACAGACAATCTTAAACAAGTCACATGTCTTAAACTTTAGAAACTTTATTAGAAAAGAGTTCTCACAAAAAGTCATAATTATTAATTAAATCATTGTAAAAAAAATCTTAGGAAACTATCATGGTTCAAGGCCAAAGGTGCCCTAAAACATGTTAGATTTTTATAATTTACCATGAGTTCATAACATTTAAATTCCTTTCTCTCCCAGAAAAGTAGACTACAAAGGACCAGTTTTTCTGAATTAATGGTACATTTTACCTACACTTCATCATTTTTGTGTTGTGGCATTTCATTTTCTTTCATTTAATTTATTCATTTTATTTACTTAATTTTTGGCTTGGTTACTTCTTATATTATTTAACATTTTATACAATCATGCCTTATTTTCCTACAATCTCATTTCCTCCATCATTAGTGTGAAATCTTTATAGTTAATTAATTACATGAGCAAGAGTGTAATAAGCTCAGTGGATTCCACATTATAGAAATTTATTTAGATTATTTTAATAAATGAATGTTCAGCAATAAATAAAGATGTAGAAACTGAATAAATTAGGATAAAGTATTCTGCCAAATTTTCTAGGATAATTTAAGAAACTATTTTTTTACATAGTTATTGGGCCCTGGTATGAACACTAATGCATGGAAACAGCAGAAAATGTTGTAATTACATACTTTTCTCTATTCTTTGAATACAGATTACAATGCGTGTAAGAAAATAATTATGATAAGGTGAATTAAACAACTTAAAAATTATAAACCACTATATAATCTCTAAGCTGTCAGAAGATAATACCAGAAGATTACTGAGAAGTTCAAGGTTAAGAAGAAACATACAAATCTTCTTACAAGAAAGATTTCAAATCATGGAAATCCTATTGTAACATTTGAAATATGATTAATCTATTATACATGGTTGTAAGATTATGTGGGTAAATATTTGTGAGATTTTTAAATTTCTATTTAAAAATCACATCCTCACAAGACATAAAATTGAAAGTATTAATTTAAAATAGACAATGAATAATTTCCTTATTCTGTTTGTTTCATGTAAATATAGGTCCTAAGTGAGGTACCATTAACACAACATAATTTGGCACCAAGAAAGGTATATTGGTAATCTTTCATTTATCATAAAAATAAAAAGTATTTGATAAGGAGTAAACAGTTTGTATAATAATAATAATTGTAACATGTGTTGAGTCTATGATGCAGGCTCTCTTCTGGACACTTCATAGACCTCAGCCCATTGATCCTCACAAAGATCCCCTGGGCTTGCTATTTCCATTGACAAAAGAAAGAGCAGAGGGTGGAGGAATGTGAGGGGACATTTAACATGGCCTTGAGACAAAGAAATTGGAACGTATAGTGCCTGGGTTTAAGCAGCTCATAGTATAATGGATGGAAAAAGAAACCTATGATTCCAATTCAGAGGGATAAATCTCATTCAGATCTATCCCAGATGCTCTCTCAACCCAGAGGACACAGCCAAAAGGCATGGCCAGCACCCACACATCTGCTGAAGTGGGCTAAACACAAGATGTTGGAAACCTGGTAAACAGACCCTTTGGTTGCCCTGAGTTCTAACATTATGGTACTATCCCAACATCCTGTATATTCACTTCCATTTTGGGTTTTATTGCTGAGCCATTTTTTTCCTCAAACATAAAACATGGTTTTTCTTTTCCTTCTTTACTTTCATGTAATCAACACTGACAGGAATTTTTTAATCACTTGGAGTCAGGACTTACAAAATTTGCTGTCTATAAATCAAAATGAATTCAACGTGTATTTGTCTTGAAAGAATCTCATGAAAAATTCCAATTAACTTGGAATTTAAATCCCTGCCTCCAGAAAACCAAACACTGTAATGTTTTATCTTTGGCATTTCTTATCTTCTCTCTGTAGTTTTTCTCCAGGGGGAATGAGAGAAGATGAGGAAAAGAGATTGGTTTTGTCAGTCCCTGAAATACAAATGTACCTACAAGTTGATATGACTTTATGAACTACTTGTCTCTATGTGCTTTCTTATTTTTATGTCCACAGAGGAAGACAGAAATTGGTTCAAAATTTAGGTTGATAGATAAGCGTGTTTAACATTAGCATTTTTAAATGAACTAAATAAAATGCTTTTACACTTCTAGTCATCTCTTTTCACGTATTTTCTCCTAGCCTTTATCAGCTCAGCAGAGATTGAGTAACTGTGAACTTCAAATCTATAAGCAATGCCAAGCTGTCATCAGTGCTTCAAAAACCAGCTGAAGATGGCACTTTGATGAATTTCTTTTCTCTGCTGTCTTTGCCCTAGGCAAGAGGCTTTCCCACCTGTTTGAGAAGAAAATTAAGTGAAGCTATTAATTTCAAAGCCAACAGCTTTTTAAATGCATTTGTATTATATTTTGAAGAGTGTCAAATACCTTCTAAAAACACTTTTTCTTTTGTTTTTATTTTGTTTTGTTAGTTTATGTATGTTTTCCCTAAAGTAATACCTGATGATTCAAAAGATTTAAGGACATAAGTGTAAAGTTTTATGAAAGTGCTGAAGAATCTCTCCTAAATAAAGTTACCATTATCTCTGATTTCTAAGTGAGGTTAGTATTTGATGTAAATACCACAATAAAAACTTTACAGGGAATTTCTCTCTTTACTGTAAATATTCACACATAAATGCAAAAAACATTGAAAACAAACTGATATTTAAATTACTTCAGTAGACAAATTAAAAATTCTCTTTATCCACAATGCACAGTGCAATAAATACAAGGAAAATTATTTTACCTTTTTAAGTGAACTAAAGCAATAAGACATGTAAAATTCTCCTATAGTTAATAAATAGCTTCATAGATAATATGTTCCATAAATAATGGAACTGGGGGCATGGAGAGAGACAAATTAAATAGTTTATTATGAGGCTTATCCATGGAAAATATACACGACTTTGAGTGACACTAAATAAAAATGTTGTGATTATACAAATGGAGCTGGTTCTTTTCACATATAAGTAAAATTTCTGTCCATAGCTATTACTTTATTGTACTTTTCTATGTGTTTTGACTTCTCACTCTTTATTTTAAGCCTATCTTCTGTAGCTGGTCTGGTGTTTCTGCCTAGACTCCCTCCCTTCTATTGAAAAATCTGCTGCTCTGTTCTGAGGAGCTATTTCTCCCCCATTACCCATTTTACTTATGGTCTTATAAGGCACATTTATCTTCAGGCATAACTCTGACCTTTTCTGGAAAGATTGATTGGCCTAACAGTAATTATGCAAACCAAGCCAGTCTATCAGCATCCTTTCCTGGATTTTTGACATGCAGAAACCTATTTTCTCAGAAGGTAAAGTTGGAAATGAGCAAACTCCCAGTTTCCAAAAACTAGTGTTCTGGCACTTTGAAGAAAGCATATTTGATGCTGTAGTAGTCCTGGCAGTGAGGTTCCCTACAGAAAGAGGACAGTTCTCCTGAGACCTAAACATACTGTATGTGTTGTGAGTGTGTGTTTTGCGATGTCAAATAAACCCTATAAATCAGAATATGTGAAGAAGGGACCTACTAATTTGTTGTGCCTTGTGTATGCTTTGTCTACAAGGCCTGCTATAGAAGAGGCAGCTGGTGAGTGACTTCTCAGGTTTTCTGGGCTAAGCAGATCTCCTCAGGTTCAATGACGTTACCAACCAGTCAAGTGTCCTGAGATCTCATCCAAATCCTATGGCCAGTATTTTTTCAGGGAGAAGAGATTTCATACAAAGCTTCATTTTGCATGTTGTTCTTAAAGTTAGGTGAATCATTTGTTTACCTATGCAAATATTTCTATGAAATGATCAATTTGCATGCAAAATAACAACATTCTAACAGAGAATAAAGCCAATATCAAAAAGAGACAAAGATGAGCATGGAAAGAGTCATGACCAAGCTCATGTCGCTATTTTCAAGGCCTACGGGTGCTGGAGTTGTTTTGTCCCCATCTTTCCTACACCTGAATGCCCTAGTTTTTCCTTTAATGAATAGCACTAGCGACTTCCCAGTTAATTCCTTTTTATTCTGCTTTGAGTTGTGAATCTTTAAAAATCAAAAGAGTCCTGATTGATAGAGAAATTATCAGTAGAACTAGGACACTGCAAGTGACAGAGTCTAGAATGTGAAAATGGGACATAAAGTCCCATTTTCTTCTGAGAAACTTCTGAGGCATCAGACGTTCAGGGTTGGTAAAGGGGATAAATGGGTAACACTCTCATATATGTGTCATCATTTTGTGCCACCGTTTTTCTACATTAAAATGTAGTACTACCCAATATCTTACTTTGTCTTCAGTTAAACATAAATTCAAAATATATACGTATTAGTTCTTTTTTGTCACATAGCATGTGATGTACTTTTTTTTTTTTTGAAATTCATAGCAATAACAGCATGAAGAAAATGCATCTTCTAGAGTCTTGGACAACAGCTTCCAAGTCTGGGAAGATTTCCAGATGCATTTCAAGGAAGTTAGTTTCTCAACATTGATGGTAAAGACTGTTTTGAATGCCATTAATTACTGTCAATATAATAGTCAGTTTATGATAATAAACAACTCATATAGTACTTGGAAGGACTCCATTCCTAGTTTGATTCTCCGTTCTCACCATCTTGAAGTTCTTAATATTTTTTTGAACAAGGGGCCTCTTTGTTTTACAATTTTCATCTTATACTAGGCCCCCAAAATTGTGTAGCTGGACCTTTTAAAGAGAGTGGGAAGTGGACCTCAGGATCATCTGCAAAGCTGATGAATTCCTTAACAAAATCATTTTATAATCTCATTAGACAAAAATAAATGTGACAAATTGAACACATTAAAACAAAACATAACTATATGACATGCAGCATCAAGCACTTAATATTGATGATTGTAATAAATATTTTATATAGACCAAAAGAAAAGAAAAAGAAGTATCCATTCAGATTGGAAATTTCACTGACTTTAAAGCTAATAAATTGTTCTATCAAAAGGGTTTCTAATCACATACTACTTTCAGTGAAAGATCAATATTAATAGAAAACTACTTCAAACATAACTTTCATCAAGCAGTGCATAGAATACAGAAAGAATTCAAAAATTTTTATAAGACATCATATCATTTTATAAAGAAGAGATCAAGTGAGTTAATTGATCTGTTCAACTTTAACAGTATAATTCAAGAATGCTTCAAATTTAATTGTCTACTGATTTAATAATTCTTGACATTACATTTTAAAAAGCATTTATGTATACACATATACTTTTAGAATGTATGCATGTGTGTATATGCATGTGTTTGTATATATATGTACTTATTTGAAAACAGAACATAAAACACAAAATGAGTATCTCTGGAAAGTGCCAGGGGGCACCAGAACTGGCAATTAGGCTGGAGAACTAGAATAATAAAAAGAAAAGAACCCCAGCCGGATTGTCTGGGACCACAGCCGTAAGAATGGCCCAGCCAGGGTGGTGCTGCACCGCTGAGCACCACTGTTGGAAACACAGAATGCTTTGGTGACGGTAACAAATTAAAAACAAAATTTTGCTTCTCTGCATCACTTAAATTAAACCTCCCAGGTAGGATTATCCCATCGGTCGAGCTCTAGAAAGTGACCGTGCTATAACGTTCTCCTACCTTCATTCATGGAAAGCAGACGCCTGTCGTTTGTAGATTCCTCATGGGAAGTGAGGACCGATTTCCGTGAAAATTCCAACAATGATGTGATCCCTAAATATAGAAAGTAGGTACCATATATGTTTAAATTAAATTTACCTCAAGAATATGAGAATAGCCTTTGACAATTCCACCCACCTATACCCACTTCTCATATCTCCTCTTCTCAAACAAAAACAAAAACAAAAACAAAACAAAACACCCTGCTTGTCATAACTACACTATTCCTTATATAACCAAAACCAGTTTCACTTGGAGGACACAAGCCAAATCTCATCAATGACTGAATTCTCTTCCAAATCTAAAATCTTGATTTATTAATCTTTTCTCTTGAATTCATCAAATACTGTCTTTGCATTCTGTCATCTCTGAGCTGAATTACGAAAGTTTACTACTTTGTATATTTATAGTATGTACAAATGTAGCTAGTCCAAGGGCTGTAGACAGTGTCTATGCATTTGTTCCTACATGATCTGCTTCATGAACCTTTTAATTCTTGTACGAAACACAGCTACTTGACTTTGGCTACTTACTGTTGTGTTGTTACTTTGCTTGTATTCCAATTGCACTTCCAAAAATTCTAATCACTTGCACGCAGGTCCTTTCAGCACATGATTGCACAAACTCCATTTTGCATTGGCAATTATACTTCTGTTTGTTAGGCAGAACCATCCACCAAATCTTCACAATAACACAATTCTTCCTGTTTGGGTGAATTAGGAGCTTACATTTGCCAGGTTGCAATGTTAACTCTTAACTTAACAAAACCACTTTTGTTCACTAGATACAAACATTTTTTCCCTTCTGGGGTAAAATCTCAAATAAAGAAGATCCCACATGATTGAGAAGAAAAAAGACGTATTTTCAAGTAGATCAATAGGTGAGAAATGCTGTTCACTGATTCTAAGCATACTCTGCACCCTAGATGATGGCATCCCAGACTCATAAACATCAAACATCCAGCTAGATCCGCACCTAAATCTCTTTCAGCCATCTCACTGCTTTGTGTAAGGGGAATTCTGTTTATAGGAGCAATAAGGAGAGGTAGCAAGACATTGTACAGAATGGAGAAGGCTTTAAAATTCATATGCACCAAGGAATTACTCAAAGAGAGGGTAATGCATGAGGTTTGGAAAGGAACATTTGGAGGTGGAGATAATGCTATTGGTTCACCAAATGTGTTCTCAAAGCTGTTTCATTCACTCAGACAGTCGGTGCTAGCCACGGTTCCTTCCGCCCATCCATCTGTTGCCAACAGTTAACTAGATCCTCTTTAGTCTAGCCATAAATGTAAACAACTTGCTTATATCAGAGGTCATGTATGTTGGCAAATAATATAATGTCCACAGTTTTAAATAAAATTAAAACTAGAAAATGGTATGAAAAGAAATGAAATTTACATTTTAGCTTAAGGCAATAGATCGAATGTATTTAACAGCAAAGTTTATCTTAAGACTATAGCAAGACTATTATGAAAAGTGATGCTAGCCTTTATCCGGTCATAAATCACAGTGGTTTCCAAAGTCTGCTAATGGTTTCATTTAGAAATATACAAGGAAATTGGCAATGAGATTTTCAGAATAATATGGGATAATGTTACTTCTATTCAGTTAAAGGGGTTTTAGTGTTTCAAATTATGGCTATTACCTGAAGACAATTTTTTTCTGCCAAATACTTTTAGGAGATAAGAATATTTCGTAATTAATTCCAAGTTGTTTCTTGTTGTGCTTCTAATACTAGATTTCTGTACTCTAATGGGTTGGGATAGTATTGCAAAACAAATGTCATCCAGGTTTCCATTTGTCAAAGCCTTCTCTTTGGAAACATAAAACATTTTGAGTTAAAATGGGAAGTTAGGTAAATTACATCAAGTAAATAATGATTGTTTGGTAAGTATCATGTATTTTACTCTGTGTTGGTTTGGTAGAAAATCAACTCTTGTTTATATCAATTAGTCTATGCTAAAATTAGATTCATTACACATTAAACCTTTCCACGATGTTAAGTGAGAACTTCCTATACTGTTCTGTCCGGCTGATACCATTGGGGGGTTGATACAATCCGTTCTGTAATTAAGCTGGATTCTGTTTTCTTGATGTTGCCATTACCTCATTGGTCCATAAGCTTTAAAGTCTCCCAGCAGTAGAATGCCACTCCCTGGTTCTTTATATTGGTGCAGTATCTTGGGCTCAAGACTCAGATGAAGATGACATCTACCTCTCCCTTCAAATCAGTATGTCTGATCTCTGTTTAGTTTCTGTGGATAAGAAACTTTGCTGTCCCTTTCCCAGTGGCTCACGGTCTTTGTTTCATGTGAAAGAACATTTCAAACAAAGGGGATAGGGTCTCCCAACTGTTCTGCTGTGGCAGCCAATTGCTACCTATTTGCCTCAGTTCACCCACTCATTACTCCCAACCTTTCTCATGAGCATCTTATGGAGGGCTATTAAAAAGAACTAGCCAGCTGTACTTGAACAACAATTTAAAAAAAAAAAGAATAGTATCGGAAATGGAGAAACCAAAGAACTTATATGCATGACCCATGGACATGAACTGGGGGGATGGGGACTGCTGGAGGGAACGGGGGTACTGGGCAGAGGGGGGCCAAAGGGAGAAAAATTGGGACAACTGTAACAGTGGAATCAGTGAAATGTTTTTTATAAATAAATAAATAAAGTCATGCAGCTTTAAAAGAAAGAACTTGCAAGTAATTGAAAAGCCCCCTTGTGTTTGTACTCTTAGTTAGTCTAAACTGATAGGCTTGCTGCATTGGGTTCCCTAGTGTCAACTGAAAATATATGTCAACATCCAAATTTCCAGAACCTGTGAATTTTAGGTTATTTGGAAAGTGAATCTCTGCAGACATAAATGAAGACTACTGGATCAAAAAACATGGACACATGGACAAAAACTATGGGGGGGGGTGGAAATGGGAGGGAGGTGGGGAGGGTTGGGGTGGCGGGTTCAGGTGAGAATAAAAGACAGAAAACTGTACAAGATCAACAATGAAAATAAAAATTAAAAAAAAATAAAAATAAAACAGCTCAGTGGGAAAAAAAAAAAAAAAAAAAAAACATCTTGGACAATCTGGGTGGGCCCTAATTACAATGACAGGTGTCCTCACATGAGCGACGCAGAAGGAGGTCAGAAAGAGAAGAGGGAGCCACACACACACACAGAGGCAAAGGAGACTGAAGACAGAGGCGGAGGTTGCGGTGATGCAGTTACAAGCCAAGAAACGCCAAATATCTCTGGCACCTACCAGAAGCCAAGAGAGGAGCATGAAAGTGTTTCTCCCTTATATCTTTCCAAGGAACCAAGCCTGCTAACAACCCTAACTTAATTTTAGGGTTCTGGCCTCCAAAAATCTGAGAGAATAAATTTCTGTTGTTTCAAGCCACTCAGTTTGTGGTAATTTGTTACAACACCCCAGGAAACTAATATAGTTGACCTTTAGAAATTCACAAGTGTGTTAGCTCATTTCTTCCTACATGCCACAATGGTGAACGCCTTCTCCCCTGTATTCCGCTAAAGGTACCCAGTCTCTCCTTGGAGGGGTTTTTCCCTCTTGGGATTCTATTTGCTTGGTTGACTAATAATATCAGTTTCTTTGACAGATTAAAGAAAAATTATGACGATGTTTTTCTGCAATTTCCTCTTTGTCTGAATGAGAACGTTCTTCTCTTACTGCTTTCTATCTCTAGAAGCCATTCTTTTAAATGAAATTCCCATGTATAATCTTTAAAATATCTTCATGTAAAAAAAAAAGTGCCCATGATAGATTGTAGGTTTGAATGTGAATTCATAAAATACTAGATTGTCTTATTCTTCTTTTCTACACTGTAAATGCAAAAATTCCAAATATGCCACTCTTAGGGTAGGAGAAAAGATAGTATGTGTTCCCACAGGAAATATGAAGGGTGTTAGTAAACAAGTTTATTTACCTTATTTTTACCTTATATTTACCTTAAATATGGAAGTGTCCTTCATTTGTGCATTATAAACTTATTACTTTACATTCCATGGCACACTGTCTCTCATTTCATTGAGATTTCTTATAAAAGATACAAATCTAAATATTGATTTGTTCCGAAACAAAACAGTTCAAGCTAGTGGTAGATAACATTTCTACCAATTGGATTTACTTCCCAGTATCTACACTGTAAGTAACAACACTAAGGAAGCTTGGGGCTGTGTGAATGGCCTTAGGCATGTGAAAGCCAAGAGCAGGAGGGCTCAGGAGCCACATGGCCAGCTCCTTAAGAAGCCTTTTGTGAAGACAAAGCATCAGACTCAAGGAAGTGCCTGTGGTAATGACAGGTTGAATGGATTGTACTTCCTCTTCAAAAAAGATAAAAGAAGTGGACTTCTTTGACATTTCGCAAAGATAGCTTTGACATGATCTTAAAGTGTTAAGTGAACAATGCTGCAATCAAGCAGATAACACCATAAACTGTGACTTTCTGCCACTTGTTTAGAATTCTCTGTATTTGTGGGTAACAGAGTAATTTATGTCTGTAGGTGATCTTTTACCACATTTATCAATGTTTGAAAAATCAATAGATATATCACAAACTGCCTGCAGATGCATTCACTTTGTTTTAAAATAAGTTGAGTTTGCTAATCAACTTAAGAAGTCAGATCATTAGAATGAGAAACAAAAATATGAACTTAATGCTTTGAAATCAATATGATATACTGGTTGTATCCAATGGAGGGTAACCAAGTCTAATGAATTTGTGATAGAAATAAGTATTTGAATACTTATAATCACTTGGGAACAACAAATACCAAATTTATTTCATTATTAAAATGTTTAACTACTCCAATAAAAGGAATTAATTGCAGCAAAATTTGTGTAAAAGCACGAATCAATTTTATATAACCTGAGAATATGAAAAATTTCTCTTATGGGATGCAAGCTAAATAAGCAAATACCAACAAGTTCTGAGACAACACCTAACACACATGCAGAGCATTGAATACTGGGTTAATGAGCTTTATTAGGGTTACACAAAATATAGCACTGTTACACTTAAGTATATTGCATGCAGCACTCTGCTAATTTCATCCTATATCTCTTTGTAAGGTTTTTTTTTCACTTTCTTTTCTATTAAGAAAATTTCCTTCAGTGATACCCATAGGAACTGCTCATATCACTATTCTAATTAAAGCTACAGAATGCATAGCCATGTTTTTTGTCCAGTAGAAAATGGCGGTGGTGCCCTAGCAACAACGGCCACCTTCTAGTTTATAGCACTTTCGGGTAGTGCTGGTCTAGGTTAGATCATGATGTTTATTTTTGTTAACCAAGACTATCCTTTTAATACTTGGCATTTTTTTTTTCTATGTCACTTAGGCAGCTTGGCCCATCCTAACACTCTGATATTGAGCATTTCATTTTTATAAAGAACACACTGAGAGTAACAAGAAGGGAGGGGAAAGATGGATAATGGGGGGAAACAGGGGAAGAGTCATCAAGGAACATGTATAAAGGACCCATGGACAAAGCCAAAGTGCGTAGGTTCAAGTGTGGGAGGTGGGGATGGGTAAGATGGGGGGCATGGTAGGGGAAAAATAGAGACAAATGTACTTGAACAACAAAAATAAATAAGTAAATAAATAAATAAATAAATTTTTAAAAGAAATCCTTCCATAGCTTTAAGGATTTTGGCCCTAAATCCTCGGTGGTACACACCAAGAACTTTGTTTTGGCTCCTGCTTTCCTCTCCAGGGCACACTGTTTACCATCATCACCTCCTTTATATCCTTCACAAGAAGCTGTTTATAGTTGTCTGGAACATGTCATATTTTTACTTTTTTGTTTTTCTTACATGTGCTCCCAGGTTTGGGTCACATGCCCTCCCTCTGTGCTTGCATGCCTGGTTCTGCCTGCATCTTCTGTGGCACTGGTATGATGTTATCATTGATGGTGTATTTGTCTTGCTTCCCACCAGGCTCCAGCTTGTTAAGTAAAAAGACTGTTTTCTTTCTTGTATCCCCAGCATCCATTAAAGTGGATTACCAATTAAATGTAAATTTGCTTAAAATGAAAAAAAGCATTTCATTTTAAAATGTTTTCTCATAGTTTTTATTAATATCATGTTACTCTTAATAAAGTAGATTTAAAAAGGTATTCCATTCTTAAATTGTCAAAGTAAATATTTGATTGCTAAGGTTTCAGCATGAAATATTATTCTCATTTTTGTATAGGAATACAAATTTGACTTATAAAATTGTGAGTGGTGAAGGTTTTGAAAATGAGAGCCATATAAATGTAATAGATTTAAGTTCTCTGATATCACATAAATTTTTTCCTCTACTTAAGAAAGCAATTTTGTTATATCCTTTACGAAATATGTTCTTACTCCACATATAATAAAATACAACTCAGTCCCAGATGCTAAGAATTTGACATCAATGGAAATATGCCCTACTTGCTTATGTTTTAAGCTATATAATTCTGTTTTATAGCAGAAATATCCCAACTGAAAGCATCTGAGTGAAGCAAACCTCCTTTTATGTGACACTTGAACACATAAACAATTTTAGAAAAATGCCAACAAACTCTCATCCATTCTTACTGTCAAGCACATTCCCAGAGATTCTCTAGGCTTCTGGAATAAAGTCACTTCTGAAAAATAGAAGTGTATTTGTTGACATTATACTTTTCTCATTAGTAGAGTTGGGAGAAATGGTTGATAACTAGGCACCCAACTCGGCGAGAGTGACCTGGAAGACAAGGATGTCAGATGGCCGAGGCTGTGGAATACTGGCTGAGAAGTCAGGCCTGGCTATGTGTACTTTGAGAGTGAACTTTGAATAACAGAAATGTTGGCAAACTGGTATACAGTGGCTCTGTTTCAGGGAAATGGAAGGACCATCTGCAAGGCTAAGCTGAAGTGACAAGCTTTTGAGGCAGAGAGAGTAAATGTTCAATCCATTTGGCAGACAAATCAGGTCATGGATTGGTTTATTTAGCTCCAGTGTCACATAAACAATAAACAAGCAGCGGCAATGAACCGTTGCTAATCCAACAGGAAATTCCATTTGAGGTTAAATCTACGTTCAAGCTTCAAATGGTCTCCGTTTTCCCACTCCATCTCTGTGTCATGTTTCTCTCTGCCATGGCTGCCAATGTGTTTGGGTAGTTTAGACAGAAAAATCTATTTGCATAACACATACACACTAGCCAGAGAATAATCTGAACCATCACCATTCCAAAACTTGGCTAATTATATTTCCGCTAGAGAAGTATATCTGTAAAGGTGAAAATACAAAGAGTGTTCTGTAGAAGTGTTCTATTCATTTATGAAAAGAATAGTCGACATATATATCTAACTATGGGAGAAATGCACTTTCCTAGCATGTCATGGCCACGTGCCCGTAGCAATTTTAAATAGCCTTCAGTGCCCTCAGCAACTAACCACCCACAGCGTCAGCCATGCATGTCTTCTTCTGCCTTTGATCCTTAGGCGTGATTTGACTTTGCCTTGGTTAGTGCAATGCAATACTAGACTCCAGTTCTGCTTGACATTTTTTGTATCTATTTTACAGAATTGTGTGCCATTCTAGAGAACAAAGGCGTGCTCTCTTTTTCAATTTTGATGAAAGAATAATAACTATGTTTCACTTTCATTCTCTTTGTGAAGGCCAAAGTTCAAATATGATAGAGCACTAAGATCCAAGTTCTTTTTCTAGTCTCCTATGATCCAAAACAATAAATTTAGCTTACCAACTTAATTAAAATAGTTCTGTTTGTTCTATCAGAATATTTTATTCTATCAGAATAATTTATATTAGTTGAATTATAATAAAGTAATATCATAATAGAGGCAGAATGACCCTGTTTACTGCCATTGCAGAAATCATAAAGAAAAGAATGTTGTTTAGTTTCCCTTTTATTTTGACAACACATTTTAAAAGGATTTGCTTCTCTTTTCCTGTAATTATTTATTTTGTTTTTCCCCATATAGACTATTCTCAGGCAATAATAAAACCTATAAAATCCTTAATTTATGGTTTATGCATTTTGCCAAATTTGAGTATCAAAGTATTTACTGCCATAGGTAGGATCAGTTTCACACACACACACACACACACACACACACACACACATTCACACATATTCTGTTTTGCATTGTATAATGATTTGTATTATATAAGGTTTTTAATTGTATATGTTATGTTATATAACATTTTGCAGCACATTATAATTTGATTCAATGTGAAATCAATAAAATGACTTGATGAATATGGCATATGAGATCTGCCTATGAGAAAACTATATGTATCCAGCTACACTTTGTTGTCAATCTAGTAAAAAATATTGATTCATATATAATTAATATGACTATTCTGCACTGGTACAGGCTAAATTCATCATTCATTCCCACTACCATATTATGCTGAATCCTAAGCTGATCACACAGATCCTCCTTCAGGACTGAGAGATTTCTAGTTCAGATCTTGGGGATGCTGCTGCTAACTGTGCTCAGTTACTGATCTCCAGCCCTTTCTTAAAAAGGGTTACCATGCCCAAGTTCATGTGTCCCTTCAGCAGGCAGCCCACATTTAACACCTGGGCTATGGAACCCTGCTTCTCCTCCCAATTGCCAGAGAACTCTGAAGGGTGGTGTTTCTGAGTGGTGTAGGACTTTATTGGGATGGTGTTGAAGTCCTGATTCTCCTTCTGCCACACCCTGCTTTCTATCCTTCCCTCAAGGACTGTTGAGGCTGAGAAAACCACCATGTAAGTTCCTTGCCCTCTAATCTATGTCTCAAGGGAAACTGACTGCAACAGTTTGTACCAGGATGGGTCCAAGAAAGTAAATGTTACAATAGGATGTTGGAGCCAGATTACTCAACATTGCCACCACCCAGGTGACACTAAGGACCTCATCTCTGGTAGCGTGTGGAGCCTGAAAGTCCCAGGTCCCCAGATTGAAATGCAATTGCCTAAATTTCGATAGCGGTGAACTGGGATGGTATACCTGTGAAATGAAACACACTGGTGAATGTAATAAAAATATAGTGGAAAGAGTAATATCGATTATAACACAAGGGAATTGGATGGTTCTTGTTTAGGGTAATTATGATTTAATAAAAACAGATGTGAAAGTCAGAAGGTCTTCTAGTACGTATGCTATTAAGATTGATCAAAGCAGCTTACAGAAACTGATAGCTCACAATAAGTGAGGCATAAGTGTCTGAATTATCATGGTGGACAATAAAAGAAAGGGTTAAAAAACTTAGACAATAGGACATACATAGAGTTTTTATTCCATGGAAAGCCAAGAACTCCACCAGGTGACCAAAGGATATTTAATGAATAAAGCGGTAAGGGTGAACAAGTGGCAGGGGCACCAGTCCCACTGGGGGACTCAGTGGCGGTTGTGTTCTGTAGGCAGGACTGCTGACTGTCTAGAAATGAGCACCGCCATCGCAATGGAGAGGTTGAGAAGATGATCAGAAGGGCAATGACAGTTGCCCTAGTATAAAGTTATGTCCCTTTGCCCAATTTCTAGACCTAGACCAATTCTGAGACTTAAAACTCATTGTGTGAGAGACTGTCATGTTCCTAGGCATAGAGCCCCGAAACACTAAAGAATGTATGTACAAGGGTGGGCAAAAGTAGGTTTACAATTATTTGTATTACAACTGTAAACCTACTTTTGCCCACTCCTGTATAATAACATTCCAGTTTTTTTTCAAAGGGATTCATGACCTACTTGAATAATAGTACAGAGAGGGAAAGAGAATGTCCAGATATTTTTAAAGACAGGTGGACATGGACTGAAGTTGATGTAGATTCTCTGGGATGTGAAGCCTTACCATGACTCCTCTGTTAATGTTGGGTGGCATGGAGGCCAAGTCATCAAGTCCTGATGCTAGTCCAATCGGCATGGTGTATTGAGACCAAGGATGCACCCGGTAGTAACCTCTCTCACTGCCAGTGAATTGCTGGGATGGACTTACTACGGAGTAGGCAGAATTCGCATAGTGGTCTTTGTACTGTGGAGCAGAATTTACCATTAGAAAAAAACTAAGTTGAAGTCTCTGAAACATTTTCCTTTCACTCTGTGAAAGAAGGTATATTTAAAAAAATATTGTAACACCCCACTAGAGTAGCAGATACTAAATATAACCCTGTAATAGTTATCTATTTTCCAACTGCAAAATTTTGTAGAAGCTATTATATCTGCTTGGATATAATTTCTTCACACAGATTACTACTGGTGTTTCAAATTTAGCTCAATCCTCATTTCCTTCGAAAGCTGTCTTAGCCTGCCTTAATTAGGTCACATCCTCCTCTTTTTGCCATCATAATATCATACCTTTGCTCAGTGGTACTTATCTTTCACATATATATTGATTTGATTAATGTACTTTCTTACCTACTGGAAAATAAGTTCCTTGGTGTTTAAGTATATCTCAGGATTCAGAATGAATTTGATAAATATTATAATGAATAATCTAGTTTTTCTATAATTCTAGTTCAGGGAATTCTATGTTGTTTTAAACTTGGGTATATCATAAAAACAATGGTTATTGCACATGAAAGTCTTATAGATTTCATAATACTTTCTTAGTAAAAAAAATACTATATAACATCCATCTTTGAAATAGGAAAGAGAAATGAATTTAAAACCATTTTAGGAACTAAAACTAGATCCAATAAAAGTTAACTACAAGTAAAAAATAAATATATGAACTCTTTTGATGAAATTTTACATGTATTTGAATGGCAAATGGATAGATGGATAAATTTAATGTAATATACTTAATATTCTAGCAGAAATTCATGTGCACTTCTATGTGAGTACAAAAAGAGGAATATGTAACTGTGCATTAGCCAGGGGTGTGTTGGCCTGGGGAAGATTTGGGAGAGGGGGTCAGAATCTCAGCTGCTTTTTAAATGATGAGAGAGGTTTTAGCTGCAAAATATAAAGGAAAAAGCAGGCGAAAGTGTCATTTACTCAGCACAAGGCACAATTTGAATTGCCTCATCTGAATAAACTTAGTTACTATGCACAACAACTCTGTAGATTACATTCCATGCTCCTACTTCACAGAGATAGAAGGGAGAGAATTAATATTTATTACTCTGCAATGGGCACTGTGCCAGCTCTGAATGTGTTCTTATTTAATACTCAGAACAACACAGGAATGTAGGTATTCTTACTGCTGTTATATATGCAAAATCATAAGTTAAAAAGAATATTTAATTTGCTCAAGGTCACAAATCCAGAATGAGAGTCAAGGCAGACTTTGAACCTAGTCCTGTTTATTCCTGCTCCACCAATGTGGAGAAAGTCTCTTCAGCATCCAGGAAAATCACATGTGAATTTAAAAAGTTAGAAACAAACTTGGAGGAATATCAGACTTTTATTGAACATATTATTCTACCTGCTGTACACAAGATTTCTTGCATAAATAAGTGTTTTGTATGGGGTCTATAGAAATCAACTATATCCCCATGTTTGGAAAAATATGCATTATCATTAAAAAATGATAAAAAGTTATTCAAAGTATCTCTATATCTCATTTTATAAGATTTTTCAATTATGCATGAGATAAAGTTATATAGGAAAATATAGATGTAGAGAAAATGATAAATAGATTAAAATAAGAAAATTATCCACATATTTTCAAAAAGTAATAAATATTTTAATGTCTTTGCTTCCAAATTACAATGCAAAAGATCTCAATTCAAGAATAATGTGCATAATAACTTATCTAGTAAAATGCGTTACTTTTAAGGAAGATTTTCTGTTTTAAACTTTCATTAATATTACATGAGTTTATCTTATCATAGTCACACCCAAGCAATTAAAATGTAGGACAATGAAAAATCCCTAATATTTATGAACCTAAGACCTTGAATCCTATAAGTTATTTATGAGCCGTCTGGTTAAATAAACATGATAGTATGGTCAAATGTTCTTAAAATGCATGAAAAGAAAGAATTGTTTGGAAAGAAATAATTCGATTTTATGAGTGAAATACCAAGGCAAGCTGTAAGATTAAGGTAACACAATTTTCTTGCAAGTGAAAAAATTGTATGAATATGATATATGTAAAGAACTTTATGTTTATGTATTGAATATTCTCATATATAATGCATATATACATATCCACTTATATACATATATACACACACCTATTGCATGATCTTGCCATGTATCAGGAGAGACTTAGAACTACCACATTTTTCTATGGGATTGTGAATGCAGACAGAAACAGTGAGTAAGACTCATTGTGGGTTCCTAAGGGATGGCAAGGGAACCCAAGGGAGTACCACCTGCCTTCCATTTGTGTTATTACTGCTATTCATCAAATTCTACCACTCCATCTGTCACGTGTCTTTAATGAATGAACATGTGCAAATGCATGTGCAGGGCTATATGTGAGATGGGGCAGGCGGTGTGTGCAACAGTTCAGTGTTTGTTGTATGAATTCCTAACTTAAGTACTGCTTATATGTGGGTAAGACAATTTTTCTATGTATTTCCATCTAAAAATCATTTTAAACTTGAAATAATATATGCTGTTACATTTTCTGTTAAAATAGCATGTGCTATTATAAGTAATTGTTTAAAGTATTTTTCCTTTTGAATTCACTTTACATTTATTTACTCTTCGATTTGTGCTTATTTAGATAGAAAGTTAATGATAAAATATCCAAGCTATGTATTTCCATTATTCATAACCAAAGCACTCCAATTTTCTCCTTAGTCATGTGTCACATTCTTACCAACACTTCCAAAACAAGAAGGGCATAAATTATAACAAGTCCAAAGTCTTATTCAAAATAAAAAATGACACTCTAGACTACAGCAAAATAAAAAGTGTTCTCTAGTCTGTAATCAATGCTGCAGGCCAAAGCAACTAAAACTCAAAGCAAAATTTGGAACAACTTCAGGACGTCATGGACACAAATTAGGTAATAAGTTGGAAATATACCGTATCATAACAAACTACTGTACATGTTGAACTCTACACAATTCCATTATCCCATTTATTTTGACTGTGATTTTTAATGGTGCTCCCCACCACTGTTAAGTTCCATAACATAGCAGCCTTATTCAATGATATGTTAAGGACACTTCTTGTATCTATAACAATGAAAACAAAATCTTATTGAACTCCATGGAAGTTTCAGGGTCTTGAGCTTTATACAACAACAAACACACATACCATTTATTTTTTTCATCTTATTACCTGTATTTGGGGCACTACCAAAGCATATTTTTAATGTCAATTGAGTAATATAAACTTAAATAGTCTAAGTCAATAAATATGTGTAGAAAAGAGATATTGATTCTTAGGCAAAAAAGATTGTTTTATATACCCAAGAATTGTTGGGTGAGAGGAAAAACTTACAAGTACATATTTGCAAGTATTTATCATTTTCTCAAAACAATCTTATAATTTAAATAATTTAAATTAGTATTCATATATGCAGTTTAAATCTAGCAATAAATCATGGAAGATACAGTGCAGAAATTATCAATAACAACCTACTCCTCTACATTTATTTCCTGTAAAGTATAACAAAACCACCCATAGCCCTCATTCCACTGAGTCTGTTATTTGTTTGTCCTGGCGTAGGGAGCTCGCGATGCCACTTCTTCACTCCAAGTCACACTCTTTCAAACGTTAGAACTACTCTGTGAGACAGGCTTTTGATTCCTAATCAGCTTCTTTAACCAGTCTTCTATCAGCTGAAAGCCATATGATTTCACTTATATGTAGGATATAAAACTGAAACTCATAGACACAGACAACTGCATGGTGGTCACTGGAAGGAAGCGGGTGGGAGAGAAGTAAAGGGTAAAGGAGTTCACACGTATGATGACAGAAACCGATTTAACTTGGGTCGTGAGCACACAATGAACCTATATGATCTTAATATCCAATTTCCCCAAAATAAATTTAATTTTTAAAAATTAGAAAATACTTGGGATGAATGAAAATGAATGTAACACATCAAAAGAAATTTATATCTGTAAGTTATATATTTATATAGATGACAGATAGATAGATAGATAGAAACTTCTAATCAATAACCTGGCTTCCTACCCTATGAGACTAGAAAAGGGAGAGCAGGCTAAATTTAAAGTAAACAAAAGGAAATAAATAATGCAGATTGTGAGGAAATAAGCAAAATAGAGAATTATAACAATAAAGAATATAAAAGCCCCCCAAACCTGGCTGTTTGAAAAGCTCAACAATAAATGTGGCTTTTTAAACTTAATTTTAACTGAAGAATAAACTCTAATTCCTTGTTTCAAAATTATATGTGTGAACTAGCAGGTGGAAAAATATGTTCTTGGATGTGGAGTTAACTGGTACTCTTGGGAGCATATGGCAGAGTAAATTTATGGCAGTACAAATATAAAAATGAGAAAAACATTTTGGGTGAACTGGATTTATTGATATCTTTAGGACCAAAGTCACAAGTACAAATTTATTCCAAATATGTAACACAATTCCTAAGGGAAGGAATTAGTTACAGGGATAGCTCTGTGTATGCCTTCTCGTAGCTGGACAGCAATGTGGGATGGGGTGTGCAAATGGACATGGGGGCTTGTACAGCAGCTAAGAGACAAAACAAATAAAATTTTACTAAATTTTTCATGGTTCCCTGGCTAACAAATCTGAACAAGAGTAATGAGCCAGTTGTTTTTTCTGAAATATCAGTTATTTTTCCATCAAATAAAGTTATTATTACAGCTAGTCTTTTATTACCATTTTCTATAAATAGAATTTTTATCAATTGAACGATGGGAAAAACATATGTTTCCTGGGTCATATTATTTTATTCATAGTAGATTAGGGCTATAGGCAGGTCTATAATTGTCAAACATTAATCAATAATACCCAAAATATGCTGATTGAATTAGATCAATTACTAGTATATAAACAATACAGACAGAAATTTTCTTGTGATGCTGTATCTTCAACATCTGGGAGCGTGCTTGGCATATAATTTTTGCTCAATAAGTATTGGATTAATAAATTGATGGATCCATGATGTCAGTTCAATATATTCAACACAATGAGCATGTGGTATTTCTTCTTTTTTTTTAATTAGTATTTTTAATTGTTGATATTGTACAGTTTTCTGTCTTTTACCCCGCCCCCAGCCTACCACCCCAGCCCTCCCCACCTCCCTCCCATTTCCACCCCCCATAGTTTTTGTCCATGAGTCCTTTATACTTGTTGCTCTAAACCGTTCCCCTTTTCCCCTGAAATTCCCTCCCCTCCCCTTCTGGACACTGTCAGACTATTCTCAATTTCAGTGTCTTTGTTTATATTATGCTTGTTTGTTTATTTTGTTGATTAGGTTCCTGTTAAAGGTGAGATCATATGGTATTTGTCTTTCACTGCCTGGCTTATCTCACTTAGCATGATGCTCTCCAATTCCATCCATGCTGTCGCAAAGGGTAGGAGCTCCTTCTTTCTTTCTGCTGCATAGAATTCCACTGTGTAAATGCTAAAGAAAACAGTAGTAAAATAAAAAGAGAACCAACTGTATGGGAAAACATATTTGACAATGATACCTCAGACAAGGGATTAATCTCCAAAATACATAAAGAACTTACAAGACTCTACTCTAAGAAGACAAGCAACCCAATTAAAAAATGGGCAAAGGATTTGAACAGACACTTCTCCAAGGAGGACATACAGAGGATCCAGAGACACATGAAAAGATGCTCGATATCTCTAGCTATCAGAGAGATGCAAATTAAAACCACAATGAGCATGTGGTATTTAAATAAATTATCAACTAGATGATGATTATCATCTAAAAGGCATAAAATACTTCAATGTGTTGCAACACACTAAAATTTGTCAGGCACTGCTGACCTGTTGCCACATTCTTTTCTGGATTTATGTTTTTCATTTAATTCATTATTCCCAGCTATATAACACTGTGACCACAAACTTAATGGCTTAAAACAGCACACAGTTATTAAGACGGTTTAAGTGTGTTCTCTGTCAATGGGCTCAGGAGGCTGCAGGCAGGGATCTTTTAGTATTGGATTCTCTATTTGGAGATTTTCTGGGTTGGATATTCTTCCATGCTCACATGATTATTGGAAGAATTTCATTTTTTCAATGTGAGACTGAGAGCTTCTTTGCTGGCTATTTGCACACCCTCAGATCCTGGAGGTCACCTACAGTCTCCTGCTGTGTGGGGTCCCCACAACGTGGTTGTTTGCTTCTTTCCAGCCACAAGAAAGAGATTGCAGCAAGACCAGCACTACAACTTTCTGTAATATAAGTACATACATCATCCAAAATTTCCATCACCTGTTATGTTCTATGAGTTAGAAGCAAGCCACAGGTCTTGCCTACCATCAAGGGGAAGAGATTGTACACGGTCTAACAGTAGGAGGCAAAGAAAGTGGCAGCCACTTTAAAGTTTGCCTGTCACATGCATGTAAGGGAAAACTTAGAGCTACTTACAAATATATTACTGTCATACTGAACTCTAGAACAAAAATAATGAGATAAACTGACCATATCCATCCGGGAAGTTATAGCTTATCTTAAAGTATATATGAAAAGAAAATTTAAAAAAGGATGTTGTGATAGTTGATGGCAGAATTACTAGCAAAAGCAAGAAAATTATAATTAGCCCAGAAAATTAACAACGGAAAAAGCTAAATAACTTGTTTACTTCTCTCAGCCTCAATTGACCCACCACCTATGGGCATGAAGAAATTGCTTCCCTTAAAGATGCCCACTGAAAATACAGAAATTAGTAAATAACGATGTAAAAGTATATTAAGTTGCAGAATTAAGATGTTAAGACTTAGCAAAGCCATAAATTTTAAATCATAGGGAAAATATTTAAAAAAAAAAGGGAGGAAATTTGCTTGAGTGGAGTAGAAAGAAATACACACACACACACAAAGACAAATAGAACCTTAGGAAGGTAATCTCCCAAAATGTGAAAGACTCAGAATATAGGTAAAGGATCCTAAGGACCTAATTAAAGAAAGCGAGCTCCCTGTTGAGATCAGGCCTGGCTACACAGGAATGACTTGGTCCGTAGCTGTGCTTTGCTCTCTCCTTAGGGGGAAACTGAGCTTCAGCTTCTTTCAGATGTACAGGCAGAATAGTAACTGACTGTCTGTAAGCCTGCTTGAGAATCCATGCACATTGTAGATGTTCAATCAAGTGATTGAAAATTTTTACAAAGAAAATATTTTGAATTTGAAAGCAATTTGTAAGCTGTTCTGTAGGTATTTGAAGTGACATCAATCAGATCAATCATTTGTCTAAGCCTTTTTAAATGTAGTTACATATTTATAGATTTATAAATAGAATAGGATTTATAACTAAACATGACATTTTAAGAAAGAGCTAAGGCTTTCCACTTGTGTTTTAATAAATTTAATATTGAATCTCAAAAATAAAATTCCAAGTTGTCT
This sequence comes from Glossophaga mutica, assembly GCA_039655065.1. NCBI lineage: Eukaryota > Metazoa > Chordata > Mammalia > Chiroptera > Phyllostomidae > Glossophaga > Glossophaga mutica. Next base: position 22,815,112 of record CM077305.1, read on the forward strand.
TTTTCTAAAATAATAGCTGCTAACCTTTTAACTAAAAGCAGGTATTTTAAATCATTGAAAATTAGTTTAAAAGTAGCACTCTTTCCCGGGATTAAGCCTTGATTATGAAAAGACTTTGCTTGGGATAAATAAAAAGGGGCCTAGCATAGCAGGAAGCATTGGAGAGACACTGAAGGGTGAATACGTGTAACATTAGCTGGAGGACTCAGTCACGCTGTTCCCTCCCCTCCCGGGTATTGGACGCCCACTGGCCCAATAGTGTATCTCCCATAATTTCACTGGAGGATACCATGGCAACAATGTCAGCACGTATAAAGTCAACCATTAAAACATGGCTTCAGAATTATGGAAAATATTCTTGCATTGGGCTACCATAGTGTTTAATAGATATTTTTCCTTAAAATACATTGTCAGATCAGAATTTATCACACCCCCAGTGCCAGAATATTGAGACTCCCAGTCACAACTGTTCCTTTAAATAATTAAAGGTTCACTATTAACTACAATGAGCTGTCAGACTTACTCAAATATCATATTAAATATGTTAATTAACACTTATATAGCATTAACTTTGAAAATATACAAAAGCTAGACATATGGAATCCAATCTTTCTATTAATTAAGAAACCATGTGTGGTTCTTAAGACCAGTTTTCTACATCACAGTTACACTTTGAAGTAAAATATATATTTTTTTCAATAATAGAAAATCTTCAAAAGTCCTTTATGTCAAAAGTATGAAACTCTTCCCCTGACTTCCCATATAATACATTATGCCTGTTCCCTTCACCCCCCGCAAAAGACTCAAACAATAAAAGCACTGACTCAATTTAGATTCCCCCCTCACTGTTGGTTTAAGTGGTACCAGAAATATAATAGCAACATTTCAAACAACATTAGCCTATGAAGATAGTCCTCTGAAGCTCTTCAGCTTCAAAACTGAAATGCTGATGAGCCATCAGCAGGATCTCCACTAAGATACGGCCACAGTAGTGGCGGCGAATTACATAGTGTGCCTTATGGCCAAGTCCTTCGAGTGTTTGCTCAGTTGTTACCTGCTCAGTGGGGTCTACAGTGACCGTGCTATTTAAAAATGTACTCCAAACAACAATTAAAATAAGTTAAAATTTAAAACAATAATAATAATAAAATAGAAATGTACTCCACATTTGACATTATGATTTCCCTTACCATGTCCTTTGTTTCCAATTTTCTCCAATGCATTTCAACTTCTAACTTAGTGTATGCTTTACTTACTTATTGTGTTTGTTGTCCATTGTCTATGTTTCCCAATATAATGTAAGTCAGTTCTACTCAAAGAGATTTCTGTTTTGTTCACTGACATCCCAAGTGCCTGGAACAATGGCTGGCACAAAATTGGTATGTGATCTTTGCTGAGCAAATGAATAACAGATATGTCCATAAAATTTTACATAAGTCCATTAACTAAGCAGAAATGAATTAGCCAACATCCTCAATATTTATGAACAAACAGTGTTCAAGTGGGTTTGAAAACTGAAGTATGGCTGCTACTGGTCCCAAATCATGAACACCTCCAATTTTCTGAATATAAATTTGAATGAAAGACTACTTTAATAAGCACTCACATTTATGTGAAACAAGGAAGGATAAATTCTCTCTCTAGCCACTGATCAGTGGAGTAAGAGCCAACCTCGCTTCCACAGTCAGAATTAAAAAGAAGGTGTGCAGGCATTTTAGAAAGAAGTTTTTGTTGTTTTTGCTTTTATAATTGACCTCCATTTTCACACCTCAGAATGACTATGGCAAATATTTCCTTCCAGGACTCTGCACCCACTTATTCCTGGACGGGTTTGAAGGCCGAAGAATTGCTTTGGGATTTGAAATATCACCAGCTCCTCTCTATTTCTGGTAATTTTTTTTTTTTTTTTTTTTTTTGGCAGGTAAAACCTGGATGGGTTGACTTTACATACTTTACACTTAATGTTTTAGTAAGGGAGATTATAAAAAGATAACTTGCAAGTCATGGTCCTTGAACTTGGATCTAGCCTTACGATTTTTGTCTCTCAACTACATGGTTGGTGCTCTGTCCATCCTCCTAATGCTTTATGTGGGAACTTCTCAAGAGCCACAGTAATTGGGCAGGATAATCTGCTACTGGCTCCCAGGCACTTGACCTCTAACAATGTGGGCACTTCCTTCTGTTTTCATAGGAAAAGCACAGAATTCCCTTAGCTCAGACTTTTTCTAAGAGCCAGAAAGTAAATATTTTTATCTCGAAGGGTCACAAAATTTCTGTCACAACTAGTCAATTCTGCCGTAAGAGCACCAAAGCTTCCATGGCAGCATGCAAGAAATGAGTATGGATGTGTTCTAATAAAATTTTACTGATAAAAATGTACATTTGGCTGGATTTGACCGCCTGCTCCAACAGTCTTTAGTGTCAAGTAGGGATTTTGACTTCTCCCATTCTGTTCAGTGCACAATTACCTTCATCTTAGGCATTGAGGAATGTGAATAGCAAACAAAAAGGCTACCCTGGCTTTCATATTGGCTCTCATGAGCCTCTCTTAGTTTTGGGAAAATATGAGACTCTAGTTATGATTTGTCTTTTTAAGATTGGAAAATGAAATGTTTGTCCCAGTCTGATTGGCAATAAAATAAGTGAATACATTTTTGTTAGTTTCCTTTGGTTTAACTATATTAAAATTATTATTTGTCAAATTCTTGTCACTCAAATCAAACTTGATAAAATTTCTCTATCCTAATGAATGTGATAGTTTATATTTTGTTATGTTTGCTAAAGATCCTTTTTATGAACGAATTATTACATATGATTTTGAAAATATTTTGACAAATAAAATATAAATGAGAGTAAATATATAAATTAATGATGTTTTAAATTTAATATCAAATGATATAAAATATCCAGCTCTTAGCTTACTGAGATTTTATTAAATTTACATTGTTTTCTAAATCTCAAGATTGATTTTTCAAGTGTTGAGATTGTCAGTTTATTTGTTTATCTTAGTGAAACTGGAATCATTATAAGTAAAAGTAACTTTAGTGTTCCTGAATCTCAAGCAAATTTTAAAAGTCTATGTTTGAATGATTTAACTCATCCTCGTTGGATTGAACAATGTCCTTTAATTGCCAGAACTGATTGCAAAATGAGATAAGCAAAAATTAACAAAAATTTCTGAAATCTTTCTACTCTGTTCCTAAACCTTTAACCTTGGTAGGCAACATGGTCTGAATAAGGATTTATTTAAATCAAGTACTTGGTACCACATAATAGGACCTAATAATTTCCTAAGCAGGAATTATAAACGTATTAGTGCCTCACACTTATTCTTGACTCAGAAAAGTCCATATAATTTAAAATGTCATTATTATCATGTGCCTCTTCCACTGTATTCACACAAACAAACAAACAAACAAACAAACCCTTTTACCTATCAACTTCTGTGTTCATTAGGGGTCTGTTATTGCAACTGAGTAGATGAAGCCTGATTCAAACTAAGCAAAATAAGAACTGATGGGCCATTAAACTGAAAAGTCCAAGGGCAAAGCTGATTTTTGCCCATTAGATGCCAGGAATTTGGTGATGTCGGAAGAGTTCTGCCCTTCCATGTATTTGATATGGTTCTTTAACCATGTATTGCATTGGCCCAAAACTTCACTTTTTCCCACAAGATGGCTCTAGTCGCACTTAGTCGTCTTCATTGAAAACAATTTTGTTGCATTGTGACAGCTGTCAATTAGCATGTATTTAAAAAAACTTATCTAAGTTGATGAATTTTTGTGTAGCCATTTTAATATTGAAGGTGAAAGAATATACACCACAGTCTCAGAATATCATGCTTTATTTCAAGAAAGGTAAAGACACAATCGAAATGCCAAAAAAATGTACAGTGTATGGAGAAGGTGCTGTGACTGACCAAACGTGTCATAAGTGGTTTGTGGAGTTTTGTGCTGAAGATTTCTTGCTGGACGATGATGCTCCATGGTTGGCTAGACCAGTTGAATTTGACAGGGATCAAATCGAGACATTCATTGAGAACAATCAATGCTCTACCACATGGAAGATAGCTAACATACTCAAAATATCCACATCAAGAAAGTTATGGTGAACATTAAAAATATGTCTTCTACATAAAAAATAAAGAGACTTTTTGGACAACCCAATATAAACACTTTCAGTTACAAATGAAAGCATATTTAGCCTATAATAGTTCAATATATAACATGACGCATCATGTGACAACAAGAAGGTCAAAGATAAGAAGCCACTAATTCTGATCCAGCAGCTCACAGATGTTAGGACCAACAGCTTTGCTATTTTTGGTGGGGTGGGCCCTTTCCTCATGATATTGAGATGGGAACCAAGCTCTAGCTACTACATTTATATTATAGGAAAAAATATGTGAGAGTAAAAGTGTTCAGTGATATGACTTCTATTTAAAAAGAACACAAAAGCATTGCCAGAGCCCCTTGGCAATTACACATTAACACGTAGCTGGCTAGAACCATGTCACATAAGTTTACGTGTTGATAAGGGACATCAGGAAAGCAAGTATTATTCAGCCTTTTTAAAAAAGAGGGGTTTGTAAAAGGGTGTTCAATCAAACAGTGTATGCCAACATGCTCTAAGAAGATGACAGATCGCATGGATATTGATAGCCAAGGATCAGGTCATACCAGGTTAAATGGAAAGAGAAATTTCTCCTTACCAAGGCTGACAGAAAAGGCCTAGAAGGATGCTGATTGGTTAATCTTGGTTCATTTTTCTATTTCTGAACTTATCATTACAATCAGGGAAATGGGGTACACTGATAAGGATTAATTTAAGATCAATTCCAACTGAGTCATACAAAATGGTTTCCATATTGAAATATGAAATCATTTTATGGAAAGTCAGTAAGGGAGTATAGAGCGCATTAGTTTTCAGTTACTGCATACCAAATTACCAAAATTATAACAGTTTAAAACAACACCCATTCATTATTTCACAGTTTTCATGGGTCAGGAATTCAAGCACAGCTTAGCGAATCCTCTCTATGGGATCTCAAAGGACTGCCTTCAAGGCATTGCCTGGGGCTGTGCTTTCATCTGAGGCCCAGGGGCTTCTGCTGAAATCAAAGGGGTTGCCAGCAAAATTCACTCCTGGCAGCTGTGGAACACAGGGTAGATGGCGTCTTCAAGGTCAAGAGGAGAATGGTGTCTCTATTCCTAGGCCCAGAACAGTATCTCCTTTGATCACGTTTAAAATCTACTGATTAGGAACCCAAATTGCATCTTAAAAAATATCTTCACCTTTGCGATATTATAGCATCCATATTTTGCAGTATATAATGAGCACTATTTTGCCCAAATTTTTGAGGGAAAAATAAGGATGCACATTATATATGAGTAGTACTAATTCCATATCTATATAAATGATTTTAATTCTTTTATTTATGCTTATGCATTAAAATGGTAACTCTAGAAAGTAATGATATCTGTATGCAAAAAAATACACTGGAACATGATAATCAGTTTTGTTTCTAAATATTAATCAAAAATTGAATTAAGAAGTTAAAATGAAAGGTGTTTTTCCTGTAAGTTTGGGCCAAAAACCTGGGTGCACGTTATGCATGGCAAAATATGGTAAAAGTGATTTCCATCATCCTCACAGTACCTGTCCACACTGAAATGGGGGGAGGGAGTATATAATCATCTCCACAGTACCTGTTCACACTGAAAAGTGGGGGAGGCATTATATAGGATCTGCATTCCAAAGGATGGGAATCCAAGAATCTTCTTACATTTCTTCTTACCACGCAGGAAGAAATTTTCACCTTTTTGTGAAAATTAACATCTCACAAGACTAATATGAAAAAAAATATTGACCTGATATATTCAGCAGTTTGCATGAGTTAAACAATTGAAAAACTGAGTTTCTATGGTAATCTACTTTACTTCATCATGCTTAAATGACCTAAAAATACAAGAAAGTTTTCTTAGAGTTCAGTTTTTCCAAAATGATACATTTATTTACTGTAAGCTTATATGGTAGAAGCAGAAAACAAAAGTCAGTTGTTTGTTACTTGGTGTCTTCTGTATAACTGATATCTTTGATGTTGATTAAACAGATTTTATATCATAATTAGTAACAGTCTATTTGTGCCTAAAGGAAAAGAAAATTGTCACAGTGGTATAAATTCCAATGTGAACAAATCAAGCTACAATGGTTAAAAAATGATATTTTCTCTTACCAGGAATAAGCTCAGAGATCATCCATATTGTGGAAAATATTAAAATCTAAAACGAAAGATATTTTAAAATTTAACTCTCTCAGCACAAAACAGAATTTTTCTAATTTTATTTTTGAAAGATTACTGTTGAGCCCTGGCTGGTGTGGCTCAGTGTGTTGAGTGCTGCCCTGAGAACCAAATGGTCACCAGTTCAGTTCCCAGTTAAGGCACATGCCTGGATTGTGGGCCAGGTCCCCAGTAGGGGGTGCGTGAGTGGCAACCACACACTGATTTTTCTTTCCCTCTCTTTCTCCCTTCCTTCCCCTCCAAAAATAAATAAATAACATCTTTAAAAAAAAGATTACTGTTGAAGTGAGCATAGAAGTCTGAAAAATAAAATTTTTATTGAGCAACTGTCCATAATAATCTACTATATGATAAAGATATTGAAAAAATATGTACACTATATAGAGGTGGGGCATTTAAGTAAAGATTTATGTCCACAGGAATTTGGTGAGGGAAATAAAACCTTACATTTACTCAGAAAACAGATTTTGCATCCTATTAAGGAGTTTAAAATGTCCCAATTAATATGTGTAGTTCTTCTGTAACACAAGCCAAACAGTTAAAAAAAATACATTGGTAGATCTTCTAATAACCTTACCTGAATTCCCTGATAATGGTAAGAAGTCATCTCTGACACTTCAGTAGCAATTTGCATATGATTAGAAGCAAGCTTTTTGCATGTCATCCTGAATATCCCTTTTTAACTTGTTAAATACTGCTCTAACAGAGGGACCCTGCATGCTCCTGAGGATCAGAAGCAATGCTTGTCACTGTAAAGGCAATTGATTGGCCTGAATATAATCAATTAATTCTAAATCATGGGTCACAGGGGATTTTTTTAAATATGAAAAACAAATACGCAAGAGGAAAAAGTTAGAGAAGCATTAGAAATTTCTAATTTACAGCACCACGGTGGGACTGAGAGCACGTGTTAGAAGCAGAGAAACTATTGCCTTGCCTTTTCCAGACTTTACAGACAGCCCAATTGCTTGATTCAGAGTGCCCTTCCCCTTTCAAAGTAAGGGCCCTGCGGCCAGTGGAGTCTTTCTCGTGCCTCGTTGCTCTAACATTTAGTCTCCTGCCTTCCTCATTCACCTACCCAGGATTATCTTTTTATGTTAAGGTCATTTTATTAGTAACCTTAGTTCTAACTGCAACTGTAATTCCCACTTGCCATGTAACTTGACTTACTCATAGGTCCCCGAGTTCCAATGTGCGAACCTTTGGAGGGGTCATGATCCTGCCCACCACAGTGCAGCGTTCGCCTAAGCACCATGCCTAGTTTCAGTCCTCCAAAACGAAGAGCTGAAGGTGTCATCTATACAATTTGAGTCTAAAATACCTTTTTAAAAATGATATAAAAAAGAAATGTCTAACTGACAACATGCATGTGAAACAAAATATTTAAAGGTAGTGTGTTCCCTTGGGGAAAACAAAAGACTTATTTCCATGTGTATGGTTTAGTGGACTTTATAATGGAAGTCCTATCCTGTTAGCTGTGTTAGACCATTTATTCGCTTTCATTTTAAGTCATATTCTTTAACTGATGCAGAATTTGCATATGCCTTCTCATTTAAGTGGGTCTTTAACATGCAGGCTACGTTACAGGGTTTGGAAATGATCTTCAGACATCTGTCTCTGAAATACTTAAGGAGCTAGCGACTCCAAACAGACCCACACTTCCCATCAGAATATGTCCCTGATGCTCAGCATTATCATGAAGAAAAGCTTAAAGGCAGAATTGTATCATTGTGCGGGTAAGGTCAGCTCTACCAAGTTTACAGAAGGAATGCAACATGCATCCATCAACTTTAGGGAGGAATGATCCTGCTTTGCATCGTTATTCCTAACCAAGAAGCACCTAGCACATTCTAGAAAGAAGAGAAATGGAATTTTGATCGAAAAATCTAAAATCCTGTTACAGGAAAATTTTATTTAGGTTTAATTCATAGCATCCTTGGTCTGATCTAGCTGGGTATGGTGAGGGGAGCTATGGAGAACAGAAAGCAGGATTTAATTTTTATGGTAGTTATATTTTAAAATAGTTATCTGTGATATTAAATTAAAAAAAATCACTTATGAGTTACACACCCAAAGGAGTCCATGAGTTTGTATGCCTGTATTACTGATGATCAAAAGTATAAAGAAAGCCAACATTCGCCCAAAGTAAATTTATGATTACACACCCTGAAACTGATGTTATCTCTTGTATCAGTTTTCTATCACTGCTCTAGCAAATGTTCACAAACTGCAGATTAAAACAACATCCATTTATCACAGCTTTGTTGGTACTGAGTCTGGAGTCTGGTTGGAGTTTACTGGGTTCTTAACTAAAGATCTCACAGTGCAAAAATCACTCCCTTAGCTGAGCTGGGCTTGTACTGGAGGCTTGTGGTGGGGCAGGAATGGGGAAGAAATCTGCTCCCAAGCCTCCAATATTGTATTTATAACAAGAAATATAGGTTTGGTCTTCATCCTCATTCATGGCACAGAGCTCCTAAAACCATTGGAATTTCCTCAGTGAAGACAGCAATAACGTTGTTTTTTATGTTAATAAGGTGATGGGGAAAAGCCCCTAAGTAGCCCAAAGATGTGAGCTGCTTGCCAAGAGCACCATCCTCCTGACTGGAGTGTTGAAACTTTCATCTCTTCCTCCCTACTTCTGGGAGGTGAATGAGGCTGGAAGGTGAAAGAACAACCAATGGCAAATGCTTTAGTTGATCACACCTATGTAATGAAGCCTCTGTAAAAACTCAAAATGGCAGAGTTTGATTAATAGAACTTCTGAGTTGGAGATTTGGGGAGAGTGGCATGGAAGGTCGATGCCTTTCCCCCATAACCTGCCCTAAGCATCTCTTCCATCTGGCTGTTCCTGAACGATGTTCTTTTACAACAGCCAGTCACATAGTTACTAAAATGTTTCTCTAAGTCCTGTGAGCCTCTCTTGCAAATTAATTGAACCAACAGAGGAGGTTGCTGGAACCTATCATCTACAACCAGTAGGTCAGAAGTACAGTGACAACCTAAATTTGCAGTTGGTGTCTGTGGAGGGTTGGGGGAGACTCTTGCAGGACTGACCCCTTAGCCAGTAGGATCTCACACTATTTCCAGGTAAATAGTGTCAGAATGGAGCGGAATTGTAGGACATCCAGCTGATGTCAGAGAATTGCTGGGTGATATGGGAAAACACACCCCACACACAAACACACGTTAGAATTTTGGCCCTAGAATCATGAAATTTGTTCAGATTTTTAGCAGTATGCAGCTCCTTGCTATTGTAGGACAAAGGTTCTTATTTCCTCACTGGCTTTCGGCCGGAAGCCTCTCTCAGCTCTACAAGACCGCTTACTTGCCTTCCCACGTGAAACTCTCCAGCTTCAAAGCCAGTAATGGCACATCAAGTCCTTCCCAAGCTTCACATCTCCCTGACTTCTGCCGTCAGCTGCTTTTAAGGAATTCTGTAATTAGATCAGGTCCATTCAGATAATTTTCCTATTTTAGGGTCAACTGTGTCATATAATATAACAGAATTAGGGAAGTGACATCTCTTCATATCCATAGGTTCTTGGGATTATGACTGGACATCTTTGGGAGGCCATTTTAGAAATTCTGCTTATCACATTTCTCTCCAAGGAATCAGTGACACCCAGCAACAGCTGCCCTATTCCATAGTCCTTTCCTCTCCTAATTCTCCAGGGCCAGAGATACTGCACTAGCGAACATATCCCCTTCTACCAGTATCCCATTTCAGTTCTCTATTAGTGAAGATTTTAACAATGGCATCATTACAACTTGCAATGTGGCTATCCAGTGTCTGCCTAACATCAGTGATGGAATCCTCATTGCTGGTTACATAGTGAGTGTGGTAGGCCCCTGTCCTGCGTGCCAGATGTTGGGGGGCTCCGCCCACAGAGCCCCATCCCTCCATCACAGATGAAAATAAAACTACCAAGACATGATCTGCTTGGGGAGGAATGGTGGTCAAACTCTCAGAGGAGAATGACTCAGAGCCCCTTCCTCACTGGGTTGTTATCAGGTTCAAATACACAGGAATACGGGTTTAACATTTCAAAGAAATCTGAGGGCTTAATCTGAGTCCGTGTCTATCAGGAAAAGGGGTTTCCAAACTTTGGAGACATACTCATTTCCTCCTCCGACCCTTATCATTTAAATGAGAGCACTCTTAGCAAAGCAGGTTTCACAGGACTTTAAGAATTCTTTCTTATGCCCGATCACCCAGGGAACCATCCTGGCTGACACAGGGCTGCACTGCTTGCCCCCATAGTTTCAGGCTTTAAGCCGATTAGGAAGCAGAAGACATCTCCCAGACGGAAATGAGGACTTGGGCTATGTTAGAATAGCCGGGGCGGGGGGGGGGGGGGGGAGGTGAGGGTCCATCATATCCTCTTTGCTGCAGCCCCCCCAGTCCTTCCATGAGGGCCTTCCAAGTGGTCATGTCTGGCTTAAGTTGCCCCTCCCATGAGGAGTCTTACCTGTCATTGACTAACCGACTAAGCGTTGGGGCCAGAGATGGATGAGGCAGAAGCAGCACTCCTGCCAGGGAGATAAGCTTTGTCTCCTTGGTAGCTCACGTCCTCTTGACAGAACAGATCCAGATGAAGCGGGTACCTAGGCTCTTACTCAGCCCACCATGGGGTGAGGGTTACAACTCCTGAAACCAGGCTGAATGGTTCACAACAAGTGAGTATTTCAGCAATAAAATCCCATTTTACAGTCAGCTTCTTAGAACCATTGCTAAAACCATCACCATGTTAGAAATGCTTCAGTGAAAACAAACTAAGAGCAGACTGAATACAGAGATGCCAGAGAGAGCTCTCAAGAGATACACCAATCAGAAACTATAGAAGATAGAACTGGATAAAAAGACAAGCTGGGACTCAATGTAGAGGCAAATGAGGTCACAGGTGAAACTACAGCAAGTTCTGAATCAAGGCACAATGACTGGGTCATTGCATCCTCACACCGTCGGGTCATGGGAGGTAATTCCTTACAGTAGTGAGTGATTCCCAGTGAGGTCTCAGCCGGTAGCCACTAGGGGCTGACGAGGCAGAGCACTACAGTATTTGTACCTGGAGGCTCTGGGGTAAAATCTGCTTCACAAAACATTGCAGTACTTACTAACACTATGGTATTTCTAACCTACCATATCCACTGACACTCTATTATTGCTACTGTATTTACCAACACTACAGGATACTAACACTGCCATGTATACTAATACTATATATTACTACTCTATTTCCTACCACTCAGTATTTATTAACACTATAGGATCACTAACACCACCGTATCTACCAACACTGTAACATCTGTACTATTTAAAGGAAGGCGGTATCTTCATTGCTTTACTAGAAGATTTTTGACTTCTATGCCAAATTAGACAAAATATTCTTGATTTTTTAAGTGCTTATTTTATTAAAAAAAAACAATGATGCATCGCACTCAGTTGCCATCAGGAGAGTCGAAGGACAAATAACAACAGATATCATAAGTTTTAAAAATTGTATTCTTTCTGGTAAGAATCTGGGAATTTAAATATTCTTTCATTTAAGCATTTTTTAGATCACAAGTTTTTCCTTCCCTCTAATTCCACCCACTAAATTAAATAAGCATCACTTTCGAATGGAGTTGATTTGTTTCATACTTAAATTCAATGGGCGCCATGCATCAGAAAGACTGTCGGCGCCAGAGATCTAAGCTTGAGCTCTTCCTATTCAGTGTGACCCTGAAGAGGTCATCTAACATCATCCTTTTTTTCCTCATTTTTAAATGAAAATATTGAGATAATCTTTAATGTTCTTTCCAAGCTGGAAACCGTAAGCTAGATAATTGATTTATTCTTCCTCTGAAAAATCTTCTCCCTTGAGCTTGCATTTCACAATCTGTTTTCCCCATTTGTCATCTTCACCACTTGAGCAGCCTTGACTTGAAATATAAGGCCACCCCCAGACAAGCTGTTCTGATCTGCCGTGCTGCCCACTCTCCCCCTCACCACTGCGTGTGAGTGTGTGAGTGTGTGTGTAATTTACATATCCTGGCAATAGGAATTCACCACATTTTTCATTTATAACATTAAATAGCCATGGAGGGTTTAGAAGCTCCAAAAGGATAAACTGTCAGTAAATACAAAATTAATACAATATAAATAATATCTTTTTAAAGGACCTTTTTACATTAAACAGGCAAAAAGTTTTCCTTACTCAAGTTGTTGATTGGGGCCCTAAAAATTTGATTCATTCCTTGACAATGGCTAATTTTGAGGGAGTTCACTGGCTCCCAAGGGAAAGTCTGGCCTGGGCTCTGCTTGCCAGCACCCTGGCATAGCACTGATCACCCATGGCCGTACTTCCTTTCCACTCACTTACATTTCAGTCACTTACTGCTTTCTGTATGCTCGGAAAAATACATTTATTAAGAAGAAATTATCTCATCACCTAGAAGTAAACACTGGTAACTTTTTCACGTGCTTTTAATTATTATGATGTTTTATCATATGCTCAGTTACAGATTTTATGTCATCAAATGCCTGACCCTTTGGAGACTCTTTTAATTTGGAATTATTTTTATTGTTTCAAGAAAAAAATAGTTATGTGATAAAATCACATTGAGGAATGTAACATTCAAGATATAACTGGAGTATGAATATATATATATATGCCTTTGTATAGCTAAGAGGACTTGATAGAAATTAAGTCACACTATATCATTTACTTCAAAAGCAGACTATCATAATTTATAAAAGACCACAAATTTTGGAATAAAAAAATACTGGTTTCAATTTCTGGCTTTGCCAATGATAATATCTATGACTTTTGGCAAATTGTTTAACTTCACTAATTAATCCACACTGATGTAAAGAAAATGTATATTTCCTAGAACTTTTATCATGATATTTATGCATTTTATATTATAAATTCCAAGAATAAAAATGTGCTCAGTATATATTTTTGTTAGAGCAATAATGATAACAAAGCCAACTACTGATTTAGCAGTTGCTAGGTGACAGTACAGTTCTAAGCACTTTACATACTATATTACCTCTCTTAATTCTCACAACATTTTTACGAGGCAGCTACTCTTAGAATTAAGCCCCATTTTACAAGTTAGAGAAGTGAAGAACAGAGGTTAAGTAACTTTCCCAAGATCGCATAGTTGTTAAGTGGTAAAGTCAGGATTTGAATATATATGTACTTTTATTCACTAGTCCAAATTTCAAAAACTGCTTAATCAACTTTATTAACTTCATATTTGAATAAAACTTCATGTATTAAGCATGATTTATTTAAGATAAAAATGTTACCTTGTAAACATGGTTTAAGTTTATCCATTTTGATTACTAAATAAGATAGATGCATAGATTTACTTGTGATTGGCTAATCAATTTTATCATCTGCTTGGAGAATGTTTAAAATAATGTAAATATTGCCCTGACTGGTGCAGTTCAGTGAATTGTGCACCAGCCTGTGAACCAGAAGGTCACCAGTTTGATTCCCAGTCAGGACACATGCCTGAGTTGCAGGCCAGGTCCCCGGTGGGGGCACGGAAGAGGCATCCACACATTGATGTTTCTCTCCCTCCTTTTCTCTCTCCCTTCCCCTCTCTCTAAAAAGAAATAAATAAAATCTAAAAAAAAAATAAAATAATGTAAATGTTTATGTATTATATATCTTAATCTAAAAGTATCGCTATACTGTTAATATATACTTTTGTTCAGAATATGCCTGTATTATTATCAATTCTACATTATTAAAGTCCATATTAATAAAGCTTAAAAGTCAAATTCTAACTTCAGGGTACATAGTGAATGCAGCGGATGTCTGTGAGTTTGTGGATGGGTCTAACATTTACCGCTTCCTTCTGGTGGCAGCACCTTGACTTCTCTTTAGGGAACGATTTCACTTTAGTCTGAGCACCAGTGGTTTAGGTGAGGTTGAGCCCACCCATCTGGACATGGAAGTGGACCTGTGAACTGCACATTAGGATACAGGAGCTCCTAACCTCTGCTCCCTTTTTGGCCATAGCCCTACTGACACATGAATAGACCTAAGAAGGGATGGGCCCATGACCTAAGCCAGGCAGTGAGATAAGATGCCAGACATGTTGCAATTGTACAGAGATGCATTTTTTCCCTCTGTTTGCCAAACAGAAAAGATGTGAACAGGGGATTTGGGACCACTATTTAGAGAAGAAAGCAGAGGTAAAAAATGTACTAAGAGGAACTGAATCATGTTGCTCTAGTATGAATGTAATAAATAATTTTTAAATGAACATATAAGAAAGTAATTAAACACAGAAAATTCTGAGCCTACAGATTCTGCACTTGGAGCTGGGTAGAGCAATTTCAGGCAGGAACTGAGGACTATGATGTTGGGTGCATCAGTAACTAGTGTAAAGAAATCCTGTTTTCATACTTGCAATGAAGTACAATCTTGTGAGCTTAATTTATTTTATACTAGATGCAAAGGGGGGTATTGCAATCTCTCTTAGTAACTTTTACTTAGAGAAAAACTGTTTTATTTACTTATTGTCATAGAGACACATACTGCTGATAAATTGTTAAAGTTTAGCTTACCTAAGAAAATGTTATTTTAATACATTTTCTAACAATGTAAATAAAATTAATATCATAAAAATAAATCACAATGTTTTGATATTCATAGGACAACAGGTGTATGAGGATTGACAAAGGAAAGGTAATTTTGCTAATTTCCCAACAAAAGATAATAAAAATAAAACTGAAATAATTCTAAATCACTTATTACCTTACTCTATGTGGCAACTTACTGCAGCTTTAGAGAAAGAGAGCAGGGACATCTACAATAAAATAAAAATTTCCTGTGACTATGCTTATGTAACACAGCAACAATTTTTTTACTAAAGTAATATTTTAATGTAACCTTGTTGTGTATGCAGTTTATGAAAAAATATCAGTAGTAAATTAGAATGTGCTGCTTTGAAGATAAAAAATCACTTTCTCATCAATGACTTATCTTTCTCACTGACCCCATACTGCACTCACATGTGAGTTGTTTAACCTACCAACAGAATTTCATGTCCAGCTTGAGCATCTGGTCGCTCTTGCCTATAAGCAAGAAGAACTGGAATAGTGGTTTCTTGCTGCTGTAACTGGTCTGACCTGGCCTCCAATGCCAGGTACTATCCTCTCTTGCATTGGATACAAACCTCTTTTTTGAGTCATCAATCACACCAATTCCAGTTTCTTGGCTCTGTCTTGTTTTCTGTTAACACTTCTCTGACTTGATAAACTTCTAAATAACCCAGTCCCCTGAAAACCACTTCCCTGCAATTCTTCTGTTGTTTTGTCCAGGATTAAAGTCCTAAACCATCACACAACTGGGGTCTTGTGACTTCCAGGGGTCCTGCTTGACTTCATTAGCACTCGCTGCTACTACCTTGCCATCCTACTAATTTTTCTCAGTGCTTTGCAGAAAGCAGTTACTGTGTAAAGTACTGGTGATATCAATTGAAATCAAGGTAGATTATTTCTGATCTCAAGAAACTCCTTATCAGATGAGGAATAAAATCATTACAAAATGAGAGGTCAGCGAGAAACACTAAGAAGTGGCTAATGTGAATTATCTTCTATGCTTAGTCCATAAATTGACTCAATAAATCAGCAACCACTGAAGGCTCTAATTGCAGAACTGAGTGTTATGAAGCTTCAGAATGCAAAAATGATGTGGAAGACAGAAGCTAGGAAAAGAGAAAAGTAGGTGACACAGAAACACTTCATTTAAAATAGATCGAGTCATTACATAAAGTCTAATGTTGATGAGTGAAGGAAATAGAGGACCAAGTACATCAAGTAGATCAATAAATTTAACCAAGAGAAGAACTGAAGTTAAAAATGTTAACTAGCAGAGAGACAAGGATATGGCAGAAATCAGTTTATGTAAGTGGGAGTGCTCATGTTCCATAGATGGAGGTAGAAATATTGTTGAAAGTTGGTAAATCACGAAATAGAGACATGCATATTATTTATATTTAAGAAGAGAACCATTGGGAAAACATGACAGAAATGTTTAAAATTGAAACCCTCTGAAGATTTGGACGGGAACTGGGTTTGAGAAAAGTAAACAAGACTTTTACTTTGTGTTTAATACCTTCCTTTACTATTTTAGGTATCAGTTTGTGTATTACCTCAAAATCATTAACTTATTGAATTAAGTTACGTAGTAACTATAAAATTAAATTATTAAAATAATTTAGGAGTGCAACTACCCAAATTTGAAACAAGCTGCCTGAGCAGGATGTATATCCAAATCCCTAATGTAGATATTCTCATTGCCAACATTTTATAATTTGAGAAACAGAGGCTTACTCATTTTTATATATATTTTCCAAGGCCTAAAAGGCAGCAAGAATGTGTGCCCACTACCATCTCTACTGTTCTGAATTCAAAATGCGCATCCCTTTCTAAGACTCTTCCAAAATGTGCACTGTTCCAAGTCCCTTCTGTGCCCACCATCACATCCTAGCAGCAGTGACCTCCCCGAGTCCGAGGATTTGGTGAACGATTATTGAATTATTTCTTCCAAATGCAATTCTCTCAAGATATAACCTACCTTTAAATGTATTTGGCTTTGAAAACATTTATTGAATGCTATCTATGAGCTAAGCATTTGTTAGATTTTAAAAGGGAATACAAAAAATGCATAGAATAATGCCCCAGGAACTCGGAACAAGAGACCATGCTGTGCAGGCTGGGCCCATACCAGAGAACGAGCAATCAGCAGGGTGTGTGGTCTGTTTTCTCACATGGTTTATTTCCAGAAACATGAACTAACTTCAAAGCGCAAAAGTCTACAATAACTTCCAAGCCATGGAAGCAGTTTTTATTCCCAATGAGGTAAAAATGTTACTAAAACTCTAATCACACCTGAATTTCATGTCCAAACATTTTCCAGAATATTTCCAGTATTTTTTGATTTGATACATTTCCTGGCAATTGGAAACTGTTAAACTGTTTAAGTATATTGATTATCTTGCTGAGGATAAAATATTTCCTCCTTTGTTAGGTTTATTGATTTCCAAGTTTTCTTAGTTGACATCAGTTTGCGAGTCACTTTATTTTTCTTGTTTTGTCTGCCTTTGATTCTCATAAAAGAATAAAGAAAATACGATAAAACAATTTTCTAATTTTTTAGTAGAATACATTCCTCAAGCCAAATATGGTCTGGAGAGTCAACATTGTACTATGGATATAATGGAACCTCTTCATTTTTCCCTCTGTGTTCCCCTTGGATGTCTTTGAGGAACTCTGCAGAAACTCTGGGCTACAAAGAAAGCAGTAAGAAATAGTCTGCAGTGAAATACTGAAATACGAGCTCACAGAAACCTCCCTATTTCAAGATGACAGAACTTCTATACGGAGTTGTTTGCTGTTACAGCAGGATACCAAAGGATAGGCCAAAGCTGTTGGACTGGGCGTATTAAAAACACTTGGAGTGTCAATGTTTAATATCCTAATGTTTGGGTTGCTTGAAGGTCAAAAGTATAAAATTCCAGGAACACCTCCATGTGGGAAACCAGACACACTCACAGAGGGCCAGCACTCTGGAAGTATTCAAACACAGACAGCTGGACTAAGACCACAAAAAGAGGCATTTCTACATTTGGCTGTTTTCCATATTAATCATTATTTTCATCTGTTTCCATTTTTGTCCATCTTTCTCCTTCTTGTGTCATGTAGCTGCATGTCTTTGTTTTTAGAGCAGCCATGGCTAGATTTTTATTTATATCCATTGTCCAAAAAAAAAAGAGAGAGATAACATTATCTTATCAGTGAATATGGAATTATTCTCTTGCTTTGGAGTCATCAATTATTTTCACCATTACTGACTACAATATTTAACCTCTAGTACTATCCCTATGCCAGATAATTTAAGTTATAAGGGTTTATGTACTCCTATACGGATATCTACCATTTGAAGTTATTCTGGTCAACAGCCACTAAATGCAGACAAAATAAGGATTCATCAGTCTTTATCAACTTCACCATTCTGATAGAAGCAGTGTGATATTTTGGGGAAAAAGAAGAAAAGGCTATGGGGTCTATCTTTAGTTTAATCATCCAACATGTATTTGTTTATTCATTTATTTATTATTTATTTGTTATTGAGGAATATTTCCAAGTCCTTTATGTAAATTACCTCATTTGATTTTACAACAACAGGAGATGGTTTATTCCCCAGGGTTCTGATTACAAGCAACAGATGCAAACACTGTTTAAGGACACCAGGCACTTGCAGAATTGCTGGGGATCCTGGAGACAAGACTCAAGGCCTCAGCTTTCAGACTAATTCCAAAAACTATGAGCAGAACTCATTAAAAGAGAAATAACTGGATTTGGAAGATGGTGGCATGGTAGGAGGGAGCAGATTCCACTTCCCCCTCCACACGGGAGAAAAACCTGGCCAATCTGTGGAAGAACAGAGCAGACAAGGAACAGTAACACAGCATATTTGAGAACAGGAGATCGAAAATTGTAGCGGACATTGAAAAACCAGTGGGTAAGGAGAGTACTTCAGAACAATAGGAGCCCAGAGATCAGCGTGGAGACCAGGACGGATCAGGCCCCAGCCGGCCCAGTGCTTGCCAGGATGAGCATGTGAACTGAGACGGCTGCATGAAAATAGGCACCCACACATGAATGCACATGGTCGCGGGATCATAGGCACGTGCAAGAGCATAGGCGCTGGCCACTGGAGACAGCTGTGGGTCCATAGTCGCCAGTGCACGCGCACAGGAACACAGACAGCTCAGGGCCACAGGCACAGGCGCGAGAGGGCTATGGGATCATAGGCCCCGAGCAACCCAGAAAGTTGCGCAGGGGCCAATGGAGACGGCTGTGTGCGACCAGAGACCCGAGCTCACACGCATAAACTCAGGAAAGTGCGTGCACACCAGGAGGCTCAGAATATACCACGGAAGCCCTGTGGGGAGAGGCGCCGGACTAACTCTGGGGACAGTAGCACAATGATGACTAAGTGCTGAACACAGAGAAAAGCAATACCATCACCTCTCGGCCATTGCAGCCAGCAAGAGCAGAAAAACTGGCTTGGCAAGTTTGAATACAGCAAGAGTTTTTATTTGGTGCTTTTTTTTGGGGGGGTTGGTTTTTTTTCCTTTTCTTGGTTGTTTTTTCTGTTTGTTTTTTGTTTGTTTTATGTTTTGTTTGTTCATTTTTGTTTTTTTGTTTGTGTGTCTGTCTGTTTATATAATTGTTTTTAATTATTATTTATTTATTATTTTTATCTTCTCCTTTACTCCTCAACTCCTTTTGCCTCTCTTTACTTCTTTCTTGTTTTATTCCCGCTTCCTTTCTTTCCAATTTTATCTCTTCTACCTTCTTCTTTTTTCTTCTTTCTTCTTCTTTCGTTTTTTCTCTCTTTTCTCTTTTTAAATACCCACGAGTGAGACAAAAAACAAACAAACAAAACTGGAACTGTGAAAAAAAACAGAGTTGGTCCCAAAAAGAGGGTATCCCAGCAAATGAGACAGTGGAAGCTGTGAACAACAGGATATCCAAAGGAGAATCCACCACTGAATCTCACAGGTATTCTACCACAGAAGGTCACACCACAAACCCAGGGAGCCAGAACAGATCAATTTAAGAAGTTGAGGCTAATAACAAGAGTCTTACAAACAATGGGAAGACAAAGAAACAATCCCCAAATGAAAGGAAAGGAGGAAGCCCCAGAAAGAATGCTAAATGAAACGGAGGCAACTCAACTATCAGATATTGAGTTCAAAGCAATGGTTGTCAGGAAGCTTCATGAGCTTTCAACAAGCTACCAGAAACTACAGGGAAGCTATGATGAACTCACTGCAAACTATATCAACATGAAAAATGAAATAGAAACTATCAAAAAGGGCCAAGAGGAAATGAAGAATACAATTTCTGAACTGAAGAACACAGTAGAAGGAATGAAAAGCAGAATTGATGAAGTGGAAGATCGGATCAGGGGGAGTTGGAGGACAAAATATAAAAAATCACCCAGAAAGAGCAAGAAAAGGAAAAGAGGCTCAGAAAGAATGAAGAGGGATTAAGAGAAATGCAAGACAACATGGAACGTAATAATATCCATATAATAGGGATACCAGAAGGAGAAGAAGAAGAGCAAGGGATAGAAAACCTATTTGAAAAAGTAATGATGGAAAACTTCCCTAATTTGATGAGAGAAAAAGTCACACAAATCCAGGAAACACAGAGAGTCCCAATCAAGAGGAACCCAAACAGGCCCGCTTCATGACACATCATCATTAAAATGACAAAATTCTAAGACAAAGAGAGAATCTTAAAGGCAGCAAGGGAGAAAAAGGAAGTAACATACAAGGGAGCCCCGATCAGGTTAGCAGCTGACTTCTCAATGGAAACACTCCAAGACAGAAGAGAATGGCAAGAAATATTTCAAGTAATAAGAACCAGAGGCCTGCAACCAAGACTACTTTATCCAGCAAGGCTTTCAATCAAGATAGAAAGCCAAATAAGGAGCTTCCCAGACAAAAGAAGTCTAAAAGAATACACCTCTACCAAACCAGTTCTGCAAGAGATGCTAAAGGGACTGCTTTAAGGAAAGGAAGGAAAAGGGGGGGGGGACACAGATATGAAAATGGCAACAAATAAATACCTATCAATAATAACTTTAAACGTAAATGGATTAAATGCTCCAATCAAAAGACATAGAATAGCTGAATGGATAAGAAAGCATGACCCACACATATGCTGCCTACAAGAGACCCACCTCAGGACAAAAGACATACACAGACTCAAAGTGAAGGGCTAGAAACAAATTTTCCAAGCAAATGGACAGGGAAAAAAAGCCAGGGTAGCAATACTCATATCAGACAAAATAGACTTCAAAAGAAGATCCATAAAGAGAGACCCAGAAGGTCACTTCATAATACTCAAGGGAAGAATCCACCAAGAAGACATAAACATTGTAAATATATATGCACCCAACGGAGGAGCACCTAAATACATCAAGAAAATCTTAGAGGACTTCAAGAAAGATATTGACAGGAACACAATTATAGTAGTGGATTTTAACACCCCACTGTCAAAAATGGACAGATCTTCCAAACAAAATATCAACAAAGATATTGTGGCATTGAACAACACTCTAGAGGAAATGGACTTAACTGATATATAGAGAGCCCTTCATCCCAAAGAAACTAAATATACATTCTTTTCAAATGCACATGGAACATTTTCAAAGATAGACCACATGATAGGACACAAAACAAGCCTCAACAAATTCAAGAAAATTGAAATCATACCAGGCATTTTCTCTGACCACAAGGGACTGAAACTAGAAAGCAACCCCAAGGGGAAAATCCCAAAACCCTCAAAATCATGAAGATTGAATAGCATGCTATTAACCAATGAATGGGTCAAGAATGAAATTAGGGAGAAAATCAAAAAGTTTCTGGAAACAAATGATAATGAACTCACATCGACCCAAAACTTATGGGACACAGCAAAGGCAGTCTTCAGAGGGAAGTCTATTGCAATACAGGCCTACCTAAAAAAGATAGAAACATCTCAAACAAACAACCTAACCCTACGCCTACAAGAACTCGAGGGTCAACAACAAAGACAGCCCAGAGCAAGTAAAAGGAAGGAAATAACCAAGATCAGAGCAGAATTAAATGACAGAGAGACTAAAAGTACAATTCTAAGGATCAATGAATCTAAGAGCTGGTTCTTTGAAAAGATCAATAAAATCGACAAGTCTTTAAGCAGGCTCATCAAGAAAAAAAGAGAGAGGACTCAAATAAACACAATCAGAAATGAAAGAGATTACAACTGACACCACAGAAATACAAAGGGTTGTAAGAAATTACTATGAAGAACTGCATGCCAAGAAATTTGAAAACCTAGGTGAAATGGACAAGTTTCTAGAAAAATATAATCTTCCAAAATTCAATGAAGAAGAAGCAGAAAGCCTGAACAGACCAATAACAGCTGATGAAATTGAAGCAGTAATCAAAAAACTCCTGACACACAAAAGCCCTGGACCAGATGGTCTCACAGGAGAATTCTACAAAACATTTAAGGAAGAGCTAACCCCTATCCTTCACAGACTATTCGAAAAAATCCAAAATGATGGAAGACTCCCAAACTCATTTTATGAAGCCAGCATCATCCTAATCCCAAAACCAGATAAAGACACAACAAAGAAAGAGAACTTCAAGCCAATATCGCTGATGAACATAGATGCTAAAATCCTCAACAAAATATTGGCAAAACATATCCAACAATACATTAAAAAGATCATACACCATGATTAAGTGGGGTTCATCCCAGGGATGCAAGGATGGTTCAACATTCGCAAATCAGTAAATGTAATACATCACATAAACAAAAGCAAAGACAAAAATCACATGATCATACCAATAAATGCAGAAAAAGCATTTGATAAGGTACAACACCCATTTATAATAAAAACACTCAGCAAAGTGGGAATAGAGGGAGCATTCCTCAACATAATAAAGGCCATATATGAGAGACCTACAGCCATCATCATACTCAATGGGCAAAAACTAAAATCCTTTCCACTAAGATCAGGAACAAGACAAGGTTGTCCACTTTCACTACTTCTATTCAATATAGTATTGGAAGTCTTAGCCAGAACAATTAGACAAGAAAAGGAAATAAAAGGCATCCAACTCGGAAAGGAGGAAACAAAACTATCATTGTTTGCAGATGACATGATAGTGTACATAGAAAATCCTACAGACTCAGCCAAAAAGCTGCTCCGCCTAATAAATGAATTTGGCCAAACAGCCAGATACAAAGTCAATATCCAGAAATCAAAGGTATTTTTGTATACCAACAATGAAACAGCAGAAGCAGAAATCAAGAAAAAAATCCCATTCAATATAGCAAAAAGAAAAATAAAATACCTAGGAGTAAACCTAACCAAAGAGGTAAAAGATCTGTATGCAGAAAACTACACAACACTGAAGAAAGAAATCAAGGAAGACACAAACAAATGGAAACACATACCGTGTTCATGGATCGGAAGAATTAACATCATCAAAATGTCCACACTTCCCAAAGCAATTTACAGATTCAATGCAATACCTATTAAAGTACCAATGGCATATTTCACAGACATAGAACAAACACTTCAAAAATTTATATGGAACCATAAACGACCTCGAATAGCTGCAGCAATCTTGAGAAAGAAGAGCAAAGTAGGAGAGATCACAATACCTAATACCAAACTGTATTACAAAGCTACTGTAATCAAAACAGCCTGGTACTGGCATAAAAACAGGCACATGGACCAGTGGAATAGAACAGAGAGCCCAAAGATAAACCCAAGTCTCTATGGTCAATTAATATTCGACAAAGGGGGCAGTAACATAAAATGAAGTAAAAATAGCCTCTTCAACAAGTGGTGCTGGGAGAACTGGACAGCTACATGCAAGAAAATGAAACTTGAGCACCAACTTACACCATACACAAAAATAAATTCAAGGTGGATAAAAGATTTAAATATAAGCTGTGACACCATTAAAGTCCTAGAGGAGAACATAGGCAGGACAATCTCAGATATTTCACACAGCAACATTTTTACTGGTATGTCCCCTAAAGCAAGGGACATTGTGGAAAGAATAAACAAATAGGATCTCATCAAAATAAAAAGCTTCTGCACAGCCAAAGTAAACAGTATTAAAATAAAAAGAGAACCAACTGTATGGGAAAACATATTTGCCAATGATACCTCAGACAAGGGTCTAATCTCCAAAATATACAAAGAACTTACACGACTCCACTCTAAGACGACAAGCAACCCACTTAAAAAATGGGAAAGGACTTGAACAGACACTTCTCCAAGGAGGACATACAGAGGATCCAGAGACACATGAAAAGATGCTCAGTATCACTAGCTATCAGAGAGATGCAAATTAAAACCACAATGAGATACTGCTTCACACCAGTCAGAATGGCCATCATAAACAAAGCAACAAACAGCAAGTGTTGGAGAGGTTGTGGAGAAAAGGGGGACCCTAGTGCACTGTTGGTGGGGTTGCAGACTGATACAACCACTGTGGAAAGCAGTATGGAATTTCCTAAGAAAACTAAAAATGGATCTACCTTTTCACCCAGCAATTCCACTGGTAGGATTATATCCCAAGAACCCCGAAACACCAATCCAAAAGAACCTATGCACCCCAATGTTCATAGCAGCACAATTTACAATAGCCAAGTGTTGGAAGCAACCTAGGTGCCCATCAGTAAATGAATGGATCAAAAAACTATGCTACATTTACACAATGGATTTCTATGCAGCAGAAAGAAAGAAGGAGC
This sequence comes from Glossophaga mutica, assembly GCA_039655065.1. Classification (NCBI taxonomy): domain Eukaryota; kingdom Metazoa; phylum Chordata; class Mammalia; order Chiroptera; family Phyllostomidae; genus Glossophaga; species Glossophaga mutica. The sequence goes on from CM077305.1 coordinate 22,839,759, forward strand.
TCCTACCCTTCCCAACAGCATGGATGGAACTGGAGAGCATTATGCTAAGTGAAATAAGCCAGGCAATGAAAGACAAATACCATATGATCTCACCTTTAACAGGAATCTAATCAATAAAACAAACAAACAAGCAAGATATAACCAAAGACATTGAAATTGAGAACAGGCTGACAGTCACCAGAGGGGAGAGGGGAGGGAATTTCAGGGGAAAGGGGAAGGGTTTAGAGCAACAAGTATAAAAGACACACGGACAGAAACTAGGGGGTGTGGAAATGGGAGGGAGGTGGGGAGGGCTAGAGTGGTGGGCTGGGATAGGAGTAGAAGACAGAAAACTGTACAAGAACAACAATTAAAATTAAAAAATAATAAAAAAATAAAATAAATAAAATAATTTTTTTTAAAAGAGAAATAACTGCTCTAGCCCAGCATCAAAAGATACAAATTATATACCAGCACCTTTGGTGGTAGGAACTCAATATTTTTGCACGTTCTACTCATACCGGCACACAACTTCTTTACTTCTGTGCCAGGCACCCTACCTTGCAGCTTTGCTAGTGCAGCCATGTCTCTTATCCCAAGAGTGAGCTCCCCAATTGTTTTTCTTTGTCAATACCTGTTCAGTGAAAGTCTAGCATAAGCAGGTTGTTTGGGAGAGTAGAGATTAAACACTTCTGGTCCAGCTGAAAGACTGAGTGAGTGGGCAAGAAAAAGTCTAGCATTTGCTGCTACTACAATAGAAAGGCATTCTTTGCACCCCCAAAAGACTTACCTAACTAGAGAATTTCTTCATCATGAAAAGAAGTTAAGATTTCAAGATTTTTTAAATTCCTCCCCTCCTCTTCCTCAGCTCCTCCTTCCTCGACCCCTCCCCTCTCTATAACTTTAGGTAAGAAACTTAGCCTCTCTGCAGGTCATCATTATCATCTATTAAGTGGGGATGACAATGACACCTACCTCCTAAGATTTGCGGAAAGATTATGTATATTCACATGAAATAGTGCTGTCAAATACAAATGGCTACATAGGGATTTGCTAGTTTTTATTAAAACTCTCATTATTAATATTTACTTTTGTAATAATGAGCATTTATTTACATAAGTATGGCAAACTATAAAAATCAAGTTGGTATTTACATATATTTCAGTATGTATATTTGACATAACATTGGGATTGTGCCAATGAGTTTTTCATGAAGTGGATTTTTATTCATCCATCTAATAAAATTTTCTTAAGCCCCAGTTTGAGCTAGACACTCCCTTAGACATTGAGGAGACAAAGATTTATAAGAAAATGCTTACCATTTAGCTTTTTAATCTAGTCTAAGGAGACACAAAGACATTAAACAAGTGGTAACAAAAGAAACTGAACAAGTGCTAACAAAGGTACATAAAATGCAAGGGTAACATCTAAACTCAGGAGATGAGGCAAAGGTTACATTCTTACTTTCCCTTAACACATAATTTTTTTTTTAAAAGACCTCAATCCTTATGCTGCTAATTTAGTTTTTATGGTGAGGAGCTAATTTTAAACTGAGCCACCAATATGTATCTAATATAGCAAAATATTTTTACAGTCAAGATTTGGCATTACAAGCAGATATTAGCTTTGATAAAAGAAATCTACAGACAATACAAAGGCTGCTTTATCAATTAATTTCAATATTACCCATAAACAGTGCTATTTGCCATAACTTCCTAAGCTGTAAAAATTATAAAAATGAGTTTTATTATTCTAAATGCTACTAACACAGAATTAGAGGTATCTACACCCACAAGGCAGACAAAAGATGGGAGATGATAATTAAAACCATTAAAAATTTAAGGATCTTAGAGATAATTTAGTACAAATCTTTAATGTTAGGCACATAGGCACCGAGGTCCCATGTGGGCTTGAATCAATGTCACTCAGCTAGTTGGTCACAGAGCAAAACTATAACCCAGGTGTCCAAACAGCAATGCTCATTAATTTATCCTAAAGAAAATGACAGCTGTGCAACATTTCAGACACATAAGCTTTTCTCTCATTCTCTAATGCATTCCACAGTTCAAGGTCAGTAATTAAAGGAAAGCCTTTCCACCAATGGATTCACTCCTGGAGAAAAGAACTAGAAGATGGGGGTGGTGGGGAAGAATGGTAAAAACCCAAGGGGTTAGGGTTTGGTTGTATAATATGCGAAGGACTAACAAGCACAGATTTTAAATTAAGCTAAGTCAACAGAAGTGACATAAAATTTTAAAGAAAGAACTAGGGAATGAGAATGCTTCATATAATGAATTTAACCTCAGAACTGATATATATGAAGTAGCTTTCATTAAAATGAATTTACAGTTGAGCAATGAAAACTGTTGGATGCCTAGAAAGACTCTTATAACATTACATAAATATAAGTATCTTCAAATTAATAGATTTTTCTCTTCTTTCCATAAGGATATATGTTACTTTTCAAGCAAGTAAAATAATTTTTCTCTGATACTCATATTCAAAGATTACACTTTAAAATATATAATACATAACCTAATATACTTTGTTTAAACTCATAGAAAAATATCTCTGAGTTGAATGAATAATTCTTTTACCATTTTCTTGCTTATTATTAGGTTTCTTCACATTTATACTTTACAAAATGTAAAATTAGTAAGAATTTATAAGATCCGTTGTATTGAAAATCCTGTGTAGTTGTAGTGATGCTGAAACACCACCTAGCTTCTTTAGTTAAAGGCATACCCTGAATCTAGCTTTGTGATGGCCATATTCTTCATAAAAATTGCACATAACTCCTTTTTATTTTATCACTTGTCAGTGGCTGCGTAGATCTTTACATGTGATTGATAGTCTCTGGAAAAATCTCTATAAGTAATATGTTATATTAAATGTGTGTGTTTTTGTGCTACCAGTTATGTAACATTACACTTAGAATTAAGTGTCATTTAAAAGGTACTAGCAACCAAGAAAACCAATCAAGCATCAAGACAAAATTGGGCTTGTCCAAGAATTTATGGTAAGATTTACCTCCTAAATAACTCAACACATTAACTACATTAAAGAAAAAAGACATGATTACCTAATAAATGAACAAGTCTTCTGATTATATTTAACAACAATCTATCATACCACTTTTACAAATCATATCACAATTTAGGAATAAGAAGAAGTATTTTATTAAACATATGGTAAATATACTTAATTTCTTAGTAAATCTAACAATAAATTACTTTGTGCTCTGGAAGATACTTGGTCTTAGCTTATGTCATTTGAAAAAACATATTAGGCCTTCAGAGGAAATGGCTACTAGCAAGGACATATCAATGAATTATACTCCAGATTTGTATTTATCCAAAACTTCCTACCATGACATTATCCTACCACTTAGCCAAGACAGTCAAAGTATATTCTATCACTTTCTTTCCAGCTTATGAGATTCTTTAAGCTGCCAAACTTCTACATAAAATTCACTAGATTCTGTGGAAGAGAAGTGCCCTAATGTTTATTGTTTTATTTTTCTTTAAGTAAAGATCATTTTACATAAACCGCTTTTCATAACTATATTTGGACACCTACTTATCTCTTTATTCCCTTTTTTCACTCTTCTCATGGCCCTCCATTTTACCTTGTTCATGCATTCAATCCATCCATTTTTCCATCCTCCATTCATTCGGTTTAAAGAAATAAGTTACAAGCTGTGGTAAATGTTTCAAATAGTAAAAGCAAAGCTGAAAGAAAAGAACTGAAACCATATCATGAATAGGGTGATCAGCAACCATTTTTTTTTTTTTTTTTTTTTTTTTTTTACCTTGAAGGAAACATTGAAGCCTAAAAAGAGAGCAAAAGAGGTGGGAATGGGAAGGCAAACCATTTTTTAAATTTACTGGTTTACTTCTTTGCACTGATGTTGGCTGGTAAAGTTTGCAGCGCTGCCTCACGTGGCCTTGCATAATAATACCCCTTTTCCATCATCTGAAGCTCAAGAACATTATACGGCCCAGGTGGCTATGTGCCTCACCTGAACTGGCCTATGTTTAAGGGCAGGATTCAGATAAATAGCTCTTTGTTTAAAGTTTATTTTCCCCATGTCATTATTTTTACTCTGCTATTCACAATAATGAAAGTTCTTTGTAGAAAACAAAAAATACAGCAGGTGAACAAAAAATACATTTAAAAAATCACTCCCTTCAGCAAATATCACCATTGATATTTTGGTATATATCTTTTGGGGAAGTTTACTATGAGTTTATATATGAAAATAAGTGATGTCATTGTAAGTGTATCTTTACGTAATAACTATTTGTTTCCACCATAATAATATACATATCTTTTTAATGGCTTCATGTGGATGTGGCTGTTTTCTTTCTTTCTTTCTTTTTTTTTTTTTTTTACCAGTTTTCCATTGTCTTTTTCCTAATTGTCCACTCTGATTAATGAGGTTGCAAAGAAGTACTTACACACACATATTTGTTCAACTCTCTGATTGTTTTCTTCTTATAAGTCCTTAGATTTGGGATTTTGGATCAAGTAATATAATAAGCTATCTTTTAATGTATTAATAAATTAAATTTCAGGGGTTTCATAGAGTCTTCCATTTTCAACAGAATGATATGTATTTACTTATTTCCTCAAGTTATACTCATCATGAAAATTGTAATTTTTAAAAAAATTTACTGATCTGATATGTAATGATATACTTGCAGTATTGTTTATAGTTGCAGTTTTTCTTTTAAAATTTTTAGTTAGGATATTTTATATGCTTTTTAATTTTAATTATTTTTATTTCTTGTTTTTAAATCTCTACCTATTTTTGTCAATTTTTGCCTTGTAGGTTATTCATCCCTTCTATTATTAAATAATATAATTACAGCTTGATAAATCAAGCCCTTTGTACTATTTTAAGTAATTTTTCATAGATCTTTTTAAAATTTTATTTTATGCACTGAGGTTTTAAAATTTTTGTTCAAACCTATAAATCTTTCTCATTTTTGTGTTGCTTTAGGAATTAACATATGTATCAATTTGTATGCCTTAATTTTTACTTTTAACCAACTGTTAAATCTCCCAAGAACTGATTTTGAAATTTAGTGTGGTCAGGAAACTAGTAGTATGATTTATTTTTTCCTCCAAATAGATGTTTTAACACCATTTAATGAACAATCTATGTATTCCCAATGATCAAAATATTATCCTAATTATGTTCAAAATTTATATATAAATGTGCATATGCATACATACATAAAGTATAAAATATATACAAATATATACTCATATTTTATGAGTCCAATAAAAATAAAATTATTTTATTATCCAATAAATATAAATACATTATGTTTTATTTTACTGACTTGTCTGTTTATTCTTTTGTCACTATATTTTAACAGGTAATGATTTGAAACATGATTTATATATTGATTATGCAAGATTAGTATCCTTTCTTTAATTTTTCAACTATTTAATGACATCTCAGACATACCAGCTAGAAGAATAATTTAAGAATAGCATTTAATTGATCCTTCTTTCACAAAGGCCTTAACATTTTCCCAGAATTGTGTTAAATATATAGAACTTTAGATAGAATTTATATCTTTACAAAATGGAATGAAATGAATATGGCATATCACTATTGGTTATTTACTCAAATTACCTTTTAAAATTCCTCAGTAATGGTAAACTTGAATGAGTGTGTAAATGGCTGGAAAATTATGTATTTATGTATATTTATCTACATCTTTTTAAGTTTATTTAAAGTAACTTACATTTTCATTCATACTATGAATAGCTTATTTCTCCCATTCTGTTATTTATTTGGCTATTAATCTAAAAAGAAAGTTACTTATTAGAATGATTACTTTGTGCTCACTCTCCTTATTGTAATCTATATTAATTAACAGTGTTAAATTGTAGATACACAATTATATAATCTAAAATTTGATGATACTCCTGCTATTTATGTTTTCGTACTTAACTAGAAGGACAGCTAAGCTCCTTTCATAACTACAGAGTCCATCCTTACGTGCCTAAAAATATGGAAGACCTATCTCTGCCTGGATTTCTGCTGAGACATCCCTGCTTTGCGGGGCAGGTTTTTGTTTTAGAATTAACTATGGTTCTCCATTAAAGCCCAAATGGGAAATGATCTTTGTTTCCTTTTAGCTATAAAGGCCTATATCTATGTGGTGAAGTATTTTCTAAACCTCCCTTCCAAGTATAAATTCTCCTTTGGAATCCTTAGTAAAGTTCTTCTACTTTATTTCATTTCTTTCACTCACACATAGAATTACAGGTTGGTGAACAGTGTGATTAATATGAGTGAAAAGCACAATCATCAATGATAAAACAATGCCAATTGCAAAACCTAGATTTCTTGTTAGTTCGTTTGATTTTCTGTCCCTTGTTCCCAGGATACAAGAGAGGCCTCACAAAAGGGAGAGAAAAAGGAACAGGCATACATGTGTTAAAAATCTAGCCTTCAGACAGCGCCCTTGATTTAACACTGTGCTGAAGTGGTATTTCTTGGTTAATTCACAGACCTGTAAACAAAAATACCTCTTTCACCTTTACTCTGACCGGTAATGACATCTTTCACAGACTTTTTGCTTTTCTAACCCACAAATAGGACACTATAATGCTGCTTAACTATTAAGTGCATTCTCACATTTGGAATGTGGGAATAATTAAAAATATACAAACCTACACTTTCAAATGCACAAACACATCACATTATTTCTTTTTTACTGGCTTAGGATTGTACTCCTCTTTGAAGAAATAGTCTGCATTTGTTATTAATCAATTCTTTTCAGATGAGCAAAATCTGAAAGTACACATTTTAAATGTAAATTTTTAAGGGAGCAAACTAACAATTACTTTCTTTTATAACACCGGAGAACAGATAATACCCTAAAATGGTCCACTCTGGGAACTAGAATTTATATTCCATGTATATAAATGGAATCACGCACTACGTACTCTGTTTTACATATGTACTTATGATTATATATAAACTATAACTGAATAGTCTGTTTAAAAGTAAATTCAGTTATTTGTTTTGTAAGATAATGGATTTGCCTCTATTTTAGATGGTAATGACTTTTAAAACACATCTTTCACTAATCTGTATTTACGCACAATTTTATGGGGAAGAGCTCTGTGTATTTCTAAACCATATTTAAAACAAAAGAATTCTTTGTCTATGTAAGAATTCTGCATTCAAACATAGGAAGAAAGAAGATGATCATTTTCCTTTGGGCCAGTCTAGAAGTACTGAATAATAATAATAAAATGTATATTATGTACATGCACACACACAAAAGTATGTTTATGTGCATGGGTCTATTTCCGCATGTGTACGACATGGACATGCAGAGAGCACCTGATGCACTGAACCTACACGGGACTTATAACTAGGCTGCAAATCATTCAGAAAGTGGTGAACTTTTATTTGTATCTATATTTATACCTTGAATGCTTAAACAATTTATTCAGTTAAAGTAAATTAAAGGTGGATAGGTTTCTCAGTATCATTAATACTAAACTCATTTCAAAATTTCTTATATTAGCTATATAAAGAAAAATACATTAGTGCCCTCACCTTAAGAATGCAGAAGACACAGCAAAATTATAAGTACTAGTGTGGGGGACCCTGTCCTGGGTGCCAGATGTTGGGGGGCTTCGCCCTCAGAGCCCCATCCCTCCGTCACGGATGAAAATAAAAACTACCAAGACATGCCTACTTGGGGAGGAAAGGGGTCAAACTCTCAGAGGAGAATGACCCAGAGCCCCTTCCTCAATGGGCTTTTATTGGGTTCCAATACACCGGAATACAGGTTTAACATGTCAAAGAAATCTGAGGGCTTAATCTGAGCCAGTGTTTGTCAGGAAAGGGGGTTGCCAAACTTTGGAGACATACTCATTTCCTCCTCGGACCCTTATCATTTAAATGAGAGCACTCTTAGCAAAGCAGGTTTCACAGGGCTTTAGGAATTCTTTCTTATGCCTGATCACCCAGGGAGCCATCCTGGCCAGCACAGGGCTGCACCACTCGCCCCCACAGTTTCAGGCTTTAAGCCTATTAGGAAGCAGGAGACACCTCCCAGACGGAAATGAGGACTCGGGCTATGTCAGAATAGCCGGGGGGCGAGGGTCCATCACATCCTCTTTGCTGCAGCCCCCCCCCCGCCGCGAGTCCTTCCATGAGGCCTTCCCAAGTGGTTGCGTCTGGCTTAGGTTGCCCCTCCCATGAGGAGTCTTACCCTTCATTGACTGCCAGCCAAGCAATGGGGCCAGAGATGGATGAGGCAGAATCGGCGCTCCTGCCAGGGAGATAAGCTTTGTCTCCTTAGTAGGTCATGTCCTCATGACAGAACAGACCCAGATGAAGTGGGTCCCTTGGGTTCTTACACAGCCCACCATGGGATGAGGGTTACAACTCCTGAAACCAGGCTGAACGGTCCACAACATACTAGTTCCAATAATGGGTAAAGGTTGTTCTTAGCTTCATTCACATGTTCATTTAACAACTTTTTCAAATATTAATATGAATCAGACATTGTGCTAGGTGGGATAGAATAATCACACACTCAGTTAAGTTTGTCATGTTGTCATACATGCTGCTCTAAGATACACCCAGTACAATAGGAGTTCCAAGAAAAGGGCTTAATAATTTTCTATTCATTTTTAGAGCATTATTTATATTCAAAGAAAGAGAAAACATATATTTCAAAAGAAATTAAAAATATTGGATTATTCATAGAATTACAAACTATTTCTTTCTATATATCTAGTGCCAATGTAATTGGAGAAGTGTTCAATAGGCCCACTTTACAAGTAAGCAAAACTCAACTAAACTAACAGATGAGTGAAAACAATTCTGACTTCATATGTCAAAGAAACAAATGGCTCCCTTATTGCTGATATAAGAAGCCCATTACTGATATCCTGAGGTATCAAGAAGTATAATTTTATAAAATGTTTAATTTCAGATTGCCCATGAAATGGCAATGTTACATAACTACTCTAATAACATCCTCTACTTCTTTAAATCACTTATTGGAATTATATTCAGCCCTGGCTGCAGCTCAGTGAATTGAGCACCAGCCTGTGAACCAAAGGGTTGCCAGTTCTATTCCCAGTCAAGGCACAGGCCTGGAATTCTGATTCCCAGTCTGGGTTGCAGGCCATGTCCCTGGTAGGAGGTGTGCAAAAGACAACCACACATTGATGTTTCTTTCCCTTTTTTCTCTCTCCCCGCTTTCTGAAAATAAGTAAATAACATCTTTTTAAAAAAAGGAATTATATTCAAAGTCCATTTTAAGGAATTCGTGCTTTGTTTGGTAAGCACTAAAAATTATTTAAATGTTTTTTGATCTGGGAAGCAGCATGATCATATTACATAGTGCTAGAGAGTATTATTCCAAGAGAGATTTGAAGAATGGAATTAAAGAGGAAGAGACAGAAGCCCAGAGTACAGTCAGAGGGTACTTCTGTAGTACAGATGCTAGAGAATAAGAGCATGTCTCTTACAGAAAATAGAGGCCAAATATAAAAGAACAAAATACTTAGAAGTTTTGAATCTTAATTACTTGTAGAAAGATAGTTACATTAAAAATTATGTAAATTTAAGAGAAAAGATGCAATTGGCTTTTGTTGTTGCTTATCCTTTAATTTTTAAGAAAAGAAAAAATCAATTTGTTTAGATACAAACCAATAGAGAAGAATATCCAAAATTTTGATAATGCGTGTTAATATATTAACTACTTATTATGCTCCTTCCAGACACTAATCTAATTGGTCATTTGCTGCTTTCCACAAATCCATTTTTCAGATGAGGCAACTCGATCCCAAAGAAATAATGTGACCCATGCTGGCTCCTCGGTGGTAGAAGCAGAGCTTGAGTCTAGACATTCTGGCTGTAAGTGATTGTGTTCTCATTTAACTTTTCACTTACAGATAAATATCTCATGCAAGGCTTAAGGAAAGAGTCAGAGCTGATTGACTTTAGAGAGAGGAGAAAGATAACTGTGGAAAGGAAGACAGAACAATTGTTCTCAACAGTGGCCAATTTACACCTTTACAACCAGATTCATGGACACAAACACAGGATTTTTGATCAGTGGGCTTTGAGTAGAAACTGACGTTTCTATTTAAAAGAAGAAGCACAAATGTAAAGAAGGGAAATGTAGAGGGCAGAAGTATAAATATTGAGAATCACCATATGCATTAAGAACACTACTAAATTGTCCTTAATTCTGTATACCATCGCTACATCTCAAGTTTACCAGGGAATGATAGAGTTTAAGCTTCATCCATGGACACACAACTGCTAAGTGTTCAGTCGAGATTCAAATGAAAATCTGACTTTAAAGTCTGTATTTTTTCCAGCTAATGCAGTGTTTCTTTTTTATTTTATTTTTTAATTGTTTTTCAAGCACAGTCGTCTCCATTTTCACCCCACCACACCCCCACCCTCTATCCTCGCCTCCCACCCTCAAACCTACCCCCTGTGGCTTTGTCCATGGGTCCTTCATACATGTTGCTTGATGGCCCTTCCCCTGTTTCCTCCCATTATCCCTCTACCCTCTCCTCTCTGGTTACTGTCAGTTTGTACAGCCTGAACACATTTGTATGAGCCAGGTCTTCCAGGTCACCAAGTTTCTCACCACTCCTGGGTGTTCACCAGTGTGTTACCTACCTGATCCCTGTATCTGCAAAGGAAGAGTATGAATGTAACATCATTCTCTTTTTAAGTAAAGGAAAAATTGCATGTGCATGTGAGTGTGTGGATCATTTTTTAATCTATTCATACACAAAGGAAAATCTTCCCTCTGCCTATCATTACAAGGATTCTCACTCCTTCTCTCCCATCACTCCAACTCAAAATATTTTTTGCCCCCAAAGAAGCAGAACTCTGACTGATCCTACCATTGATGCAGTTATATTATGGTTTCCATTATACTCTTTTACCGGGCCTAATAAAAACCAACAACATACCTGTAGCTAGTGAACAATACAATCATATACAAGTAGATGACTAAATACTTAACCAAGTTTTTTCCATCTGACCTATATATACATGTTAAGTAATGTCTCATTAAATCTAGGTTTGGTGAATATATTCACCAAATAATTGGAGTATTATTAGCAAAACTTTTAGTTTAGAACACTAGTGGTACCTGGAACTATTAAGGTCACTATATTCCCAAAGCTTGTTTGGAGTGTTTTTTTTTTTTCCTGGAGTAGTAGAGCATAAACATAAAGACACAAACAAGATAAGAATGAGAATAATAAATTATGGAAATAAGAGCTAATTGTGATTTCAGGGGTTTGATGGTTTATTACTTTTTTAAAACCAAGAGAAAAGCTGGTTTTTTGTTTGTGCAATGCTGAGATAAATTACCCATGACCCTATGTAAACTGAAAGCTTGTATTGACCAGTTGAAATGAGACAGCTTGTAACCATGGCAACAAAGGACAGTGAAATGGGTTTTTGCTGCAGTTATAAATAAGGAGAAAAAAACGGTGGACCTTTCCTCCCTCAATTTTTGATCAAAACAATGCAACAAATAAAAAACACCATTTTCCCGTTTATGTTTTTTCCAGTCATAACATTCACGTCATATTTTGGATGAAAACCTCTACAGAAGCAGACTGCGATACATGGGAAGGAAAGGAGTTAGGGCATAGAGACAGGGAATGAGTAAGAGTGAGAATGATGTAGAGGAGTATAGGCAAGATCACTGTTTAAATAATTCATTCTTAGATGTGTGACATAGATAATTGCAGTTTTAAGGTGGTACATTGCAGAATACCTAAAACCACTGAAGCCAGGGGAAAAGAGAAAAAATCATCAAGCTGTTTGAAATTTTATGCTGTATGTATCTTTTAGCTAGAATAAAATGGACATTAAGTGCAGTATATTTTAAATATATATATAATATTTGTGCTATGTTCTACAATCAGTGATAGATGAATATGGCGTATAAGGCTTCAAAGCATGAATGTACATGGGCTTAATGACCACTGTGGTAAATTTCTGTTGATTCTTTTAAATTAGAATTTCAATCAAATATTTTCCAAAAATTGGAACCTCTTTCACCCAACACTTGGTGGCACTACTACTACATAAGGCAAGTCCCTGAAAAGGATTCCTAAATCTTCTCCAAGGCTTTGAAAAGCACCATGTCTGCCATTCTACAGTGAAAACCCTTCAACTATAATGCCTTGAATAAGCAGCTTGAGATATCGATAATATTGCTCTATTTTTTTTCTCATGGCAATACTGTTGTGGTGATTAGAAATAATAATAATTTGTTACAAGCACTGATTTTGATCACACTAGATTCATAGGAATGAGAATTGGAGGGAAGTCACTCTCACAGAATAGCAATTGAGTTGATACTATGGGAGCTGCACTGTTTAATGGAACCACTCGAGACGATGGAAGTCTGTTGTCTAACGTGCAGCCACTAGCCATACTTGAATGTTACCTAGTGCAAAAGCAAAACTGAATTTCAAAACTTTTTTATGAAATTCAACCTAAATTTGAATAATCACAAGTGGCCAGAGGCTACCCTCTTGGACCACACATGGACCCTGCTATGCATGGGCCTAAGATTTGACTCAAGAGAGAGGGCAGGAAGAGAGCAAAGTACGATAAAAAAAGAAGTAATGATGGTACCCGTTCCTTAATCAGTGGAAAGAAATATAACAAAATTAAACAAACCACTCTCTGTATAATAAAATCAGCTCGTTATCCTTTCCCTTCTCAGGAGGGATGTGTTTTCTTTGCAGTTGTATACGAAGTGATTAGATTTTCCTTCTAAAAATTTCTCCTTCTCAGCGATGTTTTCCCCACCAGTATAATAGTTAAGGGAGAAGGAACATTTAGTGACAGTCACTTTGAAGTGTGAAACTCTAAAGATGATCCCATGGAGCTCTGCATCACTCAGGCCTACTACTCCCAGTGACCTAGACCAAAGAACAGAATGGAGGCTTTCCCAATTGGTTCTTTCTTATTCCACTGAATGCTAAATAATTGGAAGATATGGGTGGTACACAGTCAGTTGCAGCAGTGAGAGGAATGATTCAAAGATGCGATTTGGCCCCAGAAATGAAGGTATATTTGGAAGGAGAATAAGAGTAATGACACTCACAGTGTTGCCACGGGTGAGCCCTGGACTGGATCATCCTTAGTTCTAACACTAATTTCTCCCCTTACTTCTTTAACAGACTTATTCAAGTTTTATTAAATTGAATTCTGTCTTCCTTATTAGGAGATGGGCTCTCAGAGAAAACAGGTTGGTCTCTTTGTTTTCATTTCTTTTATTTTGCAAACTCTGGTCCCTAACCCCATAACTTTACCATCATTCTTTTCCTATTGGCAGATGAGGTAAAGGGATTAGGAGAACTGAGCTGTCATGAATGGGAATTCCTCTCCTATAAAAGCAATGTACCGATAACGACCTCCTAATAGTGACAATGCCATTAGTCTACTGACAGTTATAGATGTGTGGGGATTGCTGCCAGAACCTTGCAGGAAATCCATTCGGAGTTCTAAATTTGAACAACTGTATTGCTGTGATAAGAAATACTGCGGCCTATCAAGAGTGACTCTACAGGTGACTGGATATTTTTAAAAATTTTATTCTGCAGCTCTATCACTTTCTAAAAAAACATCCATCTGAAAAGATGTTTTTCACTCATCCGCTTCCTGTTGCTGTCGGCAACTCAAAATCTGCACTCTGTTCTACAGACCATATGCCGAGGCTGCTCCTCCACTATCATCACACACAATTTTTCTTTTTCTCTTCCACATCCCTATAAATAATCGAATCTGTTTATAATCCACTTCTTGTTCAAAACTGGTGCAGAATTGACTTGATGATTAATTGATCTTCACAATGTTTTCTCACATTTTCACTAATATTTTCATTGATCATTTTCTCTCTTTCTCATGTCTCTCCAACCATATATCTCAAAGGATCACTGAATTTTAGATCATACATGGTTTTAGAGATACACTGGTTAAACACTTCTTAGGGTCATTTAATTTCCTGAAAATTAATGAAAAAATTTTGTTGGTGTGACAGTGTTTATTAGTTAGGGCCCATTTGACTGAAGGAATGTTAGTTACTTGAATGGAGAAATTAATATGAGGAATTGTTAGCCAAGTATAGAGTGTAAAAAGAAAATGCTAAGGTACCTATCACACAAGAAGCAACTGTAAAAAACCACCAAGAGCAACAGTGCTCAGGAAGCAAGGTAATGACAACACCTTAGAAACTTCAAGAAGCTAAACTCAGACCATTCTAAGGGGCTGAACGGGCATCTCTGTTCGGGAGGCAAGATGAGGCTGATTAACTGCTGGCAAAATTGTTGACTAAAATTCAGATGCTACTGTGGAAATAATTGCTGCTACCAGTGTGAGGAAATATAGCAGTGATCTTCTCAGTAACGGCAAGCAGAGAGGAAGCCCATGGGAAGCAAACAGAAAACAAATGGCAATGAACAAGTTGCTTCTTCTTCCAGCCTTGCAGTCTCTGTCTAATATTTTTTTATTGGCAGAGCCAAAGAGGAAGATAGTTTGTAGCACAGAAAAGTAGTCTGGGTCCAGCTCTACAATCAGCAAGCAGAGTGTGGAGAATGGACAAGAAGCTGAGATTTTATAGCTTTGTAATTGCCAGTGTGTGTCTCTGTGTGTGTGTATTCACATGTACATTATATAGAGATACACATATATTAAAGAAAAATAACTCATAATTTTATTAGCTTCTCAAAGGAGTATATGACTTTCAAATGATTAAGAATCATTGAGTAGTCAGTGAAGACAAAAGAACCTCATGAACAGAGATAGCCTGGGGTTCTTTACATTCTTTGATACTACTTTTTCCATTCCCTTGTGTTTATACTCTAACTAATGAGAAGGCATCTTAATGCAAATTTGAAAACATTATTAGTGCTCACAAAACTGTAGTGTTTGAATGTTATAAACAAACAAAAACAAGCCAATGAACAAACATTCTTCACAGACTAATTGATTTCTATGTCCACAAAGAGATTTACAAATTTCCCAGAAGTTATTATTTTAAATATATCAAAGTCTACAACTTGTCTTTTGTGTTTAAGCATTGCTACTGTGTTTGATAAACTAAAACAATGATGAACATGTGAATCCTTTAAGGAACAATATAATGAATTTTAAAATAGTAATTAAAGAATACTCTGTTTTTTTCTACCTGAAGATGTCCAAAACAATCCCTTCGGAATGCTGGTTGTTACTCATGCATGTATAATTGCTTGGGTGTGCTGGAAACTCAGAGGCTTGTCAGAGGAAAGGAGAGAAAATCAGGAAAAGAGTGAAGGTTCGGAGTGTTCATCTGTTTGCATCATGAAGACCAGACATCATATTGAAGTCCTAGGTAGTTGGAAATCTTGAACTTGATGTTCAAATAGGGCCAATAAATTGTGTGTAGTCAATTTACAGTTGACATTCATATATGATATGACCAATATGATATTTTGAAGTGTTAAACAGACCTTTCTGGAAATATGGGTGCTCAAGGTAAGTCAGTAGTGTTGTCTTATTTTATAATGACCCTGTAATTTTAGAAATAAGATAGATGTAGAGAGTCCTGGGGATAGGGTTGGCATTAAGAGGGAGCAGGCAAGAGTTAGAAAGTCTATTTCAGGTCAAGAAAATTAATTCTTCCTAATAACAAGTCTCTAATCCTAAGGTAGAAACTGTAGAAGGAAGGGAGAATTCAAGCAGACGTGCTGTCATTTGGACCAAAATAATTGTGGGCAGATTAAAATAAATGACTACAACTTAGCTTATCCTCAGATGCCCAGGGTACTAGATATGAATTTTGGCACAACAATGTTAACCCATCAACCATTGGTACAAAAGGGCTTCCAAACACCATTGAGCTTTGTTTAAGAATTCGACTGAGCCTGCAGGAGACATTGAACAGAACTGGAGAAGGAAGGTACTCATGGTCATCACCATGGATCATTAGAAAAACAATAGTTAGACTGATAGATCTGAATGTAAAATGGAGCGCCTCATTAACTGAATTGACAAGTGAAATCCCCTAGTGATTAAAATTAGAGTATGGCTTAGTTTTGCTGCATTCAGGAAACTTCTCTGAGAACATTCCTCTATCTCACAGGCAGAGAAATTCCACATGGACATCTTTTCATCTATTATGTCTGAACCCTAAATATTATTTGTATTATAAATACAGTGCATATACTTGTTTGCCGTGGCAATCTCAGTTACAAGATTATAAAAATCCCCCAGGATAGCGCATATGTTCCCTTTATCTTGGATCTCTTGTTACCTGGCGCTGCGCCTGGCATGCAGCAGGCATCCATGCAGTTGAGTGAGTTTGTTGAATTTCAATCTGTTTTCAAAACAGATTTAATTGAATCAAGTGAAAAGGCCCACTTGCTCCGAGTGATTTGTTATCACTCTTAGACCAAAGATCCAATTCACTAAATTCTGTATTTTGAGACAGGAAAAAACGTGAAAAGTCATCTATTTTACGGAATCTTATTTTTTCACCTATCTGTATATGTACATGGAGATACAGATATAAACTAAATGTATATGTACATACATACATTTTACATATATATACATTTTAATTTATATTTTGCTGAGTTTTTTTAAGTTTCAATAATTTGTCTTCTTTGGTTGTTTAACACAGAAGGGTTGTGCTCAAATTTATATTCAAGAAATCATAAAAAGTCAAAAGATGCATTAGTACTCATTAGGTTTAAATAAATGTCATAAATACTAGCTGCTTTTAGAAAAAAGACAATAGTTAATGTAGAACATTTTATTGCAGTATCAACCTAGTATATGAGGCATCCTTTTATACTTTATACCCATTTGTAAATAGTATTGACAATGCTATTATTGTGGATCTAATAAATGAATAACAGAAAAATATTTTCATAAAAATTATTTAAAAATTAAAATGTCAAAACACCGAAAACAAAAATTAAATTAAAATAATAACAAATTTGATATTCAATTTTAATTTTTTAAAAAAGAAAAATTGGAAACTTATACTGCAAATTTATGACTCTTTTAAAAATGCTGTTCTAAACAATCTACATCATGAGCCATTGCCTGGAAAACAAATACTCATTCATTCAAGAAATAATGATTTCCCATCTACTAAATAATTTGATCTTCAAATAGGACCAATATGATATTGTAGAGTGTTAAACAGAACTTTCTAGAAATAGAGATGTTCAGGGTAAGTTGGAAGTGCTATTTTATTTTGGAATGATCCAATAATTTTAGAAATATGGCAGATACTGAGAGTTCTGGGAATAGAGTTGTCATAAAAGGAAGAACTGGCAAGAGTTAGAAAGCCAATTTGGACTCAAGAAAATGGATGCCTCATAATAGTATTTATCCCTTCCTCTTCCAATACTATTTAATGTCACCAGCAGGCTTGGTCCAATTCACCACCAAAGCCCACTGGTGTATTGGCAGCCCCTTCTTCACCAGTGGTGGGTAGATTAACCTTGCTGTGCCAAAATTTATATCAGGCTCTAAGAATAAAGTGGTAGGTAAGATTAATGAGGTTCCTCAACTCATTTAACTTATATTTTAAAGGAGAAAATATACAATAAATAAGTTAGCTTCGTGTAAATTAAGCTGCACATAAATTAAGTCCTGAAAATTATAGACACTATAAATGAAATAAATAGGGTGCTGTAATATTGAACAAGGGATTGTATAACTCTAGATTTAGGAAGTAGAAAAAGATCTGAAGTAGGAAAGGATTTGGGAGTACTTGGAAAACCAGGATATGTCTGATGCTTAGAGTAAAGCATGGGAGATGCTGTGGAGAGAAGGTGGAGTGAGACTGAAGAGAGCCGATAGGCATTAAAACGGCTTTGGATTCTACTCTAAAGGGGAATTAATGAAAACTTCCAAGAGAAAATATCCGATGAATGTTTACAAGAATGACTCAATATTTTGTGAAGAATAAATTTATAGGAATAAATTATAAAAGGTGGATAGAAGAAGACCACACAGATTATTTTAGAAAACCTGGTGAAAGATAATTTGACTTTTAGTCATGCTCTTGCAGTGGAGATAGAAACAATTAGTGGGATTGAGATAAATTTTGGAAGTAAAGCCCAACGAATTTATCTGGAGTATCCAGGTAAGATGATGGGTACTGTGAAATAAATAGGTTGAAGTATTGCTAAATAAAAACAGGGATATAACGTAAGAAGTTGGACATAAGAATTCAGAATGTCAAAGTGTGAAGTGAGGCATACATTCAAGATGTTTTAAGCACGTGGAAGAATGGACAAGATGGCAGATAGAAATGAGGTGCTATCCTAAACACAGCCCCAGCAGTTCCACCACTTACCAGCCTAGTAATGCAGGATGCTCCAGCATAAGAATTTGGGAAGGGAAAGAATCACTGAATTAATAGCTAAAACAAGAATCTAGGGCTTTAAAGAGTTCTGAGATGCAGATTGTTCAAAGAAAAATGAAGGTTGAGAGGGGTGTGTGAGAAATTACATCATATGAGAAAATGGAACTGCAGAGGTCAAATGACCTTTACAACAAATTTTGGTAGTACAATCAGAAGACAGCCTGGATCTTGTGCATTGGAAAGTGAGTGGGAAATGAAAAAGTGCAAAGAGTGAGTGAAAACAACTTTGTTGAAATATTTTTGATGTATATAAAGTAACACTGTGCAGGAATTAGAGAGGAACATGGGGTGATGAAAGGAATACCAATTCATTGCCCAACACAAAGCTTTCAAATGACTTACATTGCTTATAACTCACATTTCATGGCCCAGCTATAGTTTTCAGTATTTTCTCACACTTTTCTCTGCATCGCCCCAAATACTGTGTCAGGTGTCTTTCTTCTTTAGGCAACACTTTATTCATCTGGTTCCACTTCTGGTTCTAAACCTTAAAATACTCTCTTACCGCCTATTTGCCTGTGCTATTCCAAAACTCAACTCTCTCCTGCCATTCACCATGAATGCCTCCTTGTGACTCTAATCAGTAATGAATGTCTTATGAACCTTGACCTCTTATTGCTTGGCTCTTCTCAAGTTTAAAGACAAACAGAGAATTGTGGCCATGAATCCAGGAATTTCCAAATCATACACAGCCAAAAGCAGAGAGAAAGAAAGAAAAGGAGAATGAAGAGAGAACCAGCTTTATTTGGGAAATTCTAGTTTGTTTTTCTACTCGGTGTAGGTAGAAAACATATGAGAGATGCTTCCTAGGTATTTGTATGACGTGCAAAGCAGAAAACATGGGAAGTCATTTACAAGAGAGAAAAAAAGAAGTAGGAGAATAGAGTGTATGTACTTTGGAGCCCTGAAAGTGGATTGTTTCTGTTTACAGTCTCAGCAAATCTGTATCTCCATCTTTGACCAAGAATATTAGCAAGCTCTTCTCTTTTACAGAATAGTCAAGATGAGTCTGGTGTAAAAATAAAAAGAAAGCCTACCCTTTTCTGGCCATGTGTTTGTCCTTCACCAACAGCTCTTGTGGCAACTCATTTAACAGGCTTTATCTTTTCATGTGTTTATCTTTTCCTAAAAACAATATACACTTATAATCAGCAAGAAAGTATTATAATACATCTGTGTAAGTATTTTTGCTTATATATTTTTATTTCTGTAGGGTCCTGTAAATTGAGTATTGGTGTGATAAATCAAGAAATTTAAAAGTTTTCAGTTTAATTCACTATGTGATTGGCAACCAAAAAGCACACTTATGGGTAGAAATATTTTCCACTATATTTTGGGATGATGTTATGTTAGACATAATCAAAAATTGTACCACTAGACTGCAATTAGTTCTCTGTAACCCCTGAGAGCAAGTTACTGAGCATTTTGTTTTCTGTGATCTAGTAACTTGATCAGTCGGTATACATGATGGATTAATAGATGTACTGATGAAATGCTCCCTTAAGTGGGTTGGACCTTCAGAGAAAGAAATATATAAAAATGTGAGCTCTTCTAATATCTTCCTCAACTGTGTTCATTATCTTTCTGGGTTAATTTATCCAGCTGAATTAAGAATGGATAATTAAGAGCTAGAGTTATAGTTAATATATCAATTGAACACACTAAAAATGAGATTTGGAAAAGCATTTCCTAATTTCTGGAAATGTGAGTTGGTTCGTGAAAATAAAAAGGTTACCAAAAAGAAAAAGAAAAGCATGAGTTACTAAACAAAATGTACACTAGTGGAACATGGTCTGAGAAGGATACCTTAGATGTGTTGAGTAAGTAAACTCTTTTCCCCTGATTCTTCAACAGAGTCTATTGTTCATTCTAACTTTCGTTCCATTGCTCAGGTTGTTCTCTGCATCTGGACCCCTCTTAGTGTTTTCCAGGATCAGTTAGATTCCATGTCTTAACACAACAACTGCATTACCAGAGGAGACGACTCTATAGGGCAGCCCTCCTCACTGCAGTTCAAAGGCAGCAACCACCATGCTACTCAACCACTTGTATCTCACTGCTAAGGCATCTGACCATGAGAACTCCATTTTTGCCATGACGTTGGAAGAAAACTCCTGAAAAACTGCTTGGGGACTTTCAATTGCCTTAACATGGGAGACAATCACACATCCCTACTTCTCAGTTATGTTTGGAAAGGATCAGTTGTGTAGCCCTGCCTAACTGCAAAGAAGCCAGAAGGAGGAAAGAAACCAGATGTTAGTGAGAAATAGAAATAGCTATTGTACCCACACATTTTAACCATGTTTTTATGATTAAGTCACCATATCTGCAACTTTAGAGCAGCTATTCCAGAGGCATACTTGCCACAATAAGATGCATTTTCAATCACAGTACATCCTCTCTACTCATCCATCACCATTTCCAATGTCTTCCTATTTTAGTAGTGTATATTCCCAGATCAAAGCCAGCGTTCATTCACTTGTTTGTGTGTTTGTTTTGCAACTTGCAGCTCAGGATCTAAAATCAAATGGCCTGGTTTTGGATCCTGGCACTAACAGGTACTAGATACGGAACCTTGGTAAAGTTATTCAACAACTGAGTGCTATGAATCCCTCACTTGTAAAACAGATAATCACAACTTCTTGTTGGGTAATTATGGCAATTAAATAAGAAAATATATGTAAATATTAACTACTATTAGTAAAAGCCCTTAAATCTTTGACTCTATCTTAAGGCATTTCTACCACCTTTGCATTTTAACTGAAAACTGGTTTCCACTCAGTGAAGCTAGGCTTTCTGTTTTACACATTTTGTGAATATCCCTGTATGCCACAGCGACAGAAAATACAGAAAGTGTTTTCCTAGCTCTCAGTTACCTCCTCTAAACAATTTGTTTCTCCACCTCTGCCTCTAGGAAAGAAAAAGTCCTAAAACTTTGAGCCATAGGCTTTCAAGATTACTATACCTCTTCCTTAATTCTGCTATATACCCACGTCTTTGTCCCCTCTTCATGTTAGAGACTTTAATTCCTGACTCCTAATGAGTCTTGGTCAGCCCAAAATCCACATGGGTGTCTCCTTTCATGAACCTCTTCTCCATACTGCACGTCTGATATCAAATAACTTTTATTTTTATTTAGTTCCAGGTTCTGCTCCCATAATTATTACTTACACACTTCTAACATCAAAAATGTTATTATTTGAAATATCCAAATCCTATACTCTTATCTTGCTAATTCACTTGTTTTTATGTCTGCATATAAACAATGATTTTACCTCATCAAGATACCCAATCACTGACTGTATCAGTTTCTTAATGTCAATAACCTCATCTTATTTTCATGTCTCTTTTTGACTGTTATATTATGATCAATTATTACAATTGCTACCCTGAAGAACAATTAATTCCCTTACCTCCTTCTTTATTCTTTACATCACAGCAAAGAAGAACCTTATTAAAAAGATGACCAAATATCAACCTTTCCTATACTATAGGAGAATATTTCAAAGAAAATCATACAACTCGCTGAGCAGTTTCAATTTAAATGCTTGATCAAAAATGTGAAAAGTGTTTCAACATTTCTTAGAAATGCTTTGTTTTTTCATTAGCATTGTCTCTTTCTTATTCTCTTTTAAAAATTCATCTTGTTTCTCCCTTTCCCTTACTCTAACACCTCATTTATTAGCAAGCTCTATTAATTCTTTCTGTAAAATACAGGATCTGGCAAAAGTAAAGCCTGCTTGAGTATGGTTGGTAGGTTTATAATACGGGAGTAATAATTTACAGTTTTAATTTGAAAAATTCACCTAAATTATCGTATGATATGTTTGCATGTGATATTGTTATGTTACAGAATTACATGCTTATGGTTTTGTAATAAAAGATTATGTAACAAAAAGGGGCACTATTTGTGCCAGACCCTGTATATCTGGGCCCTCCCAAATTTTCATAGCTCCACTGACACATTCCCAGTGCACATTTGTTTTCTCCTTAGTCCTTGCAACAGTTTCCTTTTTATCGTCTATGTTTCTACTTTCACTTGCCTCCTAATCCACTTTCCTCCCAATATCAAAATGATGCCTTGCACATATATTGGGTATTCTAATATTTAATAGACTTGTTTAACTTATTAGTTCTCTAGGGTAAGATGAAAACTGTTTATAACACCTCACTTAAATGGGACCCAGCTTATGTTCCAGGCTATCTAGTGATATTATCCACCCAGCTCATTTCACTCCTGATTCATTGGCTTTTTCTTAGGTTCACATAAATGATCCATTCTTTCTCAACTCAGGACTTTACTTAAATCTCCTAATCTTCTCTCTTCCCTCAGGTCTCAGTTTAGATATTACCATTTTGCAGCAAACAAGGCTAATTAATTGGAATATGTTGCTAGACATACATGCATTGATCCATTTGGGAAGAGTAGTTCATTAACCTAAATAGGGAATCGATTGTTTAGCTAAGATTCTTTCTTTTTCAGCATATTTGCCAACCTTTTGTCTTAAAACTCAACTATATTTTCTGATAGAAGCTATACCAAGCCTCTATCTAGACATCTTTTGGTAATATAATAATTTGAAACCCCATTGTCAGCATTCGCATTGGCTGAATTCAGACATAAGGCAGTTCCAGGTGTAATTACATGCACCAGCAATCTGGATCATCTAGGTGACTGCTTTTTAACTCAATGCTTAGAATTTGCAGACCTCTCAAAATACATGTCAGCATATGCCAACATTTTAAATTGTTATTTATTTGGCATGTCAGTGAAAGAATCAAATAATGCTATGTCTCGAGTAAACTTTGGCCAGATCATGACAGATAAGATCTGCCTTGACCTTTGGATCTTACAGAATCAAAAAAATAATAATCTTCTTTATATATAGCAACCCCAAAGCCATTATTTGGGAAATAAATAAATGCTACATTTTTTCACAGAATTTGAAATTTGAGGAAGATTTTGCACTGTGAGGGGATACTCTTGCCATTATAAAGCATAATTTAAAAATACCAGAATTTTCAAAAGAAAGTAAGAGGCCTAGAGTGAGGAAGGATGTTTTCTTGAATGAGGGTTTTTCTATCTTTTATTTTTTGATGATTAATCTCAAAAGATAGGGACGGATTATGTAAAAACTGAATACTACAGAAGGAAAGCAGTGCTTGAGATTTAAGCATTTAATCCCGTGGTTAAGGAAGAGACTAGGACACAGTGATTCAGTAACTTTAACAGTTACTCAAGGCATGCCGATAATGACTCCTAGCATGCAAAGGGATAAGGGTGGGAGGAGAAACCGATGATGTCAGAAACAGCAGACGAGCTGTCATTCCAGTGTTCCTGGCAAGGGAAACAGAGTCCATTTGATTATAATCTTTTAGAGAAACTGCCCAGAAAAACAGAAGGATATGAATCTTGACAGAGCTTTATAACTTACTAACTAAAGTAGATGACAGTGTTAAGCAGTTGGATAGAAATACATAATGTAGTTATTTAAACAATTGCTAAAGTTCCAAAGAAGTTCATCATACACCTGTCATTTCTACCCACTAAGCTCTCTTCATTCTCTGGTTACTTCCAGTAGCAAACTGCATTTTATAATCTCATCTATGTGACATAAATGAGTGTCTGAACTGATGGCACTGCATATAAAATTTTATTAAAAAAACGACTATTTCAGATAATAAACAGTGTGGCAAAAAGGGGCCTGGGTGAGTCAAGGGAACAGGTGGGTGAGAGAAGTGACAGTTAAATAAAAAATGAATTCAGCAGGAGATGTAGTTTACAATTTTAATGTGAAATAGGGCCGCACAGATAGGCTAGAAATCAGAATGAAGACATTTGGCTACTGTTTCATAATGCACAATGATAACCAGCTGCTGTTTACAACATATTTGATTCTACTAAAATCAATTTTTCATTACCTCTGACATTCATTTCAGCCTTTGCCTGGGAAAGCCTGGCATAGGACTAGTTTTATGCCACCTCAGGTCTAATTTTATTCACTGCGTGATTTGGTATCATTAAACATGTGTTCAATGTTATTCAGATGATAGTTATAGAATTTCGGAACTAATTGTAAACAAATTTGGAAAAGAAAACTGTTTCACAACCACAGCTTTCTTAAATGGCATCTGTAATAAATTAAATATTCTCCTGAACGGCAACAAATTGAGTGAGTATCTACTGTGTAATAAGGTGCTAACATGTTCAAATGAAAAACATGAGCAAGACTTTAATTCTACAATTAACTCGGTATTAGTTTTTCACATTTTTACTGAATATTCCATTGAAGAGTTATTTTTTCAAAGCAACTGATGCCTAAAAGTATGAGCCTGCAGTATAGCCACTGAGATCCAGGCTCCTCTTAGTTACCAAGGAAACCATTTCATAGACATTTACATAAATAAACTGTAGAGAGTTGGAGGAAACACCGCAAATATAGAAACAGGTTCACTTGATTTTTAATTTCTATGAGCAAAGCTCTCTCTCCCTATAACCATACATGCACTAAAAAAAAAACAAAAAACAAAAAAAAAACATAGAAACATGAGAGTAATACCTTTTGCCTGTCAGATGTAAGCAAGGTAATACTATGTTTACTCAAAATGTGAGAATTGAGAGTGAGAAGTTTGCTAAAATTGCCAAAACTTTCAAAGTTTAGAGATGAGCATCAGGAAGAGTTATCCTCCTTGGGATTTTAATGGGGCCTTAACTGACACATTCACCAAAACAGGTCCGTATATTTTACTTCTCTTTTACACCTATCTCTCTCGAAAAAACAAGTACAAATCATGTTTTCTCCTGCAAAAAAATTTCAATATTACCTATCAAACAGAAGCCTGGGAGTATGGTAAATTTATAGCCTCAGATTTTTGTCTGCATTGGCTGTAAGAAGTGAAATCAGCTATATCAGATCTTGAGTCACGCATAATAAATCAAATATTTCTGATTCCTAAAAACTATCAGGCATCAAAATACAAACAAAACAAACAAAAACAAAATTGGGAAAATTTTAGGGTTTATAATACCAGTTCTAGGAATTGATGTTTTATTCCTCTTTTCAAGGATTTCTTGGCATTAGGTACCTACCTTACCCCATTTAATCAGCCAATAGAATGGGCTTTTTTTTTGTTGTTTTCACCCACTTGCCACACTTCCCCTCTGTTTTCTTTGCATAACTAGAGGCTCCTTCATCCATCACATTTCCCCTGGGGTACAGATCTGAGCTTCAACTCAATCCAGTCTCATTCTCTATCAGAGTAACACAGCATCTTTTTGGAACCCAGTTCTTGCTATGAAAAATTCTGATGTTGCCTTATTATTTGTCTCATCCAAGGTCTGGCTTTTCATGGTTTCCTTTAAGCCTATCCGCTTCTCATCATTCTTCTAATGTATT
The DNA here is from genome assembly GCA_039655065.1 of Glossophaga mutica. Classification (NCBI taxonomy): domain Eukaryota; kingdom Metazoa; phylum Chordata; class Mammalia; order Chiroptera; family Phyllostomidae; genus Glossophaga; species Glossophaga mutica. Next base: position 22,865,605 of record CM077305.1, read on the forward strand.
CAACGTTTTCCTTAAATTAACTAGAGTAGTCTTCATTTGAACTGGGCCAAAGAACTCCAAAGAATATTCTGCCTCTGATTTGCAGTAAAAAGAAAAAGTTTTGGTGTAATAACAATTACCCTGGCTTCCTCATAATAACCAATGTAGAAAATGTTCTTTATTCATTAAACTTCCTTAATTGACTTTAGTCTGTCTATGTACCATTTATATTTAGCATCTTATGCAGAACTAAATAGAAACATTCATTTAAGCTTTAAAAAATAAAACCCAGTTCATTCTAACTAGAATAAAAAGTATACATTCAGTCTCTCTCTGTCTTTTATTATATTAAAAGCTAAAATTTTACTCATCCTCAGTAGTGAACAGAATGTCTGGCCCACTAAAAACTTCAGATTGAGCCCCAAGTGGATGTCAATGAATGGAAAACAATATCTATATTTAGAAAACATCTATAAACTTAGGGAAAATGCTAATTTGTAAGATGGTTGTATTCTCTGTGATATATTCACCGAGAATTTAAAATAAGGTAACATTTCCATTAAAGTAACTCTTATAATTTTTAAAAATGTTGGTATTTTATAAATGTTACTCTATGTTTTTATTCATTAATTCATCAAGTATTTGTTGAGTGTCCTTATGGGCCAGACAGTGCTTCAGTCTTGAAGATAGATCAATGAACAAAAAGGACAAAAGTCTCTACCCTCATGAAGGTTAAATTCTGACTAGGAATACAAACAATTACATAACAATATTGTAAGAAAAGCAATAGTATGGTTGCTCATGACAAGTCCTAAGGGAACAAAAGCAAGGAAGGAGACACTTCACAAAGAGGCCAAGAAATGCCTCAGTAATGGAAACTTTTAATTAAAGATCTGAACTAAGGAGGGGGCGAGGAGAGAGAAAACCATTGTTATATTTGACAGAAGAATGAAGAGAAGGCATTTTATCCCTGATTATTTTGTTAAATTCTTCAACACAACCATTTACAAGATGATGTAGCATAGAATTGTGCACTTGAAGCCCATATAATTATATTAAGCAATGTCATCCCAGTAAATTTAATTTTAAAAAGAACACCTGAGAGAGCATTTCTGAAAAGAAGACTAGCAAGTTCAAAGGCCCTGAAGTCACAAAGAGTTTGATGTATTTAGGAGAAAAATGACCCACGGGCACCTCTTAAGGATGACATTTTAGTAGAACAGAAGGAAGATTAGGGTGAGATTAAGTTAGAAAGAAAGGAAGGAACTTGTAGCAAATGGCTTTGGAGGTCTTGTTGAAATGTGGTACTAAATTCTAAATGAGAATATATGCAAAGATTTCGAAGTAGAGACATGATATAATCCAAATTAATTTTCTCAAAAGATTACTCTTAATCTTACAGGAATTGGAAATGAGTAGATGAAGCAACACAACCAGTTAGAGACTCTTCTTTTTAGGCCAGATTTGCTTGCTCATGTTGAACATGTAGTTTTGAGAAAAACTCAGATATAAACTTCTTTTCTCAGAAACAGCTGATCATTGTTCAATCTAAATACACAGAGAGGCCTTCTTTAAGCATGCCCAGCCCAGCACCAAACCACTATCGATCAAGATGAGTACATACTTTTCTCAATGTCAGCATTTGTCACCATCCTTACTCATCCTTTTATTCATAGCTTACCCCTTTCACCAAAATGCAGATTCCACGAGGGTGGGAACTGGTCTATCATATTTATTTTTTATTAACATTTTTTTTTCTTTTAAAGCAGTTTTAAATTTACAGAAAAACAGGAACAAAATGAAAAAACTTTCCACATATTCCCCTGAACACACCCTATATCCTGCGTTTGTTTGGTACATTTGTTGCAATGATGAGCCAATATTGAATCATTCTTATTAACCAAAGTGAATAGTTTACATTTTGGTACTCTTGGTGTTGCATACATTTTATAGGTTTTGAAAAAAGTATAATGGCATGCTTCCACCATTAGAGTATCATACAGAATCATTACAGTATACTGTGTTCCACCTAGCCATTCCTGGCAACCACTGATTTCTTTAGTTTACATAGTTTTGCCTTTTACAGAATGTCATATAGTTGAAATCATACAGTATATAGCCTTTCTCAGATCATTTTCTTTAAGTTACCAATATGAATTTCAGGTTCTTCCATGTCTTTTTGTGAATTGATAGCTCATCTGTTTTATCACTGAAAAATATTGCATTGTATGGATGTACCACAATTTATTTATTCCTTAATCTACTGAAGAATATTTTAGTTGCTTACATGTTTTGGTAATTGTGAATAAAACTGCTATAAACATTTTTATGCAGTTTTTGTGTGAACATAAATTTTTAACTTACTTGGATAAATATCAAGCAGTGCAATCACTAGAAAATATGGTAAGAATACATTTAGTTTTACAAGAAACTGCCAACTGTCTTCCAAAGTTGTTTTGTATTCCCACCAGGAATGAATGAGAGCTCCTATTGCTCCACATACTTGCAACTTTTTGGTGTATTTACTTTTCTTAAATTGTATTTCATCGATTATGCTATTACAGTTGTTCCAACTTTCCCCCCTTTGCCCCCTCCACCCAGCATCCCCTACTCCCTTAGGCAATCCCCTCACCATTGTTCATGTCCATGGGTCATGGTATAAGTTCTTTGGCTACTCCATGTGTTATAGTGTACACCACCATGGCTATTCTGTAACTACCTATTTGTATTTCTTAATCCCCTCACCTTTTCACCCATTCCCTTACACCCCTGTCTTATCTGGCAACCATCAAAACACTCTCTGTATCCATGATTCTGTCTCTGTTCTTCTTGTTTGCTTAGTTTGTTTCTTAGATTCAATTGCTGATAGGAATGTATTTATTGCAATTTCATTGATCATAGTTTTGATCTTCTTCTTTTTCTTAAACAAGTCCCTTTAACATTTCATATAATCCTCAATATCTAGAATGATGCCTGATAAAGAAGGGTGTGTGTGTGTGAGAGAGAGACAGAAACAGATAATTTTGTAAAAAGGAATCAACCTGAAAACTATCAGAACTAATAATGAGAAGTTTTGGATATATTGCACACAAATTGAAAGTTTTAGTATTAACAGCAGAGAACCATAAATAAAATGACCAGAAATTTGGAGACAAAGTATGTAATTGTACTGAGAAGGATAGAATAGAATTGGGATATATCAACAAGCATATAGAGTTTTTAGATATGACAACTAAAAGTTATAGAGAATTCTCAAAATAATTTAAAAGATAAACTTTTTTGAATAAAAAATCCAAATAGTTTTTTTTCACATTGATAAAGAGACTAGAATCAACTGACAGATTATATCAAGGAAAGAATATGCTAATGAATACTGTGAACCAGTTGCTCCTTGTCAATCGATAGTGTCTTCTTTGAAGGAAAATATCATAATCTCATCTCTTTGATTGCTCTTTCCTCCAAGATTCAAATGATATTCTTAGTTTCCTTTCCCATAAAGTCTAAATAGAATCTCACTTTCTACCCATTTTTGAAGCATCTTGTTGGCATTAAAATCACACCAAATATCCTTTAATTAAAGTTAAAAATATTTGGCTTTACTGGTACTAATTTTGACAAGTTTTCTTTAATAAGTAACACTACTTAGTCTAAGGAATGTGTCACAAAACTTACACTTGTGGATGAGTCTCTTCTGTAAAAGGTGGGAAGAGAAACCCACTAGTAATAAAGATAAGATTTGGAATTTTCTTGGGGCCTGATACAGAGCTAAATGTTTTGCCCATCATCTGATTAAATCCTCTCAGTAATCCATTATCTCATTAATCCCTGTAGTTAATCTCATAGTGTTTAATTATGTCACATATATAGGATTAATGCTCATAGAGGTCAAGGTGCACATATATACTAGAAAGTGTCACAGTCAAAATATTCCATCAGGTCTGTGAAAAATACTGACGTCTTTTAGGAAAACAGTCCACAAGAGATCCAATGACATTCACAGGAAAGCATTTGGATGTGAGCCTTATTCTTCCAAACTTTCCAAATGCTGCCCCCATGTACAGCCTGTTCTCTTAATCAAGGACAGAAAATCCATTTGTAGAAATCATCTATCAAGTTACATATTAGGATTATCTGCCTTCTAAGAATCCTTTCATACAAGTCCAATGAAAGGAAAATGTCACCCTGCCAAAGCCTTGGCTGGGCCAGGCAACCCCAAGAGCAGCTGCTTCCACTTTCTTGTTTCACATCTGTGTCTAATAATTCATGCTTGACTTTGATGTAGTCCTTGGCAAGTTAACATTTCTCAAAATCCAGGACTTAACCCAAGAATAAAGAAAGCTTCAGGCTTTGTATTTCTAAGAACTTAACCCTTTCCCCTCATTTGCTTTTTAAGAATTTATTTATTTATTTATTTGTTCATTCATTTATTTATTTAGAGGGGAAGGGAGGGAGAAAGAGAGGGAGAGAAACACTGAGGCAAGAGGGGAACATCGATCAGTTGGTTGCCTCTGCTATGTGCCCCAACCAGGGAAGGAACCTGCAACCTAGGCATGTGCCCTGACTGGGAATCAAATTGGTGACCTTTCGCTTTGTGGGATGATGCCTAACCAACTGAGCCACACTGACCAGGCCCTTTCACCCCATTTAAATCCCCTTATTTCTCCTAATGCAATTAAACATGCCTAAAATGACTAAACATATCCCCAATACCAAGGCACATCATTTGTGCCCGTCAGTCACACGCCCTCTGTCCTATACTAGCCTCATTTGTTTCTGACCATTCATAGACACTCACGAATCTACTCTGACAACAGCTCACCCTGTTAGATCTACTCTAATAGATAATGTTATATTACTAGAATCCTTTATTCAAACAATCTACTCTCACGCAAAATAATAAAACTTCATAATATCTGTAGATAAGATATCATCTCATTAATTTATTCACATAGAAAACCTATCGAAAACTATCCAAATTTTCCAAACACTTAAAGGAACTAGAGATTTAAAAAAAAAAAAGGCAAATGGTTTCTGTCACTAAATACATATTGAGGGGAAGATGAAAATATTAAAGGAATAATGGTATCATTTGTAAATAAAATAGAACAATAACTATCATTTCTTGCATCTGTTACGTCTCAGATATGTGGTAGAGTCCAGAATTTCAACCTTGATTTTCCACAGTCCAAGGATGGTTGCCTAATTCCCCTTGGCTTTCCTTATCACTCAGCAAGTGGTGAGAAAGGAGGAGTTGCGGGTGTGCAGTACACCTAGGAGGGGGTCCCAGGAGAGTCACGTGAGAGATGGAAGCTCTCATGGAAAATTCTCATGTGTACAGGGTTTATTTGAAATCATTTTTTTCTAAGTGATCTCTGCACATTCATATTAATCTAGCTTTACGTTTTTGGCACTGCACTTTGATTCCTTTTTCCAACATAAAATACAATATTATACATTAAAAATCACTATAAAATATTGACTAAAACAAGGTCTTCAAAATGTTACTACACATCTCTCTATTGCTGCTATTCAGAAATTATTTGCTTGAATTGCAGTTGTTGAACATTATCCCAATGGTACAGCATTTTACTCTTTATTTCTCTGCTTTATATATAAGACATGTAGAAGAAGCCTTCCTTGTCAAATCACTTGCTGTCAACTCTGACATCCCTTTGGTCTGTTGGTCTAACAGAAGAAAATTTGACTTAGTGATTGCTATCTTCTCGTTTTACTCCCATAAAATATTTCTTCACTAATACTTAGGATTCAAGTTCTATGAGGTTTTTTTGTGTTGGAATCAATGCTGAAACACCATAATTAGAAGAGTGTCTGACACAAAGTGGATGCTCACCCAACATCAGCTGAAATCAATGAAGTAAATGAAGCCTGTAGTAAATTTATTCCAGAGCACAAAATACTAGTTGGTCTAATGTTATGAAATATAGGGTCCAGCACAAATAACATCCATTTTTATTACAAACTCTTTTATTACAAAATCATAAGCATGTAATTCTGTAACATAAAAAATATCACACTCAAACACACCATATGACATTTTAGGTGATGTTCAAATTAAAACTATAAACTATTACACCTATATTATTACTCTATCAACCGCACTCAAGCAGGCCTTACTTCTGCTGGACCCTGTACACCTTCCTGTTCATTTAAACAATCTGCATTACTTGTTCTAGAGGCTGTGGTTCAGAGAAATACGAGGTGATCCCAATCATGAGTTGCAGATGATATAAAAGCAGAGTACACAATACAAGCCCTGTTAGGGGAGACTGGACTAGCAGACAAGCCATGGAAACCCAGAACTTTTCCCGTGCCACTTGCTGGGAGCTCAGTCATGGCAGCATTCCTCCCTAATGAGTCCACATGGACATACACAATTTGTATCCCTACTAAAAAGCATTTAAAGCAAAGCTCTTTACTGGGGTGAAGTGAAAAAGCAAGCAGTGGAACCAAGAGCCTCACCTCTAATCAACTTTTCCCTGAGTCTTTGATGCAGGTTACTGGGATGGCCAGTCACGTTGTAGTTGATGAAAGACAACTCCTGCCTTCTCTTAGATCTTGTCTCCTTTGCTTTTCCAGGGAAAGTCAGAGAGTCAAGTCATGTTAAATCATCATCTCAGTAAGGAATATGTACATTTAACAATAAGGAATATGTACATTTAACATTGAAGTGGAACAAGGGCTCAACCTTGTACCCCACCATCAGAAGTACTGGTTTATTTCTAACTCTTCCATTGCCCTGAAAGTTGCTGAAACAGAAGTGTATCCTCTTCTCTGGCAAATTGGACACTAATACATTTTGCAGGTGATATTTACGGATAAGAATAAGGTTTTGTTTATTTTCTTAAGAGTACTTATAGAAATGGTGTTCACCCTCCCTTGCTTATTTCTAATGAAATAAATAATCTCATAAAGGAAGTTCTTATATATCTGCATTTGCAAGTGTCCTTGTAATATAAGCTTTAAGAGCACCGATACTGGTTGGAATCCATATTTTCAGGTCCTCTCAGTAACTAAGGATATGTTAATCTTGGCCAGCAGGACAAACCAGTTCTCACACAATCCTTTCATGGTTTGCAGGCAGTTGGATCAGAGTAACCAATATTTATCCTCCCTTTTCAGATATGAAAATCAGTTTCCTTCAAATCGAAGATAAAAGGTAATGGTAAGTAAAGAGGACTTCTTCCTCTTTCGTCCAGCGTGTCATAGCATTAGTTGCGAATGCTCATTTTTCAATTCTTTAAAATGTATTGTTTTCCAGCAGCATTTAAAACCCATTTTTATTCTGAGTAATTTTTTAAACCTTAACTCATTTTGAAATGTAGTGTACCTGCTACACTTTCTGTAGGTACACACCCTGATACTATTTTTTCTTGACTTGGAGTCCAACTTTCCATGTTACAGATGGAAGCGCCCAATGATGAACTAGCTTACCTCGGTCCCTGTAAGCTTTCAGGAAATCTCAGTGGACTCTTCACTCCTAATGCCACAGCACCCATAATGACACATTCTAATCCCTTCCAGGAAACAATTCCCGAGGGACAGTCCTAAACTCACATTTTAAACCTCATTAGTCAATATTTTGTCAGAAATATTTTGTTTTATCACGCATTTCCCAAAGGCTGAAAATCAATTATAAAAGGCAATAAGTTAATGAAGTCAGAGAAAAGTAATAATGATATTTTAAATTATATAACCAAAGCAGCCATTTGAAAAACATATTTTATAAAAAGAAACTGAACATGTATAACTCAACAACAACAAATAAAAATAAAAATAAATAAAGGAAACTTTAGAAATATTTGATTTATTTTTAATAAATACAGCAGGTCTTCTGCATTGTTGCAAATAGAGTTTTGTAAATGATGCTGCAAGCTCAAAGAGTCACCTTGACAGAATTGAGAGCTTTCATATGATTTAAAAAAAACATTTTCATATTAGAATTTCTGATTTAACTATCAGTCTTACTCTTATTTATGTATCTTCTAGAAACACAGGCTGTATATAAGCATTAATTCCTTTTGTTTCTCTGGACTAGATGTGGTTCTCTATCCTCTCAACTAGGTCACAGTCTATTCTTCATAATTAATTTAAACGTTTAGTTGAATTCTTCTCAGTGTGTGGTCACATCTGCCCCATGTAAGCAAAAGCTCACTCCCAGACTCTCCTTGAAGCTGGCTTTCTTTCCTTAGATTGTGGGTTAGCTGGTGTCTCCACACCCTCAGGTCTCGGATGAGTTCAAGAAAAGCTCCGAGTGCCCTGAGCATCCACGTTGGGCTGGTTGGCGGTGGTGGTGTTTTTAGGGTGGGTGCAATGTCCTCTCCAGCTTTGTATTTCCTAAAATGAAGCTGAGAGCCCCCATGAACTGGAACATTGCAAAGTCTAACCAACTCCACTTCAGAAAACAAACCAAACAAGCAAAGAAACAAAACAGACAAGTTTTTTTTTTTAATTTGACATAATTCTTGCAGACACAGGTTCATATCTTTCCACTCCTTTACAGCCCAGTATCTTCAGAGCTGACTGTTCCAGTTGTCTCCATTTCATGTCACACACACACAAACACACAAATCCAATTCAGTCTGCTATCTGTTCAACGTTTACACTGAACACTAGTCACTGTTAAATGAATTATATGCAATGGGCATTTTTCATTCCCATCTCACTTGATCTCTCAGCAACAGATGACCCTCTGAATGACTTCCTTTATTCCAAAAACCCATTCCCTTAGCCTCAGGACCCCCATCTTCAGGTTTTCCATGCACATCTCTGGTTGCAAATTCTGAGCCCCTTTTGCACGCTCACATTCTTCCTCCAAGGCATTAAATACTACAGTTCCTCAAGTCTGAAATGAAGGCATTATTTGATTCTTTTTCATTTACTCCTGTGGTTTCAACTGCTTTTTTTACCCCAAGGATTTCCAATTTATACATGCAATTCAGCCTTCTATTAACAATTCCCATTCTTTTTTCTCCAACTTTATTGACATAAAATTGACAAAATTGTGAGATATTTAAAGTGAAGAAGGTAAATAATTTGATAGACATATATATTGTGAGACGATTCCCTATATTGAGTAATTTAACATATCCATCACACATATTTACTTTTTGAGGGAGGATGGGGATAAGGACACTTAAGTTCTACTCTCAGAAAATTTCCATTATATGATGTGTGTTATCAACTTTAGTCACCATGTTGTACACTAAATCCTCAGACCCATTTGTCTCACAACTGGAAGTTTGTACCCTTTTATCATCCCCTCCCAGTTTTCTTTACCCTCCACCCCCCGCCGCCCCGCCCTTAACAACCACTTTTTTTACTCCCTATTTCTTTCATAGCTCCCATTCTAATAAACTTTTTTATCTGGGTGAATTTCAGAAATCTGAAATGTAAGTGCTCTAAACTAAACTCATGCCCCTTCATTCTTACTTACTAATAAGTTTCCATGGAGCTGTCTTCACAAGCTAGAATCATGTAATTACACTTTAATACACCAATCTATGAGCAGATGGAGTTCTGACTCACCTGTTTGGTAGTTTACTCACACATCTGGTCCTGTTTATGCCCGATCCCACATGTGCTACTCGCATTAGTGATGATTTGCTGCTTGGGCTACCCATCATTAGAACGTAGTGGGTCTGACAAAATCTATTTTTAACCACACAGTAATTTGATACCCCATTGTCAAATAAGTCATCCCTACCATCACGTGCGAGCACACCATGAGCTGGTTTGCAAATGGCGTATATTTACGTGCTGCGGATGATATATGGCTTTGTCTGAGAATCCCAGGGGTTCCACACTGTGACCCTTCTGTTGGGGTGGGGCCAGCTATAAAATTCACACCAACATCTTTTTTTTTTTATCATGGATAGCTCTAAAATAGAGAGTCAGCCAGATTTTATAACTCAAGCAGCAGTTCTGACTATCCCACAGCTTGGATTTGCAGCAGAATTCTTTCCTTATTTGGTCCAATCTGAAGCTGGCAGACCTCCATGAAAGTGGGTTAAAGAAATGCAGAATAGGCTGCCTTCTGAACCAAAACATGCTTACCAAGCTTTAGGATTCTCTTTTGGTGGCAAGAGAAATCTAATGTAATAATATATCCTTTAATAAGAGAGGATGTCACAGCATAGCTCAGCTCCGTGGACCCCAAAGTACTTATGTGACGAGCCCTAAATCTTGGTATGATTTACTTCTCACATTCTTAGATTTTTTTTTTTTTTTTTTTTTTGCTTCTTTACCAAAGCTTTCTCTATACTGGTCATGTCTTGCTCATCTGGTGCGATTCACATGGTGGCAGCACTAGGGACTGATGTGTTGTTTTGCAGAATATCCAGATGGTACTAGTCCCTTTGCATTATATAATAACAGAAAGCAGAAGAGTTGCATGGTTCATAGCCCATGTCATTTCAGAACCAGTATGCAGCAACCCTTGAAAGTTCTTGTAATTATGGCTTAGTGGATTTTCTGTGATGTGACAATGTCTTTTCTCATAGACATCCAATCTCTCCTGCAACAAGTGAGTCACTTCTGAGTCTGATAACTTATTTAGGACTATGTATGAGATCATAACTTTTGATTTCATTGTATAAACCACCGATAAATAGAGTGTACTGGGTCTTCTCATGGAACAAAGTCAGCTGCTGAGTCTTCTAGCTTTACATAGCCTTACATACTTACATGGTCTAGCACGACCATTTTAGACACATTCCTCTACCATTTGGCATTTCTACTTATTGTGAGCCATTGTTTTTGCCAAATTTTCAAGGGCTATGCTAGCAGCATAATAGTACCATCATGAGGTTCTTGCCAAGGTGTTAAATCTTGTAGTGCAGGACTAATCCAATTTTTATAAATTCTCTCATATAATTTAATATTCTGCATCCCTTTGTCAGTACCTTGGAATTCCTTCCTGTGCATGCTTTCCCAGCTCTAGCTGGTATATTTTAAATATATTCTGCAGCTCCTTCACTGTATAATCTTTCTCTTCTCTTCTCTTGCCTTTCTTCTCTTCTCTTGCCTTTCTTCTCTTCTCTTCTCTTCTCTTCTCTTCTCTTCTCTTCTCTTCTCTTCTCTTCTCTTCTCTTCTCTTCTCTTCTCTTCAGAAGTTCAGCATCTCCTAATGCATACTGTACTGAGATTCAACCTTTGCTATTGGTTGGGTTGACAACAAGAGAGATGGGCTAGATCCTGATGTATAAGCGGTCCCTCAAAAAGCACCTGTCAAAATTAGTACTTTTCATGATCTTCAAATAAGAGACAGGGCCAGGAATAGGGTGAGACAAGTAAGGTGCGGAGAAGCTCAGGGTCCTAGGGGGCCCTGCTTTTACACAAATTTGAAAATGAGTGCCTCCTTAAATTTTGTCTCCTGTACACCTCACGTGCCTTAGCCTAGTCCCAGCCATGCAAGAGGAGAAGCACTATCATCGAGCGAGTGTGCATGTTTGTGTGTTTCACTTCTATAGCCCTAGTGGGTCTGGTAGAGTCTGGATCAGCATTTCAACTGCATCTCCCCAAATATCCCTTTCTCAGTCTCAATGGTTCTACTCCCTCCCTGTTGACCTTTGAATGTGATGTAAGGAAAATGCTAGGGCTAAGTGCTCCACCTTCTCCAAAGCTCTGCTTTTTATGATTATGATCTTGAGCCAAGTCTTTCAATTTTTATTTTGCCCTCCAGATGCAAGAAATTAAGGTTTCCTTAAATACTAACAAAAAGACTCTCTGCTTTCAGTTTCTCTTGAAATGGTTATTTATCACCCGGAACCTGTCATTTTCTCTTTTCAGTGAATCAATGGTACTCAGCAAGAGTCACCAAATTCCACTGTCTACAAGTATAATTTCTTTCATATTCCTCAAATGCCAGAGATATTACACCCCAAAATGAGTTTCCATCCATTTATATCGTAAGTTCACCACCACAGTAGTGTTCCACAATTTTATTGCTGTCATGTGTCAGGTGTTGTCCCATATACTACTTTTCATCAGCGAAGGAGTCCTCAGTGCCAGCTGGAGAGTGACAATTTACTTCTAAAATGTTAGTCTCTATGTCCCTTCTTGGTAGCAACTCCCTCAAATCAAGTTCCCTAGAAACAGACACTAAGGTGAAGAATTTCATGCAGGAGCTATTCAGGAGTACTCTTGGGAGATATTCCATTTAAGGGCATGATGAAGTCAATATTAGGCACAGGGATATATTGTTGGATATAAGGTTCACCTGGTAGGAATGTAACCTTGAACAAGGGAGTTTCTTAAGGCTGAAGGTAATTCCAGTGAGGAACAGAGAAGGGAGCCATCAAAAACATAATTTCCCAGCAGCACCTGAGGGTGAGTGTATGGGTCTTGAAAAGAGCATAATCTCACCAGTTTCCACTACTGTGTAGTTCATTTTAGTAAAGATGATCACCACATCCAGAATATATCACAACACAATTGTGTTTGAATAGGTTGGTACTTCTTCTGGAGGGAAAAACTGTTTATATTATGACAACAGCTTAAATGAAGATACAGGACACGGAAAAACATTTTCAAGTGTCAAATAATACAACCTTTGACATCACAAGATGACTTTGGGTACCAGGCAGTGGCTGGGCTTGGTGTACCTTTAGGTTTTGAACTCTGAACATGTTTCCAATGCTCACGCTACATTGTCTTCTAAACTACTAGAGTATGTGCATGGCATATGAAGCAACAACTCATTGTTGCTCATTCTCCAACTTGCCAAATTGGCCTGTCAGATAGATAAACAGAAACCTCACTGATTATTAGTTTTGTTGACTCACGTTTCCTTCAATCTACCAGATACCTCCCACTCTGCAGAGAGGTAGCTCCTCTCTTATGCAGATAAAGGTGTAAAGTGTTCAGTCTGGGGAAGCACGGCACAGCCATGGTGCAAAGTACTGGTGGAAGAAATGAACTTACTGATATATAGGGGACAGTGGGTGCAGTAGACATCAAGGTTCCCAACACTTTTTCTCAGAGGTTCGTAGTTACAAAATCCTAATGAAATAGAATGTCACAGCTCCCAAGACAACCCATGAAACGGAGGGCAGGGAGGCCTGCAGTAGGACGTCCACTTGATAGTCCAAATCCATGGCACTCAGGGATGAATCCTGGCATTGATTAGGAAGTGAGGGAGACGGGCAGTGATTTGAGTTTGTGGTGTGCGTGATGCTGTGCTTGGAGCTTTTTTAACCTTGGATTTGGTTCTGCGTGAGGTTTGAGAAGGCTAATTAATAAGGCTGTCACACTTGGTGTTCAAGCCGACTAGGGTATTGATTCCTCTAAACTAAAAATTACATGGCGGTTGTTCTCACTTCACGGACCCCTGTGACTGGAAGAGATAACAGCCAGTAATGCCGCACACCTTACTAATACTGCAGATCTTATACTTTAAACCATAAAAGCGCGCGTGCTCCCCAGTGCATTTGTTTGGGTCCTGGGGATGCAATGAGGCAGAGCTGTGCTTGCCTCTCCGGGAAGCCTTAAGTATGCTATTAATTCTCCCTGGGTTTCAGGATCCTCATCTGCTACATGAAAGGATTGTGTTGGAAAATGATTTATAAAATAATTTCCAGTTTTAGCATTTTATGATATTTTAGTGTAATCCAAGCCTTTGAATCTTCTAAGAAGCAGTTTTTAGTTCAACCTTGAAATGAACCCAGATCTGCCGCTCCTCTTCCCACTGCATCCCTGACCACTTTGCTTTTCTTTGCTGGCTGAGCTACCGAGGAGACCCAGCACACGCACTCTTTGGTTTTGGAGATCATTATTCAACGTTTCCAATAAAAAATGTCATGTTTTAATATTTAAGAAGCAAATTTCAGGTACCAGTGGATAGTTTGTAGACTATGGATACAGAAATTAAAAAGATAGCAAAGAAAACATTATTTAACCTATCCATAAAAAAAGTCTTTTATTACTTTCAAAGATGTAATATACCACTTAAAATGGGATTCAATTACTCATGATTATTATTTAATGAATATAAACAAAACACAATTATTTTGAAGTCCAATATCTGTCCTAAAATAAATGAATGGAAAGATAGCTGTCACCAAAACAGAAAAGAAATATTCAGATGGTAAAATTATTAACTACACATGTAACACCTTTGAGATTTTTCAGTCCAAAAAATGTTTATTTAATTTCTAGCAGTTTATTTCTAAAGAATTAGAGTAAGATTTTTTTCCTGGCATATTCAGTGATTTAAAAAACAAAAAACTCCTCTGAGCTAGATTCAGGCAGTGCAAAACATAACTTTGATTCTAATCCTCAATTTAAAAAAAAACTCCTTATCATTTTTGGCCTAGTTCTCATACAGAATATGACACAATTTTCATTAAACCATTTCCTCAAACTACCCAAACCATCTTTGTTTTCTCCTGATTCAGGTATGTGAGCTGACCTTGGTTTTTACAGATCTCAACCCTTGGGTCAGGTTCTGTGACTCATAATTTAGAGGTGAATTGTCAATTAAAACTTCATGTTGATGTTTATAAAACATAATTATATACTATAAACTTATTCAACTATATGACGCCTCTGTAATGGGTTAAATAGTATCACCCTAAAATTCAAATCCCCAGAACCTCAGAATGTGACCTTACTTGGAAGTAGTTTCCTTACCGATGTAATGAGTTAAGATGAGGTCATAATGGATTAGAAGAGGCCCTGGATTCAATGTGACTGCTCTCCTCATAAGAAGGTAAACATCTGGGCTGAGAAACACAGACACAGAAGGAAAAGAGCCGTGTGGAGACACGTGCAGGCAGGAGCGATGCAGCTGCAAACAAAAGAACGCCCAGAATTGCTGGCACTCACCTCGGCTAGAGAGAGACGAGGATATAGTCTTCCCTAGAGCCTTCAGAAAGAGCATTTATAAAGAAAGAATCACTCCTAAAAACTAGCTTACTATTACAGCAAACGAGAGTCAAGTATACCTGTTTTAGGTATTTATCTTAAAATAATAACATACGGAGAACATATGAAATAACTGAAAAATTCGTAAGAAGTTTATAAATCTATCGTTTCAATATCAATTATTTGTATTTATTATGCTATATGGCAATGCCTTAATAATTAAATAACAGAAAGCACAGACTTCAAGAAAGAAGTTACTCTAAAACATGGTCAAATTCTAGCTTTGATTTCCTTCAGTTCACTGAAGATACTTCAAGGACTGCCCTAGGGGGTGGGGGCAGGACCAGTGAGCCTGACCAAAGGCATTCAAACCTCACTGGAACAAGAATACCCTGTTTTTTTTTCCTTTTATGAAATTGAGATTTCTCATACAAATGTATTTGAAAGAATGATTGCCTCAAATAAATATTTGAAAGCCACTGGTCTCTAAATCAGAGTAGAGTTGCAAATAAACTAATCAAACAGTGCTCGGGCTGAGATGTACTGAGATTTGTGCACTGAACTTCCTCAAAAATGTTCAGTGAGAGTTATCTCAGCTAGTTCTATGGACATGTAAACCACAGTATATGAGACCACTTAGCATGGATTCAACAACTGTCACTGGGTTTTGACTAACCCACTCCGCACTGCTGATTCAAGAGTGAAGAAAAGGAGACATAGTTTCTTGGTTGTTGAAGCTGACATTCCAATGGATAAGAGAAAAAATATATTAAAATAATGAGCATATTCCTGATGCAATGATAATTAACATTATTCAAACTGAGTTAATAAAATGCCCCAGAAAAAAAGGTAAAATTTCTAAACTTCAAGTGCAATTTTAAATGTATCTGAATGTACTGAAAACTGAGCAGCTGATTCCTACTTTAATTTAACAAATTCTTAAAATGTCCTCAGGTCGTGATGTTTAAATTTGCAATCAAGTCAGAAATTAATATCCATGCCTGGTGATGGAAGGGATTCTTCCTCTCTATTTTCTTCCTTTAACTTTATATTCCCACACCTTTTTAAAATTATATTTTCTTATTTTCTCTACTCTTCTCAGTTTTTGTATATTTATCTTTTATTCTGTATAATGCATTAAAGGCTAAAAAAAAAACCAAACAAACAGGATACGGTAATAAATGAGAGGATAGGGACCATGAGCTTATCAAAACAAACTATTCTTTGTATTTTTCAATTGGCAAAGCAGAAGGATATCCTTTGTGAAATATAACACCTTTGTCTCTTCCAATTGATTCGGATTTGCCTCTGGACAGCAACAAAAGTAGACAACATTGGAGAAACCCTAACAGACCTCTCCACTGGCCAGTGGATGAAATCATTGGCCAATTGGGAACAGCACAGCAGGCCCAGCTGGTGGGGGCATCTGCTGCTGTATTGACTGTCAGGGTGAGCTCAAAGCTCTGGCTAGCTGCAGCGGAGTCTCCCTCCTCCTCACTGATCTGCATGTGTTTCCCGAAGGCTACATTCCAGCTGAAGACACTGGAGGTCTGAAATAAAAGTACCACCATTCTTCGATGCCAGGACATTCCAAGCAAACTTTCCTGCTACCTGAACCCTGGCTTAACCAGGTTTAGTGGGAATAGGAGAGACTGGGACAGAAAAACAGTATTAGATACTGAAGCCCTAACGCACTAAAGGGAGCAGCCTGATCCTTATCAACTAACTTAAATTGGGGGTGCAGTTTGTGAGTTTCCATTTCTGTTTTTATTAATGAATGAGTAGAAATAAATTATTTTAAAATTTGAATCTCTCATTATTTTACCTATCATTTTACTCCAGAGATCAAAGTATTTTGTAAGATGGTATAAACTTTGTATGCATGTATATAAAATACCTCAAACTCGTTAGAATATTTTTTAAAATGCAATTAGGAAAGTTGTGATGAGATGTAGAAAAATCAATTCCATGAATGAAGATGGTAAATAAAATATGTACATTTTCAAGTATAACCTATATAATCTGAACTGTGATATTTTCCCATGTTAATTGCATTTTTGTATGTATCTGGGATCTTTTATCACTCAGCACTTTAATTCTGTATTTTAGATGCAATATTTTCAAGTTAATAGTGTAGCATAGCTTATATGAGTTTTGTTATAAATAGTATTTAAACTGTTTTGCAATATGATTTTTAAAAGCTTTGACCACAAATTGTGCTATCAAACAACTCACCTTTTTAAAGTTCTATTTTTTCTTTTTTGTTAAAAAATGTTTTTCCTAAAGACATCAATATAAAAATACTCTGTGATGAACCAGTTAAGCTGATGAGATTTTTAAAGTTCATTACAATAAAGGTGATCCTGATGAAATCTTATATCACTCTATAAGTTTATATACACACACACACATATCTACACATACATACATGTTTTTATTAACCTGAGAAAAAATATGATAATTTTTCTCTTTGTTGCTACCAGAAAATTTATGTTCTAAGCATTTTAACTTTTATTACAGAAATATATGTAGCAGAAATGTATTAATGTAACAAAAAAAATTTGATGCATGCTAAAACATCTGAGATGCAATTACTAGATAGATTTCATTAAATATAAATGTCATTGCAGCAGTGGGAACATTTTTCATGCAGGAGCTCTCAATTATTTTTATTTTACTACAGCTTTATGATAGCAGATTTTTTGTTTGTTTGTTTCTAGAGAGAACTAACAGTATCTCCAGATACTATTAATATCTGGAGCGTCACAAAGTTTCATGTGTTCAAGGCACAAGCAGTAGACTGGATCAGTAGCATGACAGTCCATTCACTGAACCCAGTGATCAGCAATATCAAAGAAACGTGAATGCAAGGTAACGTTTGCCCTGGAGGGAAGTCTTCATTCATTTACAAAGAGAAAAACAAGCTTCAGGGAAGATATGCTGGGAGCCTGGAGCTGAGACAAGAAACCAAGCTTCTAGACACCAAGCCCCAGATGTCGTTGAATGGGTAGGAGCGGACCAATACAGAGAATCCGAGAAGTATTTGGTGATTGAAATCTCTCCTTCCCTGCTTTCTAAGTCGGAATTAATTTGGTGAACTTTACTTGGCCGGTTCCTTCAGATGTATAAGGTTCTTCCAGTATCTATGTTTTGTGATTTATTTCAACTTACATTTTTGAGCATCTAGTAAGCCCAAATCAATAAGTTTGGCCCTATGAACTAGAGGAATATTATTGAAAAACTCCCTTCCTGAAGCATATACTTTATGGGAGAGAAATGAACTACATAAACTGGTAATAACAAAATGCCACCTGCCAAATATAAAACCTACCATTTTCATTCACTCTGGGCGTAAGGTTCTAGGTTTCATGTTTTGTTTTTGCTTCTGATGTTGGTAACAGTCAATATCTTCATGTCTAATAAATGCAGGCTATTGGATTTATCAGCATAGTAAATATACACAGCTTCACCCAACCATCGTGATAGTCTCTGGGCTGCCGTATCACCACCTTCTGCAAAGAAAAGGAGGTGGAATTTTGGATATTGGATGAATGTTAAGTCTGAGTTCAAAGATTTGTTTCTTTTTATTTATGTACAAACAAAAGAAGCCAATCAAGTGCAGTCTAATTTTTTTGTAGTTATAGTCATTTGTCCCTAAAAAAGAGAAATTCTTTCTTTGACATTTTTACTAAGTTATAATGGTTTTTAAAAATTAAACAGCACAGGGAGCTTTATAACGAAAAGGCACAATCGCTATGCAAATCCTCACAACCAACCTGCCCTCTCCAGTAGAGACCTCATCTCACAGCTTCTACTTATAGTTCATAGGTAGTTGTTGCCGTTATCCTAAATACCATGCTTATCCACCTCTTTCTTGACTTACAATTTTATATAATGTGTACCTTTGACTTCCTGCTGTAAAAAATCAATATTTATCACACTTCTGTTACACTGAATAGTCTCAACCTCCTGATTATACCATTGTTTCTAATAAAATTTTTAATAATTTTAAAAATTGGGTTAGCCAGAAAGTTTGTTTAGTTTTTTTTCATACAATGGCTCTATTACTGCTTAGTTGTCTTTAACTTCATTCAAAACAACTTTGTTAGATTGCATTGTGACAGCTGTCATAACCACATGCATTAAAAAAACATCAAAGTAGGCTGAATTTTGTGCAGCCACTTTAATATTTAAGATGGAAAAGATACAAAACATTTCACATGTTATGCTTTATTATTTCAAGAAAGGTAAAAATGCAACCAAAATGCAAAAAAAAAAAAAAAATTTGTGCAGTGTATGGAGAAGTTCCTGTGACTGATCGAACGTGTCAAAAGTGGTTTCTGAAATTTCTTGGTACTATTGACATCTTGGCCAAATAATTCTTTACTGTGGAGCTGTCTAATGCATTAGAGGATGTTAGCAACATCTCTGACCTCTACCCACTAGAAGCCAATAGCAGGAGATAACTGATATACTCAAAATATCCAGATCAATAAAGTTATTGGTGAAAATAAAAAATGTGGCATTTATTTTACGGAAAAATCTAAATGGGTTTTTTGGCCAACCCAATAGTATGCATAAGCTTCTAATTTGGGTTCCATTAACTGAAGACAATATTTTTTGCTCTATCCTTGATAAGATGATCCTGTTTACCATTCTAGTTTCTTTCTTATTTAGTAACTCCTGAGTCTTACTGGCAATAAATTTGCTTTCACATTGCCAAGGCTGGTATGCTTACATTCTATCTTATCACGTGCCTCTTCTTAGGTTGTGTGTATAAGTTTAAGTCAATAGAACAATATAAATAATGTCATGACATTTAAGTCCTTTAATTACATGTCCTTCCCTTTAGTTCCAGTTTTTCAATCCTGTGCAACTTTAAAGTAAAGATAGGCAAAATATTTTTTCTTACACTGCACTAATTATTGAAAATCAGGCTATGTAATAGCTTGTTTCATATCTAGACTATTCTTATTTCCACAATTGGTTAGCCTCTTTGTTATGGATTTTTTTTCCCAAAAAAGAATCTAATGGCTATTCTTTCTTGAAAGATAAATGCACTTTTAAAGTCATGTAGATAACATCTTCCAGCTTCTTATTTATTTTATTTATTACTGAGAGTCCAATCTGACTTGCACGTGAAGCTTTCTGGCATCCTATTTGGATCTAGTTATTTCATGTTGGGGAAATGCCTTCCTTTTGCTTCTTTTTGATTTTTCTGAAACCTCTAATTGCATGTATTTTATTTGTACCCTTGGTCTCAATTATGTAATGAAGTCTTCCTCATTGTTATGGAAGCTCTAAAGTCCAAGATCAAGATGTAGGCAGGTGGTTTTCTCCCTTGGCCTCCCTCCTAGGCTTGCAGATTGGTGCTTTCTTGCTTGTGTTCTCACACGGCCTTTCTTCTTTGCACATATTCCTGGAATTTCTTCCTCTTCTTATAAGAATACCAGTCCTATTGGATCAGCTCCCCATCCTATGACCTCATTTAACTTTAACCACCTCTTTAAAGTTCCTATCTCCAAATACAGCCACATGGGGGTAAGGTCTTCAATACATGAGTTTTGAGGAGACACAATTATATATATCTGTATACATGTATACAAACACAGAATATTAATGCTAAAGTATTGATATGCTTGAAAATATATACTATCCATTGAGTCATTTTTAAGAAAAATCTAGCAGGATTTTTTTTTATTATTTTGGGAGGGATTTTTCTTACACAATTTATTTTTCAGAATTTAATTTTATTCAATCAATATTTTTTCAGTTTTATTGAGGTACAATTGACAAAATTATAATACAAAATTACAAAATTTAAAGTGTACATTGTGGTGATTTGATACATGTATACATTGTGAAAAGGTTCCCCTCACTGATTTGATTAATGTATTTATTGCCTATTTACTCCCCTGCTCTTTTGGTTGAGAAAACGAAGTTCTAGTCTCAGCAAATTTCAATCATACAATACAGTGTTATCAACTACAGTCATCGTGTTATATATTAAACCTTCAGACCTTTTTCATCTTATAACTGAAAGTTTGTACCCATTCCTTATTTTCAACCTCTCCTTAGTTCCCCATCCCCAGCTCCTGATAACTATGTCTCTGTTCTGTGGCTATGAATGAGACAAAAAAAAGATTTCACATATAAGTAATATCATTCAGCATTTGTCTTTCTTTTCATTCGGCCTAATACCCTCCAGGTGTGTGTGTACATACACACCTATACACACATTTTCTTGACCCATTCATCTGTGGATGAACACAAATATTTGCATGACTTATGAGGAAAGATATTTCCTACGCACTGCCATACACACAAAAAATAAGACAAGAAGACAAGATTTTTTCAAGGAGTCAGGCTGTAGAATGAAAGCAATCACACAAACTACTAAAACTTACTAGAAATGCTATAAAGATATAAAGCAATGTGAAAATGCCAAAACCAACACAGACACCTGTTAACCTGTGTGCACACACAACCAATTGTTTGGAATTAGCCGGAGCTTCGTGGAGAATCAATAGAAAGCCTGGAAGCAAGGGAGACACGGGTGGCATTGGAGAGAAGGAGCTGTTGTGTGAAGGTCTTCAATCAGAAACTACGGTGATTTACACCTTTAAAAAATTCTTGTAGGGTTTTGGACAACTAGAATTTAAACTGCATACATTTTTAATCAAGAGCTGAAGTATTGTAAGGGATTTTTAGAAATTTCCTTACTGTCTGCTAAGTCCCATCAGAACACTTTGTAAAGGACCTCACTGGTTTTGTGAAGGCCCAAGTTGAAATAGTGACTTTATGCACCTTGGACTCCAAAATTTATAAAAACCATGGAAATGAAAGGTCAAAGAATTATCTTTTCACTCAACTCATTCTCATAAAGAGCTCACTTTCTATATGATAAACCACACAAAATTGTCAATATCTAGACTTTTTTACCTATCAAACCCAGCTGCATCTGGCTCAACTTAATAAATAAAATTCCATTCATAAATTATAGTTCTGTTTTCCAATATTGTATTTTGGTTATATTGTAAGTTCTATACACAGTTAACTTTGTAAATTGTCCAAATCAGTGACAGAGTAATTACAACTTAAAAGCAAAGTCTCATGATTCAAATATGTTGAGGTTAAAGTCATCTGGAAAATAATATGTTATACATCTGATGTAGAATAACACTGACTCAACTATTTACTGTATGCTGAGGGACAGAATGTGCATATAATAAAAAAGTAAGAAAAATTACATTTGGATAATTCATAAACTGGCCCAAAAGTTTCACAGAAATAGTTTTTATTCTCTACCATCCTTTGCTATATTTTTAGCTGGCTTATGTAATAACGGAGGACATCTTAGGAGAAATGTCAGACATAGAATAGCAGACATTCAAAGTGCATTAGTGTTTTGATGTTCTAAGACCCTTCTCTTTCCTGATGCACATTACACCTTCAGGATCATGCAGCTGGCAAAGAGTGAGGTGCTATGAAATAGTTATTTAAATGTGAATTGTGCTTCAGGCTGTCACTGGTAATAGTGGACTTAAAGAAATTTTCTCCACTTCAAAAACTTAACAATATCTGGAGAGAAATATTCTCAGAGTCACTTAAGATGTAAGGAACTGTCCTTTAGTCAATAAAAATTACTTCCCAAAGCAAACCACCACTACAACGTATCCATGACCCTTTCGATTCTCATAAACTTTATGAAACTTGCTGACTTCAAAATTGATTCAAACTCTAAAACCTAAAATAAAAGAACTAATTGTTTTTTCTCTTTACCCACCTAAGCGTAGGTATAGAAATATTGCTAGATAGAAAAACTCTGGAAATTGTTGGCAATTTCACAATATCTACATTTCACAGCCTACAGAATAGTTCATTGGTAAAGCAAGCCAAGTCCAATTATAGATTTTCAAACATAAAGATATGACTTAAAAATATTACAATACTATTTGAATGCCTCTGATTAACTTACCATAGAAAGAGAAAAAAATTATGTGTATAAAGAATGTCCTGAATAATAATTCATTTATGTTAATTTTAAATTACTTATAATAGGTATGTTATTTTTATACTTTAACCATCTTTTTGGAAGTTATATGGTTCTGTATAACCATGTAAAAGAAACAAACTATTATAATTAATAATGTGTCTTATTTGAATCATTTTTACGTGAAAACTGGACAGGATTTTTAAACATTTTATAACCCTTTAGTGATCACTTTGGAAGATTATTCAATATACGTATGTTTAAAGAATTCCCCTCCCTTTATTAATGTAGACAAGGGACAGAAAATGCCTCTCTTATAAGTGTTGAAAGTTCTAGGTACTTGGTTTCCCAGCTTTCTCTGCCCTTGATATGTGGGCATGTGACTTAAGCTTCTTGAAGCGGGTGAAACTGGCCTGATTGTGTGACACCTGTAGAAGAGGCTTCTATAGTGTGATATTAGAGAGGGTGAGAATCAGGCATCTTAGCAGCTGCATGCCGGTGCAGCAGTACGGTACAGCTGGGGTCCAAGTTCAGGAGAGGCAGCGTGCATACTGTCGCATCTAGTGTTCAGTGGAAGGAACAACTTTCCGATAGCTCTTTAGTGTTTGGAGGCATTGATCTGGAAACATTGTACCCTGTCATTCCTCTCACTTTCTCACTGATTAATGCGCCACCCAAATATCCTTTCATTAAATTCCTTTTCTCACTAGTTGGCTGGAGAAGTTACCTGTTTCAGGTAGCTAAGAAATATCACTAATGCAAGTTCTTTCTGTGCTTTTCCCCATTTTGAGCCTTCTGCATATCCTAGTCTGCTTTTACACAGTAACTATGCGATTTGATTCTCGGTAGAAGCCTGATTTTTTTGGTTGGTCTGTTGGTTGGTGGGCATTTTATAATCAACATCTAAAAAGGGGCTGAAAATCTAATACAGTTACTTAAAGAGACTCTCTGGTTAATGCTATAGCAGTGGCTTTGAATATCTGACCTTGTATTTATGCACTCCAGCATTTCTTAAGAAATGTTGCTGAAGCCTCCAACCAGATTAACACCTTCAAAAACTGACATGTGGGGTTGAATAATTTTTGTTTCTGGGAGTCTTTCCTGTGCATAAGGCATTTAGCAATACCCCTGGTGTCTACCCACTAGTTGTCAATAGCAACCTACCATGTCCAGTGGTAAGAATCAAAAAATGTTCCCAGACATTGCCAAATGCCCCATGGCAGTGAAAAAAAAATCACTCCCATTCGTGAATCATCTCGATGAATTAGATCACCAGTGATATATAAGGAGTTAGTTATTCACAGTGGCTTATGATCCTCTTAATTTATTTAAAAGAGTTGTGGAATTCCTACTATATTGACGACTTGAGAAATAAGAATAAAAACTCAGCTCTTACCCTCAATAATGTGCAATCTTGTACAAGCCTTAAGAATTTAACAAGTAAAGATCTAATGCAAACATTTTACAACAAATTAAGTTAACAATATAGAATAGGGCACAGGAGTAAATGATAATAGCAAAATCTAAATTGGGATGAAATAATTTATTGAAGGAAGTCATCTCATCAGGTAGGAGAAGTTAGGGTGGAGAAGGTTAGATTTGAGCTGAGTTGTGTATAGTAAGATGTATTTCACTAGTAATGAGAAATTGAGATAGTATTTCAGGTATTTTAACAAAATTCAAAATGGTTCAGGAGATTATGACAAATCATTTTAAGTTGCAAGCACAGTGTTAGTTGGAGGAATGTAGGAAAGCACTGCAGAAAGTTTAGTTTGGGGTCAGATCAGAAGTAGTGCTAGACTTCCACATGAGAAAAGAAGTTGACAGGCCAGACCCCAACTTGAGGCTACATTCGATGGCAAACACCTTACTTTACTTTGATTGCTATTTTGTTCAGTGGCTTAAAATGCCAGCTGGGGGATTAAAGGAGCTAAATGCATCCTCAAATGTCTGCTTGGCTCAACTTTTGTGTCAGATAGTGAAAATTTTGAGGGTCAGGCTAAGGACTGAATATTTTTAAGCACAGGAGAGACATCAACAGGGTTTTTAAATTTGTAATCTGGTTCAGTGTGCAGAGGTTAAAAGGAAGAAAGATGTACATGGAACTTCCACATAAGAGGTTACAGCAATCCAAATGTGAGATGAAAAGAGCTAGAATTAAGGGCATAACAATGAATATTGGAGAAGAAATGAAAATGAGAGAGAATCAAAACTAAGAGTCAACTCAAATTGAAAATCCATGACAATTGGGATGAAATGGAGAAAGGGCTCTAAATTTGCCTTGCTATTTGAAAATGAGTGGCACAAAAATGGAGCTAAAATATATATCTATAAATTTCTAATGATATGTAAGAGAATGCATGCCAGTGACATGAAAATATGGGACTGATCCCTAGGAGATAATGCAAAGTTGGAGAAATAAATTTGGGAATATATATATATATATATATATGGCATGCTCAGTGATTAGATTTAACTCTATGAAATTTTCATAAATTTAAATAATTAGTGAGCATTTAACATATTAATTGTGAAAACAATATTCAAAACAGCATGATGTATGATAATTAGACCATGGAGAAAGACAATTATACATGTCAATAAAATTGTGTCAGTCAAAAATGTTTTAAATGTCAAGATGGGTAACTCAGCCCCATGATATACAAATTAACTTTGTCCCATCTTCTAAAAAGTACAAGTTCAAATAACAAAGAATATCCTTAACTTTCTTTCCTAAGCAAGAATGGTGACATCTTTACAGATCTTCAGTCATATACTCTCCCACATTCTCCTAGACTGATACCTGACTTATTTTGCAAACATGTAATAGAATCTTTTTTATTTTCATTAAATATATTGGGGTGACATTGGTTAATAAGATGATATAGGTGTCAAGTGTACAATTCAATGATACATCATCTGTATATTGCACTGCGTGTCCACCACCCAAAGTCAAATCTTCCATCACCATCTTTGACCCTCGTTACCATTTACTATACTCTCACCCTTCTTTCCCTCTGGGAACCACTTTACTGTTGTTTCTGTCTATGAGTTGTTGTTTGTTTGTTTGTTTTTCTTGTTTGTTGTTTATTGTTATTCATTGTTTTTCTTATTTATTCATTTGTTGCTCTCAGTTAATGTGAGCGAAATCATATGTTCTTGACTTTTTCTGACTTCCCTTTGCAAGATATTCTCCAGATCCATCCGTGTTGTCACAAGATGATGGGATATGTATACACAATGGAATACTACTCAGTGATAAGAAAAGATGCAATACTACCATTTGTGATAATGTGAATTTTTTTAAGTACACATTTGGCCTCATTTTCTTTTGATTTTCTTTGTTCTCAAATTCACATTTGAACATCTTTTCAAATGTGATAGCAATTTTAGGAAGTTTATTTACATGTGTGTCAAGGACTAGTTCCTCTGGAAGGTGCTGAGAATATGTTCAAGAGGGAAGAGTGGGAATCTTAGCTTGTTCTCTATGTATATGGTAAAATTAAAATTTTATCTGTCAAGTACTGAAGTGTGGAAGTCCATGTCCTCTGACTTAGATTTTCTCCATTACTTCATGTATGTAGTTTTTCAGTAAATGACAAAAGCTCTATTCAAATTGTGAAATCTAACCTTTTTTTCTGTATAAGCAAATGTCAAAAGTATGTTGTTTTTATTCCTCAATAATTAACCAAATTATGATGCACTTTATTTGACCTTTGGCTTTCTTAATTTTTCTATGTTTTGCATGATTGTTTTACATTGAAAATTCATGCATATGCCTCTTTCATGACATCTTTAAGACCTTCCCGTTTTCTAACAGTGCTGCTCCCCTTGACTCCTGATGACATGGTTCACAGAGCTCTTAAACCTCCTGATCGGGACACACTGCTCCCCAGGGCTGCAGCACAGCTATCCTCCTGCCATTTAGCAATGTTTGCACTGCACATCTTCGTTCATCTTTTGTTAGATTCTCTGTCTTGCGCCTTTAAGGATTTATATTTATTTCCTTTCCGTGTAGTTATTTTCTTTCTCTTTTTAGATTATTTACTTTGTTTGTAAAATGTGCAGCTGTAGAGATTTTGCATTTCTAAAAATATTGTATCTGCCCTATTGTTAAAGGAATAGTTTGGCTGACAAGAGAAATCTATGCCCATATGTTGCCCTTAGAACTTGGTATTGTCTAGTCTATAGCATCGCTAATAACATGTCTGATTCTTGATTATTTATAAGTGATCGTTTTGATTGATTGTTTCTCTGAGGATGCCTTTAGAATCTCCTCTTCGGTCATCATGTTCTCAAATTTTACAAAGGTAGGTCTAAATTACAGTATTTTTACTTGTTTTTAAACATGGTGCAAAATTTTATTAGTCTACTAGTTTCTTGAAGAAGTCTCTGTCCTTTGCACACTTTTCCAGAACCATATGAAAAAAATTCATTGGCAGTTACATTTAAAGCTCAAAATGATAGGAATCATAAAAAAACCTATGTTCATTTGTTCTGCCCTCAGGATTAGAAACTTCTATTATCTGGCATTGCTAATGAGTCTAAACCTTGATCCTTTTGATTGGTTGACTGGTGAGAAGTAGGCATTTAATAAATAAATATTGAATAAGGGAAAAAATAAATGTACTCATGAATGAAAAACAGAATAATAGGCAAATCAATAAAGGGTCCAGACTATGCTATGAATTTAATGAAGGGCCTGAGATGTGGGATAAGATGCTGTATCAGGGAAATAGCTAAGGCTTAGAGTTCCATTAGGAAAGCATTTGTTAAATTGAACCATGATATTTGGCTATTTTGAACCAAAAAAAAAAATGGCAATTTTGTGTTACAACCTAATATTTTTACTGATGGTTCATGAGTATTTCATACTGTTCATTAATTTCACTCATTCTATTAACTGATAGTAACTCTTAGCTGTATTTGTCAAAATCTTATGAAAATCCCAGTGAGAAACGGAGTCTCTAACACAGAAATAAAATGTTTTATTCTGTATTTTAAAACATTTCTATATGTACAGTGTTAAAGTAATACATGTTTGATAGAAATAAACCTAACACTGTTTTCCTCAGCGCTAACTCTAAACTTATTTCTAATATATGTATGTGATATAACCTTATAATATTATACTATCACATTTTTCTATGACTACATGAATTTCTCAACAATAGCTAGAGTAGCCTAATTGCACATCTGGGTAATTAGAAAAATATGGAACTTTCTTTGGAGAATATAGTTATAAGGACAAATGGCTTGAGTAGCAAGTAGGTCCTGGGATTCATTTCAGCCCCCAGTTGCCTTTTTGTTCAAGCACACATGCTCAGTGAACATCCTGCACAACCGTACATAGACAACTCATACATTGTATTGGGTATTTGTCGAAATCGGAGATCATTTTCTTTTTCTAACTGGTTCTAACTCCAGCGCCTAACTACAAATGAGGCAGATATCACAGGGCAAGAACATATATAAAAAACAGTCAAAAGGCTACTGTACTAATCAACTATTTAGTATATAAAATTATACTAAACAGCATTCAAATAACACCACAGTAGATTAGCTGGTAACATTGCTCTTTTTTTTAGTCAAATCTCCAAACACGTCTAGAACCCACACTTTTTGTTATGTGTGGTATGGCTAGGCAGGTAGGACTTTGCCTAAAACTTGAAGTTGGCTTCGAATGAGTTCCCCTTTAAAACCTCTAGATTATGGCAGAGTAGAATTAATTGAACATAATGAGATCCAATAATTAAATCAACTGAGGCCAATTAAATGGGTATGTCTTTATATCCAATTTAGCAGAAATAATAAAGAAAAATATGGCAACTGGTACTGACCACAGAGGACTCACAGGAATTCTGTGAGAATTGTTTGAAATGTATATTTTTGAGACACAGATACACACTTGAGGACAATACTTAATGGGCACAGTTTGGTACTCTCAAGTCCCCAAAAGAGAGAAAAATGAATAAATAAGTAAATATATATATTATATATATATTATATATATATATAATATATATATATATAATAAGTATGCAGGAGATTCAGGGGTGTGTGTGTGTGTGTGTATGTGTGTGTGTGTGTGTGTGTGTGTGGTTCATAACCCCCCGAAAGCAGGGGGTTACGAACCAGCTGAACCATCGTAAGCCAAAGTTTCATATCCATAAGTTCGAATGTTGAAATTGGTACTCTAATATTGAAAGTCTTAATGTGTTTTCAAAATTAATGTCTTCATTTTTATTAAAAGATGTATATCATTCAGACACTATAAACACTTGCCTCCTGATATCAGTGTTCATTTATTTTCTTAATGATACTTAATAGTCCAATGTTTCATCTATCTAAATGAACCCTACACACTTTAATAATTTTTAAAAAGATTATGCTATTTAAAGAAATACTAAACATCCAAAGGGAACATCACAATTCCTAAAAAACTTCATTTATTTTAATTATTGTATTTTATGAGTATAATATATTGTCATATACATTTATAAACTGGATTCTAGGGGAAAATTCTACCATCTTTAGTTTAAGACCTGATAGTATAGACCTGGTATTCTGCAAGCAAAAAATAATGCAGTCTTGTGTTAATGCTGAAGGTGTTTCTATGTTTACATCAACTTTTTATTACAAATCACAGCATTTCAGGGTGCAAAGTAGTAAATAGCTTTGTAATCAAAAGATATGTAGGGGGAAGCTGACTTCGTATACCTTTGAGTAAAAATGTCTGGTTAGGATTTCTTGGAGGCTTATAGCCTGCTTACTAACGTTTTAGTACAAAGATAATTTCTTACATAGTTGGAATGGATTTGTTCTTTCCTGAAACCATCTATTTAGGGAATAACTACCAATCTAGGAAAAGCTTTAGGATGCTAGGAAAAGGATGGTGAGTCTAATATATAGAGTTAGAAACATGGTAATACCTAAGAGGTAATTTTAAATTTTCACTAAAGCAAAACAGTTTATTTAAATGTGTGTATTTCTACATCAAGGTCACTAGAGCAAGAAGGAAGCCTAAAACAACTCCAATGTTGTACAAACTAAAAACAGATATTTATGAAACTGCATCTATAGAGAGGGAATCCATAGTAGCCCAGGGATTGTATAACTAACTGGCATTGTTATTTTCCCGTTTATAAGACGAATACATTTGGCTTTCATGTTAACTATTTATGAAACTTTTAAGACCCAATTTTCATTTTTCTCATAATGTATGCATCCAGTTTTGAGATACTGTTTGAAAGGTGAAGGGATTACTCAAGGAACATATATAAAGAACCTGTGGACATGGATAATGAAGCAGGGGCTGACTATGGAAGTGGGGGGGCAGGATGGGCAGAGTGAGGTGAAAGGGCAAATAATTCAAACAACTGCAAAACATAAAAAGTCCAGAAAGTATCCCTCCATGTAATATGAAAAACAGAGACATTTATTGAAGAAGATACGAGATACAAGAAATATTGTACACAGGACAATGACACCTCAGTCCCTTTCAAAGTAGGCACCTTGGGACCTCACACAATACCATCAGCTTTATTTTCCTGAATCTCATCAATGGTCTGAAATCTCTGCCCTTTCAAATGTGATTTTAGTCTTGGGAAAAGACAGAAGTCACAGAAAGCCAAATCTAGGCTGTAGTGGGGCTGAGTCACCTGGGTGATTTGATATTTCACCAAAAACTCTGCACAAGACGTGATGCATGAGTGGACATGTTGTTGTGATCATCCAGCCAATCACCAGTTGCCCACAGCTGTGGCCTTCTGAGTCACCCAAATAGTTTCCGTAGAGGAATGTTCAAACTTCATGCAAAATTCGATGCAGACGCATTGCTCTATTCATTCACTCATTTTGAATGCAACGGCCACACAGTACACATGCTCACGCAATGGCATCTATCACCACCACTGACCGGTACAGTGAAGTTGTTATTGTTCACACATGCATATTCCAGTTCACTCTTCTTGGCTGCCAGCTTACATCGATGTCATTCAGACTGTTCATGTTATATTAACAATGGTTGCACTATTTCTGTTAAAACCTTGGTATATAATGGATATAATTGGTTTAGTTCCTAAAAGAAAAAGCTAGCTTCTATACTATTTTACAATTATTTTTTATATAATGATTTCTGTATACATGTTACTGAGTTTACATAGTATTATGCACTTTAAATAAAGATTAATAAAATAATAAAATGTGGCATCTATAGAACAAGAATTTTGAAATATTCTAATATATGTTACTAAAACTGATTGAATAAAAAAAACAAAATGTTATTACACCAATAAATCATAGTGCAATTTTTTAAAATGTGCCTGGCAAATACTGTCTTAACATTCAGCCACATTAAACCATAGTGGAGGAAAATATTTCAATTTTGTTAAAAACATTCCAATTTATAGAACAAAAGGAATGCTCCAAAACAATTTTATAGAGCTTCAGTATCACAGTTTATATAACCAACACCAAAACCTAATGAAAACCTTAAATATAGACTTTAACCTTATTTATAAATCAAGATAAAAAATAAAACATAATCTAAGAATATATTAAAAAATAAATACTTCATAAATAAAAGGTACTTTCCAGAAATGCAGAAATGAAATATTTAAAAATCTAACCATATAGTTCATCATACCTCTAAATTCTAAAGTTTTGAATAGTATTTAAATATATAATGAAAGATCTGAAAATGAATAATACATTTCTTTTTTTAAATTTTTTTATTTTAATTGTTGTTCTTGTACAGTTTTCTATCTTTTACTCCCATCCCAGCCCACCGCCCCAGCCCTCCCCACCTCCCTCCCATTTCCACTCCACCCCAGTTTTGTCCATGTCTCTTTTATACTTGTTACTCTAAACCCTTCCCCTTTTCCCCTGAAATTCCCTCCCCTCTCCCCTCTGATGACTGTCAGCCTGTTCTCAATTTCAGTGTCTTGGTTATATTTTGCTCATTTGTTTGTTTTGTTGATTAGGTTCCTGTTAAAGGTGAGATCATATGGTATTTGTCTTTCACTGCCTGGCTTATTTCACTTAGCATGATGTTCTCCAGTTCCATCCATGCTGTTGCAAAGGGTAGGAGCTCCTTCTTTCTTTCTGCTGCATAGAATTCCATTGTGTAAATGTACCATAGTTTCTTGATCCATTCATTTACTGATGGGCACCTAGGTTGCTTCCAACACTTGGGTATTGTAAATTGTGCTGCTATGAACATTGGGGTGCATAGGTTTTTTTAGATTGGTGTTTCAGGGTTCTTAGGATATAATCCTAGCAGTGGAATTGCTGGGTCAAAAGGTAGATCCATTTTCAGTTTTCTTAGAAAATTCCATACTGCTTTCCACAGTGGTTGTATCAGTCTGCAATCCTACCAACAGTGCACTAGGGTCCCCTTTTCTCCACAACCTCTCCAACATTTGTTGTTTGTTGCTTTATGATGGCCATTCTGACCAGTGTCAAGTGGTATCTCATTGTGGTTTTCATTTGCATCTCTCTGATAGCTACCAATACTGAGCATCTTTTCATGTGTCTCTGGATCCTCTGTATATCCTCCTTGGAGAAGTGTCTGTTCAAGTCCTTTGCCCATTTTTTAAGTGGGTTGCTTGTCTTCTTAGAGTGGAGTCGTGTAAGTTCTTTATATATTTTGGAGATTACATTTCTAATTAAAAATTTTAGAATACTATATGAAGAAAGTTCATTTTTATTAAAAAGTGTATTTACTTCCAACCAACAGTTGAGAATATTTATAAAGATAAAACCCTGATATATTATAATTATTTTTAGCAGTGAATCTCTAAAAGGAAAAGAAGGAAAGAAAGAAGGAGAGAGGGAACAAAGGAAAGGAAAGGAAAAGACAGGGAAGGAAAGGGAAAAGAAGGGAAAAAGATGAAGAAAGAAAAGAAAAAAGAAAAGAGAAGAAAAGAAAAGAAAAAAGAAAACCTTGCTTGAAAATTTAATTAGACAAACATAAACAAACTACTTTTTGGAGTAATAGCAGGAAGAACACATGGAGTATCAGTACTGTCACCTCATCTAACTTCCCACCTCCCCACTTCCACCTGAAAAATGACACTAAGTGGTCATAAGGTAATTTCATTCCCCACTCAAGAATGATTCCCGAATGTGGGCCCAGGCCATAAATTTATGACAAAGAATGATTCTGGATGAAGACTATTACTACCCTGTCACACTGTCACTTATATCAGGGGTACATGAAGTTAACTTATTGAGAACATCTGAGTAAAGTTTCCATAAACTACAAAGTCCCAGGAAGAAGCAACTTCTTTGTTCCCCTGGATATTACCATAGATGCTGTGTGGCCCCGAGGCCTAGCAGCCCCATTACCTGTCTCATGATGAAGTTGACCTGCAAAACCCAGGCACACAGCATTAGCACCAACCTGTAGCCACCCTCCTCTAGAATGTCCATTGTTTCAGCCAAGGAACCAGTTTTTGTTGGGTTTTCTATTTCTTATAATTTTCTGTAGAAGTCATCAAACTCCAGGAAAGAACCTGGCAGTAAGCATTTTAGGCCCCTATGATCTCTTACTCAACTCTGCTATTTTACTGAGAAAGCAGCCCTAGGCAATACATACACAAAGAGCCATGGCTGTGCTCTAACATATCTTCCTTTACAAAAAATAAGCCATAAAGATTCTCTCCTATATTTTCTTTTATAACTTTTGTAGTTTTAAGGTATACCTTAAGGCCTTTGACCATTTGTGTTAATTTTGGTACACGAGGCAAGTTATGGTTGTGTTTCAGCCTGGTTTATTTCTTGAAAAGATTACCCTTTGCTGAACGTCATTTGCATCTTTGTCCACACCACACAGGTGGTTACTCTGGCTCTAAAATAAATCTTGACAGCATTGTTATAAGTGAAATAAACCAATCACAGAAAGACAAGTACCATGTGATTTAACTCATATGTGGAATCAAATGAACAAAATAAACTAATAAAGTGGAAACAGACTTGTAGATAGGGCACAGAATGACAACTGTCAGAGGGGAAGGGGCTACAGGGATAGATGAAAAAGGTTAAGGGATTAAGAAAAATGAATTCGTAGACACAGACAACAGCCTGGTGATTACCAAAGGGAAAGGGAGGGTAAGGCAAAGTAGAAGAGGGTGTAAGGGGATAAATGGGGATGGAAGGAAACTTGACTTGGAGTGGTGAACACACAACACAATACACAGATGATGTGTTCTGGAATTGTAGACTGAAACCTATATAATTTTATTAACCAACCTCACCCCATTAAATTCAATAAAAACTAAAAACAAATATTTAATAGGTAAAAAAATTTTAAATAAAATAAATCTTGAAATCAGGCAATTTAAGTTCACACAATCAAGGATAATATTGGATAAATAAAAGCTAATTTCAGTTAAATTTTTGATTGTTTGTTTCTATTAGATAGACTATGTATGTAAAATCTATTTTATGTCTTGTAACTTTGCTAAACTCCCATTTTAATGGTAGTAGAATTTTTATAGATTTCACAGAATTTTCTATAGACAATCATGTCATCCATAAATGGACTATTTTAATTCCTGGTTTATTATAAGGATCTCTTTATGTCACCTCTCTAAGACTTCCAGTGCAGTGTGAAATAGATTTTTTGTAATCTCTCTTGCATTTGTCAAAAGACTCCTGAGAAACTCCAGATTTGGAATTCAGAATTAAAGTTTCAATGACTAGAACTGAGTAGTATTAATTAGGGGGTGTTTAAATAAACTAATGTTCAGTGGTCTGATATTTGGTACATTATTAAGTGAGAAATGTGAGTCTCAGAAATATATATCGGTGTGTGTATGCATGTGTGCAGAGGGAGACACCCCATATATTAATATATTTTAGAAGTATTTCTATAAGAGTATTATATATTTCTGTGTGTATTAATATCTCTTTTTCTATCATTTATTTATGTATCTAGGAATGCACAGAAAAAATGTCTGAAACAATACACTATAAATTGCTAATAATGTTTTCCTATAGAGGCTGGGCATAGGGAAGGAACTCAAATTTTATTACATATAATTTACTACTTAAAATCTTTTGACTTTTATTGGTATTACTCATGTAATTGAAATACATTTAAAAATAAAGGCAATAAAGAAGACAAAATATAGACAAAGATTTTCAAAGTGGCTCTCTGAGAAAAGTATCATTGTAGTGTTTTCCATATCTTTCACATGCTTCTCTGCATGTTATTTTTTGTTATGATGACTATGTATTGTGAAAAGAAATGAGTTTTTGTTCTTTAAAAAAATGTGCCCTTGAGAAAGTATGCCAACACTATGAAAGTTAAGCAATTTCATCAAAACCACTCACATGAGTTGATTAAAGAATGAGAAACTGAATTCTAGGTTATTAAAATAAACTGCCAGAATCTGTGTCCCAAACCAGAAATACTTCCTCTGAAGTTCAAAGTAGCAAAAACATCATCCTACATTTTTATGAGAATTTAATTTTAATAAAACACACTGACCATCAGTCAATGTATATTCCCAGCACTGATGCTCCTATGAAGATTTTAGAACCAAGATATCAAAAATATGCAGGCAGAATTAACATTCACTACTCATATATTTTGTGTGGAGTTGCTTATGTCTTTCAAGTGTATAAGTTAATTCTTATAACACATGACATTTATTGCCATTTACCCCTCTAAAATGTCAAGTCAAGTACAAAAATAAAGGCTCTATTTTTTTATTATAGCGCTGTTCTTTACACTTTTATATTCAAATGCATACCCACACACTTTCATTAGTGTCATTAATTAGGGTCAATCAAGATTGCCCGGAGGCAATAGGAATGCAAGCTGACATAACATCGCTCTTCTTGCACATTTTATCAATGCTCTAAAATGCTGAGCAGTCTCCCTCTTCCACTGATGTACCTTTAAACTGCACACTTCTTTTTTCTTTTTTTAAAATATATTTTATTGACTATGTTATTACAGTTGTCCCATTTCTCCTGCATCATTACCCTCCACCCTGCACACCCCCTCCCACCCACATTTCCCCCCTTTAGTTCATGTCCATGTGTCATAAGGTCTTTAGCTTCTACATTTCCCACACTATTCTTGCTTTCCCCCTGTGTATTTTCTACCCACCATCTATGCTATTTATTCTCTGTACCTTTCCCCCCTCTCTCCTCCTCCCACTCCCCTGTTGCTAACCCTCCATGTGATCTCCATTTCTGTGGTTCTGTTCCTATTCTAGTTGTTTGCTTAGTTTGCTTTTGTTTGAGGTGTGGTTGTTAATATCTGTGAGTTTGCTATCTTTTACTGTCATATTTTTTATCTTGTTTTTCTTAGATAAGTCCCTTTAACATTTCACATAATAAGGGCTTGGTGAAGATGAACTCCTTGAACTTGACCTTATCTGAGAAGCGCTTTATCTGCCCTTCCATTCTAAATGACAGCTTTGCTGGAATAGAGCAACCTTGGATGGAGGTCCTTGCCTTTCAAGACTTCAAATGCACCTTTACAGCCCCTTCTTGCCTGTAAGGTCTCTTTTGAGAAATCAGCTGACAGTCTGATGGGAACTCCTTTGTAGGTGACTATCCCCTTATCCCTTGCTGCTTCTAGAATTCTCTCCTTCTTTTGAATCTTGGCTAATGTCATTATGATGCGCCTTGGTGTGTTCCTCCTTGGGTCCAACTTCTTTGGGACTCTCTGAGCTTCCTGGACTTTCTGGAAGTCTATTTCCTTTGCCAGATTGGGGAAGTTCTCCTTTATTATTTGTTCAAATAAGTTTTCCACTAATTGCTCTTCTTCTTCCCCATCTGGTACCCCTATAATTCAGATGTTGGGATGTTTAAAGATGTCCTGGAGGTTCTTAAGCCTCTCTTCATTTTTTTAAATTCATGTTTTCTGTTTGGTTGGTTGTTTCTTCCTTCTGGTCTACTCCATTAATTTGAGTGCCAGTTTTCCTCCCATCACTATTGGTTCCCTGTGCATTTTCCTTCATTTCACTTAGTGTAGCCTTCATTTTTTCATCTAATTTGCAACCAAAATGAACCAATTCTGTGAGCATCCTGATCACCAGGCCTTTGAACTGTGTATCTGATAGGTTGGCTATCTCTTCATCACTTAGATAAATTGGCTCTGGAGCTTTAATTTGTTCTCCTGTTTGAGCCATTTTTGTGTTTTTGTTTTTGTTTTTGTTTTTGTTTTTTTGGCCTGGTTGCAGCTGTTATGTAGTGAGTGGCAGAGCCTTAGGTGTTCCCCAGGGCTGGGCAGCCCAGTCTCTGATTAGTGATGCTGTATGTGGGGGTGGGGTCCAAGAGGAAACAATGGAGCTTGTTCCACTCTCTCTTAGATTCCAGTCCCTTCAGCCCCTTCCCCTTTGCCTGGATTATCTGCACGAGAATGTGGGACCACCTGGTCAGCCAGCTGCCTTGTGTGGACTCTCTGGGTCTGCACCATTGCCACCCCATGCCTGGGATCTGCCAGCTGCTGCTGCCTGTGCACCTGGGTCCACCAACCTCCACTTTTTCCTGCCACGACTCTGCCCCTCTTACTGGTCTGGATGAATGGTTGTTGGACTTCTGCACAGTTCAGTTTTTCTATAAGTTTTGGTTGTTTTCTTGTTTCTAAATCTTTGTTGTCTTTAATTTTTGTTGTGTGAGGAGGCACAGTGTGTCCACCTACCTATGCCTCCCTCTTGGCTAGAAGTTTACTTTGCATTTTTAATGGTAACCAAAATGATTCTTAAGAGACCTGCCTGGCCCTTGTGCATACAATGAACAAGAAATCACCCTCAATATATCATAATACAAAGAAAATAAAAACTCACATTATTTTTCATCTGTAAATCATGCCTACATTGGACCCAAACGTATCTCCTCCTTCCCTTGTGTCATTCCCTTTATCTCTTTGGACATCTCATTCTTCCACTTATAACTAAATCAAAACTTGAACCCAAGGAGTTTTCTTGTATCCATATGAATCACTTCTGCAAGGACTTGTGCTTTCTGGACTTGTCTCCTTAGCTAGTGATCTGGCTGAGCCTCTCTCCAAGTTATCTCAGGTATGGGCCAGACATGGAGAAGCAGGGATGTGTGAGCCACCCCACGGCTTCTAAATCCCTGCCAGAAATAACGCCTGCAATCATGTTGAGGTGGAGGATATTTTGAGGACTTTTTCTCCTCAAAGGCTACTATATCATAGATGTAGATGTTTTAGTGTGACAGCTCCAAACATATGGAAATGTCATTAACTGAAAGTCAGTTGTTTATTATAAAGCAAAACTGAGTCCTGCATAGTAGATCTAATCCATCTCCTTGGAAAATTCTGATTAAATTATTCACCATGAATAATTCAGTCTGAGACTAAATAAATGTACATGAAGAACAGATACTCTTGCTATACTGCTACTAAATAAACACTGTAGTGTGCTCTTCACGTGGTCGTTTGTGTTGAACTGGATACACCTTGCTCTTCTCAGGCCCAAGTGAGAAAGGGCTCTAGCTAAACAAAATTGGGGTTCAATTTTACCAGCCTCCTGCCCCCACTGAGTTATACTAACTTCTTGATTGAGGAAACAGTAGGAATAAAGAAAAAGGTTGAAAATGCATGATTTAAATAGGCTAAGGATGATATTTTCTTCATTTTATTCAAACCCCATGCTGTGGTTTATTCAAAACTCTCTGTGGTTTTCTTGTTATTTCATGATTTTCAGGGAAAAAAAGCAGCAGGAATCATCTTCAGACTTTATTTCTGTTTATTTCACTTTTTAAAGTGGTTTTCTTCAGTGAATAGCTTTAAGGCCCAAATACTTAGCTGAGCAACAAACTATTAAAAATAAATACTTTTAAAATAATGATTTTTAATAACAGTAATAAGAAAGAGCTCACTTTGATTTAAATTGCCACCCAAACTCATCCTGTACCTAATAAACACATTTTTTCTTATATGCCCAATTATCCTGTGTCCAACCATCAGAGTTTCTTCCTTCCTACCACGTTTCTTTCTCATTTTGAAAAAATACCAACCAAAACCCCCAAACTATCAAAAACAAACAAGCAAAGCTTAACCATGTAGCTAGAGTTTGCAGGTAAAGCAATAAAAATTAAATATTTGCAAAATGGATTATGCAACACAAAAGAACTCTGGCATTCTTTGGAAAACTATAAAGTATGAGATTCAATAAATTTGGGAAACCCAATGCACTATATTCTATTATTGGAGACATCAGCCAGGCATTGGCTGAGGAGAGGTGATATATTTTCCAGTGGTTCAGAATCCAGACTTGTGCTTCAGTCTGCTTAAGTCCATACAGCCCCTTTAACATGTAATGTCCCCGTCAACACAGGCCAATTGTATAACCTCGCTAAGTCTAAATATCTTCACCCCTAAAACGAGGTTAATGATAATACCTACTGCTGTGATGACCATGTGCAGATTTTACCATAGCGGCCTGGCCCAGGGAAAGCACTCGATAAGGTGAGCTATTATTTATTCTATTAAAAGCACTGAGAAGTCTCATCATTTAAGAAAAAAAGTCGTTGCTTAACCTAATATTTTCCAAATTTACGAATAACAAGGCTCTTTTATTTTTCACAGCTCGTCCAATCGCAACTCTGAAATACGATGGATGAACCTAACCCTGCACATTTGGGAAGTCATTGCACATAATTTGTCAAAATACATTTTCCCCAAAGAAAATAACTTAAATCCCTAGCCATTCTAGACCTATATATTTCTCCTTTAAATATCATGTATTAGAAGCATGTTTTTGTCAGGAGAAAATTCCCATTTATATCTTCTAGTCTATATTTGGCATGTGAGCATCCACACTATCCAGACAGCAGCATATGAAACTTGATTGAATCCCACATTTTTTTTCTTTCCTTTTTTAAACCAAATGTCACATAGTTGTTATGAGTTTTTACTAATGCAGCCTACATATTTTCTTACCAAGAAAATCTAGTCCTTAATTAATTATAGTGTACTTCTTAAGAAGTTAATTTACAACATCTAAAGGTTACTTCTCATTGCTACAAAACTGATGCATGCAAATTTTTTGTTTTGGGGGTGCATTTCTCTTTATTTGTTTTTAAGACCCCTCTTTTATTTGGATTAGATTCTTGAAAATGTTTCTTGTTTTTAATTAAGGAGATCCTTGGAACATTCCCCTAGCTGCCCCAGTACCCTTGCATTTAGATTTAACTCTTCCTCCTCACACCACGTTAAGACTTAAACAACAACCAGAACATCAGCTCCTGCACTGCAGGTGGTGACATGAGGGCAGTTGGAACCCTCCCACGAAGGACAGCTTGAGGTTAGCCTGTTTCCTGAGCTGCAGGCAAACTAGCAGGATGGCCTGACCTGTGGTCCCTCGTCTCAGCAAAGGTGCCCCATGGGACTGTCGGAGCCACACACTTTCAGATGCAAAAAACAGAGCTTCACTGGAGTATCCTCAAGCCATAGGGGATTTAAGCTTGTGCCAAGGGATGCAGACCAGCAGCCTCAGGCATCTGGACAGCTGTGGAGATGGATCACCTAGAGACTGGAAGGAGGGCTGGTTGGAGCTCCAGGTAGCCCCAGGGATCTCAGCAGCAAGCCCTGGAGACCTGCTGTCCAGGGCCCCGCCATCAGCAGGGTTCTCTGGGCCCCTCATAATTCCCCTGTCCCAGATGCTCACACATGCACATCCTATCACTTCAGTCCTGACCCTCCAGGCTCCCTTAGAAGTTTCTGCTCCCACATCTAACTGCCTCATTCTCCTGACTTCTCCCCATTAGTGTTCCAGAGGGGAGGGATTTCCACTGTGTTTGACCCCCAACTCCATCTTTTCCCATCCAGACACACTGCAAATTGTCCTTGAGTTCATAATCCTGTCCTGTTCTAGGAAGTGGCCCAACACAAGCTCCACTTGTTCATAGAAATCCTGTGTCTTAGTGTCTACATTTGCAATACAGGGATAATAACAGTACTAACCTTATAGGGCTGTTGTGGGAATGAAATGAGTCATCACATTTAGTCTCGAGAACTGTCAGGCAATAGTTAGTAGTACTATTGTTATTGTTCACAGGCAACAGTTGCAACAGCAGGTGTTGACAACAACAGAGTTTGGAATTTCTTTAAGCTACAGCAGCCTAGTAGAAGAGCAGACCACATCTGTTCTAATATACATGGATTCACCTAATTTTGCCTAACATATTCATGGCACACTAGAAAAAAATATTCACAGCACATAAATCACACATCCACAAAAATGTTGAAGAAGAAAGAAAATATCTCTGTATCCATTAATGCTCAATTGGCAAAAGAAGAGAATATTACTTGAAATAAAATTATTCCATTTAAACAAAGTCAGCATTAAATTTTGATATATTTTTCAGTCCCTATGCAAAGGTATATGTTATAGTTACATACACACACACTATACACACATGAATAGGTGTATTGGACTCATACATGTGTATATGTTACCGAGCAGACGGGGGCCCATTCACATGTCACCATGGTGCAAGACCCAACAATCAATGCTGGAAGGAGCAGGACTTTATTTACAACATCCCAGCCTTGGGGGAGCTCAGAGTCCCAATTTCAGAACCCTCCTTTCCCAGGAGACCCAGCACTTCCCATGCTCCCCAACAGGTTACTAGCCAAAAACATCCCCAAACTTTCTCATGTTCTTATCTGGTCTTAATCCAGCTGCATAAACAGTTCTCCAGTCCCTCTGGAAGGTACCAAAGTTGCCATCCTCACACAGCAGCTCTCTCTTTCAGGATCTGGGGTACGTGGTCATCAGCCTCCACATAATAGTCCAGAAAAACATGTGCTGTGTTCTCTGGATCATGATGAAACTCGGGAGAGGCACAGGTCTCAAAAGTCCAGGTAAAACCCAGGTGCAGCAGGTCAGAATCTTGCAAGGAAGTACCTTGCAGCTCTGGAGTCAGTGAGAACAGGCAGGATCACAGCAGCAGCATCTCGTTTCTTATTAGTACAGGCCACATGGCCTCCTTCCTTCCTACCTCACTATAAACTACACAGCTGCTTGCTCCTCTCTCCCTTCCAAGCTGCAGGGCCAAAAGCCTTCCTTCAGACAGCATGCCTCCTCCTTCACTCCTCCTACAAGGCCAAGAGTGCAAATGGCCTACATGCTTCAGTTTAAATCCTCACCGTGCACCTCCTCTATAACCCCATTTCCAACTCCTCCCGCAAAGATCTACATCTGCGCATTCCTGTACCTTCTGCTGTTCTCCAGCTGCCATTGTTAGTCCATGAAAGTATAACCCTGAGACACAGAGTGAACAACCTCCAAGCTATCCCACAAGCCCAGCCAGCCCCCAGCTACATCACAGGTTAAGGCCACGCCCATCTCCAGAGTGTGGCCGGCACAGGTTTTTAGCATAACTATGAAGCTAGCCAAGTTGCCATAGATATGTAAAGTCTCCCAATCACATGCTCTGCTTCTCCCATCCCTCAAGCCAGGTTAGTGGAGGTTTGGGGGACATACATATAATGTGTATTATTACCTTTAAAATTATTTTGTATTTTTACTAAGCCATTTGAGAATTGTGTATAATTGTTCCATTTAATTTGTTAACAATGGTTATTATTTAGCTCTCAAAAGTCGTCTAACCAGCTTTGGTGCTTGGCGTGACCCTTGGAGCACACTCCTTCCACTGTTGAGTTTCTGCTTTGCTTTGCCCTCCTGGTAGGTTTCAGTGATTTTTCCAGGGGTAGGGTATATGAATGGTATGTGGCGTAAATGTTTCCAAAGCCAGAAAATAAACCTGGTTTTGTTTCCATATGTGATCTGTGTTATTCCTACAAAATTCTTGCATCAAGGATCTTTTTCTTCTGAAATCTCTCTGGACATTGTGCCATGGTTCTGACGTGCTAATGTCGTGACAGAACAAAGTAAGGTCCTTTTGATTTGTTTTCATAGGAAAGATATTCTATTTGAATGATTTTGAATTTCAAAATATAATATGCAAAAATTTTAGCAAGATAGTTTAACATGAGTTATTTTACTTCTTTTGACTCATACCATATAGCAGACCCTTACTGACCATTTCAACCTGCAATTCAGGATTTCATATCAAAAAATTATGATTAGGTGTATATTTATTTATTGCTTTGTTTATATGTGTTTTCTCCCTTCCTCAAAAGCTATTTTCTGGTTCCCTATATGTGTTCTAGCCTCCTTACAAAGCTTCTTCTTCACCTATTGCAATCTTTCGCAATTAAAATACATTATATAATTTTACTTTAATATTTTTTGCTTTTGATATTGCCTTATTTCATAGGGTAGTCTTCATGTTAGCCTAAAAACCTGTCTGTTCATTTAAAATTGTAGTTTTATGTACTTTTTGGTGGTGTCATTTTTACTAATTTTTGAAATCTCAAAAGCCAATGATTTCTAGTCTTTTTCCTAAAGCAACCTTTTTCTAAAGTGTTCCATGTTTATGCTTTCTAGCTCTGATGTTCTGTATTACTAGGAGTTCCCATATTGGCCTCTTTCCATTTACTTAATTGGAAATAAGACAGGTGTATCCCTTTTACAACCTCTCGTTCCTAAAAGTGGATACATTTGTACAGCTAGAGGTCTAGTCATTTGTGATTCTTTCAATATGAAGCAGTGGATTCAATGAAAGGCACTTTTGTCTGATCTCGGAAGACTATTTTTAGGTGTCAGAAGTTGCTCACTCAGAAAGATCAACTTTGGATCTGAATTGCTATACCCCGAAGAGTCAAGGGCACTACCTATAATGGCTTCACCGGCTAGCAACTTGGGGAAAAACAAACCCTTATGCATTCACTTCTCTCCTTTTTGGTCTCTGGGAGTAACAATATTCATAAATTCCCAAATTCTGTATGTATTTATGATTTTTTAAACAATGCCCAGCTTTATTGAGATATACTTGACACCTAAGATTGTACAGGCTTAAGACAAATTGCGTGATGATTTGATACATGTGCAGATTTCAAAATGATGACCTCTGTAGGGTTAGTTGACACCTCCATAGTCTCACATAATTACCATTTGCTTTTGTGGTGAAAGCATTGAAGATCTACTCTCTTAGTAGCTTTCAAGTATATGACACAGTATTGTTAACCATGCCCACCATTCTGTACATTGTATCCCCAGAATGTATCCATCTTCTAACGGAAAGTCTGTACCCTTTGACCGACATCTCCCCATTTCCCTGGCCCACAGCCCCTGGTAGTTACCATTCTGCTCTCTGTTTCTATGAGCTCAGGTTGTTTGGATTCCACACATAAGTGATATCATACAGTATTTCTCTTTTAGGTTGTGTTTCACGAATAAAACAAGTAAATAGTTGCTCATGTTTGATAAGTGGTGGTGACACTTCTTTAGTCATTTCATTTACAGTAATCTTGAATGACAAATGAAACATGGAAAATAGTTTATTAGACAAGTGTCTGCTATAATCAAATTTTTGGCAAATAATTTACATTCATGTAGCTGAATAATAAATCAATTTCATCTATTTAAAGTGTAAAGTTGTATAGAAAGTGAGTAGAGTTTTGTTGGAAAGGAATAGGACCAACATGATGACAAATTATGAGTGCCAATTTAAAGACTTGGACTTTATTTTTCTGGAGAAAATATTTTTGTCTTTCCTTCACTTGGAATTGCTAAAGTGCAAGAAGAATTCTCTGGAAAGTAGGAAATTAAGAAAGAAGCAACCAGATGCATGAGGAAAGTTAGAAGAATGGACGGTAGCTACTTAGAGAGGAAGTACAATTGGTTGAAAGTGGGGTAATATCTATAAATTTACTTACAAGTTAAATCTGAATATATATACACGCACATACAAATACGTATATATATTTATAATATATTGTATAT
Organism: Glossophaga mutica; assembly: GCA_039655065.1. Taxonomy (NCBI): domain Eukaryota; kingdom Metazoa; phylum Chordata; class Mammalia; order Chiroptera; family Phyllostomidae; genus Glossophaga; species Glossophaga mutica. The sequence continues at coordinate 22,910,305 of CM077305.1, forward strand.
TATTATATGTATTTTATATATCAGTTGCATTCCTGGGAAATCATCATTAAACAAAAACAACAGGTTTTCTGAGCAGTTATTTATTCAATAGACATAATTCTGTAGCATGATTTTAATATTGAGCTCTATTTATCATTTTAAAACTTTCTTCAAACTTAGTAATTAACACCAATAATGTTTAATGTTTGGTTTAATGTTATATTTAATGGCATATTTTTATAGTAGGAGTGAAATGCTATCAATCAACAAATACATTTGTGATGTCACAATTATTATATTGGACATATTTACAAGGATTATTACAGAAATATTGGCCAGAATATAAAGTTCTAGAACATTAAAATGTTCCTGTAACTCCTTCAAATGACACACATGTAAAGTAGATCAAATTAGATGGAAATGTTAATTCCAGAGTTACAGATGAAAGGATTTGAATGTATTTACTATAGCTTTCTTATTAGATACGCTCATATAAAGTGGATATTTTACCACTTCATATGTGTGGATATTTACATGTCAGTTACTAATGTATACATTTTATTTTTTAAAGATTGTATTTATTTATTTTCAGAGAGAAGGGAAGGGAGGGAGAAAGAAATGGAGAGAAATATCAATGTGGTTGCCTCTTGCATGCCCCCAACTGGAGACCTGGCCCGCAACCCAGGCCTGTGCCCTGACTTGGAATCAAACCGATGACCCTTGGGTTTGCAGGCCAGTGCTCAATCCACTGAGCCACACCAGGATACATTTTAATTATTAAACAATTTTGAAGACTATCTATTTTAATACAATTTTGAGTAGCAAATAAGAATTATAATTAGGCATAGTAAAATCAGCCTGCTTTTTCTCAAAAGGGAAGACAACAAGCTGATAATTACAGCCCCCAAACTCATCTTTCCCTTTTTTCTTAAGAAATTGCTTGCCTTTCTTTTTACTCTTTCTCCTGCAAGCTAAATTGTGGGAAAAAGGTAAGATCATTAGGAATAGAATAGTAGCAAGAGAGGAGCCTGGATTAGGGAATGAGCTTGTATAAGAAAGAATACAGCTGCCTACCACCCTGGTCCATCGACCTAACCTTGAACTACTACACAAGAGAAAAGTAAGCACCTACTTTACTTGAGATGCTATACATTGTGGTCTTTTTTTATTACTGCAGCTTGGGCTTTCCATTAAATAATACGAACCAACACATAAAATTGAAAATGCCAGGATAAATGATTGTAGTAAACCATTCTTCATGGCATGGGCCCACCTCCCAGTGGAAAGCAAGTTCCGATGCACAGGACCCACGCCCATGATAGGTTCACCCATGGGGAATCAGGCCTGCACTGTACCTAGACTGCTGTGAGACTTGCTTTTGCTAAAACTCCCTCACCCTGAATTGTGAAAGCAAGTGCTTATTGTAACTTCCTAAAATCCATGCTAAACCTTCTTAGGGTGAGTGTAACTGGTTCAACCACTTTTCCCTTTTCATTTGCAAATATCCTTGTTCTGTGATGTGATTAGCGCCATCAGCTCCTTTGTTTTCCGTAAAAGGTAACCACCTAAAGTGAACCTGTGCATAGTTAATGAGGACCATCATGTAATGTGCCCAGAAAAGAAATAAAGGCTTGTCATAGCAAGGGCCATGGCTTTTTCTTCCCTTGAGAGAGATGCCATGCCATCCCTTTTTCTCCACAGGACTTGGTAGTCTGTGTGCATTTCCCATGCCTCATCCACAATGTGGCGGACCCCACAAGCTGCGGTCCACATCAAATGATGATGGAAGAAGACTTGATTTTGGGTGATAAAGACACAATACTATACAGTGATGTATTATAGAATTATATACATGAAACCTATATAATTTTATTAACCAATATCATCCCAATAAATTTAATAAAAATTTTTTAAAAAGAAAATGTCAGGAAGTTTGGCAAACAGAAGATGGGATAATTGGCACCATAAAAGACTTAAAGTATAACTATTTTCTTGCAATCAGTTAATAAATCATAAGTATCTAGGCCATGTTTCCTAAAAAACCAATCATATGTTTCAAATCTTATCAATGTTAAAAATTCTCCACATGCAAGAATATTCAGGTTGAATATATTTAGACTTAGCAGGAATACTACTGAGAAAACTTAGCAAAATGAAATTTTTATCCTCACATAGTGGATTTCACTGTTGCAAAATTCAAGGCAGATCCATTTGTGAGCACCATTAAATGCTGGATAATAGCAATGTGACTATGTGAAATTCATTATTTTCTCCCTAACAAACTTTTTACATAAAAATCTGAAAAATTTGCAAGTCCCTAAGCTAGTTTTAGGTTAATGTGACTGGCAAAAATAGGCACCACAAAAAGTGTAAGAATCTTTTATTAAAGCTTTTTTGAATTTACTTCTGGAATATATTTGGGAACACTAGACATACTCATACTGCCTGTATATTGAGATGTACTCTGTTTTAGAGCCATTCATTTGCAGGAAATTTATTATAAAGAAATTAGAAAGGCATCTAAACAAGCCAACATGTGCTCCCTGAAGTCTAATGCATTCTAACTAATCCATTCCATTTATAAAACACATATAAGGGGAGACTAGAAAAATCCAGAATTATTTTCTGGAGGGCAGGCCCTGTGTAGTACATGCTTACCTTCCTAGGTGAATGTTTTAGGAACTCATCTGTATCAGTGTGCCAGCTGGTGTTGTTGTGAGAGGCTGAGTTTGGCCTCAGTGAATTTGTTTTGAGGACTTTTTCAATGCATTTGCCAATTTCATGATGGGTGATTTACAAGCACACCTGCCCACATCGTGCTGAGTGCCCATCAGTTTTTAGCCAAAACCAGCATGAATCCCAGGCCCCACTCTCCCCCTATTTACACGATCTCTCCCAGAGCATATTTTTTTTTTGTTTCCCTGAATGAAAAAGTCCTCAAAAGGAAACACTTTGCCAATATGGAAAAGGGAAACAAAACACAGCAGAAGCACTAAGAAGCATCAAAATCATTGAGTTCAAAAACTGTTTTGAGCAGTGAAAACATGTCCTGATAGGTGTATTGCACAAATGGAGAGTACTCTGAAAGTGCCTGAAGTTTAAACATGTAAGAATAAATACACAATTTTTATAAAAAAAATTAATTTGTGGGTCCCCCCTCATACAGGCTAATCAATGTTTTACTAATGCATCATTTTAGATGCGCAAAATTGCATTAGTAGGGTCATTGGACATGTATAAGTGACAACTCTATGGAACAGTTTGCATCTTACAATCTGCATTAAGGGATAAATGGAAAGTGTACACGAAACCAGAAAAGCCAGCACTTGTGCTACCTGTCACCTACCACACCCAATAAGCAGAGACAGGAACTGAATCTTTTTTTTTTTAAAGATTTTTTTTAAGTACTTTTTTTTTTTTTTAGATTTTATTTATTTATCTTTAGAGGGGAAGGGAAGGAGAGAGGGAGAGAAACATCAATGTGTGGTTGCCTCTTGTATGTGCCCTGCCGGGAACTGGCCTGGCAACCCAGGCATGTGCCCTGACTGGGAACCGAACCGCGATCCTTCGGTTCGCAGGCCCGCGCTCAATCCACTGAGCTACACCAGCCAGGGCTGGAACTGAATCTTTATGGGTGCTTTCTTCAGAGGGCCAGCAGTCTGAGAAGACAGCAGGTTTGTACACTAACAAACCATCTTCCCTTTCCTTTCAAGCCAGCCTTTCTTATAAGGGCGCAAAAGTGTAGGTAAGGGATTTGAGATTCAAGGAAAAAAATTGTAGGTAAAGAATTTGGAATTCAGGAAAGAGATTAATCAGATAAAAGCTGCAGTCCAGCACTTTCCCTAACATCCCTTCATCTACTGACCGGTCATTATCTTTATCCATGTCCTGTGTTCTGTGTCCTGTGTCCTGGGCTGTGGACTGTCTCTCTGGAAGACAATGGCTCAGACACTGCCTTGGTCACTTGTGGTCTCTCCTGGAGCACAGAAGTCAATCACCCGTGGTCTCCTGGAGTCAGTGTGGGCCGTACCTGAAGTTCCTGTAACAATAGTTTTTTTCACAGGCATTAACTACTCGGCTTATTAACAATTACCTTAAACCAAAATTTTCCCAATCTTGGGTCCCTCACCATACAGAGAATGGATATAATAAATGTCAGCTTTAGTGGAATGAGGTTACCTAAAGTATCAGAAATAAAACATGGTTTCATACCCCAGTTTCAACCTTTCTCACTTTGGCTTTTAATTATAAGTCATTTAAAAAAACTTAAGATAAGGATGTTAAGGACTGCATCCTCATTAAATTGACAGCTAAGTAATATATTGAATATATCATATATGTGGTAATGTTTTCTTCTGTTTATTGGTGTGATTCTACAGGATAATGGATACACAGGATGGACAAAAGTAGGTTTACAGTTGCAAGTATGCAAAACCAGAGTTTCATCTTGTGTTGTTATTTATTAATCATTGCATTATTTTCTGTACAAACAACTATAAACTTACTTTTGCCCCCTCCTACATGTAGCTCCCATAAAATTGGCCATAAGTTGCTTAAATAGTAATATTCCTGAGCTATTACAACCAAGAGACCCATTACAAAGTGCCATCATGCCAACGTTTCTGCTCAGCTTTGATGGGGGCTGTTGTCCTGTCCTTGCTACAAAAGAATTAACAAAACAGCCCCACTCAACAGCATGGCAAGTACCTAAAATGTGCCTAAGGGAGAAACAGGAAGCTGCCAATCCAAAAATCGGAGAGATATAAGCTATTTTCAGGTTTCGGGTTTTTAGGTCTTTAGGAGTAGGTTACTGAGGAGACTTTTGGAGAGTTTCCTTGGGAATTTTTTTTTGAAACTCAGCATTTATAATAACATTTTAAAGAAAAAAAAAGGCAACAGTCCTAAATTGAACAGTGATGCTAAACCCCAGGTCACTAAACCAAGACTTAGGATTTCTCTCCAAGAAATACAATGTTAAACCAGTCAGCACTAGCTACTTCATTGCCTGATAGGCAGGCCCCTGCCACGCCCAAGGAAAGAGATCAACCTTGCAAAAATGTACCTGCGTTTTTGCCTAGTATAATTCCCTTGTTCCTGTTCCCTTCAGGCGATAAAAGTCTCAGTTTGTAAAGCATTTCAAGCTCCTTTCTATCTTCTACTTTAGATGTTGCCTAATTCTAATCAATCTTAGCTCAAATAAATTCTTAAAAATTTTAGTAAAACTTGGTTAAGCTTTTAACAACTAACACTGAACAGCTGAAAAAAAAAGATCTTAAAATTGCTGTAAGAGCCTTGTCAGAAGCTTGTATTCTCCTATCAAGCATGTTAGATTTGAAAAAGAGCAACAACAAGTTTTATCCAGACTGGGAGCCAGAGATAATTGCTTTCATAGTTTGTGCATTCTGCAGCTTGATAACCAAAAGAAATGCCACCCAAATGAAAGGTACACCAGAAAGCAAAAATCAGTTTCAAGGGATGGGACAAAAAATATTGAGCTCCTAGTTTAGGGAGAATTGAGAGAAGAAAGCTCGAAGGTATCCCCTGAGGTGCTGAAAGAAAAGCAGGCGGAGTTTTATCAGGTATTTAACAAGTCATGTGGAGATGAAGGCCTAACAGAGCCTCCTCGGTTCAGACAAGAAAAAAGCACAATAGCACCAGCTTCAGGTGGTAACTGTGGAGCAGGACACAAAGAAAGATCAGCAGAATGAACATGAACTACCAAAACATAAGAAAGAAAGAGGAATCAAATCATACCAAAAATGATCTTATTATCTAAAATTTCTTTGCTTGGTAAACTGTTAAAAATGACATGTAGAGAAAATTGAACATGTTGGACGGCTCAGCTCACCGAATGAAAGAACCCAAAGTCTAGAAAAGCCCAGCCAGGAAAGCCGTAACTTTCAGGCAGTGGTTTCTATGGTGTGGCTTCCAGAAGGCCCAGCAATGTTAGCATCACTGATATCTTGCTAGAAATGCAAATCTCACCCCCATCTTCACGCCAGATAAATCGGAAACTGGGGGCAGGACCCAGGAACCTGGATTTTAATAAGCCTTACATGTATTCTGACGTGCATAAAAGTTTAAGGACCACTACTCTATGGAATACTGACTTACTCATTATGGGTTTGTACAAATTAAAATGCACAAATTATTTCATTTCAGTGCTCTGTCTCGATGCTTTCATTCTCATTAAAATGCAGTGTTTAAGAAAATAAAAATTATTTAGATAGAAATTAAATGGGTATAACGTGGTTTCCAGTATTTTCTCAGAAACTCTGAGAGTCTTTGATGAACCTCGGGACCCCCTTTACGAGATTATTGACACTTTGGTCTCTTCGGCTAGCTTCGAGAGGAAAGCTTCAATTTCGGACTACATACCCACCGCTGTCACCTTCATTTACCTATTCTAGTACTACCTTTGTTGGAAAACCATGCTGCCATCACAGAGTCCTCCTGTGACTCTGTCACCAACACTGAGTCCCCTGTGTGATTACACTGTAACTTAAACACATCAATCACCCACTTGGTGGCCAGTTGGCAGCTGAGATGCCAGCAGGCAGGCAATACTCTTTAAGGGTAAGGTGCCATTTTTCATAAAAAAATATTTATATGCATGCAGAGACCTTTGTGTGGCATTGCTTCCTTACTAGGAAAAATTCACAAGTCCACAAACCACTGGGTGTAAGTAGGCTACGTCCATTAACATCTGTACAAATGATCTGCTAAGAGAATGTGTACTTCTCACACATGCAATTTTTGGATCCTGCTCCTGAGTGGGGCTGGGGGACAGAGCCAAAGTCCCATTTATTAAAAGCTATAGCTGCGACCTGGACACTTTAAGCTCCCTGGGGTCAGGGGCCAGCAGGCAAGAAAGTCAGTGCTGTCTTGCCGGGACAAACAGACCACGACCATCAAACGGTGGACACAGGGAGAAAAGCATTGAGAGCTAGCTGACTTGCTTGGTGCTGCTGTGATTGCCTTTGTCCGGTTGTGATGGTAAGGCCACAGGTACAGCAACCACAGCCTCAGAAGGACATGGTGACCAGGGCTGAGGGTCCTATGGGTAAGGGTGTAGGTTAAGACCATGAGGCATTAACAGTTTGAAAAGACAGAAAACATTAAGGATATATAAAAAGACATAAGACAGAAGACATGAGAGATTTAAGAAAACAACTGAGCAGGCACAAATAATAAAGATGGAAAGAAATCTAAGATAATATTTCATATGTAATGAAAACATAAATTAATAAAATTCCTGAAAGAGTTAAAATCAATTTAAAAAGAAACAGAAAATATAAATACATCTAAAACTACTTAAAGAAATAGAAATATTAGTAAAACAATTAAAAGATATGAGGTTTAGAGAATTCAATAGGTATGTTGTATGAAACATTCAAACAATGCTAGTATTTTTTGGCACACTATTCTCAGGCACAGAAAAGGAGAGATATCATCTCCATGTCTTTAGTTAATCTAATGAAGCATGCAATGCAAAGACAGTCTGAGAAAATTTCAGCCAATTTCAATTATGAACAAAGATACTGTTCATTAATAAAATATTAATAAATTAAATTTAGCAATGTATTTTTAATTGGATTTTAAATTTTTTAATCTCAGGAATGTAAGGGTACATTTACATTAGCAATACATTAATGTAATCTATAATATTGATCAATTAAAAGAATAAAAATAAATCAGACATAATAATAAACTATGATAAAATCATATATCATATATAATTTTAAACTCTGGAAAAATAAAAAGATGAGAAAAATTTTAAATTTGATAAAAAAATCAGAAACATATGTCAAAAAATGTTGTGAACCTTGAGAATAAACAAAATAAAGATGACCATCGTTATCATTAATCTTCATAATCTTATGGGAGCTTGAGGCAAGGCAATGCAAAAAGACAAAACAAATAAAAATATAAAGTTTTGAAACAGGGAAACAAATTTATAAATATTCAGTTCTGTTTATCTAAACAGAAAATTCAAGAGACTATAAACTACTTGAAGTGAAACAATTTAGAAAATTTGCCTGATGCAGATCAATACCCAAAATCAATAATATTGCCATATACAAGAAAAACAGAGAATTAATTAAAAATATACTACAAATAAGATTATAAACGAAAGCCATAACCTTCTTTAATTTAGTCTAACAACAACAAAAATTTTTAGGGAAAATGTGTACTAGTTATTGTCTTAGTCCACCTAGGCTGCTGTAACAAAATACCACAGACTGCGTAGCTTATTAACAACAGAAAATCATTCTCGCAGTTCCAGAGGCTCATCCAGAGATCAGGATGCCAGCACAGTCAGGAGAGGCTTCAGACTTCTAGGTTGCAGGCTTCTCTTTGCATCTGCATGGCAGAAGGGAAAGGAGTATGTGAGGGGTCTCTTTTACAAAAGCTCTAATCCCACTCACCAAGGCTCTATCCTTACAACCTCAGCAGTTGCCAAAGGCCCCACCTTCTAATCTCATCACTTTTGGGGGTTGGGATTTTAACCTATTTGTGGGGGACACAAACATTCAGGCCATAGCAGCCACCAAAAAACATAAAACAAATATAAGTGGAGAACATTTTTTAATGAAAGGAAGTTAGGATTATAAAGATGATAGTTCTTGTAATATTAACTACAAATATAGTATAATATTTAAAATTCTAAAGAACTTCTTACAAAGCTTAACTGGTTGATCCTAAAATACACAAGCAATGAGCAAACGTGGAAGGGATAGCCAAGGAAAATTTAAGTTTAATAAGAAAAGATTTTCATTACCAGTTAACAAGATTGACTATAGTTAGTAATTATATATTATCATGATATTAACATAAAAGTACAGAGCTAAGAATCAGAATTAAACGAAAATTTTGTGTATGAGAATTTGACATCAATAAAAGAACTTGGCACTATTAAATAGTGTTGAGACATATTTTATCAAAAATAAAACTATATTTATATCAATCTATCTATTCCAAAACATTTAAAAACACGTAGGAACGGGAAAAGAGAATAGAGAAAGTTTAAAACTTTTAGAAGATAATATAGATGAATGTCCTTATGATGTATGAATGTCCGTATGGTCAGACTGAACAGTAATCAGCAAAATGCAAATTAGAAGAACTGCGGTAAGTAGAGCAATGCTCCCCTGAAGATGCCCGGGCCCTGATCTCGAGAAACTCTGGGCTTACGTGACGAAAAGGACCTCACAGATACGATCGAGGGTGTGGGCCTCAAGATAGAGACAGTAGCTGATTATCTAGGTGAGCCCAATCTCATCAAATGAGCCCTTAAAGCAAAGGACTTGTCCAGCTGAAATGAGAAAAGTAAGGCATACGGAGAAATCTGAGAAATTTAAAGTGTGGTAGGAACTGGACCCACCATTGCTGGAAGGGAACCACATGGAAAGAATGAGAAAGATGGCAGGTGGCCTCTTTCTAATATTACATTCTAATAATATTATTTCTATTATTAGAAATGTTTTCAGACAAACCTCATGATTTTTTTCACCTTTGGAGTTGAAATAATGTGTTTGTATATGAGGCAGGTGGGTGTTTTCACTAAGAAGCATAGGTTGTTTTTTCTTGTTTCACAAGATAGAAAGGCCATATAGAGAAAAGTGAGGCACCTTTGTGATTAATATGCTGAGTAGTCTGCTAAGCTCACTGTCAAATACATGCCTCAGCAAAATTATAAATGAATATAGACAACCAGCAATACCACTCATGGAAATTTAACCTGTAAGTGCCAGCAACATTAAACATTATTTTGGACTTTTAGAAGAAACTTGACATGTTTTATATATAAGTAAAATATCTGACATTGTTCCACAAAAAAAGACAAGACAAAATGAAAAAACAAAACTTTATTTCTTATAATGTTTTTATTGATAAGAAGTTTTAGTGTTTGACAACTTTCAAAAATAATTGTGCAAAATTACATCGCTACATATGTTTGATCTTGGTGAGTTTTTTCCTTGTTTTTTTTTTTTTTTTTTTTTAAGTACTACACGTTGGAAAAAGGCAATCCGGAGCATTAGGGCTGTTTTTTTTTTTTTTTTCCCCCATTGCTTAGCAACAAGTGCAAATATAGATCTGCAGAAGCAAAATTAGTGACTTCTCTTTTGTGCCTGCCTGTAATGTCTATAAAGGATCTTTGATTATTTTGGTGTTTCTCATAAATTTGGAAGGTGCTCTAGACATGAACATCATATTGTATAGATTTTCAGTGTGTATATTAAATGAGCCAAGAGGACAATTATCTCTCAGAGAAAACGTGGAAAAACAACAACAAAAAAGAACAGTGGTAACATATTAAAAATTACCATCTCTAATTACATCTTTGGTAATATATCTGACTTTAAGAATATGGATATTATACTATGTAGTATAATAGGCAAATCCATAATGCAAATTCTTAAGAATAAATGTGTCAATATTCTATTATATTATAACAGTATATGAGTAAAGACCTCTTCCAGAAAAAATAAAATATCAGAGAGAAGTTATAAGATGAATAATTTGGTAATTAGTTCTTCTCCTAGGATAGTCGATTATTATTTTATACACAGTTGGTAGTACAGAGGATTCACTCCTCTGAGAGCCCTTCAGCAACATCTGCTCGAGTTAAAGATGTGTAAAATCTACAACCCACAACCCAGCAAATGCAGCCCCAGGTACCTGTCCCAGAGAAATGGTAATGCAAGTGCACAAAAAAAAAAAAAAAAAACATAGCAATATTTTTGGTTGTATCTGTCTGCTATTTCTGCATAACAAATTACCATAAATTTAGTAGCTTAAGTTAACACAAATTGATTATCTTGTGGTTTTCATGTGGGCCAAGATCAGGACCCTTTGCTCAGGGTCTTCCAAAGCTGTCATCTAAGTGCAAGCCAAGACTAAATTCTGGTGTGAGGCTAGGATCCTTCTCCCATGCTTATTTATTCTGTGAGATGAATTCAGTTTCTTCTGATTATTGACTGGAAGAAACTAGAGAGTGTCCCTCCACATAGGCTGTTCATAACATGGACATTTGCTTATTTAAGGCCAGCAAGAGATTTTTCATGTTTTGAATTTCTTCCTCTAGGAAGGGTCCAGTGACCCTTCTGATTAAGTAAGACCCACTTAGCATAATCTTTCTTTTGATCACCTCAAAGTCCATTGATTTTCTTTATTTTATTTATTTTATTTTTAATTTAATCTTTATTGTATATTTTTCCATTACCATTTAGCCCCTTATACCTCCCTTCCCCCAGGATTTTCAACTTAAGCACAATTCAAAATCCCTTTACCTTTGTCTTATAATTTAAAGTAATCAGAGGAGGGAATCTATTATACACATGGTCCTACCTACGATCACTAGTAAGGAATTACCCAAGCTGTATACACCAGGCGTTGGAGGTCTTTGGGCCATCTCAGATTTCTGCCTTTCACACTGCTTTATGAAAAATAGAAAAATATATGAGACAAACATAAGAATGAATAATTAATTATGGTAGATTCATACAACGAAATACTATTCAATACTGAAAATTTCAATACTGAAATAGAGCTACATTTCTGAACATGAATGTGCCCCATAAAATAAACCAATTAAAAGTCAAGACACAAAAGTGGTATGGGTTATATAAAGTTAAAATTCAGTAAAACTCATAGTATATTGTTGGATGGGTACACATGGGAATGATAGTCTCCAAGTTGAGTTCAACAGTCATGTCTGAAAAGGACAAGGATAAGATCAAAAAGGGTACACAGAGGTCTCAACCTATAATGCCAACATCTTCTCTCTTAAACTGGTTTGTTGGTACATTGGTACTTAACATAGCATTTTGTATTCATACTTCTCATTAGGTTTACTTACAATAAATATTAAAACATACAATTAACCAGAGAAACATTTCATCATCTACATCCATAACACTCAGTCAGTCAAAATTAATGGCTTCTTTTAGCTGCATGGTTTTGAAACAATGGGATTTCAATTCCTGTTATATTGAGTTATTTCTTCAAATGAAATGAATGTAGAATTCGAATGGAGAAATTGATAGAAAGCACAATGTGCTCTGATTGAACCACTGAAAAGAGGATATGGGGGAGGGATGGAAGGCCCCAGAGTTTTGTTATTTCCACAAACATCATCTGAGTGCTTTCACAACCCTCGGAATGCAAACCACTGTTTCATGACTTTCAATATCATTTTAACATGTGCCTCCATTACAACATCAACCAGACATAAGATTGAGTTTCCACCCATGTGTGTCTGCCCTACTGACTTTGAGTGCTTTTGATATTTTTACCTCTACACGTAGTGTATTTCTTTTGATGGTGGTGAGGGGCATACACTTGATGTCAATTAATGTTTCCTAAATGTGTTACTGACAGCTTCCTGATGAAACTTGGACTCAAGCATGCAAAACACCTCGAATAGCTGACTTGGAAAAGAAGAAATAACTTTTATTAATTTAACATTCTTATTTCATATTAACCACAATTGAGTGGACTGAGGACATAGTATGATAATGTAAACACTTCAAAGGTTTGAAGGGAGGACTTTTAGTAAGTCTCGCTCATTGGAATCATCATTCAACTGAACATATGACAAAGAACACTCCATTATAGAGCACACTGTGGCCCATCTTAAGCATCTTAATTTCTCATGTGACTTCTCCCTCACCTCAATTCAGCATCTTCGTTTTAATGCTCAGTCAACTTCCTGTTCCTCCCAGGACTGGATGCCACCTATTTCATCAGCTTTCTCTTTTCTCCAATCTTCAATTATACTGATTTTTTCAAACATATGCTCATATATTTAATTACCATCTAAAAAAGTGAGGAAATAATGGAAATGGTATATTCAGATAAACACCACTTAAATCAAATGACTTGAAAAACACACTTCTACCATTACGATTATTCCAGCATCCTAGACTCAAGTGCAAACTCTGAGGAAATACCCTTCATGGAGTAAGATTTTTAAAAATTAGAAAAAGCAGCACAGATATCTTAATATCACACAAAAAGTACACTCACATTAATAAAAGTTTGTGTGTATTTTGTTCACCTTAATGAAATACTAACAGAAATCAATAAAAAAGGAGGCTAAGAAAAGCTATTTCTTACTTCATGATGCTGATTTAGTTGCTCCTTCATCCATGTTCTCATTGCAATTTATTCATCCCTTTATCACAGCATTTACAATGTGGTGTTTTAAATGTAAGCTTCCCTCTTTAATTTTTTTTAAATTTCATGTCTCCTAGCCAGTCTATACCAATGTTGCTCTTCCGGCCTTGTGACTTAGTTCTGGATTATGGAATGAGGGCTAAAGGGATGTATATACTTTTTAGATCACATTTCTCTTTGTCCACAGATTGGGCCTTGGTATGGTTCTGGAAAGCACTCTCCATCCATGTGACAAAGACCAAGGGCCATCTCCCAGGGGGTGCTCAGTCCCTGATCGAATCACCCACCTGTCCTGGACTGTTTCTTCACTCTCTGGGGTTAGAACAGCTTAGCCTGCGCTGTTATCAGAACAGATTCTAAAATACTTCCCTTCCATAGTTTTTCCTCTTTCCTTTATGAGCTTTGTTAGTGGTCACTATAAGTTAGGGTGCGAACATCAGAAATATTTGGAAGCTCAAATTGCAGAAACAATTTCAAAGGCAATCAAGAAAAATTAATATTTGTGATCAGTCAGTGTACCAAAACTTTACATACATGTTATTTATTGCTTGAATCAGCATATCAAGTTGACGACGTTCTCATCCTGCTTTCATAGGAAATAAAAACATAGTCTAAGAACTTGTGCCCTCAATGTCATAGAAAATGAAAAAAATATTGGAGACACTATTCAGGGAAAGAAACTATGATATTAAGATTACAGAAAGCATGTATTTTCCTGCTCTGCTACCTTTCCACCTACTCCGTAGGTGTTTGCAGGGAATATACCAGTCCACTGTTGCCTTTTCCCCAGTCATCCTTAATAGGTGGCCTCACAGGAGATCTCTTGAATTCTCCAAAATTAGTACAGCCACTTCACATTTTCTTTGGGGGCACCTCAATCATGATATCGAAAAATTACTTTGAGTTATATTTTGTTGATCAAAGTTGTAAGGTGTAATGAAGTCCACAGTATTCTTCTGCAATTGTAGGTAAATATGGATTTTTTTCACTAGCATGAAGTTGAACAAAATAAACAATAGTATAATAGAGCATGATTTAACTTTGCACATAATACTTCAGAACACAAACTAAAAAAGAATTAGGATTACTAATATATGTAATAAACATAAAGCTAACTAAAATAAAAGTATAAACAAATTCTGGAAAGAAATAGGATTTCCATTTCTAAGTAATATATAGTAAGTAACATAAAGCCAATCTTTCTGAAGCAATTATTAGAAAGAAATAGATAAAATTTGAAAAATCATAGTTTAGAGGTGTCAGAGACTTGAGAAGCAAGACGAGTGAGATAAACTAAGACTCTGTGCAAGGAAGAGCCTTCCTAAGTGATGATCACTGGCTGTTTTCATCCCTGGAAGCCATGAGCAGTTCAGGTCACAGGGGCGGATCAAGCTTAGCCCAGGCAGGGAATCACTAACAGAGGAAAAGGGAAGCCAGCGGAGCTATTTGTTGTCTCACGGGGCTCACACGACACACTGGAAGCTAAAAGCACTCCAGAAAATGGCCAGTTTTCTCTACAGGCCACATGCTGATTCCCAGGGGAAAGGGGAGAGTGAGGAAAGATTTTTAAAAGGGAAAGTAAAATACCCCACATCCTCATGGTGTTTAAGAGAAAATTTGTACAAGAGGTAGCAGCCCACCACAGAAACATGGCCAATATCCTTTTAATACATATACTATAACTTGAACTTGCATGGAAAGGAAGACTGAAGAGCTAAGCTGATAACCCACAAAGGGCACAATCAAACCTGCAGTCATCCAGGACTGAAGAGAAAGATACCAGCCAGAAAAAATTTCCTGAAAAGTGTAATTTATTGGGAAGAAATATGTGCACACACACAGTCACACACAGTTCTTTTTCTGCTCAAATATTTGAAAGTAAGAGATAAAACATCTTGACACTTCTCTACATCTATAAATATTTTAGCATGTATTCCTAAACTGGGATATTCTTCTACATAATTACCATATATATCATTATTGTCAAGACATTTAATTTTAATTCAACAATGGTATTAAATAAATGTTGAATATTTTAGAAATAATATTTTAAAAACAACTCACAGTCAAATTTCTTCATTTATCTCCAAATTTCTCCTGTTTAGGTTTTTACCCGCCCAACACCTGAACAAGGACCACATATTACGTTTAGTTTTCATGTTTAATTTCCTTGATCTGGAGTGGGTTGCTATTTAATGTGCCCAGGCAGTCACTATGGCAGAAGAGCTCATATTCTAGGATCATTCCACATAAAGTGACGCAGGTGAAACCTTTTTGGCAGGTCACACTGAACATCAGACTTTACATTGCCTCACTCCATGAGACTTACCAAGGCCAGCAGGTTGCATACTATGATGCTACGTTTAATGACTTGTTTAAGATAGTCCCTCCCAATTTTCTCTTTTGTAAAGCTCCCTTTCACATTATAATTATTGAATGATCCATGAGGTGATATTTTTAGGCTCTGTTAATATCCCGTTCCCTGATACCTTTCATCCTTTGGTTTTAGTATCCTCTGAAGAACTTCACCTGAATCAATTAAAACAAAGACGTTAGCAAGATGGTAATTTTTCTAAACCTATCATTCCTTCTACATATATTAGTTAACTCTTTCTCCTCATCGATCTCCCTTTCTGAGTACCAAGTAGGATATATGGATTCTTTATTTTAGAGGTGTTCAAATTCATTACCATCATTATACCTTTTGATGCCCAAATTAGATGCTCTGTGTGGAAACCCTTTTAAACCAAATCCGTGTTGTTGTTTTTAACATGTGCCCATCATTCTTTGAACATATCTTGTCTTCTGGCATGACAAGGTATCCTAGGCTCCCATCATCATTAATATGCTCTATATCTGGAATCAGATATTTCTTTAAGGTGACTGGTTCCCTTAGGGGAACAAGGATTTTAGAAAACAGTCTGCACTAGTTGAGTTTTGCTACCATGGTTATCACTTGTAGGCTCTTTCAGGGAACAAAGATGAGACACAAGTTGTGCTAAAATCCACGCATTCACATTGATATCTCCAACTGAAATCCACCACCACAGGGTTCTTCACCTTCACTCTCTTCCCATGTTTACATGCTTCCCCCGCAGTAATAATACACATTCCAAGCAACATAAAAGTGTCTGTTCATTTTCTCTATCTACATCATATGCAAACCTCTCATAATTTTTAGCTAAATAACACCCACACCTCACACCTACTAATAATTCAAGATCTATTCACAGTTTTTTGTCCTTAAGATTATATTCTAAAGATGTAAAATTACAGTAATGTGATCAAATATTACTTTACTAATTTAATTTTGTGTCTGCTTATATGATCTATTTGATGTAGGGTTAGGACAGATTTACTGAATGGGAAAAATAATCTGCTATGTATTTAGTTCTCTATGGTTTGTGGGGGTTCTCTAAGAGCTAAACTTAATGCTCAACAGTTAAACTGCACCAAATAATTGTGCAGTTTATATAGTTTATAGTGTAATTTATATTATGTTCCCATAAATCTTCTGTGTAACTAATTTTCATAAACAATAAAAAATAACATTTTTTACTTTTGTTTTCCTGGGAATTAGCTAATCAAATCTTTTCTTTGAATATCCCCTTTATTCCATAAAGCCCTCAGAAGAAATATGTGTGTTTTTAACAGTATCTGTTTCCAAATTATTTTGACTGATCTATAAGAGACTTAAAGTCAAATACCATTTTTAAACAACCTGCAGAAGTCACTTCCTTAAAACAGAAGCAATAATAAATAGAATCTGCAAAACTGGGGAGTCTAATATGAGACTGAAATGAAAGAGCTCTCCAGCATGTCATCCTTGTAGCCGGCCTTGAGAGCAGTCGACACTAGGATAGAATCAAAGCATGAAGATAAAGAATAAGTGGGGAGACAGTGAAAAGCAATAAAAAGGACCAAATACTTTGTCAGGAAAATTATTGCAGAACCCTCAGCTGTTTTATTGAGAATCAGAATGTACAGGTGATAGAAAGAGTAGAAAGACTTATCTCAAGAATTAAGAAAATTGAAAAGTTTCCGACAAAAAATTCTAAAATAAAATATACAATATACTACTTTCACCTAACCATGATAATGAAGTTAATGAGCAATATTTTAAAATTAAACAAATATATAAATTTATTGGGAGAAAAGATTACATCAGAACCCTCAGCTGTTTTAAAGCCTTTATCTACTATCAAAAGTCAATAATGTTCACAATTTATAAATCTGAATATTGTACTGTATATGTAATATTTTGAAATAGGAAGTTAAGTATCAGGAAAAGAACATTAAATATGTTTAAAGTATTTTCTCATAAGAATCAGAATTTAGAATTCTATAAGTGAACACTTTAAAAACCGTGCCTCTATTTTAATCAAATATAAATTAATTTATAAAATTAGAGCCTTTACCTCCCTTCTGCATGCTATTTCTTTTCTTTGTTTGTTGCTTTTCTGCAGTTGTGCAATCACACAACCGCCCTGCTGTTCATTGTTGTTTCAAGCATCACTCACATAAGCATTGCTCTCAGATGCTGCACACATGAATATCTTTGACATACTTCTTACTAGTTGTAACCTACTTGTTGTGCCTTTTAGTTAAAGGCTATGATTGGTTTCAGGAGATGCCCTCCTCATTTTGAACCCAAGGTGCACATAGTGCAAGGAGGAAGATAGCTGCATGTTTGCATTAAGTACCAGGCAACCTTTAATGAGTGTTGAATCCATACTCACTTCTGAAATGTTGTGTAATGTGCTCATTTCTCCTAAACAGGGTTCTCTGTTTCTTCCATGTTGAAGTATATTTAGACTTCAATTTGTAGGAAGTGCTGGGAGGTTATACTCCCCTCACAGTTCTTTCTATTCTTGGAGAATTGTGATGCTCTTATAAACTTGTACTCTAAAAAATTTCACTAGGCTATGCCACTGGCTGCCTCTTTCACCCTCCAGCTTGCCTCTGTCCAAATTAGAAAGTTTGAGAAACAATAGTTTGAATTTTGTTAATTCACTGACTTCATCTACTCTCTCCTCTGGAAGTTGGAGACAGAGTAAGTGGTGCCATACCATACTTGAATGTTTGTTTTGTTTTCCCTGACTGCTACTTTTTGGAGTGTATGTCCTGGTGACTGAAGGTGCCTCATCTCTTCTTTTATTTTTATGCTGCTTGTGCCTTTTCTTTTATTTTTGATTTCTAGATTTAACTATGTGTTTTTGTTATTCTTCCACTAACTCCATAAATAATGAATAGGGTCATTGCTCTTTAGCTTTTTGGTGGAAATCAAATGTTTTTAAGAAAATAAAGCATTTCAAGTCAACACAGGTTATGATCAATTATTGTATATTTGTTACGGTTGGAAGGAATTTTCTCCCCAGCTAAAGTTTGAATTAGGGTTGGTTTAGTTCATTTTAGTTGGGGATTGTTTGGTTTATTATTTAAATTTACAGATATTTGATTATTAACATGAGCATAATTAATACACATAATGGAACAGTATGCAAAGTCAAGGATTGTCCAGGACACACCAGGGTATGTCATCATTCAAGGTACAGTGAAATATATGAAGTCTGTCTGGAAAACCTCCAGCCATTGTTAATATAAGAATGGTTTGTGCAACATCAATATAACTCAGCAGCCAAGGAGAGTGGACTGGAATGCCCATACGTGAACAATGATGACTTCTGTATACTAGTCAGTAGGGGCAATAGTTGCTCTTGAGTAAGTATATATACTGTGCGATCATTACATTCACAATGACCGAGCAAGTAGAGCAAATCCACATTAAATTTTGCTTTGAGCTTGAACATTCCTCCTTGGAAATAGTTCAGATGATTCAGAAGGCCACGGCTATGGGCCACTGGTGATTGGCAGCTTCATCACGACAATGTGTCTGCTTGTGCATCACATCTCATGCACATTTTTGATGGAACATTAAATCACCCAGGTGACTCAGCCCCCATACAGCCCAAATTTGGTATCTTGTGACTTCTGGCTTTTCTGAAAAACTAAAATCACCTTTGAGAGACAAAAGATTTCATATTGTCAATAGGAGTCAGGAAAATACAATGGGACCACTGATGATGATTGGGAGAACTGTGTGAGATCCCAAGGTGCCTACTTTGAAGGGGACCGAGGCATCATTGTCCCGTGTGCAATGTTTCTTGTATCTTGTATCTTCTTCAATAAATAAATATCCATATTTTTCATATTACCTGATGAGATACCTTCTGGACAGACCTCATGTGGAGATAATTTGCAGTTACTTCTTTGAATGCCTAAGTAATTGCTGGTCATCCCAAAGGAACTGTAACTTCTAGTAACACTCCTGCTGCACAATTGTGCCAACTTACCCAGAATCATGACCTGAAAATGCAGGGCCAGAAGTCACAACGCATTGTGTTAATGCATCGTGACGTAGTTAATTCAGTGTTTTTAATTTTGTAGTCTCCTTTTTCAGTAGGGAGCTCTCAAAGTTCTCTCAGCTTCAGATTTCACTAAACCTGGAGCTATCCTTACATGTATCCTAATTTTTTTGGGTTCAGTCTTAATTCCAAATCCAACTCTGCAGTGGATTGCCTGTGAAAACCTGGGCAATTACCTCATTTTAAATTCCCTCAACATGAGGTGGTTGTGTAGTTTAAATTTTTGTTTAAATACCTAGGTCAATGCCCAGAAATATCAAACAACTTAAAAATTATAGTAATTTTAACTCTGTATTACTAAACAAATAAAGACAACACTAAGGAGAGATATCAGAAAAACACCTTAGGTTCCTATTTAATACAGAGCAAGGAGAAAACTTGTTGCCCTGGACATGTAAAAAATGCCAAATAATATTCTAAGAATATTTGTTCTAGTCTAGATAGTGAGTGTTTAAAATGCCTTTATTAATGAAATTGGCTACGTAAACAGGTTTTCTCACTCATTTTTCCTGGCTGAGACAGGTCAGAGCATTGTTGGTGGAAATCAGGCTCTTCCACCAGATCTTAAGGAAAGTCTTTCAAGGACGCACGCACAGGAGATCGTGGTGTAGTAAGGTGGTTTGTTAGTGTAAAAGACTGCTCCTGTATGCCCCCTCTGTTCACCCCGCTATGGGAAAAGTCCAACAGTGTCTTGCGCAAGGCCAGAACAAAAGCCAGGGTCCAAAGCTTCTGTTTCATCTTGAAGCTCAATCCTTTTAGAGCCCACACCATTTGCCATGGGCTCTGTTAGCTGCTAGACCCAACTACTTGCATGCTCCCAGGTGAGAAAGAATGTGCAAACACATAGGGCAAGTGTGCTACCTGGTGGACAAGAGTTTCTTTGTCCCCATGGGATTACATTAGCATAGGTTCAGGATGGACCAGGTATTTTTTCAAAATAACTGATGAACTTCTCAAGTTTTCACAGGCTTTTGGTAGGTCCACACCCTTAAATAGTCTGACACGCCTTTTAGGTCAAACACCTCCTAATGTCTCCCCCAACAATCTAGGGAGGGGAAGAGTGTCCCATTCACAGAGAAATGCTGTAATCCCTTGGGGTATGAAGCTGTAGCTTCCTGGCTAAGCAAACAGGTTTATGCTTCCCAGTTTATTAAGCTCAATGTCTAATACCCTTTGTTTCCTTTTTTTATTAATAATTAGTCCTCCTTTTTGTCAATAATTAATTAACTACCAACATTAACAAAAAGATCTAAAAGGATTTGGGGAAGTATTTCTTATAGTTTTGTACTCTTTATTATTTCTCCAGTATTTTTGAATTTTATGTAACAAACAAAAAGAAAAAACCTACCATTTGCAGACATCTGTTAATTTATTAGATTTTGAAATTCCAAATGTAAAATAAATCATCTGTTGGCTTTCAGAATTTTGGTTACATATAAAGTGTTTATGTTTTTATTACCCACTTTTAACAAGACCAATTTGAATTTTAGCAATTATGTGAGAATTTGCATGCTGAAAACTGGAAGAGAGCTGGCTCAGAACATTTGTTGAATGAATGGATATTTTAATGACTAGCTGGATAAATAAATGAGTAAATTGTTTCAGATATACTTTCCATAAAATTGGATAAAATGAAAATTTAACTCTCACTGCTCTATGAAACATTTGATTCAGATGTGTTTTCCTGCTTTCCTTTTCCAGAGTATTTTAGACCTATTTTTATTCTCAAAGAAAATTATGCAAATCATAGTTAATCGCTCTATAAAACAGTTCTGAATGAAGTATTTCCAGTTATTCATAATTAGTTTAATAGCTACGGTTATTAAACCAGTTTTCATGCCTATTTTATCTTGCTAGTTTATTCATTCATTTGCAATTTTTGAGGCTTTTATAGTAATTATAGGGGAGAGAAATTATTTACAATATATTAAAATACTCAGATAAAATAATTCCTTACTAGTGTCCATATTTGTCTCAAAAGCAGACATACAAATAAAACCTCTCTGCATAATTTAAACACATGTCATTTGAGGCATGCACAAATTTCTAATTTTTTGGCACAAAAAACTAGGCTACTAACTAGGCATCTATTTTGCTAACTTTATGATACTCTTAGGTATAAATTATAGCACCTGGATTCCTTTATTATGATTCTCCTATAATTTATATAAGGTGAAATTTCTCATCATCTGGATTGAGAAAATGAAAATAAATAATGTTTACTCTTGGTAAGTAATGTTCCTGAGTATTCTGATGTGAATCCACTATTTCCTTCCCATCACCACCCTCCCACACGAACACACGGACAAAAACAAACATGCTCTCTTGGGCTAAGAAATGCCCTGTCCTCTGTTCTCAAAAGTTAAAATTTCCATTCGTATGTATACTCTTCTCAGGGAACTTTTCTTTGTTTATAAATCATTTAGGCATTGATGCTGGTTTATTAAGTCTCTTAGGTAACATATTTTACCTAAAGGTATTTCCTCAGGAATATTCAAGTCATTTAGGAGTGCCTCAGCCCTCTCAGGGTTTTAAGTGTGTCTCCTATATCGTCTCTCTTAAACCATACAGCTGAGAATGCTGGGGGGTGGTGCTCAGAAGTCTCAGCAGAAACTTAAAATAGATAAGGGCTTTCCCTGGAGGCATCTGTTAAAGTTACATTTTGTCTGAAAGAGTCAAAAATCAGCAACAGAAACCTACAGATGCTATGAAAGAATGGCATTGGCTTGGACTAAACAAAAGATGAAACAGTTCAAATAAAAATAGGTCTTGGAACTCCAAACTTCTACAGACAGGAATCATACTAAGTAACCTTTGTTATAGATTGATTTATGTCCCCCCAAAATTCATATGTTGAAACCTAATCCCTAACATGACGGTACTTGGAAGTGGAGCCTTTGAGGGGTGATTAGGTCATGAATGGGATTAGTGTCCTCATCAAAAAGACAGCAGAAAACTGCCTTGCCCTCTCCACAATGTGACATTTCCAGACAATGGTCATCTATGAACCAGGAAGTATGTCTTCACCAGACACAACTTGCTCTTGGACTTCCTGGCCCCCAAAACTGTAAGAAATAAATTTCTGTTGATAAGTAGTCCAGTTTGTGGTACATTATTACAGCATCCAAACAGACTAAGAGACTTACTTATCTGTAAACATGAGCTATCTTTTACGGAAAAAGAATAATAACCTAAGATTTGGGAGGTTTAACCCTAAAGGGTAGAATCAAGAGCTATTGTGAATTATTACTGGGGACTAGTGGGACTGAGTCACAATCAAGGAGCCGCCAACAGATGTCAAAGAGGTTTCATAATTGCTATAGAACAGCAACTCATGTGTACTTTTTGCTTTTCCCTTTTCGAATGAGAATATCTATAGTAATGATCCTAGTCTTGTAGCACCTTTGTGTGTTGGGTGCATGACACGGGAAGGCGGATAACAGATTTTTAATGTACAGGTCCTTCCACCTAAAGGAGTAATCTTGAGAAACTCTACTTTAAGGGATGTACTTCAAGCCTGGATCTAGTTTAGATGATGAGATCTTAGACTTACAGCTGCCACTATAATAAGATGAGACTTTGGGGAGCCTCGGAGGAAGATGAGAGTGTTGTCAATGTGGGAGGAATGTGAATCATTGGTGCTTAGAGGGCAATCTATGATATTCTTCCTCAAAATGGCCTACAATGATCTTAGCCTAATGGAATTTACAAATTTGAGTAGTCTTGTCCTACACAGAGTCCTGGCTGGCTGCCCGAGAATAAACATGCACATTACAAAAAGTATCGATAGACCTGCACAGGCGAATACAATAACGTATATTTATTTAGTCAGAAACAAATGTCTTAGGAAAATGATATCTTCACATAATTTTAAGCCCCAAAGTTCAACAAATTCTTAAGTAGTCTTCAAGAGTCACATCTTCCTTCAAACCCAACATACTAATTTTGATTACTACTCTATGATAGTATAGAAAATGGGTAAAAGGGAAAGAGTTTAGAACTAGAATATCTGGGATTCTTATTCTACCTCTGCTCTAATTTAGAAAACTTACCTATACTCCATTTGAAAATTCCTATCATTAAAAAAAATAAATATATCTGGTCTAATTTGAAGATTATATTATAAAGAAGAAAAAAGAGTCATATGATATACCCATTCAAAATTAGAATGGTTATGCACTCTATGGAATAACATTTTTAGGAAATCTATCACACTTGTATTTTACTCCAGGTATATATAATTATAAATAAAGAATTTCCAGGCAATTATTATAATAATGCAAACATAGTCAGAACTAAATTCTTCATGGTAACAATCAAAGGTGGTAGCCAAAAGTTTTTTTCTCCTTATTATAAAAAAACGCTTCTTAGTGATCCACATCGATCATTATTGTAAGTAAATGTTTGACTTGTGTTAGTTACCCCATTATCCTCCAATTAAAATCTCTGTAACCTTTACAAGATTCTGTCATCTTTTTATGTCTCTGTCAACACTAAGAAATCTGAAAGAAAAAAGCATCTACATAGTCCAATTACATATCCCTGAAAAGGTCAGCAAGATAGCAATATTACAGGGTTGTCTGGAAAATCTCATGACAATCTTTAGTCAAGAGTTCAGAGTTAAATTGTTGGGTTTCTAACAGCGGAATCTCTCACAAGAATAAAGTGTAACAGCTTCCACGTGGATAAAGAATACTGGTTTGACTATGCCCCTGCTGTAGAACAAAGCTTTGGGGGAAGTGGCACCAACCAATGCTTCAAACACATTATATTTCTTCTGGTGACTAACAATCATTTGTTTTCTCATATATTTTTCACATTGTAATATGTATTTGACTTGTCACTAATACATCTGGAATAAGTTTCTGGTTTATCAAAAAGAGCTTAAAGCTTCACCAAATTCTACAATTTAAGTTTTTAACATAATAACTAAAGATATTTTCAATTGATTATTATGAAGACAAAAACTCATGATGCACTTGTTTTATTTTACTTGTACTGTTTGCAAATTATTTGTACTTGGAGCACATTTACTTATAAAGTTTATATGAGCTTAGGGTAAATTTGACTAACTCAGCCATACATATTGCCTAAAAATAAAAATACAGCAAACATTGCCTAAAAGTAAACATATGGCAAACATAGTCTAAAAGCAAGAACAAATGAATCAACTTTAAAATTTTGAGATGACATAAAATCTTATAAACGCTATTTCAAAACTCTTCTAATAATATTCATCTTAGCAGTTAGGTCAGCATGCATTTTCACTGAATTGCATAGGTACCCTTTTTGTGGTCTAGTCTAATACATTTAAAGATGTCCAGATCAAGAATATTCATCTAATTTCTCTCATATTTAAAGTTTAAAATCATTTTCACAGTGTATATCTAAATTTTGTGTTGCTATTGGAAATGAAGGCATGGAACCATCATAAATGGCTGGTTGCAACCACATTGACAAGTGATTTGTCAATTATTTTAAAGTTAAACACTTATGTACCACATAACCCAGCAATTCTACTTATGAATATTTACTTAAAATGTATGAGAACATTGCCACAAAACAACTTATGTAAGAATGTTCATATCAACTTTTTAAGTGATTTACAATTGAAAAATCCCAAACATCCATACATGAACATGAGAATAAAAAGATCATTTGAGACATTTTCATATAATAAAATATGCATTAGCAATAAGTAAGAGCAACTTAGTGATACACAACCTGGATAAATCTCAAAAACAAATCATGTTGAGTAAAGGAAGTCAGACACAAAGAGCACAGTATATGATGCTATAGAGCTGAAGTAAAACAGAAAGACTATTCTGTTTTGATAATAATCAGAAGTAGGGGTCAATTGTGGGTGATGGTTGATGTGAAGAAGGTGTGAGGGAACATTCTGGGATGATGTAAGGTGCTATAACTTAATCAGGGTGGTGTTTGTTGGGCGTATATATACTCTTATTCAAATTCATTGAGTGATATAATTAAGATGTGCATTTCACCATGTATAAATTTTATTTCAATAAAAACAAATAGGAAAAATATAAAGCGATGGACAAGTATGAGGACATACACTTTCTCACACACTTGACAAATGTAATTAACATCAAGATTTTTAAATGTATATACTTCCTAGCCCTAAGGAAACAATTGTGGATATGTGAAATAAAAAGAATTATGAACATTTATTAATTTAAGCATAATTTATATATCAGTGACCATTAGAGCAAAACTAAATGAACCCTCATGCATACATTGGAATACTAAGTATCCCTTAAAAATATTTCTTCTTGAGTGTTTGATAACAGAAAACTATTAATAGCATAACATATCAATGTATTAACATATATTAATGTTATTCATTAATAATATATAAATATACATTAATCAATTAATATTCTGTTATTGTTGTTTTATATATTAGATACATATTAGATTATTAAGTGAAATAAGTACAACATGAATATCATAGTGTCACATGAATATATGTGGAATAGCCAGATACATGTGTGTATAAATGAACCTGTATGCATGTACATTGGAGTGCTTTATCCCTAATGGCTTAAAACTGAATTTCTGTTCCAGTTTTTAGAAACCCTTACTATAATTGGCTTAGAAAATTAGAGTACATCTTTGCAGCTGGAGTGGGTATCAGTCATCTTGGCCATGGCTCTACCTAGGTTAGAACCCCAGCTTTGACACTTGCTATCTGTCAATCTGTGGCAGGTTATTCAACCTCTCAGTACATTCATGGTAATGAGAGCATCTTGTAGAGTTTTGTGAAGAATGAGTACATTTAAAGTGCATGAAACTGACCTGGCATTCATAGGGCTCTATAACATAGCTATCAAACTCATGTTTTTTATTATCACGAGATCTAGACCATGTCAGGTGAGTCCCAAACAAAATTATTCTTCTATTAGGTGGAGTGAACTGTATGCTGGGTAGTTAACCAATGAAGGCTACCACAAATTATTATCTTTTAAGATAGACTATTGAAAAGTAAGAGCTTGATACATTTTAAAGAATGCCTAACGCTGTCACTGAATGTGTAATTTATAAACATTATTTTGATGAAATTGACAAGCAAAACCTTGGTTAGTCATTCAACTATTTGGTCAAAATGGTGCCCATATGTCTTTTCTTACTGTTCTATATAAAAAGGTAAAATTATAATAAACAAAATTAAGTGTGAGTCACACAAAATAATGACTAATTCCTACCATCCATCTGGATTCTTCAACTGATCATTTTAGAGACATAAAGTCTTTGGAAAACTAAAAAGAAATAGGGCTTTCAGTACATAAGGCCCACTTTAAGGAGAGTTACAGCTTAAAAGACAGTTACTTAAAAGAAATGTTTTAATTAAAAATAAGTAAAAAACTAAAATATAGAGATATGAATAACTTCTCAATCATCTAATTTGCACTCCTAAATTATATTCACTGGTGTAAAGTTTTATTAACTAGAAAAAATAAGTGTTTTGCAAAGCATAATGGAACTCCCTTGTTAACTTAAACCAATCTTAATATCTGGAAGCTGGGTACATGGATTGGGGAATATCAGTTGATAGTATTTTCCATGATGCACTTCTAAGTACAGAAATAAATTAAAGCTTACTTTTCAAATATCACTAAAACAAATATGTATATAAAACAAATATTTAACTAGCATTTAGTTATTACCAACATCATGATAGATGGCTTTGTATACTTTTTCCATAAGGATAATTCTGTGATTTTTCAATATTCTTCCATATTTAAATGATCTCTTCATTTGTGCACTTGTATACTTGGACTTGTTGCAAAAAAAGTACATAATATTTAAAGTGGTTCCATAGAATATATCATATATTATTAAGGTTACCCATTATATTACTTTATTTGAATAGATCACATTTTATTTAGTGCCTGAAGATAGATGGATAGAGGTAAATATATAAATTATAACCAGTAGTCATGTGGGAAAATACTTTGTGCTTAAGGGAAGTAAGAGTCTCAAAGCTTTTAACAGCCCATTGAACATGTATTATTGATATAAACATGACAATAATTTCAAAATTTAATTTTATATTAAATAAATAAGTTTTATTCAATAAGATCCATGCTTTATTACACATTGACTTCAACATTTTTAAATATAGCTCATTTGGATAGTTACCTTATCTAATGTGAGGTCAAATGAAACACCTGCAACTGGTAACAAGTGTTATGGCACAAGTCTTTCATTTATTCAAAAAGTGTGAATAAACTCTAGAAGTCACTGAAAATGCAATCATCCAGAAAGTCCAAAGCCTTAAACATTTTTGACTTCTATGTTTAGGACTGTTAATATTGTCCAATGAAAGTAACGTTAACAAGAAGACATTTTTCCCCCTTTACTAGGTGTGTGTATAGGAGGGGAGGATGGCCCAAGGTGGGAGGTACCAACACACGCTTTGAAATTTTTAAAGATAATATGGAAATTGAGGGCGTAGAAATATTTCTTTCATGAAACTGACCCAGCAAGCTAAAATTGCAAATGGATTGAAAAATGCAATTAACTTAATCAATAGGGGCATTTTCTTCCCCACAGCCCTCAGATATCACATCCCTTTTACAGGTATATAAACCAAGAGCCACAGAGATCAGTGTTAATAAAAAAATTTTGTCTTCGTTAATTATCATTATTATGTAAAATGGAACTAATGAAATTATTTTCAATAATATCTCTTGAATCCCATCAGCTTGAGAACTTTTTGGTTTAGAATTTTATTCTATTTAGGCTTTGAAACTGAATGATTAGAGTGGAGTGGAGACAATGAATTTTGTCAGGATCTCTTCTCTACTCCAATTGCCCTTTAAGATATTGTGTTTTGGTTGATTTTATTTTTTTTTTATTCTGTATGTCTTCCCAGTGTCTAGAAAAATAAATACTTTTCTATGTTGTTAAACATGAAAACACTTTTTCTGTGTTTTTAATTTTTTACATAAAATTTTTGCAGATACAAATTTTAATAGAACATAATCACAGATAAATGTGTACCTTCCAGTATAAATTAACAAATTTTAAAATCAACAAAATTAACATTTTGCAATATGAGATATTTGATCTATAATAGAAGTCCCCTTTTATTTCACTCTCTAATTCAATACTTTTAACTTTCTGTCAGTCAGTCACTACACTGAAGTTGTTATATCTTCTACTTCTACAGTTTTATATTTTTGTTGATATTTGCTCATCAATATCAAACTCTAACGGTACAAACTTCCAGTTATAAAATGAATACGTTCTGAACATCCAATGATCATATTTAATAATGATCATATTTAATAATACTGCATTATATACTTCAAAGACACTAAGAACATAGGTAATTCTTAGGTGTTCTCTCCACAAAAATGAAGTGGCAATTATGTGACATGATGGAGGTGTGAGCTAACGCTGTGATGATCATCATTCTGTGATACATAAGTGTATCAAATCAACATATTGTACACTTTACACTTACACAATTTATATGTCAATTATATCTCAATAACACATAAAAAGTATATTTTAGGAAGATAGAGACCTACTTTGTTTAATGTCACATGCCCATAGACAAGATGGAGCAATATATGAGTATATAAACAAGTACATTATATATAGTTTTATACAATAAATGTGTAAACATGCATTTCCCTCTTTAAAGAGATCTAAAACTCATGCATAAAAGCACACAAATCATAAATATATAGTTCAATGGACTATTACTGAGTGAACACAACTGTGTCATCCATGACCCAGGTCAAGAACTTAAACAACAGTTGCATTGAGAAGCTATTCTCTTGCCTCTTAACTGTCTTAACTACCCAGATTTCTTAAATAGTACATTAGTTTTGCCTGATCTGAACTTAACATAAATCAAGTTAATTGATCTATACCATCTTTTGGATGGTATTACTTTCTTTCAACATTGTATTTGTCACATTCATCTGCATTGTCACATGTAACAGTCATTTGTTGTTCAATTGTATTTAGTGTTTTCATTGTCATATTTAAGAAATATTCTTGTACTCAACTTTTTTATCTCAAGGTCATAAACACAGTCCCTGATACGATTTTAGAGACGCTTACTTCTTCACTTTGAACACTCAGATATATACTGCAGTTAGGATCGTCTTCAATGTATTACAAGGCTATAACGTATAGAAGTAAACGTTCACTTTTATCCATATGGTTACCCATTTAACATAATATCATTTATTTTAAAAAATTATCCTTTGGTGTACCACCATTTAAATAATTATTGTTTGTATAAATTGATAATCTAAACCTAAAATTTGTATGAAAATGAAAGAGCCAAAATACTCCAGACAATCTTTAAAAAGAACCAATTTAGAAGACTGACATTACCACATAGAAATACCCATAAAAGATTCATAGTAACAAATGCAAGATGGTATTGTTGAAATGACAAATAGTCCATTAGGACCAAACAGATAGCACAGAAACAAGCCCACACATGCATGATTGTTCAATTTATGACAAAGACGATGCTACAATGCAATGGAAAATGTTCTGCAATTTTTTTTTACCAAACCACTTACCCTAAATCAATTCCAGATGAATTATAGATCTAAGAGTAAAAGGTTAAAACAATAAATCTTTTAGAAAAAAATAGGGTGGTTTTCTTAAATAATGTTAAAGATGAAAAGCATAGCAAAAAAGGAAAACAGATAAATTAGACTTCAGCAAAATTAAAGGAAAAAAGCAGGCTTTCTAGTGGAAAAAATATTAACAAAACTTACATTAGAAAACAAAGTGAGATTATGAAAATAATATTTACAAAACAATAAGACAAAGGCAATCACAATAGAAAATATTTCAACAGACTTCAAAAATCTGAATGGCAAACACACATATGAAAAATTTTTTATTAGGGATGAGGAAAATTCCAACTAAAGCTGCAATAACATACAGTGTATATCCATTCAAATGGCTAAAATTCAAGTGCAGTCAAAATCACATTTTGACAAGATATGAAGCAATTATATTCTTGTATACCACTGATGAGAGTGTAAATTTGTTTAACCTATTTGGAAAACAATTCAGCAACATCTGTTAAAGCTAAACCTGTCAGTCCAATAGATATGTACCCCCAAAATAAATAAATATGTTCATCACAAGATAGAATGTTCATTACATCCCCAAACTGGAAACAGCAACAGCCATCTACAGAAGAATGACTAAATGAGTTGGAATATACTCACACACTAAACAGTAATAAAAATGAACAAACTGCAGCTAGTCACAAAAACATGGAAGAATCTCACTAATGTAGCACTGAGTGAAAAAAACCAAACACACGTAAATATGTACCGTATGGCTCCAATTAAATGAAGCTCAAAATTTAGCCAATTATTTTGCTAGAAGATAGCACGTTGGCTACCTTTGGGGTTAATAGTGACCAGGCTGGGGTTCTAGGAGAGCCTATGGCGTAACAGTAATATTTTGTGTTGTCCATGGTGCTGGTCACGCAGGTTATCTGCTTTATAAGATTCACTGTACATTATGATTTTTGCACGTTTCAGTAAATAGCTTACACTATTAAAATCTCGCTATAAAAATCAGTGCAACCTATTTAGATTTCTACATTGGCTTCCTTGGTAATTATTTCAGTATCAGTGTAAAAACTTGGAGAAGAAGCCGTGGCCATCTGAGGCCAGCGCACCAGCTTTGAGAATGGAGGAGCGTGGCGTCCGTGCCAGAGTGCCCCGCCCTGGGCGGTGGCTGCTTCCGTGGGGCTCCCTTCGCCAGACGGCGGCCTACTCTCTGCACTCCCGCTTGTTGACATTTGACATGACTGTCGTCTCAATCACAAACTAATGTTTTATTAAATCTTTGCATTCCAAAACTGAGACAATGAGCCTTGAAATAATTTAAGGACAGATCCCGTTTTGTTCCCTTTTGAAATCTAGCTCCTCAGCCAGTGATTTGTGATAAAAGAGAACCTCACAACCACGAAACAAAAAAACAAAAACAAACAAACAAACAAACAAAAAGCTCATATTTCCCAAGTGCTAATTTCCATTGGGGGGGATTATGAAGGCATTGATTACACATGGAACAGCATAATTTTTATTTCACTCAAGGGTAAAGTATCTATCTCCTTTAAGAAAGGTTCTGTGTTAAGTCATATGAAGCCAGTGCTCTCCAGACGGGTTTGGGTGAGGCAGGACTCAAGCAGCGTGGGGCCAGCCTCTGCATGCTGTGAACACATTCATATCAGCCTCATGTAAGTGCCAGGACTGCTGAGCCAACAGCTGCTCACTACCAGTGAAGCTCCTGTTATTGTGAAGCACTCTTTTCCTGGTCGCCATACAATCTTTTTATAGCATGGGGCTCCATTGCCATGAGGGCTCATCACCAGTCAGGGACTGTTTGAGCTGACAGCTACCGAACATAAATAGCAGTAGTTAGGTGGACACATCATACACGCAACAATAGTCATCCTAGATATCGATATAGCAGCAATTGCTCAATCACAAATCAGATCATGGCCAGCATGCCTGAACAATGTGAATTGACCAGAAAACTCATTTTAAGCATGTAAAAAATAAATGTATCTATTAGCATACATGCTTTCTAAGCACACATGCTTAGAACACAAAATCTTAATTTTAAAGCACACTGTATCACTCACTTTCTGTAACTCTGAAGAGTATGTAAATTGTATCCCTAAATATTTTATGATACCTTCTTCCTCAGGGAGTCATGAAAAAACAACAGGTTTTGTACAGTTAGTTGAAAATTAAATATAATTCCAGAAGTGGAAAGATCATAGGACTAGAAATCAGGAGACATTGATTTCTAGGCAGTATTTCATTGATTAGCTGGATGGCTTTAGGCAATCACTTCTATGTTAATAGAGATAATAGCTGTTGTTACCACAGAGTGCTGAGAGAGCACATGAAATAATGTGGAAGCCCTTTAAATACTGTAAAGAGCTATTAAAAAGTAAGGTTTTAACATATGGCTATAGCTAAGGCAATCACCTTAAATAATCTACATTTGTATTTCTAGGACAACTTACATAATTATTACATAAGACTAAATCAACATTTTCAACATTTTTTCAACTTCAGAAGCTAAGGAGTATCACTTCTTATTCATAAAATATGAGTACACTTAAAAGATTCTTTTTTTAAAATCTGCATAATCAATGTCTTTTTGTCTCAGCATAATACTTAACGCTCTTGAATTATACCCTACAAACAAATCCAAACATATATTTTTATAATCTTGTATACATTCACCAAAATTTCCAGAATGTTCTAGATGGGACTGACATTTTTGTAATAAACTTCTATGAAATGGATCATTGCCACTCTCTCTTTCTCTCTTTTACACACACATTCACTCACTCATAACAGCAAGCAGTAAAAAAACAATGATCCTTTCCTCTTTCCAAAATACATGTCTAGTCAGCCTTGCAGGTAGCCATGCTCTCTCCCTCTCTCTTAAGCTTATTGTACAAAAAGAACTGCCCAGAACATGTAATTTAATTTTTAATTAAACCTTCATTTCTATTTAATTGCATACTACACCTTCTTCGGTGCAGAAACATATAAGAAGGAAGCAATCTCAAACGTGCTTAAAAGTCTTCCATTGCTCCAAAGTAAAACTAGTCTCCATAGCAACTGCCATACCACTCTCTATTTATTCCAATACTAAATGACAAATCAAAAGTGCAACTGTGATATCAAGGGATTCTATTTCTCCTAATGCAATACAAAGCTACAAATACCTCTACTAGCATGGCTATTAGTTGTGATAACCTAATAAATGAGAAAAGCGGGTTTCCAAAATGTAGTCAATGGTTGCAGTTTTTTGCAGTGCGAAGACTGTCACAATAACCTTGACTTCTATTCTGTAAAATGCCCTTGGGTGAGAAAGCAAAACAGAAGGCATTATTTTCATGATGTTAGATATTTCACACTGCAAATGAGATTTGTTTGTCTTAACCTAAGAAACAAATCAAATTCCCAATTACATCATCTAATAGCTACTGCTGGGAGACACCGTCAACAGGATTATTGATTTGGAAACCCAACATCTGCAAAATGCAAACCTGGTCTATTAGGCTAAACAAAGGCTTTAAGGCTCAGCTGGTCCCTTTTTGCTGTCTTCATCATACTTTAGGTTAAATGAGCTCCAGCCCAGGAAACAGGAAGAGAGGCTGCTGAGAGCCCATCAAGTTAGTGGCCAGATGGATGAACATCAATCCTACCTAGTATAAAACCTGTACTTCCTCCCACTCATTCACATGAACTCCTTCTCTTGCATATTCAAATGCATACATATATGTATGCACACAGACACTCCTTCTTTAAAAAATGTGACAGATACAGTGATGAGAAAACCAAATATCTATACCTTTCACATTTCTGTTTATTTTTAAGTCCTCTCTTGAAATGCCAATATTATAGAAAATTAAACATGCTTTCACATATAAAGAACATAATCTTACACCATTTTCTCTTAACAGCTAAAATTTACAGTCAGAAATACTAGTCTATTTATTCATCATTGTATTTACAAAAATGCTTAAATATTTAGGCATAGGTCACCAGCATAACTCTGATGAGACTGTGATCAGTAATCAACAAAACAATATTGTTTATTTATCAATTGGAAAGTTAAAAACACCTATTAAAACACACATGTGCACATACACACACATTTTGGTGTAGTTCTTATCCTCTACAATAGAGACTGAGTCTCACTTCTGGAAAACACCCGGTCACAGCCCGCTGTCATCTCCTGCCTGCCCGTGCACTGTGCAAACACGACCATGCTTGTCAGCAGTACAGAACCAGGGTCACTTCACCCAGGTCTGTCTGCAACACTGCTCCCTAGGCATATGAACAGACGGATGAGTAGAACCACTTCACCAGCAAGCTCTTTAATCCCTTCACAATCTCTCAACATGGCCATTCTTCTTTGATCCCTCTGCCTGTTTTTGTCACAGTAATAAATGCAGACAGAATGCATTTCGAGATTCTTGCAAATGGCTCACCCAAAGTCCTAAATATACCAAAATATATAGATTCCTTAATAAACACTAGTTTCAACAAATCTCTTCTCAGAGATGGATATACTACACCAAAGCCAGTAGTAGATCTATTTAAAGTAATAATTAACAAGGTCTTACAAAAAGATTTAGCAAAATATTAACTATATGTTAATCAGTCTATTAACTGTTGATTTATTGCTAAAATCATGTGGTAGGATTTAATCAAATAGCAACAAATAAATCAAGTTGCCTTATAATCAGCAAGAAATTACATAAAAATTCAATACTTAGCAATTTTTTAAATTAATCACCTCCTCTCACTCAATAAAATATTATTGTACTATTTAAGTATATCAAATTCAATAAAAATAGATATAAAATTCTAGACTTGAACATTTTACAAAAGCAAAACTGAAATTTAAAAATCTTCCAGCTGTCTATTTTTAAATGAATAAATGTAAACAACATTGTATTGTAATGTAAAGAACATTGGCACATTTAATTAACATAATGAAGGAGATTTCCAATTAATAAATGAAGCGTATTTTGCATTTAAAGGATTAATGCTAAGCAGGTCTTCCTTTTACAGCCAACTAAGTTGAGGCTATTTTTTAAAGATTTTATTTATTTATTTTAGAGAGAGGAAAAGAAGGAAAAAGAAAGGAAGAGAAACATCAATGTGTGGTAGCCTCTCATGTGCCCCCTCCTGAGGACCTGGCCTGCAACTCAGGCATATGCCCTGACTGGGAATTGAACCAGGGATTCTTTGGGTCACAGGCCAAAGCTCAATCCACTTAGCAACACCACCCAGGGCAAGTGGAGGCTTTTTGAGTTAGAGAAGACTGATTTCAAATCTCGCTCTGGCACAAAGAGGTTTGCTTTGCCTGAGCCAGTTATTTAACTTCTTGTCATTGGTCCCCTCCTCTGTGAAACAGGTAAGCAAAATCTGTCTTGCAGTTTTATCGTGAAGAATAAGTGAAGAAATATAAGTAAATAATCTCTGTACTG
This sequence comes from Glossophaga mutica, assembly GCA_039655065.1. Classification (NCBI taxonomy): domain Eukaryota; kingdom Metazoa; phylum Chordata; class Mammalia; order Chiroptera; family Phyllostomidae; genus Glossophaga; species Glossophaga mutica. Next base: position 22,945,942 of record CM077305.1, read on the forward strand.
TCTAGCTTTAAAAAAGCTAAGTGAATTTATTTCCAAAAGAAATGGGCAACCAGAAATGTTAAAGATAGTTCTCACAGTAAGAAGAAAATTATGTCAGAGGGTAATTTAAACATTTAAAGGAACAAACAGGTTCAGGAATATAGTAATATATGTTGGTAAATATAAAAGGGCTTTTTGTTCCTTTGTTTCCATTTCTTAAGTTATTAGAAAGAGCATTGACTGTAAAGGAAAAATAATAAAAAATAAACTAACACTAATAAAACTGTGAGGTTTATAACATCTAAAATAAAATGGATGACAACAATAACAAAAATGAAATGTGGAAAATAAAAGTATACTTTAATAATATTATTATACTGCATTGTATATGTTATTAAGGTAGGCAATGAGTAAGTGAATAGTGCATATTGTAAACTCTAATCACTGAAAAAAAAATAAAACACAAAGGTATAGATATAAGATAATGGAAGAAAAATAAAATCTCCCAAAGAATTAATTCAAAATATGACAGCAAGGTGGGGAAAGGGGAGCAAAGAACACATGATATGAGTAGAAAACAAATCAGATGGTAGAATTAGATCCAACCATATTGAGGATTACATTAAATGTAAATAGACTAAGCACTCCAGTTAATAGACAGGGGTTGTCAGATTAATTTTTTTAAAGCAAGAGTGAAATATAAGCTATCCACAAGAAACTCATTTTACATATGAAGACATGAGGATGTTAAGGTAAAAGAATAGGGAAAGTCATAGCATTCAGACTCTAATCAAAGAAAACTAGGGAGGCTTCCATCAAAGCAAACTTTAGAACAAGGACTATTAAAAGAATAAAGAAGGGCATTTCACAGGGATAAAATGGTCACTTCATGAAGAAAAGTTAAGAATTTCTAAAATAAATGCATTTGATGAAGAAGCTTCAAAACACATAAAGCAAAATGGACTAGACTGGAAGGAGAAATAAATAATTACACCTGGAGATTTTAACACTTCTCTCAGTTATAGACAGAGAAAGCAGAGGAGAAAATCAATAAGGTTATTATAATGGTTTTGTAATGTGTCATCTTCTCTAGGCTGAACTTCGTTTCCCAGTATTTTCTTTCTTGCATGCTTCCAGTCCCTGTGGGCCACCGAGAAGACATTGGTGATAGTCGAAGGATGGAAGGGGAGATGCAGCTCTTTTGAAGCCCATTCGCCATCACTGCTGATCTGCTAACTACTTCGTTAACATAAAGCAGCAGCTGGGTCTGCAGCTGCTATAAGTTTTCCTGGATCCTCCTTTAACTTCTCTGACTTCTGGACCAGGTATGCATTTTTAGCTGTGTGAGGAAGAGGTGCACTTAGGTAAAATACTCTTAACTAAGGTCAGAAAGAACAAAAATTAGTCTGGCCTTGTGAAGTTCCAGCCCATGCTAGTGTGTTCCACCATGCCCTGGATCTCCTCAGCCTTAAATGCGTCTTCCTTTCTGATGCCCTTGCCAGCGAACTTCAAGTTCCAACATCAAATGTGAACACACAAGACTTACAGACAGTTCAACCAGATCTCACAGTTGTCTGAAGTGAATTCCTGGGGACAAATCTGTCGTCAGTCTGTCTGTCGATCAGCCTATCTTTCTATTGCCTATTGATTTTGCTTCTCGGGTTGAATTCTGACTGATATAGTTACAGAAGACTTAAGCAACATTATCAACCAATTTGTCCTAATATTTATAAAATATTTAATCCAACAATTCTAAAGAAAAAATGAACAAACAAACACTTACAGATCAGAAAACAGACTGAAGGTTGATGGGGGCATGGGATTGGGGGACTGGGTGAAAAGGGAGAGGGATTAAAAAGTAAAAGTTGGTAGTTACAGGACAGTCATAGAGATGTAAGTTAGGGCATGGGAAATATGGTTAATAGTATAATAACTATATAAGCAGCCAGGTGGGCACTTATAATATTGGGGGGATCACTCTGTAAAGTACATGATTACCAAACCACTATGTTGTAAGTCTGAAATACAGATTAATATTAAATGTAAATTGTAATTAAAAATTGCAATTTAAAAATGCAAACAATAAAATAATTTGCCTATTTAAAATCAAGAGTTTGTTAACCTAATATCTGCAAATCCTTTAAAATAGACTGAAAGTTATGTATGTAGCTACATGTTTTTCTGGTTATAAAAATATATCAATAAATTTTATTTGTCTTAAAGCCTTCTGTGACCTAAAAAAATGCGAACCACTATGTAAGACAATTGGCATTTGCTAATAACGAAATGAGAAACCACTTCAAATCTCATTTTTGTAACAATCAGCAATTTGTGCCTTGGTGCTAAACAAAACTGGAGTATTAACTAAATTGTAAATGTGGTTTAAATATAAATTTGAACCTATTCATTAGTCAATATAATAATGATGATGATGATAGTAAATACAAAGTCTGTCTGGAAAAAGTCCAGCCATTGTTAACATAACGAATGGTTTGCGCAAACCTTGAGGTAACCTAGCAGCCAAGGGACAATGGACTAGAATGTGCATGCATGAACAATGACAACTTCCCCGTACTAGTCAACAGGGTGGTAGATGTCTTTGAGTGAGTATGTGTACTGTGTGGGCATCACATTCAAAATGATTGAACAAGTAAAGCAACAAATCTGCATCAAAGTTAAGCTTGAACATTGTTCCATGGAAGCTATTTGGATGATTCAGAAGGCCACAGATATGGGCAACTGGTGATTGGCAGCTTCATCACAACAATGCACCGCTTATGCATCATGTCTCATGCAGATTTTTTTGGCAAAACATCAAATCACACAGTGACTTAGCCCCCACTACAGCCAGATTTGGCTCACTGAGACTTCTGGCTTTTCCCAAAACTAAAATTATCTTCGAAATGGAAGAGATTTCAGACCATCACTGAGATGCAGGAAGATATGATGGGTAGCTGATAACAGTGTGTGAACTCCCAAGGTACCTACTTTGAAAGGAACTGAGGTATCACTGTCCTATGTACAATGTTTCTTATATCTTGTATCTTCTTCAATAAATGTCTATTTTTCACATTACATGGCTTGATATCTTCTGGACAGACCTTGTATTTTATAGCAGATAATATTCTAAGGGTTTCATATGTATCATCCCATCTACCATTCACAATAAACTTAGGGACTCGGTTCCATCGCCATTCCCTTCTAGAGATGAAGGCATGAGCCTTTAAGTGGCTTGCCAAGGCCACACAGCTAGCTAGTGTCACAACAGTAGTGTCATAGCCAGGATTCCAACCCAGCCTGTCTTGCCCTACAGGCTGCTTCAAACCAACACATTAAGTTGCCTTTTAAAGGCCATATGCTTTGAAAATTGACATTTAACTTTTATATCAATCGGTCATTAGTATGCAATTTACTTGAATTAATGTTGTAATAGTTGGTATCACTTGTACGGACAAGCATTTTCATTTCAGTAACCAAATTTGATTTTGAAGAATTTTACCTTATATATTTACATTGATTTTTAAACATACCTTCTGTTAGGGGAAATGAAATGGTGTGATTCTTTATGTTTTGCGCTATAGCATAGCCAATCAGTAATCTGGATTGGTCCTTTACTGTATGTAATAATTTATATATTTGAAACTAAAGTAATGGCTATATAGGTTCATTTACGGCTTTTAGTTTTAATGTGATTAATGTATTGTGGGGTTTTTTTTTTTTTCCGTTTGTTCTCTAAGAACTAAATTTTTTTTTACGTACAACAGTTTGGATAATGCCATATCCTTGAATCAATGGCAGTTTTTTTAAGGATAATATAGCTGCTTTAGAGCTGCAAATCCCATTATACGCAATGAGTAAAACTTTGGACAATAGCTAATTTCCTAGGGTTGAGTAAACTTGTATAATAGAAGCTAAAAAATTGCTTTCCTTGTCAAAATTGTTTCATAGGTTAAGTATCTAGTTCTATAATGGCAATATGGTAGGTAACTAAGAAATATTTTCTGGTTCTTCTATGAGACATCATAAAAGTTTGCCACTAGTGAGACTCAGTATTTTATAGAGCTTGAATTTAGAGAGCATTTAGAATTAGCCCCCAAATTCTTAAGAAATCACTATTTTAGTAGCTCAGTGGATTGAGCACGGGCCTGCGAACCGAAGGATCGAGGTTCGATTCCCAGTCAGGGCACATGCCTGGGTTGCCAGGCCAGTTCCCGGCAGGGGACATACAAGAGGCAACCGCACATTGATGTTTCTCTCTCTCTCTCCTTCCCTTCCCCTCTAAAGATAAATAAATAAAATCTTTAAAAAAAAAAAGAAATCACTATTTTAATTATTCGAGTTCACTAATTAAAGGAAATATATGTTATTTATTCAAAAAGTAAGAAAATTATAAAATGTTCAAAAAAATCCTCATGCAATCTAAAATCTGCAAAATGTTGTGCCCTAATTTATAAACCCATAGAAATTGAATGAAGGAGATGGAAGACACCTGGCAGATTTCCTCAGCTAGACCAGAGAGAGCCTGGAACTTCATGCTATACTTGGGTCTGTAGTTCTTACAGAGATACGTCCCATTTCTGAATGGAAACAATAAACTATATAGATATACACATTTGGGGGTGTTTTTAAGAACCACTGACCTACCTGGTTCAGTCCTCTTATTATATAGATAAGAACACTGGTCCAGATAAGTTAAATAAATCTGATGAGCAAAGAATAACTAGAATCAAGTTTGTTTGTTTTTTTCTAAATTTCCAGTTCCTTATGTATAATTTTAACTAGAGGTTTAAAGAAATGTCTCATTGGTATATTTTTAATGTCTTCAATCTATTTTTTGGCTTACACTTCCTGCAGAATTCTACATTTTGTCAGGCTTCGTCCCACAAGGAGTCTTAATCATCATCTTATATGCTGAATCTGTGACTTCTTTAAATATTTTTACTGTGAGTAAAATATTACAACTATATTAATTTCATGAAACCTATTCTTTTAGTTTTTCCTGGATGTGATACCCAGAGAAGTGACAGGAGGAAGTTTTATTTAGCACAGAATATAATTGCCAATTGGGAAAAAAAAAAACATTGAAATTCTTTGACTTCTAACAAGTTTGAGTCAGTGCTAAAAATCAAAATTGTTTCCCACAGTCTCAGCCAATACCAAGAAGCTTCCTAGATAGTGTGATAACATACGTAATCTGGGTTCATTTTTCTGTCTCATGTGCTTTAATTGCACTATAACTATAAACTTTAGAGTCAGAAAATGCTCTTGTTCTTTCAAACTATATTCCATATTACAGTATATAAAAACTTTAAGCATATTTTAATTTTTTAAGTTACTAGAATTAAGAATTAAATACAAGATCAACAATTAAAATAAAAATTTAAAAAAATGGAAAAATTAAAAAAAAAAAGAATTAAATACAGTAGAGAATCCATTACACAAGAATACTGCTCTCAAAGTGGTAAGGGAGAAACTGCTTTAAAAGGCACTAATAAATTGTGGTCATAGTGAAATGTGTAGGGGAGAGTTTGGAAAACTTCCAAACTCCCCATCATGGCACATGTAGCCCATCAGTAGCTTGGAACTGACCCTTCTTCCTTCTCATGCCCTGCACCCCCAACTTGCTCTCTTTTGCATTCCGTAATTCATTATGTAATTGTTTGCCATCACATTTCTTACTAGCATCACATTTCTTATTAGCATCACACTACTTGTACCATATTGCATGTCAGTCTTTTATTTACTTGTCATTCTTCCCTAATGACCTGAATCATCTTAAATTCAGAGATCGAAATTGTATTTTCTTCTCCCTACACCCACACTGCGTTACAAGAAAATGAGTGCCACAAAGTAGGTGCCTATTATTTAGAAATCAAGAAGTGTCATAAGAAGACTATAGATCAAAATTTACCAGAGTTCGTGGTATGAAAAGATTACTTGGGTGAGGGGTAGAAAAGGACAAGACTTGGAAAATCAGAATAAGCTTTGATTTAGGAAGTGATGTTTCAGTTATGCTTCAACTTATAAGGACATCAATGGTATAAAACAATAGGCAATGGACTTAAGATTAAAGACTGAACCAAGATAACCAATCAGGAAAGTATGTGTAAGGAATTACTCCTGGCTGGCTAGAATAGCAGGAGGAAAGCCAGAGAAATAAAGTATCGATACCAGACTCTAGGACACCAATAAGTGAATGAATGAACTGTGCTTCAGGGAAATCACTTTTGCAGAATTTTTTAAATGTGGCTGAAAAAGGAAAGTTTGAACTATTCACAGAGCCAAGCTGGCACTCCATTGCGTCTCTGTGCTAAGGAAGCTAATGGCTGAACGGATTGCACTTTCCCAGTGATTACAAGTCATGCAGAAAATGAGATAGAATTAAATTTGGAAGGCTGGATTTTATTTTTGCTAACTTTGTGAAATTCAGTGGTAATTAAACCACTCTAAGTTTTCATCTTTTTAGGTTAACCAATATTTTACCTGCACTACATGGTTGTTGAGGGGATCACATGAGAAAAAATGCTATAAAATTACAATTTATATTAGAACTAATTGTTTTGGCAATACTGGTTTCATTAAACCAATATTGTAAACAAAAATGCCTTTTGGCCATATGGAGTCCAGATTATAAACTTCAAAAACAGGACTAGTTCCCTTTTAAGTGTATAACATTATGTAAAAATATATAGTTAATAAATCCAGCTTGACATCACCCCATGGGAACAAATGAAAGGGAACTCTATAGCCACACGTTTTTAAATATGTTTAGGTATTGTGAAGTTATAGCATCAAAAAATAAACATCCACTTTAACATTCAAACTTATTGGCCTGTATTTAATTTTATTGTAAAAATGCATGTTTATCTCCTCAAATTGGATAAATATTTTGAAGCAATCTGGTAAATGCATCAAAAAATAACCTGGAATGCATATGTTCAGCTAGTTCTTAGATGAATTTAATTACAATGAAAATAATATGAATGAGACATGACCTGGAAGTAAGAATGTCATCATTTAAAAGCAAATATTTAAGAAATCCAAACCTATTCTCCAACCAGACATTCATGTGACTATAGTAATCCAAACCCAGTGTGCAGAAAGTATAAAAAGTCTCTAACGCTGTTAACCTTCTGTAACCAGGAATCATTTACAATTCCAGAGTCAGTTGTAAAACTTTTGATGCTTTACCAGACAAGTATAAAAATAAAAATACCTCAAAATAACTTTCGGAGTCCACGATCATCCCTCTCAAAATTAATTTTAAAGTATAATTTCTTTGTCAGTGTCAACTTTATCTCAAATTGACATATTATTTTATTACTAACAAAATAACCTCTGATAAATTATAAATAATTATATTTAATTACAAATAATTCCATAGTAATTTAAATATAATTTCTACTTATGATAGTGATTTTGTTATTTTTCTCAGGCAATATTCACCCACTTAATGCAATCATAACACATGGTATACACTTGGTGCCACTGCTGTGGTGGGTGACAGTAACACATGCCACTGCCCTCAGAAAGCTTAGATACATGCCAGAAGTACGATATTACATTAAGACATTTAATTTGGGCATTCTCAAATATTATAACATACTATAACATTTTACAGGTTTTATCATCCTTGGAATAGTATTCTTAATAAGCCTTCATTTGCCTCCTGTTTTGCATCCTCAAAATCATTTTTTTAGTTTTTATTTTCCACCATCCTCACTGCCTTATGTTAAAAAAAAATCAAGAATGAAATGGTTAAAAAACTAATCCCAGACACTGTGAAGGATGTGTCTAAGGACATCACACAGGAATTGTCATGCACCCAGAACATTTAAAAAACAAAATGATAATCAAGCCTAAGATTATAAACTATTTTCCCACATTATTTTTAAATACCTTCTTAAAACATATTTACTCTTTAAAATATAGCTGCCTAGCTATAGAGGGGGAAAAATTATCCAAATGTATATATTCATCACATAAAAAGAAATAATCCATATAATGTCTGCATACTATAAACTCTCTTGGTAAAGTCATATACAGGGTGGGATAAAAGTATGTTTATAGTTGTTTCTATGGAAAAATAATACAATAATTACTAAATAATAATACAGGAATAAACTCTGTGTACTTAAAACTGTAAACCTACTTTTGTCCCACTCTGCATGTGTATAAATGCTATTCCGTGTACTAAATATCCAGAAGAGATTTTTGTCCTCAAACATTGTACATAATTGCCTAATTAATGGTGTTATGATAGTCCATAGTAATTAAAGAGAAATAAGTAATCAGAATTCACTCGAACTCTTCAATTAGAAAACAGCAATGTAAAATAACCTTAGGAACTAAAACCACAGTGATTGGAACCAAGTCGTCATCTCTTTTGAAAGTTGGGAGAGTATATGCTGTTTTCCCATGACCTCATGGTGTCTTTCATTAAACATTGGCATTCTCTTTCTAACCACTTCTATATCCAAATAATAATGTAGATTTTGTTATGTCTGTGGTATGGCCAAATGAAGAGGGGGTAAAAAGAAAAGAGAAACTGCTGAATTCCATTATTAGTATAGAATAATTCTAATAAAGATGCCCACAATAGTCAAGGGGATTTAAAATGGTAGAGACAGAGACTGGACAAATCAGCAAACCAGAAAATGATGTAGACAGTGATAGACATGTAAGTAGGTTAAATCTGAAATAAAACTAGGCTACCTGCAATCTAATTAGCAAATATGGACTAGGCTTTATCTCAGAGATTATCAAGTCCAGTTTTGAAATTCGCTACTCATAAAATAAAATTAGTCTTACTCTTAGAACAAACAAACATATATATATATATATATATATATATATTAGTTGTATATAGATATACTTGACTTCAGCCTTTACAAAACATCAGTAACCCATTTCAATTTTTCTTGGCAAAATGAATAACCAACTTAACCATATAGATTGTACAATAATAGTGTATATTTTTAAAGGCAATCTTTTAAAAAATTTAAGTGCTTTTCTAGCTAATTCAGAATTATTTTATTTTCAATGCCTTTAATTTTTTTTCCCTCTGAAATACAGGAGCAGATGTTTTCTCTCTATTATTGTAAATAACTACAATTCCTTAAAATCAGGTCTATGGCAGAGAGCAGAGATTGGCCTCAAACTACTATGGAAGCAACAAAGGACTGGGAATGGACTGATTATACAAAAGGAGTAACTGAAGAAAAAAGATTGATAGAAAATCCTAGTTTGGCAACCTTATAATATGCTACTTCAAAGAAGTTAATCATTGCATTTGTGAATTTTGCTTTTTTATCTCTGTTTCTCATAAAATACTGTTGCTTATTCTCTCGTTAAATATTTTCCATATTTTATGCATACAAGATGCCAAATAGTTTTTTAAAAGATAAACATGAATGACAAAACCTTTCTAAAGTTCTTCATCTTATTTTAATTTTTAAAGCTGTTTTTAAAATATGGAAATGAATGCAAGACTTTATATAGCCAAGAACTGTATAGCCACTTAAGAATATAAAACAATTTGTTATTTCAATTGAAATCATTAAAACTATAGTTGTTGACTACACTAAATGTTTTCTGAATGCTTTATAGGGTTCAAAGAAATGATACTATTCATTAAAGACATGCCAGATAATGAGATTCTCAAATAATAAATAAGGTAATTTTATCAGTTTCTTAAAACTACACTAGTACAAAGTCCTAAGGTCTTAGATTCTCAGTAACAATTTATAAGAAATATATCCATTGTCCATATTAATAACCAAGCGGTTTGGAGCCAAGACTGTTGGACAGAATATTGGTGCCATATAGTTTCAAAAGCTTCTTAGACAAGATTCAAAATCTTGAAAGAATAGAATAACAAGTAGGCACTAATTCCCCAGTTATCAAAAAAATAGGTTATAGAATATTTTTATACTAGTAGATGGAAAGTAGTATGACGAGAGTAAGTTTGAAGAATCAAAATGTCTGAGTATCTTCATGGGTCTCTGAGTCCACAATTTCTCCAACATTTAAAATAAAGTCTTGTGAGGCTAGTGCTTACTTTTACTCCTAATACTAATGTGTAACTCATTCAATTTCTCAAGTCATTGATTCCCTTTCTACACGAGTGCAGCGAACAAGGGATGGGCATTAAGCTTGTCAGAGAGACATTCAGAAATTTCAACTGGCATGGAATAAGGAGAGTAAGTTTCTTTTTACAGCTGAATAAGTTCTAGCAGGATGAAAACTATAGATGTGGTCAAGAAGCTGAGGTCAGCATGCTAGAGGAAGGAATCTGGATGGTTTACTAAGGAAGGACCTTCCAAATCATAACCTGAGAGAAATAAGCTACACCTTGGGAAGTACAGTCAAAGGGGCAAAAACAGGGTGCAGTGTGTTAGCCTAGTCATGATTGATGAAAACCATAGTTTATTGGCCCACTCTGGACATCTTGGCATGAAAGAGCCAGATGGAGTGAAATTTCATCATTCCTGGTAGAAGCCTTTCCTATCTCCATCAGAACACCCTTTCTGTAGCTGATTTTTGACTAGCCCTTTTCACTTTGCCCCTTAAAATCATATTAAAGATAAACTCACCACCTCCTTCTCCTTTTATTCTGGATCAAATTCAGCCTGTACAGCACACCATCTTCCTCCCCTGCTTTCTTCAGGAAGACCTGCTGTCTTGGTTTCTTGGAAGAGGAGCTAGTGGGCAGCGACCTCACAGTGACTGGTCCACAATCTCAACTCCACTTCTCTCTCTGGTCCCAGTGCATTCAAATAAGGTATTGGGTACTGCATGTAATTAAAAGTATGATGATTTTGACAAGAAATAAAAAGTGTTCCTGGATTCTTTACTAAGTACATTTTACTTACTCTGGAGGTTTAGAGAAGTTGACTGTTGAAAGTTGTCGCTTCAGATGAGAAGTCAAGGATGAGCAGGAGTTTACTCAGAGAATAGAAAAGAAAAAGAAAGAGAATAGGGGATACAACAGTGTTTCCAAGTGTCTTTGTGGACCCTCATTATTGAAATAAGTAGAAAACTAAAAATTACCAACTATCTGAGGAAAACCTTTTATAAATGATAGAAACCAAACTTTACGAATTATCCAAGAAAAGCCTCTTAATATTAAAGGTGTGGAGGACAAAGAGGAAACAGGAACTATGAAGAAAGAAGAAACCTTAAAAGAAAGAATCATTAATATCTTCAAAAATATTGAGATATTGAAACCATTTTTAAATGAAAAAAGCATCCTATGAAAGGGAGCATTCAGACATGTGATTATAAATGAGATGAAACTAAACTACATTGAGAATACAATGGAATTAAAGGGGTAAAGAAAGGGAAGGGAAATGATCAGCGTGAAAGGCGAAATAGAAAAGAGGGAGAAGAATGGCTCAGTAACATGGTAGAGTGGCTAAATGAGTTTAAGAATGCTTGTCTTCACTTTTAAAGCTCTCCATATTGCTACAGTGCTAGTCAGTTTTGTATCATCAAATATTCAGTTTACTAACCACACAGCCAACATTAGGTACACACTTTTTATCTCTCAATCAAGGAAAATAGCAGATTCCCATGTATAGCTCTGGATCCAGCACCAAAATGGAACAAAATCCATTCTAACAAAGAGCCACTACCAGAGAGCTGAAGCATTGAGCCAGAGTGGGTCATGAGAAGTTCACTGTTTTGGAAATACACTGACCTCTTAAGAAAGTGTCAGACTTTTAATTAGTCAAAGTCTACCCTTCTGGAAACAAAGTTTCCCTATTTTAAAGAGCAAGGGTATCATAAAAAAGAGAAAGCTTAACAACCTCAATAAATTTAGACATTATCCAACAGTTAATGGTAATTTGTTAAAGCAGAGTAACTTACTACATTTTGGAATTTGGTGGTTTGTTTCAACAATGTCTTCAATATTGTGGAGAGACTTGTTAGAGACAGGTCTACAGCTAGGCAAACTGGTTAAGAGGCTGCTTCAGTAGGGATAAAAGAAAAATAAATGTATTTGAAGCTTTGAAAGCTGAAATCAATAAATGTGTGCCTGAGTCCATGTGAGAAGTGAAAGTAGGAGAAGAACATAGACTTGCACACAGATTTCTAGCTCTTTAACTACATAGCCGGACTGCCAGCATCCTAGTGTTCCTTCTATGACTCTGGAGCCATCTGTTCAGCTGGTCCGTGGCTACCAAGAAAACCCACTACATTAACCAGCTTCCTTGGAAACTTCCTATGGGCACGTGACCAAGTTCTGGCCAGTGGTCTAAAAGCAGGAGTAGTGTGTGCGACATACTGGAAGCATCCTTAAATGGAGCAGATGTAGTCTTCTTTCATTTTCTTCTGTCTGGAGCCTGGTATCACGATGTGTTGTTGGGATGGTCACTAACTATCAGTGACAATGCTAACTGGAAGAATAACATAAGAGTGGCAGAGGAATAATATAAAAGAAAATTATTTCTAAAAACACATGAACCATTCATACAAGCCCAGAACTGCTAACTTCCAGGCCTTGTGTATGATAGAATAAAACCTAAGATGGGTAAACCAACATCAGTTTGCGTTTTCTGTCATATCCATCATCTTAACTAACACATCCATTTCTTACGTTGTTCATTGTTAAGAAATACAAAAAGAGGTTTCTCGGGGAAAGGAAAAGAGTTCAGTTTCGAATGTATGGAATTGCAGTTGTTTGTGAAACATTGAGGCAGAGATTGATTAGATGAGTAGGGGACCTAAGACAGAAACTTTTAAAAAGTAAAAAATAGGAGAAATGTAAATAAGAATCTGATACAGAATGAAAGCCAGGAGGGAGACTTAAAATATAGTAGCTAATAAACCACGAAGTTTGGGCAGCACAAAAGCCAAGATGGGAGTTTGTTTCAAAAATCAGTGGTCAGCCCTGGCTGGTGTAGCTCAGTGGATTGAGCGCGGGCCTGCGAACCGAAGGATAGAGGTTCGATTCCCAGTCAGGGCACATGCCTGGGTTGCCAGGCCAGTTCCCGGCAGGGGACATACAAGAGGCAACCACACATTGATGTTTCTCTCCCTCTCTCCTTCCCTTCCCCTCTAAAGATAAATAAATAAAATCTAAAAGGAAAAAAAAGTACTTAAAAAAATCTTAAAAAAAAAAAATCAGTGGTCAACAGTGACAGATGTTGAAATGTCAAGAAAAGTGAGCACCAAAGCCTGTCTCTTGAATTAAGGGATAGGAAATTATGGGCAGCCCAGGCGAAAGTAGTTTCCTTAAGAACAGATGGTAGATGGCAGACTGCAAGTGGGCCGGGATCTGAGTGGCCGGGGAACCAGTAGAGACAGGCAGCGGAGTGGTATGGCCCAACCCCATCCTGTCTGTTACGTGGCACACCCTTCCAGAGAGTAAATCTGGTGCTCACCTCTCTGTAGCCATAACACAAACCTTCTTGCTTATTCTTTTGTAGTTCAGTTCAGTTTTGTCCCTTAGCTTTAGGCGCACTACATTTTCAGCCATTACGGAAAGGTCATCTTCAGTGCTTGGTCATCTTAAGGCCTTCTATCACTCTGCTCAGCAGCTATTCCAATTTTAGTCTATTCTCTTGAAGTTTCTACATAATCCTCAAGTCCCTAAATCTGAAAATAACATCCTCTGCTCACTCATAAAATACAGTTCTCAACTTCTGCACTCTTGATATTTTGGGCTACAATATCCTTTTTTATGGGGATGGGGTGGGGGTGATGTTGTATATTATAGAGTGCTTAGCAGCGTCCCAGGTCTCTACTCACTTATGACAGTAGAAGCACCCCTGGAAGTTGTGACAACCAAAAATATCTCCAAATATCACCAACTATCCACTGGGGAGACAAAATTGTCCCCAGTGTACAAGCACAGTCTTAGGGTAAAAGGGGAAATTTGTCAACTTTTTCAATTTTCTTCTCCCACAGCTACAGATTCAACACCCCATTTATATTCTTCACCCGGAACTCAAATGGTAGCAGTCCAGTCATTTTGAGAACTCACTTTGCAAAATGCTGTCTTTCCTCTTTTCCTCTTTACTGAATTGCTCTGTCAACCTATATGTAGGCAGGTCCACCCTGATAAAATAATGATCAATCTGAATCTCCTATAGCAATCAGAAGATTCTAACCTCCTCTAATAAATTCTTCTTAACCGTCTTTAAATGTCCCACCTTGTTTCTTACATCATAATTGTCCAAACCCCACATACCAACCATGTTAAACAACTTAATAGTTTACATTCTTGCCTCACTTTTTCGAAAATCATTTTGCCCTTCTCCTTTTTCTACAAAATTTATCTGTTTCTTCTTATTCATGTACCCAACTTCATGCATTCTTAAAAACTCAATCTAAAAATTTTCCTGGAGCTAATATAGATTAGGTTCCTTGTTGATATACTTTAGAACACCCTGGGTTTACTTTTATCACTATATCTGTCAACAATCTCTCACCTTTAGTTGACTCTTTCTGTCTCTGTTTTTGCAGCTATGAGCTCCTTGAGGATAGGGTCTGTCTTCTTTCTCTATTGTACTTAGCTTTCCTGAATCCAAAATGAGCATGGATTGTGCCATATTCCCACACATAAGCAGGCTTTGTTCCTTTGACTTGATTTTACTCTACTGCGTAACACGATGGAAGCTGTTAGGAGTTTCATTTACACCGCGGTGCCTTGCAAATGCATCATCTTCAGCTCTATTTTAGTCAACTCATTTTTTTCTACCCATTTATCTACTCATCAGGAGAGAGAAAAGTAATGAAAATAACACATCCTGTTCAGAGACTGGTTAATAACTGCTGTATTGGACAACGCAGTAGCAGCTTTCCAATTGGAACCAAGCTGCTTATTCATTGATTGATGACTCAGACGGAAATTGCTTCCTTTCCTTTCCTAGAAAGGTTTGCCACAGTTCTAAAAAGAGGCTTTGCATAAAGTTAATCAAGGATAATGGATAAAGCATGCCTTCATGTCACTGCTGAATGTCCTAAACAACTCATTTTCATTTTTGTTCATTTGAGGTTATATGCTCTGGGTGGTATCGAAGTATAACAGTATTAAATGAGTTTGAAACCAGAAGACAGCATGCACTTTGCTATTTAGTATTAACCTGGCAGGAAAACACATACATGGTTTGGTTTTTATTTAAATCCAAGGGAACAAAAAATTCCACAAATTAGCTTTTTTATAACAAAACCCTTGCAAAGTTAGAAAAATCCAGCCTCATGTAATTAGCACAATTCATTCTTACTATTTATTCATATAAAATATATAATTTATCCAAAGATTGCTTTGTCCTAGTGTTATCAGAACTTTATCAAAATAATTTAATCACATTCCTCAAACAAATTTATTCTAAGTTGTTTTAGATTTATCTGGCCTAGAAATTTGTAACTCTGCTTCATTGCTTGATATCCTAGGACAAAAAACACTGGGTAAATAGTAAGAATATTTTTATACCCAGACTAGCAATGTTGCCTCCTCTGTTCTACTTCCTTGAAACTAGAGAAATTTATTTCAAGATGTATTTAGAGAATGCTTTGCTTAGGTAGATAACCAGGGAGAGGGACTCACTGAAGCAGCAAAACTTTTCTCCATCTACCCGCTATTTTCCTTTTTTCTTCTTCCTCCATTTCACGATAACAATGACATCTGAGCCCAGGATGCATGAACACAGAGTAGATAAATTTCTAACACTGAGATAAATTTAGTCATTTTTTCCCAGGAGATGTGTTAAACCAATATGTTTTTTAATCTATTGGTCTTGACCAAAAACAAAATGTTACTTGAAATGTGTTAGAGTGTTTGATAGACTATTTTATTATGAATTTATTCTTTGTTAATTTTTTAATTATTTGCATTATACCTCTCCCAACATAATGTATATTACACAATGGCAGGATTTGTGTAGGGTTTTGGGAACTGGCACTATATTCTGAATCTATTTCTCCAAAATATTAACACCCATATGCACATCAGCGTGTGGTTCTATAGATATAATTAGCTCCACTCCAATCCCGACATCCACAGATACACACGTATATAACCTGAATTTTCCTGGCGAGGTAAGTAAGACTGGATACAGAAAAGGTCTTCATTTACTTTGACAAGGAAAGGAAGGAGAAGACATTCTACTTATATACAATCCATTACACTTAATACTAGTCTGCCTGTTTTTACCTTGCTTGGCAGATAATCATTAGTATTTTCTTTATCTCTCCTGGAAAGGATTCAGTTATTTTAGAAATTTCTATTTTAAGATATAGACTTAAAAATCACTTCCACAGATTTTCTTGTTTAAGTGTTTTCAGATCTGTCACTTGGAAAATTAAAATTTGTCAGTATTTAATTTATCTTCTCTTCCTTCTGAAAAATCACCCTCTATCTTCCCAGGATACTCAAAACATTACAGGGAATGACTTCAAATTTCTTCTCATTACACAACCATGGACTGAGAGTCTGTCTCACCACTGACAATTCTCTCACAGTCATAGACAGTGATTTAAGATCCCTTTGCTTTCATTGCTAAACTATTGTTTTTATAACAATACTTACAAACATGAAATGCATCCTTTTACAATATACATCTTTGTACTTTTTAGTATATTCTCAACACTCTTCAAACATTACAATTATCTAATTTGAGAATATTTCATCACTTCAAAAAGAAATTTATTAGCCACTAGTAATAAATCTACATTCTTCCCTGTTCCTTGCCCCTGGTGACCACTAATCTACTTTGTGTCTGTACAGATTTGCTTGTACTATTCATATAAAGAAAACCATATGTAGTGTTTTGTGACCAGTTTCATAGATACTGATTTTTAATGTTCATTCATGTGGTAACATACATCAGGATATCATTCCTTTTGAGTGCTGAATAATAATGTATTATATAACACATTTTGTTCATTCATCACATCATTTAATGGATATCTTAGTTGCCCTCACCTTTTGGTCATTATGAGTAATTCCATTGGAGTCACTAACACCCAGGTTTTTGTGAATATGTGTTTTCACTGCTCGTAGGTATGTGCATAGGAGTGAAATTGCTGGGTCATGCGGTGACTCTATGTTAAATATAAATATTTTGAAGAACTGTGAAAATGTTTCCAAAGTGAGTGCATCATTTTAAAATTTCATCAGTATTTATAAAGTTTCCAACTTTTTCATATTTTTGCCAACATTTGTTATTTTTCTGGCCTTTCAATTTTTGTCATCCCAGTGAATGTGAAATGGTATCACATTGTGGTTTCAATTTTTATTTCCCTTGTGACTAATGATATTGAGCATCTTCTGTGGAGTGAGGTCTATTCATATCCTTTGCCCATTTTTTAATTGCATTGTTTGTCTTTGTCTTGTTGAGGTGTAACCAAAAACATTGTTATGTAATAATTTAAAAGGAGGGTTTATCTTCAGCCTATCAGACAGTGTAGAAACATCAGAACACCTAAAAGAACTTTGCATACTACTACTGGGTTAGCACAGTAATGATCAGTGTTTTATTAGAAAATTTTCATCTTGGATAAAGCAGTTCGAGAAGGGGCATTGTACTATTTCATTTCATACTAAAATACATTTCCAAAAAAAGTGCAAGCATTTTAACTGAAAAGAATTATTTTGCAAATGTTGGGTGACTCTTTCTGTGGATATCATTTCTCTAATGATATTGATGAAATGGAAATAAACTAGTGTTAAGTTGTCTTAAAAATAGATTAAACAACAACAGTAGCTTAATGAAAGATGGCCTCTCATTTATGAGGGAATAGCCACATCTGAAGAGAATTTGAGAGAATATAGTTTGAGAATTTCTACATTCAACCCTCATTTTTTAATAAATTGTGACAGATAGTGCTGGAGTTTGTTCTGCCTTTGGCTTCTACTACATGCTGGTAACATAAAATTTTCATCACTTTTACATACAAAACAAAAGCCAGAAAAACACTTTAAAATAGAAATGTTGGCATGAATGTAGCTATTAAAAGTTTCTTTTTACTTAAATACCATTGAAGAAAAGTTACAGGAGAAGAATGACTATGTAAATTTTATGTATATTTAACATTGTTGTGAAACCAAAATAAAGTCAATTTGAAAACTTTAGGCTATAGCTTAATGTAAATGACTACATCCACTCTAAGAATGAGAACAATCGACCAAATTTACAGAGAGAAACTACAGGTCTGATAATGAAATAATTTCTCAAGGTGATGGCATGAATTATTAACAGAAGAAGAAACAAATTCCAGATGTTCCTGACTGACTCCAAGTGCTGTACTGCTTCCATCATAAAACAATGCTTATTCAAGCATCTGTGATAAATGAAGAATGGTATCCACAGTAGGAATTAAACAACGAGGTAAAGCATTAACATACTCATGGAATTTCTGTATTGGTTGAAAGTTTTGATAGTACAATTCACTTATTTTTTCCCTAAAAAGTAGCCAGAAACGAGTCTGCAACTGACCCCTCCAAGAAGCTACAGAAGTCAATTTTAATTGTTTCCTATTTTCAAATTTACCCCCAAACAAGCAGATCCCCCAAATAATAATGATTTTAAGGAGGCACGCCCTTAACTTACAGAAGGCATAATGATGATTCAATAAATGGAAAAACTCAAGAAAATAGCCTAATGTTTTCTAAAATATAGAACATTAAGGGCCCATAAGTTATCATCTAAAAAGGAGTTAGTTACATTTCATATCACCAAATAACTGTGTTAATTATAAAGTATCATAAATGCTTCATATTATTCCTTCTAGCATTCATACTTTATCCTTATCTAGTCCTGGGTATTGTAAAATGTTGCTAAAGCTTTAATCACGTCTTAGTTTGCATGAGAAATTTAGACACGGAATGAGCTTAGTATAAGAACACACCACGAATTCTCCCCATCACTCCCCAGGTGGGCACAGTTAGCGTCTTGGGATGTATGTTGGAAGGTGGGCCACCGCTCACTGCGGTCATAGTTGCTGTCAGGGTAATTTGAGAAGTGGCACATGTTATGGCTATTGTCCAAAGAACAGAAGACTGTCCAAATAGGTAATAAATCTTTTGGTCCAGGCAGAGAGAACGCTTCCAAGTAGTGATGCCAGTAGCAGAGGAATCCGGGAGACCAGACTGAAGAGTGTTCAAAGCAGATGGTGAGAGTTGTAGCCACCTGGAATAATCCTCTGAGTCAATTAACCAAAACCAGTGCTGGATTTGGGGATAATTCTTCAAGCCATGAAAGGGAAAATAACTGCCTTCAAAACACAGTTTGGATTTTAAAATACAGAGAGAGATTTCTTTAAATTTATTCTTTCTTTTGATCTTTTATACCAGCTCCCTTCTGTCATCACCTCATTCCTCATTCAGCCTGAATGATTATCCTAATGTCTCCCTACAAGGAGCCTTATCAAATTTGCCAATGTTTTGTTTCTGTTTTTGTTTTCCATTACAGCCATAGCTCAAGAGCATGCACCAACTTTATTTCTAAATGTAGACTACCAAATACTCTAGACGAAAAAGAGGAAACATAAGGATTGTTGTTAGTATAGATTTTAATATTCTAATCTAAACCTTTACTGTAGTTTATTGTCTTTCCTGTCATTGCCCAATTATCTCTGCTAAGTAACAATTTAAAAACTTTGCCACTCTATGAGTTCCACTACTACCACCCATCATCTATGCAAATGACCACAGGACTTGTAGAGAAGTCTAAGGAGAAGATTTCCTAAGTATTCTTGTTACGATGTAGGCTCATTCCCTAACAAAGCCCAGTTGTTTTCCTTCTTCAGAATGTTCTGTGTCTATGGACACACTGAGGCTTCATCTCATGTTAGGAGAAGGCCATATAATCTAGATCCCATCTTCTCAAGCCCCTCTCTATTCATGAGTGTTGTGATCCTTGTATTAAAAGAACTGGAGCACCATGAATGCACTGATAAAAAGAAAAGAGTACTGCGAGTTGACCATCACTATCACTCCTAAATACCTTACCATCAATTAGCCAATGTGAAAGAGCTCAGCAGGTCATACAAATCTCAGAGATATGTTTATACTGTTAGTCCCACCTTCCGTTATGAAAACTACTTCTACTTAGTCCTCAGTGGCAAATGTGCTCCCTACCCATCTCTGCCTCGCTGTGATCGTCCCATCCTCACTGACCACAGGGCACCTGTGTCAGAGTCCACAGATTCCTCTCATCCTCAGCTGTCTCCAGGGTTGCTGACCACGGCCACCTCCACCAGCCCGCAACAGAAGTGACCCAGTCGGTTTGAGCTCTGGCTAACTTCATGTAAGTACAACCTAGCGGTGCATTACCTCATGCCAACATCCCACCTCCTGCCCATGGGCTTCCCTGTGGTACTGCGGATGTAAAACCATGCAAACAGTCTTAACTTCGAATGCAAAATGAAGGAGTGCAAGGGAGACAGTAGTTAATGAACAAATTCTTCTTTCTTGATCCTCCTCGTTGGACTGGCCTGAGATGTGGTTCATAAGACACTTCAGTGAGATCCAGGTATCAGTTTTATTTGAGAGCAAACAGTGGCCAGTTTGCTTTCAGACCCCTGATACTGTTCTCCCTCCTTCCCTGCCTACTCTTGCTTCCTTGGTTTCGCATTCCTTAATGTCAGTATTTGCCATAGGCTCTTCTCTCTGGGATGAGATACGTGTGATTGATTTAATCCAGAATTTGAATAATTCTTTCTATATATGTCCACATCTTCCTGAACTCTCAGTGTCCTTATAATAGATCAGAGTTAAGTTTGTATTGAAAGGGACTACCACTCAATTCTTATGTACTTACTAAATGAAATGCCACTCCTCACTTACTCTGTCCTTCCAGGAGCTTCCCATTGTCTTTGAGACAAAAATCAATGTACTTTTTAGCCTTGTACACAGGAATCTCCTCATCTGGCATCTGTGTGTCTCTCTAGCTTTAACTTCTGTGACTCTCAACCCTGTACTTTACAAATTACTTTCAGTTTTCCACACACATCATCTACACATCTGCTAACGTAATTTTGTTCATGGTGTTCCTTATTCTAGGAACTTCAGCTGTACACTTGTTTTTTCTGTAAACTTTTCATTCATAAAGTCTCAGAGTAACTTCATTTTCCTCTAGGAAACATTTTCTGACTCCCTCCACCAATCAGTGTCACACTAAGAAATTATGTTACATAAAATTTATGTTACATAAAATTATATTGAAGTAAAATCATTTGCTTCCTTGATGTCTCTCCAAATAGATCAACTTCTTTGAGATCAAGAACCAAGTTTTGTTTGTGTGTGTATTCCTAGGACTCTAAACAATCTTGATTATACAGAAGGTGTCAAATAAATAGTCGCAAAATTGTCAAAATGCACAACAGGGGAGATTCAATGGAAGTCCATTAGATGAAAGCATGATTGACCAAGTGTACACTTCAAGAAAAAAATGTTTAGATTTAGATACAGAAAAAAGAAGCAGTGGGGTGGGAGACAGACAGTAGAGAGCTCAAAGAAACTAAAGAAGAAGGCAGACACCACAGTTCTTCCTAATCATTTGTGCTTTCCTAGCAAACATGGTCTGCCTCAACACTCAACACGTCTCTATGATAAACTTGGCTTTATAGTAAACACTGACACCCAAAATGATTCCACTTCAATGCACCCTCTAGGTCACAGGTGGCAAACACAAGGCCTACAGGCCAAATATGGCCCTCCACCTTATTTTACCCAGCCCTCCACCTTGTTTCTACCCAGCAGCAGTGTGGAGCTCTCACTTAGCTGTTAAGGAGTAGTTACATTTATACAGTCCTAAAATTACATTCGGCCCTTTGAAGGTGACCAAGGCTGATGTGGCCCCCGGTGAAAATGAATTTGACACCCCTGCTCTAGTCTATCAAATGTACTGGGAAAATCTTTTCTTCAATGAATTCTTTAGTGTGATTATGATTATATTATCGGCAAAACTGTTTTGTAAAACCTTAGACACTTGAACTTAAAAACACTGTTTAGAAGCATTTACCACAAAGATGTTAGAAACAACAAACCCCACAAACATTAAAACAAATGATTGTGCTAATTATCATCGTTGCTGTTATGTGTCAAGTGCCTACCACATAGGAAAGGTTCAGTGTAAGATCATTTATATTTCATTCTCGTAAATAAACTATAAGTATCATTTTTCACTTTACACCTAAGGAAAATATATCTCAGAGAAATTAAGGGATTTGATCAAAGCTGATATCTGTTTGAGGTGAAATTCGTGCTGTTAAAAGAACAAAGGGATTTGTCACAATGGAACTAAACATAGTATCAATGGATAGCTTTATGATTTATAACTTTTTAAATAAAAATAACAGATTTCAGCCTTCAGTCCCAAGAGACAGGATTTCCGAAGAACCCACTGAATGTATTTCTTCTTGCCATTTACTGCTGGCATTCATTTATTTCATTTGCTTTGAGTCTTGTATTTCATTTCAAATGGCTTCCTCTGTTACTAAAAATGAATTTAGAGCATAAAGAAAAAAATCCTGTCAAGTTATTTCCAGTTCTGTAGATGAGATTTCCAGGGCTTCTGTCATTTCAAAACAGAATCTTTCCTTTTTCTACTCTTAGAAAATTACATCACTAATGATTAAAGTATGATTATGGTTTCTCTCATACGTTGGGAGATTGGTCCTCACGATCTTCTATTCCTCTCACCCCCACTGGTCTCTCAAAATATTCTTAACAGATTCTAACAGATAAAAATATCCAAAGGTTATGTCTTTAATCTATTTAAAAAATTAGATTTCTAAATGGAAAATTCAGTTTTTGTAAAGAGCTGAGGGTTTTGTTATTGCTCCTGAATGAAGACCAAGGTTTAATAACATATCATTCAGAATGAGAACTCTATCTGATAGATTGAGATTGCTCCATCCACGGTGGCAGAAAAGGATGTCAAAGTTCCCATAGAGGGAATTTTGGCATGAAGGAGGGGAGGTCAGGGCTGGTGACTCAAGTCACCCGCCAAGACTGGCTTTGAGAAAATGAGCGGCTGTGGCTGGAAGCCCAGGCTGAACAGGCCATCCTGGCTGAGAACCATGCTCTGGGAAAACGTCTGAACATGTGAGTGCTAACCACGGAACCTGATCTGAGAAACCCAAGCGTAAGCCTTTCTGCATTCCAGGTAAGCAGGGTCCGTGCCAGCCTGTGCATGTTGTCCCCGCCCTGGACTGCAAGTGGACAGCTTGCAGGGGAGGCAGGTTATGGCAGCAGTAACAGCACAAACAGGTGAACACCTGGCCTCCCTTATGCGCTGACTCAACTCTCTGATTTGTCTTTAAATGGAACTGAGAAACTGGAATGATACTGAGGGTCTCTGTGGTACCTGAACAATTCAGGCAGAGAGGGAATTTCTCTAGAAGGATGCCAGGCTGCTTCCTATTTTAAATTAAAGAGCTAGGTCCATACTTTCACTGTGATCATGGTAATGTGTGCCATACCGATATACATTTCTGATAATCAAGTATTCTGATAATCAAGTAGTGTTCTATTGGATATATGTAAGTTACTTAAAGCCATCATACTTCTTCTTTACTTTAGAATGGGTGGAACCTCACTAACCGTTAAAAATCAAGATTACAGTGTCCAGAAGAGGCAAAAATCAAGTAGAACTATCCTTACAGAGTGTGGTTTTAGAAAAATTTATTTTAGTCTGATTGTGTTACCCCTTAGAAAACCATGATTTCCATGCCACTGAAAAGCTCTTATTTTAAGCTGACCACATGTCAATAATCTTAAACGAAATATTCTCTCCCTCAGTTAACTGTGATGAAATCCTAACATCAGTACCACATAGAATTATAAACTGCCTGGCTCTGACACATATCATATTCCAGATTGATAATGCGATTGTTTATAAGAACATGGATTCACGAACTTGTGTTTTGTTAACTGTAATATTCTTTTGTAATGCCTAACTGTGAAGTTCTTTCAGGAATGTGTAGCAGTGTATCTGTATTTCAAACGTAAAATTTCTGATTAAGGATTTGTATTTAAATTTAGTATCTAAACTTTATTGAGGATTAGACTGACTCATTAATTGTACTTAATATTACATACTCCAGTTTTGATGAGAGGTGTGGTCTACATATTTGCAAACCACACTTCTCATTCATGAACTTATTAAATCTTATCACTGGTTAACTTTGGAAAAAAGTGACGTTTATTCCCTAAGTTTAGGGATGACAAAACAGAGAAGAGTTTCCCTAAAGTCAGGTAGCTATAACTGTAAGCCCATCTCTCTAGGCCTCTGGAGGCTGTTGCTGAGCTAGGAAGACTAATATTTACAATTATTCTGGCTTGACATTTAACCTAACATGAAGCTCCAAGAGTTTAAACACACTGGGATCTTCATCACAAAAACCAGTTCGTGCCCACCAACATCCTCCTAGAATCAATCCTTCAGCAGAGGGACACCACCCCACTGCTACTGGAAAGGGAAACACCAGCTGGGTCACCGTGCGTGACCCTCCTCCTGACGGAACCAGAGTGCAATACTGTATTGGCTGGCCGCTGCTTGCTTGATGGGACAAGAAACATTCTCTTGATGGAGCCAAAAATGAAGCTTTATGCCTGAAGAACAGGTTTATAACACTGACAAGGACTAAGACCCTTACTGCAACTGCCCGGCCAAATTCGGAACAAAGAACACATCCTGACTTTTTGTTCCTCTATAGAGTATTAATTCCGAGTTTCTGTAGAGCTATCCGGCTGTAAGCTAGGCACTTGTAAAACTTCTCAAGAATCTTTAAGGCACAAGCACCAATCTGAGCAGGTTTTCTGCCAGATGTTTTTGGGAACTGTCCAATCAACAGCACCTTCCTAAACTTTGCCAACAGACATGTGAGTGCAATCAGCTAGACACATGACATTTCAACTTCTGTCTCTACATCTCCAGACACAGAGGTCTGCTGCCTCGCCATCTCAAGACTTCTGGCTAGAAGAAGAATATTTCATCACAGAAGCGCGTTCCCCAGTGGCTCGACTTAACCTGAGGCTGAGTTCAGGTAAGAAAGTATGATTTTTGTACCTAGTAATGTAGCGTTTGTTACTTTCACATAACAATATGTTTTCCCTTGCCCATCCTCCTCTAGGGGTATATGAGTGCCTGTGCATCTTCAAAGTCATGTTAGCATTTTCCAAAGTGGCAAGCCGAGTTCCGAGTTTATCTCTATTCGTCGCGTCAAATGTTCCACTCACACTGTCCCAATAAGAAAGAGTAATCCCGGTTGAGTTTTGGTCAAGGAAAAAAAATACTTATTTCTCCTTAATTGCAAAATTCATTTTCCTCAAACACCAACATATACAGTTCTTTCTATGTAGTAAAGCACATAAAGATTGTTGCCTTGGAGGATAATTAAGAAACTAATAAAATTTTGTTTTTGTAATAGGTGAAAGAAAAAATGTAAAATGCTTATCAGGAGAAAATTTTCTGCAAAGGGACTCTACATGAAAAGAAGATAATATTGGGAGTTAGTTCTCCAGGGACTTATCATTTCTGCACAGCTTTTGAGAAAAGGTCACTGACAACTTTATTTAAGGATGCTTGCAAAGCTCTTCCTGACCTAGGGGCAGGCTTGCTTAAATTCCCATCTCCTGACACATTTCAGGTAATGAAGAGATAGAGTCTCTGAGGGATGTTTAGGCAGATTTTGCTGGCAGTGTCCTTGTAAGACCGGGGCTTTCTTAAAGTCAGTGTTTTGGGGGGATGGCAAGAATGCACTGAGTGCGCAGCATTCATCTGCGCCCACGCATACCACCGCCCTGGGCACTTGAGGACAAGCAGAATCGATGCACATGGTAAACCCATGCTGTCCTCTGTGCCGTGAGTAAGAACCTGTCTAAATCCATTTGGGCTCGTTGTCTCCTTATGCAGCAGTGCGGCAGGCCCGCCTAGCAGCTTCAGCAGTAGCTGCCGGCCAGGAGCTGCCTGAGCGCTGGACAGGTGGATATAGACCAGTAAACTTTGTAACATTGAACTTAGAATTACACTCTTTGCTCTGTTAAAAAGGGGGAAGCCAGAAAGTGTGTAACAAGGCATAATGGTAAAAGCTGTGGAAATGAAGCTTTCATAGGAAAGTACCTGTCTATGGGCACAGCATTGAAAACACCCGTGTTCGCTAAGTTTAAATAGACTATCCAATGTGTGTGTGTTCATCTCAAGCACCCAAGTTTTTCCCTTTGGGACAGTTGACTGGATAAAAGGGGTATTTCGAGTCAACAAATCTGAGATGTCCTGCATGTAAATATAAGGAAAACTAAACTTTTACTGTGTATATCATCAAACACACAAACACAGACAGACAGACATTGATAAACTGAAGAAGAAAGAGTCTAAAAGTGCCTGTTGACCAAAGGGAGATAAACTGAAAATTAATAGCATTACCTCCTGTTAACAATATTTTACGATATATACAATTATATTTAAATCCACTTAACTTTATGGCTTTCTTTTTATTTTATTTCCACATAGTTTTATACATCTTGTCATTTTATTGCCCCTCCAGCCCATTTTTCTAGCCCAGTTTCAGATCTTCGATGAGATTCCTGTAAGGACAGAACTGTAACTTCATCACTGAAAAACGGCTAATGTATTTCACACCAGAGGAAAAGGTGCTGATTAAAGTTCACCTTTGGCATTTGGTTTTACCACAGTTTTGTCTTTTGTTTTTGTGGGTTTTTCTAAATCTGCATAATTCCAAAATATTGAGTGCACCATCCTAACTCGCTGTTTAGTAAATTACAAATGACTTACAAATTATTTTTTTGCAGCATTCACATTTCTACTGTTTCAGTCCAAATGTTTTGAAATTTGGTGAGAATGTAAAATTCCTCTTTTGATTAACTTGAAAACACTAATTGTTATTTAATTATCTTTAAAGGCAATAATAATAATAATAACAGACTATTAAAAAAACTTACACAAACTAAAGCCAAGGGTTTTGTTCTTTTAGTTATGTTTTCAAAAAAAATGTTTTCTTAAACTAAAGACAAAATTTAATAAAATTTGTTTATTGTTTAATTTAACTTTATACTTCTGAAAGAAAATAAGAGAAATGATTGTATCTAGGTTATATAAAGAGTTGCAATCATTTCTGCTAGTGAATTTCTATTTGAATCTGAATGATAAATCATTATCTCCATCTCACCAGTGTGTCATGTTCCAAAAACGTCTTGAAGCTAACTGAGCTTCACGACATGTTTTTTTCATGGAAATAAGAATCATAACTTATACTTTGAATTCTAAACCAGTAAACAAATCTTATTTCCTCCTTACATACAGACTTCACTGTCAGAATGATACTGTCAATCATTTGCCTGTTAAGTGCTGAGAAACTCCATGCTTCCAAAGAACATCACCTCTCTAAATAGCCTTGCCCCAGTTCATCTCTAAGTCCATCTGATTGGTGCTATAGAAGACGTCTTACAAGGCCAAGGTCTTTCATTGCAGTAGAGGCCTGATTACACAGTAACTGGCCTACAAATTCCCTCCTTACTCTTCACAGCCATATGTATAGTCACATGAAAGATAAACCGAAGAGTAGAAAATGAAACAGATCCAGGGTAATCTATTACCACTTCTCTGTATACAATTCAAAATGCATACCTTATTCTACCTGCTATGAAAGAACACTGCTCAAAAATGATAATAATCTACTAGGCTAGCATCAATAAGTTACTATTAGTGTGTAGGTTTTGATTTCTGTAAAATTCAACTATCCCTAAGAGGAACAAAAAATGGTAATAATTATTGAAACTGATAATAATGAGTCAATTTCAGATTATTTGGTAATATTATTTTGGGGGAGAGGAGCAAGGGGCAAGAATATTATAATAAGCACTGAAATAGTTGACCAACTAAAGTTCCAAATGGACAAACTGAAATGCAAGGCCATCCTTCAGCATTATTGCTTTAGATAGAGTTAGACCCGACAGAAGCTGTGCCAGAAAGGTTCATTTCTAGCTAAGTTAATTTGACTGAAGACTTTTAAAGAGCCACAGCTTTCAAATTAGTGACATACTGGTGTTCACTTACAAAAAAAAAAAAAATCCTCCTTTTTTTCCTGCCTATATCTCATTTCTTCATTTAAATATCCACCTTTGATTTCCACTTTTCCTCCTATTTGGCCAATCATATCCACTGCTTAGAGTAACAGCAAACCGGATTCCCTGGAACAGTTACACTAAGCAAATAACTCAAAGACAGAACAGATCTGAGCAAGTTGTCAACAAAGAAAGTGAATGCTATGGAGTAAAATTAAACATACAAAATAGACATAGGTATTTATGTGATCATCTTTTAAATTACTTATTTGTCACTTCTTAGTGTTTATTATTGTTTAGAATTAATTTTGCCTATTATTTTTATTGAGAGAATAAAAATGTCACCATGAGGTCAGTGATTACGCATTACCAACGTATCCATCATGCAGCTGTGACATATCCCTCAATAACTAAATGCTAATTATGTGACGACTGGTTGTGAAAACATTTTTGCTGCATATACTTTTTTTTCAGTGTGGTTTAACATTCTAAACTTCATATAAAAGAAAAGCTTTTTTGAAATTTCTCATATTTTTAATATAAACTTAATAAATTTTAATAAATATATACCTCAGACAAAAATTATGAATGTTAGTAATATTTCTTGTTTAGCATCTATAAGAAAGCTTTTTTAAATAAAATAATTCAGTTTACTTTCTTCTCAAAGGAAGAAATGAACCATTTTAGGTTATAAGTGAGTTCTGGAACATTGACAAATGGCTGGTATAAAATTGAAGGATAAATATTTGAAAGATATAAATGAAAATTAAACTGTTACAAATCAAATTGTAGTATGAGGATATCAAAATTCTAAAATGTTCATTTATTACTAGAGAGAGTATGTTTTATTTATACTTTTGCAAAGTTGAATAACTTTAAATGATTAAAATCTTATGTTACACTTATATTAAATGTTCATCTGACACAATTGTTCATTCCTGTGCTTCTTAATTCTAATATATTTTCTCCTGTTTCATACGAATAACTTGCTTCCGATATATTAAAAATCAGGTTGTTGACCAAGAGTTCCTATAATTAGCATTGTACTGAAAGAAACCCCCTGCTCCAGCAGCTGACACGTGTGCTGCGGGGCAGCTTCTCCTCACAGCATCGACCGTTTCTTCAACCGCCCAGAGCTGGTTGACCAGGTTCCCAGTGAAAAAGAGTGGAAAGGACTCCCAGCAATCTTAGCCGGGCTCCAGAGGATAAGCTCTCTCAAAGGTCCCACATGTAGGAAGGTATGGAGGACAATTTCTGGGAGCCACCCCTGAGATGAAAGAACTGGTCCATAGCAGAGACAAGGCATGCATCCGGGGCATTTCTTCAGGTTAAGTCTGCTCACAGGAGGGCACTGGGGCAATATGATGGAACTCCCAGTATTACCAAAGCTGTGACTACCTGCTGTTTTAATTCTTACATAACAGAGTTTCCTAGGTGCAAATCATTCCCAGCAGGACTTGATCAGAAACACTCCTCCTTTCTGCGCTCGTCCAATATGCTCACCTAACCCAACCCACTGGATGCCTCTTTCCTTGAAATATATGATAATTTTATTTCAGGGCCTCCGTTCACTACCTTGGTTGGATCCACCTAAATCCATTTCAAAAATATTTTCAAAATTATAAGTCTTGAGAACAGATGTTTGGAGACTATAGGTGGCTTCTTCCCAATAAATGATAAGCCCTTAGACAAAGTGATTCAGTCTGCTGTGGGCTTGGAAGAAGCCCAAGTACAAGATAAATAGATCATTCTAAATGGTCCCAATATGTTATATCTAGAGGGATAAGCAAAGCAGGTTCACAGGTGTAAGTATGCAAAACACAGAAATTATTCTTGTATTATTATTATTGTATTTTCCCCTATAAACAACTATAAACCTATTTTGTCACACCCTGTATGTTCTGCCAGCCTTGCTTCTAAGAAAACCCCACAGTCTATTCAAAATTATTTTCTAACTTTGTTCCTGAATTGAAGAAGAAAGAAATTTTTGGTAGATAAAAAAAAAATGCTTTTGTGTTTCATTTCATCTTACAACTAAACACCAGACAAGAGTATATAAGAACACCAAAGGCACTCTGTAGCCTTTAAAATCCCATTAATTTAACATAATTTGGCACAGTGATTTGTATGGCATCTTCTAATTATTTTATATAATTTACAAATTTAGTATAAAAACTATAGAAAAATTCAGATTTATTTAGCATTTCTCAGGCCTTTCTATGAAACCTAGAGCCATAATTCATAATTCTGGTTTTTCAACTTAGATGGGTCAAGTGGTTAATTGGAAGGCAATTCAGAGAACAATCTGATTTCATTTTGTTTGTATGTTGTCTTTGTTTTTTAGTGACCAACATCAGTAACTCTTATCTCGTTGGTACTATTATTCTCAAAGATGATACAGATAACAATGTACCCTTTGGTGTTACAAAAGAGACACTTCACTTTATTTGCTACTTTTCTCTGGTAGTTTTATATCTTAAACTCCTGCTTAAAATGTGTTAAAAGGTTATCTAAGTAATAGTGCATGTTTCTAGTCTCTACTTTTTTGAAATCCCAAGATAACATTTCTGAACACAATGTTTCATTTTCTCCATACTATTCTTAATATAAGAGAAAATACTCAGTAAAACTTAAGAATGTGGATACATTGCTTTTTAAATATTTTTCATCTTACAGCATTTCTTATTAAATAGTTAACCTATTACTTAGAAAAAATAAAATTAAATATCTAGTTAGTTTTTTGTATAGTTAAGATATATATTATTATACAAGATTTTATGAGGTTCAAGAAAAACTTTGAGTGGTTAAATTTGTTTTAAATTATTCTTAGAGAATTGAAAATTACCTTAACTTTCATAAACTGAAATTACTAACAAATTCCATTGTAAACTCAAAAATTTTAGTTAACTTAAACTCAGCAAAATTAGCTTCCAAATCATTATGGTTTGATTCAATGATTTCATGAGACTTGGTGTTTGTCTGTGTGTGTTGGTGTGTGCTGGTGTGGTTGTGTGTGTATGTACTTACTGAAACTACTTACTCTTTCTTTTTCTAAGTGTATAAAATTTAATTTATGTGCATTTCCCATATTTGAAATAATATATTAATGGAAAATTAAAATACATTATTATAGATGTTGTTTAAATGTGTTTTTACCAATTGATGTCATCATAATAACTAACACAGATGTGTTGGGATGGTAGAAGAATTGCGCTTAATCAGCACAGAAATATGGAGAATATATATTCATACATTCATAAATAAAATATTCTATTTCAAAATATGGTGGCATGGCCCTCACTGGTGTGGCTCAGAGGATTGACGCCAGACTACCAACCAAAAGGTCGCTCGTTCGATTCCCAGTGAGAGCATGCGCCTGGGTTATGGGCCAGGTCCCCAGTAGGGGGCGCATGAGAGGCAGCCACACACTGATGTTTCTCTCTCTCTTTCTCCCTCCTTTCCCCTCTCTCTAGAAATACATAAATAAAATCTTTTAAAAATATATGGTGGCATATATGTACTTAGAAAAATATCTTGTGATAAAATTTATTTTCTCTGTCTAATATTAGTGACACCAAGCATTGAAATGAGATATGTTCTTCTACAATGAACTGTGACTTACCCTTCCTTACACTAATTCATATGTTCTAATTTATGTAAATCAATCTATGACCCAAACTCTATTACATCATGACTTAAATATTTCTACATAAGATTAAAATAGCTAACAAGGAGTATCTTTAAAATAAACTCAACAATAAAACCATTACTCTGAGTAAATACTATGAAATAGAGAAGATGGGACAGATTCCTCACATGTAAAATGAGAAAATATATTTATCATGCAGATTAGGTGAATGAGAGGGTTGAAAATGGTTTGATGTGAAAGAATTACATATAAATATAGAAAATAAGGGCTTACCATACAACTAGAATGTATTGATCATCACACAGTTCTATTCTATATTTATCCCTTTATGTCTATTTTTTAACCTTCAAGCTTTACTGTCAAAATGAGATCTTCTTAAATTAAACATTAAATTACAGCAATTCATCTAGATACCACGCAGTTCCCCATATGGTCCCGTCATCACATTCCACACACTACTATCTCAGACTTTTGCACATATTCTGTTGCTATGGCCAAAAAGGAATAAATTCAGCCTGTGTGGAAATAAAGGACCCTATCATCACACGCAGGCATCCCACTCAACTAAGAGGCTTCCTTTCTTTCGCCATCCTGAGGAGAGATTTTTAGAAGAAATCCTGTATCCTCTTGAGGCAGCATGGAAAGAAGGGACAGAAAGCTCCCAACAAGTGGAAGAAGGAAGTAAGAATGGACATCACAGGTTGATCAGCTGCTAGGCCCCCTTACCAGAGTCCCCACCCCCATGCATGATTAAAGGAAAGGAGTTCATAGCAGGAAATTCCTGTGGTGGTCACAGAAGCTAACAACAAGAACTGTCTCAAAACAGATCCATCCAGAATGGAGGGAAAATTGACCAGAAAACAATCCCAAAGCTTGTTACACCATCATTATAGTGAAAATTGGCACAAGTACATGGGCAGCCCAGAAGGACTGAACACTGTACCACTTCTTCTATGGACCACATTAGGACAAGACCCTCTCTCAACCAGAAAGCAGGGACAGAATTTGGCACCACAAAGTTCAGGAACAATCAATCCACCCCCAGTAACACATAAAATTTTGCGAACTGACTGACCCCATGTACAACTCTCTCGTGAATTCACCTGTGTCCACTGGGATGTGTACTTGCACTTCATTCACAGAGGCATCCTGTGAGACTTACAGCTAGGGGTGGGGAGTGGGCTGCAAGCAGCTCATCCCAGGCTGACCTCGATCATGTCTCCAAAACCTGTGTCCTAACCTCTTTTTCTCAAACTAAATAAAACCCACTTTCACTCTCAGGCTCAATGCTGAATTCTTTCCTGCATGAAGTCAGGAACCTGACAGTCCCAGGGTGTAGTGAGCAACCCAGCCTCTTCCACTTCCGATGATACTCTTAAGTTTGCAACCAAAAAGTTGTATAGATAAATTATACATAAAGTTCTCCTAATCATTATAGTAGCAAAGCTTTGCTAAGGAACGGAAGTTTTATTCATTTAATCACTTTTTATTGAGTGTCTATTATATGGCATGCACCATGGTAGGCACAAGGAATATGATTATGAATAAAAGATATAGCCTCTATCTCAGAAAACTTTGTATATGCAGAATAAGATATTTAAATAATCACAGGGATGAATTTACAATCATAAAATTTATAATGATGTATTAGTTTGTCTGTTGCCATTTTTAAAAGACCACAAATTGGATGGCTTAAAGAACAGAAATTTATTGTCTTACAGTTCTAAAGGCTAGAAGTGTGAAATCAAGGTATTGATAAGATTGGTTTCTGTTTTTGACTATAAGGAAAAATCTGCTCCATGCTTCATTCCTACCATTCTTGTCCCTAACTTTATATGTTTACATGGTGATCGTGTGTATTTGTCTGTGTCTGTATGTATGTATGTTTATGGGCGCACATGTGCAAATTTCTCCTTTTTATAAGGACACCATTCATTTTAGTTTAGGGTCTCACCTAACTACTCCAGTACGATCTCATCTTAACAAATTAAATCTGCAATGACCCTATTTCCAAATAAAGTCACAATCTGAGTGAGGTACTGGGAGTTAGGACTATAACATATGAATGGTTTGGTGGGCAGGGATGCAATTCAGCCCATGACAGATAATAAGTGCTTTTAAAGACAGGACCACATTCCATAAGTATAGAGCAACTTGGACAAGGCTATGAGGTTTAGAAAATGGTTGGGGATAATTTTTCTAGGGAAAAGAAATGACTCAATCAAGGAAATATAGGAAAAAAAAACAAGTTGAAAATGAATGCAAAAAGAGAAAAAAAGATCATCCTAGACACTCCTTACTTTCAAGGTGATTTTGTTCAATGGTGCCCAATACCACTGAAAACCATCCCACTGAAACACTGCCTGGGCCGATCATACTCAGCAATAAATCATTGGTGAGCTCTTCTACTGAAGTCAAGATTACTATTTAAGGTATAGACTGCACTTACAAATAGAAAAACTATCACAAACTTGCAAGTAGCAAAAATGGTTATGGATGCCATCCCCAGACTGGAGAGACTAGGGTCCCTGGAGGAAATAAAAACAGAAACACATGAAGGAAAATTCAGTGATGAGACCAAAAAGTGCAGCTCTTCAGGCTGCGCGGTTAAACGCACACAGCATGCACTGGCGTCGCAGACAAGGGCTGAGAAAGACAAACCAAACATCAGGTGAACTTTACAAGTTAAAAGCTGGCTAAATAATGATAATTTAAATATCCTATAATAACTCAATACGGTAAGGGGAAGACAGAGTAATTTTGTAGAGATGTGATACAATTAAATTTGGGGGAAGTACCGAGTGGGAACAGAGAGGAGAATAATTTTGGAACTATTAACATATAACAAAAATTTCCGATAAAATCTAAAGCATATCCAACTCAGATCTTTACACATGGTAACCTTATAAGACCTTTTTTTTTAGTTAATTGGGGAAATCTTGTAAGAAAGAATGCTGGTAAATAGTCAGTAATGGGCTTTCTGATAAAAATGTGCATATGCACCTACATGTGTATAGCTATAGATATTTATATAGCTAAGAAACCTCTCTATTATAAATTTAACCAATCTAGAGGATGTATAACATATATTTTGCAAATAATATATAAATTAGTTTTAATATAAATTCCTTATAACCAAATGATTCTCACAAAATGCGTTCATTGATTTTTGTCAAATTCTTGTATAGCTCATCTATATTTTCAGTTAAATGATTGCAATTCTGATATGAATATTGTCTGATACAAATTCTGGTTTGTTAATTAGTAAGATAACATTGAAACAACATAGACATTTGTTGGAATTTCACTTATTCTTCAAGGATCTGAATGACTTCTTTGCTGATTGGATAATAGTCTTGGAAAACAAAAGAATACTTTCTCTTTATTTGTGCTAGTCATAATGTACAGCAGCACCAATCACCAGGTATTTTTAAACATCACTGGCATTATTAATATTTTCTCCATTTCCTCCTTCAGTCTGGACAATCAAAATAAATTCAGGAGCTTCCAGATTGGTGAACACATTGAGGTGCTAGGAGGCTGGTGTCCTCAGGGAGGGCCTGGAAGCTTCGTGTGCTGCCCCCTTCTCCTTACATACCTCGCCCTGTGCATTTCTTCCATTGGGCTGTTTCTAAGTTTTACTCTTTATAATAAACCAGTAATGATAGATGGTGATAGACAGGTAGATAGATAGATAGATAGATAGATAGATAGATAGATAGAATCAGACTCTGATCATTGTTTACCAATATTCATAATGTAAATACTCCCTGTAGCTGATTTGAAGCTATCAACTTGACATCACTAAATGCAAAGTTGAGAAGAACTGTACAGAAATATAACATTATATATTTTACCATACAGATACAATTGACATAAATCAAGAACATAGATAATAGTAAAATAATAAGGAAGTCATAAATGCTTGAATATATATTACTTTTGAAACTGAGAACAGGCTGACAGACACCAGAGGGGAGAGGGGAGGGAATTTCCGGGGAAAAGGGGAAGGGTTTAGAGCAACAAGTATAAAGGACACATGGACAAAAACGAGGAAGGGTGGAAATGGGAGGGAGGTGGGGAGGGCTGGGGCGGTGGGCTGGGATGGGAGTAAAAGACAGAAAACTGTACAAGAACAACAATTAAAATAAAGGAAAAAATGTAATAATAACCATGTTTAACAACTGGCTCAAAACTCCCTGAAAATTTGGCAATTCACTCTCATGAGCCTGTGAGAGCCATCCTCAGTGTTTCACTCACTAGGAGAAACTCACGCTGAAAGTGGGGAGTATTTAGTTATCTAAATTTGGTTCAAGAAGAAGAGAGAAAAAAAGATTCTGGCAAAAAAATAATGTCTGCCACTCAGAGCTTACTTTTTGCCAGAATAACCCATAGACACAAGCAAGAATGTGGTGATGGCCCTAAGGAAGGCAGGGTGGGGGCTGGGTGGAGGTGGGCAAGGGGGGGGAAATGAGGACATCTGTAATAGTGTCAACAATAAAAATAAAGAAAAAATAACAGTACTGTCTTTCACTGTAATTTGTGCCAATTCACAAACTCTGGACATTTTAGAATGAAGGAATTGCAATGAAAGTAAAAACTAAGAGCTGTTGCCTTAAAATGAGAATAATATTTGTTTATTAAAACTTTAAATCTGAAAATGGGGTCAGAATTAGAAATGTAGAAAGGTTTCAGTATTTCTCCAAGGAAAACATGCAGACTAAGTGTACGTGAAACAGTTAACAGATTGTCAGTAAAACCCCAAGGAAAGCAAGGTGATAGCCATCACTCAAACGCTAATAGTTTATTGGATTTGGAGAACTCTTTGCCCGTGACACCTAAAGCTGTCATCCAAACATCTGCTTCTGTTAATGTCACCAGTGACCTTGAAATTAACCAATAGAGTTGACAATTTTCGTGTTTAACTGACTTGAGGTTTCATCAGTATTCGACACCGATGTCTGGCTCCCTCTTCTTGATGTCTCCCATCTCCTGTCTTCCATGGTGCCACTTTTGTCGTTGTTCTGTTCCTGCCTGGCAGAAATTCTCTCATGCACCTTCACTGACACATTTGAATGCCAGCATTTCCCAGAAATCCATTATCAACTGTCCTCTCCTCTTACTTTACATAGTTTAGTGGTTCTCAATTGGGGAAATTTATTTTACTCCCAGGGCGTATTTGGCAATATCTGAAGATTTTTTTTTTTTTTTTTTTTTTGTGTGTGACAACTTGGGGTGTGATACTGATTCCTGGTTGGTAGATGGCAGGGAGGTTGTTAGCCATCCTCCAATGCCCCCACCAGGCGCAACCCCCACCGTGAAGAACTATCCAACCCAAAATGTTACCTTCCACCTACACATTGATAATTTTCAAGTGTGTGTCTCTAAGCCAGAACTGAGCTTGAAACCTGCCTCTCCCTTTATGCATTGCATTTTGTTCAGTTTTGAGTCCTATAGGAATCTCATGAAACATATGTAAGAAAAAATGTATCATCTCTTAATATGCTTCTCCCCATGCAGTTTCTAATTTTGCTGTGGATAGCAAAAATAAAACACATTTATCTTAGTCTACTCCATTTCTTTCACCCTTCATATTTAATCAGCCTCTCAGCCCTGTAGGTTCTGTCCCCTCTGCCTCTCTCAAAGGCACTTTCTTGGCCTAAGTGCTAACTAATATTTATCATATTATATTAAGAAGCTTTTAACTGATTACCCTTTTTCTAGCTAGCCCCATTTAAGCCAAGCTCCTACACAACATTCACAAACATATTTCTGAAATGAAAATCTGAGTGTGTTATTTCTTTATGAAGAACTTTGATGGTTTTGCAACCTTTCAACATTCAGTCCCCTTAATATGTGTTTAGACATTTTATGATTCCCAACCTCACATTGATCCTCAACTCCACGCTCAACTCCAGCTCTTCGGAAAAATATAGCATTTCCTGAGAACAGTATTTCCCCTGTGTTTCCAGGCACTGGGCCACGATTTCGCCTTACTCATTTTCCTGCCCTGCCCTCAACTGTACAGCTAACATTTATTTATCTACCATGACATACTAGAAATACCACCTGTTTTCTAGTAAAATGGCAATTTTTAAAGATAATATCTAGTTGCTAAAAGTATGAATAAAAGAGCATTTTTATATCCTATTGGTGGATGTATAAATTCGGACAACAATTTGATGTACAATTTGACATTTAAAATGTTAATATTCTTACTTTTGGCAATTTTAAACATTCATTTCATGCACAAAGTTTACGTATAAGAATATATTTGAAAAGATGCCCTTTGCAGCATTATTTGTTAAGGAAAAAGAATAAAGTCAACTCAACAGAATGACTTTAAAATATGTAAGTCAGCATTATGGAATAACTTGTAGGCATTTTTAAAATGAAATAGATTTATGTGTATTGACCTGAAAGTCTGCTGTTGGAGGATAGGAGGGCAGTATTTTAGTATGATCCTATTATCAACAAAAGGAAAAAAGTTTTTTTTAATCTTTTGAAAATGTACATTTTAGTTTGGAATAATTTTAAATTTACAGAAAATTTGTAAAGGTAAGACAGAGAGTGTCTGGACACGTTTACCCATTTTTGGCCTGTGTTAATATCTTAAATTTTCATAATACATTTCTTAGAACTAAAATAACCAACACTGACATATGACTATTAACTAAACTCCAAAGTTTATTTAGATTTCATCTGTTTGTTCACCAATATCCTTCTTCTGTGCTAAGATCCAACCAAGGGAACTACATTACATTTAGTTCCTTCCTCTTTGACTTTATATAATTCTGTATGATTTGTATTTTCTTTCGAAGTCCACATACGACTTTGGCAGTGTTAATAAACACTCGAGTGTTACCCTCCGGAAGTCTCCCCCGTGTGAGTCCAATGGCTCTCTTCAGTTCCCCAGCCATCTCAAGCATCCTACTGAGATCGCACACATTATATCTTATTATAATCATTCATTTACTGTATTCAAAATTGGTTTTAATTAGGCAACTCTGAAAAAAAGATAGTTCTCAGTATTATTAGCTTATTTTGTTTCTTCACATCATGATATCCTTGGAGATAATATGCAAGCACATTAATTTTTAAAAAACATAATAACCTAAATAAATAATAACTATCAGACATTGCAATAGTAGAACCAAGGTATAAAACTGAATGAAATATTTATACCTACATCTTCACACATGGTAATGAAACCACTGAGTGCTGAGTGGAAACGTACCAGCCTCACCAGCAGAGGTAGAGAACCAGCTGACAAAATTTCCATTTAAAATTATTTAGATCATGAAATGATTTCATAATCACATTTCAATGTCACATAAAGTATTGATGAAACCTCATTATAGGATGTGATAGCTAAAGGTAACATGTTCATAGCTAACATGCTTACCATTTTCAATGAGTGACAAATATTAACACTAATCATTAGAAGGTCCTAGTTGAGAATTCTAAAATGTTCTTTCAAAGAATGATCCAGGAACAATTTTACTGATTAGGGCTTTTAGAAAAACCTTTCCAGAACATTACACATCTGACCATTGAAGGAATTTGAAATATCCCAAGGAATAGAATAACCTCCGCTTTTAGAATCCTGATGAGTTTTGTAAAGTTCATTGCAATTAGACCTTTTGTTTCAGCACAAAGTGTTACTAATCTATTGTAAATGGTTTGTAATAGTCATACGAGTGATGAAAAGGAGATAAGAGAGTTAGATAAAAAGTCAATGGACTGTGATGAAAGCAAACAATTTAAACAATAACAACAAAAGTATTAAAACTTTCAAAATAGCTAGTATTCCATTTCATTTAAAATTAAAGTAAATCTTTTCTATGAAGGAGGTACATAAAGTCAATCTTCCTTAAACAATTCCAGAGAAATACACATGACTTCAACCAATTCTTTTTGAAGTGTGATGTGTGTTGTGAGTCAACATGTAATTAAAGTAAATTACTAAATATTACTGAGACTCAAAGTCTTAGAAGAGCCCTATCTGGTATAGCTCAGAGGGTTGGGCATTCGTCCTGTGAGCCGAAAGATCACTGGTTCCGCTTCTGGTCAGGGCACATGTCAGGGTTGCCAACCAGGACCCCTGTTGGGGTCATGCAAGAGGCAGCCAAATGATGTTTCTCTCACACGTTGATGCTTCTCTCCTTCTCTTTCTCCCTCCCGTCACTTCTCTCTAAATATAAATAAATAAAATCTTTTTTTAAGTCTTGGAAGAAGGAAATTAGTATAATGTCATGGGATTAGAAGAGTTAGAAATGGACTCCACCTTGTAAGTAAATGATTGCCTGAACTTCCTCAATAAAACCCAGTCCAAATAATTCCACTGTAATGTAAATAGTAGAATTTCTCCAAAGTCTATGGAGACTCATGCACCAAGCCAAACAATTCAGTCATTCAATTTTAAAGATAGGCTCAGAGAGAGTTTCTGAGCAAAGTGATACTTTTTCTCTATATTGAAAAATGATCACTTAAACAATAGCCATAGCATAGCATAAGTAAAGTCTAACAATTTGTAACAGACCAAGCAAATGCCCTGTCATGGATGAACCAAGGCACATCATCACATCTCAAAGTCAAACCAGATGCACCTTTTGTCATAGTACCCTTAAACTTCCTTTTCCCCTGACAAAATGCCACATTCTGCAGTTCTTTTTATCCCATCACATCTGTCAAGAACTGTGAAGGTCCTGAGGTTTTACTCTACTTGCATTATAAAAAGTGAGCAGCTTACAATGTAATGGAGGCTGACCAAGGACACAAAATGCTTGGGACAGAAACCAAGGAATTTATTACTCCTAGCACACAGGAAACACGAGTTTCATGGCTGTTTTGGTCCCTCTTGCTCTCTGGGTTAATGGGGGTGACATAGAGAGGCCCAAGTTGATACTGTGCACGCAATGGATTTGCATCCAAGCTGAGGGACCCCAAGTTTAGCAAACACCAGTCTTTTTACATAAACGGCTACAAGCAAACCAAACCTTTGCTCCAGAGGTAAAATTATCTCTGTCTCCCAAGGCTGATTGCTACACAAATACCCTAGAAAAGGCAGCCCAGGAGCAAGGTTGTGAGTACAACTGCTCATGAGATGTGCAGAGCTGTGACAAATCCATGGAGAATTATTTCCCAACAAAGATTATCCTGGACTTAGCTCAACACCTTCATAATAATGAAGAGTAGCCAGCTGCCTAATCTCAGAAACCTGAAATGGTAAAGGCAAGTAGTGTTTTCTCTAACAGGAAAAAATTAAAACAAAGTGATTTATAGAGCTTCCAATTACAGATGGCATTGTATTAGGATTATATGAAGGTAATTGCCTGTTTAAAAAATGGTTTGTTTCCTACCTACTTCGCCTTACATACATCAAGAGTAATGTTCTAGGAATATGTTTATTCACATTGCTATGAGAATAAAATTCTGCTTTAAAAATCAGAGCCATTAGGCAGATTTAAACTGGAGACCGAGAAATAAAGAGATAAATGATAGGTAGATGAATGATGATTTTTTTCAAATTGCTCACTAATGCAAAGCATTTATTGAGTATTGACTGATGGCCTATTATTGTACTATGTCCTTGGGGAGAGAGAGGGAGGAGAGATTGAATTAGGAGATATGATTGTTTTCAGCAAGGACTCGATTTCTCTATGTCAACAAACAAAATTGTGTTTACTTCTTCAGCTGTGTTCACAGATTCAAATTGGAATGTCTTAACTTACCAGTAAGAGAAGGATAAAAATGAATTTAATAAAAGAGAGTGCAGTTTTGTTTAAATTATGCATAAACAGCAACTTGGCTTTTCAATGAGACATTTGTGCATTTACGCATTTAATCTATATTTTCATAGATTTTTTTGGAAATATTAAGTTTCTGGCATTTCACATAATACAGCTTAGATGTATATAAAATCATGGTTCAATATCCAATAAGTATGGACTTTTCATGGAATATAAAGGCAATGCATTTAGAAATTCATAAATATAGATGAAAATATGGAGCCCAGCGTTGACATTGCCATGGACGAAGTAGAAAGAGCAAAGCCATGAGACAGCCTCTGAAGCTGCCAGAATGCAAGGCTGCAGGGGGAGCCCTCCACCTTTAACGTGGCCCATGGATGTCAAAATGAATGGGGACAGCGCAGCGATTTTCAACCGCTGTGCGGAGGCACAATAGTGTGCTGCGAGCACTTTTAAAACATGCAGTATCTGACTATTTAGTCAGGGGCACTGACCTCTTTTCTCTCAGGTTGTCAAAAAAAATGACAACAGCCAACATAAAAATAGTCGTCCAGGGTGAATGAATCAAAATTCTACCTATTTTTTTGGTCTGGTCAGCAAAAGAAAAATATTTTTTTGGTATGCCTCAGAATTTTCGTGAGTATTTTATGTGTATCATGAGATGAAAAAGGTTGAAAATCACTGGGATAATGTAAGGGGTCACAGGCAACTGTGTACTGATGGCTGAGCAAGAAAGAGGGTGAAACCTTTCTCTCTACTCAGCGGGACGTCATCTGTGCTGGGTCTCTGCTCTGAGCAGAAGCGCACAGAGCATCCACCAATGGATTGAAAGGAATCTCATCCTATTTCACTTCTGAGAGTATATTCTTACTTGGTCGTTCTACCCTTTAAATAGAACAATCACTCAGAATTCAGCCATCACACACAGTTCTCTGCATTTTATCATTTCACTAGTTACTTTCCAAAAGTCTATGTGTGAAGTATGAAAGTAGATACCTTGTACCTACTAAACTTCAAAGAAAGGAAGACCATCAAATGTTATCTTCTAACTGATTAAAGTTGAATAAAAACATAGATTGGAATATTTAAAGCTGCATAAATTTTTATGGCACCAATATTCTGCATTTAAGAAATTCAAGATATAACAATTTTCCCATGAACAAACTCACATTGTGTGTGAGAGTATAAGTGCGAAAGTAATTACATAGTCATTGAATGTAAACTCGTGACATAAAGTAAAATCTAACAATTATTTCACCTTCTACAGTGTCCTTTGATAGTAAAAACATGACCTTACCTCAGAGTCTCTATGTACATGTACTCATTCTTAAATAAAAAGTACATGAAAAAATAATACACTAGAAAGGATTTGGTTGGCCATTAGAAAGAATGAAAAAAGTGCTTATTTGGTTGTAGAATTTTCAAACAAGCATGTTGATAAATTTCAATCACTGCAGAAATACTTTTGTGGACTTCATGTTGCTAAGACTAAAAAAAATGCCTCCAGCACAGAATATGGGAGTTTCTTGAGTAGACAAAGTCTAGAGATTAGGGTGATTGACAGCCAGGAGAATCCTCATGATTGTCAGGAGACAGAGATACCCCGCCCCCAGGTGGATAGCTTGCATGCTGCCACTAAAAAGGATACCAGTGTCTCTCTCCCGCCCCTTTTTCTAAAATCTTCTATTAGTAAACTTCTCCTGATATTCTGCCTGAGCCATTAAACACATTACAGGCTTGCTTTCCCAGAAAGGAGAAAATAATGTCCTAGCTAAATTTCACTTTCCAACAGCAACACCTCAAAAACTAAACCACAGAGACATTTTAGAAATTCAGGTCAAGTTCTGCAGATGAATAAAGATTAAAAGATCTTCACTTGTTCTTTATTTCTGCAAGGTG
Organism: Glossophaga mutica; assembly: GCA_039655065.1. Taxonomy (NCBI): domain Eukaryota; kingdom Metazoa; phylum Chordata; class Mammalia; order Chiroptera; family Phyllostomidae; genus Glossophaga; species Glossophaga mutica. Next base: position 22,989,260 of record CM077305.1, read on the forward strand.
CAAAATATTCTAAATTTCCCCCCAAATTGATATTCTCTTCTTTCTTCAGTCTTCTCTGATATGAAATGGGTCTTGGACATGGTTGGTGTTTAAGAGAGGAAAGATATACAAAACATCCTCCCAATTCCCATCCTTTTTCCAGATAAGAACACAAAACTTTGAATACAAAAAATATTAGCACTCCTTCTTTGGAGAACACTTTACCTGGAACTATGGGACAAAGTGAGCCATGTTACCAAATGCATTTAAAGACAAAGGAAAAGAGTAATGATGATGTGCTAAGCAACTATGTAGCATCTTCATTTTAAGATTTATTGGTTCATTGCATTCAGTATGAATTGGAAGAGCTGGTTCCTAGGGGCAGGAAAAGCAACTGAAAGCCAAATTCTTTGGTCCAAGATGAACCATATGAAAGCCTAGGCTCGAATAATGAGAGAAAAAGAAAAAGATTAAATTAATTCAGCAACCACAAAGGCAGCAATAATTAGACAAATAATTTATTAGGAATACATAGAAAGCAAAAGGCTAACAGGTGTCTGATTTTTGTAGCCTGGACACTGACATGAATAATATTTTAATAAGAATAGAGAGAACTCTTGTAATAACCTATTAACACCTCTACAAGAGCCAGAAATTGATTATTGGTTTTGCCACTTCCTAGGAAAATTAGTTGATTCATAGTAAAAGAAAAAAAATTGGAGGAAGGGATTCATCAACAAACTGAAATTATAATTACGTAAATGTTTGAACTATGAAAGAAATTTTGCTTACTCAGTTTTTTCCAGGAATAATTTACATTTAATAAAGTTCCCCTTTTTAGAGATGGAATTCTAAGTGTTTTGAACAACATGGTCACACAACCTCTGACAAAATTAAAATATAGGTCATTTCCATTTTTCCAAAAATGTCTTTTATACCATTCTGTAGTCAATCCCTTTCCGCATCCTTAGCCTTCAGCTTCTGAAGGATAATTTCTGTCCCTACAGTTTTTGCATTTTCTACAGTGTCACATAAATGGAGCAATAAGCCAGGTCGCCCCCATGCCCTTGTCCCTTAACGTAGTGCCTTTGACCCCCTACTGTTATTGCGTGTATTAGTCGTTCTTTTTTCTTTTATTGCCCGGTATAAGTACACCGTAATTCATCTCTGCACCAGCTGATGGGTGTTTAAGCTGTTTCTAATTTGGGGGAATTATGAAAAAGCTGCTATAAACATTCATGCATTGGGCTTTTTACACACATATGTTTTCATTTCTTTTGCGTAAATACCTAGAAGTGGGACTGCTACATCATACAGTAAAGATATATTTGATTTACCAGAAACTGCAAGAATATTTTCCAAAGTGATTAAAATATTTCATAAATCTAATTCTAAAACTACAAAACTTCTAAAGTAGCAGATGGAAGAAAATCCATACAACTTCAGGTTAGGCAATGATTTTTTTACATCTGAAAAGCAAAGCACCAACCATCAAAAATTTTATAAATTGGAATTATCAAAACATTTGCTCTTTGAATGATACTACTAAAAAGTGAAAAGACAAGGCACAAACTGGGAGAAAATATTTGCAAAACATATCTGATAAAGCATCTAGATTGCATTAGATACATCAAATGCATGTAGATTATATTAAAAAAACTTTCACAACTCAATGACAACCCAAAAAAACTTAAGCAAAATGTTTGAATAAACACTCACCAGAGGAAAAAATAGAGATGACAAAGAAGAACATGAAAAAAATGTCCAACTAATTAGTCATTAATGTTTCCCTAATTAATCACTAGGAAAATGCAAATTAAAGCCCTAATTAAGGGGGTGGAGGGATTGAGCAAAAAAGGAAAAAGGACTCATGGACGTGGACAGCAGTGTGGAGATTGCTGTGGGGAGGGAGGTGTAAAGGAATTAATAGTGATGGAAAAAATAGGATTAAATTTTTTAAAAAAGAAAAAACAATTAAATAGTACACTATACATTTTAGAATATAAGCTTTATTTTAAAACTACAGGCTCATGTAAAGAGCAACTGGAGCGTTCATAAGGCTTCTTGACTTCTTCATATTTTGTTTCTCATGGTGGATTGATACTCGTGATAGAACAGCCCTCACTTGACAGATAGGAAATTTTCCTCCATAATATTGCTCAAAAACCATTTTTTTTGGAAATTCGTAGACAAAGTGCTTTTATTTTTAGCAACCTTGTTTGCATAAAACACTTCTCTCAAGACATTCATTGTAGTCTTTATTGAGAATGAAGACTTTATTCCTAACTACTGTCTACAATAAATAAATTTAGCTTAAAGAGATGTAAAACACGGAGAGACAGAAAAAGAGGAAAGGAAGGAGTAGGAGAGGGAAGGAGGGAATACGGTAAAAACGGAAGGAATGAGAGAGAAAATAAATCTCATTCTAATACAGAGGCTTGAATAACATGGAGCTAAGTGTGTCCTTTGGAATTTTGAGTATGTGTTCCTGAACTATCTAAATACAACAGGGAAATTTTAAAATTTTGAAACTACTTTGCTGTTGTACTTAAATCCAGAATGATACCATTTAAAATGCCCTCTTTTTCCGTTATCTTTCTTACAACAGATATTTGGGTTTCAGATTATGTCTTCATCACCTCCACTCAGTGCATTGGACAGTGATTCCATGCTCAAAAAGACAGAAGTGAGGACTCTATTGCATAGCCTCTCAACCCCTGACAGTATAAAATTAAGAACTCTGATCAAAAGACTCATTTTACATATACCTAAGCCACATTAAAATGAATGTTTTTGCCTGAATTAAATTTGGCAAGAGTTGTTCGGGTACTTACGCAACCTGCCATTTGCTTTGCCTACATATGTCCCCACTGAAACCTATTGCCAGGCTAAGCAAACTATACACTAGGAATTTGCAGAGTCAGTACTAAAAAGCAGCAAGTGAACAGCAGGTTCAGTTCCTGGTAAAGACCCAGGTCACAGGAGTGGGCAGGGGCAGCCAGGGGTCAAGGGAATCTAGAGCCAAGTGGGACAGATGCTACATTCTATGGTCAAGAACTGGAGCCAAGGAGCCATCAGGGAGCCCAGGAAGTATCCACAAGGACACAAGATGGGCAATGGTTTCTGGAGACCAAGTTCTCCAGAAAAGGATGCTCCAGGAAACCTTTATAGGTTATCATGTCTGAGCCAACTCCTATTCTGTGACATAGGGAAGATACACAGGAAAGATACTACCTTATCTATAAAACCTTGGGCTTGGTGTGGGTGTTTCTGTTATTGTTTTGGTTGTTTATAATAATTATTATTCTTGTCGATGAACTGAATCATATAAATAATTTTATATCTTCATTGCTTCTTTCTTCAGCCCCATAATTGCACACTGTTCAGAGTCATATTATGTTTACATTTGCAGGTCATCCTTGCCGTATGGGTATATTGCAAGATTAGATAGTAATTACTAGTGCACTGTTGGTGGGAATGCAGACTGCTGCAGCCGCTGTGGAAAACAGTATGAAATTTCCCCAGAAAATTAAAAATCAAACTGCCTTTTGACCCAGAAATTCCACTGCTGGGATTATACCCTAAGAACTGTGAAACACCAATTCAAAAGAACCTATGCACACCAATGTTCATAGCACCACAATTCACAACAGCCAAGTGCTGAAAGCAACCTAAGTGCGTTCCAGTAAATGAGTAGATCAAAAAACTGTGGTACATTTATACAATGGAATACCATGCAGCAGAAAGAAAGAAGGAGCTCCTACCCTTCATGACAGCATGGATGAAACTGTAGAGTATTATGCTAAGTGCCATAAGCCAGGCAGTGAAAGACAAATACCATATGATCTCACCTATAAGTAGAACCTAATCAACAAAACAAACAAGAAAGAAAATATAACCAGAGACATTGAAATTAACAACAAACTGACAGTAACCAGAGGGGAAGTGTGAGGGGACAATGGGTCAGGGGGAGGAGAAAGGGTTTTCAGGAACGTCTATTAAGGACACATGGACAAAACCAAAGTGGGGTAGGATCGAGGGTGGGAGGTAGGGATAGCTGGGGTGGAGGGAGTGGTAGGGGGAAAATGGAGACAAATGTACTTGAACAACAATAAAAAAGAAAAAGTAAAATAAAACGAAATACTTGTTAAAGTTTTTTCACTCATATTTAGACAGGTAATTCTATGTAGAAGAAGGATAACTATATTAGAGAAAGACTATTTGGATTCTAGTATTTTCTCACTAGGTATTTTGGGAATTCTTTAAATTTTATCAGCCTCAGTTTCCACATCTGCAAAATACAGCTAAGTAAAACTTCAGCTACCTGATCATAGAAGGCAAGACAAAACATCTGATAGCCACAAAATGGAACAGACTTTTTGGAACAATAAAAGAGAATTGCATTAGTTTTTGCAGAAATTGGATTCCAGGTATCTTCCAAGAAGATACTGAAGACAAAAAAGATCCATGCTGAATCTTCCAGCATGGAGCCGAGTAACTGTAGAAAATATAGAATGCATTTACATATAGCATCATTCCTAGAGACTGGGAAAAAAAAGAAGAAAGGAAAAAGAAGAAAAAAATGTATCAGAAGAACAGGACCATTAATCCAACCCATTTCAGTGAGATACCTAACAAATCCCTTGTTCTCTGTCACTGTGAACCCAAAGATCTTAGATGTACTTTACCTTACCTCCATAACTTACTTGAAAATTGGCAAAGTGCATTCATGATCTATGAGAGCTTAGAGTGTCCTGGCAGGTTGGAATAAGGAAATGGTCAGAATAAGGAGAATATAAAGAAAAATCAAATTATTTACTAAAGGAACCCAATTTCACATTTCGGTTTCTTTCTTGATGACATGTTGATCTTGATTAATTTCTTCTTTCTTAACTTTAATCTTCAACAAATGATTACATATCAGAAAAAAATGAAGAGAAAAACATTGTACTATCAATAAACAAGAAATTAAAGGATTTCTTGATGATAGCAAGTGGATATTATTCATTACTTCACTCGAGTGCAGAAAAGTTACCCTAAATATTGAGTGTAATATAGTTGCCAACAAAATAACCCAAATCAAGGATGGAAAAAAAGGCAACAGGAAGACCATGAGGAAGACCACCGAGTATCTTCAAGAAATGCCTCATTTCTACACATATCTGTCTCTAGCATTTATACCTTTCTTGAATTTGGATTTAGCTGATCACCAAGAAATGTGAGAATTTTGCCAAAGCAGAGTTCAATTATTGGTGTTAAGAAAGAGAGAAAAAATAAATAGTTCTCCAGCTAACTTCCAACTGCCACATATGCAGGAAAAAATGACTCAACACAACAATAAAATCTCCAGAAACTTTAATTTCTACAGTAAATCATTCCATAAAACTCTTAACCCCTGACAATTAAAATTTAGACCAGAAACAGATACTCCTAATATGTCACCCTCAAAAGATGAAAGTTTGATTTAAAAAAAGACACTGGGGAGCAAGCCAAAGAACTTCGACAATTCTCTAAAAGCCAGGGGGAAAAATGGCTTCTCAATGTATTATGTCTTGTTTTCCCATAGTGAAGAAAACCAAAACAAAAGAAAAACCCAAAGCATTTGTGTAGCTGAAAGACATGTCTATAGCAATGCAAACTGCCTTTATAATAAAGGGAAGATATACCTATTTACCTCTTGACACAGCTACACAGACTCGCAGCTCAGTGCCACACGGAAGAAGTCCACACCAGGGGCAACAGATGGATCTGCACCATCAGCTCCAAAAATTGGTATGATTGTTAAGTAATGAGATGTTGGAGGACACTCAACGTCCTGTGAAGAAGCTCAGATAAAGACAATAAATTCTTATGATGAAACAGGATTAATACAGGAAAGGAAATCATCGTGTGTTCTAGAGAATGTTAGTATTCTCGGGGGAAACTGAGAACAAATTGCATCCATAAATCAAAAGCCAGATATTATTACAAATGAATCAGAAAGAATCAAATTTTAAAAACATTAAGTGCTGAGGTTTTAAAACATTCCACTGAAGCAGCAAAATACATAATAAATGTATATACTTCTTTTATTTCTTCTTCAATCATGATGTTGTCTCTCATTCCAAAGCGCATTCATAGTCGGTCTTCTTCCAAAGGGTGTTGGATGGCAATACAATAAACGTAAAATATAAATACTTTAAGTAAGTATAATAGATGAAAATAAATAATTTTAGGTGTTAGCATTATTTTTATTTTTACATAGGAATAGTATTTATAAAACCATTATTTTTACTGTATTTTTCATCTTCCTTTAAATAAATTTATTGGGGTGACATTGGTTAATAAAACCATACAGGTTTCAAGTATAAATCAATAAAACATCATCTGCTTACTACATTGTGCGCTCTGCACCCAAACTCAAGTGTCTTTCTATCCCCATATTCCGCCCTTTTCCCATCTCCACCTCCCCCATCCCTCTTTCCCTCTGACTATCCCATACTGTTGTCCGTGTTTATGTGTATAGATATATATACTTTTTTCATCCAGATGCCCAACCCTCATCCTTTCTAACAACTGTCAGTCTGTTCTATCTTATCTAAGCTCCTGCTTCCATTTTTTTGTTAAATTATTTTGTTGTTTAGATTCCACATATAGGTGAGATCATATGGCATTTGTCTTTCTCTGGCTGGCTTATTTCACTTAGCACAGTAATCTCCAGGTACATTCATGCTGTTGCAAAAGGTAAGATTTTCTTCTTTTTTTAACAGCCAAGTAGTATTCCATTGTGTAAATGGACTACAGCCATTTTATCCACTCATTTACTGGTGCACATTTGGTCTTTCCAGATCTCCCTATTATAAATTAATGCTGCTATTAACATAGGGGTGCCTATATTCTTTCAAGTCAGTGTTTCAGGTTTCTTAGGATAAATTTCCAGACAGGAATCACTGGGTCAAAAAGCAGTTCCATTTTTAATTTTTTGAGGAAACTCCATACCATTTTCCACAGTGGCTACACCAGTCTGCATTGTCACCAATAGAAAGAAGGTTCCCTTATCTGCACTCAGTGCCAGCACTGGCTGTTTGCTGGTTTATTGATGATAACCATTCTGACAGGCATCAGGTAATATCTCATTGTGGTTTTAATTTGCATTTCTCTGATGATTATTGATGGTGATCATCTTTTCATACGCCTATTGGGCATCTGAATGTCCTCTTTGGAGAAGTGTCTATTTAGATCTTTTGCCCATTTTTTTATTTGGGTTGTTTCTTGGTGTTGAGTTATATAAGTTTGTATATATTTTGAATATTAATCCTTTATCAGATGTATCACTGGCAAATATGTTCTCCCTTCCAGTGTGTTCCCTTTTCAGTTTGTTGATGTTTTTTGTTTTTTTTTTCTGCTGTTCAAATCTTTTTAGTTTGATGTGATCCCATTTGTTTATGTTTTCCTTTGTTTCCCTTGCCTGAGGAGATACATCAGCAAAAGTATTACTACAAGAGATGTCTGAGATTTTACTGCCTATGTTTTTTTTCTAGAGTTTTTATGATTTTGCAATTTACATTTAAGTCGTTTATCCATTTTCAGTTTGTTCTTGTGGATGGTATATAGATCAGTGGAATAGAACAAAGAGCCCCAGAATAAGCCCACACCTTTATGACTAATTAATTTTGACAAAGGAGGAAAGAACATACAATAGAGGAAAGACAGTCCTATCAATAAACTGTTGGGAAAATTGCACAGGTACATGCAAAAAATAATGAAAGTAGACCACCAACTTTTTTTATTTTTCAAATACAGTTTACTTTCAAAATTATTTTATGTTAGTTTCAGGTGCACAGCATATTGGTTAGACAATCACATACTTTACAAAATGTTTCCCTTGATATTCCCAGTATCCAACTGACACCATACATAGTTATTACAATATTGTTGACTATATTTCTTTATGCTGTGCTTTACATCCCCATGACTATTTTGTAACTATCAATCTATATTTCTCAATCCATGACTTTTTCACTTAGTTCCCCCAAACCTCCTTTCCTCTGCCAGTCTAGTCTCCATATCTATAAGTCTGTTTCTATTTTCTTTGTTTTGTTCACTAGATTCCACTTACAAGTGAAATCATATGTGGTATTTGTCTTTCCTTGACTGCCTTATTTCACTTATCATAATACCCTCTAGGTCCATCTATGCTGTCACAAATGCTTAAGATTTTATTCTTTTTATGACTGAGTAGTATTCCATTATATATATGTATCACCACTTTTTTATCCATTTGTCTATTCATGAGCACTTGGGTTACCTCCATAGCTTGGCAATTGTAAATGATGCTGTAATAAACATAGGGGTGCATATATCCATTCAAATTAGTGTTTTGGATTTCTTCAGATGTATAGCCAGAAATGGAATTGCTGGATCATAACACAGTTTCACTTTTAACTTTTTGAAGAAACTCTATACTGATTGCCACAGGGGCTGCACCAGTCTGTATTCCCACCAACAGTGTAATAGGGTTCCCTTTCTCCACATCTTCGCCAACACTTGTGGTTTGCTGATTTATTGATGATAGCCATTCTCACAGGTGTGAGGAGATATCTCATTGTGGTTTTGATTTGTATTTCACTGATGATTAATGACAGTGAGCATCTTTTCATATGTTTATTGGCCATCTGTATGTCCTCTTTTGAGAAGTGTCTATTTAGTTGTCTATGCTTATTTTTTAATGCGATTAGCTGGTGTTTGGTGTTGAGTTATATAAGTTCTTATAAATTTTGGACATTAACCCCTTATCAGATACAGATTTTTTAGAATACTAATAAAATAGAAACCTTCTTGCAAATATTCTTGATAATTAAGAAATAGGAAAAATAACTAAAGACAAAGAGTTAAAATTTGTATAGAAATAAAGCATAATATTACACCAGTAAATTGTGATCATAAACATTTTATTGGAAAATACAAATAAATAACCTTCCCTAACAAAGGATTTAGAAAACATGAAAAGACCAATAATAACAAAGATATCAAATCCATAAGTCTTTACAGATGGATTTTAGCAAAGAGTATAGTTCTGTATTTTGCTCCAGAGCATAGGAAAAAACCTTCAAATATTTTTATGAAGCTGATGTAACTAATACTCAATGAACAAGTTGACATAACACCATGAAAGATTAATATTACATACATATAGCTGATTTGTTAATATTCTGAAGATATTAGTTCATAAATTCCAACAGAAGTAAAAAGAATACCATACCAAGAAGTAAGTAGCAATCATTTGTTCCAGAAATGTAAGAATATTTTCCCACTGAGAAATATAGTGATGTAATTCATTGTGTTATACATTAATGAGGAATGTTAAACTAAGGCATTTATTAAAACTAGGCATTCATTATTAATAAACACACTTATCATTTTTAATATGAATGAATGTTCTAAAGCCCTTGTCAGTGTAATTTGTTAAGAAAAAAGTTGGATGCATAAATATTGTTATCAAAGAATAAATATTATATGAAAAGCATTACCTGGAAAGTCAAAAAGTATTAAATGGAAAATATTTAAATAAGGTTTGACTAGGTTGACAGATTTTTTTAATATACAAAAATTGACAGCCTATAATTTAAGTAACAATTATCACTTATGTAACATTAAAATAAATTTAAATTCTAAATACTTACATGAAATATACCTAAAAGACATAATCTGAAATGCACAGTTCCAAAATAAAAGGTTAAAAACTTAAAACAAAATAAGGTTAGTTAAATGATAGATTTTGTGCAGTTGGAAAGACTCAACATTAAAGACTTCATTTGCCAAATATTTGCATAAATTCTATGTGTGTTTAATCAAAATTGCTGCTTTATTTTCTGAAAAAATAGATTTATCTTTTTATTTTAGAGTTCACTTCCAATAGTAAATCATTGGCATTAAGTAATAAAACACTGATTTTTTAAAGTCATTTTGAAATCTACGTCAAATGATGGCATGTCCCTCTTGAAATGCTCCCACGACAGTGTTTTGGCTCAAACCCAAGTTCTTTACCATGGTAAACAAAACAGGGCTTTCCCATCACCTTATATGCACCTCAACGCTGTGCGCACACACAGTGCTCTAATTCCTTTCCTTCACGTAGGAGGCAGAATAACCGGTCCCCAAAGATGTCCATTCCTGGAACCCGTGACTATGTTTGGTCACATGACAAAAGAGAATGAAGGTTACAACTGAAATTAAGGTTGCTAAACTGTCCTCTTCCAAAAATATGTTACCTAAATCAGGCTGGCAATACTCCATTAAATGCCTTTATAGAACTCAGACCACTTTGTAATTACATTTTCTATTTGTTTGCTTGTCATAATCTGCCTTACTAATTTCCACACAAACAAGGTTCTTATTTTTCTTGCTCCTTCCTGTACTCCCAGGTCCTCACACAGTATTCAAGATACACAAAAAACCTGAGTAAGTGAACAAGCATGCCCTGAAGTCACTATAATAAAATCATATAATAATGGCACAAAAATATATATTGATTAATAGGCAAGATAAGAGCCCAGATGCAGAAGCAAAGACTTAAGAAATTCCAGAATAAAATAGAGATTTTATTCCAAGTATATAAAATAAAAAGGTTACTAGCTAATATATAGTGTACAGAAATTAGAGTAACTATTTTTTAACATTTTTATTGTTTATGCTATTACAGTAGTACCAATTATTCCCACATTGCCCCCCTCCCTCTAACCCACCCCTTATTCCCACAATCACTAAACCGTTGTTCATGTCCATGGGTCATATATGTTCTTTGTTTAATCTTTTCACCTTCTTTCGACCAGTCCCCACCTCCCCCACTCCCCTCCTACAGCTGTCGATCTGTTCCACGTTTCTGTGCCTCTGATTCTATTTTGCTTCTTAGTATAGTTTGTTCATTAGACTCCAGTTATTAGTGAGATCATATGGTTTTCATCTTTCACTGTCTTATTTCACTTAGCATAATGCTCTCCAGATCCATCCATGCTGTCGCAAACAGTAAAAGTTCCCTTTTTTTTTTTTACTGCTATGTAGTATTACATTGTGTAAATGTACCACTTTTTTATCCACTCATCTACTGATGGGCACTTAGGTTATTTCCAAATCTTGGCTATGGGAATAACACTACTACGAATATAAGGGTGCACATAATCTTTTGAATTGGTGTTAGATGAATTGACTAGTGCTGCTGAGCATCTTTTCATATGTCTCTGGGCCCTGATAAGGGGTTAATATCCAAAATTTATAAAGAACTTACAAAACTCAACACCAAAAACAAAACAAAACAAAAATTTAAAAAATGGGCAAAGGACCTCAATAGACACTTCTACAAAGAGGATAGACGATGCGGACACTAGCTAGCAGTGTCCACATCATTATGGATGAAATAAAAACATACACACAGACTACCGAGTCCGGTGGAGGAAAAAGGACGACAGCGTGACGTTTCTCTCAAGGGGAGCAAAAGCCACAGCCTCTGCCATGACAGGCCTTTATTCTAATTCTCCTCACATTATATGATGGTCCTCACTTACTCTGTCCCTGTTACAACAAAAGGAGCCAATGCCCCTAATCACGTCACAGAAGAAGGATATTAACAAATGAGAAGGCAAAAGTGATTGAGCCTGTTACACTGGTCCCTGCAAGGTTTAGCACTTGCAGGGTGAGGGAGTTTTAGCAAGAAGCAAGCTTCAAAATCAGCTTAGGTATATTGCAAATCTGATTCCCCACGAGAGAACCTATCTGTGGGCGTGGGTTCTGTGCATCTCTGAGTGGGAGCTGGACCCACACCACGCAGAAGGGTCTGCCACAGATAGACATATGAAAAGATGATCAATGTCACTAATCATCAAAGGTATGCAAATTAAAACCACAGTGATATATCATCTCACACCTGTCAGCATGACTATCATCAATAAGTCAACAAATAACAAGTGCTGGCAGGATGTGGAGAAAGGAAAACCCTTTTGCACTGTTGGTGGAAATACAGACTGGTGCAGCCACTGTGGAAAGCAATATGGAGATAATTCAAAAAATTAAAAATGGATCTGCCTTTTGACCCAGCAATCCCACCTCTGGGAATATATCCAAAGGAACTTAAAGCACTAACTCAAAAGAACATAAGCACCCCTATGTTCATTGCAGTATTATTTAACAGTTGCCAAAATATTGAAGCAACCTAAGTGTCCATCAATAGATGACTATATAAAATAATTATGGGACATTTATATAACGGAATGCTACTCAGCCATTAAAAAAAAAATAAAAACTTTACCCTTTCCAACAGTATGGATGGATCTGGAAAACATACTAAGTGAAAGCTAGTCAGAAAGAGACAGATACCATGTTATTTCACTCACACGTGGAATCTAATGAACAAACTGAACTAACAAGGAAAATGGGGACAGACTCATATTTGGAGAGCAGGATGACAGCTAGGGAGCTGTAGGAAGTAAAGGGGTGGAGGGATTGAGCAAAAAGGAAAAAGGACTCATATATATAAACAACAGTCTGGTGCTGGCTGAGAAGAGAGGAGTATAAGGGGACTAAATGGTAAAGAAAAAAATACAATAAAGATTAAATTTTTAAAAACCTAAAAAATATAAAAAATAAAGAAAATATCATAAATGAAACTGAAAAACAGTAGAATAAATGTTCCAATGTATTTTATAGATAATAGGTTACTATACAAAATATCAAAAATGCCTATCCATTAGTACAATGTATGTTAACAGCCCTTGTTTAAAAAACAAAACAAACAAACAAAAAAAAAAAACAGGGACAAACATGAAAAGACTTTCCAATAAACATGAAAAGACTTGCAACAAGTAATTTATAGAACTGGCCAGTGCACAAGTAATAAAATGCTGAAACCTCAAATAATAAACAAATAAATGCAAATAAAAACAATGAGATATTTTTCATGTATCAGATTGACAAAAGTAAAAATATTTTAATACCTGATTAAATATGGGAGGAACCAAACACTCTCAACTATTTAAAGGGGGTCAATTGGTATAGCATATTTTACAATACCTATCTTGCCTACCCTTTGAACTTACCAGTGCACTTTTAGTGATTAAATGCGAATTTACTTATAGTTACTGAAATGGAATAATCATGGTAGTGTTTATAACTACAAGAAAGAAAGGACAAAAAGGAAAAGAGAGGAAAAACAAAGTTTAAGAGGCAAGGTTCATAGCAGCACAAATGTTGTATAAACATCTGGAAGAATCTATACCAAATTTTAACCATGCTTATATCTGGAGATTTAGTAAGAGAATCAAAAAGACTTGATTAAATAATTTTATGTGCTTATTTTTCTGGGAATGCAGAAGTCCACTATAAAACATGTTGAGTATACTATATTTCTGAGTAACAGAAATTGGTGAAAAATAATTATCAAATTCAAGAACATAAGAACAGTCTAGGTCTTCTAGATATAACAAAGAAGAACGATCAGCAACATTCTCTAAAATACCCTATAGACACTTCCACAAAAATGTTTTACAATTTGATGTCTATTATTCAGGGAATTAAGAGACCTATGGAAAGTCCCCAAACTAAACTTGACTCCTAGACAAATTTAAGGGCAGGGATGGCTTTGTTCAAGGAAGCCAATATGTTCAATCATTTAGTGGGACCAGCCTGGAGGAAGGATGCTCTCCCAGTGATGCCCCAGTGGACTCAAAGCTGCGACTGTTGGAGGCTGGCACCCAGGTAGGCTCTCCCAGTAGGTCTTTGGAATGTACACCCACATGACCACTACACTTGGGGAGGCATAAGAGATATTTTTAGTCTTACTAAAGAGCTCTAATATAAACAGTGGTCTAGAGTTCTTCTACTTGACTTCATAGTAGAGAAGTAGAATAGAGATGGGTATTACTCAGAGTTCATGAAAATATGAAACACATAATAATTAGAATTCAAAAACAGAATGAACAGCTTTATAAGATAATGAGGCAAAACAAATTAGACCAGAAAACCTGTGAACTCCTTTTTAATATTGAATTCTGAGACTTAGGAATAAAGTCAGAAAGGATAGGAGAAACTCAAACTATTAAGAAATATGGTTTGTTCAAATGATAACAAGGAGACTGGGTTTGGAAGCTTTTATTTTTTCCTTTTGTAATATGGTGCATTCTGCATTTCAGTAAAAAACAGTAAGGGATGTACTAAAAATCCACTGCCTCTTATTAACGTGAACTGCTTCCCCTGAGTTGGATTAGAATCAAGGACTGTAAACTGTATGTAAATCATAACCTTTCTGAAGCTTAATGTTCTGCTAAACATCAATAATGTTTGTCTCCCTTTTAATTTATTTTTTTAATCAACCTTATTTACTCACCTTATGGACACAGCACATGTCCCAGCAAAAGAACGATTTTAGATTTCAGTTGCATGCTCTAGTTTCCTCTTTATTTGAGGGATAAAAAAATGAAAGAGCTTTTACACTCTGTATTTTCCCAGGCCAATGAAAGGGTTAAGTAAATTACAGTAGAGTCACTAATTTGAGAATGGAAAATCTGGCAGCCAGCCCAGAGTCCCGTTTCCAAAAAGAAGCAGCTACCCTGGGCCTGTACAAAGGAGGTGGTTGCCCTAGCAACGGTATCTGATAAAAGAAAAGATGGCCGACAGGTACACATCCAGATTGCTCCAGAGAGGAAAGCCGCCTGCTGTTGCTGCCCTCCGTGAAGCTGTTATTTAGCAAATCTCAAGTTTTAACGCTGAATCGTCTGATTTCCAGTTGCAGAGATTTTTCATGTGATATTTATTTAGGTCAGAATCGATGTATTTTATAATTTGGCACTTTGTAGTGATTGCTGATAACAAATATGCCTTTTGACCTAAACAGAACCACCACAACTGATTGTCCAGATAAATCAGCTAACTCAAAATGGAAAGATTTGTGCAAAATAAGCATTGCTTTTTCCCGAGGTTTTGAATTCAATTCTTTAATTATGTCCCGGGTTCTTTTATATTCTTGTGTGGAGCTGTGGCTTTCATATGAAACATTCAAACTGCTCAGAGCCTTCATTATTTTATTTTACACGATTATTTGAAATTTAGGCTGTCATCCTTTTAATAAAAGACTAAACATTTCTCAGTTTCCCGTGTGTTCTGATTACCCTTTTTAATTGACTATTTCCTAATAAAATGTTTTGTGAAAATAACTTTAGAGGGCTTTTTTTGTTTTTTGTTTTTGTTTCTGTCTTTGTTTTTGTTTTTGTTTAGCACACACTCTTTCTTACTAGGTGGAATCAGAAAAACCTTGACAAAGGTTGAACTTGGTGAGCTAGGATCTCATGGAGGAAACTGTAGGACATCTTTTGTTCATACTGGAGTGGGCTCTAACTTCCCAACCGCAGGGGCCTCCTGCTGGCTCCCTCCTTGCTTGCAGAAGCTGACTCAAGTCTGTGGAGAGCCTGTCCAGAACACACCAAGTGGAAGACAAGGGGCCCGGGGGCATTCTCAAGAGTGCTTGCCCCAGTCCCCTTCTATTTTTAATCCAATTACTCTACCCAAAAGAAGCTTGATATCTGGC
This sequence comes from Glossophaga mutica, assembly GCA_039655065.1. Lineage (NCBI taxonomy): Eukaryota > Metazoa > Chordata > Mammalia > Chiroptera > Phyllostomidae > Glossophaga > Glossophaga mutica. The sequence continues at coordinate 23,004,789 of CM077305.1, forward strand.
TTTGGCATCCATTTTGCTCTTTATCCACTCTTGACTGGAAAGGGACTTGAGATGGGGGGACCAAGGCCGAGGGCTAGAATGTATAGCCAACACTCCCCCACTCACTGCCCTTCTTTAATTCAGCCACCTTCCTGAAATTAGCGAATATGTCCAGGGTCCAGGTTTCCACTCTCAACTACCATACAGACTTTGTTGCACTTATAGCAGGCCTTGCATCGTGAAAACTTAATCTCTTTACATGGTGGGCAGTCCCAGTCCCTGTAGTATGAGGCAGACATCTCCTGGTGCTGGCATTCAAAGGCCCTTTTGAATATTTGGCCTTCTGCCCTTGAGGTTGTTGTTTGTTTGGGCATTTTCTCACACCACTCCTGCTGTCCCCCGGGGGGACATCCCCTGGGATCTCAATGGACCTTCTTGGCTCTGTCCTTTAAAGATTTTTTTGTAAGAGGCTCTAAAACATGTACAGTCAGTCGCTAATACTGTTTTCTTGATTATAAAGGATGAATGCATTTTTTTTCTGAAAAGCTTGAAAAGCTTGATTGATTACTAGAGTGTCTGTTTCCCTAAATGTACACTTTAGATCGATCTATTTATACTTTTGCCATTATTAGAGTTGTGTTGAGTTCTTCAGTCGTACAGTTATGAGAACCTGAGGGAGATGGGCATAAACCACAGCTTAGTGACCCAGTTTATATAATACATGTGCTTTTACTCCCCACTCCCTTCCTCAAATAGCCAGTTCCTCTTTCAAAAAAGTATGTGACACAAGGGAAAACGCTCAATAATCTGGTAGGATATCCAGGTCCTAATTTTCTTGTATCTTAGGAGATGTCCTTAGCCTTCCAAAGTCCTGGAGACACGATGCGCTCTAGAAATAACCTTTAAGCCGCTTCTTCTCTCTGCCGTTCCCTGAAAACAGGCCGTCACTTACTGTGAGCACACAGCAAAGGCTCTGTGTGAGCTCACCCATTCGATTTTGATTAGAGATTATTTATCAAGAAACTTTTCTTTACAAGTTTTCTCTGCACAAACACTTTTGATTTACCTCAGTGAAGGACATACTATCAGCTTTAAAATTCTAGGTAAACAGTGCATTGTGTTCAATGAATGAACATCTCCAATAGATACTAGTCAGAGATATTGTAATGCTCTTTGATCTGCTCTTTGTCATGACCTTGGATTGGAGCACAAAATCTCTGGGACAAATCTAAAAATATGCAGAAGAGTATATTGATTGCTTCTTAAAAATGTGGAATAGCAAAGCATAGGGGGTAGGGCAGAAATAAACATATCTAGTTTTCCTTGACATGGGGCAGGCTAGGGTAATTTTAGGGTTGTCTATGATTAAATTGAAGGGCTCTCTAATCCATTGTTTCTAGAATTTGAGCAGAATCTTTTTAAAGGAAAAATATATTAAACCATATATCCACAGTTGATTCTCATTGTTTTGACTATACTTGTCAATCTGTGTAAAGATAAAACTAGGTATAAACATCTATGCTCAGAGGACTTAGTCAGCTACAAAAACAAATTTGCAAGTTAAATATAAACTGAACTATAAAGCCAATAAAATTAAAATTAATGTTATTAATTTCATGTGGTGAATCATCTTGATATGCAACTTAAACTGTTCGAAATTTGAATATTGTAACTGTCTGCCACATCATGATTGCGAAAGCATCTGGCATACTTATGCTACTGTCTGCCATCTGTTACCCCAATTCACCTACCACTTTTCTCTACACAAACCACGTGAAATCTTTATCTGTGTAGTGATTTATGACATCACTTGGCCTTCACTTCTGGGAAAGAAAGGGGTACTTCCTTAATAACGTTCTATTCTTTTCCTGGTGGCTGATGACTATCTGAGATGTACCATTCATGCCCATTTGATCTACATATAAAAAAGAGGAGAAGTTCTAGTGCAGCTGTCTATGTGACCCAATATATGATCTTATGATCAAGCATTAATTTTTTTTCTCTGTGGATCACAAAAACAACAACAGAAAATTCAGAACTCACTGGTAGAAAATTCACAAAATCCCAATTAGAGCAACAGAATCTGAGGGGATAATCATGTCCAAAAAAAATTATGCTTTTTTTCTTGTTTCCAAGGTAAGTTTGTTCATAACCCAATTTCTTTTTTTTAAAGATTTTATTTAGTTATTTTTAGAGGGGAAGGGAGGGAGAATGAGAGGGAGAGAATCAATGTGTGGTTGCCTCTTAAGGGCCCCCAAATGGCCCACAACCCAGGCATGTGCCCTGACTGGTAATCGAACCAGTGACCCTTTGGTTCACAGGCCAGAACACAGTCCACTGAGTCACATCAGCCAGGGCTAATAACCCAATTTCTTCATGCATTTGCTCTGTTAATTGAATAACCAAGTAGCATTCCTCCTTGTTTCTTTCTTTCTGGTCTCTTCACAGAGTCTGAGAAAAGCAGAATTTTCACTTTCATAGACTCCCTTCAAGTAGGGGTGGGAATATGATTTTATTTTGGCTGATGAAACAAAAGTTGAGAACAGCTTCAGATTTGCTAAGAAAGTGTTTTTGCTTTCCTGATAAAAGTGACCGAAACCAAATGTTGTACTCTTTCTTTCCCTTTGTTTCTACCTTGAACATAAATTATTTTTTATTTATTTTTGAGTCCTGGAGATATACCAGACATCTCATAACCATGAGAAGCTAAGGCATTAAGTGTATGAGAAAAGAAAGACAAGAACAGCCTACGGTGATTTCTAGATTTTTTCCCCTAGATTTCTCATTAGGTAAACAATACATATTCACATGGTTTAAGCCAATTTTAATCAGAAGTCTTGTTTCTCGAAGCCAGAAATTTTTCTGATATAGAGACCCTATATCATCTTCCACCAAGCCTTAGATAGCAATTCTGTATTTTATGAATTACTGTGTACATGTTAGGAGCCCATGTCACTTTATAACAATTTGATTTATCTATAATTAGCTGCTACAGATAAAATTACAGAAAAGACAAAGACTATCATTCTTGCTGTTAGGTTTGAATAGCATTCATGGTCCTCTGAAGTGTTTAATTAAATCATAGTTCCTTGAACCTAAAGTTGAAAGGGTATCTTAGACTCTGTCATCCATCTCCCTCATTTTTACAGAACAGAAATATCGTGTGACCTTCCTGAAGACCCACAGGCCAAAGGTGGCCGAGAAGCAGAGATGGTGACTGGCTAGCACAGGAGCTGACTTACTTTGAAAAGCAAGGAGTTGGGAGGAACTCATCTCAATGTGGGATTAATGTTGTTTCTAGTTGACTAAGAGCAGATCACTCAGTTGGCATCTTCCGCAACAACACAGTATGTATTTATTAGCAGATCAGTGATGGATTCCACATTATCTATGGACCTTTGTACAAAGCCCTGATAAAACCAGAGAAGCAGAAGAAATTACTGCATTCCTCACATATTTGAGTGATGGTCATTCCACTTTGTGAAAACCAGTTTGAGAGAAAATATATAGCAATGATAAACTTTCTTCTTTATATAAAGCAGTTTTATTATTTTAACATAAAGGAAGTTGAAGAGATGCAATGTCACAAATGCTATGGGCAGCTAAGGAAACAATGACATAATTTTAAAGGAAATATCAAAGATAATATCAGAATATAGTGGGGCATTGCCACATACATCTGTAGTTTTCAAACAACTTATTAAAATCAGTTAAGGTTTTTAAAAATATCAATGTCCAGGTACAAACCCCAAAATTGAATCAGAACATTTAGGGTAGGGCTTTAGCCTTTAATACTTTATTTATGTATTATGCATGAATGTCTGTATATATGTATTATCAAAACACCTCAGGGATTTCTAATATCCAGACAGGTTTAGGAACCACTGACATGAACCGAAGGCAAGAATATACATTTTAAAATGCTGCATCCTGTCCAGAAAAACATTTTCTTCCATTTATTTTAATTTCTCTCATCTTTGCTAAATAATAGGCCTCCTTGTATCAAATTTCATGAGCTCTTATCTTCAGTCCTAGACTTTCAGAAGTTCAAGGTGAAGGAGACTATGTATCAATCTACAATCTTTATTTGACTCAAGACAAGGAAATTATTACCAATATAAATATTCCTTTGAAGGCTGTAACATCAGATGCAGAAGTAGAAAAACACACCCAGCCCTCATTTTTTTTTCTCCTCATGGTCTTGGTCTCCAATATCATATACATCCCTTCAAATGGACCTGGTTCAAAGGTGATGACATAGTCATAAAGTCAGACTTGACCCTCTTCTTTTGAAAATGATTCTAAATCAGATTATTTAAAGGGGTACTGGGCATGCTTCCGAGGTAATATAAACAGTGTTTTTCATGACATTCTCAGACAATACTCCAAAGAGCATTTCATCAAATAATGCCCTGACTAGAGGTGCCGCCAAATGGGGAAAGGGGCCAAACCTTTGAAACAAAGAGATAATTCAGCATCGCAGCATGATGAGATCATGGCCAAAGAACCAGAACACTTCCACAATAAAAGGCAAAATGACACCTTTGAATCTCTAGATTCCAGGTGCTTTCTGAGTACCACCAGAATCCTGGGATGTGAAATAATTTATACCCTGTGGAATCACTGCCAGAGTTAGCCAAGTATTGCTTCTCCATTGTTTGGGAAAGCTTTGAGGGCTGAGAGAATAAGAGGTAGCCTGAATTGATTTGGTGGAAATAATATGAGAAAAAGCTCAAAAAAATTTTTTTATATCTTCTCTACATGTCTGTGTTCCTCCTCAGAAGCATGACTCCTAAAAGAATTCATTCAGTACCTCTTAAGTCTCGATTAAATCCTTTGGAAGTGCTGGGAATCCAAAAATCATTTATAAAGATTTTGTGACCTTAAATAGCTCACATTCTGGTGAAGAAATGAGAGAGTCATGATCACAGAAGTGCCTGTCTGATTAAACCTCAGAATAGAAGTGAGACTAGAGGTTTCTAAGTATCCACCCCAGTGGAATGAGGAGACAAGGACAATGAAATACAAGTCTTGGAATTATCTCAACCATTTTTTTGTGATGATATTTGACTTGAGCGATTCTAGTCAACGTTACATAGCTTGATTCTGTGGCAGAGACATTTCTATAACAGAAGCCAAAGGTGGGATGACTCTTTGCTTATGTTGTATGAGTTTTCTCAACAAAATGCTGGTCAGGGTGATTAGAAAAGGAGAAAACGTCCCATGTGAGAGTTAATCTTGGGAGGCTGGAGATTAAGCCACAGAATCTGGTTGCAAGCCTTGTCCAAGAAGTCTGCCTCACATTGCTTTGCACTGTTATTGCCATTATTTGGAAACAGTCTTCTGCCCTGGTTGTCCAGTTTGGAAAATCTATTTTCTCTTCAATTCTTGCAAAACACGAGTGACATATCTGTTGAAGACAAAAGCCAATACAAAGGTAAACATTGTTGGTATATTCGCAAGAGAAGGAATAGATTTTCTTGGAAAAGTAGACTTAGGGCAAGGATGGAAGAGGAAATAAAATTTTATAAAACTTTACATCCCCTAGGGGATGCTAGCCAAGCTTTCTAATAGTGGAGATATCGTTGTAGAAGAAGGTCCATTCAGCAACTGTAAATGAGTGACTATTATTGAAACCTGAGCACTAAGATCCCAACTTCTTAAAATGCTAAGAAAATTCCCTTTGGAGGGATGACAGAGTTGTGAAGTCTTCATTATCCTAACACCAGATTCATGGGCAGCCACAGCACAAAGCCCTAGATATGGGTTAAGACCTGGAGGACCAGGCAATGGTTAAAAGACTGATAACTTATCAAGGTAACAAACACTTAGCAAAAATTATCAAATCCAGGCTTGGCAACAGTACAGAAGAGAAAGTAATTACCTATTAAGCTATCGGCAGGAGTCTGGCAACACCTATCAGAGTGTTAACACCTATCATTACACCTTAGACCAGAAATTTTATTTCAGAGAATGCACCCTAGGTAAGTAATTAGCAAAAGTGTAAACATATTTGTAGAAATGTATCCATCCTGATTTTTCTTACATGTGATATTAAAAGTTAGAGATACCTCAATGTCCATCAGGAGGAAATTAGATATACAAATTACAGGAGGACTAACAGAATCCCACGTGATTATTAAAAAGCATGACGAATATCTTGGGCTACCTGTGTACAAGAAAAGACATAAATAACATTTTTTACAGTCAACTCAAAATGCTGGTAAAAAATGGTATGAATAAAATTCTATGTTTATTTTTAAAATGTGTATACACAGAAAAATCTCTAAGATTATGAATTTAAAGGTGAAAGAATATGCAATAAAGGATTAGCAATAATTATCCTTTCTATGTGCTTCATTATGCATGTTTATATTCATACTTCACTTCATATTTTTATAGTTTCTGAAATTTTACAATGATACAGACTTTATTATTTAAAAAATATCAAACAATGACTCAAGTCCTATCATTTCTAACTCTTAAATTAGCAGAATCTAGAGGCTCGTGGTTATCAGGGCTCAGGAACCAGACGAAGCTGAGGAATCCTGTGTGCCACATCAGTCAGGAAGCAGTGTCAGCAGGGTCAAAGGAAAGCTGCCTGCCTTGGCCCGGGGTCACGTATGTTTGTGGGTGGGGGGACGGGTGGGGCGGTGCGGAGAAGCTAAATGTATTATTACTTTCCAAGAGCGAAGCACTCAGAGGATTCATTTGGTAATTGCCTGGGTCCACATGAATTACACCTTATTCTGCTTGGCCTGTCTGTAACTTTAATAATGTTAACCAGACACTCTTTTCCAGAAATCTTTTCCTCTTTAACATTCATTTCCTCACTCTTCTGCATGGTTAAAAATAAACTCCATGCTCTCTGAATTTCTTTTTAAATTTTGCTGGTTCATTTCTTGTTCTTGTCCTATGAAAATACTTATTCCCTAGAGTGCTCTCATTAAGCTTCTTTTTTGTCTGTACCTTTCCTGAAAAATCTACTTTGTACTCAGTCTCAGTCACTCACCTCTCATTAGCTTTGTCCACCAACGTCAGGACCCAGACCCAGACTCTCTCTCTCTCTCTCTCTCTCACACACACACACACACACACACACACTCTCTCTCTCTTTTCAACAACACATTATTTTTCTGTATTTTTTTTTTTTTTTTTTTTTTGATGAATGGCACTGTCATGAACCGCTCCAAACACCAGACACTGCACAGGGAGCCTCAACTCTTTCTCCCTCACTACTACACAAAGTCTTCTAAATTCCAGCTCTGCAGCAGCTCACATATTTGTTCTTCACTTTCCACCTCCACTGCCACTGCCACCGCCTTGGGTTAGAGCCTCTTTAGATTTCTTTAGATTATTTTAATAATCATTAAATGTCCTCCAAGTCTTATACCAAGCTTACATCAAACTTTCTCCCGATATGCCTATATAATCATGTCATTCTCTTATTTAAATATTTATTTATTTATTTTTAGAGGGGAAGGGTAGGAGAGAGGGAGAAGGAGAGAAATATCAATGTATGGTTGCCTCTTATGTGTCCCATGCTGGGAACTGGCCTGCAACCCACGCATGTGCCCTGACTGGGAATCGAACCGCGATCCTTTGGTTCACAGGCCCGAGCTCAATCCACTGAGCTACACCAGCCAGGGCTTCATTCTCTTATTTAAATTCTTCATGGGATCATCACTGCCTTCAAATTTTCCATCATGTTTTCTTACCATTTTAGACTCAAATATCCTTGCAGTCACACATGTACTGTACCAATAAGTTTCCCCTGAAGTAATGTACTTCCTTATGCCTCCAAACATTTTTTTTCATTCCCTTTACTTTCAAGATTCAATTTTTTCAAGGGCCCACTCCCAAGCCGCTGCAAAGGTAAGTAGGAGTGCCCTACGAAGGGGACAATTCCACATCAGGAGAATTATTATTCGGGAAGCCTGAGATCACATAATGAGGTAGAGAACCAGAATAATTTTCAAAAAAAATCAAGATCAGTGAAATAACAAAGTTCATGGCAAAATAACTGTCCATAAGGAAAAAAAAGAGAGGAGACAGACAAAATTAGGAGAGGTTGATGAGTGGTCATGTTATTTTAAAGAAAAAGAAATAAGGTTCAGAAAAGAGACCTTGGCTAATAGTTCAGATTTAGACAATTAATTGGCAGTCGATGCTGGCAAGCCACTATTATTTGGAAACTGGGAATTGAAGGGAAAACAAGTATAATTGTTATCATCTCCCAAGTAATCAATTCCACCATTCTCTTTGGCCATGGTTAATTGAGTCAAGTGTAGAGACGTATAACCCAAATTAGACCCTAAGTCTCTCCCTGAAGAATTTATAAAGTGGAACAGGGACAAAGGTACCTGCTGGCTTTCATGACTGTAAACCAGCCACTCTCCTGGTTGGTATTATGGCCTTTAGTTGGCATCGCCCACCCTGATTGTAGGTATTGCAAAAATACTCAACAGAGACAGGCAAACACCAGTGAAGAGAGGCATTTGATTGAAGGCAGGGTGTGTTGTAGGTGACGCCGTAGTACAAGCATCATCCAAGGGAGGATTCCTCAGGTAGAAATGTCTCCCACATACCCATCCACTTGGAGTTAATGGAGAGGTCAACAATTCAAAAGTTTGCTTTCTAGTAGATAAATAATTAAAATGTAGTGTTGGAAAAACTGAGCCAGGATTATCCTAGTGAGAGAAGTAGCCACAAAATCATAACAAAATAAAATAATTCCAGAAGAGTCATTGTTCAGAATGACTTGTGTAGCACAGGCAAAGAGGAAAGCCAGAATTGAGAGAAATCAAGGTTATAACTGGGGAAGATGCACTCTGACACATCCAAAAGCTTGGGCAAAAAGAGAAAAGCCAAAGGTAGGGAGAGTAGTCAGCAGTATAAGATACTGAGGATGATTCAGATTAAGTATGTAGGTGCTAGAAGAATCCCTCTGTTTGGGACCACTTTACAGTATGTTTATCAATCCCCAACTTCATTACTTTATGACAGCATTTACCTTACTGAGATCATTGACTGTCTTGCAGATGTGTAGGAGACTCTTCTGCATGGCATGGGCCCAACCCCCACTTGGAGATGCACAGGACCCACGCCCATGGATAGGTTCTCCCATGGGGAATCAGGCCTGCTATGAATCGAACCTAGGTCTCTTTAAGACTTACTTTCGCTAAAACTCCCTCACCCTGAATTGCAAAAGCAAGTGCTTATTGTAACTTCCTAAAATACATGCTAAACCTTCTTAGGGTGAGTGTAACTGGTTCAACCACTTTTCCCTTTTCATTTGCTAATATCCTTCTTCTGTGATGTGATTAGCGACATTGGCTCCTTTGTTTTCTGTAAAAGGTAACCACCTAAAGTGAACCTGTGCATAGTAAATGAGGACCTCCGTGTAATGTGCAGAGAAACCCAATAAAGGCCTGTCATGGCAGAGGCTGCGGCTTTTGCTCCCCTTGAGAGAAAAGCCATGCTGTCGTCCTTTTTCCTCCACCAGACTCGGTAGTCCATGTGAATGTCTCATTTCATCCATGATGACGCCGACACTGTGGGCCCGTGTCTGCATCACAGATGTTCCCCCAAAAAACTGAATTCATGAAGAAGAGGAACTACATGTTTACCTCTGAGTGCCCAACATTTAACAGAGTATCTAGCACATGGGAGACCATAAATGGTTGCTGAAATCATGGTTGCATGAATTAGGGCATTAGCATACTGTTTCAAGCACAAAAGTATCATTTTAATCAAATCTAGATAACTATGGAAGAGCGACAGAAGGAAATATATTTAAATAAAGGTATTTCTAAAAACCCAAATAGAATGCCTTTATATAACATTCTTTTTCAGATTATAAAGATTTTATTCTTCATAGAAACTTTTAAATATTAAACTGATGCTGGAGATAGAAGGGAAAAAAGCAAATCCATCTTCCTTGCAGCAAATTAAAGTACACATTTTCTTCTTTTGCCAAATTCCCATATTCTAGGAGAATAATATCTTTGTGCTGTTCCTGCATATTTATGATCATCTGATGAAGTGTTTGTTCATCTTTAACCTAGCTAGGATCAATCACAATATGCCTTCACACCAAGTAAAATATTTTCACTGCTTTATTGGACACTGAGAACTGTACTTCTTAAAAACTATTTATTCATGGTGTGGTCACATCTTAAAATGTTTCTGTATCTATCAAAGAGCTATTTATTTTAAAATATCAATTCCAACTTGAAACCTCAGAATGCAGAACTCAAACTGGTAGAAAATCAGAAATCAGAGTAAATCTAATTGCATTAAGGTTTGTCCGTGATCAAAATATGAACCTAATCTCTCACAAAGGTCCTAGTCATCCTACTATGTATATCAGGAGACTCTGTTTTTTCTCAATTGCAATGAATGACAGGTAAGATAGTTACAACACAGGCATTAGAAGTTAAATTTTAATTAGCTTCTGTAGTATTTATAGGAAGATCCTACAAAGAAGTGTCAAGGAATTACCATTTATGATGAAGGCATTCTTTTCAGTATCTACAAAAGCTTCAGCAGTATAGTGAATAAAGCAAAGCTTGGGATTGCTTTCTACTCGTGAAAAAATCCAAAATAATAGAATGTGAAGGCTTTCAAGAGACTTATTTAAATATTTGAAGGTTCCATCTGGTTTTTTCTGCCTAATGTTTCAATATGCAAAAAAGAATGTGTCCTGTTAGTATTATTATAGATAAAGTTGGAGAGTAAGAGACTCCATGGTATAGTAAAAAGCATCACTTTAGAATGAGCTAGAACTCAACATGAATACCAGCCCCACTACTCTTAGCAAGTTATGAAGTCCACTGGAGTCTCAGTCTACTTAACTGAAAGGCAAGATAAATAATATCTATTCCATCGTGTTGACAGGAGGAGTGAAGCAAATGGGATGACATATAAAATTCCTGGTACAGGCAGGTGCTGGAAAAGTTTGTCTCTTTGGGAGGCCTACTGATTTTTGAAAAATACATAATGATTTGGAATACAAAGGGAGAGTGTATATACAAAGGCGGGGAGAAAAGTCAAATGCAGATTAGAAAAACTGAAGAAAACTAACATACTAAACTCTAAATGTCACTTGGGGGTGAACAGTCTGTTTTGATTTCTGATGGCTTGACCACAGTGTGGAGCCAGCCACCACCCCACAATGTCCCCGGCCCACGGGCATTCGGAAAATGATCACTTAGCCCTCGAACTTACAGTTTGATGGATCCAATAAAACCTTTGCTAAATCAATGTTCTTTCATGTTTCATTGTCTATGTAAAGTGAGGACAATTCTGATGGAATTCCTAGCTGAAATAATCCTGGAAAATAGCATGTTATTCACTGCCTTTTGGACTGAATTCAGAAAATCTCTATTTTAACATATATTGCCTTCAAAAAAACTTTATTTGAGATTAAAAATATTTTTAATTTTTTATTAGTTATCATCAGCATCTCTCCATTAGTTATTTGCCTTTATGGTTTGGATCTAAGTTTTTTAAACATTTGGAAAATATGCTGTCTCAATAAATAATATGGTAAGAGAAATCTGTTAAATTCTGTTAATCTCATCATCCATCATCTTGATCAAGAATTTTTTTAAAAAGGAAGTGTTCTCATGTTCCTGCCCAGAGGAGTACTAATGGGTTATGAACCCTTTCAGAGTCACAGAGCAGAGAGAAAAAAACGGTTACCTTGGTAACAAGGCAGACCAATCAGCTGCATACAGTCTCCCCAGTTCTAATTTAGTCAGCAAATGCAGGCTAGAACAGGTGGCTAACCTAAATGATGCCAAAACGCCTTAGCTTCCAAGCATACACACCCTCCACATTTTCTTGTACCCAGAGTTTCATTCCTGTCCTTCATAAAGGAAGGGTTAAGAAGGAGCATTTCAGTGTACAATGCATCATTATTAGTATTCGGGAGATCTCTCAGCACTGTCACTTTTAAATTTTATAACAAAATAAATCAAATAGTATTGTTTTAATCGCAAGAGAGCTTGCCCCTACATTTCACAACTGCTCTCAATAATAAAGCACCACCGAAATTTCAATTCCTTAAACCCTCTGAAAGCACATAGGTGTTGGTAAACAATTCTGTACTGTAAAAGAGGAAACACAAGGAGTCATACCAAGCTACTTAGATCTCTATTTATTATAGCATTGAATAATTCCATTCACTGTATCTGAAGTTATAAAGGAAAAATCTGGAGAACTAACAGGAAAACATAAACTTCTTCACACTATATGAGTACTTTTACGTTCTAGGCCCAGTTTCCTTTTCCAACCTCATCTCCAAACACACTTCCTGATTGTCAATCAACAGAACGTCAATGAAATCTACTCTGCACATATCTGCACTTTGCATTTGCTGTTGTCTGTGTCTTAAAATGTTCTTCCAGCACTGGACTCTCTGCTCAATGCTAATCCATCCCTCAAGGCTGAGATCAAACATTTTCTCTCCCCAAAGCCTTGCTTCACCCCTCCAGGAATAATTACAAGCATCACACTGTCCTCCTTCTGCAAGTGATACCATCGTTTGTTTTATATCTGCCTTCTTCATCAGATTGAGTCCCCAGACCTCAAATGCAGGGACTATCTTCTATTCACCTTTCATCTTCAGGGTAGTACTTGGCTCATGGCATGACATCATAAACATTTGATAGAAGGATAAATGAATGGATGGATGAATGAATAAATGAATGAGTGAAATTATGTTTTATTGGCACAAAATCTGCACAATCCTAATATATAACAAAATGTTTTTAGAAATTAAAATTTAAAAATCTTACTAACTTAGACAAAGCCCAATGAAACGTGCTTCTATGAATAAAGAATCAGTATTTTTTAAATGAATGGAAACTTTCCTGCAAATGAAGTCTTAAATGCAGCTTCTCTTTGAAACCCGAACGTCACTCCATCATCCAGGCTGCTATTCCTGCTCATTTCCTCCCTCAAAGCATTTCTAAACCACAGGCTTCGAAGAGCAGAGCTTGAAAATACCGGGCTAGAGTTATTACACATTTAAATTTGCCTTCCTACTTCCCAGTGCATGGTCATCACATAAACAAGTGTTTGCTGAAAATGACATTAAAATAAGAGACAGCATTAGCTTGGAAGTTCAGGTCTAGTCTTTTCTCTATTGATCTATATTTGAAGTCTTTCAATTATTTCCAAAGGTGACCCTTGCTGCCTTGGGATGTTTCCTTGGCAACAGGGATGACTGCTTCCACTATGTAGAGAAAAGGCATCTCTGTTTGTTTTATACCTGATTACCACCCAAAGATGCTATGTTGCATCAAAGAAAGCAAAAATTCCTCATTTTTAAGTAGCAGATTGGCTCTCCAGTTCTGCACATTACTCTGGAAAACAAGAGGTGGTAGTCATCATCTGGCAATAGTTTCTGCATCTTGTGAAAAGGACACAACCTCTATATTGATGCATATTTATTCTTCCCTAATTATCTCACATGCCTGCCTATGCACACACACACATACATTGCTATTTTCATTTTCTGAGCTCAAGCTTTTTGCTTGCTTTCAATTCTCTCCTTTCTGTATAGTATCTATTTTATTTATTTTCTATTTCCAGTAAAAGCTTCTTTGCACATCTGTTTCCAACATCCACCAAATTACAAGTTGGAGTGAAGTATCAACCTATGAAGACAAAAAGAAGACTTGGTTAGAGCCACTGGCATTTGATCAACTTATATAACTCCATATTATTGCAAGATTCGATGGGAAAATAAAATAGGCCTTGAAATTAATGTTGTTTATGATCAATTCACCTTTAATTCTCATTTGCTTTTAAATGGTATAGCAACATTTTATTTGTTATGTTTTATGCCTTCCAAAATCAATCTGAGAACATTTCTCTTGCTGTCAATAAAACCTCTTTGTGCCAATTCCATACAATTGCACAGTCATATTACAAAGCAGCTGGAAACCCTCATGTCAGACAAACCGCCATATCAGTGAAATTATTTTGTCTGGATTTATACTCACAAAAGGGGAGAAAATTCATGAGGTTGTATAAAGTTTTGCTGGGGGAAAATTATTCTTATGGGATGCCTCCAGATAACATTTTTGTGCTAATTTCAGTAGTTAAATAACTAAACTAGATTTTTAGAGTGCATAAGTGGCATATTAAAAGGTTCACACTCATAACCCCATTTTTTCAATGTAAAATGTACAGAATCCTAAGCAGAAATTGCAAAAGTACAATGACTTCTTTCATGTGAAAACTATTCATGGAATACAACTTTTAAAATATTATTCAATATGTAGTGTTACAAACCCATAGACCTAAAATTTGGAAGTGTAAATCTTCAATGGACCTTAGAAATAATGTAATTCCTTATTGTATATATGAGAAAATGAACACCAAAAAATTAGTAAGAAATATGTCCCTACAAATTGGTTTCAAATCCTGGATGAATATCAAAAAGTTTTTGTATTATATTTGCTGATTATATTTTGTATATACAAAGCATTTATCATAAAGTTATTAAAGATAAGAATCATAGTTTGCTCTTTGTTGTTAAATGTTTTATAATAAAATGCTCAACTTTCAACAATCTCTAGGATATGATTTATGCACATGGTATCAGTCAGGAATGCTTCTGCCTGAAAGTAACAGAAAACACCACTTAGGGTGACTTAGTAAGTATTGACTCACTTTTCTGATATAACCAGGAGTTTTGAGAGAGGCAGCTGGCACTGGTTTAGTGGTTTTAGCGTGTTAGGTTTGGCATTTCTGAATCCTCCTGGGAATCCCCTCATATCTGCCTCATAGTCACAACATGGCTACAATAGCTTTCGGCTTTCCAGTCTGCTTTCAAAAAAGAAGGGAGAAGTCATGCCAGCCATGTCTGTCCCTTATACCAAGTAAACAGAATCATGCGTCAATCTCTTAGCAAGCTTATGCTCAAGCGTCAGTGTCCAGAACTAAGGAATATGGCCACTGTCATTGCAAAGGAGATTGGGAACTTGAGAACCTCGTCTTCCATACTGTAACAGAGATGACAATGGAGAAACGGATTTGAAATACCTGAGGGTGAGCTAAGAAGAATAGACGCTTACTTTTAGAAAGGTAGATGAAGGATAGGTAGATAGATAGATGATGATGATGATGATGATAGATAGATAGATAGATGATAGAACATTTAAAAAATCAGGAAAGGAAAAAAGAAACCAATAAATAGTTCAAAGGAATAAACAGAAAAATGTATTTCACTGCGATCTTAAAATAGAAAAATGAGGTATTCAAGATAACAAACGGGGGATATAACACTGCAATTAAATGGTTTCCAAATCCTTCCCATGGTGGGATCCTAGCGGCACACTCAGTGGACTAGTCTCACTAGTAACCAAAGCTGACCCAGAGAGAGGGTATAACAACCTCCATGGACATTGAGAACTTGTGTGTTTTGCCAGTTGGTAGGTGAGTCAGTCAAGGGAACACTTAAGGAAGTTATTGGTTAAAAAAAAAGAAAAAAGCCTTGATCACTTGGATATGTCTAAAACTTAAAATGATTACATTGTGTGAATAATTTAATTTTTGCATACTCTTCTTAACACGGAATTTGAAAGAACAATATTATTACAAACTATTTGTCCTTTGACTTTAAAGTCATTTCCAAGTATTCTGAAAGTCCTTATGAAGATTTATAGAAGCTATTTCTTTTCCTTTGGCTCTGCGTAGTCCCATATGAAAGCCAAGCGGGCTGGATGAATTGCTATAGAATCAAGCCAGCAGGTTTAATTTCTCAGTCACCCTGGCCCGTCTCCCTTCCTCAAAACAAGTGTGAAGGATTATGCTGCCTCTTCATCCTCAGTTCCTGCTGAAAAGCAGTGAGATCTCCGGTGCAGGCTCTGTTGTCTTGTTTACTGTTGTATCTCAAGTATCTACAACCAGTGCCTGGTATAATACAGTCATTCAATAAATAGTTGTTGCCAAAGTAGGTAAAAATTAATTCTTTGTAGACCAATTACACATTTTGAGTTGAAATTCAAGAGATTCTGCAAAACTCTACATCAACGTGAGTTGCACAGTGATAGTTAAATGTCAGATACTTCTTTAGATACGGTTCATTTATCAAAAATTTTTTACTATAAATGTCATAAGGGTGAGAACCACATGCTTATCTTTCTGTCCATTGACAAGCCCAGTGCCTACCATATACTAAGTGTTTATAAAATGATTTCCTTATCAGGCTTTATATTGAGTGATTACTAAAGTGATGGCAATCAATATTTTGCTTCAAGCCTTAAAAGAAAACTATTTTGACACATTTCCAATGAACACTAAACCCTTCAACTTCATTATTAAGACTATTATTCATTTCAACCAGAAGGCTAAAGAAAATCGGAGAGGAAATCCATAAGACCCAAGTCAGAGTTAAGCATACATTTATATATGCACACACCCATACACATATCATGTAGCTCTTTTCCATTCCATATTATTCTGGGCTTGTAAACTAAATTGTTCTCAAAGAGAAAAAAATGTAATTCAACTGAGAACCCTAAGGGGTTTTTCTCTAAGAACGTAAGACCAAATAACCCTATGAAGAATAAGATTCCATAAAATCATGTTTATTAATTTATATCTATGTAATTCCAAATACAATTTATAACAAGCATAAATGAAGATAATATATTTATTTATTTATTGCTGGAGGATTAAAAGCATTGATTAGTTGAAATTAACTCCTTTTTTTTAGTACCCAAAGCAGCCTTAAAGCAGAGCTCACATTAACACCGTCACACACAGCATTCGATAACAGAGCAACCGGTAAAGTACACGTTCATTCCTAACAAATTAGATGTTGTGTTGTTTAAATACTTTTAAGTCAGGCTTCTTCTTTCAGTTGTGATATTTTTACAGTTACATGCAAGCTTAGCTAGGTGAGCATGAGCCCATGTTAATATCCTGTGGGTATAAATGTACACATTTAAAAGAAAGCACTATAATTTCTACAATTCTTACTGATTTCAGCAAAGCCATGAGAAGTTCAGTATCCCTCTCACATAATTGCAAGCTCAAAGGTATTTTTAGTGTAAACATTTTATTCCATAATGAAAAGGAACAACACAACAAAAAAGATCCAAAGTAAAACATACAAAGACAGAAATGTGTCAGTTGGAAAACAGAAGATTAACTGAAGTTCTGTTATTAGGTGCATGAATATTTAAGATTGCTCTGTCCTTTTGATGAATAGATGCCTTTATCATAATAAAATATCTCCATCCCTAATTTTTTAAAAAAGAAAGGAAACAGACGGCTGGAGCATTAATTGAACATTACCTTTTTCGCATAGTGAGGAAAATGCATCATGGTCATTTCTGTCTTTTCTCACAGTGCTGATTTAAAACCCCCAGCTGAGAAGGCAGCTGTGTGGAGCAAGGAACTGGTGAGCTCAGCAGGAGTCCTGTACCCTAATGCTACTCCCAGAAATTCATGCTTTCTTGCAGTTGCTGTGTTGTCATTAGTAATGCAACAAATATGAAATGCTGTCCTCTCTTCTGCAGCAGTGGTACAAAGATCACAGCGACGTGTCTTTGAAGACTTCCAAAGCCTGAAGCACCCTGTTTCTATTATTTATTTTCAATGTAGCCTCCAAAGAGCAAGTATTGGTTGGCTACTTTTCAAGGTATTTGAAATTCTATAGAACTTTCACTAATCATAATGTTAATGCAATAAATGGCAAAACAGACATGAAAATTGAAGCATATATAACAGGAAATGCTAAGGTTGCTTTTTCCCCCTTCCTGTGCCGAAAGAAAAAAAAAAAAGACTTCACTGTTATACTGCATTTTTTTTCTTGATTGCAACAAGGAAAACCTTATCTTTTTAAAAAATTATATCTTATGTCTTTGATAAAAGTAGCAATACAAAATTAAGTGCCACCTAAAATCAAGCTACATTTCTTAAAAGCCTTGAAAATTGAATTAATTTATTATCTGTTTCCATGAGTGGTATTAAAAATGGTTTATGAAGTACTCTGGAAATGACTTAAAAATAATTACAGGGAAACTAGTGAGCAACAGAAGGGCTGAAGTTGCTGGCTGTAAGATATGATTTATGTGACAAGATTGTCGTAATTGAATAAAATGTGCCTCATTCAGAGCTAGAAATTCTGGTGGGGGTAACCTTCAAAATCAAAGGAAAAGCAATTGCTTATGTTTCTGAAGGTATCATGCACGTTAAATATATTTTAAAAGTATATACAAAAATATACATTTGTACACATATATATGCCTAATGTATAAAATTACATTTATATGTACAAAATATGCATGTGTGTTGCTACGTATATTCAGGGACATTAGGCTTTAATAGCTAAAATAATATTTACTATAGTTCAATATTTTAAATAATTATAAAAATATTCAAAATAAAACTTGAACACTTCCAGTTTACATATTTTATTTAATTTACACTAGATATTAAAACACAATGAATGAACAAAACCCTTACTTGAAAAAGGTTCAATGAAAAGAAAAAAGAATATTCAGACATAATTTGCTCAAAAAACTTCCGTAGACACTAAGTAGTAAAATCAATATTTATGTTGTATTACTTAATAAAAATTTTATTTACAATACCTGAAAGCAACAATCAGATATCATAGTCAGTAAAATATCTGATAAGAAGAAATATATTTTAAAAGTGTCTTTTACTTATACTGTACTTAGTTAATTTTATAAGCCAATTTTGGGAAAGATATAGAGCTGAAATGATAACATTCAGAATCAATTATCTAAGGATTATGTCACCCAATAGGTAATTATGTCAATATACTTGGTGTCTAAAATTTTATTACACTAACTTAAAACCAAGATCAAGCAGTATTTCAGATGCATACATTATGGACATGTGCCCTGATTTCAGAAAGTCTCCTTTGTATTTCAAATGGAGTTCCAACCAAAAATATTTGGAAGAATAGAAAACTAATGTGTTTTTATTGTTGCATAGCAAATGGCCGCAAATTACCAACTTAAAGCAAGTCATCTCACGAAAACTTAAATGAACTAATTTTATAAATAACCCTGTCATTTAAAATGTTACCTTAGTGTATTATTGTATGATTATCATAATTTTTATTCATTATCCATTTATTTATATTACTTATTGTTTTGGCTTCTGCTGATAGCTGAAATTTTTGCCCTGAAAAAATTAAGTATTTTGTCTACTGAAACATTATTTCTAAAGATATCAAATATTCAGTTTTAGTCTCAAAAAATATGTTCAAGTCCAAATGAAAATGCTACTCTGTACAAAAAAATGGACAATGCATAATGAGAAGTTGAATACAATATGTCTACAATATTAATATCTTAAAGATGCACTTTTCACCATTCTCCAAAATAATTTCAGATACTCACAAAACACATCTAAAAAACATCGACCTCACAAATAATTATAGAAACTCAAGTCAGTTAAGATCATATTTCATTTTTCCCTATTAAATAATTTTTTAAATATGAAATTTACAATAACAATGGAGGTACAGTATCATATATCACTGTTGATAGCTCAAATGATGTATAGCAATTTGGCAGGAAAATAATGGTAACAGAGAAATCAAATTCATACTAATAACCATGTCTGAGATTTTATTTTTATTTATACTGGTGCTCAGTTTATGACATCACATTGAAAAAGTGAAAATACTAAGTGTCCAGCAGTACATAAATTATTTTCTTCTCTGTTTTCCTAACTTCCTTAAAGTTGAGTAAATTCTACTTCTAATAAAAGCCATTTTGTTAAAAATATTCAAAATGTGAATGTCTGAGTCCCTGTTTGCTGCTATAACAAAAATACCATAGACCGGGTGCCTTACAAACAACAGAAATCTCTTTTGTACTGTTCTGGAGAGTGGAAGTTCACCATCAAGGTGCTGAAAGAATCAGTGTCTGAAGAGAGCCAACTTCTTGCTTCATAGACTGTGGTCTTCTTGCTGTGTTCTCACATGGTAGAAGGGACAAGGAAGACTTTTTTGGATCTCTATTATAAGGACACTAATCCCATTCATGAGGGCTCTACTCTTACAACCTAATCACCTCCCAATAGCTTCACCTCCAGATATTGTCATAATGAGGATTGGACTTCAACATATAAATTTTCAGAAAATACAAATATTTAGTCTAACCAGTGAAGAAAATAAAATATCTTTCCTCAGTTAAACAGGAGAATTCAAATATGTATTTTATGCACTCATTTTCCCCTCTATTCAGCAAGAAAAAAAATGGACACATAATCATTAATTAATGCTTATTATTAATTGACTTGATGGTCCTAAGTTTGATTATTAATGATTGTTGATTGTAATGATTGTTAATCATGCACATAATTAGGTAATTGATAGTGTAATGGATTAATTTATATGCGTAGGTAACTATTTGATACACTAACAGGGAAATAATTTATTTTTCTGTTCATTCTTTTATTATTTCATCAATTATGTATTGAGCTTCTTTAACTTTCCAGACCTAGGGAGAGGTGTTGATGAGGCACAGTTGAACATGACTGACTGCTTACTAAAAAGAAACTCACTCTGCAGTGGGGAGGTAGAGAAGATAAATATGTTATTAAACAGAGGGGTACATGCTCTGCTCTCATACAGACCATGCTATGGCAAAAGTGCCAAGAGAAAGCTTACTTCCTTGGTTAACAGGAGGTTAGAGTAGTCAGGGGTGACATCAAGGAGGAGGCACTGCTTATCGTGAGTTCTTAATAACAATTACATATTTGTCAGGTGAAGGAGAGAAAGAAGAGTATCCCAAACTCTATATAAGAGTCTATAATTAAGAGCTAAAATGAGAAAAACAGTTAATGCCTCAAGAGATTGGAAAAGTTGAGACCAATATGGGTGTCATCAGTGAAGGATTTGCGAAGGAAGTGGTACTTGACCTTGACCTTAGATAATGGAGAATGTATAGAAGGGGAGAAGGAAGATTCAACTTGGAGTGACAGCATAAGCATTTGTTACAGCCTGTGATGTGGTAGGTGACACAAATTGTGATAGGATAGTTTTCTTGTATCATATTTTTTTTTAAGATTTTTATTTATTTATCTTTAGAGGGGAAGGGTAGGAGGGAGGGAGAGGGAGAGAAATATCAATGTACGGTTGCCTCTTGTGTGCCCCATGCTGGGAACTGGCCTGCAACCCAGGCATGTGCCCTGACTGGGAATCGAACCGCGATCCTTTGGTTCGCAGGCCCGCGCTCAATCCACTGAGCTACACCAGCCAGGGCGTTTTCTTGTATCATAAAGAGCCATCTCATAACTTAGGAAATCAAATTTTTGTTTTGGGGAAATCACTCCGAGTCATTCTATGAGTTGCAAGTTAAATTAGAGCTCACATGTGTCAAAACTTTATTTTTATGGGAGTAGATGGTCACTTGTGTCAGTACCTTTCTTGAACCAAGGGAGGTTCACACCAAAAGTCAGCTGAAAAGCTTAGATGAGAACTTTCTGATCTAATCTAGTTATCCAACAAAGACACCACCCATCTACTAGGATTGCCCTCACAAGACCACAGAGAAATTTCTCTGACACACTGCTACATTTTTATGTTCTCTGAACTCTGAGTCAGGCTAAAATGATAAAAGTAGGAGGAAATAATTCTTTGAAATTAACCAGCTTTAAAAAAAATAGAGGAAAAGATCAGTCAGAATTTGATGGCGAAAACGTATGCCAAGTTCTAAAGGCATAAAAATGCAAAGTGCAGGAAAGGATATATTTCAAACTTTAAATTAGGTCTGGAAATGTTGCAGGGATGGATACATATGGCAGGCAAATAGAACACATGCCAAAAGAGGCAAAAAGAGTGCGAGAAGGTGTGAAGATCGATCTGTGCGTACGGGGAGCATTAGCCAAGGAAAATATCTGTATGGAAATGGACCACATTTGCACAGAAAAGAGAGCCCAGTGCAGGGAGAAGTTTTGAACATGTTGTGAATGAGGAATCAGAAAAATTACAGTTTGGCATTTTAAATGGGCTTAGACTCTATTTAATTTTTATATCCCCCCCCGATTCTAAATGTCTTTCACTTCTTTATCTTAAAGCATCCCTTTCTTCTTTTCCATTTGATTAGCATACAACATGGGAAAGAAGCCTGTTCCTCTCATAGAGTTAAAATGGAGACATAGGATGGAGTAGGGAAAAATTGAGAAGTGACAGAATAAACAATAACTAAATAGATAAAGTATAAAGAATAAATAAAACTTAGACATATCTAGGAGGAACCAGAGGACATGACCAAACATTTATTTGTCTGATTTTATATTTAAAGCCACATTTCTTCTATTAAGGATTAGAGACTTGGCACAAACTGGGGGGAGGTGAGCATGAAAATGCAGTAGAATGAGTCATCTATTAAGGGAATTTTTTAAAAATACTATACATATTGAAAAGTATTATTATTCTGATGGAATACTGTGCAGCAGAAAGAAAGGAGCTCTTACCCTTTGTGACAGCATGGATGGAACTGGAGAACATTATGCTAAGTGAAATAAGCCAGACGGTGAAAGACAAATACCATATGATCTGACCTATAAGTGGAACCTAATCAACAAAACAAACAAGCAAGCAAAATAGAACCAGAGGCATGGAAATAAAGATCAAACTGACAGTAACCAGAGGAGAGGTCGGAGGGGACATTGAGGGGACTAGGGGAAAGGGTTGTCAAGGAACCTGTCTAAAGGACACACAGACAAATCCAAAGTGGGTAGGTTCAAGGGTGAGAGATGGGGATGGCTGGGGTTTGGGGGAGTGACGGGGGAAACCAGAAACAACTGTACTTGAACAAAAAATTTAAAAAGATAAAAAAATTTTTATAGGTTTGTGATCATAATAATCTTTTCAAAAAGTATTATCATGCTGAAAGGTAGAAGACAGAGCATTCTTTTGTCTCGCTTCAAAGTGTCCTATTTACAGAAATAACTCTATCAACATGTACTGATCCATGACAAAGCTATTTTCATAACATTTTCATATCATCTTACTTTTTTAATGTCATCTTATTTAAAAGCAAAAGCTCTTTTGGTGTGCAGGTGATTGGAGCAGCAGGTTGATGCTCTGCCTCTCTTTCTATAAAATTAAATAAAAATTTGTTTTTAATGTATATGGCTATAAGAACTATGTAATATTGTATAACAAATTATTGGAAAAGCCTACTGGCTTAAAACAACAAATATTTATTTTGTCATAGTTCCTGTGGACCAGACACCTGCTGAGGCTGAGCTGTCTTTAGGTTCACGGTCACTTACAAGGCTGCAGTCATGAACTGCAAGAGTTGGCTGAGAGAAGCCAACTCTTCTCTGGCCACCAGTGGTTTGGCTTCTGTTTCCTTACTGCTTCCTGTTACAGAACCTCATATAATTATAAAATGCCTAATTTTCTAAGACTGGATTTTTTTTCACTTAGTAATATTCATTCAAGATTCATCCATGTCTTTACAAGCCTTGATATTGCATTTCTTTTCACTGGTGAGTAGAATTTCATTGTATTGATGTACCATAGTTTGTTTCTCCTTTCACCTTTTGAAAGAAATAATGATCCCCTCCAGTCTGGGGCATTTATGAATGGAACTCCCATGGGCATTCACGCGCAGGTGTGCAGACGTTCGAGTGGGTACACGTTTTCAAGTCAATTGGGTAAGTACCTGGAAGCACAGTTTGTAGGTTATAAAGTGAGTCTATGTTTAGCATTAGATCAACTTTTGAAATGTATATGTACACTAAGTTATACAGTTTTTTTGTTTTTTTAAAGTTATACAGTTTTTTAACATGATGTAGTTTATATCTTTTTATCATCCCCCCAAACACACCTAGTAAACCACAAAAACATTGAGAGAGAATGAATTCAACATTACTGTAAACCAGCATTTCCTAGATTGGCTTCTATTGGGGAGGAGAGTAGCGGAGCAGAAGGATTTGAATGGAGAGAGAAAATCTCACTGAAGTTGTAAAGATGAAAGGAGTATTTGAGGAAGTAGCGGTCAGCAATGAAGGGAAAGTGTTTTATTCTGAATTTGGGTATCAAAATGCACACTGGAAAGGAATAGCAGAGAGGCTTTAAAAACATCAGTTTCAAAGAGAGAAAGGCATGTGAGAAAAGAAAGACACAAAGTCACTAGGGAGACATGATGAAGAGCAGAGATAAGGGACGATGAGAGTATGAGCTGGACGTGCACCCTACTGACTGGGGAGGTGAACCCCAGAATCATTAGAAGGATGTGGATTTTAGTGATGTGCTTCCCTGATGATAAGCCTGACAGCAATCTCAATTTCTTTGATTGACACGAGACTTCCATGGATACGTTTAAGACCTGTTGCTCCACATGCCTTCACCCCTTTTTATGCCAATGTCTTTACAAGAATGTTTAACAACTGCACTGCTCTCTGGATTGGCTCTCACTACACCCTTTTCACTTCCCCTATAGGAAGAGACTTATTATGAAAGTCATAAAAGTCATAAAAAATAAAAAGGATCCATAAAGTTACCTTATAATCCAATCTTTGATGCAGAAATATGATGTTTAAAATGTAATTTATTATGACTTCTGAAATGTTTCTTCTAGGAGCATGTGAATGAAGAGTGACTGAACAGGTGGTCACTAAAATAATCAAATATAAAAAACAGGGTGCAGAAATGCTTCATCAACAAATGCCGTATCCTTGCCGTAACCATCTCACAAAGGGAAAAGCACGCTTCACTAAGTCTTGTGTGCACTTGCTACAAGGAAACCTCTTGACTTTCCACTTTTTGATCTTGAAATAATTTGAGAACTATTTACTTCTCAAAAACTCCTGACAGTCAGAAGGCCAAATTAAGAAGCTCATAATGGATGCATGATTAAGTACAGTCTTTGTTTCTAAAATAGGTATTTTCCTTATACACTTCTATAATATTCTCAAAAGGCTTGGATTCTGTTTTGAGTTAGCCTCACTTAAATGAGATTGTAATTCCCAGTTTTCACCAATATTTCTTCAGAACTCTAAAATACAAAGAGCAAAAATTATCAACTGCAAAAATATGCATAATTGAGGTAATTTGGCATTAAAAATATATAATGAGCTGTTTAACTTCATTTATAATCTTATTAAATGTCAATAACCTTTTCATAAGGATGATAATGAGTTCTTTTTAGCTATTTCTTTACCTTTATTATTCCTACTCTGGGATTGTCTACATACGCTAATGTGGAGAAAAATAGAATTTGCATCCTTTTGTAATGGCTGTCTTGTGATATATGCCTATTTGTATCAACCTGCCACTATTCTTGATTCTAATCTGTTAGTTTCATATTCAAAAGTCTTCCAAAGTCATCATCGATTCGAGAGACACAAAAGCATCCATATCTAAATTAGCCAAAATGTATGAGTAGCTGAGTCTAAAGGCAGTTCTCCACTTCATCAAACAGTGAAAGTTGCAGGACATTTAGTAGGTGGCAGTCACTGCATTAGCAGAGGAGGATTCCTCTATTGTGTGGTAGTCACTAGATCAAGGAGCACAGCACCGCACACTTGTAAGGACCCTCAGTATAAACTCATCCGTATTTTCAAAACACATCACATGCCTCATGTGCTCCTTTGAGATACATTAGCAACCTTACTACATTCCTTGTTTTGAATTATCTCCCTGTCTTAATCCTTGACCTACTAATGTCTCAAAATGCATTAAAGCAACAATTAGTTTCTTCTCTGCTCTTCTCTTTATGCTGATCAGACATTTGGTGCTCTCATAAGCATAATAAGACTAATTTTTCTTCCCCCTACCTGGTGTGACAAAGTTCTTGTCTAAAATAAGTGAATAGAAATTACTGTACGATACTGAACAGCTTCAGTGAGAAGATGATGGGAGGAAAGATGGAAGAAAAGAGGCAAAGGGAAAAAAATTTTAATTGGGAGAATATTGATGGTTCCAGATAATGTCAATTTTTAAACCTACTAAATAAAACAATTTGAACATTTTTTTTACATTTGAAAACTGAACTCTACAGTTTGCCTAATTTCCACTATTTTTTCTTCCAATCGATTTTCCTGTATTTCCTGATCTTTGTATTTTCTGCCACCACCCATAGATTTTGCTCCTTTATGTTTTATGTTCTTGATTATATAAATCATTACTTCTCTATTTATTTGAATGTTCCAAAGAGAATGCCAAAAGTACATTCATGTGGATTTCCAAATTATCTCTTAATTGTTGCCAAATTCTTCCTTAATCCTGTGATAATTTTCTTGACCCCTCAAATCAGCCCTTCTACATCTTCCAGTCCTATGTAATACCAGTAACATTAACTTGCAATCAGAGATGCAGTTATTAACAACAAAAATTTTCCAGAAGAATCTGGGCTCATACTCAATAGAATCTGATTGATTATTAAAAATTAAGTATTTACTGATTCAGCTGAACCCACAAAGCCTAGAGCAAAACATTGCTACTAAGTACTTTCTCTTTAAAGCAAGCTGCTGGATTGTTCACAGATTACTTGCAAAGATGGGGCACCACACAGTGCTGCCAACATTGCAGAGGTTATAGAGAATACTGAGGACATGGTTAAGACATGTGATGGCAGCCAACCAAGAGGTGCTTTGAGGGGCCACCAAAGAGCCTGACCCATGCTTCTGAAAGTTTGGGGACATGGATGGGTTCAGTGGTGATATTCGAAATATTTAACAGCTGCTACTACATTGATGTGGACGGACACTGGAGCAGGATCCTGGGATGCTGTGTGCTAGACAGTATTTTTCAGTTGCTGAATGGTGGAAAAGTGAGACCATTAAAGGAAGAAGGAGGGGCTCGCTGATTGATTGAAGAACTCAGGATAACCTACCTACCAAACTTGGAAAAGTATGTTCACATGATAATCTGTGAGGTTCTCCTGCCATGGGCAAAAGATCAGCCTTGATTAATACCTGATTGACATGGGCCAAACAGAAGGTCAAAAGTGAATGTGACGCTGTTGACCTGAGCCAATAGCAAAAAGAAAGACAGAGACAAAGAAAGAAACAGAGTTGGGGTGGGGGAGATACAGATACAGGGGTGGGGAAAGAGAGGGAGGGAGAGAGAGAAATCAGCAATGTGTGTCATTTTCATGCTGGAGACAAGCAGAAAGATGCATTAATTTCCAATCTTTGAACCTGATTATTAGTCTGATCTAGACATTTTAATGACTGAAGTGAAAATGTCCTCTGAGATTTTATCTGAGCCCTTTATCATCTTAGTGTAATTGAGTAAAAATCTGAGGCAAACCTGAGAGTTCATCCAGGGGCAAGGAGAAAACTATCCCACAGTTCAAATTTAAAAGGTTAGTAGCAGGAAATGTAGTTTGTTTTCTGTTTGCATCTTAACCTTTATTCAGTAAAAGGATTACAATCATGAGACACCCAATTTGAACTTTAACTGCCATTTGGACAGGGCTGGGTTTGTCAGATCCGTCAGGGGGAGGGGCGGGGCATTTGCCTTGATGGTGTGTATTATAATATTTGGTTGGTTTGGGTTCTTTTGGGGAACAGCATGAGAGAAGATAAGAGTATAGAAAACAAGAACTGTTCCATGCTAAGTTACATGTGCTCCTAACTGGAGGCTTTAGGAGAACACTTTAGACAGAAGCCTGAGATACTATTTTTATACAAGTTTGCCTGAGATGCGGAGTGTCCCCAGCATCGTTCCTGGGCAATGGACTAGCTATAACCCCATGAGGACAAGGAGGGTGTCTTTTCTTTACATGGAGACTATAGGTGGCTTTGGTAGAGTGAAGATTCAGCGCCACATCAGAACCTCAGACTGGTATTTTGGGGAGTGTAGGGGATGTATTCCTGTCCTGGACTACGTGGTTCCAGCAGACCCTGGCAGCAGTCACTGTGAAATGTCACCCAAGTGACTCTAAAAAGACAAAGAGAGAGTGAACCCCGAAGGATAGGCTACATTGGCAATTCCTAGACTTGCAGGTCCTGGGACCTCTTCACACTCTTAGTTTATGTGGATTTCATCTAGTGATACTTATCACATTAGAAATAAAAATTGTGTTTTAAATATTTTATCACTTTTTAAGTAATGATGAAAATATTATGTTAATAAAAATAACATTTTTATGAAAAATAACTATATTTTCCAAAGAAAAATTAAAAAGTTAAGAGTGTTGTTGTTTTACATTTTCACATATCTCTTTAATATGCAGCTTAACAGAGGACAGCTAGATTTTTATGTATGATTATGTGTTTAGTCTGTCACGATATGTTTCTTCGATTGAAGTATATAAAGAAAATCTGGCCCTGCACAGTCGTCTATATGAAAAATAATAGAGTATTTTAATAGCTGTTTTAGATAATTGACATAGATCATCTAATTTTAAATTATTATATTATACATTATCAAAAATTCACCTTTATTAATAATACCACTGTATTAGTCAGCTCAGGCTGCTATAACACAATATCACAGACTGGGTGACTTAAACCACAGACATTTATTTCTCTCAGTTCTGGGGGCTAGGAAGCCCAAGACCAAGGTACCAATTAGCTTGTTTACTGGTGAGACCTCTCTCACTGGCTTGCCAACAGCCCTCTTCTTGCTGCATCCTCACATAAGAGAGAGATAAAAAGGAGTGAGGGAAAGAGCGTTCTCATCTCTCTGCTACTTCTGACAAGGGCTCTATTCCCATCATGGAAGCCCCACCCCTGTGACCTCATTTAAACAGCCCCATCTCTAAATGCCTTCACATTGGTGCTGAGGTGCATGTTAGGGAGACAGGCATTCATCCATAACTACCACCAAGCTTATCATATTAGCCTTTATGTATTGTGGAGCTATCAAATAGTAGTGAAACAGGTTTTCCAAAATTCTTAGCTTCATTTGAAATCTTCAATTTTATCTTTGCTACAAATACTGTCTCTTGCTTTCCTTGAAGTCATGGGCTCAATTAATTTATTTTTTGAGGCAATGTCTGCCAAATATTCAAGTCTGAAAATCATACTTTGTCAGCTGTTCTTTAAGGTAGAATGAGTGTTTCATAGAAAGAACAACTAGTTCAGCTCACAACTGAGACAACTGCGTGTGTATTTTTTTCTCAGAATCCATCCCACATCATCACCAGCATATTAAAAATGTATATTCAAGATTAGAGATTTTATAAAATTAATATTCTTTCCTGTTTCATCAAAGACATTCTCAAGTGAAACAGCAATTTTTTAAATTTCGTTTTTACAATGCACCATGGTGAGGAATTGAATGACGACCACTGCAGTTTGCAGCCATTGCCTTGATTCGCTCTAAGATGCCAGTTTTACATTCTGCTGCTTTTATACCTTTACTGAAAAAGATATATTAAATCTTAATATCATTATTAAAATAGTTTCTGACCCTGCAGTCCTCCTGAAAGAGTATTGACAATCTTCTAGCGTCTACATACTACATTTAAGTTCTCCTGGACTAGGTAATACAGCAGACAAGGGAGGCAAATTTAGTGGCTTATCTGAAGGAGAAAGAATCCTGGTGTCTAGAAATGAATTGTCATAAACTCATGTGGCTAGAAGTGACAAGTCCAGCTCTAGAACCCAGGCACCCTGGTTCTAAGTACAGGAATGAATTTTCTAGACCACGTTATATTCACCATTAATTGCTCTATTCCTTATCCAAGTGAGCCTTAGTTAAAGCTACGTAGACATAATCTAAGTCCTTAAAATTGTTCAATATCTTACCCCTAAAAAGTGTGTCAGATAAGAGTATTATACTGATTTCGTCCATAGAGTAAGACACCTGTCCTTCGAGCCCTTATTTACAAGTACATTCAAATGGAGAAATTAATATTCTTCAGGAGAGAATTTGTGCCATTACGACCACAGTTTGGAGATATAGTCTTCATAATAGAACAAAAGAGCCAAAAGAGAGGAAATGCTCAGAAAAATGTAATTGGTTTTTTGAAGACTAGATAAAAAAAAACTAAGTTGCTTCACCTTACTAAACACATCCCCTATGCCTGGAAGCACTGGTGTTTATTAAGAAACGTATGTGCTGTTTATGAACTGTCCCATTGTGCACTTTCCTATGGTGCCATTAAACCAAAAAGACATCCTTCCCTCACCTCTTTTTTCTATAAAGGAAAAGTAGATGAAATCTAGATCAATTGGGTACTAAGAATAGAAAATAGGGCAGAGATGTGGAGGTGGGTGTGGAGCAGAGTTGTAATATATTTTTGAACTCAGGAGGTATTTAATGTTGGGGTATTAAAACTTGGCTTACAAAACGTTGCATTAGACACCCTTAGTAAAGTTTAGTGAATGAAGTGCCCCAAACATCTCGTGACAGCTTACGCAGAAGGAGGCCTCCATTAGCCTGATGGTCTGCTGGGAAGATGAGGAGCTGACCCCAAGCCCTTGTCTAGGATACACACTTCACCGTCTCACAGTGCCAGCTTTCTCATTATTTAGCAAATAGAACGCTTTACGTGAAAATTCATGTGTCAGTTTTTGCTTTCACCCCTACCTTATTGACAAAAGTAGAAACTAATCCTTAGAGAAATTATAACTTACTTAATATTATATAATTGGTAAGTTTTAGATTCATAACTAGTTAGTAAAACTTTAAATTCAGGACTATCTTCACCATGCACCTACGATTTCCATTAGCTAATGTCATCATTTGCCAAGACAATTTTAATTCAAAATTGTTATCAATATGTCATAAAAATACTTTTGAAATACAGCCTCTCTTTTATTTCTTCTTAAATAAGAGTAATTCGAAATTGATGTGCCTACTGTAAGGATGTCATTGTCACTCATAGGCACATGGCGGAAAATATACTTCCTGTTTCGATTTAATGTGGTGATTCATGAAATAACCATTGGAGAACCCCCAAATACGAATTTCTGAAAGCAATATAATTAACACTCTCAGCTAATTTATGGATAGGCAAGTTTATTAACTTCTCTCTGCAATTCCTTATAGTGCAAGGAGATTTTTAGAATTGCTCTAAAACTGATGTGTCACATGACTCAGAGGAGTTTGTCCAGCTTCAGACTCCTCCAAGAATAATAAATATCTCTGCCACAAGGAAAGCCTTTGAATATGTCGATTAATACATAATGTCAGTAGTATGGCCTCAACTGGGGGGTCAATTGTAGTAATTCTTCTGCTATTGAATCACTGTGTTATTTTTGGCATTTTTTTGTCAGTTCGACATTTTAAGCAGCAAATTACAGACATTTCTCTACCACAGTGTAACATTAAAGCCACCAGAAATTCCTTTTACTCCTCAGAGCCTGAAAAAGCTGAATGCCCTTTACAGCAAAAAGTCTCCTTGCTGGAGCACTATCAAACAGCAAGAGAAAACTTTTTGAAATTGTTGCTAATGGACCCCTACTTTAACTCATGCCAACTAAAGAAGCAGAATAAAAATATTTTATTATTACATTAAATACAATCCAAAATTGTTTTAGAACTTTACACAATGTACAGAGAAATAACATCAGGGAGGTTTGTGTGATAAAAGTGTAGTGTATAGACACTAGCAAAATAAAATTTAACTTTCTCCTTTAGATCTAACCATATATCTAGATCTATTTTAACAGACTATAGACAAAGAACATCCAGTGAAGAATCTAACAGAGCTTTGTGGTGAGCTGTGCAACTTTTTGCCAAAATATTTAACTTAGATTCAGGGCGACAAATCATCGGTATCTCCCACAGCCACCATAAGGAGTGCAGAAGGAAATACAGCCTCCACAGCAGTCACACTGTTAAAGTTGGGAAGTGGAAAGGTTCATAAATTCAGTAAATATTGCCTGTTATGGAAAAAGCAGCTGGCTTCTGAAAAACATTAGAATGTTTCTAGGGTTTTGTCAACAATTATTTATTGAGAACTTACTATGTGCAGGCAATGTTCCTGACACTGGAGATACAGAAATAAACAAAACAGTGAGCACACCTGCCTGTAAGGAATTTATATCCTCCAGGATGTGAGGGGAAGAACAGATTTATTTATTAGTTTCTGAGTATGTTACCTACTATACCTATGTGTTATCGGGCACTGCTAAGAGCCATCCTGAAGTTAAGATAATCTTATATGATCACAGCTGAAGTGACATCTAAGGTGAGAACGGTATGTTAAGAAGGGGAATTCATAATGGGGCAGGGGCTGATAAACATCCCGAGAGAGACCAAGTTCAAAGACAAGCTCTAAAACTGAAATGAGCATCCATTTTTTTGTCAATAACTTAATCTCGCCTCACCCCCTCTTTGTGTGAAATGCTTTTCTATATAGAAATTTAGCAAATTCTCACAGCAACCCTGAGACACGCATCTGGTGTATCTTATCAACACTCTTGCCTGTGAGAGAATGGAAACTAAACAGGGATGTTTAGCAACTTTCTCAAGGTCAGAGTATAAATTTAAACCTGGTCTTTTAATCTCAAATTCTGTATAACATGTTACCTTTCACAGGTGCCAAAGCTTTAATGAGTTGTTAAGGAATGTCTGGAAAAAAAGTGTTAGACTTCCTTGTTAATAATAGTAAGACTTCCTTAATAAGACTTTATTATTATTATTATTAGCTAGGAAAATAGACATTTCCTTTATTATCTCTATCAAAAAAATAATAAGTGTACAGACATGTTAAGAAATCAGGTGTTAGAGCTGAGTACTTTTGAGTATAAAGTATAGCCAAGACAGTTGAGATTTCATTGTATTTATCACTGATTAAAAGATAGTTTGGATTCTCTCTGTATGAAGGCAAAAGGGAAAATAATGAAGAGAGGAGCAGAAATACAGAAGCTCAGAAATCTAAATTCCAGATGATGTGGCACATCATAGACCCCAAGAAAATGAGAACCACAGGCATTATTCAAAGGTGTTGGCCCCTGAAATCTCAACTGGGATCATCTGAAGCCACAGCTCAGGAAGGATCCACTTCCCAGCTCACTCACAGAGAGAGAATCTAAAATATCTTTTAACAAGTGATAAATACAATGAAATGTCAACTGCCTTGGCTACACTTTCCACTCAGGGGAACTCCTCCTTAGCCCAGGTACTCAGCTCTAACACCTGATTTCTTCCTGTGTCACCAAGATTCAGTTTCTTGGGAGCCATTGTGCTGCAAGCTCCAGCTTTTCACCATGTGTTGGCCAAAGGCTTTGCTCAGTTCCTGGTCTTGTAGGAGGCCCCTCCAACGTGGCAACCTGCTTCATCAGAGTAAGCAAGCTGAGAAGAGTCTGCTAGCGAGATGGAAGCCGAAGCTTGTTTTCAATCTAATCACACAAGTTCAGTCCCATCACTTTTTCCTCACTGTGTTTGACAGGGCAAATGACTAGGTCTAGGCCACACTCTGGGGAAGGAAACACATCAGAGCATAAGCACAAGGAGGCAGGAGTCCTTTAGGGACATTTTAGAAGACTGCTCAACAAAGGTCTCATGCACCATGGAAATGATAGGAAGTTTGCCTTGGGGATGGTTAGGAGGCATTGAGGAACTTCAGTCAGAAAACTGAGAGGATCTTATCTTCAACTCATGACCTGGCTATTATATGAGGAAGAAATGTAGCAGGCCAACTGCGAAAATAAGGAGAGGATAAGAAACGATTGTAATTGCTCACGTGGAAAGTGATAGAGCTGAGAAGACAGGGAGACACTGTCAATTTTGCAATCTATGTTTGAGATAAGACCTATGGTAGGTATTTACTGATGGGCTGCATGTAAAGGATGAGAGAAAGAGAAAGGAACCGTAATGAAAAACAAAAAAACCTGAAATAAACAGACCAGTCCCTACAAAAAGATTTCCCTGGAAAATCTTCTAAGAGAGAGACCTCATGCTTCCTTACACTTTGCTCTTTTGTTTTCCTTACATCTCCTTTAAAACTTTTCTGATGGTCTTCACGAGTCACTTCACGAGTGTTGACACTTAGAAAAATCTAGAATTTCTACACTTTGAATATGTTGCAAGAGGAAGTCACAGTGCTAAGAGCTGTAGGGAAGATGGGGTATAAAAATAGTTGTCATTATTTATTCCTAAAAAGGTGACACTGTCTTTTTAAGTTTGTGCCCCAGTTCCTCATATTCATCAGCAGATTTAACATGCCCTCATCATTCCTATTTTTATGTAAAAATAAAAATATTTTTATTCTTTTTAGCAAAAAGGCTAATAAAGAGAAAAGGAATTAATTTATCAAGAACATTAGGATGCTGGCTATATATTTTTAAAATTTCAAATTTAATAACAAATTGTTGTATTCTATAAAATCACAGCGTGGATATTAGCTCTTGAAGGGAGAGTCTGCCTTACAGCATCTATTTCCCAGGAACCAGGAAAGAGCCAACAGATTAAACAACGTAATGCACATATTTTACAGGCCTTCTTGGTTCACTCAACCTATTGTCTTATGCTAACTCTGTGTGTGGCCAAATAGTAAGTAAAACTCAAATAGGTCATAGTTAATACTGAATAATACACTTTTTTCTTTCTCTGGTTTTAATAGCTAACCCAGACTGCTTTGTGACTAACCAGCAACTGATGATACCATCTTTGCTCTCAGCAAAATGATAAGATTTCACTTTGGAATCTGCTTACTTTCACTTCATGCCCTTTCTGTTATTTCTTCTACCCACTCTCTGCACACAGGGTTCTATCTTAAGGGTGCATTTCTCATGGGGACTAGGAGCCCCAAAGATAGTTAAGATCCACAGGAAGAAACAGCCCATAGAGCCTGAGTGTCTCCCTTCATTCGTCCTTGATGTTACCAGAAGGGTAATCTTGACAGATGACTGAGAGGGAGCATGACACCCTCCGTGTTACATGAAATACGTGCACTCACCCAATCCCTGTTACAATACCTGTGTACATTCTATGAAAACTCAAATTTAACCCAATAACAAGTGAACACATTTGTCTTTACTTTCATATTATATCACTTTGTAAAAATAACGTTGGACTGCTTCTCATAATAGTTTGAAATAGTTTCAAGATGTCTTAACTTTTCTGGGGGGGTGGGGGGGTGGGAAGAGAGAGACAGAAAGAAGAAGAAAGAGAAGGAAGAGGAGTTGGAGGAGCAGAAAGAAGAGGAGGAGGTAGAAGGGTGAGGGAGAGAGAGAGAACATGGAAGAACAAGGCTGGAACACTGAAGTAGAAAGAAGAATAGTGACTCCAGAGGTCGTCTTAAAAGGGATCATGGTGAGACCTGCCAATCGGTTGAAAATTTGCCAGCTCTGGAATTGTATGCATACATGTTTGATTCTATGATATAGTTATGGAGAAGTTGCTCAAACACAAAGAGATTGGGTGATATACCTAAAGCCCACAGTTAGGGGAAAAATCTAAACAATAACACAAGCATCCAGACTTACATTTCCAAGGCCCTGACAGAGACCTGGAACTATTTATTGTAGAGGGGCTGCCTCAAAGACAAGCACCTTCACATCAGTGCCAACTATATGCATCCTTCTTTTTAAATAAAATTTCCTCCAAAGAGGAAACTTTATTCCTTATTCCTTTAATAAGGAATTCCTTATTCCTTTTATAACTTACTCCTTTAATTTTTATTAGCAATATCGATGGTGAGCAACTTGAAGTTTCCTTTAAGGAACATACCCAATGTTGGGCATGGATACACAAAAATTAATAAGACACTTTGAACTCTGCTATTTCAAACACTGTCTGGGACTCGACTCTGTTTCCCAGGTGCCCACCAATAGACACAACCAAGAGACCAGCTTCTCCACCCTCCTCTTGGTGCCATTGTTCTCCAGCCCCCTTCACACCAAGTCAGCTCAAATATGCAATTTTTCTTTGTCATGTATTAAGTTTTTTTCTTCTTCCCATTTTTTACATTTTCATCTCTCTCTTCTGCCACTTTTCCACATGAACCTAAAGAACTTATATTTCCTTACCTTACCCCACACCTTCCCATGGCCCTACCATTGAACAGTTTCTGCCTTTTGCATATAGAACCACTCTACAGAGAAGCTTCCTTACAAAACTCCACTCATACTTCAAGATTCAGGCCAAATTTCACCACTCAATAGGCCTTCCTTTATACTTCCACTGATATTTAACACATTATATTATAATTAACAATTTATATGTCTACCTTTCCAACTATACCATGAATACCACAAGGGAAAAATAGACCCCAATTCCTCTTTGATGCCTACACTCATGGTCAAGCACCTTGTAGACATTCAACAGGTTGCTGCAAATGAAAGAATGCACTATGTCAGCTAACGATGACACTATTTATTGAGTACTTAGGTCGCCATAGGTACTGTTGTAAATACTCCTAATGATTTAATTAATCTCATTCTCATATCAGGCTTATGAAGTACTATTCCCATATAGCAAATAAAGAAACTGAAGAACAGAGTTAAATTGTCCAAGTCACAAAGCTAGAAAATGGAAAAGTGGGATTTGAAGCCAGGTGCGCTTAACAATTGGGCAACATACTGGCTGGAGATTAAGGATCAGAAAACTTTTTTCTTACAGGACCACATAGTAAAGAATTTTGAGTGTGAACGGAACACAACTTCAACTTTGAAGTTGTAGCAGGCAAATAGCTAGAGATAATATGTAAATGAATATATGTGGCTGTGTTTCAATAAAGCTTTATTTATAAAAGTGGGCAATGACCTGATTTTGCCTAAGATACATGGTTTCTTGAATCTTACCATAGACTCTGCCTTATATATCCCAATATTGTACACTTAGATAAGATCTAGAGAGCACATTCAAGTACCCGAGCACTAAAAAAAAACCCATTGGGTCAAACATGGAAAAAATAAGAGGCATTCCCTCTCAGCAGCAGAGGAAAAAGAGTGGCAGCTGAAGACTAGCAATGTTCTCAGCGGGCTCTGGTTCTGCTGTTTGGTCTTACTTTGGGGGTGTTAATCTCTCACAGTTGATAAAACTTTCCTGGACTTCTTCATAAAGTGGTTGCAGTGGCTGCCATTACTTCCCTTAGCAAATTAAACCCTATTTCTTACATCCATACCACAGTAAAGAACTTTCCTGAAATTTCATCTCAGGTTTAGTGCTTGGCATGGCTAAGGAGAGGGCTGCAGAGTGACTGTTGCTCAGCATTCAATGGTACATGCCTAGGAGATAAACTAGAATGTCTCAGTCTATTTGCAAGAAAACGGCTCAGTCTATTTTCTGTCCACACAGCAATGACTTCTCCCAATGCTGTGGCGAGTCATGCCACATGTAAACCTCCAGGCCAGGCTGGCTGGGGCTCGAAGCCCACTGTCACAAAACAAAATAAATGTAAAATGTATATAACAGTAGTTTTGCCAGAGGTCTCTGTTTGTTTGGTTTGGAAACGGACATGGTATCCCTAACAGATTTCCAGAATCCTGAGGAAAAGTAATCAACTCTGCCATTACTTTGTAACAGATGTGTTGTACCCACCAAATGATTAGTGTTAAATTTTTTTTTTTTTTTTTTTTTTGCATAATGTTTGAGTGAATTGGCCCTGCTTCCTAGCTTCCTGGGCTGTGCTGCCTGTTGGTTGACATTTCCTGTTGCACCATTCTCTGTTCTACACACTCTGGGCAGCTGAAGCCCCTATTTTATTCTGATACCAAGTCTCTACCTGTCCTCCATTGGACCCAATAGGTTTCCTTTAAGCAGCTACCACTGTGTTCAAGGATTTCTATATTACTCGCCCACTTGCCTCTCTGCATTTATAGATTTAATTCCGGGACTGATTGGATCAATGTGCAGCAGGCCTTGTTCCTCCTCACTGTGTCCCAGTCTCCTTGATCACCCAACCTTTGCTGCCTGACTTGGTGCTGCCCACTTCCTTGCTCTTCCAACTGGACATAAAATCCATTCTAATTGAACTCTCAACTTTTACCCTTGCTTTCCTTACTTGGCTTTTGTCTTTTCTTCTGGTTTTGGTATTTTTATTATTATTTATTTATTTATTTATTTTTAGAGGGAAGGGAAGGGAAGGAGAAAGAGAGAGAGAGAAACTGCAATGTGTGGTTGCCTCTCGAGCACCCCAAACTGGGAACCTGGCCCGCAACCCAGGCATGTGCCCTGACTGGGAATCAAACCGGTGACCCATTGGTTCGCAGGCCTGCGTTCAATCCACTGAGCTACACCAAATAGTGAATCAAATAGTCAAACCAAAGCCAGACCTCATTTTGGTATTTTTATAACTATGCTGACAGCCATGCTCTCATCTCAACTTATGCCTTCCTCTTGCAGCAGGCTTCCCTGGCCGGGAGCCACTTTCCACCTACTAGCTCTGAACATGAGAAAAGAACCTGGATACACCTTCTGAACTGTCCCCCACAGACTCTTATCTTTTAGGTGTGGTTTGATCCTCCACTGGCCACATTCCACTCCATCTTCACATTTTTTCTGTGCTTTACAACCTTCTGCGTGAATGCACGACTCTTCAAAAGCCTTTTTTAAATCATTATTATTTTTTTTATTTTTGGTCTGAATTCCGACCAATAACAACAACAAAAAAAACAGTCACATAACGCAATTCACTCAACATTTAAGAAAACCATTGACTCACTTTGTGGTATTAAACATAAAGGAATATCTCACGGTTTGCTCTCAGTCACTGCTGTCACTCACTATTTGCCCACAGAGATAGAAAAAAGATGGGCTTTTTTTCCATAAAGAACACAGGTAAAATGGGTTTAATGGCCCATTACAAGAAGACTTTCTTCAGTTACTTGCCTGTGCATTAAGGAGGAGCTCCAGAAAGTCCAGGTTTTGTGCCCACTAAAATTAACCCAAATATAGATTTCCCAGATATTATTTTAATTTTTGTTTGATTTATTTTTTATTTGTAACACAATCCAAAACTAATAAGAATATATTCATTCTCAGTTGCTTCTCAAATCACTTCAGAAAATATCCAGTATGGTATTTCTTTCTGCATGGTTCACAGGCTGCCCCAGTGGTTTGAGAGACAAAAGACATCTAGTGAACACCACGGCTCCTCTGGGGAAAAGCTCCACCCATCTAACAGCTATTTTAAGATGTTGAAGATGCATTACCACGGGCTGCAGTTACTCTCTGAATCCCAATTGGAACTGAAGTATCATCTCTCAAGGGTGTAATCCGAGGGCCCCATTTCCTTTTCCAGGCAAAGTAAACCATCTCTGACTATTAAGGCCACTGCAGGCAATCTCAGACAATCAAAGATCCTCTTCATAATTAAGTGAATAAAATTATCTTCAAAAAAAGCCATTTTAAATGTCCAAAAACAATAACCTACAGTGATAAAAAAAGCAAATCAGCCACAAATAATCATTAAGTATGGTCAAGTGTTGAATAAAGATCACATTTACTGATGGAGATCCTTTAAGCATCATATTTACATAGTACTGAATGAAATATTGTAGAAATATAGATATGATCTTTAGAACTGCAAATGAGATTTTATAAACCAATAGTGACAGGACTTCATGCAATAATTATTATTTACTATATTTGTCTTCTTCCAAAATTAATTTCCCAAATGTCTTA
This sequence comes from Glossophaga mutica, assembly GCA_039655065.1. Taxonomy (NCBI): domain Eukaryota; kingdom Metazoa; phylum Chordata; class Mammalia; order Chiroptera; family Phyllostomidae; genus Glossophaga; species Glossophaga mutica. The sequence continues at coordinate 23,044,264 of CM077305.1, forward strand.
ATGCCTTTTTCAATCAAAAAGACAATAGCTCCAGACCTGAAATGCCCTCTCAGCTTTTTAGTGCTTATTCATGGTCTTCATCCCTTTTACAGGAGACCACAGGGGACCCTGGTCTGTTCAACCACATTATATTGAAAGGTCAGAGGGCATGTTTAGTAAGCACAATCTGGCATTTAGTTGATTTTATTTTTAGGTTAAATAACAAACTTAGAGAAAATTGTCTCCTCTATTTAAATTTCTTTTTTTGTTTATTTTGTCTCTTGAACTGTAACAAACTTTAATCAATTTGTTAAAGGGAAAAACTAAGCAACAGCTCTCAAAAATAAATTATTAAAAATAATCACCTTTACAAAGGTGATATAACTGACCTGCATAGAGACAGAAATTTTACCTGTGTCTTCTGATTGTGAACATTTATTCATTTGGATTTCTACATGTTCCTTCAGCCCCTTGGAACTAAGAGAGTTTTCTTGAACGATAACATTATCTGTCCAGTCCCACAGCCACTGTCTAAGGTCAGGTGACCATCCTCTCTCACCTGGGTTACTGCACCTTTTCTAATTGGCCTCCCAGGCTCTAGTCTTGTCCCCTCTTCCCACGTGGTAACACATGCTTTATACTTTACTCCTGATGTGAATTTCAAACTCTCTAACCAGTTTATTGAAACTTTCAAGTTTTAGTCCCTACCCATACCAGCAGCTTCATCACACCTTACTGCCTGCTTATTATAGAATATGTCATGTTCTCTTCCCCTGTATTTCAGTCTGCCTAAATTCCCTTGACTCTTCTCATTTCTTGGTCAAACCCTTAAACACCCTTGGGGTCTCAGCACAATTTTTATTTCCTTCCCCAAGTTTTCTAGGCCTCTGCTCTGAGAAGTATTAGAGACATATTTTTCCATCACATTATTTATCACATTTTATATCATATACTTAATATTCCCTCCACCACATGAGGGCAGGGCCATATCTGTCTTGCATACCATTTTATAACCAATATGCAACTTAATGTTTACAAAGTAAATGACTGATTGATTAGTATGATCTAATCTGATTAATTAGTATGATCAACTGATTGATTGATTAGTTGAGTTCAGGGATGGATGGATGGATGAATAGATTTCTTTAATGAGTGGAGTTAGAATGGCTCTCTGAGAAAAGGTCGATGCAAAGGAACTTACAGTACCCTTACTAACATCAATATAGCCATTTTCCCTGGTCCACAATTTTGCTTTCCATGGTTCAGTTACCCACAGTCAGCTGTGGTCTGAAAATATTAAATGAAAAATTGCGGAAATAAACAATTTATAAGTTTCAAATTCTGCACCACTCTGAGTAGCATGGTGAAATTTCTTACAGTCCCTCTTTCTTCCACCCAGGACATAACATCATTCATTCATCCAGCATTTCCACACTGTATACACTACCTGACCATTAGTCATTTAGTAGTGGCCTCAGTTATCAGATCAACTGTGATGGTATCCTAGCCCTTGTATTCAAGTGACCCTTATTTCACCCTTAATAATGGCCCCCAAGCACAAGAGTAGTGATGCTGGCAATTCAGAAAAGCCAAAGTGCTTGTTATGTATTGTCAGAAGGTCAACAGAAGCCTTAACACTCCATCACAATGCTACATCTCATCACATAGGCATTTTATTATCTTATATCATTCATTGCTATAAGAGTGAGTACAGTTCAATAAAATAATTTGAGCATGTACATGCAAGAAACCACAGTCACATAATTTTCATTACAGTCTATTGTTATAATTATTCTATTTTATTAGTAGTTATTGTTGTTAATCTCTTATTATGCCTAATTTATAAGTTTAATTTTATCGTGGGTATGTATGTTAGGAGAAAATATAGCCTATATTGGGTTTGGTACTATCTGCAGTTTCAAGCATCCACTGGGGGTCTTGGAACATATCTCCTATGCCTACAAGGGGACTTCTGTGTGGATAAATGCTCGGTTACTTTCCAATTCAGAAAGTGGCTCATGTCACTGACAAACTAATATAATTCTGACATAAATATTAGTTAATACTTACATTTATCTTAATAACTCAAAAGGGAAAAAATGAAGATGTACATGACAATTTCACTCATTCATCGAAGATATGAGGACTTATTTGCTAAATCAGGTATTTCCTCAATTTTTGTGCTATTCCCAATGTAATGGCTATAGACATGATACTCATATAAGTCTAACTTGCATTGAAATGTTCTCTATTACTTTCTTAAGTCTAGGTAATCAACACAATAATAAATCCAATCTTGATGGAGTATGGTGTGGAAGTAGCTTTTGCCAATTTCTGTGGTGTAAACATTTCCTTCATGACCAACAGAAGTCTTTAGTTCCTATTTCTATCTCATCCCCAACTCAGTTCAACAAAGGCCACTCTTTTGATATTAACTCACATTAGAGGAAGCTCATACAAATACTAATTAGGCACTTTCTATGTATGGCTCACACTTGGTACTAACCTTAGCATATCATATTAAAACAGAAAGGAAGCTGTGAAGTTTCTCACTTGTTAATCTTTGGACCCACCCACCCTTAGTAAATCTGATGGTGACTGCCCCAGTGGTCTACCCAGACCTGCCCTCTTCAGCACTGAAGCATTCATCCCTGCACTTACTAAGGGCATTGGTAGCCAAAGGTTCTCAGCTGCATCTCTCTCCAGGAATTGTCCTCATCCAAACAAAGCTATCTAGTCCAAGATTATGCTTTTTTTCTCTATAATGCCCTTTAGGAAATGACTAGTCACTTCAGGGGCTTGTGGACCCTGCCCCTTTCGCTGATTTGGGACACCTCTGTGGGGCTATTCCAACTTCAGTGCTCTCTGGGAGACCTGCTGAGGTTTCCGGAAACTTTTCTTTCACCCAGTTCTGTTCCTCAACTCTTCAATCACCTTAAGCACACAAAACTACAGCCCAGGGTCTGTTCCTTGGGGTTTCGAACATACTATAGTCCTCAACAATATGTAATGTTTATCCATGTATGAATTTTAATACAACCTCATGCCAAAGAATGCATGTTGTGAGAAATATCAATATAAAAATACTGAAGCATAACATAGTAAATAAAGCAGTTAATCAATTGCAATAGGATTGACGATTGATTTAATAGGGCCATCTCAGCTATAAAATTATGATTTTAAATACATCTTTATAAAAAATAAAACTATACATTAATGTAAATAGACCTCTTCTGGTAACAATCGATTGTGTTTTCCAATAGAATTTTTTCAGTGTGTTGTGTTTATGTTAAGGATTGCATGAAACAGAACATTCTAACCCAAGTAACAGTGTTATACTGAGAGTATTTCATCATTTGTATTGTCAATCTAGTGCCTAGAAGTTTTAGGTGAGTTGAAATTGGTCATACATATGAGAACGAGCGTAGTTAACGTTAACAATCATTAAAGAATGAAAATGACCTTAATTTCTAAAAAGAAAGGGCATGTTTAATGACCCCCTATTAGCTAACTACCATCTTAAATAATTACACAAAGCAGTTCCAGACACAGGAAATATTTGGCATGGTTGAACAATTAACTATTACTCTGAGGTGAAAAGCATTTGATGTTGCATATTTCCTTTATTTAAATAGGTCTTTACTTCCAAGCAATGAAAAGACAAAGCTATAGATAGCATTCTTTTAAAATTCCACCCCAATTATATTAGAATGGCTAAATAAGCACATGCTATTCAATATAAAGCAATTAAATCTATTGTATTTACACAGCCATTTAATTCATGGAAAAAGCAGAGGACAAGTGACCCAAAACCGAGTTATTTTTTGTCATGACCTTGCAGGCATTTTAATGGTTTTGCACTCTTTAGGCATCAACTGATGACAATTAAACATTTAGATAAGTGTTGATTACTTCATTCATATTCATCCCAATCAAAAATGGTTAAAGGGAATGCACTGAAATTTTTCCAGATATGAAATATCGCATTATGAGACCAAATGAAAATGTTAATCATTCCAAAGTAAATCTAAGACACTCTAAGAATAATTTCAAATAAAGTATCGAATTATGTTGTCATTCTTGACACAAATTATAAAAATACACTCTTCAAATAGTTTATCACAGGTTTTACACTTATCTGAATAATTTTTTAGTCCACAAAAAAATGTTGTTAACCCAGTAAGTAAAGACCCAATCTCTTTGCATCCCCAAATCCCTAAGAAGGATGGCATTAAGTAGGGAGAAACCTGGGAAGCAAATGTCTCCTATTTATCAACATAGAGGACTGGAGGAAGAAAGAGGGGCTGTGCAAATAGATGTGGGGTGGGAGATTATTAGACCAGGAGGGCATCTGAAGAGGAAGAGGGGATTGGAGAAGGTGAAGGATCTGTTGAAGGCCCAGGAAAAAGGAGGGGGGCTGGAGCTAGAGAACCAAAGGATGTAGGGGGTGGGAAGCCAGAGCCCAGAAGTGGGGTCCGTTCTGAGACAGGGTGCTGGACCCTTGGCACCCCTTCCTCACTGCCTGCTTCCCTCTGAGTTTCTTCCTCCTGCTGCTCCCCTCCATTACCCCGATGAACAGGCTTCTTGCAGATGGGACAGGTCTTCCGAGTCCGAGTGAGCCAGGGGTCCACACAGTGGCTGTGATAGGCATGAGCACAGGGAAGTACCCTCAGCTTGTCCCCATCCACATATTCATCCAAGCAGATGGCACAGACATCAGGTTCGTCTCCATTCTGATAGTCACGTGTAGGAATCTGCTTCAGTTGCTCTTTGGTCAGTCGATTTTGCTGGAGCGCTTTCTGGTACTGGATACAACGAACTATCGTCACTGTTCCTGCCAAAATCAGCAGTACTCCAATCCCTAAGAAAGGAATGAGGTAATAGCCTGTGAGGAAGCTATCGTCTGGGACCAGGAGCACCTGAGCCCCCTTCTGATAGAGGAAGAGGGCACGCAGGTACTCAGAGCTCCTCTCCCCAATAAACACAGATGGGATCCAGATCTGCTGCTGGATTGCCATACTATTCCACCTCATGTTCACCAGTTGATTGGAATTCACATTGTGTACCACAGCTGCATCATATCCAGCCTTCTGAGCATTTAGGACCTTGAGGTCAAAGGTGCAGTCGAATCGTCGCAGCAGTGCAATAAAGGCTGGCCTGCTGTCCAGGGCTAAGGGTGGTGGAGCGATGGGGCTGCAGGCATTGGCTGGGTGAGCCTCCACGAGGAACCCCTGAAGTCCCTCCTGCCTGAGGGTGGGCCCAAAGAGAGCTGGGAGGTCTGCAAAGTCCATGCTGACAGCGTGGTCCAAAGTGGCTCGAACGAGCCCCCAGATGGGAGCTGCTCCCCACAGCACAGTAGCCACAACCACAGGAAGCAAGCAGGTTGAAAGGCGCATGGCAATGGGAGGGAGCGTTGAGACGGCTGTTGCCCAGCACCAGGAGAAGCGGAGTTCTGCGCACTCTCTGCCCCGCCTTCAGGATCCCCGGGGCCAATCACCTCGGGGTGCCACACTTCCCAGCTACATAAGGGCAGGAGGAAGGAGCCCCGCCTGGGGGAATGAGATAGCAGTCCCTTTTACGGGGGCTGCGACTGAGACACTAGAAGTATCTTTTTTTTGGTACAGAGATAAAACAGGGAAACGGAATGGGAGCATGAACAGGTGACAAAAAACTTCCAGAAAGGTGATGAGCTCAAGGAAGTGGGCCTTCCCTCCAGGTGGGCATCTCCCCAACCCCTGGAAAACAGTTTTCAGTAAAGAAAGAAGGGTAAAGCCCCTTCCAGAACTGGATGCTCAAGGAGAAGGACTTCCGGTCGCCCCCTCCTCCATCAGGTCACCACCACCGAGGTGGTACCTTCCGGTCTCAGGTCTCACGAGACTGCTCACCACGCCTCCCTGGCAGCAGCTGAAGTCTTACTGGTCTGTTTCAAGAGACCTCGTGACGCAGGCTACACTGGGTCACTGAATCTCGTGCGCAGGCAAAGGAAGGTGAAAATATTCTAGGTTATGGATTTTAATGTAGATTTTGTGGCAGGTGACTGTGCTTTAAGAATGCAAACAACCATATTTATAAGCGTGAGTCCTTTATTGTCCTACCCCCCAAACAAGTATCTGAAATCTGAGATAATTCCGAAGTAAATGCCACCATTATGATACAGATAAACAAGAATCATCTATTTTCAAAGAATTTAACATTTTAATCATTTCATCCTAGTGATCCAATACAATCTTTTAAACTAGTGTCTATTAACCTTTATTTTATTTTTTGAGGTTAATGATACTTTTTATTGTTCAAATACAGTTGTTTCCATTTTCCACCCAGCACTCCCCCCAACCCCAGCCATCCCGCTTCCCACCTTTGTGCCTACCCCCTTGGGGTTTGCCCATGTGTCCTTTGTAAATTTTGCTAAAAATCTTTCCCCCTTTTCCTCCCATTATCCCCAACCACCTCCTTTCTGGTTACTGTCAGTTTGTTCTTAATTTCAATGTCTCTGGTTGTGTTATGCTTGATTGTTTGTTTTGTTGATTACATTCCACTTATAGGTGAGCTCATATGGTATTTGTCTTTTACTGCCAGGCTTATTTCACTTAGCATAATGCTCTCCAGATCCATCCATGCTGTTGCAAAGGGTTAACATTTCAAACACAATATGGAGACGAGAATGAAATCTTACTCCTTCATGAGAACCAGTTAACCTGCTAGGTGTTTGGACAGCAAATTTTTTCTAAGCTGTTGTAAAGTCCAAAGGTTTTGTTGTAGTATTAGACCCACATGAGCAAGGAAATAACCAGAATACAAAATTGTGGGAAACATTTTCTTGTGATCCCATTTACAACAAGAAAAGTATCCATTAGGTCTCAGATTTTATATTTCAAACAGCTGCCCTCTTGCTGTCTTAAATATTATACCTAGAGGTCAAAGCCTAGGTTAGAAAAGGAAATTATAAATCACTTTAAATAAAGATATAGCAGATTAGCCAAGTCAGAAATGGAAAGGCTATATTCTGAGCATACTGTGCCAAATTGTACCTCCAAACTTGGGTGGCCAGAATCTCACATTACAGGATTACCTTGCCATTTTTGCGCATTGGTTCTATTTGCCAAAATATTCTTCCTCACTTTTTTATCTCCGTGATCCTGCATTTTCCAATTTGGGAGTGTCACAGGTTATTAAATGCCACTCTGCCTGCTTCCACGTAATTCCTCCAAGATTAAGCACAAAACAGTAAGCTCCAAGTACACATACGTTTGAAGAAAATGCTAGTCTAAACCACTCCTTCAGGATTTTCAAAGCGGTGTGGAGGACAAGAGAGAGCAGTCTCAAAGTGATCCTGTCAGCATTGGCTAGTTGCTGACCTCAGCCTAAAATGATCGAAGAACTGGGAAGATTCTTTTGGAGTAAGTTGTCAGTGAACTATACTGATCAACGCACATGCGCGTGTGCACACACACACACAAACCCATGGGGAAGCAGAGGTGGCACTTCCCCATAGCCTCAAGCTAAGGGAAGGTGATTTGGAGAGACTTGTGAAAATTGAATCCCAGAGTAAAGGTGAGGGGAGTGCCTTGGTTCAAGCTGCATTTCCATAGCCAGAAAGGTTTCTCAGAGTCCAAATGTGGATCTTACTATGGGGAACCCTTAAAAGGGACACCACAGAGAGTTTATCTGAAAAAGCGAAGGGATACCAAAACAGAGGGGTGAATACTGGAACCTAGGAACAGGGGAGGAGTCACAAGTGGCCAGGTCAGAAAAGACATTGTCTTCATCAGGTGAGCATCCAAGAAGACTCAAGAGAATACATTGCCAAGGAATTCACCAAAGTCCTGTGTAAGAGTAAATGATTCCACTTGGAATTGTTTATTGTGCTGGCAGACACCCACACCAGTTTGCTACTGCACCAAGGACCTGTGACTCTCTAAGGTTGATCCCTTTGAGATCAGCCTTAGAGAAGTCATGAGTAGAGGCTAACCAGAGCCGGGGGGAGCAAAGATAAGGGAAGCCAGCAGAGTACCCCATCCCCCAAACTTTCAAAGCCTGATTTGGACCAATGGTAGGGGATGAGAAAGTATTTAATGAGCCTAGGGTTTTACATTACATTGTACTACACTAGAATTATGCATTTTTCACATGGGACTGAATGTTTTGCACTTAAAAGTGGTTAAAGTTGGGAATGATGGACCCAGGTTTCTTTAGTCCTGGAGTTTATCAGTTTGGGAACCCTTTCCAAAAAGAAACAAATCATGGTTCCAAAATCAAGAACAGAGCCTTGGAGCACCCTGAAACAGCCTCCCAATTCAGGGGAACAAGACTGTAATTTCCAACTCTATTGTCTAGTGCAAGAATGTTTTTTACCAAAAAATTCAACCATCCAAGAGGCTATAGCCAACTATTTTATATATACATATAAATAAATTTGTTAAATATATATTTTGTACATACAGATGTTATCTATATAATTTGTTATTCATAAATTTTGTAGAGATATAACTATGTATTTATAACTATACATGTATGAATATATAATTTTGAAATAATTGTCTCTTAAATCAAATACAAATTCATTAGCTAACTTGTCAAGCTATCTTCATTTCTGGTTAGATAGTCCTGATCCAATCCTCATCAGTTGCCATTGATGATGGATAATTAACTCAATCTAGAACATTTAGCTCGCAATGGCCATCAGAACGATCTGCCTTTTTTTTCTTGCTGTTCTTCATGAGTTGACACATTTAAGAATCTCCATAACTTTAGCAGCTTCCTAACTCCATCTTCCACTGTCCCAAAAGAATCCAAAGGTCTCCTCCCCTCTCTCCTATCTTATTTAGTAATGGTCTTCTCAGAAGACTTTATACAAAAGGCGTTTAATGTAGAACAGGAGGGTCTTTGATATGGTATCAGACTATCTAGGATCCTGTATAAGCCTGCAAACCCATATTGTGTCCTCCCAGTGAAAACAGTTAGTCAATTCAGCAGTGAAAAAAAGAGGGAAGTTGTTGTTCCAGATAATGGTGGTCATACAGATTTTTCTCAGTTTTCAAGATCTCATACTGCAGAGAAACATACCATTACTCATTATTTCATTGTAATATAATTATCGATCAGTCATTTAGTTTACAAAATAAATGATTTTAAGAGTTAAAAAAATAAAAATATTAAATGTGAAGTATCCCATCATCCCAGTTGCTCTATAAGCTCTACTACCACCTTTCATTGCCACCTCCCCATCACCCCTTCCTCCCCTACTCCATTCTTTCGGGCAGGATTCAGCAGTTTCGAGCTTGTCAGAGGTGATTTACATTTAGACAATTGTCTAAACCCTGTGCACCACCTCTTCAAGTCCCTTATCATGAGCAGAAGAGCCCCCTCTTTGGACAGTGAACCTGTTTACAGAATGGTCCATGGCATTACATGTTTCTGGCAATGGTGCTGAAGCAATGATGGCATGGGCCTCCTCACTGCACTGATCATAAAAAGATTGCACATTTGCCGGACTTGTATCTCTTCAACGTTTGTATTCAAAATCCCCTTCTTAGTGAGACCTCCACAGGCCACCACCCTCTGCAACAGTCACTGTAGACTATTGGTGCTTTTAGTTATCATTTATAACTGCCTTGCATATTGTATATTTTACTTATTTTCCTCTTTTGTTATCTATTGCCCCCACTAGAATGAATGGCCAAGGATCACGGAGGCAGAAACTGCTTTTCTGTTTTATCCACTGATGTATCCTCTTCATTCATCAGGAGTGGGTGGCGGGGTCGGAAGACAACTGATTGATGTTTCTCTCTCACATTGATGTCTGTCTGTCTGTCTTGCTCTCACTTGCTCTCTCTCCTCCCCATTCCTCTCACTCTAAAATCAATAAAGAAATATAAAATTATTCTTGCTCTTAAGCTTAATTCTTTTTGACCTCCATGCAACCTTAACTCAGATGTTAACTCCTTTATCAGCTACTGTGAGAAATCCAATATCACCCAGAATATAGAATTTGGACAGGATTATTGAAGGTTCATTTCAAAGGGATCCCTGGGAGTCTCCTGAAAATAAATCTCACTCAACTGTCTCATTTCCCAAGTGCGTGTTTTCTGTCCCCAGCCACTGGCTGTCCTTTCACAACCATGCCCTCTGCAACCCTGCACGCCCTTCCTGCTCTTTTACCCTCCTTTATTATGACAAGGAGCCCCTTCTGCCCCCTGAAATCTGGATGAAGAAGGCATGATTTTAGCAAAGTTGATCCCCCTACAATAAATACCTTTAAAAGCTGCTTGAAATATTTTTCTCTGTATGATTACACTACAGAACAAGAAGATCAGAAAAATCACTGATTGAAAAAATAAAAATAAAACAATAAACATCAACCTGTCCTAAAATCAACAATGAAATGAGTGACCCCTGTACTTTAATGGTGCATTTTCTGTTTGTTTCTCAAAATGGGAGCCCGACTTTATATATCTCGTGTCTGTATTTTTTCTATTTTTGCCTCTATTGCACCTCTTCTGTGATCTGGGTTTTAAACATAAGGTCTATGACATGGCACTGTTTCCACTGATTGGCTTGCTTACATCTGTAAACCATACAAACTTCAGTAGTCATCAAAACATTAGAATAATATTTTTTACTATTACTAAATTGTGTTTAAAAACTTGGCACTGAAACATACAATGCTAGGAATTTATAGGAATGTGTTCATTTAGATCTGTAGCACTAATGTAGAATGTGTTAAAATGGTATTAGTGAAAGAATGAGAGTGCAGTGAAAGATTAATTTAAAGCACAGATTTATCTTTAGGAATTAGTCATTATAGGGGAAAAAATGTTGGTCCTGAACCAAAAACTTAATCTAATGTACAAAAATTATGTGAATATCACTTATTATTAGAAAGAATGATCCCTGGGGAAAAAACAGCATTTCTTTAGTTTAAATTTTAAGTTCCTGCATTGATGAAAATTACAAACCTGAAATTGTAATACCAAAGCAAAACGAAGATCAGCTGATGTTTACTAATAATAACCAACCTAATAGGCATGCCTCAAAATAATTGTCTTTCAGTAAAAAAAGAAATGGAGATATACAACATTGCAAATAATTTCTTAAAGGTAATGATACTATTTCCTCTGTGTTAAACTACAAAACTACCCTTCCACTTTTCTCTTTGACTTGGGTGCTGTCAACATAGGACTTCTGTTTCTTGTATGGTTTCTAACATAATGGTAGTTTGTTGCCCTTGACAATGTGGTCTGTACCCTCTAGGATCTTAAACCTTCAGGTAACTTAAATAAATGAATATACTTTCAATAAAATTCATGTATCCAAGCCATATGTCAAAAACCTCCTTGAAGGAATTGGATAGGACTCAAAGCCAGTAAGCTACACTGCGTGCCCATGCCGCCACGCGGATGCTCGCTTTGCCGCATCTCCATCTAGAACTAGAAGATTCAAGTGATAATGAGTGTGGCTTTTAATTTGAATTTAAGAGTCCAAATTCAATCAGAAGGACAATAAATATGAGCATAAATGGTTTTCAGGAAGCAACAAGATCAATCCCAACATAAGTAATGGTCTGCAAAGTGAAGCCAGCATGTCCAAGACAGCTCTGAGCCAAAATCAATTAGCTTGACCCAAAAGTAATGAAAGTGTGAAAAAGAGCATAAATGAGCCTAACCTTCCAACCCTGAACATGACACAAAGTCTCTGTTAACCAGAAACGTTGTCTACTCGGAAAGCAAGAAGCCCCTTCGTGGTATTAAAGTGGCTCCGCATATTCACACAGTCACCTAAATAGTGGCGCGGAGGCACACAGACATGCTGTTGAAGACTAACTCTGACTTTTGTCCAATTTAATAACTCCTTCCTTCTCTTTTTAGGAACAGCAATAGATAACTTCCTCTTGCCTCTTTTTGTTGGCCTGCCTAAGTAGAAAATCATGAACATAATCTTCATATTCTTGTATTTCATTAAAAAGCCCCAACAATAAATAGTCTCAGGAGAAGGTGCTCCAGCTATCCAAGGAGTTGGTCTCTTTCTGGACTCAGGAGGAGCTCGTCAGTATTTCTTTTTGTCTGTTAGATAGTAATTTCATTTTTTGCCACTCATGTAGGTTGTGGTTTCTATGACTTAGTGATTCCACTTTATATGGCGATCCAACCAACAGAAGCATTGGATGAATCACTAAGAATTGTCCTGAAAAAACCTTTTAGTGTTTGGGGAGGAATATCAAGGCTTCAGAGTCACTAAAAAGCCCTAAGTATGGGGCAAACAAGCATTTACGGAGGTATGGTTGCTGCTGGCAGAAACATAAGCAGCTAAGCAAAAAAAATAGGAAGATATCGCTTTATGGAATTGATGGAACAAATACAACAACAAACTTGGACAGGAACTGGGGCTGTAGGTGCCAGTTCTGTGGGAACTGTGTACATGGCAGGATTCTACTGTACTTTATTTCTGCATCTCTCTGTGTGTTAGCCTCATTCTCCCTGACTGAAAAATGGCTGTCTTCCCACAGCAAGAACCATGGCCCTTGACATGTCTGGAGTTCACCTTCCTTCTGTATACTCCCCAGTACCAGTTTAAGTGATAGGCCTATAATGTCAACCCTAATTAGTGGAGATTGCTGTAACAAGGTTGTCTAGGATGTCTCATAGAACATCTTCCTGATACTTTGCTTAAGATTTCTGGTGCATGCATGAAATACATTATATATCATTGCCCTTATTTGACTGTTATGCTAGTTAATACAGGAACAAGATCTATTCTTACATTTGAATTTTACTCATGTCTTATGCTCTTTTAAAAAAGCCTATAATTTTATGAATCAAATGTTTGATTATAAGTCAAATGCCTTTAGTTTCATTAGCTTTATGTATAGATAAACAATAGCTTATTATTCATCTTTTCATAATATTATATTTTTAATTTTTACATATTACTATAACATGTACTTATTTATTAACTGAAAAGCTTTTTTATCAAATGTGAGATTCCAGTAATTTTTTTAATATCATTACAAGTCAATCATTAAAGATAAATCTAATCACAACTAAGTGATTTTTTTCAGTTTACATTTTCAATAGTAGAAAAGATTTTTTACAACACCCATGATCTGGCATCCTTTTTTCTAATGAGTATTAAGTTAAATTTAAATCAGTAGGACTTTTGAGTTGGTGTTTAACTAACTGAGTTGTACTCTTTAATTTCTGTATTCCAGTTAAGGTATACTATAACCATAGTCACAAGAAAAGTTATATTCATGTGATATACAGAAAATCATTAAGAAACCTACAAATCATTATATGTCTGCTTCCAAAATTTTAATTTCTACGGGAAAATAATGCAGATTGGTTGCTGTTCTTAAGGGAATTTCTCTGTTTATTAGTTTCTCTACTTATTTTTTTAATAAGCAATTTTGGAGGAAGGAGGGAAGAAAATGGAGATTCATGTTAACATATTTAGAAGAGGGTAATTCAATTAATTTCACAGATATTTTAATAAATTGTGGTTTAAGAATTGAATGCTCTCAAGTCACATTTTACAAACTGTTTGTCTGCTGGACTCTCAAAAGGGTCAAGGGGCAGCTAGAGAAAACAGACAGAGTGGGCATATCGTCCCTGCCCCTTGCCTCAGAGATTGGTTTTACAGCTAGAGCTCTAGAAAAAAATAATCCATTGGCCAAATGCAGATAAACATTCAAGCATAGGCATCTTTTTTTAATGTGTAGAATTTTTTTCTCCTCACATTCTATCCACCTCCCTCACACATGGATGCTTCTCCATGATTCTTATGGGAACATGCATACTTCATGGAAAGTAATTGAAATAAATCTATATTACTTTGAAAAAAGACTTCAAAAAGTGTAACCCTTCATTTTTTCCTTGTTTTAAATTTCAGCTTTATTGAAGTATAATTGACAAATAGAACTGTAAGATATTTAAAGTATAAATCATATATATCAAGTTAAAATTTGCTATGCATATACTCTATGAATGGATTCCCCATCTATTTAATGAACACATCTCTCCCCTTACAGTCATTTTTTTTTTTCCTAGAGGTACTAGTGGTCAAGAAGATACTGATGGGCAAGAGCTGCTGGGTAAACAATCTTACTTGGCTTGTGCTCTCCACATCCTCTCAGTCAAGTCAAGCTAACAAACATTTATTAGGCACCGATTGTGTACCTAGAAGGTGGGGAAATAACAGAAGAAGCTCCACTTTCAAAAGAAGACTATATAAGCTGAAAAAAAAACCTTCATAGTACCAAAAGATCATCTTATGGATGAATTATCTAATAACGAGAATAGACTTTATATTTTTCTGAAAGAGGAACTACTAACAAACAAAAACAAACATAGATACAGACAATAGAATGATGATTACCAGAACAGAAGGGGGTGGGTAGAGGGCAAATTAGGTAAAGGGGGTCAAACGTATGGTAATAGAAGGAAACTAGATTTTTGGTGATGAGCATTCAATAGAGTACATAGATATTTATTTATAATGTTGTACACCTGAAATTTATATATATTAAATTAATCAATGTTACTTCAATACAATTTTTTTAAAAACTTAATCTGGGGACCAGGGTTGGCTTCAAGGTAATGCAACATGTGCAGTCAGTCACACAGGGCCTTGGACTCAGTAGAATCCTAAACATGGTTTAATATTTTGCTCTTGTCCTCTTGAAATTCTTAAAAATTTTTCCACAAGGGGCCCTGTATCCTCATTTTGCAATGGGTCACTCAAATTAGGTAGCTAGTCTTGCCAGGGATAGGCTGGTGCCCTGTCCCTAGAAAAGCGTATTTGTTGAAGAACAGGGTTTTGTTTTGTTTTTTAATAAATTGTGCAGAGGAAATTGAAAGGGAAGCTACCAGAAACTAGGAGCCTCCTGCGGATATCCCAGTACAAGGTGGTGAGGCTTCACCACGTGCAGTAGCTGTCAAAGCAGAGCACGTAGAGTCACAAGACATGGGCTCTAGAACCTAGTTTTTACTACACCCAAAGTCAAGTTTCTGAGGTTTGCTTTCCCCATGGGTTGCTATCATGACCTCCAGTTTCATTGAGGACTTTTCTAATAATGTTTGAATATAAAGTTCTCCCCCCAAAAAGAAAAATATAACTGGGGAAGAAATTGCCTATATATGTATACATAGTCATTCAAAACCATGTGGAATTTGAGAAATAAGGAAGCGAAGCTCACAGAAAGAGAAGAAGAAACTAAATTTGTCCGAAAGAAATAACTAAACCTTGGTGACCGGAACAAATTCTACCTAATGAACTGCTGATCCAACCCAAGAAAAAATGTCCTGTTTCTTGAATCAGGTGATTCCTTCTACAAGAATTTAACAAAAACTATAGTTACAGTTTTTGGTTTGCAGTTAACCACATACTATCTTTCCCCATTTCATTTATAAATCCAAAGGACTCTATTATTCATGGTTTTGGCTTATTTACATTTAACTCATCAAAATGTTATTTCTGAAGAGATATGTGAGCTCAAGAAGATTTGTGAACCTGTTCAAGACTATTTATTGTTAAACACATGATGCAGTGTGATGCCAAGTCTATAAACACCACAGACCTGTAGCCTGAACTTAGCCTTAGGCTTCATTCCATTTCAAACTGGCCTTGAAACTGGCAAGGGGTCCATTTCTCCCTTGAGTCTTGTTAATGTCCAAAACACCTTGAAGGGAATAATAAATATTAATATATGTTTGGCAAAAGATATTACAGTCAAGTAGATACTGAATTTGGTCTTTGGAGCTGGAGCCATCTGCCCTACTGAAGCACTTTGAATGTTGACTTTTGTGGCTCCTGCCCTAATTTGGTTACTCACTCCAGGGGAAGATTTCTGGCCATGTTAAACGCACTGTCGATGGTGGAAACTCAAATCTAAGCATATGGTCCCTAGCCTGGCTGTTTAATCAAATCCTGATATCCTGATGTTTTTTTGGCCTCTAAATATACATTAGCAACTACCAATATATTGTTGATATTACTGATCTTGTTAGTATGTTTCATAACTGTTTCAGAAACCACCACCAAGTTATACTTCAAACATTTTAATCTATCACTAAAATAAAATAAAAGTTCTTGGTTTTATATAATCTTAAATCAAACCTCAAAAGTACAAGAGCACCCAGAATTCATTAAGTCCTAAATTAGGAAATGTCTGAAGTAACCAACTGTATTTTTTTCTGCTTGTCAGTGAAATGTTATTTCCAGTTCCTTTATAGTTATTTTTTTAGAAAATAAAAAAAAACCTCTGCATTCATTCAGACCTTCAGTCCAATATTAAACATTAGGCCATCTGTCTATATTTCTAAGGAACATTACTGCTTTACTAATTTATTTATGCCTATTTCTGCTCATTCTGTTCTTAATTTGATTTTTAAATATTTTTTATTTTGGCACCACTTTAAAATGTCTTAATTCTATTTACTTCCACACCTTTATCATGAAAATGAATGTAAATGTGAGGGTCAAGTTCAGGATTAGAGAATGCAGTTTGGCAAATAATTTTTCCCAAATTACAATTCCTTTTGCCTACCAAAGGAAAAGCGGCATTGATCTCCCAATCTTGCCTGCCTGCTTTTGTTGGCCATACATCCTTAGCACTTCCCAATGAAAGCCATGCTTTCCTTCCATTTCTTTGACATTACTTTCTGTGACAGTTCTCTCAGAAATGAAACCTGGTTTGGCAGATCTACCTCTTCTCCCAAATAACTGAACAAGTGTTTAGAGGCTGGGAACAGGTGTGTCAACAGAACAGTGAGTTCAGAGGAGCCAGGGAGCTTTCTAACCTCCTCTCCCATCACTGTCTAAGCCCCAATGCTGGCAATTACTTCAATAAAAGGAAAAGCTTTTACTCAACATTTAGATAAGAATTTATGTTCAGCCCTGGTTTATATTGAGACCCAGGCTCAGTGGGTTGAGCTGGGGCCTGTGAACCAAGGGGTCACTGATTTGGCTCCCAGTTGGGGCACATGCCTGGATTGTGGGTCAGGTCCCAAGTTGGGGGCGTGCAAGAGGCAGCCACACATTGATGTTTCTCTCCCTCTCTTTCTCCTTCCTTCCCCTCTCTCTAAAAATAGATAAATAACATCTTTTTTTAAAAAAGAATTTACATTCAACTAGGACAGAAAGGGGTATCACAGTATCTTCAACTGACAGTGCAGAGATTATAAGATACTTCCTTATGTGCATCAGGTTAGGTTCTGTCACTGCAGCATAATGGGAAATGCACCCCCACAAAGGGGCTAAATACTGCTTTTTGTAGCAGAAAAATTGTAAACTCCCTTAAAACTGACCAGTTTTCCCTAAGGTCAGCCTTCAGAATGAATTTAAAATTCAGCTTATGTCAAAATAAGTAGACATCTGCCATGGCTGTTGCACCCACTTTGAGGCCCAACTGCACCCCAGGAACAACTTGCTCCTTCATGGGAACTGCCAGATTGATCAAGCTCACCACAGGCCACGACTGAAAAGAAGATGCTATATGTCAATTCTGCATCCTCCTTCCCAAGGGGGCAACAATATGATTTGGTGTTCCACGCACCACTCTAAGTGTGAAGTCATTAAAAAACAAAACCTTAGTGAAGCAGAAAACAGATGGCTTTCAATCTCAGCTTCGAAATCCAGTAGGGTGTTTGCTCTCCGGAGTGAGGGATGCACCCCAGAACACACAAAGTGACTGACTTATCAGATTGGAAGAGAAAAACACTAAAATGTCCATTTTTATTTTTCTCTTCACATTTTAAAATTCTGTTACCTGTGTATTTATAATGTAAACAGCCATACATGCACAATTTATAATTATATATAGAAATATATACATACATACATATACATACACATAAGTATAAGCCTATACATATGTATGATGAAAAGGCTTTCAGGCCCAGGCTCAATAGAGCAAGAGTTCTATATGAGGACAGAAGTTTTCCTGGCATACTTGAACCCAAACCTTTTTCCCCTCAAAATTCAAGATACTTACAAACCCACTACAATATCTCAGGGCATTCACATACATCTGGGAGAAGCATTCTACATTGATTTTTTTTTCCAAAGGAAATTTCAGGGGAGACCACTGTACATTAAAGAAGAATAACACTCCCATCTTCCCACAGGATCTTCAATTGGCAAATAAAAACAAAAATAGAGCAGGACAAAACATTATCGGACAGCCTCATCAACAAGGAAGAGATGAGGGAACTGGATGGGTGAGAAAATGCAACCCTTGTGTCACTGCAACCAGAGACAAAATATGCTGCTATCACATAATGATAATGTCAGCAATCTACCTGTCTAGGGTGGGACACACACACAGCCAAGGGACATGAGCAGGTGATTCAAACAAGCACAGCAAAAGAAAAGAGGGCCTCGGTCAAAAGCAATACAAAAATTCCATTCTAGTCATTCTTTTCAGGCGTACTTAATGCTACCGTTAATACTTCTATCACCCTACCAGGCCATACTTCCCTTTGACACGTCCACTGGGGTCATTGTTAGTATTGGTAGGTCCATCACCTGTGCCTCTTGTTTTAGAAAATACCAATTCTTATCAAAAATTTGGACAGATTTAGAAGAAATTTCAAGTGTAATTAAAAGATATCTGAAGCAGTTGGTTCCAAGTGATATTTGAAGTCATATTCTCATATAGATAAGCTAAGTGGCAGCTTTTGATGAATAATTTGTGAAGAAGGTTCATTAATGTGTGATTGAGTCATATTGGAGAACAGCCACATATCTTGATGAAATGTGATTTTAAAAAGGTGTTTTGCCCCACTATGTCATCCTATCTCTGTGATGCTAGGCTAGTGTATGTATTATTTATTTTTGTCAGATTTGGACCACATGGAACTGTAAATCTTAGTCATTTCATTTCATCATTTTTTCATTATTTCAACCAGCAGCTGACAAACCATAGCCATGGGCTAAATCTGGTTTGCTGCCTGGTTTTTTGTTTTTTTTTTTTTTAATAGCCTGTGAACTGAGAATGATTTTTACATTTTTAAATGGTTAAAAAAATTTTTTTAAGAATATGACATGAGCCCTGGCTGGTGTGGCTCAGTAGTTGAGTGCTGGCCTGCAAATCAAAGGGTCACCAGTTCAATTCCCAGTCAGGGCACATGCCTAGGTTGCAGGCCAGGTCCCCAGTAGGGGGAGCATAAGAGGTAACCACACATTGATGTTTCTGTCCCTTTTCTGCCCCCCCTTCCCCTCTCTAAAAAAAAAAAATATTTTTTTAAAAAAGAACATGACATGATAGGTGAAAATTATATAAAATTCAAACGTCAGCATCCATAAATAAAGTTTTATTGAAACACAACCATGCCCATTCCTTTAAATGTTGCCTGTGGATGCTTTTGCACTACAAAGGCAGAGCTGGGTAGTCGTAACATTGACTTATGGCCCCCAAAGCCTGAAATATTTACTCTCTGGTTCTTTACAGGAAAAGTCTGTTAAGCCCTGACCTAAGTAGACCAAAATCTGGAATTGTTTTCCACCTTTTATATAAAGTGAGGCTACACTTGTCTTTTTAGAGTTTATTTGATTCTTTTAATACATTTTCAAAGGAGATAAATTCCAAATGGTTTTACTGTAATTAGGCAAGAGAAGAAAGGCAGATTTATCTATGCATGTAGAACTATTCTATTTGCCCACATGGGTCATTTGTTCTAAGGCCCACCTTTGCCTTAATTAATTTTACTAGATAATTAATATTGCTCATTTCCCCCACAAGTGTACCACCCTCTGCAGCACCTTATCTGAACAGACACAACCACAGTTGCACCTGAGCCAGACCTCTTGATTTAAGTCTTATCAAAATGAGCTTAAAGGCATGTTAAAATAGAATTAGATTGGCAGAAGAGAAAAAATTTCCTGTAAATGCTAGCACTTCTCCCTTTCCTGAATAATACCCATGTAACAGCTTTCTCCATGGCAATCCTTGGTTGAGGGCAATTTCAGAAATACTGCTAGTGTGAAAACATTCCAGAAATATGGTTCTTCACATTCAGAGTGATCTAATGGGACATCTGGCTATTACACAGCAACTTCATTACTTTAAAAAAAATCACAGGGGACATAAAATGACAACAAAACAAAGCAGATATGATAGCACCAATAGTTAGAACAGGCTTGGAATTGCACCTTTTTCTTTATCTTATGATCTTCCTTTCACCTCTGATTTTTCTCTGCCTAGAATGTTCTCTTCCCTTTCCTTCCTGGCCAAGTGCTGCTTCAGATCCGAGCTCACATCGTCACCATAATTATGCCTTTTCTCTGTTATTCCAAAGCATTTTGCATGTGTCTTTATTAAAACATTTTTATATGATATGAAAGCTACTTTTTTCTTTTGTTTTATTTTTAACATGTCTGTATCTTTAGTTAGATTACTGGTTTCCTGGAGGAAGAACTCATGTTCTTTGCATCTTTGATCTCTGTACCAGTCCAGTGTTGGGTGCATAGGAAGTATTCAGTACAAAGTAGTTGAAATGATTTAACTTCTTTCTGCTTTACCATTTGAAATGTCCTTCAAGAGTCAGTCATTTCTCATCATCCCTACCAGTGACCTACTAATTGTGATTGTACTCAAAACAAGTATTTAGCATAAAATTTAAAAACTGATCTAGTTCAATAAAGTAATTTATCATTAAAAATTAAAATTTTACTTACAGAGAATACCATAGTGGTTAACTGTTAGGAAAACCTCTCTCTCTCTCTCTCTCTCTCTCTCTCTCTCTCTCTCTCTCTCTCTCTCTCTCTCTCTCCCCCCCCCTCCCCCACCTTCTCGTTCTCTCTCTCCCTTTCGGCTCTTTGCCTGCCCATCATCCAAGCCTCTTCATAACACCACCCAGCCCTGTTTAGAAATCACCTTTCACCCATATGCAGCACAGCTCTGGGGAGAGGTTGTGCCTACCAACCACAGAGGCCAAACAGGCAGGCCATTTGTCCCCCAACTACGTGGGGGAGCGGAGAAGACTACTCTCCAGAGCCCTTGACTCTCCAGAGGGGAGCACAGGCTACTGAGCATGGTGATAGCATTCCCTCGGCTCCTGCTGGGCCATTTCTGCTACAGCTGCAGATCCCAGACTGCTGGTTTCTCTTGGTGTCTGACCATTTTCCAGACCCAGACTTCCAGTCCTGCTCTAATTGTCTAACAGTATTTGTCCAAAAACTTCCTTTTTTTCTAAGATGAGAACTGTTGCTTTCTCTGGCTTGCAAATAAAATTCTGACTGGTAAAAGTAATATCATACAAGACTCCTCAAGTTAAGTTCATATTTAGTTGAATGTGGAGAAATGCTAATGTATTTAGTGAATAATTACCATCATTATTATCATCATAATCATTGTCAGTATTATTTATATTTAGTGCCCCTTTACTATGTGGTATTTAATCCTCACCAAAACTCAATGAGATGAGATGAGATAGTTTCCATCATTATCATCTTCTACGGATAAGAAAACTGAGGCAGAGAGGGGATAAGTCAATGTTGCAGCATCACGTGGCTCAGAAATGGAACTTGGCTTCAACCCTGGCCGTCTATATTCGTATTTTATATTTCAATGACAAAAGGAAGGATGGTATAATTCTTGTTATTATCATTATTGATAATAATACCTAACTAATATTTAGTATGCACTAACTATATACAAGCACTGATCACCTATTCCTCACAATATATTATAAAATACCTTCTAACTTTGTAATGTAAAAATCCTCATTTTACAGATAGAAAAATTTTTTTTAAAAATCATATTTAACTACTGGTCCAATTTCCTGAGGCTAGTAAATGGCAGGACCAAGTGTTGAACACAAGCAGTGCCGAGCCACACACTCCCTTCTGACCATGACAGGAACTTTGCAATTGCAAGATTCTAAATCTGTCATTGCGTAACCTAGCTATATGACCTTAATTGTGACTTTGTTTCTTCATCTATATAATGGAAATACTATTTACAAACCTCTAATACAACTTACAAGGCTTTTATGGGGGGAATGAAAAGCAATTTTGAAAGCCATTATCCACATGAGTAGTTACTGGATTTTTCATTTTTTACATATTCTCAAATTAAATTTTATTTTTTTTAATTTTCACTCAAGGACATGCTTATTTGTTTTAGAGAGAGAAAAGAGAGGCAGAGGGAGAGGGAGAGAAACATCGATTGGTTACCTCTCGTAGGTTTCCCAACTGGGGAACTGAACCCACAACCTAAGCATGTGCGCTGACCAGGAATCGAACCCACCAGTTTTTGGTTTTCAAAAGATGACACTCCAACCAACTAAGCCACACTAGCCAGGGCAGTTACTGGATTTTTTAACCTGTACTTTTAGAAACTTAAAACCATGCTGTTTATTGTCATTGAAGTGAACTATCTAACAGAAATACAGGCATGAATGAGGCTCACTTATAAAATGTCATTAATTACATTTTGGAAAGCTAGGACATTCCCAAATAAATAGGACACCTCTTAAAACCAAGAATTATCTTGCACAAATGTGAATCGTGCAAAGATTGAGAATCCCTGGTTTAGCCATTGTTATCTATTCTTTTTTAAAATAATCATTACTTACTTTTCTAAATACAGTAAATATACAATAATATACTAGTTTCAGGTGTACACCCCAGTGACCAGACACCACATAACCCACCAAGTGATCATCTCAATAAATCCTGTGCCCATCTGACACCACATATAGCTACCATAATACCATTGACTGTGTTCCCTGTGCTGCACCCCGCATCCCCATGAGCATTCTGACTGTTCCACAACAACCAATTTGTACTTCTTAATCCTTTTACCTTTTGTACTCATCTCCCCAACCTCTTTCCCATCTGGCAACCATCAAAATGTTCTCTGTGATCATCATTATCTAGAACTTTGTTCCAGAGGAGACTTTTGGCAGAGAACAGCATATTTCTGCTTTGCTTTGTGCTTTTCCCTGAAATGGTATCTGGAGATTTTAAAAGACACATATCCTTTCAGCTGCATGCGGATAATTGGGAATTACCTAACATAGTTGCTTTCATGTTGGCCTTCTCACCCAGATGACTACATATAAATGCTAACGATAAACCCCTTGATACCTGACTGTAAATTTCAATCAGGCACATTGAAAGAAAATTCAAATAGGAAAATTATTTTTTCTTTCTCAAACATCAGGACAAACACAAAAATATTTACTAAGGATACTAAAATGAAGGGTGGGAAGTAAGATGAAGGCAGAGGAATGAAACCATTTTCCAACTTTACTTTTAAAAGCAGAGCTTCTGCCCCACTGTCAAGTTTGATAAACTGTGGACCTTGGTCAGTGAACAGATGCATGTACATGCTGCCAAAGACAAGTCTGGAGCCACTCCCATCATTGACGTGGTACGATCAAGCTACTACAAAGTTCTGGGGAAGGGAAAGCTCCCAAAGCAGCCTGTCATTGTGAAGGCCAAAGTCTTCAGTGGAAGAGCTAAGGAGAAAACCAAGAGTGTTGGTGGGGCCTGTGTGCTAGTAACTGGAAACCACATGGAGGGAAGTTCATTAAATTCTCACAAGTGGTCTACCATACATAAATCTATACACTTAAAAATAAATAAAGAATGATATCATGGGACTGCCAAATAATTATACATTAATAAAAAAAGTTCTAATTGAAAAAAATTCTCACAAGTGGGAGAAAAAAGCAAATGAGAGGAAATAGGACACAAAAATAAGATTCATCTTCTAAGCAAAGAGAAACCTTCTTTTTTTTTTTTTTAAAGATTTTATTTATTTCTTTTTAGAGAGGGGAAGGGAGGGAGAAAGAGAGGGAGAGAAACATCAATGTGTGGTTGCCTCTCACGTGGCCCCCACTAGGGGCCTGGCCTGCAACCCAGGCATGTGCCCTGACTGGGAATCGAACCTGCGACCCTTTGGTTCACAGCCCGAGCTCAATCCACTGAGCTACGCCAGCCAGGGCAAAGAGAAACCTTCTTAATCTAACATCCAATTTGTTCTCTCAGTACATATATCCCAAATGACCAGCAGTGTGACTGCAGCACAAGGATATTGGATTTCAAATTGACTCCCTGTTCTCCACCCTCATATCCAATATAGAACTGCTGTTGGGATACTGATAAGTCTACCGCTGTCCTTGGTCCTGAGTCTTCATTTTCTAATCCTCATCCCCTTTGACAGGGTTGGTCTCAAGGTCTCTTTCAAACCTAACATGCCATGATGCAATGTTAACACCTGCAGTTATTTAGACCATCACCTACTAAGGCTGGGCTTCCAGAGAAATGTCTGAATGAACATAGAATAAGTTCACTGTTCACTTAGATGCATGTATCTCCAGTAAAAACATACAGGGATAAATAATTATCTTTGCCTTAAAATCTAAAACTGCATTACATAATTGTCAATGTAAGCCTCAATATAATATGGAAGCTATGGCAGAGATGAATGTTGCAAAATTAACTGTCTCATTACCCTTCTGCATTATAATAGAGGTTATATTTATATAAGTTTAAATATTATAAAGAATTTATTGAGGCAAAATCATAATATTTTATTGAAGAAATTAAGTAGTAATATTAACACACTTGCAATAAGAAAGACATTGCCCACATATCTAAACTTTACTCATTTGGAAACAAGATTGCAAATGAAGACCTTTAAAAAAAAAAAAAAGACTTCCAGCTTTATTGCCAGATAGTAGCTCTCATGTGACTATTTCCCAACTCTGTGGAATAATTTTGTAAAATAATATGGCAATTAGGAACAGAAGTTCTGCGGAAGGATAACCTGTCTTCCTTAGCTGTGTGATCTTGGACTTCCCTTAATCTTCTGCATCTTAGTTCTTTTATCTGCAAAATGGGGTTAATAATAGTAAACCCATAAGATGTTCATGAAAATTAAGAGACAGGATTCATGGAAGTACTTAAAATAATGCAAATTCAAATATCTTAATAATTGCATTCAATCATTTATTATTATTACCTTTATTAGCATCCATAGTAGCATTATTGTTTTCCATTTTGGGCATCTTATCTTGCTTCCAGAACTTTGCCTCTGCTGCTGATAGCTCTCATAACATCATGCTCTTCAAACATTGCTATCTATACTCAATGATTACTACAGAAATTCCTGTATCTAATCTGGAAATAGGATATCACCCATATTGGTTTCAACCTGAATATGAAAACAGGATCCTTTTTAATTTTCTATGTACAAGTGAAATCAAATGACAAATTTTAATAGGCTGTGCTGGAGGTTAGAGGTCATGGATAAGTTATAATGTAAGAAAAATAATTTATGACTCTTTCATAAACCTAGACCCATCCTATACCTTTATCTTTTGAACACATCTCTCTCTCTCTCCCTCCCTCTCTCTCTCTCCCTCCCTCTCTCTCTCTCTCTCTCTCTCTCTCCCCCCCCTCCCTTTTTCCCTCCTTCTCTCCCTTTCCCCCCTTTACACCTGGAAACCACTTCCACTTCAACAGTCATGTCATTATTCCACCACATGTCTAACACTATCTTCAGTGGATTGGCATCTTTATGCTTTAAATCTAGAAGCAAACTCACTCCTAACCCCCAAGGTAAAAGATGCTTTGTACCTGACCTCTCTTTAATGTCCTTCTCCCAAAATTCTCTTTCAAGGTAATTGATGATCAAAAAAACATTCAGTATCTATGGAAACCCCAGAAGGGGAATGGTATAACTTTATAGACTCAAAAACACAGGTACTATTTTTTATTAAAACATTCATTCTCCAAACTTAGAAACAAAATAGATTCAGATAAAATTGATGATACAGTCCTATTTGGAGAGAAAGTTTATCTCTATTTCTGAAAACTTACTACTTTATATCCAAAATTCAGGACATGAATACATTCAGAAAATTTATAATGGTACTTATTAGCTGAACCTCTATTGGAACTCTTACTATTCCAACTTAGACACTGAATAGATTTGAATAGCAAAGGATTAATGTATTATAATAATTCTAAGTTGGTATGTTTTTCAGAATCTGGGTTGTTCATTCTTACCTAGTTCTCCTCATTAAGGTAGAAAGAGGATACACATATTTACCTCATGAAGCTAGCATACTCCAAAATCAAAATCTGGAAAAGAAAGCACACCAAAAAGAAGGAAGAAAAAACAAAGGAGAAAAAATATAGATACATATAAAAATAATAGATCTCTAATGTTTGCTGTCTGTGGTTAAATAAACATGATTTTGCATTGTTATTTACCTGTAAATAAAAAGCTAAAATTAATCAAATATGATATATTTTAATGTATGTTCCTGTGTTTTCAAAAGCCTGCATTTCTTTAATTTCTTGAGAGGACACTAATGAAATGTTTGCCACAATATCTGAGATAAAAACATTCTTAATTTTAAAATCTCTTAGTTAATTTTATTTTTTCAAATTATAGCTTTTGAATGCTCAAAGCAGGCTCTATCAAAATCAAAGTTTGGATTTATGACTTGTTTTGGATTTTTTGTAATTATAAAATTATATTACTCTAATAATAATTATGGAAGGGCCCATTTATGTTGAAACTTGGAAAAATACACTCATTTAAATAATTTTAAACACTTTTTTCAATTGTTAAATAATAGAACTAATGTGGATTCACATGGGCATGAGTATTGGTCAAGAATAATCAGTAAGAGCAGCAGAAATCACAACCACTACAAACCTGCTCTTCCCTGAGCCAAGTGACTCTTAGGATGCAGTGCCTAAGCAAGTGGCCAGTTTAGAGATAGTGAATCAGATAGGAAATGAGGATTCAGATCCCAGGGAAGGAGCACAAAGCAAGTAGAACAGATGCCCCCACAGATGGAGGAATAGGGGATAGCCAACAAACAAAATATTTGAAGGGTTTGGGGTTTCTTGGATACAATAAGCTAATTGAACATAATGTTAGGGAAAGAAACAAAGAATAGAAGAAGCATAAGATCTGTGTGACCACAGACAAGTCATTAACCTACACAACACTCACGGTCTCACCTGTTAAGTAAGGAAATTGGAGTAGATGAATTGTGAATCTCCTGTTAGTTTTAAATTCAATAATTCTAACAAATCACTTTCTTTCACTCATTTATACTTGAAAACTATCAATTATATTGACTAGTGGAGGGAAGTAGTAAAATGCAAAGATAAGAAATTATGTATAATGAGTTCTGACTGTCATGGTATGGAGCATATATGTCAATGACTTCCTATTATTTTTAAATAATGTTTTACTTTGCAATTACAGTTGATATACAATATTATATTAGATTCAGGTATACAACATAGTGATTAGACATACATATAACTTACAAAGTGATTGCCATAGTAAGTCTAGTACTCATCTGACATTATACATAGTTATTACAAATATGTTTTAGTTACACTCTTTTAAAAAATAACAATTTTAGCCCTAGCAAGTGTGGCTCAGTTGGTTGGAGCATCATCCTGTACATCAAAAGGCTAGTTCAATTCCCAGTAAGGGTATATACCTAGGTTGCAGATTTGACCCCCCAGTTGGGGCAGGTACGGGAGGCAATCAATTGATGTTTCTCTCTCCCTTCTTCTCTCTCTAAAATCAATAAACACATAAAAATTAATCTTTTTA
The DNA here is from genome assembly GCA_039655065.1 of Glossophaga mutica. Classification (NCBI taxonomy): domain Eukaryota; kingdom Metazoa; phylum Chordata; class Mammalia; order Chiroptera; family Phyllostomidae; genus Glossophaga; species Glossophaga mutica. Next base: position 23,071,838 of record CM077305.1, read on the forward strand.
TATCAGGGTTCAAATGAAAAAGATGAAAGGTGACCTGTAGACAAAACAGTAAGAGAAACTAAACATAATTATTAAAACTGTTTTTATCACAATCCTCTCATAAGTCATTTCAAAAATCCACAAATCATAAACTATATTACGTTGAGCCATTGACCTTCAGACCCATTCTGCACTGAATTTTTTAAAAATCACTCAATTATGAGTAAGCCACTATTTCTTGAAAAATCTCACCATTACCATTTTATTAGCAGAAGTGGAAATAAAAATAATTGATAAAAGGCTTTGTAAAAAAAAGTGCATGGTATTTTCTACTTCCCACAAATTTAATCTAAAGATATATGTTGCAAGATCATAAAATAAAAATAAATGTGACATCAATTTAGGCAAAATGAAGTTATAGAAATAATATCCATTTATTTGACCTCATTTATTACTTAACCAACATTTTGTTAGTTTAGTAATTATTCGTCCTGAGGTCATAGAATTTGTTTAAATTTTGACCATTTAAAGAACAAAGACTAGATTTTCCTCTTTCATAAACAGTTCCTGTGGAAGTATTTTTTTTTTCTCTGAGTCTCAATTTGTTACAAACTATTGAGAACAAGCTAGATTGTACCAACTGCTAGTTTTCACTGGCCATATCCAAATCATCAACTAGAAACTGGACTCCTTAGAGTACACTGTAGTAGAAAGTATTGTCTCCTTTGCCCTACCTTTTTAGTACAAATTTGCATATTGTTACTTGAACTACTTTCACATTGTACTTTATGTTATTTAAACTCATCATTTCGCAGGTAGTCTTCTCCTGTGCTGGCTGGCTGTTTCCACTACTTCATTTTTATGAATGTCAGAATATCATTTTGTTAAAGGAAATCTCACTTTTATTAACTAGTTCCAACAAATGAAGTGGTTGAAAACATGTTATGTGCAAGCTATGGGCACTAATAATTTTTGTTTTCTAGAAGGAAAGAAAGCAGACATAATAAGACATCTTTCTTACCTGGTATTAGAGCAGCATACTCAAGCAAACAAAGAGAATGCTATAAGGCAAAATTTTTCCTGGAAAGAGACAGTGTTCCCTCTTAAAAGTACAAGCAAAAGGACAAGAGTTCTGAAAACTCAATCATACCTTAACCATGCAATTTTCTTCTGTTTTTTTTTTTTCAGAGTCTGTATTACTTAACTAATGTTTGCCTTTCTTGACCTGTTCTTTAGTGTTCCTATAGTGTTCATCTTCGAGTGTGCAAGCAAAAGGTTCGGATTTTCATGTAAGACAGTAAAACATCACTTTACTTTGCCACTAAGTAATTGTCTACTATGTATATTTACATCCTGAGAACTTTTGTAGGTAATGTTTTTAACACATCCTTTACATAGGCATGGAGAAATCTATTTTCTATTTTTGCTTGACCTCACTCTCAACACAAAGCTTCTTCCACATGTAACTGCTCTTATAAATTGTGAATGTTCCCTTTAATCACAGCAACAGAATTTTCTTTCAAAATATCCTTCTTTGACATTGCTCCCAGAAAAAAAAAAAAAAAAGAGTGTCATGGTAGATAAAGCATAAAAAGAAAATTTTTTGAAAATTCTTCAAACACCAAGTACCTTTTAGAAGTTCTATCTAAAGGTAAAGAAAAAGTAATTAGAGATATACCACTTCTAATTAGCAAAGTCCTCCCCATTCCCACATTACTGAAAACTCCATGAAATGTTTGTTGATACAACAAACAGACTGATGGGAAATGACCAGAAACCATTTATGAATATCAGATTTGTTTTGACATTGCTGATCACCAGTATAAAGAGGTGGATGAGGGCTACTGAGTTTCTCTCCTGCAAAGTCACAACCTCGGGATAGCTTACAGTGTGAATGAAGCCTCAAGTGAAGTTTAGCCATGGATACAAGAAGGAAAAATAGCTACATATCCATTCATATATGCAATCATGTACCTATTCTGCAAACTAGATCAAATGTTTACTTTTCTACCTGGAGGCATACTGACCCCACTTTGCCTAATAAGTTTATTCAAAGCAGATGTGACAATATCCTAGCAGCAGGATTAAGCTAGTGGGAAAGGCAGAATCAAACAGCAACTGCCACAGAACTGGTGGAAATTCTAAGCCCACAACACTATCCAGCAAGGCTCTTAGCTTACTAGAGTCTTACACCCTATTCACACAAGGTGGATTATGCCTGAAAAATACTCCTATAAAAAATCCAATGTCACATAAATAAAAAGTCCTAAAATTTGTGAAGAACCACAAAAGACACTTAAAGCCAAAGTAATGCTGGGGGGAAAAAAAAAAGCTGATGGCATCACATTTTCTGATTTTTAATTATACTGCAAAGCTACAGTAATCAAAACAGTATGGTACTGGCATGGAAATAGACACATAGACCAATGGAACCAAATCAAAACCTAAGAAATAAATCTCCACATGCATGATCAACTAATATTGGACAAAAGAGCCAAGAATACTCATGAGGAAGAATAGTTCCTTTCTGGAACTCCAGAACTGACAGCCACCACAGTGGAGTTTGATTTATTGTTGATAAAGTTGACTTCCAAGGGCCCAGCACCCCAAAGTCACGTTCAGGTAGGAGATTAATTATCCCATGGGGGACTGTAAAGACAGGCCTTTTCTCAAGGCTCAAACTTTGCTTTAAATAAGATTTCAGTTGGTGTTTTGTTGTTTTTTTTTTTAATGTCATCAAATGCTTTATGATCATAAGGCTTCAGATGCCATATATTTCCTCTGGTTTATTTTTTTCTCTGCTCCTTGGAAATATGCTTTTAAAAATTTCCAGGATTCTGCTAAGAAGAAAAGAAACAAAAGATGTTTTCCAAAGAGGAAAAAATAACTTATGCACATTTGATAGTTCTTGCTATAATGATGTTTAAGAGTTCAGTGGCAAACACACAGTATGGTACACAGATGATCTGTTATAGAACTGAACACTTAGAACCTATGTGATTTTACTAATCAATGTCACCCCAATAACTTCAATAAGGATGAAGAAAAATTAAATAATTTTTCCACAAAATTTTGTTACAATTAAAAGAAAATTGGAATGACCTCTCTCCAAAGCTCATTGATGTTTACTGCTGGCAGACGATTGAATGGTGGCAGGTCCTTGGCTTGGTGAGACATTTCTCTTCAGCTCCCAAACTACATGACTACTGGGAAACCTGCCAAACGTGAGTGTTTCCTGCCAGATCTGATCGATCTCACAACTAACTTCATCTTAATTGGAGCTCTATTTCTTATACCTGACTACTGGGCAGGGTCCTATTTGGGGACAAAAGCTTCTCTTGTTGCTCACAATCAGAAGAAAAAGACATTTCATTCAGCCTATCTTCACAGTATTTAGCAGCAAAAGCAATATGATTTCAAAATCTATGTTCACAGTGCATGGTGCTTTAGTGTTACTGTTGACATGCAGGTGTCAGACAAGGACCACCTAGCAGAACTGAATGAACCTGGACCCACACCACTGGTTTGTGCTGCCAGCACCTTCCTTCCTATTTTGCTTAAAAAGATGTACTTAAACCCGTACTTCAGCTCACATAATTCTCTATGCAGAGCACTAGCATTAAATAATAACATTGGAGTCAAATTATATGTTAACTGAAGGATTCATGATTGTATCCTTAGCACTTAGCACTGTGCTTGGCATGTTGTGAGGACCCCTGATGGGTCGAGGAGGTATTTAAATATCATGCATATACCCCTGCTAAACAAGTTCTCAGTCCAACAGATTTATTCAGTCACTCCATAGATCCTAAGAATATGAAATCCACCCTATGGAATAAATTCATTAAGAGAAGAAATGGCAAGGACAAGCCTAGGTAAAATAAAAAAGGCATGAGTTTTCCTGCTAGGTAGGCAAGGTACCTAGCAATTTAAGGCAAAGGATCAATCACAGGGAGAATAGCACCAAAGTAGGCTTCCCCTGATTCATCACCATGCCTTCTGTTGCCTCTGGCATAAAGATAGCATTAGGGAATTTTGAAAGCAAAAGAAATAACCTATTAAAAAATAAAGGGTTGAAATATAACAGAATAAGATTTCCCTGATCTACACCGAAAGTGTAAATAACTATGATTAACATAAGAGAATTTCCCTAACTCTCCTACTGTTTGAATAATGGGTTAGCTATTAGTCTACCTATTAGTCATACTACAAATATGATAGATAGATGATAGGATAGATAGAGAATGATAGACAGATAATCTGCAGTAACTTTGAAACACGTCGTGGAGTCAATACCATTATGTTGACCAAGAAAGAAAATCTGCTTGAATTAACTTCATTAATGGATCATGCACAAGGGAACAAGCAATACTGAGCACCAATCTGCATGCTTGATTTCATATTTTGGTCTCATGTGGCTTCTCTTTCAGTTCTTACTTGTCAAAGTAATGAGATGAAAAGACAAAGGCTAATCCCTGTTAGCCTAATTCTGATGTGCTGAAAGTCCAAAGAAGGAAAGAAGTCACAATATTAAAAGTCACAGGAAAAGAGGAGCATACCCAAAGGAAAGAAGTTCTTTTATCCAAGGACATAAAAGTTAGCATACAAAGTCACTGTTTGCAAAATCACTTTGAATTCAAGACATGAACATGTGACCTTCATCAAGGTGTGGAGGACTAAACATTTTAGAATGACAATGAGGACAAAGGTGAGAATTCACCTGTACTAAATAAACCATTGTACCTGAACAGGGGGTAGGGCTGTCAGATAAAAAACAGGATACTCAGTTAATTTTGAATTTCAGATAAATAATAATATTTTAGTCTACCATAAATATTTCATGGAAGATGTTTTTGCTAAGAAATTGTTTGTGTTCACTTAAAAATCAATTTTTTTTGCTATTTTAGCAAAAAGTTTTTTGCTATATTTTTTGCTATTTTTTGTGCTATTTTATTGTGCTATTTTTTATTTGCTAAATCCAGCAAATTTCTAAACACAACAAAAATATCATTTTGCTTGTCATAGAATTATAGTCAAATGCTCAAATTGTAAAAGATACTCAGAAACAAATACAGTTTCCTGTAATTCTGTATTCTCTTCATGGCAAAAACTGAACCATGAACACCGTCTGTATTTTAGATTCATAGCAACAAAGAACATTAGAAAAAAGTAATCGGAATTCTCTCTCTCCAGCACCTGGCCAGGCTAGTGCCCGTGCTTTTTGGAGTGAATCAGCAGGTACACGTATCAAGTTGCCTCATGAAGTTCTAGGGTAGGAAATAAGGTGAGGTCAGGGTGTCAATTACCTGAGAATAAACTTCAGGAGAGGGTAACAAAAAACGCATCAAACTAAAAACATTTGGTTGCAATATTTTTTAAAAGTCAAAATTAAGGCAATAAAAAGCATGATAAAATATCAAAAACGTAAATGAAGACAAGATCTGATCCTGACGTCATAGGAAAATTGTAACTTTCCCCATTGATTAGTAAGCTCGCGTTGCACTCTTTCAGCTTGCACAGTCATTCCTGTGGCCCTACTACCATACAGAGAGAGGACTATCTGCTTAAGACGAGGGCTAGCAGACATCCCGTATTTCCATCTTAGAAGACAGCCCTTTCTGCCTAAGAGAGGTTAAATAGGCATTGCAGTTTAGGACTCAATCTTAGAAGTCACGGAGTCACTGTTGATCCACCAAGCATTTTCATACAAATCAGAACAAAACGGAACAGCCTTCATCTATGATGGCTACACTGGAAATGGTGTCTCTTTCGATATAATGCTCCTATGCAGTGCACAGCTGGTGATGTACGGGTGGCCTGGGCTGGTTTCAGGGGAATCTCAGTTCAGCTTACAGAGATGATAACTCAGGCAGCTGGACCAGAGGAGTTGACAAGAGAGCCATGACTATCAAAGGAGCAGACAAGAAAAGTGTCGGGGGTGGGGGGACATGAGGGTTCATCAGTGCCTTAAAGTTTAACAACAATGGCTAGGATTAGGGAGAGGCAAGTGGGATAAAATTTTCTAACTGTTGGTTATAAATGTATATGAAAATAAAAAATAGTAAAACTAGTATTTACTTAATGTACTGTAACTTAAAACATTAAAAACATGCAGAATTATAATTTTTATTTCCTCATTAAAAGTATCATCAAAGGCAATTGGAAGAATGTTTGCTTTCTCTTCATCATATAGTTTATAATAAGGAGTGAGCATCATTTCTATGCCTTGGAAAATTGTCAGATTTCTTTCTCTTTTCTGTCAGGGAGAGAGTGAACACAGTTCCCCGCTACCACAAATTATGCAGCTGAGTTTCCCACATTTGGGGAAATCGCAGGGGTCAGCCCATTCAGAGTGCAATGGATAAGCCTCACCCTGGGAAAACCACCTTCCTGATCGTGGTATCTCCCCTGCCAGGTAAGTAAGTATGTCTTATTTCTTTCTAAATTTAAACATTTGCTTTCAGTTTTTTTTCCTTTATGCTTTTATGTCATGAGATATTTCCAAGAGTTCCTCTAATGTGTCTTTCTTGCCACAGTCGCTTCCTCTGAATGAGACATCTTCATTCTTTTCATCACAACCACGTTCTTCATTTTTGTCAGTAAGTTCTCCACCATTAAGCTCCTCTGGTTGCATGTCCAGTGTCTCTCAAATGGTGGGTGTGTCAAGGTTTCTGTGGTCAGCGAGGCTGCGACTCTACTTACTTTCTATGAGAATTTTACTCCCAACGTAATCACTTCTCATTTCTCTGCTGGGCTTTCAATTTTTTTTGGCCCATTTCCTCTTCCTGCTATCTGGTTTTATGAAATATCTTGTGCGTCTATCACTGATATCAAGAAGAAAATACAACTGCATGCTTTGTTCTTGGTGCATGAATCAAACACCAACAGACTTTGAAAAGAGTGACATGTTTTATCATTGATCAGGACATCCATCAGTTATTTACATATTAATTTGAGATCTGAAGAGCTAATAGTAAAATGCACCCTTTTGGCAATTAGACACAGTTAATATACTGTGGTAACTGAAATTTGAACCATATTGTAGTAACTATAATTCATGAAAAGTCAAATTATGAAATGTAAGAATTGCCTGTTTTAATCTCTCTTAATACTCCTTCTGAAGTTAAAACAAGAATTGGCTGAATATAAAACAAGTTACATAATTGGATTTAGCAGATTTTTCTCCTATTCCCATTCAAAGTATATTTTATTCAAAGTGTATGTTCATAGTTTCTCACTTACCTTCTCCTTCCAAAATAATATATACTCTAATAAACTTGTCTATACTAACATATTCATCGAGTTGGACACAGGGAATTCCTAGGTCCTATTCTCCCTCCCAGAAAACAAGCACAGATATTGTCTAACTGCTCAGCAGCCACGCTGAGGTCAAGCTCATCCCCACCTATTTATAGCACATTTCCCTATATAGATTAGAGCCTGGAAGATTTCACAGTCTTCCCTGTGAAAGTAAAGCTTCTGTGGGTGACCTAACATCTACTAAGCATATAAAGCCACTGAAACTTGGAAGATAGTAGTCAGCACTGAGTGCCCCAGGCTCACCTGTGGTCTTCTGTGGTGGTAGCAACAGGGGATTCTTAAGGTTCAGTCCCTAGTGTCATTGATGCCAAGAAGCAGTGATAGCAGCAGCAGCGAATTTCTGCTGGAAGGGTTCCACGTTGCAATAGAGCATACAGGCTTGGTTACCCGGCACTCCAGGAAATTACATCATCAGCCTTGCACCTCATAATAAATCCCTTTCTGCTTAAACAAGTTAGAGTGGAAACTATTATTTGCACCAAACACCCTGAGAAATACAGATATTAATTTGCAGACTAGCGCAAATGATGCTACAGAGCCAACCACTTTCTTTCCTGTGTAGATTTCCTAGAGATAAAAACAATTACAGTGAAAGAGAAATTATCTCAGACAACTTACTGAAAGAGTTCTTCCCAAACCCAATGAACTATAGTTCAACTCATTAATTTATTAAAATTAAATCAATGATTCAGAGAAATCCTACATCTGTGAGTCAAATGTGTTTTGACTTTCCTGTTTCATTAAAAAAATTTACTTTCTAAATACATAGATTTCCAGTCCCATGCCCATGACAATGACCTAAAACCCATATCTTCTACTGATGGCATGACTTACAAAGCAAGCAACACAGAGTAAAGGAAAGAGATGAAAGAGAACAAAAGTTGTAGGAAAAACAATTTAAAAAAACTGACTTTGTCCCTTCCAAAGAGGTGGACCACAGATAGGCACAAGAGATGAAAATAAATAAGTGTGTTAAAGGACACATGGACAAAAACTATGGGGGGTGGAAATGGGAGGAAGGTGGGGAGGGCTGGGGTGGTGGGCTGGGGGTGGGGTAAAAGACAGAAAACTGTACAATATCAACAATTAAAAAAATACTGATTAAAAAATAAATAAAATCTATTTTCATTAAAAAATAAAAAATAAAAAAATAAATAAAATGTCCCTGAAACATTTCTTTCTAGTTAAAAGCTCAGGTTTAGCCCTGGCTGGTGTGGCTCAGTGGATTGAGCACCTGACTGCAAAACAAAGGGCTGTTGGTTCAATTCCCAGTCAGGACACATGCCTGGGTTTCAGGCCAGGTCCCCATTAGGGAGCACACAGGAGACAACCACACAGTGATGTTTCTCTCCCTCTCTTTCTCCCTCCCTTTCCCTCTCTCTAAAAATAAGTAAATAAAATCTTTTTTAAAAAAAGCTCAGGTTTATTTTTTCAGTCTCAAATATTGAAAGTGCCATATTCTTTACCATTTTTCCATTGCCATAAATAATATTTAGTTAGATCTATGGAGCGAATGTCCTACTTTGTTATCCAAGTTCTGTGTCAAACTGCCTTCTTATGTCTTAGTCAGTCATTGAAACAGGAGTCTATACTTCCCAGTCTACTAAGATGAGAACTGTGTTCTAAATGTTCTCTAAGATTTCTTCCCATGCTAACCTGACTACTTTCTATGATTTTGAAAGTAAAATTTATATATACTAGAGCCAAAAATTGTTATCAGCACTATGAACCCACTGTATGCATCCAATGAGAAAAAGCAGACACCATGAGAACAGAAGCATTAAGTTCTCCACAGGATGTCTAAATAATAATAGTAATAGTAATAATAAATTAGAATTGAATCTTGTTCTTTACTAATGGTATATTTTCAGCTAAATGAGTTAGTTTTCTCCTGTTTGTTGAGTGATTATTATCTATCAAACATTCCCAACACTTTACGTGTATGACCTTATTTGTCACAATTTATGAGGCATTGTTCATTTTTACAGATGAAACAACTGAAGCAGAAAAAGGATAACTAAGCTGGCCCAGGAAATAAAATTTCTGAGAGAAATTCTGAGATTCAAACCTAGAAATCTGACTCCAGAGTCTATGTATTTAATAGCAATACAATATTTTCATCTCTAGAAAACCAACCTTAATTTATTCCTGAAAGCTCTCCCATCAAGTGAAAACAATTAGATAATAAGAATTAGTTCTATTTATTTTAATGGGAAGAATTATGATATAGTCCATCCAACACAGGATAGTTGAACAATTTTGTAAATTGAACAAGAACCAGTTAACATAAGTTAATAAAAAAGCAAATTGAAAAAAATAAATTTTGTATGTATTTACATAAACTATGGAAAGAAAATACAGAATAATTGACATGTAATATCATAAAATTTCATAGCAGTCACCAAAGGAGAACGGTGAGTGACAGCCATATGAGAAAAGGAACAAGTTGGCGTATTTTACAAGGTGCATTCTTCTTTCTGCACCATTGTGCTCACAAAAATTTTCATTTTGGGGGTATGGGGATCATTTTTATCTCACATTAAAATTAAGCTTAATATTATAACATAGGAAAACAAATTTAAGAAAAAATAAAAGGTAAGTATGACTTTCAGAAACACATAAAACCATCCATGCGTAGAACAAACTAAAGAATCAACAAAGGTGCATCCTTTTCATTTTCCTTGTTTGACCACACAACACAAAGGAAAACAAATTAGGTCTTTCTAACACTGACACTTTTTCAAATGCATTTCATATGTTATTATATCATTGGAACCTGATGTATTGAATAAAGACCAAATGTGTTTTGGCTTGAAATGTTAATGATGGAGTATAAACAATTTATAGCATATTTATTTAGTGTGTTTTGGAATGAAAGGGTCAAATAAAGACCAAATAAAGAGAGTCATCTAAAAATGATATAGCTTTATAATAATTACCATAATGAAAACTAGTTACCCTGAAGAGCAGTTATGTGAGAAAAATCTACATCACTATAGTCTCCTCTCCAAGGTTATATCTCATTGACCTCATAGACAACTGTATCTTAAAAGTAACAGCGTGATAGCTTTGTAGTATGTGATCTTGGCTAGACTGAACTATAGTCCCTAGAATTCTTTTTCTAGTTTGTTTCTGTTTTGGATGAGCTATTGTGAATGGATTTTGCAGATGTACTTAAAGTCTCTTCTCAGTCGACTTTAAATTTATTAAAAGAGAGATTATCTTCAGTGGTCCTGACAATCAGATGGAAGTCCTTCAAAAGCTGGCTCAGCCCTTCTCTGAGTCAAGAGACCCAACCAGGTCTGCAGTCGCTCCCTGTTTTCCCCTTGATCTTCCTTCCTATCTACTTGTGAATGATAAGCATGAGCCCACGGAGTCCCAGCCTGCTCATGATCTCCCCTTCCTCACTGCCTGCCCTGTGGCCTTTGGGCTTCATTAGCCGGCTCCACCACTAGGTAAGCCAATTCCTAATAATAATTGTCTTTTTTGTTTTCATTTTAATTTTTTATTTTATTTTTTTTTATTTTGGAAATAATTGTACCTACTGCTTCTGCTTCTTGGCTGAATCCACACTGCTACATAAAATGTACTTGTATTTGAAAATTGCAGTTGGAAAAATTGCCCTGATGGCTATACACATTCTAGATGTTGAACAAGTTGGTTTATGGGAATAGAATATTAGACTACTTCTATTTATTTTTTACGTCAAAGAATAAGATAAAGTAAGAAAGCTGGACTGATATTTATAATACAGATTAAATCGATTGTCCTCACTCAGCCCCTATTGTGAGAGGTCACTTCTTACCCTCGATCATGAGATGTCCTGAGAGAAGACTGAAGAATTCTGTAACATGAAGGACCTGATAGTGGAACCCTGTCCATCACTGCCAGCGAATCACAACACGCTGGCATTTGGGGACACAATAAAAGTCATTATTATATATGTATGGATTTATAGAATATATAATGTTAACCAGATTAATATTTACAGCATGGATACCAGGTTGAAAGGACTTTGGCAAATTAATTGAATCGAGTAAATATCAATAATTCAAGCACAACTGCACCATAGAAAAGTGACAAAACCATTTCTTCCACACCCAGTACAAGCTCTTCTTCAGCCACAAATCCAGGGGAAAAGAACCATGCAATACTGACCCAAGAGATGTGACACGGAATTGGGGTGGCGAGGGTGGGGGGCAGGAGTCCGAACTTCATTGCCTGGACTTTATATGACAGAACAATAAATTCTATCTTGCTTATGCCACCATAATTTTGAAATTTGTACCATGCAGTTTAACTTAGCTTTAACTATATACACAAATATTTACCTAATGTTTTTAAATATTTAAGTAGTATCATAAAATATTGTTCTACAGGATAATAACATATATTGGCAATCTTCTCAGCACTAGAATTATAAAACCATTCTTTTTAATGGCCACATCTGTTTGATTAAAACACCACATATAAAATGTGTACACCACATTTTATTTAATCATTCCCCATTGCTAAATGTTATTTCCAGCTTTGACTATTATAAACCAAAGCCCTAATCAACATCCCTGGCTGTGTCTCTTTTTACACATCAGACAGCATTTCTCTAGCCTTTATTTCTTATTGCAATTGCTGAGTTTGAAGGTATTCAAGCTTCCATTACTCACAGAAATTCCCTGTTCCTTCCTAAATATATTCTTAGTTTACTCCCCAACCAGTTGTATGCCAGCTATGTGTGGAAGTAATGTGTGTGAACCAAATCTTAATTCTATAGTCCCCTGAAAACTTCTCTTTTTACAGACTAAAAATTCCCTGTATATTTTTCTTTACGTGACATAGTTTTCAGAATTTTCATTGTTGTAGCACCTCACAACAGTGTATTAAGCCTTTCAACCTGTGCCGACCAAAACTGTTCAAAAGTTGTCAAACTTTTTCTACCAGGATTCAGAAAGTAAATATTTTAGGCTTTGAAGGCTAGTTCCTCTTTGTCACAACTAATCAACTCTGCCATTGTGGTACAAAGGTAGCCCTAGACAATATATAAACAAGTGACTACATCTAAGGTCCAATATAACTTTATTGATAAAAACAGGTAGTTGGCCAGATTCGGCCCATAAACTGTAGTTTGTTATAAATTATATTCTTACTATAATTTTCCTTGATCTGAAAAATAGAACTGATGGTTAGTGAGAGGTGATATGTGTGTAGGGGGAAATTAAATCTAATTTACAGCCCAGCACACAGTGTGTGCACACTGAAAGTTTATTGAATTAATAAAAAGGATAATTATGTAAGAGATATGTGAATAATTTAACATCTAATAGAAAAAGAGGCTACATCTAACAAATCATTGCAGGTAAAAAATTAGTACGAGAATATCTTCTCAGAGTTCTCACTATGATGCAACAACAGGTGTGTTATCTAAAACTAGAGTGGGAATTCAGGGAAGAAAACATGTTGAGACAAATGCAGAGATGAAGAGAGGAAGCTGTCTGAAGAAACTCAAACGCAGTGACAAAATATAAGGCAATAAGGTACAGAACTGAGAGGTATTCTATTTGCAAGATAATAAGGTACAGAATTGAGAGATATGCTATCACGTAATTTTGCATTTTCTGATTACAAGTGAGTTGATCATGTTCTTCCCAACTGAAAACTTCTTTGTAGTTTAACAAAGATTAATATTCACTCAAATAAGTTCAAGCTGGGTGACTACCATATGCCAGGCACTGAATAAGAAGCTCCCCACCATCGTCTCATTGAATCAGAACCACCATATGAAGTCATTAGGGTTTTTCCCCCATTGTACTGGGGTGACCAAAGTTAAACATTCATTTATTTTTTTTCTGTACAATGGCTCTAATTGTGCTTAGTTGCCTTTAACATAATAATTTTGTTAGATTGTGTTGTGACAGCTGTCATATCAGTATACATTTTTTAAAAACATCAAAATTGTTGAATTTTTGTGCAGCCATTTTAATATCAAAGATGGAAGAAGATACACAACATTCTCAGTGTATTATGCTTTGTTATTTCAAGAAAGGTAAAAACACAACTGAAACATACAAAAAAGATTTGTGCAGTATATGGAGAAGGGGCTGTGACTGATAGAACATGTTGAAAGTGGTTGCGAAAAAAATAAAAATAAAAGTGGTTGCAAAGTTTCTTGGTACTATTGACAGTTTAGCCAAATAATTCTTTGCTGTGGGGCTGTCTTATGCATTGGAAGATATTTAGCAGCACCCCTGGCCTCTACCCACTAGAAGCCAATAGCAGGAGTTAGCTAATATACTCAAAATATCCAAATCAATAAAGTTATTGGTGAAAATGAAAAAATGTGTCTTTTATTTTACAGAGAAAAACTAAATGGACTTTTTGGCTGACCCAATATAAATCTGAAATGAGAGGTAAAGGTAGGTAAAGTAGCTGAACCAATGTACTAGTTAGAGTAATACTCACTGCTCAAAAAAATGAAACCAAAGCTCTTTGGTGTTTATTAATAACCCCTTTATTTTCTCTCATAATTCTGTGAGATGGCTAGTGGGTCCTTCTTCCCTGATTGCTACCAGGGCTGCAGTGATCTGAGTCACTCCTGCATATGCTGGAACATTGTCCTAGCTATCAGCTTGGACCCATCACCAGACAACCTCAGTTGTTCTCCATGTGATCCTCCATGAGGCATGAGTTTCCCCCCATAAGGTGTCTGGGTTCAAGAAGCAGAAAGTAAAAGATGTCAGAGTTCTTGCATCCTGAGCTGCAACATCTTTACTGTCACATTCTATTAGTCATAGCCAGTCAAGACTAATGCAGATTCAAGAAGGCAAATAAGTTCTGCCTCCTGATGTGAGTGAGGAGTGACAGATGTGTACCAAGAATGAAGAAATGATTGGTAGCCATGTTTGGAAATCACCATCACACAATGGTTCATAATAATATGCAAGCAAGAAAGAAGCACAAGTTATTTCTCACTCAAATGGCAGTCTGAAATGAAGGGTTTCTGCTCATCAGGCAGCTCCTCTCCATGCAATAATTCAGGAACCAAAGTCCTCTCCACAGTTTACAGGCTCACAGTCATTCTCATCTTGCAAAGGGAGAGTAGGAAAACATGGAGAAGTAACCCCACTTCTTAAAAGCCTCAGAAAAAGTGATACACATTACTTCCAAAGACAATCCGTAATCAATAACCACCTAACCACATCCAGACATTTGTAAGGCTAGGAAACTTTTAGTCACTAACTAGAAAATTGCTTCACACATCTTTCCCTCCTCTGCCTGAAAAACCCAACTTGGCTAAACATTTTGCCAAGGTTAGTAAGAGGAAAACCTAGGACTGGAGCCTAGATCTATAAAATTCTAGAGTGGGTTCTCTCTATTATGCCTAGAGTAAAAAGGAATGCCTTCTGTAAAGACCTTGTGGGATGAAGACAAATGAACCAAGAAATATGCTATAATAATATTACAGGTAGAATATGTGTTAAGTACTGTGGAAAAAGAATTTGACATAAAAGAAAATGGAGAGTGGCAGAAAGTAGCATTAAACAAATTAAAAGGAGACAGATGGGCAGAGATGCTATACACAATGATGGAAAACCAACCACTGAAGAATTTTAATGAAGGAATGACAGGGTAAGAGTTCGGAAATACTATCCTGTTTGGGGGGAGAGGGCCTCCACCTTCAGGGTCCCCCTGGCTTCCACAGATGAGAATAAGTCTACCAAGACATGATCTGCTTGCGGGGAAAAGGTGGCCAATCTCTTGAAGGACAAGGGCCAAGAGTTTTTTCCTCAATGGGTTTTTATTAAGTTCGTTTTACACAGGAATACAGGTAAAGCTCATTAATCATTGTCAGGCAATAGATAACATACAAAGAACTCTGAGGGCTTATTCTGAGTCTATTAGCTAAAAGGCTACAAAACTTTGGGAAATAAACTCTTTTCCTGCTTGGACCCTTATCATTTAATTGAGAGCATTTTAGCAAAGCAGGTTTCACAGGATTTTATATATTCTTTCTTAAGCCTGATCACCTGGGGAACCCACCCTATCCACCACAGAGTTGCACCACCCTCTGTCATTGTTTCAGGCTTAAATCAGGCAGAGTATGCAAGTCAGCCAAGAGATTAGGAGACTTCTTGCAGACAGAATGAGGACTCAGGCTATGTCAGGATAGCCGAGGGGCAAGGGTCCATCACCCCCTTTTGCTGTAGCCCCCCAAGTCCTTCCTTGGGGCCTCCACATGATAGTGCCTGTCTTAGGTCGTTCCCCCCTTGGGGAATCTTACCCGTCATTGGCTAACTGATCAAGCATTGGGGGCAAGTTATGAATGAAGTAAAAGGAGCAGAGGTGGCACTCCTGCCAGGGAGATAAGCTTTGTCTCCTTAGTGGCTTATGGTCCAAAGGTCCCTCACTCAGCCTTAGCCATGGAGGGGTTGGTTACAGCTCCAGAAACCAGGCAGGGCAGTTCCCAACACCTGTTCATACAATTCAACATAAAAATAGAACAATGGATTATCAATGATACCTTAAATTCTTTTATCATAGCAAAGGCTATCTTTCCAGGGAATATTGTCATGAAAAGGATTTAAATTGTCTTTACTATTGGTGTCTCCAACGTCATTTTTCTCTCCATGCTATTCATTCTTCTCAGTAGAAAAGACAAAAGAAAAATAGAACTTGAAAAGTGTTTCTTTCTGACAAGAGTGTATTCTTTTTTGTTTGAGCATAGCTTTGGGTACCTTTTTATACATCCATCACAATTTTTGGCATTAATTCTAAAATGCCATGTTATCTTTTTGGAAAGAGTGGGAAATAGATTTGTTCAAGGATAAGCTTCACAGGAACATAATAAAAATGTTGCAAATATCTTTTTAGGTCATATCTAAGAGTTCCAGGAATTACATACTTAGAAGATGGACTGTGTTATTTTAAAAATGCAGAAGCCATTAAACTAAAAAGCTTTTGCACAGTGAAAGACATAATCATCAAAATGAAAACTCAACCTATACATTGAGAAAAAAAATCATCTACCTACTAGGGCATTAATATCCAAAATATGTAAAGAACTCATACAACTCAATAGCAAAAAATGAGCAGTTTGACTTCAAATGGGCACAGGAATTGAATAGACATTTTTCCAAAGAAAACATACAAATGAACAGCTGGTACATGAAAAGATGCTCAACATCACTAATCATCAGGCCAATGCAAGCAAAACCACCATGAGATACGACCTCTCACACCTCTCAAACGGCTATCATCAAAAACTGAGAGACAACAAGTGCCGGTAAGGATGTGAAGAAAAGGGAGCACTTGCACGTTGTTGGTGGGAATGTAAATTGGTACAGCCACTATGGGAAACACTATTGAAGTTTTTCAAAAAATTAAAAATAGAACTACTGTGTGACCCAACAATCCCACTTTGGGGTATATGTTCAAAGGAAATGAAATTTCCCTCTTGAAGAGCTATCTGTACTCCCTGTACCTAATAGCATTATTTACAAAAGCCAAGACATAGAAATATTGAAATGCTCATTAGCAAAGAACTGAATAAATAAGAATATATGTGGCTGATAAACACACAGGCTGGAATTTTGTTCAGCCATAAAAAAGAAGTAAATCTTACCTTTTGCAACAATATGAATGAATCTTGAGGTTATTATGCTGAGTGAAATAAGTCAGACAAAGAAAGACAAATGCTGTGTGATTTCACTTAAAAATTGAATCTAATAAAGCCTAACTCATAGAAATGTAGAGTAGAATGGTGGTTGGTAAGGACTGAGGAATGAGGAAATGTGGAGATGTTAATCAAAGAGTAAAAACTTCCCACCACAAGATAAATAAGTTGTGGAGATCTACTGTACAGCATGGTGACTATAATTAATGATCCTCTCTAATAAACTTGAAAGTTAAGAGAGTAAATCCTAAATATCATCACAACAACAAAGAAAGGTAATTATGTACAAAATGAAGGTATAACTAGTCTTTTCCTGCTGGTCATTTCACAATATGCTTGTATCAAAACATTGCGTTGCCCCACCCCCAGCTCTGGCCTGGAAAGAGAAGGCAAAATGATCTGTTAGGGTATGAACCCACCATCTTCTCAGATCGCCAGCCATCTGAATAAAGATTCAAAAAAAAAAAAAAAAAAAACATTGCGTTGCACATCTTAAACTTACATGTGTTATATGTCGATAATATTTTTAATAAAGCTGGAAAAACTGCAGGAGCATTGAAGTCTCTGTGCAGATTCACCTTACGTAAGCTATGTTTTTAAGAAGTAACTGAAGTATGCTTTGGAAGAGTTAGAGAATTAAAATCAAAGCCCTGTCTTAGTCCACTTAGAATGCTGTAACAGAATACCACAGATTAGCTGGTATATAAATAACAGAAATTTATTTCTCACAGTTGTTGAGGCTGGGAAGTCCATGATCAAGACTCTGGAAGAATCAACATCTAGTGAGGGCCTGCGTCCTGGCTCACTATGTCCTCACATGGTGGTGGGGACGAGGGGGCTCTCAGAGGCTTCATTTGTAAGAGTATAAATCCCATTTATGTGAGGTCCACCTTCAAGATACAATCAACTCCCAAAGGCCCCACCTCCTAATATAATAGGGATTAGGTTTCAACAAATGAATATGGTGACGGGGGGAGGGGCATAAAAATTACTCTATAGCAGGTACCTGGATGAGTTAGGAGTTTATTACCATCACTTAGGTAGGAGATACATATGAAGGGCTGGACTAAGCAGTGACCAAAGGGAGTAAAAAGGAGAAAAGCTGGGAAAATAGAAGTCAATGCTGAGGTTTCTCCTCTACAAAACTCAAAGGGTGGCCAGAACTTGTACCCACATAGCTCACACTTGAGCTTGAGAAGTTTAGGAGATAATTTTTTTAGATGTTTGATGACATGGCATCAACATGGAATGTTAAACAAAAGACTGCAAATTCATAACTGGTGACCAAGAAAGTACAAGAATAGCTGGTCCTGGTGCCCTAGCTTTTGGTGCCTACAAACTTGTTTTTGACACTGTCTTCTCAGCCCTAATCAATAAAGTTTCCCATATATATGTAGTTTATTTGCTTGGAATTTTAATGGTATGGCCAGTGTGTATGTGCATGCATTTTTCTCAACTAATGTAAAACAATTCAGAAATGTAAATAATAAAATTACTGATTCAAAACTTGCCAAATTACCAGTTTCATACCCCAGAACTTTCAACACAATACTGACTGAATTGTCTACAGCAAAAATAATGTATTTTCTTTCACAGTAAAAAATTTCTGCCTAACAAATCTTTTTCTACTGCTGTTACTTGATATTTACTTGTACTCTAAAGATTACTGCACACCAGAAAAAGCACACAGTTATTGTGACTATATAAAATTAACTTTTTATATCCCCCAAATCACAAAGTCCTACAGATCAAAGCTGAAACTAGTTATGAAAAGTGGAATTTGGACATGGTCATAAAACTAAACTCTTTACAGTTCTTACAAAATTTGAAGCTACTAAAAGTCAGGTGAAATAATCCCCTGCATATAAAGATCTATTGATTTACACTTAAATGAAAAACGAGTATTACTTAGAAAAAGGTGACTTCTAAAAGCAGATGAAAATAAATTCACTTTAGAACCCAGGACTGGAGTTCTGAAACCTCTTCTGGTCTTTTAAGACACACATCCCCAGAGATTCTTCTGTGACCTAGAATTTGTAGACACACTTCATTCCTACTATGGCTAGCCCTTACCTTTCTTTTTTATCCTAATTTACAGCATTCTCCAAGCCAGATAGAATGAAAGTAATGTAAATAGGCAGCTATGGGCAGATTTTGTTATAAAAATAGAAACTAAGGGCTCGAAGCTGTGTCTGAATCTCGTTTGCTTGGCAGTGATGTGGATGTTCAGACAGGACACACTTTCACTGGAAGGTACGGCTATAAATAAAAATGTTCCCAAAGAGGAAGTGGAAAAATGGCATCTCTTCCTATGTGAGCTCACGGATGAGTTGGATCTTTTCTTCCTCTGTTAAACAGACTTAAGTTGGGTTGCCTAATTTTTAGATGAGAGACATTTAAAGTCCTCGTTATAACCTAGAGCAAAATACCTCATTATTCATCTCAACCAACCCATCTTATACCTACCTTGTCAGAAGAATTTAAAAGGAGTTTAAGGACTTCCGGCCAGGATGGAGGCATGGGTGGGTGCGCTGTGCCTCTTTGCACGACCAAGATTGAGGACAGCAGGGATTTGGGGACAGGAGAGCAGCCAGAACTGATGGAGGACTGAACTGTGCAGATGTCCAACGGCCATTTGTCCGGACCGGTGGGAGGGGCAGAGTGGTGGCAGGCCTGGGTGCACAGGCGGCAGCTGGTGGACCCTGGGCACCAGGTGGCAATGGACAGACCCAGTGAGGCTGAATGGGTTGACTGCCTGACCAGGCGGTCCCACATTCCCGTGCAGATAATCCAGGCGAAAACGGAGCAAGACAGGCGTTGCAACCCAGGGCCCCAACACCAGGAAATAAAACCTAAAAACACCAATTAAAAGCACTTGTGGAGGTTGAGGAGCCAGGAGAGACTCCCAGCCTCACAGGAGAGTTTGTTGGAGAGACCCACAGGGTCCTAGAGCATACACAAGCCCACCCACAAGGAAATCAGCACCAGAAGGGCCCAATTTGCTTGAGGGGGGGAGGGGCGGTGGAAGAGACTAGGGTCCAGGAGAACGCAGAGCAGGCGCCATTATTCCCTCTCGGACCCCACCCCCACATACAGTGTCACAAGCCAGCGACTGGGCTGCCCTGCCCTGGGGAACACCTAAGGCTCCGCCCCTCACTACGTAACAGACAAGACCAGACCAAAAACAAACAAACAAACAAATAAACAAAAATGGCTCCAACAGGAAAACAGATCAAAACCCCAAAGCCAATTCATCTAAGTGACGAAGAGAGAGCCAACCTATCAGACGCACAGTTCAAAGCACTGGTGATCAGGCTGCTCACAGAATTGGTTGATTTTGGTTGCAAATTAGATGAATAAATGAAGGCTACAATAAGTGAAATGAAGGAAAACGCATAGAGAACCAATAGTGATGGAAGGATAACTGGGACTCAAATCAATGGAGTGGACCAGAAGGAAGAAAGAAGCATCCAATCAGAAAAGAATGAAGAAACAAGAATTCAAAAAAATGAGGAGAGGCTTAGGAACTTCCAGGACATCTTTAAAGGTCCCAACATCCAAATTTAGGGGTACCAAAAGGGGAAGCGGAAGAGCAACAAGTGGAAAAGTTATTTGAACAAATAATAAAGAAGAACTTCCCCAATCTGGCAAAGGAAATAGACTTCCAGGAAGTCCAGGAAGCTCAGAGAGTCCCAAAGAAGTTGGACCCAAAGAGGAACACACCAAGGCACATCATAATTATATTAGCCAAGATTCAAATGAAGGAGAGAATTCTAGAAACAGCAAGGGAAAGGGGACAGTCACCTACAAAGGAGTTCCCATCAGACTGTCAGCTGATTTCTCAAAAGAGACCTTCCAGGCAAGAAGGGGCTGGAAAGAAGTATTCCAAGTCATGAAAGGCAAGGACCTCCATCCAAGGTTGCTCTATCCAGCAAAGCTTTCATTTAGAATGGAAGGGAAGATAAAGTGCTTCTCAGATAAGGTCAAGTTCAAGGAGTTCATCATCACCAAGCCCTTATTATATGAAATGTTAAAGGGACTTACCTAAGAAAAAGAAGATAAAAAATATGACAGTAAAAAGACAGCAAACTCATAGATATTAACAACTATACCTCAAACAAAAGCAAACTAAGCAAACAACTAGAATAGGAACAGAAACACAGAAATGGAGATCACATGGAGGGTTAGCAACAGGGGAGTGGGAGGAGGAGAAGGGGGGAAATGTATAGAGAACAAGTAGCATAGACAGTGGGTAGAAAATGGACAGGGGGAAGGCAAGAATAGTATGGGAAATGTAGAAGCTAAAGAACTTATGACCCATGGACATGAACTAAAATGGGGGAATGTGGGTGGGAGGGGGTGTTCATGGTAGAGGGGAATGATGGGGGAGAAATGGGACAACTGTAATAGCATAATCAATAAAATATATTTAAAAAAAATAAAGGGAGTTTAGCTAGTAGTTGGTGAGGTAAAGGATTAGAGTCCATTGCTGTCACTTCAAGCTCACACCAGATAAGACAGCTTCCCTGTTCTGTGTTCTAGGACTTTGCAGTCTCCTCTGTGGCGATAATCATTAAAACCTCTTTTTATTGAGGTAAAAACTGGTTCAGATAAATGATCTGTCAAGCAATTTTTAGGAGCATCCTTGGCTGAAAGACGTTATGAATCATAAAAATGAATAATGATATCACTCTTCAAAGGGGCGAAGCCATTCTTTTTAATCTGAAATGTATGTTATACACATAGTTTAAGAACTAGAAAGCTGAAAAATGATGCTGTTGACAGAGAAAAGGAGAAGTGGTATCAGAGGTTAAATCAGCAAAGTAAGAGGATGTAACCAAAAGTTCACATTATCTAAATAAGCACCTTAAACAGCCGAGTGGAGATGAGGAAGTTGATTGAGAAACAGTGACCTTCCTTCTGTGTCCAGCCTGGAAATTGTAAGTGATCTGAGATAAGCCTCCTCACCTAAAGCAGCCTTCCAAGCCTTTCAGAAGGCACCCCTCCCTTTTTTAAAGATTTTATTTATTTATTTATTTATTTTAAAAGAGAGGGGAAGAGAAGGAGAGAGGGTGAGGAACATCTATGTGTGGTTGCCTGTCATGCCCCCCCCCCACATCTGGGGAGCTGGCCCACAACCCAGGTATGTGCCCTAACTGGGAATCGAACCGGCGACCCTTTGGTTCACAGATTAGCACTCAATCCACTGAACCAACCAGCCAGGGCCACCCCTCCCTTTTTATAAGCATTAGAACCTCGTATCAATTTTTAATACAGCATTGTATACAAACAGAGGCATTTCTTCACTTTAGAAGTATAAAATAACACATCAAATTCAATGCTTCAAACTATACACACTACACTCAGATAGTTTGCTTTGTCCTTCTGTGAAGGACTTTAAAAATCTGATAGTCAATGGGTACATCTTTCTAGGTGATCAAAGGTGTTATTTTAATTAGCTGCTGTGCTGCTGCATGTTGCCAGGAAATGTAGATTGGTAGGAAGTTGCTCATGGTAGATTCTGGTTGAGGAACCAACCCCACAGACACCGGTTTCCCTGCAACACCACTGCCAGAATTGTCGTTTCACCAAAAAACAAATCTGATGCCATCACATACCCACAGTTAAAACCCCTGTTGCCTTGGGGATGAATTCCTGACTTGATACAACTCTTCACAGTTAACCCTAATTTGCCATTTTGATCTCACTTCCCATAATCCACATTTTTCTAACAAAATCTCAGATCCAATGAAAATAACCCTTTCTTTCCATTCATAACTTCATCTGTACAGTCTTATCACGTCTGCCAGAAATAAAATAGCCCTCTTTGTTTCTTGTGGCAAAATATACGCTTCTTAATCACGTCCTTGCTCCAAGTTCCTATCTTCTGCTATGAACTTCACAACTCTCCTAAGCGAAATGCATACCCTGTCCTCTAGCCACACAACGTGTCTGTAGCGTAGTTAAGGAGTTGAAATGGGCCTCCACATTTCCTGACATTCAGAATTTAGTGTCTTCCCTTTCATTCTGTACAAAGCGTTGTGCAAAGTACAAAAGGAATACCAGGACTAGAAAAATACAGTGCCTTTCCTTAAGGTGCTAAAAGGTGTGTCTATAAATAGCTATTAATTCCAGGCAGAACAAAAGTCCTGAAAAGATAAATCAACAAATCATTGGGTTCAAAGGTTAATATAATTACATTACATTATGGAGATCAGAAAAAAACTAATGAGACCTTTAACTTGAGGCGAGCCATGAAGCTTAAGGAAAACTTTTTATGAAGAGCTGGGTTAAGGGAGTGAAGGAAGTGTGTTTGGGAAAAGTGGCATCCTCTCATTGGCCTGGCGCTTGGGGCAGTTGGGAAGACAGGGCAGTCTTTGGATGAAATCTTCCCTTTGACCACATTCATGCATTCCTGAGTGAGGAATTCATGTCTCGTTTTCACAGCAACTAGAAACCTTTAGAGTCTATAGGGCAAGGAAATGTCAGAGCTGGGTCAGAGCTGCTGTAAACTCAGTAACGGTCCCTATGAAACTTTTAGAGATTAGAAAGTTATCAATGCCAACTACACAAAGCAGAAGAAATAACATGAACACTGATTTATATGGCTTAATTCAAACCCAGTTTGTAGCTAAAAACAATGACCAGCCCCAAATAATTCCACTGGCTTCAGCAGACAGAAGATTAAGAAAAAAATTAAAAGTCCATAAATTGTAGGACTTAACCACTAAAATATGGGTAAAGTAGCATAAATGCCTTATTGGAATTAGGATAAGCAGAGACAAAGGCACTTACTATATTATACCAATAAACCTGTGTCAGCATGATGACAAAGTAAGTTAAAATAAACTAACCTAACCAATTAACATCAAGTAAGTGAAGCAACAGGTACTGTGAAATTGTTGTTATTCAAATGTTTTCTTTTCTTTTCTTTTCTACAGGAAACCAAAGTTAGGGAGTCTCTTCAAGCTCCTAATGTTGGGAATAGGACAAAATCCAAATTCCTGCTTTAATCATTGCATCATTAAACATTTATATTCAAAATATTATGCAGAAGTTAATATGGTATTTATTATAATATACTTAAAAGAGTAATTCCATTCTCAAAAGGCAAAGTAACAATTTTTAACCTAATGGGGGAAATGTTTATATAGAAAATAAAGATTAGGCCAATAGATTTCATAGAGAGAAAGAAAGAAAGAAGGAAGGAAGGAAGGAAGGAAGGAAAGGGAAGGGAAGGGAAGGGAAGGGAAGGGAAGGGAAGGGAAGGGAAGGGAAGGGAAGGGAAGGGAAGGGAAGGAGGAAAAAAAAAAGAGAAAAGAAAAAAGAGCCTGAAAGCATTAAGAACATTTCTCAGTAACCAGGAAACATTCTGATTTTGCAAGTCATTAATGATGATTTTACAGCCACCCCATAAGATACATTTAGTCATAGGGTTCTGGAAAATAATATATTTTTCATTCAATCAATTACGCTTCAGATCTTAACCTATTTTGAACATTAACCACAGCCGCCTATGTTCATGAAAATCTAGAAATAAACCTAGTTCTACATCAGCTCTTTCAATTTATAAATATTCCTTTCTGCTAAGTACAAGGGAAAATAATTTTGTTAAATCATCAGTGCTAAAGAGGACAAAGTTAAAATTCTGTATCCCCACCCACCCCCTAAATTTCAGGAAGATGCGCTAATTATAACCAGGAATTAAACCAGAAAATTTTAAAGTTAACAAAACTTTTGTGATTGTATATCATATTGCTCCCCCCCCACACACACACTGAATCTTCTCTGGTTAAGAAGAGAAAAGTAACCATTTATATAGGAGCGTGCATCTCTTAAAGGCATGAGTAGCAGCCACTGCGTGCACCAATACTCTTAACTTGGGAAAGTTTGCCGAAAGTATCCAAGAATATAGATGATGCATTCAAACGTAGACATGTAAAAACCATATAAATAGATACTAAACCACATACTCAGAAATTTAAAGAAGTCATGCACAACTGAAATGGCCAAAAACATCAATTTTAATAGTGATTCTGTAAAAGATCTTCTTACAACAATGCTTGCAACATTAGTTGAATCTATTATGCCAAAATCTTAATCAAAACTATTCTCAAGTGGACTATTTAATGTGAGGTCATGTATACATAGCAAGATGATTGAGAACTGAAAAAAACATATTGATGTGTTATGTACACATTATTTAAGATATGCTGCTGTTTTTAATTATAATGTGTGAGAATAACTACAGTCAGGTTCTGGTGTTCATGACCTCTTGCCCAAGGTCAAAAGTCAGGGACTTCCCCCAGAATGAGAGAGTATCATCTCAGCGCGGTCCTCTCCTATTCCATGGTCTGAGACTGCCTGGCGTCTGCTTATTCTTGCTTGTTTCTACACCCATCGCTTCCTCGTATTAAACCAATATACTGACTGCATGCTTAGCTGTCTGAATTTGCTCAAAGACCAATTGTTAAAGTATATGTTTTCTGCCTCCACCACCAATAACTCTTGCTTTCTAATTTTGTTCCCTTTGCTACATTTTTTTCTGTTTCTAATTACAGCCATCAGAAAATCTGTACAATATTGGAACCACAGGAGGGACGACACTCCTGAGCAACTTCCTTGGAATGCAAGTGTGTTTTGCTAATGTCTTCTGCTGTGACCATCAAAGCAGGGATTCTGTATTTTTTCAGAACTTCAAAATCAGAAAAAAATAATAATAGCTTTTGGAGGTAACCTAGACAATATCTTTTCCATGGTCAAAAAAACTTTTCTTCTCTCATTGTGTTCTGTCTCAAGTCACAGAAGTGGCTGAACTTAAAACCCATTCCTCAGGATATGTTTCTAAATTTCAAATACACCACCATGTATGGATTATATATTAACATGTTTTCTTTGAAAAATATTTGAAAGTATAGAAACTACCTGTTAGTAGCATCATTATCTGTTCTGTATATGTTACTGAACAACTATTATACGCTGAGCAGCAATAATGTAAAAGTCACTGGGAGGCTCTACAAAGAATACAAGCTGAGATCTCAGTGCACCCTGATGGAGCTGATCATCTGTTTATGAAGATAAGAAACAAATTCATGAAAAGATAAACAACGTGAAGGCCAAATGAGGGGATTTCGAGCCTTTTATCTACTTGGCACTTTAAAAAGTACTCATATCATTATCATACTTAATTCTTGCATGCTAACTTCCATATTAAAAAAGAAAAGACTAAGGTTCAGAGAAGTAAAATTAGTTGTTCAAAGACATGGCTAATAAACAACAAAGCTGGAATTGTCTTTGAAGTTCCATTGATGCTAGAAATGTCCAATCTGCAAAGAATTTTTATAAGAATTTATTTGAGCCAAACTCATGACATATGCCGGGGAGTAAAATCTCAAATGCTCTGGAGAAGAACAGTTTCGAATGCCTTTCATGTATGTGAAATTAAGGAAGATTGCATGGAGGTGGAAGAAGCAAGGCAAGGATTGGATTACAGGAGAGTTAACAAGAGGGTAGTTCTGGGTTATTTCCAAGATGTGTTAACCTAGATGCACAAGAACAGTGGTCAGGGTTTGCATAAGGTGAAGATAAACCTTTTACTAAAAAGGTATGTGTCTGGGCCATAACTACCCACCATAACCTGCCCAGTTAGGAATTTATGATCAAATTACCCTGTGAACCCCTTTTTTTTTGCTAAATATAAAAATTTTAATACTATATTCCTCTATCAAGTATCAACTAGTCAGGAAAACAGAGATGATGCCAAGAAATTCCACAGATGGAATTTGACTTGGGAAAACTAAGTGCAATTACTGTATGCAAGAGTTTAAAGGTCAAACAGAAAGATGAGGTATGCAAAAGAGTAAGGACAGCCAACACTCCCTTTAGGTCTGAAAGGACATAGAGTCATGTGATGATGTTACCACAGTCCAGGTAGCTCAGCCCAGGGTCACCTGGGAAAAACTGTGAGAGATGCCTATAGGGCTTAGACCAGGAGGAATA
Source organism: Glossophaga mutica (assembly GCA_039655065.1). Taxonomy (NCBI): domain Eukaryota; kingdom Metazoa; phylum Chordata; class Mammalia; order Chiroptera; family Phyllostomidae; genus Glossophaga; species Glossophaga mutica. The sequence goes on from CM077305.1 coordinate 23,098,803, forward strand.
TGTGTCCTGGAGCAACCTAAAACCAGAGAAGTGACCACCACCTGACCTATGTGGGTGAGCATGCAAGGGTCAAAAAGGAAAGTAAGGGACCGAAATCAACAAATGAGCACTTAGTAAATTTACTTCCAGGCAGTGAACCCGATACAAAAGGAAGGTAACGTGAGGGGGAAAATAGGGTGGGGGAGGTTTTACAGAAAGTAACCTCACAGGGTTATCTGATCATAAATTCCTAACTGGGCAGGCCAGCCATATAACTTCTCAGTTAAAGATTTTAAGCCAGCCCTATCCATTGTTTTTCTGCATCTAGGTTAAACATACCTTCAAAATATCCCAAGTAATACCCCTGGAAGAGAGCACTAATCCTCAAGAGAATACCTAATCTTGTTAACTATTCTGTAATCCAACCCTGCCTTGCTTTCTCCAGTCTTCCTTACACCCCTCCTTAATTTCTTTTTTTATTTAAACTGCATTTTATTTTTTCCATTGCCATTTAGTCCCCTTACACCCCCTCCCCACCTCAGCAATCACCACACGGTTGTCCATGTCCATGAGTCCTTTATCCTTCTTGCCCAATATTTCCACCCCCTCACCTTCTCCCCCACCTGCTCTCCATCTATGAGTCTGTCTCCATTTTCCTTGTAGTTCAGTTTGTTCATTAGATTCAACAAGTGAGTGAAATCACATGGTATTTGTCTTTCCCTGACTGATTTATTTCACTTAGCATAACGTTCTCCAGGTCCATCCATACTGTCTCAAAGGATAAAATTTTCTTCTTTTTTGTGGCCGAATAGTATTCCATTGTGTAAATGTCTTATAGTTGTTTTATCCACTCATCTACTGATGGGCACTTGGGCTGCTTCCATATCTTGGTGATTGTAAATAATGCTGCAATGAACATAGGGTTGTTTATGTTCTTTTGAATTAGTGTTTGAGGTTCCTTTGGATATATTCCCAGAAATAGGATAGATGGGTAAAAAGACAGATCCATTTTTAATTTATTGAGGTAGCTCCATACTGCTTCCCACAGTCTTCATTTCAAATGCATTTTAAAAAGCTGCAAAACTGTTACTCTGTGGAGTATTTGAGATCGTGCTCCCTGGCATATGTCATTAGTTTGGCTCAAATAAACTCATAAAAATTCTCTCCAGTTTCTTACATCAACAGTAACATGTTAGGGGCTAAGTCTTTGGATGAAAATGGTCATCCCTTTTCATAGCTGCAAAACACACATAATCTCGGTCCATATTATGAAATCGTAATTTCTAAATACTATGGATTGGATGATTGATTAGGGCTAATTGGTTAGGCACTGAATCACCTGTGGGCTCCCACTGAGGACCCCTTTTCAGGAAGTGGTCTCTGCTATGCTTTCGAGATTGTGGCTATGGCACCTCACTTGTTTCTCTGTAAGTATGGATGGGAGACTTGAGACGATGGTGATACAGTAGCTCTTTCAGCAGAAGTAAGATCTTCTGCAATGTCAGCAGGCCACACAAACACATCAGGATTTAGAACTGGCTTCCTACATTCTCGCATCTTCCAGTCTCGCTCTAGTGACTCCCATTGGCCTCACACTGAGGGGTGCCATTTAGCAAGGGAGACTGGGGGACCTTCTGGCAAAGGCCAGCTCTCTGAGCCACAGAACAAGCAGAGAAAGTGTGACGCATGGATCTGAAAGTGAACAGGCAAATATACCACCTACACAATTTCCTTGGAATTGAAAGAAAATTGGGGCAATTGGAGTTGAGAGAAAGAAAAGGTCATTTTGTCCTAAGGTAATCATGAATAATTTTTATGGTAAAGGTGATCTTTGATGTAGGTCTTGAATACTATTTTGTAAACATGGAAAAGGGGCAAATATGGTAGAAAAGTATAAGCAATAAAAGTTACAAAGTCCAAGAAAAAAATTGAAGATAATGACCTAAGAAAGTGGCATAAATGTTGGGAGCTACCGGTAAAGGAGATTGAGATACTGGGGAGAGGCCCACAATATAAATCAAGGTGCAGATTTTAAACCCAACCAATGTACAAAAGCAATAGCAGAAAATCAGAAATCTAAAAATAGAATGAAACGATGGAAGTGGTGTAAAACCCAGCAAATAGGTCAGATTAAAAAAAACTGAATGGCTGGTCAGTTTAAGCATTCACACTGTAAACAAACACAGGTTCAGCTGCCTGCTGCTTCAAAACCCAGTACTCAAGAGACAAGTGCTGATGCAAAAAAAAAGTAGTTTCTTTTCAGGTGCTGGTGACCTGGAAGATGGGGGACTCTTATCTCAAAGTCCATCTCCACATTTCAGTGCAGGCAAAGGTTTTCTGTAACAAGGGAGAGGGAAAGTAGAGCAAAGAGACCAAGGGACGGGGGTGAAAAGTTCCCTATGTGAAGAAGAGCACAGTCTGTTCCGATAAGGCAAGTGATGGTCCTGTGTTTGTCATCCTGGTTTAGTCATCCTGGCTTCTCGTCATCTTGGCTTTATATCATCCTGGCTGCTCATCATCCTAGCTCCACAGTTGAAGGTCAGCAAATCTCCTGGAGCTGGGATGCCTGAAGGTTGGAGTCTGTGTTTGTTGAAATTAGTTCCTAAGATTCGTATACAAACATGCTGTTTATCTACAAGCTACATTTAAGAGTCAGCATTTTCAGAAATAATGTCAAAGGCATGCTGGGGTAGGTTACAATTCTGCACTGCTACAACATCTCCTGAATCTGTCCACTTGTTCCTGTCCCCACAGCTGGGCCCCTAATCCAAACCGCCATTATTCGTCACCTAAGCAACTGCATTATATTTCTAGTCTCCCCAGTGTTCCTTTTACATGCCACCTATACTTTATTCCACGGAGCAGCCGACATTATCTTTTTTTTTTTTTTTTTTTTTTTTACTATTTAATTCTATTGTTTAATTCATTCAGATTCAATGCTATTGTTGATATGGTTGGATTTACATCTGCTACTTTCCTTTTCTTTTCAATAGATCTCAGGTCTTTTTTGTTCCTTTGTTCCTCCCTTACTTCTTTTTCTACATTAAAATCACTGTCTAGTATAACATTTAAGTTTTTAATAACATTTTTCATGATAGTTTTTAGTGCTTGCTGTAAAGCTTGCTATGTACATTCTTTTTTTTAATATTTTATTGATTATGCTATTACAGTTGTCCCATTTCTCCCCCATCATTCCCCCCCACCCTGCACACCCTCTCCCATCCACATTCCCCACTTTAGTTCATGTCCTTGTGTCATATGTTCTTTAGCTTCTACATTTCCCATACTATTCTTACCCTGCCCCATCTAAATCTGGTCATTTTTCTGCTTAAAATGCTTGACCACTTCCCTACTGCATTTAAAACAAAAAACTTGAACATGCCCTACCATGCTTCCTATGACGTGATCCTGCTTCCCTCACCACCTTTTCCCGTGTTGTCCACACTATACTTTCTCCTGTTCTTCCTGCTCCAGCCACACACAATTCTGTAGAAAAAGTCATGCCAGGCAGCCATGAGAGAGGAACTGTGTAAGTCCTCAACACAACTACCATGAAGGCTTCCCTTGGATGGCAACAGACAGCAGCCATTGGCTGGGTTTCCATGCGCTCACACCCTAGTAATGGTCACAGGCAACACAGGGCACTCCCTCAATGCTGACTTGATTCTCTCAGGGGGCCCCCAGGTGTCTGCATACCCAAGAACCCGCTGATCTCTTGCAAAGCCAAATCCCGTTGAATTCTCCTTCCTGCTTCCTGGACACTCTCGCCCAGTCTCCTAGAAAGTAAGACTCTTGAGATCATCTCTATTCTTTTCCAATCCATTGTTATGACATGCAGTCTATATACTGCTTCCTTCAGTAATCTTCCCTTTTGATTCTCAAGAGCATTTCTTCTTTCAGCAAAATCTGGCTGTTACAGATGTTGACTAATTCTCTTGCATTTCTGGTGCAACAGTCAATTCAACTGAGGCAAAGTTGAAGCCTCCTTGGTCAGGGGCAGAATCTCATACAAAGAAATGCAGAAAAGAAACAAACAAAGATTATTAGATAACATTTCAAAAGCTTATCTCCCTGCATATGTAAATTCCAACTTTATTTACCCATCCTCAAAATGGAGATATCTGTCTTTTCTGCCTCTTGGGATTGTTTTGACAGTCACAAAAAAAAAAAAAAAAAAGGAAATACGTAAATGAAGTCTTACCTTAGGCAGGGGTTTGACTCCTAAAGAGCAAGGTAAAATTCCCAAAAGACTAAAATTGTCATACCAGGCTTTGCACCTGTGCCGTCATTCTTAGGTACACTCAATGTGGTGAACCACTGAGCTAGAGGGAAACAAGAAACAAAAAGAAAATCTACATGCAGATTTTCAGGCACTCAATCCATTTCATATTTAATAAAACAGTCAAGCCCCAGAGAATGATTAGAAAGTGGGAAGAAAGTTTTAAGTGTTTTCTTTTGCCCTACCAGATTTAGTCCACTTGGGTTGAGAGTAAGTCATGATGGTATTAATAGATTGGGAAGGAGGACATTAAAGAAAATATTAACACAGTCTCTTAACTTCTATTGTGGCCTCAGATATCAGGGAGACCCCAGTGCAAAGCCTTAAAGCAGTGTGACAAAGGAGCCAGCTCACACAGCATCAGTGCTGACGTGGACCCCAGAGACAGAATTCACATCAAACCCTATCAGAAGATACTTAAGCTCCTCTTGGAAGAGCCCGAAACAAGGCCTTTTGCTCACAGATACTGCTGTCAAGATCTGGTCCTCTCACCCTGGGCTGGCTACATCTCAGACTATGTGAAGACATTGATTGGCCCCAACCATTTAACAAGTTTCTAGTCTTAAGATCTAATTTTCTTTTAGATTTAGACACCAATAACTCACTTGTCACTTCAGTGCCAGAATAATCGTGACAGCCCATATAGAAGCCCCTAACAGTGTAGACACAGCTGGCAGGAATTTTCCTGTAATCACAACCACCTGATGCATAAGACCTATGGAATTTTCTGGTGCCTTTTATCTAGAATATTTTGGATATGTGTGGGAGTGCTAGAGGTAAAACCTTTATAGAAATTGTTTTTCAAAGCACTGACCAGACCTTTCAACACTAGAAACACCTCTTCCCATATTAGTGGGAAGACATGGAAATGTACGGCATAACTTTAGCGATCACTGACCTTCTGTTGTGCTATGTAAACTGATATCCATGGCATACAAATTAGTGATTTCACTTTACCTTAAGTAGCATTAAATCCTGCTTACTGCAGTCTGCTGGCCATTAGGAATAAGATTCCCCCAAATCTCACGAGAAGGTTATGAGATCTGAATAACAAGAAATACTATCTACACATTCCCAGGAATAAATGGCTAAGGGTTTACGGATAGGGACAAGGAGGACAGATGTTGCTATAAGAGGTAAAAAAAAAAAAAAAAAAAAAAAAAAAAAAAAAAAAAAAAAAAAAAAATCCTTGTGACAATGGAACTCTTCTGAGACTTGTCATCGTGGCTCCACAAATCTACACGTGTTATAAAATTACATGGAATTTTACATACACAAAACTGAGAACGTGTGTAACTAGTTAAAACTGAGTAAGTTCTTTGGATTGGACTAATCTTAATTTCCTAATTTTGTAATTGTGTATAGTATGCAAGATATTACCATGAAGGAAACTGAAGAAGAAAATGCATGGTCACTTAAATCTAAATCCTAAAGGCTTTTATTTTTGTGAATTAGTGGCCCTAGATTACCATATTTAGATTAACTTCTACAATACCAGAAATTAAATGAACAGCCTTTTCATTATGTCAGCAGAAAAGCATTAGAATTTATCTCTTCTCACTTTTTGCATAAAGGTATATATAAAGATGACTCTGATTGATTTATAAGCCTTGAACTATGTGTGTGAGTGACTCTTAGTCCACTGACACCCTCTACCAGTTGTTCTCGCAGTGTGGTTTCTGGACCACCAGTATTAGAAAGGGTGGCGGGACTGTGCTTTAACAATAAACCCTCCAGATGCTTTCCATGCCCATTAAGGTTTGAGAAACACTGCTACCCACCACCCTTGCTGTAAGGCATCTGGCAAACATTTGCATTTCAAAGGAGAAAGCAAGCAAAAATTGCAAATTTTTAATCTTTGGTGAAGTGTCCTCTCTGTGGCACTTCCCTCCACAACACATGAACTCCTGATGCTCCTTGAAGACCCCCGCCCATCGTGCCAGGTCATAGAAGCCCAACTTGCTATTCTTGAGCTGTTTCTAAAGGCTCCTTCAAGAATATTGAGTGTAAACAAAGTTTCTTTCACTGACATCCAATTCTGTTCAATTAATGATGGAAAAATTGGTGTCTTGATGGTTGGAGTTTCTTCCCATACGCTTTTCACATAACCTTATTTAACTCTAGAAGTTCTAAAGAAAAGCTGATGATTAGCAAGATTCATAAAATACTCTGATGATTCAAATCAAATAAGTAACCCCAAAGTCATTTCTATGTGTCCTAGAGTCAAGCACATAATTCTTTATTTGTTCATTTTGGCGGCAGTAGGACTTTTCCTAATTACACTCTTCTTAAGAAGGTATCACCTAGACTTCACAATGCCAGGAAGGTTATAGTTAGCCTGGAGCATTCTGAGTGCTGTTAACAAGAAAAGATGGTCTTAAAATTTGTTACAATTAATCTCCAAAACATATTTCTATATTTTCATCCAGCCAGTGTCCTACGAGGGGGATTCACCTGGCTCTTGGCTCCAGTAGTCTTTAGTGTTCATGCCAGATGTGTGACTCTTCTCTGCAGACGCCACCTAAATTGATGTATCTTGCTTGGATAAATGGAATGTTGGTCACATTCTCTGATCAGATAATCATACTGCATTGTCCCAGATGCTTTGAAGTTAATTACTTAAAATCCAATATACTTAGAATGGTAAAATAGAAGCCTTAAAATTAGGACTTTCAGAAAATAAATGGAATAAGCACAGCTGAGAGCCCAGACCCACACCTGTCGTTGCTAATATTCAAACAACAAGACGTAAAATTCTTGTCTCAGGAATCTTATGATCTAATGGGAAAGATCAGAGGTGGATTTATCCTGAAACTCGGGCAGAAAAATGTCAGGGCCCCTTATCTGCATGGTTCTTACGAAGCGATCTTGTACCTAACTTTGAGCTCATGATTTCAAATTCTTTTCTTTAAATGAACCACTAAAATTGCGTAAGCTTCAGACTCCCACAACACTCAGATTCACCCCCGTATTACACAGACTGTAAGAGAGTAAACATATAAGCAAGAGAATTCCAAGTGCCATGCAGAAACTAGAAGCTGACTGGATAGAGAGTGACAGGACTGTTTTAAACCAGGAGCTCAGAAAAGCTCTCAGGAGCTAAGAACTAGATGAAAATGCTTTAGAGGGATTTGAAAGAGGGATGACTAAAAGTTTTTTTAACATCACTTCTCATTGAGTTTATTTTCACACTTACCATGTATTAGACAAAAACTTATTCTTGCAGTAGAACGATGTTCAATTTGGAGAGATCAATAACTTTGCAGAAGTTAAGCCCTGCTCATATTGTGTTTTTCACAGGTCGGTTCAGTAAAACTCCTTTGTGACTTGCAGATTTTGCTATCGATACATTAGTGTTTGTTCTAGGTATTTTTATTCTACTATCTCAAGACTCTTCTCCTAGAAATATTTGGATATTTAAAATCCAATATGGATAGACTACAGGTGATACGTAGATAGACTGATAGATAGACTGATAGATAGACAATAAATAGGTAAGAGGAGAGAAAAAGAAGAAAGGAGAGGAAAACATTTCAGCAAGCCTAGTAAACTAAATTATTTGGAATTAAATCATAATGTGTGTATTTGTATGTATAGGTATGTCAAGTTCTGGTTTTATCACTGTTTTCATTATCCCTACATCATGCACCAAATAATTACTTTTCAATCAATGAACAACATATAGAACAAAATATATCTGATGGTGGTTCCACAAGATTATAGTGGAGCTGAAATATTCCTAATGCCTAGTGACATTGTAGTCATCATAACATCATAGCACGGCACATTTCTCATGTGTTTGTAGTGATACCGGCATAAACAAACCTACTGTGATGCCATGTGTATAAAAGTATAACACATACAATTATAGTAGTAGGCTATGTCATCCAGGTTTGTGTAAACCTCTGATGTTTGCACAACAGCAAAACTGCCTAACGAGGCATTTCTCGGAACATATCCCTGTTGTTATTCATATAACTGTATTGTCTAATACATGGAGAAATAAACAAAAATGTATTAAAAGTAAAAGGTAGAATTAATGTTCATGTAATCTGTAAACAGCTTTTAGGTCTTATGTAAATAGGATAATTAGGAAGTAGGGGTGTGGTTAGGTTCTAAACACCATTTTCAGCTCATATAGCAATATAAAAATATCAATCATGGTAATTTATATTTACTCACCTAGTAGCTTCTTTGTATCTTTTCATTTTAAAATTAGAGACACATAATGATGTCTTGGGTGATGAATGTTAACTAGATTTATTATGGTGATCATTTTGGAATATATGCAAATACTGAATCATTGTGTTGTACAGCTGAAACTAATATAATGTTGTATGTCAATCAAATCTCAATTTCTAAAAATAAAATTAGGTACACCTTCCTATAAGTTCTATAAGTTAGTAGTCTCTTCACTATAATGCTTTTTTTCTGTGTAATAAAATTATAATAAAATTCTTATATTACTACAACATGCTTCTGAGTTCTGAGTCCACAGTAAGCATTTATAAAGTCACCTAATGTTAACTCCAAATCATCATGTTCAAGCCAAGATCTATTTGAAACATATTTATGTTGCTATGTTAGAATTAATTAAGTAAAAACAGGGTCTCTAAGAAATATTTATACACTCATGTTCACAGCATCATTAGTCACAATGGCCGAACATGAAAGCAATTCAACTATCAATTGACAGATGAATGGGAAAGCAAATTTAGATTATACATTCAAGGTAATATTATTCAAGCTTAAAAAGGGAGGAATTTCTGACATGTTACAACATGGATGAACACAGAGGACATCATGCTAACTGAAATAAGCTAATTATAAAAAGACAAATAGTATACGATGCCATTTATATGAGTTTCCTTGAATAGTCAAATTCTTAAAGACACAAAGTAGAAAGATGACTTTCAGAGGTTGAGGGGAGTGGAGAGTTATTATTTAATGAGTACAGTGCTTCAATTTTGCATGATAAAGAAAGTTCTAGAAATTGGTTGCAGGATCATGTGAATTGCCTGAACACTACTGAACTTTACACTTAAAAAGGTTAAGATGGTTATGTGTATCTTACCACAAATAAATTTTTAAATTTTTTTAAAGGGAGAAAAAAATTAGTGCCACCTGGAATCCTTTGCAGTCAAATTTCCACCATGGAAATGATGACATTGCCCAAGGGGAAGATGGAATAATGTGATTGGAACAAATCTGGACCCCTGAGTCACTAATGATGCAGAGCATAGCTTTTCACCCATGTTGAACACTTAATTTAGTCTATTACATGGGAGATTAATAAATGTGAATCATGGAATTATACGATATAGAAAGAATTCTCCCACTTCAGTTTTAGTCCCAGGTTTGCCATTGCCCGACTGAATCATCTCAGACAAGTTGCCATTTTCTAAATTCAAAAATGAGAGCATCTTACTAGATCTGAGATTTAACAATGGTGCTTCACAGTATTTGAATGAATTCTCACACTTTAAAAATTATTTCAGAGGACAGTTTCAACTGGAGAAAAAATAGTAGGGGTTAGGGGAGGGGGGAGGCATAAGAATTATCAGGCTGTTGATTTACGGACCCCTCACTTACTCTCTCACCAGCCAGCGCAGCTCTCTAATTTACCTATTAAGCATCCAAGGAGAATTTGAACAAGGAATTCAGCAATTAAAAACATTCATCAAAAACTGCTAAGCTCTAAAATCTCTAAGACATTTACTTTCTGTAATTCTGTGCTTGCAGGAGTTAAAACTTGTTTCTCAGCAGTGATGGATTTTTCTCTGAAACATCTGTGCTCTTTTTCTCATTTTTCCATTGCAGTTGGTGACACGTACCTGGTAAGTGATCTAAGTCATAGAATCCATGATTACAAACTGTAATATTCTTTGTGCAAATTAACTAGGTTAGCCACAGATCTAAGATATGATCTTGACCTCATTAGTATGGTACTTGAGCCATCTTAGCTTTAAAAAGTAAGAAACAGTTTTATGTATTTAGTGACTCCATCAATAGCTGTTTGGTGTCTTTAATGTTTATTTTGGAAGCACCCTAAAGGAGTAATTGTTTTATCATATATTGACATATTTTTAAGATTATAATTATTTATTTGTAGGGAGAGGGGAAGGGAAGGAGAAAGAGAGAGTGAGAAATATTGATGTGTGAGAGAAACATGGATGCGTGGCCTCTCACGCATCTCCCCAGGGACCTGGTCCACAACCCAGGGATGTGCCCCACATGGAATCAAACTAATGACCTTTCAGTTTGCAGGACAATGCCCAATCCATTGAGTCACACCAGTCAGGGTAATGTATTTCTTACTCTAACCCATGATTCCTGTAATGGTGTCCATTATATGTCATTCTGCCATATTGGCAAAGTCTTTGACACATTTACAATTAAAACCTGATCAATCTGGATAACCAAGATTACTTTCAAGAGATAACATTTCTTAGTGTCCAAATTTCACTCCTCTTGATTATGCAACATAACACTCATAAACTTCAATCTTTACATTTAAACAAATAGGTAATCTTATGTTTAACAATTTCTCAATATTCACTCTAAATGTAGACATGCTCAATTATCTTTCAATAAGTTCATTTTTTAAAAATCTAAATTAACATTGACAGCAAAACTCAATCAAAAATAGCAGCTTAAATTCCCAAAACACTCTTAGTTAATGCCATAGGATTTAATCCCTAATAATACACTATTCTAAATCAAAGCATTATTCTAAAAAAATCATAGTTAAAATACATTCGGTGGGGCAAAAGTAGGTTTATGGTTATTCATATGGAAAGTAATACAATAATTAATAAATAATAATACAAGAATAAACTCGTGTTTCACATACTCGCAACTGTAAACCTACTTTTGCCACACCCTGTACAAAATACGTGTTCATTTATTTAGCAAATTTTTTATTATGAAATTTCATGATCTTTAAGACTTTGAAAATGAGTTATCAGTTGTCATAAATTTCAGACAAATATCAGAAAGTCAGTCACAGCACACTAATTTAGAGTTTTATTTTTCTCAGTATGGTAGGCCTGGAGGCAGCAGTTTCGGCATAGGTTCAACATCTCAGGAAGGTCAAGGTTGCCTTCTCTAGAATTGAAGGCACTTCCATGCTGGGCAAAAGAAGGATAAATCACTCCAGGTACCATATCCATGCTCAAGATAGAGAGTACCAACTTTTCTCTTTAAGAAAAGTTGTCAAATGACCATCACAACATGATCAAAAGCACAGACAGAGGCGGGGAGATTTAACTTTCTGCATTCGCCTCCCTGTCCAGTGTGTTCTCCTAGAACAAGATAAAATAATTGCTGGTGAGTCAAAAAGGTTTTGAGAGCTAGGTCTTATTGATACTGCATATGTTTCCCGCAGTTACTACCATGAAATGTAAACTTGCAGGAACTGGGTAGCAACACAATTCTTGGCATCCACGAGGTTCCCAGCCATCCCAGCACTGCAGGCCTCAGTGGGTGCCCCTCCCCTAAGGCGTGTGCAGCCCTTCCCCTGATGGGATTAGGAGTCAGGCGACTAAAGAAACTGGGAGATTATCCGACTGGGTGTGTTCCTATCACCTGAGCCCTCCAGAAAAGAGTGGGCCTCCCTCAAATCCTACAGATCGTGGATCCCAGAGGAGCGCTCTGGAGGCTGGTTCTCTGTCGCGATTTTGAAGAAGGAAGGACTCGGCCCAGACTGAGATTTCTGACCTACAGACTGCAACCAGACAGTAAATCGGTGGGGATGTCTGTGGGCACAGGCTAAAAATTGATGGAAAACACACAGCAAACCAGACCCCAAACAGGGAATCACTTTTCAGCATTCCCGTTGCAGGTCGCTGCTTAAACATCCCAGCACGAGGCCCTGTGTCTTCCAGCGTCAGGATGAGTAAGGCCGGCTTGTCACTCAGCACCAAAGCTGAGGTCACAGGTGTGTGGCATCAGCGTGCAGTCGCTCGCCAGGGCCCCAGGACCAGTGACACCCGCATAATCCAGGCGCACCCATTTGAGGAACTACAGAAAGCCTCTGACCACCAAGGCGGGATCAGGAGTCAGGACGACTCGGTCCAGCAGACGGGTGCGAGGAAAGAGTCCCCGTTCGTTTCCTCCCGCCACCAAGAGACTGAAAAGAGACGCCATGGAGAAAAAGAGGAAACACGAGGTGGACGAAGAAGAGGTTCAGAAGATGAAACTCCTGATGTTGTCTGTCAGAGGAGCAGCTGAACCGCTATGAAATGTATCGCCGCTCAGCCTTTCCCAGGGTGACCGTGAAACGTCTGATCCAGAGAGCTGCCGGCACCTCCGTGTCGCCGAATGAGGTCATTGCTATGGCTGGACTGGCCAAGATCTTCGTCGGGAGGTGGTGGAAGAGGCCCTGGACGTGTGCAAGAGGTGGGGGGAAACACCCCCGCTGCAACCCAGTCATCTCAGGGAGGCTGTTCGCAGGTTGAGCTCCAAGGGGAAAGTCCCCAACACCAAGCCCAGAAACGTCTTGTTCTAGGCCAAGGCCTGCGAGGGCCCGTTGCTGACAGAGCAAGACCGGTTGTGGACTTCCTGCATCTGAGACTCTGGGCAATGCCACTTCTCTGTCTCAGGCCATCAAGAATTCACCCAGGACAGATGTTTAACTCAGAACTCCAATATTGGTCTCAACAATATGAAGGTATTCAGCCTTGGCTTCCTAGGGAGCACCTTGTAGGGTGCCTTGAGGCATTTAACTCGGGTTAGCTGGATGAAGAACAGTGCAAAGAAGAAACCTGGCATCCTTGGGGAGGGAACTGCTTGGAAAGAGAGAGAGAGAAACAAAAATGCTTGCAAGGCTGCGGTGAGGTTTCCATTTGGAGCTGGGAGTGGCTATGACTTCGCAGGCTTCTTCCCTGTGCTTTTAGGGAGGGACAACAACCCGGTTTCCTTTGCGATTCTCTATTCAGAACTGGCAAGGGGTAGCAGAAGTGAAAATGTTTGTCGTTGTAAATAAGTTTATCCTGTGTTTTTATTTGTGTGACCAACCATTAAACTGTTTCAACTGGCAAAAAAATAAAATAAAATCACAAAACCTTTTTGTCTCAGAAATAGCTGTTTTCCTTTTCCTTCCCACGGTGTTTTGTGTCAGAGGGTGACCTTTGGCCCACTAAGAGAGCTAACATAGCCTTGGGCCTCCTAAGACACTAGAGACAAAACCAAATCCCCCAAAACACTTGTATAACAGCTACTATAGTTTCGTTATAAGTGCAGTTTTCAATATTTGCCATACTGTGTGATAGGCCAGTGTTTCTATAGGCAACAGAATTTATTTCGAAACAGTCTGAAAATACACTCGTTTTGCCAATTTACGGAGAATCCCTAGAACCGAAACACCTGGGTCAATTACTAAGTAACAGAAGTTGTCAATATGAACCAAACAGGCTTACCAAGAGTTGCAACTTAACGCTAGTTTTTACTTGTACATGCATTGCAGCACAGAACTCTTCATTACAAAGTCTGAGATTTGTTTTCAAATGGTCATCACGGTTCACAGCATAACTCTGATGCCTACAGTGCTGCATGAGTCTGTTTAACTTGGCCATGTGGCCTCTGAAACACGCAGTACAGGCAAAAAAATATAAGCCCCACTGTGCAGCTCTAATGCTAACAGGACAGTATCTTCCGTTTTTCTCGCCCTGAAGCCAAAAAGAACCCCACACAAACTATTTTATTTCTCCTCATATTTCCTTTTTGCCTTTATATGGGGATCCATCATAGATAGAATCTATAATTATTCTGGTGCTTTGTTTACAGTAAGTTTTGAGACTAGAGCAAGAATAAGCGAGTTCTATTTAATAGCATGATATTCTGTTACACTCTCATTTATCAGCTAGCTTCCTATATCAGTGGTTATAATGAGCTAGACCAGGAAGCAAAGAAAGAGATGGAGGTCACAGCTTCTTGAAAGAGCCGGTGGAGCTGAGAAGTCTGTCTCAGGAAATAAAGTGATGGAGCATGAAAGCAGTAAGGATTCAACTTCTCCCAACCTTTGTATTGCTTGCAGTTCACTCTCTCCCCAGGGTCAGTGAAGAAGATTTGCAAGATGTTTTCTGGGTAAATACATCATGCCTGTGGCTTCTGAACCATGGAGGGAAAGAGAACCTAGGCCAAGCTGGTGGAAGCGGGGGACAGCATTTGGCCTACAGCAGTAAAGATGTCCGTTGGACACACAGCTGAAAGCTCTTATGGCCACCTGTAGGACTTAATGCTTTTAGTGGGGTCTGAGTATGACTCAACCACTGACTGCTGAAGCAAGTTCCATTAAGGTCTCAACGGTCAGATCAGGAACAGGGCTTCAGAATTGCTCTCTCAGATGGGAACGATGGAATGGCTGAAAAGACTCAACATCTTTATGCATTCCAAGACTTCTTACTGTATAATGTAAATATCCAAGGTTCTCAAAAAGGAAATCTATATATATATAACCTGGTACCATTCCAGGAGGAATCTCTGAAAGCTCTCATGAATGGTTTATTGTGTGCCATTAACAATGCAGGTGTCCCCTGGAGTTTCGCTACCACTCTAAACTGCATCGCACAACATATGAATGGGGACTTCCTAGATAAACGTGGCCTCCAGTTGGTGCTTTTTTGGTAAAATGATGCAAAACAAAGAAAATAAACTTGACTATGTCTTTTTCAGTTCTTTAGTATCACTCTGTGATAAGATCAATACTTTACCACCACATTCTAAAAAAAAAAAAAAAGGAATCAGTATATGTCCAAACAAAATTCATCTAATCTAGTTCCACTATACTAAGGGCGTATTATCTAAGGAATAGGCTTCAAACGTATGAAGATCTGTGGCAACTAAATGTAAAATGTACACAAAGTAGACAAGTTTAAACCATCAATGGATAGGTTAATGTTTTCTATGAAGGAGGGCAAAACCGGGGGGCTAAGCTAGATAATCACATAATGAAGCAGGGGAAAGGCTTTCATAAAGTGAGCTAAGTGCTGATCATATGTCACAGTGTCATAAGTTACCTAATACTGGAGAAGCCTTATAAAATTCCATGTTAGTATCGATTTATAAATAAAAGGCACATAACATAGTAGAGTAGGTAACCCTCAAAAATTATAGATTTGTGGGGAAATAGGAAAGATACCCAATGAATAACTTATGTTTCATTAACTCAAGAGTCATCACTCTGCCTTGGAGGCAAAAAGGAGGAAGAAAGTTCCTTGCTGTTCTAGATTTCTTACCCCATTCTTCTCCCACAGGCATTTCTTTGACTCACACTGTGTACCTTTACTACCTGTATTTTCTGTCACTCACCTTGAAGCAGATATTGCCTTTCAGAAGCTGTCCTCTATCTACTGTCTGGAAAACAGTAGAAAAGATAGAGGGTGAGCATCAAGATCAACCATTAAAATTAAAAAAAATGACACATGTATTTCCTGAGGGCAAAGACTATACACTCCAAACACACAAAGCAAATACATGCTCAAAACTAAGCACAACAATTGAACCCTCATTATCATCATGAGAACTTACAAGCCAGACACCAAGGAAAAGAAACACAGCAGTTCTTGCTGTAGCTCTGTATGTATCTATGATTTCAGTCGCGATTTAACATTGGCAGATGAAGCAACAAAGAAATAAATAAAAATATGAGACATGAGTTGAATTACGGTGATGAGAGAAATAGAATCTAGATTTCTCTTCCTGAACAGAAATTCCTTTTTATTTGGATTTAGTGAACATTCTACACCTCCAACTTTAACTTTTCCTTAAATGCACCAAACCCATTTGCCATGTAATCTTTTCCTTCATTTGTACTGGTCCCTTCACCTGAAACTCCTTCCCTTTCTTCTAGAGCAGGGGTGTCAAAGTCATTTTCACTGGGGGCCACCACATCAGCCCTGCAGTTCCCTTCAAAAAGCCAAATGTAATTTCAGCTCCTTAACAGTTAAAGAGTAGTTGCATTTATACAATCCTAAAATTATGGCCCTTTGAAGGCAAACACAAGGCTGATGTGGCCCCCGGTGAAAATGACTTTGACACCTCTGCTCTAGAGTATATTGTTCATTTGTGGAAGCCTGGCCAACACCTGTTTTTCCTAGAAGGGCTTCCTGACTCCAGTATCATTTTGTTCTTCCTATAGTATGCCATCTCTAGCCGTGAGTTGGCACTGTATTATATTCTGCCTTATTCTCTCCATCATTGGTTTTATGTCCCACATTATGCTGAAACCCCTCCTCAAGCTTAGAGCCAAGGCATTCTCTAGCACAACAGCAAACAGTGAGCATTGTAAAGTGCCATGATTTTTTGATGGTCAAAATGTAACTTTTTTTTGCCCAAGGATTCAGGTTGCTAAAGAGTTAATGCATTAAATTTAGGATATCCCATTTCCCAGATTCTGTAAAGATAAAGCATTGTACGGGGAGTATGACTTTTATCAAGACATGCACCCATTCCTGTCTATCAAAGCATATGAAAAACAGAGGAATAAATGCAGATGGAAAGCTCATTTTTCATATGAACAAAACTTGAGAACAACCACATGCCTAGAATTTTGTAGATATTATCTACTCTGGAAGCAGAAAGAAAATATGTAAAGTTCACACTCAGTGGCCTACACCATTTAATTATAGCATTAAGTTTTAAATTGATTTATATTCTAAGTAACTTGCATCATTACTTCACTAATTATAAATTTACTCCTACAAAATCCAGAATTCTGACTTGGTAGTTCTGACTTGGTAGTACTTCTCATATAAAGACAGTAGTCCCTACTTAAATCAAATAATTGAACCCAGATTTTTAATGTTTTCTTCATTTTTATAGTATTTACCTCTAATTAATATTACATTAAATATTAAAGGGCCTATATTTTAGCCCTGGCTGGTATGGTTCAGTGAACTGAGTGCCAGCCTGAGAACCAGAAGATCATCAGTTTGATTCTATGCAGCAGACAGAAAGAAGGAGCTCCTACCCTTCGCAACAGCATGGATGGAACTGGAGAGCATTATGCTAAGTGAAATAAGCCAGGCAGTGAAAGACAAATACCATATGATCTCACCTTTAACAGGAATCTAATCAACAAAACAAACAAACAAGCAAAATATAACCAAAGACACTGAAATTGAAAACAAGCTGACAGTTACCAGAGGGGAGAGGGGAGGGAATTTCAGGGGAAAGGGGGAAGGGTTTAGAGCCACAAGTATAAAAGACACATGGACAAAAACTAGCAGGGGTGGAAATGGGAGGGAGGTGGGGAGGGCTGGGTCGGTGGGCTGAGATGGGCGTAAAAGACAGAAAACTGTACAGGAACAACAATTAAGATAAAATTTAAAAAAAAAAAAAAATATACTCCACTAACATGAAGGGGAAATGGGGATGATAGAACTACACCTGTGAAATTCATGCTTGACTAAGAATCTTTACTTCCTCCTCCAGCAAGACATATTTACACCAGAGCCTTTCTAAGTCACGTAGGGGGTCACTTTTCAACTTCCAGGATGTTCACTATAATCGTGTAGGCAGATTCTGAACAGAACAGAATGCAGGTCAAGGGATAAGAACCATCCACGAGTGGAAAATAAATCCCCTGAGGTGGGGAAACAACGGGGGACATACAAGGTTTTCATAGAGCCCGACTGCACAGTTATTTCTCCTTGTGCTCTAACAAGAGTCTGGATCTGTCTTAGCCTTTTTTTAACTTTTTTCTCTTAAAAACAATGTGGTTCTGTACCTGCAGGCTAGAGAAAGGCCTAAATCAATGGTCTCTAAAATGGGTGGAATTGGCGGTCCTATACCCTAGGAGGCAGACAAGATAATCAATTGTTGTTTGAGAGGAAAAAAAGTTAAAACTTCTATTTATGCTTATTTTGATCTAAAAATTTACACACAAAATGACTGTCACACATGAATAAAGACTATAAATAAGTATATTTATGTAGGGTTATTCAAAAATGTTTTAATGATGAGATCCATGCAATGTTCTACTAGATAGAACTCTGCAAAAGAGAAAAATAGAAAGAGACTACTGGCCATAACTGCATGTTCATTGATCTGACATATTTTTCTTCTGTAGATTAAAATATGTATTCACCTCAGCATAATCTAACAGTCCATATTCCAGTTTCATCAATTGTCCCAGCAATGACCTAAATAGCATTTTTTTCCCTGGTATAGAATCAATTCAAGATCACACATTGCATTTATGTGTATGTCTCTTAAAAAATAGATACCTAATAGTAAATGGCTCAGTCTCTCTCTCTCTCTCTCTCTCTCTCTCTCTCTCTCTCTCTCTCTCTCTCTCTCTCTCTCTCTCTCTTTCTCTCTCTCTCTCTCATCCACACACACACAATGAAGACAAAGATTTCAACTAGAGTTCATACACTTGTGCCAAATAGGAGTTAGAAAAATGGAAGCAGACTATGTGAATTCCAAGATGTTGGAGCACTTATTTAAAAAAATATCTTGGATCTCACCCAGAAACTGGCCAGAGAAGTGAGTACCTGCATAATTAAAACTATACAAAGACTGTAAAAAGTAAAGTAGTATCTAGTATATGTAGCAAATCTATAAGTTAACTACCATCGGTCTTTTAATTACACTGCTATTGTTCAGGTAGGGGTCTCAAACTCTGAAATATTTCTTTCTTGAATATCTTTACATAAATGCATGCTGTCATTTAGTTTTCTCATATCCTTCATTATTTTTACATGTTTTCTAAATTTTTCAAGCCATCATGTTAGGTTATTCTTTTAAATATTTCAACTCATTGCATTTCAAACTCATCTTGTCAAATGTATCCTGTCCCTTGATTTAATTTCTCAAAGCAAATCAGTGCAGATACACATTGGCAAGATATATTTATCAAGATACTGAGGGATGAAAATGAAGTCACAAGGCCAATCAATAGCAAACCAGATACACTTAAGTACAAATACTTTTACATTTTAGTTCAAAGTTCTGCCCACTGAACCATGAGGCTCTGATAGGACATCCAGTACATCGTTACTGATCAGCAATTGCCAAATGCCTAACTACCAGTAAAAATAGCTTTGTGCTCAACCTGTGAATGATACCTAGATCAAAGCAAAACTGCTACCAAACATCACATTATTGTTTTGTCTACTGTTCCCAAATCCTAGGCTGTAGCCAGTCAACAAAAATCATCCTTTGTTGGTGGCTTAATTACCTTTTTATCACAGCCATAGTTCCCCCGGTAAGAATAGCAACCCTGACTAAAGCAAATCACAGTGTCACCATTCTGGAAAGAAGTGCTTGAATGTGGGTGATGACTGGGGCCAGCATCACTTGCCAGGTGAAAGTATGGTGTATTGTCACTGGATTTCCCAACAATGACATGTTTGGTTCCCTCCTGACACAGAAGGTTAGATGTGACTCATCAAATATTTATTAAATTTCACCTCTGTTCCTTTTTTTTGCCTACATCAAGCCATATCTTTTACCCTCCAGACCATCTGTCTGCATAATAGCGCTTATCCACAGAAATAGAAGCAGTTAAAAACATGTTCAAACAATATACTTTTCTTACTTTTGATGCTTATATGCCCTATTCTAGTAACTATTTTATCCTGTCACAGCAAGCAAAGAAAGGGTGCTTTGAGCAGGAAATTAATTTGATGTTCATAAAATTTTGGAGCCAGAAGAACCTCAATTCTAAATTGTATAGAGTAAAAACCTGAAGGCCAAGTTGTGAGACTCTCTCAGGTCACACAGAGCAGGCTAATACCTGAACTGAAGTTCTCAGGCTCTCCGTTTAAACCCATCGTCTTCCACAATGTGCTTGCTTCTCCTCATTACACTATTGATATCAAGCATCCACTGTCTGCCACTGCCCAAAAGATATCAGCAAGTGACACTATATGGCAGTGCTAGCTGTTATTCTAATTATTGGCTATTTGTTTTCCTTGTACTGATTAACAAAAATAAGAACTATTGCAATAGTTCTTGGAAACTTACCCATTCTTAAACATAAAACAAGTAAACAAGTAGAAAATTTTCATTGCAGGTTCGATTATTAGTTATAATCATAAACAGCATTGCTCATATAGGTAACAGTGACTACAACCCTTAGTAATAGATTGGCTTTTATAAAACTAACAAATATTCAAGAAGACTTGCTTTCATTGATAATCATCAGATATGTAAAAACTATATGAAATAAAGACTATTTTTTTTAAACGTTCACATCAGTTCAGACTAGGTTTCTCACCAAATTAATTAGAAAAAAAACTGTTAGTTTCCCATAGTTCTTAGAATTTGAAATTGCAGATGAAGGGTTGACACAAGAGGGACCAAATAAGAGTCAACTGGTGGGTCAGTCCATTGTCCTGTTGGTTAAATCACACCGGAATCCCAGCACCCTACAATGCTCCTGCCACCAATAACACCCAGGAACTGAGGCTGAGAAAGTAGTTTCTGTCTCCCATCTCATTCCCATGCAGGGCACACGGCCACCGAGTGGAATGACAGCTGTAATCAACCCTATATGTAACTTCTTACACTATGTTTCCTCAGTCAAGTCATAGTTAAATTTTCATGTCTTAAACATTTATATAACATGAATCTGTTATGTCAGCAAAAAGCTCATTCTTGTCATAACTTTAATATTCACTGGGTCCTAGAAATCAGGAAAGAAATTATGTATTTATAGAAGATTAAGAAAATTAACAACCAAGAGAATAAAATTAAATATTTTTTTTCTTCTTTTCTTTACTCTTCACGCCCAGAAAGGGTATCATTTAAACAGAGAGTAAGCCCTCAAAACAAGAGGTTATGCTAAATTACCTCCTTCCGGTATAGAGGATTAAATTGAAGGACGCCGAAATTGATAGCACAAACAGCCCTGAAAAGTTAACTTAGGAAGAAGAGGCAACTTTGGGGGCACTCAGTTCCTAGGCAAACTCAGCAATCCTCCTTTCACTTCCCTTTCTGAAACCTTCTTGTCTCGCCTCCCATCTACAGTTCTCCTCATTGCCAATACTGTCATCTTGCCCACTGGTCACCCAAAGTCCCTCATCTTTACCAAAACAAAAAACAAAATCTTTCTAAATCCCTACCTCACTTCCTTTCAAGAGCTTATAACTGATTAAAATAATTCTTAGAGTCTGGTCCCCCCCCCCAAAAAAAAAACCCATAAAACTTCCTGGAAATAATCTGTAATTTAAAATAACTTTCTACTTAAAATAATATTTGCTCTGCCTTTTATAGAGAAGCACTCTTTTATAGAGTTCTTTGCCTGTTCCCTGCTACCCCAATGCATCCCATGCTGCGTTTCCATTCACACCCACACACATGCTCACTCTGTGTTTAAAACAGAACTAAATAAAAATAGTCATCCTTTCCGGGGAACACAATGGCTAGCTCAACAAACCACAAGTCACAAATAGGAGGTAAGGAGAGCTTTTTAGACTTTATATCTGGCAAACAACTTGAGCCAATTCTTCTCCCCCCTTAAAGAAGGCCTTTAGAATGGTATTTCCTACTAAAATGATCTCAAATAATAAATGTAAATAAATGCTTGAGTCTGGTATTCTCTGCTAACATTATCTCAAATAATAAATGTGAAAGAAGATACCAAATTACTTTTTTCTCCCCATTTAGGGGTTTTGACCACTTCTCTTATCACTATACAAGTAATCACAACTTCCATCCAGATGTCCAATTTTGCTATTATCGTAGCTAAGTGGTTCAGTTAATACATTCTCCAATCAATATTTTGTTCACAAACCATCACCTCAGGCTTTCTGATCTAATTTATTTCCTCCACTGTCATCAGTGTTTTCTGGTAAGTTTCATAATTCCCCAAAGCTTGAACTTACCTAAACAAACACTCTATTATTAATAGCTTTTAGAGAGATTAACTCCCCACTATCGAAAATCTAAACAAATAATGCAACTTAGCAAGTCAAGTTGATTTTATAAGATATTAAACACATTGACATGTGGTAGACATTTAGTAAATATTTGGTGAATGAGGGAATGAACTAATGAGTAAATTAATTGGCAAGTATTTCTAAGCTTCAACAGAAATGACTGATGTTTTGAAGAGACTGTGATTTTTTTCTTACCTGAGCACCATACTCTACTTTAAAAGCGTCCCTCCAGTTTTTCTTTATAATCACAAATATGTTCGTTTTCAACTATGCATCAGGAAATGACTTCTGGCCATTTGCTCAAACACCCTGGTCAGATTTTCTGCACACTGCATGCTCAGGCTTTCTCAAAATCATGTATCAGCTCCATGCACACACAGGAAAAAGATGCTGTGGCTTGTAGCTTAAGCTTGAAAATCCAGCTTTATTCTTGTACCTGCTACCACGCAGCCCAGATCCTGTGCTTAGGCTGGATCCTTCTTTCCCAACCTTTAGCCATAGTTTTTCATCCTTTCTATGCAGATCCGTAGATCCTGGGCTCTTAGTTCTCTAGGCTTCTTCTCTGGGTTTCCAAGTCCTATTGTCTGACTTCAGTGTTTCTTGCCTGCATAGACTCACTGTCTCCCCTGACTCCTCCATGACCTGCTTTGGATCAGAAATCTTCACCTGGTCCAAATTTCAAGACCAGCGCATTCGGCCTGTTGTGTCCCATTGCTAATACCACTCAGCATTCTAGCTGGAAAACCAGGGCAAATGTGCTCCCTAAAGTTGGGTCCCTGAAGTCCGTCCTGGTGCTAACCTTGATCTTATCTGCGACCCACTTGTGTCTGTCAGCCACACTACAATTTCTCAGTCTTCTATGACCTTTGCTTTCGCAGTCTAGAGAGCTATTCATTTGGCTCTTTCTGGACCCCATCAACATGCTTCATTTGCCAACTACAACTTTGTCAAATTTGAATTGGTGTAGCAGTGAAAACAAACAAATAATACAAACGCACATATGTAAATAAGCAAAAAAAATGTTTTTTCCCTTGGGTCAAAACACCCCATACTAATGAACTGATGGATAATACTGACCAAGAACAATAGTTCAACAGACCTCTCAGATATGAAAAATAGTAATACTTCTGCTGAAAATAAGGGGAAACAGGATAATGTTCAGCCTCAGTCTATGCGCAGGTATAAAGGCCGCCTACTCACCTAATGTTCTACTGGCACATACTGGACCTTTAGTGAAAATTAGAAAAGTTTCCCATGCAGGGGGATGATTCACAAGAAGATACCCACTTTGGGTGTTTGATGTCTTGGAAACTGATCCAATCCTAACAAATAGAACCCCAGCCACCCCACCTTACTCTAAGCCAAGAACTACCTAATTATAGTGCAATTGCAGTGTGATGCCTAGAGAATCAGAATCCAATAGAATCATGTTTTTCTGAAGTACAACATAGGTTATAGCGTGTGTGTGTGTGGAGCAAACCTCCCCAGACACTTACTTCCCTTAAATGCTGGTTACTGGTTGCTCATTGTGGCAGATTATTTTTAGAAAAGGCACAATAATTGTCCCATGTTGAATGCTGAAAAGGAATGGGGAGATACTGATTTAACTTTTTTACTATTTTATCTTGATCATCCTATCCCTAACAAAAGACAGACATGGTTGCAAAATGGCATGAAAGACAGACAGACACACAGAGATAAAACGTTCATGTCGTGGGTTTTAACTGGTGTCTACCTGAGATTTCCAATCACAAAAAGAGTTAGATTGCAGACTAATCAGAGATGTTTTATTTTACATTGTTATAGTTGTTTTGTATTTTCCCCCCAAATTTGAAAAATTCCTCACTAGTGAGAAGTGGGAGGTAGAGGGAGGAATGAAATAAAAATTATCGATAACTGACTTCAAGTTCTCAATTTTGTAGTTTTCCAAACTGTTTGGACTATTTCCTCCTTTTTAAGTAGAACAGACTCTAATTTACATACAAATTTTTAAAAGTACTGTCTACCTTCCAAACTGGTTGAAGGAAGAAACTGTTTGATAGATCAGGATATTATAACAACTGGAACAACTTAACCAAAGACATCATTTAGCTGCATTTCTTACTTGGAATTAGAACATGTAAGTGTCTTGTTTTTCACACACAACTATTGCTGTGGAAAAGTCGCTTTGCGAGCTCTGCTCACATATCATCTTCAAAGGGTGTCAAGGCAAAGTGACTCATGTGACCTATTGTACACTGCCAAGAGCACCACGCTATTCAAAATCTTTGGATTTTGAGACATAATAATAAAGACTCAGATGAAAACAAATACTTGAGGAAGTCTTCCCTGAAAAACATATCAATTATTGAAAGAAGAAAAGACCCTAAAATCAAACATCATAATTAATGTAAACAAAAAAGTATACATTGTTTATATAAATTATTTAATTAGATAAATAATTTCCATTTCTCATTGTCTTCATGATCAGTTGGCACACTCTAGTATACTAATGCCCATCTTACTATTCCTGAATGTGTTTTTTTCCTGCAAGCCATCTTAATCTTTCTGTGTTTCAGATTCATACTATTTATGCCACTTATATGTTATGTTGAGAATATCACTTAACCCTTCTCTTCCAAGGGATATAAAAGAGGAAAAGACTACACAGAGGAGCCCTCGAAAGGAACACACAAGTCAAAGAAAATACCTACCAAATATTAATGTTTAAAATGATTGGAAAAGGAAATAAAATTGGAAACTGGAAAACATTTTTTAGTGGAAATTAACCCTGAAATGTTCCAATGTAAAGGGTGATCACCAGTTACCAAAATTCCCTACAGTTCAAGTGGGTACTTCGGGGATGATAAAAAATGTTGTATATCTTGATTCTGATGGTCACCTTACAGGCATGTTCAACTGTCAGTGCTCATCACTCTGTACACTTGAAATGGATACAGTCTGCTGAACATAAATTACACATCAGTAAAGTCCACGACAAAAAAAGAAAGCAAAACAATTATTTATGGTGCTTCAGTGAGTTAAGTGTGCTAACAATAAATGATCTGTAAACAATGGACAACTTCCACACTTCCACAAAAGCTATTGTTTTCAATGTACTATATATTCCAGTATTCCCCAATAATATCTTTAAATTTATAATGTATAACACATTATCACAGACATAATGTTTACTTGCATCACAAGAAAAAAGTGGATGTTACAATTTTTTTGTTATTTCATCTGCAATGTAGAGTTCTATTAATATTGAAAAACAGAAATGTCTCATTTCATGATAGAATACAGAGTCTATAGATTGAAAGATAGTGATTTGAAATATGGTAACTGTCAAGAACCACGAGGGATCTGAGAATTCACCCTAATTATAAGCTAACAAATTAGTCTGCCTAAAGTTTCACAGATGCTGGTCAAAGAAACCAGCCTCCTCGGTCAGAAGCAAAGGACACTTTATTATGTACACTAATAGCAGTAGACAGAATACCAACATTTGGGAGGCCAGTTACCTGGGCCTCTATTTCAAAATGATGCAAAAAGTCATATGTTATTGGGCCTTTTTTTGCATTGATTTGAAAGAAAAGGAACCTGGGGAGCAAGGCCCCCCCATTAAAAATATTAATAAGAAACATTTTAATGAAAAGATGAGATCCAGGCCTGTTATGACAATTTTATCATTGTCATATAATGTACATAATAGTTTTTTCAAATACAGATGCAATGGTATTTCCCAGAACAATGTGTAGCATAGGACAAGGACTCCGGAGAGCATTTCAGGAAGGGCTTTGAGTAACTTGATCATCGGAATTAACCTTAAGTCCAACAGCATCTTCACAGTGAGCACTCCCACTCCACCCTGCACTGAGAAGCTTACTCTAAGGCAAGAAAAACATCAGGAAGGTTTTCAGGACACAGGTAAGCCAAGATTCCATCTAAAAAAATTAAGTAACTTTATGTTTTAAAATTAACTTAAATATCTATAAATAAATCATTTTACCTAATTTGCTTCTTGAGTGTTGACATTTATTCTTTCAAGTGTCAAATGTAAAATTTTTACAGTTCAAATAAGAAAAAATGAAGTGTGATTAGAATTGGTAACTAACAGAAAATTATTCAGAAACTAGTTATAGTCTTAATTCCAACCACACTGTCTTCAGTCTGCTCGGGGATGCCAAGACAAGATCCCACAGACGGGGGGGCTCGAACAACAGAAATTTATTTCTCACAGTTTTGGAGACTGGAAAGTCAAATTGGCTAGTTGATTTTCAGGTACAAGCCTTCTTTCTAACTTGTGGACTCTATCCTCTTACTGTGTGAGGACACAGGTGGTACTCTAGTGTTTCATCTTATACAGGCAAAGATCCTGCAGGATGAGGGGCCCACTCCTATGTCTCATTTAAGCTTACTTACCTCCTGACGGCCCTGTCTCCAAACACAGTCACACTGTGGGTTTGAGGCACCAACCTATGAATCTTGAGAAGACACAATTTAGTCATCAACATATCATAAGGTGTTTTTTATTACTTAATTTTTTAGGTTTTGATGCAATTTTTTTAAAATATAAATTTGGCATTTATATTTTAAACCATACAGATCTTCCATAAACAGATTCTTATTCTGAAAAAGTTAAATAAAATAAGCTTGTAGTCTATTCACCTTCATTGCCGAAGTCTAAGCACTTTTTTCTTCCCATTTACCTAGAACATGCTAGAATTATTAGAATGTCTGCCATATGCAGAACCAGTTTTTCAATATAATGAGCCACCCAAGTGAAATGCCCTGCATTAAAAGAGATTAATATACCTGTTACTGAAAGTTTTGAAGCAGGCACTTTACCGTGATTTGGGAGGAGCCTTTACAAAAGAAATTCAAAGTTTAGATGAATATGAGTTTTCATATGAGTTTTTGAGTTGAGAATACAGGTTTTTAAGGAGCTCTCTTACACTACTCTACATGACTGTAACCCATAATTATCTCAAAGCTCTCTCACACACATACTTACTTGACTTCATTGAAACCCACTTTCCCCTAAGCACCCGCTTCTCCTCTCAATGGGTACTGGGAACTGTGTTTTCCTTTCTTTTTTTTTTTTTAATTCAGTCAGGTTTTGGGGGGTGATGTTTCAATTTATTTTTATTTTCCAGCTTTACTAGGGCATAATTGAAAAAGATGTGTTTTCTTTTAAATGCTAACTACCTCAGGGATGGAAGTGGCACTGTACAATGTCTCCCTGACTACCCAATGTCACTTCCAGAAAAATGGTTGCTCCCCCCTTTGTAAGCTGCTCCATTGAGCAGCTGCCTATAATACAAGAGCCTCTTCTCCCTACAATCATCATTTGACCACCTGGCCACTGTGGAAAACAGTATGGAATTTCCTCAGAAAACTAAAAATGGAACTGCCTTTTGACCCAGCAATTCCACTACTGGAATTATACCCTAAGAATCCTGAAACACCAATCCAAAAGAACTTATGCATCCTAATGTTTATAGCAGCATTATTTACAGTAGCCAAGTTCTGGAAACAGGCTAAGTGCCCATCAGTAAATAAGTGGATCAAAAAGTTGTGGTATAGTTACACAATGGAATACTATGCAGCAGAAAAAAGAAGGAGCTCCTACCCTTTATGACAGCATGGATAGAACTGGAGAGCATTATGCTAAGTGAAGTAAGCCAGGCAGTAAAAGACAAGTGCCATATAATCTCATATGGTATAAATGGAACTTAATCAACAAAACAAACAAATGAGCGAAATATAAGAAGAGACATGGAAATAAAAAACAAACTGACAGTGACCAGAAAGGAGAAGGAAGGGGGGTAGAAGAGAAATAAGGGTAAGAGTCAAGTCAAGGAACCTGTATAAAGGAACCATGGACAAAGACAACGGTGCAGGGAGAGGATTGAAAGTGGAAGTGGGGAGTGGGTAGATAGAGCGGGGAAAATTCATGAGGAAAAATGGGAACAACTATAATTGAACAACAATTTAAAAATAAACAAATAAATAAATAAATGAAAGAATTTAACGCTGACTCACAGTCTTCCTTTTATCTCAATCCCGCTGTCGTGCTAGGCAAATTCAACATCACGTGGATGATCAACAACATCTTAGCCAGCAGTGTCCTAAATCACTTGACACCCCATGATCTTTTCCATCACTCCATCTCAAGTACCAGCTTCCATAGTCAACCATGAATTTAGTCTTCATTAGAAACTGTTCTCCATGTAATTCGACAATAACACATTCACCAGCACCACCACCTTTAACCTCTGCTCTTTAGTTTCCTTGTTGCAGTCCCCTAATTGCCACATTTTTTCCTGCATCAGAGACCTGCAACTTGATGACACTCTCACTTTCTCTACATCCATCAGCCCCCTCTACACTTCACACCTTTCCATCAGCACAGTCAGTACCTCCTCCCTCCCTCATTTCTATCCCAGCCCCTGGATCTGTATTTCTGCTCTTTGTTTCTGCTCATCCTAATGGACTCATCTTAAATACCCCTTTCTTAAAAAGGGTTATCCCAACTTCTAAGCTAGATGTAGATCAACTGTTAAACCATCTCAAGTTAGGTATATTTTTCTCTGCTTCCCTCAAATATAATAGCTATCATATTGTAAATATGCCATAATGGGTTTGAACATGGAAGGCCTCTTTTATCCTATATTATAAATTGGTTGAAGGCAGAGGCCATGGTTATTTTATTCTCAACTATATGTCAACTAGCATCATACCTGGCACATAGAAGTTACACAAGAAATATATATGGAGCGCTGGCTGATGTGGCTCAGTGGGTTAAGTACCAGCCTGCAAACCAAAGGGTCGCTGGTTCAATTCCCAGTCAGGGTACATGCCTGGTTTGCAGGCCAGGTCCCCAGTTGGGGGCATATGGGAGGCAACCACACATTGATGTTTCCCTTCCTCTCTTTCTCCCTCCTTTCCCCTCTCTGTAAAAATAAAATAAAGAAAACTTTTAAAAAGAATAAATATATATGGAATGACACACACACAGTTTTTCCAGTAAATATCTATATTATATAGGCAACATTAAATTAAAAAAAAAACACACACACACAAACACATTTTGGTTTTTTCCCTACCTAACACCAAAAGTAATTGCAGCCAATTTTTAAAAAATATGTTAACTTTTAAATAGCCTCTTTTTGATTTGTGAGGTAGAATAGTTCATGTCTCTGCTGGATGTTCATTGGATGTGACAGACACCCTATCAAGAGGCTCAGCACTTCTGTAGCAGAAAGTGTGAAGAGAAGCAGCAGGGAAAAGAATGTGTGGAGGAAAAAGAAAATCAAAGGATCCTCACAATTAAAGATGCCAAGTATAAACGTGCAGAGGTTGTTTAACACAGAAGAGAAGAAGATTCTGGTTTTATTGTAAAGAGCAGAATTCTTTAAAGACAGCTACGTTAGTAATCAGAGCTGAAAGATGGTGGGAATGCAAAGTACCTCCTTCTCACTCAGGCTGCAGCATAACTCCCCCAGACTGGGAGAATGCAGGAGTCTCAATTCCTGATGCTTCCAACTGCTACTCCCACCCAATCCCTGCCTCCCCAGGGAGGTCAACCCTATACGCAGCAACACAGTGCAAATCACAGTTCACAGCATTTTTAACAGAGACCGTCATCTCATTCTTGGTGGAAATCTGAAAGAAAAGGAAGAAGAGCAGGAAAGAAAGAGTGAGAGTTCCAACATATTTGCAATCCACCAGAAAACGATATCAGTTAACACCAGTATACATGGAGAAATGAATAACAAATCACGATAGCAATGTGTTTCCTCATTACTCCATCAACTGACCAGGTACAAACCAAGCTGTGTGAGCAACCTGGGCAGGTTGATACACACAACCTGGGCATATTTTGACACACATTTGCTGTGCAGCGGTATTTTCAACCCTTACTGAGACAAGAAGCTGAGAATCACAGGGGCTGGGACCAGCGAGAGGCAGGAAAGGGACAGAAAATAGAGATGACTGGTAGGATGCTCAACTGCAGAGCCATTGCCCTGAGCATGGGCAATGTTGTGTGTCCTACTCAGAAGCTCTGCAAGTCATAGAATCCATTCTCCCCAAGAGGCAGTTTAGCTTGTTTCTTTGGCAACTCAGTCCCACCCCTCAAGTGATTTCAAAGCACCACCCTCCTCATTTACATACAGTGCTGTCTTTGAAAGGACATGTGATAGATTTTTATCCAATCTTCCAAACAAACTAGAGTTCAAAGGACCATATTATTAGCAAGAGTAACTGAGTCTACATACCTGCCAAAAAATAGAACAAAAAAATCAAAATATACAATTATGTGAAAGTATGGACTGGTACAGGACAAACCACTGAATGATGTAAGTGAGATGGATTTTTTTAGTCAGTCAATTAAGTACTTCTTAATTCAGTCGCTTTGGCAAGATTCAGACAAAATCTTTGAAACTACACCACTTTGTAGAAACAGGAAATACCACGACTGCTCTCTTGGCAAGGAAAGTTACAAATAAATCTCCTGATATCCCAGGTATAAAGAAATGTTCTGACAAGATCCATTTGTATTAAATCAAATCACTGGCCACAAGTGTCTGATGTCTTACTATTGACTCAGAGCCACAGGCAGGAGAAGGACAGGGCTTTGAATTTATTTATAAAAGGCTCTGCCAGAAGTAGGCAAAAAAGGAAGAAGCACAATGTAATTAATTTACTGACGGATGAATTTGAAAAATAAAAGAATTCCAAAAAAGAAAGATTATATTGATCCAATGCTCACTGTTTGCTTTTGAAAGTTGAGGTGAGGGAATGATGAACCTTTCTACTTTTCTATACTTTTGTTCTAAAAAATCAAATTAAAAATAACTAATCCCATCATCTCTAAATTATTTCCACTGAAAACACTACTAAAGAACTTATAAATACTTTATTCTTATAATTTCCTCCTTGGCCCAGAAAATAATGGTTTACAATAACTTGACTTCCATTTTATTGCTTTACTGACTTTCTACACATGTATTTTGAAATGCTTATTTATGGGCAAGACATTACATACGAAGGGGAAACCCCAAAACAGAAGTATCTTCTGGAAGGTGCCCCCCTCATAAAATACAATTCCCCACTAGGTGAGTGTTCTAGGAACCCATCTGTATCTGTGTATCAGCAGGTGGTGGTGTGAGGAATTGCATTCAGTTTCAGTGAATTTTTCTGGAGACTCAACTCATTTGCCCATTTCATGATGGGTGATTTACCAGCACACCTGCCCACAGTACACTGAATGTTCAGCAGTCTTTGACCAAAAAATGGCATGACCCCCATATTCCACCCTCCCTATTCACCTAATCTCACCCCAAGTGCCTTTCTTTTATTTCCCTGGATGAAAAAAGTCCTCAAAGGGAAATGCTTTGCGAATGCGGAAGAGATGAAACAAAAAACAGCAGAAACACTAAAAGGCATCAAAACCAATGAGTTCAAAAACTGTTTTGAACAGTGGAAAAACCATCTCAATAGGTGTATTGCATCAAATGGAGAGTACTTTGAAGGTGACTGAAGTTTAAACATGTAAGAATAAACATACAATTTTTCATAACTAAACTCTGGGTTATTTTGAGTCTCCCCTCATGAAACCTCATTCCTTCATCTCAAACTGTATGTCCTCTGTTTCCAGCAACATGAAAGACTTTCCAATGAGGAACATCTTTTGCTAAAGACAATTTAAATCATCGCTAAATGTATTTTAAAATACATAACTGAGTTCCCGAGACAGAAAGGGAACTTAGATGACAGAAACAAGGTCAAGATTGAAAGCCAGAGCTGGAAATGCGTTAGCTGCCCCAGTGGCAGCTCTAAGCATAGCGAAATGCCCGTGTTAAGCCACCAATCCCCCTAATGACATCTTCTTCTTCGGCACCCAGAGTAATCTTCCTGGAGCTGCAAGCATCTGGCTCGTATACAGCAAGTCCCCCTGATCTGCAATTTCACTTTCTATGGTTTCAGTTACCAGTGGTTGACCATGTCTTGAAAATATTAAATGGAAAATTCTAGAAGTAAATAATTCATGTTTTTTTAATTTTTATTTTAATTGTTGATCTTTTACAGTTTTCTGTCTTTTATTCTCACCCGAACCCGCCACCCCAGCCCTCCCCACCTCCCTCCCATTTCCACCCCCCCCATAGTTTTTGTCCATGTGTCCTTTATACTTGTTCCTGTAAATCCTTCCCCTTTTCCCCTGAAATTCCCTCCCCTCTCCCCTCTGGTGACTTTCAGCGTGTTCCCAATTTCCATGTCTTTGGTTATATTATGCTTGTTTGTTTGTTTTGTTGATTAGGTTCCTGTTAAAGGTGAGATCATATGGTATTTATCTTTCACTGCCTGGCTTACTTCGCTTAGCATGATGCTCTCAAGTTCCATTCATGCTGTTGCATAGGGTATGAGCTCCTTCTTTCTTTCTGCTGCATAGAATTCCATTGTATAAATGTACCACAGTTTTTTGATCCATTCATTTACTGATGGGCATCTAGGTTGCTTCCAACACTTGGCTATTGTAAATTGTGCTGCTAATTGATAAATAATTCATGTTTTAAACGGTGTGCTGTTCTGAGTGGTGTGATGAAATCTCATGCTCTTCCACTGTGTCAGGAATCATTCCTTTGTCCAGCATCTGCTTGCTGGACATCGTATGGGCAACCTGCCTGTTGGGCACTTAGTAACAGTCTTGGTTATCAGATCAGTTATCAGAGAGAGTACCTTCACATAACTTTCATTACAGTATACTGTTATAATTGTTCTATTTTATTACCGTTGTTGAGTTTTTACTCTGTCTAATTTATAAATTAAATTTTATCATAGGTGTGTTTGTAGAGAAAAAATATAATTTGTATAGGGTACAGTACTAGCCACAGGTTCAAGTATCCACAGGTGTGAGAACATATCTCCCACAGAAGGCGGGGGTTACTGTATCATATCTTCAAGTGAGGATGCAGTCATGATTGAGTGTTTACTTATTGAAATATTATGTTAGAGTTAGGGTACTGTATTTTCTAAAGCATGATATATATTGATTAGATTGTCAAAGATTATTATTTCAGAATGAAAAATAATTTATAAAATATTGGTTTGAATCATATAAAATTGCTGATATTTGATCATTTTTAAGTTACAAAGTTATCAAATGAGGGCATCGGATCCAGTAAATTCACTTTGGTCTGCACAACTGCCTCTCTTTCTCAATGAGCTAGAAGTCCTCCATTCACCTCTCAGTTCTCCCATTAATTGTCTTTGTCTCAGGTTGTCACAGCATCTCCCACAGGAAGATAGCCTCCCGTGCCCACAAGTCCCTCCTCTTCTCGCCTCAGCCCAGACATCCAGTTATTTGGTTTTGTCCAGTTTCCTCTGGACAGAGCAGGGAGTGGGGAGGTACCAAGTATATGA
Source organism: Glossophaga mutica (assembly GCA_039655065.1). Taxonomy (NCBI): domain Eukaryota; kingdom Metazoa; phylum Chordata; class Mammalia; order Chiroptera; family Phyllostomidae; genus Glossophaga; species Glossophaga mutica. The sequence goes on from CM077305.1 coordinate 23,132,358, forward strand.
GTGAAGTTGAGATTGAAGGAGAGCCAGGAAGGAACTTGGACCTTATTATTGAAATTCAAGGTCAAGCCATCTCCAAGACCATCCGAACTCCCACACTTCCAAGGATGTTCACCTCATGCTATGTAATCCTGAGAGTCTCTGTAACGTTTTTCCTTTTCTGCTTTGAGTTAAGTTACATAAATCCCCTTTTTGTTACCTAAGCATGCTAAGTGCCAGGTCCCAGAAAAGAAGTTATGGCAGAGGGTAAAAATCCCTGCCACATTTATTTGTATGGAATCCTCGCTTTTCAACTCTACACCAGATGTAAAGAAGTGTTCTTGCTCTAGTGCCATCTGTCAGCTCAGAGCTAGGATTGATTCACATGATGTACTAGGGAAAAAAAGAAGTAAAATGACCTGGCGTTAAATTTTGTCACTGCTGTTACTGACTGTGCTTAACTTCTTGACCTACGGATTTCTTATCTATGAAGTGGAATTATGCCAAGTCTAGCCACGTAAGTTCATTGTAAGGATCAAATAAAATAAAACCTGCTCAGTATTTTGAATTGCCCAGGTCCAACAATGCGGTCAGGGAGACCGCGTTGTTGGTCTCTATTTACATAGAGAGCAAAGTTGGGATATCATGACGGCAGAAAAATCAGAGGAGAAAACCAGAGTGGGCCAAAGTAAAGGATTCCAGAAACTCAGTTCCAAAAGGAATGTATATTTAGAACACGTAAAAGGTCTGTTGAAGTTGCACATACAGCCACCGTATTCAAGGATAATTACAGCTACTTTTTTAGGCAGGTCCACTGACTCAGTGGAAGTTTTCCAGATCCAACACTCTTCTAAATTCACATCCAGATTAACATCACCTCTTGCACTGGGGCCTGCAAGGTACACTCTGTGGGCAGTGAGACAGCTCTCAGTAATCAGTGTGCTACCCAAAGAAGAGAAAAAGGAGATTCGAGCCTTTCATGTGGGTAAGGCTCATGCTATGACAAACAGAAGTAAATGAAAAATTCCAGAGAGCTGAGATCTGTACCAAGGTGAGCTGTCTTTCACAGGCTGTTTTTTCCCTAGGGCATCTGCCAATTCTGAGCACAGTCTGAAGATCAGACTTGGTGCACACAGAAGAACTGTAGGAGGAGGACAAAAACAAAGCAGCATAGTTGTTGGCATTCGTACAAGGAATCACCATGATTTGGAAACTAAAATATCTCTAAATGCTTGGCTGGTTTTGCCCATAGAACCTTTGCTGAATTATGGGGCTGGACACAAGGTAGACTAAAATCTCTGGTAATCTCTTAACAACTAAGAGGAAAAGTACCACTGGAGGAAGAGGCCTGGCTCGGAAACATGGCTCGTCTCCCCAAGGCATCCATAGACATTTGGAAGTAACGTGTGGCAAGATGCTAAAGAACAAACCTAAGCTTCCACAGTCTTTCAGAGGTCTCCATCAAAAGTGCAAGGGGGACGGGTCTGAGGGGAAAAGGCAGAACTAAAGCTGGGGAGAGTCTCACTGAAATTCCCATCCCCGAACTTACTCCACCCCTGTGGTTGAGATGATCAGCTCTTCACCCTACCTGCCTCACAGAAGACAAATAGAGCCTCGTCTAAGAGAAATAGCACTACGCAGAGCTTTGGCTCTTGCTCTGTACATAGCATGTGGCTGCAATAACAAACTACTAACATAAGAAGAAGCTGAAAAATATGACCAAAAAACAAGTAGAACCAACAATATAAGCAGATACAAGAAAAATGGATATTGTAGTTAGCATCTAAGACTTTGATACAATGATTAATATGTTAAATAAATTGTAAGAAAGTATAAATAAAAATGATGAAGAAGTATAGAATTTCATCAAAGAATTGGAATCCATTAAAAAATTATTCTAAGACTGAAAAATACAATATCTGAAATGAAGTCCTCATTGAATGAGTTTAATAGCACAGCAGAAGATTAATTAAATGATCCCAGCGACAAATTAGTATAAAATATTTCTCTAAAGCTCAGAGGAGACAAAAGAATACATATATTGGTCACATGCAAGTCTTAGTCCCAAATTCTACATCTTTGTTATTAGAGTTAACTGAAGAAAATAAAGAAAAGCATGGCCATATAAACATATCAAGCAAACATAATTAAGAATTTTTCGAACTACTTAAAGAGAGAAACCTTCATATCCAAGAATCTCAGCCAACTCCACACAAGATAAGTGTGGGAAAACTACAACGAGGCCCACCACCATCACACTGCTGAAGACAAAAGATGTTCCCTGACTCCAGCAGGCTGGACAGTCGCTGTGCCACAGTCCTTATTCTAAACTCAAAAGGAATGTGTTGTAAGTTATTTTTCAATACTGCTCATTTTGTAAAGGAAATCAACTTCCATAACTCCAAACAACACCAAGTAAAAAATAAGTATATTGTGTTTATTGTCTGAAGATTTTAGCTGCTCTTCACAGATAATGGAAACCATTTGTTTCAAACTGTCTTATAATCAAGATAATAAAACCAACTTCAAGAAGAATTCCCATGCCTGACTAATATGAGTACATTGGAACACTGAGAAAATGATTCCAATGAAAGAGAGTTAAAAATATGAGGTCTTAACTCTTACATTAGGTATTTCCTTTAGAAAGCACAGATGTACACTTTACAAATCTTGGCTGAAGTTGTTTATGATACCATAACAATATAGAATCAAGCACAAGTTCTGGGTTGTGTCTGAGGTAAAGAGTCACCATGGATTGAGCCCTTAATAGGTGCTGGGTGCTATTCTAAACTCTTTGCAGAGATCACCATGAAAGTAAAGTGAACTTTATATGGATATGATCATACATGAATATGAAAATGAACTCATTCATCACCTGAACCTCCACAAACATAAATCGTGTCATTTCATCAGTCCAATATCTTCCAGTATTAATACACTAACCTCCTTTTTCCTAAAGTGAAGGGACTAAGAAGTAGTAATTTTTTTTTTTACTTCACAATGTTGTGAAGTAGAGCATAGGAAATATCATCAATAACATTGTAATAAATATGTATAGTTATTACATACATGCCAGGTAGGTACTAGAAACATGGAAGGGAAAACTTTGTAACCACCATGCTGTACACCTGAAACTAATGCAAAATAACATTGAATGCAAACTGTAATTGAAGAATAAAATTCTAAAAATTAAACCCATTTTTCTTTCTATTCAGAGAAACACTCATTCCAGCTGTCGGCTTCTGGACTTGGGCTGGAGTGGTGCAGACCTCGGTGGAATCAACTTCAGTTCTCACTGCGTCCATTTCTCATAGACCAAGCCTGCTCTCTCCTTTCTTCCCTTTTCCTCTCAGAAACTCCCAGCCCTTCCCTCTGCCTTCCTCCAATTACAACCTCCCCTCCCTAACCACTAGCCTGGCTATGAAATGGGATACAGTCTCCAGACTTTTCCCTTCTTTCTAGCTCACACATCCATTTCCTCCTAAATTGTTTCAGCTAATCACTTTGCGAAACGGGGATAATTAAAGCCATAAATATTAAGGAATTTAAAAACTCATAATATTCTTACAGTAGGGTTCTCTGGCACACTTCTTCTCTGTATCTGCAATTATACCTAAGCTCAGTTTGTTATTCTGGACTGTATACCTTGATTAATTAAATCCTGCTGGTGTCATGAAAATGTCTGGTGTCTCTTGGCTCCAAGTAATCAATTCACAACACAGAGGCCCCCACAAAGAGGTCTCTGCTCTGACGCTACAAACAATTTTCTTCACAACATGGAAATCCCCAAGGTAAGCGATCCATCACCACCTGGTACTTCTCGTTCCCCTTCCCCCCGGAAGAAAAAGAAAGGGTAAATTTTGAAACAGAAAGGTTCTAAAATCTAATAAGGTGACATTTTGGCCTAACCTCTCTGTTTGACCATATGCCATCTATCTTAAGTAAACCTGTACAAAAGAATTTTGCAATCTATTGAGAAATTCCTAAAGTCCCTAACTTTCAAACCAACCATCTCCCCACATCACCCAACTGAGTTATCTTTCCAAGCTAGACACCTGGGAGCTATCTTTCCCTCCTTCTTTATCCTCTTCATTGGCTGAGGTTATTACTTCTTTTCTTATATATTTTATAGAGTTACTCTTTCATTGTTGCTCATTTTCTGTTGAATGTAAGTATTTGCTGGTTACATGTAGTCACCCATAAAATAGCTAAGAGGAAGCTGACATCAGTTGGCATTTGAAAGATTTACTTTCTATACTGGTTTCTAATTTCATTTTAATGATTGTTCACTCTATTGTTTTAGTTTAATACTTATTTTTTATGCCTGAAATAATTTTGCTTCCATAAGGCAGAGGTGGGTTTTTTTTTTCCAGCATTTCCTGCTTAACTCTGTATGAACACAATGAAATAGGAAAGGGAGGATTGTTTTATATGTACCTTCCACTATTCTGTCTTTGATTCCTGGCATTTAGCATCAAAAGCAAGGACGGAGAGCAGCAGAGCAGTTAGCCACTTTCATCCCTTTTCATCATTTCCTCCCCATTATTGGATCTGCCTAAAGAACACATCACTGTGACTGCTGGGAGTTGTCAGTACTCAGAAAGGAAGTTTAAAATTATGTAAGAAATGAGCTCAATGACCTCCATTTCCTTGCCTATTTGGTAAATAATTTGTGGTTCCTGAGACTGGAAGCATATTTTAAAGTTCAAGCAAGCTTGGCAATAAATTGTCCCAAGGCTCATAAAAATGTGCACACAGCATTTGCATACACCAAATCGAATAGCTCAAGTGAAGTGAAACCAAAACAGAGCTGGTGCATGTACGCTCACAGCACACTTCAGGCCCAGAACTGCAGACCCGGCGGTCTTCCTGCTCCTGCGCACCACAAAGCTTGTCATATTAAATAGTTCAGTGATTAGGTAGGCTGCTTGAGCTGCCTTCCCTTTTTTTAATTTTTAAATATCTCTATACTCAGTTCTGACTGTTTTAATGAAAAACATAGGTCACGGGTTGCAAGCTAGGACCCAGAATGTCTCAGGGCCTAGCCAAGCCATTCTCCATCACCTCTCATTTTCCACGTGTGCCAAGGAAGGTCAGGAAGGGAAGACAGAGCTGAGAGCTAAAGTTGAGAATAGATTTTTGTAATGACCTTTTTTTCGGTCCCAATTAAGAAGTTAATGAAGAAATGGGAACTGACAAAAACAAGTCGGATGCACTATATTATACTTAATTAAGGTTTTCTCTTTTAATTTAGTGACTAAAGTTATGACTTCCTCTTATGAAATAAATTATTCAGCAAAATGCAAGTCCTCTAGGGACCAGGAATTTTGAAACATTCATCAGTATATCCTCTATGTCTACCAGAAAATTGCTTGCTCAATGTTTGAGTAAATAAGTAACCAGCAGAAGTGGTCAACCATTGTAGAAAAATAAAAAACAAAAGACATTTCATAATAAAGGTTGGCTGGTATCAGAAATTGCATATCTAGAAGGCATCTCTTTCTTGAGCTGTAACTTTAAGGACAAATGGACATTTTTTAAAAGGTACATGGTGGTTCCTTTGCAGTTCAGCACAAGCCATTATGGACTCAGAGTGTCCTACACACAGGGAGCCTTGAGTGGGTGGCAGAAGAGTTGTGGGGTGGGGGGGTGGGGGGAAGTAATGCCCATCAGCATGCTTTGTAATTACTGTTTGATCCAGCAGATACTTTTTCAGAATCCCAAAAGGTTGACATTTCGTTGCCTGCTTAATCATTTAAATCCTCATGGGCATTTGACCCCATTCAACCTGAAATTTAAGTCACAAAAAAGAGGGGAGGGGTTGATAAATGAGAATCTCTTCCTACGCTGCCTCGAAAAATAAAAGGCAACAAAATTAAAATCAAACAAAATTACAGACTATTGAAAATTAACCCACTAATACTGACATTTCTCAAAAAACCTCCTCTTTAAAGAAAGTAAATAAGGAGTGGAGAGATCAAGTGTTCTTTTACTGATCTTTTGATCTTTTCACTCTCCAAATTTGGACACGTTTAAAACGTGTCCAAATACTGATTCAACCTCTCTCCCACTTTAATAAAGGTTCATTAGTGGATTAGGAGAGATTTGAAACTGAGCCCAGTGGAGTCAGCAGAGACAAGTTCCAAACAGCTACTCAGCTCATTTTGAAAAGTACCAGGCTAGCAACCTGGAAAAGATCCACCTACAAAACTGGGTTGGACTTGCGATGTGGAGCCCCACTGCACAGACTAACCATCTCCACTGTGGACCACAGTGGCAACGTGACCTGCTGACATTAACAAGGCAGAGATTGTTGTGTTCAGTCTGAGCTCATTCCAACAAAGTCAACACAGCCCATCAGCATGAAAAATAACAATGAGAAAACTGACCATCCTGCATATATCATTGTGATAAAAGATAAGGAAGCAAGTGTTGGCACCTGGTCTCTCCTCCTCAGGGATCCCATTGGTCCCTTTGAAATCTGCAAAGTCCATCTCAATAAAAGCATGCCCCACAGTTCCACCTGGCCTACAAAGAGATCAAACCAGAATGGAACTGGGGAATGAATCGTTGACTTCCTTTCACCCATTTCCATGGGCCTCTCAAAATTATTTCAAAACTAGTGACATCTGACAAAAATAGTACAACTTCTAATAGTAACAAAAATGAGACTAATAATATCTAACATTGAAGCCATAACCTTGTTATGGATTTTTATAGCTTTTAGCTCATTTAACATTTAAAACAACCCTATAACACACTATAACAGACTCTCTTGGTTGAATGATTCATCCTGTATCTATAATCCACTTTTCTTCCCAAACTCAAGAAAGTGTGGCCATGAGATATAAATAAGGCCCATGAAACATAAGTGATATTCTCCTTATTGAAACTATGAGGAAAGTTTTTGGTTTTCTAACAAAAGGGCAGACTCAGCTAAAATCCCTCCCACACCAGGCTCTTTCACCTCTTCCTATACGGAAAGAGGGACCACACATAAAATGTGGCCAAAACAAAGGCTAGAAAGAATCTCATTTCTCTGACACTACTGATCAGCAGCACCACCTCCCTGGACTTCTCTTTGTTATAAATCACAATTCTGTCACTTGCAGCCAAAGGTATTCCTAACTGTTATTATTCCCATTTACAGATGAGGAATCTGAAGCACAAAAATGTTAAACAATTTGCCCAAGAGCATCAGGTGCTAAATGGAAAAGTTTGGGCTTAAAGCCATTTTACTCCAAAGGTTATCTTTCTCCAGAACCCCCATTATTAACCATTATGCTCCTGACAGAGATTTTCCTTCAAATTGGAAAAAAATAGCCAGTGTCATTATTAATTTTACTCAAGTTCTACACAGTTTACTCATCAGCTACAGATACCCAAAGACAAGTTCTGGATCACCTCCTCTCACCTTGCATCTCAGTTGCCATTTCTCCCAGGGAAATAAATCATCCTGGGTCTAGCCAATGATTTCCTTTAGTTCTTTAATCTTAAATTATTTTAATCTGTAGAACATGCCAGTAAATCAAAAGGTCCCTAAGTGTATTATTCTTCATCTGTATGATACAGAAGGAAGGGGAAGAAACGGACAGGAGGAGGAAAAGGTAGGAAGAAGGAAGGGATGAGGGAGAAAAATGAAAGAAGTAATGGAAAGAAAGGAAGCATTGTTATTAACTAATTTTACCAGATTTAATACATTATATTATGGCTGTATTTTAAATGCTTTGTTTGAAAATAATTTCAAAGTTACAAAAATAAAAATAGGACCAAGATCACCCATTTAATCCTCATAGATTCTGCTGTTGTTAAAAGTTTACCCCATTTGGGAGAAAGTCATGACCAGTAACCCACAAGGAAAGTGCCAAGAGAGAAAGAACTGTAGGACTTTGCTAAAAGGCTGCATGAAGAGTAGGCTTAGCCAAGGCCGTGGGCACAAGGCTGAATGGCAGCACACAAGGAGCTTGGGTCTTTGTGAAAGGACACTTTGGCCATGGGCTAGTGTTAGACTATAGCCAAGACCAACGTCTCCAAGATCTGCCTGTGTGTTTACTTTTCTGGACATGTTTGTTTGGAGATTTATTTACGTAAACCCAGTGTCCCTGCTGCTGGCAGTTAACACTGAGGTACACTGAGACATGTATATTACCCCATGGGAAGAAAAGTTTACTCCAAATGCATGTTATTTGCCACAGATGATAAATAGACAAACAGACAAACAGATAGATGGATGATAGATAGATAGATAGATAGATAGATAGATAGATAGATAGATCATAGATAGATCATAGATAGACAGGTAGATAATATGAGTATTTGTATTCCATTTAAAATTCATATATTTTAAAATATAATGCCAGTGAGATGGTATTTGGAGGTAACTGGGCTATGACATGGAGCCCTCAGGAATGGGATTAGTGCCCTTGTAAGAAGCCAGAAGATTTCTTTTTCTGACCATAGTTCTTTACCCCTAAATACTTCAGAGTGTACTTCCTGTTAAAGAATACTCTTCTATATAATCGCTGTGTAGCTATCAACTTCACACATTTATACTGACACAATGAATTCTATCTAATCTACCAACCATATTCTAATTTTGTCAATTGACCTAATAATGTCATTTATAGCATGTTTTCCCTCCAGTGCAAACTTGTTGAGACTTCATTATAAGAGCTCTTTTTGTCATCATTGTTGTTTATATTGCTTAAATTATTTGGCAAAATGCTTTCAGTTTCTTGAATAGGACTCAACCCATGGGTATCCCTTCTCAGGACTCAGACCAGTAAGAACAGTTCATATTTACCTAATGTCTCCCATATCTAACCTCTATTCTATTCTGTTCCCTCCTTTTTGCCACAGGAAACAAATGTAAGACAATACAGACTTTAGACCCAGATAAGCTGGGCTCTTACCTGGGTTCTGGGTAAGTGCTATCTGGGCCAGTTCCCTGAGCTAGGGGAGAGCCACATGTATCCAGTCTTTATTTTTACTCTTTATGGTTCTCTCCAACCCTCTACCTTGTGCATGGGGTTGACCCAGTGCCCCCCAAAAGCTCCAGAACTTATACCTGCAGGGTCATCCTGGGGCCCTGGAGCTGGGTTGCAGCAGCCTGATGATTGTATCAATTCTGCTGATAGACACAGTATTGCTTTCATGGGATGGTATGAGATTGGACTACTAGAACAATGCTGACACTTTGATTTTGAGTGATTCTCACTCACTTTGACATTAAATGAATTCAAGACTCTGAGTTCCCAACAGCCTACAGCCAACCCTTGAGTGTGAGCTGCATGGATGGTCTCCTGCATCCTCACTCACCCATCACACTCCCATCACGGTGATGCCTCTGGGCTACAGAACCCAAAGTGACAGGTGTCATTTACCCTGTGCACATTCTTCTCATCCCTAATCCCACTGGCATCCAGGGCAAGGTCTTCATCTCTCCATGGGTTCTGCACCACATGTAATACAGTCCTCAGGGGTGGCCTCATCTATCTTTTCCAAGGGCTTTCTAGACTGTTGCTCTGTACCATCAATGTCCTCTCTGCCTCCAGCTGATGCAGTGACTGTGCTGCCCTGGGCTAAGTCAAGTCAGGTGAAGGTCAGGGATTCTTTGCATGAACAGGATCACTCTTCTTACTCTTTTTACAGACCTGTCCCCTCTCCATCACACTGGTGATGGTGGGTAGAAACCAGAGGTGCAATCAACACAGAGAGAGCTCACATTTTAGGGATGCTGTGATTACAACCCGAAAAGTTCAAGAGAAGACAGAGTTGGAAACTGTGCTCTGTGTATTCATACCATAAATTTCCAGATGATAAATTTAACATGACCCTAAAATAAATTGTTGTTTACTTTTTCCTGTTTGCTATATGTATTTGTGGTCATCTTCAAAGAAGCACAGGAACAACATTTGAAAGAGCCATCAAAAGACAGTACTCATCACAGCAGGACAAATGATGGACCATCATAAATAATGATATAACCAGCATGAAACAAATAGCATTAGGGCACTTTAAGTCAAGAAGATCTATACTGTTTCAACCCAGACAGTTTCTGATGAGCTATAGGATTCAAATAATAAGAGCATTGTTACCTTTTTCTCGCAGTGGGATGAAGTGGAATGAATGAAATTACCCAGTAGCAGCACATTCAACAATGAAGAATACGAAGAGATGATTCCTGGATCTAAACTGAAACAGATGGTGTCTGGATACTAGGAAGAATAAAGTGCTCTGATAGGACAGTAAATAATTACATCAGTGCCTCTTCTCTATCCATTATTCTAAATCTTTAGTGATAAATCACTATGCCTCATAAGTGTTCACAAATTATGCTAAGTATTTTTAAATGAAATTGATTATATAAACAGGACACCTACAAAATAATGTTTATCCAGGGTTCCACATACCCTAACTGGGGTGTACGTAACCACCATGTCCCAATTCTAAAAAGTGCCTCACAAAGATGGTACATTTTTCCAGCATCTTAATCAATTTCCATTTCCTTGTAAGAGTAATGGGAAGTAGCCAACTTACAATTATAGAATTTTTCTTAGACTTCTATAGAATAGTAGTCTTAGATTCTGTAACAGACAGAAATGCTAGTTGAAGTTTGAAGCCAATGAAGGAGACATCCACCCAAAAGGTTGAAGTCACCAAGGCCACATAAACATGCTTCAACTAAAGAAGAAAAATAGGGAAAACATGTAGTTACTCTACAACTTGAAGAAGTAGCACATGAGGGATAGTCTGCCAGTCCAACTGGGGAATGAAGTTTCCCATAAAACTACTATAAGCTAAGGAAAGGAAGACAATTCATCATGACAAGAAGGCTTCATGGCAATGTCTAGGGTTTTATTCACTACCAAAACAAAACTTGGAGAGAAGTTGATCTGTTCTCACAACTGGTTGAGCCATAGTCCTGTTCTTTGACAATGGCTTCCTTTTCTTGACACTCCTTTTGTACCTAGGCACATGACTTATTCCCTGGACACTAAGTCCCCTGTTCTGCACTGTGGAGCTCAGCCAAACACAGTACACTCTGTTCCAAACTCACAGCACCACTTGCACACTCAGAAGTGCTGACCTGTGCATGGATTCATCTACTGTCAGTGCCATTGTTTTGAAGCACAGTTATTCCCTCCTTTGTTTTATCAAAATCATGCGTATAGGTACCTCCACTCATTTTCCCAAAGAACAGTGAGAAGCGCATTATCACAGAGCAACAGAAATATAACCCACTGCTACTTTTTTTTTTTTGGAGTCCTTTTCTTAGGTCAAGTTACCCCTTGTTGTATTAATATTCTGTCAAGAATAAGTACAAAAGCAAATATATTCTATTTGTACTAAAACTTTAATCTCAGCCATTACTGGAAACAAAAGTTCATTCAAACAAAAAGTATGTGCAGTGACTCTAACACTTCGAGAAGTCAACTCATGCTATCCTTCCTTTATTTAGTAAAGCACACTCTCCTAACATGTTACTGATCTCATCATTCTGTCACTACACAGTCAAAACCCCCAGAGCATGCAGCTTCTTTTGGCAAAACTTAGATGTGACAGAGAGGAGGGAAAAAATCAAAGAAAATAAAGAGTCTGAAGCAAGGAAATGGTGAGCAGGAGAGGGGTAAAATGAAAAATAAAAGAAAAAGGTATATCTGATAGGAGAGAGTGGGCTATCACCAGAAGTGGCCCATCTATCACATAGAGGCACCAAGGGGCATGGTTACCTGCCAGGTATTACATATGTGGTATAAATAACAGAAGAGCTATAACAGCGGTTGTGTCCTGAAAATGAATTGACTAACCAGGATTACCTACCTTGCTCAGCATATATGTAAAATTTCAAAACTGACTGTTACAAATCAGTATTATTTTCATTGTTCCCACTGTTGTATTTCATTTTCCCTCTGCAAATAAAAGTGAAAGTTATGACGCAATGAAAATGAACCCTGGGTTCACCCAGCACAAAACCTTCGTTCCTGCAATTCTACTAACATAACAATAATTGTGCCAAATGCTATAACACAAATGCCAAACAGAAGACTTTAAATACATTGGTTTTATTCTGGCTTTACAAGAATTTCAGTGCATGAGGGGATTTCCTTGCTTTGATTATTTTTCTAAAGTTTGTAAATAATAGTTAGCACTTAATGTATTTATGGTTTTCCGATATGGTACTTGAAATTGCAATAATTTATGGAAACCCCACAACAGCCATACTCTCAGTTTGAGAAGGAAACTGGGGTCAGAGAGACTAAGCAGCCCTCCCAAGTGTCACAGCTAATGAGTGATGAGCGAGGTTGTAACTACAAAGCAGTGTATTCAAAGATATTTTTGAACTCTCAGACATGCCAAAACATCAAATAAATTATTATCAGCTAGGAAAACAAATACAACTTCTTGATCCAGTTCTCCTTACTGCATCTCCAATTAATGTCATTCATCTACAAAATAAATATGTTTCCTCGCTCTTCTAATTTCTACAGTGCTGTGTTCTCTGGGTCTGAAGAAAGTTGAATATTCATTCAGGAAACAAACTGGTAGAATCCATACTCACTATCATAAATAGATTAGTAATTGTTGAGAATCCATAATACTGCCAGACCATTATTCCTGCCCCACCCTCTAAAAGAAATCAAAGTACGCAAAATACTTTCTATGGCCTGTGTCACATCATATGTTATTAGATATTTTCATCTGAGCATGTGGTTTTTCATTTTTCATTTTGTAATCCAAAATGAAAACCAGTAGAGGTTTCCAAGTAGCTCCATATTACTTTAACAGGGGGACTGATGAGGTGTGGCGTGCTGTTCTTATTTAATTCTGGGAACTAGCACACATCACAGAAACCTGATCCTAAAAAAATGTACCCCTGGGACAGCATCACCTCTGAGTCTCACAACCTTTAATTACCTATATAATTCACACTTTTTTAATGTAATTATGAGCTAATACCACATTTGCACACAAACTTCACACAGGCATAAATCAATTACAGCAGCCTAAAAAAATCAGACATATCCCTCAGGTGGCTGCTTATACATATGCCTATTTAGAAAAGTTTCACCTACATTTTTAGTCTGTTTTCAGGACCAGTAGCCTAAATAAGGAAGGAAGGAAGGAAGGAAGGAAGGAAGGAAGGAAGGAAGGAAGGAAGGAAAGAAGGAAGGATCCCTTCATTTTTTCCAAAGAGCTCCAAACTTAGAACTTTTTCTTAAACAAGATTCCCTTGTTGGTGGTGTTCAAATATACGTAGAAGTATTTCAAAATTAATAATGAATTGCTGATGGAGTTTTTAGTTCGCAAAGCACTATGTCGTACGTTATTCTTAAAACACTCCAAACAACACTGTGAGAGGTCAGGTCACGCGATTATCAACACTTTACACATATGAAAAGTATGAAGTGAAAGAGGTGATGTAACGTGATTTCTAATCGTATGACTAGTAGGAATTACAGTTTCAAAACCAGGTTGCCTGAGCCAGACATGCTCAGCAAAAATACACCTCAACATAAATCACTTTAGCTCAAATTCACACAAATGTTATTTTTAAGAAAATGAAGAAAATATTCCAAGGGTAGACAGTAAGTGTTCCCCTAAGGTATTCCTATAAATTCAAGCACACCCCAGCTTCCCACCACATAAAAGACAAAGGAACAAAACCAGGCTCAAAATGAATGCCAACAGAGCTATTTTTACTGCCCACACTATATAAAAGGCAAGAGGAAGAAAAAGCCCGAAGATCAAATGACAAAGAACTTACTAAATCTGTCACTTAGTAACATATTGCCAAATTCTTGGTGTTTTTATCCCAAGAAGTTTAAATTCTGCATTTCTCTCTCTCTCTCTCTCTCTCTCTCTCTCTCTCTCTCTCTCTCTCTCTCTCTCTCTCTCTCTCTCTCTCTCTGAATCTCTCCCTCCCTCCACCATTTTCTTGGGCGAATGGGAGAATGACAAGCTGACTGATTAATACATGTATAATTCAGAAAAGCAAATTAAAAAGAACTGTTTCCCTGTCATTGACATTTTCTGTTTTCCTCCCAGTCTCACCCATCTTCTGGGGGTGACTATGTCTAGAGAAGACACAGGGTGCAACACGAAAGACAACGTATGCTGGAGAGGTGCATGTGTGCACTCAAAAACCCACCCTGAGCTTTCTCCTTCTCTGCAGCTGCATTTCAAACCACCCGTAAAATATCTGCGGGCAGCTGTTAATTCTCTCCAAACTCACATTTAACCTTCTGAGCTCATATTAGCTGGCAGGGCTTTGGCATTTGTTGAATACAAAACAGATCAATACATCCTATATTTTGAAGGGCATCGAATTCTCCCATCAGGAGCGGAGAGGTTGTGGGGTCGAAGGAGAGCTGGCAGCCATCAGGTCGAGCTCTGCAAGGCACCCCACCTAAGGCAGCAGGGCCGTTCTGAGGCTTGTGGGGCGTTACTGGTCAGGCACGGGCTGAGATGGTGTGCTTTTGCTAGGCTCTCAGAAATCCATCAGCCTAGGCCAAAACCCAAACTGATCACACTCTGGTTGGGGGGTGGGGGCAGGCCGTCAGAGCAATCCCCATAACACCCCGTGATTAAACTGCGGGCAGTTCTGGAATGAAATGTCGGCAGGTAGAAATTTCATTTCTGAAATGAAATGTCAGCAGCTGCCTCATCCCTATGGCATCTAGGTCCCTCAGAAAACTGTTGGATGAGATTACAGGAGGTGCGCCCTTTTCATAGCATGTATCACTGTCACCGCAGAGACTTTTTCAAAAAAATTGGAAAAAATAAGAGGCTTAAAAATTAATTCTAACGCAATATTCTTCCTAGTTATTGTTATACTGTGAATAACGTACAAATGAAAAGCATCTTGCTTATGTTTAAACTGAGTCATGACAATTCAGGTCTGAGATGCTTCTATGTGTTGCTAAGAAGAAAGTGAGTTGTAAATGATGATCTGATTGTGAAAAATGAGTAGGCATTGTTCGGGTCTTTGGATCTGACCCTGGGTTGCATATCACAAAGGCTGTGCCTGCCATTCACAACCTGGAGTAAAATGACAATATTCAAGTGAGTAAAATGTACAGTTGCGCACTGTGATGGGCTGAATTGTGTCTCCCAAGTGTCCTATATTGAAGTCCTAACCACTGGGGCCTTAAAATATGTCTGTATTTGGAAATAGGGTATCTAAAAAGTAATTAAGGTAAGGTAGGGTCATATGGGTGGGTCGTAATTCAATCTGACTGAGGTTCTGAAAAGAGAAGATGAGAACACGGACAGAGAGGGGGGAAAGGCCCTGTGAAAACAGGGAGGAGAGGGCCATCAACAAGCCAAAGGGAGGCCTCGGAAGAAGCAACCCTGCCGACACCCAGCAGACTTCCAGCATCCAGAAGTATGAGCAAATACATTTCTAATGTTTAAACCACTCAGTCTGAAGCGTTGTTATGATAGCCCTACCAAACTAATACACGCGCACTGGAAGTGGGACCTTTCATAAGAAAAGCTGAAAATTCTGACTTAAATCTGGAATTGCCTTCAATAAAATGAGTTGGGAAAAATATCATCAAACTAAATTTCTCTTGTAAATAAAACACACCACAGGGCATGTCTAATCTGTCAAAAGTGCTCCAGGGTCTGCCATCAAAGGCTATCTATCCAGCACCTGCCCGCTGCTCGCCACTTGCACAGCTACAACATGAGCCCAAGCCATTATCTCTCCCCTGGGTTATTGCACTTTATGGATCCAATATACCCCCCACTAGAGTCTATTCAAAACACTCGAACCTTGGAAAACATGTAAGATCACATGACTCCTCTGTCCAATACCCACCATGGATCCCTATTTTCTTCCTAGGAAAAGCTGAAGCCCACAGAAAGGGCTGCCGTGCCCCACTTGAGTCGACCCCAGTTAGAACTCTCCCCTCTCATCCTTCTGTCCAGCGCAGTGGACGTCCTCATCACACCTCCGCTCCAGTTTCTCCCTCCGCCTGGACGCCTCTCCTTCAGACATCCGTATAACTAAATCCCTCACCTCCTTCAGATTTTCGCTCAAATGACCCAGTTTCAACGAGGCCTTCAGGGAGCATGTTATTTAAAGTTGTATCTACTCTCTTCTTTCCTCCCTCACTATCCACCTCTACTGTGTCCTCTTTCCATAGAACTGAGTCTCTTCTGGATTATAATATAAACTACTAATGAGTTGTTTATTGTTTATCTTATGTCTTTGTTTTTTTGGTTCATTCACATATCTCAAATCACCCGGAACCTTGCCTGTCTGACCTATAGTAGGGCCTCACTAAACATTTGATTGACAGATGTTGAGTGAAAGACTAGTTGGATATGGAAGTCAGAATTTTCTCCTTAAGCACTGTAACTTTTCAAACATTCCCTAACTTAGAAACCCTTATCGATACAAACCATTGTGAATGTTAACATTTCCTTTTTTCTTGCAGTTCTTAATGTTCGTTCATTCACTTCTCTAAGAAAACCCCCAAAGGAATGAAAGGAGTTTCAATCCCTTTCATTTAAATCCAAACAAAAGTCATCCTTTTGGGGATGGCAATTTCCTCCCAGCATGCGAACTTGAAAATTTTCAATTGTGCGTGCATGCTTGTGTGTGTGTGTGTGTGTGTGTGTGTGTGTGTGTGTGTGTGTGTAGGTGCTGCTAGAATGATCTCATAAGTTCTGACAGTAAGTCAGGCAAAGCTGAATGAGATATCCAAAACTCCACTGGGTTTTATTTTAAATACCCATCCAAATCATAAGGTTTTAATACTATGAAAGAATAGAGACGCACATCAAGCAAAAAAAGAACTTTATCATTTAATTTTTAAAAATGCTTTTGAATATCTTGAGATTCCACTGTGCTCAGTACAATGGTCTTAAGAAACCAAAGGAAAATGCCATTGACAGACCTTATGAGCCAAAGTAATGTAAAGTTTCATCAACAGATCGACATGGCTGGAATCTGAAGATTTCCATAAACAAAAAGAAACATCAGAGAATGCACACACAACTTGAAGCCTGAGACGTGGGCGCCAGCACCAAAAAGTCCTGTCCTTCAGAAGCTTTCCAACCCGTGACGTAACAAACACAACACAGGGCACAATGAGCCACTGGTAGGATGGAACATCTGCAGGTATAAATTTGAAAATACGAATTTTGACAACATGAATTTGAAAATATCAGTATTATTATAGAAACATGAACAAAAGACATGAAATAGGAGTCCTCAGTCCTGAGCACAGTAGAATCCCCTGAGGGCTTTGCTACAATACAGATATCAGGTCGCACTCCCAACCTCCCACTCAGTAGGTCTTGGATACAGCTGGAAAATCTGCATTTCTTATAAGTTCCCAGGTGATGCTGATGCTTCTGGGCCAGGGACCACACTTTGAAAACCACGAAAATAGCAGTTGAGATAGTTCCACATTCAATTTATTTATAAAATAGGAATGATAAATGTTCTTGAATTATGAAGAAAAGAAACGTATTGGTGGTACCTGTTTGTAAAGATGGTACTCCTCCCTCACTCAAAGGGGTATTCCTCCAGAACGGATGATACATTTTCCAAGCCTTTCTGGTACATCAGCTCCCCTGAGGGTAGGAAAGCATCTGTGCAAGTGCCCTCCCCCTCTGCTATTGCTGAGGTGGCCTCCTCGCAGAGTGGCTGCTGAACAGGGCACGTGTCAGGAGGAAACAATGGTGAAAAGGTTCCTAGCTGGCTACAGAGAGTCAGGTTCTATTAACATGCCCAGATTGAGATAAAGCATTCAGGTCCTGGCTGGTGGGTGTGAGTGATGCTGGCCCAGAGAGAACCATGCTGGGGGTGTTCAGAGGCAGAAGATACTGGCTTCAGGCCCGAGCAGTGCTGGCTGCTTCATGTATAGGTCCCTCGGGACCCTGGTCCTGTGTGGCTGCAGCTGGCTGTCCATCTGTCTGGTCTCAGTGCAGTCTGAAGATAGGGTAACAGCATAATATGAAGGCCAAATCTAAATGATTCTGTTTTCTTTTTCTTTTTTTTTTTACCACCAGTTACTGATGGTTGGCAAAGAGATTAAAATCCTAGCAGCAATGAATACAGAGAAAAAGGTATTTTATGGGAACTACAAATAGCTATCACATAATTACAGGCATTTAACTTGAACAATGAGCCTACTACATTTACTATATGCTCCCAGTACCTGTCCTGTAGGCATACTTGGTAGTACCTTTTAATTTTTGAGCTGAAAAAATTATTTT
The DNA here is from genome assembly GCA_039655065.1 of Glossophaga mutica. Lineage (NCBI taxonomy): Eukaryota > Metazoa > Chordata > Mammalia > Chiroptera > Phyllostomidae > Glossophaga > Glossophaga mutica. The sequence goes on from CM077305.1 coordinate 23,150,571, forward strand.
TATAAAATAATTATCATATTTCTTTCACACATTATTGCATTTTAGGGATGAAAAGCTTTAGAAATCATTGAGTCAGTTCATAATGAGATCCCATTTAATTTAAACAGGCTTTCACCAGTAACTCCGACCCCCAGATATTTTGGAACAGGGTCCCTGATTCGGCCTTCTGGATCTTTCACACAGAAGCCAGACACAGGTGCTATGGTTTGACACTCCAGATAGATTGCCCAGAGGGGTCTAGGACGGCCCTGATTTGGGAACAATTCTAAGCAGAGGCCTATGTTTGACTTTGATATCCAGTGGATTTTTCTGGGTCTCCCCTAAATTCCAAGAAATGATCCTGCCTTATAGAATTCCCCCAAACTGCACCTATTTCTTTAAGACAAACCGGGCTTATCTTTATCCTGTCCTGCAAATGCTCATGATGTTGCCCCTTTCCTTTCCTTTAAAATCCATCCTCATGTTATTGGTATCTGCCACTGCTCTCAGGATAACTCCCATTGGTTTGAATGCTGCCTTTTTTAAACAGCCCAGAGTATGCACGCTTTCTAAATTCTTTGATCTTCTGAACTCAGCTGTAGGATTCTTCAAAACTCCGCAACCTGATTCAAATTGCCTAGAAAGCTTTGAATAGTGACTTGTTTCTAAGGCACTCTAACACCAGATACGTTGGATATTTCGTAATGAACACTGGAAAGCCTGTTTTTGCTTTTGGCACAGGAGAACTGGAACAATCAGATCATGTATTTAGTTGGCATTGCATCAGAACAGATATGCTTCCTTAACCTAGAAAAGAAATAAGACTATCACATTAATTGACCTGAAAGCTAGAACATGTGTTTACTTCCTATCTCAGATAGGATTCTCACTGTTAATGTAAGATACTTATTCACAGATTATTAAGTTTCAGGACAAAGGCAAGTCATTACAAAAATCCATTACTCAGTACTCAGTTGTTTACTTGTCCATTTTAGTCTAATATAGTGACTTAACTTTGGACTTTGCTCTTCCTTCATCCTATTCTCATTTTTGTTCTTGAGATTTTCATGTTGTTCAAAAATACTGAGTACTTTCTAAGTACCTGTTACTGTCTGGTAGAAGGAAGGGAGGTCAGGGGCCAGATTGAAAGAGGTGAAGGGATTAAGAAATACAGATTGGGCCCCAGCTGGTGTGGCTCAGTGCACTGAGTGTCAGCCTGCAAACCAAGAGGTGGAGGGGTCGGTTTGCAGTCAGGGAACATGCCTGGGAAATGAATGAGTAAAATCTGAAGAAGAAGGAGAAGAAGAAGAACAGGTTGCAAGTTACAAAATAGTCTCAGGGATGTAAAGTAAAACACTGGGAATATAGTCAATATTGTGATAACTGTTTATGGTGCGAGGTGGGTACTGGAAATATTGAGGGGAACACTACTTAAAGTATATGATTGTCTGACCAATAAGCTGTACACCTGAAACCAGTACAAAATAAAATTGAAATTAAAAATTAACTTACTAATAAAAATTACTCTTAAATGTTCCTTAAGCTTTTGACATCTGTTTAAAACAATAAAACTATACATGTAAGAATTACAATTATAGTCTATAGGTCTTCACAGAATTTATAACAATCTAGGGTTTTTTACACTAGGGTTTCACTGTACCGTAACTAAAGCCATTATTAGCTTCATTTTTAAGACTCGTTATGGTTTTTCATTGTTACTTTTAAAATAAACCGCTAGAGGAAATATATAAAAAATATATACAAAAGCAATTTGGCATGTGAAGTGAAATTCTTCTCATTTCAGCTCAGACTGTTCGTTGCTGCAGAGGAAATTAATACAAATTATCAAAATGGTAAATAGCTAATAAACTTGGTGTCTGCTGGGAACAATGAAAATTCTCTTCCTCTTATAAAGGAGAACAATGATACACGTCTGGCAGGAGGCACAGAGTGCTCAATACCCATGCAGAGAGTGGTCCGAATAGTAACCATAGACCACTTATGACAAAATATGAGTCCCAAAAAAGAGAAAACAGGAAAGTGGGCACAAACAAATCGTTAGTTGTATCAAACATCTAGGAATATATAAGAAGAAAACTCAAAAACTAAACCAAGTAACTCAGGGCCTTGGAATGTGATATTGCTTAGGGAACAGTGGCTATGCTTCTAAAATATCTAATGCATTCTAAGAATTCAAGAATAAAAAGTAAGCAGGCTCAATTGTGCAGTGATTGATAATGGCTAAGGATTGATGGCCACACCTGGGTACTGATTCACTTACACCTTGCACTACACATTAATCTTTTAGGATGATGTACTATAAATGGCGCTGCAAAGAGTTGCTCATTTTCCCACTGGCATTTTTAAAGGAAAGGTGCAAGTTAAGTATTTTAAAAATCATACGTTGCACACCTACTGGAACACAAGCTCCATTAGAAGGACAGTTTCTAACTTGGCCCCTTTGAGACCTCCAGCACACAGCACGCAGTGGCACTCACTAAAGAATATTGGTAAAATGAATGAGCCGATGGCCTTGAAATCACGGACACCAAAGGGCAGCTCACTTGAAGGCAAACTGACAGAGGTAAACTTTCAGTGCTCAGATTAGACACAAAGCGGTGAAAGAGATAAAGGAAGGCTACAAATATCTCAATCCTGGAAAAGAGCAAAAACATGTTGAGTCATTAAGATCTGTTTCTCCAGAGAACAGTCATAGCTCTTAATGCAACAGTTAATAACCATTTCCTGAGCAACTACTTACCTAATATTTTTAGAATCGGTTACGTGGAAAATTCATAGATTCTCTTTCCTTGAACTTTGACCTAACTCAACCTTCACTCAACAGGAGACAACAGGGCCTCCCACCCCACCACCATGAACACAGAATTCGGAGGGAAAGAGACTCCCTGTTACTTTCTCATTGCTCCTCCAACCCCCATTTCCCTGACCTGGGAATAAAAACCCCAGTGTCAAGGCTTACATTAGACACCTCAATCAATCAATCACCAGTGTGGCTCCAAGCTTCAAACACAGTGCCCCTTTTGCCTTTCTTTTCATTCTTCAATTCACTCCCACTCGGTCCCTCAAAACTGATCTTCACATATTTATTCCCATTCAAAGCCTTTCCATTCCCCGTGCTCCACCCCCCACCCAATCTAGTGCATTTGCTCTTCTTCTTTGTTCTCAGAACATGCTTCGTATAACTCCAGCACACACTACCTAAGGCAGGGAGCAAGTTTTGCTCGCACTTGTAATTGCACCAGCTAAGACAATGTTAGGAAGATGGTAGCTCATTCGAGCTTTGAGGGTGCTTTCCAAGAAATACCAAGAACTGACTACATTTCCATAAAATATAGAGAAACTGAAAAATCGCAATAATTTCAAGTTTACTACTACAGTTTTATATTAATTTACTGATACCTCTAAGTGTTATTTCCCTCTTGATAGTGAATGTATTTTACTCTCATTAAAGATAAACACTACATTGCTACTGCACAGTGGTGATGGACAGTATTTAAAAGTTGACTGGAGGATGATCAAATGAAGCTAGGCTTCCAAGACAGAAGGAAAAATGGAAAAAAGTAAGTATTACTATAAACTTTGAAAGTCAGCAAACACAAGTTATTTCTGTTTCTGAAGGAGTGTTCTGTAAAATGCGAAGAGGCTTGTCACCAGGTTAAAATTTTAGTTTTCAACTAAATTATTTAAAACAAATTTAAACTTGGTTCTATTTTTATACAAGAAGCAAACCAACAAAATAGGTCTTTAGAATTATTATATAATAATAAAATAAGAAAAAATAATTTCTCCATCTCATGAGACTATACCATTATACAATAGATAATACACATAAAAATAAGTGATTACAACCACATAAGCATTTGTACTTAAAATAAAATTATAGTTAGTGCATACAACACTTTCATCTCTGTATCCCAATTTTTTTTAAATCACCACCAGTACCCCGATGGTCAAAAGATTAGAGCTGTAACTCAATCTGTGCCATTAATTGTGGAATCCCAGGTTAGTCAATTAACCTCTCTGGGTCGCAGTTTCCTCATTTGTAAAATGAGACAAGATTAGATGAGTAATTTTTCAAACATTTTGTTAATGAACAGGCTCTATTCCTTTTTTCCCAAAGGAAATCTTACTAGGAATCCTAATGTAGAAAATCTAAAACATAACAGAACCGGTAAAGGCAAGATGAAGATTCAGCCTCCCTCTTCTCCCTCCAAGCATGCCCAGGGCTCTGGGACAAAGAGTAGGAGAATACAGTGAGCTTTTGGGTCTTTAGCAACAATTTTGGTGGGTCTTTGGTGGTCTGGTAAGTAATGATGTAACAGAGGCAGGTCTGCTAAGCTGAGCACCTAGCTTAGCCCAAGTAGAATGTACACATTTTCCAAACTTCTAACTTAGAAATTAGAATGGGAGATTTGTTCTGAAGTGACCTTTGAAGAACCTGTCCCCATCTCCTTGACTGCGACGTTGACTTCTTGAAAGACATTTCTGACTGCCTACCTGCCTTGCACCTCCATTTACCCACCTCCTTCAAAAGGTCCTCCGCTCTGTCCCCTGAGCCACTTGGCCTCATCCTTCTCCACTTGTGGCTCCAACCCTGCAGTGTGGCCCCAACTCCCTCCATGACTGATGGCCAAAGGAGGCCCTGATTCAAGAAACCTCAGGTAGATAAAACAGAACAACAGTTAGAAAGCTATAGAAGCCTTAAACAACACTGTTAAAATTTTGATCTAATATACAACCCTTACACAGCCACGATAGAATATGTGGGATGTCAAAGATCATACAGATACATAGATTACGCACAACCCTAGTCTCTAACCAAAATATATGCAACTACAAATTAACAAAAATATAATTGCCTTCCCACATATCCGGAAGATAAAAACACACTAAGGCCTAATTCATGGATTCACAGGAAAACCATAAACCTCTCTCTCTCTCTCTGGCTGTCTGTGTCTGTCAGTCTCTCCGACCCTGTCACTGTGTCTCTGTCTCTCAGTCTTTGCCTCTGTCTCCTTACTCTCTCTATCTGTCCCTCTGTATTTCTCTCTGTCCTTTGGACTCTGTCTTTCTGTCTGTCTACTTGTTGATACATTTTTCGTAAAATGCATATTATTTTGTGAATATACCATAAAGTGACCACTACAGGAGTCAGCCATTTAAAAAAGAAGAAGAAAAGAAGAGAAGAGAAATGAAATGAAATCAAGTTATCATCATTGGGAGCCTCAGATCCCTCCAGGACAACAGGGGGAACTTTACAACAAAGGCCTTCGCTGGCCCTTAACAACCGACCGGACATCTCTCAGTCTCTTACTGTCTTCCTCAATTAAAACAACTCAGGGCTTTGCTTTTCCTCTCACCCACATTCAAAGATCCAGTGCAGATAATACTTAATTTTCTTCATTCTCAATCCCTAAGACAAAGTGAGAAAGTGCTTTCAAAACTAGCACTAAATTTGGCTCATTTTAAATCTTTGAAGGCGGGGTAAAAGAAAATTTCACTTGGCGTTTCTACAACTTATTTCAAAACTTACGAAGTAATTCTCACAGAACTATTGCAGTTTTAAAAATAATCTATTAGCCCACAGAATGTCCACAATTTCTTCAGTACCCACAGCCCACTCAGTAGCTGGTGGCACACGGATTATTATTCTCCCACCCCGGGCCTCACTTGCAAAATCCTCACAGACACAAGTAAACAACTGTCAGAGAGCAGACACAGAGCTCCCTCCAAGCTCAAGGATTTATCATTCTTGTGACTTTATCTGTCTACTGTCTAAATGTTTACCTGTCCCTTCAATGTTTGGGGTATCCCAGACATGTGCCTTAGAAGCCTGTGCATATTTGAAAAGTGACAAGACAAGCAATGCATTGCAGGGGTCTCCTAGGTGATTTTCATCCAGTCCTATAGCAATGGCCTTGAGCCTTCCCACTGTCCCTTCCTGCTCCTTCAAAACCATCTCCTGGGACTCAACAATTTCTTCTCCCAAGGGTACATTAAACTCCAGATCCTGGACTTCCTGATCTAACGAGATGTGTTGGTGCCCATTGAGTTAGTAAACAACAGACAGGGAGGTGGCAATCGTGCTTGCTGTGACAATGAAATAACAGACTCTTACTCACTGACTTCCCCTTATTATAAAGTGCTAGCTCACCACAGGATTTGTGCAGTGCCTGTGGGAGTTCAGAAAGGGATTGCTTGTCAATAATTCACGAGCAGAGAGAGCCCTACAAACATGCGCTTAGAGCCACTTTGAAATGGGGGAGGGGAGGAAGCAGGATAAGTCACTCTCGGAGACATAGCCGATAAGAGAGCTCTTGGAGTCTGCAATCGGCTAACAGTTTTTATTCCACAAACTGACCTTTTTCTCCTACTAGTACATGCACCTTCCAGATAGATCACATCCTTAGAGATCCTGAAACCAACAGTAACAAATACAGCCCTCTCTGTAAAAAGGCAAGGGGCAGGCAAGATGAAATCAAATAGGATAGCACTGATCACGTGGGTGTGCCTAAGTGTCTGTGTGTGTGTTAGCTCATCTTTATTCTTCTTCCTTTCCTCCTTCGACGCCTATGTTACACAGCTTGCCCCCACAACATTGGTAATAATTTCAAGGCAATAAATTTTTTTCTGAACTTTAATTTCCAATCTTTTTATCTCAATAACAATGTGGAGCACAATCTCCACACCAAGTTTCTAACATTTCAGGACCTAGTGAATCAGTAGAACACTTTCAGAGATCACTGAATTTAACCCTTTTGCTCAGACTTTAACTTATACATTAAACATTTCATTTATTATAAAAATCTATCCTTCTTAAGTAAAATATGGAAGCATAATTTTTCTTATAGCTAAAGATCATAATTATGAACAACCATTTTATAGTGCCATAATAGAACCAGCCCCTGATGGGCCAAGACATGTAGGATGGTGAGTTTTTACATGGCAAAACAGCTCAGGTTTTCTTCCAGCCAAACATGGTGTCTCTTCTCCACTATCACAGCCTGCCATTGACTGGTAGCCTGGGTGAATTATCATCTCTGCTGTGGCCTGGTCACTGCTTCTGTACCTTTCCGCCAGGCTCTGCTTCCCTATTTTATTCTGTTCTTTTTATTTTATTTTATTCTACTTCTGTCTTCTCCTATAAGCTTCTTTCCTTGTCTCCTATTTCTTCAGGTCTCAGCTGGCTCTAGCAGAAGTATGTGCTGTTTGATTCTGTGCCAATAAGTGACAATTTCACTACAAGAAGATCTTTAGGTCTTCAGTGTATGCTGTCATTCTCTCTCTCTCGCTCGCTCTCTCTCGCTCTCTCTCATACACACACACACACACACACACACACACACACACACACACACTTTCGCTATTGGCAATGCTTTTTTTCCCCTGTCATTACCTCCCAATGTAAGGTTTGATGCCATGCTGAGAACAGGATGTTGCCCTCAAACTGCCTTTTGGATGGCCCAGACTCTGCAATAATTTTCAGACAAGTGATAAAAAATTGACAGTTAAAAAAATCAGAGCAGGAGCTTCTTCTTTTAAAATACACTAACCACAAAAAGAGACAGAATAGGCACATTTGAGGATGAATTGGAATTTTTGCTCTGAAAATGAAATGTAGGAAGTGAATTCAGCTGAATACATGATATGCAAACATGGAAGCTACATCCAGACTCCCAACTGGTAACCCTCAATTTAATAGTGGCATTCACAGAATCTGCTCTCCAGGGGTCTCTACTTTGGGAGCAGGCTGTGTTCACCCCCAACAGTTAGGGAGCACCATCTTGCCAAGCCCTTGTATTTCTTCTTTTAAAGGAAATACATCTGAGGGTCCCCACATTTCACCTTCCACAACCCTCAAGTTACCAAAGTGCCAAGTTCCCATCTGCTTGTCCAAATGTCCAAGCTACCTCCCCAAGAAAATGTTAGCTTCAATCACATTTGAATAAAACTTTAGAGTAAGGGAGGAGGAGATGCATCTATGAGCTGTTCATTCATTTCCACATTTCGGTTCCTATAAATGCTAAATAATCATAATAACACTAAGTCAGTCCTATTTCCATGGGTTATCAGCAGACATGCTTAAGGAATAAGTTGGACTAGTCCAGAGAACTACTAGTATATGATAATACCTTTCAAGAAGTTACTTTTCAAATTTCCTTCATGAATACAATCACCCACTACCTCTTTTCTCCACTCCCCAGTCTATCACTTAAATAATTAGATCTTTCATGGGAATATATTCCTAAATGAGTTGAGAAATATTTCCTACAGCCTGCTAGGTGCCAGATACATATGTACAGAATTACTCTTGACCTCCAGAGCTCTAGGTGGTCCATGGAGCCCTGGCTGACAGGGAAATAATTGGAGAACCTTTTCAACTCAGATGCTAAATCAATAACCACATTTCATTCAACCTCAGATAGTAGTGCTGCTTTATCAGAAAAAATAGACAGTATATACCTCACTTCACCTATGGCCAATCAGAAGGCAAAGCTAAATGCTTCAGTCATTGGTTCAGCTGTGAAGGAGTGGGCAGAAATTTGACTACCAAAGTCAGCACTGGTTCGTCATCACAGTAGGGTCAGTAGATGGAAAGCTGTCAGGGTTTGAAGGAGATTTTGGAAGGCAAAAACCATAAATATGGTAAAAAATAATACAAATTTCACTATCAGCCATACCACAGAACAATCTTGAGTGAACATTTAGTAGAAGTTTCTAGTTGTGAAGGGCTTATAGTAAATGAGAAATTGCAGATTCCTTCTGAAGTCTATGACCAAGATAAAACTGAATAACCAACCAAGATTTCAGACACAAGAGCTAGGTTGCTCATTCCAACTTTGATTATCTACTGTATTGATCTCCTACAGATACTGTAACAAAGTAAGACAAACTGGGTGGCTAAAATAATGGAAATTTATTATCTCACAGTTCTGGAGACTTGAAGTTCAAGATCAAGGTGTTGGCAGGGTTGGTTCTTTCTTAGTTCTCTGAAAAAGAATCTGTTCCATACTTCTCGCCTAACTTCTGGTGTGCCCTGGCCCAGATCTCTGCATGAATCTTCCTGTGCATCTCCCTGTGTGTCCATCTCTGGGACCCAACTGATCCTTTTGAAAAGACACCAGTCTTATAGGCTGAAGACCCATCTTAATGACACCACCTTACTAATTACATCTGCAGAGATTTCCAAACAAGGTCACATTCTAGAGTACTGGGTGTTAGGGTTTTAACAGATGAATTTGTAAGGGACACAATTCAACCCCTAGTATCTGTTCTAGGGATAGATGCTAAGGTCCAAGAGAGAAGACAGTGATGCAAATCAGGATTGAAACCTACTTTTCAGCTGGCCACTGAGTGAAGAAACAGTTGGAACAGAAACTGAGGCATACAAATGTGAAATTTGTCATACCTTAACTTTGGCTTAAAATCAATAAGCTTAACATATTCTATTTTAGAATTTGGCTTCACTTTATCTGAAGATGAAAATACATTCAAAAGATGTGCAAATCTCACTCCACTTACTTCCACCATAATCCTGCATAGGTCAATATGGTTGGGCATTTTAGAGAAAAGATTCAAGAGCATCCACTTCACACAGACCACCTGTTCCTTATTCAGGACTGAAACAATAATAAGGTGCTTGCATCACAGCCTGTGTGCACAGCATTTCCTTTCTTTACGTGCACAAAGTGCAGGTCCAATGAGGTCAAAATCCTTAGATTTAAAATATCATTAAATACAGTTTGGAGTCCTGGCTGGTGTGGCTCAGTGGACTGAGCACCGGCCTGCAAACCAAAGGGCTGCTGGTTCAATTTCCAGTCAGGGCACATGCTTGGGTTGTGGGTGAGACCCCCAGCTGGGGGTGCATGAAAGGCAACCACACATTAATGTTTTGCTCCCTCTCTTTCTCCCACCCGTCCCCTCTTTCTAAGACTAAATAAATAAAGTCTTTTTAAAAAATACAGTTTTGAATTCCAAATCTCATATGCAGATATGCCCTCCTCCAGAAGGTGGAGCTTAACCCCTCTCCATTGAGTGTGGGCTGGATTTAGTAACTCACTTCCAAAGAAAGGAGAAAATAGTAACTTTACAGTGTAGGAACCTGGTAACTCTGATCTTAACCAAGTGATCAAGTGAGCATCACCAGGGGTAAGTCACATGGACATTATGTAATCCCGTCACTTTGTGATGAGAAGGGCATTTCCTCTCTGTGGTTTTCTGCCCCCAAGCCCATAACCAGTTTCATCATGAGGAATATATCAGACAAATCCAAACTGAGGAACATGCTATAAAATATCTGACCAATACTCAAAACCATCAAGATCATGAAAAACAAGAAAAGACTGAAAAAACGTCACAGAACAGAGGAGACTAAGGAGATGTGGCTGCTAAATGCAATGTGGCCCCCAGGATGAGATCCTGGAACAGAAAAGGGACATTGGGGAAATACGGGTGAAGTCTAAATATAGCCTGGAGTGTAGTTATCAGGAAGTAGCAACGCTGGTCGCTCAGTTTTGATGAATGCACCACAGTCATGTAAGAAAATAACACGAGGAAAAGTTGAAGGCAGGTGAGGAGTATATGCAATTCTCTATACTATTTTTATAACTTCTCCGCAAACCTAAAATTATTCCAAAATATAAAGTTTATTATGAAAATATACATATATAAATATATGTCATGAAGCGGAACACCAAACTTTATTTCATACAATATTCATGAAACCTAAATATAAACCATATTTAAAATCCTATATATAACACAGAGTCTGAAATATAATACTTTAAATGTGAATGAAAAGGAACAAAATGTTGTTACTTGTTTACCTTATCAAGGCCTAAAATTTTCCTGTGTTCCAGAATGTTCAAGGGTCATGAACCATGTCATGTAGGATTATCCATGACACAAAACATACTGAAACTCCCTGCTCATAAAACCACGGCTCTTATTCTCAAGATTCAAAAGATAACTTCTATCACATGTCAACAATACTCATCCTGAACCAAACAAAAAAAAACCATCCTGGTAGATTTTCAAGTGCAATTTTCAGTCCCCGGTCATGAGAGAATCTCAATTGAATGGCTTGTCATGAAAGTTAGCTTTGGGAGGAAGGAACCACATTTAAGTTTGCATGTGTTTTTCTTTGAATCTCTGGTACTCAATTTTCTCATAGTTATTCAAAATTTAAAGCTTAGGTTGTTTAGATTTGGTAGAACATTTTGTTTACACACATTTTATATGCACTAAATGAAAAGAATTTATTTTAAGATTCATGGAATTTTAAAAAGAAATAAAGCAGATATCCACTGTTAAGTTCATGTGTCATAAACTAATCTAGCATCATGCTCAGCCCAGAGGGGAAAATAGTTTCTATGTTGAAGAAATATAGAGAAGAAAAGGTGCTTATAGAGAAAATCTACCACGTAGCATGTACCAGGCAACAAACCTTGAAAATCTTTTCAGCTAATTCCCACAGGCACTTTACCCTTTCCTAATTCCACACTTCAGTAGCACATTCGGGGCCTTGAAGTTGTTCCCTCAACCCAAATCACCATCACTACCTATAACAAAATAGAAAGAAAAGAAACTCTTTTCTACACCCTCACCACCATTGGATAGGTACCTCAAAAAGTCATTTCTGACCCAGACCACAAATAATGCAAGTTATGGTTCCAATGTTCCACCTCCTTTTCCTTCCCAATTTGTATCACTCACACATTCCAAATTTCCTGGGGTATTGTTCATGTTTCCCCTTTTTAAAAATATTTGAAGAGCGAACATCTGAAAGCAAGACCCTATTGCATGGCCCCTCACTCACAGAATGTCTCCAGAGAAACTTCTCCACGTGCTCCTAAATCTTTACCCATGTTTCCAGGACCTACAGATGTCCCAGGGTCCAAGCTTATTACCTTCTATTTCTCCCCTCCAAACATCCAACAAAAAAGAGTTTACTGAACACCTAATATGTTTGAGATTCTGCCAACATATAAATGCCACCAAATCAAGAAGAAACTGTCTACTTTCTATTTTCATAGAAGTGTGTTTCTTTTCAAAGTCCCTGAAAAATAGTAGACAAAATAATGTCACCCTCCCACCCACACATGTCCATGCCTTAATCCTCAGAACCTGTTATATTTAGGTTCAGTGGCAAGGAGGAATTACTGTTGCAGGTGAAATTAAGGTTGCTAATCAGCTGATCTTAAGGATTTACTCCTGTTGTACTTATTTAATGCCATTCCAATGGAATTGGTGTGAATGGGGTGTTACATAGATGTGTTCAGTCCAACTTCTTGAAACAGAATGAAAATATTAGAAATAACAATAGTCAATACTAGTGAAAAATTAGTAAAACTGGCTGCCACCTATATATACTCCTGATAGACTTGCCACCTGATAAGGTAATATGATCACTGGTATGGACATAAATAGCAGGACACCTAGCTCACCTCAGTACTTCATTCTTTAGAAATGGGCCTAGTAATGGACCTGAAACCTGTCTCTGTTACGGGATCTTGCCTGCTTTGCTGCTGTGGACTCATAACATCTCCTGACCGAGCCAGGCCAGGATTAAGATAGTTCGCCAGAGCCTTTGCTCTTGGAACTAAATCCAATCCCTTGTTACTGATAGAAGCCCAAAAGTCTGGGGATGCTGTGTTCCCCATGGGGAAAAAAGTAAAGTTGGCCAGCAAATGAATGAAATGAGGCTGTGCACTGGGCCCTGGAAAGAAACAGAATCAGAGGACGCCCCCAGGGCATTTAAGTTCCTGGTTTCTGCCATCCAGATGCTCTGTCCCTTCTCGTAGTTACAAGTTTCCAATAGTTTTCATCTAATATAGCCCCCTTTTATGTGTGTGTGTGTGTGTGTGTGTGTGTGTGTGTGTGTGTGTGATTTTGAGAATACATTTGTTAAAGCTGGGGACAGTGAAACAAGGAAGGGCTGAGGGTAGAAGAAGTAACAAGAGAGATGTTAGGCAGGGCTGCTTTGGCTCACTGAGAAGTCAGAGAAAAGGGGATCTTGGAGACAGGTTCAGGAGGTTAGACCAGGGTGAGCTGCCACTGTCCACTGCTCCCCTGGTTGCAAGTCTCATGCGGGCCCTTGAGTTTAGGAGGGGCAAGCCTGAGAGGGAAGAAGAGGGGGAAGACAAAGGCATAGGTGTGCTCCCAGGAGGGAGAGTGTGCCCCCTTTTTATTCCTAAACTAGTTACTGTCACTTCAGAAAAATCAGGTCCTAAGAACATTTGCTTCAAGAGTCATTAAAAAGAGATTTATAAATTTTCACTTACTAATTGCCCTTATAGAATTTTCTCCTAAGAAAATAGTCAGAATCCTGAAAGAATCAATGTGCATTTTTTAAAAAGCATGTGTTAGAAAATAGATAGGGGGAGGGCAAGAATAGTATGGGAAATGTAGAAGCTAAGGAGAACTTATGACACATGGACATGAACTAAAGGGGGGAAATGTGGGTGGGAGGGGTGTGCAGGGTGGAGGGGAATGATGGGGGAGAAATGGGACAACTGTAATAACATAATCAATAAAATATATTAAAATTTTTTAAAAAGCATGTGTTACATTTGTCTCATTTGTAATAACAGAAATGAAAGATAGACTCTACATAACCAGTTGTATGAGGATTGTTAAATAATTTTATTTCCATAACCAATACTTATAAAAGGGCCCATTGTATATAATGCATATTAATTTTGTTTCCACAGTTTTGCTTTACAAACATAAGTAACACTTATTACACTAGGTTTTAAAAGTCACAGTAAATTATAAGTACAACATAACTATTAAAAAATATGCACTGAAAAAAGTCTAGAAGGGAATAAACCAAAATTATAGTGTGAATAATACATAAAAATCTTCTGGCACCATTTTACATTTTTACAGCAAGCAATCATTGGAAAATTGCTACAAAATTAATGGTTATCAACTGCGTAAGTGAAGAAAGTAGCCCTTTCTGTCTTTCTACCCTCACAAGTTCAAGAAGTAGAGGCGATATTTTGGCCATATAGTGTTATAAATATTATATTCTAATCTCTTAAATTCTTAATCACCATGCAAAGATGCAAATCATAGGCAGGTCACCGCTCTTTGGTATTCAATTAATCTATTTGTGTTTTGCAGAACAAAAATGCATAGTGAGGTCACGACTAGACAAGGGTCACGGTATCCATGCCGTTATTGTTTCTTAATTGTACAGTTTACCAGCTAAGGTGACTAGTTTTTCCATGTCCTGTAATGACTCCATTGGGGTAATTACATGTTCTCCACTTTTATTCTTCAATAGCTTTTCAATGGAACCAGAAGCTCAACAACTTTAGCCAGTTGTCTTTTGCCATCTGCTTGACCTACTGAATAAAAACTCCTCTTTGTTCAACAATCACTAATAACTTCCAAATTATTGAAAAACTGGAAAATTATGTCATATTAGTGCAACATGCTTATCATTGTATTTAAAAAGGAGAAAAAATGACTCTCCACCCAGTAATTAATACTTGTGACTCATCTCCCCAGAACAGACTAACAAAGGAAAATGCTAGGCAACTTTTAAGGAGACTGAAATTACTGCTCTAGAATTAATAAGGTAGTTATTACAAGTTAATTAAATATCTGTTGATTATACAAAGGAACATTTACTGAGATTTTTCTGTGTGCAAGGATTAAATTCATCAAACAGCTATCTGTTCAGCTAGTATTTTTTTTTATTTCTACCTCCATGTCTAGCTGTCCTGCATATGACCCAGTTACTCAGCTAATACATACCTATTTAGTGCTTACTGTATGCCAGGTACACATGGAACACAGGAGATGAGTTTCTTGTCCAAATGGGCATGACTCTCTACCATCCTTGGAATTGCCCACATGCATGATGATGGAGCTTGTGTTACCTGTTATGGGCCCATGTCCCTGGACAGGTCAGAAACATGTTTGTGGACCCAGCACTTCTGATATCTTTTGCTTCTAAAAGCACTAACATTAAACATTGCTTCGGCCTTGGGCTGCAGGATACCATGGTCACCCAGAGTAGGGTTGCCCCCAGCAAGAGAAGTGGAAAGTGACTAAAGTATGGCCAGCCTCCGAGACCACCAGCTCTTTTTCCTTATTCTTCTTTCGGGTCAACATTCTGTTAGGTCAGCAAGTAAATGCTGCATTTTCGAAAATGATCATCTCTTTCTCTCTCCAAGGAAATGGGTTGTGCCTAATCAATTCTTTATCTGTGTCAACTAAATTAGAGTATTAAACTGGGGTAAGGTTGAAAGACTGAAATTGGGAGCAAGGTAAGAAGAAGAAAGTCATATAAAACTAATAGCCAATTATAGAAAAATGCATACTAAGATATCTAATTGTATTTGTCAAATGTGATGAGAAGGTTTTAACTCAGAGACCAAACTGGTTCTTAAGTCTGCAAGCCCTGTGGTCTGTTACTCTGCCCATGAAGATGATGGAAACGTGGAGATGCTGGTAGACGTTATTACCACCCTAAGTAAAGAACACACTTCGGAATAACACCAATAGAGCCCAGGCACAAGAAGACACATTTGCACTCCTGCTTCATCACAGTGAACAAGTCAAAGAGAATGCAAGCAAGACAGAAGCCACATCCTTTTAAACCTAATCTTAAAAGTGGCAACCCATCACTTTTGCTCTATTTTGCTCATTTGAAACAAGTCACTAAATCCAGGAACACTCTAAGTGAAGGGACTGCCTGCACAAGGGTGTGACACCAGGAAATGGGTATCATTAGGAGCCAATTCAAAAGCTGCTTACATAGAACGAAGAAGCATACTGAGTTCACATGCAACAACAATTGGTCTTGGAGGAAAGGAGCACTTCCTCCATCACGATGGAGCAGAAGAGGAAGGTATGGGTGCAGATGGAGGTAGATCATTATCATTGGTGATGACAAGTAGCAGGACTATGTCTGCTGGCATTTTTTTAAATGCCCCATGTAGAATGAGATGAGGTTATCTGCTGATGGAGAAACTATAGTGGCTTAGGGTAAGAGGAAGGTATGAAACAGCAACCTCAGTGAATGTCAAAGAACACCTACTAAAGCAGCACAGTAAAACTACCAAGCAATGCCAACTGGAAGTTTAAAATAACTTGAAAGTAAAAAACTAGTCAGCTCAATTGTGTGATTTTCTTCACCAACTTTCAGCTGCCAGGGTACTAGCTCAGAGAAAGTAGCAAGAGACACACTCCAACTCTGGGGAGGAAAAACTTCTTACCCATGTGTGAGTGCAGCCAAGAAGGAACAGTCTGAATGATACTCGTTTATATTTTCTCCATCTGATTCTTCAACCCCACCCTGCTCAGCAGGTATCTTTCTGCTAAGCAGGCCAACAAGTTAAATAGCCTGGTGTGTGAGTTTTTGATACAGCTCTCTTGGACCTCTGGTGCATTTTGATTCCCTGGTTTTATTGCTCTCTGCACCCTCTGTAGCTGCTCAGTGGGCAAAACTCTCCAGGACTTCAAAGGAGATCTGTAACATGGAAAAGACCCAGGGGCCCTGTCTGCACATCACAGATAAATATTGATGATAGTGACCTTCAAAGTACCGTTAGATCTTTAATTCTAAAAATGACTTTAAATCTAGCGAACATTTCTGGTGGGAAACATATACCACATATGAAATAATAGATGCTGGTACACATTTAAGATATCCAGAATTTGGCTGGTTAGTTGGTTGGTTGGGTTTAAATTCACAGAAAGGGCAAGCCACATGAATGTACCAAAACAGCACCCCATCCCCACAAAATGCATATTTGTCTCAGTTAGTTTGAGTTGCTGTAACAAAATACTATAGACTGGGTGGCTTAAACAACAGATATTTATTTCTCACAGTTCTGGAGGATGGCCATCCCAGGTCAGAGTGCCAGCATAGTCAGGTTCTTGTAAGAGCCCTCTTCCTGGTTTGTAGATGGCCATAACCTCACTGTGTCCTCTCCTGGCAGGAAGAGAAAGAGAACTCTGGTGTCCCCTTCTATAAGGGCCCTAGTTTTCTGGATCAGGTCCCCTTATGACCTCATTTAACCTTAATTACTCCCTCACTCCAAATACAGTCACACTGGGGACTGGAATTCCACATATAAATGTGGGGAGAGGCACACATTCAGTCCTTAGCAGCATTCCTTCTGAAATGACTGGCTCATCCCAGTGTGTCTAGGACTTTCCTAGTTTTAGGACTGAAAATGCTGAGAATTCCCCCAATCCTGGGAAAACTAGGGTGGTTGGTTATGCCACTTTACCCCCTAAGGCTCTCAGAGTGGTCCAGAAACAAGGCTGCCTGAGAGAACTCCCAGGGCTGACGTCCCAGGAACTTCTGATTCTCAGCACAGATGGAGCCATAGCTCTTTCCTGAGAACAGGGTCCCTTATGCAAAGCTGACTTTACTGCCCGAGAGACACACTCTCTCATCCTATTACTGTTTTCATTTCAAAGGAAGTCAAATCCATCCAAAAAGATGGATCAGATGCTTGTTATATGTACAGTACAGTACCAGAGATGGCTGGGGACATTAAAGTATAAAAAAGTAGTCCTGTCCTCAAGGAATTTATTTGTGAGATAAAAAGGTCAGACAGTAAAACTAACATGACAGGACAAGCATTTTAAAAAATCACAAGGCAGAATACGATTAATTGCAAACATGCTCTTGGGAAAATAATGACTTTTAGAATCAGAAAGCTTTAGGTTTGGGGGTTGTTGTTTTTTTTTTAACAAAACAAAGGTAGCATTTTTAATAACCTACTACCACTGCTTGAACAAAGCAGAGGAGAAGAATAAGTGTCACTTTATACAACTTTTCAAGTTTGAAAATTGTGAACTCAGGCTTTCAAGCAAGACACACGAGTCCTGATGTCATCGTTGCTGTGTGCTACTGCTTGGGGAATGTCAAAATGTCCTTTCCCTCAGCTGAAAAATTGGGATAATCTACCTCTATCTCAGAGCTGGTGAGAGAAGGCCACAAAATGAGGTTCAAAATCACTTAACACGTTACCTAGCACATGTTAAGTGCTCAATAAATACTTGCTGTTATGATTTGTGTGATTATCAGTATGATGATAGCATGTATTCTGTCCTCTTCTCTCCACATTCCACAACTGCTCTAACCTGGGAAGTCTGGTGCAATTCAAATTTTATATTAAGTCACAAATGCTGCTTTGTTGTCCCTGTGGATTTAAAAGGAACAGAGGAGTTTTGTGTGTTCTTGTCTGAAGACATTTTCATTCAAAATGGTCTTCATATTGAAAATGCCAAGGTCACATGTAAGGCAAAAATTAGTATGACCAGCAATGTATTTAAATTTAATCTATATTTACAAACTTGTCTTACCCCTTTTGCTATTATGTTAGTTCTCTATTGTCGCATAACAAATTGTCCCCACAATGTGCCAACTTAAAACAATACATGTATATTATCTCACACCTTCTGTGGGCCAGGGACCAAGCATGGCTTCACTGTGTCCATTCATTTCAGGGTCCCTCATGGACTGCCATAACGGCGTGGACTGGGCTGTGCCCACCTTACAGTTCAGGTGGGAAAAAATCATTTCCAACCTCATGCAATTGCTTTCAGGACCCAGTTCCTCCCAGACAGTTGAACATAAGATCCTGGTTCCTCACTGTTGTTGGCCGGAGGCCGTGCTCAGTTCCTTGTCGTGTTGGCCTCTCCAACACAGCAGCTTGCTCCATCAACGTGTTCAAGCTGGGACGGCCACAAATTCTGCCAGCAATGTAGAAGTCACAATTGTTTGTAATATATCCATAGAAGTGATATCCCCTCCTCTTTGCCATAGTCTGTTGGTTAGGAGCAGGCCATTAGTTAGGCTCAGCTGAGCAAGAGAAAGGAGTAACACAAGAACCGGGAGGCGGTGACCATTGCGGGCCATCTGAGAAGCCTGCCTACCACAGCCATGTCTTAGAGGCTCTCTGTCATGACCGGACTGCAACAAAGCTGAACAGCACAGATACCAGTGAGTAACGAGTTGATGCTACAAAATGTGCAGGGTCATAGAAACAACAGGCAGGGTCACATGCCTTCCTTCTGAGGGAGCTGCCCCATTGCTTTCTAGCATTTGTCAGAACTAGACCACTTGCTGTTTCCCACAACATGACATTTTCTGCTTCTTTAAAACTATACTCTGCACCTAATAGTATAATTTCAGTAAAATTGGGTGGGCCTGAACTGAGTCTTAACGATTTGAAGAGTGTCACAATAGGTGTTAAAAGCACTATGACCAACAGAACACCCTCCTAAGAAACGGCAGGAAACTTGCCCCAAGTAAAAGGAAGCAAATAAATTAAGCTGTGTGTTTTGGGCCAAGTGACTTTTAACCTTTGAACCTCAGTTTCCTTTCAGAAATGTAAGTGCTATACCAGATAATATGTCAGGCTCCTTCCAAAATGGTTGCAAAAGTTTACTGTTAACTGTTAACGAGATGCTACTGGGTGCTAAGGAGCCTTTCTTCAAACCCAGGAACTAACCGCCAAAGAAGGTATAGCCCTGGGAGTGACCATAGAGGGCCATTTGCAACTCAGCGTTTTCCAAAGTTTCATCTTCAAAGCAGAGCTCAGTTTCTTCTCTCAGTTTGCCACCCAGGAAGCTAATGAAAGTTATCAAAGCTTTTCAGGGGTTGAATGAGCATCTGGCAACAGCAGTGCTACATCAAACACCGAGAAAGACTCAAACGGGGAGGGGGCAGGAGAGAGGTTGGGAGGTATTTCCAGTGGAAACGCCCTGAGCCGTTGGGGGGGGGGCTCCCCAGCTCTCTCCCAAGAGGACTTACAGACTGACACTAACCAGTCGTGGGTGCACAATGAATACTCATCGAACGAATAAAACTTTTCCTTGCTGTCTGCTGGACACAAGATCTGTCTGTTGTCTTTCGGGTGCTGATTCACAAATAGCCAACCAAGTATATGAGGCTCACATAGCCCTTGACATGTGTCAGCCTCCACTGACTCACTAAACTGAGAAATGCGATGCAAATCTGTAAGAGAAAGAAAGAACTATACTCTCTAAGTGGCCTGATGAAGCTGGAATCAGAACACAGTAAGACTAATAGGCTATTTAATGTTATTAAGCTACAACCTCTAGAATGAGGACAGTGGCATCTTTTGGGGTTCTTAGCGCTTGTTTCTTGGCTAAACTCTCTTTGCCTAGACAGTGCTTAGATGGGTAAACCCTGTCTGCCTGGTAACTCTGCCTTTGTTTAATCTTTTCAGTGAACTGAACCTCCCTGCAGAGAGACAGCCGCAACACAGCTGATGGAGGAATGTTTTCACTGGGTCAGAGGGTCCTAAGAGCCATTTTGTCTCTTTGAAGGATTCTTTGTATGATACTATTCTAATTCCCATCAGCCAATTTCAAAGTTTAACTCTCAGCTCTTTTTTCCCCATAACTGTAGGGGAACAGAAAACAATAGTCCCCACATATTAAGTATAATACTGACAATTCAGCATCCACAGTGAGCTGGATTTTTGAGCAAGTCTGCATTCTCTTCTGAGCCACAAAACCATATAACAAGAATCAAAGCAGAGACCCTATCATGCAGCCCTTCTATCAGCTCTTAGACCATCTCTTTGATAAACTGCTTCGTTTGGCAGCAAATGGGAAAAGGACAGGAAGGTGATCTTCAGGCTTAGAATGTACATAGAGTCAAAGTGTCATGATTCATGTGGCTACATGACCAAATGATCCATACTTGTGATTTGTCTATAACAGGAAAAATATGAAAAGGATAGAAATATATTTTCCTCTGCAATTTAACCAAACCTGTATCATTACTTTTCTTAAAGGCACATAAGCAATAACAGCTAATATAATGTGGATATTGTAATAAAATTTTCATAGTATGTCCTTTTTGTCTACAAAATTATATTTTAAAAAATGTGTCTGGTCCTTTGTTGGGACCATTTGCAAGCCCGGGGGCAATTACCCAGAGTATACTGGAGTCACCAGCATGCAGCTCCTAATGGCAGCTTGGCTGAGAGCCAAGCTTTAAGTCAAGCCTCAGGGAATTCAAATTTAAAAGTCAGCTACATTAGAGGTAGTGATTCAGTTTGGAGAAGAGATCATCTTTCGTGATTTATTACAGCCAGGGCGTTCAGCACATTTAAAAGATGATCTAGTTGAGTTGCATCTTCGAGGAAGCAGGGCTGCCTAAAATGAGAAACATCTGAACCAGGAGTTACCAGAAAGGAGAGACTTGATTAGAGCTTGAATTATGTGGAAAGCACATAGCTTTTCTTGGAAATCAATTTCCAAAGACCCCAGAATCTGCAAAAATGAGCTACATTTTCAACCCGATATGTAACTTGGGACTGATGGGTCTATTGTTGCAAGTGTTCTAAGTGACTGCAAAGTAATCGTTTAGTATTAAGAACAAACACATGATTTAAAATATTAATCTTGTTAGTGCTTACAACCTATGAGAAAGCTGTAGTTGCTCCCAAAGGAAACTAAATTTTCTTCCTCTCTGTAACCCAGGAGAAGTTTCACAAAGACTTATGATCTTAGGAATTCTCTCTGGTTTCCTCCAATGGATGCCCCTGATGTCTTTTGTCTCAAGCAGAGTTATGAGTGAATCAGTAAATATTTTCAAAAGATTTATGTTCTTTAGTGCTCAATTCAGATTTTGGAAAAACAAAAGCTATAGTTCTACTTAAAATAAAGTCACTTAGAAAAATATTGTTTCTGTAAAAAAATAAATCCACCTATATAGGATTGTCCTCACCCGTGTATTTGGCAAGAAAAATCACCACCGTGAACTTCAAGTCCATTTTCCACTAGTGCCTTCATTTTTATATTTTACTGCATTCCACAGTGGTTTTGCAACCAGCTATAGCAAGACTTTCCAAGAGGAATGTAAACAAGGTCCTCGCAGTGACTCGGGCTAAAGCCCACAAATATGGCTTGGAACAATAATTTCCACGGAGCTACCCGAAGACAAAAGCTCATGCTACATCCAATCCTCTGTCAATTTTCTTCTGGTAAACACAGCAACAAATGAAATCTACCTACCAGAAGGGAATCAGAAAGACAATTCTACCAACTCCATCCTTGTAATAAACTTGTAAGTGGTGCAGTTACAACCTTGGGTCTATACATAATGAGAAAATACTTTGGGACATAATCGAAGCTTTTTTTCTGAGATCTGTGGCCCCCTTGCCCTCCCCACAGCTGAGTTGTTGGTACTCCACTCCTACTGCCTCAAGAAAGGGGTGACTCAGAGGAACACAAGGGGCAACTTCACCCATCTATTCATCCATTATTTTTTCCACAAATATTTATTGAGCACCATCTATATGAAAACACTGTCCCAATTGCTGAAAATAATCTTTATCTTCAGAGGCTTTTACATTCTAGTGAGGAGAAATCAAGGCACAAAATTTTTTAAAAGACTAGCTGGTGACAATACCGTGGACAGCAACAAAACCAGAGGGTGGGTTACAAGAGGACAGAAGAGCCCGACACAGGCTGATAGCCTCTGCTTTTGAGTTTCAAAAACCGAGGTACAAGCCTAAAAAATACTTAGAAGCAATATTCAGGCAGAGGCTATTCTTTTGTCCCCAAGATGAGATGAAGTTTTCTCAGATGAGAAGGAGAGTGAAAGATTCAGAGGAAATGAGGAGAACTTGAAGCTGGTGGGTCACTGAGAAGGTACACTAGGTCCTACACCCCTGTCCTTCCTTTCCCCAAAGAAGACACAGGTTTGGGACTTAGAGCCACTTCCTAGAAGGGCTCCATAGGTCCCAGGAAAGCAAGAAGACCTCAGATTTGACTGACCAGTGTGCCAGCATGGTGAGGGAGAAGCAGAAAAATAGAATGGTTGCACAGACGAGAGGTAGGTCCAGTCAGCCAACTGGAGGGAGAGCCAGAGCACCTGGAAGGAGCAGGATCTGAATGATCCAGTGGCCAAAAAGCAGGCTGGAATGAGTGTCCCCAGGAAAGCACGATGTGGATTGATGATGGGGGCAGCCAGGCCCTTCTGACCCACACTGGGGAAGAAGCGAGGCTAAAGACTGAGTTCAATCACCAGCAGCCAATTGTTTGGTCAGTTATGCCTGTGCAATGAAACTTGGATTAAAACTCTGAAACAACAAAGGTAAGGAAGTTTTGGATTATAGAAGGTGTGGTATTTCATCTTCCATTAACTTTCTATCACACTTAGAATAATATCTAGTCACCTCATTCTGGCATTCAAGGCCATGTGTGATATGGGCCTTGTCTACATATTGAACCTTATCTAATACACTCTCTGCATCCACATGCCAGGAGGATGGTGCATCCTGACTCCTTTATAGTAACTTTAATCTTACCTGAGTTCTGTGAGTTGTTTCAGCACATTACAGAACCTAAGAAAGCATTGCAGAAACCCTCAGATTTGTAGTCAGCCAGACAGAAGTACGAGTAGCCTGGAGACCCCATGAACAGCTGGTGTCTGAAGTGGGGGCGGGGGGGTCTTGTTGACAGAGCATTTAACCTGCGGGGTTTGCCCTGACTCTGGATAGTTAGTGTCACAATTGAATTGAACTGAACTGAACTGAACTGAACTCAGTTCAATTCAATTGAATCAAATTGTTGAACAAACAGTTGGTGTTAGTTGTTGTTAGAAAAAAATAAACACGCAAGTCCATATTCCAATTCCAGCATTACTTTCCATCTCCATTGCTGTCGTTGTCGTCCAGTCCATCCTCTCTCCTGGACCTCCTTATGGAACAGGCTCCGCGCCAGCCTTTTTGCTTCCTCTGTTGGTACTACAGGACAGTTAACACTCGGTCAGCATTTAAAAACGTATATCGCAGTATGTCGCTCCTTGCTAAAATCCTCCATTAGCTTCCTGTCACACTGAGTATAAAACCTAGTCATCGCCTTCCGGCTTTCAAGGCCCTTGGTGATCTGGCCCCTGTCTACTTATCAAATACCACACCCTCTTACTCATTAAGTCCTTTGCCTGTGGCTGGCTTTCTGGTTTTCTGTTTATTAAATCCAGAAATCTTTTTCTTGCCTTGGGGCCTTTTCTTGGCGTGGCCTGACATATGCAACCCTCTTCTAAACAGCCTAATCTGAGTTATTACTCAGAATTCAGCTAGGAGATGCCTTCCCGGACCACCCAAATGGGGATGGAGATTTACCACCACAGCAGGCTGTTCCAATGCTCTGCATTCCTCATCAGCACCTGGCAAAGTTCATGTTTACTTATCTGTTTACTGTCTGACTTCACCCCCCAGAATGTTGGCTCCTCGAGAAATGGGACTTTGCTCCCATTGTCCCCTCCATCCCTTGTCTGAAATGGGGTCTGACCCATGTGGCCAACTAATGAATATTTGAAGACTGAGTGGTTGAAGAAAACCTTCTTCACCCCAGAGACAAAATCTGGGGGCTTCCCGGTGGCTGAATTGATTGACCAGATAACATCAGAGACCACAATTGTCCTCTGCTGATTCTGTGCTGTAGTGTCTGACTGGTGATAGGGACTGGTGTTGGGAGTGAAACTCTTTTAAGGATTTGCCCCATGAAAGGGGCTGTTTATTAGAGCATCCACAAATGTAAACAACTTCTATAAAACCAAATAGGAGATCCAGGATCAAACAAGGTCACTGGCAGGTACAAGGTTTTTACCACTGTTCCCATGAAAAACATTCCTTCTGCAAGTCAGTCAGCCTCCTGTGTCCTTGGGCACTAACTGCTCTGCTTGGTTAGGCAGTTTAGGCAAGCACACCCCTCTCAACATGGCATAGGGAAGGGAAGAGAGGAGTCTGGCTTTTCAAAAGGACAATGTATTCTGATAAAAGGAAACCACAGAAAAAAATTGCCAAGACAGGAAAAAGCTTCTAAGTGGGCTAAATGCCTCATCTGAGACCAGGAAGGGGTTTCAGTCCTCTGGCCTTCAGGTTCTTCAAGAAGCCCAGAGTCCTACAGCTCCTGCGGGAAATGGAGAATTGTCGCATTTCTTGAATCTGACATCTGATATAGTAAAGGCTTTTCCCTAAACAGATAGACTTTAACTGCCATCCCCTGGGTCTGCTTGCTGTTTAAAAGCAAAGATGCTTTGTGCATACTGATATTCGAAAGTGTGGTTTCCATATAAGCATGGCCAGCAGCTAATGCCAACAATTAACTCTGCATATTTTGTCTCTGCCCTAAATTAATTCATCTCACAAAGGACATCCCGAATTTCCAAAGGGAAATCTATGCACAGTGTGTAGTTAAAGCCCTTTAAATGGTCATAGCCTTTTATCCAGTAATTACACCACCAGAAATTCATCCTGAAAGGAAACAACAAAGAATGGGGACAAGAATTTATTTTTGGAAATGTACAAAATCCTGTGACTTTAATGGAAATCCAAAATTCCCACCAATAGGGAAATACTGAAGAATAATCATTGACTATGCCACTAGGGAATGTCAGAAAATCACTAAAAACCATTTTATGGGGATCTTTTAGAAACACACTTGTTCGTTAAAGAATTCCACCATCCTTCCTAAGGTTCACAGAAATACCAGTTAATCCCAAAGAATGTCCAAATTTCCTCATATATTTTTTTACCTTGAAATCAGAAATATTGATACACCACGGTGTTAAAACCCAAAGAAGATGGTTGGAAAGGAGTGTTGTCCTCGTGTAAATTTATATCCACACGCACAAAAAGCTCTCCTGTCCTTGGAGGAGAGGAAGTGTGGTAGAGTCGGAGCTTTGAACGCTCCTTCCTGCCATCTGCTGATTCTACACTTTCAAGCTATTTCTTAAGCAGCTGCCAGACAGCTGTTTCAGCCTCCTGAGAGAAGCAGAGTGTAAAGAAATGGGAAAAAAGAATAAAAACTCTATACAGCATCCAGATTCTAGGTAGAGTTATGCTAGTTAATGTCACGCAGACACTCATATTAATTTCCTTAGAGAGAGGCCCACCTGATGGGGAAAAGGCTTGGGGATGTCAGCTCGGTAGTGGGCCCTCTCGAGTCTACGGGTCTGACTGATCAAAACCGCCTGCCGAGGAAAGGGAAAGGTGGGCAGGGGGTGCGGTAGGACCCATGTGGATGGAGGATTAGGAGAAGCCAGGAAGATAAAGGAATTTGAGAAACAGCAAAAATATCTCATCAATCTCCCAGAAAGCCACCAGAAAAACCTGTTGTCCAAGCAAAGCTAAACTTACTAGACTTCCTGGAATAAAGAAGAATAGTATTTGACAGAGCTTAGCAAATGTCTCAAAATGGGGAAACTGGGGACGCATGCACACGGAGTTTTGAAGCCTGGGTGATTTAAGGTGGGCCTCGCAAGGTGGGGAACTGACTGAGTCTGGCTGGAATTCGCAGCATAACAGCTGTGGGGTGATGGGGCCAATGAGGTGTGGATTTTTGAAACAAAGCCCTAGAGAGTAAGTTACCTAGTGGTTCATGGTTTTGTCTTCCAGAGCAAGTGTTTCCTGGAGCCGGCAGCTAAGAGTTCTGTTACTGTGTTTTGTTTTGTTTTGTTTTGTTTTGTTTTGTTTTGTTTTGTTTCATTGGATTGTTCCTAGTGTTGTTTCACACACAGACAGGAAAGTACACCTGACCCCCATTAAGATGGGACAAGAAGATACATTTGGTCCCGGTGCTGTTTAACACGTGGGCAGGGGGTGATATTGGTTCCCAACCACACAGGAATTCAATGTCGTTACTGGCTGCATAATTGACCTCCTCTTCTGCTACTTCCCTGGAAATCAGTGGTAAAATCTACTTTGCTCACTAATGTTTGGCAAAGCACTTTCTTTGGTGGCTACAAGGAACTGTGGTGCCCTGTTCCAGGTTTGTGTAGTTATCAGAGATTGCCTTTTTAACCCTTGCTTTTTCTGGGAGGTAGACTGTGTCTTCAATCACCATTGCCCCATGCGAAACACAATACTCAGCATATCCAGTAAATCAATGAGTGCATTTATAAATGATACGAGCAATAAGAATGCAAAGGAAGTAATACAGGTGTTCAAAGTAGTGAAAGAGGACTGCAAAAACTTTTAAAATCATCTTGGTAACAGGCAGAGTTAAAAGTGAAGAAGAAAGGCAGTAAGGCAAGAACAAGCAAGGTTTGTTGCTATAGCCATGGGACTATTCTAACCTGAGTGAAGAGATGATGCTGCAAAAATAAGAATGCTTGGAGCATGAAGCTGGACCTGAGCACTCTCTGGAAACCAGATGAATGGCTATAAACTCGGGGTTTTTTAATAGCTATCCCTAGATCCAAGGAATTTCTTTTAAGAAAGCATGTCTAGCCATAGTACTCAGCTTGCAATAGAGAGGAAAGAGGAAGAAGCCTATTAGAAGGTTGTTACACAAGGTAAATAAACCTTGGGTAAGGGCATTCACAAAGTTCATGGAAAAGGGATTCTAGATACAAGACATGAAACACAGGCCAACGAGCTACAGAACTGGAAACAGACCGAGGATGAGTTGTCAGACATAAAGAAGAATCCAGGAGAACTGCAAGTTCCCAAGCCTCTTGATTGGGAAGAAATGATACCTTTGAGGATCAGGAACTGAGAGACAATGGAAAAGAGTCTGGGGCATGTTGGGTTCCTTCAAACATGGGGATATCTAAGTTAAAACTCCAGGAAGCAGTGAGAAATATGGGGGTGATGCTTCAGTGAAATGACAGAAGAAGAAAGATTAAAACAACCACGACGTCTCAAGGGCATCACACAAACCAGATTCTGTGCTCCCTGGTCACAGGTAAGAGCTCTGTCAGCCTTGGGATGGCAGGGAGAGCAGGGACACAGTCCTTCCCAGGAGACAAACTCGATGTTCACAAGCAAGCAAAAAGTGAAGGACAGGAGAAAGCATTTTTGTCTTTGCCCAAGGGCACCCTCAGTCTCTGGACAGTGGGGAGTCAGGAAGGGCTCCCAGGACTGTCTCACTCCCACTTTTTCTCTCCTTCTGACCTACTGGAGACAGCCAGTGTGTCACAACATCTGTTCCAGACAGGGCCTCCGGGACCCAAGTCCCTCATTCCATCTCCAACAACCGCTTCTCTGTGTCGCGGTCCCCATCTGTCTCTCATAGGAGTACATGGAGGTCTTCCAGACTCCAGCACAAGTTACAGCAGTTGCAACATCAGCAAAAACCTTTCTCTGGCTAACACTGAAGGATTCTCAGCATAATTTCATGCTTTATTATGATTTTTAAATGCCCTCTTCTTCATAAAGGACAAGGAGGGGATAAATCATGGAATGTACAAAAAGTTGGGATTGGGAAATTTGTTTTTCCATTTGTGAAAACCTTATTCCATGAATGAAAATGATTTTGTGAAGGCCTTTCTTAAAGGTCTCAAATTTCCTTCTGTAAAGAAGAAAGCACAGGAGCAAGTTAGAGTGGAAGAAAGAGAGAATTCAGCAGGGCAAAGGAAGAAAAACTGAACAGGGAAAGGTAATGTCAGCAAGCAAGGTGCCAAAGGGGTAACTTAGGAGAAGCCTTGGGGAATAACAGCAGATGAAAAACCACCAGACTTGACAGTGAGAGAGATGGTGACCTTCAAAAGAGGCGTGTCAGCAGAAACAGGTCGATACGCCCTGCTTGATTCGAATCACCCAAAAAGCCTCCCGTCTAAGCCTCTACTTCTGTGACCTACCCGCCTGACTTCTTATAAATAATCATACGTCAGACTCCCCATATTTTATTGGTTGACTCAAGAAAGCAGAGTACCACTTTTTATGAGTAATAAAACTGTGGGTTTGGTGGAACTCGTGATCATTTTAAAACCACATATGCTAACATGTGCACAGAAAATTCTCTTGCAAGAAGCACTTGTTGCCAGCATTCTGCCCCGTCACACAAGGGCTCCAGGCTGAGTTTCCTAAGACGGCACACTTGTGTCTGCACTTCTGGAAAAGTCGTAAGAATGAACTCTACACCCAGCACCTTCCCAGACAGATCTATTGATGGGAATTTGGAGAAAGTCCTTTAGTTTGTACCCAAAACACATAGGCTATTCTCTATCTTAGCATCCTTTATCGAAAACTAAGCCACATCTCTCAGCTGGTATTTGTTTTTATACTAGCTCAGGTTCTGGTATCCTTTTTTTTTTTAAGGTTCTGAAATAGCATGCAGGGTTCCTTACCATGTGCTATGAATGTCACCCATCTGACATGACAAATGGTTTCCAACCCCCTGTTTTTGGATGCTTCCATTTGTAGAGGGACCCATGTAGTGGCTCATAATTTCAGGCACTGCCATTTAATTAGTCTATTTTTGTGACTAGAAGCTTAACTCTAAGGATTATTTAGCAATTAGTACTTTCAAGGTTGAATCCATAGACAAATTAATTTTATAAGATGATACTGTCTAGTTTAATAAACACTACATTTAATCCAACTTGGAAAAGGTTTTCCAAGTCATTAGCTATTCTCAGTGAAGTAACTGTTTAGTTCATCCAAACAGGTGCACAGCATGGAGGCACTGATTTTTAACATACACTTTCCAAGTTTAATAAGTAAATGGATGAGTCGAACAAAGCAATATTAGTGTGAGTATCATTCACCATTCTCCAGAGAAACAGAAGCAGTGGGAGATAAATGTGTGTGTGTGTGTGTGTGTGTGTGTGTGTGTGTGTGTGTATTCAGAGACTTATTTCAAGGAATTGGCTTACATGATTGTGGAGGCTGGCACATCTGAAATTCATGGGGCAGGTGGGAGGCTGGGAACTCAAGTAAGATTTTATTTTCTTTTTTTGTTGTTGTTGTCTTAACTAATATACCCAGAATATCAGAAAGCTGTGACCTGAAACCACATATTCTTGGTCACTCCAAGATTTCCTTTCTCATACTTACTCTTTTGTTATGCCCTTAGTCTAACAAAATTGAGCAATGTATTAGAAACAGGCAATGCTATTTAAGTTGGATTGTACTTAAATATAAAATGAAATACATCACTCAGTACCTATGTGCCTATTGCTTCTCCTGAAATATTAGCATCCTCGTTTTCTAGACATGGCAAGCAATACAAGTCATATCACTGATTCTGCAGGGGTTTGTTTGTTTGCTTGCTTGTTTGTTTTTTGCTTTGGCAACTGGGAAGGTCAGAGGTATGCTTATAATTATACTGTAATAATCATTCTTATTTCCCCAACCATGCTCCATGCTATCTCATTTCTACTCTCCAGTTTTAGTTTTTAAAATCTTTTAAATTTTTATAGTATTTCTATTTTTATTGATACTCTTGAGAACATCTTCAATTTTTGTTTTTGGAGCAAAGCAGTGAATGAATGAATGAATGAATGAACGAATGGCAAATGAAGAAATAAGTAGTTCCCCTTAGATAAGCTCTTACCAAAAAATTTACAGAAATTTCACTCCCAAATTCTGCCCTCTGGTGCAAGAGATGTTTCACATGAATTTAGGAAGACTTATGACTGCATTTTTCTCCACCTGACATACGCAATCCAGTTTGCTGTGTTGACTCCTGGTAGCAACTTCTGCGTTAGTTATCAATATATCTCCTACATCACCAATACTTTAGGTTCCTTGTGCAAAGAAAATCTCAGTAGCACTATTTTGATGGTTCTTTTGTCATTGTTTGTAAATATCTAAAATACCGGTGGATTCGTGACTATGGTCCTAATTAAAAGGCCTGTCTCCTCTCTCTCTCTCTCTCTCTCTCTCTCTCTCTCTCTCTCTCTCTCTCTCTCTCTCTCTCTCTCTCTCTCTCTCTGTCTCTGTCTCTCCCCCTCTCTCTGCATATATACACACATATGTCCCATGTTGTTGCATGTATCAATGGTACACTCCTTTATATTGTTGAGCAGTGTTCTAAAATATGGACCAACCACAGTTTTTCAAAAAATATTTACCAATTGAAAGACATTTGGATTTTTCTGTTTTGGGCAGGCAGGAATTATGTGTTACTGTCTTGAGACATAACTTTTTCTTCATCTAGGAAACATCAGTTTTTGTTCTTAGACCCTCAACAGATTGGATAAGGCCCTATTTACTTTATCAAAGGTAATCTCCTTTACTTAAAGTCAATTAACTGCAGATATCAACCACATCTGCAATATACTTTCACAGTAACCCTTAGCTCAGTGTTTGATGAAATAACTACCACTATAATTTAGCCAAGTCGACACATAAAACTGTCACTCTCTGGCCAGCCTTATGGGTCCACAATATCACTGTAGCTCCAGTATCAGCAAAGACTATGTTAGATGGGGGAGAATGTTACTAAGACATAAAAGGCATGGCTTTGGCTTTGCAAGTAAAAATCTTCTAATGATGGAAGCTGACAATCACGGAAAACTGCATGAATATACTTATGCTATAACCACACAAACCATGGAGAGACACCCTCTCATCCAAAACCCAATGCTGGCAGATTCATTAATTTTAGTC
Organism: Glossophaga mutica; assembly: GCA_039655065.1. Lineage (NCBI taxonomy): Eukaryota > Metazoa > Chordata > Mammalia > Chiroptera > Phyllostomidae > Glossophaga > Glossophaga mutica. The sequence goes on from CM077305.1 coordinate 23,181,929, forward strand.
CTTTTATTGTCAAAGACTTTCATCATTTTTTCAAGCACAGCATACCAAACTAATAAAAGGCATTAATTAGTTGAAAAAGTCTCAAATTATGCAGATTTCAATTTTATTCAGGGCAGGTCACTGTTTTCTATTGTCAAAGTATGATTTTTTAACTTGACAGCACTATATAAATTAATTATGAAGCAAATTCTGATTCATCAATTTACTGAATATGCTTCCCTAAAGGTTTTACCATATAAAATGGACAATTACATTTTATTGTACATAAAAATTAAGGAAATGAAAAAACAAAGGAAAAGGAAGTTGCTAGAATGATTAAAATCACTTTTATTCTAGCTGCCATATTTCTTTTACATCCTAATTTCACTTCTTTTTTATCCCCTCACATTCAAAAAAAAAGAAATTTAGAAAATTAGAACTATCAGAATCAAACCAGCTTAACTTGGTTAAGCTGTGGTAACCGGTAGTTAGGTCAAACACCAGTGGAGATGTTGCTGTGAAGGTATTTGTGGGTGTGATTAATATTTAAATTAGCAAACTTTGAATACAGCAGATTCTTCTCCCTAACACAATGGGCCACATCCAATCAGATAGAGGTTTCCAGTGGAAGAAGAAATTCTCAAGACTGTGACATAGAATCCCTGCCTGCTTCTGGCCCGCCGCCCTTCGGAACTCAGACTCAGGGCTGCAGTGCCAGCTCTCACCTGGTTCTCCAGCCTCCGGGTCTGCCCTACCACTGTTGGGCTTGGCAGCCCCAGATCATGTAAGCCAACCCAGTCAACTGATCAATCAATCGGTGGATAAATACATGCTGAAGATATAAATAAATATATGTATGTATGTATATGTATATGTATATAGTTGTACATGCATATATACAAATATATGTTGTATATATGTTATATACATTTGTATATATTTGTATGTATGTACGTGTATATATGTGTATGTATATGTGTTTATAAAGCTATATAGGTATATACTGAGCCTCTGATCTAATACAAAGCTTCTTTCTTAAATTATTCATGTTTTAGACAAGAAATACAACTACTGTCACGAAAAGTCTTAGTGTATATACTTATTTTGCCTTAAATTAAATAATTTATTTTAGTGGTGTGAAGTCCCTTAAGTTTTCACCTGAAAGATTTGAGAAGTACTTATTTTACTTTGTTCTGCCGCCCCCGGAACCCATGTACCTGCTAATTCGCAGACGTGATTGACAGGACTGAATATGCCCTTTCTCCCTCCAAGCACTGCTCTATTACTGCCCAAGGCTTGTGAGGTCATGGGTACTGGCCAGTCCACATGGATGCCAGATATTCAACATGGAACCTGCATGTCTATGCCCAGAAGGATAAGAATTTGCCATGATGTGACTAGAAACCAAAACAATATGGTAACTTGAGGTTGCCTCCTGTAACCTCCAAGCAGCATTCTGCTATGACGCTTCCTTCATGTCTTCTCCTGGGGAACCATTGAGTTATTCAGCACTCACCTAATTAGCAGTCTGAGAAGTGTCATGGTTTAGGAATGGAGAAAAAGCACAGCGTACATTTAATGATGTGAACATTAGTCCCTTATGAAACTGCTTTATTGATAAGGTTTTACTGAAATGGGTAAGATTTTCCCTGTTGCTAAGGCAACCTGCCTACAGGAATAACCAGTCTATACATCATTCCAGCAAGTGATCCTTGCAATTTAATAAAGGGAAAAATAAATGTAGCTATAGAACCACATCAGAGAGAACAAAGAAAAATGAAACATAAAAAGGAAAAAGATAGTGTGTGGGGTAGCGAGTGTTGGGTTCAAACATGAGAGTTAAATATGTTATCTTCCCAGAAGGAAGTCAAATCTAAGAGGGACACAAAAAATACATCTTACATGATCGTTCATCCCCTCCCTCCCCTCTCTGATCCTAATTTTTACCACCTTCGCGGAGCTTTGTTTTCCAGCTTCATTGGACTCCTCGCCATTCCTCAAACCTGCTGTGTTAGCTCCTGCTTCAACTTGCGTTTGCTGTGTGCTCTTCCTGGGAACCTCTTCCCTTAGGTATGCATGTGGCTCCCTCTCTCTCACATTCTCCAGACCTTCTCATCACAGGACCCTTCCCTGGCCACCATCTGTACAACAGCCCCTCCCATCCCCGCTGTGGTCCTCCGTCTCTTTAACACATTTTACTTTTCTTCATAGCATTCATTACAACAGAATATGACGTATACATCTACTTCCTTATCCTGAGCCTGCACTGTTAAAACAGAAGCTTCTTTAGAACAGATGATGTGCGTCTTTTTTGCTGCTCTGTCTTCAGAGTCTGGAAGGGTATTTTGTTTCTTGTACAGCAAATTAATATTTGTTAATAAATAAAGTTATGCTCCAAATCTTCAAAAATCCAGTTAGGGAGATCAAACTAACACATAGAAAACAGATATGTATACAGCATCTTTCATCGTGTATAATCATATCCACATTTTTGTGCACATTATACATGGGTTTATTACGCCCTTTATTCTACCCATGGTATGTAATCACCATACCCATGTATAATGCACATGCTTATTTTTCCCTCAAAAATTTGGGCAGCCCTGGCTAGTGTGGCTCAGTGGATTGAGTGCCAGTCTGAAAACCAAAGGCTCACCGGCTCCATTCCCAGTCAGGGCACATACCTTGGTTTCGGGCCAGGTCCCCAGTAGGGGGTGCTCAAGAGGCAACCACACATTGATATTTCTCTCCCTCTCTTTCTCCTTCCCTTATCTAAAAATAAATAAATAAAATCTTTAAAAATTTGGGGGCAAAAAAGCACATACACAGCAAAATACAGCAATGTAAATATGATAGAAAATAATGAGATAAAACCAAACCCAAAGATAGTTGCAGTGAGGTACAGTGTGGGTTAGAAGAGATGAAACACAAAACAAAATATTACTGAGGACATGGAACTTCAGCCACAATCAGAGAAATCTTTCTAAAACATCAGGCCACTCCATAGCCAGATACTGTCTGCTGGTTCCTAACAGGGGCTAGAAGCCTAAAAACTACATTGTACAGACAGACTCCTTTGCCAGCAGGCTCCTGGTGAAGTCCTGCCAGCAGGAGGCTCTCCCATGAGATTAGAGGGTAGCCTGGCTGGTGAGAAGGAACCTTGCTCTTCAGGCAGTATCAAGGGCTACAGGCTCCTGTGGTACCTACAACACACCTGGGCTGAAGCCACACACCACCAAAGGCTCCCAGCAGCAGTTTGGGGCTTGGGGAGAAATAAGAAAAAGGAAAAAGTCATCACAGAACTCCTGGGGGACCCTTGGTTTTGCCTGTGAAAACCAAGGTTTCAGTTCACTAAAGATGAGTCTACTAACAACTGGAGACTCATAGCTGTTTTTAGTTAAGTTTCACTTTTCTGAAGCTTGCCAAAATGTCACAGTATGCTGTCCAAACTTCCGGGAAAGCAGCAGGCAGCCAGCTTTACCTCAACTACTGTGATTAGTAATTTCAACATCTGCTGGGTGTTTTTTTTTATTATTTATTTTCTACTAGACACAGATTTATGACATGATATCAAAAATCGGTCTCTTATTATGATTAAAGGCATTGTATTCTGAATGTAGAGTTGGTTATATTGATGGTATACTGTCAATTCAATTAACTGGATGTGGATAAAAAGACAAAAATTTGTTAACAAGGAAAAAATCTGAAAAGAAGCACGTGGAGCTAAACAAGCCAGGTATCCTCTGGGAATTTCAGAGAAACTGTCACAATGCCAAAATGTGTTCAGTTAAGAAGCAGTGGAAGGTCTGGGAGTCTGGAACCACAAACCGTCTTACCCTTGTGTTTGAATACCCAGACGGGGTGGGCTCACATCAGAAAGCACCTCCCAGCACTTCGTACATAATTCTAACAGGAATTGATTTGTTATTCGGTGAACAAGGAGAAAGTCAACATCTTATGACTAATAAAACCTTGAATAAACTACTAATTTAGAACTGGGCAAGTATCCAAGTGAGGAATGGACAGTAAAGATTTTATTCTTCGATTCTGGAGAATATTAGGATAGGGCTTTCAGATGAGGTATTCACGCTTTATTTCCTTGCATAAGACACAACCAGGCAGCTCATTAAACATGGATGCCTATACTTTGGCTTGACCATCCCAACCAAATTAGGTGGTTCTTGTTGTGATAAATCACATTATTCATATTTGTGAGTTGCTAACAACAGCAGGTTGGCCATGTACACAGAAAAGAGATGTAGTCAAGAATAATAAGGAGCTCTTGGAATCTTCAGATGAGTTAGGGAATAGGTTGGCTAGACAACCAGGCAACAAACCTAAGTTACAGCATCCTGTGCCCCACAAACTACTGACATTGTCCCAAAGCAAAGCAAGGGCCCCCACACAGCAGCTCATGCCTCTGGGGCCAGCCATGCTTTCCACCTCTTCCCCCTCAGTTGACAGCTTCCTAAGCAAGCCAGCATGAAAACCACACACACACAGCTTCCACTTTCTTTGGTGGCTTTTTCTAAAGCAAATCCAGCACTTATGGGGAGCGTCCCTTTGCTTAGTTGCAGAGGATACTGCCATGCTGAGCCACTCTGATGCAAAAGGAGAAAGGAAAAATCTGTGGTGTCGATTCCGCCTTTATTTAAAATTGTATCCATCATTGATTTTTGAATGTTTTATTTTTTTAAATATTGGATTAAAGTATTATTTACACTGAGGTGGGTTTTTTGTTGTTAGTGGTGATGGTGGGTTTTTGTGTGTGTATGTGCTCCCTTAAATCTTTCCCCAGAGGTGAGCACCTTATACCCCTCACCTTGCTCCCAGCCCCAACAATGAAAAGTGCATGTCTGGACTGAAAGGTGACACACAGAATGACGGCCTTCAGAGGTGCCCATATTCTGTGTGTTACCTTATTTGGAAACGGTGGCAGATGTGATTAAGAATCTCGAGATGGGAAAGTTATGCTGGATTGCCCAGGTGGGCCTCATCCAATCACGAGAGTCTTTAGAGAGGAAGGCAGGAGGAGTCAGAGCAAGCAGAGGACAGAGAGATTTGGAGGTTCTGTGTGGCTGGCTTTGAAGATGGAGGAGGGGCCTGAACAGGAGGAACAGAGGCAGTCTCTAAACACTGAAAAAGACGAGGACACAGATTCTAGAAACTCCAGAAGAAAGGGTTTTCGGGAACAACTATAAAGGACACATGGACAAAACCAAGGCGGGTGGAAGCAGGGAAGGGAGGTGGGGATGGCAGAGATGAGGGAGGAGTGGTGGGGGGTAAATGCAGACAACTGTACTTGAACAACAGTGAAATAATTTTCTTAAAAATTAACTCATTTAAAAAAAAGAAAGAAAGAAATGCAGCCTTGCCAGCACCTTGATTTTTAACCTAGAGAGATTAATTTTGGGACCGTAAAACAATAAATTTGTGTCTTTTAAGCCACAGAGTTTGAGGTAACTTTTTAATGACAGCAATGGAAAATGAACACAGGCGGGGTGCTCTGCAGGCATCAGATGAGTGCTCAAAACACGTGAGGCAGTCAGGCAGGATGACGGCTGCCCAACCCCTGACGGCTTCACATTTTCAACCTTTACTTCCACCTGTCTACTCCAGCGCTGACCTGTTGCCGTGGTTCTTATCTTCAGGCTACAGGCAAATGGTATTTGTCAGGTAAAATGATGAATTCTCCACCTGGCTTCTAGTCGTCAATTCACCAAGAGTCTGGAGTCATTTTGTGCATATCTGTTCAATTTTCCTAGGCTGATTTTCAGTTGTTGAAGAGGTTTTATCTCTGCTGCCTTCCAAACACGCAAAACCATCACACAGACCCTAAGCTTAGTTTCCTCCCGAGAACAGCAGTAGTAACAAAATGACAAAGTAGTTCTCCTTGTGCTTAAAAAAAATAAATAATGACTTTATGTCTGTATTAAAAATGTTTTTAAGCTGCTCTAATGTAAGTCTCCTTATTGGAATAATACCAACAAAACCGACCCTGACTCCTTGCCTTGTGCGTTGTTTTCCATGAAAAACTAAAAACATCATAACGTTATAAAAGATAATCTTCCTGTTTCTGAGGGGAAAAAATCGTGTTCTTCAGCCCAGGATAAAGAGTCCACTGTGTCTTCAGCAACTAACTGAAGGCTACATTCTGCATGTAACAGATAAAGAAGGTCTGTACGGTAAATACCAGATTCTATTCCACGAGGGATTTGTTAATCAGCTATTTGGAATTCATTGCATTGTAGCAGCAGTATGATTGCTACCACATAAGAATCATTGCCATCTCATCGAAACAACATAGAGCAAGTTTTATCACTGTGGAAGTTGGTACATGAGTTCCACCTCAGTGAGGGATTCACTCTGTCCGGAGGATGGTTTGAAGAGCCCATGGCACGCTGCGCTCTAGAAAAGGAAACAAATCTGTGTGACAAAGGAGGCTGAGCCAGTGGATCCAGGGTCAGGGCTGTGCGAGACAGTTTCTCTGAATGTCCGATAAAAGACAGTAGACTCAGGAAAGGACATGTAGCTTCTGGGACAACATTTTCTACAAGTTTAATATAGTTCATGAATGCTTTCGGTGAGGGTGAGTTACTGGGGGCTCAGAGTGGGGGAGGTCAGGATAATAGGCATTTTGTGTCCTTTCAAGCCTGGAAAAGGGCAAAAGCAGATCACATGGACATCATGACACTGCAGGGTGATATTCTTTTATAACCACATTCAGTAAGAACAAATGAGAGCCCCAGTTCTCAGCTCCTCGTCCAGCCTAAAATCTGCTTCTCACCATTGAGACCCGAATTCTCGGCCATCAGGTGAGTTGTTAATCCGCTATTACTCCTTTGTTTTTATCATCTGAAGTAAAGACACTCATTTGGGAGGCTGGGGGAGGAAGGGGTGGGGAGGAAGAAACCTGAATCAGAGTCACCCTACTAGAAAAGGCTCTTGAAGAGGACACACAGCACCTTTTCACTATGTAATTCTGAACTGTTTGTTCTGAAGCACAGCTTTACAGAACACAGCCTCAGGGAATGTAATGCTAATTGTGGTCCCAGAATGGTACAAAGAGGAATGAAAAGAAATGCATTTCCTCTTGAGGAAACACAAATGTGAACCACATTGTATGAGAAGAGGCAAGTAACTAGAAACCTGCAAGTTGTTGTGTCCTCAGTCCCCCAGTCAAGAAAATGTTACAGCGCTGCAAGTCTCCCTGAGGGCTGGGCCCCTCGAGCCTTGAGCCACTTGCGTTCTCCTGGGCCCACACTGCATCTGGCACAACCCAACTTGTCAACAGGTCTTGTTAATAATACTTTTGAAGCTTATTGCAAATGTATCTACTGCTCTGCATCTCCACCAAATTCAAATCACCCTCACCTGACCTCCAAAACTTTTGGATCATATACTCATCGATAAAATATTTTAAGCACACATGCCCCTATTATGCATGTTAGTTTATTTATGAGTAATATATGGACTATGGGTCCATGTATTATGAATATTATTATATAACAACAGAAACTTTAAAAAATTAATATACATGCACACATGTATACATGTATACATACTTGTGTGTATACTGTATATACATATATACATGCACACAAACACACATCGCAAAGTTTTTCCCATGCTAATAGACTATCCTGCATACTCCCTGGGCTATGTTCACTGGCATTAGAACCACTGGCCTAGCCTACTATAATTCCCTTCTGATTGATCTCCCTGTTTCCACTCTTGTTTCCCATAATCTATTTTCCACAGAAAAATTAAATTAGGTCATGCCACTCTTCTATTTAAAAAGCTCCAATGGCTTTTCATTGCATTTAAAACCTAAATTTCTTCTCCTGCCTTACACAATTGTCCTTGAGCCACCTAGACCCTGCCTGCTTCTCTGAACCTCTACTTCTTAAGCTTTGTGACAAGAAATTTCTTTTTATTTCTCCAACATGCCAAGACCATTCCCAGCTTGGGGCCTTTGAATCGACTCCTCTCTGTGCCTTCAATGTTTTTTCCTAAGTCTCCACAAGCCTAACTTCTTCTGGTTATATGGACCACAAAGTGTCTCTTCCTAAAAGGGACTACCCCTGCTCACCTCAGCTAAGGTGATGATTTGGTCACTCTTTAGCCCATCACCTTGGGAAAATTCTCAGCCAGGCATTGGCCTGCCGTACGATGTTCATTTGTGTGTACATGTTCATACGTATTTGTCGACCTATGTACTGTCAAATCAGAGCAGAGAACTTATCCATCTCATTGACTGTGGTGATTAACTCATACTAAGATGTCCATAAATAATTGCTAAATATGAGAATTAAAAGCAGTAATTCATTAACAGAAATTTGTGAAACTCTTGATTTGAAGTTAGTTGAATTGAGCAAAATTTTATTAAGTTTATTTTCACTTAATTACTTTTCACAAAATACCTACGAGGAACAAAAGTAGGTGGCTTGATAGAAATAGCCTGACAGGGCTCAGATTTCTCTGAAACACCTACAAGCAAAGGAGTGTGAGGCTAACAAGAGAATCACAGATTTCCAAAAATAAAGATCCCTTTAAAAATAGGCAACCCGCCATGCTTTGTCAGGGAGGCCTAAAGCCCCATTACTGAGCCCTTTCTAGGAAACCTCAGTGATGTGTGTGTGTATTATTCAACAGTCTCTAATTGGCTGTGTTCTTAAAGGGCCTTAAATAAATAATAGGCCTTATCTGATTTGAACTGTATCCAAAAGTTGTATTTGAAGGGGATAATGCTCTAGTGACAGATATCACATTGGGAAAGGAATGCTGAAATTTTCTCTGCTATTTCAACAAGAAATTTGAGAAAAAAAAGTTAACTCATATGTGCTTGTTGGAAAGAATGAAGTTTTGAGAGAACTAGCCTCATAGAATGCTAATATGCAGACATACTGTTAAAATAAACAGCCAAAGACATAACTATTCTGAGAGAGTCTAATGTCTGACTCTGTGTTATTACTTTGCAGACAGAATTCCCATTCAAAAACATGAGCTGTATGTGGCATGAAGTAGAATTAGAATTAAATACCATAATCAGCTCTAGGAAAAATTGTATATTAGGAAGAGTCTGAGGTTCATGTCCCTAGCCTAACTCCATCTCTCTCTCTCTCTCTCCCCGCCCCCGCTTACATGCACACACATGCACACACACACCCATGTACATGCACACACACCCCCATGTACATGCACATGCTTTATCCAATAATTTTTAAAAATCCAGGAAAGCATTTGAAATTATTAACATTTTAATATGAATTTATACAGTGCCCTAAGTCTTCCAAAAATATTTTTAACTGTAGAATAAGATATTTTGTCTCTTTGACAAAGGCATTTTGACATTGAACAATATTGAACATGGAGTTAAAGAGGTTATTTTGGAGTTAGAACCCTGTAACTTCCCTGAAATCACGCCATTTGAGTAACCATTTGCTTCTTCTAAGAGTGGCATTTTGGAAAAACAGCTCTCCTCATCCAGAAGAGAGTTTTGTCCTCACCGAACAGTTGGATGGGACCATTAACAGAAACATAGACTCAAGAACTTCCACCTGTCATCCAGAAACACAAACACACCCACACCCTCATCCACCTTCTTTGACTAACCGTGAAGATAATGGTGCTAAATTCGGTATCAATATATTAATTAGTCATTCTGACTGCACTTCAGTGAAAACACAGGCATTTTTATCCCCCTTACTTTCCCACATTTTCCTTCAAAAAGGATTCTGTCAGAAACTATTATGACTTGTTAGAAATCTAGTGCTTTTCAACAAGCTAGGTGCTCCTCAGAACTCAGCCTCAGAAGAGCTTCTTGTGCAAAGAACTGGCATCTTAAAGAAGCAGCCCAGACAGAACTGGGTAGATCCAGCTGAATAAAGTGATAGAGGAAAAGAACAGAATTTTGAAACAGAATAGAACTGATACACAGCCTGCCTCCCACAATCTACAGACTCACCCCCATCTCACTGTCCCCCCATACTGTACAGAACTGCTCGCAGGCAATGGGTCTTCAAACTGCAGTTTTTCAGGCTTACAAATGAGCTTCCTAACCCTCCTGTACCCTGCCATATTTTTAGGCAGGACTCTGCTATTTATTTTTGCTTTTGTTTTGTGACACCAGCACCCACCCCAACAACTACCACAGTATCAATGCCTGATGAGTGTTGAACAAAGGAAAGGAAGCTGATTGGTTCAGGAATCAGGCTGAACCAATCAGATCCCTTCCCTTAAATTTTAGAATTTGTAACTACATAGTACAACCATAAGATGTACACCAAAAGCTGCCAGAAGGTTAATGGTTGCCATGTGAAAGAAGACAGTCTCAGTGAAATATTGCCAATATAGAGGAAGGATGAGCCCTGGTGAGATCTGTGCCTTGCATCCAGCTGTGTTCACACCCTTGCTCTTCTTTTAGCCACACAGGCCTTTCAGGAAATCCCCATTTTTTCCTAAGCCATGGTTGAGTTCCATTTCTGTAGTTGCCATGAGCAGGATTATAAATACTCTAGTGTGTGTTCTGTTTTCTACACTGTATCAGATCTTAAAGGTTTTGAGGATAAGAGCTCACCTCCTATTGTTGCAGAATTCTCCAGGATGTGCACTGCAGCATTTGGTACACAAAAGTCATTCAGTTAACACACTGATGCTTTCCAGAAAATGTACTCAGTGTCTCAGTGTCATGTTGGAGCAAGACAGATGCAGGAAGTATTTAGACAGGCGTGGAGCTGGGACAGTGCTGAATAATCAAACTGGGGTAAAGGTTCCTGTAGCAGCCAGTCTGCACGGTTGCCCCCAATGATCCCCACTTTCTGATATTCATATTTTTATAGTCCCTTCCTATATTGTACCAAGGTAGGTCTATGTGACAAATAATATACAGCAGAAGTGATAGGCTGTCACTTCTAATAATCATTTACAAAAGACTGCAGCTTCCATCTTTAGTGCTTTCCAGGTCACTAGTCCACTTTCTGGGATATCACCAGCTCTGCAGAAAGCCAGTGAGGAAGTGGGGCCTGCTAACACCCCAAGAGTGAGCTTGGACATAGGTCCTTTCACCCCAGTCAGGTGCTGAGGTTCCTATGGCCCTGGCTGACATCATAACTACAACCTCTTGAGCCAGAACCCTTGAGCTAAGCCACTTCCAGATTTCTGACCCTCGGAAACTGTGAAATCATAAATGATTTTTATTTTAAACAGCTAGGTTTGGGGATAATTAATATGTGATACAGCTTCCATTGTTTCATGAATAAGTCAACAGTCTAGAGGGGTCCATGATGATAATGCAGTATCTAAGGATTTCACGGCCTCAGTGGTCAAAGTTGACACTCGGAACCAGAAAGTAAAAAAGCAAACAAAAAAAGCATCAAAATAGAGAATTCATGGGAACCAGAAGTCTTGGAAATGGAAAGAAATCTCAAAATCATTTTTGCTATGAGCCCAAGGTTTTTGGAACCAATAAATTAATAACAAAGTAGGAGAAAACACCTCTTATATCTCAGTGGTTCAACATGACCCTAGAAGGGCAAGAACAATAAAACAAACAGAAGAACGCCTCCTCCTGCGATGAGAATGGTTTGCTCTTGACCCCATTAAACTTCATATTAAACATGTGTGACTCTGCCTACCAGAAACCATAGCAGAAAGTTACAACTTAAAATCAGTGTGTCATTTACTGGTTGGGCAGATGCTGAGGACCTTCAAGGTTATTTTTTGATTTTTTCAGAAATTTACATTTTCTACCTCTCTAGCATTTGATACCCTCCAAAACCCGCCAACCGTGTATCTCCTCAGCACAGACACTTCACCCCAAAATCACCTGTTTCCTCTTTCTTAACTTCTTTAAATTCTAGTCATTGTCTTAGACTCAGTTTAAACCTCTTGTCACCCATGATGATTTGACCAAGCCCACACTGGCCATTAGGTCTCTAGTATTTAGAATGTAAAGCACAGAATTTGATGGTTGGTTATGTATTATATTATTGACTTTTCCCCAAATGTCTTCCTTCTCCCAAGACTGTAACATATAATTCCTTGATAGTATAAAGGTCATCGGTGTCCAAATCCAATCACATATTAAAATCATCTTTGATGCCTTTAAAGAGCTTCTTTAAAAATGCATACTTCAAGTCCCTGTGTAGGATTTATTGGCTAAGAATTTAGAAGAGTGAAGTCCAGGAGAATATCAAGTTAACGAGCTCCCCAGATGATTAGTATGTTAAGCAACTCTGCACAGTTCCACAGAATCATGTTGGGAGCATCATTAAATGCTCAAAAATAATTTTTGGATAAACTGAACCGACTCTTCTATCTGTACCATTAGTCTTGCTTGGAAGTGATGGTAGATACAAGAGAAATAGGAACACAGATCTAATCAACTAGAACTCTTACTGTAAAAAAACCAATTTGCTCATTCCTTGCATAGTTACAATTAAATTCTTTACACATTTGGAACAGAGGGATGGAAAGATGTGTGATAAAGCGAGAGTAATAAAATGTTAATGGTACAATGTAGTTGGTGGGTATATGGATGTTTACTTAAAATTCAATTAAATTTGTATGTTTAAAATTTCTCATAATAAAATGTTGCAGATGAAAAATATAAATTCCTTCACATTCAAAACATTTTGTCTACCCAAACTTAGTCTCATTGGATTAGATTTCCCCTTCCTTCTTTCCTTTATTATACTCAGTCTTGACTATGATCACCAAAAAAAGAAATCTTGAAAGAAGAAGCATTTGTTATCAAGAATGTATCTTCCTGACCTGAGATTAGTTGAATAGTCTAATGAAGAAAATATTTGAATCTTGCAAAACAACTTTGATATGAGCTATACATGGTGCTTTTGGTGCTTTATTATAACAGCCAATCTTCATAAAATAATTCATAAGAAAGCAGAAAATTCTTTTAAGTATTTTGAGTTCAGTGAAAGATGTGACAAAGAATATATGAATTATTCAAGTTGTTCAATGCTATTTTAGCATCAGCATCCCCCAAAACGATAAGCTAAGACAATAGTAGATATGTTTTTTAAAAAAACAATTAAATTTAATATCATATAAGTACTTAGATATTGATCAAGACTAAATATTTTCAGCCAGGACAACAGGTATGTCCCATGGGCCTAAAATAGTGCCAAGAATAAACAATCTATCAAAAATTAACTAGTCTATGATATCTGATTAGCTTGGAGTGCCATTTAAAAAACAGAGCAAACATGTGAAGGGGTTCTCCGGGAGGGTTTGACATGTGTCCATGGCTTTATACTGCCCAAATTATATTAATGAGTAGATCATATTAACAATCACATTAGTAAAGAATCTAATATAAACTCCCAACTAAAAGGTCAGTTGTCATATTTTTAACCTCACAATATGGTTTTAACAAAATGTATATATACATGCTAACAAGTTCTTCTACCCTAACATGAGTCTAACACTAAATATTCAAGCAGTTCAGTGGTTTTCTTCCAACAAACTAAGTTATTTACAATTTCTCATCACACTGCTCACTTTCTTGCCTCCGTGCTTTTAGTCTTACCGTTCCCCCACCTGATATTCTAATGATACTTGTCCATCTCCTCTGCACCTTCACTTCTACCAACACTTTTGCACCCACCAAAATGATTGCTCCCCATGAAGCCGTCCGGACCACTTCACTCCAGAGTCACTTCCCCTCCTGAATTTCTTTGATACACATGCTCTACAATACTGATTTGGGAACGAATGAGAATTTCTTTCTCTCCAATATTTTCTAAGTCATCATTTATTTATGATTTATTTGTCTTGTCAGTTTCTTAGACTCCTTAGAGAGAGGACTGCCTTACATATCTTGGTGAGCTCAACAATGTCTTAAAACTGGGAGGATAACAATGTTGCTTGGACCTGATTATTTATTGATTTATGGAAGAAAGAATAGGAAAGAGAGACATAAAAATAAAAGCTAATGTTTACTAAATGTTTACTGTCTGCCAGGTACTTACTCTTTATGCTATGGCTTATTATATCACTTAATCTTCTCAATATCCTATGAGATAAACTCTATTACTCATTTTACAAAAGGAAACATTTATCTAAGGAAACTGCATGTGCTTCCCTGCACCACTGAGTTCTTTCCCATCCCATTCACCCCCAGGGTGGAACTCACCATTGCCTGGGGCTTCGATGAATTCCAGGTAATTCTGTCCTACCTGAAAATCTGGTTCCACTGAAAATGGTTTTATCGGCCTTGTTTCTAAGCCATGGGGCAAACACAAATAACTTGGCCTTCCCTGTTCCCATTTAAAGATTTGTGGTGAGAGACAATAAAAATATTAATGTTAACAAAAGGTAGGCAAACAAATTCAACTTTTAAGAGAATGAAATATTATAATATATATCATATTTTGCATAAGCAAAACACTTTCACCTACAGAATGCAATTTCTAGCATAACCTCAACTTTCAAAAAAAGCAAACATTTATTTGATTGACAAATACTTGTGTATTTTCCACAGTAACTAATTTTAAAATGAAAAACTCCAAAGCAATCACAAGTTTTGGTCATCTTGCTTCCAGCTACAGCCTAAAAATGCTCCCACGGAACTTACTATTCTAAGGAGCATAGTAATAATCATTAACCATTTCCATCTTAAAAGCAGAGCTATTCTAAGCTTTGGAAAGCCACACGAAAAAGTGCAACTCCGTTGTAGCCATAAATATGTGGTTACGAGAAGAGCCTCTAAAAAAATAAATTGCTTTAAATGAATTGCTCTCTCCAGTCCTCCTTTAGGAAATATCTAGGACATTCATAACATATACAGAAATTAATTATGAAACAATGCATCCAGGAATTTTCCTATATTCAAATAAAAAATTAACATTAATAACAATAGTGTTCCTTTGTACAGCACCTACCCCTGACTGTCCCGGTTAACTAAAGCTTACACAGCAGCTTTAGCCTTGGGCAATCCTTTGAATCATTTTCCCTACCAGGTCCTCTGTGCCCAGAGATGTTGTGCTGACGGTTTTATTTCCCCAATGAACTGAAGTGACTGAACTGCAGAATGCAGAACAAGCCATCCTCACCCTGTCATTCTCCCTTACAGCTATCCTTCGGTGAACATGGAACTACTGTCTCAGGTTGACTTAGAAATTAAGAACCAGTAAAAACACAGATTAACAGGGATGTTGTTGAAATGACAACTTGGAGAGGGGGCTTGAGAAATGATTTTGGAGACAAAATTTTAGTTTATGTTTAATTTATACACTATGTTGTTGCAGTTACATAATGGTTAAATTGATTGCAAAGTTGTGGAAGAAAGGAAAGGAGGGAGGGAGGGAGGGAAAGGAAGGAGGGAGAGAGGGAGGGAAGAGGGAGGGAGAGTAAGGATTTCTGTGGACCCAGATTCTCAGACTTTCTTCTCATATGGTTGTAGTCAACACATCAGGGCACCAGGCCTCTGAAGCCAAGTCTGTGTCTGCAATTGAAGGCAATTCGAAAAAGCCATGTCTGCAACAGAATCTGAGAATTTTTATAGAGGGGTAGAGGAGCAGAGATAGTTCAGCAATATACCTAGAGGAACCAAGTTAGAGATGCTTTCTAAGTGTGGCACCAATGAGGTTAGCATAATTTCCAATTCTACTTGAGAAGACTAAACAATGACCACAGTAAACTGAGCTGCGATGATGTCAGCTATATCATGCCCAGTACCGTGAACTGACTTAAATCAATTTGACTGCTCAGCTGCTGTCAGGTTCTTTCAGTAAAGTTAGGCAGTACTATGGTAATCATTAGTGTTGCTTTTTTATACACACTCGTATACGCTCCTCTGGGACACAAGGTAGTATCGTGCTTTCTGGCACTCACATGGTGGGTGAGTCATGTGACCAGCTCTAGCCAATGAATTCTGAGGACTGGTTTAATTGCCAGCGTGCTATCTTCCAGAGCTCTTTCACTTATATCCCGAAAGCAGTCATGCTTCGTCAACCTGGGTGTCAAAGTGAGATGAGCCATGATGCAGAGCAGAACCTTCAACCAACCCACATGGGCATGTAACATGAGCAAGACATAAACCTTTGTTGTATGAAGCCACAGCAGAACCTAGCCTAGTGGGTCTCAAAGAGTAGTCCCCAACCAGTAGCAGCAGATCACCTAGGACCCTGTGAGAAATGCAAATTCTCAACCTCCACCCAAGACCTACTGACTCAGAAACCCAGGGCTGGGGCCCAGCCACCTGTGTTTTAGCCACTTCTCTGGGTGATATTGATGCTCACTAGGTTTAAAAAACCAAGGACCTAGTAACTCATCCCTCCAAACACAGAACTGCATGACCCTTCCCCCAAAATCAGTATCAGGTGGTAGATGGCAAGTCTTAGTCCAATGTCTGGTAAGTGTAGAAATATTTACTAGCAAGCAGGCACTAAACAGTCATGAGACCTATTTCATACCTCAGGTGAGGCCCCTCCTTGCCCTCAGGCACTCTGACAAGAAGCTTGTATGAAAGTTTCACTCTCAGGCCAATAAAAAGATCTTTTGCAAATAGAACCAGCCAAGTCCTGAGGAGATGTCAGCATCCTCCTCAAAGCAGGATGATTACGGATGAAGACAGCTCTTAGTCTTGACCTCTCCACTGTTGGTGGCAGCCCACTGGGTTTTCTGGGGCCCACTCCTTGTTCACTGAAGACACTGGGACCCAGCCAATGTTTCATTTACCTTTAAAATCACTCATTGCACCCATGAAAAATTATTACCCGCATTTCAGTTGCTAATTAATAAATCTCAGCATAGATTTCTGTAGACTTGAAGCAGTGAGTAAAATAAGAGTCGGCTCCTCATTATGACACTTCAAATGTTAACTAGTCACTCTGGAATGTGGACGCTGACTAAGGCACTCAAAGTGCCTCTGGGGTGTAGACTAAAGTGAATCTTAACACAGGTGCATTACAACATTTGTACACTAGCAAATGTTATTATGACAGCAAGTCTTAGATCCCATGGGATCTAGTGAGAGAAGAATGAAGGAGTCTGAGTTTGTTGGGGTATCAAATTCAAGAACTACTCCAAAAAAAACATTCCTAACAGCCAATACTGCCAAGCTGGGTAGATACATGTATAAAGTACAAAAGACAACCTGTCAAGCTACTATGCTTTTTGGGCAATTACCATGGGGATGTTTCTACGCTCACCAAGCAAGCTCTTGTTTGCTGTCCTCAGACGACCAACGCCCAAGCAGAAGACTGTGTCATAAGTATAAAGGTAATCCCAGTTATCCTACTAGAGAGATATCATATTTTGCTGTGTATAATGTGCACCCACATTTCTGACCCAAACTTTCAGGGGAAAAAAATCTTTCATTTAATTTTTTAATTTAATTTTTTATTTTTCTTTAGATACTTGTTTTTTATTATAAAGGAATTTAGCATTTATTTTTGAACATATAATGGTACAAGAAATTTTATGTAACAAATAATCACAAAACACAAGAACATACACAAGGTATAAGAAATTTTCTGTGCCGGTTACAAATTTACAATATTTATACATCGTAGAAGGCCAAGAACTCTTCATCACTGTCAACATCAGAAGTATTGTCTTCTTCAATTTCTACATTTCCAGTGTCTTCTAAAGAGTCACTCTCCTTATCCTGGTAAATTTCATCATCCTCATTTCCATCCACAGCATTCCTGAAGCCTCATTTTTTAAACAATTTCACAACCACTTCCTTCTTGACACTGGTCCACGATCTTAGGGTCCAATCACACACCTGGGTGATGGATGCTTCCTTGACCCTGCCTGCAGGTGTTACATCATTACCAGCTCACTGCATCCACGACGTCCACTCCTCCTTCACCGGGGCTTTAAAGGGCTCGTTCACTGACACATCAAGAGGTTGCAATTGGCTGCTTAGCTCACCAGGTACCACAGCAAGTTGGGTTTTCCAGTCTGCTGCGACTGCTTTTGCACTTTACGCAACATGGGCTTTGAAGTGATCAAAACGAGCAAAGCGGGGTTTTTTAGGTAATGCTCCAGGGCTCAGGGGTGTCCAACCTGTGGCCCGTGGACCACATGCAGCCCAGGATGGCTATGAATGTAGCCCAACACAAAATTGTAAATTTACTTAAAACATTATGAGATATTTTTTATGATTACATGTTGCAATGTATTTAACATGTGGCCCAAAGACAACTTTTCTTCTTCCACTGTGGCCCAGAGACACCGAAAGTTTGCACACCCAACTCCAGGCCTTCATGACCAGACCTTGTTAAACCAGATTCTCATGCCTTCTTCATTCATCCACCCTTTTTCAAGCACATGGACAGTAGCTCCACTTGGAATCTTTTCTTTCAGAAACGTTTTTCTTTTATAGATGGTCACAGGTGGTAGCTTTGTCCCATCTGCACAACAGGCTAGAACAACAGTGAAATGTGTCCTCTCCTGACCACTGGTTTTAACAGCCACAGTTTTTGTTCTTCTGACTTGCACACTTCTGTTGGATGACATATCAAAGATGAGTGGAACCTCATCCACACTGGCGATTTGAGACAGCTCAAAATTGTAAGTCTTTCAAAGATTGATACCAAAAGAATGAAATTCCAAAACTTGACTCTCACAGGCTGCTGGAAGTTTTTGGGCAAGTTTTGTTTAAGTCCTCATGCTCAAACCTTCTCTCTTCATGAAGTTAAAGCACATTTAGGTGTGCGTGAGAAATCATCAATATTTTTTCTTATGCAGTCTTTTACCTTCTTCTTTGACCAAGGTATCACTTGGTCAAAACAGAGATCCCAGCTTGACGCTGCTCCAGAATCTGGGTCCTCACTTCCTGCTCCATCTCTGGCCACTTTAGAGGTTCCCCTTACTTTGCCTCCTGTCTTGGCACCTGAAGCAGCTTTCCTTCCTGTTGCCCCCACAATCCGATGACCCTCTCTGTGGGAGGAGGTACAGAGGGTCTCTCAGCAGCTCCGTTGCCATGCTCTTTAGCATATTTAATAACTTGTAGCTCAAAGTTTACAGTGCACAAAAACCATTTCAACATTTTCCAAGGGATTTGACAATAATTTCTCCTGCCTAAAGTGTATGAAGAGGAATGTCATGCTGTTTACTCGATGGTAACAGAGTTGGCACCAACTATCTTTTCAAGTGGATGACAATCGGCATCATCTTTCTTACTCTGTGGATAACAATCTGTAGCTCTTCGTTTCATTTCATTGAGTCCTTGGCTAAAACTGCTTTCAGTGCAAGTTTGCCAAAAATTCAACAAAACCAATTATCGTATTCCAGGTATTTCTTTGCATACAGATATCATTATTGCCTTCTACAGTTACACTTGTAATGCATAAGCATAAATAAAAGAATTAAAAACATTTATATAGATAGAGAATTAGTACTGCCTATGTATAATGTGCATCCTTATTTTTCCCTCAAAAATCTGGGCCAAAAAAGTGTACATTACACACAGCAAAATACAGGAGCTTAACATTAGAACTTGCAAAATTGCCGTTAGTTAGTGTGGTAGGCTCTGTAGTGCTTCTCCCTTGCCTTGCCAAAGATATGTCCTGATCCCAGAACCTGGGAATATGTTCACTTACATGGCAAAAGAGACTTTACAGATGTGGTTAAATTAAGGATCTTGAAATGAGGAGATCATCCTGGATTACCTGGGTAGATCCAGCGTGATCGCCGTGGTCATTACGAGAGTGAGTCAGGAGGGCCAACATCAGAGAAGAAGATGGGCCAACAGAAACAGAGGTCAGCAAGTCAGAGAGAGGACCGAAGATGCTACAAGGCTGACTTTGTTGATGCAGGGAGGGACCGTGAGCCAAGGAGTGCAGGTGGTCACTGAAAGCTGGAAAAGGCGAGGAATTGGATTCTCCCTGAGAGCTTTCGGAAGGAGCCAGTGCAGCAGACACCTCGATTTTAGCCCAGCGCAACCTATTTTGGACTTTTGACTTCCAGACTGTAGGAAAATAAATGTGTATGTTTTTAAGCCACTAAACTTGTGGTAATTAGTTGCAGCAGCAACAAAATTAATACAGTTAGTGTGATCTACTTTATAGTCTGATAACCTCTGGATGAACTAAATTTTAAATTTCTGAAAAAAATTAGATCTCAAAAAAATTAGATCTCTGAGCTTGTGAAGAACCTTCGTGAGGCTCATTCTCTCCCATGATCATCCTCACAGCTTGAAAAACAAATAACAATAGGGACTGATTCAAAATTTATATTCTTTACTTTGAGCATTCAGATATAACAAAAGAACACACAACACTCTCTAGAGCTTACCTGGCTAATACTTTCAATTATTTGTAAAAGAGAAAACACCCAGAACTTTAAAAACTAACCAAAACAAATGTCACAAATTTCATTTACTAAATTTACTCTATTTTACCCCTAGGAGAGTATCTCTGTGAATAATCACTCTTTTTAAGATTTAATAACCTTAGTGATCTGTTATTTGTCTAGCCCAAGTAAGATCTGAGGCTGCAAACTGGAAAGGGAGTATGGAGAGTGGATTGCTAAAAGAGGTCTAGTTTTAGCAGAAAGAAGTGAGAGATCACAATGTGCCAGCATGAATAAGACAGAAAAACTCTTCTTAAAAACAGACCCCAGAATTTAGGAAGAAAAAAAGGCAGCAGCCTGGGGCCGTTCGGTGAAGGATCATCTAGACCTAGATGAGTCAGCAGAGGTTCTGGGCACATAAATGCATCAACTCACAATGTACTATCTGGGGTTTCTTCTGATG
This sequence comes from Glossophaga mutica, assembly GCA_039655065.1. Lineage (NCBI taxonomy): Eukaryota > Metazoa > Chordata > Mammalia > Chiroptera > Phyllostomidae > Glossophaga > Glossophaga mutica. Next base: position 23,202,636 of record CM077305.1, read on the forward strand.
AGCCTGAGTTATCAGTAAGGCATTCCACTGTGGTTTGTATAAAATGCTTAATAAGGTAGAGAAGTACATTCCATAGCTGTAAAGATAAATATAGGTTTCAACACTTAACAGGGTATGATCACTTAAGACTTCACTTAATCAGACACCTCTCATTCCCTAACTACGCCAAATAAACAAAGTGTGAAAGTATTATTAAATTAATTCCATGCTAATTAGTAATACTGAGAAATCAGAATTCTTTTTACTCCCTTTTTCCCCTCACTCTCTCTCAACATTTACAAAGACAGAGGAAAACTTAACACCAAAGGCAAGAACCTCCTCAATTCATCCTGTCCTTTGTGATATTGCCAACAGCCCCACAGGAGATGACTTGAAAGAGTGGCGTCACCGGCAGGATTTCACTCATCCTAGAATTTGGAGAATCTACCTGGCAAGCTCTATAAAAGAGGTCTGATCCTGCCCAAGGAAGGGGGAAGAAGAGTGTTTAAAAAAAAAAGCATTTCACTCACCCTTTCTCATTTCCTTAGGGCACTCAAAGCCTGGAGCCCAAGCTGAGGTCCTCAAGATAGTATTCAGATGTTAGATGATATCTAAAGCCCAATTCTAAAAAGTCACTTAAAAAACTTCAGCCCTACATACAACTTATTTTATCAAGTGAAAGATAAGCCAATTTATGTGACCCTACAAGTTTGCAGATGGCCTAACCCCTTTAAAAGGAGAATGTGAAATCATATTTTTGTCATATACAGATCTCCACCACCCCAAGCCCTGAGTTTCCTTGGGCAAGAATTAGGTCCATGAACTGAATTGGTAATCATCTCTCTGGATATCACAGAAAACCGGTGTGTAAGTACTTAGTGTTCCCTCCCCGCTACCTCCTCCTGGGGTTTCTATTGGAATGAGGAAACTAGGTAACTAAAGGGCACAGCAATAATATAGAGTCTTTCTCATCCCCAGGCTCCCAGTATTTCACAATGACTATCTCCACTAAACCCAGATGCCAGGAAAAAAAAAAAATGCTAAGTGTTTCCAAGCTTCAAACTCAGAGGAGAACACGAGTGAAAATCAGATATCAACTTTGTGTGCAGATGGGGATCTTACTACATTCTTTCAGCTCAGGTTTACTGATGCTCCACCATCCTGTCATCCTCCAAAATGATGCTGTGAAGTTCCTTCTACCTCAATTTATTTGATTTAGCATCCAGTATTTTGGGGTTCTTCTATGCAACTTCAAAGGCTCTGGTCACTGAGAATACGCCAGTGAATAAGCTTCACATAGTCCTTGCCCCCAGAGAGCAGAGAAATTGAACAAGGAAAGAGGAAATTACAATAAAATGTGAAGTGGGCTCTGACAAGAGTAACATGGGGTCCTGTGGGAGTTTATAGGAGGAGCTGCTGAGAAGGGTAAGTGGGAGAGAGCAGCTGAAGGTGGGGGCTTGGGCAGGAGAACTTAGAGGAAGGTGAAACTGCAGAGAGCTGGTCCTGAGAATGTGAGCTGGGCCTTGGCACAAATGAAAGAGGCTAGTTCCCCTCACTGGAGCATTTCAAGTTGATCCAATGAGTAATGGGGGTCCTTGACAGGCTTTGAGTTTCCAGCGTCATCAGCAGGGCTGCATTTGGAAAGCTACCTGTCTGCAGCATAATGGACTCTGGAAAGCCCGAGAAAAGAAGGCCTATTACAGACTGTGGAATCTCTCCTAGAAGATCCTCATCACATCAGGGTGATAGAGAAACACCCAGGGTATAGGCTGACTTCTCTTGAATCAGGCTCAGTGGTGAAGGATCTGGTATGTGTCTATCAGGGGTGTCAATCCTACATTCCTGCAGGTTAAATCTAGTGGTAAATGAACTTCCTCAGCCTGAACAGTGATTATTTTTAATAAACTTAGATGTCTTTTTAAAGTAGGACTTATCTTCTCCACCACTCTATTTTCCTGAAGTCAACCAATTTTTATGTTTATGTTACCAGCATGGCAACTGTGGGTATCTGAGTTTGTGAACCTATGAGATAAAGGATGAAACTTTTTTTCACATTTAATCTATGAAATCATCATCACCTATTTGGGCATTTGGGCCATCATTAGATGCATGGCCGTATTGTGTGCCAGGCAGATATTTTGCCTTCAAAAAGTATAAAATAGTATTTCTAACGCCAAGGAAGGTTTACCAATTTTGGAGAATGTAGAAAAAGATAATCAGCAAAAGACTTGAATAGACATTTTGTCAATAAAGTTACACATCGGGGAAAAGCTCAACAACTTAGTGAGGAAAAGCAAATGAAAAGCACGATGAAATCCACTTCACACCCGCTAGAATGGCTCTGCTCAGAAAGGCGCTAACAAGTCTGGAGGAGGAGAATGTGGAAGTGCTGGAACTCTCACACATCGCTGTGGGATGGGCCACGGTACACTCACTTTGCAAAACAGCTTGGTTGCTGCTTTGAAAGTTACACGTGAAGTTACCAGATGACCCAACAATTCCCTCTTAGGAAATGATCCAAGAAAAATAAAAACTTATGTCCTCAGGCATGTTCATCACAACAGACAAAAGAGTGGAAGCAATCCAAGTGCTCATCCACGGGAGAAGCGACAATTGGTGAAACATCTGTACAGTGAAACGCTGTCCTGCAAGACAAGTGACATACTAATCCTTACTACAACATGGATGACCTTAAAAATGCGTACTAAGTGAAAGGAACCAGTTGCAAAAGGCCACATATTATATGATTCCACTTATATGCCAAGTCCAGAAAAGGCAAATGTGAGGAATAAAAAGAACATTAGTTAGTTGCCTGCGGCCAGGGAATAGGAACGGGGAGTGACTGCAAATGGACACACAGCATCTTTGGGGGATAACAGAAATGTTCTAAAATTGGATCGTGCTGATGGCTACATGACTCTACAAATTCACCAAAAATTATTTAATTATATACTTAAAATGAGAGAATTTTTTGAAACCTAAATTATACCTCAATAAAGCTGTTTAAAACAAGATAATCACATATTATAAAACATGGTAAATGTAAAATCAATGACTTAAAAAATGGTCTTCAAACTTTTAATGTCAAAGAATCATGTACCACTCATTAAAAAACCAATGTTCATCTTTAATATAATGCATTTGTTTCTTTACAAATAATATTATAAACTAATGTATGAGTATATTATATAGAGCATTAAATATATCCCAAAAGTCAAACAGAAAGAAGAGATTTAAAACACACAAATAGATAATATTTTAATTCAAAATTATTGATTTGATCACAAGGTGAATAAATGAATCTAGGGGTTAGAATTAGTGAACAAAATGAACTTCAGAGTAATAAACATGTAAATGTGGGAAGCTGCTGAAATTGACAGAGGATTCTGTTATGGACAAGACCACCCATGCATAATAAACCCTCAGAATATTCATCAATTTGAAAATCATGTCCAAAGAGATGCTGTGCTTGCCTGATGAACAATGGAACATCCATCAAAATAAGCCCAGCTGTTCAGATAAAGACTCAGGAACACAGGACTGCAGGCATTGTCAATAATGATTGTCTAAGAGGAGAGTTCAAAGGAAGAGGACAGAGAAAGAGAACCTGCAGGATAAATTCACATGAAGAGGATGCTTTCTATACAATGTGAGCTTTTGCTTCCAGTTGAGATGGATTTAGTCACATCACTCTGTCTAATCACCCATTATGATCAAATGGTTAATTATAAGAAAGATTGTGCCAGGTTTATGGGGAGTTATAACAGCTATGAAATTTTTAAATAAGTTTTCTACATCTATTGCTATTTATCCTTAACCTTCCTCCCTGAGGTTTCACATTGCAAAGATAATGATTTCTGCTGACTTTAATATTTACAATGTGATACTTGCTGCAAGTTAATAAATAAATGTAACCAAGACAACAGGATGTTTTTAGTGAGTTGTGAGAAACAGATAAGGTTGGATAAGGAATTTAGGGCCCAATCCTGAAGAGCATTAATACAAAATTACAGAGTTTGGGCTTTGTCTACGTAGTCATCATGGAGGCCACTAAATGGTTTTGAGCACGGAACAGTCTGAATTGTGTGGCTTTTGGAGAAATTAACCAAATGCCACACACAGTATGGCCAGCTGTGTGGAGAGATGAGGGGCAGTACTCTAAGTGATTAGAAGTAGAACAATACATAGCCCAGGGCAGGCTGAAGTTGAGGGGCTAGACTGAGATGGTGGCCATGCAAACAGAAGGAAGAAAACAGCAGAGAGAATTTCTAGATGATTGATGGTGATGTAGAAGTTGACAAGTCTTGGTACCAAAAACTCTTTAACACCAGGCCAGAGGGCAAGTTCAAATGCAGTGCACAAAGATAAGCTAGAAGCGATATTCCACTGGGCTTCTCTGGGCTAGATGTATGGCCCAGGCACTTTGGAGCAGGCCCAAGACCAGAAGCTGCTCTATCTTTTTTTAGTCTAAAAAGTATCTGCCTCTCCTGTCCAACTTTGTTGCTCCTCAATAGCTCTCTTAAAGAGGCAGAGGAAAGTATGGAAAAACATGTCATCATTTTTTTTTAAGTGGTAAATAAAATCATCTTATTTTGGAAAGGGAGGACTTCTCCTCCATCCTCAAATATGAGGAATTTTATAAGGAGGACTCAAGTAAGAATTAAAAGGTTCATAGACCCTTTATCCATTAATTTGAACTTGAGCGTGTTATGGTTTACAGTTGTCTACAGCCACTTTGGGAGAAATAAGTATATGTTAATTTTGGAATTCTGCTATCTGTCTGTCTGTAAGTACATGGAAGCTATAGCCAAGTAATCAAACTAGACACAATAATCCCTACATCTTGACAAAAAAAAATTTTAAAGCCAATCATCTATCCAGGTAATTATATTTTCACTATGGAGTCACTGTGGAGGGAATTTACTTGGAAGCCTGTCCTAATATTCCACTTTTTTGCATACATAAAAACTCAAAGATTTAGATCTTATTAGTTAACCAAACTTAAAAAATATATATAAAGAAAAATAATGTTTTCTATATAACCTGGCCATATAATTCAAATTTTAAGATAAAATTATCTACCAGATTTATTCTTCCAACTCCCAACATCATTATATTTTCAGGTTAATTAATGGTGATGGTCACTCAGTCAAACTGGAGACCTTGGCTTCCTTCATCTGAGTGGTCATAGTTACAAGAATTTTGGCTTCCTATAGAGTCTATCCTAAAAATCACAACCATAAAAATCACCTTCCCTTATGAATTGCCTGTTTGTAGATGTAAAGAAATATCTCCTGCTTTGAAAATCAACAGAAGAAACTACATCTTCCGATTATTAATCAGGTCATTATTTGGTCTCTCTGGTTTGGAATGCATAAAGCATCCCTTTTTGGACAATGTATAACCTCCACTGCTGCGAGAAAAATGGGCATGTGGTCCATGGTCAGATAAAGTCAATGTTTGTTTAACATTTATTGATTACAAAAAAAGAAACAGAAAATCTTGGTGTTCAAGTGTATCATTATGTAGAGGAATATACTGTTTTTGAAAAGAAGCACGCTAAAGTATTCATGAGTCAAGGTTTATGATGTGTGCAACTTATTTTCAAAAGGCTCTAAGAAGAGAGACAAATTGAAAAGATAGATCAATGGATGGGTGGATGGGTGGATGGATGGGTGGATTGAGGGATGGGATGGATAAAGAGACAGAGAGATATAGAGATAACAAATGGTTAGATGGATGGATAAGTAGATTGGCCAATAAAGGGAATATAGGGAAATGTTGATGATTTGTTGAACTTATTTGGATAGATAGATAGATGCTCACTAAACTATTCTTCCAACCCTTCTGCACCTTGAAATTTTTCATTACAAAAGTCTCAGGAAAAACTAGTCTATATAAATCGAACAAAGGCCTGCTTCTCAGTCCTGGAGTCCTTTCTCCTTCCAGAATTCCCCATGCTTTCTCTCCTTTCACCTACTGCTGCCTTAGTCTTCTCTCCCCCAGGCAGCATGGAAGAAAAGGTAGTCTCCTAGCCTCTCAGTGGGTAAAACTGCTCTTCATGGGAAAACAGAACTAGGTTATCTAAGATGAAACCTTTACTGATAATTAACCAGGATTTTTATCAAAATGTAGACCTCCTTTTGTGTTCGGTCCTGTTTGAAATGTCTGTGGTGTTCCTCCTTCACACTTTAGTGCTGAATCTAGAACTCAGCCAGCCTTTTCCTCCTTGTAAGAAGGCACACAGGCACACACATACATACTCTGTTCACCCTACTACACTGAATCAAAGCCCAGCTGGCCCTATTCGAATCAAACAGTGAGGTGATGAAGCAAACCACAGAAGTACACTAACACTGGATCCTTGGAAGGAACTGAAAATTCATTGACATCTCCCCAGGAAAAAGTAAAATTGTGTCATTTTCAAATACTCATATAATTAAAATCATGTAAAATTAAACCCAAAATGAAATATTCTTCTTCATATTAAAAGTACTTCCCTCAGGTAGGCTGTGTACAGCTAGCTGTTTCTGCAACACATTACTTAGTGATTTAAAAGATTCATTTTAACACAAATCACAATTCTGGTGATTATTACACCAGCATTAAGCAACTAGCACACTGCCTTAGAAGGCAGCTGATGGTTGCCGGGCAGAGGGGAAGAACAGAATCATCTTGTTTGCCAGAGGCAGTACAATGGTACTCCTATTCCTTGAGTCAGCTTGCAGTATGCATGTGTGTCTTTAACTCATGAAATATTAAGAGAGGACTCTTTTAAGGAAGTCAGAGTCTGAACTTGACAGACATATAATCTCATCGAGAATGTCAACTGCCACACTCCTAAACCACAGGTATGCGTCTCCGCAATTTGTTATAATCAACCACGGGCAGGCCAAAGCATTCTCCATCAAACTCACAGCAGCAGACCTGTCTTCTGCCCCACGGCCTTTTCCGCTAAAACCAGATCCATAATCAAATGCTAAGAAAATATATGCCCTAAACCCTGTAACAAAAATATGAATGCAAACTATAGGGAAGTAATGTTCTGCTGGAGCAGATATGTGTAAATCTAGTTTGCGTATGGAAATTGAGGTGGCTTTGCTTCCTTGCACAACAATATGTTAAAACAAAGGTTAACAACCTCTTTGACCCTGAGTTCCACCAGCAGGGAGCAGACCATCAATGGCACTGAGTGACTCAAGCTAGCCTCAGACCCAATGAAAAGAGAAGGTGGCGAAGCCAGTCAGAGAAAGACAAACACCATATGATTTCACTCATATGTCGGATCTAATGAACAAACTGAACTAATATGCAAAACAGAGAGAGACTCATAGATGGAGAGCAGACGACAGCTGTGGAGGGTGGGTAGGGGTGGAGGGATTAAGCAAAAAGGAAAAAGGACTCATGGACATGGACAATAGTGTGGTTATTGTAGGGGAGGGAGGTATAAGGGGACTGAATTGTAATGGAAAAAATACAGTAAAGGTTATTTTTTTTAAGAGGATAAAGAAACAAAGGGTTTAGAGCAGGAGTGAGCAAACTCTTGCTGGAAAGGGTCAGATCGTATAGTTTTAGGCTCAATGTGCCTTTTGGTCTCTGTTGCAACTACCCAGCTCTGCCTTTGCAGTGTGAAAGCAGCCACAGGCGACCTGTAAGTAAAGGGGTGTGACCATGTCAGGATAAAAGTGTATTTATGGACAGACACTGAAATTTGAAGGTTAGGCTATTTTTATGTGTCACAAAATAGTAGTCACTTTTCAACCACTGAAAAGTGTACAAACCATTGTTTTCTCATCAGCTGTACAACATCAGGCAACAGGCCAGACTTGGCCCATGGGACCTAGTTTGCATATTCCTGATTCACAGCGTTGTATTTCATACTTGAGCAGTATCAAAGTCACCTGGAGGCTGATTAAAACACTGATCCTTGGGCCTCACCCCAGAGTTTCTGATCCCCAAAACCTAGAGTGAGCCTGACCGTATGTGTTTCTCCCACATTCCAGGGGATGCTCAAGCTGCTGAGACCACAAGTGGAGAACCACAGTTTGGAAACAAAGTGAACAAGAGAGAGAAAGGGGGGAAAGAAGTTCCCGCACTGGCCAGGATAGGTCAGCAATAGCCACTTTGATGTCACTTAGGTCATCAAGTCTATATAAACCTTATATACAAATTAGGAGGCAGAAAATTATTAATATAATTAGTTTGAATAATCAGTATCACCTCTGGGAAGTTCTACACTCAGCTATCTACAGGACTAAGTCCTTCACTTTCTTCAAATCTTTGTGAAAATGATATCTTCTCTGTGAGGCCTATTACCCCAATCACCTATTAACGTTGTGTATTAACACTGTCCCCGCTCCCCACATGCACCCCCAGCCCTCCTTCCTCATTTCTCAAGCACTTGTCACCGCAAACATACTGTGTAATTGATCTGCTCATTGTTTCAGTATTTATTCTCTGTCTTCCTCTAACTCTCCTCTCCACATTCTCCTATATCCCTGGAATAAAAGCTCCATTAGGGCCAGGAAAATGGGTGAATATGTATTACTGACTGAGTGTTTGTGTCTCCCCAAAATTCATGTGCTGAAACCTAATCCCCAATGTGATGGTATTAGGAGGTGGGGGCCTCTGGGGTGATTAGGTTATAAGGCAGAGCCCTAATGAATTGGATTAGTGCCCTTATAAAGCAGAGTTCTCCAGCCCTCTTTCCACCCTGTGAGGACATAGTGAGAAGTCAGTAATTCTATCAGGAAAGAGCCTCACCAGATCCCAATCCTGCTGGCACCCTAACCTTGGACTTCTAGCCTCCAGGACTATGGGAAATAAATTTCTGTTGTTTAGAAGCCACCCAGTCTATAGTGCTTTGTTATAGCAGCCCAAAAAGACTGAGACAATATGTCTGTATCCCAAGTATGGGAGAACCATGCCTGGCACTTTATAAACACACATTCTTGAATGAATGGATATATAAGTGATACCAATCTATTTGGATTTAAAATAAGAAAGTATATGAAGACAGTCTGACACTCTGACACAGTACATCTCAATGATCACAAAAAGAATTTGGGGATGTACCATCCTGTAAACTGTATAATCTTGGAGCTGCAAGTTTAGTGCCAAGAATCAAAATTTAGCATCAAAAAGAGCCTGGGCAACCCTCTCATTCAACTACTTCCTACTATCAAAGTTAAAATGACCTTGTCCCTTCATTCCAACCCAACTCAAAATCCTGATTTCAAGCCTTTCACTCACGACCACCACTGTCTTAGTCTCTTCAGGCTGCCACAACAAAATGCCACAGGCTGGGGGGCTTAAAAAGGAGAGATTTATTTTCTCACAGTTCTGGAGACTGGAAGTCCAACATCAGCATGTCCGCACGGTCAGGGGATGGTAAGAACCCTTTTCCAGGATTGCAGATGGCTGCCAAAGGGCTTCAAAACAGGCTTTCCCAAGATGTGGCACTTTGGCATGAGAATTCTTTTGAGCTGAAGGCAATGAAGACCCTGAAGATTCATGAGAAACTTTCAGCTCTCCCTTAAAGAATTTAAATTAGAGGCCCTGCCTATAATAAGAGTTATCACCAGAAATTGCTTTCTATGATCTATCTATAGGGCAGGACAAGCTTCTAATTATTAGACATCTGCTCTTCTGATCATCCTGCCAATGACCTTCCTCCCTCTGAAGCCCCAAGGCACCTTACCTCATCCTTAACTCAGAGTGTCACATGCACCTCATGTTCCCTTTTTGTCTCTGAACCTCACATGTGTGGGGTTCCTATACATATATATGTAACTAAATTTGGTCATTTTCTCTTGTTAGTCTGTCTGATGTCTCTTTGATTATTAGGCAAGCCAGAAAACCTAGGAGGGTAGAGAAACTTTCTTCCCCATTCTGTAGATGTGCCAACCATATTTCAAAGAAGCACCAAGACACCGAACACTTTGTGAATTCAGCCAAAATATCAATTCGTTTCATTATTTTTGTATGGTAGATATTTTAAAATATAATTTTAAATTTTATGGACTATGTTATAAAATGATTTTTATTGTAAAATGTACACTATGTCAATTACTTTTCTAAAGCTAACTTAAATGTTTGAAAATTTATTAATTTATTTATTCTTATTTAAATTCAGCTTGCTCTTATATTTCCCATTATTTATAATGTTTTTAACAAGTAGATATTAAACAATATATTTAAAACTGTAATTAACTATGACATAGTGAGATATATTTTCATAAATATATTAGTCTTTGTATTCCAACTTGTTATTATAGTGTATAGATAGTGAATTACAAAATTGGAAACAAATTTTTTCTTATAATTTTGCAGAAATACTTTATAGATTTGCAATATTAACCTGACATTTATTATATTTGTTGTAAGCAGTATTGCTGATATTTACCCCACCCTTTGTAATTTAAAATATAATTTAATAATTTAAAATGTTGTTTAACAGGTGTAGATTAAAATCCAAGATTTTTGAGAAATGTCAGCTTTCAAAGGTGACCTCTGCAAATGATAAACTTGACGTACTTTCCTTCACATAGCATGTTACACATTGTAGGTGTTTCATAAATATTTACCAAAAAAAGGAAGGAAATCAGGAGTGACAGAAGGGCCCTCACCTAGTTCAACAAAATGATTGTGAATGAAACTACTCTTATTTGGGATGATGCATGATTTAATCTATTCTGGCATAACCATGTAAATGAAACTATACATTGCCGATATCATATTTCCTGAAGTTGACTCCTCCCAAAATTCAAAAATTGTCAAGCAATATTTTCAGATTCTTTAAAATATCACAAAACTCTCAAAGAACTGTGATTCTGAGCTTCCTCCTTCCGCATCTTTCCCCCTTTCTATGCACCTTCCCCAGGAACACACCCATGTTCTCCCATATCCTCCACTACATCCAGCCTTGCATTGTACAAAGTCACATTTATACCCTAGTGTTGCATTTAAAATACAACCAAACTATACCAGCTACATTAACTTTCCCAGAACACACTTTCCTTTATTACTTGCATTTTATTTATACAGACACATTTAATTTTTTATAAATGTTTTCAGCCCTGGTGACAGTGAAATTATAAATTATCTGCAAGGAAGTCTTGGCTCAGAATGTAGTAGCAAACTCTGCTGTTCTTTGGTCTTTCCCTCCCTTGGTTTCTTGTTCATTCTGGTTGTTAGTGGATGTGTTTTCTAAACTGATAAAGGAGTTTTATTTACTTGGCTATTAATCTATCAGCTTCCATAGAAATTAACGGAAACTCTTGGAAAAACAAAAACTGCTCAAAGTTCTAACACACAATTAAAAACCAACTTCTTTGAAAGGGGTTTTTGGCCATTGGCTGCCTTACATATGGTAGTGGCCCTGTGTTGGCATGCTTGGATATTGGAGGAAAAAGTCATTGTACCTTCAGTATCTCATATTGTTTGGTTCAGGTAGAGCTGTTTCCTTGGTCCAAGGAAAGATCTCGTTAAAAACAGCTGGCACTGTATAAACATAAATGAATAGCAGTTCCTTCAGAATTGATTCACTTTGACCCAGAAACACGAAATAGCGTATTCATGATGCTTTGCACAGACACACAGGAGCACTGAGTCGAACACACCAGAGGATGGGGCACCATTCTCTTATCAATCTTAAGAGTAGAAAAATTCCAGGTTAAGTGTATTCACTCTTCACCTCCACCTGGGTAACACTTACTTAGCTGGGAGTAAATTATAAAAGAATTAATTAGAAAGAGATTAACCAGGAAGAGGCCATTTCCCTCCAGGGTCTGTCAGTCAGTCCTTAGAAATGACACAGATGCCATAAGAATGGACTACACAAGCATCCAGGTTTTCCACCTGAGCTGGTATAATGTTCTCCGGGGACTGGTTTCACTTGGAGGTAACCTGACACCTTTGCAAAGGAGCCACCCCAACTCTGATGGCTTCCCACCAGTGTGTGTACTGCTTTCATGGGCAACGTTAGCCTCAAATGCTACTTGTCACCACTCAGCTCCTATGCAAGAGCTGTTCAGTAGGAACTCTCTCATTTTTCTACTTCCAAGCTTCTCAAAGAACCATGATTAGAAAAAATATTACTTCAATGAAAGTGTTCTTGCAGTTTCTTATTTTCTAACCTGTCTTGATTTCTGTTCAATGTCATTCCAGATCTTCCAGTGATGTGGCAGCTTTGTTTCAGAAGTCACATAGATGATGGTTGTAGTGTGGTCTCTAATTCAATCTCTCATAGAAATTATCCCCTCTGTCAATCTCCAAATAGATGTGGTTCATCCTTCTGGATTAGTTCAGTTCATCAGTTTATTCTTAAGGAGTATTCAACCTGGTGAGTAGGCATCTTTAACTCCTTTATTACTTGATAATATACAGAATACTGCCTGATTAAACATTTTATCTTAAGCTATCTCAGACTTATAATTAATCTACAACCTCTATCACAATCCTTTAGATACATTTTGGGTGCTCATGAAACTAAATAAGCATTCATTTTATGCTAATTCAGGAGCAATTTAATAGACTTGCACGATTCAGCCACTTGTGCCATATCGCCATTATTCTTCTTGACACGTATGAATTACGACTCAACCAGGGCTTCCAACAATGAATCTAAGAGGTTACTTTTCTGTATTTTACTGCCTATAAATTTCATAGGAAAGGAAATTGAGGCCTGGAGGATTTAACCGATTTGCACAACTGAACAATAAGTGCAAGAACTATAACCCAGTTCATACTTTCTCTCTGCTTAGTTGATCACATTAAAGAACTATATCGAATATTCAGCCAGATTCCATGTAGGTGGGGGATGCAAGGGAGTGGGGAGAAAATTCTAATCCTGGGCAGAGAGGGGAAAATTATGTATACAATATATATAAGTGGTAAGAAGCAAATTCTGAGAAAATGTCAAAGTATGGTGAAAAATAATAATGCATATTTTGAAGAATACAGAAAGAGGAAAGAAAATTACATTCTATATGAGAATAAGGCAAAAATGTCCCCAAGAGGAGAAAATAACTAAAAACAAGGAATTAGTCATATGCTGGTCACATTTATACAATGGTCTTTAGACTTTTTAAAAAATTCAACCCCATTTTTGTTTTCACTGCAAAACAGTATGTACCCCAGAGTATGTACTCAATAAATGTTTGTTGAATTGAATTTAAATTACTTCAGTTTGGCAAGATTATTTCTTTTTCATAGTGCTCTGAGGAAGAAAATCATTAAATGGATTTTTATCCTGCCTTTCACAAGTCTCTACAGAGCTGCCCCAGTTGAGGTTTTTCTTTTGCAAGATTATTGTTTTGCTTCTTGTCTGTTTTAACTCCTTTCTCTGCTCTTGAACAAAAACCAAAAGTGAGAGAGAGCTACCAGGTCCCTACTGTCAAATTTCAAAAATTTCAGCAAACGTATCTTGAAGTCAACCAGCATCTTAAAGGAGCCAGCCAAACCCTGGTTTTTATTTGCATAATATTTTTGTTGCTATTCCATTTAAGCACCCGAGGCAGAGGAGAACAGAATATCTGCTTGGACTTCAGTTCCGTGGTTGTATTTATTTAGTGTTTGCCAATGCCTTGCACATTGTTATAACTAGAGAAATCTATGGGGAACCCAAGAACTCCAGTTGGAGAAATCATTGCAATGACAGTTTTCACTGCTAAGCAGGCATAAAAATCCATTTAAGATCCTATTGGCCTTGAGAATTCTTTTTAATGCAGGGTTAAATGTCCTTGCAAAGTTTACATCAGTAAGTCAAACTTCATGAATGCACCGCTTTTCCAAATAAAAGTTGTTGTCTCAAAAGGCTTAGAATATGTCTTAGAACTCATTCTCATTCACCTTTAACAAAATTATGCTAACAACACAATTTCACCTTGGGAAGAGCTTGTCTTCAGCTTTCTTCTTTAGACCCGTCTTGTGATCAGAGTGTGGGGAGAGTAGCTGACCTGATAGCAGTCCCATGTCAGGCAATTTTCTGTTTACTTAAATGCAGAGCACTTGTTTCATCTGCCCCCCACCCAACACCTGTGCACACACGGAAAGTAATTAAACTTTAGGGTGGGTCAGGGAGGCCATCTGGTCCCACCTTCTACATTTACTGACAAGAACACTGAGGCCCAGAGAGATTAAAATTCTCTCCTGAGATAAGGAAAAGAGACAGAATTAGACATGAAATTTCTAATTGGCCCAGATAATGCTTTCGTCCACTCTAACATCATATTATAATCTGCTTGTCATTTAACTTTTTGTTTACCTACGTCTCATCTTGCCTATTGGATTGTCTTTAGTTCCAAAACTATCCCATGAGTATCATCAATACTCTAGGCTTTGTCCTAGGCATTGGAAGTGTAAGGTAAATGATACCTACCCTTGCCCCATGAATGTTATGCTTTTGTGGTACCCATGTTGAAGAAAATCAGGACTCAATACCAATGTTAGTTCATGCATTTATTCACCAAATATGTATTATTTCTCTTTCAAATATTTGCTATTTCTACTTCTTTTTCCTGTGCCAGGTATTGTTTTAGGTACAACAGTGAATAAAATAATAAAATTCCTGCTCTTGTAGAGATGACGTTCAGTTGAGGGGAGAAGTGGAAAAGTTACCAAATAAATACCAGTTGGTAATAAGTACTATATAGACAAACCAAGGGTAAAGGGGGCCAAAATGATGGGGACACTGTTAAGAGGAACAGAAAGGCCTTTCTGATAAGGTGACCTGTGAACTGAGACCTGAAGTAGGCAAAACCAACCCAGCTGCTCAGCTCATTTCCACGGGGCCTGTCAGAAGCGAGGCAAGTTGGGAATGAAAAGGGGTGAGTATGAAGGGTGTAAGAAATTAGATTCTTTGGGCTTTATTCTATTCAATAGGCTGAGTCTTTTGAAATTATTATTATTGGGCCGAAATTCACATAACATAGAATTAACTATGTTAACATGTACAACTGACTGGTATTTTGTACATTCACGATGTTGTGTAACCACCACTTTTATTTCTAAAAAACTGTCACCACCGCAAAAGAAAATCTATACCCAGTAACAGCCACTCTCCATCCCCGCCACCCACCCCATCACCACCTGGTAACCACTCACCTGCCTTTTGTTTTTGTGGACTTACACCTGCTCTGAATATTTCATGAAATCATAGATGTTGGGAGAATTTTTGTGTTCGGTTTCTTGCACTCAGCACATTTTCAAAGTTCACCTACATTGTAGCAAGTATCAGTACTTCATTCTTTTTATGGCTGAACAATACTCTGTTGTTTGTATAAACCACAGTTTGCTGATTTGCCCATTGATCAACATTGGTTATTTCCACCTTTTGGCTATTATGAATAAACGCTCCTATAAAAATTCGTACAATTATGTGAGGACCTGTTTTCAAACTTAATCTTTTTAATCCTCTTTATTAATCTATTTCTAAGTCTGTTCACAAGTCACCCTTGAAACTTTGAAAAATGTTTCAAATAACCCCACAGCAATAAAGAATCAAATTTAGTTAAGCCCCTAAATGAATGCCTGTCATATAAGAAGCCCTCGATTAATGGTAGTTATTATTATTGGTAATAATAATAATAATAATTAAAAGAACATAATGCTAAGTAGCACACAGCTGAATGCAAACTTCATAGGTCATTGGTCCAATCTGGCAGTCAGGGGTGAGTGAGGGACAAGAGCCTTGGAGAGAACCAAGCCTTTCACACCTGCCCTGTAACTCTTCATCCACCTCCTACCCTTCCCAGTGGCCAGAGAAGTGGTCTGGAATTGTTCCCAGCACTCACATCTTTTATCTGCCATGCTATAAAATATTCACTAGTCCCCAGATTTGCCAGTGGACTTGCTCTGGGTCTTGCCCTGAAGTTACACAGACCTTGTTGTGAAAAGCAGATGGAAAGAGATTGTTGGTTTCCACTTGTGTACTTGGCATTAAACAAATCTCTAATTTCTTTATGTAACGCACAACTGCTGACATCACTGCCTGAAGCAATATCAAGCGGGTCTGATCCCAGCTTGTTTGCCACCAAAAGTCAACACCCTTTCAATGAATTGCAGTAATAAAATTTTCATTTTTATCTAGAGCCAAATATTTGAATATTCGATGATCATTTGAAGGGTTAGCGTTTTAGGGATGCACTGACCTGGAGTTTAGGAAAACTTGAGATATTCCTAGTCTTTCTGTGACCTGTTTTGTGACCTCCAAGAGCACCCTCCTGCATCATTCTACTTCCTCATTATATTAGAGATATTTTATCTGACCCATGGGCCTCACCAAAGGTTGTAAGATTTATCCTATGCTTACTTAATCTTGCCAATTAGTTGAACTGGTTACGAGTTGTACAAGACACTGCTTAATAAAGACCACGTTTAGATTTCTAACATCAGTTAGGCCTTTTTTATTTCAGCTGAAGTTTTCTTCATGTATTACAATATTAATCATGTTGGTGAGAGAGAACTGTGGCAACCAGACTAATTCTGCAATTTATGTTTCCTAGCCAATGCCAATTTAATATTAAACGGCAGTTGGAAGAAAGACATGTCTTCCTTAAGCAAATAAAACAGTTATTTTCACAATCATCAAGATCTTTGTCCCTGTATTTGCACTTAGGGCTCCTCGACTCACTGAAACAAACCCTGTCTGCACGAAGCTTTCATAAACTCTCCATAAATGCTAAAACAGAAGCCTAGCACCTGCAGTCCTGCACTGTCTCAGAGCTCAGTGACCCAACAGAGGGATCATTGCAGCTTAGGCCACAGTCCATACAAACAAATACCACTATAAGCAAAATTCCTCTATAGGAAAATATTTCCAAAACTTGAAACCCTGTTGCCATTGACTGGGTAAACTACGCCACACAGACAAACAGGAGGCCTCTGAGACATTGTCTGTGGTGCCCCAATCTCTCCCTCCCCACGAGAAGGTCTTTAAGAGCAAAGTTGTACCTCTGGGGCCTGGTGATTAATGCTGTGATGCCAAAGACAGGTGGAAATGAGTAGGTGACGTGTTAGTTGCTAAGCGAATAGCTTCAATAAATCCTCCTTCCTGGAACTTGAAAACTCAAGGAGCACATAGTGTCAGTATGGCCAAGACTATTGGAGATATTTTCATCCTTTATTTGCAAATATTGAGTACACTGTTCTGGAAAAAAATGACTATTTTGTGAGAAGTAGCCATTTTCATATATTTCAAATCTGTTCTGATTGTCCAAACTATAAATTATTTCAGGGGGGAAAATACCACTACGTTCTACTCATTTATATAACCACACCAGCTAACAGAGTGCCTGGTTCCATAATCATTTCTAGAACTTTTCTGTTGTTAAACTGATTCTTTGGGGATTAATCATGAAATAAGTAAGTAAGGAGGTCTGCGAGCCCACTACTGAAAGTAATTATCTCCTGACTCAAAATTTTGCACAGAAGCAACAATTACCCCACTGAATCTTTTGTTGAAAACACTCTTTCCCATCCAGTGTAAGGGAAAGAGGGGGCTTGAGAGGTTTTGGCCACTTTCGTTTAGAAAGGCCAAAATTTTTCCCAAGTTCTGTTCCCATGGTATGCAAACTCAGAGACATGATGGCCCTCCTGTATTGGTTTCTCTACGGAGCTGAGGGTTTTCGATGGTGTTCCTGTGCTCTTCCTTGAAATGAAAATACTCACATTACCCTAACTGCAAGAGGATCTGGTAGGAATCTTTCACTCTGAGACTCCTCTGGGCATGTGCTACTAGGTTTCTGGAAGACAAATGATCGAATTTTCCAAAAGTTGTTTTGCAGTAGAAAAAACACTGCAGGGGGAAGAGGAAGGGAGGAAGGAAGGAACGAAGGAACGAAGGAAGGAACGAAGGAAAAGGAAAGGAAGCGAAGGGAAAGGAAGGGAAGAGAAGGGAAGGGAAGGGAAGGGAAGGGAAGGGAAGGGAAGGGAAGGGAAGGGAAGGGAAGGGAAGGGAAGGGAAGAAGGGAAGGGTGTTTATAGATCTAATGATCTTGAACCTTCATAAATAAGGCAAGGCAGGCTATACCTACTTAAAATTTCTGAGCAAGGTTTATATACCCATGGATGAAATGTCATGCATATAGGGATATTTGCTATAGCAATGTCTGATCAAAAAGTTTGGGAGTTTCTCAAGAGGGCAATGATTAAATAAATTATACCATGTATTCCTTCAAAGCATGAGACAACTCAACACGCTCTATGTATGGCATGATCTCCAAGATGTATTATTCAGTGTAAGATCATGGTGACAGACATCCACCTGCACAAAGTCCACCCAAGGTCTCCAAGGGAGAGAGCATCTCAAGACAAGACAGTTGCATTGTCTCTGCTGTGACTTCCTGCAATCCCACATCTCTTCTGTCCCACCCTCCAGCCCAGCTAAATTACAGGGTAGTGACAGCCATTCCATAGTGCTCTCGGAGCAGCTCTCTGCAAGAGTCTGAGCTATATCTCCAGCGTGAGAAGCCATCTGCATAGAAGTATTACACAGGAGGAGCCCCCAAAGAGTATGTTCCTCCAGGGAGCAGTTTACTCCAGGTAGATACCATAGGGCAGCAGTAACAAGAAAAGAGGACTCCTCAGCATGAAGACCTAGCTCAGTGCCTGCAACTCAGAGAAAAGTAAATGTACAAGTTTCAGCAGAGACCCTGGGGCAGCAGCAGAAGTCAGGGGCCACAGAGTGGGGGTCTCTGAAGTGACAATGCCAATAGGAACTTCAAGGCAATGGCTCAAACTACCAACTGGCTGCTCAGCTAAGATCTCAGCAAATTCGCCACAGAGCAATGGTGGATTCTTTGAAATACCCGGAGTTGGGAGGCTGGTGCGGAAGTGAAGATTTGAAGCTGAGTATGGTCTAAGAAATTGTGAAAGTAGGTCCGAGGTGAGCAAGGGCTGTGCTGGGGATGACCCTGGCCAGGTGCCAAGCAGTGGGACTCTGCAGACAGCAGTCGCAGAGGCGATAAGAATCTCCAGGACAATCTAGGGGTTGATATCTGAAAAATGAGGTGTTTTGGTTTTCTCCCCTCCCCCCAATCTAGCTAAACTAGATTTGGCATGAAGCTTATGCCACAAAGCTAACTCGAAGCAGGCCAACGTGCCCAAATAATATCAGCCTGAGAATTTTGTTACCCAAGGCTAATTTGAGGAAGCTGAGGCATACATCGGAGGGGATAAAAGGAAGTTACTAGTAGCAGGGTGACTATGTGACTAAAAAAAAAAGTGTTTATTTAAGGCAAAAACTTTACAAAGGGGTTTATATAAGAAACTGACCAACTTATATTTATCGACAGAAACCGTTGATAGCCCAAATAAAAATGTCAATAAAGTATTCTCATAACTGACATGATCCATTCTGTCTTTTCTATTTCTATGATTTGATTAAAATGTGTTTTTATTGTACTGTGGACAGGACCATAATTACATTTTACTTAATCTGAATTCTATTTTTATAATCCTAAACTTGTCCTAGGCTACATCTTTATAGTTTGGAAAGGTTTATAATCACTGAAGAATATTAACTAGAGCTTTCTTTTGTTCTATTATAAATTCAAGTTTTTAAGAATAAATTATGTATAAACTTTCTTTCCCTAATATGCCATCTATAACTAAAGAGTATATATTTCCTTCTGGAAAATATATTGCTGTCCAGGGTTATCTATGGTGTCCAGGCTTATACAATTATATATTATAATTAAATCATTATAATATACTATTACTATATTATACTATATATTACAACATAATTATTATACAAGATTGCAACTGTCATCTAGGCTGAAGTAGTGTCTTAATACACACTGCTGGGCCTTCATAGATATCTTATTAGACACAAGTTAGACATAGGGGAGATTTAGACAAGGTGAATTTCAAAAATAAATGAGACTGGGATGACAGACTCAAATCCATGGGTTAGATTTGTCCCCTAAACTGGTATGTTTGGTCCACGCATTTTAAAATATTACATTAACTGACATACAAAATTCAGAAACATTACATTAAAACCCAAATTGGGAGCTTCTTTTGAAAGGTCTGGCAACTCTGGACCCACATTCACTTCCAGTATCCCTCTGCAGGAACTGAGCAGCAGCCAACCCAGAGCAGTTTGCCCCAGTCCCCACCCGGCCCCACATGACTTCCGTAGGTCCTTGGGTTCGCAGTCCCTGGGTTTGTAACTCCTGAGCTAGAAGATGACACTGTTACGAAGCCAGGAAGGGTGAGGGTCATAGTAAGCACTAAGAGTGGGTAAGAGCCACAGATAAAACTCACAAGTTCCGTACACTATCACGTATACATTGTGTAAAATACAAATATTTCACAATTTGATGTGACATCAGAATCCAGATGCTCCGGTTCACGTCAGAAAGTGCTTGGGGCTTTGCCCTGGTGTCCAGAGACAGGAAGAGGGCTCAGCGGAGAGGGAGGCAGGCACTCCTCATAACCGCGTAACCGAGGAGAGCAAGAGTGCCAGTGGGTGAAATGAAAGGAAACTGACTGCGAAAAATCAATGAGTGTAAGGGAAGCTTTTCTTTGTCTTTGGTTGTCTTTACACACATCAGACATTTCACTGTGCATCGTAGCTCAAGGACATTTTCAAGATTTCCTGAGACATGTTTGCTGAGCTTCCTTACATTCACTTTGAATTCTTCTGCCTCTATCACCTCAATATCATTCGCATAAGCTTACATTTATTTTTATTGAGGTATAATTGACATATAATATTACCTTCATTTCAGGTATATAACGTAATGATTCAATGTGTTTATATAGGTATTCCCCATTTTTCAAAGGTTCTCATTACTCTACTTTTATGAAAAAAACTACATAAGTACCTGTTTTCACTAACTGAAAGAAATCTGAAGAGGATTTTCGCTTTCACAAAAAAAGACAAAAAGCAAAACTAGTTTGCAGTTTCTTTTGCAGAGCACACCCAGAACACAGAGAACTGTGCAGCTTGTACTGCTTCTCAGTGTTAATTTTGGTCTCATGTGTTTCTTGGTATGATTTGACAGGTTATTGTGAGGGTCTAGGAAATATCAAAAATTTGCCCATATAAATGAATGAAGGTTGCAAAGGTTTTCATAGGAATGTTCTGCTTTCAGATACTGGGAGAAAACTGTGTTGAGAAATGATCACCAAAATAAGTCTCCTTAATGTCAGTCTCCATACATAGCTACAGATTTTTTACTCTTAAGAGGAGAACTAAACTTACATTTTAAATTTTTAAAAAAAGAGTTCCTGAGACCTACAGCACCCCTTGCCCCAGACTTGATGGACTCAGGCCATGAGACTTCTGCCTGATTTTTTTTCTTTTTTTTTAATTAATTTTATTTTAATTGTTGTTCATGTACAGTTTTCTGTCTTTTACTCCCAGCCCAGCCCACCCCCCAGCCCTCCCCACCTCCCTCCCATTTCTACCTCCCCTAGTTTTTGTCCATGTGTCCTTTATTTAGGGGCTTCTTTTTATTCCTAACATTTCATGGTGATGTGTGGGCCTTCCTTCCTTCCTTCCTTCCTTCCTTCCTTCCTTCCTTCCTTCCTTCCTTCCTTCCTGTTGATGGGTACTTGACTTGGTGGAGTCTGTTAATAGGGAGACTTCTTCAATTCTGGGAAATTTTTTGTGTTATCTTTTTGATAATTTTCTGCATCTGTTGTTCTAGAATTCCTGTTATTTGAATGTAGGAATTTCCAGATTGATCCTCTAATTTAAAAAATTTTTTCCAGTTGCTCCTGAAGTTGTGTGTGTGTGTATATATTTTTTTTCTCCTTTATTTATTTTAATTGTTGTTCTTGTACAGTTTTCTGTCTTCTACTCCCATCCCGGCCCATTCTGCCTGATGTTTATAGCTTTTCGGCCTGCTCTCTACCGACTACCACTACTTCACAATCACCATCTCTCTCATCCACGCCCTGATTTACAGACTATCTCTAAGCAAGAGACTGGGAACTTCTGGAGAGCAATGCCTAATAGGCTTCATAATAGGAACTCTCTTGCATTTCTGCTCATGGTTTTCTTTGGTTTATTTCTGGGTTTACGGCTCCTGAGTTTTCATTAGCCTGATACCTCCACTCCCAGAAAACAGGGATGTGCTAATGCATTCCATATATTGTACTGTTTGATCTTTGCAACATAGACTTACAATATCTCTTTTGTTGGAAAAAAAAAAAAAGACAGCGTTTCTTTAAAATAAAAAGCTAACTTCACCCTTGGAAATGTGCATGGGTGTGGCTGCCAGAGTGGTTCAGTTCTTCACTGTTTACAATTTTAACCCCCAAAGTCTACTTATAAAGGATGTTTTCCCCAGTTTATGAGTGATCCAAGATAACAAATGTGATTTTTTTCAACAGCTAGAAAATTGACATTAAAAATAAATTTGGAAGGGCTAATCTTATTTCCATTCTCAGTTCTACGCTAGTTTTATGGGGGTGGGGGGTAAACATAAACTCTTTCTTTCAAAAATTACCATGAATGTAGCAATAGTTCTTATACTCTGGCCTTTCAGAAGATGTCACTCTTCCAGAGCTGCACTGTCATGCAGCCCTTTCATAGGGTCACTGATGCTTCGTGGTTATTGCCCATTCCTCTGTGTGTTTGCTTTCCACTTATATGCACCTATATTCACATGCAAACATATATATACAGACATACCCTCCTCCAATTGTCACCTGTTTGTCCACATACATATTTACAATAATCTAAAGATTAAGTTTAAATCTACAATGTCTCGGTCAAATTTTTCTTTGCTCTTTCTATCTCTAATAAATATGACGTATCAACCATACCCTTATCTGACCTCATTATCTATAAATAATAGCACCTCCCAAACCATGTTAGTACTTCTCTAGGAATGTTACCCTTTTGAGGTCCGATTACCTAAACAAACAAGGCATGGAATGCCAGCCATATTTCCAACACAAAAAAAAAAATAGCCTTCTGTTTTAAACAATGATTTTTTTCCAGCTAAAACAGTGAATATATAACATATGATACCAAAGCATCATTCCTCGAAGCAATAATTAAGTGACATCTCTCTTTTTAGACTTTTGAAAAACCTAACCATCTTGAACACAGATATGAAAGCAGAAATGCTAGGCATTAGTGTGGGAAAACCCAGATGAGCAAGTCAGAAACTGTGCCTAACACTGTACTTACTCATTTACCAGCTGCCGGCTGGGCACGCACCCGGCATGATGACCCCCAGTGCCCACTGCTTTCCCCTTGCACTGATTCAGACAAGAGAAAACATCACTTTCAAATAAAACGGCAATTCAATCAAGGACCGGTAAGGTTTTAAGGCAGATTTAAACTAGAATGCCAGCCATAAATCCATAGAAAGTTAGGATATTAGAAAATAGCATTATAAAAACATATGGTTGCTGTCAAACATTCATTTAAAATTGAGATTTCTATACAGTTAAAAAAATAGCAAAAACATGAACAGCACTTACCAAGGGCCTGGCACTATGAACACATTCATTCCCACAAGAACCCCCATTTTCCAGATGAGGCCGAGGGTAACTCAGGATTATTAGCACTGAGAGTCAGACCTCTACCTCAACACAGAGAGTGAAACCCCAATACCTATTATCCACCACTACATACACCATCTGCTTTCAGAGCAAGGGAAACCAGTCTTTTCTTTTTACCTCGTGATGTGGCTTTTTTTTTTTTTTTTTTTTTTGAGAACTTTGAAATGTTAAATTATGGCCTGTGGTACCTTTCTAAAAACATGTCTGGCCTTCTGTCCAAGACTGCGTCTCACGTGCAGGTCGGCGGCCCTCCTCTGGTGCGTGGCACACGAGCTGAGGAATTGTCGTCAGGCAAACACAACAATCATCCCTGCAACGGGACTGGAGCATGTCCACTTCCCAAAATATTTCTCCTGTTCACCAATGACACTGCCTAAAATTGTACTCCCAGAAAACTTGTGGAAATGGCCACGTGTTCAGGGTTCGATGCGAATGTGTCTTCAGATTGATTTTTCCCATCCCAGTTATTCCTCAGCATGGGGCACTGGAATGATGGAATGTTGTGGTGGCAGCTGCAGACCATAGGTGGTCGTTTGATCGCCTCCTCTTTACCCCACAGCTAAGGGAGGGATTCCCACCCAAGTGTCACAGGTGGGCCACACACATGACACTCAACACCGGACAGATGAGATCCACAGCAGTGTCTTAGTCACATAGAGTCACAGCCTAAGGGAGGAGGACACTGCTCTTTGCAGGGCCTCACCAGAGTTGCCTTCGAACACAGAGTGAATAGCAGAAGCTGTGGGAGATAAGCTTTGTAGCAACAAGAGGATGAGGTGGTTGCCATGGAAGGATGTGATGGACTTGTTTGAACAGATCCGTGGGCTGGCAGGGAACTGAAGCTGCTATGGAGAGAGGAGAGGACCAGTGCCTCCTCCCCATGAGAAGAGGGGTAGAGCCCCCTGCTCATAGGAGCAGAGAGAGGAGGGAGACTTGCTCAAGCCATTTCCCCCTAGACTTTGAGGCAACACATAATATTGGGTGCATTTTACTTCCTTGCCTCCGACTCAGCTGACCTCTCTCCCCACCTCCCAGGTGCTGCCGTGCATGTTGTGGAACTCCAGGGTCACCTTCTACCTGTGCTTTGCATCCTATCTGCCTGTCAAAATTCTCAAATAACCAATTCTCTCTTTTAGCTCCTTGGCATTCACCTCATCTTCCTCAGTTGATTCCTTTACATCTATGTGTAGACTGGGTGAAGTCTCCCCCATCTAAACAAACAAATAAAACACTTCTTTTCTTTCTTCACTCTCAGCCCTATTTCTCTTCCCCCAGTCAAACCCACACTTTCAAAAGAGTTTCTAGAAAACATGGCTCAATCTCCTTGTGTCCAATTCCTCCCTCAGGCTCCTCAAGTTCCAGCCACTGTCCTTCTGATCTGACAACTCCTATTTAGGTTGCCAGTGCCTGAGGTTGCATTTTTCAAAGTCATTTTATTTGACATCTTAGCAACTTTTGACATTTTTTTTTCCATTCTCTTTTCCTGATACATCTGTTCCTTTATTCTGTCACCCAGTGCCCTCCCAGTTTCCCTTCTTCACTCGGTACAACTTCCCAATCTCTGCAGGCTCAGGTTCCTTTCTCTAATCATCAAGAAAAAGGCCCAGTCCTAGGCATACTTCTCATTCCATTCTCTTTTTGGTCCCCTGCACAGGTGACATTAATCAGGCTCATGGTGTCAATTACCTTCTAAAGGATGTTGACTCCCATTTCTGGTACAGTTTTATCCTTTGAGGTCCTCGTGGCTACTCAGACTGTCAACTTCTATGTCTCCAAAACACCTGAAATGAATGTATCCAAGTATAAAGCCTTAACCTTCCTCCTCAGTCCCGATTATTTTTCTCATGCTGAGTGGGGGGTGGGATGGGGGGAGTGATGATGAATAAAGGCTGAGAAACATTAGATTATAATGAAGGCTTAAGAAAGTTTCTGACTCATCAAAATGAATGGGCAACCCTACCATTCACTTGTTATTCTTATAGATAATAGGGCATGGGGGTAGGGAGAGAGATAAACAAAGGACAGGTACATTCTGGGTGAATCATATTTGTTCTTTCTGAACAAATGTATAGTAAAAGTTATGCAAAGTCAGAAAGAACAGTACACTTAAAGTGTATTTAAGAACACATTAAAGTTGCATATAATTTTCATAGTTCTGGTTCAGTATAAGCATTTGCTTCAATGTGAAGGTGATGGAAGGAAGAAAAGAAGGAAAAAGGAAGGAGGGAAGGAAGGAAGGGAAGGAGATTGGTTATCATTTTAGAATTTAATTAACTGACAAAAGAGTAGAAGGCTTGGTGGGAAAGACAAAATGCGGAGGAAATAAAATGAGGAAGGGAGGAAATAAAAGACGAAGGTGTTACAGTAAAATTTCCACTAGCATCAGAAATGTAAGCAGCTCTTTTCTGAGGTACTCTCACTTGTTTGTCTTCTAATTATATTATTTTTGGTTTTGTAATTTTACTATTTGTGTGTGTTTTATTTTGAAAAGGTAGAATTTGCTCTGAATGTCAAGACAAATTCAACCCCTGCAAGTGAAGGCAGCTGAATAGGTAGCAAGGAAAATATAGCCTCTATTCTTCTCAGAGAGAAAAAAAAAAACAGCAACCCTCTGGGGAATTTGCATACTAGTCAGACTTGGTGTTGCAGTGGGCGGTTGCAGTGAGAGCAGCTCTATTCTTAGATGTCTATGCTGAGGCCCAGTGGGATGAAAAATGCTCCCTGCTGCTCTAGGACCCTCGCCTCGGTTCTTTTAATGGGGTTCACCTGTCAGATCAAATTGCCCAAACCTGCGTAAAAGGCTCATATAATCAGCCATGTCGTCCCCTTTTTTCACAGCAAATCTCAAAGCAGGGCTCTTTCTGTCAGTCATGTACTGAACTGTAGTCTCTCCCTTCCATTAAGAGGATTGCTTTCCTTTTAGGGGGGGTGGAGGGTTTTGTTTTGATTTTTTTTTTTTTTGCAATTTTCTTTCCCATTCTTCTTGTTGTCAAAAGTGTATTAAATTGAGTATATTTCCCCAAGGTTATAAAAAAAGTGCAGTTTTCCTCTAAGTAACAATATCATGAACCTGACTTTCTGGTTGCGTGGCTCTTAAATACAATCCAATTGCCATTAAGGAATAATTTATTCAATTATAAGGCAAGAATCTTTGGTGCCTATTCAAACTCATTTTCTACTTGAATAAATGCATAGCTTAAAAAGCCAGAAGACAGTGGGTTCATCAATAACAAGGCTTTCTTTCTTGCTAGTGATTGGAACTCCATCTTTTAGATAACTTTTAAAAAATGATTATCAGAGTATTTAAGTAAGTTTTTAAAGATACTTTTCTTTAAACTTTCATATACACTTGTGTACCCACAACTTCAGGGAAGCCTGTGGCCTAATAATTTTTGGTTTTCATTATGTGAAACTATGTTTCATAATTAGGGAAATACATGGAAAATCATATTCAATTTCCCCAAAACAGCCCTCTTCTGAGACTCTTTTACTCTTCTTCTCTTAAATCCGGGACTGTACAAGCAAAAGCATATGTGAAGAAAGTAAATGTGAAGATTCTCGAAATGATTCTAAATTTGTATGTAGTTCCATCACTTTGTCATTGGCCATTTAACACAGTGACCCGAGAAAGTTAAAACAAAAAAGAGATACATTACGTAAGACCAATTAACTTATAAATGAGTGATATTAAAGGTGAATTTTCCTGGTCTCAGAGGAAAACTCAGGGGAAACACAAAACAACCTTCAAAGAATACAAAGAACAAAGATGATATTTGGACCTTGGGAAAACATAAATGTCAAGTATACAGGGGATAGAGGTATATGGGATTTTTATTTAATTTTTCCATGTCAGTGTGTACAGTTAAACTGAGTTTTCTTTGTAAAGATCATAGGGATTTTTTTTTTCAAACAGATGTTCACTCTAGGCATTTGCTTAAATATGTATGTGAACGGAAGTATACAGCCTCAGAATCCAAGTTGTTCTTAAAGTAGACTGAGAAAACTTGGAGACATGTATGGAACCAATGTTTCCTGGACTTTGAGATTTTGTACACTAATACAATTTCTATCAGTAAAAAGTCATGAAGCATACAGGCTTATAATAAAGAATCATTTTTTAAAAAATCAAAGTTTTTCATATACCTTCATGAAAAACTTCCTATAATCCCCTTTTTACTTTTCCATTACCAGAGGGGGGAAAAATGACACCCTGTCCAAACACCAACCACAGAGCTAAATATTTAAACTACGAAGTACTTGGCAGACCAAAAATCAAGCAAATTTTGCCTCATTTTGTAAGGATGCATATAAAAGTTCATCTGATAAATCCCACAACTATTAGTGGTCTGCTATTTGATATATTCTTAAAATTACCTTCCAAACATCCAGTTTTCAACTTTGTGCAAATCAGTTAAAAATAAAGCTTACCATAACTACATGGTTCATCTCAAAAAGCAAAAGAGAAATCAAATGGTTGGAGATTAACCTCATCACTCCTGAGATGTTGGATAACACCAAAACAGTAAATTTTATAAATTTTACAAATTAATATTTTCCAATACATAAAATGGCTGAAATTTGCTACGTCTTATATGCATACAGGAACAACAAAAAAATGGGTGGACCAGAGCCAGATCTAATAGTGGGTGTGTTTCAGTGAAGACACTGTGTCAATACACCATGCTTCATTTAATAAAAATTAAGGTTTCAGGATGCTTTATGAAAACAAACTTTGTGTAGCTGCTGGCACCTAATAATTTACCCAACTTAGGCAGCTGAAGAATGTCAACATCTTGCCAGCATTAGAGTCAACAACCAACTCCCTACTGTGCACTAGACCTGGGTCTGGACCCCACTAAAGAGATCCTCCAAGAGTGGTGAATGGCATTCCTGAATTGTGGCCATGTGTGACCTCTGCCTCAATGGCCAGGGACAACTGAAGATAGTCTTTTTCTTAAGAGTTGAAGCCAGGGAGGTTCATCCTAGGATGTCTGGTGCACCCCAGCACTTGAGGGTCTGGATCCATTCCCATCATGCAGAGCCAGTGCCAGCTACTGGGCAGGACCTTCAAGGTTGAACGACAAAGCTAACGACCTTGAACAAGTTCATTTTGATTCCGCCAGTTTCCTCCTCACAGCATGCTCGTGGGCACTCGACAAACAAGGGGACTCTGGGACCCCTTTATTTTTCGTAAAGGCTTGTACGCATGTGAGTTGGTGAGCCAGGCATGTGGCCTGTTCCCGAAGGGTGCTGACTTGCCTGTTGAGCACAGCCTATGTGTTGCCTCCCCTTCATTTTATATCACTCGTGAGGAAGGAACAATCTAGGTTAATCCAAAATTAACTTAAATGCCCAACACTGTTTCCTTCCTGGCTAAACCAGTCACTCCCACACATATGACATTTCCTGTTGAATATATAATTTCAAACTACATCTTAAGTTTGTCTTAGGTGTGGTAAAATTAAATGTCACAAGCCATAGTTAGGTTACAATTCTGATTTAAATATTTTAGTGACCACATTTCTGTACTCTTTCATTGCTTGAAAACAATTCTGTTAGAAAAGAGAAATATATATCTCAGATTTTAATTCTCTTACACCTGACCCAAAAATTTTAAATGTAAGTAAATTGAAAAAAAAAAGTCTTAGTTTCATTTATCCCTAAATGGTCATTGGTAGTAATAAATGGTAATCCAGGAGGTTGATTTGATTGTTCTAGTCACCAAAATGTGTAATAATTTTAATTAAAAGAGGAAGACACTGTATATATAGCATAATACTTCCACCAAGCACATTTGTCTGCAAGAAGTACATGCTAATTAATGTTAGTAACTATATAAATGTTCATGGTTCGCTGAATCTGTTGTTTCCCTACTACCACCACCAACTCGCCCCCAAGCTATTTTGTATATTCTAGGACACATTGGTAATAATCCGGACAGTCCTCTGCTGTTTTTCATACCTAAAACAGGAGCATGGTGGTTTTGTGTTTACATATTTCTTATATGCTGTGCTTTCAAGCATTAAGAGTTCAAATTTACTTCACTATAGAAACAAGAACCAAAACTGCCAAAAGGTGATCATAGACACAAATTGCACCCAACAGGTATATCTGCCTAATATTGTTTCATCACTTCTTCCCCAGTATTACCCATTGGCAATGTGTTAGGTCAGGTACAAACTACAGGGCACTCAGAAAGGAATTGAAGAGAAGTTGTGTTCCTCTTTATTTAACCATGTGTAACATAATGCATAAGCACAAAATCAGGTTCATCCCCACTTACTATATTGCTAATGTCCCCTTTGGGAATAAATTTCAGTATACTGGCCTTTCCCCAATTCCACAAGAAGTTCCCTACATCCACATACAAAGTACTCCTGTGTTAAAGTATGAATTGTTTGAATTTATGACTCTGGGTGATTATTACCTAATGCTACTCTCCCCAAAACCCTAACACTTAACTGATTTAGGCATGAGCAGTCTTCACAGTGGCTAAGGTTAAGTTCATTTTTAAGCGTTTTATGTTCATCACTTGGTTTCTAATATCCAATCAGATAAGACCAAAATCACTGCCGAGATCCAAGTGACAATTATTTCTCACGTTAGAGAATTGATGTGCATGCCTGACCACCCCATAAGTAACTGCTTACACCAATTCTCCTACCCCTCCTCCACCTACAGAATATATGGAACCTGAGCAAACGGAGGGGGTGGACAAGAAATCAAGGGAGATGATATCACATCTGTTGGTACGTACATATCCATCACAACATCAAACTGCCACCAGCTATACACACAAACAACTAAATTTTCAGAAGTTGAAAGGGGTCTTTCCGTGGAGATCATAGAGTCTTTCTTCTCCCTCTTGTAGATAATGCAAGGACTTAAAAGCCATACGAATGGCAACAGCTGGACAGGAACCTGGAGGCCATAAAGGCCAGCTCAGTGCTTGCTTTCCCGCTGTTGCTTCTCACTGCCTGCTCACAACATGGGGCGGGGGGCGGGGGGAGGGGGGTGCCCTTTCCAGGCTCCACCGTGAATGTGATGAACAAAGGGATAAAACAAAGTGATTACCAGTGGTTCGCAACTTGCATACAGGTGATGTTTCTGTAAGGTCTTGCAATTCTTTTCTTCCCAACCTTCATAATTGAATCTATTGTCTTTCAATTGTTTTACTCAAAATGTTTTTTGAAGTAAATTAATCTGCCCACATTTCTACAGGGTACATATCCAAAGGCATAGTAAGTTTTCAGTTTAGCCTCTTCCAAGATAACTTACTTTGAACAAGTAACTTTTTAAACAGATAATGTTCACAAAAATTTGAGGATACGACCTTATACTTCTACCTACATGTATCCCAGAAAACGCCGGATACCTTGATCTGTTCCCCACTGAAGCTAATCACCAAGGAGGAAGGGGTGACCAAAGAAAACCAAGTCATTCATACTTCTTTTTAATTGTTTAACTTTATTACTGTTGCACCATTTATACAATTACATATAATTTCAATGCATCCATTGTACATTTTTTTGTTTTTTTATTTTTATTTTTTCCATTTTCCAATGAGTGGTGTGTTGGTGTCTGTGACACAGAATGGAGGAGAAACTGGAACTGCAATGAACGCAGACATTTTTTTTCATTTCCACTGACCAATAAACAGAACTACAGGTGCACCCAACCACGGACATGCATTAACTCGTCATGAGAAATCTAGGGAGGCCTAAGTCGGATGAGAATGTTTGCTACTCCCAAAAATACCTGGGGAGGAAGAATGGAGTATTGGCATGGAGATACATGTGGACAGGCTAAGTGGGCTGTCTGAAAGTTGGCATTCATCCACAAACATTAAAAAAATATCAAAATAAGAAAGGCTGCAAATTAAAAAGAAAACACAGAAAATACTGCTTTCATAAAGATCTGATTGCCTTGGAACGGGCCCTGCGGGGCAGAATCAAACGCATCACTCCCGACTCCCCTTGCAGAAGACAAGATATCGGATCTTAGTGGCGGAGTGCAAGTAACAGCAGTTCAGGTACAAAAGGTGTACTGTACTTTCAGACATTGACCTTTAACATCCGGGACTGATTGGTAAAGTTGACTGAAGGTATATTAGATATTTCCCCACAAAAATACTATTTGGATTCTCCCCACCCCCTCCCTCCCTTGATGGGACATCTTTTTTTTTTTCTTTGCTTGGGCAATACATATCATTACTTCCAATTTGAAACAAGTTAGTATAGGAGAGAGACAGACAAGAGACAGAGAGAAACAGGTTGTTTTTTAAGCTGTAATTTCTTTTTCATAGGCTGTCCTTATTATTCCTTCACTGCTACGGTTTGATCAGAATTAGCTGCTGGGGCCTCAGCAGGTTTAACCTCGTCTGCTGGGGCTGCGGGGGCCTGAGCCTTGGGCGTGGAACTGGGGGCTTCCGTGCCTGCTGGGGTCTCCTTGGATGATGGGGCAGCCTCAGTGCTGCTGGGTTTTGAGTCTGAAGCTGGGGCCCCGTCACTTTTTGTTTCCTGCGAAGCAGGAGCTGCGGGAGCCTCAGTCTTTGTGGGTTCCCCTCCCTCCTTGCTCTTGTCATCCACCTTGGTGGCTGCCGCGGGTTCCGCGGGCGCCTCAGCCTCCGAAGCCTTGGGGGCATCGCCTGCAGCAGGGCCCGAAGTGGCCACCTGCTCCACTTCCTTCGGGGGCTCCGGCTTCCCCTCGGCTGCTGCCTCCGTCTGCTCAGGCTCTGCCTTCGGAGCATCTGCCTTGGCCGCCTCTGTGTCTTTCCCACCTTCCTTGTCTTCAGGTTTGTTGGCAGCATCCTGGGCATCCTTCTCCGGCTTCTCCTCCTTGCCCTCCTTCACCTCGGTGGTCTCCCCGGCCGCCTGGGTTTCATTCTCCTTCGGGGTTCCCTCCTCTTCCGTCCCTGCCCCTTCGGCCTTCTTGTCTTTGTCCTTGGCCTTCTCATCATTCACATTGTACCCCTTCTTCTTCTTGCTCAGCTTGCCTCCCATCTTGGAGTTCTGTAACACAACACAAAACAGAACACAACAAAAAAGAGTTAGTTGTCGCTCCAGACTGAGTATCTGTGCTCCGCGCAAAATTCATAGGTTGAAGCCCCGCAATGTGATGGCGTTTGGAAGTCGGGCCTTAGGGAGGGGAGGGGATGAGGACAGGGAGGTGGCACCCTTCTGAAGGGGCAAGTGCTGTCATGGATGACAACCCGCAGGGCTCCATCGCCCCTTTCCCCACGTGAGGACACAGCAAGAGATCGCCACCTATTAGTCAGGAGACAGGTCCTCTGCAGACTGAGACTGCCCACACCTTGATCTAGGACTTCCCAGCCTTCAGAGCTGTGAGAAATAAACTTCTATCATTTATAAGCCACTCAATATATGGCAATTGGTTATAGCAGCCAGCTTGGATGAAGAAGAGTGTCAAGTGTGAAAACTAAGAGACTTCACTTTACAAAGAGTTCGGAGCACTACTGAGCTGGATACTTGCAAATGATCAGCACAGTGCAGTTCGTACCTGCATTTTGTCACAATTAGCAATAAAAAAAGTGAATCTTTTTTTAAAAAAAGAGCTCCGTTATAGAGTGCCTAATCACAGCAGGTTGAGGAAATAAGCCAAGATCAAAGAATCAGTGATTAACGACTAAGCTTGTCCATACTAAAGAAAAGTAGGAGAGTATTTGCTTCTTATCTGCCCTACAATTTCCAACTCAGGCACCCAATATCGAACCGTGTACAAAATGGCTCTAGCAGCCCTGTTAGATCTCAGTATAGCCACTAAAAGACATCATAATGCTTTCCAGAGAAATGGCACAGCTGTAATCAAGCACAAATCACAAGTTTCAAGAAAATACTTCTTTCAAACTCCTTTATTCATTTATATATTCACATAAGCACACACATCGAACTTCGAAGACCAAAATCAAGCAGGATTCGGTCTATCTCAGCAAGGAGGAGCAATTAAAGGAAAACTATCCCCCAAGAAATGAAAAGTATAGTGTCCCCTGTTACATTTAAGTTGTTACTTGTGTCAGATTTGTATTCATTGCTTTTCAAGTTTTTGGCTTAAAAACAAATAGTTCCATAGCAATATAAAAGTGTCCTTCATTACCTACCAATTTTCTGATTAGGATTCAAACTAGATATGCAAGTCCAATGATCATTAACAGCCTTGTTCACTCAAAGTCAAGCCTGCAACTTACTAGAGGCTGACATTTTGATTGGGCATAAGAACATGATTTCATATTTGTATTCTGAAATTTTTCTCCTCTGGTACCAAACCATTAATTCAGATAAATAATTTAAGTTTATAAATAATAAATTCAGTCCCAAACCCTTGCTAGAGCTAAACAGGCACTGCACTTTGGGGGGTTTTTTAACGCATTTTTATGGGATTGTATATCAGTGGGAACCCACTGAAATGTTGCTCTTTAGAGGAAAATCAGTTGCTTTTTATTGATGAAGCATGGCAGCAATAACATTCCAATATCCTCTTTCATCCCCACAAAGGAGAGAGAGAGAGAGCGCACCTTGAACTGGGCCCACATGACAGTTATAAAGTATAGGTGGGACCATCTGATTGGGTCCCAGCTCAGGGTCTACTCCTGATGGAATTATAAAGTACACCTTGATCAATCATTTTCTAAAATATTATCCTTTTAAAGGAGAAATTTTGCTGTTTATTCATTATACTCCTTGGAATGATAATTCACGGCAGTGAAATAACCTACATTTATTCTAAAAGCTGGGTGTTGTGTAGGAGAGCACTAATCTGAAGAATTCTGACTGAAGTCAAAACTTGTCTCCCCACTCCATATGCAAATTCCTCCCTGGGGAGACTAATAGTTGGGAGAGAAAAAAAGCAATAAACTGAAAGGTGGCTAAAATACTAGTTTCTATTCTCAAGAAAGACCTTTATTATGTTATCAAAGAAATAATTTCTCTTACATATATTTTTTAAAAGGAGTGATTTGGGGTCATAACCTAGTTCAGATATCCAGTGGGCTCTATGTGACTTAATCTTTGGTTATTTCTCCCTCAGAAGTGGGAGCAATCGTACGTGGTAAAAATATAAGCAAACACACTTTTATCCTATTAGCAATCACAAAGGCAACAAATCAAAATATAAAGAGATAAACTAGATCAGTATTTTTAAATTGCAGTTATAAATCTTTCATTGAATTCTTAATTAACCACTATGGATAAATGGTGTTATGTCAAAATAATTTCAGCTCTTATTTCAAGATACCTAAGAAATAGAAAACCTGACAGGCCTGCCTTTAAGATCCCCTCCCAATTCTGTAATAGAAACCCATACACCAACTTAGAAATTACAAAATAGAAGACAAAGTGTAAATGTAGAGTTTGTTGTGACTATAGCACAGGAGTGCCGCTTTCTCACATGCACAGCATGAAATTCTATATAGCTATCTCCAGAGGCTTAAAGTCATGGTGGTTTACAGACCTAAAATCTATGTTGCTAAAACTGGCTTTCCGAAACACAGTTAGGGCCACTTTCTATTCTTTGCTTTAAGCCCAGCTGTGATTCGTTTCTGGGTAGGAAATGAAGGTACATAACCCAATTGTAAGTAAGAAGTATCTTCATTCCTTTTGATTTAAAAACTCAAAGTCAACCCTACCTTTTGATAGTCTTCTTGTGTTAGTTATAGTAAGGTATCAGAGGAAGGCTTATAAAATTCACTAGAACCCTGGAAAAGCAAGGTAGCTGGTTATTTCCCAAGACAATATGGGTGAAAATCTTGGCTACCCCCAAGAGTAAATTAAAATTACAATTCAAAATCTATTAACTGTTTCCTGGGTGTCAAGGACAATGCTAATCCTAAACAAATTATTAAGTTATTTTATTCAATCTTCTCAATGGCACTGTATGGTAGTAAGTATACCATTAACACCCTCCTCTTACCCATGTGGAAATTCTAGCCAAGTTCATGGAGCAGTAGAAGCAAAAGGCTGAGTCCAACAAAATTAGGTGAGGCAGGAAGGCACCATCTTGGAGGTCAAAGGGAACTTCTCTAAGAAGCTGGCAAATGGACAGAGTTCTCATCTCAGGAACGTTACCCACCCTGGGTCACAAGGATCACACAGATCTGGGATGACTCAGAACTCAAGATATTAACAAGATAATGAAGAAAGGCAGAACTTCAGGTACTCTCGGTCCCTAAACTTTTCATCACGCCGTTTGTTAGTAGAGCTTTGAATCATGATCCTTAAGAAATTAAAGAGAGTGATAGGCATATATTTTAATGATTTTTCTCATTACTATTACTTCTAATTTTGAAAGAAATCAGTTGGTATAAAAAATTGTAAGCTGGAACTTCTAAGTTAAAAAAAAAAAAGACACAGCAACTAGTAATCCACCCTGAGAATCACTTAAACCTAAATCTAAGCTACAGTAAAACAACTACCTTTGCATTTGTCCACATCTGGGTCATTCACTAGCCATCGAGTGGCCCTGCAAGAAAACTGAGACCGATGCTGGTGCACTGAACTCGGTGTTGATACGACACCCAAACTAGGACATATCAGCATTTTTACAGCGCAAATGGAATGCAGCATTTTAGAAGATTTTTCCAGGAGTTTGTAAGTTGGAAAGTTCCAGGCCAGTTATAGGTTTTAAATGCCAACAGCTTTGCTTTGGGAATATCAGCACAAGGTCATGATGACTTTTAAACACAATAAGAACAAAGACTCATTACTCGCACATAAAAGAGTGAGAGCAAGAGAGAGCAAGCACTTCTCATTTTTAATGCAGTCTCCCTTCACCTTCCCTACACTGTTTCTTCTGAAAATCTACTTCTCTGCTGAATACAATCTTTTTTTCTTTTTGCATTTTTAACTTATGGAAACTGAAGTCTAATATTCTGTCCCACAAGCTCGTTCCGTGTATCTTCAGAGGCACATAGAATGAAAGTATTTGCAGTACAGGATTGAAACCTCAACCCCATTCGACACCAAAGCCTAAGCAATTGTTTTTAAAATCAGGAAGCCCATCAGAATACTTTCCCCTTTCCAGTGCTAAGAGGGGATCCCAATTTGACAGACTCCCATTGCTACGGTGAGTGGAGCCACTGAGCTAAACTGGTTCTAAGTAGTCTCTTTGGAGGACCATTCTACCCCTTCCAGGGACAGAGGTTCTTAAATGCTCTGACTGCTACCAAGTGAAAAGACGTGGCTCAGGCCCACTGCCTTTGCTTTCTGTCAAGAAAACTGCCAGTGCCTTAGAAGTCAGAGTCCTGCATATTCAGAGAGTGTCTAATCAATATTTTAGCCAATATGGGCATTATTTTTATGGCTCTTCAATGAAATGTGAGGTTCCTGGGAGCTATGATTTACTATTTCCTTTCTTTAGTCCTTGAAATATAACATTTACTAAACAGTCTAGTTGGGTGCCGGTGAGAGAGAAGAAGGGAAATACTGGATCAAAAGGAGTTCAGCAAGAGAAACAATAATGGCATTGTCATCACCAACTTTAAGATTTCAGCCCTCTGGGGCAGGGCTAAGGGTTAGTTTAGCATCCTATCAGGCATCCCAGAGGCCAACGTCATCCAAATAGCTTTAAAGAACCCCTCTGCACCCTTCTGCATCTTAGTAGCAAGCAAAATTATTGCTAATTAACAGCCCACATACTGAATCTTAGATGTTTTAATATGTAGATGATCACCACTTGTACTTGTTTAATCTTCATTTTGATAGCACTTTGTTGGTTACATCGATTTTTTAGGGTGACCCAAGTCTTTTGAAGGAAAAATGCAAACCCCAGTTGTAGCATTGTCCCTCTTCAGAAGAATGCAGCCTTGCACAATGACACAGTTTCCAGGCATTAACTGCCCCAAAACTGTGGGGGCTTACATGCACTGTATTCTTCCTACAATTACTACATACTCTGTGACACCTCCCCATTCCATTTCCCACTAACACGTAGTTTTACATCTTTGTTACTGTCAATGATTCTATAATAATAAAAATTATTGGCATGCATTAACTGGTGTGTAAAACAAAACAAGAAAATGACTGATACAGAATTTCTCCATATGATTCAAAAGTTACTATGTTTATGGCTTCACATTTTATTTTTATGTCTTCTGTTTCTCACTAATGATATTTTGGTACTTCCTATGTAGGCCAATTTGAATTGTACCAAGGTCCCATCCATTGCCAAATTTCTACTTTGAAAATGCAAACCTGAATTAATTAAGCATTCCATCTAGAACCAAGAGAATACAGTTCTTAAGGATGATATCAAACAGATGGCAATGAAGATGACTTCAAGTCTACAGCAACACCCAACATGAATATGCAACACTGTGCCAGAGACCAGAATGTTATTTGACTGCTGCTTCATGATGTGATCAAGACAAGAAATAGTCTTTTGATTCTTTTCCATCTTAAAATCACAAGAATGCTGAGAACCAATCAATGTTTCTTGACAGTTAAATATGTGACTGTAGCATATTAACTATACTCTTGAAAAAGCAATTGTCACTGTGAATTCAGGGCTATAAAGGTTCAGCAGGTTTATATACAAGGCAATCTATGTTGATTTTTTACAGTAACATAAAGTTAGAACTGACTCACGAGTTGCACCTGCAGACAAACTACATCACCAGACAAGCTGAGTTTATAATTACTCAGGCTGGAAGAATCCAAGTTATTGATCAAACCCAGCTGAAGCACATATTGAGATAAGAGAAAAGAAAAACCTTTTTTTTTACCTTAAGGAAAGGATTTACACATATTCTTTTCACAAAGAAACACAACCAATTTAAAAAAATATTTTCAATAAGAACAGAGGAAAATTAAAACATTTGGTTATGCCCAACAATTTCTATTTTCCACAAATGGCTGCCCTTTTTCCTTTAAATGGTCAAGATTATTATTCTAAAAGAAAAAAGTGAAATAAAGACAATATAGCCTATGTGAACTTTCGGTATTTCCACCAGGGCATGCTTAGTCACCGTGATTTGCTGTCAGGTTTTATCAATGCCTGGTGATAATTTTCATCATTAGACTCATTGTTCTCGGAGTCTGATTCAGTCAAAGCTTCTACTCAGCTATTGTAACATCACCAACATTTAGGAGGTGAGAACATCCTTTGGGAAGAGGAAACTATAGTAATAATTGTCAACCCATGTCTACGTTTCTGAGGCAAACCTATTAAATACCATGAGTAAAACTGTAGAGAAAACAGTTTCAAGACAATTGATTCTCTTGTCACAATAAAAATTTTCATTCAGCATTGTAAAAATGTACTGGAAAAATGTGTAACAAATATTTGGATAAGAGGGCACACACACGCTTCTACAACCCAATTTTCTCAGAAAAACAAACAAACAAACAAAAACCACCATTAAGATGATTTGGATCTTCAAAGTCAGAAAGCCCTCCATACAATAGAAGATTAATCATAAGGGTCCCCTCCATTTTTCTCCTTCATGAAAATCCAGGTCTTTGGGGCTCTCTTACCAAAAATCCAATATGCAGAGTGCCCTCAAGAACTTCAGATGTTCAGAAATTATTCTAGAAAAATAGACTTGATCTTAGTGAGAAAAGAACGTTTTTGAAGGGGATACTAAGTGTAAGCAATGACAGGGCACGTAAGTGAGCAAGGAGCC
The DNA here is from genome assembly GCA_039655065.1 of Glossophaga mutica. Classification (NCBI taxonomy): domain Eukaryota; kingdom Metazoa; phylum Chordata; class Mammalia; order Chiroptera; family Phyllostomidae; genus Glossophaga; species Glossophaga mutica. Next base: position 23,241,781 of record CM077305.1, read on the forward strand.
TACTCTAGTCTACCAGGAGGGTTAAGATGCACAGAGACAATTTAAAATAAGGGTCAGGTAAGAATCATAATAGAGTGAAAAACAATAAAGTTTTTCAATAGACATGTGCCTCTCTTTGGAAAGGCTCAAGGAGCATGTGAAGACCCAGAAGAGCTCCACAATGGTCAACACAAAACAGTGAAGGCAAAAGTCAAGGTTCTGGAAGACTCAGAAAGTACATCAAAATTGAGCTTGGTAAAGAGGGGCACTTACAAAATAGATGGGGGGAGGGAGAAAAATGAGCAAGGTCAATTCCAAAGTCACAAGTTGTTCCCCAACTCCACATCAGTGCCACGCTCCTTCAAGTGAATACGGTCAAATCTGAATATTCCAGACCAAAGTACTCAATCAGATCTTCCTATAGTACATGTTAGATCATGTGTCTTTGAAATACTCCTTTATCTGTCAGTACTTTAGGTCTTTACTTACCCAGTAATTTATCTTCTCAGCTCCTTTCACATTCAAACATTTAGGATTTCTCAAGTCCCGGGAGGGAAAGGACAGATATTTCATAAACTTAAATGTTAGAGAATTAGCATAGTGACCACTAAACCTGGAGAGGTCTTATTGTGAAACAATTTGGTGTGCACAAGTAAAGCAAATAGGCTCACGGCATTATTGGAAGGTTTACAAGACACAGGAATGCGCAGGTGTCTAGCATTGATTGTCAATGGAACTAGAAAAAGAACCTTCTTAAGAACTCCTTTATTCTCCTTGTTACTTTCCTTATTCAATCTGGTCTTGTCTTAGATAAGCCATCCATCTGTGCTTGTTTATCTGTATCTTTATTGCTTACCCCTCTTATATTCCATTGTATTGCACTGAGAGTTTTAGCAGTAAAATAAATCTAGCCTCCCTTGAATATTAATCAAAAGCCTTTCTTCAGATTTACTCAACATATCTCTGATAACCTCAGAACAAAGATTTTATTTTATGAGCTGTAGTGTGCAATGGGTTCTTGATAAATACTAGAGACTCTGAAACATGCAATTTCCAAATTATAAACTTTAAGAGTCAATAAAACTAAGACTATACACTGAGTTTATAAACTCAGCTTTCACTGGGCAGTAGAAATAAGTGTGCTAAATTACGATTGAAATTTCCACTTCATTGAATGAGACATGGCCAAGTTCCAGGGCTCACCATGACAGCAAATTCTACGGCGTAGGACCCATCACGCGTAAAGATGAGAAGGCAGACATCACTACTGTATTATTGAGGATATTTTTCTTTAAAGTTATCATGTGCATATTGTAGAAACCAATTTTTAAAGTGTATCTCCTAATTGATTCTACAACTTTTAACCATAAAGCTGCTCTAAATAGGATAAGTAATAGTGGAGCTTGTCTTTGAATATAAAGGCAGACTGGATGCAAATCTTTTGCAGAGGACTCCCCCCGCCCCCATTTAAAATATCCTGCCACATGAAGCAAACACTATCAGAAAACATGTATTATTCATTCTCATCAATAGTCTAATATGCTTTTAGAGTCTGCTGTGCATTCACATTTCTATTTATTTGTACTTAACGGGTAGTCCTTTCAAAAGCACTGGCTGCAGGATTCTAACATAGGACTTTATATGAATCACCTGCTCTTTTAATAAAGCTAGTAAGTAAACCACACCAAGCTCAGGAAATGCAGGCTGCTGAGATCACTTCTGAACCATCCTCTCTTCCACAGACCCAGGAAGCTAATATGTCTTCTTGCCTCCACTAATTCCAAACTCTCAAGACAGTATTAAAACAAAGCACAGGGGAACAACTTCTAGCAGTTGAGGTATTTTTGCTGCTTATTAATGGACCAGACAGACCATCTCGGGCTTGGAGCCATACAGACGTGCACAATGTAGCCCACCTGACGAAGCCAACCCAGGGGCCAGGAGAAGGGAGGGGCCCCCCATACCAGGATTAACTGCAATTGTATTTTGAGGAATTTCTATCTCTGATCATAAAGGGCTATTCACACTTTTTATAGCCACCTAACATCGTCAGATATTGACATTTTAATGTGTCTTTTTTGGCATCAATAACAAATATAGTATTTTTAATCCTAAAGCTATTTCATAGTTTAATCATTTCCAAGGAAAACCATTCTAAGTCTTTAATTATGTCCTTGACTTTAAAAAAATGCATTTTTTCTTGCTGTTATGCTTAGCACAAATAAGGGTTCGGTAAATGTATGCTGAATTAAGAATGTATGGAATCCCCAGGCAGTGGTGTGTGCCGAGTCTGTCTTCAAGAGACTCCTCACCGCCACGCTGTTTCAGCAGCACGGTGTAACATTTAATGTCCTTTGTAACTCAGCCCCTCCTTATAAATCCGAATATATCTCTCAAAATTTCTCAACCAAACACTCCACCCCTCAGCTGTCCATGTTCATACTCCCTCCACACTTGTGACTTTTCCAAATGTAAGCATCCTGTCTACTCAACGAGGCATTTAGCAATTAGGAAACAGTGATGGTTTGAGTCCCAGAGGGCTGTAAGACTTTAAAACATGACTGATGGCTATTCCTTCCTAACCTGGGAATTCCTAGAGAAGAATATGTTTTTTTTATCCCCAGATCCCACAGGGCAAAAATGCAATACATGTCTTTTTAATGAATGACTAGGAATGAATTCTTATTGAAGCAACTGGAATTCAATAGCAATCTGCCCATTATTCATGTAACCTGGAGTAAAGTCACTCATATTCTGTTATTTATCAACATTTTGATATAATGTGTTAAACAGTAGTGGTGGAATTCATGTGACTCATTGGAGGAGCTTATTAATAGTGCAGAATCAGAGGTCTCTTTCCAGAGATTAATTAATGAGTCTAGAGCGAGTCCTGAGAATCTATTTTTTTGACAAGTCAACCACAGGTAAAGCTGAGGCCGTTGGCTCCGGAGCCGCTCTCAGAGAAATACAGACACATGGAGTTGGCAGTGACATTGAGTCAGCTAATGCTTTCACATTCTCTGTAACAACCACAGCATGAAAAAAACCACAGCATGAAAAAAACCAGTGCGGTTACTCCAGGTGGTTGCAAAGCTGAAGGCAAGCATGCATGCAAGAACCCCTAGCTGTGTGCAACCTGAGGGAACAGTGAACAGAAATCCACTGAGAATTCATAAACTCCTGAGCCATTTTACCTTTGAGTTCTCTTTGTTACCAGAACCACAAATATGTTAGAATTATCAGGGCTTGTTCTTCCTTCCAGACACTCCCCTGCAGAGAGTGGCCCCCTGGGTCTCTCCCCACTGCAGCAGTCCTATCAGCTGCAGAGAAGCTCCCACACCTACCCCAGGCCTTAGGTGACCTTGTTGCTCCAGCAACTTCGGCCACTGGTGCGGGGAAACAGTGCAGTGGCTATTCGCCTCTGTAAACTCCCTTTGATTGTATTCAAGGTTTACAGCATGCTGTGCAAGACAATACTGTTTTCAGAAGCATCCATTTTATGTAATTAGAGTTCACATTTCAAAAAACAGGTTTTTCTCTTTTAGTTCAAATAGAACTTTGAAGTCTTGCCAATGAGTTTTGAGCCTGGATTCAATAGACTCTATGAGAGAAGGCATATGGGCAATGGGGCCAGCAGGCCAAGTTCAGCTCTGTGAACTTTGGCAGGGAAGTTAACCTCAGCAAACTCATCCATAAAAAGAAAAAAATGGGGGTGGGGGGACGACTGTTAATAGCATCACACAGAGTATTTGCAGGAAAGGCTACAGTTCAGCTCATGACACAGTATTCAGTAAACTGTCATTAACTTTCCCTTACCTGAAGGCATTTCTCCATCCTGTTACCCAGTAATAGAGAGCAAATCTGAATGTCAAGAGCGCCTAAGTAAAGCACGGGTGGAACACATTACTGTATTCAAAACAAGCAAACAAATAGCAACTGATTTAATTATCGTCAAAATAATCATCACTTTCCCTAAATGTCCAAATCCTAGATTAGATTAAAGACTGCAAAAGCCATTACAGAAGCTAGATTTTAAAGGAAAATAAATGTTATACTAAATGAGCACATTTTAGGAAAAGATGTATGGCAATCAGGAAAACCAAATGCTGAATGAGCTCAGTGTATATGAAAAAGAACTATACAAAAAATCAAAAGGGAAAATGGCCATTACAGCAACATTTAGGAAAGAAAGGCTCTTTTCCAAACTACATTTCCATCTTATTTGCTTTAGGTAAATGCCAGGTTGTGGCAAAGGCCATGCACAATACTGGGTTTTGCCTATTTCACCTGTTTGGAATTCAATAATAGTTTTAAAATATAAGTATCAATAGATCTTTTCCCTGACAATATTTTACTTTTAATCAACAGCTACTAAACAGTGTGTTCAAACACAAAGCAAAGAATGAACAGGTATCCTTCCTCAATTTTAGCATAAGATTCAAGCGAGAAGTCAGCCACTTCTCTATATTTTTCCTGTAGGCTTAGAAAAAGCAAGTCAGGAAAATCCAGTTGTCCAAATCCATGAGCACTTCTCCAGGAATCAGGGAACCAACCACCAGGGCACGTGGCACTGCATTCCAGGCCACACCAATAGCACCTTGGCACTCAGCTTGCTGACCGAGCGCTAAACACCATGCCAACACGTGGAACTTAAAACAGGGTGCCTGTTTAACTTCCCAGTGGCATCCTTCTCAGCGTGCTCAAGCCACTCAGTAACTCACCTGAATCACTCTCCTTAGAAAAGGAACTAACACCATCCATTGTCCATTCTTTTGTGAACTCGACTCTAAACATCTGTTAAACTTGGACTTGAATCTCACCATACCCACTATTAGTTCCTTATGTTAAACAAATCACTTTTTAACTCCCTAGGACTTGGTGTCTTCATTTGCTATATAAAGGACTAGAACCGCATTCCTTTGGTCTATAATTTTTAGTCCTCACGCAAATGTGTAGTAATAATGTATACATTTAACTATATGGCACTGAACACTCAGATTCACGTACGCATTTATTTCAGGAAGACCAGCACTGTGTTAGACTCAGGGCGACCAATGTAAAAGAAGGTTGACTCTGACTTACCTACAGGCCTTTCAGGTCTAGAGTGTAGGAAAACTACACCTAGTAAAAATGTCAAAAGGAACAGCAAATAGCTGTTAGACTGTGGCCTGGGTTGTGACAATGTGGCTTAAAAATTTTAACAAGTACACTACAACAAAAAAAGTCAATTTATTTTGCAAGAGTAAAAACGGAAAATACATAGGCAGGGGCCCAAATCTTTCCTAGTGAAGCTTCTGGGCTCTTGTTGATGTCCCTCCAATCTTTCCTGTACTTCCTGAGATGAGGACCAAGGGGGAAGCTGTTAAAAGTGGGGTGCCGAATAGCAAGGGTGGAAAATTAGGCCGATACCAGACAAATAAAGAACACGTAGAACCCTCAGATGTCAATAACAGATATCTTGAAACTCGCTCAATCAGGTACAAATTCCTTCTGCTTAGTAGACCAAGGGTCCTTCCTACGCACTGAACCACGTGGGTGTCCAGAGTCCACTGTCTGGTAAGTGTACATTCATCTACAGGACATTGCTAAATGTACCATTTAGCATATACCATTGACAGTGTGAGTCTTAAGTAATCCTGGAGTTGTGACAGACACATTGGAGGAGAGGTGAACTGTCTTAATAAGAAAGGCAAAGGCAAACACGTTGCTCATTTAAAACAGAAAGTGGAAATGAAAGATGTACTTAATATGACGAAGTTTATCTGACTTATCTAAGGTGGCAAAATTCAACCTCAGTAGAGATTCTGAGGGTTCCACTCCTCATTCCTGCCACCAACCTTGCACTCCCACCACCTCCTACCCTGTTACAAATTACAACATTTCCTGGTTGACACTGGGTATCAGAGTGGGGCAAGAAATTTCAAAACACACAGCAGTTTCATATTGGCAAAGGTACAAGAGATTCCATAGGACTCTTAGGTGGAAGGAGGGAATAGTATAAAAGTTTGGAAGGCAATACTAAGCTATGGCTCATGAGTCTCTTTTAATGGGGAAAATCGCAGTGAACTTATAGCAAGGGTCCCCAACCCCCAGTCCTGTTAGGAACCAGGCTATACAGCAGGAGGGAGTCGGCGGGCTGGCAGGTAAGTGAACTGGTCCCTGGTGCCAAAAAGTTGGGGGGCCACTGTTTGAGGTTGACTATTTTACTATGTCATTACCATGAGACCTAATAAAAATCAAGTTGAACCAAAGAGAAGGAGCATGTCTGTTAAAACAGCATCTCCTAGCTCTTCTGACTACACACCTATCCCTCACATCTATGGACCTACAAGGTATACAGCTGTTTTGTCTCAAAAATTCCACTTGTCTAAAACAATACAAATAAAGAAAAATGTGCATGTCCCAAACTATTTACATGTTTGCAACAATGGGTTCAAATAAATAGATAGACACATTGCTGGTTAGAACAAATTATGTAACATGAAAAAAATCAAAGCTATACCTTCTGTCATCTGGAAGGTTAAAAAGAAGCAGAGGGCAAACTGAAATTACCTAAGACCACCCATAAAAGAGGGAGCATTTATTAAGATGAAGATCAGTGTCGGAACATTGTTACTTCCTTTGGTATCAAGGTGTTATCTAACAAAATGAGGACATCCAACATAGGCAATGCTTTCAGATTTATTCTTTCCATTTTCACATTGGATCTCTTACCAATTTAAGCCTAAAATGCCTTAGGGAGTCCTACCAAGCACAGTGTACAGTAAAAACTCTTTATTCTAATCACTTAGGTTGTGATAACTTGAACATGGGATCTGCAATTCATACTGAAATTAAAATCTGAGAAATAAATACAGTTACTAAAAACTATTGAGTTCTTCATCCCATACTGAAGATTCATGGCAAGCTGAATATTTCATCAACTGGCCTCGCTTCCTGTAGGCACCCAGTTTTATTCCTTTTATAATGTAACTTTGAAAATAGATCATCCTAAAGTCCAAACCATCCTCTCAGTCAGGCAAAACTGTCTCTTCTTACTTGGGAATTAGTGAAACTTGACTGTCATAGATAAGTATAAAGGAGTCACAGGATTCCCCAAACCTAGTCAAGTCTTCTCAGCACCTCTGGTCACTCTAACTTCAAAAGACCTGCTGCTGGAGAAGACATATTTTATTTCCTGGCAGTCATGAGGAGAGTGCAAGGTCAAACAGTTAGACACTACTCATCAGCAGGGAGAGGTCCATTTATTTGCTAAAGGTGCATCCTGTATCACTGCAACGCCTGCAAGCCTCCCCAGGAGGGAAAGGGCATTTCGAAATGGGCACAATGGAGGAATTATAATTATTTTAGCAAAAATCTGCTTTTTCAATACAAACGTTAAAAATAAGACAGAACCTGCTTATGATTCTTGTAGAAATTAATTATGCTAATTTGTCCTCATAGGGACATTTTTGTACACAAGATGATCAAGTCCTCCCAGTTTATTCCAGAAAGCCGCCTAAATGTGCTAGCTCTTATCGTTGGAGAGGAAAACGCATGAACCTTCTCTAATAATGCAGGCGTCTAAGCTTTCTGCCAGCCACGGACTCCAGTCTGTACACCCAACCAGCATCACGGCACACACTCATGGTGCCCAAAGCGAAATCCATGGCGCAGTTCGGAAGTCAAGGCTCTGTGATTTCAGGGCTGACTGGAAAGACAGGGATTATTTCGAGACATTGGGAAGAATCTTGATAAATAAAATAGAAATGGGAAATCAAATTCCATACTTTGCAACTATTCTCCCGAAAGTGTCATTGCCCTTATAAAAGGTTATTATACAAAAACAGTCCATGTTAAAAACAGAATTAGCTAGGTGTTTTTAGTTCTGGAAATGAAAAAGAAAAGTTGACTATTTTCACCATTTTGTTGGATGATTTCACTTGCAAGATGAAAAGCAGAAATTATAGAATTTAGCTTTCTTCCAGAGCAGAGGTCAGCAAACTGGGTCACCTGTTTTCGAAAACAAAAGTTTACTTGGACCACAGCCAGGTCCATGTGTTTACAAAATGCAGCTGCTTTCATGCTGCAAAGGCAGAGTTGAGTAGTTGTGACAGAAACTGGCTGGCCAAGTTTCTAGCCTAATGCAGTTACTATCTGGTCCTTCAAGAAAAAGTGTGCTGATCCCTAGCTAGAATCTTAGATGAACATACTTAGCCAGTGACTGAGTTCCTGCTGTCAGACAAGAGTATAATCCAAATCTAAATTTTGCTTCAAAAAGTAATCTGGCCTTTTTGATTTGCAATAATATCATCAGTAAAAAAGAATGTTGCATGGGAATGTTTTAATATTAGGAAATACCAACGCAGCAATTCCCAGTTCAAAAAATCTGGACCAGTCATTGAACCTCTAAGGAGATATGATACCATAGCACACAATCCACACCAGAACCAAAGAAAAAAAAATTGCCTGGATTCCAAGCCAGGGTTCCATCGCTTTCTGCTGCATGGCAGAGAATTAGTTGCCTAACCTTTCTCTCTATGAGCCTGTTTTTTCATAAGCATAAAATGGGGGAAATAGTAATATATAACAGTTGAATAAGATAACAAAGACTTCAATGCTTCTCTTGAGCCAAGGGCATGGTCTGTGGCACCCATCAGATTGTATCACACCTGACATTCTCTGAAGTGGAAACACTCATCTTTGTGACACTTTCATAATATCAACAATAGTCAATGGCAAAAGTGAAGCTAAAGAAAACACAGCTGTTGCTTCCCTTTCACTACACTACCCCTAGACCTGTTGCTCTCCTTTTCAAGGCCCAACCGAAGCTCACCCTTCTGTCCATGACTTCCTTCACAGGCTCACGGGGGCATCATCCTTGGGTCCACATCAATTCAGTCATCTTGATTTTCCTGGGAGACATACCCACTTGCACAGTTTTAAGAGCCTGCAGGGAGTCTCAACATTCCTTTGTCTAATGCCTATAGCCTACTGATAGTCATTTCCTAAGCTTCAGACTTCTGTGCCCAGTGTTATACCACTGACCAAACACGATGTCCTTTAGGTTCTTCAAATTCAAGATTTTCTTAAGTGCACTCATTTCTACCTTTCCCACCTATCTAAACCTATTCCTTTTCCTGTGTTCCCATCCAAGAGACCAGACCCACCACCCACCTGACTGCCTAGGCAGAAATATGGGGACTTTGTGGACCAATCAGCACAACCACCACCACCACCACCACCACAACTCGCATCCAACTGCTTCTGTCCTTCTCCCACTTAAAATCTGTTCATAATTCCACTGTTAGATGCTGGCAAACAAATATGACTTAATGTGTTACATGTGCTTCTGAAGAAAGATGGCTTGGGGCTCCAGCTCCCATTTTGAACCAGAAGGACAGAAATCAACACTGAGGATGGAAGAACTAAAAAGTAGGAGACTGGTATCTGGATAACACCACCAAACTGCCACATCAGCCCTGGAGCCCATTTCTGAAATTTATATAAAAGAGAATTAAACCTCTATCATTTGAGTTATTATAATTTTGAATATTCTGTTCTATCTATGCAGCAACATCAAATTCTAACAGAGTAAATTTCTCAAAACCACTCCTCAAGCACCAAATATTCAAATTAAAATATCTCACCACATTTAGCAATGAGCCATTTTTATGAATTCCCCCAGCCCCACGACCATCTCTCAAACATATGCATTTCTCAATTATCCATGTTTGGAGTATGATACTACTAGAAAATACCAAGTCTGCTCAGGGAATTTTCCACATAAAATATTACTGATGATGTAAAAACTGAATAGTAACAAAGAATTAAGTTGATTTTTAATATTTACTATAAAGTCAATGTAGCTAATCTCACAAAATAATAGAAGTTAATCAAAGAACACACTTTCTACAGAGTGCAATATTTTTATAAAGAACAAAGTACCATATTTTTTGGACTATAAGACACACTGCCCCCACCCCTATTTGGGAGGAATAATGGTTGTTAATGCTGCTGTTGAGTTCTGTTTACATTTACATTGGTGAAATATTATGTTATTAAATATTTTACCACATTTTTTGCTTCAAAAATTTTCCCCCAAAAACCTAGGTACGTCTTATGGTCCAAAAAATATGGTAGGTTTTTATAGCCAAGTAGAACATGGTCAAATTAAAAGAGGTGTATTTTAGTATAGGTGGACAAAACAGCTCTAGCAAGAATCTTAACAATTAAAAACAAAAAGGAGCCTAAAACACAGTTGAATAAGAAGCCTTAGGGAAGGTGCCAAGGAACAAAGACTTCACTCAAGTTGTGGGCTGAAGAAAAATCAACGAAGTAGGAAGCACAAAGTAAGCAAAGATACAGAAATTTTAGTATATGAAGAAGGAGCCATTCATAGAGAATATGATAGAGTCTAAATTGAAGTTTAAACAGGGGGAGAGGCTGTGCATGGCAAGTAATTTAAAGTAGAGTCAGAATAATGTATGATACAAAACTGCCTTAGCATTAATAGAATAAGATGAAAGGTCTTGATGGAAGTAATAAATGAATTTTGGCTTTTCAAATTCTGAGGAAGATAATCATCTTCTGCAAGGGGTGTCCAACCTTTCGGTGTCTATAGGCCACACATTAAATACACTGTGATACACCATCATAAAAAAAAAACCCTCATGATGTTTTAAGTAGATTTATGATTTTGTGGTGGGCCGCATTCACAGCCGCCTGGGCAGCATGCGGCCCATGGGCCGTGGGCTGGACAACCCCAAGAGTCTAGACTTTTGCTAGCCCCACAGCTCCAGAGGGAAGTACCACGTGGAAGGTCCTGGACAAGGAGACAGGCATGCACAGCAGGAGCAAGTGGCTTCTCACCTTGCACCAATTCTTTTTCATGAGTTAAAAACAAGGCTTGGGGCAGACTGCTACCTACTACACCCCCCCCCCAGGTCTGATCTATGCATCCAGAGCTGAAGCAGTGCAAGGCCGGCAACTGCCACGGCTCCTGGCTCAGGCCTGACAGGACTGGGGCAAAGGTGTCTAGGCTCACAAGGGCCCTAGGAAGTCTAACAATTTGAGATCTCAAAGGAAACACCGCCTCCAGAATACAGAATGAAGATCTCCATACCCTAGTTAACAAGTGTCTGTGTTGGTATAGATTGAATGTTTGTACCACCTGTCCCTCAAATTTGTACGAGTATGTTAAAACTTAATCCCCGCCCTGGCTGGCGTAGCTCAGTGGATTGAGTGCGAGCTGTGAACCAAAGGGTCGCAGGTTCGATTCCCAGTCAGGGCACATGCCTGGGTTGCAGGCCAGGCCCCTAGTGGGGGCCACGTGAGAGGCAACCACACATTGATGTTTCTCTCCCTCTCTTTCTCCCTCCTTTCCCCTCTCTAAAAATAAATAAATAAAATCTTTAAAAAAAAAAAAAAAACTTAATCCCCGTTATGATGGTATTTGGAGGTGGGGCCTTTGGAAGGTGTTAGGTCACGAGGGCAGAGCCTGGATGGATGGGATTAGTGCTTAAATACGACAGGCCCCAGAAGTCCCTCCCCTTTCTCCAGGTGAGATTACAGCAATACTTAGTCCCCCAGGAACAAGAAAGAGAGGCCTCGCCAGACACCCAGTCTGCTGGTACCTTGATCCTAAACATCCCAGCCTCCAAATCTCAGGGAAATGAATATTAATTGTTTAAGCCACCCACTCTATGGTATTTCGTTAGAAGAGCCTGAATGGACCAAGACAAGTGTCTACTGTAGTTATCTGAAGTAGTAGCTATGCCAATGAGCTTCTACAACTCAACACCTATAGATTTATAGTTATTCAAATTATCTTTAATTTGGGATTTCAGGGTTTTAATGTTTAACATGATGAGGAGTAAGGCTTCCTCCATAATTAAGAGATGCTAAAGCCCATGGAATGGTGGTATGTGAATAAAAAAATACATTTAAGGAGCCCTAGAACAAGAGCACCAATGGGCGAAAGGGCTTTAAAATCTATAAAAAAGCACAACTACAATGTGACATGTATTTTTATTAATGGTTTTTATCAATATCATGGTCTTCAGAGTCATCCAGCACCCACGAGCAGGCTCGGTTTAGGATGCCCACTGTACTATGGGCTGGAAACTACTCCCGCCCTGCCAGGGACCTGCCGCCTCCTTCTTCCAAGTTTAAAAGAACATTTTTGTGTCTGAACTTGGTCAGCAGCTGGACTTGGTTTTATTAATCCTCAGGTTTATGCAATGAGAATGTTCAATTGTAGAATAAACACTAAATGGTCTTTATGGTAATGATTACCAAACACCACCATAACCCAGGGTAATGCCAACTCGAGCCGAAGCAGATAATTTTGAACAGTTCTGTTGAAGTGACCTCCGATTTCAATTTAAGCAGCAGAGTCAACTACAGAATTAATGCCACGTATGCACCAATGTTCGGAAATAATTTTTATGCAGTATCTTTATCCAGCACACACAGTTTCAACAGTTTATGATGAAAAAACAAGCTTTTATTCTAAAGTATGACATAATTGTTTTCACATCAAATCAGTAGACAGAGGTCACAAAAGAGGCTGCCCTGATATGCATACTTACTGGTGACTATCTCCAGATGATAGACACTGGACATGAACTTGGTGCTTTCATTTCAACAAACAGTGGCTAAATTTAACTGTGCGCCAGAGAGATGGTTGCATTTATAGCCGATGTGAGAATTCTGACAAGATGACTACAAGCAACCATCTAAAACACACTTAATAGAATACTGACTAGCACGAAACCATCGTCCACCATCCCACATCTGGAATGTTTGCGTGTTTGAACTGTAATCATCGTCAGCAACCAAGAGCAAGACAGAGAAGCCTCATGTCCCAGGGGCTACTGACCAGTCAATGCCTAAGACCTGTTCATGGTGACGTAGATGCGGAGACTTCTCTGCACACCGAAGCCCTTCCTCCAGGAACCAGTGGGAAACTGCTAAGAAGACCATAAAATGCTAGATATTTTCCAAATCCTCTGCAATGCTTTTATCCCCCGATTCCTACAGAATGAAACCACCAATTCTTTTAAGTTAAAACTGGAACCATCTGAAGTGCCAAACTCATATACTTCATTCCCACCACAGTCATATACGAAAAAAGATCCAATTTCTTAAGTCGGACTGAGGGGTTATTCCATCAAAGGCAGAACTGGGGTGGGCCCGGGAACCTTACATAGGCCACATCAGAGTGGATGCCCAGCCACTCAAGAAAGAGACACCACCACAGAATCACTGTCGGCCCCTACACTGCCAATACAGATGTATACAGAAGTTTCTCCCTTTCCTTGTTTTTCTATTAATTAATCAATAAGATTTAAAAGAAAAGAGAAACTATGAATCTACTGTGGTTGATCATAACTGCTAAAACTATTCATGGTGCCATCCAAGAAGGCCTTCTTACTCTTAGGGAGCAGCATATTAAGATGGCACCTTACTGCGGCAGAGTGTGGGGTGAGCGAGGGGGGTGTGTTCTTCCGGGGAACCCGCTCAGCCTTAAAATGCAGCGCACCTCAAACTTTGTGGGGAAAATCACAGTATGACTCAATATGTCAGTCAAGAGTCCCCTGATTTAATATTTTTAAAAAGCTTAAGTTTGAGCCACAGAAAACCCCAATTTTGCATGCTGTCTTCATGTGCTAGTTTTGCAGCCTTGTCTGGCTCCAAATCTGTCAGCTCCTGGCGGGTCAGTGGGTCAGGAGCCTTTGTTTTGTTTCAGTGAACTGATCCGAAAGGCTGACACCCACCCAGTGCGGTCAAAGGGACCAGAGAAGGGGGCATCTGGGATCCTGGTGGCTCACAGAAATAGTGACCGCTGTCACACTGCCTCCGCTCCAGGTCTGGAACAGATCCAGTGAAGGCTTCGGAATCCCATTCATTTCCAACAAATGCAGCTATGTATGGGCACTTATTTAAAGAAGTCAAAGAAAAGTTACCCAAATGGCAAGCAATAAATTAAGTTTTATTGCCTGAAAACAATTCAAGCAAGACAAGAGCATGGAATGTGGACCAAGAAAGGCTGAGTCACACTGGTTATATGACCTGTTACTTCTTTCTCTGTGCTACAGCTTCCTCATTTGCACCATGCGGTAACAGCAGTACCTACTACATCGGGGTGCTATATCTTAAAACGTGAACCTTTATGAAGCTTAGGACCACTGCCTGCTTAGCACACAGTAAGCCTGCATTCCGGAAACTAAAAGGTGGCATTTTATGCAATTTATAATTAAAAGACATTACACAATGTTGTGAAATGTCATTTAAAAATGAATCTTTCCATAATTTTGCCTTTCTTGTAAAAATGGTTTTACATTACCAACTTAGAATCAAAATCACAACAATCCGAGCTTTTTATTTGTAGAGTCTTTGAAAATATGTGTCTCTTAACAGTTCCAAATGCAGGACTACAGATTGAAAAAGAAAAAGCAGCCCTGGCTGGTGTGGCTCAGTGGACTGAGTACCAGCATGAGAACCAAAGGGTCACCGGTTCAATTCCCAGTCAGGGCTAATGCCTCGGTTTTGGGCCAGTGTCCAGTAGGGAGCACACAAGAAGCAATCACACACTCACATTTCTCTCCATCTCTTTCTCCCTCCCTTCCCTTCTCTAAAAATAAAGAAAATCTTTTAAAAAAGCAAAAAGAAAAAGAAAATACCACCACACCACTGGGGTGACATTTCCAAAGACCCTACTACCACCACAATGGCTACCCATAAAAAGGATTTTGAGTTAAGTACAAATTCACAGATTTGGGAGAAATCCAGATGAAGAGTTTTGCTTCACTAATTGAAGCTTATGTTTTCAATCGTAAGAGGACATTATCAGATTCGAATATGCCCCACATATCTGAATTCCTAACTGGGTACCAACTAGAATCAACCTGACTTTGCGAGGCCCCGGAGAGAAGATAACTGAAGTTGGACCACAATCAAATGCCTAGGCTATCTTAACACATCCTGCAGGGCACAGAGACCTAGTTCCCAGGGGGAGTGTGGGGTCAACAGTTATCCACAGTGGCTGTTGGGAAAGTACTAAATGGGAAATTTCAGAAATGAGAAGTTCGACGTTGTGCCCCATTCTGAGCAGCATAATGAAATCTCTCCCGGCCCAGCTCAGTCCAGCCCGGCACGTGAGTCATTCCTTTGTCCAGCAGCGCCCCCACCCATTAGCCACTTAGTAGGCCTCCAGGTTATCAGATCAACCATCGGAATATCACAGTGCTTGTGTTCAAGTAACCCTTATTTTAGTTAATAACAGCCCCAAAGCATAGAGTAGTGATGCTGGCACTTTGGATATGCCAAAGAGAAGGCATAAAGTGCATCCTTATGGTAAAAAGGTACACTGGTACAGTATATACAGGGTTTGGTACGCTCTGAGGTTTCAGGCATCCACTGGTGGTCTTGGGACATGTGCTCTGAGAATGGGGAAGGGGAATGGCTACTGTACTAACATTGACCTATTTTATTTGGACCCTGACTTCGATGACTTCCAAAATGGTTTACCAAGAAGAAACAAAGACAATGAGGGGACTTTTCATACATAGCATACCTTCTCAGAAAGAGCTAAAGGCAATGTGTATTATTTAGCCAAATTTGATTGATTATTCAGGAAGGGGTTAGGAGCTGTGTAGCTTTACTCCCCAACTCATTCATACATTTTATTGAATGAGCCAGCTAAATTGGCTTCTTACAAAGCTAAAGGAGCAAATGCTAAATCAATACTACTTTCCCAGACACTTATCAGAGAGCTGGGCCATCCTCATTTGAGTGGAAAGACTTTTCAAAATTTACTGAAGGTAATCACATTTGAATAGAAAGCAGTCGATTCATAGTGTACACTCAAAAAGAAATTTCCACATGTTCTTTGAAAAGTCATTGTCATATCAATGTTTAAATACAATTCATAATGAGTCATGTTTAAATAGTCATATCATTCCACACTTCAGAAATTACAAACAGTTCATGGTGCTGGAAAGTAGGATGACAAACTGAGGATGGTGTGACGAGGAAGAAGAGATGGCAGCAGATGAAGAAAAGGAAGGTGGAGTTCAGGTGTGACATGGTTGTGGCTACACTTCAGTACATTCATTCAGCTGAGACTATTCGGGGACTAGGCGAGCATTGTTACTCCAAGTTTCCATGGATTCCATAGAAACCCGTGACCACGGAATACCAAACGCTCACCACAGACTATTAAAGGTTTCTGCACATGCTTCTAAGGCTTGCCATTGGTCTCCATTAACACTTAACTACATGTTTCATCAGATAAACATCAAATTATTTCTAAGATAAACATTGGTGGGTGTTAGTTGAAAGGGAGAGCAGGGACGCTCAAGCTTCCTCAGTTTCTTTGAAGTTTTATTTTGCTTTCAATAAAAACTCAGCTAGCCAGCTCTGTAAATTGAGCTGGTTGAAACTAGTGACCACTCTTCCTGGACAAGAAGACTAAGGTGATGAAGAAATCCAAACAAGCCTGAAATGACTTTTAGGAGAAAGTCCAGTGCTGTTCTGAAAAATAAAAAGAGAGCAATTTAAATAGAGAAGACATCGAAAGGCACCTAGACAATAGGACAGATGTAATTCAGAAATATCTTTCAAGTCACAAACCCAAGACAGTGTCAGCAGAAGTGTCAAATTGTTTAGATCCATCCAAAACAGAATGTGACTAGGGAAAAGACAATGATCCCCCAAGTAAGCACGCACACAATTAAACAGCCTCCACGCGCATCACAGTTCGTACTACCTTGGTGGCACTGTAGGTACTCTGACTTTAGAAAGTAACACCAGGGAGCACCTACCTAGTAAGGGCCAGGTGACCCAACCCTCATTTCCACCCCTCATTTCCAGAAGTCCACACCTGTCAGGGCTGCGAGTCCCTTCAACCACAAACTGAGGCTGTTTTCTTCTTCAAAATGGAAACTCTCCAAGTCACTAAGGTGAAGAACAGCGCTTTAGTCTGTGTTTTAATTCCAACAGCATTCCGGATGAGCTCAAGGAGGGTCCTGCTGCCGCTGTCGGACAGCCTTCCTGACACCTCCGTGAAGAATTCTTGGTTGTTTACTGCAGCGTGGGCTGGAAGAGTCCATCAACAAGCTTTCAAAATATACAGAAAAATTCCAGCTCTTGAAAATTTCAGGGGAATTACAGAGCAGCATAAGCAGCTCCTTTGATACCCAGAGATACTGACTACTGAGAATTCTTCCTTAGGATACGGATCTAATTAAAAGTGTGCATTAATCATCACGCTTGAACTTTTAGATATTAGGGTCTATGAGGACTTGACAGAAGTCTTTAATTTCTATTATTAAAATATTTCTGTTTTTATAAACAATGAATGAAAACTAAACTCCGAGGACACGCTCTCAGGATATGTTCAGTAGCCACTTAACTATTTAGGAGAGAACATCAACAACACAGAGTGCTAAAGTCTCTTTTGTCAACCAGGAAACTAGCTTTCTGAATGGTCTGCCCAAGATGTCCACAAATATATACAATGGTTTGAATACACACGATAATAAATCATTTTTGCTTTCCTCACCCAAGGTAGAATAATCTCCCAGATTAATCATTAATTCGCCTTGAGCAATTTACTCTGGGCCCCCCACACCTGAAGTTCTGGGAGAACCAACAGTCAAGCAGATGGGGTACCTATGTCCAAGGCATTCCTCATGGGGTTGAGAAGTAATCAATTGTCAGTCAGCCATTACACATGACAGGTAGTACAAATCAGAATGGAAGGTGAAGGCTAGAGGAATGATAAGAGATGGGTTATCAACCTTACCCCAAGTTTGTTGAGAGACTTCAAACAAAAATCATGTTCAAGAGAGCCCCAGCTACCTCTGTAAGCTATTTGTAATTCAGGAATCAAGAGCAACCACCATTTTATGACAGAAGGGACTAGCAATGTGGGGAAATATAATTCGTATGACAAAACATTAACAGAAAAATGATCTATCAACTTTCGTACCGGAGACTTAACCCAATCCACAAAGAAACTCTACAATAAATATTTTCCAAAGCAGGTTTTAAATCAAGATAAAACATTTTCTTCATATAGAGACACCCTCCTTTGTCATATGTTCAGTGCAATTACAGAGTCATTTCCATGTAGCCTCAACCTGTTTCCTAAAGATCTCTCTGGAACTAAGGACAAGCACCATACTGTCAAGTAATTTCCCTAAAAGAAAGATTTCAAGGATCCTGAAAACCACTGGGAGCTTTCCTCGGCATCTTGGAGACAATGGCAACAGCAGTTCATCCCTGTTCTTCAAGCTGAGTCAGGCTGAATGAACACAGTTAGGCGGGCAGAAGGGCACGCCTGCTGGGGAGATCTCCCCACCCCCATCCTCCGTGGTCCCTCAGTTACTGTAAAGATGCTGCTCAAGATCTAAAGCACATTCTTGCTGTGGTTTAAGATCTAACTATTCTTGTAATGCTTTTCCTTCAACTCACAAACCCAAAGTACTTTGTTTGTGATAAAAATTTATGATATGTAAATGTCTTGTCTATCTAGTGATTAAGACCTTGGAATTAAATGAAATCAATCCTGAATTCCATATTCTCCAAAGTGATAGGTACATAAGACTCTCTAAATAATAGCTGATTGAACTTGCAATACCTCATAGGGCTTAATCAAGCCAAAGAGGAGCATCTGACAGCAGAATAGAGAAAGAACAGAGGTAAGGACTGATCCAAGTAGTCACTCTAATGACCACCTGCTGGTGAACACCTCTATCCCACGTCATCTACAGACTAACACTGGACTCACTGTAATTACTGGTGTACTTGTTTGCCTCGCACTACAAGCTCCTTAAAAGGAAGGAAACAGGCATCCATCCCCCAGCTCATTGAATAAACAAACACTAATTGTGCAATATTTTAATGTGGTTTGTATTTCCCCACATTGCACTTAGCAGGGCAGAAAAAACCCACACTGCTTGCTCATTTGAGCTGCTTTTAAAAAGCTTAGTCTTAGAAATATACTCACAAAGCCACTGATCTTTAAATAAAGAATGAATTCATCGTGAAAGCAATACTCTTAACTATATAAAATAATTTTTTACTCATGACTTCAAATGAATAAGCGCACAGCAGAAGTAGATGTCAGAATCTGAATTTCTACACCAGTCAGGCCTTGGGTTTCCTTGTTGCAGCCACAGCAACTTTTCTGTTTATACTCTCCAACTTCAAAACCAAAATGGAACCTTCACCCTGGCAGGTCTCATCAGAGAGTTTAAAAATAATAATAAAGGAAAATATCCTCTAGTAAACCACTTGGAAATACTCATAAAAAAGTGTATCAGTCATCCACTTATTCATTTGTCATAAATTGCTGCTCAGCCATCGATACCATGTCATTCCAGCTAATTACATATTCCAGAGACACAACTACAACCTGGGCCAAGGCTTCAAAATAACACAGGAAATTTGGTATGTGAGAGACCAGCAGTCAGTACGGCAAGTTAGGGAGGCTCAGCGGTACATAAAATAAAAAACTAATTGCAAAGAGCTCCCACTGGCCCTTAAATTCTACTGCTCACCTTAAATCAAACTGACTTGACCCTGTGGAGTAGATGAGCCATGACCCATTAGCTGTGCCCTCCCCTCCTGCTGGCCAGCTCCTTCAGATCCTTATGGAAGTCCATCTTGTGTGTTGCGGGTGGGGCGTCAGGGGAAGGAGGAGGAGCTAAAGGAGTCACAGCTGCAGACAATGCCATAAACTAAGTGTATTTAAAATGAGACCATTTTAGGACAAAGTACTGATTTAACAATCCAAGTAGCAGGTGTTTATGGTAGACATGGTATAAGTATGTCTTACACCCCAACACAGCTCACAGATGCAGACAATAAAGACCCTGCAATCCCCTCAGTTATAACTAGTTTTGATATGTCAAGAAAGCCTACTAAAATGAAAATTTTACAAATAAAGTATCACTACCTAGAAATGTTCTAGAATGAGTCAATTGTATTGTCAGGTTAGACTTGCTTACCAGAATCCTGCACTATTATTTAACTACAGATTACCTGTGAAATCAATTTCATGTTATTGTAAAAAAAAAAAACTATATCTTTCAAACTTAATAAGAATTGGCTTTAGAAAGCTAGACACTGACCTGTGAAGTCCAGTGAGAGTCAGGGATGAGACAACGAAAGTTGAATGTTGACCATAAAGAAGTACCTGAAAACATGGGGACGTGGATGGAGGAATAAATCATAAATGTTGTCTGATGTTCCTCCTCTCCCCTCACAAAAGCACTGTGATGTTTGCACAAGGTTCATTTACAAGGTGGTTCCTGGATATGACAGTAAAGCAAAGGACAACACTCTGACACATGCCTTATTTGTATAGCACAATGCCAAGAGCTACCATGAAATATCCCATTCTGTGCCTTCAGCCCAATACTGGACCACAGGCTCTATGCTGGCAACTGACATGCAAAGATGAATGAAGCAAGTCCTGGCCCGGAGGAACTCACAATGTGAGTAAGTAGTCACAGCACAGAACCAGGACTAGATTCCTATTTATTCTGTTGGGTTTATATATAACCCACTAATGTATAAATCAAGATTTTAAACCACATGCTCATCTGAGGGCCAAGTACTCCTGACTTTCAAAAGGCTTCACAAAGGCTGTTACAAGAATGCATTGGCTAATTAGCATGTGGTGGAAGTGATACCATGTAACTTCCAAAGCTAGCTCAAAAGATGCTATGTAGCCTCTGCCTGTTCTCTGGGAACATTTGCTTTGGAGCCCTGAACTGCCAAGTTAGAAATCTACCATTCTTCTCTGGCTGGGTAGCTCCGTTGGTTAGAGCATCTTCCTGACATGCCAAGGTTCAGGTTTGATCATTGGTCAGGGCACATACAACAATCAACCAATGAATCATCAGTAACAAATTGATGCATTCTCTCTCTCCCCCCTCTCAAATCAATAAATAAAATTTTTTAAAAAAGAATGCGTTGGTTGAGTTGCTTAGCAATAATGGACCTGGAGCAAACCCCTTGTGTGTAAGGACTGGGAAGAGGGGACGAGGAATGTCAGGGCCATGAGCCCATCAGTCACTCCTGGTAGTTTACTTCTGCAAAGACTCTGCAGTATTGCACTGTTTCCCACAAATAATATACGATTTCATTCTTCCTTTGAGATTCTACCTTGCGAGGAAGCTTAGATGCATGAGCCATTAGTACTAATTACCCGTAATGTCTCAGAGATTTAGAACAATTACTACTAAGGTTACTGCCTGGAAACAGAATAATTACACTAATTGGAATTCATCAGATATTCATCTTCATAGTAAGCACAACTGATGAGGTGAAATTTACTGTCCATAAATGAAAGTCATCTCAGCTGCCACAGGTGACTTCCATAAGACATGTGCCCTCCATGAATATAACGTACTGTAGGCAGCCTTGGAACAAATGTGGGGTGCTTGGTATACATCAGAACTGTTACAGAGCACTGTGATGGGTCAACAAAACCAGCACATCCCTGCCTCCTGGGTCTTTTCATCTGGATACATTAAATAATCATATCAGTTTTGATAAATGCAAGAGCAAAATGTATAGGGAAGGCATCTGAGAAAGTGGAATTTAAGCTGAGGAGTACTTAGGCAGTGGGACAAAGAATATTCCAGGCAGAAGGAATAGTAAGAAAGAGCGTGGAACACTGGAAGAACTGGAAGGCGGGCCACATGGCTGGAGGACAAAGGGTGGGTGAGATGTGAAACAATACAAGACCTTGCAGATCAGCGAAGGACTTTGTTATTTTATTCTAAGGGTAACAGCAAGTTGTGATACATACACACAGGAATGCCATGCTTAGATTTAGAAGAGTACTGGGCAGGGATCCTGGGCAGGGATGGAGGCTTTGACTAGATTCATGGCTTAGAGTACGAAGTAAAAGGGAGCAGAGTTTGCCTCCCCAAAATGTGCCTCCTTGGGATCTCTGATTGTTTCAGGCTGGTTAATTTTAAGAAACAGCAGTCATGGGAGAAGATCTGAAAATCAAGTAAAGTTATCCTTTGTAAGAGGACCTTTACACCTGCAGAAATCTGCATTTGTAAAGGTGTTTCCCTCACTGTATCAGGAAGGTATCTAAATCCTTTAAACTGTTGTGTATGGAGAAGGCATGGACTCAAATCCGAGTAACAATTTTGCCCTTGTTATCTGTGCTTTTCCTGCTGTAACTGACTCTTTATGCCAACATCTTCTTTTGTCTTTAGTTGGAGGCGGTATACCTATTATCAAACTTTATTCTGTCTCAACTGGATTGTTAGATGAGCCAAAGAACCTTGAAAGGTAGGGGGGAATTTTCCTCCCCGACAAGGGAAATGGGCAGATGGGCAAGACAATTACAAAGTAGAGTTGATAGAGCTTTGTTACCAGGAAAAACTCTGCTTTCCAGAATGAATGGAAGAAGGTGTTATTGACCAAGACAGTGAGCACTAAAAGAAGACCACGGACATCGGCTTGAAAATAGAGATTACATAAATTGAAGAGTTAAAATAAAATATTCTACAGTAACTCATATCACGTGTTTCCAGAAGAAGATAATTTACTAGTAAAAATCTGTGTTAAAGATATTGAACAGTACCAACTTTCAATTATTTTAGGGTCAGTGATTTTTCTGGTATGATAAAATTGAATTGTTACATTCAACTAGATTGTGGATTAATGAGATCCTGATTGGGGGCTAAATGTTGGAAAATTTTGTTTCAGGTGATACCTACTAAGCGTAGTAATCAATGTATGTAAAAAGCTATTGTTTCAGGAACTGCAAGTATGAGCCACCTGGACTCCAGGAGACCATAAGCAGCTCTGCCTTCGGGTCTCAGGAGGTCTCAAGCGACCAAAATGGCATCTGAGCCATTGCGCTCCAGGGTGAGATGCCCACTGCCCAGGACACAGATAAAGACCAACCCCCCCCCCGCCCCAGGACACAGAGGAAAGAATGCTGGAGCTTTTATCTGATTAACTTTTCCCTGAATTCCAATCCCCTTACCTACACTTTTCTTCTTATAAAAAGGGTCAGTTTAAAATGGAATTTAAGAAGTTCTGTTAGGGTACAAACCCGCCATCTTCCCAGATCACCAGCCACCTGAATAAAGTGCCCATAAAGATTCAATTCCTGTCTCTCTGCTTATTGGGTCTGGTAGGTGACAGGCAGCATGAATGCCAGCTTTTCCAGTTTCGGTAATATTTTTATTGCCATAGTTAACACCACGTGACATGATCTGAAATTCGAAAACAGGAAGCAATAATTATATCCCTTGAGAGAGCACCCTCAAAAGTTGTAAACTGCTTTATAAAAAAAGAGTCTCTCAAAAGGGTTATGTGTGTTGTAGTCAGACAGGGTACATCCATCTTCCAGCTGTTTCCCAGCGAAGATCAGACTCTGTTGGTCAGCGGAGATGCCCTCCTTGTCTTGGATCTTGGCCTTGACATTCTCGATGGTGTCACTGGGCTCAACCTTGACCTGCAAGACCCTGGAGGTCAAGCCCAGTGACACTATTGAGAATGTTAAGGCCAAGATCCAAGACAAGGAGACCTCCTGACCAGCAGAGGTTGATCTTTACCAGGAAACATCTGGAAGAAGGACGCACCCTGTCTGACTACAACATCCAGAAAGAGTCCACTCTGCACCTGGTCCTGAGCTTGAGGGAGGATTATAAGTTTCCCCTTTAAGCTTTCCACACATTTAATTGCACTTTCTTTCAATAAAGTTGTTGCATTCCAAAAAATAAAGGGGGTTAAGTATGGACACACCCACATCCACATTTGTTGGGGATTCCCCTCAAAGAATCCCTTAATTATCACTACTTGTTTTATTGCCAGGAAAGGCCCCAAAGTTCATTAGCCTTGACTTTTGTGTCATCTTAGACTTCATATGATTCCTGACACTTCTTACTTCCCACTGTGTAATGCCCCACTGTGTAGAAACCTAGCAAAACTCCAGCCATTCTTCCCACATGTGCTTGTGTTAGAGATCTTCTCATGTCTTGAAGTCTCCATCCAGTAAGACTTGCCCCCTACTAACATTCTGTATGGTGAATTCCTACCAATAAGCATGGATGCTAGAATAGGATTTTAAACAGGCCTACACATCTTGTCAATTCTTCCATTTAGCATAAGACCTGTTTCCCACTGCCACTATTGGTGGGAGACTCTAAAGTGGGCTTTATTCTCTGAATAACTTGAATTTACTCAAGACTAGCTAGTTATTTACACTAGATGCATGAAGCAAATCCTTCTCTCTTCCTTTATGCATTCCCCTGTAAAATTTGGATATATAAATAACCTAATGGAAAGCTCTCAGGCAGAAGAAAAGCATGACAGTACACAATTCAGTGTTAGAATGAAAAATAGGTTTCACTACATGTTAACGCCTATGGATTGGTGGCGGCTGCCTAGAGCCCTGTGCTGGGAGGGATCCCAAGGCCTCCTCCGCAAACCCATGTCCACCATGAGTACAACAGAGGGAATGCACCCACACCCCTGAGGGACAATGGAGCCACAGAAACAATGCTTCGAACCCCACACCGGGCTCTAGCTTTTCTAGCAAGGTGAATCTTAAGAAAATTAACCTCCCTGCATTTAATGTGTCAGATGAGGAGACTTCAAGCTTGCCCCACTGGATTCGTGAGCATTATACCAGGGGCTCAAGTGTTGCTGGTTTTCCCCACCACCTTCTTGAGGGCAGGAACATATGAAGGAGCACTTCGCCAGAAACTCATTTGTTGAAGCCCTAACCTCCAGTACCTCAACATGTGTCTGTGGAGAGACAGCCTTGAAAGAGATGATTAAGTTGAAATGAAGCCATTAAGGTGAACCTTTCATCCAATAACACCGGTGTCCTTCTAAAAAAGAGATGAGGACACACTGGCAGAGACGCCAGGGATGCAGGCCCACAGATGCAGGATTTCGTGAGAACAGAGCAAACAGTCGGCCATCTGCAAGCCACGGAGAGAGACCCCAGAAGAAATCAAACCTGTCAACACTTCGGATTTGGACTTCGAGCCTCCACAACCATGAGAACACCGATTTCTGTTGCACGGTCCCCCCAGACTGTGCTATTTGTTATGGCAGCGCTAACAGGCTAACAGGAGCAAAGCCAGCGCCTGCCACCACTTCTATCACCTACTATCACCATATGCATTCCCACCCTCTCCTATTCATGCTTCCTCCTCTCAAGGGCTACTTTCTTTTCACTCCTGTGGAACACTAGAAGGAGGGGCTCAGAAACAAGGGGCAGCCTTGGCTGGTGTAGCTCAGTGGATTGAGCATTGGCCTACAACCCAGAGGGTCGCTGGCTTGATTCCTGGTCAGGGCCCATGCCTGGGTTGCGGGACAGATCCCCAGTGCGGGGGTGCAGGGGAGGCAACCCCACATTGATGTTTCTCTCTCTTTCTCCTTCCTTTCCCCTCTATCTATAAATAAAGAAAATCTTTATTTAAAAAAAAAAAGAAACAAGAGGTAACATTGACTGCTGACCTAGAACAATACAGTTTTGCTTCCTGTATTATACTTACCAGAAGCACACCCCCCAACACACACACAAGGGCATTCCTGGAAACAGACAGGAACGGTGTTCCCCTCTCCCCATCCAGATGCCTCACTGCAAGATTACCGAGTATTTACTGTGCTGAACTTCCTCCCAGCACAGCCCTTCCCTCCTTTTCAGGAGGGTCTTTAAACACCTCGACGGTTAATAAGAAATGCTGTCGATCCCCTAGATTGAACTGTTTAATTAGGTAGGGAGGTAGTTAAATGTGTTATCAGAATCCAATTTAAATGGAAATGCGTCCAGGCCAATTAACCTCACACTAACCACAGTGCATAATAGTGCACTAAAGCATTTGTTCTAGCAGTTAGATATTTCCTCTACCAGGTAAACTATGCAAACAATTGCCAACCCAGCAGGGCCTGCTGGTTTGCCAGGCTGCAAATGCTAACAACTGTTCAATACCCTAAGAGTTTGGGTGCTGTTTTGTTTTTTAGATATATCTTCCCCCAGTTCATAACCTCTCCCAACAGGAATCATGCCCAAAATGCCCAACTCAAAACTGGCTTCAGTTTTGGGGTGGTTTTTTTTGTTTGTTTTTTCACTACCCAGAGAAAAAGCAGTTAACATTTTCTTGCAGTATGACATCATCCCGGACTTCTTTGCCCTTTATCTGAGATTCTTGGTTCTTGCTCCAGAATGACAAAGGCCCCTCCCTTGGCTGTGTGCCTCGCCACTGGGATCGGGACAAGGATGAGATGCCCAGGAGCTGCCTCCTGCTCCACAGGAGGCGCACGGAGGGGGTGGCGGGAGTGTGTTTGTCCCGAGTGGCCGACTGCTCTCTCTAACCACCACTTCTCCCCTAAAACATTCTAATACTTGTTGCTGAACACAGTTTTTTGTTTTTTTTTTTTAAAGGTGTTACTATTGACAGCATTAAAGTTTAAAGTGCAACTAAGTGATATTTTGGATGAGGGACACAGATGTGAAGACTGCTAAAAAAAGTTTGTTAAATTCACTTTTTTATTACCTTCTCCGCATTCAGAGTAGTAATGAATTAAACACAATTTCTTAGGAATAGTGCTACAATGCTGATTTTTCCATTGACAGTGTATTGTATTTAAAACTACAACTCTTACCTTGGTGAAATCAGGTAAATCCACTGGGCGGTTGCCTCTCTCTGCACTGTGGCCTGGTGGTCCCCTCAGACAACCACCCACCCAGGAAACTCTAGTGCGGCTGAAATCAAAGCTACGCTCTCTGGGTGGTGGAGACAGAATGCGTTTGAATAGAAAAGGTAGAGGTAAATAAAGTGAACGGTAAACTTTTGTCTCTTACACCAATGAAGCCTTCAGGGAGACTTTTCATTAGTCAACCAGTGGACCGTATTCAGGAGAAGGGTAACATTCAGTTGCCAGTCATGCGAAGAAACACATACCTGGGAAACCATTATCCATCTTGTCTTAACAACCTTTCCAAGAACATTGGGACAAACACTAGTTGCTATTTGTCTGAAAACCAAACACTGAAATGTCTGGAACCAGGTTTCTAAAGCCCAGTGGGGCGAGCCCTGGAAACCCAAAGCTTGAGGTTTCACCAGCAGATAGATCACCAGGACTACTGAGGAAATGCTCGTGTCCCAGTAAGCCTCCCGTCAACAGGAGGTATCAACCACGGCTGCCTTATCACAAGGAGACCCAGGAACTCTTGTCACCACCATTGTCAACCAAGAGTCTTTCTTTTTCCTTAGGAAAAGGAGTCATCTAGAGAATATTCCAGAACACCTTGTTTAACCATACAATGTAGTTAGTAAATACCCCAGTGGTCACATAAAATATCACCCCACCTTCTTGATGAAATGCAGGATAAAGGGGGGGGAAAATCACCTCAAATCTCCCCACCTGTAAATCACTGACTTCTCTCGATTTTCCTTTTCCCCAACCATCTTAAATATCCCAAAGGCAAATACAGAAGCCGTTTATCCTCCACTGAAACAGCTGAGAACATTTGTAAAGGTTAAAGACAGCAAATATTCCTACAGCCCCCACGGTTTCCGAGACAAAGCTCAGAAAAGCTTAAGACAGTGTCCTTCGAAGACCCGATAATTCCAAGAACCTTTTTCCATACGTGCCGAAGAAACAGGAATGGTGTCACAGCTATTAGATGGTTGCCATTGTTCTCCCTTTTCATGTACTGTTTCCACAGTTGGATCTTGTTACTAGTTAACTTGGCTACTGCACTGGCCTGGGTGGTAATGGTGTTTTGAATGGCTGTCAACGGGGAAATGATGTGGGTCTTTTCAAAGGCACTTTGCCAAGCAATTCAGGAAATTTATAATGTGGAAAGCTCAACCAGGAAAAACTATTCTCTAACATCTATTTCTTCAGAGACATATAAAAGAGGTTTTAATTCGATCTTATTTTAGGAATATATTTTTTTTTTCTCAACCTGCAAAACTGTAATAATTAAAAGCATTACAAAAACAGTGAAGTCATTTTTGCTGGTTTCCCTGGGGTGGGGGGGATGTAAATGAATCAAAGCTTATTCTCCATTTATTGATATGTCTAAAGGTGATCATTTAAAAATATGAAATTACAACTGTGTCCTATCTAAAAGTACCACAGTTTCACCAAATACAAATGTAAACTGTTAACATTGCTAAAATCAAACATCTAAAAGTTAAGCTTTTTAAAATGTTTTAACATGTAACTCAGTTCTATATTTTAAGGATTACTTCAGAAATTTAGAGCCCTTTAAATCCTCTAAATCAGCCCAAATACTATAAATGATGATTGTAAAGAAAAAAGGTTAAACCTCATGTATTATGCAGCTCTCAACCCAATAAGCCAGATAACACTCACTTCCCCCCAACACGGGGCTGGATTTCCCAAGAGTTTTCCGAGCATTTCTAGGGCCCGGTGCTCCATATTCCACTTGCTCTGTGGCCCCCAAATTAGCCTAAAACCACTGGCTTCTTTTCAAACATGTACCCTCCATCCACAGCTCTCCCACCTTGTACCACTGTAAATTTTAGGAGGCAAACAAAAGAGGTGACACTGAAACGTATTTTCATGAACAAAGTTATTTTCATACATGCCGTAAGTTCCTCGGCATATGAAGGAAGTCACGTGCCCATAAGGTAAGAAGCAAAGAGAGGTCAGCTGAGGCGAAAGTTGGCCTGGAGATAAAGCAGTAGCGGGCAGGAATCAGAGACGAGGAGGCCATCATGTACCAAGCAGAAGAACAGTAGAAGTTCTTTCTGCAGGAGACAGGAGATGGGGCAGCAGGGAGAGACACGGAATCAGATTTGGATTTTCGAAAAGTGGTGGGAATTTTTTTTTTCTTAAGTTGCAGACTCTAGTGAGTAAGAGTTTGGCTCAGTCAGACAAAGAGAGGGGTAGTAGGTGTGAGGCTTTCCTGGGAAATAACCTGGGTTTCCACTCAGCCACTAACCAGCTCAAGGGACCCTGGGTAGTCCACTAACTTTTCTAAGATCCTTTTAAGTTCCTAAATAAGCGTTTTAGTCATGAGCTTTCAAACTTTTTGTTATGAGGACGTGAGTACTTACAAAGGACTTATGTTGTGCTCAGGATGGTATTTAAAGTAGCCACCCGGGTTCTGCAAGCGAATCCCACACACAAGGAGGCAGAATGAAAACCAGTTAATAAACTGAGGCCTCGGTCTACTTCCAGTCAGGCAACCCCTACCACGTAGCTGGAAGAAGGCTGACTACTACCTGATTAGTATCTCAAAGCTGGAACTACAAGAAAGGCATCTGAGTCCCACCTGTGAAGGGCAAGGAGAAAGTGAAGGGAGCCAACCAAATGCACCGGATTCATCCACAGTCTTTATTAACCGCAGTCACCAGCACCATCCTGCTAGAAAAGGTGTGATGGAGATGAGCCCCTGTTCACCATGACGAGAAGCCCTTCTAATCCGTAGTTCACGTCATGCACTTACTGATTAAATATTTCTTCCATGCTGCAACTCTCCTGTGACACGTAATTTTTCATTAAAGAGCTAAGCATGATTCTCTCTAAATAACATTTAATATGTTAGCACATTTGAAGGTTGTCCATGCTACAGAGGGTAAAAAGGCCAAGGTTTACGGCAAGTACAGTGTAGCAATGTGGAGAGGAATGGCGCCATCAGACACAGATTTGAATTCTACCACTTTCTATTAGCTCTAGAATCTTATGTACATTACTTAACTCTAGTGGACCAGAAAGAGGCCACGTACTAGACCTGACAAACTCAGGGGAGGCCTGCAGGCAGCCTTACAAACTCAGAGACCTAAAGAACCACATTGGGTGGTCTGAAATTCAAATTTTCTAACTGAAAGTAAGCCATGGCGGAGAGTCATGTCCTAGGCCTGTATCTTCCTTCACAAAGATCAACCTTTACGGTAACTGAGCCTGTCTAGTGTCTTTTTGCTTCTAAGATAACACACCTTTGGAAGGTCAGGGTCATTTCCTTTATTCGGACCCTTCACTGCACCAGAGCAGAGAACTCCAAACCCCTCATTATTATTGTCATATTGTTAACTGCTAACTATCCTACAACCACAAATGTAAAAGACGTGTCTATTCACTTTACTTCTTATCCAATCACAGAGACTTACCAGCTTTGCCTTCTCCTGCCTCCCCAATCTATCGCCATGAATTCCAGGTAACCCCTTACGCCTCCTCCTCTGATTGCAATGTATAAAATAAGGTACAAAACTGCCATTCTCTGGAGTATTTTCTCAATCCGTTGAGATTTTGCTTCCCAGCAATTGTCATCAGTTTGGCTCAAGTAAACCCATAAAAATTCTCTACAGGTTTAAGCTTTTCTTACATTGACAGCCTCTATTTTGTATTTGTTCACAGGTAAAATGCATCTTACAATTTGAGGGGATACAATTCAATGAGAGCATATGATGTACAATAAACAGTCAACAAATGTTCAGTTTCATCCCTTAACTTCTCAGATTAAAAAAGGAAAAAACCTCCGAGAGAGGGACTTTTTTAAAAGATACAATCACCTTGTCGGAAACGTCTTTCTTACAGTGAGCACCACACACAGAAGGAAAGGAAAGTTTAATTGCCCTCCCGAATCCATAAGATTCAAAACACGTTTAAAGAAACTATTAAAAATGGTGTAACCGAAATAAGAATAACTTTACCTTCTCTCAACAGCAACAGTCAGTGTCCAGAAGACCAAAAACAAACCACTTGGGCAGATCCCTGAATTAAACGCCTGAAAGGTTGGAACTGATTGGAGGATGGCCCAATCCCAAATAGCTGAAATTCCAAAGAAACCTTTTTGTTGTTGTTGTTTTTAAGAGGCCACAGTGATTAAAGTCTCCATGCAGATATTTACTTCAAAGAAAGTTGTTGACAACACCTTTACATTCCTGCATAATCAAGCCTTCCCTTTCACTCCTGGAATGGAGTGGTGAGGATGTGGGGTAGTTAAAGGTGTACCTCGGGTGTCCTGGGTATTTTAAATATATAACAAGATTGGCTTTGATCAATCTAAGCACTAATGACTAAGATACTCCTTTCAAATGCCAATTAATGCACCTTGATTCAAGACAAAATAAAGCCAAGTAACTCCAGGAATTTGAAGAAATTTAGTATACCCCTAATATCATACAGTGAGCCTTTCTCCGAAGGCCTCTCAAGTTCCGGGGCTTTCACTTTTTTTTTTTTTTTTTTTTTTCCATTTTAATGCCAATTCAGAAAGGAGGCTGGGGTTGTATTAACCTACCTGTTTTAGACTTTTGAACCTGGGACAAATGTCCTGGCCACCTACTGAATTGTGGCCAGGGTTATTCTAAGCAGCAGACTTTAATGTCCTACCAACTACCATATTTTTGCCATGTATAATGTGCACCCACGTTTTTCTGCACATTAAACATGGGATTATTATACCCAAGGCATGTAATCATTATTCCCATGTATAATGTGCATCCATATTTTTCCCTCAAAAATGTGGGCAAAAAAGTGCACATTATACAGGGCAAAATACGCTACTCTCTTCAAGATATCATCATGGCCTGTCTGGAAACATGACCTCTCTGAAACAAGCAGATAAACAGCTACAGGTGGAGAGGGCAAAGTAGCAAAAGCTGAGCTTCTCCCTACTTTACATGCTAAATTAAGGTGCTTAAGGTGCACTGCATAAGTTGGAAGCATTGTCCTAAGACTTTGAGGATTTCACTTAATCCTCAGAATAACTCTGTATTGTAACCCCCATTTAACAGATGGGGACTGAGGCACAGACAGAAGCTAAGCAATTGGTCAAAATTCACACAGCCAGAAAATGGCTGGGACAAGAGTCTCAATCCAGTGAATCTGGCTCCAGAGTCCAACCCCATTACACCTAGCCCTCCAAACCATGCTTTCTAAATATACTCCCTACACATGTAAGTGTGTTTAATGGCTGAAATATACATTTCGGAGAGAAGTGCAAAAAACAAACTAATGAATCCAGCCCATCCTCCCTCATCTAAAATGAACAACCACCCCAACAACAAAATTAACACAACAAAGTTCACAGAATGTTCAAGGGAGAAGGGGAAAATACTGTGCCGATGCATTTACCTTCCCCATTGAACACCGTTTTCCTACATTACCTTGAAATGTTTCCTTATGCCCCGTGTCCCTGTGGTGCTAGCAGATGGTTTCTATGTCTCAGTCTCTAAAGCTTTCAGGAATTTATTCCTGGACTTCCAAGCCTGCTCAATTGCAACCTTCCCTCACTGATGGCCTTGGCTAGCCAAGAAATCTCTTTCTTTGTGTTTGTTCAAAAAAAAAAACAAAACAAAAAAAAAACTGACTGTCTTTAGAAAGCCTGAGGTTTTTTTGTTTTGTTTTGTTTTGTTTTGTTTTGTTTTGTTTTGTTTTGTTTTTTAAGTTATTTAAATCCTCAGGGTGCAGAAGGAGAACACACTATGAGACTCTGGGCCTCCCCCTTCATCCCATTTCTGATCTCCAGCGGGAAAAAGAGAATGCTGTTTGATCACAGTGCTGCTTCTCAAAATTACAACTTAACTGTATCCTGGCAAGAATTTGGCTCTATGGTTGTCTTTTACTCTTGATAAAGTTTATTGGACAAGTTTTCTCACGTGACCCATACTTAGATGTCTGTCTTAATAGCTGCAGAGGGAACAGCGTATAACAAAAAAACCTTCCTTTGGCAGGCTTGGAACTTCCATGGTTTTAAGACTAGCTCTGTGTTTTCTCAAAAGAACTCAAATGCCATCTCCTGAGTTACATAAGCAGCCATAGGGAATTCAATGAGAGAGGCTGTCCTGGCTTCATTGAGTCCACTTTTGGGCAACCCCCCATGCAGTGTCTCAGAATTTCAAATATATCCAAATGGGCAGGAGTTTAGGATTATGATGGATTAGCATCTTTAAGAATGAAATATTCTATTTCTGACAGAGTACACCCAGAGCCTCAGATCTTGATTAATGGTCATAAAACAAAAACAGAGCTCAATATACAGAAACTGGTGATGTCCATCATACAGTGTTGAAATGCAGACTGAGAAGTCCAGGAGCCCCTAAGAGCAACTGTTGTACCCATGTACTTTTACACACACATGTGGCCCTTATTACAGCTTGAAAGTAGGAATTATTTTCCCAGTTTTATAATTGAAGAAAGTAAAATCCAGAAAGGTTTGAAGTAATTTGCCCAAAGTGGCCCAGCCAATACCTAGAGATTTTTTAAACACAGTGGCTTTCTACTATACCCTAGGGAAACTTAAAAAAAAAAAAATCTCCAAAACACATCAAGAGTGTACTCTTTTAAAAATTCTGACTATTCACAACCTCGGATTCATTTCTTAATATTTATCCACCACAATTAAGCCAAAAAGTAAAGTTCATGTTGCACTGGGTTACCTTAAGTCTTAAGAGACAGAATAAAATTCAGTAAGATAAGAAAACTTGATAAAATGAAGAAGATTCCACACCATTTTTCCTTGTCTAAATATGCAAGGTTTTTGCCTAGTTTCCAGTTTACCAGCTAAGAGGATCGTGAAGATGTTAATCTTTTATATAGAGAGGGTGTAAAATGAGTAGGTTAAAAACTACCCATAAGAAAAACAAAAGCCTAAGCAAACCAAAACATGTCTTTCAACAGAAATAGACACCAAAGGCAAATGCTGTTAACAAATAATAGGCCGTTTTTGAATATTTTCAAAACAAAAATTTAAAAGAGATCACAAAAATAAGACAAAACAATTTTATAAATCCTTTATTTGAAAAGCATTGATTATTGCAGCTTTTAAAATTTGGTAGGACTTAATGTAAGTTTTTAAGCCTCTAAATGAACACTTTAATTTAAGATGTTCAATGAAAGCCATTTATTTCAGGGGTGCATTGGTAGAAATTGGAAATAAGCTTGTTAGTAGACTAGTTAGGTCTTTTACATACATATTAAAAATAAAATATTTTCCGAAGACTAATATGAAGCACTATAAATAATATTCTATACCAATTAATTTCATAACATTAGTAAGATTTATTTTATAGCGTGTGTGTGTGTGTGTGTGTGTGTGTGTACATAGTACCTTAATTGCTTTAAAAATGGTTTTGGGTTTTGCAATTTTTTCTGAAATACAGTGAAAAGCACAGACATCTATTTTAGTGATTAAATCTCAGCCAAACATAAGTTCTTCATACTCCATTTATTGTGACCATGGAATGAAAAAGGCTTAAAATTGTTCTTAACGTGAATTAAACACACACACATAACTAATGATGATGCCTCCAAGAACAGGGAGCGAAGGCCTTTAAGCTGAGCTCTTCCATTGGATGTTTTAATTAGGTGCTCTGTGGGGGCGGGGGAGGGTTCTCTTCCACAGGCCACAATGAAAGCACAGGCACCAGTTAAGGGGAAAATGCCACTGCCGATAAAATCACTTTGGTGCATTTTTGTCAAAAGGCCCAATTAGCTCCCTTTCTCATCTGCTAGGGCTTGGTAAAAATCAAGCTAGGTAAAAGATTAAGATAAATGATACTTTTAAAAATTCTATTTAAAAATTCTATTGCTCAGAAACCTGAGACTCATTGCTTTTGGGGTATACTGGTATATTTGCTATTGAATTTGGTCTATACTCCAACCCACCTCTCCCTCAAAAACACAATCTACAGGAAAAGAAAAAAGAGAAAAACTACATCTAGCCCTGTAACACATAATAAACCACTCAATAATAAGAAATAGAACAGGTACCAGGCAGCTAGGCCTACAATATAGGCCCTTTTATGCAGGGTTCAAGTTTTTATTGGAAGGAACAAAAGAGATGATTTCCCTTGTCCTGCCACATGTTGTCGTACCAGGGTGTACTGAGAATACTTAAGCCTAAAATTCTTACAAGTATATATACCTGCAAAAAATATCTTTAGCTCCTACTTTATATACACAATGTCTCCCTTTGGATGGTAGCCCAAAAAGAAATCTGAAAAGCCATATCCTGGATAATACATTATTAGAAAGAAAATCAGTCAAAGGTACATGTATTATGGCTTCTGTTACATATTGAAAAAGAAAAAAAAGAAAATGGAGAGAAGAGAAGAGAAAAGAGAAGAGAAGAGAAGAGAAGAGAAGAGAAGAGAAGAGAAGAGAAGAGAAGAGAAGAGAAGAGAAGAGAAGAGAAGAGAAGAGAAGAGAAGAGAAGAGAAGAGAGGAGAGAGGAGAGAAGAGAAAAGGAAAGAAAGCGCAATGAACTTAAAACTATATTCATCCCCAGCAGCCAGAGGGGACTGCCTTCTTCCTCCCCCATGAGTAGATTTCCATCTCCAGGCCGGGGTTGCCTTTTGGGATTCCTAATGAAACAATGAGGTAGGAAGCAAGGAAAAATGAAAGGGTTAGGATCCCCCGACAAGGTAACCATTTTCTCCGCTGTGGGTTTTGTAGGCCATCTTGTTCCTATAAACGCCAAGATGTCTCAATTTTAACCAAGTTGTGACAGTAGGGCCAATACCCACTAACCGTTTTTGAAATCAGTGACCTTTAATCAAATGACCACCAGCAAAAAATCTGTCAGACAAACAGTTAATTGATGCAAATTAAGAGTCACCATCACTGCAGTGCAATGTTACAGGAAAAAGAACAATGGACAGCACTTTAAAGGTGACAGTGATCGATTAAAAAATAGTTAATCCATAATATGCTCTCATTATAAAGGCGAATCTTATTTTTGGTCAACTGAAATCACTAAGAAAGCAAAAGATGAGAGATAGCTTGATAAAGAAGAAGCACACACCGGGGGTGGGGGTGGGGAGGGAGAGTGTCATTTGTGTCCGAGGGTTTCACGCAACATTTAGGGCAAAAGCCTTTGTTCCTCCGCCTCGGAAGGGAGTGGGTGGGTGGGTGATGGAGAGATCAGACACGGCTGCCCCGGCGCTCCACACCCTGCTCTCTCGCGCATGCGCGAGGCCAAGACAAAGGAATAGGTAATTACAGTCCCGATTCATTCATTTTGCCCACAGCACTGGGGATCTGTTAGCCCAAGCTGTAATCCCGATGGAAGGGGGGGGGGTGAGGGTGTTGGTCCACACCCCTTTGGTAGGAAGACCACCTCGATGCTAGTGTTTGATTTTAACTAGCCACATACGTGCTACTGTCCTCGCGGGAAACCGAGGTGTGTCAATCCTGTTCAAGGTACTAAACACGCACCCATGTGAACTGTGCTAATTTCAGCAGGGTGAAAATTACACAAGCAAAGGCTGTCCACGGAGTTCGTTTCAAGGCGGAAATATCTCTGGGGAAGCAGATAAGAAGCCCAGCCAAGCGTTCGATGAATATTCATGAAAAGAATGCGGTTTGCAGCCGCGCATTGTGTGTGCGATCCGATCCAGGGATTCTGCAATTTATATTTTTCGGAGCGCGGGAGGGGGGAGCAACAGGAACCTGGCGTCGGGTTTCATAGTTTGTGCTTTAGGCAAAACCTGCTAAACCCCAAACCTTCGCTCGCAACAGGGCTGGGCCGTTAGGGGGCCGCGCGTAGTCAGGTTCAAGCTCACACCCTCTGGGCTGGGGCCGCGAGTGGAAGCGCCTGGTGCATTCTCTGAACCGAAGACTCCAAAAAATGAAATGCTCAGAGGTGGCCCACAGGTTACTGGGAAAGCAATTCAGTCACGTCCGAGGCTGAAGCTTTGATCCGCTCAGATGTGCTTCTGGAGGCACGTTGTCGTGTGAACCTCGCATTCCTTGGCCACCCCAAGCCAAGATTCCGGAGTCCCACTGGTCAAGGAAATTAATTTGCTAAACCCCAAAGCCACCTCCTTCCTCTGATCAGACCATATTCCCCATATTCTCTTTCCCCTTACTCCCGCCCCACCCCACCCCCACCCTCCATCTTTTACTGCTGCGCCCCTCGCACCAAATGCTTTCTTCCCGGCTGTGGAAGGTTCCGATGACAGATACGCTCCCTTCAGGTCCACAAAACCGCTCTTTGGGCCTTAGTGCGCTTAAAGGCTTTCGCATTCGGCAGTTTATTCAACTAGCAGCTTCTCTCCCGCTACCCACCACCCGCCCCAACTCCGTTTATCAGACTCGACATCCCCCGCATCTTCCCCACCCTGCGAGTGGCTGAAGCCTCCCACCTCGCCGCCCCCATCACCCCAGATCCCCGAAGTGCGACGGAGCCCTCGTGGAGGTACCCCACGCCCTGAGTCGTCTAATCCGGCCCTGCACCACCACCACCCACCCACCCCGGCTGCAGCGCGGACAGAGAGCGAAGGGCCTGGGGAGCTGGGCGCTGTGCAGTAGGGAAACGGAGGCCCCCAAGGCTGCCGGCGCCCCTGCTCGGCGGTGGCGACGGGGCCACCCGGACGCGCCTCCTTACCGGCTCTGGGTGCCTGCGCCGCCCCTGGGTGAATGCGGAGCCGCCGACGGGCCCGGGTCGCTGGCGTCGTCCGGCCGGGTTTCTGGCCGCTAACGGAGACTCTTTCTCCGGCTCGACGGCGGAGCCCGGAGCGTGGAGCTAGTTGGAGCGCTGCCGCTACTGCCGCCGCCGCTGCAGCCTCTGCATTTCTTGCTCTCGCGCTCCCCCTCCCCTTCCTGCCCAGCACCTCCCCCGCCGCGTCCGCCCGCCCAGCCTCCCGCTCCGCCACCCCGCCCGCCTCCCTCCTCCTTTCCCTCCATTCCGGGGCCCCGCCCGCCTCCCCTGAACTCCGCTCCATCTCCGTGCGCTCCCTAAGTCCCCTCCCCTCCGCCCTAACCCCCACCTCTTTTCTCCATCCCGGTGGTCCCCCCTTTCTTCCTCCTGCTTCTGTACCCCTCCTGCTTCTCTTTATCTGCCCTCTATGCGGGTTTCCCACTCCCTTCCCACCACCCTCCATTCTAGGGCCCCTGCCTGCATGCTTCCCCTCCCACGCTGCTCCAGGACTGTGGGTGGGTCTCTCTCTCTCTCTCTCTCTCTCTCTCTCTCTCTCTCTCTCTCTCTCTCTCTCATTCTTTCTCTCATTTGGAACGGTTGGTTAGAAGTGCTCCGGCTCACGCTCAGATTTAAGGGGCTGCCTAGAGGTGATGAAAGACGCCCCCTGCCACCTGCTACCTTTCTCAGCACCCCAATCCCGTACGCTCGTGACATCGGCTGAGATTCCTAAGCCCAGGTCGGCAGTGAGGTTGGAAGTGGCCTGGTGGCTTCCCCTCAGGCTCTAAAAATGGATGTCCGCGGGGTGGAAGTGGCCCCCAACAGCTGGCACTTCTGGGAGGCGCCCCGTGGACCAAGCGCGCTGGGTGGGCGGCTCCCGCGCACACTAGGTGGAACCAGGACGGCTGCGGCTTCGGACAAGCGCCACGGCTTAAGTCCAGCTGGCCGGGCGGGCAGTGTCGCCCTGCGGGGATGCTCTCGGGAACTGAGAGAGAAAGAAAAACCAAGAACTCGAGGAAAGGACCCGTCGTGTGTGTGTGTGTGTGTGTGTGTGTGTGTGTGTGTGTGTGTGTGTGAGTGATTTAATGGAGGCAACCAGTTCTCGGGAACACTGGGTTAGCGGAGGCTACCCGCGCAGAATTGCACAAGTCAAAGCCCGGGCCAGCTGCAGCGTTTCGGGGAGTCCTGGGGATTGCCACTTTGTTGAACACCGGAACACAAAATACCCACCAGGGTAGGGAGATACGCTCACCTTGCTTATCTGTTGGCAAGAAGCAAATGCAAAAGAGAACGTAACAGGATATCGCTTACAACCGTAGTTCTTTCCCTAGACAAAAGCGAATATTACCTTCCCGCAAAACCATGGTGAACCTTTGGAACTTTTATTTGCGGCATTTTGGCGCCCTCTGGCTGTGTTTGAATTGCTTTCATGCTCATCTATACCCATCCCAGCAAAGAAAATGAGTTGCCCGTTTACTTCCAGGGTGGATCTGCCCTCTTCACTTGGGTGTCCATTGGATTGAGGGGCACGGCTTCCCTCCAAAATCGGGATAAAAAAGTGTAACCACATTTAGGGCGACAGACGCTAAAGGCAAGTGCATCCGCATTCAACTGGGAAAAGGTAAGTCCATTTTTTATTAACAGGAAAAAAAACTTATCCGAACTTAAATTAGGTGAGATGACCACGTCAACCCGGGGCTACGCCAAAGGTTTTGCAATAGAAATACTCGTGTGCAAAACTGAGCAGGTATTTACAGCCTACATGTGACCTCACCATTTTTACCAACAGGCAGTAAGAAAAAAAGTAGGGATTTTGTGGGTTTGTTTTTTTTTCTTTTTTTCTCTCTCTTTATGCCATTTAAATGAATAACAGATAGAATACAAAAACAGGAACTCAAATTACAACTAGGATTGCCTCCAAAACAATTTTATTTATTTGAGTTAAAGTATTTATTCAATAATTTAATATGTTCAGTATGTGTCCCTCATTCCAGCCCACCATCTGTGAGGCTAGATGCAGGGTGTCTCAACCTCCTTTTGGGGGCTGATAATTTTCTGTTGATGGGGGACTGTCCTGTGCACTCTGAAATGGTCAGCATCCTTTCTGGTCTCTACCCACTAGTTAGCAGTAACACACATTCACACGCACACCACCACCACCACATACTTTCCACTAGTTGTGACAACTGAAAATGTCTCCTAACATTGCCAAATGTCCCCTGGGAGACAAAAATCACCCCAAGTTGAAAAATATGGAGCTATAAAATTTTAAACCACTCTGAGCAAGTCTCTAAGCTTTGACCCTGTCAAGTTAGATGAGCGCTTGCAATTTCATATACCCAAGACATTTATTGAGCGTATTTGTTAGGTTATCAGAGTAGTTAGTTTTTTCATTTAGCATTCAGTTTGTAGCCCTGTGACCTTCCAGGCATGTAAATCATCTCAAAATTAGTAAGTATATGGTCTTATCGTGTTTGCATAATAAGCTTGTGGATGTTATGTTCTGTTTTCTCCTGTTCCAATTTTTTCGAAGGAAAAAAGACAATATAAAAATTAATGTTCAGTACCTTCAGAGCTCCCGGCTAAATTTTCATGATAGAGAAAACAAGCCTTTCAAAGGTGTGATTGGAATACAGATCATGGGGTTGCCATAGAAATGAGAGGCAAAATCT
This sequence comes from Glossophaga mutica, assembly GCA_039655065.1. NCBI lineage: Eukaryota > Metazoa > Chordata > Mammalia > Chiroptera > Phyllostomidae > Glossophaga > Glossophaga mutica. The sequence goes on from CM077305.1 coordinate 23,281,813, forward strand.
TACACCATTGAGGCTTTGGGTTGCCTCAATTTTGTCTGTCATCAGATTTAGTTATTCTCTTAAAAGATTTTTAAGGCATTCCTTTTTAATGAAATAATGATGTAACTGGCTGACAGTGCTATTAATCTGAAGAATGGAAGCTTTTCCAGAATTTATGAACATGTATCAAATGGTAGCCGAAATGTTACATTTCCGTACACCACTAATAAAGTCCAATTTGGTGATATTTTTAGTTGTTCATCCAACATCTTTCGAAACACAAACTTAAGGAATCAATGACTAAGTACTTGAAGCTCTGGAGTCTACAAAACTGTTATCATTAACTACTGTGCATGTCACTAGCTATTTAGATTATAGACAAATGGACTTGGGAACTTACTTTGAAGGTGCAAATTTAATTACTTTTCAACATTACATCATCAAAATAAAAACTGTTACTCTCCAAATTAACTACATATATTGTTATTCCTGGGTTGTAAAATAAATTCCATTGCTATTTTCAACTACTTACATAATCTGCTTCAGTGAATCAAACCTGCATTATGAAAATACTTATCCAAAGGATACATTATTCAGTGACTGCTGTTTTTGCTATAGTATTTGCTATAGAGCTGTTTGGAATATAATGGGCTCATCATCCCCTAAATTACCGGTCGGTTTACAAATACTTCAGTGTGTCTTCACTTTTTCAAATAGTCAATCAAGGGCCCATGATGATTCCACAGAGCTCATCTCACCTCCAAAACTCACCCCCCAGCCTCCTCTCTTTCCTGAGGCCTGGCCTCTTCCTCAGTTCCCCATCCTGTCCTCCTAGATAGAAGAAAGAGGATTAAAGTCCCAAATAAAAGATGTAAACCAACATGAATGAAGCAAAAGGACAGTGACAGCAGTGTCACCCCAGTGTTACCACAGCTGCCTTTGCTTGACATCGTTTTGGTAGTTCCTATTTAAGGCCACTGAATTAATGTGAACCCTCTGAGAGCCACGTAGAGAACCTGATAAATTTAGCTCTGCTGGTAAGTATTGGCGAGAGTATTGCTGTGATTTGTTGACAAGACTTCATCTATAAATTGCAAGTTCAAGACCAGACAGCCAATATTATATATGAAAATGTACATCTTTTTTCTCTAAATATATTTATTATTTTTAATCAAAGGTAAATCATGAAATCTGTATGTATTTATTTCATTTTTCTCCCTACCACCTCCATAGTATTACAACCTCACCATTCACATAGCCAAGTAAAAAGACCTCCTCAGTTTCACTCAGTGGTTCTCAAGCTGGGGCTCCTTTTCACCCCAGAAGATGCTAGAGATATCTGAAGGCGTTTGGGGGGAAGGGAGTATAAGGAGGCAAAGTACTACTGGCATCTGATGGGTCAAGATCAGGGTTGCTACTGAACACCCTGCAATACACACAGAATAGCCCCGGAACAGGTAATTATCCAAAACGTCAATATATTATCCAGCCCGGGATGCAAAATGAGTTTGGGAAACCTTGGTTTCAAATCACATGAAGTTGGAAAACACCTGATTTTTGTTAAGAGCCCGTGCTACAAGGGGAACCACCTCTTGCTGTGGTTCAGGGTATCTTAAGCAGGCAGCAGGTTCGGAGGTACAAAGATTTAGCAGAGTTCTCCTTCGAGCAGAGGCCTGCGATGCACCCTGAGGCCGTCACTGACCACCTTCCTCGACTGCAGCACAAATCCAGGCAGTCACTTCAAGAGCAGTGCCGAAGATCAACATCAGAGATCTTGAGTTCCCCTCTCTGTTACTACATGCTGAGCAACTGGAAGAAAACAGCTTAACTTCGGTTCCTTATTTCACTTTCCTCATGTACTGTAAAAGGATAGCCGGGAAACCTGAGCAAACATGTGTTTACTACAAAGCGTTGGACTTGAACTGCAAGGAGCAACCTGGCCTTGGCACGACACTAGGAACATTTTTGCCCCAGATAAAAGGTGAATAAAAAGCAACCCTATATTGCTACCTGAATAGTTAGTCCCAACTCTCCTCTCCCTGTCATCAACTGTAATTTCCCTACCTTGGCTTTCAGTGCCAAAGCACTGTTTCTACTCTGTAGTATTTTCTATTAAGAAAACACACAAAACCCACAATAAAAGGGTGTTTGCCCCGCTAACCAGCAAGGGCTTTTTCCAAGCAGTGCCTACCTGTTTCTACAGACACAGGGCAGGGGATTAGAGCAGAGGACTTCAATGTTGGGAAAACAGGCCTTAATTCTTTGGCAGCCCTTGCCCCGTAATCGGCCATTAAACCCTTCAGAGAACAAGTTGCTTCATAATGGCACAAGGAATGTTGTAGAACAATTACTCACGTTGCTCTGCTCTTGAATCCATGAGACTGCAGAGGTTCCAGTGTTAGATAGCACCCCATTCCTTGTTGCCACTGGATTCTTCTCTCAGATCAGCCCTTACTGGTAATTAAAATGTTTTACCTAAACCCCAATGCGGAGAATGGTGTCCAAAATAAATTGGTTAAGTGCACAAGCAAGTTGCCAAAAGGAACACAGAGAATGCACGTTGTCGCTATGAATTAATTTGGGGTGTTGTTTCCCCAACTTCTCCAAGTGCAAATGCAGTCCAAATTCCAACATCTGCTTCACGCTGTCTGGGGGCAGGCCCCCAGCACTCGCAGACTCCATAACACAATTGCGTCCCACACCCAGGAATCTCCTCAGGTAAGCTCAACTCAACGTCAGAAAGAAAGACCTCTCTCCAAACCAAAAAAAATAAGACAGTAAAAAATGAGAGAGCCAGACGTAAAGTATATTGAAAAAGCTGGCATAAACAGTTGAGGATACCTTAAAAAATAAGCAAAACAGCTATTGTGTCAGTAGTTCCAAGGGAAACCCAATACCTTCTGTGAAAACAAGGCAGCATGTCACAGTGAGGGACCATAAAATTTGACACACGAAGAAATCATGGTTCTTGTTACTGCTCCTGGAGGACTTGGAAGAACAACAACAAAAGCAATTTCATTGTAACTAGAGTATTTGTGTGATCAAAATCCAACACAAGGAAAGCTGTCAAAAACAACTTCATAGGTACCTAAAGCAAGTTGCTGAACAGGAGATATAGTGTTGCCCCATTGGGCTCCAAATCAATAACCAGGAAAATGATCGCAGGATTTTGGCCAAAACTGTCACCTCATCACTCTCGCTGAGAACTTGGATGATTTCAGAGGTGGAGTGGAGGTTGCTCGGATTTCCAACACCATCTTATACAGTTCCATGTTGAATTAATGTTTTCGCAATGACCATTCATTACCTTGGGAACTGCATAGGATTTTGTGCGTTGTTTAAGAGATCGGTCCCAGGCCGAGAAATCACTTCTTAGAGACTGCCTTCTCATGAGCTCTCCCTGCACTCTGTATTTGAACTCTGCATTCTGCTCCTTGTATTTTTCTGCTTCTTCACCTTTAAATCAGTGGCTCAGTTTGAATGAAGAATGTGGCCCTAGCCCTGGCATCTTTTGGGCTGTTGGCCCAGGTCCCTGGGGTGTCCCACTCTCCTTCACCTCTAATGCAAAAGACCTCCCCCATCCCCAGCTTTTGAAGTGATGGCAGGAGCAAGGAGACTTTCGCCTATACCTAGCACGTACTGTGCCATCCATATATTAACTTCCTTTTTGCACTGATGAACCCATAATCAACACAAAGTTCTGTTTGCTCTGTAACATTGGTTTTTCTGTCTGTCTCCATCTATCTGAATGACCACGAGTGATCAAAATCACTTAAGTATTTCATCCTATTGAAGGCCAATTACCTTCCTTTCTTATTTTTTTTTTACTTCTAATCATGCTGCTGTGACAGCTTTAAACACATAATTCTCATCTTTTAAAATATTCCCTCAGTTTAAAAGTCTAGCAGTGGGACACACCAACCATCCCCATGCTGATTTTTATGGGGTTGTGTCCTCCAATGAGATTTAAAAGTCCTATGTAACACACACACACACACACACACACACACACACCCTTAAGAGAACCCATTTCCCCAGTGCTCCAATGCCAATACACTTCATAACTTTTCATGGGTGCAAAATGGTTTTAAGTCGCATATGTTTGATTACCGACAAGAATTGGCTTTGTTTTTCCAATAGCGCTTCACTGTTTGGGTTTCATCTGGGAAAACTGATTCTCTTCTTACAGTTTCCTGCGACACCTGTTGAGCTTCCTTGAAATGTGACTAGCGGGGATGTGCATCTGAGTAGCTGAGTTGGTGGGTCTGGTTCTTTCGCTAGCATTCCTTTCGAGCCCTACTTTGGCCTCCCCTCTCCAGCTTCTTGATTTTGAACACAATTCTTCGTGGTTTTTTTAGCCTCAATCTCTTTCATCTGGAATACGAAAAAACTCCAACTGCACTGGGTTGCTCCGAGGATTCTGTGGGAAAATGTATTTAAAGCCCTTAGCCAATTCATAAGACACATTCAGAAAATGCCTCCTAAAGAACCTGGCTTTATAGCACCACCAATAGGACAATTAAGGAAAAGATAAAATTAAGAGTTAAGCACTGTATCAGGGCTTATGGGAGGGCCTAGATAGCTATAATGAAAAATCTGAAGTATATAGCTACGTTTGCACGAGGAATTTAGCTCTAAGCTTCCTGGCAGCCAAAAGAAGAAATTAAAATATTATGGACTATTAATTTCACTAATAAAAGCAAACACTTTCAGTGTGTAAGGAGGGATGAATCTTCCTAGCAATCAACCTTAAAAAGAGGAATGTGTTGCTATATCCCTTTATGTAAGGAATATGAAATTTCATAAAGGACAATATTTCAATAATGATTTTACTGGAGATAAAGAAATGTTCTCCTGAGGCCATTTATTTTATCAACCTGCAAACTACAGAAACTATATTATAATTCTGCTAAAGAATTGTTACCAAAAGGTGAAAGTCATGCGGCCCAGACAGGCAACTTTGGGCTGGAGCATGTAGGAAGATCCGCCATGGACGGAGGGTGCAGGGGGAAGCAAGAAGCCCCTCCTTGGACTGGAAGGAATGTCCTTTAGGTGAGCAAGGTGTGTTCAAAACGTACATCCACCCCACCCCAGGCTCTGAAGCTGCCTTCGCCCTGAGTCTCGGGCAGAGGCTTTCCACCTGGGGACTCCAGACTGCTGGCGACACAGGGGAGGCCACCACGCAGTTCTTCATCCTTCTCTTTTAGCTTCTCTTCCTAAATGCCAGATGCTTTGGTGTGAACCTGAAACAAACCCTGCAGTGCAAAACTTGACTTCCTCAGGATTGTGGTGACAGAAAAATAGTAAGAAATAGTTGTACTTTAAGGTTTTATTCTTCTTTTAAACTTACTGTAACTTGTGTTTTTGCCCAAGTAAAGGGTTTCCCCATTTCTGTCTGAAGGGGCACCGTGGGGGTCTGGCAGTGGGCACCCCATGTCTTGCTGGCAGCTGCCTAAAACTGGCTCAAGGGCCTGCAGATTGCCGACTGGAAGTCCCAGGAAACAGAAGAGAGAAGAGCTGACGTTTATGGGAGCAGGGACTTTTCACTCACACGTAGCATAGGGAGGAAGAGCACACACACAGGTAAGATACTAGGTTAACAGGTTGTGAAGGTGGACCACATTTCCAAGTTTCAACTTATATACACAAGTCTTTATGCTATACACTGTAAGCTCCAGGAGACTGGGGGTTCCTGTCCATTTCATTGCAGTGTTTGGTACACATTAGCTGCTCAAAACATATTTGTGGAAAACAAAGTACAGAGCACTAGTTTTGCCGAGTCTGATTTTCCAAATAACCAGTAGGTGGCAGGCTCGTTCAAGAAAACTGTGTCAATCTTGTTGGCTCATTTCTATGGTGCAATAAATTCTAAGTACAGAGAAGTGACAAATAATCTGATAAACTAGGAAACAAATTCATTATAGCATTGGGAGTTATATGTACTTACTTGTATTCTGACAAACAAGACTTTACAACCAGGAGAAAGGAAAAAAAATGTAAACACTAGCTAGATACCCATGAGCTTTAAGATACAGTTCTAATGATGTGAAATTACTTCTGAAAATTATCTCCCCTTTAAAGTAAGAATATAATATAATAGAATATAATATAATATAGGCTATAATGCAATATAATAATATAACTCTATCAAATTAAATTTGGTAACCAAAAACAAAAGTCCCCCCTGAAAACAAAGTCACCACTCCCGAGCTGTGTCTCACATTTGACAAGTTTCAGAGTCACGTGGTAAATGTAAAACATGAGCAAATCCCTGAAGTAAAACAGGATGTTTTTTAAGACCACCTGAACCTGAATTTCATTTGTATAAATAACCTTAAAATGGTCCTTTTGTAAGGCATTCTCTCAGTGCTATTCCTCATAAGATAATATGTTACTGTTTTTTATTTCTTTTTCAACTGCGCCCTGAAATAATAACATACAGGTGAGAATTCTTCCTTTTTCGAAAAAGTGACGTGCAGAGTTTGATTCTAACATTTCTGCGTAATTAAGTCCTTGACACTGTGTTTTGGTTTGGTTTGGGTTTTGCTTTGTTTATGGTCAGTTGTAGTATTCAAAACATCTGCTGCCCTGCTGGTAGAGGACTGTACTTCCCCGCTTGCGGGTGCCAGGCTGGCTGCATGATTTGAGAGAACCCTCCACAAAATAGAACAAAACCGTCCTGGCTCATTGTGGTGAGAAGTGGCCCTGTGACTGGCTTCACCCAAGGAATCAAAGAAAGAAATGACATGCATCACTTCTCAACAGAAGTTTTAAGAGCCAGCTCATGGTTTGCCATCTCTCCTGTCCTTTCACCTGAGACCACCAGTTCCCACCCAGGTGCCATTCTACCTCCTAGGCCCACTATTGTGCAGCCTGTGACAGACATGTCACCTGGGGGAAGGAATAAGTGTGTCTTGTCATTAGGCTCTGAGACCTGGGGCCGTTTATCTATGGCAACATAACTTACTTTGTCCAGGTTGACTGGCAATACCTTACAATGGTGGTTATAAAAATAAGTGAACTAATACTTATCAAACACTTAGCCTTACAGGTGGTGTATATAAAGCAATGGAAAGTGTCAAGTTATTCACATCCTGGATCATTATTCACTCCTTCATTTTACCTGCCATATTCATGAGCAACTACACTTAGGATTTGTCTAATTTGCATCAACAGGTATTGGCATCATGGAGAGATTTAAAGTGACATTTAGAGTCCAGTAAAAGGGTTAAGATATCATCGGCATAGAAAGCTCTAGAGAGTGTGGATGACTAAGCGCCATGATTGGGACACACACACGCTCGAGAACATTTACTGAACAGTCGGGGTTCATGTTCCAGATGCCATCACTGGGCTTTTGTGCCCTCTGTCATTCAGAAGGCATGGATTTCTTTAACTGCTAAATACAATCAATAAGATTCCTTACCTAAGATATCCTAATTTTTATATTCCAATTCCATTAAATAATTATGTTCTCTCCACTGATGATAGTGAGTTCTTGGAATCAAGGAGAAGAAAGAGCACACTCCCTCCTGCCTGAGGGCAACGCACCAAAGCCAAGACTATTCAGTACCAAAATACAGGTTGGCCAAAAAGTCTGTTTAGTTTTTTCCTAAAGTGAAAGACACGTTTTTCATTTGCACCAATTGCTCTGATTTGGATATTTTGAGTATGTCAGCTACCTCCCACATGTTATAACGTTGATTGTTCTCAGTTAATGTCTCTATTTGATTGTTATAAACTTCAACGGGTCTACCTGACCATGGAGCATCATCCAGCAAGAAATCTCCAACACAGAACTTCGAAAACCACTTTTAATGTGCTCAATCAGTCACAGCGCCTTTTCCATGCACCGCACAAATCTTTTTGTCTTTTTGCATTTCAATTGTGTTTTTACCTTTCTTGAATAATAAAGCATAATATGCCAAAAATGTTCTGTATTTTATTCCATCTTCAATATTAAAGTGGCTACACAAAAATTCACCAGTTTTGGTAAGTTTTTTTAAATGCACCCTGATATGACAGCTGTCACAGTCTAACAATTGTTTTGAATGAAGTTAAAGACAACTAAGCGCTACTAGAGCTATCTCATGGGGAAAGGAAACAAACATTTTGGTGAAACCAATAGAATTATTTCTACACCCCCCTGATGTTTCTACAAGAATGCACTGTAATGTCTCAAAGAATACAAATTTCCTTTCAAAGCGATGACAACTTAGTGTTCTTCATACAGCTTTAAATATATGCCTGTTATCAGCCAGCTTCTTGACGTAGATTCTGACCTGCAGTTCCTGTTGATTCTTTCAACCCAGATCAAGCATCACAAATTCCACCCATCAGACAATTCACAACAGTACTTCTTGGACTGGTCCCCTTGGTGAAAAAGAAAATGGCTTTAAACTGTAATTCTTTCCCAAGTGGATTTGAAAGCCAATTTTCCCTGCAGAACCTTCAGAGGTCCAGGACTTAGAGATGGGAGACACCCAAAGGCAGAGGGCAGTGCAGGGGATTGGTCCAAAGTTTCCATGTAGAATGACTGTACCCCCAGATTCTCTTGCAGCCATTCAACAGAGGCCACCGCCTCCATGATCTCTGGCTCCACCCTCAGCTGAAAACGTGCCCTAGACAAACTGACTCCATCGGGTCTAATTGTTTCTGATGAGCACAGAGAGGGTGAGGCACAGGCTTGAAAATGGGGAATTAACTGAAAGTTGGCCTAATGATGGTTGACTGCCTAGCCCATTTCTGAGAACCTGGTGCCAAAAGGCCTTAGTCAGGAAGATACCCCCCAACAATAGATTGGAGGCTTCTCTGGAGAAATGGGTCCCCAGTGAAAAGGCCAATTGACCCCCTAACGAAAATTTTAGTTTGGCACTTAGTATGAAGCCAACTCTTCCACAGCTCTGCTGACACACAGAGAGCCTGCACATTTCTTTCAAGTATTTCAGTCTTAATTATAAAAGGACAACCAAGGATCATCTGGTATTTATGAAAACTTGCAACGTGAACTAAAGGAGACTGGTAGGAAAGACTCCAGAGGACACAGAAATGGCGTGGGCTGAGGTGTATGTTTGTGCCCTCGGCGCTATCAGGGAAGAAAGCTTATTAATAAAATAAAAACAGGAGGATAGATATGAAAGAGAGATTCCTTGGGAATTAAAAATAGCATCACTGACATACAAATTTCAATAGAGGGTTAGTATATACTATGGAATAAATCCTAGAAAGTAAAACAAAAATATCAAAAAATAAAAAACAAGAGAGAAAAGGACAGACTGAGGTCCGAAACAAGAAGACCAACATTTCTGGAATTCCAGAAAAAGAAGAGAAAAGGAAAATATTATCAAAGAGAATTTGGAACATTTTCCCCAGAACTGAGGATCACAAGGGTCCAGAGGAAAAAGACACACTGAGTGCCTAGCACAACGAATGAAAAGACCATCTTGAAATATCAGAACCCTAGAGACAAAAGATTCTAGAACTTTCCAGACAGAAAACATGCAAGGGGAATCAGGACTAGGAATGGAAATGCTAGAAGAGGATAAACCATTTAAAGTTCCAAAGAAAATTTGTCCTTAATCTAGGATTTTTTACCCAGCTAATCCATGCACTGAAAGTAAGGACAGAATAGACTTTCTCAGACTTTTGAGGACCCATCAGAATAAGGGTTAAAACACGGGAGAGGAGCAGGACACGGGATCCAAAAAGGCGGGTGGCCAACCTGGGAGAGCCGGGAAGTCGCAGGATCCCAACGGTGCCGCCGACGCGGACCCGCTGGTCCGGGTCAGAGCCCAGTGAATGCAGCCCATGGGCGGAGCTCTCCCAGCAAAACCCGAACCGAAAGGTTGCATGGTGCACCGGAGGATTTGGAAAATAACACTAACAGACACTGGAGAGAGCATCTGGAAACAAAACACTGTGACACTTTCAGAAGCAACAAAACAAATGAGAAAGTGTGGCCACTGCAGGGGGGAAAATGTTTATAAAAAGAAACGAGCTCCTACCCCTTGGTGGGCTCAGTGGTACACCGTCTTTACGTAGTTGTCATAACAGTGTAAACACTGGCTTATACCTGAATGATGATGAATTGTGATGTGTTAGGAAAATGCAAGGATAAAAGGGGAGGGGAGGACGGGGGCGGGGAAAGCAACGGAGCACCCTTCGCAGAAACGCAGAAAGTAACGTCTGCAAGTGACGATTCAAGAAGTAGAGGATGAGCAGCAAAATTTGGGGGAAACCGTTGGGAGAACCAGCAAAGAATCGGAAAGGAATGCCTGTGAGGAAGATGAAGGGAAAGAGGGGAAGGAGCAAGGAGAAAGGTGTTTTTCACCCTAAGCTTTTTACTACTGATAATGTTTCACGTTATGTACAAAAAATACTTTTCAAAAAATTTTAAAATAAAAGATGATGAGACACAGGCTCATCATCAAGGAAAAACCAGTCCAGCTGGGGAGATAAGACACCAGCATGTAATAGGGAGTATAGCCAATTATGTTGTAATAACTATGTGTGGTGTCGGATGGGTACCCAGGCTTCCCAAGGCAATTACTTGGTAAGTTATGCAAATATCGAATCACTACATTCTACACCTAAAATTAATATACTATTGTAAATTGAAGAGTAAATAAAAATTTTAAAAGACACAAGCATGTAAAAAGTAGAATAATAATGAAAGTTTCAGTAGTAGTTAAAGACAATAATATATGCTACCTCACCAGGCAACTGGACTAGTTGCCGAAAGACGATTTCCAGAGTCAGAGAGGAGGGCTCCCGGCAGCCTCTGCTTCACCAGGGGAGAGTGGGGAGGGGGGAGGGGAGACCTGCCTGCGTCTCTCTGGAAACAGTAGAATTGTCTACTTGAACGTGGAGAGGGCAGTCCAAGGACCCGTAGTCTAGCACTTCCTCGTGTACATATAATTGGTCTGTTGGTATTTGTGTATTATTTATGTAACATTAATTTTTCCCTGCAATCGTGTGCAGGATCAACAGAGCTGTGAGGCCACTGGTGTAGATGAGGGAAACTCCAAAAGGTTTGGGAACTGCAGAATGCCGTGCTCAAGATTCCCCTGGAGGGAAAAGATATAATTAGTCGTAGGGGGTTGGACCCCATGAATATTCACAATAGTGCAGGCATGAAGCAATAACAAGCTAGATGAGATTAATCTATCAGCCCTTGCATTGGAATGAAGGAATACATTTGAGAAATACTGCAAGGGATCAAGAAAAGAGACAGAGTGGCTGGTTTAATAGAATAGAGGGCGTTTGTCATTTCACTGCCTGCTAAACATGGCTATGAACAGCACAGAGCAGAATGATTAGCGCTAGCTTAGTGAGTATATACAATTCCCTTGTTTAGCCAGACACGGGTATATACAATTCTGCTTGGAGCCCGATCTTCAGGGCCACACAGGATTATGTGCCCAGGAGCACTTTCCTGGTGCTCTTACTGACTTATTAATAGCCTCCCTATTTCATCCCTCCCTATTTTTAAGGTGCTTTCACACTACTGGGATGTTTAAGGTACAAACACATAAACAACAGTTAACATTTCTGTGGCACTTAACATGCTCCTGCTGCCGCTCTCAGACCTTATACACATGGCCCCTTAATCCTCACCAAACAATCCTGTGAGCAGGTGTAATTATTAGGACCATTTCACAGATGAGGAAAATGAGGCCCAGAAAAGATAAAGAACTTGCCCACAATTAATTGGCCAAGCTAGGTTCCAACCCAGGGTATCTAGCTCCAAACCACACACACACACACACACTAACTAGTACAACAGCGTAATTAGTGTAATTGCTCTAAAACACCTTCGTGCAACTCACATTTCCTTCTGAGATGCCAAACCGTTCAATTCTGTAAGTTTTCCAAGCTTCTGCTCCCAATTTTGTGAATTATAAAATTTCTTTACAGTTGACTAGTAAAGAAACAGAAAGCTTCAATTCTAGACACAGCCCATAAATGGACAAGTAAATTGTGATGCTTGAAATACACACAGTGACTGAGATCATTGACCTTAAAGGTGCAGTAGAAGGTTGACAAATCCATTAACTGTGGGACTCATGACTGAATAGCCCTGTACAGGAAATGTTTTCAATGTAATCTTAGGGTACTGGAGACTATATTAGTTTTCTGTAGCTACCTTAAATTACCACAAATTTGGTGGCATAAAACAACAAAAATATATTCTCTCCCAGTTCTGGAGACCAGAAGCTCAGAACCACGCTGTTGGCGGGGTGTTCTCCCTGGAGGCTCGAGGGACAATCCTCCACACCTCTTCCATCTCCTGGTGGCTTTCGGCACTCCCCGCCCTGCGGCCGCCTCCCTCCAGTCTCTGCTCCGCCATCCCGTCACCTCTCCTCTGTGAGTCTCTCCCCTGTGTGTCTGTGATAAGGACACTTGTCACTGGAGCGAGAGCCCACTGGAATAATCCAGCCTGAGCTCCCCATCTAAAGATCTGTGATTTCATACACCTGCAAAGCCCCTTTTTTCCAAATTCACATTTACATGTTCCAGGGATTAGGATGCGTGGACACCTCTTTCACAGGGCCCATCATCCCACTCACTACAGAGACACCACCAAAAACCAACAAGCTGAGTCAAATAGTTGAAATGTGCGGCTAATGCAAAGGCTAGGAAGACACAGCAAGGCAAACGGAAAGATACACAGCAGATGGAACTATGAGGAAGAGTATGCCACATGCGAGTTCTCGAACTGCGCAGAATAAGAGACCACGTTAGATTGTGTGAATGGTCCATTATTGGGGCCTATTTGGAATAACACTTGTACATAAATTTGAAAACACATCAAGTATGTGTATAATAAGGCCTTTATAGGAAAGATAAGAAGTTTGAGTATGGCTAAGAGAAAGTTTAGAAGGTAAAATAGCAGATCCCAGCCCAGCAGGTGAAGGCTTTTGAGAAGGGCTCCAATGTTGGCTCAGAGATTGGGGGTAGGTGCGAGATGGGAGTCCTGAGCGCCCCCCCACACCCCCTCCAGCCCGACCCGGGCCAGCCCCTGCCCCATCTGAGAAGTTTCAAGGAGCCCCAGGCCGCAGTGTGGGCCTGTGTGGAGCATACAGGGAGGGTCAGACTCTCCAAAGGCAATTTAGTCCATCTCTGCTTGTTTTTGCCTCCATCAATCGAATTACTGACTTTGTGTCATGGGGAAATTCAACCATGTGATTTTAGGCTCACTCTGGCTCTAAAGGTCCGTGAACCTCCTTTCTGAGAGTGAGCACACCTGGGCGTTGGAATGCAACGTCCAGGGACACCTGGGCCAGACGCCACCTGTGAGCACTTCCCCGCCTACCAGGAAGGATTCCCGCGCGGGCCTGCAGGAGGCTGGCAGCGTTCACCAGACAATCCCTTTATTTAGGTCCTGTGTGTTCCCAAGAGTCTCTGAGGTCTGACCTTCTCACATGCTTTCCACAGCAAGCAGAGGCCAGAGGGCAGCCAGTTCTGTCACCCCGGAGGGCAAACTCCCTCTCAGAGTTCATCTCTCCTCACACAGCAGTGGCTGGGGGCTGAGTCCTCCTTTCAAAGGAATAACGCAGAGGAGGCGACCTCCAATTCTGGCGAGGGGATGTTGGAGGTCAGGGGCAAAGTTCTCCCACATCCCCGAAGCCCATCACGGTGCCAGTGCAGGACAAGCCTTGCCCTGTTCCAGGGCGAAACGAAAGATGGGAAAGGATGATTGTCTGTGTGTGTCTCTGTGTGTGGACATGCATAGGTGTGTATAAAACACACTTTTTCCTGGGAAGAAATGTGTTTTAATTATCTTTTGTATTAAATTATTCTTTCTTTTATGAACTGATAGTGATGGATACCAGGAATTGTTTTATTATTCATGAATTCATTTTCAATGCCATTCCATGGAAATACTTTTTTACTTATAAACTTGTTTTTCTTTTTTTACTGTTCAAGTACAGTTGTCTCCAGGTTCCCCCCACCCCAGCCATCCCCACTTCCCACCCTTGATCCTACCCCACTTTGGATGTGTCCATGTGTCCTTTATACATGTTTCTGGAAACCCTTCCCCTTTTCTTCCCATCATCTCCCTCCCACCCCGCCTCTGGTTACTGTCAGTTTCCTTATAAACTTTTAATCACCCATTAAAAGGTCTTCTCTTTTTTTTTTTTTTTGGCTTATTTTTGTAAGATCTGAAAATCTGAGAGTTGCTACAGTAGCTTTAGAATTACTTTAAAGAAGCCTTGAGCACCCCCAATCCTCCCTGGAATCCCTGGACTTAGCTGCCCTGCAGTCTCCTGGAGGCTAAAGAGCAAGGGAGGGAGGCCAGGACCTTCACCTCCGCCCAATCAGGGACCAGGGTGAGAGAGAGCACCGTGGGGGCTGGAGGTCCAGGTCTAGGCTGAGGAAGCTGGGGATGAAGTCACGGGCAGGACAGCCTTAGGCAAAGCAGTAAGAAAGTAGCCTTTATCTGGGGACCTGCTGTTTCCTCCCCACCCACTGGTCACAAGCCCTCTGGCACCAAATAGATCTCAGACTCTCACTGAATGAATGCATATCCTTATCCTGCTTTAAAATGTTTCGAATAATAATAATCTCAGCTTTAAAGCTTCATTCTAGTCGTGTTTGCAGCCTTTTAGTTTCCTAGATACACGTAGTGTATTACCAACCACAATTCAGTAGCCCCTACGGTGACTTTCTTCTGTGTCCTTTTGTTTTTCCACGTGTGCGTTCTCTCCCTTTTCCTCAAAGGAGGAAGAGTGGATGCGTAAAAACACTCACGTGAATAAGCACAGGATTGTACATAGACACAATTTGGTCACGTGTTGAAGTGCACTTCAGTTGGGAGAAAAATGAGAAGCAAAATATGGGCCCTCTTTAGAAAACAATGAGCTTGTTAAAAACGCTTTTTTCATTTTTGCGAAAATTAATAGAATACAAAAACCTTGTACGGCATCAAGATATCCACCAGGGGGCACTGCAGTCAAAGCACACCAGAAGGAACTTAAAGCCTTCACTCCACCATGGGTAAACTCAGGTCATTTCACTAACATTGTCAAAAGTGAATTGTTTTCACAAAACGAGAGACCACTACTTTTACTTTTTGCTGAAATGGAAAAAATCCATTTTCTGGCAGCAAAGTAGCTGACTCGTAGCATCCAGAATTGGCTCTTTACTAAGGTCAACATACATGTGCTCAGGAAGCCTGAATCCACTTGAGATTGTGAAACAAGAAGGTCAGGCCGGAGATAACATGCGGGTCTCTCGTGATTGTCGCTCTGCTGAAAATGTCCTCCCTCCCACCTTCCTCTCCCCCCTCCCCTGCTGATAGTCACAGACAAGAAAATGTAGGTGATTCACAGACGCTTTAAAATAAGATTTAGGAGGGGAGGGTCTTGAATTTCATGATGCATCTGGTATCACCAGCTGACTCCGGCTTAGTGGGGACATAATCTCCCGGAGCCACAAACAGCCGAGAGCAGGCCTGCACCATGGCGGCGGCGGCGAACGCAGAGGAGGAGGCGAACGCAGAGGAGACGTGGGCAGCGTGCAAGTGGCTAAAACACGTTCTGTTCCATTTAAAGAAAAAAATGACTTTTAATGACTTTTGTATTAAAGTAACTCCATTTCTTAAAAACACTTATTTGTTAGACCAAACATAAATCTCTTGGACTGCGAGGTGAAGAACGACTGAGGGTTAGGAGAGGGCACGGTGAGGACCTGGGAAAGGAGCGAAGGGCGCACAGCACAATTCTGGCAGCCCCCGCAGCTCCGTCCGAGCTTCCTGCCTGCCCTGTGTGACAACTGGCCAGGAGCCTCACCCACTCAGAGAAGTTCCAGAGCCCGGGTCTCTTGGGCAAAGTGTGGATACTTTTTTACGAGGTTGGTGTTGTGGGTTGAATTATGTCCCCCACAAAAATATACTGAAGTCTCAATCCCCTATTATATGTGAATGTGACCATTGATCGGGGTGGGCCCCCCATCGGTATGCCTGTTGTCCTGGTAAGAAGAGGAATCCCCGACACCGAGATGCACAGAGAATGCAATGTGACCGCGTCGGCTGTGGCTTTAAGCCCTCCAGTCTGTGCTACTTTGTTAGTGCATTCCTAGGAAACCCGTTATGATGACCAAATTCAGAAATAGTAGGATGGAGTTCTGGGAACGGCGGTGAAGAAATACTTGACTGACTGGACTCGAGGTTTTAAAGATTTTTTTTCCTACTTTTTCCTTTTCTCTCCCGTTTTTCCTATCTACCCAATACCAGTATTCCAATGTTCTAAACAGTATATATTATCTTGATTTATCTTTAAATGCACAGCTCTTAGTGATTTCTAGAAATGTGGTCATTTTTTCCCAATGCATTTTATACGTCTCCTCAAGTATCCCAAAACTTTACAGTCCAATTGGCATTTTTAAAGCACTTTGCTCCCTTGAGTTGCTCAAAGTATTTGACATAAATTTTCCTTATTCTTCATGACATCTTAAAGAAAAAGAAATATAGAGCTAAATTAATCATATTGTCCAAATCACACGGTCTTTCAAGGGATGATCAGGATTTGGGATACATCTCCAAATTTCCCATATAGTGTGTTTTCCAAATGTCATGCAATTATATTTTATTCTTAATATCCACCTACAAGAAAACAGTGAATAAATCCTCCAAAATTATAGTCAAGCCAAAAGTTGCCTTTCCAGTACCTTCTATATTTTGGATAGAAATATCTATGATACTCTGGGAATTTATAAAACTTCAAACCAGATGACATGAATACACTGTCCTGTTCTAATTTCCCAATCTCTGCAAGAATTTTTCCACCATTCCTTCCCATTCTGTTCTGAGACCCACTACCCATCTTGGGATGATGGAAAAGATCAGGCTCGAGCCAAACTACGCCTTCTCCCCACCTTTCCCATCTCCAAATGTCCCCGGGACAAGGGGTCGTGAGCATGCTGACTCTGCGCCAAGGCCAAGGCCGCCCAGGATGCTGTGGAGAGCCCAGGCCTGACTCCCGGTGTATCACCACACACCTCCCCAAGACGAGTATCTGAAAGGTCGGCATGCTAGGAAAATCCCCTGTCCTTGCTCTGACTCGGTGGGACTGGTAGACTGGAATTTCCGAAACCACCAACAAAAAAATTTTTTTTTCAAAGAAAATCATGGAAACACAGACACAGCGGAGTTAGTCCTACAGCTCATGGAGTCTGTCCCATTCCTCATCGGAGCACATACACCGAATTCAGATGACAAAGACCACCTTGTGGCCTCCTGGTGTCCCAGCTCTGAGTCATGGCCACATGAAAGGTGTTGTCTCACCACCGTGCCAGCCAGTTCCCCGATCGTTTGTCCCCGGGAATCAGATTTGTTACTGGCCTAAGACCCAATCTCCAGGTAAGAGGTCAATGATGAGCTTCTTCCCATGTGATCTGGCTGAAGAATTATGAAAATGTAACCACGGAATAAACATGACATTCACACACAATGAATGACATGTGCATCGCAGCCTGAGTAGATGGCAGTGAAAATGAGCCGTCTGACCAAGGTTGGGAGGTTCCAGGTTAGTGCTACAAAAAGACAAGGATGTGATGGGGAAGGAGGAAGGGACACTGCAGGGTTGGGGCACAGAGACCGGTAGGTCGTCATTAGAAAGTGGGACAGGCAGGTAGTAGCAACACACGTCCCAAGTTAAAGAAGGCATGGACCTCTGCTGGGGACCGGGTTGTGAAGTTCCAAAGAATGTCGAAGTTTCCCCAAATGATGGTGGGATTTGAGAAGGAAAGCAAACAGGCCAAACATGGTACAGTTAACAGCTACTGGGTTATGCCAAGAATGTGCCAGGCACTTTACATGGATCCCCTCATAACATCCTCACAACAGCCCTACGCAGCAGGAAGTACTATCATCCTCATTTTATAGAAGTGCTAACACTAAAAATGTTCAGTAACTTGGCCAAAGTCACACACACTGGTAAGTACAAAGCAGAAATTACAATCTAAGACATCAGCTATCGCAGCCAGAGTCTTGACACTGTGTGTGTACACACACGCACACCCGTTTACACACGTAAACTCACATCTTAATTTCATTGGAAAGATGGGAGGAAGCAACCACCAGGAGATCCCATGGGGGTCAGCAAGGAGGAAGGAATGGGGAGAGGAATCACAAAATATCAACAGGCAATATTTTGCAAAAGGAAGAACAATAACTTGTAAGCGATCACAGAACATTGGTGGAATGCTAAATCCCCAAACCAGCTGATGAAATGTGGAAAAGTGGAAAACCAGGGTACTCTGGAGAGAGCCAGATTTCAGGAGGGTTTGATCCTTCTAAGACTCTGAGGACACACAGGGACTACCCACCATGGAACAAGGACCCCCACAGCCCAGCAAAAAGGGTTGTCATGGGAACAGGAGAGGAGCCGGAAGTCCTCAGAAAAGACCCACGGAGCCCCAGGCGCATGAGTACAGAAGGAAACATTACCAGAGGAGCCAGAATTCGGGTGATCGCTGGAGACAACAGGATGCCAGGCAGGATGGGACTCGCCAGCCTCCAGGAGCCCCACAAGTGTCTGCTTGTTTCCTGTCCTCCGAGCCTTCAGGACACTGGGGCCAGTGGTCAGCTGGTTGCCGCCCCAGTGGAAGGGGCCTCTTCGGGGCCACAGATACAGTGAAGGAGCAAGGAGCTGGCTGCACCCAGCTGATGGCTGGGAGCTGCCAGTCCTCACAGGAGAATTAGCTGGGCTAGGAGGCTTACCCTGGCCGGACAGTGTGAAGGTACATAATCGGCCTAATAGACATTCCTTTTTGCACTGGAAAATCTGGAACGCAGAACAGTTTGCTCTAAGCGTGCACCTTCTGCTTGTCTGGAAGGGGTGGGGCAGGGAGTTACCCAACAGAGCAAGATTTGTGGTAATTATCATGATTAACAGCCTAAAACTGAAGCATTGTATTCCGGCCCCCAGGGAAAGTCGAAATACGTGGCAGATGCGTGACTGATGTCGGGTCCCTGGTTTCAGTCTATGTTTCTAGTCTTCCAGTCCTGTTTCTATTGGGGAACTGTCTCAACCAGCCACCTACGATGTGTCAGAGCTTTCTCAACCATCTCGTACCCTTGTCATCTCTGACCCCCACCAGCCTGGAACATGCTGAAACCATTTTTGAGTATGTTTTTAAGGTTCCAGGAAAACACACACACACACACACACACAAAGTCTCCTTGGAAAATGAGTTCAAACCAAATGTCATTCCTGCTTCTGTCACTCAAGGGCTCTTGCAAACAGGGAACGGCTCCCTACTAGAGCCACGGCCATTTGTCTTGGCTTCTGCTTCCCCTTCCTTTTTCGGTTATGGAAAGTTTCAAACACCCTGCTTAAACAATTATCAACTCATTTCGGCCATTATATTCAATAGACAATGTTCCTTAAAAATAAAGGAACAAAAATGCATTAAAATGGTGCACAAAATTTGGAGCAATTCCTCCTTCCCTCCTTATTTCCTCTTACGTTGGAATCCACATTGACATAGTTCTCAATACAAATGACATAAAATCTGTTTTTGCAAACTCTTCCTAGATTCTAAATTTCAATTTCAATTTCAGGTTATAGGAATTAGGAGCCTCCTTAAAAAGGAATTTATCTCATCATAACTGAGTGTTCTGAATGTGACTCTGAAACAAAACTGATTATTTATGCCAAGCTCACATTTTATTTGTTGGGGATTTTAACCACATGCAGTGAATTCCAGTAAGAAGCTTAAGAAATTTCCCAGCTAAAGAAACACTGGTGGAGGCAGGACTCGGGGGTGGGGATGGGGCAGGGACGAGGAGTGGTACCAATAACATTTGATTCCTGAAAACTCCAGCCAAGTCATGCAAGTTCATGTTTCAGACTATTTAAAGAAAAAGAATCCAGGAGAGATCATTTTAAGGTGGGTCAATGGAGACCGTTCTAGAAGGACTGAGAACCGTCCACTATTCTCCAGTCAGGACGAGACAACCTATCTGTCGGGAGTTTCTCAAAGGTAGTTTGTGATTTCCTTCCTTTATCCCTTTCTTCTTTTTGTGGTTTGCTTTGTTTTTTAAAAAGAGTGGCCTTACTGAGAAAAAAAGGATTTATATTATCAATAGTAGCTGTCACACAGTCACTTGCCAAGATCTTCTGTCTCCTGTGAGCAGGTGATAGTGAGAGAGAAAAATATGAGCCCTAGGTACCAATTCTAGCTCAAGATCTAGCCCTGTTCTTTGTTACCAGAGTCGTCTGAAACCTCCCATTGTGGGATTTGGTGAACTCAAAGGACGTCATCCCCAAAGTCCTGACCACGCACGTCACAGCACACAAGAGGTCTGGCACGGAACAGATCAGGGCCTGAAATCTTGGCTGAGGCGCCTCCCCTTCCACGTGTGCTTCTCCCTGGAACAAAGTGCTCAAAGCAGATATGTCTGTAAAATACATGCTGTCAATCCCATGGAGGGGGCGGGGAGGGGGGAGATCCGTAGCTTTCACACACACACACACACACACACCATGTACAACAGAAATGAGGAGACACAGTCTCTTGGGGCATGAACACCCCAGCAAGCCCTTCGCCATCAATCAAATACCCCCTGAATGGAAGAGTTTCCTCAAGGCCCCCCCGAGGTGACCTGCAGCTGCCTGGGATAACGTTTCTTGCTCTTGACCATCTACACAAGTTCAATGGACAAGACCACCTTTGGGAGAGTTAGTGGCCTAGGTTTTACCTGCATTCCATCACAGATGGGCACGTTCCTGGAGTTTGGAGACCTCATTTCTTCAGCTCTGATGTAATAGGAGGCAGTGGGCCAGAGGGCTTCTGAAGGTCTAAAGCACAGGTAGCCAACACAAGGCCCGCAGGCCGAATCTGGCCCTCCACCTCGTTTTACCCAGCCTGGCGCCTTGTTTCTACCTAGTAGCAGCGCCAAGCTCTCACTTAACTGTTAAGGAGTAGTTACATTTATACAATCCCAAAATTTGAAGGCAACCGCAAGGCAATCCCAAAATTTGTGGCCCCCCGTGAAAATGAGTTTGACACCCCTGGTCTAAAGGCAGCTCTGAATTCCTCACGAACCAAGAACACGCAGCACTCAGCACCTGCCACATCAAACCTTCGGTCGAGGCATCTCAGCTGTGTGACCATAGGAATGCCACTTGATTTCTTCTATAAACTGGAGAGAAAAATTCCTACGTCACAGGTTAGGATTGAATTTCTTAACCATAAAAAGCGCCTGACTTGTGGAACAGGTCATAATGTTAGAACTCTCCTTTCTAAAATGCTATGATTTCAAACATGAAGGAATCTGGGAAGTTTGCCTTTTTGGAACACAACTAGATAATCCAATCCAAAATATTTCCCACTCTAACTTACTACTCATTGGAGGACCGAAATTACACAAATCTGGGTCAGTACTACTGGAAAATGCTTGTGAGATCAAAGTATTGCGCAGTCCCTGTCTTGTGTGACATAGTTCACATACTTCTTTTTCCTTAGTTTTCCCAAGTCACTTAGAAATAAAAGAAATGGTATATGGTAAACCAGGCTGGGAAAGCGAAGGCTTCACAGAGTTTATACTGCTAATTAAATTAAGGTTTCTAGCAGATCAAGGACAAATGACTGAGTTCAACAGAATATTTCCTTTGATGTCAAGATTTTTTACTTCAAAGACTAGCCGGCGGGATCGTGCAGACGGCTGCCAGAGGCCCCTCCTCTCCCTCCAATGAGAGGCTGATGGTGAAAGAACTTTCAAGGATCTGCTTCGGAGCTGTGTGAACACCTGCGGTGGCTGGCCCTGCCCAGGCCGGACCGGGTGCGAGGGGTCTTAGGGAGAAAATAAATGAGTCAGAAGATGTGAGTTCGAGGCTTGGGCTGCCATTTACCCACATCCCATGACCTCCTTACTTGACATCCGTCTTCACATTCTTCTGTGTGAAATGGGAGTACAAAACCTCACCTATTTATCTCACAGGTTTACATATAGATAATATTGGGTCTTTGGTACATCACGTACCGAGAAAAAAAAAGAAAGGAAGGAAGAAAACCCCAGCAGGATCCTAGAGCAGGCTCTTTTCTCTCCCAGGGAGACATGTTCCTCCACTGCGTCTCTAGTGCTTTTTTAGTAGTCGGTGTGCAATAATTCTGTGCTGATTGAGCGAAGGGATAAATGAAGAGTGTGGTGAAGGACACGCCCCCTTCTTGGGTCACCCTGTTCATTTTGCCATTGCAGTCCTGGCTCCACTTAACCTGAGGACATAGTAAAAAAAGAATACCAGGGTTGGGGAGGGGGAAGGTGGGCACAGTGAGAAAGGGCCACCCAGCGGCAAGGAAGGAAGGAGGGTGGCTCCAGGCTTGGAAGGGAATTTCCTGCAACACCTGCCAATAGGAGCCTGTGCTGACCCAGCTCAGTGTGTTGCATGATTTTGTGGACAAGAAATGTTCAGTATTTTCCCCCCAAGTGCATGTTTACTTCTGACTAAATGGATTGAACACTCATGTGTCATCAAATATTCATCAGCCAGAGAGGACAAACACCCCGATTATCCATGAAACACCACTTCAAGTTGGCCCGAATTCTTAGTCACAAAGGAGAGCTCAGCAGACTGGGGAAACCCAGACGTCGACTCCATGATGACGACTGAATGAATAAACTTTAAGAACATGCACTGCAGCCTTTCAGAGATGTTTTCCAAGTCTCCCTATCTCTCTGAGCTTCTCATTCCCATAATACCCCTGGATAAACTTCATTTATCAGATCAGAGAAAAGGGTCAGATGCTGGAAGGCTGAGCTCTGCTGTGTGCTCCGGGGCTGAGCACGAGTGGACGCCCCCATGGGAGTCTCCGTCTAGGTATGTCAGCATCGGCATTCCCCGGCCTCACTCAGATCGTCCTTCCTCTGACGACGGGATGGTTTCCTAATCCATGCGTGCTGTGAATCAGCCCTTGATGGAGGGTGACTCAAAGGACTGCGTGGTCATGTGCTCCGGATGAAAGAGACCCACTCAAAGAGACTGTATCAGTTCAGATGTCTGAGGTCGCAAGTCACAGGAAACCCACCGAAAGTAGCTTCAAACCTAATGACGTGGATTCATCTCATATAAGAAATCTAGAAATAGGTGGTTGGAGGGTTTTGCAATTCTCTTGGTTATAGAAAGACAGAGTGGTGCAGTGGAGAGGGGTCCACCTCTGCCATTGGTTCCCCTGTGTTCAACTCCCAGCTTTGGTGTTTCTTGGCTGTGGGACTTCAGGCATTAGTTAACTTCTCAGAGTCTCAGTTCTCTCCTCTGTGAAACCAGAGATAACACTAGCACCTCCC
Organism: Glossophaga mutica; assembly: GCA_039655065.1. Lineage (NCBI taxonomy): Eukaryota > Metazoa > Chordata > Mammalia > Chiroptera > Phyllostomidae > Glossophaga > Glossophaga mutica. Next base: position 23,305,085 of record CM077305.1, read on the forward strand.
TCCCAGGGTGCTTGTGACCATTAAATTAGTGAGTATATGTAGACTGCTTAGCCAGGGCCTGGCATGTAATAAGCCCTATATCAGTGTTAGTTCTTCTTTTTATTTATTAATATCATCCTCCTGTTGTCATGAGAGCATCCAAGGCACCAAGTTTCACACAATGTGCAGGACAGGAAGGAAAGTGTGGGAGGGGGACTGGGCAGAGAATAAGAATGACACAAACCTCTCTTGTGCATATCTCCCCTTCTGCCACAAGAAAAGTCTTCCCAGACGCCACTCGTCCTTCACACTGGAGTCTACAGGTGAGGATGCGGCCACATGGGGGTGTCTGGCAATACTTGGCAAAGAGGACTGGAGTGACCATGGTTTAGAGTCTTTGCGCTTTCTGACACGGAAGCCACTGGCCACACGAAGTGATGTAGTTTCACTGAAATTAATTAAAATTAGAAAGTCAGCTGCTCAGTCACACAAGCCACATTTCAAGTGCTCAGTAGCCACATGGAGCTGGTGGTCTCCACGACAGACAGTGCAGCCAGAGGCAGATCCCATCCTCCCAGAAAGCAGTGTTGGACAGCGCTGCAGGCAGAGTTCACGCGTGAGGGACCCACCTTCCCTGAGCACACTTCCTCCAGGTGCCTGAACAGAAGTAGGACTCTGTTCCCGAGGAAGAAGTGGAAGGAGCTGCTAGAGTGGTAATCAACAAGGAAGGAGGGGCAGGAAGAAGGACCATCAGAGACATTGGTGAGATCAGAACAGGGGGCAGTCGGGGGGCAGAGACTCAGAGAAGTTAAGTCGTCTCATTAGACTTCAAGTTCCCCATGCTGGCTTCTCTGCCTACTAGACTGTCTTACACACAGGAACCCGGGTATTTGATGGTGGTGGAAATTGGAATTATCAGGAAGGATTTTTTTAGACCCCAATCTGAGTAGTTTCAGTTACTAACAGGCAAAAATGAACCTTGAGCCTCCAGTCTGCCTACATCCTGGACCCCAACCTAATGTCACAGCAACGCTCCTCAAATCACCACACTGATGTTGGCTATTTTAGGATTTTCGTGCAAAACGGGGTAATAACAAACATTTTCCACTTCACGTAATCACCGAGAGCCCTCAAGAGAGTCCTGCCAATGTACCTGCAAAACGCTGCCGAAGGATCATCGTTGGCTTACCCTGGGCCTTGCGGAGCAGTAAAAGTCCCCAGCACTCCTCTAAGCCTTACAGATGTCAGCTGACTGGGGCAGGAATACGGCTGGAGTAATAATAACAACTATTCTGCATGTATGCTGAGCTATATGCCAGACATTTGCCTAAGGTCAGGAAACGGCAGAGTGGGATTCATGCCCAGAAATTATACTGCCAAAGCCAGGCACTCTGCCATACTTTCTCCCCAGAACTGTAGACGACAAAGCTCTTCGGGGATCAGTCAGAGCAATGGTTCTCAGATTCCAGTGAGCATGAGAATCATCCAGAAAGCCGGATAAAAACCCAGGTTTGTGGGCCAGCAATGTGCTTAGTAGGTTGCGTTTATCAGTTAGGAAGAACTTGTGTGCATCTCTTCACAACTCTTCACAACTATGTTCAATAACATCATGTTAGTAGCTTGAAATCAGTCATAATGGGAGAATTTAAACCACGGGAATCAGCAAACTCTGGAGAGTCTGTTGTTAAACCCTTACCAGCACACCGTTGACGAGTCCCCATCCTTGAATTCTCTGGTTCAGTAAATCTTGGATAGGGCCTGAAAAGTCACATATCTAACAATTCCCCAGGTGATGCTGAGTCTGCTGGTCCAGGGAGCACACTTGGAGAACCACCTAGAAAAAATTTTCAGAATCCTGAAATGGACAACAGATTTTTGTCCAGGTGGAAGTCATCATTGGGAAGAAGAGTGCTGGTGGTCTCACTGAGGAATGTTGGCTGCAGGTGAGCCTGTATCAAATTGATGCTAATAAAAGCTAATACTTACAGAGTGCTGACTATAGTCAGCTACTGTTCTCATCACCAAGAATCACCAACATATCTGAGTAATCCCTTCGCAGACACCAATGGGAAACTTCTCAGAAGGTTATCCATTTCTCTGGTTCTGATTTGGCTGTCGAAGTTCTTCTATATGGGTTTAGATTCTTAGAGTGGCTTAGTTAGCTGGATAATCATGCTACTGAGATAAAAGTTCTCAGTGCCAAAGCCACTCTTCCTTAGTTCTCTTGATCAAGAGGGGAACAAGACTGGGGGGAGAGGATGACATCTTTTGATCCCCTCAAGTATATTATGACTAGAACCAATTCAAAGTGCACCTTGTAAGTCAGCTGTGTCATCTTTCATAAAAAGATAAAACGTTTATTCTATTTTATAAACCAACAACAGTGCCAAAGAATGCAATAATGGTCTATAAGGGTTTTGAAAATGTGTCCCATTTTCTCCTTCATACTGAGATTGCCACTGTCTTGGTAAAGGGCCCATAACTCTCCTCCTACCCCTAACCTGCTCTCCTTGCCTCAGAGTTCTCGCTGCCCCAGTTCACATTCCTAAGGCACATCCCTGATCCTTTGGCACTCATGGTTGAGAAACTCTCTCTGGATTATGATTGCATATTGATTTAAGGCCAAACCCCTCGGCTTGGCCTCCAAGACCGAGTATGACCTACCCTCATTTATCTCTCAGTGTATCTCAAATTTATCCAATTTCTATACCATTTGATCATGTCTTGAAGGAAGTTCCAAGGACTTAGTCGAACGAGACAAGTGGTCCAACTAATACAACAAAAGCCACACAGCCATAGGAGAACCGTAGTCACAGCCAAGAGAAAGGCAAAGCTGGAGGCAGCAAGGTAGTCCAGAAATCGAAGGGGGAAACTGGGAAGGTGTTTCAGAAATAAGGCAGAATAGGACGTTTCCCTCATCTGTGGAGTCCGGTGCTCAGTGTCTGAACAGATCTAGGGCCTTAAAAGAACAACAGAGCTGATGCCCTAGGTCAATGCTTTCCAAATTCACCTTTTCATTAGACACACTTGGGTAGCCTTCAACTGGAAATATTAATAGTCCCCATCCCAGTCCCAGGAAAAGGGCCAGGAAATCTGGATTTTAATAAATGCTTACAATAATTCTTATGATTGTTCGAGTTTGGGTAAATGCTGAGTTTACATTGAAATCACCTGGAGGCCATGCAGGGAGACCAAATGGAGAGGCCACATGGAGGAGTGCTGGCTGACAGCCTGGCTCAGGTCCCCGCCCACAGCCAGGCTCCATCGCCAGGCCTGTGTGTGCGTGTGTGCGGATGCAGGCAGAGGGCCCCCAGGAAAGCCCAGCGGAGGCCCCAGACACAGCTGAACGCAGACAGGTTATCCACTCTTTGCCCTCTGAATTCCTGACCAACAGCACCCAGGAGCCCACTGAAATGGCCATTTTATGGTTGTTGTTTTTAAACAATCTGGAGAGCTTTTTAAAAATGCTGTAGCTTAGCTCCTGTCCCCAAGACACTCTGATTTATTTAGTCTAGAGTAAAATCTGATATTAATTTTCCACTACTTTTTGTTATAAAACTTTTAAACATCAAGAAGTGTTGAATGAATAATACGTGGAAATGTGTGGACCCATCACGAGTATGAATATTTTGCATTATGATCGGTAGATAGATTAGACAGATAGGTAGACAGACATTTATAGGGCTGAGCTGTTGGAAAATAATTCACAGATGTGACACTACAGAAGTATCCAAAAATAAGGTCATTGTCTTACATAAATGCAATACCATTATCATGCCTAAAAAAATAATAGCAATTCTCTAATATCCTCAATTTGCTCAAAAATCTGGTTTTGCTCTTTTTGTTAAAAAAGTAAGTGTCCAGTCAAATTTTATACAGTACACTTGATAAGATTTTTTTTAGTCTATTATTTATTTATTTATTAAATTACACTGACTTTTTAAAGCAACCTGGCCAACCGTCTTGTAGAATAGTCTACAAACTATATTAGTCTGATCGTCAATTCATTGTGTCATTTAACTTATACGTCTCTTCCCAGTAGGTTCTAAACTGAAATACAAATCTAAAGAGGCTAGAGTCAGATCAGGCATTTGGAGCTAGCGTAATTCGTAGGAGCTGTGTACTTCACATCACGCCAGGTGGCATATGATGTCAGGTGTCACGTTATTAGTAATGCTGACTTTGATCCCTTGATTAAGGGGATGACTGTTCTACCCCTCCATTAAAACACATTTTTCGATTTGCAATTAGCAAGGAATCTGTGAGGTGCTATTCTGGCACCAAAAAAATTCTACCAGTGGTGTTAGCATCCATTGATGACCCTTGCCTGAAAGAATTATTTGATGGGGAGTAACAAAATGGTGATTTCTTTCTTACTTTTGTATTAAGGCATAATTCGCCTACAGTAAAAGTTCACTTTTTTTTTGTGTGCAGTAGCAGGTCTTGCCAGATGTATGCATACGTTCCTGCAACCACCACAACCACTGAGAAACACAACAGTTCCACCCCCTCTCCCTGGTATTCCCCCAAGTCCTGTTATCCTCAGCCCCTCCCCCAACCCAAGCCCTTGCTTGGCAACCACTAATACTTTTCTGTTATTTTAGATTTGCCTTTTCCAGAATGTCACATGCATGGAATCATACAATGTACAGGCTTTTGAGTCTGGCTTCTTTCACTGAGCAAAATGCATTTGAGGTCCATCCATGTGCTGATGGATATCAGTAGTTCTTCCCTTTCTTACACTGAATAGAAGTCCTTTGTTAGAGTGTGTTAACTGGTTATTCACTCCCAAGTTGAGGGACATTTAGGTTGTTTACAATTTGGGGAGATGCTGAATAAAGCCATAAAAACATTCTTATCCAAGTCTTCATCTTAAGATAAGTTTCCATTTCACTTGGTTAAAATATTTAAATGGGATTTCTAGGTTGTTTAGTAAATACATGTTTATTTTTAAAAAACAGCTCAATTCTTTTTTCTCACAGTGGCTGTACCATCTCTCATTCCCACTCTCAATGTGTGAGAGTTAACTGATCATTTCTAAAATTCTGTCATCCTTCGTATTTTTAGACTGGCAATCTCCCATGGAAAAGGAACATTTTCTCATCAACTTGAGAAGGACTATAGCTCTTATTGTAATGGTCAACTAAATGCTAATTCTTCTTGTTTAACTACCTATTTTCAGAGTAGAGTTTTCATAGTAGCCACCTCCCAGGGTGGGCAAGTAAGGTTTTCTTTTCTTCTCTTCTGTTTCTCACCTTTTCTCCTATGTTTATGGACTTCTCAATTTTTATTTATCCCATATTTTACAACCAATAACATTTATCTTTTTAATTCTCAAAGTGTCCCAAATTTACCTAATGGGAAGGCTATCAAATTGGTTCTATGAACTTTGGACATAACTTCATTAGTCTTTGACACTTTTTTCTTCCTGGCACAATAAGATCCCCATTTTCACCTTGAACTTCCCTGAACTAGGCCTAGATTTAGCCATTTTTCCAAGAGGACAGATTCCTTGAGATGATATTTAGAAACCAAGACATCTTGTGGTTACTGGTGTACCATCACTTTGAATTGTTTTAGGTGGGAATATACACACAGACACACCCTTCCAATCAAGAAATAAAATATATATGCATATAAATCATGAACTCATATCAATATTTCCAATTAAAATTTAGCCTTCTTAACGTCTTTACTTTTTAATTTATATCTCTGCTCCCTTCAACTGGAAATCTTGATTTTTAATAAAGTTAAAATACTAATTTTCTTGATCTCATCATACAAATAATGAGTATTATTTCTATGATAGTATCAAAATCGCCATGCCAGTATTACTGTTAATAAAGCAGCTCACAAAAATTTAAGATTCCTTTGCAATTTTTTAAAATTTTATTTATTTATTTATTTGTTTATTTATTTATTTATTTATTTATTTATTTATTTTTAGAGACAGAGAAAGGAGGAGGGAGAGAAACATCCATTGTCTGTCCCTCCCACACCCCCAACAGGGGACCTGGCCTGCAACCCAGGCATGTGTCCTGACCCTGAATCAAACCTCAGCCTTTCAGTTTCTTGCAATTTTTTAAAATCCTTACAATATTTCTCATTAGGGATGGCCAGTCAGAGTATTGAGTTCAAAAGTCACTTCAAATAATTCTTTCTCTGTGTGGTTGTGCTTCCAATGTGATGCACAGTCAGGCGTATTTGTTCCCGTTTGTTTTCAATTTGTTTTCAATATATTTTAAAAGCTCCCCCGGGGATACATTCCAGGGAGCAGCCACGGGGTTGACAAGCCGTGTGGCTGGCTTGTTTTTCTCTCTCTCCTCTTTTCCTCCCCCTCACAGGCTTCTCTCCTTTCCTTTCACTGAAACACCACCTTTTCTTCAGGACCAGCTCCGTCCTAGTCCTTCTTTTGATCCCATTGGTCGACAGCAGCATTTCCCTCCTCTGGACTCCTATAACCTTTTGACCACTCCTGATAGAATTTAAATGTTCTTCTTGGATTACCATCCTGGTGTCAAGGGTCAGCAACTTTTGCTGTAAAGAGCCAGATAGTAACCATTGTAGCCTTTGCAAGTCTCATAGCTCTCTGTCACATACTCTTCTATTTTTACAGCTCTTCCTATGCTTACCCAGCAGAACCAACAAAAACAGATGTGGCTCTTGGATAGTTTGCCAACACTTTCCTTATGTCGCATTATTTCAAGCACCTACCTTGGGGTAAAAAAAAGTCTTACTTATCCCTATACGCACCGCTTACAGCAGAGTGCATGAGAAGAGATGCTCACTAAATGTTTGGTAAATTCATGAATACACGATATTATTATACGGCATTCTTATAAGAATTTGTTATTAATACAGAAAGTTGAGCTGTACAGAGCTATAAAGACACTATGCATAAACATAGAACGTTGGCTACAGACAGCAGCCTGTAGATAATACCACCCTATGCATTCAGTCATGCACCAGGCCCTCTTCCCAGGGTGAGAGAAGTGGGTGGTGTGGTGTGGGTGCTGATGGTCATGGACATGGAGGATCTTGGGATTAAACAGGAATGTCCAAGAGGGAGTTAACAGCTACAGATGTTCAGGAACAGACAAAATGGCAGAGGTGGTGCTGTTGGTGGACGTTGGGTTCTTGTGGTGTCTAAAGAAAAGGAATTTCCTGAGACCCACATGGGAGGATGCAGCTCTGTGGTATGGTTTATTGATGATGTACAATTAAGGGGGTTCCCCTCCTGACTTCTCAATGTCCCATCTTCATCCATCCCGCCATGAAAAAAAGTCCAATCTTGTCTTCAGTAGGGCCAGGATGAAGGCCACTGCTCAGAGTTTATGCTCTTATTAAAATACAGTCCAGTCCAGCATCTGGCTAGTTTAGTGTGTTTCCAGCTGCAGGCCATTGCTGTGCTGTGGTATTCAGGCTCCCTCCTAAAGGCCATGGGCCATGTGGCTGCTAAGGCCATGTGGCCATGGACAGAACAAGCATACGCACCATGTGAATGTGGGTCACAAGCAAGAGAGAGAGAACTTCTTTTTTCCCTCAGGTTATAACCAGGAAGGAGCTTGGGTTTGGGGCGGACCAGGTGCTTTCTCAAAATGACCAATCAATCTCCCAAATTTTCACTCTTTGGATGCATTACACCCCCTACATAGACTGATAGGCCTCTATGGTTCAGCACCTCCCCTTGCACCTCCCTGCCCCCAATAATTCAGCACTGGAGCAGGGAAAGAAGGAGTGTAATCCCCTTGGTGGAGCAATACTGAGATCACCTGGGGAGTGAAGCTGTAGCTTCCTGGTGAAGCAAACAAGCTTCTGCTTCCCATTTTATTAAACTCACTGTCTAGTCTCTTGCTCCCCTTCTCAATATCTAGCTAAACACTGACGGTAACATTGGGAGTAATTCAACTACCTTTTTTCTGACCTAAAAGTGGCTCCCAGAGCCTGCAAATGTGACACCCTCCTCCCCAGGAGGAGATGCCATCAAGATGAGAAGGCAGCTCTGGTTTCTAAAAGCCTGACTCCATCCACGTCCACTTCTGAAGAAGAATAAAGATCAATACCATCAGGAAGAGAACGGGAATGGCCTGTTCGTTTCCAGCTCTTAGGCCCTCTGAGCTTGTTGGGGCTCAGGCAAAGAAAATCAAACATGACTAACGGCATGAAGGAGGTGAGAGCATTGTGCCAAAACTTTCTCCCTAAGCACCTTCCTAAAACAATGCCTCAATTTGCAACATAGTGCAAACTGCTAATTTTATCAGAAGGAAATGCCTTTTAGAAATCTGCTGTCTTGGGTTCCAGGAAGTTTCTGCAGACATGAAATTTCCACTTCTGACCTGAACCCTGGTGTCAAGGTGAGGTTACTTCTTACTGCAGAGCCCTCTACCCAGAGTAATGCACATTAAAAAGTCAATGTCTTTGTGGTTTTTGCCAAGAAATTGAAGTCCATTTGATGCATTTTTATTCTCAGAAAATTGATTTCCATGTGTAGTTGGGGTGAAAACTGTGCGCCATCCATTCAAAAAAAGGTGTTCTACAATAACAATGTTTGAAGTTACCATTGTTTCTTCCCTTCGCTTGTCTTATCTTAAGCCATATGCTGCTGTAAATTAAAAGGAAAGGGCATTTAAACCAAACGGTTTCTCTGAATAGCATTAATCCTGTCAAGAGTAGTTTGTGACAAAAGCTAAAGGTTGTGCTCTTGCCTTTTAAGTACAACCAAGTTAAACATCTGAACTATTTCTGCTGTCCCTTAAATATTAGGATGTAACACATTTGGGATATTTGTTGACATTTGTTATACTTTTGATGAACAATTAGCCTGGAAGAATATTAACAGGAAATTCCATTCATGAGATAAGCAGCTGTTCGTGCAAAGCTTCAAGCCAGATCATGGGACCGAAAATCTTCTTTACGCAACTAATGTTAGTTGAATAGTCAGCATTCCTTAGGTATCTGAAAGGAAATGCTTTGAAAATAACTTTTATGGCTAATTTTGACTCATATTTTAGTAAGAAAAAATAAGTCTTATGATTCATTTGGACTCTTATACTTGTAGTTTATAAAATGTGAGTATTTAATATTGTCCCTAGTCACCATATAAATTTCAAATAGCAGGCATCAACAAAGGACCAGCCCCAGTTACTTCCAACCTATAATACAGAATCATAAAGCCAGTCTTAACAACCCTAATTCCACAGCATGTTATGGTAGGCTCTTATTTCATTCTCGAAGCAAAGGCCTGGCATGCCTACCGTTACATGGAACACTCTCTTATTCAAAAAAAGGTCTCTTTTCCATTTTCGAGCTGTTAAAACATTTAATGTAATATTCCCTTTGCAATATTTATTTAGGATCCGCTAAATTGCTCGGAATACAGCTTCAAAATACTGAGAGGCAAATGACTGGTAAGTAACTATTCAGATTCCAGTGCCATAAGAGAAATGATGGCAGTTCTGTGAAAGTACTGGAAAGGCAATGCATTCTGCACTGAGGGGAAGGGTTTGATCAAAGATTCACTCCCAAGCCATCAATCACCAAATTCTAAATACCATTGCCATCCGCCTCTTCCTCTTTCTTTCCAATAGCTTCATCTCCCCCTCCTCTCTACCCCATCATGGATAAAAAAGGAAATCTGAAAGGGCCTGGCATTTATTTTAAAGTCAAAGCAAAAGGCCGTAATTGTGTCCCCATCAGTAAAATATTTCTGAGCACGCATTCCCATTGTGTGTGCCTTTACTTATAAATTATACACATGTCCTACTCTGAAGTAGCATATTAAATATCAGTGCAGTTTTGTCTCTCTCTTTTTTCAGATTGAAGACCACATCTGCATCCAATTTTCTTCTAATATTTTCTTGCATGCTTTTTAGTGTACAAGCCTTCCCTGCAACTTGTGAGACCACTAAGATTCTCTGTAAAGTTCTGCAGTTTATGGTCTATAGCTTTGACTTGGTTTTATTTTAATAAATGAAATGCCTTTCTGGATTTCCTTTCTGCCCATTAGAGCCTCAGATCTGGCCGTATGGGTAAACAGGTATCTGCTCAGATAAACAGAGCCCCACACTACCTTATCCATCTTTATCCTCCTCCTATCCAGCTCCCTGCCCTGGTCCTGCTGAACTTTTGGCCGCAAAGGAATTAAGATGGAAAAAGTGCTACTTGCTCCTGGTGGTTCTTGACTGCCAGATGCCACCTGGTTTTCTAGTTGAGAACACCCTGAGGTGTAACTGGCTCGTACCACAACTTTTCGGGAGGAGTAAGAAGTGTCCCTTTTATCGCCAGTTTGATTCCCAGTCAGGGCACATGCCTGGATGGCAGGCCAGGTCCCTAGTAGGGGGCATGCAAGAGGCAACCACACATTGATGTTTCCCTCTCTTTCTCCTCTCTTCCCCTCTCTCTAAAATAACACAAATAAAATCTTTCAAAAAAACAACAAAGAAGTGTCCCTTCTAGTAAAGGTGACCAAAAGGCACAACCTTCCACTTCTAAGTCCTGGAGATGTAGTGGACAGCATGGTGACTACAGTTAATAATACTGTATCATATATTTGAAAGCATTAAGAGAAAATGCTTAAAAGTTCTCGATCTAAGAAAAAATTGTAAATATGTGGTCATGGATATTAACTGAACTTATTGTGGTGACCATTTTGCAAAATATACATTCCCATATATTAAGTCATTATGTTGTACATAATTGAGTTATACCTCAGTTTTAAAAATAAATATTAAGAAATAATAAATGATAAAAAATAAGAGTCCCTTTTAAAGCATTTTGGAATTCTGGAGTGCAAGGTGAGCCCCACTACATGCTAACCAGTGGGCCCACGTGTATTCTAACAGGCTCCTCCTGGTGGTAACAATGAACTGCATACACCTGAAAGGTGATCCCACTGTGTACTTAAGACCTTGCCCCCTCCCTACTAGTCACATCATTTCAATCAGTTTCTCTTAAATTTAAGAGAACCAATGTGGACTCGTTATCTGAACCCCAGAAACCAGCGTCACCTCAGTAGGAATGTTCTCCATCAGTGGTATCACCATCAGCCATGCCTCCCACTCAACAAACCCAACATTATGCTCCATCGCCCCTCCCCTGCACGCCCACATCCATTCACCGCCTCACACGCCACCTCAGAGAAGTCTCTTAATCCAGCCTTTCTCCTCTGCCACTAATTAATCCAGGCCTCCAGCATTCATTGCTTGAATAATTGCCATGATCTATTTTGTCCACAAACCTCCAGATTCTCTGCCCACTGGTTTCAGCTCGGCTGCCCAGTTATATTTTTTTAAAAAATCAGCTACCCTGTCTTGTGTGGCTCAGTCGGTTGGGCATCATCTTGGAATCCAAAAGGTCACCAGTTTGATTCCCGGTCAGGACACATGCCTGAGTTATGGCCAGATCCCTGGTTGGGGGCATGCGAGAGGCAACCAACTGATGTTCCTCTCGCACATTGATGTTTCTCTCACTCTCTTTCTCCCTCCCTTGCCCTCTTGCTAAAAATAAATTAATAAAATCTTTAAAATAATTTAAAAAATTAAAATCAGCTGCCATTTTTTCTAATTAACAACTTTTATTGCTGCTGTCTATAGAGGTTATCTCCAAACACTTTTGTTTGCATGACTGTTTGTTAAAAAAAATTGAGTGCGCACCTCAAACACACAATAACTTGTTCCAAAATTGTGAACATGCATTACTATGTTAATACACATATTCTGAAAATACATGTAAAAATGTGACATCATTCCTTGCGTCACATTTTGGGTGATGGAATCGTTCCATGTCCTGATCACAGTCATGGTTATACAAACCTATACATGTGTTAAATTCTCAAGAACTCTACACCAATAAATCATTTTACTACCAGTAAATTTACAAAATAACTTTTAATATTTAACAATAACATATTATTCGCCCACTCCCAGCTGGACTCCTTTTTTGCATCTTCTGAGTACACTCACCCCATTTGGGGACCACAGCATTAAATTCAAACACCCTAGATTGTCATTTTTGACTGCTAGCATAAAAGAAGCCACAGGAAAGTCTTCAAATCACTGGAGGGCTTTTCTACTCATTTTGTAATGACTTCACCTCCAGTTGCCTGGTGTTGGGAAAATAGTGACAGGGACTAGGGATCATTGTGTGTCTAAGTATTACAGAATCCAAGGTTATTTGTGTTACTCTTCCAGAACATACATTGGGTCTATATTTGCCTTTGTGACCTGCCCAAAGTAATGACAGAGAAAGGCATCAGCTGGAGTGCTACAGTCCAGGGAAGAAATATACACACCCCTAAGTAAAAATCACCTATCAAAGTAAAGGACCCAGAACACCAAAAATGCGGGTTGGGAGAATCTCCACAGTAGGAGATTAGAGAGGAGAGATCGGCATGGAACCTCTCCCAGGTAGGGTATAATTTTACCTCAATCACCTAGTGGTTGGAAACGTTAAGAAAACCACCCCAAGTAGAACAAAGTCAGACCACCCCACCTCACATTTCACCAAGGCGAACCCATGTGGTCAGCCAGTGTCCCAAACTGAGGACAAACCGTGGAAGACTTGAATGGATAGACATCAATAAACTCAGTGTCCTCTCTAGTTACCTTTCAAGGTCATATAATTTTTTTAATCCTCACCCAAGGATATGTTTTTTATTGATTTTTTTTAGAGAGTGAGAGGGATGGAAATGCCCAAGAAACATTTGAAGAATAGGGTGCGTAGTATTCAATGTTAAAATGATCACTCTATGGCTCTGCAACGTAACCTTCCTTGTCATCAAATTGCCAGCAGAAATCTACTGCATACAGCTGCATCACGTGCGCTTGTGTTTTAATGAAAGGAGCAAACGAAAACAAATGGAAGGCTCCTGTCCTATGTTTGAGCTGATGCCAAGGAAAAGATAAAGGAACAGCTGTAAGACATAGAGAAGAGGACAAAAAGTCAGTAGAAGCTGGAAGCTGGAAGCAGAGGTGACTGGGAGTGTGACACAAGGAATGTCCAGGAGTTTTGGCAACAGCATTGAACTTCCTATTGTCTGGTGAACAAGAGGTGTGAATAGATCTGATCTAGACCTAAGAAGGGTGTGATAGGTAGCCCAGCTGATACCTGGTTTACTCAAATATGTGACTCCACTGTATCTGACAGCTTTGAGATCCGGAACTAGGAACTCTTCCAGAATAGGAGGATAAGGTATTCATTTTCTCCTAGCAGAGCAGAATGCCTGCTTAAATAATGGGTAATGAAAGATTAGTGCATGACCTTATAAATTGAACTAGTTGATAAGTACTGAGATGTCATTTATCATAATCGGTGATCTAAGAATCTGTGATTGCTAGCCTGAACTATTTTTTACTTAAGGGCTCTTTGGGTTCTTCTATTTATTATATCATTATATTCATATTATTATACTTTGGGGGATAGAAACATCCTGTATTCTCTGGTGGTGTCAAGCAGTGTGCCAACCCCTTGAGGTCACCATTGTTCTTCAGTGCAGTCATGAATCTCCTGAAGTTCAGTCCCCAAGTAACTACCAGGGGCCAGACAATGCCCAGGCCTATAGAGACTGTTAGGAGCTGAACTGCGCTCTCCCCTAACTCACATGTGGAAGTCCTAATCCCAGGTACTTCAAAATGTGACTGTTTTAGAGATAGGGTCTTTAAAGAGGTAGGTAAAACAAGGTTGTATGGTTGGGCTCTAAGCCAACCTGACTGGTGTCTTTTTAAAAAAAAGGAAATGAAGACACAGACGTACACACACACAGGAAAGCCCAGGCGAAGACACGGTGAAAAGGTGGCCATCTCTAAGCCAAGGAGAGAGACTTCAGAAGAAACCAAAACTGCCAGCTCTCAGGTTTTGGAGTTCCAGCCTCCAGAATTGTGAAGAAATCCATTTCCATTGTTCGAGTCACCCAGATTACCATACTTTCTGTAGGTAGCCCTAGAAAACAAGTACAGGGACCATATTTTCCAAACTAAAAATTATGACACATGACCTTCCAGATACAAGTGATTTATAGAATCCGTTGACTGAAATGCCTTGTATTTGAAATCCAGCCATGCCTAACCCATGGTCTTACTTCCAAGTAGGACTTGACTTAATCCTAGAAAAATACTTTTATTCAATTCTCTTAAAAATCTTAGAAAGGAGGTTCTATTACCACCACTGGAAATGTACCAAATCCCAATTTTTAAACTGAAGTTTTACTACCATGCATTATTTTGGCACCATTTAAAAACCAAATCAAATGTAATTTAAAGAAAATTAAGGGCAGAAATCCATAGACTTCTTGTTCTTAACATATAAATATAGGCTAAATTACTGTAAACAGCTGCCATTCTATTTTTAGGAGAAAGGAAATCAAAAAACCCTGAATGCCTTCAGGAGGAAAGTCCTGTAAGAGGAACAGCACAGAAGGGCGTTGGCAGACTCTTAGCCCAACCAACTACATAATGAGTAAACACCTGAGGGTGAAGGGTGGTGGGAAGTGGGAAGGAAATTTTGTAAACTAAATATTCTTTAAGATCTAAATCAAGTAATGATTTGAAATCTTGTCATGGTTGTTGATACAGTGCATATTAAACACAATGTCTGCTTTGTCCCTTAGAGCAGAAATAAAAAAGCAAAGGTCTTATTTATTCACATGATCTACACAAAAATGCTAACTTATATATCTTTAAAAGCCCGCTGGGGATCCCAAGAACATAATGAAGCATACGGAATCCTTGTCAAATGCAAGCCAGGTGTGAATTCTTTTTGCTTTTACCAGAAAATTTCAGACTCACAGTCCTCATAAGTCTGTGTTTCTATTCTTTCTACAGGTTACAGAAATACAGCTAGGTGAAAAAGGAAAATTAAATTATGAATCTTTCTGGAAGAAATAGAATTACTTGACTTCTGGGATCAGATGACAAAATGGACCCAAATTATAAAATTGCTCAATTTACGAAAGCCAATGAAGAAAATGAAGAAAAGCATAGCTAGGGAAAAATAAATGGTTATCAACTCTCCTTAAACAAATGAGGAGGGAAAACCCATATTAAATCATTGAAAAGTGTTACCCAGAGAAACCTGTGCATTCCCAAAGATGAAAAGGTAGCTCCAAGCCTCATTTCTCCAGACGCAGTGTCAAAACCAAAAGGATGAGTGGGGAAAATGTTGGGAGAAAATCTCCCTGATTTCTCCCAGCCAGAAGGGGTAGGTGGGCAGTCCAGGAGGTAGGTGTGAGTGGGAAGTCTCTCTAGAACAAAAGTTTCATCCTCTCTGCCCGCTGCCTCCCCCACAGGACTATTCAGGGAAAAGAGAATGTGCATGTCTCAACTCACAAATAGGAGTTTCTAAGGGTGAAAGATAACAGAAAAAACTAGTAACACAAAATCACTGACCCCCAGGGGTGAGGGGGCGGGGCAAGCCAAGGTATGAGACTACACGGAAGCCTCGTTCAAAATCCTCAGCCGCTCTTCTGATTTGAACTGCCATCCCAGTAGGTGGGAGATAGAAGACCCCTACTACTTAATAGCTGTATGACCTTGGCCAGGTTACTTAATGTCTCTTAGCTCCCATTTCCTTATCTGCCAAATGAAACTTATTATAATAGCTACATATAAGGATAAAACAAGTGACTATATATAAGGCACTTAGAAAAGTGCCAGGCACATTGTAAACACTACACTAGTGTTACTATTACTGTTGTTGTCCAAGTCCACAGCCTCCTTTTTCTTTTCTCCTTCTGGGTAGAATGAGTGTGGGAGGTACCCATTGTGGTCCAGGTACCACCTAAGTTACTGCCGATTAAAAATCAAAAGAATCCAATGCCTGGTTTAATGAAGTTCTCAATCTATTGGGGGAGGCGAAGGGCAAAAGTATCAACAAATGTGCCATCCAAGCTCTCTCAGTGCTTGCCCCAGTCTGAGCACGGCAGGGTACTCAAGTCATAGGGGAAGATTTATTTGAGAGATCCTTGCTATTAATACCAGTCATCAACTCCATGAAGATACGGGAAATCTACCCTTCTCTTTCAGTGACCAATTGTGTTTCGGTCATTGTAAAATAATTTATGTTCTTCCAGGTCTCCCTGTTCTGGTGTTGTACACAAAAATCACTATCCCAAGCCAGCTCCTTCCAGTCATATCTGTTGCACAATTCGCCACATAAGTATGGTGCATCAAAGCACAGCAAAACTTATCCCTTAAGCTCCTGCATTACAGGCACAGGCATCCTGACTCACCATGTACCCATGTCCTGTCCTTCATTCCCCCAGAGTTAACATAGCGATCCCGCATGTGTATATTCCACATACTACATTCTTAATCTTCTTTTTATCCCTTCTTCTCCATTCCTGTGATCCTTAAGAACAAAGAATGGAAAAGCAGCTCACAAACACAGTCATGATGTATGATTGTGCTAATTGTGCACCATTTTGTGAACAAGGATGCATAACTTGAACAACCTATGTAGCAGCTCTGCCAACATGCATTCTAACGGAATGTGCACAAGGCATATTGGGGAAACAGCAGACAGAATGTTCGACTGTCTTTGGAAAGTCAGAGAAAGCTGTGCAAAACAAGTGGTCGTTGACCTGGACCTTGAGACAGGAGTAGGGAGTCTCCATTCTTCCAAAAGTCTGGGGAGGGTGTTGTAGGGAGAAGCAACAGTAAGTGAAAAGGCACAGATGCATAAAACAGTGCGACATCCTGACTAGATTAGTGGGGATTGGGGAAGAGAGGGAAGAATGGGAGGGACAGCTGGAGGTGAAGCTGAAGATACAATCACGTGAGGACTTGCATGCTACGCCAAAGCACTGAGAGTATAGGAAGCCTATGTGTGTGTGTGGTGGGGTGGGGGTGGGGGGTCTTAGAACTAAGGGAATGGGTTACACATGATCAGATGTGCGCTTTAGAAAGATTGCTATAATTGTATAAACACCAGACTAAAGTGTTAGTCTGCACAAATCAGGCTAACCCAGGTGACCACCTAGAGCCTTGTCACCATAGTCCGAAGACTAAAGGTGAGTGTCAACACTGATTAATGCAGAGGTTCCAGAAGCATTTAAGAAATACGTTAGATGAGACATATTGACCAACTGGGATCAAGAGGAAGTTGAAGAAGACCAAGATAACTATCAGAACCCTCGCTTTGTTAACTGAGTGAAGAATAGTATTTTTGACCGGTGCTAACAGAATAGGGAAAGAGCAGGCTTGAAAGGGTTGACATAGGTTCAAGTAGAAGAGCCCTTGAGATAATGCAGGTAAGTGTATCATGTCACCAGTTGGTAATTTGGGTCGGAAGTTCAAGAGAAAGATTTGAGTTTCACCTCAAAGTCATGACAAGAAGATGTCAGCACAGAAAAGTGAGAAGTAGAGATTCTAGTGTGGGGTATGATTTGGGGGACTTTGTAAAGAAAAAAAAGACACAACGCAAGGTTGAGAAGAGTATTTTTTCTAATGGTACTTTAAAATATTAATGAATGCAAGAAAGGAATAAGACAAAGGGGAGCAACTGAAACATGAGAAGGACAGAACGACTCGAACTACGTGGAGAGGGGCATTGATTCAGAGCACAGCTGCAGGGGCGGGGGTGGCCATCTAAAACAGAGACCTTTCGGAGACCCCATGCTCATGAAGGTGTAGGTCAGAAAACGGGGGCTTTCACATCTAAGAACTCTACATTCTCTAGGAAATAGGAAAGTGGTCCTTCACTAATTGTCCTCCTTTCAATAACTATTTTCTGAGCACCTACCAGGTACCTTGACACCACCATAGGCATCATCCCCGCCCTCTTGGAGCTTTAAATCTGGTGGGGTGGCAGATATTCATCAAAAAATCATGTAAATAAACATAAAGTTGCAACTGTGATAGATGCTAGGAAGGATTACGTGGTACAGTAAGAGTTTACAATGAGAGGAACTGACCTAATAAGGTATCGCTGATGCTTTCCTTGCTGAGGTAACACAAGTAGGACATGTGACTCGATGAAGAGATGTGACTCCAATCTACGAGCTGGAGTCCAGCGGAGAAGAGACAGAAGGAGGTTCAGCATGTGCAAAAGCCTGTACCAGGATAAAAGGAGAGTCGGTGTGGATGGAGCAGAAAGAGTGAGGTGAAGTGTGGTGAAAGATGAAGCTGGAGACACAAATAGGACAGACCAGGTAGGACCTCAGGGCATGGCAGCAAGGCTCATTTTAATCCATGAAGTACTAGGAAGCCATTGAAGAATTTCCAGAAGCACAGGGGGTGGAGGGGAGAGGTCACATGATCACCTTTGTATTTCACAGTCAACTTTAGCTGCAGCCCAGAGCAGGAGTTAGAGGAGCCGGGAGAGGACAAGACAGAGCCCTTTCTGTAATCCTGGGAAGAAATGACTGTTACTCAGAAAAGGTGGTGGTAGTAAAAATCAAGAGGGAAGGTGCTTTAAAAAGATATTCATGAAGTAAAATTCAACATGATAAGGTGAAAAGAGTATTGAGATCGGCTCCTAGATTGCCAGGCAGCACACATTTGGGTGGATTGTTATAGTGAAGGGCACTGGAAGTGAACCGCGTTTAGGGAAGGATCATGAGTTTTCTTCTAAATATGTTGATTTTAATGTGCCTTTGAGACGTTCGAGAGTAACATCAAGTAGACTGCTGGACGTCTGAGCCCGGACCTCAAAGGAAAAGTCTGAATGTGGATACAAAGGGGAGGCATCACTAGAGGGGGATTGTTTATGAAAAGAATATAGAGGAAAAGACAGGGCTCAAGACAGACCTTTGAGGAGCTTGAACACTCGGTGGATAGAGAGAAGATGGTGAGACTGTGAAGAGGAGGAAGAAATGACCCGAAATCCAGAAATATAAGAAAAGAAATTAGGGTAGTGTCATGGCACAGAAAATAAGAGATGAGAAAGTTCCAGAAACGGTAAATACTGAAGAATGTTGCTGAGAAGAAAGAGTAGGTCTGTTTGTTAAGTTGACATGAAGCAAAAACTGTTTTCATGGGTAATAAAGCCAGAAATCACACCAGGGCAGGTTGAGGGATAAGTGGGAGAAAGAAATGGAGAGAGTGAATGTAGGCAATGCCCGCAAGAAATTTCTCCTGAGTCGCTGACTGAGAATAAAAGGAATAAAAACTGAGAAGGTGACTTGGGGAGAGAGGGAACAGTTTAGACAAACAGCTGAGAGTTATTAAAGAGAGAACTGACCTAGAACAAGTGAAAAAATATAATGAACGGGGAAGACAGACTTCCATTAATTTGTAGTGGCACCAGTTTGCCTGGGTGGGCAATTCTTTCTAGTTTCAAAGTCTGAATTTAGTTAAGAAATACCAAATTGTGGTTAAAAAAGAAAAAGAAGAGGAAAAAACCAACAACGAGGAGACAATGAGTTGAAAGGCTTGAGAGAGTGAAGTTCAAATTGGCCATAGGACCCAGGCTCCATATGGAAGGAATTGCGGTTCCCACGAGCCTGACCATTTAGCGGAAAATGAATGAGTCAAGGGATCAGGGACCTCAGCAACAACAAAAGACACATTTAGGGGAAGTGCAGGGTTGAGGAAGCTGAAATGGTAGGTGAAGCAGATGCCGCTGAAGGCCCCATCCCTCTGTAGCCAGCCTTACTTCTATGCCCCTGCTCTGGCCAGACTGTTGCCTACTTTGTGTCTCGGTGCCTTTTCAGGCCACAAGTACTGAGCAGTTATGTCCCCTAGAAGCAGCCATCAGCTGATGACTAGTAGAAATAGGTGAAAAACTGCCCAGCTTCCCAGGGTGATCATTCTGAGGGATGGTCCACTTCCTTCTCTGCCTTGTCTCAGCACCCCCTCCCCTGACCCTGCACACACTCCTCTGCTGAGATTAGCTCCCAATATACTATTTGTACTGGAATCTCTCTTCAGGGTCTGCTGCTTGTGAGGGCTCAAAAATAGTAGGTGATTGCTGTTGACATTTTCAGAGGTGACACTGTTTGAGGATAAAGAGGGTGCAGGGTGTGCTGGTGAAAGAGGTCTGCTCAAATGCAGTGGAGGTGAATGCTGTTGGTTCTGAGGTCAAGGAGACTTAGAGCCACCATATCGGGAGTTAGGTATTGTAAACAGATGTCAGGTTGGCCCTAGAAATTTTAGATGGTGCCTTAGGGGGATCATGAACAAAATACCGAAGTTTTCCATAACATGGGGGAGACAGATCATAGGGCTAGTAGATGACAGTGATCCCCAGGGGTGTAGGGTGGATTAGGTGGAAGGCATGACCCCAAACAAAGAGGATTTTTGACCAAGGGAAATGGAGTAATGTCTAGGTCCAGCAGAGGAGATGGAGAACAATGTTGACTCCCTCTCCCAGACTAAGCATCCATAAACTGTAAGAGAAAGAGCATCCCTCACTGCAGAGTCTAATGGAAGAAAAAGTGTCCCTGTTGGGAGGACAACAGATTCCTCTGCCATGGGTTGAAGATACAGAGAAAGTCTTTACAGGAGCTTCCGGGGGGTTAGGATGGAGGTCACCAGGGAGGGAATAAACCAAAGAGGATGAAATACAGAAGGCATGCTGGTAAGGGGTGGAACAGAGGTTGCACATTTTGATCAGTGCCTTGGAGGAAACCCACCAGCCACCTTCTGATCAGATCCCATGAACCTGAGACTCACAGTCACATACCCGTGTGGTGGAATTGGAGAAACTGAGCCAGGAATTTGGGCTCTGGAAACCACTGGCCATTATTCAGTGCTACCCCTGAGGGTTAGGGCCTCAAGGATTCCCTCCAAAACATGGGCAAGAGTTTGTACGTGTATTGTGCAATACTTAAATTTTTAAAGAAATGGTGTGCAAAATGTGATTGTGTGGAAATATGCAAAATACTAAAAAATCAATAATAACTATGCCTGTACTCTGCACTATTGTCTTTTTTCTTTTTAATCCAGGCTTCTGTTTTTACCACCAGTCTCTATCAAAGTAAACAAAATTAGCATCCAGAAGACTGGCCTTAAAAGAATTATTATCTGTTCAGGGTTCATTCCAAGAAGGGAATCTGCTATATAGCAACTTCTGAATGGGGTTCAGAGTGTGTTCTCTGATGCACTGCAGATGTTAGTGCTGAACAGCTAATCTAATAATCCCCTCCTCGGCAGGAAGCTGGACCCCTGGAAAGCTGGGCTGAGTCACGTGGCTCAGAGTGCCCTCAGGAATGAAGGCTCTCCTCCAGCTGCTGGCAATGCTGCAGCCCCAACCCTCAGTGTGTTGCCCCCTGTGGCAATTGCCGTGGCTCAAAGGACTTTGTCCACCCAAGGTCACATCCAAGTCCCCGGATACTGCATTCAGTGATTGATCTGATGGGAGCGAATGGTGTACATAAAGGCCAAACCCCCTCGTCCCAAGGTGGGTCGACTCTGAAGTGCCATCTCAGTTTCAGAGCTCCCAATGGGGTCAGCTGAAGCCTTTATCAGGCCTGTGTCCCAGCTAGAATTCATTCCCTTAATCTTGCTTCCTTCCTCTCCTTTTTATAGGTGTCAGTCTCAAAAACACTCTCTAATAAACATCCTTTGTTTAATCTCGATCACAGAGTTCTGAGGAGTCACAAATGGTGTGGCTCCTGAAAAAAGCAAAACTCCAGGAAATCACATCTGACAGTGTAACACTGGTTTATAAAGAATATGGTGCCATTTGCCAGATATTGAATGGAGGTGGGGAAAGAGCTTATGCTAAGTCATATGAACTCAGAATGGAACTGTCACCTTATATTTATTTTCTCAGGAGAAGTTTCTAAAATTCTTTGACTACAGAACTATTTCATGCCTGGTATTTCTTTTAGAGTGAATAGTAAGATAAACATCCTGATTTTCTCAGATCTGGGGAGGGGGTCAGTGCCTAGGATGCATGACTTACTTTTAGGACTAAAACTAGGACAGCTCTGGACAAACCAGGATGTTGGTCAAGGTCAATAACTTCGGGGGTACTAGGAATTGAGAAGCAAGGATTGTTGACCCCCTGAAGAGAGAGAAGGGCTGGAATCTGCTACTCCCCTCCCTGCTACCCCACCTCCACTGCTGATTTCTGTGTACGGGCTGGTCTTTACTACAGCATCCATAAGTCAGACTAGGTCATGGTGGGCCTCTACTTGCCCTGTTGTGCAATACTGACAAGTTGATATCAGAAGGAAACCCATGCTTTTCCTCCAGAGAAACTGAGGCTTCAGAAATCCATGACCTACCCAAAGTTCCGAAAGAATGCTAGAGTCAGATATCAATGTTAAATCAGAAGCATCCCTTACTTCTTCAGTAAACCTCTGTCTACTATGATGACTGAAATATCTAGAAGAAAGCAAAAGACCAGCGTAGGTAATAACTCTGTCTCAAATGACTCAAGGACAACCTCTGCACCCCTGCTTAGCTTCAGAAAGTGTCTCACTGTAAACTGGGATGACTCGACAGGCTGAGCCCCAAGATTGAGTCCACAACAGTCCCCCACACCCGTGTGCATTTCATGTTGTCAGGTCTGGAACATCCCGCTGGAACAGATTTGCAGCCAGAGTGGCCCTAAATTGTAACATGCGTGCCTAAGTAGGGGCTTTTTACTCATGTGCAAGTTTTGTGTCTCACAGACCAACAAGGCTTCCATTGAGGTGCCTGGGGGCCTGCCTCCGTGTGTGCATGCCAGCATGGGAAGGGAACTTGATGCAAAGGGAACTTGGGGGTTCATGTGTGGAATGCAATGCCCACACTTTACATTCAGGACCCAGGACAAAGCCTTCCACGCCACTGGCATGCAATAAATAAATACCTTGTGAAATCAGTGTAGCTGCATACTTTGTTCTTGGGCTTGCCGTAATGAACTTCATAGATGTTTATATGACCTGTGGCTAGCTACCAAGAAAAATTAAAAAGAAGAAAATGCAGACAGATCAAAAAAGAACATTGGATTGGGGAATCCTGTGCTCTGTTTGCCCACCAAAACAGAAATCCTTCAGTAGCTGAGCGGGGGATCCCAGAAGCCCACAGGAAACTCTTTGTGAAAAATCTCCCCAAATGAGTAATTATATCGGCAGCCGAATTCATTTCTCAAAGTCTTCAAATAGAATATTCCATCAGCCACAGCAGATTCCTACACAGATTCGCAACATGCACTGGTCATAAAAGGGCAGCCTGGGACACTCTGCTCAAATGGCTTTCTCCCAAAGAGGGAAAGGTGTCACTTCAACTGATGCATCTTGGAAAAGTGAACATCGGCAGAAGTGTGCTGCACCATCCCTATTAAGTCATGACACAGAATTGTTTGCATGTATTCCATCATCTACTTACTCTAACCTGCCTACGCTGTGAGAAACTGAAATGTAGCGTGACAATGGGCACTCATTACTTTGAACAAGTAGTATCTTACACCCAGTGACCAGAGGTTTCTGCCAAGCAACCCCTGGCCAAAAGGATGTAAAAACACAGACTGAGAAGATTTCTTGTTTTATTTCCACCCGAATGTGTAGTGCCCCCGACTTGCAATGCTGTTTGTGAAAATGATCTCACTCCCACAGGTGCTTAGGAAGCCACGGAATTCCCTGAGTGTCAGGTTTAGAAATAAGTCCTTAGTTATAATGCACAGATTTAAAAGAATAAGCCAATTAAAATAAGGATTAGAAGGACATTTACCTAAAGAACAAAAATAAAGAAAAATAAGCACCTCATAAAGTAGTTTGCTAATCTGACCATCGATGCTTAATAGTTTCATTGACACTGTTCCCAATTCGTTGTAAGATTTTGCTTAGTTCCCTGGTTAAATGGCAGCATAAAAGCATGGTTTTTCTATGGAAGCCCCTGTGATGTGTGTTAAAAGGTGACAGATACACACATGCACACACACGAACACACATGGTGAGGATTGTCCCCACGCCAACATAAAACGGGTTAGCATGAGTATCTCATGTGTTTCTGGTGAAACTGTTTTTGGTTGGCATTTCAAAATAGATTTTATTTCATGTTGTTTTATGATGAGAAGATTAATACTGCCTATGTGGAAACATTTTCGGCACTGGCCAACTTAAATCGTTTTAAAGTTCAAAAGAAAAGGGTGACATATTTTTCATTTTGCCTCCAGGTTTGATGAAAATTAAAAGCAGACTTTCTAAGCAGATACAATGATTTCGGAATGGGGACAAAAGCACTCACAATGCAAAGAACCCCTGGGAGATCTTGCACTTTTCTGAAACAATGGTTAGTTTGGAATTCAGTTTTTTGCACGTCTAATGTTTAAAAACAGCTGGTTTTTGTTTTTGTTTTTGTTTTTCCTAAAAGAATCTTGTTCCCCCCAACACACAAAAAAATTTCCTGGCATTTATAATGGCTTTTGCCCATGCCATTTGGGAAATGCAC
The DNA here is from genome assembly GCA_039655065.1 of Glossophaga mutica. Lineage (NCBI taxonomy): Eukaryota > Metazoa > Chordata > Mammalia > Chiroptera > Phyllostomidae > Glossophaga > Glossophaga mutica. The sequence goes on from CM077305.1 coordinate 23,329,378, forward strand.
TTCTGATTTCCCAATTTTTAATAAATTTTACAAAATAAATGAGGCATTCATGGTCATTATTACCACGACCTGGTAGAAAGATGTTTCTAATCTTCATATCCTGACATAAGGAGCAATACTCTAAAATGCTCTTTTTTAGTATTGTCCAATATAGCCCTGAAAATATTCAGAGTAATTTTTCAGACTAATGAGAGAGAATTAACTTTAATTTTAAATCACTTAACTATTTGTAAGATAACATGTTTAGGCAGGTAGTAGGTGAGGCCCTATGAGCTATAAAATGTATTTCTTCTTTCTGGTGACTTTGAGATTTTCCTGCATTTGGAGTCTATAGATTAAAAAACTTCAAGAAACCAACTGTCACAATGTTGATTCAAGAGTTTGAAAATTTGAAGGGTTTGCCTTTGTGGTTCCTTTGTTTGGGGCTCCTGAAAATATAAACCTTTTCGTAGCTGTGGTTCCTAAGAGTAATTCAGTAAAAACAACAAAACCTGCCCCCATCTGTGAGTTTTGGGAGTTATGATAATTAAAAAGGCAAAAGACTTGAAGTTCAAAATGATAAAACAAGATAGTCTACGTGCACAACGTTGCATTGAAAGAAATTTAAATCTAATAAGCCAAATTCAAGAGAAATAAATTAAAGACGGTTATCTGTTGTTTTTGCTGCGTAGCAAATTATCTAAAAATGTAGTGACATCCAGTCCCAATTCTTTATTTAGCTCATAATTGTATGGGTCGGCGACCTGGGTTGGGCTCAGTCCTGGGATTCTTCTGTGTTCTCAGCTACAGTCACTCACTTATCTGTGATCAGCGGCTGGTGCTGAGGTCAGTTGGTGGGTGCTCTACAGGCTGGCTCATTCCTGGTGGCCTCATTTACATGTCTGGCCTTGGCTGGTTGCTGACTGGGGCTCCTTGGTTGTCTGAAAGCCTAGCCTGGTAGAGAGAGAGAGAGAAGATGAAATTGATTCTGCTGCACACTATTGATGAAAACATGTCACAGCTTCAGCCCAGATTCAAGGGATGGAGAAAGAGACTCCATCTCCTGAAGGGAAAATCTTTACTGTCACATTACAAGGACACAGTGCAAAAAGAGACAGAATCACTGGCCATTTTAATAATCTACTATAGTATCTAATTGCTTGCTTGAATATAAGAAGCAGGGTTTAGAGTGTTTAGAAGCTATGGTTAGAACCATTGAGTTTCACTTGACTTTAGCAAGTTAAGAAATCCAATATTGCTTTTAATTTCTCTTTCTAAGTAGTAGTCCTGCTGCTAGCTATCATCCATGGCCTCTACTCAGACAAAGGATCCCACCCTGTGCAGCTAAGCAGGCAGAGCCTATGTGTGCAGGAAATGGTGTCCCTTCTTTTTTTGGACAAAGCAAAAGGCTCACCTGGCAGAGTTGGAACAGAGTGAGAAAGGAATTTGGGATGACTCTAAGATTTTCAGCCTGAGAGTCTGGAAGGCTGACACTGTCATTAACTGAGATTGGAAGGACTGTGAAGGCAGCTTTTAATGAAGTCTGGTAATTCAGTGTTAAATAAATACCTTACCTCTGAGACATCTATTAGTGTTTGCATGGGGATGTCAAGTAGGGCCCTGAATACGCAAGCCTTAGGGTAGAGGAGAGCGGTCCAGGCAGAAGGTATAAGTTTGGGAGTCATCAGATTATAGATGGTACTCAAGGGCATGAGACTGGATGGCATCACCCAGAGAGTGAGACAAGGAGAGGAGAAAAAGGTCCAAGTTGTGGCTCTGTGTGCCTCTGATCTAACAGGTCAGAGAAAAAAGATGACATTCATTAGCAATGCAGGCTGAGCAGGGAGGAAACTGAAGAGCATAGATGTCCCAGACGGTGGAAGAAGAAATTCAGGCCCTGGTCGGGTGGCTCAGTTGGTTGGAGCATTATCCCATTCACCAAAAGGTTGCAGATTCAATTCCCAGCCAGGGCTCAAACCTAGGTTGCAGGTTCCATCCCTGATCCGGGTGCGTGCAGGAGGCAACTGATTAATGTTTCTCTCTCACATCAACATTTCTTTCTCTTTCTCTCTCTCTCCCAAAATCAAAAAACATATCCTCTGATGAGGATTAAAAGAAGAAGAAATTCAAGGAGAAGATATATAACACAAAATTAAATATTTTAAAGGTGTAAAATTCAGTTATATTTAGCATCTTCACAATGTTGTGTGACCATCACCTTTGTCTAGCTCCAAATATTTTCATCAGCCCTGTAGAAAACCGTACACCTTAAGGAGTCCTTCCAATCTCCACCTCCAGCCCCTGGCAACCAATGGTCTGCTTTCTGTCTCTATGGATCTGATTATTTTGCATCATTTTTCTTTCCCTTAGCATAATATTTTTGAGGTTCATCTATATTGTAGTTTGTAACAGAACTTCATTCCTTTCTGTGTTGAAGAATAGTGCATTGTATGTCTATGCCATGTTTTGTTTCCTATTCATCGTTAAGGAGCAAAATTTTCCCACCTTTTGGTGTTGTGAACAATAGTACAATGCACACTCATGTATAGGTATTCATTCGTTGGAGCACCTGCTTTCTGTCCTTTGGAGTATACACCTGGGAGTGGATTTCCTGGGCCCCATGCCTACAGTCTTGAGAGTAAAAAACAAGGCTTGAAAGGGCATGATTTTCTGCGTGTTCAGCTGCAAGCTCCTAAACCCAAGGACCAGGTTCTACTCTCCCTGGCATCCTCAGCACCTAGCCTAGTACATGGTACCCAGGAAACAGGTGCCCAGGAAATGCTTGTGGAATTCAGTAGAACAACTGCCCTGGAAATAGACTATTGTGTGAGGTACTGATGTATATAGCATGAGAGAAGAGACTGTAACACCATCTCTTCATATCCTGGCTCCTGGTCCATTGTATAGTTCTCCAAGCCATATTATAAAAATCAAACGTTCACAAATTCTGCATTATAATATGGACACACACACACACACACACACACACACACACAGTGTATGTCCTGGGAAAGCACTTAAGCAAATTCAATAAACACTATCATAAGCACTTACTCTGAACATCTGGTGAGCATGGCTTAATGCTCCTGCATGTGTATTTCCACTTCTATACATGTTAATTTCTTGTCAAAAATGACGCAGGACTTTCCTCCTTGCACCTCCCTATTGATTTGCCAACCCCTTGTAAATACGGAACCATACCATGTATTCTACTCTTACATGTTAGAATGAACTTTAATTTTATTTTTATGAAAAGACTGAATGTGTACATTTTCACAGATAGAAAATGTCCCTTGGCAATGCTTCTTGGGAGAGATTGCCTCTGGATTACAAAGTGTAAGGCACGTGACAGCGGACGATCACAGATGCTGTCGAGGCATTATCTGATTCCCAGTCCCAGGAACAGAGACAGTAGAAGCAAACACGTGACCCTTCTCAAATTCCCTCCACAAATGCAGGGAACAGAGGAAGGAGACCCGAAGCTCTGAGCAGCAATGTGAGCATGAGTCCCTGGAGGGCAGACCGAGGCAATGAGAAGAGAAGTCCCTTAGATATAAACACCCACAGGAAGCCCAGCCTTACAATGGAGCCAGAGAACAGAGGCCAGAAGAACGTGGCTGCCATACAGAAAGATTTGATAAACATCCTAGATATCAGTGAGAAAATACCAGTTTGGTTGAGCTAAAAATAAGAAAACAGCCTGACTTCTTGCTCCAGCTTTTACATGCTTTGCCTCGAGTGAGATCCAAAGGAAAACAGACCCATTGGCCTGGAAGAGAGTTTTAGAACGAGCATCTTAATGACATGCTCCTGGTGGCGTTTTTCTTCAGCCCTCTTGATGGCCATTCCCATGCTCTCCTGGACGCTTTCTGCAAACAGTTGGTTGCTGTGACTTTTGAGAACTTGTTATGGATGTGAACTCCCTCTTCTTTAATTTAAGTCCCTGTCCACTAATTTGGCCCTCCTCTGCAAAACCGATGACAAAACTGGCCCACATTCCCCACATGAAAACCTTGTATTTATCTAAAGATTGTCATTAGGCCTCGCTGAGCCTGCTTTTCTTTGAACCAAACGAAGAAAATATGCTTGAACTTTGTCTCATGAAACTAATTGTCATCCTTTTGTGCTTCTGGTTTGTTCCCATCATTTTGTAACAGCAGAAACAAACAAGCGAACAAAAAATAGTTTCTGGCCAAGTGTGGGCTGAGGAGGAACACAAAGGGGAGGGATTTCCTAAGGCATTCCCATCTTGCTCTGGCATCTCAGTGTCCTGCTGGCTTTTTTCCGCAGATTCATTGCATTTCTAAGGAATATCCATTCAGTCAACAGAGTCCACTCCACCCAGGTCATTTTGCCACTAAACTTGTACCATGCAATAATCTCCACGACAGCAACAGTAAAAGCTGCATCTAACTGTCACCCTGTGCTAATGGCTCACAACCACCCTAAGGGGTAGGCCCATCATTATCCACATTTCACAGTGAAGGACACAGGTTTGGGGAGGTTTGGGAACTTGTCTGAGATAATCTTGTTCCTGAGTAGTAAAGCCTGAGTTGTCACCCAGCAGCTGGGTCTCTGGGTCCCCACTTTTGAGACACAGCCCTCTCAGTGTCCATTTGTGGGTTGTAGTTTATGTTATGGGTTTTTTTTTTTTTTTTTTACAGACTTACTGAATTCCTGTTCCTCAACAAACAGTTCTCTCAACAACACTCCTGATTTATCAAGGTCATCTTCAAATTCACACTGGCTCTCCGTCTAGAGAATTAGCAGCTCCATCTATCTAAGAAACTTGTGTAATTTTGGTCAGTATATTGTCATGATCTTCATTCTTAATATGGAAGCTTGAAAGTTAAACTTTGAATTGTGCATGATAAAAGCAGTAAGAGCTAACACCAGGCATGGCATTGGCATGCTATGTACCTTAACTCCCTCCCCCGCCTCTACAGCACCAAGAAGTGAGTGCTAGCGTTTCTTCCAATGTTCCCAACTGAGGCCCAGAGAGGATCCATAATTTGCCCAAGGTCGCTCAACCCCCTGCATCTTTACAAGTACCTTTAGATTAAAAAAAGATTCTATGCATACCTCATCACCGATTCTCTTTTAAACAAACAATCCCTTTCTCAACAGGAGTTTTAGGGGGAAATTTGGATCATTTGCCAAATGCTATTATTCATCTTTCTGCTAATGGTAACTTAGGTTCCGAACATTTTACTGTTTGGAAGAAAAGTTTCTCTAAAACTATTGGGTTTTTGTCATCGTTGTTATTTCAGGAGATTTATACATGTAACTAACAAACATCCAAACTAGGACAATGGTTCCCTGGGGGTGGAGCTGGGTAGGGGACACAGGAAGAGTCATCTATATTTGTGATTTTTCTCTTAGGCTTGGTGATAGTTCTATGTTGCTGATTTTTATCTTATTTTTAGCTCTTCTTGAATTTTCAAAATTTTCATAATTTTTTAAAAGGTGGGGATAATTAAAGATGACTAAGTATCATACAGTAGGGAAAATGCTGATGGTCAGGAGGTCTGATTTCTAGACTTTATTCTGCAACAAGCCTGTAGCTGAAGTTGAGCAAGTTGCTATGTCCCCCTGTTTTTGTAAATAAACTTTCATTGGAACTCATCCATGCCCATTTGTTTACATATCATGTACGATTGCTTTCATTCTACCAGGGCACAACTGAGCAGTTGCAACAAAGACTGTATGATCTGCAGAGTCTGAAATATTTACCACATGGGGTTTTACAGAAAATGTCTGCTGACCCCTACAGAAGAAAATCAGTCTCCTTCAGCTCTAATATTTGATCAACTCAAGATAAAGCAACATATGCAAGAGTGTGCCCCAAAGGTGCATCATGGACACCAGCTTTCCTGCTTATGTAAGCATGTAAATCCTGATAAGGTTGAAGGAACTCCAGGACTTTGAAAATCACACAGCAAAGCCCTCCACCACTGCTCTGGGAGGCTATGGGCACAGACCCCTTTCCCTGGAAGGAATATATCTGGAATGAAGGAAAGGGAAGTCCCTGGACGCCCAGAACGATTTTCTAACACCGAAGAGAGGTGCGTATTGTGTGATTACCATACAGTTTATAAACAGCTGTGCTTTCTGGGTTTACCAGGGTTGTTTTAGAAAGTGAATACTTGATCTTTGAATAAAATTTCTCCTGTGAACAGCAGGTTCATTCCTTTATTCAGAGCAAGTCACCCACTGAAAGAGCAATGCATAGTAGTGGTCAGGAGCAAGGATTCAGGGGTCAGAGAGCAGAGAGTAGGATCTCTCTCGGCCTTTGTTTCCTCATCTGTGAAATGGAACCATGCTAGTATGAGCTCATTTGGGTCCTTGTGAGGACCCAATGATATAATTTATAGTACAACATTGAGCAAAACATTGAGAAAATAATGACCATTATTAACCAGACGTATTTAGGACACAATACAAATTCTGAAATGGGTTTAAAAGCAAAGCATCTAGTATCTGCTTTCAGAACTAATGAAAGATATGGGGGGAAGTGGAAGACAGAAGGTGGTTTAGACATATCCACACTGGGTAGAACATGTGAAGCAAGGTTTCCTCTGGGTCGCCATATGGCTATGGCATCCACAGGGCACCAAAAACCACCATCAGTGACACCCTGAAATGGAGCCCATCATCTGAAAGTGTTAGGGCAGCCTCTGACTGTTCCATCAAGAGACACACAAGGACCTCTTCCTGCCTTCACAAAGTCATGGCATTGACACATGGCCCATTTAGTAGTCATGAGAATGACAACAAGCATTCACAGATGACATCCAGTGTTTACAGTGCGTCTTTGCACCAGTGACTTTGCTGCCCAAATCCTTCATTTCCTCACTGGACATCACTGTCCAACAGGCATAACACACAAGCTATGTACATAATTCTAAACTTTGTACTAGTCACATTTAAAAAAAGAAAAAAGAAATAAAATGAATTTTAATAACAGACTTTATTTAACCCAATATATCCAAAGTAATAGTTGAACATGTAGTCAATATAAAGATACAGTAATGATACACATTAAGTAATGCATCCTTTTTTTCATAGTAAGACTTCAACTTGGTGTGACTTTGCACGAACGGCACATCTCAGTTAAAAATGCTGTGGGCTCAGCAGGCACACGTGGCTGGCAGCTACCACATTGGACCACGTTGGTCTAGGGCCCACCTGACTCTTAGAAAGCCACTGACCCTAACCCTTCACCTTAGGGGTGAGGACAATGGGATGGTGAAAGCTATATGCCATTGTCCATATATGAAGATTTAAACCACACTAGTAAATGATATTTTATGTTGCCATATAATAAAAGAGTAAGAATTTCAGCTCAGAGACCAGGAGGACTTCTTTTAAGAGGAGGCTTTCATAAAAAGTCCTTAAGGAGGCTAGTATCTCATTAACTGTTGTGACTTTCAGCTGGAGCAATTGGCTCGCTTCTCCTTAAAAATGGGTTATTAGGTTTCCTTTTATTTCTTTCATAAGCATTTTGTAATTTAGCAAAAACCTGCATGAGAATGTTCATGCAGCCCTATTCATAATAGCCCAAAACCAGAAATAACCCAAAGGTTTTTCAGTGGGTGTATGGCTAAGCAAACTGTGCTATGGCCACACCATAGAAGACAACTCAGCAATGGAAAAGAACTCTTGAGACACGCAAGCATTCAGAGAGATCACAAGGGAAACAAACGGAGTAAAAAAGGTCCACCTTCAAAAGGTTATGAATTGTATAATTCCACTTACACAACACATTCAAAATAACAAAATTACAGACATGGAGAACGGATTAGCCATAAGGTGGGGGGATGGCGAAGGAGGAGTTGGGTGTGGGCACAAAGGGACAGCATGAGAAAGTCCTGTCTGTGGTAATGACACGATTCTGTACCCCAACTGTGGCTGTGGTTACACAAACCCACAGACCTTTGCACAACACACACACACACACACACACACACACACACACACACGAATGTTTGTAAAGCTGGTGAATGCTGAATGGAGATCTATGGATCATGCAAATGTCGAGTTTCTGACTCCAATAGTGCACTGTGGGGGTTAGGTAAGATGGAATCACAGTGAGAGGCTAGGTGAAGAGTACATGGGGCCTCCCTGTTTATTTTTTATTTGTTTGCAATTGCCTGTGAACTCTTAATTATTTCAATGTTGGATTTTCTAAAGAAATCACAAATATATTGTATTCTATAAATGTTTTTCCTAGTTGCACTGTGGAGGAAAGGTTGTAGAGGACCAAGAGAAAGGTCCAGGCAAGAGGATAGAATGAACTGAGTAATGGCAATGGGAGTGGAGAGATGTAAACAGATGATGTAAGAGCTATTTCAAAGTTAGAAGAGACCAGATTCATTTGGGCAGGACAGTATAGTAAGTGCTCAGACTGATGGGGTTCAAGTCCTGTCTCTGCCATTTTTAGAAGAAGTGACTTAATCCTCTGTACCTTAGTTTCCCTTCTGCAGAGGAGGAACAATAACAGTACCTGGTCATGAGATTATTATGAAAGGTAAACAAGTTAGTTCACAAAGTACCTAGAACCGTTCCTGGAATGTTACAAGTGCTCAAAATATATTGGTTATTATTATCATTGAATGTAATATCTCAAAACTAAAAACAACACAATTGTTCTTTAAAAAACAAACAAAAAAGGTACATGGAAAAGACAAGATCTTCAGAAAAAGCGAGAGCTGCTTAGCAAAGCCAGGCAGCAACCAAGAACTGGCTTTTCAGAAGCCCAGTGAAAAAGGAAAAGTGTCCCAAACACCTGTTTCTTAAATCCAGAAATCAGCCCTGGCTGGTGTGGCTTAGTGAATTGAGTGCTGGCCTGGGAACCTCAAGGTTGCAGGTTTGATTCCCAGTCAGGACACATATCTGGTTCTTGGGCCAGGTCTCTATTTTGCGGTGTGGAGAGGCAACCAGTTGATGTATCTCTCTTCAATGTTTCTCTCCCTCACTTCCTCCTTCCCTTCTCCTCTCTCTGAAAATAAATAAAATCTTAAAAAATATAAATAAATCCGGAGATCAACGCCAGGAGAGAAGCGATTGGTTTGGTGCAACAAACCAATTCTGATCCCAGCCCACAGCTACAGGAGTTCTGAATCCACAAAGTATGCTTTACAGCCTTAAAGAGCCAAGTTGTATGCTGCTCATCACACGACACAACACCTAATTTTTAAAACCCACAGTAAAGTCTTGGAAGGGAGGGGCAGTTCTGAAACCGATACAATGTGATGGTTTTTCTGCTTTCCCTAAAACTACAAAGTACAGTGGATGGTTCCTTTTAGGCACTCTGTTCTTCCCAACTATGTGTTAAAACATTGACTCTATTTGCGTTATCCTTTTCCTAATGGTAAGACGTTGGTAGAAACTGGAGTTGAGGTTCAGAATGTTAGTCTAGTTAAAATTAAACTCCGAAACTTGGCCCCAGTCAAGCAGTTTGCTTTTTTTTTAATCTGTGCACTTTCTGACCACGAGAGGGCTTCTTTCATTCTCACTTATAAAAATCAGCCAAATAGTCTGTAATTTGGAATTTACAAACATCTTACAAAGGAAAAAGAATTAAAAACCCAGTGCCCCCTCCAAGTACCAAGACTTGACTGACTATACAGTTTTGTAAAATGTGGAATTCATTGAAGAACCTCTGTGATATATACTTCAAAGCTCGGTTTCCTATTTTTAAATTTGGCATTCCACCTGATGGAAACCAGCCAGCCACTTCTACAGCGTGTTCATGACCTCATTTCCCACTTGGCGAATGAAGTAGGGCCAAGTGCCGTTCTTATTTTTGTAAGTTTTATTAGGAACATATAGAGCTCAGCATAATGCTGTGGCTCAATAAGAGCTCTACAGTCTATAGCTCCTTATTCATTATTTAAGATAATTCTGTCATGCTGGAAAATGAAGTTCCCTAAGTAGACCCTCACTCCCTTGCCAATAGATGTCAGTCCATTTTATTGTAAAGCAAATGTTTGGGAAGAAAAGCTCCTTTTCCCCCTGAGGTGTAACCCAAAGCTTTAGGAGAGAGAGTTGAGAGTCTAGATTCCTGGAATGCTAGAAGCAGAAGCTCCTAGCAGGCACAGAAGACTTTTCAGCACATCCTCATTTTCGGGATTTCCCTGCTTTGTCCTCAGCCCTGTCTAGGGTTGCCCCCACTCCACACAGACCACTCCTGAAATTAAGGTTCCATTCCTCCAACATTTGACTGTTGACTACAGCTTCTAGAGCTAAAACACCAGACCCTGCTAAGCCAGAAGTTGCCATTACTCATTGACTTGTTGCTCAATTTGTGGAACTCTCTGAATTCTATGAAGAATAGTTTTGCAAAGTGCATGCAAATGAAACAGAGTACTTTTTCTTCCTTTTTTTTTTGTTTTTGGCTAGGCATCAATCCCAAATTTGAAAGAGTTTTCCACTGAAATCTTTTTTTTAACTAGAAAATAAATTGAGAGCCAAATCAATGAATATTCTGCACTATATCTTGTTTAGCAGGGACCTGGGATTAACTGTCCCTATCCCCACATTGACCTTCTCTGTGAGAAAGGTGCATCAACTGGCATCTTCTCTGCCTCCCAAGTCCAAAGGAGGGAAGGTCAGAAGACAAAAGGGACACTGGACCTGGATGAGCCTTGGCTGGGGGTGCTGCCCTCCTACAGGCTGTACCTTGAGTCAGTCCGATGGGATTCTGGAAATCACAACCAAGATCTGCTTTGGGGAAGCATGGTCCTGTTAAAACACAATTGCTAAAAACAAAATCCGTGGCTGCTGCAAAGTAGGGACACCCAACAGGGAGTCCTGAGCTCCAGGTCTGAGGCCCTGGTCACTATCACATGGCTGTATGGCCTGACCTCCTTGCCAGAGACCAGTCCCTTGCTTCATGAAATAAAGCAAATATATGAAATTACCATGGCTAGATAATTTCTAAAGCTTGTTTCAGTGCTACCTTCAACCTAAGACTGAAATGTTCACAGCCCAACAGTTATTGAAGCATTCCTGGAAGAACAGCGCCTTTAAGCTCAATTCTCTTCCCATGTGATTAAAAAGAATAGTTTGTGGTAAAGATTAATCTGAAAACCTCTGCTAGAATCTACAGGATGTGATTTTTTTTAAGTTCAAGCATATGACTAGCATAAATCCACCCACCCTCCACCACCATCCCCCAAGGTATATAGTTTGAGAGATGGGCCCAGAAAGAACTGAATGGGGGTATTTGATATTTCCAAGGGAATGTTCAAGTTTCCTGGTCAGGTTCAGTCCCACACAATGAAAAAGCTCAGAGTGTGTTTCCCAGTTTGGCCTGGCTTTCGTGGGGATTAATGAGCATGTTTTGTGTGTTCCTGTGTGCAATGGGCACCTACTTAGAGCTGCAAGTGCTATCTCTGTCTTGAAATAAAAAGTAGCAGCCATTTGAGTGTCTGTGGCTGGAAGGCTGCACACTCTATAAGCCACATCTTTACATGTAAAATTAAATCACTGCGGGCCAGTTCTTCAGAGAATGCTGGGAGGATACTGGGGACATTCTCTCTCACATGGCTTTCTCCATGTATATGGCTTCTCTCCTCCCTGGCCTTGTCTGATGACGGAACCCTCTCGACACGGCCTAGACCTTGTGTGGTGGGAAGTGAGGGCAGTTGGCCCATCAATCACTCAGGTTGGGACTGCTTGTTTTTCTTCCATGAGTCTACATCACCTTTTTTTTTTCTTTTTGCCATCTATACTAAGAGTGGGCTGATCAGCCTCTGAGGGCTGTTCCCAGGACAAAATCAATGGGGAGTGAAGCAGGGACAGAATGACACAAAGCAAATGAGAAGGGGCTGCTGATAGGGCCCGGGCACGTGATAAATGCCTCACTGTCCAGGCAGCGGGAGTCCCATTGGCCCCTTCAAATAACAGGCTCTCAGCATTGGAACGTCCTCAAGGTCATCCAAGGGACCACATGACAGTCTGAAGCAAGACCTCAAAATTTTCCTAAAATGTATTTACGTCAAGAAAGTAATAATTATTTCTTCCTGGAGTTCTCAACTTTGCAAAAGAAAGAGCTGTTTTTATTTTGAGGGGTTCTTAAACAGGCACAGGAAAGTGAAATGATTTGCCAAAGATGACAGTAAGTCTGCTAGAGATTCGAGTGTTTTAACTTTTCACATATTTTCTTTAAAGAAAAAAGATACCTTGTTTCTTTACAATATACTGTAGCTTGTCGTGTTTATGAGATTTATTTTCTTATTGGATCAGAGTTTGCTGGGAATGGGGAATGAGAGGCATAGGGAATTTTTAAAACTCTACTTAAACCATTTGGGTTATTAATTCTCATGAAGAGGAATATTTATTTAAATAGCTGATTCATTATATTACAACCTGGTGAATAAACATACCAAGGGCCTGAGTCTGGGTAGGAAGCACGGAGAATTAGTAATGAAAAGGATCGGGAGGAGGAGGGGCTGACAGTTGAGAAGCACCCAGGGTCCACAGACATTATTCGTTTAGTCCCAACCTAGGTAAATATTGTGTCTCCATTTAACAGATGCAGAAACGGAGGCATGAACACAGTAGGTAAATTGGTTCGAGTTCATACGGGTAATAACTGATAGATACGTCAGGGACTGGACCCTGTGTTGGTCCAAGGAAAGACTCTTTCCCACCCCGCATAGTATGATGGAAAGAAAACTGGTTAGAGGGGGGTGAGGGAGCTGGAGTTTGCAACCCAGTTCTGACACTGGGTGATTGTTTGGAGTTAGTGCAGCAATTTTTTAAGAAAAATCACTTGGTTCAGCTAGGCCTCAGTTTTCTGAGACATTAAGGTCCTTCCTTAACTTTAGGCAAGATACCAGACCACCAATTTTTTCTGAGAAATAACATTTTTCCTGCCTTAACGTGGTTTTTGTGCGTTTTTATTTTTATTTTTAAATTACAGTGTACTTTCAATTCTGCCCTAATGTTTTAGCAGTTTCCAAAACCTCTCTTCCCTCCGTATCTTTGGAGGGAGGAGTCCAGTGGGGTCTGGGTCAGGGACAAAATAAGATCCAATGGGGAACAAGTGTGCTTGGGTGGAAACGGGCTCTATCAGGCTCAGCTCAGTCATTGCCCACTAATTAATTGAGGTGTAATCTAAAGACCAGGAAATGCCCATGTCTTTATGGGTCAATGGGGTTTGCCAATTGCATGTACATGTGTAAAACCATCACCCATATCAAGTAAAAAAAAAGAAACCTCTCCAATACCCCAGTAAGTTCTCTTGTGCCTCTGCGAGTCAATTCCACCCCTTCCTTACCCAAGAAGCACCCACTGCTCTGATTTCTGTAACTGTGGGTTAGTTTTACCTGTTCTAGAACTTGATGTATGTGGAGTCGCACGTGTGAGTCCATTTTCAACGCTAGAGGAACATCGCTGGCTCCAGGAAGCAGATGGCAAGTTCCTTTCCTATTGACTGTGGAATCAGTGGTGCCGGGTGCACTCTGCAGGAGAGTGAGGGCCAGAGGGGATATCAATATTCGTTTCTTTTCCCAGGCACTTATAAATTCCTTGAAAACAGGACCTGGTTCTTTGATAGGGCCTACCAATACAGTGAACACATTACTTTTTCAGTTCATATTGATTTAATTAGGAGATTCTTTTACATCCTCTGCATTCACTCATTCATTTACACATTCATTCATTCAACAGAAATGTATTATTGTCCAATGCTATGTGCCTGAGGCTGCCTGGGTGGCAGGATCAGTTACAAATAAGATTGTCAGAGTTTGTGTCCTCTAAGGCTCACATTCTAGCTGGGGAGATAAACAATAAATGCCTTACAGTGGGACACATGGGATCGTTTGTTGGGGTAGGAGATGTGATGACGAAATGGGTGAGAGGGTGCCCAGCTGCACACAGTGCCTGGTGAGTAGGCAATTTCACGTCACAATTAACCTGCTAGCATTTGCAAGATGCAGGGTTAATATCGCTCTTTAGACTGGAGCGTAAACCAGAATTTGAGTCTCGGACCACATTTCATTACTCATTACTTTATTTATTCGTGGCCTACTATGTGCCAAGCATGGTTCAATCCTCAGACAATACAAAAATAAATGAGGCATGGATGCTGTTCTCAAGTTTACTTCTTAGGAGTTACTGATCTCTGGCAAGTCCTTGCTTTTAAAACATCAACAACGCTTTCTCCAATGTCTTTGTGCATTGAAAAAAGTTAGTGCATCTAATCCACATTTTGTGAAGTTTTCATGAGTTGCGCCTCAAGCCGCTTTGCATGAGGGTCACTGCACAGATTTTAAAGAGCTGTAAGGAACTCACTCTGCTAGACAAAGACTAAAAGACTGCTTTCCTGCCATGTTTCAGGACCTCACAGGTCTCTAGGTCAGTTCGCTGACAGCAGAGCTTGAGAAAATAAACTGCACGCTGGAAGGCTTACTTCTGGGATTTTGACAATTCCTCGAAAACACAGAATAACGTGTCCCAAGCTAATAAAATCAACACCCCCTCCCGCAATACACACACTCTCGCTTTCTCTCAAGGTTAACCACTGCAGCCACCAGGGGACAAAGGTCTCAGATGTGTTCCCCAGATGAATGTTTGATACCACGGGACAGGACAGAGCAAGAACAATCAGCTCCTCTTTGGCCAAAACTTTCCCATTAGTGTGAATCAGAAATGTGCAGGCTCTGGTTGCAGAATAAGTAAACAGGACATAATGGGTTTTCAATAAATGCGGCCCCGCCAGACTCCAAGTCTGCTGGGAGAGGTTTATTTGACACGCAGAGCCAGCCGGGGGAATTGAGGACAGAAAGGTAAGTGGAGTTGAAGTTCACGAGTGAAAACTGGTGAAAGGGCTGGGTCACGACCACACCTGTGACTGCAAGCAGGTGAGACCATTCTGACTGCAAGAACCCGAGAATCTTTAACAATACCTCTGTCTGAAAAATCCCAGTTTAATTGTCAGAATAATTAGAAGGAAAAGGGATTTAGAAAGGTCGTGTACTTCTTTTGTTGGTTGGTTTTGTGAATGAAAGAAAGGAAAAGAAAAAACCCTGAAGCTGAGTATAGTAAAGGGCCTAAAATCCCACACCTGGCTGAATGAGAACTTGACCTTCGATCATTTCTGAAGCCACGTGGTCCTTCATTTCTCTCCCCTGTGTACAGCTATAGAGCACAAACAGGGTACAAGCCAGTGGGAAACATTTGGCATCTAGAAATTAGGAATGAATGGTTATGTTCTCATAGACTGAAATGAGTTTTAATCATTTCTTTCTGATTTTAACCAGAAACAAATTCATTTGTGTACACTAGAACTTATTTTAACTTAGACTTAAAATAGTTGTAGACTCTAAAAAGTCATGAAAGGCTGAACCACTGAGAAAAAGAGAAAGGTCCTAGTCCCAGATGAAACTCAGGGACCCCCTCCCTCCTCTGAAGCCTGGACCAGCTCCAGAACAGTCTGACCTTGGGAGCCTTGGTCAGCCTTTCTGCTTCCTGGGTACTAACGCTCCACTAACAAGTTAATAAAATAATCAACAAAGGACTGATACATTTAGAATACAATCCAAACATTTTTTTCATCAGCACTTTGGAGACCCGGGTCATGTTCCCAAGAAGTAGAGCCTGAGACCAAGATCCAAGCTTGTGATTTGTTGCGGGGAGTCCTCTTCAGGAAAACCATGTTAAGGGAGCACGCTAGTCAGCTCGAGCTGCTATAACTTAATACCACAAACTGGGTGACTTTCACAACAGAAATTTCTTTCCTCACAGTTCTGGAGGCTGGAAGTCTGGAGAGCAAGGTGTGGGCAAGGTTGGCCTCTCCCGAGGCCTCTCTCCTCGGTTTGCAGATGGCCCCATTCTCGCTGCCTCTTCACGTGGTTGTCCCTCTGCGCACAGGTTCCCCCGGACTCTCCTGTTCTTATAAGGATGGCAGTCAGAGTGGATGAGGGCCCATTCCAACTGCCTCGCTTTACCTCAGTGACCTCTGCAAAGGCCCTGTCTCCAAACACAGTCCGTGCTGAGGTACTGGGGGCTAGGGCTTTGATGTATGACTATGAGGAGACATAGTTCAGTCTATACCAGGGAGAGAGGAGGGACAGGAAAGCAGAAGGAGGGAGACAGCATGTGGCCCCGAGCAAAGCTTAGTCTCCGCTTGGTCCATGGGGTGAGGGGGATGGGGTGGCATTAGTCAAACCACAGAGCAGTCTCCCCTGGAAGTAAGGAGGCTGCATCTTCCTATCACCATATCTGTTAGCTCACTGGCCAGACCCCAGTGGGTGGCCGGTGGGGAGGGGATGTTCCAGTGTCTGCCCAGGCATCATCTCCAAGCAGGACAGTTCCTGTGAGTGAAGATCATTTTTCCAGAGAGGTCACACATCCGTAAACCTCTAGCCATTCAAGCGCTTGATATAGCTAGGGTGTGGCACCTCCACAAAAGTAGGTTCTGGGCAAGGCACCAACATCATGCTTGACACAGGTCTCCAGGGGTCCTCTGCTAATTACAGAAGCTGACTAGTCATCTGTCTCCATTAGTTAAAGCTCCCCACCCCCAGCCCAGGTTCAACATAGAACAGGAGAGGCGAAGGGAATGAGAGGGCCTGACCTGTTCCTTCCCTCAGCACACAGCACCACCATCAGCCAGTTGCCCAGGCTGAATCCCTGACTTCCAGTCAACCACTAAATCTGACAGCCATGCCTCCTCATTAGCTTTCAAACCCTTCTCTCCATTTTCATGGCCATTGCCCTAGTCCAAGGAACCATTTTTTTTTCTCATCCCAATTACTGAAGAGTTTCTTCTCAGATCTCCCTGCTTCCACTCTAAACCCCATCCGATTCTCCCACAGCAGCCAAACAGGAGCGATTCCCATCCCCACTCAACACCCTGCGGTGGCCGCCCTTCACTTTGGGTACAGAGTCAACTCTGGACTGCGACTAAAGGAGACTTCCCCAACATGGCTGCTGCCTCGTGCCTCAAACCACAACCACACCCCCACCTCGTTCTTAACACCCCAACCACATCAGCAACGTGCTTTCTCAGCGCACTATTTACCCGCAATCTCTGACACCTACTGCCCCCACCAGTCAGACACAGCTCACATCACATTCTTTCTGCACGGCCTTGCCTGACCTTCCTATTTAGTTGGTTGCCTCCACTAGGTGTTCCTTCTCTCTGGCACCGACCACACTTAATTGCAATTGAGTGTGTAATGGTCCGTCTCCCTTACTATACTGCCAGCTTTCTGAAGGCAGGGTGTGATTCTCTGTCCTTAGTCATTATTCTCCCAATTTTGCATCCTTGCCCTGCTACTTCATACTGTGTGACCTTGAGCAATTAATTGTAAACTTTCTATGTCTCAGTTTCCTTCTCCATAAAATATAAATAACACATTTCTCATAGTTCAGAGGGTAAAATGATTATGTGTGTGGCAGGTGGTACTTAGAACAGTGTCTGGTGCACAGTCGGCATGCATAAGCTTTGGCTGCCATGGTTTCTGTTACTAGGAGACATAGCAGGCATCGCAGTGGTATCGGTGTCTCTGGCCCCCAGCAGAGTGCTGGGCACATCAGATAAGAAAAACTGTCAGTACTAGAAGTGGCCTGGCAGCCAGTTTGGATTGATATCACCTTCATTATTTCTCCTAATAGTTTCACACATGGTGAAACCAAGAGCTTGAGTGATCCCAGTTTCGGTCTTATCTCTGACTTTACTGGCCTCCAAGGCAAATATCTAATGCTAGCTTATAATTGACACCAACAGCTTACTTTAAAATTAGATAAGGGCAAGAAAACAAAAGTCTTCTCGTCAGAAGAGGTGGTTAGGTTACAACAAACCACAACAGTTGCACCTGAAGTTGATAATTTCACAGGGTGGAAATGCAGAATGGGAATATTGTCTAATTCTCATCAAATCCTTGCTCGTCTAGCTGTTTTGTTAAATAAAGTGCAGCCAACAGGAAATTGAGCCACATAACTGCATCTTTCCTGTGGCCCCAGGGAGCTCATCCATCACCTTGTCCTGCTCCAGCTGCCTGTGACCATTCTTCAACATCCGATCAACTCGGACCCACAGCTGGTCTCTGCTGACTCACCAGAGCTTCTGGCTTCCCTGGAGAACAACATCCCAGCAGAAGTACCTCGTCCTTCTCTGGGTCCCTCTCCCCTCTTCTTCTCCACCCCCCCCCCCACAGCCCACCCTACTGCACAGAGCTTACTGGGATACTCTTGGCCAAGATGCCTGCAGCTGATGAAAACATTTCTCACACCGAACATGTCTGGGCCCATAAACTCAAAGCAGAGCGTTTTAGATCTGAACACCAAGCCATCTCCTTTCCAGCCATGCAAAGGCAGGACTAACCAGAACAAGAGTCACTTTTTAAATGCAATTCCATTCGCTTCACATTTTTGCTCAACGTTGTTTCTCTGCACCTCATTTCTTTCCTTTCTCTGCTTCAGTCACCCTCTCTCGCACTTTTTCCTTATTTTACTTATTTATTTATGTTTAACCTAGTCTAATCTATCTGCTTGAGTCCTGATCTCATTTCCTGTTTCCTCACTAAGGTTATGATGCTATTTGAACACCTAGCCAGAATTAAGCGGAAAGCAATGAAAAAAAAAAAAGGAGCCATCAGATCCATTGAGTAAAACTGCCCACCCTGAGGACACTGTTCCGGTGCACTCTGCCATCCATGCACCCGCTGCTCGCAGACACAGGAACATGAGTCATCAATGAGACACTGTTGCCACCCGCCTTTCTTCCCCAAGCCGTCCCCAAAAAAAAGGAAGTGGCCTCTGACATCGGGATGTGTGAACAAGAGTTCCACTCAGGGCACAAAGCATGCGAACTCCTGCCGCGGACTTCCGCACCGGTTACAGGATGCCGGTCTCAGGTTTGGTTCTCAAACCTCGACTCTAAAGAAAAATGTCACTTGAAGTATGATTTGCAGGGAGTAATACAAAGGCTGATTCAGAGGGAAAAACAAAGACCAAATAGTACTACTATTATATGACTTGTATGATTTTTTAAATAATTATAGTTTTTCAAAGGAAGATTTGGCAGTTGAGAGAATGAAAATGAAAAGAGCTGTAACTGCCTTTAAAACAAATAAAGCAATATTGGGGGGATCAATTGGTTACACTGGTCAATCAAGCTGGAAAAAGATGCAATTAAGCTTGTTCAAAGAAAAGTTTGATTAAAGATTACAAAAAGCTCTCTAATTATGAGGAATGGAAAGAAGATTCTTAGGAGTCTGACAAAGGATCTTACAAACTTGTTAACCCTTAGATTGAAATGGGAAACCCAACAATTAGAGATGCTTATGACAAAACAACATTATTCCTAAAATGGACAGCTTCATTCTCTAGTTAAAAGAATGTACGAAGAGTTTCTAACTCTTTAGCCTTGTTCTCTCCAGATATCTTACCCCATGGTGAAACCAGCCCTCTGCTCACTCCCCCCTGCATGCAGCTCACCAAGGAAAAAGACCCTGGAGCTTTTCTTCAAGAGTTGAAGCCAGGATTCCAAACAATACAGGCTAATAATCTGTTCCACATCCATAAAGTCGTCCTCTAAAAAAAATGTGATTATGGGCAAATTGAAAATGGAAAGAACTAGAAATGATTAGAGAGTTCGTTGACAACTGTAAAACCCATCTATGGTAAAAACCTGTGTTTCCTTTTATTCCACCAGCAGTCTCGAAGGAATTCATTTCCATCAGTTATTGAGAAAATGTGAATGTTCAGAATGGACACACCGAATCCTGTTTCTTTTTCGGGCTTCTCTGTTGAGGGGCAAAGACGCACAGCTGATACCGACCACCTCCTGGCCAGCAACCCTTCCCCAGAACCACACCTCCTGCTTCTGGGAACTGCCATTCTTGCTTCCTCCCTTGCCCAAGAAAAGCAGACTTTTCTGGAATTGGCAGTGAACTGGCATTTACTCTACTTGTGTTCCAAACAAAAAGAAACAGGTTTGCCCCTGTTCCCCTCTCCCCCAAGTAATGAGAAGGCATACCCATGCATGCATTGGCAGATCACCTGGTCTTGTAATTCTCACCAAACAGGCAGACTCAGCACATCAATTAACTAATTAAACCAATTAACCAAATGTGTAATTAACTTTAAGAACGGAGGTGTCAACAGAAGCGCAAGAAAGAAGTTACCCTCCTTCTGGAATAGCCTAGTAGCTGTAAGTCTTTTGTTTTTCTCTTAAAGGCCTACCCACAGAGGGAAAATATTTTCTGGGCACAGGATTAGAGACCAAACAGTATCATCACATAGAGGGGCGAAATCAAGCCAAGGGCACCATTTCCCACTCCAGTTGCAGTCCACAGTCTGAAAGGAAATACACCAGAGTTTTGGAAGACATCATCCACAAAACACTGGCCAACTCAAGGTCATTCCTTCTAAAAACATACATGTTCATTACAAAGAACAGGGGAATAGCTAGTAATTTCCAAAACAGCCCCTACTAGAAGATGGTCAAGCTACTGGTCATTGAAACAATTGTTTCTTGAAGAAAAGGAACCAAGAAAGGGAGGACAAAATGTTGTGGAGGTTTCACCTGCACACAGAAGTCCCTGGGAATGAGGAACTCGTGTGACGGTAGCAGCACCTTGCTCTATGCAGTTCTGACATGTGGAAATTCACCTTTGCCAAAACAATAAATTAGCTCCTTCCCATAATTACTTTTAAGTCGTTCACCTTATAAAATTTGGGTTTTCAAGTAGCTTCTGGAATGTTATTTCGAATGAATGATGTGAAAGACACTAAGGTAAGTCCATTGCCTTTAAGTAGCTTACATTTAAGGGGTGTGAAGCTCACTCAGAAAAAAAAAAGCCACAAAGAATTATATGTTAAACAGCGAACATGTAATACAGACGATAGTCAAATATCAAGTGACTGAGTGAGGCCGACTGAGACTCAGACCATCTCTTACAGCGTTTCAGAGAAACCCAACCCGTGCAGAGGGGTGCACACGATCAACTCATTAACAGGGGGAGTGAGAGCTACAGCACTGGGAAATGCGAAGCTTATCAAGAGAATAAATATGTACCTGAAATCTCATACTGGATTTTCCTGTTCCTCTTTCATAAAAGATGCAGTTTTCGACATTGACCTTGGGCAATATCAAAGCTCACCTGTGCTAAGTCAGCACACACTTTCTAATCCTTAAGTAAAAAGATACACTTGTGAACAGTAACACTCTGCCGAGCTCACAGACCCTGCACATAATCAGGGACTTAAAGTGCAATTTATATAACCAGGCAAGGATGTTTAAGGAATCACATTTCATTCCCTAAACCAAGGATCCTGTTCCTGCCCCAAGTGCAGGGCAAGCACTTGGTATTCCTTCAGTCAACCCCTCTCAGCCCCCGTTTCCTCATCTGAAAAAATGAAGAAGAGGTTTTGGAATAGAAAATATCTATGATCCCTCTCATGATTCAAATAGGTTGGGGTTTTTCCCCCCAAATAAAGGGACCACACTCTCTGACAGCAAAAACTTCTGCTCCTAACATTTAAGATCAACCAGAACACTGGGAATCTGGTATGAAAAGCTTTTCTTAAGATAAAGAGATAGCATTTCCTTGAGAATAATTGCCGGTCTCCTTGAAACTTTAGCTAGGGAACTTATCAAATAAAGAAACCCCCTAGTTCCAGACTGTGAGCTGAAACCCAGCAAGTCAAACCCAAGGCCTCATGGGAATTTAGAATTACACAGTTGTTGGTCAAGTTGAGAATAAAGAATGTGAATTTGTTTTTTTCCAAGACTCTCCAAGATCCTATGAGCTGGGGCTCAGTGGTCTTTAAATCACGTAATTGAAGGAAGCAAACTTCTACAGAGACAGATGTATATTCTCTGCAAGGTCACATGCCAAGCGAGGAACTGGTCCCCACATAATGTGCTCTTGTTTCTCTCTGCCTGGAACCCCCAAACCAGCTGTTGTCCACACAGGCTGAGCCTTGGGGATGGAGGATGGAAATGAGAGGCTGAATTCCAATTCTGAGTAAGGTGCTTTATACAAATAAAGTGGATTTCATCCTCTCAACCCCTGTGCACATCAAGTGTATTAGGACTGCCTTGGCATGGATTTGTTAATGATTGTAGCATTTGATACAGTGATTTTCAGTTGGTGTGCTGCAAGAGGCACCCTGGCGTACACACAGATTTTTAAAGCATGCAACGCCTGACTATTTAGTCAGAGGCACAGACCTCTTTTCCCTTAGATTGTCAAATAAAAAAATGACAACAGCTAATACAACAATAGCCATCTAGTGTGAATGAATCAAAACTATACCTATTATTTTGTCAGATCAGCCAAACATGTATTCTTTGGTGTGCCCCAGAATGTTAGCATACAGTTTATGTGTGCTGTGAGATGGAAAAGGCTGAAAATCACTGATTTGATAGACTATTAATATCACATGTAAAATGTTCAAACATTTTCTTAATTTCATTGAATAAATTCTAAGACAGTCAAGAAAGAGGTTAAAAGTAAGTCCAAGACAAACAGCACTTAAATATATAAAAACATGTCTTGGTCCATTCAGATTGCTATACAAAATGCCGTAGAGTGAGTGGCTTTTAAACTACAGAAACTGATTTCTCACAGTTCTGGAGGCTGGGAAGCCCAAGACCAAGGGATCCCCTATTTGGTGGGTAGGGAGAGGCCAATTCTTTTTTCTTAGATTGCCAGCTTCTCACTTTGTCCTCACGTGGTGGAGGAGGCAGAGGAGCTGTCTGGGGTCTCCTTTACAATGCCACCGATCCCCTTCAGGAGGGCTCCATCCTCACAATCTTATCACCTCCTCAAAGCCTCACCTCCCGATACTGTCTTTCTGGGGGTTAAGATATCAGCACATGAATCTGGGGAGGACATAAGCATTCAGTCTATAACAAACATGTACACGCAAATGCTATTTCTCTTGGATTTACATTAATTGCCAAAACAATGATATATTGAACATTTGCTGAGTGCCTGTCTAGAGTCTGGAAATATGGATATAAGTAGGGATAAACAAGTCAGTCATGTTTCATAAACTCAAGGATGTTGTAAACTAGAATTATGCAAAGATATTTATTTGGGTATTTCATATAAGGCTTCAGTATTTAATGCTACAAGAACCTTGACTTTATTATGTTCCATTAATTATTTGGGGATTATGTTTCTTTTTTAAAAAACAATGAATGACAGGGAATACAGATAAATTCGGTACTGTCTTCAAGCATACTATAATGTACACAGTTTTTGAAACCCATTTGTAAGACAAATAGCAAACTGATTTTTTATGATACTGAGCTTTGAGGACATTGCAGCATATTGGGCTCGATATTAAATGTTTGTCACTACAAAATAAAATTATAGTAATAGTTTCAAAGACATTACACAGCTCCAATTTGCTTGTGTTTTACAGATTCTTTAAAAATGCTAAGAGGTTCACTTATGAATCTCCCCAGTTGCCACTTTTTCGACACAGAAAATACAGAAACAAAAGCCAGAAAGGAAACATCCAGAGACTTTGCAAATGGGGAATCATCTCATCTCTAAAACTGACCAGCCACATGAAGGTCAAACTACTTCCTCAGGGCATCCCAGAAGCTTGAGAAAATTCCCAGAAGTTCTGGACAAGCAAGCAGAGTTTCGCAGAGGAGGAGGCCACGCTGCCTTCTGCCTGCCAGGGCCCCTAAGCCTCATCCTTCCCTCCCAGCACCCACCCCAAGCTGCAGCTTCCTTACGTGGGACATACATTTTTCATGCATTTATTGACATAAAATAAGATAAACATTTTACATTCCAATGAGAAAAGGCTGAAAGCTGTGGGATAATGGGACTCTCCCTCCTCACCTCAATCTGTTTGTAGATCGAATAGCCTTCACACCTACTGACATTATGATGAGCAGTTACAGCTCCTGTCAGCTTCTTTTGGGAAGAACTGTGGTTTACTTATCTTCCTCCCCTCGGCACAGAGATTTGAATGAATTTACTCTACAAAACAGCGATGAGAAACCTTCCCTTTCGACTCTGCAGACTGAGTTACAGATAAAACTAACGGAGGTTAGTAATTCACCAGTTAGGACAGGTACAATGAACGAAATATGTGAAATGATGTGACTATTGTATTTGACGTTTCCAGACTAGCTCAACTTTCTGCAAACAAAGGCCTGTTTTCTCCAAAATGACACGCGGCTCTCTTCCTGGAAGATGCTTCAGGGCAGCTCATGCTGCACCTAGACTGGACCCCAACCGCCACCCAAACTTCTGGAGAGGGTCTGTCTGCAGACCCTGCCACTGTGAATGGGAACCTACAATGCTGTTTCCTATGGCAACACACACACACACGTGTGCCGTTAGAGTGCTTCATAACTTGATCTTCTGTTCCTAAATGACAATGAATTTCTGGGAATTTCCTTCAGGAAGGACCTCACTTCTGCTCAAGACGCAGTACGTACATTGATTGGTTAAGCAGTTTCCTTGAAAAATAACCTCCTTTATTCATAGGATTTGGGAACCAGTGTAAGTAGAAGCACTGGCAAACAAAGCTTGAAATAATTTTTCCTCCATGTAATCTCTTTTAAATGGACTGGTTGATTTATAAATCGAGTAATCATACTGCAAACTCTGTTCAGGAAGGAACATGTGTTAATGATTAGAAGCTATTGGGGGTATCTTCATGGTGTATTAACTCCTGATGTATGATATATGCATAGTAGCTACCAGACTGTGTGGCTATTTCTGCTTCAGAGTCACTCTTTGCCTACTTAGCCAACTTAATCAGTGGGGCTTAGGCATCTAGAGCTGAAATATAATGCACAGTGAAAACCTGATCTCTTAGCGACCTGCCACTCCTAGTGACGGGCGAGACCGTGAACACAAGCAGCAAGGACCACAGTGCCTTCCACTGGCAGAACTCACTGTCAGGGAAATGCTTGCTGACTATCATTTTTCTTCTCCTTAAATTAAAAAACAACAACAACAAAAGCATTACAACCATTCTGTCAGTTAACAGAGCCAGGAAAGATTTTTGTGGCTAAAACACAAACTTCCCAGAGGGACCAAAGGCTTTGTCACACTGCGGACAATCAGCATAAATAGCTCTTTGATAAAATTAGCTGGCCTGTGTTATAAGTTGCCTACCTTGTTATTTAGCACAGAATATTATTGATTCTCCAAAGAAAAGTAAGTAAAATGATTTTTTTTTCTAAAATCATGCAAAAACTACCAACTTGTACCATTAAAATTTTTACTTCAGATAAGATGCAGTGGAACTGACCTGAATTGCTGAAGCTTTTAAAAATGTTTATAATTCTTTATAGTCATCATTCTTACAGTTTTCACATGCATCGAGTCATTGCTAATTCAACTGAAAAGATAAAAGTATAAAATAAATGCAGAAAAGTAGTAATTTTCTTATTTCTCTAGCTTTTTTGAATTTCCAAGGGGGCAAATGTACTAGTTTTAGTTTAAATAATCCTTTAAAATATTTGAGAAAATGCATATGAACTGTAAAAAAATCAACAATTAGAAAATAAGATTACAAAAAAGGGAAGAAGAGAATTCAAAGTTATCTAGGAGGAAAAACCCTCTAGAAATTGTCTCAACACTTCTACTCCCTTTAAGGAAAAATACTAAGCGAGGCATCAGAGTGTGGCAGTAGCCAGAGGAGAAAATGCAGAAGCAGAGTTTGTCATCCACATCAGGACACTGATGTCATCGGGTCCCTGGGAACCAACAGGGGTGGGATGGGGGGAGAGATTTATGTTCCGTGCTAGAATGGAGACCACATCACGTCACCCACATGGCACTTGCTTCACCTGAATGTAGATTGGTGGTCTCAGGTGAAGGGCAATATAACAATAGCACTGTGACGACTTTGCACAGTGACAGAGGATTACTAGACTTAATGTGGTGAGCTGGTTGTAAGGTATGTAAATGCTGAATCACTCTATTGTACACCTGAAATTAATGTAATATTATCATCCAACCATACCTCAATTTATAGAATAGATGGATAGTCTACATGTGGAATTAATGGACAGAGATACATTTGATAATCTTCCAAAAATGAGGTTCTAAACTATCCACTGGATTCACCTCTCTACTCACTGCTGTCAGAGCAAAGGGGTGCATTTGCTAATTCCATGATTCTCCATGGTGGCTCTTGCCTGTGAATTCTGAACGCATTCTTCCCTTTCTTGCTTACATCCCTAAAGATTTTTTCCTAGCTTGTTGGGGTTGACACAGAACTCAGGTTCCTTGGCTGGGGTTTACTCCACTCTCTCACTTTCGAGACAAGCAAAGTAACTCACAGGGAGTTTGGTCCTTTACCCACTCTCCTTTCTATTACTAGTCTGTCCGTAGGTCCCAAAGTATGAATGGATTAAACTGTGTAGGCAGGACCAAAGAACAAAGAGACATCCTCCCATTACCACCTCTTTCTATCTCCAGCCAGTTTATTATTAAATCATCATCTATAGACTATTCATCCCTCGAATATCTATGAACGGCTGGACTAGAGAAAGGGCCCCGTGTCAAGAAAGTAATACGGACTGAGGGTGAGCACCCAGACTTTCCTGTGAGGCCGTAGCAAGCCCAGCTTTTGGCCACGGCTCAAGTTACCAACTTGGAAAACTGTTTCAATAGGAAACATTCACTGTGAAATTGTGATGCTTGATTGTCAGCACCAGACTCATTGGCCTTCACCCCAGATGAATGTTTCACCCACAACCATTGACTGTCTCCACTCTTGAGCAGTCAGCTGTGTTTATCACAACCATGGGTTCC
This sequence comes from Glossophaga mutica, assembly GCA_039655065.1. NCBI lineage: Eukaryota > Metazoa > Chordata > Mammalia > Chiroptera > Phyllostomidae > Glossophaga > Glossophaga mutica. The sequence goes on from CM077305.1 coordinate 23,356,122, forward strand.
TTGGATAAACATAAATTGTACACGAGGTGCATTATTGAGCCCACTATTTAAATAAATAATCTGGCAAATCCTGTGGCAAATTAATGAAAACATTTATGGTAAAACCATGCCCTTCTAGTACCTATTTTGTAAATCTATTGTTTCATGTTACTAGGTTTGCTAAAAATAGGGCTGGCACATCGGTTGTATGCATTTTCTCACACTGGTCTAATACCTTGTTACTATTTTTTTCCTGCACTGAGAGTGAGTAGCTCTCATATTAGTGCCAAATGTATGCCAACATCTGTTAAGGGGAAGCCAATTAAGAATAAACTCTACCACTATGTAGGCAATTTTTCAGGCAAGATATTGGCAAGTAACAATCAGAGACAGTGTGTGATTGTTGTGATGTACTGACAGGATTCTGATTCTCTGGCTTTGAATCCCAGTTCTTATAAAAGTCTCTAAACTTGAGTTCCCACTACTAAAAAAAAGTCGATGATAATAAAGCACCTTCCACATTGAGCTGTAGTGAAAACTTATAATTAACAAGGTCATGAATATGATAAGTTCAGCACAGTACCTGACACAGAGTAAGTGCTGGGTAAAGGCTAGCCAGCATTACCAGCATAAAGACCTACCGGTGTTTTAAAAATGGAAAATGCTCAGAAATGGCTCCGGTGGGGCATTGGATGCCCATATAACATTTATTATGGCAGCCTCAGCACCTTCCCTTTAAGTCCTTCTCCCCTTGCTAGCTGCGGAATTGTTGAACTGAATCAGAAAAAGTTTTCACTAGTTTGGAACAAACGTTGGCAGCAGCCACAGGGCCTCCATCCACCCCCCACCCGCCTGTCTTCACTGACTCCCATCCACGTTATGCCAAGCAGATCATCAACAGGATATGGAGTCATCTTCCGTGGTCCCAGCTGGCTTTGATTGTGCTATGATGGCTTGGCTGTTGCGCCTGCTAGACTGAAAGCATGTCTCAACTTCAGCCCTTGAATGCAATGTTGTTTATATTTGCCCAATACTCCCCCCTCCCCTTGGGTCACTTAAAGATCATGCCAAACGCCTCTTTTCTTTTATCTGGATAGAGTATCCCATAAAAAATGTTTGAAACAGTTACTTTCTCTGACATTTTGCAGATCTGGAAGGGAGTTTTCATAGCTACATGGTGCTTCCCTCCCCAAAACCTGGCTCCACATGCAGCAAAAGTGATCCTTCTAAAATAACTCTTTTGGCCCTGGCTGGTGTGGCTCAATGGATTGAGTGCCCATCTGTGAACCAAAGGGTCCTGGTTCAATTCCCAGTCAGGGCACATGCCTGAGTTGTGGGGCCTCCCTCTCTTTCTCCCTCCCTACTCCTCTCTCTAAAAATAAATAAATAAAATATTAAAATCACTCTTTTGTTCCAAACCACCCACTGCCTTCGACACAGGGTAAAAACCGAAGTCCTTAGATGGCTTATGAAGCACTACACAATCTCCAGTCACCCTCACCTTACCTTTCTCTACTGTCCTCTTTGCTCCCTTGCTTGCTTTGAACACCCCCACGTATTCTTGTACCTTAGGGCCTTTGCACCTGCTATGCCTCTACCCGAAATGCACTTTGCCCCAAAAATCTGCACAGCTCACTTCCTGGCTTCCTTCTAGTCTCAACTCAAATGTCACCTTATCAGGCAGGCCTTTTATCATTCTGTATAGAATAGAACTCTTCCTCTCACCCCTCTCTATTTCTTTACCCTGCAGGCATCAACACCTTACATATCATATTGGCTCTTGCACTAAGAAGACCACTGCTTTGTTTACCACTTTATCACCAGCACTTAGACCCCCAAAACACTTAGTAGATGCTCAGTGAACGGTTATTGAGTATTGAAAGGGCCAGTCTCTAAGGGATTCAGCAGCAACTAGGTCTCTCGTTCTAGTCTGCACATTTACCCATCAAATGGGCACATTGCTAACAACCTTTTTATCAAATTACTATTTTCAATGTGTTCATGGTTTTAGTTTTTTCTGTGCTTTCTATACATGATTCCACATTTCTTTTTCACCGATATTCTGAGATAAATTATAGCATGCTATTCCCTGATTTTTTTTACATTAAGCTACAGAATACAAAATGTGGAAAGCAATCATCTAGCTTCGTAAATGCCTCTGTAAATCAAAATGTGTGCATGAGCTTAGCTTAAAAAATGTGTTTCACTCAAACGTAACACACAATCCCTACCTCATAAGGCTCCAGAACCACCCTATTCGTAACCGAGGACATATTAGTTTGCATGTTTGATAATCTCAGTACACATAGGTAGCACCCCCACCCTTGTAGCCCCCCTTGCCTTGGCATTTTGTGGGTGCTCTGGAGCTCTGAGGTAGCATGAGCTCCTGGCAAGACGCGCTGTCTGTGCACACATGGCAGACCCTTCTGGTGCAAAGCCAAGACGTTGGATGTTTGAATCTAGTTTTATCTTGCTTTCTTGCTCCCTCTTAAAAGCATTAACACAGCATAAGGTCAGGGGCTAATATGGAGTTTAAATTTCTATGGAAAGATAAGGAGAGAACAAAATGAAAGGGCTCACAAGGTTCCATTGTTAAAGGAAAGAATGCTGAGAAAGGCAAACTTGCCCTCACTACACTTTCAAATAAGAATGAAAAGGAACTAATTGGGGAGAATGATGACAAAGAGAATAGGGAAATCTGGAAGAACTGAAAAGAATAGCATTAACTGTGGTTTGATGGTTTTAATCCATACCATGACAGAAAATTCTGGACCTCATCCCTCCTCTTCTAGAATCTTCTCCTGCCTGGGGAAAGAAAGAAAAAAGGGAGAAGACTCTCATTACCTCTAGCAACACCTCAGGGGCTCCCTACCCCAGAAAGACAAAGAGCTACTCTCCTCCTAGCTGTACGTCTTGAGCAAGTTACTCAACTTCTCTCTGCCTGATGGAAATAATACCAATAATACTTCTGCTTAGGAGTATAGGGAAGACTACATAAGTTAGTGAATGCAGAGCACTTAGAATAATGCTTGGCACAATTGAAAATAAATGGTAGCTAGTGTTCCCCGCATCTCAGAAATGTCTTCCCTTGTCATACATAAGGTCAAAGATGTGCTGTCTGCACTGCCTTTAGGAAACAGAAGTACTCACTCCTCCGAACTCCAGCTCCGCGGCCCTCACCCAGAGGCGAAGCCCCCCAACCAGTCTCAAGACCAGGGATGGCTCTGCTCAAATGGAACCTCTCTTCCAGCACAACCGATTCGTCAGGGGAAGCGAGTCTTAATCCAGATCGTGTATGTATGTGTGAAGGGCAGCATGCTATTCAGAATCCTGGTAATGAGACAGTGCTGAAAGTGGTTGAAGTTGGGGGTTTTCTTGGAGTTCACCTACTTGCTCCATTTTCCCCTCACCTACCACGAGCACAAGGAATGAAGATTCCATTCTAAAGGCTTGATATAGGTGTGTCTCTGTACCTAGATCCTCACCCATAACGAAAATACATAAAATTCCAGAAAGAACCTGTGTCGAGAAAGATCTTAGCTCAGTTCTTTCCTCCACCATGTGTTTTCCCCTAACCCAGGCGGTCCCGAGTGGAATGAATGCATGGGCTCAGCTCTTTGTCCTTAAAGGCAAAGCAGGAAGGGGCAGCATCCTGCCAACTAGAGGTGTTGATGCCATTTGGTCAAAGCAGCCGCAGAACGATCCACCGTGGGGAACAACCACAAAGCCGCAGCATAAAGCTAGATGATGGGTTCGTACAGTTTGTTAAATAGTCACCCATAGATTAGTGCGTTTAAAAAAAGTCAGGGAAATAAGCCAGGCAGTGAAAGACAAATACCATATGATCTCACCTTTAACAGGAATCTAATCAACAAAACAAACAAACAAGCATAATATAAACAAAGACACTGAATTTGAGAACAGTCTGACAGTGTCCAGAGGGGGAGGGGAGGGAATTTCAGGGGAAAAGGGGAATGGTTTAGAGCAACAAGTATAAAGGACACATGGACAAAAACTATGGGGGGTGGAAATGGGAGGGAGGTGGGGAGGGCTGGGGTGGTGGGCTGGGGGCGGGGTAAAAGACAGAAAACTGTACAATATCAACAATTAAAAAAATACTGATTAAAAAAATAATTTAAAAAAAAAGTCAGGGAGTGGAGGGCTATCCAGAACCGCCTCCAGTACCTGATCTTTGGAGGGTGCAGGGGTAGATGTTGGACCATAGAGCTCTGTAGTCTAACTAGGGGCTGTAAACCCATCAAAAAGCCCATGAAAGCTTGGGAAGTTGATTGGTTATTAGAAAAAGCACCTGGTCATCCCTAGCCCAGACCAATAGAACCCAGAGGAACAAAGAAACTCTCTCTTTTTCACTCTCTCTCTCTCTCTCTCTCTCTCTCTCTCTCTCTCTCTCTCTCTTGCTTGCTTCATAACGCACTTGCCCCCTGCATTCACGTTCTCTCTCACTTGCAAGCATGCAACCATGTGGGTCTAGCAGCTACCAGGGCCCACAGCAGACTGCACATGCTCAGAATGACTAAACTTTAATGTGAAACAGCCACTCTGGAGACTGGCTTTTGTTTTGACCTTGCTGAGGACATGGTTGGACTTTTTCCATGGCAGGACAGACAAAGAGGGGACACAGAGGCAGCCTTCCACATGAATAAACCATCTCGCCATGCCACAGTTTCCCGTGCATGAGTCCTTAGAATGCTTTCCTCGTGGTCCCATGGAAAAGCCTGATTTCCACCGACAACAGAAGGAAGGCTATGCAATTCCAGGCAGCACCCCTACAGAAAGAGTCATCCACCAGGAGCAGCCTCACAGCCTACGAAAGAAGGGGAGTGACTTTTACTGAGTACTATTACATGCTGAGGCACGTACAGGAGTGTTATGTGGGTAATTCAATCTTCACACAATAGTATAAATTAGCTATTAATAGCTCCACTATAGTAATGAGGACTCTAAGCTGAGACTTAACTGACCTGCCCGCGGGTATAAAGTGAACGTATGACAAACTGACACTGGCACTCTTCACTAAGAACGCCAGGCCTCCCTGCAAGGCCTAGTACTGCCCTGGTCGTCATGCTATGTGCAGAGTTTTGGCCATATTAAAGGGGTCCACAGCCTGACCAGCACAACCTGGGAGTATGCTGTCATGAAAAGGGAAACCAAAATAAGGGAGATTAAATTCAAGTGGTAATAACCTGACTTTGCGACGGAATTATCCTGGACGATCTGCGTGGGCTCAATGTCAGAGAAGAAGAAGTGATAAGGGAAGCAGAGGGAGAGAGAATTAAAGATGCTCCACACGGTCGTTGAAGACGGAGGAAGCGGCCACAGTCCAAGAACGTGGGAGGCCTCAGGCAGCTGGAAAAAGCATGCAGACAATTGGTCCTCCAGAGCTGCCAGAAGTGACACCACCCTCTGACATCTTACGTTAGCCGAGGGACACCCACTTTCAGCCCCCTGACTTCCAGAACTGTAAGTTCATAAATTGGGTTGCTTGGAACGGCTGAATTTGCTGCAATTTGGAACAGCAGCAATAAAAAACAAACTTACTTTGTTTTACTACAAACCTTCCTGCTACATTAGTTATTACTACAGTGCAGTTTACACCAGGAGTCGGCAAATGTGTTCTATAAAGGGCTAGGTAGTAAATATTTTAGGCTCTGTGGGCCAAGAGGCCACCGTGTAATCTGCTATTGTAGGAGGCGACAGCCACAGACAACAGAATGGGAGTGGGCCTGGCGGTTACAAAACAGGCTGAATGGGGGCTCTTTTTGCAGCCCTGAGGGAACGGCACACAATAGGAGGGGGCCTTTAGACACCTGACCTCTTGAAATTAAATAGCACTGTTAGTGGGATTATCACAGTAATGCAGCGGAATAATGCCTAATGCACAGCTTCCTCTTCTGGAGGTCGGCACCTCCGGAATATAGCATATTCCCAGGTGATAGGATGGAAAAGGGGAAAAAAAAAAAAACACTGGATTGAGAGTCTGGACCTCTGGTTCTAGTTCTGGTTTTGCTAACACCTGTGTACCTGTGTGACCCTTGGTAGGTTGTTTTAACCCCTGACGTCATAGTTTTTTCAACTATAAAGTGAAGCCGCAAGGCTTGAAGGTGATGACCTACTGAGTGCCCTTCAGGTTTCTTTTTCTCATGATTTCTAGCAGTGTCGCTGGTCAGGACAGGTCAACCAGGAACAAAGTGGAGTCTCAGGATGACCCAGCTCATCTCTCCAAGTGGTATCTGCAGGGATGTTAATCACTGTCACGGTCACAGGAGGAATCCAACCGAAGCAGAGAGCTTCTTTAGTTGTTTGACCACAGTTAAATTTATAGACTTGGAGGTGAGAGAAAGGGTGAGACGGATGAGTAAAACTGCAGCTAAAGCAAACAATGAGAAGAAGCAGGAGGCTGGAGAATCTTGAATTCAGAAAATAAGCTCAGCTGGTTCTCAGCAATGAAAGCCTTGGGCAGATGGGAGACCAGCACAGTGTGCAGCCACTCAGCACAATGGATTTGGCCCACGCGTCCACAGGTAAAAGGTGTACACCCTGAACTGATTTGCACTGAACTTTCTTACTGGCTCCTGAAACGAGTTGTTGACTGAAGAATGAGGAAAGGGACAGGGAACACAGCAGTTTTGTTCCAACCAAGAGAGGAGTGGTACACAGCACCACAGGGAAGGGGAAGCCAATCTTCCCAGAGCAGCAGCCCATGCTGCGTCATAAACAGATGCCTTTCGACTTTGGTGGGCAATCCCGAAGCCACTAACCATGTGTGGCTTTCCAAACTTAAGTTTAAATTCCTTAAAAGCAAATGAAACTAAAAATTTCATTTCTCAGTCGCACTAGACACATTTCAAATGCTCAGTAGTCGTGTGTGGCTGGTGGTTACCACGTCGGCCCGAAGGAACGCACGTTCCCATCCTTGCATAAAGTTCTGTCGCCCAGCACAACTCTAGACCTGTGCTGTCCCAGTATGGCAGCTGTGAATCACGTGTGGCTGCTTAAATTGACTACAATTGGAAACTATGTTCCTCTATCACACTAGCCACATTTCAAGTGCGCGGTGCCCATGTGAAACACTACCGATACAGAACATTTCCATCACTGCAGGAAGCTCCATTGGACAGCACTGCCTGTGAGCTAATTTCCTGATCTTCTTCTGGACCATCGGCATGACTTTCAGATCAAACACCATAGCTGTCTCAGAAAAGAGACAGGGTTAGATGTAGCTGGAGACTCGGGGCCCTCGCTCCATGATTTACATGGCATTTACGTCAAGGTTTTCTTTCTCCATTTCTTTTTTTAATTTTTTTTATTTTTATCTCCTCAGTTATAGTAGTAACAACCAGCTGCCAGTAGGTATTATGACAAGCACCCCCTGGCTCAAGTTTCAGATGCTGTTTCCAAATGAAAGAGGAACAGAGGTCACTCCCAGACTCCCCTCCAAGTCTCAGCCCCCCCTGTTCACCTTGAAACACTGTGTCAAAGGAATTTCCCAGGAAGGGAGTGGAGGAGGAGTTGGAGTCTAATGAGAGGTGGAAAGATCTCCCTGAGATTTATTATGGCCCTCAGATGCCCTTCACGCATGAGCGCCCCCTTCTGTGATGGAAGAAAGGGTCCTCAGTGCCGAAGGAGGAGGGGGGATGCTTAGCGCTGTAGCCCCATCCTCTGGGCACCACACACATTGACATGCAAACCCTGTGCAGCTCCATACAGACAGACAGAGAGGGTGGCGGGGGGGGGAGAGGTTTCTTAGAGTGACAATTTTTTTTTCAAATTATAAACATACACCTTTCGAAGCCCTCTGATTCTCCACAAACATCACTGCCCACAGCCACTAAACATCCCCCCAACTGCTTCTAAATTGGGAGCTGGATTAGTAGAAATATGTGATACCTCTCTGTATCCTGGCCTCTTCTCCTACTTAAGAAACACTTCCTCAGAGTTGCTTGTTTGAGTTTAAACCACCAAGGTAGACGGCAGTTTTTGGAAGGGCAACAGGTACTCTACTGGAGAAAGCAAGAACACCTGGATTTTACTTCATAGGTCTTCACATTAGCTCAAATCCATTAACCACATTTATTTAGAACTAACTATGGTTTGCAGAAGCACATGGGTGGGAGTGAGGGACATTGGGAAATGCACGTCCTAAATACAAAACACTGTCCTATAGACACATGGGACAGAAGGAGGGCCCTGAATGGAATTCGTAAAATCCGAAGGTAAGTAGTGTTATCTAACCCAAATCTGCACAGGATACAGGAATCACCGCCATGTTCCCAAAATGTAACCCTGTAGACTCTGCCTACACACTGCAGGAGGTTCATTTGATTTTGTTAATTCAAACTGTCAGGGATCAGAACAGACCTGCACCATCGTTATTTTCCCCTAAATTCAGGTATGACATAGCTGTGGATGAAAAACCATGCTTCTGTGTTCCCTATCTCTTAACCCATAACGACGAATGAGAGTGCACACTCACTCTGCTGCTGGATTAATGCAGTTTGATACTTTCCCTCCTACTGCTGGGATAAACCTCTCTCCAGCTATTGGATGATTCTAGAGACTGATTCAAGTTTCTCCCTGCTGCTAATTTTCAAAAGCAGAGTGGGTAGAAGCAAGTTTATGCAGCATTCCATAGTGGCAGTGTCTGTAATTTGTATGTTAGAAGCCAACTCTTGTCATCTGATGCAGCCTCAGGGGCCAAACCTTAACCAAAGTAAAGCTGATGAAGTGAGGGCAACAGCTCTAGCTCTGCCTTTTCCATGGACTGAAACAGGATGTTTGTGTCTCCTCCCAAGTCTGGTAAACTTGCACGAGCTGGTTCACAGCCCCATTACCACTATGTGAGCTGGTTCACAGCCCCATTACCACTACGTGGGTGACATGCATTTCAAACAAATCCCCGTGTTCAAACCACGCTGGCTTTGCTTGGGAAACAATGTGGAAGATACAATGAACTAAAGTGTCCCTGCTTGCAAAAGAGGCACGATATATATATAGTGTTTCAACAAGGTTAATTTTTTAAATAATGAAAGTAAAAGAATTTGGAATGTATCGAAGCTGGTTGGAATTAGAATTTATTCTCAAACTTAAGAATTAAAAAAAAATTAAACATCTAAATTGAGTAACAATATGGACTCCCTGAATGTTAAAAAAAATAGACTAGGATCTAAATTTTTAAGGGTTATCCTTCAAAATAAGGAGGCAGCATATACTCAGTGACAGCTATGCTTAAGAGAAATGAGGAACCGCTCATGGATTGCTTATGTTTCCAATGATTAATGGTTATGGAGACATTTCGGATTCCCTTTTGATTGCGGCCTACTGATTTTTTATACAAGCTGCAGTCCTCCTTGTATTTATATGCTTCTATTTTCATACCTCGAAAGTGAAAATCAAATAACCAAAGACCTTAGGTAAAAGATTCAACACTAACTTTTTTTTAAAATCATTTTTTTGGTTTGGGGTTTTCTATTTTTAAAATCCCTGATGACTGGGGCAAGATACCCCTCACTCTTGTAAACCCTTCTAAGCTTCTAGCCTCTTTCTCTGCTTCCTTCATTCATCCATCTCTCCCTCTCTTCTTTTCCCTTCTGACTCTCCTCTCACAAACAAACACCATCGTAAAGTCCAGGGTCTGTAAAAGTCCCAGAGGCCCAACTCTGTGAAAGATCAGAGCCCTGCTCCGGGCCAGCTCGAGGATGCGGGGCCCGCTGCGGGAGACCACTAGCACAAGAAGCACATCAACTTACGCCACGGCCCGAGGTGTGCAGCAGAAAGCTCCTCTGAACAGAGCACAGTGAATGTCCCACCTGCCATAACCCAGAAAATGCATCTGCTTTTCCACCTTCCCTCGCAAATCTGAGCTCTGTCCACCAAGGTGACTTAAATGCAAACCTCCTAACTGCGCTCTGCTGTGAAAAGAGGGCAGAAACCAGTTTCGGATCCCACAGGAACCCTCTGCCTCCTGATCCGTTTCCATTTTTAAAACTGGCTTGAAACACTAGACATTTGATCCACTAAATCAGGTGTAAGGAGTCCAAGGAACTGCTCTCAAGAGGTTGGTTTTCAGGCCACATATTATTCTTACCCTAGAAAACAGGAGGTGTTGTGCTAGCAAATTCACTCTGGAAGTAGATGTGAGAGCAGAAGACAACTTCTCTGTTGTAAATCCAGTCCGGACTTAGTCGGCAGCTCGTGTGTCTCTTCTGAGGGACAGGCCATCTCACTACTTTTTAAAATCTTCACCCACAGACATGCTTATTGATTTCAGAGAGACAGGAAGGGAGGGAGAGAAACACCATGTGAGAGAGAGAAACATCCACTGGTTCCCTCTCATACTCACCGTGACCGGGAATCGAACCCACAACCTAGACATGTGCTCTGATGAGAAATCGAACCCTGGACCTTTCAGTTTATAGGATATTGCTCCAACCAACTGAGCTACCCCACCAAGGCAGGCTTTGTCATTGTTTCATCATACCAAGGAATGACCCCACAAGGCATGCTTACAGATCTCCTGCACTTGAATTCTCAGTGCACTTGTTTGCTATGTGCCCTGGAACACCGGGAGTTACAAAAATGGTTCACCTCAGAACCTTTCATCTGCACAACACCAGACTTTTCTCAAAGGGCTCTCACAGACATGAGCTCATTGGGCTCTTGCAAGGCCTCATGGTCAGGCAGCTGCAGAAGGATCACAAGACATCAGTGGAGGTGTCCTCCAGGCTCTGGGGTCAGATGGACCTGAATTCAAATCCTGCCTCTGCCATTTATGAGCCATGTAGCCTTAGGTAAATTATTCCACATCTCTAAGCCTCTGCTTCCTCATTTGTCCGCCTGGGACAGTAGTAGTACCTTCTTCAAATAGTTGTTCCAAGGTTGAGGGTGATGAAGAAGCCATCTGAAGGGTTTAGCCTTGTAAACAACACAATGTCAGCTATTATTAGTAATAAATATGTTCAGCTCACAGAAGCAGTCTGCAATAGAATATCCAACATTAAAAGCCCATCTTTTCTATTCATTAACTGGCAGGGACAAAATCCTGAGTTGACAGTGAAATCCAAACAAGCAGATTGTAGCATCTGTACTAAGTCATCTTAGTAATTTGTAAGCAACTGATGCTCTGAAACTCAGCAGGCTCAGTGCTGCAAAGGGGATGTATCATTTGCTCTAGTGATTAAAACTACACTTATTATTTATCAACCATTACTTAGAAATAGTTGCAGTATTGCCATTTCACTTTTAGCTGTGCATTTTCCATAATACAAATCACATTTACAGTGATCGTTTGGTTGAGATCACTATTCTCTGGGTTTCCTGGAACTTGTTGTCCAATCAGCTGTTTGGACAACATTAACTTGATATGCATGCCTGCTCATTCTACTTTTCTAAAATTTCTTGCTTAGAACTCTAAGCAATACATGCCAAACTTTACCCCTTCTCTAAAATGAACTAACTTTGTAAGCAAAATAAGAAATGGTAGAATTATATATTTTAAAGTTTATTCATACATAGGATGTACTCCATTCTTTTGACCCATGCCTGCTCACCTCAGAAGAGTGGACTAGCCGGCCATAGCTCCCATAGGGACACAGGTGTCTTTGTGTAATAGACAGCTTTTGTTCATGTCCTTGAAACCAAAGAAAAAATGTCACGGGCTTCTAAGAGCAAAGGTTTTATTCTCGCTTATTTCATAGGTTAGCTGTGAGTTGGTTAACACTCTGCCCGCTGTGCCTTCATTCTGCAACCAAGCTCATCTAGGTCATGTTGATCTCGAAAACAAAGGAGAAATCAGTGGCTGGTCCCCAGGATGGGTCTTCATTTTCTGCCAGAAAAAGGCACGCCCCATTCCAACTCACGTTTTATAGGCACAGGCCATGTGGTCAAGCCTGCCTTCCACAGGTGGTGAAGCCCATTCAGCCACGGGGTGGCGCACTGCAAGCCACAGGGCAGGAGTGGGCACGTACCACCCTCCCACAAAGGGCAGCCAGTGAGAGCAATACCGCAGCGCGCCTCACTTGGAGTTTTGGTTCCCTTTGAATGACGTTCCTATCTGAGATCTCTTTTGATGGCATTAGGGACATTCCCAAGATTGAGAAAGCAGTATGGAATGGATTTAAGGTCCACTCTCGAACAGAAGAACTCTATTGTTGGAACTCTAGCCCCACTCCCAGTTTTGTATGACCCAAGAGCTTTGTATGTTCTTACATTTGTCAAGGGTCATAGGGAAAAAAAAAAGCAAAAAGAAGAATATGTGACAAATACCAAGTGCATCCTACAAGGCTTAAAATATTTATTATCTAACTTTTTACAAAAAGATTGTCAACCCTGGACTAAAACTAAATTTAGAATTGGCCCTGGAATGTTGATTTCATCTGCACTGGAAACAACCCAGATGAAATCAGCTTCTAAAAGTAACAAACATAACCCTTCATTCACTGACTGCTGACTGACCAGTATAGAGTTACTCCTCCAGAATCTAGAGTCTAAACTCCAAAGATTATCTGTCCATCCACACCTGTGGTATTGCACTTAGCACATAGGATTGTAACTATTTTTTTATGCATCTATGCCCCATAAAGGGACCAGGATAATTTCCCAAGGGAAAAGACTGAAATGTTCCACACTCAGCCCATTGCTAGACAAAGGTGTTCACAAATGTTTTTAATAGAATTAAACTAAGCTACTGGCGTGTCAGAGAACCTTAAGACACCAGCTCTCAATTACATCATGAATCCTTTGCTCTTAAATAAATTCCTCGCCTCACTGTATTTATCTGAAAAATGGAAATAGGTATGTTTGTCACTGTAAGGTTTCTTTAAATATTTACTTACAGATGACAGAAGAAAGTCCTGTTTGCTCCATAGCATTCACTGAAATTTTAAAAAATGACCAAAATGGAAAGGAAAGTTTGTTATTGCATCCAAAAAGTATTAATTGAGTTATAAGTATGTGAACTCCAATTCCATCAGCTTCCAATAGCACAAGAATTTGGTCAGAAAAAAGTCTACTAATTAACTATTAAATATTTGTTTTCCTGTCCTTATTCAATTGCAATATTACCAACAGATGACAGCCAAATTTTCAGAACCTACAGAAAGCCCAGGCTGTCGTTACAGTCATGGCATTTGCTTCTGTGCTCCCACAGCTGTTTGGTGTTAAAGTACGTGAGTCTCCCAGCCAGCAGTTCGCAGCCCTGATGCACTTTCGAGTCACTGCGAGTGAGTCTTAAAAATACTGATGCTGGGCTCATCTCCTGAGATTCTCACCTCGTCGCTGATAGGGAAGGACGGCAGGTTTCTTTTTCCAATCTCCTTCCTTTTTTTCAGGTGCATCTTTTCCTCAGTTTTTATTTACCTATCTTTCTGGAGTTTCTCATACCTGCTACCATCCCAGATACTTCATAATTTTATATTCTCTCATTCTTTGTTCTTTCCTGATGGTTAATTGTTGGTTGGTTGGTTTTCAGTTCCTGAATCTGAGTTTACAATTTGTTAATTCATTCTTCAACTGTATTCATTCCACTATGTGTTCCATCATTTCTCTTTCTATTGAAAATATTTTCTAATATTTTTCCCAGCATTTTATTATTAAGAGTTCCAAACATGCTGAAAAACTACAAGAATTTTATGGTGAACACACGCACACCCCAAACCTTGATTCTACCATTAGCGTCTTAATGTTGTACCTGCTTTACCACATACCCAGCCTTCTTTTATTGCCACATTTCAAAGTAAATGACAGACATCTGTGTACTTCCCCCTAGTACATCACAGCAGTATTTTTTAATAAGCTCTTTGAGTCATTCTTAAGTTCAGGTTGGAGGACCATGTGGATCTTACCTCCATCCTAGCACATAGTGTCCTGCCTTGAAGTGTGCAAAGGGCTTAAGAAATTTCTTTCTCCACCTGCTCCTGAGAAATCCTCTTAAAAGCCTTTTTAAAAAGTCAGAAAAAATGAGAGAACACCTAAATCTGACAAAAAGTAAGTACAAGCTGAGTCGATCAACAACTTTGGGCAGGAAAAAAAGACAAAACAATACATGAAGACAATGTCTTGCACCAGGCTTAGACTGGTAGTAAAAAGGGAAGGAAAATGTCACCTTGATTCAATTCAGTCTGTCTTTCAACCCATGGTTTTCCTCTGGATATTTCCGTGTGGCTGATAAGAGAAGGGTCCCCTGCCAGGCACTTTGATGGGTCCCTCCACCAATCTTCAGCTGCCTTTCAATTTGGTCAGCTATCACCTCCCGTCCCAACCCAGCTTCCTCTAGGCCCTAATCCTTTCCTAAGGGTTTACTGAGAGTGAATAACACCGTTTGAGGAGGTCCTCCTCCAGGTTGGCTAAATAAACACCCACAATTGCTTGTGAGGAGCAAATTGAGTTAATGATCTTGGCGCTAAAACAGAACATGAGTTTTGATGAGTTAACAACATTTAAAAGTTTGCTCTTATCATGGGTATGTTTAAAGTTACCTGCTGAGTAAAATTGCCCAAGGATCTTATGCATATCTTCTGTTAATTAATCCTAAATGTTTGATCTGCTGCTGGCAAAAAGCGATGAGAGATACAAACTTGTGTGCGCTTGCTGGGCCAACCAGCCCCAGTGTGTTCTGAAAGGTCACGGTTCCTCATCTGTGAGCAGTCAACTGGATGTGTATTTGGATGAAAGTTTTCACCAGAGCTTCAGGTGTGTCACAAATATTACAATAAGTGAAAAAGAAAGCTGTCATTAATAACATCAACTCACATCGAAATAATGCCCTTACTCTTTTGTTTCCTTGTTTTACTAGAATGCTATCTGTTCTAAGTTTCCCAAATAATCTAATCGCATATTTGAAGTCAGTGTGTGCTAAATACTGACACTTCTGGTATTTTAGATATAAGAATAACTTCCTTTTAAGAAATTCAAATATGGTCACGTGTATGCACACATCTATCCTCACCTAATCATGACACAACAGGCAACACATATTACTCTTCTTTTTATATCCTAAGCAAACACTAACGGGAAAAAAAGCTCTTTGAATGATGGGCACATATGTTCATTCTCTAGCAACCATCTCTACCAATGCCCAAACCAGATTTCTTCCTAACACATGTAAATAAATCTTGTTCCCCTTCGTGACAGGAAGTTGAGTGAAAGCACAATTCTCACTTTGTGTAACTTCACCCAGCACCAAAGAATGGTGCAGAGAACGGTGTCTCACAGGGTGGCAGAGCTGGAGTTGCTTTTCTGGCAGATGCTGCTTCCTGCGTGTTTTGATCTTCTGAATACTGGGGCCTGGCCAGGTCAGTGGTGGAGAAGGAGTAGACCGTGCATGAGCCAAGCTAGGGGTCCTGAGCTCTCGGGGCCCCATCCCCCTCCCTCACACTGCTAGTCACAGAGGAAGAGGCCTCTGAAGAAGAGGCCCAGTGCCTGGGAGTTATCCAAAAAGGGAAGGTACAAAGAGAAAGAAAAGAGGGAGGAGTCCGTCGAAAATATTTGAGGGCCCCATAAGGTAGTAATTATGAAATTGGGCTCCTTGTTTTCATGGAACGTGCCAATCTGTCAACACCACTGTTGCAACAGAATTCCCTGTGTCTGAGCCTACAAGATGCAAACAACCGTTTCCCAACCTGCAGATTTCAGGTTTTGCAGCCTTCTGAGGTAGCCATTTTACTACAGAGTGAAGCTAAAACTCTTTCCAGTTAATTCAAAACATGTTATTAGAAATCTTTTGCAACGTGGCATCTTCTAGAAGCTGCAGGCTTTACAAGGGGATGACTCACATTCAGCCAGTGCCAGCTCACGTTCATTTTCTTAATTGATCCCACTTTACAAATGGGGATTTGCAGTACGGAAAGCGTTCAGATGACTTGTTTACACAGCAGAATCAAAGACAGAGGCTGTCTTCCATCCATCTGCACCCTTTCCACATCTTCGGAGTTTTATTGAATGGATAAAATAAAATTTTCTTACTGACACGAGGCAGGGATGTACTCACAAACTCTTTTTATCTAAATGTAAAAGCTTTCTTTTATACTTAATGTACATAATCGTGATATTGACAGAACAGCCTGATTAAGCATAAATTAAGCTGCTTTATCTTTCTGAAATACGGAAGAATTTCTTTTAAGGAACCACACATTAAAATGGAAATACAGTCCTTTGTTTAGTCTAATGCCAAGGGGAGTTCAACGCAAAATGGATCTTGGGCTGACAGCATCCAGGGAATTTTGTGAAAGGTAACTTTGCGCTCTGGAGTCCAGGAGGACCTGGGGAGGAAGCCTCGGCTTCCTCTTTCTGCTGATTAAGAGTCTAGTGCTCCAGACACGGAAAGGAGATCTTATCAAGGCCCTTGGAAAAGCTGCATTGTTACAGCTCTCTTTGTTTCCTTAACGCCAGCAAGAAAAAAGGAATAACATTTAAAGTTCATTCTGGCTTGTCAGCTGTTCAGATGATTAAGTTAATTCCTTACCAAGATTTTCTGAACCTGTGGGAATATTTCAAAGGATTGAAGGATGGCCTGGGTTCTCTAAAGAATCTAGAACCCCCTTCCCAATAAGATTCTAGTCTCTCAGTTACCTAGTACTGTTGTTTGTATGTGTATTCACAAGTTCTCAATTCATTTAGGACCTCTATACCATTTGTTACTCTCTGCCAATAAAATACGATATTTAATAGGTTCCACTAGGTTATGCAAAGCTTTCTTTAATTCAGGGTATCTATACGTACATTACTGATTTCCAGTTTTATTGGATTATGAGCAAAAAATATGGCCACTAAAACTGTTTTTTGGAATTTATTAATGTTTTCCTTGTGGTCAGTTATATAATTAGGTTCTGTAAATTCCCAGAGTCATAAATGAACATATTTTTCTGTAGGTTATCAACATAATTGATATATATATCAATGAATTATATATGAAGGTGTTCTTTATATTTTTTAAACTCTATTTTTCTTATTTTTATCTATTTAGACTATTCAACTCTGAAAGAGATATAGTAAAATCTCCCAGAATAATTTTTTTGTTTTTAAGTTTTCTTTTAAATATCTGTGAGTTTTTGCTTTAATTCACCTTTATGTTACTTTGGCATAAAGGCTCATAACTGTAATACATTCTTGTGGCTTGTATATTTTTATCATTAAATAACACTTTTCTTTGTCCCATGTAATATATCCAGATGTATGTTTTCATGAAATCTTCCCAGCTTCATATCTCATTTTAAACTATTTGGCTAAACAATATGAGAATTTTCAAATGTAAGAAAAGCACTATTTTCTCTGAATTATAACGAACAAAAACTGGAAAAAAATATGGAAAAGTTTGGAGTTATTAAGAAAATGAATTATGAGTTCATTGTTCTTTGAATTCATTTCTGTTTATTATGGTTATAATTGTTTTTATGATTGACTAAAATAATTTTCAGACTAAGTGAATAATTCTTTAATTTCTAATCAGTGTTGACAGGAATAAGGTAAACACAATTGTCCCAGAAGAGACTACATACCCGTTGCCACCTCTGCCTTGCCTGCCATCTGCACATCATCAAACAACTTAATTGTGAAAACAAAGTAGGTACGTCTGTCTGGTTGCACTGCAGGGCGATGATTTTGTTAGACCCATACCTAGTCATCTGCATTGTTTTTCAGAAGGGCAGGAGCCATCAAAATTCTCAGTGAGTGGGAGGAAGAAGCAACACACAAGCCTTTGGCTTCTTCTCAATGACCTCTTTCCTGCTTGAGGAGACACCATGACGGGTTTAAAAAGTTTAGGGCAAACAGATACTTTTTTGTCTATATTGGAAATAGGACATTGACAAATACTTTATAGACTAGATGCTGCAAGGCATTCTTTCAATTGATCCTGGTAAATCTACACTGCTTTTACATTTTGACTTGACTTGCTGAGAGACTGGATCATCTATGATGCTATCCCAAACAACAGAAGAATTTTGTCCATAGAAGAATTTGTCAGTACAAGGCCCTGGCCTCTCCCATCCGTTAGACAAAGAACTGGTTTAAATTGATGTAATAGTTCCAATAATCTACTGCCCTAGAAATGGCAAGAAATGCTTTTCAGCCCATTGTATACATAGGCAGGGGCAATCAAAGCCACTCTGTCAGTACATGACCCTTCATCATTTTTGGTGACAGCTGGAAGGAAGTCTTTAAAGACTTCTCAGAGGGTGCAGCAGGATGTCCAAAAAAATGTAACTTTTAGCGGGAATCTCAAGGGTGCCAAGTTCACACATGGCTGAAAGATGTTTAATCTCTAATCAGGCAAATGGGAACAAGATGGTCAGAGGGACTGCAGGGGGTACCCTTTCTATTACCCCAGACTAAACTCTCTACATTTCTCCAAAAAGTAGCCAGGCAGCTTGTCGTTAATTATTTTTTAGCTCCATGCCAAATAGGAATGTTCTAGATATAGATCACCTAGGGAGGAAACACCAGAGAAGAAAGACACTAATGCTCAAGCAATGAGAACATTAATATATCTCACCGTCCTCTTACATGAACCTATAGCAGGGAAAGGGCTACCTTGAACCCTACACACATCAAGATATTTTGTTTGATTATACAAAACTTCCATTTTTAGAGGCAAATATTTCCTTCAATTAAGTAAAAATAGTTACCAATTCTTTCCCATCCATTTCCTTCTATACTGGATGATCAATCTGCTCCTGAAAGTACAAAAAGTTAGAAAAAAATATATCAGAGGTGGTTGTTAATTACAGAGAGGGACATAGATCTCCTTAGCAAAGTGAAGAGAGTACAATCTGCTATCCATGGCGGTGGCAGAAAACAGCTTCTAGTCAACCAGACAGGCCTCAGAAGTGGGGGGAGGTGGGGAGGAGTCTGCAATATGTGTGTGTTTTTCATTTAAATTAAACTATGCCTTTCTGGGTTAAGCCAGGATCCAAAGCATTCAGAGAAAGTAGAACTTCATGTGATATTTTGAGTCCAAACAGAAACAGGAAATTCCAATGACCTCTGGAGAGAGAATAAGTTCCCTTGAGAAGTTCTCACTTAGTTTTCCATATTGAATGAGTTCTGGATGGTTCGAACAACATCCTGAAACACATGTGAACAGTCTCAACATATCCTCAATGCCGAGTGAAATTCAAACAGCCTGGAGTTGTTCTGAGACTTGGCATACATTGTACTGCAAAAGGGCAAAGTTAAATTTTGAAATCAAAGAAGAGATAAAAGTGGTTATTTGTATTATTTATGAGATCCCGCCTACCCAAAAAATTCAACGATTGAAATCATGTTATTAAGCACAATATCTGGAAGTCCTGTGTTCAACTAAACACACTGTAAGTCACACAAGATGCACATGTTGTTACCACCCAGAACTGAGAGTCGTGCGACAAGGTTGATTTCTTACCACTTAGCAGAATGGAAATGTGGGAAGGAGAGAAGAGAACCAATATTTATTCAGTGCTTTCTTTGTTGCCCACATCCTTCTAAGTTCTAACTTTTTCCACTGAATCCTCATAACATTTTGATAAAGTAAATATTGTCATTTTTCTAATTTTTTTAAGTTAAGAGGTTTGAGACTTATTTTTAAGATTTAGAGTCAAGAAGATTGAGACTTCACAGCTAAAAAGAATCCGGTTGTGAATCCAAGTTGGTCTGACTGTAACCCCTGCTGAGCTGATCCCATCCAGCGGGTGCAGGAGGAGAGCAGCACAGAACAGAGCCGCCCTGCCCGCTAGAAATGAAACTCGAGGCACGTGTATTCTCTTGTAGCCTCACTGACAAAAGTAAAAGAAGCAGGTAAAATTAATTTTAGTGGTATTTTATTTACCTCAGTGAATCAAAAATGCTAGCATTTCAACAATCAGTATAAAATTATTAATGAAATAATTTATTCTTTTTTTCATACTAAGACTTCAAATCCAGTATATATTTTATACTTATAAGACATCTTAATTCAGACTAACCACACTTCAGGTGCTCAACAGGGACATATGACATATTGAACTGGGTCACCCTAGAGGGCTGATTCCTTGCAGATTTATGCCATTCACAAGTTTGATCATTCTGAATTTTGTCTTCACTTACATTGCTTATGAAAATTTCAACCAAGACAAATTCCTCAAAAGGTTAAACTTAAAGTTACCATTTGTCCTAGAAATCTCACTCTTGGGTACATACCCAAGAGAAATGAAATAAAATGAAAACATTTCAGAGAGAAAAGAAAAATACGTCTATACAAAAATTTGTACTCAAATGTTTATACCAGCATTATTCAAAACAGTTACAAAGTGGAAACAGCACAAATGCCCATCAGTGAACGAATGGGTAAGTAAAACATGTTATATTCATAAAAAATATTATTCGGCAATAAAAAATGAAGTACTAATACATGGTATAACACAAATAAACCTTAAAAATATTATGCTAAATGAAAAAAGCCAGTCACAAAAAAGTACACATAGTCTGATTCCGTTGGTGTGAAATACCCAGAATATGTAAATCTGTAGAAACCGAAAGGAAGTTAGTGGTTGGTTGTCTGGGGGATGGGGCAGAAGATATGGAGAGTGAGTGAGTGATAATAGGTATGAGGTTTCTTTTTGGAGCAATAAGTGCTCTAAGATTGATCATGGCGATAGTGGCTCATACAAAAAAGCATTGATTCATACATTGTAGAAGGGTAAATTGTGTGGTCTATGAATTATATCTCTATGAAGTTATATAAAAGGCATAAATAAACTCATCTGAACCATCAAAAAAAAATACTAAGCAAGGCAAAGGCTTAAAGAGAAGTTTCTAAATAGACATTTATGTGCTAATCAATAAGCATTAGATATGTTTCTAAAGCTACTAGTCCTCCTGCCTGTACCAACTCAGCCTACGTCGCTGGTCTTGTCTTCAAGGGGAAACTCTATCCAACAAACCCCTAGGGAGGAGCCAAGCACTTTGTTAGATGGTCGAGATACGGTCCCTCCCCACTAGAGCTTGTGGTCCAGAAAAATTGAAATGAAAAGTAACAAACATAAGCCACTGTGAACAGTCCCAAAATGGGGAACCTAACGAGCGAGCAGCTCATGGGACCCTCACAGGAAAAGAAGGTCAACATAGCATTTCCTGGACCTACCAACGCAATGTCTCCGCCAAACAAATTAATTAAAATAATTTGTCCTAGCTGGTTTTTAGGTCCATTATAGTAAGTCATGGGGCCCTCATTTTCTAGTTATGTACTCTTAACAAATCATATCTAATCATCTCTTACAGAATTTTGCCAAGATTCCTCATCATGCTCATCGTTTCAATATATTCCAGATTCCAACTCTTCCCACTTTTTAAAAATAGGAAAAATGCTTGGCAGCTCCAGTCCTACAAATTTTTCTCATTTCCTGATAGCTCCTCCATGAAAGGGGTTTGGTAAACAAAGAGCTGTCAACTCAACACATGTGCACCAGGAGCAAGGTCGGCACATGCTTTTAGCAGTGCACTTCATAAATGAAACAATGCAAACATCCCTCACTAGCCAAATGATTAAAAGTCATCCGTTGTCCCTACCATGGAATATTGCACAGCAGTAAAAATGAATGTATCAGGCTCCATGCATCAATGTGGCTGAACTTCAAAAACAATGAGCCAAAAAAGAAAATTAAACCCTTATTGTTTCATATAAAGTTCAAATACAGGCAAAACTAAATACGCTATTTACTGATACCCTCACATTATAGGTACACATACACAATAAAAAGCAAGGAGGCAATTAACACAAAATTCAGGACAGTGATGATCTGGAGGTGGGGAAGGATGGGCAATCTAATCAGAGCACATGGGAAGATTCTGGGGTGCTGGTGATATTCCATTTCTTGGCATAAATGGTGGTTTAAAAGCTGTTCATTTATTTTGTTGTTTAAACTGTACATATACATTTTCATATACTGCTTGTATGCTTTACAGTTTCAAATTTCAAAAACCAGCTATAACAAAACACCAACAATTCTGTGCTATTGTACCAAAAGTGAAATAGTGGATCTGCATTCTGACTAGTGAAGCAGTTCTTATAGGCCTTTACTATTTTATTGCACATATTATTCTGGTTTATTAGTCTGCAACAGATCCTGCCTTAGCTGGATTCTGAAATGCAATGCTACTTAAAATATATAGATTCCTTTGTCCACGCAGAGCTTTAGAGTCTGGCAAGATATTTGAGATCAAGAATTCCTGGAACCTCAGGAGGGCTGCCAGGGCGCCAGCACACTCCTCCTGCCTCATCCCTCATCTGGCCGACGGCCTGGTCAGACCACCCTCGGTGAAAGGGATGTCAGGAAAGCAAGCAGAAGATGAGCGCTGAGGCCTATACCTTCATTTATTAAATCTTTATCCCTGGACATCAAAAACTCCCAGTCATGGGGAGTAGGGTCATAGTAGTCCCTTGGGTGAACAATAATGGGAAAAGCCCTAATCTACCTACTCACCATGCTCCACAGATCATGCTTCTAGACATTTGTCTGGACAAAGGCCCAAAAGAAACTTTGGTGCAAAAGTCGCCATTGCATTTAGTGAACTGGTTTATCTGAAGTGCACGAAGAGCTGCAAGATGGTAAGCCATTGCCACTGACACAGAGATGCTTCCTCTCCCTCTGGCAAACCAGCCGGAGAGATTCTAATTGCCAATTCCAAGTGTCATTCTAAACACAGCAGCAACCGCACCAGTTATGTCTCCAGCAATTCTCAGCTCTCCCCTCTGCACAAAGTCATATTCTTACACGCTGTTCACATAACAAAGAATAACAAAGCATTTAAGCTATGCCACAGTAATTCATTCCCCTCCAAAAGGACATATTAGAAAAGATAGGGTAAAGAAGATATTGTAGGGACTCTACATTTTCTAAAAAATAAAATTAAGGTTTTCTTTTCTACACCCAAATTTGCACAGGTATGCATGTCAGCAGCCAGCCATCCTAAAGTGGCTGTCCCAGAATGAACTCACAACTCGGTGGTCTTGTTAACCGTCTAGTCCTCTGCCCTTCTCCCTGGGCCTGCCTGACTTTGCTCAGCCTTCCCTCCATTCCTGCCGGAATCCGGGACCAGCCCCAGGGCCAGGACGGGGTTAGCAGAGGGGAAGTGGAAACATGTGTGCCTGCTTCTCTAGTCCCTTCTCCTGCCAGCTGTTGAGTGTCACCGCCTGACAACTCACCCCTGAAGTCACCCTTCTCACTCTGTGGCACTCCTCTGCATCTTGCACAAAATACCCCGACTGGCTTGAATCTCTCTTATTTTCCTCAGGGTGGGGAGAGGATATGACAGCCCTGGCCATCAATCAGGATCATTTGAGAGACATATTCAATTTCGTTAGCCTCTCCAGACTCTGGAGGATGTGGTCTGTCCTTCACTGAGGCTTGGGAACAGAAAAGGAATTAGGACTACTCAGTTTCTGATCCAGCTAAATGGCCATGATTTTCAACCGTGTTTGACTATGTCCTGTCTCATAGGTCAGTGGTTCCTAGGTCAATCTCACATTAGAATTGCCCGGACAGACTTTAAAAATAAGACCACTGCCCTAGCCTCACCCGGAGAATCTGACAGAATTGTCCTGGTGGGAGCTCAGGGCCTGCCCTTTTTTAAAGCCCTCCAGGTGTTTTCTGAAAAGTGGCCAGAGTTGAAAAACACAGCTCGGGGCATCAAGAGGAAATGCTGGAACATTAAAGGGAGCCATAAACCAGAAACCTTTCTGAAGATATTTCTCTCTTTCTGTTTAAATTTTAGGAGATGGGGTGAGGAAGAAGGGGCACCTGACTGCATCTCAGAGTGACAGCTGTGATACGGCCCGTGGAGTCTGGACTTGTAGCGAGACCTGAATTAATCTTTGACCTCACCGCTTACTTAGCACCTGTGTGCCTGGGAACTGAGAAAGGACGAAGTAACTGGGGAACCACATTGTGACTAGGTGTCTCTGACCAGAGTGAGGAAGTCCCTCCCCTCTGCCAACACAGCAAAGAGTGGGAAATAATGACTAAGTTTTGGAATCTGTTGGACCTGGGTACCAATTCAAGTTCTGATCTTCAGTCACCACGGCTTTGGGTGCACTACTTATTCTCATCTGCAAAACTGGAATGTTGACGGTAGTTACATCCTAGGATCTTGTAAGGATAAAATGAGATAATTCATATAAAGATGTAAGACAGCCCAGGGCACATAGCAAATGCTCAGTTAACGGTAGCTTGTTAGTCCCCACAGAGCTGAATTCCTGCCCTCCCATCCCACCCTGCTCCTCACTTCATAGTCCCTGATAGTGAATGAGGGAATATCAAAATGAGGAGTTAGTTGAGAAGTGGAACAAACGTTCTTAGTTGGTAAGGAAAAGGATCTCTGTATATTGACTGACAATATTCAACCAACATTTATTCAGCTTTAGGCACCACTTTAAATGTGTTCCCAGGGTACCAAGTGATGCTGATGGTATCATAATGCCGTAGTCCATTCAGGATGGTATTTAAAAATGCCATAGACTAGTTAGCTTAAACAACGAACATTTATTTCTCACACTTCTGGAAACTGGGAAGTTCAAGATCAATGTGTTGGCAGATTCCCTGCTTGGTGAGAGTCCACTTCCTGGTTTAGGGATGGTCACTTTCTCTGTGTTCTCACAAGGTGTAAGAGGATGAGGGAGCTCTCTGGGAGTCTCTTTTATAAGGGTACTAATCCCATTCATGAGGGCCCCACCTTCATTATCTAATCACCTCCCAAAGGCCCCACTTACTAATAGCACCACATTGAGGATTAGCATTTCAACAGGTGAGTTTGCCTGGGGCCACAAACATACAGATAAAGAAGTGAGGTTGATTAAGGAGCCCTAAGTGCAGAGAAGCGGAAATCTGGACCCAGGCCCTCTACCACCAAGGCCCCGCTCCCTTCCTTGGTGAGCTCATCTGGTCTCCTGGCTTCAAACATCATCAAAATGCTTATGTGTTCCAAATGAATATCTCCCGCTCAGGCTTCCCTGAACTTTCCATTCATATGTCCAACTGTGTCTTGGAGATATCTGTGTAGTGATTGTTTCAAATTTACTGTATACAACACTGAGTTCCCGATAACTATCCCTCCTCCTGAACCTAACCAATTCCTCTCAGATTATTCATTAACCTCCGGAAGTGGCGAAAGGTAGTAGAATATGCCACTCCACAGTGTGACTGTAGAAATTAAGAACATGCCACCCAGAAAATATGCTGCTTTGGGATATATAATAGATAATTTGAGCTGTTGCCACTTGAAAAACAACAAATGCAGGGAGAGGCTTTCTCTGATCTTCCCTCATCTGCCTAAAGACAGATCCTCCAAAAGGAACGCCACTGTCATAGATTCCCTCACCAAGAGGGAAGGCGGACTTCTAGACAGGAAAGAATACTGGAAGTCACGCCTATCCAAACTCTGTCACGGACTACCATTCCTCCCTTCGGTGCTTTTAAGGGCTCATTCACCTTTACTGAAAATCACTCACTCTCCCCTCAGAGGCTACCTCCTCACTTCCCTTTCCTTATTAAGATGGAATTCAATCCTACATTCCAACACCACTTCGCTGAGTTACTCCCTTTTCCTGGGTTTCTCCACTGCCACCTCCCTGGCCCGCAACACCGTCCCATCTTGCTTGTATAACCACACTATTCCCCTTATAGTTTCAGGCTCCCAACCACATCACCCAGCAGTGAATCTTCAGCCCCAAAGTCAGAGTGAGCTTGTTAAAACATGTCCGATCACACCCTCCTCAGTTCCAAACTGGCCAACAGCTGCCCTTCTCATCTCCTGACCTGCAGGTGACTTCTGCATGCCCAGGCCTACCCTTCCTTCTCTGCTTCTCTCCTACCCCTCCTCCCTCCCTCATCCCCACCTCATTGGCTGCACCTTCCTTCAGTGTGCCTGGCGGTCTCCTGCCTTCTCTCCTTGCCTCTGCCTGGAAGGTTCTTCCCCATTACCTTCACGGCTAGCTCCCTTCCTTCTCTGAGATCTTCATTCAAATGTTATCCTGCTAGGGGGACCTTCCCCTGAACACTCTATTTTAAATTGCAAACACCTCCCACACCACTCTTTTCCCCTGCAGGGGATCAGAAAGTGTCACCTTAAAATACTTCTCTTAAGAACAAGAATTATTTTGAACTGAAGGCAACTGAGACAAAGCAGACATGGCAGGAGCTCTCTGCCCCCCTCCATCTGCCCAAAAGCAGGGCATGAATTTCCCCTGTCCCGGTGCCCCCAACCCAGGACGAGGAGAACAAGCCCTATCACCAGAGACAAGTCCGTATGAACAAACTTTACCAAATAACCCTTGTCTACTATTAGTTTTTCCCATATACTTTCCAGTCACCTTCCCACAATTTATTGGCTCTAGGAGCCCAAACCCCCTTTCCTTGGTACGGTCATTTCTCTCCAATTTATCAGCCTTTGTCAAAAGGGTATATAAGTCCCTGAGTCTAATCACTTCTTTGCTTTTTCTCTTCTTTTCTACGAAGCCCATGCATATAAAATTAAAATTTTAATAAAATGTGTATGCCGTTTCTTCTGTTAATCTGTCTTCAGTTTAATTCACAGACCCCAGCCACTGAACCTAGAGGAAAAGTGTTTTTTCTTCCTCTACAATTACTTCTAATAGACCATATATATATTTCTCGTCTATCTTGTTTGTGGTATGTCTTCTTGAACTAGAATATAATTTCTATGAAGGCAGAGATCTTTGTTTTGATCACTGTTGTCCCCTCAGCACCTAGGAGATTGCCCAGCTCACAGTATATGCTTAACAAATCCTGGTTGGTTGAATGGATAAATAAACAACTGAATGGGGTACTTTCCCCTGCCCACTGTACTGGGGAATGCCACCAGAGTGGCGGTAGTGTTCTGAGGACCTTGGTAGTGCCTGCTTGTGTGCCTTGTTGCACAGACGTTTTCTTGCCCCTAGTGGGGCACCTAATGTTATCTTCCCAGACCTGACTAGCTTACCCTTTCGTGAGAGTCTTCTAGCTGTGAGCACCCTCGTGGCTTTTAAGTGCTCAACCTGTGCCCGCAGGGCTCAGCAATGAGAGCGAAAGAGAGTCTGAGAGAGGGAGAGGCCTTCAGTAAAACCAATCTGCCTGCGAGTTGGATTCATAGATTGCCATTGCCAACAATGTGACCATGGGAAGACTCCAGACGAGGTAGAAGATCATAAACAAATTAAGAATCTATGGTGACACAGAGAGAAGTGAGACTCAGAAGGCGCCTTGTTGGCCAAAGAAGAAGGCAAGGGCAGCCAGCTTACCAGAGTAGCAACCTGAGTCACAGCCCCAAAAGATGTCCCAGGATCAGTGGTGGCACTCTGAGGACCTCCGGTTCTGCCTCCTTGAAAGAAGAAATTCAGACAAGAGACACGGAGAGCAAAGCAGGCAGCAGTGTATGAACCAAGGGAAAGTATACATGGGAGATCTCCAAGAGGGAGACTCAGACAGAACTGAGTGCCCGCCTTGGTTACACAGCCAGGGCTTTTATGCTTGCTTGAACTTCCTCCCCCGCTCCTGGCTCCGCCTCCCCAGCCAACTTGTCCCTGACCATCCCCTGGGCACATCTCTGCCAGTCGTGGGCAGTCATAGGCTTGCACTGTTCATGGGTTAAGGCCATGCACAGACTCGGTCTACCACTTTGTGCCCTTTCATGTATAGCATCTCCAGTGGAAGGTCACATAGCGGTCATTAACCTATTTGTTAGTCCCTCTGGGGCATGCTCTTTGCAATTGAGCCGCTGCCCTAGACGTATCAGGAACTTAACAACTGCAGTCAGCCATCTGGTTATCAGCTGGTGGCTGTGTACAAGGTTGATTATTCCTTTCTCCATCTGTTCCCTCACCTGGCACGTGTCTGGCTAGCTACCCACTCTAACAGGAAGACAGCCATGTGAAAACTCTCGAGTTCTGATATTAAGTGGATGATTTTACACTTGTAAAAATATTCTGAATCATGAATGCAAGTAGCCAAGAGGTCAAAAGTATGGAAAATAATTCAGAACACTGGCCTAGAGGCCAGAAGGGATGTTTCTATTCGTGGTATCATGCCACTGGGCAGAGCCTCGCTTCTTGAGAAATGGGGATAATAACTAAAGTTTTAGTAAGAATCAGTAAGCATAGGGAAAAAAAGTCTCTAAAAACTGGGTATTAAAAACGTGTATACCAAAGAATGTGGTAAAGAAAACTTTGGTCACTTAGCTGAACTCAAAAGGCAAGATGAGAAAACATAAATGAAATTTGCTCTAGGGCCAATTCGAGATGTCTGTGGCCCAAAGTGTCGTCCTACTGTTGTTAGGGGAATTCCCATGCACTGCCAAATCTGGGGCCCTGACCAGCAAGGGCATTAGCTCAAGAAAACGTTCCCTGAGCACTTTCCAGCACACCCGCTACTCCACGATGCGCTCCGTGCAGCCCAAGTGCCGTCTCCTATTCGTGCCAGTAAGAAACACTTTTGCAATACAGTTTAAAAAGAGGGGACAAAACTGACTTTGGGGAAGGAGCTCTCTTCCCTTCTGCTTCCTCCAGGGTTGTAAATCCTTGGTACCTGGCCTGACTCTCAGGCCATGGATTCCGGATTTTTTGTTGCAAAACAAAGCAGAAGTTAGCTCCTGGCTGTTTGCAAGCTTCTCCCATCTCTCCTCTAAAAGAATAGTTCGTGCATGTCCGTTCTTGGTGTTGTCTTCTCTCGAATTTACAGTGTTCTTCATGTAGAAAACATAATCTGCAATATGGAGCTTAACGTTTTTTGTATTTTCCCCACTTGGGATGTTGCCTAGAATCACATTCCTATTTGAACACCCTTTTGTAACTTATCTACACCGTTTCCCTGAGGCTGAAACATGAGGAGAGGCACAACCTCCAAATTTTTCCTCACATTCACATTTGCTTCTTCCTCTCAGAGTGGAGTCTCATTCAAATCAAAATGACTCAAGAACCAGTTTAGCAAGTTATTCCCCCCCTTTGGGGATTCCTGGCTGCCCTGTGGAGCGGATTAAATTTGACTAGGAGGTCCACTTAGTCAGGTTTGAATCTAGTAGCTCTGGGTAGGACGTTACTTGATGAACGGAGACTGAGTAACAAAGGAAGGTGTCTGGAGATTGGCAAAACCCACTGAATGACCCTGAAGGTCTTCAGTGGTCTGTTATTTGTCTGCTCTTATCATAGGAGCTTTCCTCTGGCTCAGTATGGGGATAGTCTGTTTCCAGAGGTAAAATGTGACTTCATAACCTACACTGTGGTGAGAATGAAGCTTTACTCCTTTCCCCACTGAGTCTAGCAGGAGGTTTCTATTAAACTTAATTTAACTAAATTAAACTAAACCCACTCAATGGCTGACTAATATACTCAAAACTGCCAGGAAAATAGTATTATTTTAATATAGTAAAATAATAAATTTCTCCAGTTTTTTCTGCTTACCATTTCACTTAACTACTTCAGAACTGCAGATGTTTTAAGGAAACTTTCTCTTCAGTTGCATTTTTTATTTTCTTAGAACTATTGCCAGGTGGTAAATATGATGGAGTTAAATACTTATTTAAATATTATATTTAAAGCTTCATTATAATCATCTGCTCAAGTGAAGGAATCATTGCCTGTTATCTGAGTGGAAGTGGAGTTCTCGCAGTGTTGTGAGGAAAAAATTTTTTATGAGACCCACATGGAAGGTCGGGGTTCCATGGTAAACTTTATTGATGATGTAAAATTAAGTGGGTTCCGCTTCTGACTTCCCAATATCCCATCTCCATTCATCTCGCCATGGAAGAAGTCCAACTGTGTCCTCAGCAAGGCCAGGGTAAAAGCCAGTGTCCAGAGTTTCCGCTGCATGTTGAACTACAGTGCAGTCCAGCACGCTTAGCATGTGTTCACAGCTGCAACCCATAGCTCTGCTGAGGCGTTCAGGCTCCTAGCTGGCACCTGTGTGTGGAGTCCGCTCAGCCATCAGTCACATGACTGCGAAGGCCACATAGCTATGGAGAGAAGACTCGCAAGTGCACGGAGTGAGTGTGGGTCACCAGGTAAGAGCGAAAGAGAGCTTCTTTGTTCCCCTGAGATTATATTAGCTTGGGCTTGAGATGGACCAGGTGCTTTTTCAAAATGACCAATCAACTTCCCAGGTTTTTGCAAGTTTTGGATGGGTCCGTACCCCTTCGTTACAACGATAGGTATTCATGGTCCAGCAACCCCAGCAACCCCAGCAACCCAGTACCAGAGGGGGAAAAGGAGGGGTACTGACCCCTCCATGGGGCAATGCTGTGATCCCCTAGGGTATGAAGCTACAGCTTCCTGGCTAAGCAAGCAAGCTCATGCTCCCCAGTTTATTAAGCTCATTGTCTAAGTCCTTTGCTCCCTTTTTTAAAATTAATAATTGATTAAATATCAATGGGAACATTATCAATATTATTGTGACCATTAAAAACATCATTCATTTAAAACATTCCCGGCATATAGAAGGACTTTTAACTTAATGAGTTCATGTTCTGGATGCGGATTGAGAAGAATCTAGAATTCTTGAACTATGACGTGAAATTCTACTAGTTGATGTAAGAAGCAAAGAGGTCAGTGCTGGATTTCAGTACAATGATGCCAGGAGTGAGGCTTGGGTCATTGGTGGAATTCAAGAGAGAGTTTTTCCCCTCAGTGTTCCTTACCCCAGGAAATTCCAAAGGGTTCTTCCAGGGCAGTAATCGTCTCCAACATGGGAGATAAATACCATTTCCTGGTTGAACTCCACCTGCTGCAAGTGACCACTGGCTACAGACTGTTCTAAACAGAAGCTGTTTACAGGATGCTGTGTGTCTGCTTGTCTTACGTCCAAGTGAGTAAGCTCTGCCTCCAATGAACTTTGAGGCTGAAGTCAGAGGAAGGCTAGCGCTGACACCAGTGAACATTTGAGAAGTTCCTTCAAATAATCAGGTGAAGCTATTCAGAGTGCTCATTTCCCATAAGCATAATGCAAACTCGGGTGTAGCGCCAAGGTTTTTGCATAGATTTACCCAGATTGCATTTAATTTTTTAATGTATATAAAACTTCTGAAGTAAAGCCTGTTTTATAAAAGAATTCTAACCTGCATCTGCCGAACAAATAAGAGAAAATACATTTAAAGAGTTCACAAGAAGCAAAGATAGAACAATTGAGTTAAAATTTCTCTGAGGAAAATTCTGAGGATGCTTACACAAAGGTTTCCTATCTTTGTTTGCATGGTCACAAAACACCACCAGAAGAGGCCCACAGAAGGTTTACTGTAGCTGGGTTTCCTGAAGGAGACAAGCTAATTACATATCTGCTCCACCTGGAAACCAAAGAGGTGCCTGTCCAGCAGCGCCCCCAGGGTCCCATCTATCCCTGGTTCTAAATCTATCCCTCCATCACTATCCTTGTGTTCTTGTTTTGATTTCATCCATATTTATTTGGTGCCAAGGCAAAACTCTCTATAGAGTTCTGCAAAAGCCTGTGGTTAGGTCCCTCAGACAGAATATAAAATCAGGGTATCTGACATTTACAGAGCAATTCACTAGGGGCCATGCTATGCCAGACTGTACTCAAGGTGTTTTGCCTGTACGTTAGGGGTTAATCCTCCTTATGACCCAAGGAGGTAAGCACAGCATGAGTTACCTGAGACAGATGGGTAAGGGGCTTGCCCACACTCTCAGGACATGACTGTCAGAGAAAAACAAGCCAGCTTCTGGGCCATTCCGGTTCTGTGCCTTTCGCTTGGCAACGCACCTATGAAAGTGCAATTAGAAAGAAAAAACTGTTTACTTTGGATTTTCAAATAGTTCAGGATATATATTCACTCTTAAACTTATGAAAGCAATTAGATATTTATATTCCCCGGGTTGTCCCACTGAGCAATTTATCAGCCAATTTATTTGAAGATTTATTATTTAGGAAAAAAATAGTTCCTGAATTTTCATTAGTAATCTATCCCAGTTAAATACATCGTTCAGCTCTGCACTTTGCTTTCAATGCTTAGAGTTGAATTCATTCACTCAGAATTATGAAATTCCAGAATTGAAAATATGTCAGCACAAGTTGTATAACTTAATGAAAAATGTAAGTTGTTTCTGCGGTTGACAAATAATCAACTTTAGTTAAGAACACAATATGAGGTAGTGAAGCTTGAATAACACACAGATCCCAAGGAAAAACACGAAATAATTTCATGATTACTCACTTCATCATCAGATGAAAAATTCCATGGCAACGGAGTTTGTAGTGCAACCTTCACCTCCAGACAAGAATCTCAGCAGTGTTACAGTCAAATATCAAATGGTGACAGAAATGTTCCTGTCCTTGAGAAAAAGATTTCCAGCACTTTCTACATTAGAAGTTTCTTTGAAGGACAAGTGCTATTTCATACAAATATATGAAGTTTAACATTTGCACCCCTCGGACCAGTACCCACTAAACGTAGAACTGAATTCTCATCTATAGCATTTTAGATCTGATAAACATTCTCAGGTTTTCCCACTCCTTCAGAGCTGACTTGTTTCCAGTAGTATTGTTGTACAAGTTGCCACAAGAATGCAAAAGCTTTGAAACAAAACTTGGCACTCGTATCAATAACGTGAACCTGCGGTGGGAGGTCATGCTATTGTTTACAGTGTTGACTTCAGCAAACAGGAATTTGTATTCTGCATTGTTCTCCGCGTATCAACAAAACATGTAACGAGAAGTTGAAAAAATTGTGTATAATCATTCAAATAAACTAAGTTCTTTAAATCCATCCATTAATTTATACAATACGTAAGCTCCTTGAGGGCAAGAACCATATTTGCATTGCCATTCATCTTAATATCCTTCACGACTTGGCCACGGACACAAATTCGAAATGCACACACACACACAGGTATCCAAACACCGTCTTCTTAAGTGTTTGTCTGGGGCCTCCCTCAGGGCTGGAGATCTCTTCTCTGCCCATCACAGTCACCTCAGGAGAACTTTCTGGGTCAGGACTTGTTGTACTTCCTGAAGCTGATGTCTTTCATCAGTTCTGGAAAATTCCCTGCTGTTTCTTAAATATGACTCTCCCCTTTTTGCTTTTGCCTCTTCTTCTAAAGACTGTTACAGATCACTTAGGCTTCCCTACTCTCTCCTAGTCCATGCACATGTCACTATCATCAACTTGTCTTTCTGTGCTGCGTTCTGGATTAATGCCACAAATAAATTTTTCAACTCACAGATTCCCTCTTAAGCCCTGCCTAAGTAACGCTTTGATCTGTCATTTAAGATTTTTAAAGATTTTTGTTTTCATAGTTAGGAGTTTTATTTCATTCTTTTCAAACATTCCTGATCTTCTTGAATATTGCTTTTTTTCCTCATGTCTGCTGTTTATTTGCTTATATTGGTCTTTAATCAGTTTAAACATACTCCGTGGTCTCTAGCCAACTGTTCTATTGTCTAGAGTTCTTGGCCGTGTGGCTCTGCCGTTGGTTTCACCTGCTGACATCTGTTCGTGTGGAGGCTCCCCTGCGGGTTGTGGAATCTGGGGTGGTGAGCTCATGTTCAGGGAGCTTTGCTTGTGGGAATCCAGTGCCGCCTAGGCTGAGGGCATATCACTCCCCGAGATTTACAGAAGCATTTCCTTCTCACAGTGGCTCAAGGGGTATCACCATCCAGAGACTGATTCTTATGTTACTTTCTTGGCTTTGGGAGTCCCTTGACCATGTAGGCAGTACAAACTCAGTCCCACACCCACGTGACAGTAGGCCTGTGGTGATAATTCCTCAGGAAACTCGGGGAACTTTTATTATGGTAAACCATTTTTAAGTGCTCAGTTCAGCTGCATTTAGTACATTCAAAGTGTTAGGCAACCTTCTGGTTCTAGAATATTTTCATCACCCTTAAAGGAAATGCTGTACCCCATAAGCAGTCACTCCCCATTCCCTCCCCCTCCCAGTCTCTGGCAAACACTACCCTGCTTTCTAGGAGACTGTGCCCAGCCAAGACAGACAAAATTCCTTTGGCCCCGGGAGGAATTTGCTTTAGCCTCTCAGATGTATGTTGGGGTCTTTTTTTCCCATCTCCTCTGTTTTGCTGGCCCGCCGCTTCATTCCCCGTCCAAGCTGCTGGTATAAACCCTTGGACAAAAATGTGCTCTTAGTATAAATACTGAGTTCTAGGATTTGAGCAGGTATCTGTGAATAACCCAGATAAAAAATCCCTACTTTTAGAAGGAGGGAGCAGAAAATGATCAACAAATTATAAAGGAAGAAAAAAGTGACGACTGAGCAATGGGGTGTAGAAGAAAATGAGTCAAAAGTTGGTGGTGGGAGGAAATGCATGAATCAAGGAGTTCTGGGGGCCACTGGGGCTTCTCTTCTGAGAAAATGAATAGACTCCGGAGGCCTTTGTGTGAAGAGACTTCCAGGCCACGATTTACATTTTAAGAAAATCATCGTGGTCAATATATTCAGGTAAGGCAGCAAGGATGGACACAGAGAGACACGATCAGAGCACCATTGCAACGATGCTGATCGAAACGATGGCGGGTTGCACCCAGGAGAGTAGTAAAAAGTGGCTGAGTTTTCAATTTATATTGAAAACTGAGCCCATGGGATCTCCTAAGAGATTGGTTTTATCCTAAGAGAGCAATAGTCCCCACAATGTTGAAGTAGGCAGAGTAATGGTTCCCCAAAGACATCTGCATCCTAATCTCCAGAACTTGTGGATATGTTGAGTTATATGGCAAAGGGAAATGAATTAAGGCTAAAGACCATGTAGGCAGTATAAACTCTGGACTTAAGGTTGCTAATCAGATGGATCTTAAAATAGGAGATCATCCTGGATTATCTGAGTGGCCCCAATATAATCACAAGTGTCCTTATAAAGTAGAAGAGGGAGGCCACAGAGGAAGAACCAGAGAGACTGCAGCTTGAGAAAGACTCAGCCCAAAGTGCTGATTTTGAAGATGGCGGAGTGGGGCCTGGAGCATAGAAATGCAGGCAGCCTCTGGGAGATGGATAAAGCAAGGAAACCGGGTGTCTTCTAGAGCCTCCGGAAGGAGTGCAGTCCTGCCCACACTGGATTTTAGTCCAGCAAAACCCGTAGTAGACTTCTACCCTAAAAAATGTAAGATAAATGTGTGTTACTTTAAGCTACTACATTTGCTAATTTGTTACAGCAGCAACAGGAAACTAATACGGTGCCGAAGTTTTGTCCTGAGCAAGCGAAAGGATGGAGTTGCCATTGGGAGACCAGGGGAAGACGGTAGGTGGAGCAAGTCGAGGGCAAGAGTCGTGAGCTCTGTTTTGAATATGTTCCCTTCCTAGAGAAAATCTGGCACATGGGTGCCAGGGGGCAGGTGTGTGCATGTTCACAACTGCGGAAGAGTGAAAAACTCGACCCCTCCCAATGTCCACCGACAGGAGGATGAATAGGCAGATGGTAGGACAGTCACACCATGAACATCACACAGCCGTGAAGTCAGTGAACTACATCTTACAACAACATGGATGGATCTTAGTAGTACATTCGGAAAAATAACACTCTTTTGTACATATCAAATACCAAATAATGTTTTAAAGAGCCCCCTCACTGATTGCTGGACTGCTACGTTCCTCCCCTCACCCCACCCTGTCACCAGGCACAGCTGCAGAAGCAGCCCCTGGGGTCACCAGTCCAGTTTTCGGTTTCTTCTATGATTGCAGCCCAGAGGACTTTCGAGAGCTCAGTTACACATTTAAAAGGATGTTGTAACATTTTGTCTGGCTTTTCTAGATATCAAACACTGGAAGGATGTTCTAATTGTCTATCTCTCTACAGTGCTTATTAAATATTCCTGGGCCTTATACCTTAATCGATAAATCAGAAATTCTGGGTCAGGGCCCAAAGCATCCCTATGCTTTTAAAACTCTATGAGTGATTAGGAAGTAAAATCACTGCAGTAAGCACTTTATAAATCACTGACTGACTACTTGGGGGGGGCGGGGCGGGGAAGGCTGTCCTATCTGGAACCTAAACTATGTCCAGTCCCGGGATTGAGACCTATGTGAGCACGTCTGGTAACCCACGAGGCAGACCCACCAGATGTCTGTTTGCCCAAGAGGCTAAAGGCTCCAGGAAGATAACACAGCCCAAAGGAAGAAAGAAGCAGGCACAGATTAGTTCCAAGTGGAGTCTGGTGTCTGTGACTCAGGCTTATGTGGGAGAAGGATAAGAGTCAGACACACCAAGTTCAAGTCCTCTCTGATCTCAGCTTTTGCCTGCTTCTCAGCTTCCTCACTAGTAGTACCTATCTCTTGGGGCTCCTGTAAATGCTAAATGAGGCCAAGTTTGAGTTTGTCCAAGTTATTCTCACAGTACCTGGAGCAGAGCACATGCACTTAGTAAACATTAACTTTATAAATCAAAATGGAAATTGCCCTTTCGCTAAAACATCTGCTTCTCTGGTTGACATGGGAGTAGACTACAAAGGAGAAAGAGGCCAAAGGGGGCCAGAGGGACCCTGAAACAAACAACACTTGGGACTGCTATTTCAGAGGAGGCGAGTTCAGGCAGTAAGCCCTGCCTTGAAGCTCTCTATTTTCCTAAATCCAGTAGTGTGCTGGTAAACCAGCTCTCAAAAAAAACATTTTTTTTAAGTCCTCACTTAGAGCATCTGCCAGTTTCCACCTCCTCCCACGGCTGATACCAGCACGGTGTTGATGAACTCCGCATAGGGGTGCGATGAGCTCACCTGGCTGTCACACACCCTGCTCCGTTCTCCAGATAACAGGGCCTCGAACAGCCAGGTGCAGTGACAGACACCCTGTAGCATTTGAGTGATTATGCTGTCCCTGGAAAAGGAACATTTTTATACTGACTTAGTTCATCTTTAGCCTGAGATATCGTGTACAGAATGTACACTCTCAGGCTGAAAGGGATATTTACTACTCACGAGGGAAATATTGTATGTAATCTACCCATCAGCCTGTCTGCAGGCCATTTGATGGTACTTTGTTGTCCTTGATTGTAGCCGTTGTATATTTGGGAAAAATAGAACAACTGGGGAAAGAGTTTACAAGCCTATTAAGTTAAAGCATTATTGTGACATGGAGTTCCAGTTCTGGGAATTATACCTGAAAGCAAACTATATTTTTGTTAAAGTTGGTCAGAAGGGCTTTTACCAAGTTTTATGTAGAACAATGGTTCATTAAAATGAAACTGACTAAAAATATTGAAATTATGAAAAATATCCATCAGCATGCATCATAATCCTCATATGCCAGTTAAAGAACAGATTTCAGGGCCCTACACCCTACAGTTCTGATTCAGTGGATCTGGGAGCTGAGAATATGCATTTCTGACACGTTCCCAGGCGATGCCGAGCCTGCTGGTCTGGGGACGATACTCAGAGAACCACTGCCCTGTAGTCGCCGTACATTAGGACTGGTCTTTCTCCTGACCCAGGTATTGCGAGCCAGTACTTCCAAAGGGATCGTTCACCATCCGTTGAAACGGAAGTGGAGCTCCTGTTAGAGGAGTGTTACCTTGTGCTGCACTTTGTTCAACTGTCCATCTGTGCTCATCTGACAGGCTGCGTTAACAACTTTAGACTCTGTGTTTGGACTGCAATGAGACTTCCAGTAGACTGATAACACGAGCATTAACTTTTAAATGAAACTTATTTTGGGAGTTTCAAGGTTGTGTTCTTCCGCTCCCCGCTAGTAGCGATGATTTTATACTCAGTCTCAGCAAACAGAGGAGTTGCTTGAGATTGCGCAGCAAATAGTGGACAGAGTCTCCAAAACGGAGCTTTCTCCTGCCTGCCTCTCTCCAGTGCCGAGAGCACAGCACGTGCACGAAAAACGCACGTGGAATTGTGGAACTATGGAAGGGAGGGAGAGAGGAGGAAGACGCAATGCCAGCAGAATGGACCTTCCCAGTTATCAGGGGCAGTTCAGGACGGGCCCTCACATTTCTGTGTCAGTGTTCTTCAGCCCCCTCTGAAGTTCCAGCTTCCCTATTCTTAGGAGGAAGCTGCTCTATGTACAAAGGTGGTTGGTATCGTAGCTTATACCCAGGAGAGGCTAAAACAAAATCCCCAAATGCTATTTTTAACAGTTGCTGTAAGCAGGATGTGAGGGTCATTGTTTGAAAATCACATCTCCCAACAGAGAAATAATCTTAATTGAGGTTGTTTGTTTCGGGGGGTTTTTCCACATCTCACTCACAATACTCCTACCTCCTTTTTTAATTGGCCTGGAAACTCTTATTTCATCCTGAGTATTATTTTTGAGTTATTGTTGTTATTTTTTTTTAATAACCTGGAGCTGAATTATGAGCCACTGCTTGCTTTTTAATTCTGCACATATTAGGCGTGATTGTCGAGTAAGTTTTCCCTGTCGGGTTTCAAGGTCATTTTGCAAACACCGCCCCAGCTGTCCCTTCACTCCGACTTCCCTGTGACCACAACAGGGACACCTCAGCGAGTTGGACCCAGGTCTGTGTATGCAGCCCACGGCCTGTTCCATGTAATATTTTATAAACACAGCCAGTCCTGCCTTGATCCTTACAAGCTAGCCGGAAGCCACAGGTTAGGGTTTTTGTGTGTGGTTGTATTGTTCTTATTTTTCTCCTTGCCTGGTAGATTTTAAGGTTGGCAATCAACAGGCATTTTAGAAATGAGGTGCGTTCAGTGGCAGTAGGGGTGAGTAACTCACTGAGAAGCCGTCACCCAGCCACTCAATCCCCTACACTGCTCTGGGATGTGAGCCTCAGGGTGGGCGGTCCCTCAGGGGCCTGCCTGGAGGGGTCGAGGTCTCTGGTTCTCACTCTCTCCTCTGTTGAAAGAGAGGCAGGTCGTCTTTGAAAAACATTTGTTTCCAGAGCATGGGATTCTATATAGTAGTTAGGATTGCTGAGAACTGCTATTTATTCGGCTGCCCTACTCTGTCTAACAAGGTGTTAAACACTCTGCCAGTGACCCTGGAGGTCCATAGCACCGCTTCATTTTAAGTAGTCATGTGCTGCATGAGGCCAGTAAGGCAACCACCGATCACATACCTGACGGTGATCCCATAAGATTATAACGGAGCCGAAACCTTCCTGTAGCCTAGTGACCTCACAATACATTCCTCACGTGTTCGGGGTGAGGCTGGTGTGAAAAAGTAGAACGTGTGCAGTTGTGTATAGCACGTAATGCTTGATAATGACAGTAAACGACTATGTTACTGCTTTATGTATTCATGTAGCATACTTTTTATCATTACTCTCGAGTGTACTCTTTCTACTTATAAACAAGGAGTGTTCTGTAAGGAGTGTGCTCTTACCCTTGCGGCAGTCTCCCAGTGTTTACTAGGTTGCATCATTTTTATCTTGCGCTTTATGTAATCTCGTGTTTTTGTACAGGCCTGAACAGGCTTGTGGCCTAGCACTGATAGGCTGTACCACACAACCTAGCGTGTAGTACACTGTACTATCTAGGTTGTGTAAGTGTACTCCATGATGTTTGCACAACAAGGAAATCACCTAACGCTGCATTTCTAAGAACATATTCCTCTCATTAAGGGGTACATGACTGCATAAGAAACAGTGGCTTAAAGAAGCTGGTAACTTGCTATGAAATAGTAAACCAGTTCTATTTGCCTCCAAATAGTAACAGTTAACGCTTATTGGCTTAGTCAGTCAGCATGGGCTGCTGTAACAAAATACCACAGGCTGGGGGCTTCAACAACAGACACTTATTTCTCACTTCTAGAGATTGGGAAGTCCAAGATCAAGGTGCCAGCTGATTCAATTATCTGATGATGTCCTGTTAACCGAACAAAAATGGGGGTTCGGCGGTCTGTCACCACAAAAGCCACACTCATGAGTCAGATGTGGTGTAACAGGAAAGAGTTTTTATTCAGCTGCTGTGTGACCTGGGAGAATGGCCGACTTCTGCCTCAAAGACCATCTCTTCTTTCTGCCATGCAAAAAGTCCAAACGCCCTCAGCAAGACCAAGACAAAGGCCAGTGCCCGGAGTTCCTGCTTCGATTTGAAATGCAGTGCTTTGAAGCCTGCAGGCTACTAAGCAGTCACAGTCCCCACCCAAGCAGCATAGTTTGGTCCCTGCTGCTGTTCATTTCAGGCTCCCTCCTGGAACCTGGGTGTGGAGCCCACACGGTCACTAGCCATGCAGCTGCCAGGGCCACAGGGTCGTGTGCTTCCAGGAGAACACACTGGCGAATGGTCTCCAGGTCGTCAAGAGAGAGCCAGAGAGGCTCCCTCCCTAAGGCCACATGGCCTGTGGAAAGAACAGGCCAGTGCACCACGCAAGTGCAGGTCATGGGCCAGTGAGAGCAAGCCAGAATGTGTTTCTTTGTTCTCATGGTATTAGCTTGGGTGTGGGACAACCAGGCAGTGTCGCATGCTTCAGGTGGGTCCCCCTCTCAACCAATCCCTTCTTTGGTCCAGCACCTCCCACTATGTCATTTTGACTTCTATGGTCCTATTCTGGTCCCACCCCTAATCTGGTACCAGATATTGGGGACGGCTTTTCCCTCTATCCAGTTATCTTACTAACTGGTGCGTGGCTCTGTGTAAGAACCTCCCCTTGCCACCATCTTGGCCAGTGGGTAGAGACCGCCCAGCGCTGCACACGACTGTCTGCCAGTGAAAATCCCTCTCCCTGGTTTACAGATTACCACCTTCTTGCACTGTCCAGAGGGGGAAAACTAACTATAAAAACTCTGTCCTCGCTTCCTCTTCTGATAAGGATACTAAAGCCAACAAGGGAACCCCACCTTCGTGAGTTCATCCAAAACTAATTATCCCCGTAAGATCCCTCAATACATGTGTTCTAGGGGGGGCACAAACATTTATCAAATTCTTTATCTTAAACCCCCCATATGTGTTAATTCTTATGGTCCTCACAACAGCCCCAGGAGGAGAATATCATTGTCCAGATGGTGGGATGACAGCACAGAAAGGTTAAGTAAACTGATCCAGGTCACACAGCTAGACAAAGGCAGAGCTGAGACAGAAACCCAGCAGGCTGCTCCAGAGCCCACACCTGACCCCTGAGGACAGTGCCTTCAGCTTCAAAACAGCTCATCCTGTGAAACCGTCGTGACTTCTCCCTGGAACTCTAGCTTCAGGAGAAAAATGTGTCACAGATGAGAAAGACACAATGAACTGGAAGCTGGAGATTAGGTTCTAATTCTAATAATTTCTCTGTCTTCCTATGTAACTCGGACATAGCCCATAGCTCTTCTGGGTCCTGTTTTCTTAGTGAAAGGAGGAGTTATGAATATCTCTAGGCTGGCTCTGAAGTTTAGCGTGTTTCTCTGCTTCTGGCCTTGCAGTCAGCAAACCCTCACTCAGGCACTGACTGCATCCCCCAGCCCTGCTTTCCAGGATGATAAGGATCTAGCTGAAACCTTGGGACCTGCCAAGAGCTGACTTGTCCCCTGATAAGGACTCTCTCCGAGTCAGCTTCTGGATCCAGACTCTCAGCAGAAACACTGCCCCAGTTCCCGGTGCAGATAGGGGACACACACACACACATGCCCCCTCCCCTCAGGCCAGCTTCACAGGTGACTCTGCAAGCGCACAGGGCCCTTCGCTCAGAGAGGCTCTGCACCTGGCTCAACGCTCTGCAATCACTGCCTCACCTTTTTGGCATTTTTGAATAAGGAGCCCTGCATTTCCATTTTGCCCTGGGCCCTCCCATCTGTGTAGCTGGCCCTGCCCCCACCCAGCTACACCTCTTGTTCTTCCAGTCCTCGGATTGGGTTCTCTCTTAATGGTGATCACCCATAACACCCTTGTTCCACAAAGAAAGTAGGACACAGAAGAGCTATGGGGTGTGTCCAAGTCACATAGGAAGATAGAGAAAGAATTTGAATAAGAACTCAGAACTCCAGCTCCCAATACATTTGTGTCTTTCTTGTCTGTGACACAAATTTTCTCCTGAAGCTGGAGTTCTAGAAAGGAATCATGGAGATGTCAGCAGAAGCCATCCTTAATAGGAGGGCACTGTGGCTGCCCAGTCAAGTGTGGGCTCTGGAGAAGACTGCCTGGGTTTGTGTCCCAGCTCTGCACTTACCTAGCTGTGTGACTGGGAGCAGGTTGCTTAACCTCTCTGTGCTTCCGTCTCATCATCTGTACAATGGAGATGATAACAATACCCTCCTTATAGGGATGTTGTGAGGATCATTCTAGCAACATGGGACCTTTTAATCAGCAATTATTATTTCTTCTGTGTTTAGAAGAAAAGATGTAGTTAATGCTCCTTTTTTTTTCTGTTCTGACCAAAAAAAGAACATAGAGATGTCACAGGAGTGAATGTTCTGTTTTTTTGTACAAAGAAGGTGATGCGATTTCAGGTCACTAGTATTAGCTCAGGGAACAGGTAAGATACTAACTAAAGAAATTAGGGTAGGTAGCTATTTGAAGATGTGAGCTAGGGTCACATCTGAAAAATTCCAATTCCCAGCATCCCTAAGGGCTCTGAATCTTCTGGAAACACCATCAGGACAGGACAGGCCAGAAGAATTCTAGCCTTAAGGAAAAAACGAGTCAAATTGAAATTGAAGAGATTAACCACGTTGGGATTGATATGAACTAAAGTATTAATAACTAGGAAATTGCATACATGAGACTTTAAGATAATGACTGATACAGACAAGTGACATGACATAGACTCATGGGAATAACTTTGAAACCAAAGTAGAGGATGGCAAGGATGGTTACACAACATTGTGAATGTACCTAATGCCACTTAAAAATGGTTCCAATGATTTAAAAAAACTTCAAGCCTTTCCTTCTCCCTTCATGTACGGTTGTTCAAGGGAGCTCACCCCTCAGCATGTTCCCCACATGCAAATGCCCAGTGAGCCCCAGACATGTCGGTCACACATAGTCCGGTCCCGGTATAACGGCCAGTTAGCAATCAGGAATGAATCCAAAACAAATCAAGAAGATATTAGAGATTCAACTTTGAAACAAACACTTCCTGCTTCTCCTTTTCCAAATTGCTGGATTGAATCTAACAGGAGAGCATCCAAGACTGCAAGATGAGGTGTTTTCAAAATCCTCCTAGTTTACTCAATACCAAGCAGCCAAAACAAAACAAAGGAATAAGCAGTCTGCTGAGGCTGACCAAAGGTTGCAAATGTTGTCCTGTGTCCCAAATCCGCATCTGTGTGATCAAAATCACCTCATTTTATTATTTGCTGTTTTGTATAAAGTTGTCCCAAGTCTGAAAGCTTAACATTATATTCATGCAAATAAAATGGCATTTTAATTATTTCTTAAAAACCACAGTAAGACAAATTATAGAGTAGGTATTTGCCTCTATTATCTGTTAATAATGATTATGTAGCTGAAGAACTGTGTGCACTGAACACCCATTTTTAAAACCCCCAGGATAATTGCTCAGCCCCAAACCTGAAGTACGCCTGTTCCCAAAACTGCAAGAGAAGTGGCCAGGAGGAAGGAAGCTGCTCCCCACCCCGACTCCCCCACCCGGCTGACTCAGAAACAAGCCAGGACTGCCCCCAACAGTGCTGGGTGCCCCCTGGCCACGGGAGCCTGCTCAGGCTGGGAGTCTCCAAACGCCATGCACTAATCTAATTCATCAATGGGGACAACAGTCCCCACTGGACACAAGAGTTCTGTGGTTCCAGTTCACGGGAAATGTAAAACCAAATGAGGAAGGTGGGTTGCCATTTAATTTCCACATGGAGAAAAACGAAACTTCTTTCCTTTCTCTCTCTCTCTCTCTCTCTCTCTCTCTCTCTCTCTCTCTCCAGCACCCCCTTCTTCCTTCCTTCTTTCTCCCAACTCTAAATTTTTTGTGGCAACAAGGTGAAGCATATTTACTTTGGATTGTGCCATTTCTCTAGGGAACCAAGAGATTCACTGGAGAATGGAAGATAATTTATATGGTTCAATTTTTGCATTGCCAGGGCTGTATGATTTGGAGTTATTCTATAAGCCAATGTTCGTCATTTAATTTTCCCTAGTGTTGCGGTTGACAGATAAAAGAAAGGTAATTTAATATGGGACATGATGTTGGGAGCTAATTCTTAGTCTAGAATCAAGGCCTTTGAAAGAACTCAATGCCCTGTCTTACCCTATTCAGAAGCTTCTGAGGGAAGCGTCAAAGGGGTACTTTCTGAAGGTTATTCAGGGTTCAGGGGATGGAATCACCTAATCTCCTTGCTCTGGGGAGGAATCCTTGGGGAAGAG
Organism: Glossophaga mutica; assembly: GCA_039655065.1. NCBI lineage: Eukaryota > Metazoa > Chordata > Mammalia > Chiroptera > Phyllostomidae > Glossophaga > Glossophaga mutica. The sequence continues at coordinate 23,400,258 of CM077305.1, forward strand.
GAGAAGAGGAAGCTGGGCCTTGTGAACCACAGGGGCACACTTCCCTAACAGTGCACCGAGCTTGCCCCTGCCCCTACTCAGGGAGGTGGCACAGGAGCCTGACTCTCCGGCTACCGAGTTGTCAGGAAAAAGAAGATAAAGCAGGACGATACTGACCTACAGGTGAAGAAAATCAAGCCCCTCTCTGACCCTGCCCCACCCTGAACTCTCTCTTCTCCTAGGTCGAACTAGGGAAAAGGAAAAGCCATTGGACTCCCATGCAGGAGTGCTGACCAGGATGAGTCAAATTCTAGCAAATTCGATTGGTCCATGTTGTCATTCTGCGATCTTCTAAAAGCATACAGGGGACAGCTAGCTGTGGGTGTGGTTCCTCCCTTCCCTGAGGCTGCATTAGAAAGACACTTTGTAAACAAACTGGGCTGCCATCCTTTTTTTTTTTTTTTTCCTTAACTAGATAAACTTCTGTAGTATTACCTAACTCTCATTATGTAGGACACCACTTTAAGCAACCCATGGAGTAATTACCATTGTTATCACCTCCATTTACAAGTGCAGAAATTGAGACAGAAAGATGTTGAGTTGCCCAAAGTCACTTGCCTGGGATGCAAACCCAAGTCGTCTGATTCCCAAGTCTGGGACCTTAACCACCTTGATATGCAGCAGGGGGATGACACTTTATTAAAAGCATTTGTAAAGTGTTTCCCCAATAGATTGTAATTTCTGTGGTTCAAGGTCTTTGTTTGTCTTTTCACCTCTAAATCCTCTATCATAATAGGTATTCAATAAACAGTTGTTGGACAAATACAAAAGAAGGTCTAGGAACAGAGACTGCATTCAGTGGGCAGGAAGTTCTGTGGTTGCATCTCACGGGCTCCTTTCTCAGCCACCCAAGGTTAAGAGTGCTCCTCTTCAAATTAGTTTCAGAAAGTCAAGAACTTGAGTTCTGGCTGAAGAATGTGAGTAAAGTACACTTTGCCACCTGCCTGTGTCCTGGGCCTTTCGGACACACTCAGCTTAGAAGAGCTCTCCCGTGGGGTCGGCCGGGCCCCACAGGCGGGCACCAAGGCTGAGGGACAAGCCCCACTGAACTCTGAAGTGCTTCTCAGTTTTGCCCTCTCACGTTTATTTTCTGCATGCATGTGTCTTCCAGGATCCATGGTGGCTGGGTAACTAAATTTGTGTATTCTATTTCTGATCAAAACACCATTCTCCGAAGAGAAATTTTAATAATGTCCTTTAAGAAAATCTCATTTGGGGGAGAAATGCATGAAATTAATCAAAAAGTACAAACTTCGCCCTGGCTGGTATAGCTCAGTGGATTGAGCTCGGGCCTGCGAACCGAAGGATCGCGGTTCGATTCCCAGTCAGGGCACATGCCTGGGTTGCCAGGCCAGTTCCCGGCAGGGGACATACAAGAGGCAACCGCACATTGATGTTTCTCTCCCTCTCTCCTTCCCTTCCCCTCTAAAGATAAATAAATAAAATCTAAAAGGAAAAGAAAAAGTACTTAAAAAAAATCTTAAAAAAAAAAAAAAGTACAAACTTCTAACTATGAAATAAACAGGTCATGGGAGCCACTGAGCAGCCAGGTGGCTAAGTTAACAGCACTGTATTATATTCAAAGGATGCTAAGAGTAGAGTAAATCTCAAAAGTTCCCATCACAAGAAAAAATGTATAACTGTGTGCTGATGGACAACTAGACTTACTATGACAATTATTTTGCAATTTACATATATAACATTATTATGTTGTATACCTGAAACTAATATAATGTTACATGTCAGTTATATCTCAATTAATAAATTTCAAATATAATTCCTTTCAAATAAATTTTTATACCAGTATCAGTATTCAAAATAATGATAGCACTTCCCATTTCCCTTCCTTAATTAATATTTATAGCACTTACTTCCGTGTAACATATTATGGATATTTTTAGTATTATAAAATATATTGTTTATATCTTTCAAATAAATTTTTATACAGTATTGATATTTGAAATAACAATAGCACTTCCCATTCCCCTTCCCTAATTAATTATTATAGCACTTATTTCCATGTAACAAATTTAACATATGTATATTTATAGTTGCCTTGCTTATTATTCCCTGCCCCCACCCACAGACACACATTAGAATGTATGTTCCACAGGGACAGAATGTGTGTAGCAGTGCCTGGCACGTTAAACTCATCTGACTCATGTCTGTTAAATGAACGATCTGTGTAAATCCCTTAGCACAGCCCTGCGCTCATTTACTACTGTTTATGTGTTTATAGTCTATTGTATATATTGTTTAATACTCTTAGTAAATAACTTTAAAACTAAGGTGTTTAAAAAGTAGTTACCGAGATGAGTAACCCAAGTTGGGAATGGGACGGGCCTACTATCAGGCATGGGGTTTCTTATGGAGGTGGGGACAAATGTCCTAGAATTGGATAACCCCATGAATATAGTAAAAAACATTAAAACGTACACTTTATTTGGGTTAATTGTGTGTGTATTTGAAAACAACTCTCTTAACAATTTTAACGATAAGAATTGTTCGGTTCTGCTAACTTAAAAAAAAAATACTCCCTTTGTATCTACATTAACTCTTGTTTGCTAACAACTCAGGCTTCAGGCAGGCAGAGCAGGATCAGCTGATCACTTGCAGCCCGGTACCCAGAAGAGACCCCTTCACTGAGCGTGACCTCCGACTTTAGCGAGATGTGCTCATTATAATCCCTATTATTAGAAATTGACAAAAAAGCAGAGTAAATAACCAAACAAGAACCTGCTGAATGTCAAAAGCAAATTAAATCTCTAATTGGTTACCGAGGACATAAAAATAAGCATTTTGGATGTAAAAATAATCTCTCTCTGGAATTACCACAAACATATTGCTGACTCAGGGGACCAATTAAGACCTTTACTCCCTGCTGTTCCCCAGACTCATGTATTAGACAAGAAAGTGGAGAGCAAACCCTGGAGACAGGGACTGAGACTTTGATTTCTTGAGTAGAATGTTGAGTACCTAAATAGGTTCCTCACAAAATTCACAGTTTATTTTAACAACCTCCCTTGCCATTTAATGCCTGCTCCGGGTTGATGAGTTGTCACATAGCTGTGTCCTGAAAAAGTCCAGCCATTATTAATATCACAGGAATGGTTTGCATGACATCATGCACCTGGCAGCCAAGGAGAGTGGACTGGAATGCGCATGCATGAACAATGATGTTGTCATTGTACTAGTCTGTGGGGGCACTAGACGCCATTGAGGGAGCATGTGTACTACATGGCCGTCACATTCAAAATGATGGAGTAGAGCAATGAATCTGCATCAAATTTTGCATTAAGCCTGAACACTTCTCCATGAAAATGGCAACTGGTTATTGGCAGCTTCATTACAATAATACGCCTGCTCATGCATCGCTTCTCATGCAGAGTTTTTTGGTGAAACATCATATCACCTAGGTGACTCAGCCCCCCTATAGTCCAGATTTGGCACCCTGTAACTGCTGATTTTTCCCAAGGCTAAAATCACCTTTGAAAAGGAAGACATTTCAGACCATTGACGAGATTCAGGAAAATACGACAGGGCAGCTGATGGTGACTGGGAGAACTGTGTGAGGTCCCACGGTGCCTACTTTGAAGGAGAGTGAGATGCCACTGTCTTATGTACATTGTTTTTTGTGCCTTGTATCTTCTTCAATAAATGTCTCTATTTTTCATATCACATGGCTGGGTACTTTCCACACAGACCATTAATTGTATTAACACACAAAGCCCATCCCACCACTGATATTTGAGAGACCATTAAATGTAAGACTCACTCAAGAGTTTCTCAAAAGAAAAACTGAAGTCTAAAAGTGCTTAAACAGACTTTTCCAGACAACTCTTTTGGACGAAGATCTGTCGGGAGTATAATAAATTTTCCTTGATATGCAGTGTCAGATCACTGTGGTTTTGACTTATGTCTTATGAATGTTCTGAAAAGAGTGCTGGCTTCTAATTAGTCCCACATAGACACCCAATGCCCCTGGAGAGGATGGTTCGGTGCAACCCATGACTTGGGCCCCAGGCTGTAGCAAATTAAAAGTCCCAGCATTGTCTAGAACTCCTTTCTCAGACTATTGATGTACACTGTTATTAAGGGCGTCGCTGTTTTAGAATCCTGGGAAGAGCCAAGTTTAATGTACTGGTCCTTTTCTTTCCTTTTATTTTATTTATTTGTTTGTTTATTTTTTTTAGAGAGGAAGAGAAATGTCAATGTGTGGTTGCCTCTCATGCACCCACTGCTGGGGACCTGGCCTGCACCCAGGCATGTGCCCTGACTGGGAATCGACCCAGCAACCTTTTGGTTCACAGGCCCACACTGAGCTATACCAGCCAGGGCCTTTTCTTTCCTTTTAGTGTCAAGTATTAACAGTGGCAGAAATTGGACAAGACTTCTAGACCTCCTATTTCATTTTTAGTAGTTAAATGTATACAGGTAACAACTGCCCATTTTTAAGCGTCTCACTATGGTTCTTGTAAGAAGTGAGGTAATTTCAGCACACCATTGAAGGCCTCTCTCTGCTATTCTCCAAAGATATTCCACTAGCTTGTTTAAAAAGCAAGTATCATATTCAAAGCTATGATTCAAATTGCATCACCTTTATACCTAAAACATAACTATAGTCCCCAAATTAAGCACAACAGGAAGATCAGTTACATTTGCTTGATTCCTTGAGATTGATTGATGAATAATTCTCATCTCACCTTGTTCCAAACTGGAATTTGTGGCTTTGAAGAACTCGGTGAGGAGCAGCCACCAAGTCACCCTGGTTTTCTTATTCACTGCAACATATAAACCACATGTGCTTATCCTCTGGACCATGGAGGAACTATGTGCCCTAGGATTACGTACAAAATATTGTGTGATACCTTTTCCTGGGAATGGGGCCTATAATTTTCATCAGACTCTGAAAAAGTGTTAGTAAACCAAGAAAGTTAGGAACAAGTCTTACTGAGAGTATCGCTACTCACGCCTGGCCAAGAGCAACATCACTTCTTGGAATTTCCTTTTGGATCTCACTACTCCGGACTGAAAAAAGGGTGGAAAATGGTAGTGAGGCCAGATTACAGGTGTCTCACTGGTTGGCAGATCCCTCCGCCCCCTTCATCAGTTTGGGGAAAATTTCTCTTTTCAGCCAGCTCTTGTGCTAATGGGCAATGCACAGTTCAGGAAAAAGAAGCCCTTTGAGAGCCCTGACTTGATGAACAGTTTCAGATATTATGAGTTTCGTTCTGTGGAGTGTGGGTGCCCTCAGTCAGAAGTCACCAAAGAGAAGCCTGTTCCTCAGAGTTAGAAAAGTCCAGGTGTCTTACGACCCAGCTTAGTTTCAGTTCCCACGAGTTGATGAGTCAGACCCACCTCCAGGGTAGTGGTATTCCCACCCTCCACCTCCATCATGGACCTTCACTACACCTGATCCCCACCCAGCAGCCTTGAACCCCAGGAGATGTCAAAGTCAATCTCGAAGAGGGGAAATGTCCCAGAAGAACTGCTCTAGACACAGTCCTCAGGCAGGACTCAGCAGTGGAGATCAGGAATTTAAGAAGAGTGGTGGTTAGAGACTGAAAGTTTGTGTCCCCCCCAAATTTATATGTTGAAACCCTAGTTCCCAACGTGATGGAATTTTGGGTGGGGGCCTTGGGAGGTGATTGGGCCATGAGGGTGGAGACCTCATAATGGGATTAGTACCCTAATAATGAGAGATACAAAAAAGCTTGCTTTTCTTTCTGCATCAAAAAAAAAAATCCTCCCCCAGGATATATTTATTGATTTCAGAGAGAGGAAGGGAGAGAGAAACATTGATGTGAGAGAGAAACTTCAATTGGTTGCTTCTCATATATACCCCCAATGGGGATCAAAACCACAACCTTTTGTTGCACGGGATGACACTTCAACCAACTGAGCAACTCAACCTGGGCATCTTTCTGTACCTCGCCATGTGAGGACACAGCAAGAAGGCAGTCATGTGAAATCCAAGAAAAGGGCTCCCACCAGACCCGACCTTGCTGGCACCCTAACCTCTAACTTTCCAGCCTCCAGAAGTGTGAGAAATAAATTTCTGCTGGGTAAGCCACTCTATCTGTGATATTCTGTTAGAGTAGCCCAAACCGAGAGAGTGGGTTAGACAAACGTGGAAGTCGTCCTTTTAGCATCAGCTACTCGAGTCCCAGACTCCAGCAGTAAATGAACTTCATATGTGGCTGGACTGAGTCCATGCACGGGGCCTGAGAAAAGACAGCTAATGCTGATTGAGATTAAGAATTCTTACCATCTCCTATTCTTTTTTGCCCTAGTCTTTCTCTCTTTTAAATCTTACAAGTATTATGTGGACTTAAACCAATCCTCCCATTTACTGTCATTTAATTTCTCTAGGTCTTTTATTTCTTCAACAGGGAATAATATTTACCTCACAGAGTTGTTATAAAGGATTAAGTGTGATAGTGTTCATAAAAAGCTCTTAGTGCACACCCTGGAACTTAGTGAGAGTTTACAAAAGCAAGTTATTAAAATTACCTCTAGTCAACGCCATGAAAATTAGACAGCACACTGTTCCTTGAGCTGGAACAGTTCCACCCTGATTCTTCCTACCAGCCCTTTTCCTAACTCAACTCACTTTCGGACCTGGGCTTACATGTAACTTCATTGGGAAAACTCTTCCTGAAACTCTGGTCTAGATTGGGTTGCTCATGGCACAGATCTATAGCCGTGTAAGATCTTGTCATGCCTTTCTATAGAACTATACAAAAAATATTTGTTTCCTGCTGTCTATTCCTTCTTTCCCCTCCTCCACTATAAGCTCCATGAGGGCAGAGATTAAATCTTCTCAATTGCTTCCCAGCAGTGAACATGGTGTCTGGCATTTATATTTGCACAATAACTTTTGGTTAAAGGGGTGAATGAATGAATCAATGAATCAGTTCTTAGGACTTGACAGTTGTGAGAGCCTATATAGCCCATTTGTCTTTTACTCTTCCCTTACCATACCACCCCAATAGTATTCAGAGAATAGCATTATTTTCCCATTTAGAAATGAGATAGTCTATGCTGAACACATGCAAAACAAAATCACATTCAACATGAGTATTTGCTTCTCCTAAGTCAGTCCAATGTGTTTTATTTTATTTGTTCTTAGTAAAGGTGTTGTGGACTGCTATAAACAGACACAGGTGAGCAAAGGAGACCTTCCTGCCCTCAGCTTAGGCTGTGCCTCTGGGAGCCCCAGGGAATCAGATGTGCCCTGGAGCGAGCCTACAGGACGTTATGATCCCCAATCTTCCCCCAGGGTGGGAATTTTCTCCCACTGCCTCTGAGCTTCTCCCATCTTAATGGGACCAAATGATCATTTTAGCTTGTGAGGAAGTGCTTTTTCCCTGGGTCCAAGTTCCAGAGCTGTAACCAGGTTAGGAAAATGTAAATGACCCAGAGGTACAACTAAAAGCAGGCTGAAGCTTCACATAGACCATCAGCATACCACTTGGACAAAACAGTGAGTAGGCCTGCTCCTCCCTTTTCCTACACTAACCTGGTCTTTTCTCTTTTAAGAATGTACTTATTTTTTTTTTTTTACGTAGAAACAACATGCTAAATGAATTACCCAACTCCTCACCCTTCCAGAAATTGTCTGCATCATGATCTATCCACAAACCTCTCAAGAAACAGCCCTTCTCTCTCCTACACAGAGAAGTTATTTTGAATTCTTGCCAGGCAGTTGACACATTTAGTCTATGTAGGTACAATGGATGACATAGATATAAAGAAATCACCTTGAGCTAGAAATCATTCAGGTTCACTATGAACATCAATAAAAGTAAATGTGAATAGTCTAGCATCTTAGCAGCAAGCTAGATGTATAAGCTCAATCAAGGTTTAAAACCCAGTAAGTCTCAGTTTATCTATCCATAAAACGAGGACAACAATTTAATGAACATAAAGCAACTTTGTTCAGTCAATAATTGATATAATAATTGGGTATTACAATTCTCATCATCCTAATCATTGCTAAAGACCTACAGCTCAAAGGACACAGCCCAGATGAGGTATTTGGCTATTATTCATTCTATAGTATAGAATGAACTTTCAGCTGCCTTAAGCTTTCAACTTGTCCCTTATTAAATTCCAAGTGTTCAAGCTGATCACCGTCCACAGTGAGGAAATACTCTAATTTAGCTGGTTGTGTAATATTTGGCAAAAAGGCATGGATATTTGTGGGGAGGGGTGGGTGTTGGATTCCCAGAGCAGCTCAACAAATTAACGCATGATATGAAAATAGCCCCTTAAATTGTCAGTGATTTGTTCCAGCATAATTTTAGTTTTATAAATTTACTCCTACAAATATCACCAGATGGTATAAGTTGACACTAAGCCCTTAAACATCACATTTTTACAAAAAATTAAAAAATTCTCAGTGAAAGTGCTGGCCACTTGAGACACCTTCACTGACCTGCGTGGTTCTACTCGACAGCAGCTAACAGGCATTTGCAGACTTCCAATCCCAATGAGGCTGAGCAGTTCTAGGTTCAAGAGTGCTGTCCCACGTTTTAAGTTCTATTGTAAAAGAAAAAATAAATAAAAAGATTTCACTTTGACCCTTAAGATCTCTGCGATGGTTAACTTTATGTGTCAACTTGACTGGGTCATAGGGTGCCCATATAGTTGGTCAAACATTATTCTCAGTATTTCTGTGAGGGTGTTCCTGAATGAATTTAGCATTATTCACAGTGTCCAAGACATGGAAGCAACTCCTTTGATAAATGATTGGATAAAGAAGATACAGTACATAGAAATAATGGAATACTACTCAGCCATAAAAAGATGAAGTACTGTCATTTGTGACAACATGGATGGATCTTGAGAATATCATACTAAGCAAAATAAGTCAGATGGAAAACGTCAAGAATCATAAGATTTCATTCATATGTGGGATAAACAACTGAAAGCAACGAATGAGCTAACAAACCAAACTTTATAGACACAGATGACAGTGTGGTGGTTACTAGAGGGAAAGGGGTGGGGGACAGTAACGGGGAAAGGAAGTCAAATATATGGTGATGGAAATAGATTTCTCTTTGGGTGGTACATAGTGCAATATACAGATGGTGAATTATACAATTGTACTCTTGAAACTTATATAACTTTAATAACCAATGTCACCCCAATAAATTTAATAAAAAATTATAAAAACATTTAAATTCATAAACTGAGTGAAGCAGCTTGCCCTACTTTATGTGGGTGGGCCTCATCTAATTCACTGAAGACCTGAATAGAATAAGAGGCTGACCCTCCCCTGAATAAGAGGAAATTCCTCCTGCTCCACAGTTTTCAAGCTGACACAGCAGGTTTTTTTCCTGTCTTTGGATTAGAACTAAAACATCGGCTCTTCCTGGGTCTTGAGAATGCTGGTATTTGAACTGGATCTACAGCACCAGCTGTTTTGGTTTTTGGGCCCTCAGACTCAAACTGGGACAGTAACATTAGCTCTCCTGAGTCTCTAGCTTGCCGGCTGAAGATCTTGAGACTCCATAATTACTCTATCTACATATACACATATGTATACAGACACACACACGCACACACGCACTCTCTACTGGTTCTGTTTCTCTGGAGAACCAAGACTAACACAATTTTATACCTTGCTTATCTGATAACCGGACAATTGCTCAAGCGTGACATGTCTATTCATTGAAGTAGTCCATGCTGCCTGTCTGTGTGTCTGTCTCTGTATAGAGTGACCTCTGCCATCTTCCTGGTCTGACAAGCATAGTCACCTTTCAAGACCCAACCCAAATGTAAACTCCACAAATGTCTCAGTGAAAATTAGTTGCTCCATTCTTACTTTTGTCAATCATTGCACTAGTTCCTGTGTTATAAAACATACAGTAGTTACATATATGCCTACCCTAAAACCCTGGGCATAAATATTTGCTGACAAATATTTACCACAAAGTTCATCACTCAGCACCCCTTTGTATTCCCTGAAGCTAACACAGTGCTAGAAAATGAAATCAAAACTTCTACACTGTTCTCATTTATTACTAAAATAGTCATGTTCAGGTTCAGCTTTTGGTAGGTTCATAAAGTAGAAACTAAAATTGTCTTTGAAAAACTTCTTTTGGCACTATTTCTTTCTTGAAACTTTTACTCTTCCTGAGGCTGTTTCTGGCAATGAAACTGATTCAATAAACTGTGAACCCCGAGATGGGGTGGGAGGAAGACATCTACTAAGAAGGGCTCCTAATGGGCTTAATATTTGTAAGAACAAAAAAAAGAGTCTAACAGCCATTTCTGCACAGGAGCCTCTCCTGCAAACTGCACCTCACAGAGAGGGCCACCTCTGGGCTGAACTGCCTGCCTGCACTGCGTTTCTGCCATCCGGGCCAGCCCTTACAAAGGTTTCCTAGGGTCCTATTTCAACCAATAGAACTGAGGCTTCCCCATCCAATCAGAGCAGTGCAGCTCTAACCAATTAGTGTGGCTCTATTCTGATCAATCAGGACAGCGTCTTTTGGACCAATCAAACTGCAAGGATTTGGCATCCTCATTGGCATGAGGTCTCACCAATCAGGAACTAGGGGCAAGGGACTTCTGTCCACATAAGCCACCTCCCCTCTGGCTTGGGGAGCACATTTTTCAGTAAAGTCTGAAGTCTGCGTTTTCTCAGCTAGGGCTGAAACATGGACGATGTCTCACGGGAGCAGTGAGCCCACCGTGGTGGGAGCAGGGAGCAGACCGCAGTGGGCCGACCAGAGCTGCCTGGCTGTAGAGAGGCCCAGCCCCAGGGCAGCGTCACCGCCGTGCTGTTTTCACAGCTGTGCTACATCAGATGGAGCTGTTGGAGGGGGACAAGGGGGGAAATGGGGATTTATGATGGTGGTGATAGTGCACCGCGGTGTAAATGTGCTTAGTGCCACTGAAGTGTACACCTAAAATTGTTAAATGGTGAATTTTATGTATTTTACTATAATCTAAAAAATAGAAAGACTGATATTTAAAAAAAATAAAATTCCGTAAAATAAAAATCTAAAAAACGTTGAGCTGTTCCGCCGGCTGTTCTCACAGCCCCGCGGCCACACTTTTGAGCTGTCCCACAGTGTGTCCAGAGCCACTACATATACCTGCTGAACTGTACGCGCCCAATGAAGTTTCCTTCTTCACCACATGCCCCCCAACCCCACATTGGGGATTCCTGTGGGCGTGGAATTGGCGCCAATAACCATGTTTAACAAAACCAATTCATAGAAGATACTCATGATAAAGCTAGGTGTTAGCAGTTAAAAATATACATTAGTTTGAAAGAGCATGTGTGTACAAGGCAATCCTTAATCCAAAATCACAAGAACTCAGAAGTGGAATTTTATGTTTATGTCACTGAGGTAGATACATGGGACCCAAAGGCAATTTTACCAGAGGACCTCGAGTCATATAAGGTGGCTGTCTTCATGATGTAAAGATAGTGCCTGCATTCTTCAAATCTGGAATCCACAGTCAGCTCTACAAACCAGACAGCAGAGTAGAAGCTCTCCCAGTGGGCTGCCACTTAACCACCTCCTTGGGTTAACCAATCCTCTCAAATCCGTCTGATAAGCAAATTAACTGAGACCCACAACAAGTGGAAAGCTCAAAGCTAGTTGGCTTCTCTCTGGGATAGCCACACATTCAGATGCAAGCACTTAGCTGTGTGCTTATCAATGTAGCTGTGTTGATTCCCAAGTCTTTTTTATCTGAATTAGATTAATTTTATTAAGGATTTAATTAAATCAGTTAACTATTATGAAAACCAATGAAACTTGAGTGTGAAAGGAAAGTTTTTTTAATGAAAACACAGTTGAATTCTATGCAAAAATGAGATAGAAGTGAGATAATGACAACAATTACTATTAAAGTAAATATGAGTAAAACAACCATAAATGACTAGATGCAGGGGGTTCTCGAAAATCTAGATGTACTTTGTCTCACAAGTGCCCTTAAATTCTCCCTCTAATATACAAGAAAACTGAGGTTAGAACTCACAGATCATATATTATGGAACATTATTTACCTAAGAAAAATGACTCTATACTCCAATCAGTAGACCAAACTCAAAAACAAAAACAAAATAGCCTCGACCCTACATCAAAGGATTGGCAAAAAGTCCCCTGACTGGCAGGGTTCAGTGGGTTGGGCATCGTCCCACAAAGCAAAACGTCACCAGTTCAGTTCCCGGTCAGAGTACATGCCTGGACGGTAGGCCGGGTCCCCCGTTGGAGGCCTGCAGTACGTGCCCGATGAATGTTTCCCTCCTTCTCTTTCTCCCTCTCTTCCCCTCTCTCTAAAAATAAAATCTTTTAAAAAAGAAGATTGACCAAAAAATTATATATGTATATGTTTGAGGTCAAAGAAATTGTATCCCTTTTTAAAGTGATGCCCTGCCTTAACCCATTTCTTCAGTCAAATGGACAGCCTCTTGTCTCATGTGACAGTCTCAGGCACTTTGAGGAGATGTCCTATTAACTTCTTAAACATATCATTAGCCCAATATCTATGAGAGCTGTTCTTCCAGCATCTGGCCGTAATCTTTGTCCATTTCCTTCTCATCTTTCTTTCTCGGATTCCCAACCGTCAAAAGGAAGAAAGGCAAGGGGCTGCTTTTTTATCACTTTATTCCTCTCAGGTGTTGCCAGGTCATTCCAGACAAACAAGGATGCTTCTGGAACTGAAGACCAAGGAAGAGGAAGTAACAGAACCAAAAGGCTGAGGAAGACAAGCTGGCTTGGCAAAAAGTGAGAAAAAGGATGCATGAAGAAGTTTAAAAAAAAAAAAAAAGCCCAGGTTCACTTACCAAGATTTTAAACTTAAAAAGAAAATTTATCTTCCTAAGTCTCACTTCCAGTTATGCAATTTGGCTCCCAGTCTTGAAGGATCAGATATAAATGGATCCCAAATTGACACCACAGGCTTCCTGCAAGCTCTCAAACTTTTGCTTTTCCTCTCATTCAGTGTAGTTGATAAAATACCATACTTTTGATGGACCACAGATGTCCAAAAATAACAAGCCCCATTAATGCAATTCAGTATAAGAAATTTCATTGGAGGGGGGCCTTAAAAAATAGAGCCAAGTGGGGAAAGCTCTTGACTGGGAAAAAGTGAATGTAGAGCCATAGCTTGACCTCTGACCTGGATGGAAAGACATGAACCAGTATCAGCTCTCCAGAGCTCGCCCTTGTCCTTAGCCATCCATCATCTGTGTCACATCTTCTTAGACTTTGGCAACACTCCCAGGAGTCAGTTGGCATGCACTATTAGCACCATTTGTCCATATGGAAGTTTTACAGTGTTCTCATCATCAAATACGAAAGAGCCCAGCAGACCAATAGGAACCAGGACATCAAGCAAGAAAGCCAGAGACCTGCCTCAGATCAACAAATAGCAGACTCCGGCCTGGGACCAGTCTGGAAGACTTTCTCTCCCTGATGTGTCTTTTCATGATGACGCATTTAGGGGAGGGAAAAAAAGGTGCCTCTGAAAGTAATTATCCTTCATATTTCTTCCTCTTTGATATAGTCTTATTGCAAATATTTTTTAAATTGTTGAGTACTAGCCACTGTATGACTATATCACAGTTTATGTATTCGTCCGTGAAAGAAGACCTAAGCTGTCTCAAGTTTCGGTTATGATGAATAGACATTCTGTGAATATGTTTATATAAGTTTTTTATAGACCTACTTTTTAATATTTTGGAGGTGAATAACTAGGCTTAAAATTTTTGTCAGTCTGTTTAGTTGTACAAGAAACTGTCAGATCTTTTCTTAGAGTGCTTGTGCCATGTGACACTCCCTCCAACAATGTATGAGTTTGTTTCTGTGCATTCTCACCCCAGCACTTGGTATTGTCAGTCTTTTTAATTTTAGCCTAAGTGGTGGGTGTGTAGTGGGACATGCGACTTTGTAAGTCACCATTCTATACTTCATGTGCGAATCTCCTTTACTGCCCCAATTCCTCTTAGTTCCAGGTTTTTGCAAATTCATCACTGAAAGCACTGAGTTGGGGGAGAATGGTCCCATTAGGAGATAAGCTCCATGAAGACAGGTATTTATGGACAGCACATACTAGGGACTTAATGATAGTTGTTAAATAATGTAAGTCCATGATGATGTATACCTACATTTACTGAAATAAGGACACAGAAAGCCTGTGTCTGTGAGCACATCTGTGTAATCCCCTTCCAGACTTTTCCTTGCCATGCCACCAGCTGCCTGTCTTCTCCTTTCCGATCCTCTGACGCCTGTGCTGCTCTGGCATGTTTTCATGACATCCAATAGGTGCCTAGTGTATAAAGACCTTTTGTTGTTATTGTTGTTAGTTCTGAACTAAAGTGTCTAGGGGACCTTGAGTAAATACCTTCAACTTCCCAGGCCTCAACATGTTCATGTGTAAAATGAGGAAGTAAGTAATCCTAAATTTCCCTGGCACGGAGGTCTAGTAACTCTGACTCCTTTCTCGTAGTCAGAGTCCTGTAGCAGCCTTGCTTGCTTTTGAACGCTCTCCTTTGAGGATCTGTGCTCTAGAGACTAAGGCTAGGAATTTCCTGAGAGGTGCAACACACTGGGAAATTTATGTCAGAAAATAAATGACGTGAGTGTGCATGTGATCAAAGGAGCACTGGGGACATGTCCAGCTACCAAATAAGCTTAACTCCTTATGTTTTCCTTTCGAGCTAAGCCCTTTTATTTATTTTTTTTTTGTTAAATTTTACAGTTGAACAAAGGATGCCATCTATTAAATATAAGTGAAAATAATTTCTTGTCTTCTACTGAAATGATTATACATTGTTATTCTGGTGAGCATTAATGAAATAGAGATACACTTGACTTTTATTTTAAATGTTCACAGTGCTGCACTTATGCCCCATGATTTGCTGCCTAATTCTAACTAGAGCAAAGTTTACAAATCCAAAGGCTTCATAGCAACCCATCATTTGTAGGTTATCAGAAACCATCACAAAGGTTACGTAAAAAACACTTTCGGCTTACAAGGTCGGGATAAGTATGAAGCAATAGAGGGGGCAGCTGATGGTTAAAAACTATTAGGAAAATGTATGTTCATCACTGCCATATGCAAATTATCTTTTAAATATGCAAACCTACTGCTTTTAAATGCATTTTCTTTGCAAAGATGGCACGGTGTGTCCTTGACAGTTGGTTTTGAGTGAGAATACTCCTGTCTGAACGAACAGAGCCAATGGGGTGATGCTTATCTTTCTAAGCAGAGAATGTGGGCTGTGTGGTACCAACGCTGTGCAATCTATGAAAACTTGCTTTTTGGCCAAGTTTTGATCACTTTTGTGATATTTCTGAGTAATTAAGAAGAATGGGTGGTTTCTAATTCTTTATGTATCAATAGATTTTATTTTATTCTTTATGTATCAATAGATTTTATTTTTTTATTTCAATGTATCCATTGAATCAAGCTTATTAATTGGGTCCTCAAATCTTTTATATCTTTATTAATTGCTTTTGGTTACTCGGTCAGTTGTTGAAAGCTTTAATTTTTAAAAAATCATACTTTACTGAATTTTAAAATATAATTTAGTAATTATTGAAAGGACTTTTTATTTTTGACAAATTATGGATATATACATACAATCCATCTTTGGGAAAATGGCTAATTATCTGCCAAAGCCTGGGTTTCCTTTCATTGTATAACTTTGTGGCTGAAAAGTGCTTGGCAGTCATGGACTAGAATCCCAGCCTTCTTTGAATCTAGGTGATGGCACATTAACTAGTGCTCACCAATGGAATGTGGGCAGAAACTACTCATTTCTTGCCTAAATTGATAACAAGCAGTATGGCTTCTTCTCCTGCTACTTCCCAACCAGCCAGCTTGATGAAGCTAGGCATCATGATCTTGGAAGCCACATAAGAAAGATAGTAGAACCCCAAGATGCAAGGAGTTTAGACCCCTGAATCATCTTTATAAGAGAGCCCCACACTGGGAAAGCTCATTTGAACTCTACATGCCTGAGAAATAACCTTCTGTCATAGAAATGAGCCATTGAACATTTGCAGGGGTTGTTTGTTATAGCAACTAGCATTATCCTTTTTGAAGCATCACTCCTATTTTAAGCTGAAATGCATTACGGTCCCTATGGTATGAGCTTATTTTCTGATCCTAAAAGCAAACATTTCACAACAACAACAACAAAAATGCTGTTAATTACAAAAAGTAATAATAAATCAATATATATAATAAAAAGTATTTGTTTTTAATATAATAACCACACTGTCCTTATTTAGTCATATGAGCCTCCAGAACATTCTGTTGTACCCTCAAATTATTTTAGCGTGGCTTAACCTCACTTTTCCTTCACTCCTCTATCATGATCTCTTCTAATACTCATGTTCATGCTAATGATGCTCCTAATACACAGGTCTCACAATCCTCAATTTCTTCTTTATAACTTTATTTTAAGATAGCAAGTAAGACAGGCAATCGTTCGAATCCATCAGTCACCAAGATATTATACCGTACTTTAATATTTCCTGTCTTCTCTTTTTCACGGAGTGTAGTATGTTCAATCATCATGAATCCTAGTCTTTCACCCACTTATCATTAACCACATTTGTCCTTCCAACCATAAATGCTGATCTTCCATCTTGTTGCAATGGCTACTTTATGTAATTTAATGCTAAGGACATAGCTATAACAGTGAACTACTCAGTACCCTGAGCCACTGGTCTCTAAGAGGAAAACCGGTTGTGATACATGTCCAGGATGGAACAGAATTGGAGAAACGCCTCTGTTCCCTCCCTCCACCTCTCTCTTTATACTTCACAGGGAGGGGGAGTGCTTCATCCAGATGACCCCAGGTTGAGACACCACTCTCCACTCCTGTTCTCATGGGCATAGGACATGTGACTCAGTCACAAGTCTGCTGTCTTTCTGGAAACAGACCTGGAGGTTCATCTCTATAGCTCACGCTCTCCTGTACTCAACACAGTATGGAGCAGTTTATTGCCCTC
Source organism: Glossophaga mutica (assembly GCA_039655065.1). NCBI lineage: Eukaryota > Metazoa > Chordata > Mammalia > Chiroptera > Phyllostomidae > Glossophaga > Glossophaga mutica. The sequence goes on from CM077305.1 coordinate 23,417,291, forward strand.
TATGGAATCAGCATTACACCAAATGGGTCTAAAGTATAGACATGTGGGCTGTGTTTATGCAGGTTCAAGGGACAGGTAGAAGGGTTTATGGAGTAATTTTGTGGGTGGATCTAATCTGCATGCCCCAACAAAACATACTAGAAATCTTATAAGTGGTGGGAGAAGATATATACCGGTCTGTCTCATGTGAATCCTAGTCTGATTTGGACCTCAGGAATGGAGAAGACAAAGTACAAAGCATACACCATGGCCAGAATATACAGGGTCCAGCAGAAGTAAGGCCTGCTTGAGTGTGGTCAGTAGGATAATAATATGGGTGTAATAGTTTGTAGTTTTAATTTGAACATTTCACCTAAAATGTTATATGGTGTGCTCAAGTGTGATATCGTTATGTTACACAATTATATGCTTATGATTTCATAATAAAAAAGAGATGTTATTTGTGTTGGACCCTATATAGCCTCAAAGGAGACAGACATAAAAATCAATGGTTATATAAGCACATATGTATATATTAGATAGGATAATAGTAAATGTGTTCATTGCCATAGAAATAAAGAAAAAGGGAACAGAAGAGAGAAATCTCCTTTTGCCCAGGGATATAGAAAATAGAAAAGAAGAATGGACCAAGGAAGTTTTCCAAGATAAATAAAGGCTGTGCTGCATCTGCAAGACATGAAGAAGTTAGCAGGCAGAACAGTGAGGGAGACTTATCAGGTAAAGGAACAGCATGTGCAAAATATCAAATCCAGAGAAATCCAAGGAATTTAAATAGTTTGGACCTGACAAGAGTGTTTGACAGAAAATGGTAAAAAAAAAAAAATCAAGATAAAGAAATAGCTAGAGCCCAATTCACAGAAGCCTTTAGAACAAAATTTTTGCAATTTTAGTCTTCAGTAATAACTGGGTTGTGGAATCAGTTTAGTGACCTTTTTTAAATGGTAAACATCAGAGTATTCTGCACTTAGTAAATTTAAATATTGTTTCATGGCTTGGGTAGAAAGGTTGGTACTTGTGCCTATTACTGGCTCATTATGTGAAATATATTACAGTGGTTGCTTTTTGGGGTACCCCCCGAAACTGGGAGTCCTCCTTGAAGATGCCTGCCAGTCAACAAGTCCTGTTCCAGGACACACAGCTATCATCAGCTTGTTTGCTGCCTCACTCTGTATCTAGCTGGCTAGCTATTTATCATAAAAGTAATAATTCCAGAGTACTTTATATTTTATACTTAAAAAATAATTCTCTGACCCTGATTCTGACTTATAACTCCAGGAGTGTCTTTGAGTCACAAAACAGCTTAGCATCTCATCAATAATATCTTTTGATTCTTTTTTACGATGACAACTATTCAATCAGTAGTCTAGCGCAGGAAGTTATTTAGACATGTTTTACTTAGGCACTTTTATAATTTCTGAGTCATTTTGCCTCATAATTAGAAACATGTAAATAGCCAAAGATCAGACATTTGAAGAGAGCCTCCAAGAAAAAAAGACAAAGGCTGATATCAACAAACAAAAAAAACTGGAAAAGAAACAGAAATAATTCTGAAAACAGAATGACTTTTGTAAACTGCAATTAAGATCTTTAGGAAAAAAAGAAAAAGCTATCAATTCATTATAAAAGGAACCATTAGAGAATAAAAAAGAGATTTTGGAAACTGAAAAAAAAAAAAAAAAGACTGGAAAAAACTCAGGAGAGGGGTTGGCAAATAAAGTTAAAAAATATCCCCAAATCATATTAACCATTCTGAAACCACTACGCATGTATAACTGGAATGGAGCAATTAAATTAATGGGTGACAGATGGTAGGAGCCAGGTTTCACCCTGTTGAAGTGGGAGGTTACAGACAAAGGGAGGGGACTAGAACAATGTGTGTGGTGCTGGATTAGAGCTGCAGACATCAGTATGAACTCATGCTTAGCTTGATATAAAGATAGATACACATAGACATATTTATAGATGTATGTATATATAAGAGTTAGTATATACACATACATTTCCTTGCTCTGTTGGCTGAGAGCCACCTAGAAGCAATGACAGCAGTAGCAACAAGCTCATCTCGCATCCAAGAATGATTTCTAGTACCATTCTTCAGTAAAAGATATCAGGGCCCTCAGAGAAAGGGCTGACTCCAGGACTGGTGCAGAGACTTTACAAGATGAAATTGAGCATCCTATAGTGCCAGGAAGTAGGAAGTGCTTAAAAAATGAACACAATAGGAATATGTCAAAAGGACACAGAAGATAACTGGAAGATGTCCCAACAGCCAAAGCTGAAACAATTTAATCAACAAAACAATGTAGCATTGGATTATGATCCAGACTATAAAATAAATATCCACATGTTTATACTGTTATAGATAGATAATTGATAGATGGGTAGATAGATAGACAGACAGACAATAGTAGATCTCTCATGTAGAATTCAAAATCATTTACATACATATTTCACCCTTAAGAACATGGAGGAGCATACTCACCCCTTAAATTTAGGCGGCTCATAATGAGTTTCTAACATGCATGAGAGTAACTTTACTGTATAGAAATCAAACATAAAACCCCTCTGTCCTTCCTGTCTTGTCATCTACGGTTTTCCTGAACTATCTGCTGACAAACACTACCGAGGCCAGGTGAAGAAGACTATACAACAGTGGTCAGTCGTACTGGCAGTATGTACCCTTCATACAATGTGATGAGAATGGCCCTCTCACTCAGTTGTCTCCCTTCCAAAATCCATAACTCCAGCTTAACCACGAGAAAAACATCAGACAGATCCCACTAGAGGGTCATTCTACAAAATATTTGACTGAGACTCCTTGAAACAGTCAAGGTCACCAAAACAGAAGAAGGGTGTGTCCTGGATGGGATCCTGGTACAGAAGAGGGACATTAGACACAAGAAAATATGAATAACATGTGAATTTTTGTTAATAATACTGTATCGATATTGGTTAATTTTGAGAAACGTACCATGCTAATGTAAAATGTTATTAATGGAACAAACTGCGTATGGAGTAGATGTAAACCCACAGTACTATCTTCAAAGCTTCTATGTAAATCTAAAATCACTTTTAAATTAAAAGTCTATTTTTTAAGTCCTGAAAAGGAAGCACAAAAAGGGATAGATTTAAAAAATATATAATGTCATTTTAAAAATTAATACACTGAATTGGACAAAGGGAATATTTGTTGTTGGCTGTCTAGCCCAATGCTAAGATAAAATTCACCATTTCCAGTGTAATAAAATATAGGGTTTCTATTTTAGAAGTTATGTAAAAATTCTACAATATATTTAGAGTTAGAGGATTAGAGAGAAATGAAAAAAATTATAGTTTTTCAAAATCTAAGTCTTTAATACCATTCCACCAAGAAAGTATTATAATAAGAGCCTGGGAAAATATGAGAACACTGAACCCTCTAAGTTAAGTGAGGTGCATTAGACAAAGCTCAGGGCCTAAATTCTAGTCCGTGTGATCTTGGCTAAAACACTACACACCTCCAGGCTTAAAGTTTCTTCATCTAAATAACAGGTAAGATTATTCTGAGCAATCCCTAATGTCTCTTGACCTTCCACTTACCCATCATTCCATCAAATGCGATGTAGAGAGCCAGCAAATACCTTGACCTAGTGTGCAAAGGACTTAGGTTAGAAAGTGAAAAATAATCTACCAATGGTAAGAGTTCATTGGCTTTTATCAAAAATTTATTTGTTTATTTATTTTTAGAGAGAGGGTAAGGGAAGGAGAAAGAGAGGGAGAGAAACATCAATTGATTGCCTCTCCTACATGCCCTGACTGGGGACTGAACCCAAAACCCAGGCATGGGCCTGACCAGGAATCCAACCAGTGACTTTTCGCTTAGTTGGATGTCTCTCAACCAACTGAGCCACACTGGTCAGGGCAAGTTCATGGGATTCAATGGGGCAATTTTTAAGTACCTTTGGTAATAATCTAGACATTTTGTGACTTTTTATCTGAATGTTTTATCAGAAACAAAGAGGACTGGCTGGCTGTGTACATTGTTTTGCACCTAAAAGCCCAAAAAGGACCTAGCAAAACTCAAGAATACCAAAACCTTTAATTCTCAAGCAGCATTTGGTATTAGCCTAAAAATTCTTAGCGTTTTCTAGAGTGCCCTAGGTCTTCAATGAAAAGAGAAGTGTGGTGTAGAGTCAGGCCCCATTTTGATGTTTGACTGCTGACAGCTTTCAAGGCCCCACCCCCTGCTGCCCCCGACTCTTCTCTTCCCTGACTGGGCCAGCTGATAAGAAAGCCCAGGTGCCTTCTTGTGACACCACTGGGAAGTTAAAACTACACAAGCTCTGGGACGAGTGCAGCAATCTTTACCCTTGGCTACCTCCTAATCATAGTAAAATCCATGCTGGTCTCCATTCCCTGCTCCCTCAAGCCAGTTTTTGGCCCTGCCTGGGAGCCTGCCCTACTCTCCCCAGACAGCCTCAGTAGGTAAGTTATAAAACTGACCCCCTCTTGGTGCTTGTGTGCCAGCATCTGTCTTGACATCCAAAAGTAATTTTGCGAGGGAGTCATCCTGCCTCCACAGGATGACCCCAGGAGAGGTTGACCCCATTGCTCTCTTTGGTTTTCATGAAATGAACAAGAAAAACTCATCTGCCAAGTAATTTTCACTTAAAATACTGTGCCATCTCAAAAATCATGCTTACAGGTCTGTGCCTAGAGGTAAAGCAGGATAGTGAGTCGTGTCTTTTAGAAAGAAGAGACCCATCTGCTTGGAACGCCCATTCGGAGGTTGGCACACGTTTCCTTCATTGGAGCCAGAGTGAGATGGGACGTGCATTTCAGCCTGATAATAAACAAGCACAAGGTCCTTGGGGCAGCATGGACAGCCTGTTAATAATGTTGGCAGGATTCAGTCGGACCTGAAAACATTTCCGAAGGTCTGATCATTTGACAGAAACTCTGACAAAGAAAGGATTAGATTAGGCTTTAGCCCTCAGGATTTTTAAAATAGAAAAGAGCTCAGCTGCATGTTCAGTTGTCAGGGAGTATACATTATTTAGCAACTCCCTTTATAACTGTTTGCACTACAGGTGCAATAGGAGAATGTTAATTTTATCTGCCAGGACATTTCCATTTTTGTGTCATATGATGCTTCCTTAAAAGCCTCGCTCCAAAGCCTCAGTTAAAATGTTTCTGTTGAGGTAAGAGTGGGGCAAAATGCTTTTATGCTCATCCTTTGTGAGGGGTGTACTCGGACATATAAAGCGGAGAATTTTCTCATTAATATTGCTGAACTCTGTCGTGTTTCCCCTTTGAGCTGGATTAAAAATACAAGACATGGTCACAGCCCCGACCGAGCATTTTTATCAGGGTAAGAGCGGTAAGCGGCTGGGGCGGCTCCACGGGGATGATCGCATTGCATTCGTGGAAAACCACCAACACAACCCAGGCGACATTCAAGTTCTCTGTTAAAAGTAATATGTAGTTGTCTTGGGCTGAGGTCAGACTAATCTGGGTAAGAAAGAAAAATGCTCTAAAAAAATAAAATAAAGAATGAAAAGGAAGACAATATTCCCCTTGTTGGCTTGTTCCTCAAACTGGGGCCGGTCCAATGCACACCCTGCCGCTTCCTGCTGGCATGTTCCGGGGGTGGAAATCAATTCGCTCTTTGTCAATATTAAGAAATTGTGGAGGCATTAAAAAGGGAAACACTGAATAGATCTAATGTAGTTGGACACAAAGGATTTAAGTGATTTAGAGGGAGAAGTAAAGAGGAAAGCTGGTCAGGATCTGGGTCGACCAGCCTCCCATTGGAGGGAGTCAGGGATTCGGGGTCACTTTAGTTGGTGACTTGGGGGTCACACAGGAGTCCACCCAACAACTCAGAGGTTGCTCGTGTTTCTACTGCTATTAATGTTTTATGGCACCAACCAAATGGCAAAGAGCTGATTTCACTTGGAATGAAACTTAAAAGGGACTTTTACAAAATATCTAAAATGCAGTTTCTTAAAAGTTCCATTTTTCATTAGCCTGTGTGTGTGTTTACTCATTCTGCATACAGTGGTGGGAACATATTTGTCCTTCACTTTGAGGAAACACAGGTTCTGTGTGCATCAATGCCAAGGTGCACCTCTATTTTAGGTCCAAAGTACAAAACTGTTTTAATGATGACTTAACCTCAAGCCAATTTTGACTGTTAAGGGTTTCATTCCATACCACAGAATAAAACCGAGAGGATGTTTTAAGTAAACGACCAAAGCATTATTTTGCTAATGCAATAAACCTCAACTATAAATCATGCCACAAAGTAAGTAGGTCACTGAATACTAAAATGATATCAGATGTAGTCTAGGATTTCAGTTCAACAAGATTATCTTTTTGTAATTGCTGTAAAAAAATCCCTATTTTTACTAAAAGCTTGGGGGAACATTAGAGTGTTTTTAAAACTATGCTACAAGCAGGAAATTCTTCTCTCATGCCAAGTATTTATAATAACCCATAGGTTCACCTTCCTGCTTTAGTAAAATGGTATGCTGAATAGAATTTTGTTGCCTTTAAAGGTTACGGGTCCTGTGGTGTCATAGGGCTGCTGTCCATACTGATTTTCAACCAGGCGCTCATCTTGCCTTTCCTGGACCACTGTACCACGGGGCAAGCATATAACAAATGAGGGGAAATTACCCTTATAAGCTTCCAGCTAGAAAGGGAATGCTAGAATCGGAGTAGGGCCACGGCACAGCCCCAGCGCATGAATGGACCTAGCCACGAATGGGCTGCGAACACCTGAAAAGGAGAGACAACCAGACCACATGCGCCCCCTGATAGAAACGCACCGCACTGCCTGTGAAGTCGTCTTGGCCCATCCCCCCGAAAAAAACCTGAACCTGAATCTGAATAAACCTTTAAATCTAAGTACATGCTTCTAGGAAATAGAAGGAAGAGAGAAAAATGCTATACGACACTGTGGAGACACAATCAGCAAAATCCATTTATGGAAAACTCTGTAAGAGAAACAGCCCAGTTTTTCAGCAAAATGAATTACAAGGAATTAAAAGAGAGCCAGAGAGATGTGAAGGGGGAAGCTGTGTGGATTAAGGGGTAATTAAGAGACATATACAAATAAAGGTATGTCTTTATTTGTATCCTGATCGAACACACCAACTAAAAAATAATGTCACATATATGAGACTACTGATAGTCAACCGGATATTTTATTACAGCTAAGCAATCACTATAATGCCCTTTAAAGGTAAAAATAATATTTTTATTATAAGAGAGAAAGAAAACCCTTTAGAGATGTAGACTAAAACATTTAGAGATTTTTTTAAATCAATTTTTATGTGATAAGTCCGTATTTTCTGGAATGACTTCCTCCAGGAGTTTTCTCTGGGGACTGTCCCCATCCTCTCCCCGACACCTGAGGTTCCCTCCACTACATCTTAGTGGTACCTTGGTGATATCTTTGCACCTATATATTTGCATAATATTTTTTAAATTTTTTATTTATTGATTTTTAGAGAGAGAGAGAGAAAGGAAGAGAGAGGGATGGAGGGAGGGAGGGAGAAATATTGATCTGTTGTTCCACTTATTTATGCATTCGTTAGTTGCCTCTTGATTGTGCTCTGACTGGGGATGGAACCTGCAGCTTTGGCATATCAGGATGATGCTCTAACCAAACATGGTCATAGTAATTTATGTGAGTGCCTGAGCCATAATAAATCATGCCATAACTGACTCAGTATCCCCAATGCCTAGCATGTGGTAAATCAATAAATGAGTAAAGCAGGAATGTTTCATTAAAATCACTATTTTTATTTTCAGCTATATAAGTGGATAGCAGCCACAGAAGATAGTTTCCCTTTTTTCATCATTATTGAGATGTCATTGACAAATAAAATAGTAATATATTCAATGTGCGCAACACAATGATTTGATGCAGCTGCTGAGTTTTGAACTCTCCAGGGCAAATGCTCACAGGTGTCTGACCCCCAGGCTACAGAACACCCACACCAGCTTTCACCCCACTGTTCTAGCCACCTCCCCCTCCAAAGGGGCAGTGGTTAGTGGTGAGAACAGCTAACTTTAACAGCATGCTCTCTACACACCAGGCACTGTTCTGTGCACTTTACATGTTTTAAATCGTATTTTCACAGCAACCTAACGGGGTAAGACCTACTGCCACCCTCCTCCTTTCAGAGATGAGAAACCCGAGGCACAGAGATGTGAGTAAACACTCAAAGTCTCATCTTCTAAGGCTCAAAGTCAGGGTTCATGCCCAGGAAGTCTGGCTCCAGAGTACCCTTGCCTGGTCACACTCAATAACATCCCTAAGGTGACCGGATGGATTCCTGCTAACCCAGTGCCCAGACTTAACAGAAAACAGCAATTTGGGGCCATGCAGTTCTAAACACCTGGTTCATAAATTATTACTTTATTCCCAGCCAGAAAACACTCAGAAATAAATGCAACCTTAGGGAGACAAAACAATTGGTCTATTTGTATTGGTATAATTGTATCGATAATTTAAGACTTTTTTTCAGGTGTTTAGCTGAATCAAAGTTGTTTCGCACTTGATTCCAGATAATTTGCCTAGCTGGTGAAAGGGTGTCTTTGCTCAGGATGAGATTAGAAATGGCCCAGACCCCATTGGTAAGACATCCATCATCCTGGAACAAAAACAGATTCCTGATTTAGCTCTTTCCTTTCCACCTCTTGCCCCCATATGGGTATGCCTCCTTCTTTGAAATAATATCACAGTTAATCAAGGTTACAAAAACACTGAACATTCCTCCCTTGTTTGAGGAATTTGTGGTTGGTCAAAACAATTGCTGAACAAAATATCCAAGATAGAGTGGAATAGAATTTACTTGACCCTCCCCCCAGACCACCCCCACCCCAAGAAAGAAAAAAGAAAGAAAGAAAGAAAGAGTCTAACTCACTCCAGGCTTCTTGGCTCAGCCATTACTTAAGCCACAAATGCTTCAGTTACCCGATGAGTCAGCGACCTTCAACCACACTTTAAATAAAGACTTTCTATCATGATATTTTTCATGTGTTTTACTCCCAATTGTGTACCCTATAAATGCTAAGTTGTTCAGATGTCTTTCTTCATTTCTTTCTGCAGAGATATGCCCCAAAATAATTTCAGGAGGACCACACTCAAGCAACAAGAGGCCCAGTTAACTCAACTGGTTATTTCTTGCAGCCAACACTAAAATTACTCCTTGTTTTCTTTCTTTCCCTCCTCCCCCTTCCCTCCCTCCCTCCCCGATCCCTTCCCTCTTTTCTTTCTTCTTTTCTTCTTTCTTCCCTCCCTCTCTTTCTGTCTTTCTACATTTTCTATTGTGGTAAAATATATATGCATAAAATGTGCCATTTTAGTCATTTTTAGTGATGCTCAGTGACATCGAGTACATTTGGGTTGTTGTGTAATCATCACCACCATCCATCTCCAGAACCTTTTCATCTTCCCAAACCGAAACGTCTGACCCATTTCAGTTAGAGGCCAACTGCCCATCCCCCTACCCTGGCCCTAGTGATCACCAGTATGCTTTCTGTCTCTACGAATTTGTCCTTTGTGATTTGTGTGGTTCCAATAACTTGATAATCATTATAAGGGCAGTTGATTACTATAACAAGAAAGACTATATCTTTTCATACTTAATTTTCAACTTCTCAGCATTTGATTACTAAATTTGTAAATGACCATTGGTTCTTAATGTAATTCAGTCCACTTGCCTGCCAGACTGTTTTAGGTGCATTCTTGTGGTTCTTAATATAACCAAATACTGGTCCAGAAAAGGGAAGGGGCTTTACTGAAAGAGAGAGAGGGAGAGGGAGAGGGAGAGGGAGAGGGAGAGGGAGAGGGAGGGAGGGAGGGAGGGAGGAAGGAAGGAAGGAAGGAAGGAAGGAAGGAAGGAAGGAAGGAAGGAAAGTGTGCTAGGACAATACTTTGCACATTGGCTTACAACAGTTTTTAATTATGCGTATTTCAATGGCATCTCTCTTCATGGACCCTGTTAGCCACGGATAATTAAGAATTTTCTAAGTTTGAGGCAGTTCATTGATTTGCTGTAAAACACTTTTACCCACCTATTTATCAAGTTTTCAAATAAATAACTTTTTTTTTCAGATGACTCTGAGCTGACACATCAGAAAACAGGCAAAAGGCAACAACAGAAGGGAACTTCAGAAGGGAGCCAGCAGAGTGAATTAAGTCAGTCAAAAGTGAGCAACCAGTAAAGCAACTTCTCGTCGCCGGAGGGCAAATGCGAGGCAGAAAAAGACTATTGTTCCGCTGCGCAGTCAGTGGGCAGGATGTGAACCAGGCAGAGACGCACCCACAGTCTTACTCAGGGAGGCAGATCTGGGAGCTCCAGGGGCGGAGGAGAGCCCAGCGCTGAGCGCGCGGCTCTGGGCCTGACCACCGAATTCCTTAAGAGGCATTTTTTATTCTCATACAAATCGGGGAAAAATGGGATCGCAGAGTAAAATCTATCCCTACCCCAAACTGCTCAGCTCTATAATAAAGACAAAATAAGAAAAAGAGAAGGAAGTGGTAAGGAATGAGATACGGCTCTTCAGTGAATTTTCAAGAGCCTAATTTAACAAAATATCTTTGATTATTATTAGTGTCTTGTTTTAGAAATCTTTTCTCACCCCAAATCTCATTGAATTAATTGCGCACATACTTTTAAGATCTTTACACAAGGTTTCTATGCATTTTGTTTTTAATTAAACATGCATGGAACACAGTAAGTATAATTCATGTATACTGTGTGGGGCTGTAAGTGTAGACAGACCTAAAAAGTGAATTAACAAATGAACAACTGTTTTTTTTTTCTTTTATTAAGATGTTTATTTATTGGAGCCTGATTGTATCAGTATATATGCAACAAATATTATAGTTTCTATATTTGTTAACATCCCAGTTACATCCTTGCAAATCTTACTGGTTGTACTGATAAAAGTCAGATCACATAGTTTAAATTTCCATTTTACACTGTTGACAATTTTTTAATTGAAATATAGTTGGCATATAATATATTACTTTCATGTGCATAATATAGTGCTTCTACATTCATATACCTTATGATGTAACTGGGATGTTAACACTATAGTAAGTCTAGTACCTATCTGTCACCAGAATCACTGCTTTTTGGATATTATTCTCATGATAGGCAAAACATGAAGAAAGTGGACCCTAGCCTTGGTAAAATTCTCCCTGGGATAAAAGGTCAACCATTGATCATTCAACCCCTTTGAATTAGTCCCACACCCCTTTAATAAGGTCCTGAGAACATTTCTGGTGGGGTAATTACAAGGGATTTTCTACCAGAAGGGTCTGCACTCTCCTTTCTTACACACTAATTATCTTTCTAAAGACATGGGTTTGCCCAGAGGTCCCTCCCTCTAGACCCCCGATAGCTTCCCTCTGAGGAGAGCATTCATCTTTTCCTTCCAGCCCAGGCCTAAATTATTTTGAATTGTATTGCTAGAGGTCCTTGACAAGTCTGGAAAACAACCAAATTTGTGGCATGACTTTATCCCTTGAAGGCAGAAACCAGAATAGATTTTATGGAGCTTTTAAACTCTCTTGCAGTGATAACCCAAAAGAGCCACTGGTCTTAAAAATGGATCGAAATCCAAAACAGTGTTACAGTAAATCCATCACCCAGGACCCCCAAACACTTGCTGAAATAAAACAGAATCTTGAGGAAAAAAACTCACCAACCAAACCAAAAGTCTAAAAGGATGTGAGGATGCAGTGGACAAAGCCCGGAGCCGTTCCTCTTTTTAGACACAACAATCGTAAAACTCACTTCAAACATTTCCATTTTTCTTACATGGATGGGGTACAGACTAAGCTGTTTCAGTCTTCTAGATGTGGTTTTCCCCTTCCTTATCTAAACACCTAAACGTAGCCTCAAAGATCACAACATCCCGAATCCAAAACGTTGTTTCCCCCCTCCATCTAGTTCTCTCCAGCTGAGAAGTTCATCATATCCCGATTTAGTAGCTATTCTTTCACAAGTCACAGTAAACATCATAATAGACACGAACACACAGTGCAGGTAGTGAGAACATCGCTGCTAAAAATATCACAAGCACCCCACCGGCACACTTCCTTTCCCTGACTTCCTTCGGTACTTCAAGGACGGGTTCACGTTTGCCTGGCACACGGCAAAGCACACGACAGCCTTGATGGGAGTAAAATCCTTGTCGCTTTCCTGCTCAAACTGTTGTGTGTGCTGCTGGAGGCACCGACCTAGGTGAAAACAAAGCCTTGTGGCTCAGGGACGACTGTCCATGACGAAGAGAGAAGAGGTCATTTGTAGGGGAATTCTGCTCAGTTCAGTGTCCTGCGCAGGGAGATGGAATGAGCATCCCATTCACTGCACAGGGATCAACTGTTACAATAGTTTACTGGAGAACAGGACATTAACAGTTTTGGGAGGGAAGAGAAAATATGTCCTTTCTTCCTACCCCTTATCTGCCAGCAAAGGTTCTGACTTCTGTTTGGAGAGGATGGGGCACAGCCCAGTGATTCCCACCCCCCCACACACACACCCTGGACGTCCACAAAGCCCCCAGCCCAGGCTGCAACACAGAAAAGGGATTTAAAAGCAGCAAAGTACAAATTTTAGATTTTAAATGATTCCACTCCCTTGAAGTTCTTTGTTAAAGAAGTGAAATATGTTTACTGCTTTTATTTATTTTTTAAATTTTTATTGAATTTACTGGGGTGACATTGGTAAATAAAATTATACAGGTTTCAAGTGTGCAAGTGTATACACATCCTCTGTACACTGCACTGTGCATCCACCCCCTGAAGTCAAGCGTTTGCTACTTTTAAAAGCTCTGCTCGTATGTATCTCAGGAAACATGAGAGCCAAGGACAAATCTGTCTTCCCATATTTTTACATCTGATTTCTGCTCTTAATTGGAAAATCTTGGAGGACAGAGACTAAGACTAATTGGTATGCATGATCCCCGGTGTCCTAACAGTCATTTGCACATAGTTGGTTCTGAATTAATCTTCTTCAATATTTAAAAAAAACACACACACATCAAAGCTTTTCCTTTTTGTTTTCATTTTATCTTCCTTCAGTTTCATAGCTCTCCCCTATCTCTCTTTTCTGTCTTTCTTCCTCTTTGCTCATATCCACCCATCTCTTTCCTTTTCCTTCCAATGTTTATTTCACAAGGTGCCTGCCTTCTAGCATTAATTCAGGCTTTTGGGATGGGTCTTGCTTGTTATGACAGAATTGGCAGGTGCTGATTGAAGGAATTATGAATGAATGAAATTGCCATTCATTTTGATAATCTAGATCTGTTCCTGGGACTCAGCACAGAAGAGTAAGGGATTCCCCTCTATCCTGTTCTTCTTGACTAATGGGAAAGAAAGAGACTGGCTTGTTGAAATAATTAACAAGTCATGCCCAGCTGCAGGAAATGAGCAAGCACATCAGAAATGTCCCTAAAAGAATAATGATAGAAAAAAAAAAAACAGTCATACCCCACACAGAAGTTACCCGCTCTCCAGGAAAAACTCGATCATAAATCGGAACAAATTGGTGTTCATCTACTTAACAAAACAGAAAGAGCTTTCCATGGGCAGCCAGTGCAACAAAGACTGCTGTCAGGCAAAAGACAAGGAAGGGGACTTCGGTGAAATGCCACAGCTGAGAATAAAGTCACTTCGAACAGCCAAGAGGCCACTGCCCAAGAGGGGCCTCCCGTATACCTTCAACTATCAGAATACACATCCTAATATTCTAGAATCAGAAACGTGAATGGTTAACCAAGGGAACAGCATCACATGCTGTCCAAGGAAGAACATCTATTTCTCATTTTAACTCAACTAACTTAATTTCATCCTCACATCTTCCCATCCTGGGCAAGTCCACATGTGCGTGCCATCAAAATGTCGAGGTATCAATGGTGATTTCTGCCAGTCCCTGCTGTGGTTTCCACGCCACACCCCAGATTAGTTGTAAAGTTCCACAGAACTCCAGTCTGTGCAGAAGCTGACGGGCAGAATTCATTCCAGGAGGCTCAAACTTCCCTCCCACCGACTGTTAGACTCATCGTGGTTCAGCTGTCAGTTAGGGCACCCCCTTTGTCCACATTTAAAGGGAAGCGCATTAGGATGCAAAGAGGCTGAGGTTAAGGGAGAAAGGGAAAAAGAAAGGAGAGGGGAAGAAAGATCACGTACCTCCGTGTCTTCTTTTTTAAAATGAAGAAATAAACGAGAGAAAAAATGAATGATGTGAGGTCTTGGTTTGAAATTCATTAGTACACATCTTTTTTTGTAAAATAAAAATAAAACACCATTCATCGCATGGCATTAGTCCCCACCTTCCCCCGCCCCTTTCTTTCTTTTTATTTTCACCGTTGGCTCTTCTGTCAGACCCAAGAGGCTGAATCGTGGGTTCCATGCAAGTCCTCAAATATTTTTCTTCCAGACAGAACATGGAATTGATGGCTGCTTTAAAAAAAAAATGTTTTCACCTAACTCAAATCATATAAGCTTCATAGGTTTTCCAATGGTGACAGTAATTTCCTAAAAACAAACTTTTATGGAAACAATACACTTTTATCCATTACATTTGTACATGAAGTTCTACTTTTTACTGCTCTTGCTTCCTAGAGTTGACTTTAAAGTAAATATTGAGAAAAAGTTAAATATTCTCCAGAGTGAACCCTACACTGTAGTTGGTGGTTAACTCACACTTTCTAAAACCCAGCTCTCCAGAGAGAAACCAAAGGGAATAATCCGAAACTACTGTGACTTTATCTTAAATAATTCCATCTTAGGCCAAATTAAGTCCATTCATGGATTGTCCTCAAAATACCGAAGCACTCTATACTCTATAGAGATGTCCTAATTAAGCCTCATAAACCTTTTTGAAGGTGGAAAAAATCATGCATGTTTACAGAAAGACAAAAGTTTGGTTTTCTGTTGATTTCTTCCTTATTTCTAGAGGTAAAGCAGAGGTGACAGGTAGCCCAGAACCGTGCAATGTGTTAGAGAGAGGTGGTAGAGAAGACCAGTCTTCTCTCTTACTAAGAAATACACCAGTCTGGTCTCTTATTAAGAAATAAGTGCATCAAGAAGAATGATTCAGGAGGTTTTCCAAGAAAACCACTCTGGCGGGCAGTGGGAGTCCCAGAGACTTTGGATCCTGGCCTGAAGCTAAATCCATTGAATTCCTGCAGGACTCATTTCTTTCTTTAATTGCCCCAGTCTTAGCCTGTGTTTGGCAATTCAGGGCCTTTCTTGCCATCATGATTCTGGCAGATTCTATATTTTCTTCTAACTGTTAAGTTCCGGGCTTCCCATGTCTTCCAGTGTCATACAATGTATCCACGAGAAGCAGAGAGTGACCCTTTCAGAGAATAGATCGGTTCTGTTACGCTTTATTTTCTCTACCCACTGTCCTAAAATAATCCCATTTATTCTCTCAATATTTTAGTGTCTTTAAAGAAAATGCTCTAATGGGAAGGGGAAGGGAGGAATGGGGGGAGGCGTTCTTCAAGAGGTACAAAGTCTCAGTTATGTAGGGTGAAGAAATTCTAGAGACCTGTCCTACACACAGGCTATAGTTAGCAATACTGCACTGTACACTTAAACATTTGGTAAGGAGGTAGAGCTCATATTATCTGTCCCTACTAAAAGAAAAAAGAAAAAGAAATTAATACAAAATTAAATAAATTAAACAAGAAATACCCTCTAAGAAGTGTTAATATGCTTAAGAGCTTGGAAACCTCGGATAAAGGATCTAAGAGAAACAAAAACAGAGGAAAGGCAAGCACATCCCATAAATTGTTTCAACATCCATGCTGAAAGATTAGGAGCGGGCAGAAAACAAAAGGTCCCTATGAAGGATTTAAGAGATAAATTGTATCCCCATCCACAACTGCAGCGTTGTTACAAAGGGCTCTTTAAATATTTCTGATGGGAACGAAACGAATTATGGCCCCGGAGGGGAGGCTGAGATACCGCAGGATGTCAGGCAAATGAAAATGGTGAGTTTCCCTGTCAGCCCTGGGTACCTGCCTCACCTCTTCAAGGAGCTCTTTTTCTCTTTTTTATGAAGCCATGGAAGTTAATTCTTTTTTGCATAATTTGTTCCTCACTGCAATATAATGCAGTTCAGAATTGCCTGTGTTCTGATCACCCCCCAAATTCAGGCATCATATTTTTAAAAGTACGAAAATGGGATTCGCATATATTTCTTATCTTTGGAAGTTTATCAGTAGCCCTCACCACTCATCATTCTTTGATCCAATTATTAAACAAGCTTTTATTCAGAACCCAGTATGTACCAGGCAGTGTGCTATGGGCTGGATTTCCTCAACATCACTGAATTACGTTGTAAACAGTGTACTTTTTATGGAGGTGTGAGCCAAGTAAAACCACACTAGGAGTAAAATGTATTCAACACCTGCACTCCCTCGTGACTTGTTTCCGACATCAGCATTGTTAGTAACTAGCATTTCGTGAGAACTAACTACCTGCTGCATTATATCAATTGATCTTCACAACAACTCTGGGAAAAATAAGCATCTGCTACTCTAGGCTACAAAAGAGGAAACAGACACTGAGTGGCTAAATGATTTAAGTAAGGTCCCGAAGGAGGCTCCCCCACTGGGCTTTCCTGCACTGCCACCGACCTCTTTTCGGAAAATAGTGGAGAAAGGCTGCATTCTACATATTTAGCTGTCCCCTTCAACTTAAAGAATGTCCTTGAAAATACTCATATAATTTTACATTTCTGGTTTTTAAATTGTTCAATGAACATGCCACAATTTGGCACTAGGTTTTTCTGAGTTTTGTTGACACAAGGGGGCCCGCCCAAAAAACCCCGAATTGTCCTCTGGAGTGTGGGCCCCTTGTAGGGGCCCCTAGGTGAGTGTTGTAGGAACCCACCCATATCAGTGCACTAGCTGGCATTGTTGTGAGAGGCTGTGTTCTGCTTCAGTGAATTTTTTTTGGAAGGCTTTTTCAACATGTTTGCTCATCAATGATGGGTGATTTATAAGCACACCTGCCCACGCAGCGCTAAACGTTCAGCATTTTTTGACCAAAAACATCATGACCTCTCTGCCTCACCCTCCCTATTCATCCAATCTCACCCCAAGAAACTTTTTTGCTTCCCAAGATGAAAAAAGTCCTCAAGGGAAACATTTTGCCAATGTAGAAGAGCTGAAACAAACAAACAAAAACAGCAGAAACATTTAAAAGGCATCAAAATTGACAAGTTCAAAACTCATTTTGAGCAGTGGAAAAATCATATCAATAGGTGTATTGCATCAAATGGAGAGTACGTTGAAGGTGACCAAAGTTTAAACATGAAAGAATACACAATTTTTAATAGATGAATTCTGGGGGTTTTGGGGTTCTCCTCATATGTTTGCTTTCAATTTTTTTCTTAATTTTTATTTTTATTGATTTTAGAGAGAGAAAGAGAGAGAAAGACAGAGAGAGAGAGACAGAGAGACATCAATTTGTCATTCCCTTTATTTCTGCATTCTCTTGTTGCTTCCTGCATATGCCCAGACCAGGGATCAAACCCACAACCTTGGTATATCCGGACAACACTCTAACCAAATGATGTACCCAGCCAGAGCCTTTTATTCATTCCTTCAACCTGGAAAAAGAAAAGCAATTTAAAATGTATAATCTCTTTTTTTTTTTTAAGGATGCCAACAGCAGGACACATCTTCAGAAAACCCACCAGCCTGAGCATCCTCGGAGCCTCCTCCTCCGTCATGCTCCTACTCGTTGATCCAGGGGTCAGCAAGCATGTTCTCTAAATCACAGAAATAGAGATCACATGGGGGGTATCAGTGGGGAGGGGGTGGGGGGAGAAGGTACAGGGAATAAGAAGCATAACCGGTAGGTACAAAATAGACAGGGGGAGGTTAGGAATAGTATAGGAAATGGGGAAGCCAAAGAACTTGTATCTACCACCCATGGGCACGAACTAAGGTGGGGGAGTGCTGGGGGGAGGGGGGTGCAGAGTAGGAGGGAATAAAGGGGAGAAAAAAATGGGACAACTATAATAGCATAATCAATAAGATGTACTTTTGGCAAAAAAAAAATGAAATCTACTTTTAAAAAATGGAAAAAAAATCCAGCTAATTGCTGAGGGGAGGAGGGTATAAGGGGACCAAATGGTAAGAAAAAAAATACAATAAAGATTAAATCAAAAATAAAAATAAAAAATAAAAAGCCGGTTAGAACCACTTTGGGTGTTCCAGGCTATTAAATCTGTGTTGCAACTATTCCCCGGTGTCTCTGTAGCTGCAAAGCAGCGCCAACGGGCACAGCAATGACGCGCGCACGGTCGTGTTGGAGTTACTGTACTTTTTAACGGGCCTCAGGCCTGATTTAATCCAGCCTTCTGCCAACAGTTCCTCTCCCTGCAGGATCGTCTTTAATGTCAGATTTTTAACGTGGGGTCCTTAGGCTGCAGGTTGCCGACCCCCCTGAAATCCTTTGCAAACCGTTGTTTATATGTCTTGTTTGTGTGGGCATTGTTCAGGGGGTAGGGTCCGTGGCTCCCATCTAAAGGTTCTATGACTCAAAAACTGTTAACCCCGAGATCCCTTCCTGCAAGAGCCCTCATCCTGATGTACCGTTAGTTACTTTTCCCGTGACTGTGAGCACCGCTCCCACTGACCTGTTACTCGGGGCCCAAAAATACCCTGGACAACTGTCAAAGTCTCTTAGCCTGTACAAGTGCAATCTGTTTGACGTGGATCTTCAGTGTGATTCAGTTCAGTCCATGAGCATCCGTTTCTGAAACAGCTCCCTACAGCTAGGCTGTGTGTCCTGGGAATAGGAAGTTAGACGCCGCGCAAGCGTGCAATTCCCGATCAGCGTGGCAGGGAGAGTGAATGGTGCTGTCCGAACAGGAGGTGCCTTACCCTGATTTGCGGGCACGCCGCGAGCAAGGGAGCGTCCCTGAAAAGAGTCATTCGCACATGTTTGCGTCTTTCCACAATGCCAGGGTCACAAAGAAGGGGAGCTTAAGTGACAGAAGTCAGCAGAGTGAGCGACCGGGCAACCGGCATGAAGCCCCGGTTGTTGGTGGTGTGGGCAGGTGGAGAGGCAGGCCTGGGCCTCAAGCCAGGCCTCTGCGGCGGCAGCACACGTCCGGTGGCGCAGAAGTCTGGCGGGTCTCCAAGCATGGCCTGTGGTGCAGCCAAGCTTCACTGTCGGTAGTCAGAGCTCTGATTTCTCATAGCCCACAAGGGGCAGTGGTCCCACTCATATCAGTGTCCAAATGGAGTCCTTACCCAAGTGCCCAGACTGGTGGTTTTGGGTGTTCCAGGCCCCTCCTAGGGACATTCCCATTACACCCCATCACCTCACTGTTGACACAGCACTTGCCATAACTGTCACGGCTGACAGTGACTCTTTGTTGGATTGTCAAAGGTGTCCAAAAGGTCTGCTCTGCTCTTGCTCAATACAAGGCATCAGGCCATGTTTCCAGAAGGAAACTCAGGTTAAGGTGGAGCCTAAAATATGCCCCAGAACAGAAATCTGGACCCAGAAGTTGGTTGAACAAAGAGAAAGAGGATGAGTAGAAGAGGAGATGTCCGAAACTATCTGCAGACAAAACACAGTTGAACTTGTCAGAACAGAATACAGGACAGAACGGGCTAACAATTAGGAGAGGTGAGAGGTTGGATCATGAAGGATACGTGCTACAGGTTGTGTGTGTACTTTGTTATAGAGACAGTGAGAGTCTCGTGTGATCTGCTGACCAGCAAGCATCCTTGACATAAGAAGGAGCTGGTTAGAAATGGGATCACAGGCCCAACCCAGACCTACTGAGTCAAAGTCTGCATTTTAAAACGTCCCTGAGCGAATCATACACACACAGGAGGTTGAGAAGCGCTAGTTCATCCTGAGTGAAGCTTGTTTCCTTTCCACTTTGCCTGACGAGCTCTTGCCCACCCCAAATGGCCCTCAGATAATGCATATTTGGTAGGCATGCTGTTCCTGACCTGCTCTCCCCTGGACTTTCCCATTCACTGGCTCCGAGTTGAAGTCCAGCAATCTGTTTTCCAACAAGAGTTCAAGGATGATTCTTACTCTAGGGAAGTTTGGGAAAACATATTTCCCAATCCCCAACTCAGCAAAGTCAATCACCTCTAGGTCCTCGTGTCACTTCATCCTTAATTGTAACAGTGTTAATGGGTTGTTCTATAATTTTTTTGCATTTATAGTACAAATCTGTTTTCCTTGGTGGAGTCTGAGCTCTTCCCTTTTGACTGGCTGTTGCATTGCTAGTGCCTGGCACAGTGCCTTACACTCAATCAATGCCCAAGTGCACCCATGAATAACAACGGCCGCCACACGGCCCATTAGTGTGAGTCCAGGGGACAGACCAAAGGTCAAATACGACACTAAAACAGAAAGTAGCTTCAGTCTGAATGAACAATTTATCAGTAGGTTCTTGTTCTGAATATTCAAATTGAGGTCAGGGAATGTTCCTGTTTACCAGTTCCAGCTGAAACTCTTCTTCACCCTAAAACTGGACATCTCAGCCCCCCTTACCAGCTGACGGTGAGCTCGGCCCCTGCCTGCCTGCCTCCTGCTGCTGCACCCTGAGAATGCCTTCGAGTGATCCCACCACCGCATTTGACCATTTGACCTTCTGTGACAGCAAATTCCTTTAACTGACCACAAGCTGCATGAAGTTATTTCCTTTTCTTTTTCCTTCTAAATTTCCTTCTTAGCCAGTTGGCCTCACTGAAGGGAATAACTTTTGAAGGAGATATTAACTCAGTTGTCATTTCATTGTAAAAGGAGGGAAAGGGATATAAATATTTTTAAAATCCTCTTCTGAATTTCTTATTCAGTTTCAAATTATATTTTTTCTGGATTTATGAATCATATGCATCTATTTTGCAACTTTACGTGGGGAAGAAAAATGTAAAGGATATGAATCCTAACAGCTAGAATGTTAGGGTTATATCTATTAATAGGATTTACTTTCAAATAGTCACGGCAGCCTTTTCTCATATGTAAATGAAAAATGTAGCTGGAATCAAACACAGTTATGTGCAATGCTTTTGACACCTGAAATGTTACCACCCCCCCAAGTGGAAAAGTGACATGAGGGACACGTGCAACCAAAATTGTCTAAGGATCCAAGAGAAGAGAAGAGATGGGGACTGAGCTTTGATGAGGGATTCTGGTGTTGGAGGTAAAGTGGCTAGGAGAATTTGTCATTCCAACTCTCTCTGGGGTTAGGGAGGAAGCTGAAACACCAGGAGGACAATTTGAAAGATGTATCTCCCCCAGATGTGCTTGTCCTTGAGAAAATTTTGCATAATTACTTCTTTGGATCCTTTTCCACCCTGCCCCTCACTAAAGAGTTTTCCCAACTCCTCAGGTCCCTGAAACCTATAGGGTTACATAAGTGAGAGCGGACTTCCTCTTCACTCTTTGACCCAGAAGAGAGCTCACAAGGTGATGAGTCACTTGAATTTGTTCCCTGGGAGAGCTGGTTTTTTATTGGTAAGGAGGGATCTTTGCTAATAAAAGGGATCCTAGTGAAAAGCCAAAAAGAGCTTTCTCAGCCCTGGCCAGGTAATTCTGTTGGTTGGAGCACCACCCCAATACACCAAGGTTGTGGGTTCCATCCCCGGTTAGGGCACATAAAAGAATGAACCAGTGAAGGCAAACACAAGTGGAACAACAAATTGATCTCTCTCTCTTTCGCGCGCGCTCTCTCTCTCTCTCATTAAAAAAAAAAGGCTTTCTCAAGATTGGGTTTTTTATGGGCTTCTTTCTTTTTATCTGTGTGTGACTTTGTTGTTCTACTTTTTAAAGGCATGATTCATTACAAAACAATTACATAATGAGGAAGAATATAAATATGAAAATATAAAATCATCGGACACCCAACACCTGGTCTCTGTCTCCTGTCTGAGTTGATATAAAATTATCTGGCCAAGGTTGACTCCACCCAGCTGGGGATGTAGCTCCTATAGGAGTCAGCTTGACCCTACAGCTCTGCAACAAGCCCCGGAAAATAAGAAAACCTGAGAGATCCTTTGCTCACTGCTAAATTCTGGAGTGATAAGGTAGGGCCTTTCGCTCCTACAACTTTTCCCATATGTTTTCCTTGGACCTACCCACTTGGTCCCCTTCTCCCCAAACTAGGGAGATTTGATGAGCATTCTTAGAAGCTGAGCAAAAGCACTCCAGAATCTTCTGTTCCTCTTCTTAGCATCCAACCCCATTATGGAAGTGTTAGGTAGCCGAGGTAGCTAAGAAAGGACCGGGAGCCAAAAGGTCCAGTTAAGGGCTTTTATTCGAGGTGGAACACTTTGATCAGGAAGGTTGAGTCCAAGCAGACTGCTGCTGCAAGGGAAAGGGTAGGAGGGTTTTTAAGGGTGTGTAGCAAACCCCCAGGGAGGGTTGGGCTTCCTGCTGACCTGCCCCAGGTGTCCTGGGTATAGATGTTTGCAAGACAACGTCCTCTAATCAGAGATGACTGGTCTGGGAACACAAAGTCTGGGAGATTTACGGCCTTGTTTCTGGGAATGGCTTGAGGAAGAGGGGAGGGGCAGTGAGGATTCGACAGGTTTCCAGCAGAACGTCGGCAGCTATGTCTCAGTTGCTTCTGATAATAGCAAATCTGGTGGTCAGGTATTTAGCTGGTGACGCACACCTTCTTTGTTCAGCATGGGCATGGGTTAGGTCCTCCATGTCCCAGCACAGTCTAACAGAAAGTGATGGCATGATGTTCTACCTGTGTTGCTGGTAATTTTTTTGGCTGGCCTTTATTATTTATTATCCACGGCCTGAAGAAATAGATAAGAGAGAGATTCTATGCTTTGAATTCACTACTTCCTCAAGACCAAGTTTTTAAGTTGCCATTGGAATGGTGGAAGCACTCTGCAATTCTAAGCAGAAGCTTCTCTTTCTTTGATTACTGTCTCAAGGGCCACGGTCTCCCACTGGGCACAGGAAGAGTCTCGTAAAATAGAGAGAAAGTTTAGGCAATTGCTTCCCCTACGGAAAACGGGAGTCTTAATTCATACTGATAGTCGTATTTAATTGTTGACCATATTGAATAAGCACTTTTCATCATCCCTTGTAATTATTCATAGCTTAGCCTTCTGTTGCTATGCTAAACTCTCTTTCAGGACAAGACTTAAAACAATTCCCTCTCATTGATAGAAAAAGTTCTGGGAAAGGATAAGTCTTCAAACAAGATTTTAAAAGTACGATTCAATAATTTTCAGCTGTCCCAAGTATGGAAGGAGAAATGGAATAAATTTATGGTTCCAGGGACTCGGGGAGAGTATCCGAAGGCCGCACTCCCTGACACTGGTGCCAGGCAGTCTCCAGAATAGAACCGTTCTGGGCATTTCCTTGAAATCTGCTCTAATATTGATTCATTCTGTAAATATTTATTTAGCAGCTAGTATGTAACAGGCTCTATGCCAGGCATTGGAAATGCAAAGGTGAAAAAGACATGATCTCTTTTCTAAGAAGGTCATAATCTACTGGAGGCGGGGAGTAGATACATAGCTAATTTCTAATCCATGCAATACTATAATATAACAGAGGCATGAACAGATCAGATGCTGGGGAACCCAGAAGGCTCTGGGTAAGCATGCATGTCCTCACTTAAAAACTTATTTGAGGGAGATGTTGCTTGAACTGGTCTTCAAGTGCCAGGCAAAGGAGGAGTGGCCTTTAAGGCAAAGGACTCAGCGTGTTGAAGTCATGTAGGTACCAAAGGGCCAGCTTAGCCCAGAACCATGAGGGGCTCAATGTGACTGGGCCAAAAGGTCAACGTGTGATTGGAGGAGGAGGGGAGAGCGAAATAGAATAGCCTAAAAACAGACTGTGAAGGGTTTTTGCTCACCATCCTAGAGAATCCGGAAGTGAAAAAGGAGAGGGAGCTGATGGGGTCAGAAGTGCTTTTAAGACATTAACCCTTGCGGCAGTGATGAAAATGGCTGGAGTGAGAAGTGGTTGGTTGCTGAAGGGTTAATCATGAGGCTTTTGCAGTTTTTGAGTCAACAAAAGATACCATTTGAGCTAAGGTAATCACAGTGGGGGGAAAGGATAAGGAACAGACTCGGGTGATATCTCTATAACAAAATGTGGGGTTTCTGGATACTCCAATGGGAATGGGGTGAGTAAAGGAAGATTTCCAACTGTTTTCCTTGAAACACAGAGTAGATGGTGATCATGCTAACTAGGGAAAAACTTGAAGAAGGAATAAGGGAGAGGGGATTCTAGAGAAAAGAAAATGAGCTCAATTCTGCAAAATGTTAACTTTGGGGTACCTGTACAATTAGAAGATGGGAGTTTGATCTAGGGCTCAGGAGAGATAGGACCTAGAGATCTGATTTAAGGAGTCCCCATCAGCACAAGGCAATAGTTGAAGCTATAATTTAGATAATATTATTCTTTCATTTCACAAATATTTTATCAACTACATACTAGGTAATGAGCTAGCAAGAACATAAAAATAAGAAGAGAGATGTTATAAGGGTAGAATTTCAGAGAGTTTAATATTTAAAGCAATGCATATTAAACCTTAAGTAGGTAAGAAATCAACTAGGAAGCTAGCTAAGAGTTGAGATTCTTAGGCTCCAGCTTCATGACCCTAGCATTATTAACCAGCACCCCAGGTGATTATGGTACAGGGGGTGCTCAAAGAAACATGATCTCAAGGGGTGGCTGGAGGACATAGGTCTCATTCAGTAAAAGAGAATGAGAAGGGATACAGAGAAGAATGTAACAGTGGGAAATTGCACCCCACCCCACCATTCTTTTGACATTGTCTCTGTAAGTGCTGACTCTAACTTGTAGCTTGTAGATGAACAGCATGTTTATACTGTATAAGAATCCTAGGAACTAACTTCAAAATATATAAACCCCAGCCTTCAGGCACCTTAGCTCTGGGAGATTTGCTGACCTTCAGCCATGGAGCCAGGATGATGTGAAGCTGGGATGACGTGAAGCCAGGATGACTAAAGCAGGATGATGCACACTAGACCATCACTTGCCTTATCGGAAAGGACTATACTCATCTGAACGTAGAGAACTTCGACATCCCCTCCCTTAATCTCTTTGTTCTCTTCCCCCCTCCCTCATTAAAACCTCTGCCAGCACTGAGATTTGGAGATGGGCTTTGTGATGTGCGTTTCCCATCTTCCAGATGGCCGGCATCTGCAACTCAACCACTTTCCTTTACCTCTGCACCTGCCTTTCAAGTGTTGGCTTTTGTAGTGGCAGGCAGCTGGACCAGCATTTGTCTACAAGAGGAGGCCAGATTGTGAGGTCCCTTCAATGACTGGGAGCTTTAAAAATGCTATATATGGCAGTATTCATGGGGTTCATTCCATAACTCACTGTCCTCCCCTTTTCACCCATTTGAGCCTCAGTTTACCTAAGGGAAAGACTTATTCATGCTCACCACCCTTGATGCCTTTTGCCGAGCCACTCCTAGATGTTCTGACTGGGCACCTTCTTGCCTCCAATGTTGGATTGACATCTTCTAATCTGAGCTATACATATTCCCTTTGACCAATCCCCTTGCCAACCAGTGAGCCAATAATGAGCCCCCTGTTAGCATAGCCCCAGGACCCCCCATGCCTGTGAACCACCCTGTGGGTTTCTCATCCAGGCAACTATCAGGACTGGATATGGGAGAAAAAAACAATCGTGGAAGTAAATTGAGAAGTTATTTATCCCAATTTCCTACCCAATGCAGGATTCTCTGACAACATCCTTGACCAGTCAGTGCTCATCTGGCATCTTTGTACCTCCATCCAGTGGCACCAAGACAGCCTGTTCTAATGTTGAACAAGCTTCATTCTTGTCATGAGCCAAACCCTGTAACAACCCCATTCACTGACTAAATTCTGGCTTCTGTGCCCACACAAAGCAGGCCTCACCCAAGCCTGTGGGCCAACCCTTATATATTTATTGTCTTTTATTTTAAATATATATATTATAGGTATATAATATATAATACACATCATAATATGTATACTATAATATATATTATAAATAAAGAATAATTATATATAATATAATACATATATATTTCATATATATATGAAAGCCTCCATTGTATTTTCTTTTTCAGGTTAAACATCCCTAGCCGCTTCAACAACTCTGTTTATAATGAGCTATGGCTCATCATTATTTCATCTGGAACTTAGTGGCTTAAAACAACACAAATGTATTGTCTTATATTTCTTGGGTTTAGAAGTACAAAATAAATGTTGCAGGACTAAAATCAAGGTGTCAACAAGGCTGGTCCCTTCTTTCATCTTCAAAGCTCATCACTTCAGTATCCTTCTGTGTTCTGTCTTGTATAAGGATGCTTGTGATTATATTCAAGGCCCACCCAGATCATCTATCCAGGATGTCTTCCCATCTCAAAATCCTAATGTAATCACAGACACAAAGTCCCTTGTGCCATAAAAGACAACGCTCACAGACTCTGTGGATTAGGATTTGGATGCCTTTGGGGGCTGTTACTCAACCTCCCGTGGCTGTTTCAATCAAGGCCCTCTAAGACTACATTCATCAACCAAGTCGTGCCATCAGCCGAAACCCCTTGCTATTTTTCACAACAACAGCTGTTGTGCCTGGGGTAACCATTAGGACTTTCTCCTTCTGGGCACAGGATAGGAGTGCACTTACCTCCGGTTCTACAGTGAGGTGTAGTCATGTGACTTTCTTGGCCAGTGTGCTGTGAGATGACTCATGTGACTTCACTGAGAGCTTTAAGAGCTAATGCGAGATTTTTCTCTTACACAGTGACTATCGATGATCAGATGATAGCTTCTGCGTCAGCCTGGATCCCAGAGGGAGGAAAATGTAGATCATAGGTCCCTGATGACTCACTACAGATGTATAAGGTGAATAAGAAATAAAACCTGTTGCCAAGTCATGGAATTTTGGCAGCTAATTTGTTTCGGCCACAGAATCTAGCCTATCCTGATTGACACAAACTCCTTCTATGGATGAGTCTATTTTTAGAATCCAAACAGAGAATTTCTCAGATGTTCCCATTACATTTCATCTCTTCTACAGTGACCGAGTCTTCAAGACTTTCCCAATATCTAATAATCTTGATCCAATCATAGCATATGATCCATACTTGATCATTAAAATCTGACAAACATGTCTCCTGTGTTTTTATCAAAATTACTGACTTGAAAAATTTATTAAGACAAACTTTAGTGCATCAAACTCTATAGTACATATAGACACATTACTATTCAGAATATGTTTCTTCATCTTAGCCATTAGCCATAGAATTTTCAAAGTACTTAGTCAAGTTTGGCAGAATATTTTCATTATAATTCTAGTATCCTTTTCATTCATTTATTTTTTTTACCTTTAAACATTTTAAAAAGTATTTTATTTATTAATTGTTAGGGAGAGGGGAAGGGAAGGAGAAAGAGAGGGAGAGAAACATCAATGGGTGGTTGCCTCTCACATGCCTCCTACTGAGGCCCTGGCCTGCAACCTCGGTATGTGCCCTGACTGGGAATCGAACCAGCAACTCTTTGGTTCGCAGGCTCATGCTCAATCCCCTGAGCTACACCTGCCAGGTATAATCCTAGTAGCCTTTAAAAAAATTAGTTTAGTGTGGCAATTTTGCACTTAGGGAATCCTAACCAATTCATAGTGAACAATACATCCTTCACTAAGTTCTCCTAGATCATCTGATTATTAAAGATTCTAAAATTGTACCAGGGTTCATATAAATATTAATTTGTATTTTCTACCTAAAACATTAGGTATTATTAGATCCTTTCTTTATATGTAGGACATCAAAGGGAAATTATATTACATTTTAGCTCTTGCCAACAGTTTTAGCTTGAGTACAAACATCCTGAACAGAGACAAATGACATTGGACTTACCCTATCTTACTATATCTCCCTTCTGGTCACCTGCCTGTTAAAAATTAAATGTAACAGGTACCCAAGCATGCAGTCATTCTGTGAGGAGAAGGAGGAGAGATTCATGCAGAAGTCTCTTTTTCTAAACTGAACAAATTGTGGTACTTCAATAGACTCTTTGAGGAGCAAGCATGGCATAGTTTGGTAGGCCATAGAATCAAAATACCACTGTCTGAATTTTATCTTTATCACTTACAAGTTTTGTGAGTTTGGACAAATTGTTTAATCTCTAATCCTTTGTTTCCTCATCTGTAAAATGGGATAACAATAGGACTCACCTCACTGGGCTATTGGGAGGATTAGATTGGATAGTCCAGGTGCACGGCATTGAACAAAATGCTCAATAAATGTATTTAATGCCATGTAAGATTTCTTCTTGCACTGCAGGGCATAGAAATAAATAATTAGTAAATTAATTTGCTCATTAATAGTACATGAAAAAGGAATACCTATATCTCACTAAACTGTTATATGAGACAAGAGAAATCATGAGGAGCTAAGGATAGACCAGATGTTGGCTGGTGCTCAGGGAATTTGACTGCAATTTCCTTTAAAGTGTGAGTTTGCATGCCTTTGCAAGTCTTTCTCCTTGATAGATGTCATTGATTCCACATGACCTAGGTGGCAGAGCCTAAACACATTTGATTACCATCTTTTTGGACTATAAGACACACATAGTTTTTAGAAGAGGAAAATAGAAAAAAATTTTTTGAAGCAAAAAAAATGTGGTAAAATATTTAATAACATAAATAACATAATATTTCAACAATGTAAGTGTAAAGCTACATTTGGACTATAAGACACACCCCCATTTTCCTCCCAAATTTGGGGGGGAGAGGTGCATCTTATAGTCCAAAATATACAGTACCTTTTAAAAAAGATTTTATTTACTCATTTTTAGAGAGAGGGGGAGAGAAAGAGAGAGAGGGAGAGAAATATCAATGTGTGGTTGCCTCTTACGTGCCCCGGACTGGGGACCTGGCTGGCAACCCAGGCATGTGCCCTGACTGGGAATCGAAATGGTGACCCTTTCATTTGCAGCCGGCACAGAATCCACTGAGCTATACCAGCTAGCGCTGATTACTTTTTTAAAATATCACTTGCCTATCTGAATTTGTGGGAGACTAAAAGCAGCAGATCATCAGAGAAACTGGGGAAACATCACTGTTTCTTTTAGTTTTCTCTCTTGAGAAATAGGTTTTCTAGAAATACATAGTCAGACTTTCCAAAAGGGAAAAAACCTTCATGTCACTAATCCAAAATATTTGATTTTTTTAGAGTACTTTTTAAGAAAACAAACTTTTAAAATATGCTAAAGGACAGCAGAACTATTACTTCTGATTCAGATATATTTCTAATATTTATTGGCCTACTTAAATTTCCATAAAATATTTATGTTAAAACATAAAAAAGGATAAGGCATGTAACTGAGTTTATTTTTATATTATTGATCAGTCAATCAAAACAAAGTCTTCTTAAATATCCATCAGATTATCAGATTGAGTTTTGGATGAAAAAATATATAATTTTATTTTTCATAGCAATGTTAACAATATAGAGCCTATTGTTATTTTCACTTATAATATTTTAATTTTACTTGTGTGACATGTTGTATTTACTGAAAAAGGAAGCTTGGCCTTGTCCATGTGACTGTTTGTCTGTCTCTCTCTCTCTTCCTTCAAAATAGCATACCTGTCATTCATCGGGGGATGAGAGGGCCGAGAAACTATGTCATGAAAGCCTGAGTTTCCAAGCTCTTTCATCTGTGTACTTATTTTCTGAAGTGCATTCCTCCACCAAATCATGGTCAGCTCCGCCCTTCCTAAAATAACACTATGGCACTTGAGATCTACCTCATCCCTCCCCCACTTCCCTAACTGCACATGAAACTACTGTTGTAGTATCTGAGAATAGGGGGTTGTCAGCATTGGCTGCATAATTTATGGGGCCCAGTGCAAAATGAAAATGCATGACCCTTTGTTCAAAAAGAAAGAGAGAGAGACAGGGAGAGAAAGACAGAGAGAGAGAGAAGTGCCACTTAAAGCACTAAAATAAAAATGTTCTTTTCTTTCTTCTGTGTTCTGTCTCTTGGCTTGTCATGGTGCTTGTTAGTTACTATTTACATCATTCTAAATAAAGGAAAATAAAAAGTTAAATTATCACAGGAACTTTACTGTCCATCTTTCTGCGGTACAAGGCCAACTTTAAATGAAAATATTTATTTTGATCATGTTTGACTCATGCAGAATCCCTGGAATCACACAATTCATATTTCGTTGTTTGTGCATGTATCACGTGTATTTTAGTCTTACAAGAACAGTGGGGCAAGGCACAAGACTCACTGAACCATTTTAAATTTCACTTCTGCTGCACAGACACACTTTACCACAATGTTACCTTTGAATTAATGATGAGTCAGGAGGGATTGAGATGAAAAGTGACGGTGCACCACACTCAGTTTCCCGTTCCTTCCACATCATCACTTTCAGCATAAGCAGTTGGTGAACACAGGGGAGTCACATGAATAAGAAAAGATAGGGCAGGGTTCCTTGGTGGTTTATGTCTCTTAAAACACTATTGCTTGCTTTCTGCCTTCAAAGCAAGTTTTGACTTGAACAGAGGTGAGTCCACGTGGAGCTACCAGCACTCCCCTCTCCCCTTTTACTCAGCCACAGACATATGGCACTACCTTAAGCTCACTTGGAGTCTCACTGAACTCCTGTGCCTCCTGGGTCCTCCAGAAGTCTGCGTTCACAGGGCAGGTATGAACGCTACGTGCAAATGGGGCAGCAAGAAATGGCTGAGAACACACATGCTCCATTGTCACAAAACACAGGTTCAAAGCTAAGATCGTGCAGAATTTCAAGATGGTAGCAGTGCAAAATTAATCCAAGCATGGGGGCCTACTGAGCACAGGGCCCAAGAAGCTGGCCCTAGGTACTGTTATGTTGGAGTTCTGTGCCTGTTTGTGTACAACAGGTGGACTGTAAACAGTGCCCAGGGAGCTTGGCAGATCTTCAAAAATCTAAACAGAATGACCATATGATTCAGCAATTCTACTTCTGGGTTTACAGCCAAAAGAATTGAAAACAGGTCTCAACAGAGAGCTTGTGCACCAAGGTCCTTTGCAGCATCATTTACATTAGTTAAAGGGTGAAACAACCCAAGTGTCCATTGATGAATGGATAAAAAAAATGGAATATTATTCAGCCATAAATAGGAATGAAATTTCGATATATACTAAGACATAGATAAAACCTTAAAAATATTATCCTAAGTGAAATAAGTCAGTTATGAAAAGGAGAAATAATTTTTGATTCCAGTTATATGAAACATCCAAAATAGGCAAATTCATAGAGACAGCAAGTAGACTAGAAGTAACCAGGGCTGAGGAGGATGACTGGGAGTTATTACTTAATGGTTACAGAATTCCTGTTTGAGGGAATGAAAACATTTTGGAAATAGATAATGGTGATGGTTGTCTAACATTATGAGTGTACTTAATGCCACTGAATTATACACTTAAAAATGGTTTAAATGGCAAATGTTGGGTCGTGTGTGTTTGTGTGTGTGTGTGTGTAAAACA
Organism: Glossophaga mutica; assembly: GCA_039655065.1. Classification (NCBI taxonomy): domain Eukaryota; kingdom Metazoa; phylum Chordata; class Mammalia; order Chiroptera; family Phyllostomidae; genus Glossophaga; species Glossophaga mutica. Next base: position 23,448,836 of record CM077305.1, read on the forward strand.
CCATACTAAAAAAAACTTTAATGGGTAGGAACAAAAAAATATGATTAAAAATGGACAGTGGAAACAAACATTTTTCCGAGGAAGACATACAAATGTCCAACAGGTAATAAAAAAATGCTCAGCATCACTAATCATCAGGGAAATGCAAACAAAACTGCAACGAACTGTCACCTCAGGCCTGTTAGAAAGGCAATCGTCAAAAAGACGAGATAACAAGTGCTAGCAAGGATGTGGAGAAAAGGGAGCTCGTGTGCACTGTTGGTGGGACTGTAAGTTAGTGCGGCCACTCCGGAAAACAGTGTGGAGGTTCCTCAATAGAACTCCCATATGGTCCAGCAATTCCACCTCTGGGTATTTATCCGAGGGAAAGGAAAACACTATGGTGAAGGGATGGCTCTACCCCCGTGTTCACTCCCATGTTGTAGCATTATTGACAACAGCCAAGGCCTGAAAACAACCAAAGTGTCCATCAGTGGATGAATGAATAAAAAGATGTTATATATACATATATGTGTATAATGGAATGTACATCTGGGAATATTAGTCAGTCACGAGAGGAAAAAGGAAATCCTTTAGACACTCAGGTCCTATATAAAATAACATAGGTCAATGCATATAGTCAGCCCTCCACATCTGCGGATTCCCAATTAAGGATCAAAAACAGCACCGGTATTTATTGAAAAAATTGCATATAAGTAAAGCTGTACAGTTCAAACCCATATTGTTCAAGGGTCAATTGTATACGTATGTGATGTACATACATAGTTGGGCAAAAGTAGGTTTACCATTGTTCGTATGGAAAATAATACAATAATTAATAAATAATAATACAGGAGAAAACTCTATCCCTGGCCAAGTGGCTCAGTTGACTGGAGCACCGCCCTGTACACCAAAAGGTTGTGGTTTCAATTCCCGGTCAGGGCACATACCTAGGTTGCAGATTTGATCCCTACTCTGTGTGCATATGGGAGGCAACTGATCAATGTCTGTCTATCTATCTGTCTATCTATCTGTCTATCTATCATCCATCTCAAAGCTATAAACATATCCTTGGGTGAGGATTAAAAAAATAATAAGAATAAACTCTGTCTTGCATACTCACAACTGTAAACCTAGTTGTGCCCCACCTCATACGTGTGCTGTGATTCTCTCTTTCTGACAATCGTAGAGAGAGAGCATCAGTCATTTGCCTGCACAGTGGTGGAGCTGAAGGTCTCTGCCGCTGCCAGCATCAGGAGAGAGTGTCATGCTAGAAACTGGTATCCCAGGAAAGGATAAAAATTCAAAATTTGAAGTACAGTTCCCACTGAATGAGTATCACTTTCTCACCATCATAAAGTCAAAAAATCAGAAGTCAAACCATCGTAAGAGTTCAGGACCATCTCTGTACACACGAATCTGAGCAGATTACTGCACCTGAGTAATCTGTTTAAAGGTGTTTTTAAGAAGCTCCCAGGTAGCATTGCCAGATAAAATACCAATATTGCATGGGGCATACTCATACTAGACCCTTATTTGTTGTTTATCTGAGATTCAAATTTACTGGGTCCTCTAGATCCTAAATCTGGCCACCTGATCCCTTAAGAATTCTGATGCAAATGGGACATTTACAAACTCCCAGATTTTCCCCTGATGGAGCAGTTTATAACTACCTGAAAGCCTTCTGATGAGCATGTGTGAGATAGATTTTTAACAGTGATGTCTCCAAAGTCCCAGAACATGCTGTACAGCCAGCCACCACCTCCTTGAATAGTCCCTTCTCTCATTTCCAAGAGTCCTCCTGGTTTCTCTCTCTCCTCAGTGGCTTCTCCTCAGCAATCCCAGGGGTCCTTGTTTAGGGGGACCCAGAGTTTATGCAATTTGGAGGATTCTCTTTTTAAAAATAATATATGATCACAAGTACATTAGCTCAAAAGTGAGCATCTTGTAGAACAAAGAAATTGTCACACATTGCAAATTTTAAAAAGTTTGTTGTTAATAAACACTCTTCTCTAATAATGTTTTCATACATTTTGGGGGGCTGCATACTCCTTAATCACTTCTTCAAATGATAAAGCTTGTTTATAATAACAGTAATAGAGAGAATGAGAATGAGAACTTAGTCTTGCTCTAACATGATGAATAGAAATTTGTATTTTATTACTGATAGTGTAGGAGCGTTCTTTCCACTTCACAAGGAACAATGGCAATGTCATGTACATTTTTAGGATTGTTGGCAAGTTTGGGCAGACTTCATTCAAATTTCTTTTATATATGAGCTGTCAGATTTGGAAGAACTTTCTGCAGACTTGTTTTGTTTATTTTAAACTCAGTTTTTTCTCTTCTTCTGAAGCTGGAGCTGGGTCATGGTTATGTCTTCATGAGATCTCCCATTTCACATCTCTGGTTTCCCCCGCAGCAGAGTCGGCAATATGCAAGGCAGGAACATTCACTGAAGCTATCCCAGCACTTGGGCAGCTAGCATTCACTTAAAGACAAACAGAAAACATTGCCAAACGTGAAAATATATATCCCACTTGTCTTGGTTAAGTTTATGTCAACTTGGCAGCAGCATGGTGCCCAGGTGATGGTTAAACCTTATTCTCAGTGTTTCCGTGGAGGTGATTTTTGGAACAGATTAACATTTAAATTGCTGGACATTGAGTAAACTAGATTACCCTCCATAATGGGGAGCAGGAAGGGGCACATCCAATCAGTTAAAGGAATTAATAGGACAAAGATGGACCTTCTCTGAGCCAGAAGGAACTCTGCCAGCAGACCATCCTGGGACCCAGGCTGCAACTCTCCTCTGGATTCCCAGCCTGCCAGTCCACCTTGAAGATTTTGGACTACCAAGCTTCCACAATCATGTGAACCAAACCCCTAAAATCAACCAATCTCTCCCTCCCTCTCTCTCTCTCTCTCTCTCTCTCTCTCTCTCTGTCAATGGATAGATAGATAGATAGATAATCTCCTGTCTCCTGTTGGTATGTCTCTCTGGAGAACACACTTATATACCACTGAACTCCCCCTTATACAGGCTTACACAAGTCTCCGAAAGGCTCCCATCCACCTGGATGTTAAGGCTGCAATACTCTGATTTCAAGATAATGAGATAACCTAGGACATTTATCAGAGGAAATGTGCAAATCAGCTGATCTCCCAGTTTACTAAGGAGCTGAGCTGGCGGAGTGCATCCAGTTTGAAAATCCCTCCCCCATCGTCCTCCCCATCTCACAATCTCCTCTCTCCCTGAGATATTAATCTTCCTCCTCTACTCCAAACGTTACCCTCACTCCTCTTCTCGAAGGCTCCAGTTAACCCGACCTCCTCCGTAGTGGTCCTCTGAAGAGGCTTCCTCCTCCTCCCATAATCCTCCACCTTCTTAGCAAGTCCCTCCCAGGGTCCTTCTGAGTGCATGTGTGTCATCTCTGCGAGCAGATGATAAAATGTGCTGTGTATTACCTTGTATTTTTAGTCCTAACCCTCCCCCAGGGCAAGCGCAATAATTTACAAAATAGTAGGTGTAAACAGCAGTGTGCGCATACTGACTGACTCATGAGGACTGATTGAATTTTCAGAATTCTGTGAGCCCGTTGTTAAGCACAGCCATTAGTCAAAATTGTTACGTAAACTTACAGTTACGTAAATGACATTGAAACCCAAAATAGAAAATACTCAACACTCATGGTTTACAAATTATTCTGGTGCTTTTTTACTCTTATCTATGCACTTGAGGTTAGTTACGTCCATTGTAGATATGCTTATGGTGGAAATACTAACTAATGATGAGTTTCTGTGCAACTCTTCTCGATGCCATGTTCAGCGAGTTGTGGTGACAGCTTGAAATCAGGTGAGAGCGTTAATACCAGAGACATTGGCAAGTGCTGCGGTATAATTCAGGGCTATCCCCCCAGAGGGTCAGTTGTCAAACATCTCCCAGCACACTACTCCTTGTAAACTAACTTGCTAGAACTCTAGCAAACCTCCCAGGTTTGTCTCGTATAACTACACACACAATCTCTCTCTTCCTCCCTACCCCCAACTATTTTTGGCATCCTTTACTGAAAATACTGTTCACACCTCTGGGTCATCCCATGTGTCTTTGCCTCGAATGTGCTTGTTTCTCTTTTCCATCTGGTAGACTCCTGCTCATCCACTGAACCCTGGTTCAAGTGCAGCTTTCTGGGATTTCCGCCCCACTCCTGTATTAGCTGGCTAGCACTGCCATAACAAAGTACACCAGACTGGTAGCTGAAACAGCAGACTGATTTTTCTTACAATTCTAGAGTCTAGAAGTCCAAGATCAAGGCATCGGTAGGTTTGGTTTCTCCTAAGGCCTTTTTCCTTGGCTTGCAGATGACAGCCTTCTCACTGTGTCCTCATGTGGCATGTCCTCTGTGAATGCTTCCCTGGTGTCTCCTTGGGTGTCCCAATTTTCTCTTCTCGTAAGGAACAATCAGAATGGATTAGGGACTAACTTAATGGCCTCATTTTAACTTTATCAGCTTTCTAAAGGCCCTATCTCAACATACAGTAACATGCTAGAATACTCAGGTTGTGGATAGAGAGAAACATTGATTTGTTGTTTCACCCATCCATGCGTTCATTGGTTGATTTTTGTAGGTGTTCTAACTGGGATAGAACCAGCAACCTTGGTGTATTGAGAGGATGCTCTAACCAACTGAGCTACTCAGCCAGGGACCAAAAAGAACTTTTTAATTGTCCTTGTCCTTGTTATCTAGAGATGACAACTGTTTAACATTTTTGTTTTTTTCTTCAAAGCTTTCTACACAATTAATTTTATCACTTGGGAAGAGACAGGCAACTGTTCCTTGTATCTGTCCTTTCCTTCCTGCAAGTAATTTTCCACTGGGTAAGGAAGAACCCAGAATGAATATTACACTTCTCAGTATTCCTTAGTTGATGACTAAGTTCTGGGAATCTGCCTTAAGAGACAGCAGCCCTGCTCTTTGTCTCTTCCTTCCCAATACCTCCTGCCACCACACACACACACACACACACACACACACACACACAGACAGACACACACACACACAGCCCTGGTTAGGCATCATTCCTCACCACTTTCTGCTGCGCAGGAAGCTGAGGCTTCCTTCTCCCACTGCAAGTCTGAGAGCCACTGTGGCCCAACCACAGAGAGAGAGCTGGAAGAAGTCAGAATCCCTGAAGATGTTATGGAACATCCCAGGCCTCCAGGCCTTGTTTATGAGGGGGAAATAAACATGTCTGCCTTAAACCACTGTTCGTTTTAAATTTCTATGACATACACATGAAACATATCATTCTGTAACTTTTATTTATTCATATCTTCACATCAGTAAATATGGATAGTATCAAAAATGACCACAGAGGAGTGGTTTGCTGGTTCCTCAAAAAGCTAAACATAGAATTACCATGTGACCCAGAAATTCCACTCCTGGGTATGGATGCAAGAGAACTGAAAACAGGCACGTGAATGTTCACAGTGGCACTATTCACCATAGCCAAAAAGTGGAAAGAACCAAACTGTCCATCAACTGACAAATGAATGAACAAAATGTGGTCCATCCAAACAGTGGAATAGTATTCAGCCATAGGAGGGAATGGAGTTCTAATATGTGCTACCACATAGAGGAATGCTGAAAACATTACACCGAATTAAAGAAGCCAGTCACCAAAGGTATGTATGACTCCATTTGTATGAAATATCCAGAATAGGCAAATCCATAAAGACAGAAAGCAAATCAGTGGTTGCCAGAGGCTAGCTAGTGGTGGGCAGGAATCTGAGTGGCTGTTTAATGGGTATGAGGTTTACTTTGGGGGAGATAAAAATATTCCGGAACTAGATAGATGGTTGCACAACATTGCCAATGTACTAAATGCCAGTGAACGTACTGTGAATGGAATCCTGAGACTTCCGCAGTGTGACGAGAGACACGTGGAGAGAGCAGCCCAGCTGTCCCGGCTGCCCCAGTCAGGCTCCGGCCATGTGGGGAAGGCCCTGTCCCATCGCCAGCCACAGCTGAGATCCCGTCTGCCTACAGCTGTCCGGGGCAGCCCGCTTGACATCAGCAGCCGTCAAGCCCAGTCAAGTCCAGTCAAGCCACAGAATTGTGAGGAATAATAAGCCATTGTTGTCTGAAGCCACTTTGTTTTAGGTGACTCGTACACCAAAACAGATAACCGACACAAAAGAGTGTGCTGCTATGCGGTTATCATGATTCACGGAACCAGCGTCCTGCCGAGAGGCTCTGGTGCTGCGGCCAGGTCCCTGACTATTCTAAACCACTCTGTCCTGCACATTCTTACAGAAACTACTCTCTGCCTTCACCTGATTTTTCCCTAATACTTCCAGCAGCAGCACACTTGCATTTAATGGAAACTTTAGGGAAAAAAACCAATCCAAACATATTCCTAACTCATTAAAGAAGCAAAAGCAATAGTGGTGATTTCAGGCCACGTCAGCTGCAATACCAAGGCCTTGCCGGGTTGCTGAAGGGAGTTGGTGTATACTCAACCCCGTGTCTCATGAATCCTGTCCCCAAGCCTCTCCCTTGTATGCCAGCTTTTGGTGTTCCGTGTTGTTCTTCAGGGCTTCCCATAGGGTGTGTAGGACCACTGCGTATATAAATGATTTATTGAAAATATATTACAAAACTCATGAGCCCACGTGAGGTGACTCCTCCGTGCATATTTAAGAAGTCCTTGGGTGTGTGTTTTTCCAACCAGTGTAGATAAAGATTCTTCCTAGGGTCTAGGCGCCAGCTTTTCCCGGTCATGTTCAGGAAACATCTCCTCGGGTTCTTTTTGTCAAATGTGATGTGTGTGGCTACTTTCTATCTCACACCACGACGAAAGGGTAGGGAAACTGTCATTATTCACCATGCCATGGCTCGTCAGAACTTGTTTGCATTAAACGATACAGAGATTCATACCTCTGCAGTTTCTTAATTCCATTTACTTCATGTTCACTGCATCGTTTATGACACTGTGTTGTCCAGTGGGGGCCTTCCAGGCAATCAGCATCATTTATGAAGAGATGGCAGCGGAAATACTGAGAATTATGCAAGAATGTAAGAGTTGGGAAAAGAACGCATGCTTAGGACTGACCATATTTGCGAGGAAGGAGGGAGAGAAGCCTGTGAAAGTGACAGAGAAAGAGGTCAAAGAGGTGGGAGACCAGACAAAGACAGTACGAGGAAAGCCAGGTAGGAGCAGCGACATACTCTTTGGGATCCAGTGTAGAATCGAAAAGCAGGGCCCCTTGTTCAAAAGTCACTAAGAATTTTAAGACAACACAACAGAGTATTAAACCAAGAATGGGGCCCCTTCCAAGCCTGTGAAACTCTACAGTTTGCACACCCTTGAAGCTAGTCCTGGAAGCTAAGAAGTTGGAGTTTCACAATGGGGCAATGTCAAGGAGGAAGAAATTTGAGAAAAGGCTATTGAATTTGATTATTTTGAGGTCATGGTCATCTTCAAAAGCGTGGGATGAAGGGCAGAACTCTGACTGTGAGGAGTTTAAGAATTGATTGCTTGGAGATGAAGTGTACACAGTGAAAAGTTAGGGGTTTGAGGAGAGACAGCTCAACGGTTTAGGGAGCAATCAGGTTAAACAACAGCTGTTTCCAAGTCAAATAGACCCAATCACATTCGTTGGCTTGGATGATGTGAGCAGGAAGATGCAGGGAGGGGGAAGAATAAGCAAGGGCACAAAGTTTGGAAGCGGTAACCATCATCAACAGTAACAGCAGAGGGAAGAGACAGTAACTTTGGAAAGTCAGCCTCACAGCCACTGGTATGAGAAGAGTGAGGGCATGAAGATACAAAGAAATTGAGAGAAAAGGGAGCTGTGGATCATAGTCCATCCGGGCAGAAAACCTCATCGCCAAGCGTCTCCAGGATGTATGCCATTTGTTTATCACACTCAGCAAGACTGGCACCAACCGCTTGAAATGGGAATGGATTAATTCATGAAAACAACCTTCTGTGTTTGTGTAGGATCTCAATTTAGAAAGTATTCTTGTAGTTTTGAAGTGACTGGGATTTAGTCATAATCCACTGTCCGCTGAGTGCTCTCCGATGAGGTAAATTCCCTCCTGGCTCCAGCCCATCTTGTTTAGAAAATGCCTGCTAGCAAATTAGTTTTTTGAGCATCTTGTTCTTGCTTTATTTCTGTACTTTTTTGTACTTGTTTAATTCCTTTACAATGTGAAGCATTTCTAATACCACTACCCCCCAGTTTTATTCTTTCTATAGAAATCTTTCACAATTATTTGTAGCTTCACACAAAAACAATTTCCTTCAGGATTTTTTTAAAATTTTTTTAAATATATTTTATTGATTATGCTATTACAGTTGTCCCGTTTCTCCCCCATCATCCCCCCACCCTGCACACCCTCTCCCACCCACATTCCCCCCTTTAGTTCATTTCATTTCCCATACTATTCTTACCCTGCCCCTGTCTATTTTCTACCCACTATCTATGCTACTCATTTGAACTGTAAGTTGTGAGAAATAAAAGGAATGTTTATCTAAAAATTTAAAGAACATTTTAGTATTTTCTTAATTTCTGTTTGTTCAAAAGGAAAATGTGAATTTTTAAACATCCAGAACTATTAAGTGACCTGAAAGGATGAAATGTTTAGTTTAGCATGAAAAACGGAATTTCATAGTTGTGTCAGTTATTAACTTCTAATTTGTGTGAAAGAAACTTCCAGAACTTTTCCTTTCCATAATTAGTAATTAAACCATTACTCTGACTGGAGCAATTAGAGGTGAATATTTTATAAAAACAAAGGTAATGGAAAAGACTCTGAGCACTAAACACACCCAGATTAGTAACTGCTAAAAGGCAACAGAATAACAACAAAGGAACTCAACTGGAAATCACAAAGGAAGTTAAAACAACACATTTGAAGTAAAAAGAAACACATGCTGGAAAACAAAAACAGAGAGTTTGTAGTACTTCGCTCATGTAAATATATGCATAATTCTCCCTTAAAGTGGCAAAATGGTCCCACCTATATTAAATTTGTGTTCATTAATTTATGCAGCTGGATAAAAGAATGTAATTCAAGCTTTTTTGATGTTTTAATTAGAAAATATAACACTCCATTTCTTTGAGAAATAAGTAGGAAAACTGAGAAGGAACTTTGCATCAGAGTATTAACATTCTTGAGCCCCTGTTACTTCTCAGAGGGCAGGGTTTAACTGTTTTAGCCCAAACAGCTTCGACCAATAGGTTACACAGATCCTTGAAAGGAAGCACTTTTTAAAAATGGTGACAAAAGTGGATATTCTTAGAAATCTATTGATTTAAAATGATTCCCCTTCTTTGCCCAAATTTGTCAATGCCCTTTTAAGTTTTGTACAGTCCTTTTAAACAACTGACTCGATTCCAAATATGTGAAAGTTAGATATCCTATTTAGAATGTTTAAAATAACATGCTATTTGTTCAGCAAAATGGTCTTACTACTCAGTTTATCTTTACATCTTTTTTTGGGAATGTGCATTTGTAGGGAAAATCCAATGAATTATGACAATGTAAACAAGTGATTCTCACACTCAGAATTGCCTACTTGGGTGCTTACTAAAATGCAGATTATTAGGCACCCAGCCCATACCCCTGAGATTAAGAATCATGTTTTGTTTTGCTTTTCTCTTTTAACAGTCTCAGGGGATTTTGAGAAGGTAGTATAAACTTTTTAAAGAATTAATAACTTAGTAAAATCCCACCCTTATGTATTTGATCTGGCTCACAATTTTTCATATGAGCCAAGTTGGGGGGGGGTAATCAACTATATCTTCTTAATCAACAGGAAAGTGACTTTTAAAAAATTATTTTTTTGAGTAGTTTTAGGTTTACATAAAAATTGAGGGCGAGTTGTTCCTTTACCCCTTACTGCCCCCTCTCCATGGTTTCCTCTGTTACTAACATGTTGTAGTAGTGTGGAACATTTGCTCCAATTGATTAGCCAACATTGGAAAGTGTCTTGGCCAAGGTAGCCCATACACAATCAGTGCCCCGGCTGATGCTGGGAACTATGCCACACCCACACACTCAACTTGAACAAACTGCCTGGTAATTTCTCTTGAAAAATGTTCTGTGCAGATTAATACTACAATGCCCATAACTGTTCTGCTGCCGTATCTGAACACTGGTGGTAGCAGGATTCATTTGGCCGATGCTTGGGATTGCTGGTATTTATCCTGGTTCTATCCTAACTTTCCTTGCAATATGGGACAAAATCTTTAATGGTTTAAGTGTGTAAATCTGTGAAACAGTGCAACGGCATAGCACAATATCACTAATTTACATCTTGATTCCTTCCAGGGGGTGGTAGAGTGAATACATGATATTAATGCTGGAGAACTGCTCCGAGATAGGTTACAAACATGCTTGGATTTTCACACAAGGGTTCATTCACTCTTTGAGAAAACCTGGGAAAACAAATTTTAAAGCTCAGTTCCCTCTCTTAAGGAGCTTCCATATTCCCAACGGAAGATGGGTAGGTAGGACACCAATTAAAAAAAAACCCTTACAACATGATGTAGTTTCCTCGACAGTTTTAGGAATAAGCCACACCTGTTGTTAGGTGGCGCTGGAAGCCGGATGAATAGCTTGGCATCTCTGGGTAGGCTTCTTCTGGAAGATGTGACTTTCTGGCTTGAGTTTTAAAGGATGAGTAGCAGTTGGCAAATCCCCTACAACGCGCGTTTCAAACTATTCGTGGTGAAGAACCAGTCGTTTTTTTGTTTCCAATCTGCTAGGTACCAATCCAAGATCCCTGCTGTGCCAGTTATGTGACTCACCACGACTCAGTCTGACAACACCCAAACTGGTTTACACCCGGATCAAAGAGTACACCGATCATGCGCTTGGATGTCGTGGCATCTTAAAATTGTTACAAAACTTTCTAAACCTTTTGTTCTGCGTTTCTCTACCTGTTACAGGCAGGATCCAAACAATATGCAGCCCTGCACAGGGCCAGGTGCCACCCTTTGAGGGATTATTAGAGATGCAGATTGTCAGCTTTCGCCCCGCTGAATTCCAATCTGGATTTTAACAAGACTCCCGTGTTTCTCGTGCACGCTGAAGTTCGAGGACCTACCGTAGAGGAAACCAGGATTCACTACCAGGTGGGTTTGATTCTTCATTCATCTGAATTTCTGTTTCCTTTAGGTCCAGAAAAAGGTTACATTTTAAACGGCTCAATTGCCCACGCCCTCTTCCAGTTTATAACTACTATTCCCCGCGGCTATAAAAACGTCTCTTAACCTGACGGCAGGAAAGAAACTCAACACGGGAAGGCAGCTTCCAGAAATTCTGATTAGCCTCCAATCTCGGCTTTGATCTGGCCCAACAGCCGGGGCAGCTCCGCGAACCTCGCTTCCTTCCCCGGGGTCGCTCATCTGCCGAGCTGCATTAATGAGATCCGTGTTGAGCGGGTTCCAGGGTCTGCTAGAGATCAAAGGCACAAAAGAATCCCCCAGCCCCTCCTTCCCGGTGACTACTTGGTCTCTACCACCATAAGAAAGAGTCAACTGCCCCGCCCACCCCTAGGTGGGGAGGCCGGGACTTAAGTGGAGCCGCTTGGACCCCGCCTTCCTCGCCCGCCGCAAAGCCGGGGGCTGCCTAAGCGCGGAGTGGGCCGGACCGTGCGGTAGGTGAGGTGGGGCGGGCCTGGGCGGGGCGGGGCGGGGCGGGGCGCGCCAGGGCGCGCTAGGCTGGATGGGCGGCACTGGACCCTGCGGAAACGCGGGGCGGGGTTGACTGAGGGCTGGGCTCCTGGTGGGGCGGGGCGAGGTTGGCTAGTGGGCGTGGCCTGGCGAGCAGAGCGGATAGGGGCGGGGCGTGTTCTCCTGTCTGCGAGACTCTTAGCAGCGGTGAACAGCCTGAGCCGAGGCGCCCGAATACTCATCGCGGCGGCGCTCGCGCGGGGAGAACGACTTGGGGCTGGCTTTGTGGCCACTGTCCGCCTGCCGGCGCTCTGAGGCTCCGGTCCCAGCTCAGAGGAAGGGGGTACACTCCCAAGTCCTCAGCCGTCCCCCCCCCCCGCCCCCGCACCAGCCCGGGGGAAGAATGTGCCACCAGCTGTTCTTCGCTCGCTTGCGCTGCGCCCAGAAGTGAAAAACTTGGAGGAAGAGGAGACAAAGGCTGCGTTTGGGACGGATGAGTTGAGAATTGGGTTTGGGCAAACAAAAGGTGCGAAAGACGAGAAGGGGATAAGGCGATGGCAGCGGGGGAGCCTCGCGGGCTCGAGTTCCTGGGAGTCGCGCCGTGACACGCATGGTTTCCCCGGACCGTCTGCTAGGCTGACTTCCGCGAGCTGGACACCCGACTCTGGCAAGTTTGGGAACGCACTGGAACAATGGACAACTTCTTCCCCGAGGTGAGTGTGTTCGCGGCTCCGCTCTGACTGCTTTCCTTGAACCGGGCGTAGGCTATCTTCCTGCTCGGACCTCGATGCCCCGGAGGGAGGGATCTGCCCGCGGTGCTGCGCGCCCGCCTGGTACCTTTCCCTAAACCCGAGAGGGCGAAACTTCATGGGAGTCGCCTGAAATCAACCCCACTCACCCTGGGGGAGCCTCTGGATGAGTAAGCCAAGGCAGGTTTTGTTTTGCTCCGCGCTTCCACTTTGTCCCAGGAGGTAGCGAAGGTGAGCTTCCTTTTGCGTGGGTGCCTGGCTCACCCTTGTCTCTGCGGCACCCACGTGAGGCAGCGGGCTCCGGGGCCCGGCCAGGGCATCTGCTTGCCCGACTGCCTGGGTGTAGGAAGCCCAATAAAATGTTCAACCAGGACATGCCTTTCTTCAAGAAAGGTCTGGTATTTCCTTTGCAAAACGTGCTGGCTTCCTGTGAGAGGGGTGCAAACACTTCCAGAGGAGACGGCTTAATGAAGTGTGAGCAGGGAAGGCGAGGGTTTAATCATTCACCGAGTTCTCTGTCCGCCGGACCTTTGGAGTCTATCTTCTAGTTTTCACCAAGAAGTGCTCTTTTAGGGTTTGAGATAATTCTAGAAGGTGAGATCAAAAGATCATATATTCGTTGTCTTTGGCAGATTTTGAATTTGAATGTACAGAAGATCGTTTAGGGGAAACAATGGCTATTTTAAGACTAAACCAATGCCACTTTTAGGGTCATTGAGGGCAAGACATCAGTTACTTGAAATCGTTGAGTTGAGAACCCCCCCCAACCTATTCCCCCCCCCCCCGGGACCCAGAGTTACTGTGGTTTCTTGGCTCCCTTTCCTTTCTTGGTTGTGTTTATTTAATAAATTCTGTTTAAGTTTGAGGTTTGAAGTGGCTCAAAGTAAACTTAGTTGACTTAAGGGAGTCTGATGTGACTTTCATTGAAAACCAGCGGGTGTTTTGTGAGTCCAGGACGGTTTTGGAATGTTCCAGCAAATTAGATTGGTGAGGGTTTGCCTCTGTTTTTGCCCACTCGCTTTATCAGACTTCATTGGATATAATACTTCAAGTCATTCTGCTTTCTGGATGCCCACTTAAACAACTATTTATAATGGCCAAAGTGCTATATTGTGTAATATCACATGATAGTAATAGTAGTATCCAGTTTTTTCGAAGTAGTGTCTCACATGTGATACCCACATTCTCTGTGATAAGTGGGCTGGAAAGGAATTAATCATGCATTAATACGAATTTTTACTTTTTTTTAAAGAATGAAATCTATAATTGTGAGACTGTCACATGTTCCAATCCTTCGTGCCTGTAAGAAGGCACCAGAACTTTTTGGAGGAGTTGCAGGTTAACCAATGATTAAAGACCAGTGGGCTGTGTTTAATGCCTTTATCTGTAAGAAAACTTAGGCTTTGCCTGCAGGACAAATTCTTAACTCTTTTTTGGCTTTATTTTGTTTTTGTGTGTTCTGGGTCCCCTGGGAAATATGATGAGACATAGAATTAGTATTATGTTTGTTGAGTCCCCATCCCATGTCTGTGGAGTACAGGGGATCCGTGACCACCCCTTGGGGAGAACTCTTCCCCCTAGTGCAAGTGGGAGGAACTGCAGGATACGGTGGGAAAGCTGCAACCTGCCCCGCATTCTGTTTGAAAAACTTTTTCCTTACACTATACCTTGGTTCAGTGTAAAATAAAGTGAAAAAACACAAAAACCCTGGCTGTTGGATTTTATTTCAATGATTAATATAATACTGAAGTTGGTCTTTAACAATCATCTACTCCATTGCTTTCCATTTCCTAGATGAAAAATTTTAATCCAAAGATGTTAAGTCACTTGCCCAAGGTTGAAGAGCTTGTTATAGAATCCAGATCCTTTTCCTCTGTTGCTAGTGGAAATTGTCATTTGGGGGAAATTTTTTCTTATTTAAAGTTATACTTTCACTCTTGTGATGCATTTCTAAATCAGCCTTCAGAGTTCTGCCCTGAAGGTGGAGGCCAGCAGAGCCAGTCAGGGCAGCCAAACAGTGCTGTATTAAGTGCAGACAGACTCCTGACACGTATCTTGTCTCTCATGTTAGTGTCTTATAACAGAGTACCCTTTGGTACACTGTCCAGGGAAGAAAATCTTATGACCTGTTAGAGTAAAAGCAAAGTAGAGAAGTGATATATTTCCAAGGACAGCAAAATTTTAAGGTCTCCTTATCACTAAATGGCAGCCTGTTCTTCAGTAACTTTTCCCATTGTGATTTAGGCATAATGACTTGTTGCTTGTTGGATAACAATTTGAAGCTAAAGCTAACAATTGAGGGAAAAAACATTGAACGAGATATTGTATGTATAGCTTCATATGTCAGTGGCCAGATAATAATGAAATAGGAGTTACCTGAGACTAGCAGCTGCTACTTAAGAATGGGGCCAGGGTTTCTCAAACTGGGTACCTTGTCATTTTGGGCTAGTTCATTCTTTGTTTTAAGGGGGAGGGGCTGTTTGGTGGCTTGTAGGAGGTTGAGCAGCATGTCTGGCCTCTACCCACCAGATGCTAGTAGAGCCCCCACATGTGACAACTAAAATGTCTGTAGACGTAGCCAAATGAGCCATGGGGAGCAAAATCACTGTCCATTGAGGACTACTGAGTTAGACCCACGAGGCAGTTGCCTTGGGGAATGAATTCCTTTGCTGTATGCACAGCCATCTTGCCTGTGAATGCCTGCTTTAAGTATTACAGCATCCATCAGACATCTTCCTGCCCACCAGGCCAGCTGGAAGCTTGTGAGGCTTGTGTCCCTCAGCTGATGGCTACCGACTTCAAAATGTACCTCCGGATTGGAGAAACTGAGCATCCTACACTCCCCAGTGGAGTTTGTTTCTTCATGGCCTGCCTTAGATTTTTATGGATTCTCTAAGTAAACTGTATGTGCGCTTCTGGGAAACGTCATTTTTTCAACATTTGGAGGTAAATTGTTAAAAAGTTTACTTCAGGCAGTAACTAAAGTTATGTCTGTAATCAAAACAACTTTTTTAAAAAGCAGAAAAGTCTCAACCAGCAAAGTGGCAAGACTACTGAGCAAACGTGTTGTTGATACTTTGAAGTAGATGCTGTTTCCATGTCTCCAGGGCCAAGTACGTTGCTTGGAACACTGGAGGGGCCCTAAGTACCCACCAGTGGAACTCATAAATGAGCTTGACTTTTCTGTTTTCTATTTTAGGAATAGGTGGGGCATAATGGCTGTTCAAGCAAAAGATCTTTTGAGGATGATTAATGGGACATTTATAAATGCTTTGCTTTTAAAGAATATGTAAAATGTACAGAACTGTATTCATAAATGCAGATATTAGAAGCAGGTATTAATGTATTAAGGGAGAAATTGTTAGGTACAGCTGGAACGTTTTGCACTATTCACAGCCTGGTTCGCTCTGAGTTGGAACAAACTCAGTTCGCAAGATGTTAAGTGGAAACACCTTCTTCCTTTCCACTGTTTGGGACAGGATCTTGGGTTTGGTTGTTACCTGAAGTTTCTCAGCTAGCTTCTTCTTTTTTTTAGTTATAATTTTTTAAAAGATTTTATTTATTTACTTTTAGAGAGAAGGGAAGGAAGGGAGAAAAACACTGATGTGAGGAAGAAACATCTATCGGTTGCTTCTCACACATGCCCCGACTGACCAGGTGTCGAACCTGCAGCCCAGGCGTGTGCCTTGACTGGGAATCGAGCTGGTGACCCTTTGCTTTGTGGGATGGTGCCCAACCAACTGAGCCACACCAGTCAGGGCTCAGCTAGCTTTTTAAGCTGGGAAGAGTTCTTGGGTCTATTTTCTAATAGTGTTTTATGTGTATTTTTATGTTTCAGAGCTTATTGAAATTTGTCTTGGTTAAAAAAAAAAATTAAGATTTGTTTTTGGCAACTCCTTCCCTTCCCCCAAATCATCTCTCCCAGGCAAAAGGGAAGTGCTGAGGACTTCCTTGTCCCACCAAATCCTGAAACCCATACTTCTGACAACAGTATAACAGAATCAGAGCATTAAGTTTTTTCTCACAAAGGAGTTGTAATGTCTTGCCTTTTCTGTACACTCGGCAAAGATTTCTATTGTCAAGTACATTTTTTGGCCTCTGTTACATTGGGAACAGCAAAGCCCCGGGAGCAGCTGCCAGCAGGACAGTTGTTGCTAGCAGGGAGCCCTGATCTCCCAGGCCAGGGCAGGGGGAGGCTGCTCCCCCCTGTCATGTGGCCCTCTGCTCTTGCCCTCATCTCTCAAAATCAGGCACAGACCAATGTGGTGAAGGGAGCAAGCAGACTATGCTTTTCCAGCTCTGTTTGCTTTAAGTGGGGTCACCTGCAAGGACATGCATCTTGAATGTGCTCTTCTATTGAGATTGGTAGGGTAGAGTACCTTACTGTTAATGGGTTTCAGAATTCTGCATTTGGGGCAACTGCTCTGTAACATTTTCATGTCATTAATTTGCAGGGAACATTCAAGAATGAGCAATCCAGAAAGTCTACTTTAAGCTTAGCAAGACTTCCTTCCCCTGCCTAAAGGTCCTTAGGTAGAGGGACAAACAGTTACTCTGTAAAAGCATAGAAAAGCTGTGTCTGGCTGTACCCTCCCACCTGTGAGAGCTTGGCCAGATTACCTGACCTTCCTGGCCTTTATTTCTCTGGTCTACAAGTGGGCATAATAGTGTTGGCCTTGTATGATTATTAAGTGAATTGGGGATAAGATTAACAAAGCACTTGGCACGTTGTAGGTAGGTGAGTTAAAATAAGAGTTTGTTATAGTAACTTAGAAGTGAAAAATGAGAGGCCCTCAGTAGGTGAATGAAGTCCCAGTACTCAACCGCGCAGGGGAATCTGGGCATTCGAGCTGCTCTCCAGTTTCATTTCTTGCGCTGGATTGCATTTATTCATTTGCTCCCTTTCAACCTATACACTTCTGGTAGATTTTATATATCCAGAATTTTATCTGAAGCATATCCATATTGCTTACAAAATCAGAGCCGCGTTCATGAGTTGGGTTGCCCAGGCCTCTGATCTTGCAGGTCTCTTTATTCCCCTGCGTGACTTTGACTCCAGACTGTCTTAGCAGCCCAGATGCATACCAGTGTGCATGTCGCCCTCTCTGACAGGTCTAGTTCACAGTGCCCCCTACCTCTCTTTCCTCTGAACTTGGCTCTGTCTTTCTGTCCTGGCCATCTTGGGAATTTACTCCTGTTAGCTAGAGGCTTTACATACACCCCCTCCTGCCCCTGCCCCTCTGCAACACACACCTTCTCAAATGAGTAAGCAGTGCCTTGAAAGGTTAATTATCCCATTTATAGGTTTGAGAACCTTGTTTGCACTGAAAGGTCCTTAAGAATGGGATTGTACCCTTGTATATATAGCTGTTATTCCCCCCGCCTGCAAGTACAGATTTTTTTTTTATGGTGGAAGGGGAGATGCTTGTAATCTTTTTCATTAATTATAAAGCATTTTAGAATTCTTTGAAGACAATAATAAATATGGCTAATGTTTACTGAGTGCTTGCTCTGTGCCCCCTATGTTCCCGAGCACTTGACATTCAATAACTCATTTAATCCATTTAACAACCCTGTATGGCTCTACAGATTAGGAAAATGGGGCACAGAGAAGTTAAGTATTAGCCCAGCATCACACAGCTGGGAAATGACAGCCAGGATCTGAATCCACACTGGCTGTCTCCAGAGCCTCTGTGCTCTTCACAGCCTGTTGGTATCATTAACCTTACGCTTGCGTCATCGTTGCCAGGCTCTTTGATGAAGTGCCATATACAGTAGGCCGTTAGTAAATGATTTTTAAGTTAAAAACAATGTGGGAATTTGGGGAAACAAGTGGTCCACACCCCAGAAGCATTGCAAACCCAGCAGGAAAATGTGAATCAACTTTTGAACATGACGCTAATTTTTAGTTGTTTTTTTCTACTTAGGAAAGAAGAGTATCTTCTGTTTCTTTGTAAAATGTGGTTTCCAAAGCTGCTGACCCCAACCTCATGAGGATGGTGGGAAGATTGTATAAGAAAGCACTTAAAAAACTGGGTTTTTGAGAAATGTTTATTTTATTAAAAGAAAGGGTCGGACAACTCATTTTTCTCCCCAGTTCTAATGCTCAATTATTGCAGTATTCCTCTGCGAGGTTTTCTGAGGGAATCTTGTCTTTCGAGTAAAGATGTTGGCTGCGTTCCCAGAGTTTTCCATATCAGTCGTGTTGTCCTCGTTGGCTTACTAACACTCCTGCAGTGACTGTGACAGCAGAGAGGAACGTTTCTCAAGGATCCTTCCTTGAATACAACATTTTGCTGCCTTGCTAAGAGCTTTTTTGCAAAATGTCTCCACCAGGCTGAAAATAAGAAACTTGAGCCCCCAATTTCAATCTAGCACCTCACGTCCCGTGACAGTGTATCCTCTGACTCTGCCAGTTGCAGGAAGAGGTGGTGGAGGGCCGGCCACAGAGCCAGGGAGTAGCATACCGGAGCTGTACACTTGGTCCCCCTGCCTTTGCCCAGGCTTCCGTAGCTGCTTTCAGGATTAGAGTTCCTTCTGTATAGAGGCATTTTGTACGTTGTGCTAATTTAGAAAGTGAGATATTCATATTAGAAAAGCTAGGCAAGGTTGAATTTTTGCACTTTGGAGTAGGCATGCTTATCTTTACTGTCTGATTTAGATGCCAAGATAACACAAGATATGGGGCTATTGGAATGTAGCTTGTTTACTTGGTCTCTTACCCAGCATTGGGTCCTGAAATAATCCCATACTTCTTTCAAATGTCTTTTTTTTGTGGGGGGAGGGTCAGTTAATAACATGTGAGCAGTATCCATTGACATTGTGGAGAGAGGTGGACTTCTCTCCGATGGGTCCATGCCCATGATATCTGTTAAAACGAGGTTTCATCTAGTAGGCTGTGTGTGGCCGAACATGCGTTTTGGGGGTTTATTAGCTCCATAGATACTTAAATTAGGTTCCTAGGAATATATTTAGAATTAGAAATGTTCTTACTGGGGGAAGAAAAAAGCTTTTTGATAAGCATAGATTTGCTTTATTACTTTTCTTTGTCATTCTTAAACCATTTTCCCCCTTAATTCTGCAAAGCTGCACCAAGTTTAGAAAATGCCTTAAGCAGAAGACAGAAACTCCCCAGGTCCTACTCTTGACACGCTGCGTGTGTGCTTTCTGTGCCTCCGTAGATGGCAGGGTCAAAGCACACCTGTGATGCTCACTTACGAGTTGACTGAGAAGAGCCCTCAGTGTCCGGTCGCGTGCTGTGTATGGGAGCCCCCGTCATTCTCAGGGTCAGGGTGAGAGTACAAATGCAGGTCCCCCAATTACCTATCTAAATATTTACAAGTTACAGGCAAGCTTACAGACTGCTGAATGAAATCTCTTCTGTTCTCCTACGGTGACAAATATGTCCTCATTAGGACACAGTTGAAGAAATTGTGAAGTTACAGTTTTTACTGCTCAAAGTCAGCAGACCATCGAAGATGAACGAAGAGGATTATAGGTGCACATGTCCGGGTGTCCTCTTGATGGGCCGGTGATGTTTGCATGAGTAATAGATATAAACTCCATGATACGTTTTCTATAAATCTCTTTCTCACCCATGTTTCTGCAAAGTCACTAATGTTATGATGATTAGTCATGATTTTCACAATAATTTATGTTTTACTGGTAGTAACGCCAAAGTAGAAATCTTTTTTGAGTCATTGTGGTTCTTAGATTTGCTTTTTAAACATTAATTTTGGTTTGGAGAAGGCCTGCTTGCTGAGGCTGGAAATTAGTTACTGGCGTTGTGAACAAAACGCACGTAGCAATATTTAGATTTAAAAAGGAGTAGGATTGCGCATGATAAACTGTTTATATTGCAGGATGTACACAATTGTGTAATTTGATTATGTCACTGTCATTGATATTGTGCATCTCACTTTTTTGAAGAAAGACTTTAAAATTTATTTTTAGAGAGAGGGGAGGGGAGGGAGAAAGTGAGGGAGAGAAACATCAGTTGGCTGCCTCTTGCATGCTCCCAGCTAGGGATCTGGCCTGCAACCCAAGCATGTGCCCTGATGGGTAATCGAACCCGTTACCTCTTGGTTCACAGGCCAGTGCTCTGTCCACTGAGCCACACCAGCCAGGGCATCATCACTTCTTAAAACGACCTCTAGGCCCATTACATATATCTTAAGTTGTTTTTCAGATCTTTCAGTATTGTGCGTATTATAAAGAAAACGGAACACAGAAGTTAAGTTCATTAAAAATCTGCTTTCAGATGAGGTTATATCTTAATGCACTTTGCCATAAAATAGTTTACATAAAAATATGATTGGGGATTATGTGTGTGTATGTATTTTTCCCTTTCTAGTCATACAAATGTTTTTATTTCCTTAATCTGATATTTAAATATTTTCTTGAAATAGCAGTTTTTTGCTGTATGCTTCACTTTTGTTCCTTTTTGATTGAGGAACTTTTTCCCTAATATTTTTAAAAACACATTTAAAAAATATATATTTTATTGATTATGCTGTTACAGTTGTTCCATTTCTCCCCCATCATTCCCCTCCACCCTGCACACCCCTCCCACCCACATTCCCCCCCTTTAGTTCATGTCCATGTGTCATAAGTTCTTTAGCTTCTACATTTCCCACACTATTCTTGCCCTCCCCCTGTCTATTTCTACCTGCCGTCTATGCTACTTATTCTCTGTACCTTTTCTCCCTCTCTCCATTTCTGTGTTTCTGTTCCTGTTCTAGTTGTTTGCTTAGTTTGCTTTTGTTTTAGGTGTGGTTGTTAATATCTGTGAGTTTGCTGTCTTTTTACTGTCATATTTTTGATCATCTTTTTCTTAGATTAAGTCCCTTTAACATTTCATATAATAAGGGCTTGGTGATGATGAACTCCTTGAACTTGACCTTATCTGAGAAGCACTTTATCTTCCCTTCCATTCTAAATGACAGCTTTGCTAGATAGAGCAATCTTGGATGGAGGTCCTTGACTTTCATGACTTTGAATACTTCTTTCCAGTCCCTTATTGCCTATAAGGTCTCTTTTGAGAAATCAGCTGACAGTCTGATGGGAACTCCTTGATAGGTTACTGTCCCCTTATCCCTTGCTGCTTCTAGAATTCTCTCCTTCATTTTAATCTTGGCTAATGTAATTATGATGTGCCTTGGTGTGTTCCTCCTTGGGTCCAACTTCTTTGGGACTCTCTGAGCTTCCTGGACGTCCTGGAAGTCTATTTCCTTTGCCAGATTGGGGAAGTTCTCCTTTATTATTTGTTCAAATAAGTTTTTCACTTGTTATTCTTCCTCTTCCCCTTCTGGTACCCCTATATTTTGGATGTTGGGACATTTAAAGATGTCCTGGAGGTTCCTAAGCCTCTCCTCATTTTTTTTGAATTCTTGTTTCTTCCTTCTTTTCTGTTTGGTTATTTCTTTCTTCCTTCTGGTTCACCGCATTGATCTGAGTCCCAGTTTTCCTCCCAACACTGTTGGTTCCCTGTGTGTTTTCCTTCATTTCACTTATTGTAGCCTTCATTTGTTCATCTAATTTGTGAGCAAAATCAACCAATTCTGTGAGCATCCTGATCACCAGGGCTTTGAACTGTGCATCTGATAGGTTGGCTATCTCAAGAGATAGATCACTTAGATGAACTGGCTCTGGGGCTTTGATCTGTCGTCCCGTTTGAACCATTTTTGTTTTTTTGGGTTTTTTTTTTTTTTTTTTTTGGTCTGGTTGTGGCTGTTATGTAGTAAGGGGTGGAGCCTTAGGAGTTC
Organism: Glossophaga mutica; assembly: GCA_039655065.1. NCBI lineage: Eukaryota > Metazoa > Chordata > Mammalia > Chiroptera > Phyllostomidae > Glossophaga > Glossophaga mutica. Next base: position 23,471,014 of record CM077305.1, read on the forward strand.
CCCAGAGCAGGGAAGCCCAGAGGCTAGGTTGTGACTGTATATGTGGGGGCGGGGTCCGAGAGGGAACAAGGCCACTTGCTCCACTCTCTCTCGGATTCCAGACCCTTCCGCCACTTCCCCTAAGCAAATTGGGCCCTTCTGGTGCTGATTTCTGTGTGGGTGGGCTTGTGTATGTTCTAGGACCCTGTGGGTCTCTCCAACTAACTCTCCTATGAGACTGGGAGTCTCTCCTGGCACCTCACTCCCATGAGTGTTTTCAATTGGTGTTTTTAGGTTTTATTTCCTGGTGCTCGGGCCCTGGGTTGGGAGGTCTGTCTGGCTCCCCGTTTTCACCTGGATTATCTGCACGCAAATGTGGGACTGCCTGGTCAGCCAGCTGCCTTGTGCAGCCTCACTGGGTCTTCCTGTTGCCACCTGGTGTCCGGAGTCCATTAACTGCCTGCCACCTGTATGCCTGCGTGCCCCGGTCCACCAACCTCCACATCCTCCTGCTATGACTCCGCCCCTCTAACCAGTCTGGATGAATGGTTGTTGGACTTCCGTACAGTTCACTTTTCTATCAGTTCTGGATGTTTTCTTGTTTCTAAATCTTTGTTGTGCTTAATTTTGGTTGCGTGAGGAGGCACAGTGTGTCCACCTATGTCTCCATCTTGGCTGGAATAAAAACACATTTTTAAAGTGAAATGGCCACAGTGTGTTTGGGGTTTGGGGAAGCTTTTGCTAATATTATTAATGGTAAGCAATAGTTCATAACAAATAACTCCCACTTACTGTGAGTTCAAAATTAATAATACTGTTTTCACCCAAGACCATGATTTGTTTTTTGAGGAACTTCTGTTTAGTTATTTTATTTTATTGCTTTTGTGATATACAGGGCACTCTAAAGTCTGCAGCCCAAGGCAGGGTCCCAGGTGTGTACTTCTCAGAGTGGCTCTGCCCATTCTTCCTGGGCCTGCATCATCATCTGTGTGACCATTTTGGGCTGTTTCTGGTGTGCTTTTATGGAAGACAGCGCACAAAGATTTTTGTACCTATATCGTTGCATGATTGTCTGATTATTTCTTGAGGACACCTTTTCTGGCATGACATTTGATCAGAGAAGGCTTTTGCACATTTTTACTTACTGTTCAGCAGCAAAAGTTGTACAGGATGTGTTAGTGCAGCTTACTGTGGGCACAGCTGAGACACCCTGCCGGGATGTGTTTGTGATATGAGGGCTTTCATAACTCTTATTAGACTCTTAATGGCATGCATTGTTTCACAGAGGACATTAACATTTAGACCTTGATTTCTGGATCCACTATTAGGTCTTCTTTGAGCCAGGGTGGAGGAGAGAGGCGTTTTTCTCAGTGAACAGCAGGGCCATTGATTTATGTCTAGCCCCCAGAAAATCCCAGTGTGGTTGCTAATGTTCGTTAAGGCCAAAGCACACACAAAGGATGCAGCGTTGTGCTGCCTGGGGAGCCACTGGCCGTTTGTTCAGGGTATTGTGTGTATGGATTCTTTTTAAAATTCTCATTCCTTTGCATTGTCAATATCCTTGGGAGTTCATCCTGGGCCATAGCAGTAAGATGGCGGTGTTCTAACTGTAGAGACTTGAGTGACACGCAACACTGGTGTGTGTGTCTATATGTGTTTGACATGAAGACTTACTATTTTAATTAATCTCCTGCAGGAAATCTTTCCATGAAGTCTGAAATAAGTGTTGAGTGCTAGACACAAATAACGCTGCATCGTTTATGATGGTGTCACTTTACGCAGGTTTGTTCCCTCCCACATTTTGTTCTTTCAGTGATGTGGGCCGAGGGCCAAAGTGTTGAGCTCTTTGGTAGTTTTCAGCCTCAGATTTTCAGATATGGATAAGCGTGCTCTCTTTCTAGAGAACCTCTTCAACCTCTTCACTGTTGACATTTTTGGCCGGGTCCGTCTTCGTAGTTTGGGGCTGTCCTGTGTGCCTTGGGATGTTCGGCGGCATCCCGGCCTCTGATGGCTCGATGCCAGCGGCACTCACCTTCCTCAGTTGTGACAACTGAAAATGTCTCCGGATACTGCGCATGTCCCCTGGGGAGGAAGGAGACGCAAAGTGACTCCAGCTGAGGATAGCTATGCTGTATCCACACTTCTATGGCCACAGCTTAAATTTGATGTCACCAGTACTTTTTAAACTCCTTGTTTATACAGATTCCTGATTGCTTTCCACCCCCGTGGGTGATGGGGAGCACACAATTTATTAGTGTTGAAGTTTTATTCTGTTTAGGATCCAAACTCTAAATCATGGTTTATCATCCAAATTGTGTGTTAAATTGTTCAGTCTGGTTAGAATACTTGCATCCAGCTGTACCCTCTGCCCAGGGCTTTTGTTTGTCTCCCTTCTGGTGTTGGACCTCTCGTTCCCTGGGGTCCCTTTCAGATCCTCTCCCTGAGGCATTAGAGAAACATATATGACACTATACTGATGATGAAACTGACTGCTGTTCTCTAGCAGGACAAAGAAGCTCATATTCTCTTAAAGTTGAGAACATGTTGAACTAAGTTGTATCTTCTGCCCTCTCTCCCATGTATTTATTTTGTACAGTTTTTTTCCTGGGATACTTAAAAAAAACCACACGTAATAGACTCAAAAGTTGCCAAAATATTTGTATAGTGAGGTCCTGTGTACCTGCCACCCAGCTTCCTTGGTCACCATCTTATATAAAAGTAATACCATAGCAAAGCCAGGAAATTGACATTGGTACAATCTACAGACCTCATTCAGATTTTGCCTGCTTTTATATACACGTCAGTGTTTTCACACGTGTAGGCTTGTGTAACCACCAGCATCATCCTAATATAGAGCTCTCCATGCGCCAAGCTACCCCGTGAGAAATACTCGCACCTCCCCGCAGTCCTTAGTAACGACTAATCTATTCTCTGTAAGTTTGCCACTTCTGAGTGTTATGTCAGTGAATCAGACAACACGGAAACCTTCTGAGATGGACCTTCATCATTCAGCACCGTTCATACCTGCCCGTGCTGTTGTGCGCATGGACAGTTCGTTCCGTTTTATTGCTGAATAGCATCCATTGTTCTGGTGCTCATTTAATACCTGTTGCTAACCTCCATTACCATTCTGAGGCTAACGGTCATTTGTGTAATAAAATACTCTTTTTTTTGTCCCAGGGTTATTAAGAGCCCAGATTCTCATGGCCCTCCTTGTAGTGAATTTAAAGGCTGTTGTCAAATAATTTTTTTGATTTGTGGCTCTGTTTGAAGTCTTTTGAGTTAGATTCGCTGAGACCTGGTACATTTGAACTTGTTCATCATGGTACCAACCAGCAGGTTTCTATTCTTGCTCTCTTACCCTGAGATAGGCACTTCATGAAATGAAATGACTTTTGTCTGGTTAATATTGTCGATGTGACAACCCTAAAATGTTACAGCCCCATGTGGGCTGGCCAGGGGAGCAAATGGATGGTGGAGCTCACCAGAGCCAAGACTTCTTGGGAAGCTGAACATTAACACAAGAAGATACTCCTGTCATCCATCAGTGTCACAACAGGACTGAATGGAAGGGGATCTCTTTGATGTAAATCAAGACTTCTAAGGCCATTTTAAGTGCCGTGACTTGAGTCAGGCGTATAGTGGTGGCAGTGGTGTGGGGGACATCAGGTGTGAGGTATGACAAGAGAAGCTAGGATAGGCACAGACGACATCCACCCACTTGATCAGGCAGAGACTGGGCCATCCCCTTACCCCAGTCCTAGGACGCAGTCTGAACTACCCTCACATGTACAGCCAGTTTCTCTGCTAATCTACTGGGCTCTGTCTGTCTCCACCCTGGATCTCTGATTTTGCTACCTTTTTGTAAGTAAATGGAGTCCATCTCACATCTGGTTTTCCTGTTTTCCTGCTGCCTTCTGTTTTTCCCAGCATTGCTGTCTTTTCCAAAGAACTCTGTATTTGCACAAAGTAGAGCAGCTTCTGTTTGTCATTTTTGACTCCCCGATGTTTCAGGCTTAATTCAATTGAGGGACCCACCTGTTGGTTTCCCTGACCGTCCAGGGTATCTGTAGAGCTCTCTTCCAACCCAGTATTTCACATCAATCAATCTTTGTCCTATCAGCCTTCCTCACTGTCCAATATCTGCATCCATACAGAGTAATTGAGAATTACCATGGTGTGGGTGATCTCAGCCTTGGTCTCCTTGACTCACCTTTGCTCTTGGTATCTTTCCTAATTCTCCCATTGCTGCCCTTCCAAGTCTTTCTCCGTTGGAAACAAAGCATCTCACCAAGGCCCTGTTCCCTGAGGGTTGGTTTATTTGTTTGTTTACATCTTGTAGCTGTGTTGTTTGCTGTCAATAGTAGAGTGAGTCTTCAGTAGGCAGTATTTCTGAACTGCTTACAGATTTTTAAGAAACGTTAGCAGCCTCCCCACACTGTGACACATTTTTGCCTTGAACGGGGTGGGGTCATCGGAACTCTGCCTTGTGAATCACAGGCACTGCTGTGCCAAAAGATTTTCATTCTCCAGGGAGTCTGTCAAAAGTTGGTACCAATTTCAACTCCAAGAATATGAAGTCAGGTGCAGACTATAAATTCTGACATTAATTTTCAGACCTTGAGAACCACTGGAATTCATGCATGTTTCTCTTAGGAATGTGGTTTTTCAGCTGTAACAATTTCTTTCTTGCCATTGGGCAGATTGGTAGGTTAGGTTACTGTATTTTAGGTCCTAAAACCAGATTCACTTAAGGTTCTCTCTGCAAAGGCCAATGTGTCTTTTCCCAGAAATATTTCAAAGATGGGTTTTCTTCTTGTTTTTCAAAGTTAACATCGGAAGAAAAAGACATGATAAAATGAGCTCTTGGTTGTGAAATCAGGAGGAGTAGATTCCACCATATAGAATTTGGGAGAATATGCAAGTCATGGACTGTTTTGCTTAAGTTGTAAAGGGTCATTTGTACATCTGTCTTTTTACCATAGGTATTTCCTAGTATTTTATTTAAAAAATGAACACAGGAGTCATCAGTTCCAACAGTAAAAACGGGGAGCGAAAGTCATTCCAGCTTGGCTTCCTTAGGCCCTGCTCTTCTGCGGTTTGTACACAGTGCCCAGGAACGTGCTTCCGTAGGGGACACCCTCTCTCACGGGGTTCAGAGAGCTCTTAACAGGACTGCGACGTTGTTCTCCTGCATTTCTGCCATATCAAGTAGATACCTTTTATTTATCATGAGACACAGATTTACCCCACATCTACCACAAATGATGGGGTCAGCAATAAAACTTAGGTTGAGTCTCTTAACATCACCACGGGCTCTTAAACGTCCACCAGATCCCGAAATGGGAATGTTTAACGTTGGCATGTGTGCGAGACAAGGAAACGGGATATCCTCAGAAGAGTTAGAGGCCCCGGAGGGTTTTCTTTTGCATGACTAGAAAATGTTTGGTGGAATTGAGTAGCTGTGCCCTTGGGGAAAGCCAAATTTTGGAAGTTAGTTTGTTTGTTTGTTATTAAGTTTTCAACAATGGGTATAGCGTGTCTTTACCTTACCCAGCTTAGGGCAAAATTACCTTTTAAAGGCAAAAAATACTTATTCCAGCAGTGTTCTCTAACTCAAGACAGTGGTTTATTTGTCTGAGAAGGAAATAACGATGTGTGATTAGGATTTGATATCGTGGGGGCCTTTGGTTACAGTGTGAATATAAATGGAACTCTACCTAGTGGCTGTACCGGTGTGCTATCAGTTCAGTCTCCATGTCATCTGCATTTTCTTGTATCTTGTGTTTATTGATCACTTACCGTGGGCTGGGTCTGTGTTAAATTCTTTACATGGATTAATTTATTTAATTTCCCCAAGTCTTAGGCAGGTGGTACCATTCTCCTCTCCATTTTACATACGAGAGTACCGAGTCTTAGAAGTTAAGTAAGTTTCCCAGGTTCGCACAGCTGGGAAGTGGTAGGACTAGGACTTGGACCCAGAGGTGGAACTGGCGTGCATGTGGAGGTGCTGGCAGCAGGTATGTGGAAGGAGGTGCGGATGGCATCTTGTGGAGACCGTTGGGAATGTGTATTTGCTTCTCCCCAAAGAGCAGGCCTAGGGCATGTGAATCGAGCTGGGGAAGAGTTACCCATTTTTGCCAGCGACTGGAACAAGGAGGAGAAATTTCCCTATAACCCAGCAAAGAAGATCACAGTTCTCCCAGTCGTTCATGTGACAGCAGCGAGTGAACATTCATCCTGAGTGAGAGGCATAGTAGGCATTCTTTGGGGGAAGAAGATTCAAAGACTAATTTCAGTGACCTTTTTATAGGTTTCTAGGTGAGCATCTCTCCTGAAAGCAAAGGTCACACCGAATCTCCCAAGCCATTTGTCATGGCTTTTGTCTGTTTGTGATAAGCCCCAGATTCCCATGAGGTGCTGTTGTGTGAGGCATGTTTGCTTTGGAATCAGGGAAGTTTCGTGAACCTTGCTTGTCATCTGCAGAGCTGACAGCTGCCATCTGCCTGATAGATGTCTGTGGCCCTCGGCCGTCTTGTGGATTTGGGCATTTGGACTCTTCACATCCTCTTCAGCAGAGATGGATAAAAGTGCTGTATCATTCTAGTTCAGGGATACATTTTCTTTTGGAAAGACTTTTTTTTTAATTAGAGGAATTTAGATTCACAGCAAGTAATAAAATTTTAAGGAACCATTTGGGAGATTGACCTCCCTTCAAGTGATGGGAGATTTTTTTTTTTTATATCCTCGCCTGAGGAAGGGAAAGAGAGAGAAAAACGTGGGTGTAAGAGAAATGTTGAAGGGTTGCTTCCAGTAAATGCCCGGACCAGGAATTGAACCCGCAACCTAAGTATGTGCTCTGACTGGGAATCGAACCCACAGACTTCTGGTTACTGGACAATGCTCCAGCCTAGTAAGCCACACCAGCCAGGGCAATGTGATGTGATATTTTTAAAAAATAATTAATGATTTACATTAAATAGACTTTTCCAAGCTCTAATTCAGTTAAGATGGTGATATGGTAGCTGCTAATATATTTCATTCCTAACAAAGGCAGGTTTTGTAGTTTACAAAGAAAAGCGCTGGCCTGGTTACAAAGTGTGCAGTCTGGATGTTGGTGAGGGCTGGGTAGGTCTTTAGGGATGGAATTAGGATTATGTTTTATATACAATACTGGTTCTCAACTTGGGGTAGTTTTGCCTTCCTGGGGCTGTTTAGCAATGTCTGAAGACATTTTTGGTTGTTACCACCAATGTGGGAAGGGCACTCCTGGCATCCAGTGGGTAGAGACTGGTAAACATCCTAAAATGCACAGGAGATCTCCCCGCAGCACAGACAGATTCAGTCCAGATGCTGGTAGTGCCATGATTATTCCCGTGGTGTGTTTTTTAGGGGTATACCTGCATGTGTGTGTGTACGTGATGCATTCACCTGATTTCTAAAAAATTTTAGTATCTGAATTATATTTTATAGCTTAATTGTGTACCTAGATCTGTACTTAGAGCTTATATTTATTCCAAAATCGATTTCTGTGATATTAGTGAAAAATAAATAAAATACATGTATTAGGTATATAGTGGGATGTAAAGGTGTTTCTTTCCAGGCTTCCTTAACTGTGAGCTTGCACTTAGCCTAAAACAGCAAGGGTTTAAACAATGGACGAGTTCTGTCACAGAAGACCAGGAACCCGATCGGTGTCTCTGAGACGGAAGAAAGCTAGGAGAGGCCAGCGTGAGAGATCTGCACTCTGCTCTCTGGACCTTCCTTGTCATTTGATTATTTTTAGTTAATTACCAAACACTCGGGTTACAGATCCTGATAACGAAGCAAGAGGCAGCTTCCTGGACCACGGAATAATTGAAACTTGACCAACAAAACTCCATACCTTCTCTTTTCTTTCCCCCTTCTTTGTTTTGATAAGTAAGTGATTTTGCTTTCTGCTTTAATTTTCACCTAGCATGTTGTTTTCTTGCAAGCCACAGTAATGAATCATGGAAAGCTTGATAAAGGCTATTGAATCAGCAACCAGAACTCTCATTTGCTGAAAATAATTGGAAGAATACTCACAATACTTAATTGTTCTCCCCAAACATTCAGGCAGGAGGGACATTAAGTTGGGTTTGTTTTCAAGTTCCTGGATTTAATCTGTGGTTTAGGAGTGAGGTTTTTGTTTTTGTTTTTTTTTTTTTTTAATTTCAGCTTCATTAGGATATAATTGATGTATAAAATTATAAGATGTTTAAACTGTACGTTGTGTTAGGAATGAGTTCTTTCCATGTTTTTCCTCACCTTTTTTCTTTCCTTCTGACAGAAAGACAAAAAAATTAAATCTGATGTTCTTTTGACTTTGTTGCTTGTTAGCATGTCAGGTGCTGTAAATGAGGCAGCTTTCTAGATGAACTGTGGTGTCGTGCATGCTTTGTTTATTGATTGGGAGTCGTTTAAATAGACTCTGCAGGGCTCCAAATAGGGTATTTAATTTGTTGGAATAAGGGCCTATGCCACTATCTGTTGACAGGAAATTAATTTAAGTGGATAATTTGTTGGGCGTTAGCTGACCTTGACAAGGAATTAAGGTCCCTGGAAGTGGTTCGTGATGGAAATCTGGGCTTGATAGGTGGGTCATGAGACTTCAGGGATGACACTGTCACCAAGGCTTGGGCTTAACTTAGCTCGTGACCAAGCCATTCAGTTGAAAGGGACTGGCACCAAGCTCTTACTCACCAGTTCAGTTAATTCAGATTAATAAGAAACTTGAGTATGGTGAATGATTTCTTTACTTCAGAGATCACTGCTTGTTAAAGGCCGCTGTGGATGGAACTCAGCATGGTGCAGTTGTGCCAACAGACCTGTGGTGGGCCTGGCACATGTGAGACGAAGCTATGCTAAGGTCGACATCTAGGTTTGAGGGGGATTCCCACCCCTGCCTTACTGAGACCATGATGTTATGGAGGGGGCACCAGGCGACATGGAGGAAGTATGGTTGGTTAACTTAATGAACCTGAAACGTCCTTGATATTTATCCAGAAGCTGTAAACCACTAAAGCTGACAATAATAGAGGACGAGTATGAGACATTTACTTGAGAGCATTTGCTGTGCTCAGCCCTTTATATACATCACGTTATCGAATCATCTGCATGTTAGGAACTACTGTTAGTTCCACGTAGAGTTGATGAGTTGTAGCTTAGAGAGGCTAAGTAAACTAGTCAAGTCACACAGCTGGTAGATGGGATTCCAAGTTTTTGTCTGACTCCAGGGCCCGTGTTCATTTGTTTTTCTTCCATGTTGATACCACAAGAGCTTATCATAACTCTCCCGGCCTGGCGGATTGCCCATCTGGAAGATTGACTGCAGACTTATCAAATGTTTGGACTTTGCTTAGTGCTGTATGGTCCCACACTGGGTAACAGTCATATTTCAAGGTTAATTTCATGGTTTGTGTGCCCAGTTTGAGGGTGTGTTTTGTCTAGGATGCCCTCAAATATCTGGGGCTAGAAGCTCAATATTGCAAATGGGCAAAACAAAAGTAGTGGCTTCAGCAAAAGTAACAGGTCTGCGGAATTAACAGTGACACAGATGGGCAACCATAGGCTTCCTCAGGTATCGCTTGTCCCAACAAGATGTTATGGGACGTATTAGTTTGTTCTTTTGCTGGCTACTATCTGGTAGATGGATATCATCATTAGGTTCTTTTATAGGTGGGTTCTGCAGGCTTCGTAGGGTGTTCCACCAGAAGCTCATGAAAGTTGTCATGAAGTTTGGGGAGGTTGTCACCCGTCAGAACCATATTGAGTGGCTGTGTGGCCAGCAGGTGGGATCAGCAGTGTGGACTCCAGCAGCAGGTTCCCCCTGCCCAGCTGCTGTAACGTTAAGGTCTTTATCGTTTTGTTGGGATCAGACAGATGTTGCTGTGCCTTTCCTGATCTTTATTGCCCAAGTTCATGTTCCCAGCTGCCTCCTTCCAGTGAGGAGCCCAGGCTGGCTGGGTGTGATATATTGTTTCTTGCCTTAACTGATGTGATATAAAACATTCAACACTGAAGCACAGAGAGTACCCTGCGTTATGGACATTCTTCCTTCTGCTGGTGCCTGTTCAGCAGCTGTATCCTCATCCCTCCCACCTTCCTGTGCACCCCAAGTAGATGGCGGCTTGGCTTTGCCTGTTGTATGTGGGGCTCTGATTTTTGCTGGCCTAAACTTCAATACACATGGATGTGATGTGGTTCTAACTGGTCACTTTGGTTCTGACTCTGGATCTTGTCTCCTGGCCACACCCAACCCCACATCACACATGTGCCCCTGCCCAGGGCACTGCTCGGGGTTGATGATGCTTCTGTGCAGAACCACCCCTCCTGTCCTCCATCCAGTCTCTGACTTGTTGCTGTTCTGGGATCTCAGTTATGACGGGTCTCATCTACCACGTTTAGTGGGAGCCTCCTCTCTGCAGATAACAATTTCTCCAAAGACAACCTGTGAAGGAGGAGATTTTCCAATATCAGGGGGCAGACTTGAAATTAATCATTCAATCTTAAGCTTCACATGGCCAGGTGAGGAGCAGTAGAACATTGTAGTTTGAAATGTTTACCTAATTTATGGTGCATTGACTTGTATTTTCTGCTAAAATTACCACGTATCCTGCTCCCAGCGTTATTGATAGTCAGAAAAGAGTTGATTATATTATCCAAGATTTGGATTTTTAAAAGTAATTGGCAATACCCTGGCCGGGTAGCTCAGTTAGTTAGAATGTCATCCCCATACTCCAAAGTTGCAGGTTCGATCCCTGGTCAAGGCACATACAAGAAACAACCAATGAATGCACAAGTAAGTGGGAAAGCAAATAGACATGTCTCTGTCTCTCTCTTTCTTTCAACCCCTCAGCCCCCTCTCTCTTTAAAATCAATTTAAAAAACTAATTTGGCAAGAGTTGTAAGAGAATATTCATAGCTTCTTATACCTTTTCTATTTGGTGAGTTGTTAGCATCTTTCAATTCTGAATAGGTAAGTCGTTTGTTTTATCACTGGAGACAAAGCAACAGTTTTTGATATCTGTGTCAGGTTATCAATCATGGAAGAATGGAAACTCTGTAAGAAATGTAAGCTCATTTTTGGTGAACTTTATAAACACCAAAGAGAAGATAGAGTCAATTATTTTTTTGAGGAATAAACAGAATTTCCTTGTGTTCCGGCATTCAGTTGGCAGCCAGCCAGGAAGTGTGCCTACAGCTCAAGAATTATCCCAAATGGAATTGATGGAAAACGTCTGACTTGCTGGAGGCTGAAATTCGATATTGAGGCGGTGACATGAGGGGGTGTGTGTGTGTGTGTACGTGTACATGTACGCGCACGCATGCACGTGTTCATCGTGGAGCAGGGTGGCAGGTGAAAGATGTTGGAAGCCTTAAGCCCTGGCAGCTATAAATGGAATCCTTACTCACTTGAGTGGCTAAATTCATGCTTTTAAAAAGGGCTTTATTCTGTCATTTGGTCAGAATTAAGATTTGATTCAATATATTATGTTCATGACCGGCCTAAAATCATGCTCGTTTTCCTTTTGATTTGAGCCAAGTTTAATTAAGAGCATTGCCTGACAAGCCCATTAAATAATTGAAACACTTTTCTTCAAAAGCTTACTCTGAATGGAGGCACTATGTACAAAATAAACGAGCCAGCTTGTGGGTGATAGGGCCCGATGGGGCTGTGGTTGACTGCAGCTCACAAACCTGGGAGAATTAAGGTTCAGGTTGCCAAGCCTTCAAGGTTTTTTTTTGTTTTTTTATTTTAATTAAAAAAAATTTAATTGATTTTTTAGAGGGAACGAGTAAGAAACAAAATGTTCTGCATTACTTGTCAACATTTTACAAATTAAGACAATTCACAGACATCAACATACCTGGTTTCCTTTAAAAACCAGAAGGCCTGACCTGGCTGGGTAGCTCAGTTGGTTAGAGTGTTGTTCTAACACGCCAAGGTTATAGGTTCGATCCTTGGTTGGGGTACATGCAAGCATCAAACAATGAATGCATAAATATGTGGAACAACAAATCTCTCTCTGTCTCTCAGTCTCTCCGTCTCTCTGTCTGTCTGTCTGTCTGTCTCTCTCTCTCAGTGGGCCAAACAAAACCTGACAGGAGCTTGTACTCTCCAAGGACTGAAGACATGCTGCTCCCTAACTTTGGAGCAAAGGAGAATGCGTTGGCTTATGTTTTCTTTGGGTTAGTTTTAGCCTGCTTCCAAAAAATATTTACTGTATTGTGAACTGTTTTAAGAGGGTGGTATCGAGGTTAAATTTCTTCATTTTCGGAAAGGATCCCCATGTTGTTCAGTATTTTTGGCCCATTCTGTATGTTTTACTTGGGGTAGAAGCTGGATAGTCTTGTCTTTTGATAGGACAAAATGGTTAAAAGTTTACTCTGTCCTTTTTGCAGAGCTTGGAGAGTTGGATCCCATACTAAGATTCTGTCCCATCCCCCTCTGTCATACGTGACTGAGTGAGTGCATCAGTGACTGAGGACCTCCCCCTCAGAGTGTGGTTTAGAGGGGAGGTTGGGGAAGCATGCCGCCTGGGTCTGGACGCTGTCCTCCTGCCGCCCAGTGTATGACTGTGGACAGGCTAGTCACCCTCCAGTGCCTCATGCTTCCGTTTGTAAAATGGGTTTGATCATAACTGTCCTGTCTCCGTCTGCTTGAGTCGCCGCAACAAAACCACGGACTGGTGGCTTAAACAAGACATTTACTTTCTCACAGTCTGGAGGCTGGAAGTCCAAGATTAAGGTGCCGCCTGATTCGGTTTCTGGTGAGGACTCTTTCCCTGGCTTGTGGAGAGCGGCCTTCTGGTGGTGTCCTCGACACTGCAGGGGAGAGAGGGAGCGTGCGTGTGAGTGAGGTCTCTGGTATCTCTTATAAGACAGGGCTCCATCTTTATGACCTAATTTAAACCCCAATCCCATTAAAGAGTCCTTCCTCATTCACCCCTTCCTCAGCCCCTGGCAGCCATCAGTTTGCTTTCTGTGTCTAGGGGTTTTACCTATTCTGAATATTTCGTATAAATGGAATCGTATAGTGTGACCTTTGGGTCTGACTTTTAGCATGTTTTCAAGCTTCATTCATTTGGTAGCTTACAGTATTTCACTCCTTTTTCATCCTTTCTTTCTTTTAGCAGAATAATATTCTAGTGTTGGCTCTTTTTATATAAATGTATGTAAAACACTGTATAAAAATAATGTCTATATGTTTTTAATACACCTCATATGTATAATGTACATATTGATTTCTCTCTGGCAAGAGGCCCACATTTAGCGAGACTGGAATGGATGGATCTTGTGTGTTTTTTAAAAATTTATTTGTAGATAAGAGTCATGGTCTCTCCCACTTTAACACGGCTCCCACTTTTTACTTCTATTTTCTGTTGGTTTAATAAACGTATTTTAAATGATTTATCTGTCCCTACCCCCCACCACCTAAGTTTAGGGATGGATGAAATTTCCCTGTGCCCTTTGATTTTCCTTTTTTTTAATAAACCACTGTAAACGAGAATGCTGCCAGCACATGCAGCGACTGGCGGCCGCTGCTCTGGCCCTCTCTGCAGTGTCTGATGCTTTCTCTGTGGGTGCCCCCAGCCCGTGCTCTGCCTCCTGTCAGGGCACCACTCTTCTTCTGTTTCCTCTGTTGGCCCGTCCTCTGTGTCGTTGGAGAGGCTGGGTAAGAATCGTGCGCCCTGGAATGCTGCTGTTTTGAATCCTGGCTCCACCATTTAATGAAGTTACAAAGACGCAAGCAAAGAATAGACAAAGAGGAAGTAAACTTTTTCAAGCGGTTATTAGAAATCACGATGTTCTGGTTCCTTGAATGTACGTAGTTTTCGTCTTCTCCGCATTCACCAAAGGATGGAGAGGAGAAAGGGGTAAGTCAGACATCCATGGCAGGATCCACAGCATTCTGGCTCCTCTTGGATGTGGGAGATGGGATTGTTTAGAATGTCAGCTTTTTACCTAGTGATGGTGGACATCTTAAAGATGGGGTAGAGGAGGAGAAAGTTTGGAGAGATAATAAGGTGGTTCGGACTTCTGATATCTGGTCTGTGGGAGTTAATGATTTAACATAACATGGCGTCTGTGACACAGTCCCATCCTGGCCACCGCGCCGTCAGTCATCACACTGAGTCTGCTCCCCTCGAGAGTTTGGGTAAGTTCCAGTCAGAGCTGCAAGTGTGGCAGAAAAGCAGCTCACCAAATACTGCTTTCTCCATTCAGATGCGTGTCATCTGAATGTACAGTGATGAGAAACTGTTACTTTATGATCTTTTCGTTAAAAAGCTTGATTGAAAACTAAAACGGTAAATACATCAATAAAACTGCTTCCAAGTGAGATGTCAGTGGGCCCGAAAACCAGTGGTCTCAAGGGAAGAAGGCTGTCAGCAGGAGGGGTCATTTTGCCCACCGCCCCGGAGGACGTTTGGCAATATTTGCAGATAGTTTTGCCTGTTGCAGTTTGGGGTGGGGTTGTCCAGTGAGTAGAAGCTGGGGATCTTCTAAACTCCCTGCAATGCACAGGACAGCACCCCCACAATAAAGAATGATCTGGCCCCGAATGTCAGTGGTGCTTATGATGAGAAACCTGCTTTAGACCCTTCCTCAAGTCAAGGGCTCACATCCCTTTCCTCCTAGGCGGACCTGCTGGCTCCTCATTCCAGTCCATGGTGGGGAAGTTGCAGGGAAGAACAGTGTGGACCCTACCTCCAGCGATCACAGGGATGCCCTGATAGCAGCCTGGGGAGCAGCTGTTCTGTCAGGCGGTGGGTGCCTTCAGGACCCTTGAACGCGGATGGAATGCGCGTGAGAGAGACAGTTACCACTTTTGTGAAAACACGAAGTGTGATAAATTGCTCTTTGCCTCTGACGGGGACTATGGTTGAGGATGTGGCCGTCTTAATGTAGGGGTGCTTTTCTTCCTTTTTTTTTTTTTTTTTTTTTTGATTTGCCATGGAAGATACGGAACAGGAAATTAGACTCAACAGTTGCTGGATTGTTCTGCCTCCTCAGATGTCACTTTGTTAACAAACTGCTCTCAAGCCCCTACAGCTCTCACCCTGGACCCATATGTTGTCCCCGTCCCTGTGTGGGTCGACGCCACGGTAATGTGTGTGTGGGAGCCCTTCTTGGCCAACTGGTGTATTTGAAATCAGATTAAATTTCTTAGTTCTTCCCCTAGCAGGGAGTTGATTCTTTAGAGCAAACAAATGGTCAGGCGGTGTCACGGGTTCCTGAGAGCCATACAATGTATTTGGAAGTGGGTTATGTTGAAGGTAATGTACTTCCTTTTGCTTTGGCAGAACTTTCTCACCTTGGGGCACTTGTGAATGGTGGAGCTGAAAGGAACCCATTGCCCTGGCAGGCTGGGGGCTGTTCCTGCAGCCTGGGGAAGGCTGGGTGTCAGGGAGCTGGCTCTGGCAGTGGGACTCTGCCTGCAAGGGCAGTGCCAGTGAGAAGCGGAGGGTTTCAGAGCCAGTGAGGGCGATTTCTCTCCTCGTAGACAGCAGTAAGCTTTGCAGAATGAGACCAGACAGATGCCTGAGGTTGAGTGCCCTGAATTTATTCTTGGAAGTGAGTGCTCAGTTTGGAAGCCAAGTGTGTGTTGGTTTGCCTACAGATGGTCATGAACCCCATCTGTAGAAAAAGGGAGTTAGACCGCTGGCCACAGCAAGCATGACTCTTGGCCTCAGGTTATATGGGTCACCTGTGCAAGACCCACTCAACAGAGGCTCCAGGCTCTTCTCAGCAGTTTGTGTTTTAAGTGATTGAGCTTGATGTTCAACTCTCTCTTTTGCAAATACTTCAGCAAGAGAAACGCACATCCTCACTCATTTAAGCACACAATTGCCCTTTGCTTTTTGTCTGCACTTCTTGTGACATTTATCTCTCTCTGCATTTTATTACAGCTACTTTCTGTATTTACTAGGTCTGTCTCTGATTAGATTAAACTCTGGGAGTTGGTTGTCTTTGCCCATTTTCAGGCTGTGGAGTGGTTCTCTCTGCTAGGCATCAACATCTTTTTGCTAACATTCACTTCCTTAATTTAACCCCTTCACTGCTCTGCTGATTAGGGTTTATTTGCAATCTGTACTATAGGAAACTGTGTTTCAGCAAAGCTAAGTGATGAGAGAGGCCAAATGATATGCAATTAGGAGGATAGAGTTGCCTGGGTGTAAGTGATTTTAGGATATGTAAGTTTTATATTAATTAAGCTAGTTTTTTTTTTTTTTTTTTTTAAAGAAAAAAGATAAGAACCAGTTCTACTGCCTGTTAGCTCTGGGATTTGGAGCAAGTTCTTTAAGTGCTCTGCGCCTCATTTCTCACATCCGTTAAAGGGGGGCATTATTAGTTGCCCGTGTTAGCTGCTGGTGTTAGAATTAAACAAGTTAGCGCATGCGGAGTGTTTAGAACAGAGGCTGGCAAGCAGTCGATGCGTCTGCTATTACTGTTATTCTCCAGGGTTATGTGGCCAGTCGGGGAATTGAAGTCTGGTCTGCTGGATTCTGAAACCCATGTCCTTGCCTTTTGAATTCTGTGTCTTTCTTGGCCCTGATACAGCCAAAAAGGGCTAAGTCAATATTTGCAGAATGAATGAGTGCATTAGGAATTTTGGATGGTGGTACTTCTCTAGGTAAAATGAGTTTGCTAAAAGGTGAGAACCTATCTTGGGATTCATGAAGAAATAGAACACCAGGTCAGAGTTCTGGAAAGTCCTGTTGTATACCTCAGCCTGGGTTGAAAAAGCAAACAGTTTCTCAAATCAGTCATTTTAAATGAACTCCCACCCATGTGGAAAATATGGCCTCATGTTGGTCTGGCTCTAGAGGCTGCCAGGGAGGCAGGGCTCTTGGGGCTGGGGGGGTGGTGGAATTCCTGCGCCTAGAAAATGAGTCTGGCCTACACTGGAGGTGGCACGTTGGGGCTGGGCAGTGAGTGGAGCAGCACGTGGGTCCCGGGGTGAGCAGGGACTGACTTTTCATTGTCAGGACTCTAGAAGGCGGGGGGGCATTGGTGGGTAATTCAGGATAATGAGGTGTTTTTAGGGTGTAGTTATCACTTGTATTACTGGTTTCCACAAATGTGAACCCCAGAATCTGTAACACCCGTCTTCTCACCCATTTAAATGCTATAGAGGTAGGCTTAAGGAAGTGAGTCGGACACAAAATGTCAAGGTCGTTGTTAATAGGCAGGGCTAATAAAACACAGATGCACTCTCCTGGCAAAGTGTCCAGGTGGGTGGAGTTCATGCTGAAGTCCTCAGTGTTCTTGGGCCTTTGTTATGAGTCTGCCCTTTGTCCTTCTGTCTCTCCTGGCAGAGGTGGTCCTGGCCCCCAGCTAGTAGGGAGGGCTGGCATTGCAGGAGCTATTTATTTATGTACTGATTTTGCTGTCAGGGGCCAGAGGTACAGGAGCAGAGGTGACTGATTTGGGGAGACAGGCTAGGGCCTGCCAGAGGAGGTGATGTTGATGCCCAGGCTAAAAGGGTGCATGAGTATCACTGGCAGAGCAGCGGGGAGGGGCTCAGCCTGGTGGAGAGACCTGGGAAAAGTCCCCGGCGGGGGAGGCAAGGGACAGAGTGTGCACAGTCCGCAGGCCATGGGGAGGATTTTGTCCAAGAGAAAAAGGCTTAAGTAAGGCAGGGATGTGGGGTTACAGGGATCACACTGGCCTGTTGGTGTCACATAAATTGAAGAGGAGCAGGGCTGGGTGTGGGAACTGGAGTGGGGGCAGCAGACAGGGGAAGGTGTTGAGGACAGATGGTCTGGCTGGGCCTTTGTCCCTGGATGGCACAGCCCCATGTTTTGAAAAGCCAGTTTGCCTGTCTGAGCTCCTCACCTCCCTGCTGGGTCCTGGGGAAATGTACACATTTGTCTGCAGCCCTTCTTAAGATCCCTACACTCCTGGCTCCAGGGTAGTTACCCCTGCTGCTCAGTGCATTTTCCTCTCTAACCTTTAGCTCATGGAAACCCCAATCAAAAACACATTTGCCCTAGATGGTGCGTATTTGGCCTGCGAGACTCTTTCCCCTTCCTCTGTTGTCACATTAAAAATATCTGGTTATGGTTGGGAGGAGGAGAGGGCAGTTTTAGGGTGAAAGCACATGCTTTTTGCTGCTCGATGTATAATTAATTGTCTAGTTTTATTTGTCTTAACTCTAAACCACCAATAACTCAGCTAACGAGCTGACATGGGCAATTAAGAGTTCAAGAATTTATAAAACATTGCCGTTGAGTTTGTATTACAGGAAACATATATGTCTTTCTTCCTCCCTTTAGTAAAAAGTGTCACAGGGGAGTTTATGTACCTAGTTCCCCAGGGTTGCTGTAATCATCTCATATGGTGGGCAGGTAGAAGTTGCACTGTTCGAGCAATTGCAATTTATCACGTGCTTCTTTTTGTTTCCGAGGTAGGGGAAAAGATTGTTCTTCTGTCACTCCAGGTGAATGTGGAACTAAGGCAGGTTAGGGCGGGGCAGGTGAAGTGATGAGTAATTCACACATACCTTTGCTGGTTGTCACTGGGGAAGTTTGTTCCTAAAATGAGAAAAAGAACTAAAGATACTGTCTTTGTACACCACCCCCCTTGGTAGCTCACATAACGTCTCCAGATTCTCATGTGCAGAACTTCGTGGTCTAGTTCAGTGGGCAGTTGAAGTACGGCTGTTCTGAAGTGAGATAGATGTTCAGTGAGTCTAAAATACCCACTGGATTTTGTGAGTTACTATGAAAAACACATGTAAAGTTCTCATTAATACATTTTTATATGATTACTTGTGGAAGTGACAATATTTTGCATCTCTAGGGTTAAATAACAGACAACATTCAAATTAATGTGACCTGTTTCTTAAAAAATGTGGGTGCCAGAAGATTTAAAATCCCACACATGGCCTGCACGAAGTCTGCTGTGAGCACCGGTCTGAAGATGTGCTCAGCCGGGAGGCCAGAAGGCCTCAGAGAGTGCTGAGAATCAAGGAGCAGAGAGCTCCTGGTGGTTTTATCTCCGCAGTCTGTAAGCTGCTGGCGATCACTCTTGTTGCTCTTACCCCAGGAGAACGTATTGCTTCCTTTACTGCTCAGCAGCTCTGGGCCTCCCTGCCCATCAGCACTGTTTCTTCGCAGAATTCTGCTTATCTGCCAGTCTGTGATTGATGACAGCAAGAGGGCACGCATGCTTCTAGGCCCAGCTCTCTCTTAGAACAAAAAGAGTTCAAGGAGTTCTTGAGATTAGGAAGGTCTGTAGAGTTTTAGTGACACTCTTCAAGTGCTTGATAGCATTTGGTGGGTTGCCCGAGATCGTTCTGAATTCTCTGGTAGCCACCGAGAACATTTTGTCCTTGTTGTTTTCAATGATCCACTTGCATTTAAGCAAACCTCTGTTGGAGGGGGGGCTTTTGTCCTTTTGGCTCTGCCCATCTAAATGATGCTAGATCTCGTGGCCCAGGCAGGATGTTTCCCCGGGGAGCCGTTGCTGGAGCCTGTAAGTAGAGGTGTAGTGGAGGTGAATGGTTCTGTCTCTGGATTTCCAGTGTCTCTTGACACTCCTCTGTGGTGTTTGTTGGGAGAACAAAAGAGTTTGGACTGTAGGACATGAGAGGCCTTCCAGTTAGCCCCGTGTTAGCAGGAGGGAGCAGTGCGGAGACTTTCTGTGAGAGCTTGTAAAGAAGATTTATTGCCATTGGAAAAAGCAAGTTTTGGGCTTAACCACAGATTTACACGGGTTTATCTAGGGGTGCTGATTTCACACACCAGTGGGGCCCTTTGCGTGTGTCTTGGAATAGGATATTAGGGTAGTCCATGGGAGTGTTGGCCGTGGCATTGCAGAACCCCTGAATACTGCTCAAAAAGGACATTTTCTTTAAAAGGGTAAAATTTTAGGTGATATTTAGCAAGTGAGCTTTGTTATAATTTTGTGGGAACTTCTAAAAATAATTTGTAAGTGACCTGTTTTAAAATGACTTTTAACTAATTTCAAAACAAATAGGTAGATTGCAGTAACCATTGATTTTTGGAGTAAATAAGCATGAGGTGTACGTCAGCATTATATACTAAATTACTCAGGAGCGATGCATTCTATTTTGTGACAGACTCTATACGTAGCTAACAAGCCAACTTGCTTTTCTCCCTCCTTGCAGGGCAGCCATGTGGATTTATGGTTTTAAACCCAGTGCTTTTTGTTTCAGCTGGCGTTTGCTTTGCGCAGGGGCCCTTGTTTCCTAGGAGTCACACCAGGGTTGGGTGTCACTGAACTGGGGGATGTGCAGATGGAGGCAGGGGAAGGGGCCCCCGGCCTCCACCCCACCTGGGCCTAGAATCGGGGTGGAGCCATGGAAGACCCAGCCCCTGACCTCCCCGGAGTGCACATCTGGTGTGGGTCCCTGGACTCTGCTGAGGTTAAAGGGCTCCGGCACATTTCATTCTGCCGTGAGGGCGGGGAGGAGAGCCTCCCTGCTGGGCGTTTCTGTCCCCGGATAGTTTCCTGGACGGGTGCTTGGCCTGGCATCTGAGTTACAACTTCCTCTGCCTGCAGTCACTTTCCTTCTGTGTGCCTGCACTGTGGCAAAGGGCCCTGTTTTTCAGGGAGAAGCAGTGGGCCAGGAGGGTGGCTTAGGAGCAGAGTCCTGCTTCCTCAGTGGAGCGGAGTGCTTGCCCGGCCCTGCCCTGCCTGGTGTGCTTCATCCTCCATCCCATCCCACCCTGTCCTAGGGGAGGAGCCCCTCCACGATACGCATTCGTCATTGTGGCATTTTATTGCAGGCATGCCCTTGCTTCCAGCCAGGAGTCAGAGTTTACACTGAGTAGGTGTTGTGTGTGTGTGTGTGTGTGTGTGTGTGTGTGTCTTTGATTGTGGTTGCAGTGATAGGGGAAGGATGCAGTAGGGTTGGGGAGGACTGGACTTCACTCCTAGGAAATTTCCTTTGGTCACGCTGAGGAAGCAGCTCCTTGATAGGGTCCAGCCTGTTCTCACCACTGGTCCTTAGTAGTGAGAGGCCTCCTGGGAATGAGAAAGGGGAGTGGTGAGCAGAGGGCCTTCGTGGATCAGGGCCGCTTTGGTGTAGTTGGGCTTGGCACCCAGGAGCCGGGAGGAACTGGGAGGAACTTTCTCTTAGCTTCGTGTTTCTTGTCCGGATGGGGCCGTCTACTTTTGGTTGGCAGACCACAGACTTCGGCCCACTGGGCTCAGCTCGTTCTCCTGGTCCACCCCTGTGGGATCTTAACCATGTTCCCCAGTCTCTGCTTCTGGAAATTCTTGAGAATTGCCAAGTTTTGAGTGACCAAGGGTCTTCTGAACTAAGATGGAATTCAAAGTTGATACCTGCAAATGACTTGGCTGCTGTGTTTTGCTTCTCGTTTTTGTAAAAACATAGTTAGAAAAAAGTCGATTGCTTGCAAGACAGTGTAATTTGACCCACAGTTTATTGGTTAGAAGCGGGGAGGCAATTTTAGTCTTAGTGGTTTCTAGCACTTGGTGAATTCGAGGTGGAGACTTTTTTCTTTCTTGGACTGGACAAAGGTGAATGCCTTCATTGTTCAGTTGTGTGGAGCTGTTAATAGTTTACGGATGGTGATTAAGTCCAGCAGGTAAGCCAAGTTACTGTGTATCTTAGCCCAAGAGGCGCTGAGCTAATTTGCAGAATTGGACCTTTCAGTTGAGCCTCCACCTGCCCGTGGGGTTTGACCTACTCATTCATCCTTCAGAATCCAGATTAGTGAGGCCTGCGTCCTTCATCAGCACCCCCAGGCACAGGTAGTCCGCACATATGTATCCCTAGATTCATCCTGTGGCATCAAGTTCAGATGATCTGACCTTCATCTCTGTTAGCCTGCAATCTTCTGTGGTGTGATTAGTCTTTGGGCTGTCTTTGACACAGCATCTTCCTTGCTCAGTCAGTCAGTGGCCCCTTCTGCTCTCCACCGGGAATTTCTGCTTCTCCACTCACCTTTGTCTCATTAAACCTCCATAGTCACTCTACTGGGAGGTAGAGAGTGTTTATTTCTCCTCCTCTGCAGCTGAGGAAACTGAGGCCCGTGGTGGTTAATTTGTTGCTGGCTGTGTTCAGATGCAAGAAAGCCAGGGTTTCCATTCAGGTGGTTTGACTCCATGAATGGAGCCATCATTGAAAACCACCATCCTCTAGTCTAACCTTGAGAAAAATTCCAGGCAGTCACCATCTGAGGGACATTCTACGGGTTACCTGACCTGTACCCCTCAAAACAGTTAAGGCCTTCAATCAAGGAAAGTCTGAGAGGCTGTCACAGACCAGAGAAGACCTAAGGAGGGATGATGATGGGAAATAAGGTCGTAGAAAAAGGAGAGTAGAGGGAAAGTGGTGAGATTCAACTGCAGTGTGGAGTCAAGCTCATCGTAATGTACCCATCAGTGTTCTTTAGTCGTGATCACTGTGCCACAGCAATGCAAGACGTTTGCTGGTGGATGTGTGGGGACTCTGTTGTCTTTGCAAGCTCTCTGTAGCATGGTTTTGGCAGATGCCACCATTGTTCCCTGGGCATTGAGCAGAGCTCTTGCAGTAGGTTTGGGGGTTGAGAGTGAATTAACGCTCAGCCTTCATCTAGGATGTCCAGCTCTGTTTCAGGTGCTGGCATTTCAAGAGCCAATGAAACTAACCCAGCCCTGCCTCCTGTAATACAAGTGATGTAAATTCTAACATAACATCCATCAAATAGGCAAAGCACTGAAATAGCTGTTGCTTTGGTGTCCTAGGGAAAACATGTAAAACCAGTTGGGGTCATTGGCATAGACCTCTTGAATGAATTGCTTTCTAGATGCCTTCTGAAAGTCATGGTATTTGTATGTGACAATAATAGCTGATACTCTTTTGTTTGTAAGTAATAGAAGCACAGCCCAAACCAGTGTAAGCTGAAGAGAGGACTTTCTTGGCATGCGGACTGTGGGAGGGCAGGGATGATGGTGGTCTTTCGGGTGATTGGATGCAGTGGGTGAATGGAGTTGGGGGTGGGTCTGCCTGTTTCTCTGTGCAGTTGTTTGCCTCTCTTCCTTTCCTCGTTCTCATTTGAGGTTTCACACATCATAAAAGTTATCTTTTTAAAGTATACAATTGAGTGTTTTTTAGTATATTCACTAGATATTGGGTTGGCCATAGACTTCATTTAGTTTTTTTCTGTATGATGGCTCTAGTAGTGCTCAGTTGTCTTTAACTTCATTAGAAACAATTTGTTAGATCGTATTGTGATAGCTGTCATATCAGCATACTTAAAAAAATTGGTAAATTTTTGTGCAGCCATTTTAATATTGAAGATAGAAGAAGATATGCAACATTTTCAGCGTATTATCCTTTACTATTTCAAGAAAGGTGAAGCCACAATCAAAACACAAAAAAAGATTTTGCACTGTATGAAGAAGGTGCTGTGACTGATGGAATGTGTCAAAAGTGGCTTGCAAAGTTTCTTAGTATTATTGACATTTTGGCCAAATAATTCTTTGCTGTAGGGCTGGCTGTCTTATGTATTGGAAGATGTTTAGCTGCACCCCTGGCCTCCAACCACTAGAAGCCAATAGTGGGAGGTAGGCAACATACTCAAAATACCCAAATCAGTAAAGTTATTGGTGAAAATGAAAAATGTATCTTTTATTTTATGGAAAAAACTAAAGAGACTTTTTTGGCCAACCCAAAACTGGTATTAGTATATACTACTATGCTAATGTGAGTGCATACTACTAGTTATGCAACCATCACCACTATCTAATTCCAGAACATTTTTATCACCCCATAAAGAAACCCCATACCTATTACCTAGTCACTCCTACACCAGCCCTAGGAAACTGGCAGTCTGCTTTCTTTCTCTATGGACATAGCTTCTGGACATTTCACATCAGTGGAATCATACAAAATGTGGTCCTTTGTGGCTGACTTCTTCCACCTAACTTAACGTTTCCAGTGCTCATTCATGTTGTAGCATGGGTCAGTTCTCCATCCTTTTGGTCACTGAATAATGTTCCATCATGTAGACATACCACATTTTAAAATCTGTCCATCAGTTGGTGGACGTTAGGATTATTTCTGCTTTGGAACTGTAGTGAGCATTTGTGTACAGGTTTTGATGTGTGGACATATGTTTCCATTTCTCTTGGGTATAAATCTAGGAGTGGAATTGCTGGGTCATATGGTAAGGCTGTGTTTACTTTTTTGGGGAATTGCCAGACTTGTCCCCAGTAGCCGCACCGTTTTTACGTTCTCACCAGCGGTGCAGGAGGGTCTGATTCCTCCACTTGCTCACCAACACGTGTCCGTTTTTTGATTGGATGGGATTACCTTTTAAGCACCTTTTAATTCAGGAAGTATGATTTTATGAAGAACATTGTTTTTGAAATTTAATAAAATTCTATAAAGGCATTAATTAGTATGTGTACGACAGCAATGGGAAATACATGTTTTAAGTTTATTTATTTCCCACCGTGTTCTTGGGTCATTCATTTTTATGAAGTAGTGACAAATTCCTGTTCTAAGGAAGTTTGTGTATTTTTTTCTAAAAACAGATAGCCAGAACAGAGCCACAGTTTCATTAAGTTAATATTATCAGTTTTTGTTTATTTGTGAGGGTTTTTTTAAAAAAATTATTCATGTCAAGAATGGGAAAGGACAATAAACTCTAGGAAATTAGAGGTAAAGGCCGTGTGGTATTACATTCCAGGCAGAGTGCAAACATCTTATGATAGTTTTTATTGCCCTTCTGTTCTGTATCTCTTACTGTTTCCACTGAGAGGAAGAATGGAATGCAGTTCTAAAACCAGCTATTTTGTGTCTCTTGGAGAAGATTTCCCACTAGTTTTAACAGTCCTTAGAATTGGAACAGTCTCACTCATTTTATAAATTTGCATGTCTTTTCTCCATTTACCTGCTTCTCTCTCTTGTCTTGTTCTACTGCTCCTTACGTTACTGGATTATACCCTTTGAAAGAGACTATGCGGGGAAAGTTTTAGAATGGGCGTCATTTGCCTCTAACACATTGTAAGCTCTTAGAGCAGGAACAATGTTATATGCTGTTGAGTCTTATATAGCTCCTGATGCGAAATAGGAAGCTGAAAAGATATGTGTGGGGAGCATGGACCTGTGGGAGGCTGGCCTGGTGGATGGTGGGTGGATGAATAGATGGACAGACAGATGAGGTCAAATGACATACGTGTTGAATGAATTTTAGAGGCGTTGCCTCATTGTTTACATACATTTTCTATTTTCTTTCCAACATAGACGTGTTGGCTATGTGACGGTTGGTCGGCTAATAGATGGAACCATTTGATTTTCATTCCTTGGATTCTCACATTCCTACAGTGTTGAGATTTTCTTAGCAGCTTGGAGAAGTCTCATTTCTTGGTTAAATTTCAGTGTTAGATTGTTTCTTGGATTATATTTGGTCACTGGAGTTTTAACTGAAAAGCTGTTTCAAGGAATTGCAAGGAAGGTAGGAAAAATCAGAATCTGAAATCAGGACTGACTCAGTTGGCAAATTGGACCCCTATAACCATGGGAATAAACTCTTTACAGAATCTTAAGCTCATAATTTAGGCAGCTTGCCATTCGGCCTCATTTGTTTCTGTTTTAGTTTGAATTGGGAGTTGGGGGGTGCCGATGAGTCTTTGCTGGATATAAAGGTTATTGTTGGTGATACTTTTTTCCATTTCTTTCCTCTTTTTTCTCCCTTTCCACAATCTACTCTTCATATAGTTTTCACAGTGTCCCCTGCGTGGAAGCCGCCCTTCTCAGTAGCTGGTAGTGGTGACAGAGTTTGACCTTAGGGGCCAGACAATGGGAAAGAATGTCGGCGCCATGTGATCCTTCTCACGGAGTGCCCTGGAGACTGGAACTGGCTAAAGACATGGGGCGAATCGTCTGTGAACTTTGTAGTAATGCACGCAGATAGGCCTCAGTTAACAGCCACACTGTTTTTTAGGTGAGTTTGTGAGTTAGTTGTTCGGGACACTACACATGTTCCTATGAAAATGGTGCTATAAATGATCCTAGGCCCATAGGCAAGCCCAAGAAATAATTACGCTGATGATGACATGGCCCAAAGCTACAAATCTATTGTAGATGCAAGTAGTTGAAAACATTTCTTATTTAAAAAGCAGTGCCATTGAAGATGGCCATTTCTATAGGCCATCCTTGGGAATAACAACCCAACACTTCTGCTAGAATTTTTGTGTGTGGGGGCTGATTTATGCCTATGAGTCCTGAAGCAGAGTGTTGTCAACACGTTTTCCTCTGGAATTTAGGGGTGGCCTCCTGTCTGGTGCGGGCAGCACTGTTGTTGATGGGGTTGCCTACATAGAAAACAAACACCATCGCAGTCCCGCAGTCAACGGTGAAATGGCACAGACTTGGGGTCCTCACACCGCCTTTCCAACAGTGTGGGCTGTATGCCTGCAGTTTCTCTCTTGAGCCTCCCTGTATTACTTTTTCCTCCCCAACAGTCAGGGCCGGCCTCAGCACCTAGTTGAGTTCTGTATCCTTTGAGGACAGAGCCTGCACTGGCCCACATTCCAGTCAGAGCCCAAGAGTCCCTGGGCTGACCCGAAGCATTCCTGTTTGGAATCCGATACAGTTTGTTCAGTACTGATTGCTGGCTCAGATCTAAAAATCCGCAGTCATGCATGCGGGAGGGAGTGAGTCAGGAGATCACTCAGCGTTGTGGGTCCACACTTTTCGCATGCTGTGCAGCAGGGGTAAAAGGACCACCCACTGCTGCGGGGAGGCTCTGGCAGAGTGGCGCCTGCCCTCTTCACTTTATTTCTAGGCCCCCACACTGCGTGGTGGCTGGCTCCATGGGGGAGAAGCTTAGGGTTGGGCCTTCCCCTTTAATTTCTAAACCTCCTGGTTCTGTCCCCAGCCAGCAGTACTCCCTTGTCCCCTTTGCTTGTATTCACGCTGCATTTTTCATACTTATTTTGTAGTGTGATTATGTTGTCTCTTCACCCTCTCTGCACCTTCTCCAAGCTTTCTGAGTTTTGTGCTGGGGTTTGCAAGCACTTTAGGTTGAAAATAGCTCCTGAGGTGAAAAAGCACAGTGGGCAGTTCAAATCATCTGCATAAAAACATGACAAGTCATTTCTTACGCACATACAAGTGCACTGAGCAAATCAACAAACAAAAAGAACACAGCCCAGTGGACGGAGAGCAGGAAGAGGAGAGTCCCTCTGGTACCGCTGTCAGACCAGTTGCCTCTAGGGCATTCTTCCTTGTGTTGGTCAAACGTTTTGAATCCTGTTGCCAAATCGTATTGCAGAGTCGCTCCCTCCCTTCGTATGCGCTCAGTTTAATGTCACTGAAAATTAGATCCGTCCCAAGCATACTGTGTCAGGGCTGATTCTGCTTTGGGAGGTTGTGGACATTCCTAGAATTTACAACAGAGTCTGCTTTCAATTAATTAGGTGTTGGACAGTGAATAGTTTTGAAAACTCCTTCAGAACTTAGTATTACTCTAGATCAGCGGTTGTCAACTGGCACATCCTCTCACCCCCAATGTAATTACTTTGTCCAAAATGTCAATAATGCTGAGGTTGAGAAGCCAGCTTTAGAACTTTGAATCTTATAAAAGCCATCTCTATGTCCTTTGAAGTAGATGTTAGTAATAAGGGTTAGGAAAAATAACATCTGCTAAGTCGAAAAGGTATTCCTATTTCCAACAGAGAAAAAAATGACAGTAAAAGAGGAGAGGTCTCACTTACATGTGGAAGCTGGAAAAAAAGAAGCCAAACTGATAGGTGCGGAGGGCAGAGATTGGTGGTTGCCAGAAGTGGGGGCGGGAGAAATGGGTGAAGAGGGTCAAAAGATACAAGCTTCTAGTTACAAGTCCAGGGATGTAATGTACAGCCTGGTGACCATGGTTAGTAACACTGGACTGTATATTTGAAAGCCGCTAAGAGAGTAGATCTTAAAAATTCTTATCACAAGAAGATAAATTTGTACCTGTGTGGTGATAGGTGTTAACTAGACATTTAGTGGTGATCATTTCGCAGTGTACACAAATATTGATTCATTTTCTTGGATCCTTGGAACTAATATAATGTTATGTCATTTATATCTCAATTAAAAATAAACAGGAGAAAAAGTGCTATTTAAATCCTCAGTACTATAATGTATGATCCACATCCAGTTTCTAGAATTCAGTACCATTCACAACATAGACACCACACCCTCCGCAGCCCCCAGCCTTCCACATGAGACATCTAAGCCAGGTTACTTCTTTACTAAGTCACTACAGGCAAAAAGATAAGAATTTTCTTGCCCTGGTCAGGTGGTTCAGTTGGTTGGAACATCATCCCATGCACCAAAAGGTTGCAGGTTTCATTCCAGGTCAGGGCACGTAGCTAGGTTGCAGATTGGATCTCTGGTCAGGGTGCACATGGGAGGCAACCGATTGATGTTTCTCTTTCACACTGATGGGTGTGTGTGTGTGTCTCTCTCTCTCTCTCTCACACACACACACACACACACCCCTGTCTCTCTCTACCTCTCCCTTCCTGTTTCTGTAAAATCAGTGAAAATATCCTTAGGTGAGGATTTAAGAAAGAAAAAGGATACAAACTTTCTTTTGGCTGGTTAATTTACTCCAGATTTATATAGTCTTTTTACAAAATCCTTTTTATCCTTTACAAAATTATTTGGCCTTTTCGTCTTCAAAAAAAAAGAAGAAGAAGAAGGCAGATCACGTTTCAGGACCAAACTGTGACTTTATCACACAGGTTGCTGGAGAATCTGGAGCCGTGGTGCTTAGTGTAGGCCAAGTGGGAGGCGGTGGGACAGAAGTTGGTGTGGCGCCCTCTTCTAGGTCTGAGACCGGGTTGTGTGTTTGCTAAGAAATAGTCTCTTTTCCATGAATCTGTAATTAGAACATGCCACACAGCATGGTATTTAAAGTTCATTTTCTCTTTTTAGGGGTATTTCCCTACCTTATTTTTAAACTTAATTTTTTTCAAAGTTCAGGAAAATCAATTTTAAAATCAGACGAGAAATACCGTTTTTCAAAGGGCAATAGGGGGTTGAAATCTCTATGATGATTTTGGTTTTTATCTTCTTTACCTGAAAGTAGGTAATAGTAAGCGTTTCTGTGCAAAGGGCCTCTTTTGTATAAGTATTTTGGGTTTTGTGTAACTACTTCACATAGCCGTGGTAGGAGGAAGAAGCCAGGTAAACTTCCTTGCCCAGGGAGGCACGGCAAGTCTCAGGCAATTGGTTGGGGGTTTATGATTGAGTCCGTGAGACAGTTATGCAGTCTGCACCTCACCTTTGGATTACCTTGGGCAAGTCTTATGTGGTGTCTGAGCTCCTTGGTCTATGTGAGTGGAGAGCAGAGACTTAAAGAATTCAACGCAGAACTCTGAGTTTTAACACAACCTTACAATTAATTGTTATGGGTATATTTTTTTGTATGTTTTGTGATACCTCTGTCACTTAATTATAGAAACATGATTTTTTTTCCCCTATGAGAAATGGTTAAGAATGTTCATGTACAATGGAGATAATATAAGCTAAGAAATTAATTTTTAAATGATTTGAAACTACCAAAGTGTAGTTACATACAATAATATGCACCCATTACAGGTGCACAGTTGAATGAGTTTTAGTGCATTTATATTGTTTTAGAACAGTTCCATCATCCCCCAGTGTTCTATTTCCCACATTCACAGTCAGTGTCCCTCCCATCCCTAGCACCAGGCAGCTGTTCTACTTTCTAGGCTGTAGCTTTGCCTCTTCTGAAAACTTCATGTAAATGGAACCCTATGATATATACTCTTTTATGTGTGGCCTCTTTCATTTTAGCATGATGTTTTTGAGCTGTATCTTTATTTGATGACTCTATTGGTGATTCATTTTTATTACTGGAGTTCCACTGTAAGGATTTATCACATTTTGTCCCTGTACCAATTGATAGACATTTGAGTGATTTCTAGTATTTGATTATTATGAATAATGCTGCTATGAATAGTTGCATGCAAGGCTGTTAAAATTTTTTCTGTTGAGTAGATAGATATCTACCACTTGAATTGTTGGGACATATGGTAAGATTATGTGGCAACATCTTTGTTTTACATCCTCACTACTTTCTCCACATTGTCACCAATACTTGGTACAGTCGGTTCTTTTTATTATAGCCAAGAAATCGTTTGTTGGCAATGGAAAGTAGAACCCCTGTGAACCTCACTTTCGAAGAAGGGATGGGATTTCTTGCCTCCCTGTCTTACAGCATTGCCGTGAAGATCAGAGGAGAAGGAAATTTATGTGCAAGAGCTTTATAGTGTAAAACTGTTCCTGGGAGTATGTGCAGGAAACTTTCTAGGGTTAAATTTAACACATACCCATCTCAGAGATTAAGACAAAAACTTGCCCAAGTCTTAATAAAATATGTATGTTATGGTTGAACTTGTTCTATCTTCTTATAGAGGCATATTTTACTCAAATTGTGAGCTTTCTCCGTATGCCTGCATTGTACATTAAATTATCGGGCTTATTTAACAATGACAGGATATAATGGTTTGCATATGGTGGGCAAATTTTTCTTTCCCACTCAAACTTGGATGGTCTGCTAAATGTCTGCTTGTGACTTCATTTTCAGATACCTGTGGGTGGCCTCTTTTCTGGATCTGGGCACATATGTTCCATTCTAATAGAAGGGGAGTAGGTTTGGGGGGATCAGAGGAATGACCAGGAAACAGTCTGTAAAAAATATTCATTGCAATGGTTTTACTTTGCAATTCTGATTTTATGAAAATTGCCAGTTTAAACTTTGTCACAGAACAAAGGGAGTTTTTAATGTTTCCCTTCCTACCTGTGGAAGCCAGCTGCTGCAGGTGGGTCTAGGGGAACTGGCGCACGGGCTCTAGATTTGCTTTTTGGGGCTGGATTTCATAAAACTTGCTAATCAGCAACTCTTCACACCTGTTGAGAAAGACCTTTGGACTAAGGAAGTTGAACTGTGTGTTTGATCATATATGACTGTGTCAACAAAGGGCTTTGTAGCGCTTTCAGATGAAAAGATAAAAAGAAACACAACAAAACTCAGGTAAAAGAAGCTGCATGCCTTATAGCGTCTGTGAGTCCCGAGGTTTATATTAATCCTGGTGACAATTTGTATTAATTCCGTAATGTTTTGTACTAAAATCTTAATCTAGCCTTACTAAATAGATAATTTTAGTAATTGGGAAATGTGTATATGAAATCCTTTTTGATTGAAGTGACTCAGGTGGTGATCACAGGAAACAATGCTTTGGACTCAGGATTCTGGGATGGAGGTCCACTGAATTATTTCATGATAAAAGTCCTCACCTTACGCGACTTCAAACATTTCTGTGTGAATGTGGCTGTGTGCACATGCATGTGTGTGCATGCGTGGGTGTAGGTGTTCCAAAGCTTTCAATGTGTGCAGTCTCCAATGTGTGCATTAAAAGGAAGATGAAAAAAGTAGCTGAGGCCCTTGGAAATCTTTCTCAAGCATTACTAATAGTGTGGTTTGGTAAGGAATGATATTTGAGAGAGCAGCCTTAGAGGAGGCCTGAAGTAAATGTTCTTTTTGGAAGCAGCTGTTGGCTAATAAAGAATCAGGACTGACAGATAGTTGGTCCTCACTGTTCTGGGTGTTTCCGGCATCTCAGCCTGCAGTGGGCATCAGAGGTACCCGCTCTTGTGGAAACACGGGCACTCACCGCTGTTGCTGTTATGTGTGTTCTTGAAATAAGCAGACTTCAGGATTTACAGAGAAACACTTCATATTCATTTCTGATGTTCTTTTCCACCTTCATCGTGCAGGATTTCAACCTCTCTTTGGAGGGGGTGGTAAAAGAAGGATGGGTTAACAACTTACAATTCCCATAATAGAAATGGGGTACTCTTGGGGAGGGTCTTGTGTTGGGGTAAAATAGGGGTTGCTAGGAGAGTTGCAGAACTCACACAAGGAGTCAATCATGTGAGTGAATTACAAGGAACACAAGCCCGTGCGTGGCCTTTCAACCTGAGGCCTCAGTCACCTTGATCTTCTTGGAAGTGCTTGTAGAATCTCATGCACATGTGCACTCTGCCTCTGGGTTCCCCTCCTTCCAGAGACTGGGTCCAGCTAGCGGGCTCCGGATGCTTTCACTGAACTCAGGTAACTTACTGGCCATTCTGAGTAATGGTGTAACAGCTCATAGCTTGTGTCCTGGCTGGAATATTTTAAACAGGGTCAAAGATGGCATGGAGGGAGTAACTTAATTTGGATTTTATATTTTCTTAAATTTTTCCTCCTAGGAAGGTGAGAGAGAGCAGCAAATGGTTGTTTGTGACAACTGGCCACTTAAAGGGACCTCTGTTATATTTTAATTGTTGACTGACCTGTTAGTGCACTTAATTTATTTATGAATTAATTAAAGGAGACAGACAGAGTGGGTGTGGTGTGTGCAAAGAGCACGTGAGCAGGGGTTGGAGAGGTTTGAGACCTGGCTCGGTCACTAACTGTGTTACCACAGGTGAGGACCCAGGCTCTGAGCTTTCGTTTCCTGTCAGAGGAGGAGGTTCCTGTCCCACCGAGCATAAGTGTCAGCCAAGAGTGTCATTGAGGCCTTTAGTATGTGACCGGGACACCTACCTCTGGGCCCTCCAGCGCGAGAAGCTACTGTTTTTGCAAAAGTACCATAGAAAGATGAGTTTACTTCTGTTTTACTTATTTCCTGCCAGGTCTCTGTTAACAGTGCAGTAGTAACCCCTTAACCTAGAAGTTGAACATACCATAACCAGTGTATTGTAAATATTTCACTTAATATTTCAAATCAAAGCAAAAATTAAGGAGGCCAATAAAATGAGGTTGAAAATTCTATAAAAAGTTGTTCAGTTTAAGTGCTATTTCAGGTAATAATTTGGGAATATTATTTCTAGTTTCATTTTTGTTGGTGTTAATACAATTGTAGAATTAATTTAATGAGCTACTGAAGCTGTCCATCATGTGGGCATACATCATATATCATAAAGATAATTCTTTATAATTGGAATGACCAGTGAATAACCAGTAATTTCTTCAAACTTTTTTTTACCACTCATCCTTGGAAATAGTTTTTATGTGCTGAAACCAAAGGAAGAGGATATTCAGCTTTGAAAGCTAAAAATATATTTATCATTTCATTTGTCCAGCAATAAAAAGGAAATAAAAAGTGGAAATGAAATCAGTGCCACCCAAAATGCCCTCGGTTAAAACAATGGGATCTGGAAGCTGTTCTTGTTTGGGTTACAACCCCAGACTTTGGAGTGCACTAGGGGTCTGGTGGAATCCTCCCAAAATGCATACCAGTGGATTGGGTTCTGATATTTGCTAAAATGCTAATTCCTCTCTTGGAGAGTCCAGTTAACACATAGATTTGCTACAAGTAGGAAGTCAGTGGAGTGTTCTGATGCTCTCCCAGGTCCAAGTGGGCAAATGCATTGGGCTTGGACCTGGGAAATGGGAGCCCCCAGGTCCCGAAGAGTTCTCAACTTGGGGTGGAGCAGAGTAGTAACCTGGGCAAGTTTGTGGTTTCTGGAACCCATCTGCCTGGGGTTGCGTTCTCAGTATTGTGATACTGGGCAGTTACTTTACCGTTAGGCCTCCACTTCTTCATCTGTGAAATGGGTGTGGTAATAGTACCTGCCACAATGGGTGTTTGTGAATGAAATGAGATAATTTCTATGTCAGTTGCACTCAGTAACATATGTGCTATAATTTTCTCAGTCCCTGCCTTGCTCTCTGTCCAGTGACTGACTCTCAGTCTCACTTTTCTTTAGTAAAGACTATGGATGATGCCTTCTGAAGAGTCATTCTTTGCTTGAGGAAGAACATTTGGGTTTCGAAATGTTTTTCTTTTAAAGGAATGTTGTAGTCCTAGTAATCTTGAAGGTGGTGTGTTGCCACAAAATGCAATCCAAACTCATCATTCAATCCTGTTTGCTTTGTTCACAGGGAACACGGGTCTGGCTGAGAGAAAATGGCCAGCATTTTCCGAGTACTGTAAACTCCTGTGCCGAGGGTGTTGTTGTCTTCCGGACCGACTATGGGCAGGTGAGCATGAGTCCTGCTGGCTTTGTGACGTCTGTGTTCCCCTTCCCTAGAGACTCTTACATGGGGGGGAGGGGTGTGCTCACTCCCCTGCTCCCCAAACCTTAAACATTTTTTTCTAAGTGGCAAGACAAAATTCTAAAAGGAATGCGTAGTGCTCACATCGACTGTGTGAGAGAACGATAGCATGCCCCCGAATGGAGCACCGAAAGTGCTCCAACTAGCACGGGACAGAAGAGCACTCCACTTGGTCGGTCTCCTTCCTGGGGAGCTTGTCCAAGAATCACAAGCATGGAATGCAAGCAGCTTGAGGGAAAGTCTGAATGTATTGATACTTGCTAATTGGCTTCATTACCACTTGCCCTTACAATTCTAAAATCTGCATAGCGTATTGGAAATGCTGGCTTGCCAGTGAGGGTGTAGTGCGGTGGTGTCCTGATCCCTGTAGGAATCAGGCTGGCCAAACCCTCCACCTGAGCTTCCTTGTCTACCCTGTTAAGCAACCGGAGAAGTTCCTTCTGTCTGTGGGAATTCCGCTGCTCCTGGTTCTCCATTTTTTAGTGTAAAACACATGAAAAGCCATATCACTGGAAACAGAAATGTCATGTTAATCCAGAAGCTGGCTCATTGATGGTACAGTTGACCCTTGAACAATACGGGGTTGAACTGCATGGATCCACTTACATGTGGATTTTTTTCCCATAAATATTTTAAATGAATTTTCTCTTATGATTTAATAACACTTTTCTCTAGCTTACTTTATTGTAAGAACACAGTATATAATGCATATAAACATACAAAATATGCCTTAGTGGCCTATTTATGCTATTGGTAAGCCTTCCGGTCAACAGTAGGCTGTCAGGAAAGTTTGGGGGGAGTCAAAAGTTAAACGCGGATTTGACAGTGCAGGGGGTTGGTGCCCCTGACACGTCGTTCAAGGAGCAACTGTATTTGGCTGATTGTGAAAGGAGCCCAGTTTCTCCATTTTATTAAGGAAACTGAGTTTAATATTACAAATGGTTCTCTCCTTCAGAGGCACGTATCGAAATTCAAAGCCTAAAGAAATAGAAGGATGTCATACACCAGTATTGAAAACTGACGGCTTCTGACTCTCATTTGTAAGTTGTGCAGAGGACAGGAGCTGCAGGGTCAGTGTTGTTTAGTTTGAGGCAGACAGGCTACTGGATTCTCACAACCTCTTAGCCCGGATGGTCCCCTTGGTGGGTGCCTTTTTCATTCCTTGGCTTAACAAGGAGTGATTCACCAGGCTATTTTGCAATTCCTCAGTTTCTTTTTCATCCAAGTCTTGAATGGCTCTTTAGTATGTATCTGGTGGTGAAGATATCGCTGTGTTTTGTAGGTACAGATTGGGGGCAGGGCGTTAGGAGGGGGTGAAGAGCTCATGGGTCTGACAGCCTCCCCTGAGTGGGCTCTGCACTGATGCCCATCACATTCTCAGGCGGTGCCCTACGACCTATGAACGAAGGGCTGACCAAATGACTTCTGCTGAGCTTACGGGTCAGGCCCTGCGCTAATGTTTTAAGTTCCCATGCAGACAGAGCTGGTCAGCATTTTTTGGTCTTGCCTTGACTCTTCCTGTGTTCCTTTCTCACTGTCCCCACGAGTTCAGTCCCTTTCAGGCCCTATGCATACTCCTCAAGATGATATAAAAAAGGAAACAAGACTTAGTGTACCTGATTTGACATAACTATTCCTAAAAGTATAGTAAAATAGATTTGTAATGGAATTACAAATTCCATTTTGTGGTTGTTGTTGACTTATCTTTTAATCCCAAAGGCTTTTTTTAAAAAACTTTTTTCCTTTTTTGAAAAAAAATGGTTAAAAAACTTTATAACATTAAATTTGTCATCTTAACCACTTTAGGTGTGCCGTTCGGTAGCGCTAAGGAGGTTCACATTGCTCTGCAACAGAGCTCTAGATCTGCTTCATCCTGTAATCCTGGAACTCTGTGCCCCTCGAATGCTCATCCCCATTTCGGCTCCCCCAGGCCTTGTTAACCCCCTTTCTACCTGCTGATTCTGTGACTTGGACTATTTCACATACTTCATATGAGTGGAATCATACAGTATTTGCCATTTTTTGTGACTGGCTTATTTTGCTTAATAGTCTAACATTCTAAGATACTTTCTGTTTTGATCTACGCTTTGCTTGGCAGAGGTCTCTAATATGGCACCGTCAGCAGCATTTCAGTGCCATGCCTGTGACAGTCTGTGCCAAGTGAAGACACTGCCAGCCCCGGTCGATGGGCGGCTCTCGGCGAGGCTGGGGCAGTGGAAAGAGATGGTTGGGGCAGCAGGTCTGTTCACTCTTGACAGTATTTGTGGATTGGGCGTTTAGAAAAAATGAAACCAGAATAACGTGTACTTAAACACGAAAACAGATGTCAACTGGGACTTCTAACCTTCAACTGGTTTTCAAGTACTTGGTCTTTGTGTTGTCTGCCCCGTCATTCCCAAGTCTCACAAGTGTAATTCTCTGGGTGATGTGTGTAGGAATTACAGGGCCACAGGGGTGTCCAGCCTGTGGCCCTACACAAAACTGTAAATTTACTTAAAACATTATGAAAGTTTTTTTGTTTTTGTTAGTGTTTGTATATTTAATGTGTGGCCCAAGACAACTCTTCTTCTTCCAGTGTGGCCCAGAGACACCAAAAGGTTGGACACCCTGAGAAAAGAAGCAAAATTGAAAGAATTGGGCTCAGACTCGGATCAGACACTAGCAGTGGCCAAATGACTCTAGTTTCTTTCTCCCCTGACCCCATTTTCCTCCTTTGTCCCAAGTTCATGGTGGAGCACAGGGTCGAGGTTGCTGAAGATCAGGAACAATTCATGATCTGGTTCTGGTGCCCAGGACAGGAATGCCTGCTTTTTAACTGCCCCAGTATAAATCTTGAAGGAATCAGGGTCAAAGATGCAGAGCGTGGCCTTGTCCTAGACAAGGCTGTGTATGGTAGCTTTTTAAGGCATTAGCTAATTTCAACCCAATCTGGTCTGTTATTAAAGCATGTTAAAAATCGGTGTTTCTGGGGGCAGAGAGGATGGGGATTTGTTGTCTAATGGGTACAGAATTTCAGTTTTAGAAGATGAGAAAGCTGTGGAGATGGATAGTAGTGAAGGTTTCAGACCAATGTGAATGGATTTCATGCCAGTGAACGGTGCCCTTAAAAATGGGACCCAGGCCAGGTCCCCAGTAGGGGGCGTGTGAGAGGCAACCACTCATTGATGTTTCTCTCTTTCCTTTCCCCTCTCTCTAAAAATAAATAAGTGAAATCTTTTTAAAAATGGGTAAGATGGTGAATTTTATATTCTTCATATATATACTTTACCACACACACACAAAAGATATTAGTGTTCAAGGTCCGACGGTCACTGGTAAAACCTGTCAAATGGGCATTTTTCTGAATCTTTAAAAACAGTTTTGGTGAAATTTTTATGTTGCCAAAGTATAACTTCTCCGAAACCCTTTGGTTTAGAGGTCTCAAACCTTACTGTCCACACATCACATGGGGGTCTCGTTCAGATGCCAGTTCTGATGGGCAAGTCCGGGGTTTAGCCTGGGGTCTTGCCTTTCTCACAG
The DNA here is from genome assembly GCA_039655065.1 of Glossophaga mutica. Lineage (NCBI taxonomy): Eukaryota > Metazoa > Chordata > Mammalia > Chiroptera > Phyllostomidae > Glossophaga > Glossophaga mutica. The sequence continues at coordinate 23,508,648 of CM077305.1, forward strand.
GCCCCCCAGTGATGTTGCTGCTGCTGCTGCTGGGTCTTGGGCCCCATTTGAGTCATGAGGATTTAGAAGACACTCCCGAAAGTCACTGTAGGGTCATGGGTGCCTACAATGCAGGTGGGGGAAGTACTCTCAAACCTCCCACATACCTCACCAGGGCTGTCCTTGCAGGGAACAAAAACAAAGACAAGGTGGAAGGCTTTACAGAAAGCTGGGAAATTTTTCTTTGGCCTTTCAAGGATCTTCTTTTCTTGGTGCCCTTCTTTCCAACAACCATTTTACCTTGAGCGTGGCCAGGGTGGTGCTGACTGCAGTGTAATAATTCTCAGGCGGATTAAAAAGCAGTTCTAAAACCCCTGTTCAGCCCTGGTGGGTCAGGCTCAGCTGGAGCATCATTGTCCTGCGCAGCAAAAGGTGTGGGTTTGATTCCCGGTCAGGTCACATACCTAGGTTTTGGGTTCCATTCTTGCTTGGTCAGGGTGCGCAGGGGAGGCAGCCGATTGATGTTTCTCTCTCAGATTAATAAATACTAAAAGTAAATAAATAAAATAAAATCCTATTTAGTGTTAAGACCAAGCAGAGCCTTGTGTAACTGAAATCCTGGACAGGAACCTTGGAGATCATGGTGTGGTATTTTTTGGTGACAGCACAAAAGGGTATCTTTTCTTTTCTTGTCTTGTCTTGTCTTGTCTTGTCTTTTCTCTTCTTGTCTTTTCTTTTTTTATGGTACTCATTAGACACTTTTTATTTTCTTGTTTAATTTCCACAATAATCTTCATTTTTTAAATTTTAATTGTTCAAGTACAGTTTTCTGCCTTTTACTCCCATCCTGGCCCACCGCCCCAGCCCTCCCCACCTCCCTCCCATTTCTACCCCTCCCTTGTTTTGGTTAGGGTGTGTTTTCTTATTTCATTCAGTCTCTGAGAATTTTGCACATTTACTCAAGCTGTTCTCTTTTTTTTTTTTTTTTTTTTTTGTTTTGGCCAGAGAGGTAGTTTTAAAGTTTGTTTAAAATTCCATTCTACGTGAAAATTCTGATTACTGTAGGTTGGTCCTAGAAATACAGAGGACTGAAATAGTCCTCCTGGACTCATAATTTACGTTACGCTCACGGGAAAGTATTTGCAGACAGAAAAAGAAATGTGCAAGTGACAGGCTAACACACTTGGCTGAGAAATCTGCATAGTTGCGGCCTCAGGAGGACGCGGCAAATGGGCAGGTCAGCACGTGCCCCGAAACCGGGAAATCACTCGCCTAAGTCTTAGATAACAAGCTTTGGACGGAGACTTGGAAGATCCGCGTTAAAAGGCACCAGGGTTCTGCAGGGTGCAGTTACCGCGAAACGATCACCTCCTGTCCAAGTGCCCTCTTCCAATCTGACCCTTTCTTACCTGAGATAGTCTTTTCCCGAACATTCACGTGGCGCATGGGCGATCGCTCTAGCGCCTTTAGGCACATTGTAGACCAGAGTAATAAGTTCTAAATCAGATTTCTCACTTTGAGAGTGAACTGTTATCTTTTCTGAAAAGAGACTAATTTGATTGCTCTGAAATAGCTTAGAGAGATATCAGTTTACCTAATTGTGTTTTAAAGGGTAGTTATTTAACTTAGCCCATAAATTTAAGATGATTACTGCATGCAGTGATTTTTGGTGGGTTCTCTTTGTGCACTGTCTCTGTATGAGGTCTTCTGAAATATTTTACTGGCAGGAGATTTAATCACCCCAATCAGCGAGTAGAGGCCCTCCTCCATGCCCTTGGCTTTTTTGTTTGCAACAAGCATAATTAGACTTTGTTTTCAAAGTTATTCTTCTCATTCTGTTAATCCACGGAAAGGCTATTAAATTGCCTGGCACTTTGAAGTCATCCCCCAAGAAAGACTTCCCCAGGCCACGTGGGAAATACAGTCCTAATTATTTATAATCACATCTCCCACTGAAAGCTGACTCTGACCTTTTCGATTTGACCTTCTGGTTTTGACTTGTTGGAATTAATGTAAGATGGACCCAATTTTGTGAAACTTGATAATGGGTTAGTATAGTGAATTTTCATCACTTTTTTGTTGTTATTGTTCATTTGCACACACTTTGTGCCCTGGCCAATTGCTTTTCTTTTACCTCCCCTCCTCCCACCCCTGCTTCTTTTTGCCCCTATTGGTTCCTTTTTGTGTCCCGTGAATGTGGTGCGGATGTGGGCAGCCTTTTTGACCTCCCCACACCCTCCCTCTCTATACACTGTGTGTGTCCACTCTGCATCCTGGAGAAATCTCCCCCCTGGCCTGTTGAGTGCTGGGGGCCACCCAGCACGGCTGTCTGTCTCCCACTGTAGAGCTCCACATAACACCAGGACCCACAGATTGTCAGGAATTGGACAACTCAAACTCCGTGATTTCAGCCTTAGCCAGGAACAAGTCAGAACTGACTGCTGAAGGGAAGTGGTGGATCCCAGGTATCCTAGCCAAGTGAAACATTGCATCTGGAAGGAAGCTGACTGCGCAAACTGGCCCCACGGGCCCAGCAATGCCCACGGTTTTCAGCAGCCAGGGAGCTGCATTCCAGGCTTCACAGGCAGAGCCAGCTGTTGGCAGAGGCAGCTGCCTGGGGAAAGTGGTCTCTCCCATCCCCTCCTTCTGCAGGAGCTCATGGGATGTGAGCAGCAGTTGGCCCTGCCCTCCGGTGAGGGGGCCAGCAGGAGGGAACCACCTGGGGCCCCCAGGGCAGCTAACAGCCCAGGAAGGAGTCTCCAGGCTATGAATGATGTTGGAGGGCAGACACCTAAAGGGATGAAGATGGAGAAGGAAGAGTGTGGAGGACAATAAAAATAGTGCCATTAGGATTCTTGGACTCTCAGGGCTAAATTCTAAGCCCTGGGACAACAGGATGGATTCTTTCTAGTCAACTATCCTAGACATAATTCTCTTGCTTGTTTTTTTTCCCCTCACTTTTATTCTGTATTGGTTTTGGGTGTGCCGCTCAGTGGTTAGACAATCATACTTTACATACATATCTGCTTGGTATTTCCAGCTCCCCCGCTGGCACCCCGCACACCGTTATTACAGTACTGTTGATGTAGTTCCTGTGCTGTCGTTACTTCCCTGTGGCTGTTCTCTAACTACCAACTTGTACTTCCCCTTAACCCCTGACCTCTTTCTTTCACCCAGTCCCCCTGTGCTTTTTGCTTTTTTTTAAGTTTATTTTTATCCCCTTCTCAAACTTTTAAATCTCCTTTTGTCTTTGTGAAGGAAAACATTTTCATATTAATGCACACATTTGGGAGAAATCTTACCCATTTTTTCTGAAAAGGAAAGAAGCCTCGATTATCTGTCTTCTGGCTCCTGTGGTCTCTCAAGTCGCAGGTGTCCCATATATTGTGGTTGCTGCTTCCAACCAAATGAACCTGCGGGGCCTGGTTGTACGAAATTGCCATCTCTGTAGGATGAGAGTGTTGAATATTGGCAATGGTGTGTGGTTCCGCCTAAGAACATGTCAATAGTCCTTTTTTAGCTTTGTGTTTTAGCGTATCCATATGTTTATGTTTAAAGATAGAATGTTTGTGATGATGTAAAGTTTAACAAAGTAATGTTTTTGCAGGCGAGTTGAGGGGCGGTGTATATCCCTAAAACTATATACAGCCTGGTTTTTGGAGTACCGATGCCATCTTTAATTCTGTTGTTGTTGTGTCTGTCTGTTTAACACCTGTGACGCTGCGTTCCCTTCCTGGCTTTCCGTTCTGATGGTTGTCTGAAAGATTGGCCGTGATGGTCTCCAGGGCCAGTGTCCCAACAGGAGCTGAAAGATGAATGAATGAATATGTAACGTATTTTTTTGACCTGGTTGTGTGTTTGTGTTTATTGTGATAGATATAAATTACATAAAATTGACTATTTTAACTGTTTTACGTATCTAGTTCAGTGGCATTAATTACATTTGTGATGTGTATAATGGTCACCATTACCCATTTTCAAAAATTTTTCATCACCCTAAACTCTACACAGAAACTCTACAAGCTTTTAGTACTAATTCCCTATATAATTCATTTTAGGCTACTTTCCTCTCAGATGCCTTTTCTTGTGCTGATTTTAGAAATAAAAGCACATTAGAAATTCCGGTGCGTTGGTTTTCTTGAGGAGTAGACAAACATCCAGGGAAAAGTGCTCTAGACCTAGCTCCAGGTTCCTAGGAGGGAGAATCGGATGGGGACCCAGACGGCTGACCACCAGCACTGAGCATTTGGCGCCGGCTGTGTGATGTGCACGTGGGGCGGAAGGTACTGCCCCCCTGGGGGGACAGCGGGCCCTTCCCCAAAGGAAGGTGATTGCCCAGTCATTCAGAAATTAAGGGGAAAGAGGGGCACGATGGTGACAAATGGCAGTTTTTAACAATCAGATGCACTTGGCTCTTTTTTGTTGAAACTTCAGTATGGTCCATCTGTTACTCTTGGAATTCATTTCAATCAAAACAGCGCGGCCGTATTAGCGGGACGACATTGAGCTGGCAGACTTCTGAATTCTCTGTTCTTTTCCCACAATCTGCTATTTCATCCTGGAAATACCCGTCCCTGGGATGGACAGGAAACACCAGCTCATGGAGTTGCTTAGCATCAGAAGTCTGCACTCCAGAGACTGAGTGCCACTGCTGGGGCTTTCAGTCTTGCTTTGAAGACCAAGTAAAATTCAGTGAAACTCAGTCCAACTTACTTGGTTTTGTGCAGAAAAAAAAAATGTTTTTGTGCTCTGAAGGCCATGTGATTGACTTTCCAGGCCTCTTCCAAGCATTTGACTTGGCATCATATGGCTCAAAGATAGGAATTCAAGTGTGTCCATTAATTTTCACTCTGGGACCATAGTCTGGTTGTTTATTAGTGTACTTAACTCCAGAAAAAACATGTGGGTTTTTGCAAATCAAAGCTCTGTGTGGAACGCTCACTTACCGAAACTGGGAAGAGATTATCGTTCAGGCAGCCTGGGAACTTGTCTTCCCCTCTTTTGGGAACCTAGTTCTGCAGAGATGAGCCTGGCTCTTCCCACCTTCACTCAGGGACAAACACCCTATGGAGACCTCCTCAGAGAGGCCTTCTCAGCCTCTCCGTCCCAGAGAACTGCCACCTTGACATTCTGCCGTTTGTGCTTGCTTGAGAATGGGGGCCTTCTCACTGTTGTGTCCTTAGCACCCAGGAGCCAAGCCCGGCTAGGAGGGGCACTCAGTAAGTATGAACCCAGACTGGTCATTAGAATGCTGTGTGCTCTGCTGAGGCTGTTAGAGAAGAATTTAATAAAGGAATGACAAGTCTGAAAGGACCACAGGTGACAGAAGAAAAAGCCACATGTCACGAGGGTCATGGTGGGAGTTTCACTGTGCTGTTCCTGTCCTGGAAGTATATAAACCATGCTCAGACTCTAGGACCAGAGTGAAATAAAGGACACCAAAGACAACGAGAGTGTTCTCAAAGGAATTGTTTCACGTGATAAACTTCAAAAATACATGAATTGCATTTTCATTGTTTTGAAGGGAAGGGGGTGGATGTTGAGTTTGGTTCAGACTCTTTTCCCAAAGTTTGGCATTTTCAAACTTGAGATTGTTATTCCATGGACTTCAACATCTACACTGAAGCAAGAAGCAATTTACAGCACCAACCGCATTAGGAAATGTTGGTGTTCTGAGGCGTGTGGGCTTTGTCTTGTGTTGTGGACCTTAGCTTACGAGGGTGCACTCCATCTGCGTCCTGCTATCTGCCATCTTCTCAGCTCCTCTGCAAAATGCATTGGCAAGACCTCAAGAGGCCTACCCCTGGTTTCTGGGGTCTGTCTCTCTGTTTTTGTGATTGTATCCAGCTTAAGTGGATTAGGAACCCAGAGTACTTCTGACCCTTTCTTTTAGACATGGCTTTTCCCTTCCAGCCCAACGCAGCCCCCTTGACTGAACAGTGGGGCCCCTCCCTGCCTGGCCCTTGCACTGGGTGGGTGGTTGAATGGGGAGGGGATTGGATCAGTATTAGCAGTATTTACTGGCTCCAGCGAGGGTGGAGCTGAACATATGCATACTAAATATTTTTGCAGGAGAGAGCAAATGGCCTCTGTCGTGGTTCACAACCTTCTGTGACTTCCTGTTCTCCTTTGGGCCAACTTGTTGACTTTCTTTGTTATGGATAGCTCTTGACTTTGGCCTCTTCTTTCTGAATCTATTGAACAAGCCTCTTCCCAATCCTTAGGCTTAGTCCATTTCTTTGGACTCAAGGTTCCCTCTGACCTCCCTATACCTCCTATCTTCGGTTGACTTCTGGATTCCAGGCTTTGCTTCTGGAGAGCTTAGCTGACTTGTGCCTGTCTAAGCCTGTGGTATGTCCAGACCCTTTCTCCAGCTGGTGAGAATCCTGGTCCTGCAATGCTAGGATCCAGGCATGAAGAGAAAAAGTGATGTTTTGTGCCATTGGACCCCACTGTTGCTTTTCGTTTGCAGTTAGTAATTGTTTGTACCTGAAGGTAAGCAGGAAACTATCTTGCGTTTTTGGTACCCATGAGTACTGAAAACACTAGATGCTAGGCTCAGGTTAAATCAAAATTTGATTTTTTTTTTTTTTTTTTGGAGGCTGAAATACCGTGCCTTTATTATAAGCATCCTTTTGTGAAAAATGTGTGTGAAGACCTTGTTTGGAAACAACAAAAATTTAGAAATTATCCATGGAAATCAGACATGGCCCCACTTAATGCTGGTTGTGATTTCAGTAGAAAGAGCAGAGACGGTTTGTTAAAACAAATTCAGGCAGCTGTCAGTTTGTGACCGATTTGCGCCCCATTTCACGAATTGGTTTATGACCACTTTTCCCAAAGACCCAGTGGTGTAGGTGGGGAATGGTGTACCCGGTCCATCTGCAGAGACCGACGTTGGTGCCTGCAGTGCAGGATGTTGCAGGAGCCCCTGATTTCAACTTTAAACGTGCACTCATAGTTCCAACCTCGGGGGCCACCATGCGGGGACCAGGGAATTGCATTTTTCCCGTGATTGCCTCCTTGAGAGATGAATGCTTATGAAGAAGGGGGAGCACTCCACTTCTAAGCCATGTCTTTCTCATCAGAGTTGGCATTCAGGATGGGTCGAGGGAAGAGGATGACATTTGTGGGGTGACATCTCCCTACCTGGCACTAGGCTGGCGCATCGCATCTATTTGACCTAGTTAATCCTCACACGTACCCTATGAGGAAGGCAGACTGGCTGTATTTTAATGATCATGGACACGGAGCTGAAACGACGTGTACCAGCGTCCACACTTGTTCAGTGATAGTGCCGGAGCTGGATCATCTTTCCACTTTGTCACCTCCCTTTTAAGGAGGCTATGAAGCGGGACAAGGCGAGACTGGTGGTGGAGGTTGACCATGTCACTTCTCACGCCCTGTTCCTCCCCATAGGGGTTCTTTTCTTTTCTCTCTGTAGGCCCCAGGGACTTAGTGTCCTCAGCTCCCTTCTTATCGTGACATTTGTGCTTTCTGTGGAAGTGACTCCATAAGATCCGTGGGTTTTCATGTCACCTTCTCACCTTCCTCTTCCTTTGTGGTAGCTTTTTCCCCTTTGTTTCATTGCTCTAGGGGAATACAAAGGTCAGCATAAATCACATTTTTTTTAATGTTTCAACATCTTGTGTTCACAGCCTTGCTTTGCTGCTTCTGATGGTGTCGTTGTCAACCTGGCCACACACTACACTTCACTGGCAAGTGTCTACCAGGAGCCTTGGCCCTGCCCCAAAACAACGAAATCTGAATCTCAGCTGGGACTCAGGCCAGAGTGTGTTTTTAAAAAGCTTCCTGGGTGCCCTTTAGAGAGCAGCCAAGCTCAGAAGCGTTTCATAGACAAAATGAGCCTCATAGCAAAATATTACCTTAAAAGTGGTTGGAAAAACACAACTTTCATATACTGGACTTAGAAAGCGCTTAATGATACCTCTGGTTTCTCGGCCTTGGTTTTCCCCATGCAGCCCTTCTCTGGGAGTCTTTTCTTACCTGGTTCTGTGAAATGTCTCCTGGGTACACATTTTTTGTGACCACAGGTCTCTCTGTCCATCTTTCTCTTCAGGGAATTGTATCTGCTTCTCATCTTCCCAACTCCACGTCTAATCCTACTCACCCTCTCACACCCGAATGTCCCAAACCCTAGCTCAGTGTTTTTCAATGCGGGACCTTCGCGGAGGCCCTTGTGGGATGTGTAGGCTCCTCAGCCCACCCCAGATCTGCCGCAGTGCTTGGTGACCTTGGCCTAGGATCTGCCGTTTAACGAAGTTCCCAGGTGACACCGTTCACGTTGAAATTGGAAAACCATGGACCCAGTGGACATTTTGACCCAAGATAAATCGGGACTCTTCCTCCTTCCTCTTCTCACCCCTTTCACTTGCTTTTTATGTCGAACTGGGCTGCTCCCTGCCCTGTAAGGTCAAGGGCTCTGGGGAGGGGGCTGGCCTTCCTGGTATTCTACATCTCCAGTCCCCCGGTGACGCACCTGGCCTCTGAAAGACCCCACGCGGGCTGGATGAGGTGCAGGGTAAAGAAGGGGTGAGACCCTTCCAAGTGGCGGCCCAACACTGGGGAGAACATAGGGTGTATGCCTAGTGGGTACCTATTGGTAACTTCCACTTGAAGAGCTGCTTAGAACTGTCCTTGAAATCATGGACTTCTGGCTTCTATTTCAAACTCTCTGATTGTACTGCCATTTTAAGAGTGACAAACATCCAAGGAATCATGCTAAATGGTTACTTCTGAGGAACGTGCACTGGGAAGAGAATGCCAGTGAACTCTCCAGGGTCAAGGAAACGTTCAGCATTTTGTTTCCATGTGGCTCGTCAAGCTGTATATTTTGCTGTATGCAAATTAAACCTAGTGTTTTTGGTTTTTTGTTTTTTTTTTTTTAAATGTAACATTCAGCTGTTTTGAAGGCAGCTGCTTGCATCGAAGTTACATGTGTCAGGAGCACAGCGTTCCTGAACTCAAGAAAGTGCCTGTAATGACGCCAGCGTTTAACTCAGACATACAGTGGCGGCCCTGGCTCGCGCCCGCTGCCTGTGTTTGTGCTGACTGGGAGCTCAGAATGGTTTTACATTTTTCAATGTTTGGAAAAAAATTGAAAGAATAATATTTCATGACACGAAAATGGTAAGAAATTCGGGGTTAATGAAGTTGTGTTGGCACGCAGCCATGCCCACTCACTGACTTGTCGTCCAAGACTGCGTTCCAGCTCGCGCGGCACCAAGTGGAGCAGCCCAGAGGGCTTGCTGTCTGGCCCTTTGCAGAAAAAGTTTGCCGGCCCTGGTCTGCAGACTCATGTCCCCAGTTACTTCTGATACACGGTTTAGGGCTGCGGGGGCCTTTAGTGGTTCCCAGTGCTGGCCACACACAGGAGTCACTTGAAGAGTTGCTGCTTGAGAATCCTGGGCCTCCACCCCGTGCCTGATGGTACAGCCGCACCGAGGTGTGCCCAGGTATCTGTATTTGCAACCAGCCCGCAGGACTCTTTGCTGTGACCCCACCCCCACCCTGCCAACAGATCGATTAGTGAAGCCCCATTATAGGGTTTTCCCTGTGAGGGCAAGGCACTTGCTGTGGCCCAGGATGACTATGAGTGTGGCCCAGCACAAAATCGCAAATTTACTTAAAACTTTTTTTTTGGCTCACCAGTTTTCGTTAGTGTTTGTATATTTAATGTGTGGCCCAAGACAACGCCTCTTCTTCCAGTGTGGCCCAGAGATGCCGAAAGGTTGGACACCCCTGCTAGAGGATAAAGCTCGTCAGTGACAAAACCAATGCTTCCTGCTACTACTGGTAGGGCGGTGGCTCTCAGACTAGAATAGGCATCATCATCCCCCGGAGGCCTCTCCCTAGAGTGCTTGCTTCAGCAAATCTCAGCTGGGCTCTGATAATAGGCATTTCTGCTCCCGAATGCTGCTGACACTGCTGGCCTAGAAGCCACACTTTGAGGACCAGTTTATGGGGTGGGGTAGGCTGTGTGTGCACATTTACAAAAAAAAAAAAAAAAAATCTGTGTTCTAAATAAACGCATCTGCTACACAGTGTTCTCCTAAAGCATGTTCTTCAGAAACACAGATGGCCACTCTCATAGTCCAAGGAGTTTTTGACCGCTACAGCTGTAGGCGAATCATTCGTGAACAGTGTTCTGTCAGACACAGGACGTAGTCTGGCGATCCTAGTTCTAAACACTAACACCTGCTGCTGGTTTAGTCTGGAACCCAGTCTTTTTGGGGGGTTAATGGAGAGTCCCAGGCACAGCAAAAATGAGAATAGCCTGTGGGTTATGTGTTCATTACGTCTTGACACATCTCCAAGGAAGGATTTCAACAAGTGAACTGATCGTGCTGTGCACTTTCAGAAGTTGCCATTAAATGCTGACATCTCGTGTTTACTTTTTAGTATTGAAGAGCAGTTACATTGCTAACCCACTGTTTGCTGCACTATTTTCTGACCAGGTGCCAAACCTAGAGAAGGAAGGAGAGGTTCTGTACGTGCAGAAGCTGCTTTTAGGATTCCCAAGCTTTTCATGGTTACCCTGAGGTGAATGTGCTATTTTATGCAATTGTCCGTGTCACCCTGGCATAGAGAACATTGTGATGGTGACTGGAGAGGGGCCAGGACTCCAGTTATCGAGGGGGATGCACAGGGCGCAGGAGTGTAGAGAGGCACTTGGGGTCCTGCAGGCGCAGGATTGCGGTGACAAGACCTGCATCCAGAATCGGCTTCTCCTTACTTTGTGCGCCTGGACACCTGCCTCACCCTGGTCCTGATCAGAACCTGGGAGTTTAAGCAAGGCTCCCTAGGACAAGAGACCCATCTGTCTATTGAAACATCCCTCTTCCCTTCTCTTTGCTCGAATAATATATGATACCTTAAAAATACTCTGAGAAATGACTCATTTTGAACAGTCTTTTCTTTGGTATTTGTTTTCAAGTGTGTGTGTCAATACATTTCAGTGGCTTATTTAAGCTTAAATTATTGCAGTATGCAATGCAGTGTATGATATGATGGTATTGATTATTCCCATGAATGTTTGAGGGAAAAATTGTCCCCAAAGGGTTTCCTTGATGAAGGCTTTCTAGCAGGCTTGTGCAATCTCCTCTAACACTATAACATTACATTTGTAAGTTCAGCACATGGACTGTATTAGAAGTTCGAAAGCTGGCAATGGCTTCATTTCAGAGGTTCAAGTCAGTCTTGAGCTGCTGTTGGATGTTCCAAATGGTTCTTGTATTGATTTTGAATTAATTACCAGTATTTCTAAGTCTTTCAGTGAGGGTAACCAAGTAGCTAACAACCCTTGAGAATTCAGCAAGTATTTCTGTCTTCTGGAATGATCTTCTGTTCTGAAATGTATCCATCTTCCTGCCATGTCCGAGTTCACAGTGGCTTGCTCCAAGCATCTGCTTTCGCTCTTGCTCAGAGAGCTAATGACAGATGTTCCCTGGGTGGTGCAGAGACCTGCTCACTCCCGTGACAATGGGCCGGAGCATATGCTGTCCCGGGTTTCAGGAAGCTTTTGTAACAAAGGCCTCAAAAGAGATCAGGCTACCGGGGAATGTTGCCAGCAGGCCTTTGTACAGGGGCAGATCCTGTCCCATTGACCTGATTTCCTTCCTGGAGGGGTGATAAAGATTTCAGCTTCAGCATTTTCCCCCAATTTTTAAAAAAATAAAGTTCATTATTACAATTTAAACATCTTTTTCATTTAACAAATGCATTACTCTGCATCCCCCCACCCCTTCAGCAAAGGACTTAACTTGCTGTAGAAGATACTACATGGGCCTCAGGAACTTGCACCGGAGGTGTCACTAGCAACGGGAGAAGTCAAACATCCAACCCCCACTCGTATTTTGCAGATTCCCTGTTTGCAACATTCTCTGCAATGGTGTAATGGGGTAAATATCACAGAGAAAAGAATTCCTGCCTTTTGAGTTATGCTTAGAAGTATCCATTCTTGGCTCATTATTATCTTTGATGGAGATTTTAAAATAGTCCGCAGGTGTTACTTTTAGCTAAAGAGCAGAAGAGGTTGTAGCCATGTTTTAGCATATAGGGCGTGATTAGTCAGTTTTCGTAAGTTTGGGCTTTGGTCTGAAATGAAAGGGAACGTTTCTCTTTTAATTTAACAATTGTATTGTGATATAATTCACACCCCATACAATTTACTCATTTTAAGTATACAACTCAATGGCTTTTATTATATTCAGAGTTTTGTAACCATCAGCACAATTAATTTTGGAACATTTTCATTACCCCCCAAAAGAAACCTTGTGCCCCTTAGCCATCTGACCACACCTCACCACCACCCCCACCCCCAGCCCTAGGCAGCTACTTCCTGCCGTCATAGATCAGCCTGTTCCAGACATTCCATATGAATGAAATCAAACAGTATGTAATCTTGCATGACTGGCTTCTTGCACTTAGCAATATCTTTAAAGTTCATCCACATTCTAGCATGTATCAGTACTTCATTCCTCTTGGTTGCTAAATAATATTCCACTGTATAGCTATGCCACATTTTATTTAAAAGGATTGGCCTTTTAAAGCTAACTGGAAGAGAAAAATACAAAAGATGCAAAAGAATGGCTAGCTGTATACAGCCATTTTTTATAATTTTTATAATGGGTCACATACTTAATATTTCTAAAAGTGAGGGTGATGGTTTGATGTGTAGGTGGGAGATGAGGTTAGTGAAGAGCAGTGGGATGATTCTTATCTGCATTTAAACAGCAGCTTAGACTTTCTCTCAGGCAGTAGTTCTAGTTATGGCCTCACATCTGAAAATGAGCTCAAAGGGTTTTTTTTTATTTTTGGTTTTGTTTTTTTTTTTAATAGTTCTGGGAAGATTGAGAGATCAAAGGTTAGAGACTGGGTTCCCCAGAAGCAGGCCCAGAAGTGGGTTATTTAGCCAGTGGGAGGCTGAGGAGGGAATTTGAGCAGATGGGACACCTCCCTAGTGCAGACCAGCTACTCTTTCCCGCTTGGAAGAATGGACTTCAGCCTGGACAGGATGACCCACCCTGTGCTACCCACTGTCCTGACGCTGAAGTCCACAAGGACAGGTCGGAGAACAGCAGAGAGGCTGGTTTACTTGGCCATTGAGACGGAATAGTTGGCCTCTGTTCTGTTCGAAAGAATGGCGGTGCCATAGATTTTAGACCCAAGGATTATCAGGGGTTGTTTTCTTCCTGCCTCTTTTGACCGGGCAGGTGAGAGAGCATCATAAATGTATCCTTGTACAGGTGAGACTGTGTGTTATCATCCCGACCTCAGAGGGACAGATGGTAATCCCTGCAGGTGGCCTGGACATGTGACAACGCTGGGGAAGTGTAGTGGTTTTTAGAGAAGGTGCAGCTTTAAATGAGGTAGAATGACAAAGTTTTTCATCATATATTTTTGAGGTTGTCTAAGTGGTGTCCTAAGCCATCGCCCTTTCATTTCCAGTTCTACCCTCACTGGTCCGCCTGGATCCCCACTGTTTCCATTCCTCAGCTCCTCTGTGGCTCCCTGGCAAGGGCTTTTAAGGAATTCCTGGAAGAAATTCCCAGGAGTTTTACAGGGGTCATTTTAGTTCTGGCGTGTGTGTTTGTGTGTGTGTGTGTGTGCGCGAGCGCGCCTGCTAAACAGGGAACTTGGGGGAGGGAAGGACATAGGGGGATCGTGTAGTTTTGTTGAGTTATTTTGCGTGTGTGTGGACTTGGCTCAGATTGCTTTGCTTAAGGTCTCCCGAGAGAGAAAACAAGCCTTGGGAGCAAAGAGGGTTTCTCAGGATAGATTGGGCCTTGCTGGGTTCTGCGGGCCATCTCCCCCCCCCTTCCCGAGGGTCACGAGGGTCAGCCAGGCCAGGCTGGGAGAGTAACAACACACAAACTGAAAGACATGATGCTGGGGAGGGAATCACGACATGAAACATAAAACCGTTAAGAAATTCAAGTCATGTCTGAAAACCAGAGGCAAAAGAGTGAGTTAATTTTTCAGTACCTGCTGTCCAGTAAACCCTTGGAATGAATGCATTCAGGATAACTCTGAAAATAAGGTCCTAACCGATGGACGAGTTAATTTACATATGCCTGGGGAGGAGGGCTATTTGTGTGTGCACCCACAATTAAGCCATCACACCAAGTCATTCATGGATAGTAATGAATAAAGGTCTTCTCTGACTTAGAGTCTGTATTTTTTGTTACTTTGTGTCCTTTTTTAACCTATACCCATCACTGTGTTGCCCTCTTTTTTTTTTTTTTTTTTTTTTAGATTTTATTTATTTATTTTTAGGGGAGAAGGGAGGGAGAGAAGGAGAGAAACATCAATGTGTGCTCCCCCTACCAGGGACCTGGCCCACACTCGGGCATGTGCCCTAACTGGGAACCGAACTGGCGACCTTTCACGGTGGGGTGATGTTCAACTAACTGAGCCATATCAGTTAGGTCTCTGTCTATATTTCTATTCTAATCCACCCTAAGCAATGGTTAGTAAATTGATTCTGACTTCTGCAACTAAATTAACTAGGCATATCATGTTTGTGTATTAACTGATACTTGTAGTTTTTTCTAAGTGTGTGTTATTTGGTTTGCTCTTCCCAGAGGACCCAATTTGGCAAACAAAAGACATCGTGATCACAACTGTGCAGTCTTTTTCTCAGAAGGTCACTACCCCTCATTGACCCCCTGAGCAAAGTGGTGTGTGAGGCGTGTCACGGAAGCCTGGTGTGTATGCAGCCCTTCACTGCTGACAAGGTCCTTCCATTCGGTGGGTCTCACTTTCATCCTCATAACAACCATGGGACCCAAATGGTCAGTTTTTAAAATGTCATTTGTAAAGATCTCTTTATCGCCACTTCCTCTCCATCGGATAGACAGAAGCAGTTTCAGCTTCATCAGTACGGAAGCTGGGGAGAGTCCTGAGGCCACCTCGCTAGAAAAGAGGGCGAAAAAACCCAACCAAAAAACAAACACCTGAACATAATGGCCACTTTTTCATTCACTCCCTGAAAGACTTCAGCTTCAGAAACATAAAATGGACCTCAGGGTAGAGATGGAGACTTGACCCCTGTCTACCTTGTAGTTAAAAGCCATTTCGACATGCAGGAAACCCCAGAGGGAATTGTTTTCTCCTCCCCCATCTCCCACCAACTTTTCGGAGAGCATTCGCTCCTAGGTGTGAGAGTTGCCATTAGCTCGCGCTTACCTACACGTGGCCTTACCCTCCTCCCTTTCTCCCTGCGGATGTCCATCCCACTCACTGATGGTACTTTAGGCTCTTTAACTGAGAAATTTTTATTGTGCTTTCTAAAAGTTCTTTTAAAAAAACCCATACACAGAGTTTTGGCCTGGAGTTGGACTGTCAGATTTAGTATGTCAAGCCAGTATAAACAAGAAAGCGTGGAATGAATTGATGGCACTTTTTGATAAAAACATCTTTCCTATGAGAATGCTGGGCTGGGCCGAATGACTAATACACCGAGGGATATCAGTGAAGACCAATTAATTTTTTTACTCACCTAAAAGCATTCCTCTTTGTCTTACAGAAATGCAGGTTCTGGAAGTGCCATTAGGACCAGACTTGCTGAATAAATAGTTTAGATGTCGGTCTGCTCAGTGAGTCTGTGTTGAGACGTCTGAGCCATCTGGGTCTTACGTGCTTCTCGTTAGGCCGGCTCGAAGGAGCACGACGCCTTTTGATTTTAGGTTAAAGCAGATGCACGCAGCCCGCCTGCCATCTTCATTTCTTCTGTGTGGGTTTCTATGTATTTTAGCTACTTTGAAATGTTGGAAAGATTTTAAGCCAAGTTAGGGAAGAGCATAATAAATAAGTGGATTTTTTTCATGACCAAGTTTACTAGTTCAAATATTTTGTGAACAAGTGTTCTCTGAAATCAGTACATGTATTTAATACCCTTGAATGCTTCTCTAAATTTGTTGTTAGTGTTTTTTTTTTTTTTTTTTGGTCCAGATGTTTAACTTATGTCTGAATTATGCAGCTATGATTTGGTTTAAGTGTATACAGGGAATGAATGTCAGATCCTGAAATATTATGGTGTTGTATTAATGTCTTGTGTGATAATGCTTTCCCCTCCCAACCTCAAGCTCTGCAAAAATCTCAAAATTTGTCCTCCTGATTCAACTTTTTTATCTTTGCTAATGTGTGCTTTTACAGGTGTGTACTTTATTTCAGTGGCATAGCTAGACTGTCATTAATAAAATTTTAGCCATAACTGACTTTTAGGTTATCAGCTTCTCCTAAGATTATGCCTAGAAGCCGTCTTTTGGATTTACGTTTAGTTACCTTTGGAAAAGCCATTATGTTCCTTTCAGCGGTGAAGGGGATTAAATCTCCACTGTCGCCCAGCAGCAGATTAGGAGGGAGCAATCAGTAAATGCATGTAATATGCAGATCATGGACTGAAGGTATTTTTCAATTAACAAAATGGAAGGAAAAAATGCTTTAAAAAGAATTCATTTGAATATAAAGAATTTAAGAGCTCCTTTTCTAGTTGTTATTTAACCTTCCTGAAGAATATTCATGTTTCCAAATGTAGTATCAATTCTGTCAACCAGAAGCAGTCACATTGGTGACGATGCTGACGGAGACTCTGGCCGCTTGAGTCTGGTGGACAAACCTGTCCTTCTGTCTGTGGCTGATCGGTGTCAACTCCAGGTGTTTCACGAGTGGCAGTATTAGCTACTAGTGTTTCCCACTAGTAGCTAATACTTACCAGGGCACACCAGCCCTAACCAATGTTGGGAGTAGCAGGTGGTTGGTGAGTTAAATCCAGTGTGGGAAAGGCTACATTATTTTTCAGAAGTTATGAGCACGTTTGTGATCTTAATTTCTACACGTAAAGAAATGTGTTTCGTGCTTTGTTTAAAATGCTTCCCAAACCACAAGAGAAGCCGTTCATGAAATTAGTGCTCACGAACTAACACACGTTTGCTTGGGGAAATGCTGAGCCGGACGATGTTTCCTTTGTTGGCGTTGCTGTTTTCACTTGGGCTCTCAGTGTCCCTGTGACTCAGCTCCTACCAACACTGTCTTCTCTAGGATGTGAGTCCTATGTTGAGTCTCATTTGAATCTTTTACTATTTTTAAATAACTTTTAAAAAATGTGTGTGATTGTGCGTATCTCCCTTTCTGGCCTCTGCGCTCCACGAGGGTGGACACTGTGTGTGTCTTCTTCCCTTGCGTCACCCCAGAACCTCCCAGAATATTGCCACATAGCAGGTGTCCAATAAATACTGAATGGATGCAGGAATGGAGATGAACTTTGTGTCCTGACTTAGTGACAGCTGTGTTGAGGGCACCGTAAACGATTCTCTTAAATGGCCTGAAGAGGTGCAGCCTGGAGATTGGTTATGACTTTGGTGACAGAGCAGAGTCCCAGCTGTGACTCTGCCACTGACTGAATAATTTTGGACAATTATATAACATTAATCCTCTGTTTTCTCATCTGTGATGATAACACTTTCAGAGTCGGCTCGAGGAAGAGGGAGGGGAGGCACGAGGGTGCCAAGGGATGTGCCGACATCATATGTACCTAATGCCTGTCACGTATTAGGAAGAGTCATCCCAGAGGCAGGCCCTGCACAATGATGGTTTTCCCCACCTTTTAATAGCAGCTGGCTAATTAGGAACCTGTTCGTGGCCACCCCACCTCTCTTTATCCTCTCTTCGCTACAGGCGTACCTGTATTGCAGGTTCAGTCCCAGACCTCTGGAATAAAGTGAGTATTGCAGTAAAGATTTTTGCTGGTAGAGGGTCTTGCCTTCAGTTTGTGAAAAAAATGCAACATCTGTGAAGTGCAGTAAAAACGAGGCATGCCTGTACTTTTGACAGCAAAGAACCCAGATATTAAAGGCATTGGAAAATGATCAGTGCAGTCTGTGCTTTCACGATGACCAGAACCTAAGAGAGTTTCTTTTTTCGTGAAGAGACTCTCTGGGGCCAGGTGTTAGCCTTCGTGCTCGGGTGTGACAGGGAAGGGAGACGAGGGGCTTGGCAGGCCCGTTCTGGAAGAGTTTCTCTCACACCCAGAAATGGCTGTCACCCTTCAGTGACTTCAGGGTGGTTTTCAGTGTTGCGAAAAGCTTGCTGTGAAGGAAACGTCATCTGAATCCTGGTAAATCTCATGACACTTAAAGGTAGTAACGTTCTGATTGGTCTTCAGTAGCTTGCCTTTCTGCTTGGGCTCATTTTACTTTGAAAACAAAATTTAATAATCCCTCCCAGGAAGACGTTTTGCCACGGTCAGTCAGCACTTGATGTTCCTCGGTGCCCGGGTGCGGAACTTACTGGTTCCCAGGTCTTGGCAAATCTCTCCAGAAATTCCCGGAGACCAGCAGAGAGTTAGTTAATCCATCTTTTACACTGTCAGGTAAGGGCACTTAATAACTCCTGGGCCATCATGTTAATTTTAAAGACAATTTAACACACTGAAAGTGGGAAGGACATAGCTTCAACGTAAAGGACAACCTTTTAAATTAAAGAAGTGAAGCTTTAGGAAAATATTCACTCCATCGTTGTTTGACTGTTGGTAATTAGCAGCCCCACTGAAGTGTTTGGAAGCCTCTGCTCTAGTTCATTCAACATTAGGGATCTTTTACTTATGAGCAGAAAATGCACTCCCAACCCCAAGCTTATAATTCCTGGGCCTTCCTTCAGTAAGTTTAGTTCTGTAGCAGGAACTTGAAGTTATTCTCTCTCTATTTTTGTTGTTTAAAGATAAGGTTTTTGATCATTTTCATGCAGCTAGTTATGGCTTCAGTTATAGGTTCTGGTAGGATAATTAAGAGAGTTATTCAAAAAAGGAAATGTATACTGGAATTATTTTTTTCAAATAAAATGTTACTTGAGCGTTCACAGATTTTACAAACGATAAGGAGGAATGGACAGAAATAACCCCCTCATTCCTTAATTGGTTTCTGGGAAACTGGGAGTTCCGTGGAGCTCGATCTCAGCACCACTCACGGAGGATGCTCTGGTCAGTACAGCGCGTGCTCTTAGTGCTGCTGTGCTTCCCACCTAGCTTCGTGTTTGGGTTGACGTACTTTTAAGGGAAGATTCGTACTTTAGTGAAATGTTAAAGGGACGTATCTAAGAAAAAGAAGATAAAAATATGACAGTGAAAAGACAGCAAACTCACAGATATTAACAACCACACCTCAAACAAAAGCAAACTAAGCAAACAGCTAGAACAGGAACAGAACCACAGAAATGGAGATCATATGGAGGGTTAGCAACAGGGGCGTGGGAGGAGGAGAGAGGGGGAAAAGGTACAGAGAATAAGTAGCATAAATGGTGGGTAGAAAATAGGGGGAGGGCAAGAATAGTATGGGAAATGTAGAAGCTAAAGAACTTGTGACACATGGACATGAACTACAGGGGGGAATGTGGGTGGGAGGGGGTGTGCAGGGTGGAGGGGAATAATGGGGGAGAAATGGGACGACTGTAATAGCATAATCAATAAAATATATTAAAAAATAAAACTAAAAAAAAAGTTGGCATTAGCAGTTGAGTGTCGATCTGGTTCTGGAATTTTGTTTATGCCAGTTCTGTGTTCCGTATGCGGTAAGACCACTCATCTTCTGCTTTTCAGAAAATAACTAGGCTTTTGGTTCTGGTAGAGTAATTTAACTAGCAAAGAGTTAAATTGACTATTTTTTTCTTCATTTGTTCACATTCCTCCTTTTTTTAACCATAATTACTTTCATCACTACACATTTGCCATTTTTTATTGTAACTGAAAAGAAAGAGAAATCAATAAGGCAAATTGTTGGAGAAAGTGTAGTGGATAAATCTTGGAGTCATGGGATATGACCTTTATTTTCAGGAATTATTGCTCCCTGCTCCACTTAACCTCACTACTGTGCTCCAAGAATGAGAAGACTATGTGAAAATTAAGGTCTTTGTTAATATGGTGTGGACCTGATAGCAGTGAAATGTACTTTCCTCTGTGATTTATGTAAAATACTTAGAGCCCAAAGGATCAGCCCTGAGTTGGATAAGGAATTAAATTATTCAAAGAAAAAAAAGTAAATAACATTGTTTGGAACAGAATTTCTTTTCTAGTAATATGATTTGAACGAATAAGTGTAGGGATACCCCAGGACGACTGGATAGAAGTACGGAGCAGGGTTCTTCAGGTTGATGGAGGGGCGGAGAGACTGGGGACTAAGTGGGTTGATTGTGATTTGCGGCAAGGTCAGTGGCTGACTCGCTGAGTAACTTAGGACAACCCACTTTTCTTGTTCTGCTCACTTTTCCCTCTTGTGGCTTAGTCTTTTTTGTTGGGAGAAATTATAATGAAGTAATATGGGTTAAGTATATATAGTTCTTATGTAACCATGTAATTATTATTTATTGGTGTCCTCCCTTAACCCTTCTAGCCTAGCTTGTACAAACTACTTTTGATGCTGTTGATGAAGTTCAGAAGGCTGAGAAGTTTGTTAGTTGTTAGCACCCCGTATCCTGTGGATGTTTTACTCTTTTAAAGAAAGGAAATCTGTAACTTTACTCATCCCTATACATTAGATGTGCTCTGCTAATAGAGTCCAAGTGCTTAACATAGATGCAGTTTTAAAATACTATTCCATTTTCACCTGATTTTTAACAATGCACAGGCAAGAGTGACTTTTAATACTATTTAGAAAATTAGATATGGTGGTTCTGGACTTTGTGGAAACAAATGAAACAATATGTTTCGAAACAGGAACATATGGCACCCACTGGTGGTCCACAGCCTGAACTTCCAGCACCGTCCTGGAACACGCTGGTAAGGTGGACCTTTGGTTCCCAGCCCTGCCTGCCACTGTTGACCTTGGGCAAGTTATTTAAGCTGCCTGGGCCTCAGTTTTCTCATTTATAAAATTGTGATTCAAAGAGCACCTTCCCAGAGGGCTGATCGCCAGATAGAAAATAGGTATTTGCCAGGTTACACAGATAAGAATTTCCATCATTATAACAAGGTCTGTCTGGAAAAAGTCCAACCATCGTCAATATAAAAAAAATGGCTTGTGGGACTCAATGTGACCTGGCAGCTGAGGAGGGTGGACTGGAATGCACATATATGAACAATGACAACTTCACTGTACTAGTCAACGGGGGTGGTAGATGCCCTTGAGTGACCATGTGTACTGTGTGGCCATTGCATTCAAAATGACTGAGTGAGTAGAGCAATGAATCTGCATCAGATTTTGCATTAAGCTTGAACATTCCTCTGTGGAAACTATTCGGATGATTCAGAAGGACGCAGCTGTGGGCAACTGGCTATTGGCAGCTTCATCAGGACAACACACCTGCTCATGCATCACACCTTGTGCAGAGTTTCTTTGTAAAACATCAAATCACCCAGGTGACCCAGCCCCCCAGCAGCCCCGATTTGGTGCCCTGAGACTTCTGGTTTTTCCCAAAACTACAATCACCTTTGAAAGGGAGATTACAGACCATTGATGAGATTCAGGAAAATACAATGGGGTAGCTGATGGCAATTGGAAGAACTATGTGAAGGCCCAAGGTGCCTACCTTGAAGGGGACTGAGGTATCATTGTCCTATGTACAATGTTTCTTGTATCTTGTATCTTCTTCAGTAAATGCCTCTATTTCTCATAGTATGTGGCCAGATACTTCCTGGACAGACCCGCACATGTCTGTATATACTTATATGTACTTAGGAATATATGTGTGTGTAGAGAGGCACACACACATGATTTACAGAAATACTTGGAAGTAGGTCATTGCCATAGACATCTGAAGGGTAAGGGTGGAGTGGGGAACTGATTCAAGCTGGAGCACATGGAAGCCCTGGTGATGCTTGGAGGCCAGTGCTGAACTGGTCTAGCTGGGTGTGGTTTCGGCCGACTGCCAGGAAGGCAGGAATTGGCTTTGCAAATGTTTGGCCGTGGGCTCAGAGCACAAGAGGAGGGAGACAAAACAGGGCAAATGGAACCCGAATCCATAACAGGATTTCCAAGAAAACAGGCCTTCAGCAGTTTGACAATCGAGTCATGGGCCCACTGCCAAATGGTGGCAAGCATCTTATTTGGGTACCAGCGATGCCCATGCTCCCAGGTGCCTTACACCTGTGCATTGTAACTACCTGTCTGATGCTCACAACAGCCTGCTGGCTGGGGAGGGAGGTACTTTTCCACCTTTGGACAGAGCAGGAAGGTTCCAAGAAGTGGACTGACTCATGTCAGGTCACCTCACTGAAGGTGACAGGACCGCTGGGAGGAGGTGGTTTCCCTGGCAGAGTTGATCTCCCTCTGCGTGGAGCCCCTGTGCCTTTGTTACAGCACCTTTTAAGGCACTTTCAGGATCCTTTTTCTCGTGGGCCCTTCCCTTGACTGGCTCTCAGCACCCTTTCTCATCTGTCTTTATTTCCCTAGCTCCTCAAACAGTGCCAGGTACGGAGTCAGTACATCTTGAACAAAAGAGCTTTTGGCAAAAGGCAGGTGAGCTGACTTAAACCCCCCTCTCTTTCAACACATGCATCAGAAATTAGTTATTTAAACTTCGACAGGTGTGGGCCACATTTTCTAAAGTGGGCAGAGGGTTTTCTCCAAGGTGCTATTTTCTAAGGGCCTACTTCAAACTGTGAAACCAAGGACCTCCTTCCCACCTGATTTTCTGTGTATTGTGTAACACTATGCCCACTCCTAACAATCCCCCCAGAAGATTAGTCTCATGGCTTCATTGATTCAATCCTCTTAGTCTAGGTATCAGATTTGTGCTAATCTCAGCAGGAAATAGGGCTGTGTCCGAGTGTGGGCTAATACGTGCCCAACCAGTTAAAAACACTCCAGGCCCCCGAGCTTGCCCGGGTCTGGAATAATGAGGCCAGGACAAAGCGATCGTGGGCTTTATTATTAGACACACTTACAAGAAAGCTTATTAATGAAAAGCAGTTTGCAAGAAGAGCTGGCATAGAAGGCAGCTGCCATTGTTACGAGTTCAAATAGAACTTGGCTTTGGTGAAGGAAAGCCTGAATTAGTTCTTAGTGTTTCAGGCCACAAGGCAGCTCCGTTTTGATGGTCTGTGGGACTCATGAAACGTGACCGTCCTGTCTATCTTAAGAGATATTTGAACGATTAAAATTTTCAAATGAAAATTAATTGAGCTCTGCTGTTTCATGCTTGCTCGTGCATAATTTAAAGGGTGTTATATTTGCAGAGGCAAATTTTGGCATCAGTTCAAAGTAAAGACATTTTAAGCCATTTTCTAAAATCTGAAAAACCCACCGACTGTTGAGTGTTAGCCTGCTTAACAGAATTGTGTGTGTTGTTAATAATTTGTTCTGACCTTTAGTACAGAAATGTTGTCTCTATTTTTTAATAGGTTTAGCTCAGTCTACAAAGTAATTACCCATAATATCTCAATTCTTCTGATAGGCAGTGAAAAGACCTTTGAAACTAATCCATTTGAAAATGTGCTTTGTTTCTGAATAATACTTTGTCTGGATCTGTCTCTAGGGTTATGTAAGCAGCTTCTAAACGTTTTAAATCACCTCTTTTTTATTTTTTAAACAAAATTCTTCATATGTTCAATTTTCTCCTCCCCCATATATATTGGCTTTAACTTTATTTTAGCAGCCAGCCATTGTCAGTAAGGGCTTACAGCCTATTTTTTGTTGCACTGTGTTGGCAATTATAACATCTCCTCTGAAGACGTGTAAACACTTTATGGATTTCATGCGGTCGACAGTGTGGGCAGAGCTGCTCTCTTCCGGTAGTGGTGAGCCCTAGACCGTAGTATTTCTCAATAAGGACTTCTAAGAGCAGAAACAATCGAATGTTGCTAGTAAAATGTCAGGCAGAGAGTCTCTCAGGGCAGGCATGCCTAAGATATCTGTGTTACTTTTTTTTTTTAATTGCTGCGTTACAGCCTATTAGCAGGAAACCTGACCAGGGATCGCCAGGGCCTACTGGATTCTGTTCACCCTCAGCTCCTTCTCATCCACGTTCCACCCATCTTTCTCCTGGCTCCTAGTTTCCTCCCAAACTTGGAATTAAAGCACACATGTTATCACTGCTAAGAAAGTGGCTCACCAACGTGTAGGGAATGAGGGAACTGGGACTTGAACCCTGGACTTAGAGGTAATGTTGAATGTGTTTTTTTTTTTTTTAACTATATAGGCACTGAATTGCCACTGAAATCTCTGAAATCTTCCCCCTCCTAGCTTTATTTCCCTGAAATGACTGCCGAGTAATCCAAGCACATAAATCCTGACCCTTCTTCCTTGCTCTTTTCTTGTTCAATGTCCTGTGGATTCTGTCTTCAGGTGCTGACAGCTCCCTGAACTAGGATCCATGTGTGTGTGTGCTGACTGTTCAAGGACACCTTTTCTGGATTCTCTTTCCCCACCTAGTCCCGCTGGGATGCACAGGAACAACATCAGTAATAATGATGACAGACCATGGTCTCTGATGCTGCTCAGCGGTTCCCAGTTGTCACCTGCTTCATTGCCTTCGTAGCTGATTCCAAAAACCCGGTTTATAGCTCCCCTCCAGACCACTACCCAGTCACACCCTCTGGGGGACGGACGCGAGTGGCAGTCCTATCCATCAATTCTGCTGGTAATGCTCAAGTGCACAAAAGCTGGAGGGTGGCTCTCACCATGTCCAGCCTCAGCCTGGCCGGTCTTCTACTGTAACCCCAGGTCCCGTCCTCTGAGACTGCACACTGCTCCCAATTTACCGCATTTTTACAACTATAGGATGCATTAGACCATAAGACGCACCCGGGGCGGGGGGGGATTTGAAGCAAAAAATGTGGTAAAATATTTTATAACCTGTGACCCTGCTCCACTGCCGCCCCCACCCCCATAGTGAGCCAGGTAAGCTACATTTGGACTATAAGATGCACCCCCACTTCCTCAGATTTGGGGCGTGCGTCTTATAGTCTGAAAAACACGGAAAGTAGGTGTTCGGTGAAACTTCAGAAATGAACTCAAAAAGCAAGTGCTGATTCTGTTTGCAAGCCATGGCAATGACCACACTGCCACACACTGTGGAGTGTCTCCTGCTCGGACACAGCGCGGGAGTGAAACAAGCTGCCGTTTCTCCGAGTTCTCCTGGAACAGCCAGGCACTCACCGGGCCTGTGTCGGAAAGCTCCCAGTGACGTTCAGTCTAGTGCGCTTGCCGGTGTTCGTCTCTGCCTTTGGAAGGAGGACACTTTTTGTAAAGACCTGCTCAGCACGCTGTGGGTGCTTCCCGATGCTCTCACAATTATTCATTTGGGGTGCCATGGCCTCCTAGAGCGGTTTGAGTCCCAAGCAGGATTCTTATCCTGGGAATTCGCTCAGCATTCTGTAATCCTCTGCAGAGTTAACAAAAACAGTCTGAAAGTTTCTGGGAATTCTGGTTTTACCTCATTTCTGCTTGAAGAAATACTGTCCTTGAGAGATTAGTTCAGTTTGGAAAAAAAAACCACTCTCTGCTGTTCTTTTCGTGTAGCATTTTACAGCCGTTAGAGAGAGAGAATGTCTAGCAGTAGACGGCTGCGAGGAAAGGCCTATTGGCGTGTGTTCCTGAAACAAAATTCTCATTCAGCTCCATTTAACCATTTCTGAGGGCTTATCCACTAAGTGTCTATTGGTTGTGTCTCTTCTAGATTAAAGGAAGGTCTTTCCTTTGAAATGAAAGAAAACATTCCCCTCTGCTGGCTGGGTTCCTTTGCCTGAAGACGGTGCCTTTTTGCCCATCTTCACCTGGTGGTAACATGGACAGTAAGAGTCCGCACTGCTGGGGGCATTTGAAAGGAGGCCTTAGCAGTGGCCACTCACCTTGCATTATGCATACATACCACCCTGTGCCACCTGTCACTTGATGTCAGGGGCCCCTGTGCTGCACTTAGAGTGGAAAGTGGTAGACGATTGCTGTGGCTTTGTGCCTGGGCATCAACAAGACAGCAGTAACCTGCGCTAATTTGCACTCGTATGAAATGCTGGCCTGAATTATTGTGAAGCTGGGGTGCATAACAGTTTTGTTTTGCTGAGATGATTATTACTTTATTTGATTCTTGTTAATGAAATGTGTTGTTTTGAGATATTCCAGTCACCCGAAATAATGGTTAATAAAGTGTGATTTCGAGCAGAGGCCTCCTGTGGCAGCTTTTTAAGGTATAACAAACTCTCACTGGAAGGAGGTCTTACAGACCGGTTTTGCATAGGCTTAGGGCCTTGGCGTCAAGGATAGTGGGTGTCTTGAGCATTTACTCGAGGGTTCGGCTGAGGGCTGTACATGACTTATCTCACAGCAGCCACGTGAGGGAGGTCCTCTTATTTTCCATGGTTTCCATTTAGGAAAACAGAGGCACACAGTGAGGAGTGTCATTCCTGAGGCCACACAGCCCTGATTGTTCACGGCAGGGATGTGAGCTTGGGTTTGAACTGCAGTCGGTGAGAGCCAGAGACTGTAACAACTCATCACAGTTGCTGTATATGCTATGGATGAAGCGAGTGATCGCTGGAGACTTAAGATTTTAAGTGTTCTACTTCATCCCCAGGTGGAGCTCTGATTCTCAGGTGGCCACACTGAAAACGTCTTCCTTTACGCAGCCTGGTGCTTTCCTGCCAGGGCCAGCATGGCCGTTGCAAATGTGTGGGTTTCGGTCCTGTTCCCACTAAAACTGAGGCCAGAGGCATTTAAGGGCTGGGGTCAGGGTGCCAAACGCCTGCTGGGGAACAGCGAAGAGGTCTCCTGTGTGAATGTTGGAAATGCACTCACCTTGGGTGGGGCAGCTGTGGTGATGCCCCGTGTCAGTATTGCAGTGCTTTACCCAGTGAGTGTGAAACCAGAAAAGGTGGGGTTGAGGTCGAGATTGCAGAGATGGTCGTGGAGAAGAGCAGGGGGAACCAGGGGGCGGGGGTGGGGTGCACCCCAGCTAAAGGGGCACAGGGACAGTGACAGGCTGGTCCTGTCTGAGGGGCACTTGGGCTCCTAAACCTGTGCCTTCCTGGCTGCGTGAATTCCATCTTCTCCCTTCTTCCTGGCCTTGTCCTCTCCATATTGCCTCAGCTTTGCTTCTCTGTGGTCAGCCCTGGCCTTCTGATTTTTACAGGATAGGTCCACTTGTCATGCTGAGGCTGACCTTCCTCCTTCTGCCAGTGCTGGTTTTTCCTAATTTCTGCCCTTGGTTTCCTCATGCCCCTTGGGCACCCGACTTTTAATCAGCAGGTGGCGGTCAGCAGGATGTCTCTGTGGGGCTCCCGGTGGTGATGGACAGTATTGGCGGCAAGCTCGGTGTGCCAGCGAGGGAGGGACACCGGAGCATGCCGGTCTCTTTGTGTGCCACCTTCTGGGCCAAGTGCCTGACTCAGCTATGTTTTAAAAGCACAACAGCTTTATTGAGATGTAATTCACACCCCGTAGAATTCCCTCATCGGAAATGTGCAGTACTGTGGTTTTTGGTATATTTGTGGAGCTGTGCAGTCATCACCATATTGATTTTAGAGTATTTTTATCACCTCAAAAGGAAACCTCAGACCCATTAGCAGACACTCCTCATTTCCCCCTTCCCATCCCCCTAGTTCCCGGCAACCACTAATCTTCATGGGTTTACTTATTCCGGACATTTGATATAAATGGAATCACATAATTTGTGGTCTTTTGTGTCTCACCTTTTTCATTTGGCATAATGCTCCCAAGGTTCATCCATGTCTCGGTACTTCCTTTTCATTGCTGAATAATATTCCACTGTATAGGTGTACCACATGATGTTTATCCATTCATCTGTTGGTGGACACTTGGGTTGTTCCCACTTTTGGCCCACTGGGAATAATTCTACTAACAACATTCAGGTATAACACTTTGCATGGATGCATGTCTTCATTTCTCCGAGGGATCTACCTGGGCATGGAATTGGTGGGACATTTGGTGACTTTATGCTTACCCTTTGGAGGACCTGCCTGTCTTCCAAAGGAGCTGCACCATTTTATGTTCCCTCCAGGAGTGTATCAATTCACATACTCTTAACAGGAGCATATGCAGCTATTAAGGGATTAAGAGAGCCGAGAATTTTAAAAAATTATTTTAAATACATATTATATAGTGATTTAAAACCATGTGGATCTATTCATCCATTTCTAATGCAAATCTTAAGGTGTCTGAGGGAATTGGCTGCTCTGAGTCCACCTCAACTTTTCTCAGTTGTCTGATGTCCACGAGGTGGGAGGCTGTCGCTTGGCCCGTTCTCCTCGTCCCGTTCTCCGTCAGTTTCCATCTGCCCATCTCATGTGTGTGTGGGGCCACCGAGTTTCTGGTTTCGGGTTTCTCCGTTGTGTCTGCCCCTGGAAAGCAGTGGGAGGTGGAGTGGCCTGGGTGGCCGAAGCCTGAGAGCGGGGTAGGTGTGGGACAGTGGAAGGAGGAGTGTGGATTCGCACCCCCAGCGTCAGAGGTCTGCACCCTGGAGGAGGGGCTGCTTTCCGGTGGGGATATTGACTGTTGGGTGCTGAGTGAGCGCATGCCGGCTCCCTTTGTCTTTACACCATGTTTTGATTCTGTAACATTCTGAAATGGAAATTTGAAGAGATCCCAGCTTATTAAGGATATTACCAGAAAGGAAGGCTCTCCAGGCACTGTTTTGGGGAAGCGATGCAAAGAGTGATAGTGACAAAAATGTGGTCATGTTTATCCTCCATAACCTTTGCTAAGACTAAGGTTTCAGCCAGATTTCCAAGTAATCCATCAGTTTCCCTAAACCTCAGGTACTCTGACTTTTAGATACTTGGACCAGATTTCTTACAGCAGGTGTGCAAAGCTTTTATATCCTTTGCATTCACAGACATTTACAGGGAAACCATAATTCCTGTTGACATTTTCCAGGGAGATACAAACCAGCAATATGTTGCTTATGGTCCATACACTAGGAAAAGTATCCAGTGCATAGTATTAATTTTTCTTATTAAATGTATTTTTAAAATAGAAATCCTTGTCATCACTTAATGACCTAGGTTTCTTCATGCTTCTATCTTTCCAGCCTTTTGCCTCTTCTTAATCCTTTCAGTAATTCAAGTAGTGTTTTCCTGACATTTCCAGAGATTTCCTTGGCAGTGGGGGCTGGGCTCGCACACAGGGAAAGTGTGTGAACTAAACCATTGCAGGTTCCAAACCGTGGCACTTGCTTTCTGGCCTTTCCTATTATCTTCTGGGCAACTTGTTTCTCCTGCTGCTTGGACCATAGGTTTGTGCCAAGCTGACCTCTTGGCCCCCTATGGATATTTTGCCAAACTAATAGCCAAAAAAGACTTTCGGTGTTAGTCTGGAATCTGGAATCATTCTAATTCTATTATTATTCACTGGGTTAATAAACACCTTGTGTGGTGTCTCTTAGCTCTTACTTGACACTTGGAAATAAGTAGCATGCAAAACATGTTTTACTTAAAGCTAGGATTCATAAAATTGATTGTGACTTTGTTTTAAAACTCCAGGATAAATGTACATTTGGCTCAAGTATGCCTTTTTCGTTTCACTTAAGAGCAACCAAGGAATCACTGTCATATTATTCAATTTCAGACAGTTTCCAGGCAGCTAGTAAATAAAATGTTGATTGACAAGTCAGCTTTTGGTGTTAGGTTTTACGTGACAAATGCAGGGTGCTCATTATGTGCTCTCAGCACCACAGAAGGACAGCTGGTGCTCATCCTTTAACAGATAGTCACTGGTGCCAGACACGTGACTAAGTGATGAGGACACAGAGGTCTTCACAAGACGCCATCTAGACCCTCCCACGTGAGTCTAGTTCAAGGACGGCAGCATGGCCCTGGCTGTTACAGACATCACTGTTAGGTCTTGCCCTCCTCACCACTGGTCCCTCTGGAGCCCCAGATCCTGTTCATGCTGCTCCAGGAAATCAGCCACTTCCGAGCAGGAGCCTGGAGTTTTGCTACCCCCGGTTCCTAGGAAGAGCTAAGGAAGAGATTGTATGTATCTGTTGGCCATTTGTATGTCTTCTTGCAAGGAGTGTCCGTTCAGGTCCTCTGCCTGATTTTTAACTGGATTGTTTTTCTTTGTTAAGTTGTATGAGTTCTTTATATATTTTGGACATTAACCCTTTACACTTGAAACCAGTATAATTTTGTTAACCAACGTCACCCTGATAAATGTAATAAAATTTTGAAAAAGAGATGACAGGAGAATGTGGTGACAGGAGAGGCTCTGTCCAAGGGGCTGTGGGAGAGAAGGGCACTCTGCTCAGGCTGGGTGTGATGGCAGGGGCTGAGAAGAGGGGTGATAGGAATGAAGGGCGGGTCCCAGGGGACTTTACCACAGTGTGGAATGCAGGACTGGTAGGAGAGGAGGCGAGAGACGGGGCTGGAGTCAGCTTGTTGGGGGAAGCAGCAGGGGCCCTGAGGAAAGCTGTTTCAGGAAACCAGGTGGAGGAGATTATTCTTCACCCTGGCAGTGACTGGGGACAGCCTGGGGGAGAATTTCAATGAGGGCAAGGTTAGATTGCACCCCAATAACAGTGACAGGACTAGCAATGGAAATTTTGGAGTTGCTTACTCAGCTCCAAGAACTATCTGATCTGTTCTCCCTACCATTCCAGGAGGTATAGATGTTGTTATCATCCTTTTCTTGCAGATGATGAAGTGGAAGGTTCCAGGACGGAGTGACTTGAGCAAGTTAAGATTGCTCAGCCCGTAGGGAGCAGAGTGGGGTTCAGGCTTATCAAAGAGCATGCTGTTCGGACATGAGCTGTGTCCCCTGAAGGATCCTAGTCAAGTCCTGTTTGGGAAACACCAGCCAAAGAAACCAAAGTTACATCTCTGAGAAAGTTTTTCAATCCTAAGTTATCAGTGCCATGAAAAGTTGTCATTAAAATGAAAAAACAAACAAAACTTTTTTTAATCATTAAAACTCAAAATTAAATGTTTGTTGGACTCCAACTTGAGTAGTGTTCATGGATCCATTCATGGGGCCCTGGAGGCAGAGAAAACCAGTTAGAAGGCTGCTGTAAGGGTCTGGATGAAAAGCAGGAAGAGCGAGCCGTGGCCGAGGCAGCACGGGGTGGGGTGGATACCAGGACGTGGAACTCGGGTGCGGTGGCCAGCACCGTGGGCGGGCTTCAGGTTGATGCTGGTGTCTGACTTGGGAGCTGGTGCCGGAAGGCGCAGTTCCTTGAGAAAGGGATATAGAAGTGGGCACGGGGAGGAGGGATGTGGCGATCTGGGTTGGGTTTTTTTGAGACGCTTGTGGAACACTGATGTGGTTCAGAACTGTAGGAATGGAGGTTCAAGTTCATGTGGTTCAGAATGAAGGGATCAGAAACGAATCATTAAAATTAGGAAAAAGACCAGGATGTTAAGACAGGAACACAGGAACCTCAGAAAGGAGAGTTTGTCGACCAGTTGTCAACGATCTTTGGGCCAAGAATTGGGGGGATTCCTAAGCTTTTACCCCATTCCTGCTTCTTGCTTCTTAGAGTTTCTCTGGGCTGAAACTTCCTGTGCGTAAGACAGGTGCCTTAGAAGGGTAGGCATTTTTCCTTCTGATAGTTATTCTTAGTGGAGGTTTGTCACTTCATTTCGTTTTGTTTTTGTTGCGTTTTGAAAATATTTTTTAAATTAATTGAATCAGTTCATGTATCCATATATGTTCATTGGTAGTGATATTAATTGGACTGATTTGTCTTTGTAAGTCTAGAAATGTTGGAAATTTTTAGAAAAGTCATAGAAAAGTATATAAAAACTAAAAACACCTACAAACTTGGAAACCATTGCTGGAGTCCTAATATATTTTTCCAGCCTTTTCATCTGTATTTGTAAGCTCCATTGGTTTTGAGATTGTTGTGGACCTGGACACACATGCAAGCAATAATAGAGACAGATCCCACGTACGCTTTTCTCAGTTTCCCTCCATGACCCCACGCAATACCACAGCCAGGGTGCAGACACTGATACAGTCACGACACAGCAGCTTTCCCGCGGCACATGGGTCCCACGTGCTGCCCTTTGCTTTACAGTAGTGTCTCTCTAAGGTCTCACTCTGATATGCATGCTTTTCCGTGATCCCAAGGAAGTCGGCGCTTGTGGTTCTGTGCGCTGTCAGGCAGGTTGCCTAACTTGTCTGATCTTTTGTGAATTCATCGTTTGAAAAATGAGCAACCTTACTTCCATCCCTGCTGAGGGTCAAGTGAGGTAACAGAATCAGTGTGCTGTTTCCTCTGCCCAGCCTGCTTCCCATTTTGGTTCTGTGCCCAAGGGCTGTGCATGGCGCTCCACTGGGCAGAGAAAACCTGGTGACAGTTTAAGTGACTTAATCTCACAAACTAGCTTGAGTCTTTGGAAAAGAAGATGTCAGTCTTTGCTTTATCTGTACTTAGTGGTCAGTTATCTGACAAACGCACCCAAGGGAGGTCAAAGTAACAGACGCTGTATTCATTTATATAAAGATAATTTTAACCCCCTGTGCTGTGGTTATTAGGATGCTAAGTCTCAGAAATTGGAGCTGAAAGCACATGTTTACTCCCATTAGACACGTACAGTTTTGCATCTTGTTAGATTGCGGTGGAACTTTCTAGTGGACTTCACATTTTCACGCCCCAGATACTTTCTCTAGTCTCCCAAGGCAGCAACAAAATAACAGGCTAGGGCAGATTTTTGGTGATGTGCATGGCTTCTTTCTTAGACTTGTCTGTAGAGCAAAGCTTGAGTCAGTGAAGCTTAACAAGAGGAAGCTCATTTTTTTATTTACATGATTGCTCCTTTTAGCCACATGTGAGGAGATAAACATCTTAACCTTTGTCACCGATCATACTTTAACGTCTGCATTGATGAGCCAATAAATGCATGGAAGGAGGAAAATAAATTGAGAGGCATCCCAGAGGTAATATAGAATTCCAGGGAAAATGGAAACAAGGCCACCCAGATTTGTGCGAAAGGATTAAAAATAGAAGAAGAAAGTGTTATGTCAAATAGTTCTTCGTCAGCACCCAAGTCAAGAGATCATGATAAAATGTGAAGAGCTAAATGCCCCCCCCCCACCCCGTCCGCCCGCACAGCTGGTGTTCAGGCCCTCGTCCGAGGAGTGGGAGCTTCTCCATCTGTGTTAAGACTCTCGATTATTTCCTTATAGAAAGTTGTTCCCAACATGACATCCTCCTCACAGAAATAGCTGCTTTTACTGAGCTCTCATGGGTGCCAATTGCTGTGGCTTTTACCCACATTATTTTCTTCAGTTTTCACAATAATTCTGTGAGTTAGGTATCGTTATTCCCGTTCTTATTTATTTCACAGACTGGGGAGATGGTGGGCCGGTTGTGACAACCCAAACTGCTTACAGACATTACCATGTGTTCCCGGGGGTGGCGGAGTAGGGAGGACAAACGAAATTGAGGACTGCTCTGGAGGAAATTCCAGGCTAACTCGAGATGAAGTTACCCCGATTGAAAATACCCTCTATTTTTACCCGCTCATCAGGAGAGGACATGAGGTTTTCTTTCCCCCTGTTTCTCTTCAATAAAAAAAGTTAGGTTTTACGACTGACAGTTCCTAACGACTTGTAATAGGGAAATTCTGTGTACGTCATTGTGTACTATAGAAACTATTGTGTACTTGTGGTGTGGGTTGCCTTACAGTGTGTACTATTCTAAGGTTAAAAATAAAAGGGGATTGATAACAGCTGAGTTGTTTCTGTCTAATTAATGGACTCCATGCCTTTGCATACAGAAGTGGACCCAGCCTTGGGCAAACCTACTTTGAGTTGTTTTTCCAACAGTGTTGATTGGTTTCCTTTGTTCTCCTTGCTTAATCCAGTCCGTCTTGTGACCAGTGACTTGTATTTCTATAATGGGAGCTATTTGTTCTGAGGCCCCATTTTCTCTAAATTGGTTTTCTGTCTAGTAATCTTCCATATTTTGCTCCATTTCTTAACCTCACCACCTTTACCCTAGCTATGCCCCACTGAAGTAACTCAGTTTATTTTGAGTGGGGTTTTTAGGGATACATCTCATTACTGTATTTTGGCAGTTTGTTCCTAAAAACATCCTGTTTTTCTTTCTTTAAATTCTATTTTTTAAACCTGGAATTTTCTTTTCTGATGTTTGGGAATAATCTTGCGCAGCTAATACCCTGTTAACTGTTGCACGTAGAAATGACTTTTGATAATTAAAAATTCTTGGATAAGATTGTGGATTTTATTAACTTGTTGAAATCTTTCAAAATTTAATCAGGTGGTTTATTGAACCAATACAGGGTAGGGCAAAGGTAGGCATGTGTTTTGTGAGTACGCAAAACACAGAGTTTATTCTTGCATTATCATTTACTAATTATTGTTTTATTTTCCATATGGACCACTGCAAACCTACTTGTGTCTCACTCCGTATGCATGAATGCCCTGAATGTGAGGGGCTGGTTCCATCCTTTACTTCCTTAGGGTTTCCACTCTAATGTTATCTCACCCATGAAGCTGTCCCCAAATTCCTAATATAAAGTAAACCCCTCTTGGTACTTAGTCCCCTTACTTTCACGTTTTCATGGACATTCCTCACCATCTGCGGTGCTATAGACTTCCTTGTATATTTGGGTTTTTTTCCCTTCCCCTTAATGGACTATAAGCTGTATTCCCAATGCTTAGAACACACCAGTAACTATATGCTCAAATGAATGGATTTTCTTAATTAATTTATCAGACACTTACTTAGTACCTTCAATGTGCCAGACATCATTCTAAGACCTTTACAGATATTAACCCATTTCTGAGTAGATGGTTATCCTGGCCTTGCCTCCACAACTCTATTTTCTCTACCACTCCACCTTTCTTTGAAATAGCCATTGTTTTGAGCAGCCGCAGTCCTGTATCTTCCCAAAATGTCTCTTTTTTTTCTGTTCATACCCTCTTGTTTATGTAACTGTGACCTTCCATCATGATTTCCTCTCCTTCAGGCCATGAGGACTGTTCTAGTTCTCTTGACCTCCCCTCTGTTGGAATGGGCACGGGCCCACATTATGTTCTCGGTACATTCTTGAACATAGCTGAAGAGTCAGTGTACGAAGGTGGGGAGCTCTGTTTCCGGGTCATAGCCTTTTCTTCAATGGCCATATGACCAGCTCTGAGTTGTTTACGTATGCTCATGAATCCCAGCACGTTGAAAAACAATGAAATGTTTACATATGATAAATATTTAATTCCTATTCATGTATCTTTCATGTCTAAGTGTTGTACACTATGTTTGATTATTTCCAAAAAGCAAAATCAACATAAATACAGTCAACAATTTTAATATTCTCAAATTCTGGAATTTTCTATCTACTCTGGCAGTTAGTGGAAAAAGTTGTTTGTTTTCATGTTGGGGAGGTTGTGGATGGGCAGTTTGTAGGGGGTTGAGCATGAGGTAGTAGTTGTGCTGGCTTGGGTGTCATGTCTTTGCTCCTGCAAGAAAAATCTCCTGGGGCACTTGGGTGACCTGTCACTTGTGTTGGCAGGAGCTATGAGTGAGGAGAGACCTTCCCAGGAGTGCTGGGGGCTGAGAGGTAACACACACCACTTCTGTGCACTCCTCAGCCAGCCAGCCGTGTTCTGCTTCTGCGCCCACCCTCATGGTCACTCCGACGGAAGGCCAAGTAACCTGCCCAGCTGTGGTGTTTCTGGAAACCCTGCCTGGTCTGACGTCATAGGCATGTAGAAAGCTGGGGAAGGCAGAGAGGTCCCACTGTTTGCTTCTGGGATTTTCCAGGTTGCCCTAAAATTCCTTGTACTCTTAGCCTAAATCCCTCTGTTTAACTTTCTTTCTGTGGTATTTTAAGTGTTCCTACACTTCTGAACATTCCTGTGAATTTTTCTTTAATATGTTGTTATCCTGGCTGTGGCACACTCCACCCTTCCCGTCCTCCGGGAACCCCGGACTGCCCCAGCCTGCGGGTGCTGCTCCATGACAGGGCTGGCCATCTCACCCTGAGGTGGGGCCACTGGGGCTGGCCCGTCTCCTGGTGGGGGTCTGAGCTCAGGAAGCAGCTGGGAGAGTGGCTGGTGCTCAGAAGACCTGCTGGGAGTTTGCCCTGCTTTGAGCAGTGTCTCAGAACTGGTTTTCAACAGCTCGTGGTTCACGTGGCAGAAATGCCACTGCTGAAGTTTTAATTTTCTCTAGAAAAATAAACCATGCCATTTTCCGTGGCTTATGAAAACCACTGAATTGGTACTTTTGCTTTTTTTAGTGTGTCATTCTCTTTTGCAATAACATGCCATTTGTTCCCATGTAGGCAACTGGCCAATATTTAAAAACAGACTCCCCAGTAGAAAAGTTTTGCAAGTATCCCGGAAGGTGGTTTGTGTGTGTGTGTGTGCGTACATGTATGCACACGTATGAAGACTGTGTCGTTTTCATGTCTTTTAGGTTCTTGTTTTTTACAGTGCATCTTGGTGTTTTTGTTTTGTTTTGAGGATGAATATAATAAAAGTGTAAAGTGAGTAAATACCAAGTAGACTGCATCATGAAATGATATTACTACCTGAGTGTGTTTGTAAAGCTGGTCAAACTTTGGTCAACAAATGGAGCTGACTTGAAATGGTTAATCCTAAACCAGATCAGGTGTGAGAAAGGAATACTGAGAAATGCACGCGAATTCAGCGATGATCGGTCTCTCAGCATTAGAGTTGCCTCCGGGACATGCCACAGCGCCAGCGCGTCAGCACGTATCCAGCCCTCACTGCGGGAGTTTGGAATTTGGGGGGAGACAGGCTATCAAGCCAACAAACTGATTTTATTTTAAATCTGAGAGGGAGGGGACTTGTTTTGCCTAAAAATCACATGAATGCTATATATCCTGATAGTGAGCGGATAGTGTCCAAGGATATTTTTCAGACATTCCTGTGCAGATGTGTTCCGATCTTTGAACAAGCCTGTAGACATACAGTAGATTTATGTAACCCTTCCTGGGTATCCAACCTTTTGGCATCTCTGGGCCACACATAAAATACACTGCAACACATAATCACAGAAGAATGTCATAATGTTTTAAGTAAATTTACAGTTTTGCATTGGGCCACATTCCTAGCCATCCTGGGCTGCATGTGGCCTGCGGGCCTCAGGTTGGACACCCCTGAAACGGAAGAATGTTATTACGAAGCTTTGAAATGTATGATTCCATGTGAAACGTTACATAGTGAAACCCCAAATACCATTCTAAAAGCTTGGTCAGCCAGTTCATTAACTGGTTCATATCAGTTGGAGAAATATGCAGAGAAACGAACTATAAATTTATAATTTCCGTGGTTCCCAAAGTATAGGTAGCCCTTGACAACATCTTTTAAGAATACCTAGCAGCAATTGTTGAAATAATTGCTTCTTTGAAAAGAGATGGGCAGCAAAAAGAACATGAAGAAGTTCTCCGCAGTCTATTTTTTAATTGTCCAATTCATGATCTTGTTGCCGACGTTGTACTGAGTTAGTATTGTTTGTATTGTGTGTTCAGGACACTTCTAGAGCCTCTTTGTTGCTGGTAACTAAACATTTGAACTTGTTGCCCCCCCCCCCTCTGCCCCCCGTCAGGTGTTCACGTACAAGCAGAGCACAATCACACACCAGAAGGTGACCTCGATGCAGCCCGGGAACGACGAGGGCGTGGACGACATGGCCGCCCTGACGGAGCTCCACAGCGGGTCCATCATGCACAACCTGCACCAGCGGTACACGAGAGATCAGATTTACGTGAGTGCCACTTCACGCCGTTTAAAAATCCCGCAAGTTCGACGGAATGTTTTGGTTTTGGTTTTCGATTTTTGTTTGGAATTTTCAATGATAGTTGACATCCGTTGACATTCAATATTAAATTAGTTTCATGTGGACAGCATAGTGGTTAGACATTTATATAACTTAAGAAGTGACCCCGCCAAATAAATCTGGTACTGTTTTTCAACTTATTGTTTTCAAAGGGTATTTCCTGCCTTTTGAGACTTTCTAGTTAACGTAAGTAAAACTATGTGTTCAGGTGTTTTGCACAATTAGAAGCATGGCTCAATAAATCATGTTCTGTGTTTATTGCCTTGATTTTATTGGAGGAATTGCTTGAACTGAAGGGTGATTTGACCTCCTCCGGTGAATGCGCTCTGTTTGTCAGCGTTCTGATACGCAGCGGGCAGCAGGCAGCGGCTTGACTTCCTCAGTTAAGGGCTGGGCGAAAATGTGGATTTGCACACCAGTGTAACTGAGCCTAAGCTTTTTTCTCATTTTCTTGTTTTTTTTCTCCTCGTATGGATTTTCTTTTTTTTCCTCTCCCCTGGCTCTGGATCCCACCCAGGGGTATATATGGATTCATAGAAACCCCCACCTTTCTTATTTGTGGGATCTGTTTTGAATGGAGACATGTCCATGAAAAGCAGATACTCATATGTCTCAACTTTTATGAAATGTGACTATTTCTATATTATAAAGTAATATTTAGAACTCTTATAATAACCATTTGTACATTAAAGTACATATATTGCATTATCTTGTCAAGATTGGCCTGCAGATTTTATCTGTTTTTTATCTGCCTGTTTGCAGGTCTTTATAGTAAATGGGTCGACTGCTTAGCGTTTACTTTCTTGTCAAGTTCAAATTCATAGTTTTTTTTTAATCTTGTAAAACCCTTTATCTTTGAATAATTTTTGCTCTTTTGGAGTTACACTCAACTGAGCTATTATCTTCGTGATTATGATGAAGAGTAATATCAGCTTTTACAACCACTAGTAGGTGCGAACTGATACTCAAGGCACCTTTAGGAGTTAGGGTCCTCCAGTTCATCTCTTGTACCTTAGACCAGGAGAGAAGAGTTGGGAAGAGGAGGAACGAGAGATTTGGAGTTTTAGGCTTAATTTTAGTCATCCTCTTTTTAAAAAATGTTTATTTGCCTTCTCTTTCCATTGTGAATGTGTCATTTTTGCCAGATTGACCTAATGTTTGCCAAATGTTTTCAAACAGCCCTGTCTAGAGAAATTTCATCATGTTGTAGTCCTCTGACTTTCTGAGTTTGCTTACACTGAGTCTTCAGATTTAAAATGTTTTCCATATGTTCTTCAGAAAAGGTAATGTTCGTACGTGTTTATGTAAAAGAGGCTGCGTAGTCCGTGTCTTGCACGTGCTGGTGGAACACGGCGTTTCTTCCTCTGCTCCCGTCTCGGGAATCTCCTAGGGGACAGTGAACTCCCTCTTCCCACCAGTGCTGCACAGGCGTCTGGGGCGCCGGGCAGCATGCCTGTGGTTTTCGCATTGAGGACGCAAGGGTTCAGGTAGCTGTTTGTCTACATAGCCCTCGCCACCCTCGGTTTGTCAGGGAGTTACTTACTTTGTCTTTCTGGAGCCAAGGCCGCTGCCAGGCACCTGGTAGTTGTGCAATAAATGTTGTAAGTGCATGCCATACATACTAGAAATAACCGATTCTAGTTGATAATGAATGTGACGCTGGAATGAAAAATGTTTTATCGGTGCATGTTTCTTATAGGTGAGTACTTCCGAACTCATGTCTTTACATGCAAGTTCTTACTATGCATTTAGTAGTCCAGAAAATGTCTGTCAATTAGGAGGAGAAAAAAAAAACTGCCCAGTGGATTTAAAAGGTAGCCCTTTAATAGTTATTTTCCTCCTCCATGATGACAACGTTAAACCTGATAGCCAAATTGTCCAATAAACCCTGTGAATAGGATCTCGTTCTCTTTTTCCTGAAATGAAGATCTTTTTCCTCTCCTTTGAGGGAAAAACACGGGATTTTTGTTCATGCAGTTTGCAGTTCAATTCAGTTCATTTTGTCCTTACATGCCTCTCTTTTGAGACTTGGGTAATTGTATTATTACCCATAAAGCAGCCACCACAGTTTCCTTAACATCGCTGAAGCTGTTGGCTGAGGGGCCAGTCCCTGTCGCACTGCCCCTTCGAGACAAAACCACCATCTGTCAGAAGAGCACAGCTTCCTGCCTTTTCTTCCTGCTCTAAGTGATGCCTGTCTACATGTTTAAAACGGGAAAATGACATGACTTGTGGGGGGGGGTGCTGTCTTCATGTTAGCCACTCTGGGGGTTCTAGCGGAGGATCCTTTTCCTGCTCATTCACTCCTGGGGCTGGGAGAGCTCCGCTGTGTGCAGTCATAGGGCTGAGGCCCTTGTTATCCTGCTGGCTGGCAGCCCAGGGCTGTGCCAGCATCTAGAGGCCCCCTTCCTTCACCTTCAAAGCCAGTCGTGGTAGACCAGCCCTTCTCAGGTTTCAAATCTCTCCTCCTCCCTTCTCATCTCTGCCTTTGACTGTGGCCAAGAGAGGCTCTTAGCCTTTAAGCGTTGGTGTGGTTAGATTAGGCCCAGTATCTCAGAGTTTACCACTTAGTCGCATCTTCGAAGTCCTTTTGCTGTGCAGCATCACACACAGTCACAGGTTCTGGAAATTCGGTGTGGACATCTGGGGTGGGCGATACTTTTCTGTTCTCAGAGGTGTCCTTCTTCGAGTCATGTTGTTGAGGACGAACTCCTGGGGATCTCTCCCCAACTCTGGGTCTTATTTGTTGCCTCTCTGGTTTGAATTTGCAGGTTACACACCTCACTGATAAAAGGACCCATCTCCGGGTGGAGA
Organism: Glossophaga mutica; assembly: GCA_039655065.1. Classification (NCBI taxonomy): domain Eukaryota; kingdom Metazoa; phylum Chordata; class Mammalia; order Chiroptera; family Phyllostomidae; genus Glossophaga; species Glossophaga mutica. The sequence goes on from CM077305.1 coordinate 23,549,175, forward strand.
AGCCTGTTGTCCTGTGCAATGAAGGACCGTTAGCTTTATTCTCCTGGGGACCACCCTTCTCTACCAGACTCCAGTAGAATCATTTCTCTAGCCACTGGCAGCCTCTGTGGAAATTGGGGTAGAGAGTGACCAAGGGAGAAAGCATTCCGCAGACAAATCAGCGTTGAGCCCCCTTTTCTCCACTCACCTCCTCTTGGGCTCTGTATTAATTAATCTTTTGGGGTGTTGGTTTTTTAACTTGGGGTTTTTTTAAAGGTTAGGTGCCATAACACCCATACCTGATAGAGCTCTTTTGCAATGAAGTGCAAGAGAAAGCTTTAGAACCTTTGTTAACCTTTGTACCTTTCTCCCCATCTTATCTGATACCACGTCTTTATTTACGAAGCGCCTGCCTCTCACTTTGGCACCCTGTCCTCGGGCATGGATGCTGTGCGCGCTGTTATGTCAGTGTCTATAGGGCTGCCTGACTAGCCTGTTGCCAGTCCTCTGACACTTTGATGAAAACAGGTGCCCTAATGCTGGATATCCTTCCTGGAACTCCAGGTTTCTCATGCTTCAGGCTCCACCTGGTCAGCCTTTCCCATCCTCTAGCAACTTCCCAGGTAGAAGCCCAGCTCAGCATTTCAGCTCCTCACCTGGGAGCCCATCCCAAAGTCCCACCTTGAATCTCTTGTCTCTGGGCTTCCTGCCGCGGAGGCTTGGCTCTTATGGTCTCATCCCTTGGAGACCATCCTCCCGGTCCCACCCTCCCCTGTCTCTTCCTACCACTGATGAGACCTGATGAAGACAAGTACTCCCATAGGTAAGTTCCTGCTGAGGTGGATGAAAAGCCTTGAGTTGGCCATGAAAAGCCCTATGGAGCAGGGGACAGTAATGACACTACGAAGAGTCGGTTAGAAGGCAAGGCTAGTGAGCAAGACACCACGCATGAAGACGGAGAGAGGAGAGTGAATTTGGTGCAGTGGCCTCACTAAATTGGGAGAAGGTTCTTTGCTTATCGAATCTGGTGTGTGTTGGGGAACTCTGAGCAATGAGATGCATTTAGGCAGGCTGGGTTCAGAGCTCCCCGAAGCAGTAGTTCTTAAGCAGGTGATGCTGCCCCCAGGGGACATTTATCCCTATCCGGGAGCAATTTTGGTTGTCAGAGCTAGGGCAGAGAATGTTCCTGGTGGCTGGTACGTGGAGGCCAGAGATGCTGCTAGCCCTCCTACAGTGCACAGGACAGCCCCCAACCAAGACTTACCTGGTCCGACGTGTCATAAGTGCCAAAGCTGAGAAACCTTGCCTTCCTTAAAACTAGTCCACAAAGTTCAGGCTCGGCGGTGTACAGACTACACTGTCTTTGTTAAAAGTTTTAAAGAGAAAATTTCCATGGGAAAAATTGAGAAGAGTTGATGGGAAAGTGACACAAGATAAGACTAGAGAGTCAGCCAGTTTAGTGAGTGTCGCAATGATTCAAGGGTGAGGAGCTGAGAGGCTTTTAGACCAGAGTACACATGGTTGAGAGCAAGACAAGAACAGATATGAGGAGTGTAGGGGAGGAGGCGAAGGGGAAAGGATTAGCTTTAATGACTGCCAGCCTCGTCAAGCCCAAATGGGCCTGAGAGCATGGCGCCGTCGGTCCCGGCAGCTCCTTAGGGAGAGGAGAGTGGGAAAGACGAGTTGGGTTTTGGATGCTTGGCATACTGTATTCTCTAGAGCCTGGATTATTTCAAATTGTTGTGTACCCAGGACCTAAACACAGTGTCTGCGGGAGCAGATGAGGTTCCTATTGTACGGAAGATGAGCTCCACGTCCAGAAGGGAGGGACTGCCAAACGAGGCTGTTGGGATGGCTGGTTTTCTGCCGCATGGAAGAGAAGCCCATTCTCTGCATTATAGGGTTTGGTACACTCTGGGCCAATTGCACGGAGAAGACTCCTGTCCTGCCTTGAAGGAGCGGCTCCAAACCACACCAGGGAGGGAGCCGCAGGGAACTTAGAGTGCGCCTGCAATTATGGGGTTGGAGACGGCTCCAGAGGAAGCCGTGCTCTGTTCCACCCAGCCCTTCGGTTAGTTTGTTGGTCTTGTTGAACAAACAGTGCAGAGATCAGAATCAAACAAGCCCGTTTTAAGACACGGGGGCTGTGTCTAAAGATAAATGCTCATGTCAGCACAAAAGACTCTTCACAGCTAATGTATTTTTAGGTGTTTCAAAAATACTCTCCTTTGGTTAGGTGGTGTTCCGGACCGAATCTGTAAATGTGTTTGATGTTGTTCCTGAATTAACTTTGAAGCCTGCTTCTGTCAAGCCAAATGTGTTAGCATTTTAAAAATGCAACAGCCCATTAAAGACCTATTGATGGCAGGAGGCAGGTGAACTGAGTTCTCCTGTGGGGAATCTCGGGAGCCCGCCGTGTTGGGACTGGACATACCACGCCATGGAGTTTACCGTTTTGGACGTGCAAATCTAAATGTGCCTTTCATTTCCTTGCATTGAGTTTTCCCAAAGTAGACTTTTTTCTTCAATTTGTTTCTGTTCTTTTCCAAAGCCAGTGTCGAGTAACAGCGTGCCTCTCATGGATTCGGGGATGGCCTGATGTCCGGGTGATTAGCAGTCTTGGCATGCGCCTCATACCGGGAACAGCTGAATTCAGTGTGGTTTGTCAGGGGTTTTTTTCCACATGAAATCAAGAACTGGTATTGCCAAAAGATGATTGTAACCATCTGTCTGACAATATATGTATTTTTAAACTTTGCCAACCATTTATGCTTTTGAGTGGCCACTTCCACATCAGCACATGATGGTGGCAATTACGAACTTTGTTTTTGTGATTTTTTTTTCTTCCTTGCCTCTCTTTGGGGTCATATTTCTTTCAGCAAGGAGGAAATTTTAGTCTGAAAGCCACTCAAATTAAATAGAAATGTCACCTCCTAATTTAAGAACTTGACTTCCATAACAACTTGAGTTATCTGTTGTGGCCGAGTTTTCTTTTCAGCAGCAACCTTGAATGCCTAACAGGTTTTTAAAAATTATTTTAAAATGTTTTTAATTGTTCAGTTGGACAGTGATGGCAAACAGTTTGTGTTACGCAGAGGACAGAGCACGAAAACACAGTTAAAATGTGAGTTTGTTTGGTGGGTGGATGGTCAGGTCATCGGCTGCCAGTGTATCTACATTGACTCAGCCCTGCCTCTGGGTCAGGATGAATGTTGGGCCCCAAGGATGCAAAATTACTCTTGCTCAAGTTAGTAGTTTCTTGAAAGATTGGATAAATGAAGACATTGACCCTGTAGCACCTCCCAGTTTACTGGTGAAGACAGACACAGCACACCAATGACAAACAGCTCAGGGTGACAGTGAATGTGATAAAAACTACTTACTAGGAACACGGAAAGAGTGACCCTTGGAAGGAGGATGTGAGGGGAGGGTCAGAAAGTGATTCTCAGCTGAGGTGCACTGCTTGTGCTGAGTTTTAAGTATTAATTGGAGAATTTGGTCAAGGAGGACAGTGGCTCTTTCCTGGCAAAAGGTGGGCATGTGCAGAGACATAACATCATGTGATGTGATGCAGTTGTCCTACTGCAGGACATTGAAGATGCAGGAGTGAAGGTTGTGTGCAGCTGGCTGGCAAGATGGTCAGGAGCAGGTGAGGAAGGGCCTTGTGTGTGCAAGTTAGTGACCTCGAATTTATTTGTGAAGGCTGTAGGGGACAACTTTAAGCAGGAGTTCTTGGAAAGCTCACTCTGACTGCAGGGTAATGAGTGAGTGCAGGTATCTGGTTCTAGGAGGAGAGGAGGCCAGCAGACCAGATGGGAAATGATGCGGTTTAGTTGGAACCGGTCCTGGGAAAGTTTTGAGTTCAGAAGATACTGAGAGGTAAAATCTTAAGTGTTTGATTGGGTTGAGGGGGCAGGTGGGATGATTTCTGCAGGATGAACCCTAGATCTCTAGATTAATCACTTGGGTAGGCCGTGGCGCCATTTGTCGTGATGTGACTATGAGAAGAAGCAGGTATTTGGGGAAATGAGCCCTGTCCATGTTAAGTTTGAGCCAAGGGGCATTGAAGTGAAGAGGTGCAGTGGGCCATTGAGTATACAGGTCTGTAATTTTCAAACAAGCTGCATTCAAGATAAAGATTCTGGAAGTCATTCATTGCCACATTTAGCTGAGATGATGGAGAAAGAGGGCAAGAGGAATGGTGGGTGGCAAACAACTTTGCTTCTTAACAGGTCCTTCCCTTTGGGACAGTCTGCCGCGCATGCACGCGAAGCAGTTTCCCTGGTGCCTTTCACATGACTTGGTCTGCATCCAGCTTTTCAGGACCACATGATGGAAAGCAGTTGCGGTTTTATTTTCATTAACAAGAACAGCCATAAATACCTCCGATTTATGTACCAGTTTCACACAGCAAACATGTGGGATAACAGAGGATGCGTTGTTGTTGCTGATCAGAACTTAGGCCCGGAGGGGGTAAGCAGTGTCCCAGGGACCCTTGCTCCGGGCTGAGGACCTCCAGTCTTCTGCCTTGGCCAGGCCTTGCGCTCTCGACCATCTGTTCCTGTGTTGGAAGAGCGACTGCCCGACAGTAGCTCGGACCGTTCCACATCCACGCGCAGCTCTGTGGCTGGGGCCACTGGTCATTTTTTCTTATTTGTAGTTGATTTTTTTTCCCCCTTTGGTGGAGGGTTAGAGACTTGGTATTACACCCTTGTGCCTCTTGAAAACCTTGAATTGGTGGGTTTTGGATTGAAGAAATAGAGTGAGTTCCTCCCAACATTTTTAAGCAATATGTGCTCCAGCTGTTCCAGATTATTAAAAATGGGCAAGGAAGTGTATTTTTTGGTGAGTTATATGGAACTTTCCTGACTAGAAAAGTTTATGTGCTTCAAAATAGAATGTACTTTCTATTTCAGAAAAGCCGTTAAAATGATCAGGCTATTTATTCTTGCGGGATTTGGAACCCAGCACGGGGAAACCAGTACCTGGTCCCACCTTGTGTTGGAGAGTCACGCATGTCCAGCATCTTAACAGGAGGGCGTTATCAGGGCCGCTTTTAGAGCAGTTAAAAACACCTTTTTATAGAGTGATAAATGGTACATGCATGCACCAAATGTTGTCTCATAGCTCTTAGGGTTTCTTAGTACCTTTTCTCTTTGCTTCCCTTGGTACTGAATTTCAGTTGGGCCCTTCTCACCCCCCCTCCATCCCCAGTCACCATTTTTACTTTTTATTACCTGTTGGACTTTCCTTACTATTCAACACATCTGTTATTAATTTCGTGACAAAAATCATTCAGGCGAAGTGGTATATTTCAGGTAGTGGGGAAAAAGAAGATGTCTCGGGCAGTATCCATCTATTTTTGCTGATGGAACGACCTCTGAGACTTGGCACGGGGTCCTTTGAATAAAGCGTTGGGAACTATTGCTGTTGTTGCTGCGTTATCTCACACTTGGTTTTAGGGAGGTTCATAAGTACTCTTTGGTTCATACAGGAGCCTAAGCAATAAAAACTCAGTGAGTACGTAAAGACCCCTCAGGGTACTGAAGCACCGCCCCCCCCCCCCCCCGTTTTGTCACTGTGATGAGAATAATTGATTAGGATGGGGGTGTGTCCCATTACATTTTTGGAGCCTCACAAACTGCCATCTTGAATATTCCTGTGGTTGACCCTAAAGCTCATGGGAGCTGTTGAAGAGTTTTAAGTAGGAGAGTTTCGTCTTCAGAAGTTTGTTTGTCAAGTGTGGAGTTTGAATTGAGCACACAGGCTCATGTGGGAAATCAGCGAGGAAGGAGGCTTTTATGGACCTCTAAGCAAGTGAGGTCAGGGCGGTGGAGATGGAGGGAAAGGGGAATGATTCTAGAGCTGATTGAAAGCGGAGCTTCCAGGACATGGAGACGTTGGCCACTGATGACGAGGCTGGGCAGAGTCTGGGATGATCGCCATTCTGTATGTGGGTGGTGGTGAAGGGGCTCACGCGGACCCGCAGTGTGACTCACCAGGAACCCAGGATTCCGTGCTCGTTCTCAGTCACTGGCTCTGTGACTGTCGGGCAGTGGTAAGCATCCTTCACCGGTTTCTTCATCTGTCAAAGGAGGCAGACAGCGGCCTCTGCCCTGCCCACATCTCAAGGTTATACTGGAGCAGGTGAGGGCATGCGATGAAGGTAGTGTTGTCCTCTGTGCCCACAGCTATGAAATGTCAGGTAAAGTTGTTGTGGAAACATGTAGGATTACTTGTCCTGGGACAAGGCTTGTGACAAGCCTTTGAAGAAATGACTTAGGTCATTAGTAAGAAGGTGAAACTGCAGAACTTGAGCCTTCTTGTTTTAAGAGCCTAATTTACCCTCGTACTAAATGGAGTTTCTTACAGTAGAAAGGCATTTTTAACTTTAAATGAGGCAAGGTTTCTTGTAATCTGAAAAAATAAAAAATTGGGTTCTCTCTGCATACCAGCCAGACACATTTACACATTCTTTTATTTTTTCTTTCCTTTCCTTTCCTCTCTTTTCTAAATAAGAGATTTTAGATATTTGCATTTGGCTCGTGATCTGGTTGTTTGCTGTCCCTGTTGATACATGGGAATCCATTTGTTGAAGTTACTGTCAACTACAACATATATATTTATTATTTGAACTCTGATGAGATTATTTTGTCCCTGAATTCTAAATGCCTTCTGTTCCTCCCTTACTAAAAGGTCTGTAATTTGCCACCAGAGCCTTTTTCTTTCTCAGTTTGGGTTGAAACCTGAAGGTGTGTATTCCAAGACTTTGCGTTAAGGTTAAGGAACATGATGCATCTTGTTATTTCTGGATATGTGAACTTGTGTGTCTGGCCTCAGTGTAGTGTTCTCAAGGTTCATCTGCACTGTAGCACGTATAAGTATTTCGTTCTTTCCTTGACTTAGTATTCCATTGCATGGATGTAGCACATCTTGTTTACCTGTCTCTCTGATGATTGACATTTGGGTTGATTCCACATTTAGGCTATCATGAATAATGCTGCTATATCTGTATTAGAGTACCTGTTTTTAATTCTTCTGGGCATATACCTAGAGGAGGAGTCATTGGGTCCTATGGTAATATCTCTTTTATGTTTTTAACCTGTTTTGGTTCAATATATTTCCAAAGCACATTATAGACCCCCTTACATTTTAGACCAGTTATATGGAACATACAATACTTTGCCTGACGTTCCTGGCAGTCGCTGTGAATATAAATGATTACAAATTGCTATAATGTGCTGCAGATGCTCTCAGGATGTTTGGACTTTGTGCTGAGTGTTTCCTGCTTTTCTCTTGCTCTGTTGCGTTGCCCAGACTTGCCCTTGATCGAGAGAAGGCTCTGGCATCAGGTTGCCTGGATTCAAAATCTCACCGCTACCCCTTACTCAGTGTGTGATTGTACATGGATTTTTCTCTTTATGTCTCAGTTTCCTCACCAGAAAAACAGGGGTAGTGATGCTTTGACCCTCCCAGGGTTATCGTGACTGTTAAAGGGGTCAGGCCCATTGAATTAGTCTGCTAGGGCTGTCCTAACAAAATATCACTGTCCTGGTAGCTTAACCCACAGAAATTGATTTTCTCACATTGCTGGAGTCTAGAAGTCCAAGGTCAAGATACCTGATGGGGTTGATTACTTTTGAGGGTTCTCTCCTTAGCTTACAGATGGCCACATTCTTGATGTGTCCTCATGCGTTTTTTTTTTTTTTTTTTTTAAGATCCTCACCAGAGGACACACTTACTGATTTTAGAGAGAGGAGAAGGGAGCGGGGTAGGCAATGAGAGAGGGAGAGCAACATCTACGTGAGAGAGAAACATCAGTCAGTTGCCCCTTATACACATCCCAACTGGGGACCAAGCCCTAAACCTAGGCATGTGCCCTGACCGGGAATTGAACCCCAGACCTTTTGGTTTATGGGGCAACACTCCAACTCACTAAGCCACACCATCCAGGACCTCATATGGTCTTTATTTGTGCACACTCGTCCCTGGTGTGTCTCTGTGTATCCAAATCTTTTTCTTATAAGAACAGCAGTCAGATTGGATTAGTGCCCACCCTAATGGTTAACTTAATCATTTCTTTAAAGGCCATATCTCCATATACAGTATAGTCATATTTTTAGGTAGTAGGGATTTAGGTCTTCAGCATAGGGATTTAGCCCCTGACACCCCTGAAGCCCTTGGCACAGAGCACATGTGCCATGGAAGCTGGCTGGTGGGTGGTGCTTGCAGGACTCTGCCTCCTTCCCTCCTGACTGGCTTCTTTAGTTGGGTCTGAGCAAGGGAACCAGCCAGCTGAGCTTCCTTAGCATTTCTTGCAGAAGTCCAGGTGAATACCCATGTCCATGTGGAGGAGACATAGGGCATTCCCTTTTAATAACTCACTGGCCTCTGTCTTGCTGCTCTGAAGGTGTTGCTTAATTTCTGGCCTGTCTTTTGTCCCAGAAAGACAAGATTGTGCATCTGCTAAGTTCCAGGTAAGTGATACGAAACTTCAGGAGGTGTTTGAGATTATTGAATACCTAGTATTTTCAGAATGGTCTTGTTACCTTTGAAATGTTGTGGTTGAATACACATAATACCAAATTTACCAATTTGCGTATTTTTAAGTGTGCCATTCAGTGCATTAAATACATTTACATTATAGGGGTGATCACTTTGTAAGTTATACAAATATCTAATGACAGGGTTGTACATCTGAAACTAATATAATGTACATCAACTGTAATTTAAAAGTAAAAAATATTTTAAAAATCACATTGGCAATGTTATGCAGCCATAACCACTATCTCCAGGAGGTTCTCATCATCCCAGACAGAAGCTCTGTCCCTGTTAAACAGTAGCTCTCCCCACTCTTCTCCCTCTGCCAGCTGACAAGGACAGGGTTAAGAGCCCCCAGGGGACAGGGATCCGCTTCACCATCCTCTTTCTCTTGTTTTCCCTTCATAGCAAGTCCTCTTTGAAATGGCTCATTCATTTGTACAGAATGACCAGAGTTTGTACCAAAAAGTCCTAGGAAAAGTGCACTCGGTGGGGAGCCGAAGTCCTCTTTCCCCTTAGGGGACACTCAGGTGGGTCTTTTAAAGCTCAGGCTTTGGTGACATGTGGCAGCTCCTTCCTGTCTCAGCATGCAGCTGCACGGAGCTGCACGGAGCTGCACGCAGGCTCTCTCTGTCCCTGCGCCCGTCCCAGCGTGGGTAGAGGTGCGAAGCCCTTGCTCGGTGCCTCCTCCCTGTGCCGTGCGCAACTGGGTGTCCTTGTGCTTGCAGACCTACATCGGTTCCATCATTGCCTCCGTGAACCCCTACAAGACCATCCCTGGCCTGTACGAGCGTGCCACCATGGAGCGCTACAGCAAGAGCCACCTGGGCGAGCTGCCCCCGCACGTCTTTGCCGTCGCTAACGAGTGCTACCGCTGCCTTTGGAAGCGCCATGACAACCAGTGTGTCCTCATCAGGTAACCAACCAACTAACCAGCTGGGAGGCTGGACAGGGGACCTTTGGAGAGGCAGCCTTGGAAACCCCCCAGGAGTCTCTGCAGGCAGTGCTTTCCCAGCCAGCCCCCCAACCCTGCTGAGCACATTGCTGCAAAAACTTCCTAAGTGCCTGAATTTCTCAGGTGACGTTTTCCATTTTGAAAAGCTGGATAACTACAGCTTTCCGAAGACAGGAGAAGCTCATGTAGAGAAAGCAAGGTGTTCTACGTTTGTTGACACTTGTCCTCAGAATAATTACACCATTCATTTGCCCTTTTTTATTTGCCTTGATTATTCTTTAGTTTATGCCATCCAACTGTGGGGTATGGTCTTCCAATGGATTTGAGGAAGTGTTGCCTCCTTCTTTCAAATGAAAATGTTTGCTATTCCGGAGCGCCAGACGGAATGGTTGTGTGGCTGAGCAAGGCTTCTTTTTTCTCTCGTACAATGCCGTTACTCTGGAGATGGAATCTCCCAAATGGGATGATTTTTCGTGGTTTTAATTAGATGCTCCTAAAGTGTACCTTTGAGTTCGCTACAGCAAAGGGATTATTATGTATATGTTAAGGAAATGATAGAAGGGCCCGCTTATTGCATTTCATGTTTTTGGTGAGAGAGAATGAGGGATCTCAACATTACCTGTTTCAGCTGACTCTTACTCATTGACTAAACCACCAGAAGCCCTACTCTCAAGGCCTTTATTACTCGGAATAAACTGTCTAAAAAAGAAATAGAATCTCTTTCTTTAAAATACTTCTTAGTTTTAGTAACTAATTCAAAGTGCCTTGTCACCTCCATTCTAGTGAAATCTTACTGGATCTTCTTATGCACTGTTTATATTGGCATCCTGTTCTGGGGATGGATGATCAGAACCCCCTGGAAGGCATCCAAGGCCTGCGAGCTGAATGTCACTCCCAGTGTGGTTTCCATGGAGTCTCCAGGCCCTTCACTCCTGCGTCCTCCAGGCATCCACTCCTGGAGCACGGCTCTTACTGAGAAGCAGGAGTGTATAAACAGAGCTGCGAAGGGAAAGAAGATTTTGACATCTATTTTAGATGGTTTTCTAGTCCCAACTTGGGCCAAAATAATCACAGTATTTCAAGAGGAAAGAGGTGTTTGGATTTGGGGAGGGTAACAAGTAAGACCCCACCTACCCTCCTGGTTTCTGGTTCAGTGGAAATCAGGCACAGGACACAGATGGACGACCGTATGGCAGCTTCAGACTTCCTGCCAATCAGGGTCGCTAACATTGCAGCCCAAAATTAGACAGACTTACCTGGTCGTGGGTACAGGCAGGTAACCGGTGGCCACAGTCCCTGTGGGAAACCAGTTCCCAGATGGTAAGGAATAGACCAGTCCTTCCTCCAGTTCACCTGTCAGAGAAGCCACTCCTGTGTCCGGGGTGGTGGGGGGGGGGGGGTCCTGGAGGGGCAGACAGTGCGGAGGAGGCCCTTCATGAAATCCCCAGGGAAGGGAAATGGAGGGGACCCCAGCCACAGGCATTTGTGAGGGACTCGCCCTGCCCCGTGTGGTATCTGAGTGAAGATGGGTAAGAAGTAATGGCTGCCCTTTTTTGAAGGGGTAACTATCAGGCACTGTGTCAAGCACTTTACAGGCTTGACTCATAGGAACCTTCCAACAGCCCTTTGATCTGGATGCTGTGTGTGATACTGACACACAGAAAACCACCGTCCGGTTGTGTTCGTCTCACTGGCAGTTTCTACCCATAGCTCTTGTTCTTGGGCCCTGGCTTTTGTTAACAACTCAGCATGATATGAACAAAGAAACAGTGCCTTTCCCATTCATATTCTCACTCCCCCCCACTTCTCTGCCTCCTCCTTGAAGAGGAGGGAAACATCTGGGCTGATAAATGCTCTTTTCTCTATCATTTTATTGGTGCAAATGTGCTTTGCTGTGGAAACCACTCGGATAGAGGGACTGTCAGTTTATTCAGTTAAGTAAATATGAATGATTACAACTCGCAGTTAATGAAAATAAAGCTACTTGCCTTGCTTCATATAAAAACAACTTTTAAGAGTGCATTCCCAATAAAGTAACTCCCCTTCTGACCAGAAGCACCATTAGTGGTTCTTTCAGATGACTTCACCAAAGTTCAGAAGTTAGAATTTAAGATCATTATTTCAGCATACAGAATCTAATTTAATAAGGTTATCGGAAATCTATTTTAAGAAGATTGAATTGTTTTCCACACTTAGGTACTTGAATATTTGCCATTGATGATGGCTTGTGCTTACCACTTTAAGCAGGGAAAAAATGGGAGCTTGACTTGCTAAACAGAGCAGCTTAGGAAGAAAGCCAAAAATCAAATGAGATCACTGTGCGTGTGTATGCGTGTGCAATAAAACAGAAAAGGGCGGCATTTTCGTGCCAAAGACTCTGGTCTTTAAAAATCAGGTGGAGGAGGAGGGGGCAGGGGAGGGGGGTGGATCCCAAACAGAAAGCTCCCATTGTGTCAGGCTGATGTGAAGAAAAGGAACTGCATTTATCTAAATTAACTCAGGAAACAGTCTTGAAGAATAGATTTCTCATTAAAGTGTGTTTTGGTTTTTAATAGCTCTCTGCAACAGTTTTTTTTTTTTTTTTTTTTTTAAGTGGGGGTTGGGGCTGTGGGAATTAAGAGAAAATTGAGTAGAAAAATAAAAATTGCGGGATACAGGAGCCCTATTTAGATTTCCTCAGGCGTAATCTGCCCCCTTGTGGCTGCAACGTGTTTTACTACTTTCAAAACATGCTGACAGCTTTTAAATTGGAAGCTTAGCCTCCTCGGAATGAGACAGGACTCCTAGGTCAGTTTTCCTCTCTGTGAACCTGCATGCCTCGGCCAAGGGCCCCAGCTGGCTGGTGTCGATGCTGCATCTCCAGGCTTCTGGTCCAAGCCGGCTTTGTCAGCCTCACTTTCATGGTCCTTTCCCTCTCTCACGCTTATTTTAACTTTTTGTGCCCATTTAAATGAATGCTTATGCTGTTATTGTTTTTAAAGTATAAATATATAAGTTTAAAACTTAGTTGAGAATTCTTTATTCATGTAACTGACCAAGTCAGTGTTTGACCTTGGTTGATCTAGTACATTTTGCATTGACGTCAGTTTTTCATTCATTGTATTGGGCAGGCAGAGTTTAGTAACATGACCTATTAAGACCACAGTGTAGGCAAGGCATGAGGCTAATTCACCTTTGCCAGGGACAGTGTCTGGTAAGAGGGCCAGCCTTCAACAGCTGTCAATCAAAGGATGGATAGAAGGAGCAACTGTTGGTTTGGGACCTCTGCTTCCTTTGTATCTTTTGGTTTTCCAAAACCAAAGTGATTTCTTAACTATGTCTTTTATATTCTGTAATGATAATTGGGTGTCTGGGTTTTTTCCCCCCCTTGGAATATATTTAGAAATGATTGAGCAACAGTGAACAAAACTTGCATCCTGGATGAGAAAAGTACCAATGCCGAGGTCATACACCAAATTTCTGTGCTAGCATTTGGAGGTTTTTTAAATAAAGAGGAAGACCTGACCACTGCCCTTCAGAAACTTCTGTTCTGATGGGAAGACACTAGTGTACATGATTTTAATACAGCCTGCCAAATGCTATGATAGAAATACTACATGGCTGCCCAGAGAAGGTAGGAGTAAGATATTCCAGAAGGAGTCAAGAAGATACTTCATAGAGAACGTGACACATGATCACACAGGAATACAGCCAGCATAGAAGCGGGGAGGGGCACACAGGCATTTGCTGAAACACAGATATCTAGCAAAGCAAGGACAGTTAGGAAATGGAGATGTATGTCTGTAAGGATGTGGGGTTTGCCCAGGGGCATGAAGGAGCTGGGAAAGACCATGGAAGGAAAATGGCATTAATTTAAAAAAAAAAATTGAAAGGAATTGAGAGCACAAGTTGTGTGTAATCCTCAGCGAAGCCCAAGAGGCATTTTCTTTGGGAGAGCTGAAGCTGAGAGCTGTTGAGTCGCTTGCTAAAGAGACCAACTGTGAACAACAGACACAGGATTTGAACTTGAGTCTCCCTGTGTTCATTTCAGAACAGAATCCTCATTCTCGGTACAGGGTCAGACTTCAAGGATTTTGTCCTGTTTGCCTAAGACTTTCGGACTGAATCCTCTAGACAGTAGTAGAGAAGTGTCCTTGGTCTTCTACAAGCAAGAGAGTGACCAGTGTACACTTTGAGAAAATCATGTGAATCAGGAGGATTTGAACGACAGGATGGAGATGTCTGTCAGGTGTCAACAAAGAATTCTGGGAAGGGCAGGGGGTGTACTATTTCAGGCTTTGTGGGTGAGACCATCTCTGTTACAACCACTCAGCTCTACACTTCGTGTGTAAGTGCATTTATAGATGGCACACAAGTGAACATCTAGGCTGTGTTCCGACAAAACCTTATGTACAGAAGCAGGCAGCAGGGCACGTTCGGGCCACAGCTTGTGGACACACCTGCGCTGGTCTGGGAGACCAGCCTGTGGGGCGGAGAGAGGTCTCCATCGCACCGGAGGCCCTTCCCTTCCTGTGTGGGATCACCCCTCCTTTCCCTGCACCTCTGCTCCATCTTTGAAGTCGCCCTGCACTGATTCTTTGGCCTCTCCCTTTCTCCTGGATGTTTGGCATCATCATCCAAAAATGTCTAGTTTGTTCCATATTTTTAAAAAGTAGATGCACCTTTGGTTCCACAGTCCATTTCACCGCGCGTGCCCTAGTGGCCTCCCTGGTGCTCCGCCCCTGTGGGTTTCCTCCTCGTTCTCGGGGCTGCCTCCTCAGCTCAGTTGTTGCCACCTCCTCCTCGTCTAGCTCACCTGCCTTTCCTCTCATACCTCCATGACCCCCCACCCCCGACTTAAACACCTGTCCTGCCACTTTCTCCTCGGAGTTCCAGACATGTCCACGTGCCCCCAAGGTGTCATCACAGAGATACTCCATGGGCCTTTTAGGGGCTGCATGTCCTAAATTCATCCTGTTTTTTCTCCCAGAAATGTGTTTCTCTTCTCATGCTTTGCATTTTCAGTCATTGAACTTTCCGATCTACCAGGTTCTAAGCCTGAGATCAAGAAGTCATTCTTAGATCTAGAATTCACCCCCTCCTCGATTAAGGTAAAATTATGTATAGCAAAGTGTACTGATTTCACTGTACAGTTTGATGAGCGTTGAGAAACATGCACACTTGTGTTACCAACGCCCAGATCATGGTGATCGCGAGCTCCCTGGGCTCTCAGGAGTCATTCCCCATGCCTCCCTGTCACTTACCAACCACCCTCCTGACCACGGCCACTGCTCTCTCTGCCTTTGTCCCTCCCCAGTCTGCCCTGTGCCTCTCACTTCTGATCTCCAGTCTCACATTTGTCTACCTGCTTCCTCTCTTGCTTCCCTCTATCCATTCTCCACACTCCATGCTCTACACGGTGGCTCTTTAAAACTTTGCACCTGATCATGACCCTCTCCTGCTTAACAACTGTCTCATGACTTCCCATTCTGCCAGTGAAAAAATTCTCAAAACGTTTAATATGGCCTGCGAGGCCCCACATCAGTACTTGGGGTTGTTTTTCTTTCTCTTTTTCATTTTCACCATTATCTTTATGTGAAGTATAAACTCGCCGTGGTGAACATGTTTTCTCCAAAGCCTGTGCTTGCTTGTGTTTGCAATCTTGTTGGCGCCAAGAGTTGGGACCCTTAATTGCCCTGGGTGAATGAGGAAAGTGTAAGGCTGGATAGGTGAGTGATGTGTTTGCTCTAAGTGGAGGTGAAAGAACATCGTAATTGCTGCACGAGTTACTGTTCTACAGAGGCTGGAATAAGGGAGGCGGTGCAGTGAATGAGTCGCCACCCTGCCCATGGTAGAAATGACTCACCAGGCCCCGAAGAGAAGCAGAAAGGCAGTTACAGGGCAAAGCGAGCAAGACAGAATGAACCAGAGCGTTGAATTAGTCTTGTTAATTGGGCTTTTGGGGGCATTATAATTTCATTGATTTTAATTCTTTAATTTATTTTGGCTTCAAAGTTCTGTAATTATGATAAGCAAAGATGTACCTAATATTTATATATATATAACAATGTTATATATATGCATACTGGATGTATTATATATACTATATATACATGCACTCTCCTCCCCTAAAGAAGGTGCTTGAAGAAAATATGCTCCAATGAGAAAAAATGTAGCTGGAAATCGATGTATATTGATGTCCATGACTCATTAACGACAGTGAGAGTCCAGGGTTGTCTTCTCCTCGACCATGTCTTTGCTGTTGAGCTTGAACGATATCTTCTCCGTGGTTGGATTTTTGCCATGCTGCGTTCTCCAGGGTAGGCTAATTGGCATAGCAAACAGCCCCCAAATCTCAGGGGTGGAACCCAGGCATGGTGTGCATCTTGCTCACTTAGCAGCCTCCTGTGGGGAGCTGAGAGACTCGCCTTGACCCCACGTTCCTTTGTCTCCGAGGTGCGTCATCCCCGAGGGCACCTGGATGCAGGCACAGCAGATAGAGTCCAGAGGAGCACGAAAGGAGGTTTCAGCCGCCAGACCTGGCAGTGGCACATACCTGTCTTGCTCAGTTGTCTAGCTGACCTCTTGTTCAGTTGGCCACATTCAGTCCCTGTCTGAATGCTGCCCTTACCACGAGGGAGATTGAAATGTCTACTTCTGCGTGCTGGAGATCAGGAGGTGGGATTGGGGAATACGTAACAGTATTTCTACCTCACATGTTTTAACTGGAAAACATATGCCTTTAAATTTCGTTTGTTTGTTTTAATCATCAACAACCACTAGGTAGGTGTGTGTTTTCATAATGTCAAGAATTTTTAAAATCTCTTCTTGCAGTTTTCTCTTAGTTTCTTTCTGTGCTGCTCATTCAGTGCATTCTTGCTGATGCCTCTGGCGTGCCAGCCCCCGGGCTGGGCAGGTAGGTGCCGGTTACGGGAAGGTGAATGTTAAGTCCCGTACGGGAAGTTTCTGGTTCCTGAGAACAGAAAACCCAACCAAAGTTGGTCCAACTTGCAGGGGCCTTTGTTATCTTAGGCAACACAAGACAGGCCAGTTTCAGGCTTGTGGATTCAACCACTCCTGCTGGGTGCTTCTCTGATTTTCTTGGCTTTTGCTTTGTTGTTTCAAGATAGGTGTGGGCTCCAGGTATTTGTCGTCCACCCGCAGAAAGGAAGGGGCGGGGAGGTTCCTGCCTGTTCTCTCTGGTATGCCTGCAGACCTCCCCAGGAGCCTTCAGCACACCTGAGTTAAGTTTCTGGCTGAAATCCTGACACCTGCCCATGGCCAACTTGCAGAGGGATTGGAATCACTGCAATTGGCCTGGACCAGTGGAGATCCCCACGGGCCTGTAGTACCCAGCAGGTCACAGAAAGTGTCACTTCTGAGTCATTTCCTCTCCTTTATTACATGCGCTTAATCATTCACCAAGTTTTCAGCAGAATTTCTTTTGCGTGATAATTTCCCAGGTCTTGTTACTCAATGAGCACTGCTTTTGTACAGCTTACACGGAGCTCATCTGTTCATATCACCCATTCAGCAATTACTAATATGCTGCCTTGGGATTTTGCTGGTGTTGCTGCACTGTTACTCATGGCCTTGGTGTACTTTTTTTTTTTTTTTGTAAGTTCTCTGCCTTTTTGCTACTCCCGTTCTCCACAGTACCAAGCATGGTGCCTTACCCAAAACTGAATTTCTCCTTCCAGATCTCTTCCCTCCCTATGTCTTCCTTTCCATCTCCAGCCAGAGTGGACTTGCCCAGGACCCATGACCGTATGCCTGGATTATAGCAGCCAATCTCCCTGAGGGGCCCTTCTCTCCTGGAGCATTAACTTCAGAGCCGCGTTCTTTACAGGCGACTTTGCTGAGCTGTTTTCACCCTCTGTCTCCTCCGGATGCCTCTGCATGCTGACCTCCACTGCCTCTCCTCTCTGCCCCACTGACCCAGCGAGAATCCCACTTCCCTGTAGACCTTGCTCAACTGGCTTCTGTGCTTTCGCGCCCATTGTCACCTTAACCCAATCTTTCCGCTCTCCTTTTTGCCTGGCTCGTGTTTGCTAGTCCCTTAAGGCACAACCTGTACCTTCTTTGCTTCATTCCTTGCACCCCCTCCCATTGCATTGCTTTGTTCACTTTTCCTTAACCGCCACTAAAGTGCGTCTCTGCAGGACTTTGAACTCAGACAGACCCGGTGTTAAATTCTCACTGGATGCTTAGCTGCTGCCTCCCTCGCGGCAGCATCATAGGAATACAATGACTTAGTGTGGGTTGAGTACCTGGAGGCTCATTCCTTGTCCGCTCAATAGTATTATGGCTGATTGCATTTCTGTGTACATTTACCTGCTTAAAGTTTCCCAGAAACGTGCTTATTCATTTAACAGATTATTCCCGACTGCCCGGCACTGTTGAGGTGTCTGGGATGATAATCTAGTAGACCTCCCCTCCCACAAAGGGCGCCATCTTGCTACCTTACCTTAGTGAAGGTAGTTCTGTTGCCCATTCATGTGCCCTCATTGGCACTTGTCGCGCCAGTGTGGCCACCCGAACAAAGCACTTCTGTTAAAACTTGCATTGAACTCAGCTCTTGCAACAGGCATTTGGGGCTCTCTCTTTCCACCTTTCAACAGTGGACGAATTGGTTTTTGTACAAGAAACTATACCTAAAAGCACAAACTTTTGCATTTTGTCTTTCAGTGGTGAAAGCGGGGCAGGTAAAACTGAAAGCACTAAATTGATCCTCAAGTTTTTATCAGTCATCAGCCAACAGTCTTTGGAACTCTCTTTGAAAGAGAAGACATCCTGTGTTGAACAAGCCATTCTTGAAAGCAGGTATTTATTATGTTTCTTGTTTCCAGCTAATAGGATTCACTTTCCTCACAGTACGGCTTATTTAGGGAAAAGTTAAAATTAGTGAGTCGGCTTTCTCTTTTTCTTGACTTGTTTTACAATTCGTCAGGGAAGTATCTTGACATGCACACAGCAATTTCTAATAACCCAGGCAACAACAACTGATCCTCCGTGGCTGGGCCAGGTTTGAGCTCGTGAGGCCTCCTTCTGCCAGAGCCCTTGGCTAGCTATTTGGGGGCCTTGTTAGCAGCAGAAATTTCAGCCTTCTGCCACACTGACTGAGGGCTCAGCGCGAAGACTCTGTTGAGTGCCCCTCCCTTTGGAAGTGCCCTGAGGGCAGATGGCATTTGTGTTCCTTCATGTGGCAGAGGATCGTTGATACATTTGATGGCAGTGAGCCTTACAACTTTGAAAGAGCGCCGTGTGGTGAGGTATCATCTGGAATTTTCTTTGAAATATGCAATTGCCCAGTATCTGATTGGTGCTTTATCATATTGGGTTGGCCAAAAAGTCTTGTTACTTTTTTTTCCCGTACGATGGCTGTAGTAGTGCTGAGTTGTCTTTATCTTCAGCAGAACTCTTTTGTTAGATTGTATTTTGACAGCTGTCATGTCAGTGTGCCTTTTCAAAAAACATCAAAATTGGTATATTTTTGTGCAGCCATTTTAATATTGAAGATGGAAGAAAATAGGCAACATTTTTGGAGTATTATGTTTTATTATTTCAAGAAAGGTCCAAATGCAACCGAAACACACACAGAAAAAGATTTGTGCAGTGTATGGAGAAGATGCTGTGACTGATTGAATGTGTCAGAAGTGGTTCGCGGAGTTTCTTGGTGCTACTGACATTTTGGCCAAATGGGTCTTTGTTGTGGGGCTGTCTTATGCATTGGAAGATGCTTAGCAGCACCCCTGACTTCTACCCACTAGAAGTCAATAGCAGGAGATAGCCAACACACTCAAAATATCTAAATCAGTAAAGTTATTGGTGAAAATGAAAAATATCTTTTATTTTATGGAAAAAACTAAACAGACTTTTTGGGCGACCCAATATTTTAGAACCTATTGGGACTTAGAGATCCTATCATTTAGGAATTACTACTGGAGTCTACAGACTTAGTCCATATTAGTCCATACCCTACAGCTGGTTTTTGGTGGTTTTTTTTTTTTTTTATCACTGAAACTGTATTTTTTAAATTGTAACAGAATATACGTAACATAAAGTTTATAACTTGAAATGTTTTTCAGCGTGCAGCATAGTGGTGTTAGGTGCGTTCACATTGTTGTGCAGCGGTTTCAACCGTCCATCTCTAGAATGTTTTCATCTTCCACTTGCAACCTGTTGTTATAAGTTAAATTGTATTGGAGCACAGACACTCATTTGTTTACATAATCATTTATAGCTGCTTTCAAGCTATAGCGGTAGAGTCGAGTGGTTGCAACAAAGGCCCCTACAGCCGTCAAAGTCAAAAACACCTGTTATCTGGTCCTTTGCAGACAAAGTTTGCTGACCCCTGGTCTAGTCTGACCACAGGTTAAAGTTAGAGAAGACCCAAGGAAGTTAAATGAGTTGTTCTCAGGACCTCCAACAAATGGGTAGAATTTTCAGGACTGGAATTTCTCAGGTCCCAGAACTGGAAAAGGAGCTTTTTCCGCGCAGTCCCTGGCTTGCATGTATAAGCCCAAGCTAACTTGTGCAGGGACGAGCTCCGTGGAGTGTGCTGGAGCATCATGGAGCATCACAGCACAGCAGATGTGAGATCTTTCCTTCAAGATGGATATTCACGATAAACCCATTTCAGCAAGTGCTTGGAAACTCTGGCTCTTCTGTAAAGAAACATAATCACCGTTGGTCCTTTTGATTTCAGACTTTTCTTGCCCTTGTATGTTCTGGCATTTGGGGGAATGTCCTTGCCGTGTTCGTGTCTTCCCTAATTAACACTTGCTACTGTCCCGATTTCTTTGCAGCCCCATCATGGAGGCTTTCGGCAACGCGAAGACAGTGTACAACAACAACTCCAGTCGCTTTGGGAAGTTCGTTCAGCTGAACATCTGCCAGAAGGGAAACATTCAGGGCGGGAGGATTGTAGATTGTATCCTGTTTCATTTCGGGGTTTGTTTTTTTTTCCCCTCTACAGTATTTGACTCTATAAGAAGAAACTGTTCTTAAAAGGGCGGATGAAGAATGTGAATGGAGCATTTCTGTCTGTTTTTTTCTGCCTAGTTATTGCTATAATTTGTACTGTGATTGACCTATTAATTTTTTTAGGAGATAAAGAACCATTTTTCTTTTGGAAATCCGATATCATGTCCATAATCTGGAAAAAAAATGGATTTATCACCAACCCTCAGCTATTTGTTTGGAATCGGTTGTCAAACATTTGGTACCTCCCACGGCACCGGGTGTCGTGTTCGAAATCGGATTCGGGTGAAATAGTTTACACGTTGAGGGCCTATCTTTTGGCACTGGAAATCTCAACGTCAAAGGAATGGGGAGTTGTAATTATTTGGGTAACAAAGAATAGAAAATTAAAGACTAATTAAGCGGGTCATATCCTGGTTTTGTTCCTTGACTTGCCATTGCTTGTCCCATGAAGATTTATTAGAAAAAGTAAGTAAACATGATTCAGTTCACATTTTCTTTCACAATAACAATTTTCAGAAATTACTGCTTTGTGTTAATTAAGCAGGGGAAAACACCTCTGAATAGAAATCTGATTTATTTCCACAGAACCGAGTAGTAAGGCAAAATCCTGGGGAGAGGAACTACCACGTATTCTATGCACTGCTGGCGGGGCTGGATCGTGAACGGAGAGGTGAGCGGGTGGGGCCCGTTTTCTCTTTCAAAACCATCAGGATATGAGAAGACAACTGTTTGGACTTCATTGATATTCCTCCAGTTGATTCAAAATGCATGAGAATACCAAAAGATGTGGAGTCCCTTTTAGAGCCGAGAAAATGTACATGGAAAGTCACCGATAGGGAAATCTTAAATTTTATGTTTGTTTTGGACTCCTGGTACTACTTTTCTGATTCAAAGAATATTTATGAAAACACATATATATAGTGTATTACAGCTGGTTTCATTTTGAAGCCACACCTGAATAAAGCAAATCTCTGAACATTTGATCTTTAAGAGAAAACCCTCAAAACAGATCGTCATTGCTTCTTGGCCTTTTGGGCAAGATCAACTGCAAAACAAGATCCTCATCGATGATTTTTTTTCTACCATCCCATTTACTTTCATTAAATTCTATTTTCCCTGTTTGATGATTAAGAGAGAATTGTACCTGAATAGGGGACTATTAGCACAGAATTATTGATGTACTTATTTTAATGCCACAAAGTGAAAAGTCAGATTCGGTCTTACCCTGTTCAGATGAGTATTGATGTTGTGTTTCTTTTCCTTTCTGTAGAAGAATTTTATTTATCTGTGCCAGAAAACTACCACTACTTGAACCAATCTGGATGTGTAGAAGACAAGACAATCAGTGACAAGGAATCCTTTAGAGAAGTTATTGTAAGTTACTTTCTTATTCTTCCTTGTTAAGAATGACAAAAAAAAAAAAAAACCCACAGGTTTTATTTTATGTGCCCCCCCAAAAAAAATTTAATGAAAGCAGAAGTAATTACATTTGCACCACTGTCCGATGACATTATTTTTCCCTTTCCCAGTTTTATTTTGGCTCCGAAACTTCTCTCATTACTTAGATTTTCTCCATACTCTTGTTGCTGAAAGGTCTTCTGTTAGAATAAAGAAGAAAACTCATTCTTATTTTTGATGAGTTGCGAAAAAAGACTTGTCTCAGGATTTTTTTTCTATTTTGTTTTTGTTTCTTGTTTTTTGCTTTTTTTCTTTTAACAAATTTATTTGTATTTAAGTATGGTTGATAAGCAATCTTACGTTGGTGGTATTAGTTTCAGGTATACATTATGGTGATTCAGCATTTGCGTACCTTGCAATGGGATCATCCCACTAACTCTAGTAATCTTCTGTCACCATGTAAACTAATCACAATGCTGTTGACTGTATTCCTCTCCCCCTTTTCACCCAGTCCCCCACCCCCTCCCTTCTGGTAATCATCTCTTTGGTCTTGGTTTCTGTGAGTCTGTTTCATTTTGTTTTTTAGATTCCACATATAAGTGAAACCATATGGTATTTGTTTTCCTCTGTCTGACTTATTTCACTAACCATAATACCCCTAGATCCATCAGGGTTGCCACAAATGGCAAGATACCATCTTTTTTTTATTGTGTGTGTGTGTGCGTGCGCGCATGTGTGCGTGTACCACATTTTCTTTATTTATTCATCTGTCGATGGACACCTAGGTTGCTTCCATATCTTGGCTCTTGTAAATAAACACAAAGTGAGCAGAAGGAAGGCCGTAATAATGATCAAGGAAGAAATAAAAGAAATAGAAAATAAAAACAATAGAAAAGATTAATGAAACTAAGAGCTGATTCTTTGGGAGGATAAGTGAAATTAATAAGTCTCTAGCAAGACTCATCAAGCAGAAAAGAGCAAGAACACAAATGAAGTCAGACAACGGACACCACGGAAATACAGAGGATCATGAAAGAATACTATGAACAACTCTATGCCAACAAATTTAACAATCCATAAAGGATAAATTTTGAGAGACATACAACCTTCCAAGATGAAACCAGGAAGAAACGGGGAATCCGAACAGACCAGTGTCCAGCACTGAAATTGAAGCCATCGTGAAAAATCTCCCCACAAACAAAAGCCCAGGACCAGACAGCTTCACAGGTGAATTCTACCAGACATTGAAAGAAGAATTAGTACTTATCCTTCTCAAACTATTCTAGAAAATTAAAGGGGAAGGAATAGTTTCAAACTCATTCTAGGGCCAGCGTTACCTTGATACCAAAACCAGGTAAAGACTCTACAAAGAGTGAGACTTACAGGCCAGTATCCCTGTGAACACAGAGGCCAAAATTCTCAACAGGATATTTTGCTTCTTTCTTGAAGCTGGCCAACAATTCTTTGTGATAGAAGGACGTTGTTCCTGGTGATGGACAGACTCATTATTATCCCACTTGTAGTTTCATTGCAGGTGGAGCTGGTTTGCTGACTGACCACTAGGGTGCACTGGACCTCCAGGCCACCTCTGGCCCAGAGAAGGCAGTCTGATGGCTTTTCTCTTGGGACATCGTTTTCTGACTCAGAATTGTTTGTTCTTTCTGTTAGCTACAAGTTTACTTTTGGAGCTTGGCTGCCTTTTATTTTTAAATTGAAATGATAGGTTATGACACTTGAAATTTGGTCTCATGATGAAAGGCTTTGGTCATCTGGAAAGGAAGAAAATTGTGTCCCTGAATTTGGCTTCGTCAGTATGCCCAACAAACGTACAAGTATTCTATTGTTAGTGCCTTAATATTTGCTTTACAATTACCTTTAGTGTGGACCCATCAAAAATATCAATGACAGCTTCGCTGGTATTTATTGAAATCAGGAACTGTAATCTTTTGTTATTATTTAAACAACTTCTGGAAGTTCTGAGCAATGTAGTCAGAAAAGAAACAAAAATAAATGAACAACTTTTCAGAAAAGAGGAAAAATATTATTTTTTATAGAAAAATGATTCTTTCCCCCCTAACCTACAAAATCATGAATTGGGGAATGGCTTAATTTGTATCCATAAAATAAGATCCATTATAGCAAGCAAAACACATGCTCAAATATATTTAATAATATGTAAAAACTTGCTTGTCACATAAGTGAAGAGGGCAGAATGCAGCACTGTAATCTTTTCATTTAAATAACAAGCGTTATAGATACAGGGTGGGGCAAAAGTAGGTTTACAGTTGGTAGTATGCTTAATAGTTTATTTGTGTGTTATTTATTTATTATTGTATTAGTTTTAATACAAACAACAGTAAATCAACTTTTACCCCACCCTGTGTATATATCATGTATATATAACAATTATATATGCAGAAAAATACTGGAACAAAGTATACCAAAAATGTCATCTCATTAGGCAGAACTCTAGGATCGTCTTTTATGCTTTACCATTCTTTCTGTTACAGTATATTTCAACAGATGTATGTCAACTTTATAACAACTATTATGATTACATACCTAAAAATCATAACTCTATATTAAAGGAATAAAATCGTAAGTGTTGTTATCAGTACCAGCCAGCCCCTCCTTCTGCCTTGCACAGCACTTATGACCAGGAGTGACCCAGAAATGGTTAAGGAGACATCAGACTCTCTGGCTGCAGTTGATGTTATATGTCCAATGTGTCGAGCACCTGCTGTGTGCCAGGCCCTGGGCAGACTACAGTGAGCAAACCACATAATCCCTGCTTTCTGCTGAAAACGACTGGAACAGATTATACTGTTTTTGGGTTTTTTTTTTTTTTTTTTTTTTATGCAATTCATCTCAATATCTCCTGCCAACACCAAATACCACTTGAATTCGTATCTTCATACTTGAATTCCGTAAAGCTCCTTTTCCCAGGGCTGCATTCTGTTGGGGCTCAACAATATTTGTTTGCCGAGTGTGTTAAAGTGAAAATAGAGAGAAATTGTTTCTATGAACATGTATGAACATGTCACCTCTCATGTTAATTTTTAGCTGCTAAAAATAAAATCATTATTCGTTTTATCAGTATAATGTCAGTATATTCTGTCAATAGGATCTTTTAAGAATTTTGCATATTTCACTGAGAATTTGTTTTCAGGATTCAACATTAGTATCAACTGATGCCATTAATGTAAATACCATTTTGGATGGTGTGGCTCAGTTGGTTGGAGCGTTGTCCCATAACCAAAGGGTTATGGGTTCACTTCCCAGTGAGGGCACATACCTAGGTTCCAAGTTCAATCCCTGGTCTGGTGCCTGCAATCCCTGGTCTGCCATGTACGAGAGGCAACCGATTGATGCTTCTCTGCCTTCCTGTCTCTCTAGAAGCAATGGAGAAATGCCCTCGGGTGAGGATTAAACAAATATATACAGACATACATACATACATACATACATACATACCTGTGCTATATCCTGAGCTGTTTTATTGGGACAGCGACAGTGACCTGCTAAATTTCATGGCCATTTTTTTTGCAGCCTTCCAGGTCACCTGTTAATTGTTCAGTCAGGGTGAAAAGCTATTTCAGATCAACTGTAACAACTAACTTACTCTGTCTCCTGCACTCACGCACCAGGATGGTGGTCAATGAAATGTGAAGGGAGGCGAGTCTTTGAGCCATAATCTCCCATCCTCTTACTACACAACACTGAGTGTTCACAGTGAGCCTGGCCACCGGCCAGCCACTCTGGGATTTCCTCACCTCACTGGCCTTATGGCGCATGTCCATAGGCTTTTAATCGTGTGAGTGCATATAGATGTATGCACAGATTCATGCCTCATGAGTTCAATTCTATGAAAATTTAAAGGGACAACCCAATACCTCCATTTTGCCAAGCTTGGAAACATCAGTCTCTTTTAGTGTTGGAAAACTTGGTAGTATAAACAAATTTTATATCATAAAATAATATATTATGGCTTTGCTATAATATAACATTATGTAATAAGTTATTAAATGGTTTGTAATAATTTATTGTGCCCAGAATAATGCTTCCTTCCATTATTGCTGTGGTACCATTTATTCAGGGTTCAACTGTGGTCCCTTTGTCTTCCTGAAGGGAGCCTCCCCACTCACAGCTCGCTCCTGAGACCCTGAGCAGATGGACCTTTTGGCAGTGAACGGCCCTAGACTCGCTGCTCTTCTCTAGGTGTATCTAGTGTGACGGCCCCGCTTCCTTCAGGCGCTAGTTGTTGGCCCCGTATCACATATTTGACACCCTCCTCCACCAGCCCCACCACACACAAACTTTCACAAACATTTAATTTTTATGAGCTTAATAAAGACTTGATTGAAAGTATTTGGTAACTTTGTGGCAGTTTTATAACTAAATTGCTGTTTAGTGCTTCTGAACTGTACTGAGAATTTCCCAGGGTTTTTTTTTTTTTTAAGTCTTGAGCTCTATTGTTGAGAAAATAAGATAATTATAATAAGCCTTAAAGTGCTACTCCTGCCAAAGGGGTGGAGACTGGTACTAAAAATACCGTAAATAGGACAGTAAGGGACAATGGACGGAGGCTCCGGCTAGCAGTTTCGGCGCCCACACCCACGCCGGTGATAATTGGTTGCAGCCCTAAATTACCCTGTGGTGTGATTAGTGCAATTACCACTTATCACCACACTCCTAATTAATTAATTTACTTGGATTGGACTTGAAAGTGAAGAAGTCACAGATTTATTAATGAAGTAAGCACATTTTATCTATCTGCTTTCATATCTCTATGTATAATCTTTGCATGTAATTTCAGAACTTAACCAAGAATTTTTCCATAGGGCATTTCTTGATATTTTTCATTCGTCAGTTTGAAATTTTCTGCTACTGTAAACTTATTTTTCAAAAACCTTGTTTCTTTTAGTGATGTCTAAACCCCAACTATTTTCATTTCTATGCTTATTCTAAGATGAGCTTAGAACATTTGTATAAATTAGTATTGATATGTCTTGTAAATATGAGGAAAACTATATCATAGAAAAAGAAAATATTAACTTGTGCACAGCATTGATGCTTTGTAATTATCCTGCTGATGTCTGAATGGATCCTTACCAGTGTTTTCAATTCTTGAACACGGTAAATTGCTACACAATTCTTACCCATATTTCTTTGGTTGTAAAGTAAATTGAATAATTATTTTTTTCATAGGCTTTTTATTTATAAACATGTGACTAATAAATAGTTCTTGTTTTTCATTAATTTTTGTTTGTACTCATGAATTGAGTCTTCTCATGCTTGATTAAATCATGGTGTTTTTATCTTTTTGTGATCAACTTTATTTAGATGTAATGTACATAAAGTACAGTGTTCCCATTAAAGCATAGATTTTTTTAAAAGATTTTATTTATTTATTTTAGAGAGGGGAAGGGAGGGAGAAAAGGAGAGAAACATCAGTGTGTGGTTCCCTCTCACGAGCCCCCTACTGGGGACCTGACCTGCCCCACAACCGAGGCATGTGCCCTGACTGGGAATGGAACCAGCGATCCTTTGGTTCGCAGGCAGGTGCTCAATCCACTGAGCCACACCAGCCAGGTCTAAAGCATACATTCTGATGAATTTTGAATTTAACACACCCATCTACCTACAGCCACAATCAATGTCAAGGACAATTCTACACCCTACGACTTCTTTGGGCCTTTACCCAGACAATCCCAACTCCCCCACCCCAGCCCTAGGAAACCACGGATCTTTCAGTCATTGTACATAGTACATAGATTTGTTCTTTCTAGAGGTTCATGTAAATGAAATCACACAGAACGCATTGTCCTGTGCCCGCCTTCTTTTACTCATCCACATCCCTTATGAGACCATTCATTCCTTTTTATGGTGAGCAGTAGCCCATCAAATAGAGAGCACTTTGTTTATCTGTCACCCGCTAATGGTCGTATTCGTTGTTTAAAAGCATGTTAACAGCAGTGAAGGGCATGATAGAATGTAATGTTTATAAGCCTGCTGACATTAACATACTTATGATTTTGTAAATTTTCTTCCCATCCTGATTTTATTATAGTTAAAATAATATGTTTAGTTTTGGGGGGTTTTTTAAATATTTTATTTCTTTATTTTTAGAGAGAGGGGAAGGGAGGGAGAAAGGGAGGGAGAGAAATATCAATGTGTGGTTGCCTCTCACATGGCCACCACTGGGGACCTGGCCTGCAACCCAGGCATGTGCCGACTGGGAATTGAACCAGCAACCCTTTGGTTCACAGCCCGTGCTCAATCCACTGAGCCACACCAGCCAGGGCTGGTTTAGTTTTTTCATAAAGCAAAATATGCTCATGTTTCTATATCATGTTTAGAAGTCCCTTTGGAAACTATACAGTATCCTAACAACTTTATTTACTCTATTTGATTTATTTAATTACAGGGCAGTCAGAATTCTTTTTTTCTGAAAGTGTTAAGATAATATTGTAGTGAAATTTTACAAAACTTTATTATCGTTGCCATTTTCCTTGGGACAAATTTTCATCATTAAAGTTATGGGAGATTCCTCCCTTCCTTCCTCCCTCCCTCCTTTCCTTCCTACTTTCCTTCCTCCCTTCCTTCCTTCCTCCCTTCCTTCCTACATTCTTGGAAAGTAATAGAGTTGGATTGCTAATGAGTTCCTGAACTTTGGATTTGTTGGGCCTGTCTTTTAAGCTTGGTTGTGCAGCCCCGAGAAAGTTCCTTAAGCTCTCTGAACGTGGTAAGATTGTGTCCACACATGGCCCAGCACAGTGCTGCCAATCTATCTTGTTTTCCAAACAGATTATATACTCATTTGTATTACCAATGGCCAGTACCTAAATATCCAAGTTTCACCGATTTTAGGTTAATCCTTCAGAAATATTTTGCTAATTCAATAGAAGAGATCTCCAATTTAATTTGTGCATGTTTCTTTTCTACAAAGGAGAACATTTCTCTGTGGATTTGCGCTTCCTCTGTAAGAGGGGCCTATATTATTTTTTTGGCTTGTGTATCTCCTAGTATAGCTCTTGCTCCTTCCCTTACATTTTTTTCTTTTAATACTGTTTCCCTGTCTATTGTTCTTGCCCTTTGTCTCAACGTCATTGTTTTTTCCTTGTAAAGAAATTACATGTCTCACATTTAAAAATCTCCAGTTGTTTCCTTTTGCAATTTCCATTGCTTCAAAGTGGTGCACGGTTTCCTTCTTCCCCGTCTCCTGTGGTCATTGCAGTGATTTAAAGTCCAAGTCCTCTTTGTGGGTCGTTTTTAGCAGTGTCGTTAGCAATTCTGTCCTCAGTTGTTTGTATGTGTGTGTGTGGGGGGGGGGGTGCAGTTATTTCTCACGTGAATGTGGCTCCTGAATCACAATAGAAAATGAACAAATCTTAGATATGATTCAGAAGAGCCCTGGATAAATTAAAGTCGTTTAGATACTTATTGGGAGCAAAGCTCCTGTAGGTAGGTACCTGTTTATTTTTATTTTTCCCAGAACAGCATTATATTAAATTTCATTTACTATCCAGAGGACAAGATAAGACCTTAAAACCCCTTTGGAGCAATGAAAACCAGAGACGCAATGAATGCCTGGGGGGTGGCAGATCCAGAGTTAGTCATGTGCCACCGGTCTCTGTTATAAAAGGATCAAAAGACTCTCTTGTCTGTAAAGTGCCTGACAGAATTTTATTCCACCTCCTTTGGTCCCTGCTGCGTTTAACCATGAAGACAAGCCCCAGCGTTTACCAAGCAGGATTCGGATGAAGTCTTACATCCCCAATTGTTCACCTCCCCACCATGTTTTATGTGTAAGAAAATACATGTCCCATTATGCTTTGATATCTGTAGCAAAAAGTATTCCTTGTCACCACTGCGTGTGTGGCTCCCAGGTGTTTCTTTTGTGGCATAACTCGGAGACTCGTACATGAGGCAGATACCGTATTTTTTGGACCATAAGATGCACCTAGGTTTTAGAGGAAGAAGATAAGGGAAAAAAATTTGAAACAAAAAATGTGGTATTTAATAACATAATATTTCACCAATGTAAATGTAAACAGAACTCAATAGCAGCGTTAACAACCATTAGTCCTCCCAGATTTGGGCCAGTGAGGGGTGGGGGGAGAAAGGTGCATCTTACAGTCTGAAAACTATGTTTTTTTTTTTTTTTTAATTTTAATTGTTGTTCAAGTACAGTTTTCTGCCTTTTACTCCCATCCCAGCCCATCCCCCAGCCCTTCCCACCTCCCTCCAGTTTCCATTCCCCGCACCCTTGTTTTTGTTCATGTGTCCTTTATACTTGTTCCTGCAAACCCTTCCCCTTTTCCCCTGAAATTCCCTCCCCTCTCCCCTCTGGTGACTGTCAGCCTGTTCTCTATTTCAGTATCTTTGGTTATATTTTGCTTGTTTGTTTGTTTTGTTGATTAGGTTCCTGTTAAAGATGAGATCATATGGTATTTGTCTTTCACCTCCTGGCTTATTTCACTTAGCATAATGCTCTCCAGTTCCATCCATGCTGTTGCAAAGGGTAGGAGCTCCTTCTTTCTTTCTGCTGCATAGAATTCCATTGTGTAAATGTACCACAGTTTTTTGATCCATTCATTTACTGATGGGCACCTAGGTTGCTTCCAGCACTTGGCTATTGTAAATTGTGCTGCTCTGAGCATTGGGGTGCGTATTTGTTTTTTGTTTCTATTTCATCGCTTGCTTCCTCTCTCAGCATTCCACAGTTCGTAATGTGGTGTTGTTTTACATGTACCTGCATAAAGTCATCATCATTTAAAAGTGGTCATGCACCTGTTCTTTTCTTGACTTTCAGAATAATACCTAATAATTTTATTGAGTAATGAGCATTTTTTTCATTTTCTTTAGCATGAAAAAAACAGCATAAAAAATTAAACACATTAATTTTCTTCCAGACCGCAATGGATGTAATGCAGTTTAGCAAGGAAGAAGTTCGGGAGGTTTTGAGGTTGCTTGCTGGCATATTACATCTTGGGAACATAGAGTTCATCACTGCTGGTGGGGCACAGGTCTCCTTCAAAACGGGTAAGAGTGCCCCTCCTCCCCCTCCCCCCTCCTTCCTTTCTTCCTTGGCTTTTTCCTCATAGGAAACTTAGAACGGAAATATTCACTCTCTGGCCTTTACAGAATGCGCTTCCTGACTGCTGAAATAAAGAGCTACAGAACTTTGTGTCTGATGTGAACTGTCAGCTATTAAAGGGTCAAACATTTGAGATGTTAGTACAAAATGGGATGGTGGTTGTGTTCTTGCTCCTAAGAAAGAAGGAAGGGGGGCCGAATAAGAGGAAATGCGAGTGAGGGGGATGAGATGTAGGACCTGTGTCGCCATAGACTTCTGTAGTTACTGCGTGGTGGCACAGTGTCATGTTAGGAAGGGTAGTTTTCCAGCCGGAGGGCTTAGTATGCAGCTTGGGGCTGCCTCAGGCTCTTTCCCTGTGTTGTTTATCCTTGTTTATCCTCTCGGTGCTGGCAGCCTTAGGTCAGTGAAGTGCCTCAGCAACGCGTTGTCGAGATTAAATGAGTTAATATGCACAGAGCAGTGGCCGTTGTTTTCCTGGAGTGGTTTCTGTACTTATTTTTAAACTACTCTGGTGGGAGCAATACAGGGGGTGTGGAGGCTGGAGACTTGTGAAGCACAAAATGGCTCGAGAAGAGCCCAGTGCCACGCAGGTCAGCAGTTTGCAAACGCCTGGTCCTGGCTCCTTGTGATAATCTTAACATCGTGGAGAACCCCGCAGAGCTTTTCTTTTAAAAAAGTGAGTTTTATCTGTTGATGTTTGCAACATTAGGAAGTAAAACTGAGGCATTTAAAAATGTCATTTCAAAATAACTGTAATAAACCCATTTGTGTATCAAAATATATTTGTATTTGACTTTTCAAAAAATTAGTGCAAAGAGTAACATTGTCTTACATTTTTGCAAATTTCTTTTAATATCTAATGTATTGGAGGACTGTTGAGATACCTCAGGTCATGTCGCTGCTGCAAAACTCATCTGTATACTGGTCAGGGAATGAGAATAGAAAAGCAAATAACACCTTAATATTATTATTAATATTATTATTATTATTATTATTATTATTATTATATGAAAATAGTTGACTGTACAAACCCCTCTGACAGAGTCTTGGGAACTCCTCTCCTCCTGGGGTCTCTGGATTACGCTTGGTCTCAGCGTAATCTCGGTCTCCTAGGACTCCATGAAAGAGCAGGTACCTTACCAATAATATCTATGTCCCACAAACGGTGCCTGAGGGACTCAGTGATGTTTTTGCTTTCATGGGTTGCTTGTGTGCGTTTAGCTTTGAAGCCTAATGGGGTCCCATGGCCTGTTCCTTCCCGGACTGGGAACCCACATTCGCCTTGTTCTTCATTTCCAGCCCTGGGCAGGTCTGCAGAGTTACTTGGGCTGGACCCAACGCAGCTCACGGATGCTCTGACCCAGAGATCGATGTTCCTCAGGGGTGAAGAGATCCTCACGCCTCTCAGCGTTCAACAGGTGCGTGCTCCTCGCTATCCAAGCTCATTTTAAATGACACTCCTGGGGATTCAAATCCATGGCTTTGATTCAAATAAGTGATAGCCGCAAACCATTCAGATGAGTTTGGTTCACAATCAAAATAAAGATACCTACACGGAAGGGAATAAGGTTGTTGAATTGTGTCTAAGAGACGGTGTGGTGGAGTCTAGTAAGAGGGCTGGGCCTGGTGCAGGTGGCCTGTGTTTGAGTCCCAACTCTCCCACCTTTACTGTGTGTTCTTGGGGAATGTGCTTGCTGTGCCCAGCTGGGCCCTCCAGAAGACAAGGATCATTGTCACATGCAATTCAGAGGGTCCTTGTAAGGCTCGTAATAAAAACTGCATACTAAGTACTCAATGACTGGCAGAGAATGAGAACCAAGCAAATCTTAACTAGAGTACGTTGTATCACTTATTTTTGCCTCTGCTACAGCCTTGAGCCAGGTATGTGCTGTAGGCCACATAATGCCTGTTTCTTGATAAGTGAAGAATGCTAACCATATCTCAAAAGAAAACTTTCGTGCATACAAAGTAAAGTAGGAGAAGATAAAAATGGGAAAAAAACTCAGTCTTCATTATGGTTTTAAACCCCATGTATATCACTCAGATTCTTACCTGTGACTCTACATGTGACATTGACTTTGGACCCTAGCATTCAAAGGCATTCTTGGTGAATCCTACTGTAAAATAACTAAGCGAGCTCCAGTTTATCCTTCCTCTCAAGTCCGTGTTGTCCTAGATGGAACTGACTTACTTGACATTGGGTGCACAGGTGCTACCCCTGTTTAGCACATCTCCCCTAAGGACTCCTGAGTGGGGTGGGGTGGACTTGCTGGCCTGGGCTGTCCCTGGTCCACTGTAAATGGTGACCACGTCTCCTGTCCCCTCAGGCAGTAGACAGCAGAGACTCCCTGGCCATGGCACTTTATGCTCGCTGCTTTGAGTGGGTGATCAAGAAGATCAACAGCAGGATCAAAGGCAAAGATGACTTTAAATCTATTGGCATTCTTGACATCTTTGGATTCGAAAACTTTGAGGTACGCTTCCAACGTGTAGGATACGTGAATTCTTTTCTGTCCACTTTTGGCTGCTCTTCAAAATTTTTGTAACAAACACTGATATTTCTCTCTGCAGATTTTCCCCCATCTTTATATGTAACAGAACACTAAAGATACATTTCAAATGGTTTCTTCCCTTAGGTTAATCACTTTGAACAGTTCAATATAAACTATGCAAATGAGAAACTTCAGGAATATTTCAACAAGCACATTTTTTCTTTAGAACAACTAGAATATAGCAGGTGAGCCCTCGGGGGATTCTATTCCAATTTTTGTAAAAATCAGCCACTAAATTGGACCATTTTAAAGCTACAAGTTACTATAACTCAGCCCTGTTTAATCTTTCCACAGGGAAGGATTAGTGTGGGAAGATATTGACTGGATAGACAATGGAGAATGCCTGGACTTGATCGAGAAGGTAATATGTTGTTGAAGAGTTGCTTCAGTCCCAGGGGTGTCCAGCGGGGCTGATTCATATTTATGGGAATGAAACAGCTTGTGTGAACACGCACATCAAAGATGTGAATGTTTTGAACACAATGGATTGTTTGGAAACACGAATGTAAATGTGCAAGGTTGAACTTAAATACTTGGCTGCTTCAAGACTATTGTCTCGTGGAACTCAATATTTTAGAATCAGCAGTGTGCAAATCCGCTTCACTTCGATTTTAAGTCAACATTAGAAGCTTTGCCAGCACCAATAGCAGACCGGCCAATTGAAAAAGTTTTGTCCGTGAACTTGTGGTGGGCTCAGTTTTTCTTTTTTCTTTTTTTATGTCCATGTGGAATTTGAATTTATTGTATTTCTTTATTATTCTGAATTTTTCCAGTCTAAGAAATCACCATGCTTTTTTCTCCTAACCACTGACTTGATAGAGAGGGAAAGAGCTCTAAAACATTCTAAAACATTTTGAAGCACTCGTTCAGCTTTTAATTCATTTAACCTTTTTTTTTCCCTCTTCTAGAAACTTGGCCTCCTAGCCCTTATCAATGAAGAAAGCCATTTTCCTCAAGCCACAGACAGCACCTTATTGGAGAAATTACACAATCAACATGCTGTATGTCAAGACCTTCAAATTTTTTATTACGTTGGGATAGCAAATGCACAGATTAAGATTACATACAAGATCATGTCAGCGCTGTTGGCCCCACTGAGTCCCCCACATTTATTTAGTCTTTTCTCAACCCAGTGATGCTCTTCCTGGATTGCTAGAACCAACCTAAAACAAGCCAGAGAGATGGATTTGTCAGAATATTCCCATGTTTCGTTTGCGAGTACAGAGTTTGTATTTTTAACCCACTGGCCTGGCAGACAAGAGAGGTGTGGTTGTCAGTGAGTGAGTCACTGTTGTGCACGGTACACGACTGGTTCTAAAATTCTTCTCACTGCCGTTAGCTTTCTCTGGAAGTCAGTGGAAATCAGTTAGTAAAAGTAAGCCTTGGTATTTGTTTTGCTTGTTTTTTTTTTTTAGAACAACCACTTTTACGTGAAGCCCAGAGTTGCAGTCAACAATTTTGGAGTGAAGCACTATGCTGGAGAGGTAACTTCTTAATTAAGCTCCTATTGACATTTGTCCATTGGGTATTTAGAGAAGCAGTAATTTCAGAAGCCAATCATAACTATATTGAAATGACTTGTTTTCATTGTCTGTCTTTAAACGGAGATACTTATGAGTTGAGATTACTCTTTTGATCAATTCCACCTTCTGGCATTTATTTTTTTTAAACCAGGTACAGTATGATGTCCGGGGTATCTTGGAGAAGAACAGAGATACCTTTAGAGATGATCTTCTCAACCTGCTAAGGGAAAGCCGGTATGTCAGTCTCTTCCCTAAGACATCATTAGGAAGCAAAGTAATATTTGTGCAAATGCTTTTAATTCACAAATACAGAAAAAAAATTAATAGGAAGCAACTTAATCTGTACTCTTCTTCCCTGGGCAATATTTCATCAATAAAATGACCAAGAGAGAGAAAATACATGGATAGCAGTGACTGCCTTTAATGAGGTGCCATAAAACAGCAAATCCACGAGTTAGACCCTGTTGTTAATCCTGTTACACAGGTGAGGAAATGGAGACTTGAAGCAGTTAGGTGGCTTGTGCGAGATCCCACCAGTTTTGATCTGGTGTGCTTGGCTCAAGGACCTGAGGTCTTAACCAGATGACCCACATTGTCCACGACAAGCTTATTAGAGCTGTGGTTCAATCGACTTCAGCCCTGGGTTTGCAGGACCCCTCTGTCTTGAGTTAGTGTGGAGGCTGTCCAAAAAATAAATGGGTAAAATCCAGCTAAAATTAAAAACTTTAGTGCACATTCATTTATTTCTTTATGAATTGTAAAATTCACACCATTAAATCAGTAGTTGATTAGTTTAGCCATTTGTTTATATTGAGCCAGGAGGCTTTGTGAGAGAGAAGGGGAGAAAAATAACCCTGTGTTAAAGGTTTCGATGTCTGCGTCAGATCCAGAGTGAATCTGTAACAGAAATAATGTTTCGTATCTAAGGAAGGAAAGTAGCACAATTATTTAAAAGTTGTAATAGTCTTTGGAATGTCAAGGCCAGGTGGCGGCTACCCTGTCCCTTGCATAGCTGGTAACTGTGGGGAAGGGAGCCCATCTGGAGCGTCAGCCTAGAAGCTCAGAATTGGAAGTGTGCAGTCTTTAGACATGCTCCAAGCCTCCTCTCCGAAGACTCCATAATGTTGTCAGCCATTTTTACGTCTGGATGAGGTTTTAGGCCTGTAGAAATGACGGTGCTTTAAAAATACCATTGCATGTTGTCTGTCACAGCAGTTTCTTAGTTACTAGACTTAGAGTGATGCATCTCAGTGAAAGCAGGGTCTTGGTGTTAAGTAGAAGGGTTTTGTTGTTCTGAAAGGCTCACAAGCCAGGAAGGGTCAGCAAGGTGGCGTTGCGCTGTCACACGTACATTTTTTGTGTGTGATTGGAGTGAAGAACTCTGTTTCAGCCCCAGGTTTCTGTCTGCGATCCGAAGGACTTGGGCTGTGTGTTCACTCCGCTCTCTCACCTTTGACATCTTGACATTTTAATGGAACCAAGGCTTTTCTCCACAGCACTCAAAGTACTGTTGGAGAACTTCAAAGAGTGAGCGTGAGATAGCACCCTGGAACAAAACTGAACAAGGGCCGGGGCACAGTGAGAAGTGACAGGGGAAGCGCTGGCATTGCCACTCTGGGAGGTGCAGCTGCCCAGACGTTGTCCCCACCTTTCCTGATCTCGGTGAAGCCACTAAACTGCGCCCCCCCGCCCCACTTTACAGCTAATAATGTCTTCTGTGCAAGGAAGATAAAAAGTTATTGAGAAACCATTTACTTTATTAGCAGGGGCAAAGAATTCTATGCAACTTTTCTGTAATCGTAACAACTACAGCATCAGCACTTACCATGTGCCAGGCATCTGCTCAGCCTTTCGTATACATTTTCTCATTTCATTCTTACCCCCGAGTTATGGGATAAATTCTAAAATTACCCCCATTTTTTGGATGGAAATACTGAAGCCTAGAGAGAGGCAAGTATCCTACCCTAGCCACACAGGTAAGAAGCAGTGGAGGCAGAGTTTGAACCCCAATCTGCCTCACTCCGAGTTAGCACCTTCCCACCTGTTAAGTGATTGGATGTTGCAACACTGTGAGGTGAGCAAGGCAAATACATCCCTTCTGCGGCCAGGGAAGCCATGGCTGCGGGAGCTTAGGGGCTGCTCTGGGGAGCATGGCGCTCCTAACTGGCAGGTCACCCTGGGTCGCCTGTCACTTGCGTCACAATCCACTTTTTTCTGCAAGACTCCAGTGCTCTGAAGGAGGCCACTGTTTCCCCCTCGCCCCCTCCCCCCATGTCTAACACTTTTGGCAGAGGTTGGTTTTAAATCTTTGGAAGCTGTCTCAGCTCTTCCAGGCTTCGGTGTGTTAATGTCAGTGGGCAAATGCGTTATAGTTAGAGTAATTCAGCACCTACTAATTGGGTGTGTGCCCCTCACGGTCCTCTGCTCTTTGCTGTCACAGATTTGACTTCATCTATGACCTCTTTGAACATGTTTCAAGCCGCAATAACCAGGATACGCTGAAATGTGGAAGCAAACACCGGCGGCCCACAGTCAGCTCCCAATTCAAGGTTAGTCTGCACTGCTGGCCTTGATGAGGCCGTTGCTTTTGTGATTGAAGAATTGAAAATAGGAATTAGGAACAAGAGCTCCATGCGTATGTGTTTTTCTTTTATATCATTCTTTAAACCAGAAATAAAATACACTTCCTTCTGCTTTAGAGATAAATATACTTTTTTCCTGAGCCAGATGAAAACATGTAGATTTTGTTGTCATTGTTGAAAATAAATAGCTACTTATTCTCAGTATATGAAATAGCAATTCTTAAGAATTACCATGTGGGATTACTCTGGTTTGTATTAAGATGATATGTGAAAATAGTGTACATTTCTTCCAATGTCTGGACTTTTGTATTTTCCTCAGGAATATTTACAATATTATAACTAGGAGTAATAACCAAGTGTGTGTTTAAATAACATCAGTGCTGGCCTGACTGGTGTTGTTCATTTGGTGGAACATTGTTCCACAAAGTGAAAGGTCACCAGTTTGATTCCCAGTCAGGGCACAGGCCTGGGTGGCAGGTTTGGTCCCTGGTCTAGGCGCATGTGGAAGGCAACCAATTTGTTTCTCTCTCATATTGATGTTTCTCTCCCTCTCTTTCTTCCTCCCTTCCCCTCTCTCTAAAAATAAATAAATCTTTAAAAAAGAAAAGGTGAAATTCTGATTGCAAAGAACAAAGCATTTAAAAATTATGACATTTGTGGCCCTGGCTGAGTGGCTCAGTTGGTTGGAACATTGTCTTGTACATCAAAAGGTTGTGGGTTCAATCCCCCATCAGGGCATGTTAGGGAGGCAACTGATCAGACTTTCTCTCTCACATTGATATGTGTGTGTGTGTGTGTCTCTCTCTCCCTCCTCTCCCCTCCCCTGCCTCTGTCCCTCTCCTTCCCCCTCTCTCTCTCCTCTCTCTCTCTCTCTCTGTCTCTCCCTCAAATCAATAAACATATCCTCAGGTAAAAATTTTTAAACAATTAAACTTGTGACAGTGAATATTTCTACATGAAACTTGAGGCAGTTGCAGTTTTTAATGTTAACATTAATGAAATCGTGAAATCTTTTTTGGATGACGTCACAGTGGTTATCTATATACATTTTAAAGTGATTACCCTTTAATAGTACATACCGAAAATCTAAGGGGTGAAGTAATACAATGTCTCAGATTGGCTTTTCTAAGGGGTGGGCATGGTATGTACCAAGACAGGGATCAGATGAAATGAGATTAGCCATGGACTGAAGCTGATGATGAGTATTTATCACATGCTGTCTGCTTTGGCAAATGTTAAAAATTGACAGTAAAAAAAAAAAAAACTAAGAAAAAAAAGAAAAGCCGTATTACAGAAGATTGATCTTCCTGGTGATTGAAGGTAAGAGTGTAGGTTGTGGGTCAAAGACCAGTGAGGTGCTGGTGGGGGCCGTCATTTTGACGGAAATATGAGTTAGGAGGAAATAAGTCCACTGGGGAGTGCATGCTTCTCAGGTTTTCTCTGCCAACCATTGAAGTATTCTATGCATTTTTTGTTGGTTAATAGAACAGTTTTTTGTAATGGTACTATTTTTAAAGAAGTGACAGATGAATGTCAGTGACAATGGATTGTAATACTTTGACTTTATTTTATATTAGAATGATAGGATTAAAAATAAAAACTATTATTCCTGTGATTTATACCCTTTAAATTTGTTTCTGGTAAGTGCCAAAGGCACTGAGAAATGTGAAGAATGACCTGCTGAAAGCCTGCATCACCATATACTTTTTATGTTTCTGTTAGGACTCGCTGCATTCCTTGATGGCAACGCTAAGCTCCTCTAACCCTTTCTTTGTTCGCTGTGTCAAGCCAAACATGCAGAAGGTAAGACTGGGGACAGTTCTAGAATGAGATTCCATTTTTAAGATCACTGCCTCTGAGGATGATTGGTTCCCCTCAGATTTGGTCTCTCCAAAGTCCTTTCATTGTAGATGGTTAGAGATGCGTATGGCATTATTATAACCTCACGTTACAGAACGGAAAAATTGCCTTTGTCTCTTGGGCCTGTTTGTCTGCTTTTGAGTGATGCTGTTAAGCTTTAGAGAAATCTTGTTGAAAAGAAACATTGTAGATCATGTACTTTGTTTTTAAGCCTTTGATGTGAAATTCTTGGACAAGCTTCTATTTTACAAGAAGTTGTTGGTATGTTTCTTGTGGTTGATATTTCTGTTTATTTCATTCTGCCTTGTGGTTAAATAGGATGAGAGCCAGTGGTTAAAGAGCCCATATTCCATATTTTAAGGACTTCAGGTGGTCGTAACTGATTTCCAAATTCCTGAGAGGTTGTCCTCATGAGTTTTCAGGTTTAAGCTCCAAGATTTTAGCTTTTGAGTGCCATGTCTTGATCAGAATAATGTGAATTTTAGAAGGAAAAGCAGTTAATCAAAGAAATGTAGTATTAGAGGTAGATGCAGTTGCTGAGTCCAAAACATTTTAAAATGGGCAACCTGTCTTTAAAAAAATTGAAATTATCTTGATTTGGCAAATATCAGCTCTTGAAAACCCCCTGGAAAACAGGAAAACCCTCACCAGAGAGTAATGTTGAGGGCCCCCCAGTTGAGAAAGTGATGTCATCCTCACAAGGACCAAGAACAGGAGTCTGACAAGAGCTGTGTCCCGTGGAACTCGGTTACAGTCTGATGGCCTGGCAGAGGCTCCGTCTTGCTTTTCATCCTGTTTACCCACGGTCTTGACTTAATATTACAGTGATTCCTGATTGACAGTTTAAAAATGTTTCCTTACAAAAACCACAGTATTGAATTCTCTGTCTTCTCGGAAGGCAAGAGCGCATGTTCTCTTTAATGAAGAACAACCTGTTTAGCTTGTTACCTTCCTGTGAGGTGTGACGGTGTGAACTTGGCACATGTGCGGCATAAAGGTCGTCGAGACCGGTCGTATATAGAAGG
Organism: Glossophaga mutica; assembly: GCA_039655065.1. Classification (NCBI taxonomy): domain Eukaryota; kingdom Metazoa; phylum Chordata; class Mammalia; order Chiroptera; family Phyllostomidae; genus Glossophaga; species Glossophaga mutica. Next base: position 23,589,655 of record CM077305.1, read on the forward strand.
TCTGCGATGACTTCATTGAGTGTGCACTTGTTCTGGTAGTTTACAGAGTAACTCATCTTTTCATTTTTCAAATTCATATTAAAATATTTTACGTTGCCACAAAAATGACAATATAAGCAGTACATAGCTTTTTGTTGTTGACATTTTGTAGGAAGTTAATAGTTAAAGCATAACCGTGTACCGTGTTAGCCGGTTTACATTTCACTTTATAACCCCAATGGGCAGTGCGTACAAGACAGTGTAAATGGGCTTTGCGTTTGGAGTCTACATTCACAGGAGCCGTGTAACACCTGTCAGTGTTTCTTTTCTGTTTTGTTTTTATAACAGATGATAATACCATATTTCATCCTTAAACATGCATGTGTTTTCCAATGTAAGGTCTTGGAGGTTGGGATGGATTTGCAGCTTTTGGCAAGCGATAGTTTCTCAGGAGCTCCTTCTCTTTGCTAGCGGTGTGGAATGCTTTCGAGCAGTGTTCGTGAAATGGGGACCTACTGTGTCCGCATTGCTATTAGGCTAGAAATTCCTCTACATTGTAATAGCTGTAGAAATTAGGCCCTCTTGAAAACAATCCAGCAGCCAAAATAGTGAAGAAATCACTTTCTCTTTGATGTTTATTTTTCCTTTCTGGTATTTGTGCCCAATTTGTTTCGCTTTGCATTTTAAAAAATGATCCAGCCCAAGCTCATCTTTCCATTTGTACTGGCTTGCAACCTTTTCTTCTTCTGACGGGGGCAGACAGTGATTCATAGCACACCAAGTGGTGGGCTGTAAAGACTTTCACAGAAATAGCTTGGTAACATTTTAAAGACACCTAGACAGTAAAGGCACAGACACAAGAACTAACTTGTCTGAGGCGGTAGATGTAGGTGGGATTTTTAAGTGTGAAGATGTTTATGACTCGCTCAGCCTTCATTTGGTTGCACTGAAAATATTGGAGTGTTACTAGTGATTATGTTACATGACATGGATGTAAACAGCCCCCATTTGGAGTTTCTTATGAATACTCCTTTGTCCAAAGATAGATGCTTCTAGAAATTTCACAGGGGCAATGCTGCCTTCCTTCACCCCGGAGATGGGCAAGGTATGAGTCCAGCACAGAAAGATGAGACCATCGCCTGTCCCTGTGTAGGAGGTATCTTGTGCATCGTTCTGGAACATGGATCACAGGTTTTGGTAGATTCTATGGGGTGTTTTTGTTTGGTTTTTTGGCAATTCTGTGACCAGAAGGGATAAGAACAGCTGCTCCGAAGTTGGAGGCCTAGAGAACTGTGGCCTTAGTAAAAGCGAAGTAGCTGCCCTGCACCTTTAGGAGCATGTCTAGCATACCCGAGACTCCTGGGGAGGGAGCACACCCATCGTGGGCCCCAGGCTGTCCGGACAAGCTGCCTCCCCTTCCAGGCAAGTGTATGAAGCCCAGAATGGGCACTGGGGCCTCAAGCATTGGGATCTCCTTAGTGTGGGAGCACTACGGTGTCTTTGTGTTTTGCTGTGTATGGAGGGAGAACATAACTGAAATGCTGGAATAATTATGTCTTCAAGTAATATGTGGACTTTTTTTTTTAACAAACAACTTACAGCTAGTATTGGGTGTTTTATAACAGGCACTTGACCAGTGTCATAACTGGTACTAAGGTATAAAATGAAATTTTAAAAAACCATACCTTTTGACGTAGTCCTTTGTCTTAGCATGGACGATACAGTCTCCAATCAACTTAGAATGTTCAGTTTACAAAGAGCAGACTTCGCCATCAGACAATTTTGCGTTGCTATGGTGGCCAGTTAGCTTTTGTCTTTCGCATTTGCTTAGGCAATAGTAGTTTCTGGCCGAAAGTGCCCAAACCAAGCCCAGGAGATTTCTGTATAGAAGGAAACCTGCTTTGCCTCCTCAGGATTTCTCCCTAAGGGTATTCCAGGCTTGTGATCTTTCCCGGTCCCTCTGTGCCTGGTATTTTAGCACCTAAATTCTAGTTAGAAAAGTCTGTCATTAACATTCTTCAGAAAAACCCTGAGGAGGTGCAGGGCAGAATTAAAGAAGGGAACAGAAGATACGTATCAGGAAAACCTTCCCAGGTGTGAGAACTGGTCGTGTGAGTTCCCAGCCCCGCATGGAGGCCGGGCCCACTCCTCGCAGCGGGAGTCTCAGCTGCCCTGGGACCGGCGGCCTCTCCTCAGTGTTCCTTCTGCAGGCTTGTTGTGAGCACGCAGCCTCCAGAAGGGGCACATCCTTGATTCCAGCAGCATCTAAAGATTCTGTCAGGTCTTCTTCAGAAAGGCAGGACTTGAGGCACCTGAATAGCCCTGGACTAGGAGCTGCGGAAGGAAGGCTTCTCGAAGATGAGGCTACTTGAAATAGAGCTTATTTAAAAGAAGAGGGGAAGAGAGAGCAGAGGGATGGCCCCACTGTGGGGAAGCTGTAGTCCAGGCCCCAGAGGAGGGAAACTGTGAGGTTCCGGAGGTGGAACTGCAGGCATATTTACTGGAAAAGGGATGTCAGGGCAGAGGATGAAGCTGGGGACAGTAGGTCTGGCCCTTGTCTGAAGCCCCGGACCTGTGTCCCTGTCCTCCCTGCTGCCAGTGTTACGTCAGACTAGGTCCCTCATTTGAACAGCCCCCTAGGCAGCCGTGACCACACGTAAATGCAAAGCAACGTGCCTGCGTTGTGGAAACATGAGCCACTTGTTTCCAGAGGCATAAAGACTTGGAGACTGGGTTACTGAATCGGCACATCTCAGCTCCACACTCGAACCCGTGTGACCCAGGTGCTGCCTGCCAGTCGTGTAGGCTGGCTTTTTTTTTTTTTTTTTTTTGCCTTTAACAAAGACCAAACGTTTCTGTAAAAAGCCGTGGCACGTGAACTACTTTAAATTTTTTGTCCTATTCTTCATCTATTGTTTTCTCATTTTATTCATCTGATTTCTCATTAGCCTTACTGAACTGTATCCCCGCAACCCTTCACGTATCATTTTGGGCTCTGGCCTCTCTCCCCTCATCCCGTTTTCTAAACAGTGTTCCATAGACGTGGAGGACCCAGGCCGGCGTGGGTTGCACAGCCTGCCTCGTGCACCTCCGCGCCCTGCTGCCTGGCTCCGTGTTCCAGTAGATGTTAGCTCGCACTGCGCCTCAAAGGATGCTGGAGAGATGCCCATGGTGTGTGAGTGATTGATTCACTTTGCTGAAGATAAACTCTGGTGTGCTGTCTTTATTCCTTGTTGTCACAGGTCCTGTTCTAGTTCATTTGTTTTGTTTTTGGCATGCTTTTCACTTCTGGGTTATCTTTGTGTAGTTGGAAGTTACTCTAGGGACATTTCTATAGGTAGGTGTTAGGGTAATATTCTTAATATGCACCTGTCTTTCTATGTTAACATGTTACGTCTCCCCATCTACCTCTCGCAGCTGACGCCTTCTCAGCTGGTCCCCCTAGGGTACAGAGCCCTTTGGGAACAGCCAAGCCCAGCACCAGAGGTTGATTCACAAACACTTCTTCACGTTGGGGCTGGGACTTCAAGCTCGAATACTTACCTATCTAAATGGGTCACCTGGAGCCTTTGTTAGCTGCCGTGATTGGGCAAGAAAGTCTGGACTGTGAATCTGTCAGATAACAAGGGTTTAAATTGGAAAATTAAGCATTGGGTTTTAGCCTTCTGATGGAACTTCCTGGAATTGTACATCAGTCGGTCTAGGCATTATCCATTACCATATTTTATTGAACCTAAGACTCCCATGGTGATAAAATGCACCATTACTTACATTTCACTGTGGAAGCAAGATCTCCGCCCGCTAAACCGGAGCAGGGCACCACACCCACTTCTTGGTTGTTGCATTGTAAAAAGTATGGAAAGACGGTAAGGGCAGGGGTGGGGAGGGGGGGAATCCCCCTTTCCCTGCTCTGGTTCTTTTTGCTGGCTGAATAACCAGAGTCAGAGGAGACAGGGTGACAAGAGAAAATAGAATTTCATCTCCTGTGCACAGGAACCCCCCTACTTGAGAGGGTCAGAGATCCCACTGGCAGGAGAGGGTGGGGTGGGGGGAGGGGCGGGGAGGGGGGTGCTGAGCTGCGGATGGGGGGAGGTGCCTTGGGGGCCTCAAACAGGCATTGCAAGATGATAATCAGAGCAGACCTTTTGTAAGTAGAAGTTTGCCCTGCCCTATAGAGAGGTCAAACGAAGTTTTCTCTGATAATTTTTTACTGGCAGAGCCTCTCATTCATGTTCTTCTAGGTAGTTAAGATGGAGCACAGAGGTTTCTCTTGAGCCTGAAGCTATCTGTGTACCCCTGAGGCACATCTGGGGTGGCTTCTTCTGGACCCTCACAGAGGTCATCCCTCCACCACAAATACTTGTTTCACTAGTGACATAGTTACACCGTGCTACTCTGTTTCCAGACCTTACTGCAGATTAAAACAAACAAACAAAAAGAGCTATCCAGTGAATGAAACTGTAGTATAATATGTTTTTGTTAAGATTTTATTTATTTATTTTTAGAGAAAGGAAGGGAGGGAGAGAGAGAGAAGCATCAACGTGTGGTTGCTTCTTGTATGCAACCCTACTAGGGACCTGGCCCACGCACAACCCAGGCATGGGCTCTGACTGGGAATTGAACCGGCAACCCTTTGGTTTCCAGGCCAGAGCTCAATCCCCTGAGCTACAGCAGCCAGGGTTATAGTGTACTATTTTGATGATGTTTAAAGGACAGTTGAGCTCAGTGGGAGCAGTGTGCCCAAATTTGCGAAGATGGAATGAAAAGCTGTGATGAAATTCACGCCCCCGGGTACTGAATTATGTGGGAATGGCCGTTGGGATGTCAGCAAGTCAGAAACACATCCCAGTTACAGGCACATCAAGATGGGAACCTCTTTGCATTAGGAACTGGTGAAATGTCTTCCTAAATAACACTCAGGGACAGAGGATTTACTCTTTCCTTATACTTAAACAGCCTTTGCAATATTTTTAAAACCCTTGCTATTTATTGAAAAGGTCTTACATGTACTGAAGGAGAAATCTGCATTCCTGCATCTCCCATTCACTAGTTTTCATCTGGTCATTTAAGATTAAAGTGAAATGTCAGATACATACTCATTCCAAAGAGCGTATCAAATACTTTTAAATCCTTAATAAATAACACATTTCCTGGCTCTAAGAAACACCCTCCTGAGCAGAACTTCATCTCAGAACTTTTCTTCAGACATCAGCACACAATATTACAATGTCTCCAGGCTCTTGGGGCACCTGTTTTTCGGTTGTCTTATTTATTGACTGTGCTTGTCTCATTCGTGTGTGTTTTTTCTGTTCCTTTCCCTGTGACTGTTTCCCCGCGGCTCCCCTGCCCCCAGCGCCCCTCCCTCCGAGCGCTTGTGGGTTTACCTGCAGCACCTGGGTAACTACGTCATTCATGCTCCACGCCAAGGACATAGTCGCTCTGTTCCATTCTCGCTGAGACGGGGGCATGACAAGGTGTCCTGGGTCACTCGTTAGGATACATCACTGTCCTGTGAGTGTGGGAAGAGATGCACAGGTGCAGAGGCCCATGAAGCAGCGGGGTGAAGTAGAAATAGATCAAAGGTGTGCACCTGGGGTTCTGTCTAGCCTCTTGTCAGTCTGCAGTGCGTGGCCTTGGGACTGTGTCTTCCTCTGTCAGGTGTGTGCAATGACAGTGCCTGCTTCGAGGAGCAGTTGTAAGTATTAAATCAGGTAGTGCAGCCAGCTACATTTGACTGTGAAATAATTCGTGCCGGCATTGTATGTTTGAATGTGGACAGTATGCCCAACAGTTTTACACCTCACTTCCTCCTCACAGGTTTGCTCCTCAGTTTCAGCTGAATCACAGAAAATCTTTCTAAGACCATTCCTGGACCTTTCCTTTTGGGGTTTACTTTTAAATCACGTATCTTTGGCAGATTGTTGTAATTAGCTTGAATCTTTATCCAAGGATGTATTTATTGATTTGGGAGAGAGAGAGAGAGAGAAAGGTGGGAGGAGGGAGAGAGACATCAGTTGCCTCCTATGCACACCCCTACCGGGGATTGAACCTGCACCCTAGGTATGTGCCCTGACTGGGAATTGAACCTACAACCTTTTCATGTATGGGATGATGTTCCAAGTAACTGAGCCACCTAGCCAGGGCTTAGCTTTTTTTTTTTTTTTTTTTTTTTAAGATTTCTTTAATCCTTACCATTGTTACGAGATGAGAGAAACAGAGAGGAGAGACATCGATTTGTCATTCCACTTTGTTTATGCATTTATTGGTTGATTCTTGTATGTGCCCTGACCAGGGATCAAACCTGCAACTTTGGCCTATTGGGATGATGCTCTAACAAACTGAGCCACCTGGCCAGGGCCTGGGCTGGACATTTTTATTCAAGTTTTTTGAATTAATAGACTTTATTTCTAAGAACACTAAGTTTACAGAATTTTTTAGCATTGAATTCTATATCCCTCTTCATCCAACGTGCACACAGTGTTTCTCCGATTGTTAACATCTCGAATTAGTGTGGTACATTTGTTACCATTGCTGACCCAGTATTAAAGCAGAGTGAACACTGAGGTTCACTGTGTCACACGGCCCTTTGATTTTTGACACATGCATACCATCACAATGTGTCCAAACACCCAATGTTCATACTCTATTCTCCAGTAAGATTAACAGTTTTTAAGTAATATTTTTGTAAGAGTAGGATAGTTTATGACTGTCGGCCAAAGGTGAAGCACTGAGAATGAAGTTTTATGGCATCCAATAAAATGTGAATGATACACTTTTACGCAGAAGAGACTAAATGGGAAAATGGGGAGGGCAAAAAGCATAGGGAGCTAGGACTTTTCAGAACTCTCTGGATTATCAGCCCCGGGACTCCTCTCTGTAAGCAGTCAGTCTGACAGCCGTTTGGATGGTCCCATGTCCTCTGCCTACTTACTGGAAAATGCCCCCTGGACATCCTGTGAGCTTCCATAATTCTGCCTGTCTTTTTCTGATCGCCACTCCTGTTGTCTGCCCTTCTGTTAACCGGAGCAGCCATAGCCAGCATCTTTGACTTTTGAGAATATCACTTACAGGAGATGTGTAAAAAGGCAGCTTTACCTTTTCAGGGAGTCTCAGTAAAGGAAGCATTAAAGCTACCATTCTTCTCCCTAAAGGAAACAATGCCGCTAAACCCCTCAGTGGTCACTTGAATCCTGTTTACTGAGTTGTCATAGCAACTATTCAGTAGTGCTATGTAAAGACCAGGATAAATAGCCATAAATGAAGCTCCACTCCAGGGAAGAGTGTTGTTCTCAGGGTAGACTTTCTGACGTTACCATTGGCTTGATTTTGTCCTGGAGCATTTTTGTTTTGTTTTGTTTTCAGTAATAGGTCATCTTTTAAAATCGAGATTCTTTGGCGCTTCAAATGTCTTTGCATATTTGTTGGTGCAGAGAAGGTGGTTGGTTGGTTTGCTCCCCCAGTCAAAAGTGTGTTCAGCAGTTGCTACCCCGCCAGCCTCGCCAAGCTGGAGTTCCTTTCAGTAGAATCAGGAATGAATTGAGCAAGCAAAGCCCAAAACCCCACATAAAAGGCTGGGAGCACCGGCCAGCCAAAGAAAGCCCGTTTTTGTGTCTGTGGGCTCAGAGGCTCCTAGTCCGCACTGCTAAAGATGCAGCCGTTGGCTGCAGACAGAAACTGAAGCGGGGAGAAGAGACGCAAGGTAGGGGTTTTACTCATATTTGTGCTGCTTAAAAGTTGCGTGTACCATGCGGGGAACACAATAGTGTAACGTTTTGCAGAGAAATTTTTGTAAGCCTTAGGAGAACAGGTTTTGCCATCCCTGTGAGCACCAGAAGCGTTTATAGTTTCTAAACAAATGGATAAGTGCTGAGTTTGCTTGCACGTACGAATTTGAACTACTGATGCTTTGTAAAACTTAAGGACGTGTCGTGCTTATCAGAAAAGGCATCGATTGTGCAGTTTGTTTTTGAGAAGGAATTCACCTCGTACAAGGAGAAATCATTTTTCATATTAGGGTGCAAGGGGAAATTGCAGGTGGTGGTTTCTGTTATTTCAAACAATTCTTTAAACGTTTATACACTCCTTTCGTGCAGTTATTCCTTGCCTTGTGCTTTTATGACTAAAGAAATCTGCATACGAGAAATTATCTCTTTTAAATTGTATTATAAACTAGTTTCTGCACAAGTATGGGGATAGGGGAGATTACTGGAGCTGATGGTCTTCTGCTGAATGTTTTGTTTCACATGAGTTTACATATGCTGGAATTTTGCAATCTGCCTGGAGAAACTTGATAAGGCACATTTTGTTGAGATTCCCTTATTCCCCAAAGAAAAGAACATAATAAAGAGAGACTGAAATGCTAATCTCTTCCTCTAGGGGACATATGAATGTGTTCATTTGATTTCTATTCAATTGCTAAAAGTGCCATTTAAGGGAGTAACAGTTTTAAACGTGAAGGTGGTCTTTCATATGAAATTGAGTTACATTTAAAAGAAACGAATAATAATGTGTCTGACTGCTACTTAACTCAATCTGCTTTCATTGGGATAAGGTGTAGTGCTGAGTGAAAACCAAATGTTAGAGTGTTTCATGTTTACCATCCGTTTTTAAAATGCTAAGAGTAATTAATTTGACATGAAATTAATAACCGTCATAAGAAAAAGGCTGAGGGTAAGTCATGGGAAAGTACCACATATTTCTGCCTCTCCCACAGAGTTTTCTCACCTGCATTTTCTGTTTAAATATTGGATTCCCAATTCTATAATCCCCCTGTTATTTACAAAAGGGTTTGAGCTGTGGATACACCCACTCTCTGATGAGGAATATTTCATTCTCAGATGAGTATCTTGCATGTTAAAGGGCACATTCAAGACGACTGTGCAGTTAGAGACAGCACCCCAGCCTGCCCTGCTTGCTTACCTCCTGGGAGGTGCCAACTGGTAAAATGGGGTCAGTGCCTGCCGCCGTACCCACCGTGACAATAGCCAGGGCCTTCTCACTGCATCCCTGTGGCTGTGCATTTTACTTGGGCTGATCCTGATGAACTTTGTGAGTAGCGCCCAGTCGGTCCCAGGCCCAGCCGTCCACCTATCTTAAGCAGGCTGCTGTTTTGTTGCTGTTATTTTTGATCTCTGGTATAAGTGGCCCCGTGTTAGCTTTGTCCCAGCCAGCCCCTTTACCTCCTTAAGGGGTGATTTCTGTTAGTGACTTCATTCTAAAAGCCACCCTGCTCACCTAGCCACTTTACAAAGGTTTGATTCCAAAGGCTGTGTTCCCCTCGGTCGCTCTGGAACAAAGCACTGAGTTTGAGATTGTTCTCAGGCTCAGAGTCTAAGCTCCCTGGGTCTTATCTTAGCAGGGGGTTGGCGTGGGGCAGGGGGGGTTGGGGAGGGTGGGGGGGTGCAGTTCCTGGGCACCTCTGCCTTCTCCTCTGTATTTCATGTGTTGGCCTTTGGCCCTGGGGGAGGCCCTGTTCCTTCCTCAGGTTGGCTCTTTCTGGTACTCAAAAATATTACTGCAATAAGTAGTAATAATAAAAACACCCACAAGACCTACTGGGTTGTGCCTATATCTCTTCCCAATAGCAAGGCGATAGTTGTTGATTATAAAATATTTGGAAAATTGGCAAAATATCAAAACTTCAAAATTACAATTACTTACGATTTCACCACCCAGAGACACTCTTGTGTTCACAACGTGCGGTATATATACTTTTTTCCCTTTAAACTTGGGTTGTAGTCTACCTTAATATTATAACTTACCTTTTAAAACTTACTGTATGTTAAAATATTACTGTATATTTTTCATGACTATAGAATTCTGCTAAGAGCTATACTTTAAGTGAAATTTTTCTTGCTGGATTTTCTTTGTTTTAAACAGTGTTGCTTTTTATTCATGTGTATAAATATCTGTACACATTCAAGACTGTTTCCTTAAGGTAAATTCTCAGAAGTGTAGTTGCTCAGTCAGAGCATGCACATTATAACTTTGATGTGTACGTATACACATGGCCAAACTGCTCTTCAGTAAGGCAACAACAAACAGGAAAAAATGTTTGCAACATGTATAACAATGGATTTAAAACCTTAATAAATAAAGAGCTCTAACAAATCAATAAGAAAATAACACCTCTTTTGGTAGGAAAATGAGTGAAACATATCAATGAGAAGTTTCCAAGTGGTGAAGTACAAATGGAAAATAATCTGACAACTTCTGTGGTATAATCAAAGGGACAAAACTTAAAGTAGTGACATAACTTTGCCAATGTGAAGATTGAATGAGTTGTTTGGTTCCGTGTTGCTTTTTAATAGCACTTGCCAGGGTCTGTGAATGCTTGAAGAAACTACCCTTAATGTACTCTGCTGCTGGGCATTTAGATGGCCTCAGCCTTTCCAAAGGGAAATTGCATTCTGCCTTCTTGTTTTCTTGCCTTCCGGGGACCGTATTCCATCAAATTTTTCTTTCTTGTGCTGTTGAAAGTTCCTTCTCCCAGGATCCCATCTCCTTGCTCACACTGTCTTTGCATGAAGTAGATCTAAATATTCTAATTTAATATTTAATATAAAACTTATGCATGCATAAAAGGGTGGGGAGGCGGGAGTGAATAGGCCTCCCCTTTGAACAGCCTTCTTTTCACTACTAAACATTTCTTAAAAGAGTCCATACCCATTTTCTTGTTTCTGATGCTAAGCCACCAAAACTGCCTTTGCCTGTCTTGCTGAAAGCTTCCAGGGGCTGGCTTCTCAGCCCTGCCCTCCTGATCTCCACCCCCAAGCCCGTGACATTAGCAGTCCCGCCTCCTTCCTGGCACCTCTCTGAGGAGCCTCTCTCCCTCCCCCTCTCGCGGTTGACTGGCTCCCTGGATGGAGGCATGGCCTCAGGGTTCTTCCCTCCCCGGCCCTTTCTGAAGGAATGCTCACTGCTCTCCTCCCACCCTCAGCCTAGGTGAGTACCGGTGCACTGTGGCTTTCCACCCGAAACCCTTCTCTCAGCTGTGGCTTCTGATTTTGTAACCTACTTTTTGTCTAGTTCTCTGAAGTTTCTGGTTCTGTGCTGGTCTGCATCTCCTGGCCAGCACTTCAAATTGAAACGTGTTTATAATTCTGTTTCGTATTCTCGCTTTTTCCCCATTTCAGCATTTTCTTATTTATCAGGTGACAGTAGACTGTCTCACCATGGGCACTGCTGATGTTTTGGACGGGACAGTTCTTTTCTGAGGGCACTGTCCTGTGTATTGTAGGATGCGGAGCAGCAGGCCACATGCCAGTAACTGTCCCCTCCCCCCTCTCTGTCCCCAGGCCTGGCCACACACGCCCCAGGGGACAAAAATCTCTGGGTTAAGGTGTCAGTACGGATTGTTTCTTGTTGGCTTTTTTTTTTTCCTTGTCTTTTGCTCTCAGTAAAAATAGCATCTATGTACAATTTAATTTTTATTATAGTGCTTGTTAGGGCTTTGAACCTTGTGCTATGTATGGTGAAAATAGAAAATTGAGTAGTAGTCAACATTTTCCAGATGCACCGAGTCATTAAATTAAACATTATTTCTTTTCCTAGTAAGTAGTACTCAACATTTTTAACTGGGGCTGGGGGAGAGGGGGCGGGGGTGGGGGCTGGGCACCCTTACCATCAGCGTGCCCTGCAGGATTACGTAATTGCTCTGTGCTCTCCACTTTCTCAAATGAATGGCTGTCCTACTTTCCGCCACTCTGAAAGGACAAAACAGCTCATTAAAGGGTGCCAGATGCTTCATTTGTCAGTATTTCACTTAAAAGGGAATACTGTTTAGCTTTGGAATTACACTGTGGATATACTCAAAGTTTGCCTTAATGAAATGAAAGAAAAGTGTCCCTATTAAAAATATTGTAGCATCTCTCCTCCCCCCACACCCAGTCTTCCGTGTGTTATAATGGTGAAAACTTCACTAGCAACAAATGTTTTACATACTATTTAGTGAAGGTTTTTAAAGTCTCTTCTTAAAATAAATTTGGATAACTGGGGTTTCAACTTTAAGTGGGTAGGCAAAGGACAAGGGTTTGACTATGAAATCTTTGTAAGCATACCTTGATACTGTTTTCGACGGGACAGTTTAAATAAGCGTATTATAATGCATAAGTAGAGAACTAAGATAAATTCTGCTGAGTTAAATAAATAGTCCCACAACATAATCAGAATTAAAGGTAATGCTTCTTTAAAACGCGAATTGTGGCTTGAGAAACAGCAGCAGGAAAATTGGCCTGGCTCCTTTTCTTTTCATTTTCTGCTTTTCACTTTCTCCTTTGTTGTTTGTTTTAGTATTAATTCTGAAACACTGGCCTGTATATTTGACTCATTGACTTTATTACATCAATTCCAAAAGGGCTTGGACTATTCAATTTACATTGGACCACACAGTTGGAGCACTTGGAGCCTTTTAATGTAGGGGGATGGTACCTTGCAAATTAGGGAAATGCGGTTCGGTTCTGTGTGGAGGGGGTGCGGGGCAGGTTGGATCTGGCTGTGACTTCACTTGATTTGGATTTCCTGAAGACGAACAGGCTTCGTCTTCAGGGCCAGTGGTGTGAAAGGTGCAGGAACGTTTTAAAAACTGCAAAGCTGGATGTAACTCATCATCTCTCAGACCAACCATTGTTTGTAGCCTCCCTGCACTGCGAATAGGCCACTTCTGCGAGAGGGGCCCTGCTCGCTAGAGCTGTGCTGGAGGCGGTTCCTGGTTTCCACAGACTTGGGGCTCTGCCAGGGTCGACAGGTAAAGCCTTTCCCGTCTGTACTGTTAACAAATTGACTGCCATACAATTGCCGCTTGTTCCCCATTACTCACCTGGCCTGCTCAGAGCACATCCACTCTCCTTGTTACAACATGCTGATCTGAAGTATTTAAATGATTGAGAAGGCGGTTTGGGAATATTTGAAGGGCTTTTAGCAGTTGGCCACAGTGCCTAAGCTTTTTTGTTCTTTGTTCTGGTCGTTTTGGTAAGCATGCCTAAAACACAGATTTTAGGATACAGCCTAGAGGCTGGGCACTGATGTGTAGGTATAAGTGATTAGACCCTCTTAACGTTGAATATTAACTGTATTGAGGGGTAGGTGCAAATATCTAGGAAGGCATGAACAGATGAACAGATCATGCCTGAATTATTTCCATTTCTGTTCATACATCTTCCCTGGCCTCAGGTCATAGTTCCCAATGCCAAATCATTGATGGGGCAAACACGGGGATAGACCAAGGAGGATTTTTTTTTTTTTAAGAGTTCTCCAGTGTTCCTAAACAGCACAGGTCCCATGTGGCCTGCTCCCCTGGTTTTGTCGCCTAAACCACAGAATTTAAGCTCTAGTTCAACACTCACCCTGCCCTGCGAGGCTGTAGTAGTCATTGACCTTGAGCCTGTTTTTCCACATATTCCATGGGCTAAAGCCATAAAGCTTTCATAATTCTCACAGAAGTAGCAAGTTGATTTTGTTGCTTTTTTGTGGTTGAATAAGGCAGCCTGTCCTCTGGGCGATGTGTGTTAACGGGATGGTCCTCCGAGTTGCTCTCTAAGTGTTTCTGGATTAAAACGACTGGCGGAGATGTCCTGGGAGGCGCGTGTCCCGGCGGCCTGGGTGCAGGTGTGCAGGTGTGCAGGAAATGCTGTCGCCACTGCCTTTCGCCAGCCCTGGATCTGTCATTCAAGAAGTCAGCTTTCTCCTCGATGCAGTGAGAACAGAACACCCTTTTTTACCGTGATCACAAGGATCGACTGTGATCGTGTCCGTGAAACGCCTAATTCAGGCTCTGGCACACAGCGGCCACTGCTGCTCCTGGTGGCTGATAAGTAATAATGATTCTACTTGTCGTGATGGGAAGAGCCAACACATGGGTCATGGCAGAGAGCACCAGTGCTCATTGTGTGGCCGTCTCAGCATGAAGAGGCGTTCGTTTCCTCCTGTGACTTGTCATCTGAACTTACTCACCAGTGACTGAACTCAGCACCGCACTCCCCACTAGGATTTCTGAGGGACATGCATTCATTCAGGAGCCGGTGCAGAGAAAGGTGATTTTGTGGAAGAAGTATCATGGGAACCCTGAAATCATTCTTGGCATCCAAGAGTGGGGTGTGGTAAAGGTTAGGTAAAGTCAGCGGGGTCACTGAAGACGGGGATGAAATATTCCAAGGGTGGGTGAGGAGAGTGTTCTACGGCACATTTGTGTTGTCTCTCTCTTTCTTGGATTTAGGAACACATCTGTTCTCTATCATTTTTTTAAAAAAATTTATTTTAATTGTTGTTCTTGTGCAGTTTTCTGTCTTTCACTCTCATCCCAGCCCACCACCCCAGCCCTCCCTCTTACCATTTTTTAATTTTTACCATTTTACTGAGTCATCTGAAATAGTCTTCGACTTAAAACTCTTTCTGACCTACTGATTCTCGAGCACCGCTGTCTTGAAGAAAAGTGCCCGGTTGCAGATGAGCAGGCATGGCACTTCACACCGGGGACCCTTTCAGGCCCTTCCCGCACATGGGGGCCACAGGGGCTTACGGATTTGAGCAGCTTGAGTCGCTCACACAAGCCTGGCCTCCTCACTCTGGCTGCTGGGATGCTGAGAGTACAGCATGTACCCGTCTTTTCCAGGCACTGGGGTGGGAATAACCCGGCCTCTGAGCATCGCCTGACCTCCCGTTTCCTAGCAACTCCCAGCAGCTCAGTGGAATTTGTGGTGGCGTTCCTAATTTATACGTAACAGATATTGGCTGTGTCTAAGGCTGGCTAATTTCCCATTATGACTCGCCGACATCCACTTTAGTGCATGGATAAGCAAGAGAAGGGAGTCTGAGGAAGCTGCACCCACCAGCACCCACTTGCCGCCAGGCCTCTGTTTTCCTTCTGGAAAGTAGAGACCACCAAGGACTTGGCAGAACCTCACCTTTTTTCTCAGGACAGACCGCATGAAACAGTTTTCGAGTAAAATTCTGTTTGATTTTTTTTTTTCTGATACCCCAACCTATATTCGTGAATATTTATAAATTGGCTATATCAGTTCTCAAAGAAGTAACTCTTTCCTTTGGCTTTATTTTTTTAAGCAAACAGAGGGTGGTCACTTCATCTCAGTTTCTTGCTGTATAAAGGGGCTGATGGGATGTGGCCATTTCTCAAGCCTCCTTCAGGCTTTTAACTAAACATGAGTCTGATGAACTCAGACTCTTTCTAATAACTGATGTCTCTTTGGTTTTTGGCTCAGAATTTTTCAAGGTGCTATTTTTATTTTTCACACTTTTAATGGCAGTTCAAACTACTCTTGTTCCAATTTATCTTTTTTACTTATTTGTCTCTGAGCATTATTGTTTTCTTCTGTATTCTAACTAAATTTTTTTTTCTTGCCCCTGGAGTTCAAACACCCTAAAGCAAGAAATCACACCTGGTGTGTTTTCCTGGTAATTATCTATCTGTAAACTGATTTGTGCTGCCCCATGGCTTGTCTCAGGGCTTAAGAAATGACCCCATCCCAGCATCTCATTCGTACAGGAAGAAACTGAGATGGAGTGTAGTGTTATAAAAGCAATAACTGGCCAAGCTTCAAAAATCTAAGTTGGACAGATTCTCCTGGCTGTGGATGAGGAAGAATGTTTGGCTGGGTATGGGTGTCTTATTTTTCTCCTCATCGGTGCCCTGGATTATCTATCTCAGCATCCTTATCGCTCTGACATGACCTTGGTGCTGGTATAGGTGACTGGGAACGTTCTAAAGCTTTTTTGGTATTTTAATGACTGGTGCGAGCCTCTTTGCCAACATCCTGGAAGAGAACCAGCTGCCTCCTCTCATTCGTATTTCTCAGCATGTCTGGCCACACCACCCTGAACAGCATGGTTTTTCAGAGTCTGAATAAAGGCACTACAACCTGCTCGATATGGGGAACTAAGAAACAGAAACATTAATGATGATGACTAGAGTGAGGTTAAGGTTTAGTTTAGCAAGATAAAAAGTGTTTAATCACATTCATCAGATAAAATGGTAATAGGTCACACCCCGAGGGGGGCAGCTCTGAGGGATGCTGGATGGCTTTCCACGGGGTCTGGACCTTCTGTTGCCTTCACCGGGGCCTCTGGTCTGATTGGAAACAAACCTGTAGTTCCCTCCCTCCCTGCTCCCTTCTCTGTCTTTCTGAGAGTCTCTTTCACCACATACTAACCAACTCTCTTGGAGTCATTATTTTTTAATATTTTGAACTATTAAACTCCAAATTTTACATTTGTATTACCTATCCAGAATTTAAATTTGTGTCTACAACCCAACCTCTCATCTTTTCTTTGTTTTCACTCTGTAATTGGGTGAACCTATTTCTTTTCACGGCACAGACCTCCTGGTCCCTTAGTTTCTCATGGTCTCCCCATGTGCCTCCTGTGGAATTGCATTATTTCCTTGCCTCACTTGGATTCATGGGTGGGCCTTTAAAAAAAAAACTAAAAAATTGGAACATAACGTACATATTTTTTAATGTATTTTATTGATTATGCTATTACAATGGTCCCAGTTTCCCCTCTTTATTCCCCTCCACCCTGCACACCCCCTCCCACCCACATTCCCCCCTTTAGTTCATGTCCATGTGTCATAAGTTCTTCAGCTTCTACATTTCCCACACTATTCTTGCCCTCCCCCTATTTTCTACCCACCGTCTATGCTACTTGTTCTCTGTACCTTCCCCCCCCCACGCCCCTGTTGCTAACCCTCCATATGATCCCCATTTCTGTGGTTCTGTTCCTGTTCTACTTGTTGGCTTAGTTCGCTTTTGTTTTAGGTGTGGTTGTTAATATCTGTGAGTTTGCTGTCTTTTTACTGTCATATTTTTTTATCTTCTTTTTCTTAAATAAGTTCCTTTAACATTTCATATAATAAGGGCTTGGTGATGATGAACTCCTTTAACTTGACCTTATCTGAGAAGCCCTTTATCTGCCCTTCCATTCTAAATGACAGCTTTGCTGGATACAGCAATCTTGGATGGAGGTCATTGACTTTCATGACTTGGAATATTTCTTTCCAGCCCCTTCTTGCCTGGAAGGTCTCTTTTGAGAAATCAGCTGACAGTCTGATGGGAACTCCTTTGTAGGTGACTGTCCCCTTATCCCTTGCTGCTTCTAGGATTCTCTCCTTCATTTTAATCTTGGCTAATGTAATTACGATGTGCCTTGGCGTGTTCCACCTTGGGTCCAACTTCTTTGGGACTCTTTGAGCTTCCCGGACTTCCTGGAAGTCTATTTTCATTGCCAGATTGGGGAAGTTCTCCTTTATTATTTGTTCAAATAAGTTTTCCACTTGTTGCTCTTCTTCTTCCCCTTCTGGTACCCCTATAATTCGGATGTTGGGATGTTTAAAGATGTCCTGGAGGTTCCTAAGCCTCTCCTCATTTTTCTGAATTTTTGTTTCTTCCTCGTTTTCTGTTTGGTTGTTTGTTTCTTCCTTCTGGTTCACTCCATTGATTTGAGTCCCAGTTTTCCTCCCATCACTATTGGTTCCCTCTGCATTTTCCTTCGTTTCACTTATTGTAACCTTCATTTGTTCATCTAATTTGCGAGCAAAATCAACCAAGTCTCTGAGCATCCTGATCACTAGGGCTTTGAACTCTGCCATCTAATAGGTTGGCTGTTTCTTGGTTGCTTAGATGAATTGGTTCTGGGACTTTGATTTGTTCTCCCTTTTGGGCCATTTTTGGTGTTTTGGGGTTTTTTGGGTTTTTTTTTTTTTTGGATCTGGTCATAGTTGTTATGTAGTGAGGGCTGGAGCCTTAGGTGTTCCCTAGGGCAGGGCAGCCCAGTGGCTGAGTTGGGGCAGGGTCCAAGAGGGAACAATGGCGCTTGCTCTGCTCTCTCTTGGATTCCAGTCCCTCCCGCCGCTTCCCCTTCACCTGGATCACCTGTGTGTGAATATGGGACCACCTGGTCAGCCAGCCACCTTACATGGCCTCACTGGGTCTGCAGAATTGCCACCCCGTGCTCAGGATCTGCTAACCACTGCCTATGCGCCTGGTGTCTGCTAGCCGCTGCCTGCACCCCTGGGATCTGCCAGCCACTGTTGCCTGTGTACATGGTCCGCACCTCTACTTTTCCTGCTGCGACTCCGCCCCTCTTACCAGTCTGGATGAATGGTTGTTGGACTTCCGTACAGTTCAATTTTCTATCAGTTCGGATTGTTTTCTTGTTTCTAAATCTTTGTTGTCCTTAATTTTGGTTGTGAGAGGAGGCACAGTGTGTCCCCCTACGCCTCCATCTTGGCCGAACAACATATGTATTTTTTAAGGTAATCAAATCATAAGTGTCCGGCTTTGAAGAAAGCCAGAGTAAGTCCCAACATAAAACAACATCCCGGATCAGGGCAGTGGTGAACCCTCTAGTCATGAACTTGCAGCTTCTATAAGATAGGATCTCTTGCCCCTCTGACTTCCCCTCCCTCCGGATTGTCAGCCTTGCCCTGGATGATGTCCGCATTGCCCTCTCCGTCACAGATCCCATGGTGTTGCCAGACAGTCATGGAGAAATGCGCTTTATTGGTTCTAGATCACATTTGTGCCAGCCTGGGAGAAGGAGAAGACCTCCCTGCTCCCCACATCCCACCCACCCATGCTTTCCCACACTGCCAAACCTGATGTCAACCTTCCCACTCCAGCATGACCTCACCTGTAATCCGCTGAAGGACTGAGAACATCTGTCCTTAGCCAGTTTGCCTGCCCTCCTCCACAGCATCCTGTTTCTCATTGCCTTCCTTTGTCAGGTCCTTGCTGTATGAGGGCCACGTTCCTAAAACTGCCTGCCCAGGCCGCTTGGCTATTTAACTGTTTCAAGTGAGGGCACAGCCTAGTGGTTCTCACTGTGGCCACAGAACCTGGGTCCATGCATTCTGTCTTTGATTCTGATCTAGATTTGAACTTGACCACAACCTTGTGGTATCCGTTTGGCTTTGGCGTTATATACCAGCTCCTGACTTCTGACCTCCACTGCTGACTTCTGCTTTGTTGTTGATTTGCCTTTTGAGACTTACAGTACTGACCACTATACCCCAACCTCACATTATCACCATGGATCTTGATCTTTTTGGAGTCTCAGCCCATTCCCCACTGGTGTCCCCTCCTTCCCTTTCTCTATAGAATCTCTTCACTCATATGCCACATACACTTGCTACACCCTCAGTCTCCTTCTGGGCAGATTGACTCTTCAGCAACAAGACAGAATAAGCTTGGCCACCAGTGACCTACACACCTATACACATAAGTATTTCATTTAATAAATAATAAGCACTTGTTTAAGAGGCTCCACAATGTCAGGGCTTTGCATAGGTACCTCTGGGTTTTCTTGGTCCTTTCTCAAGGTTGCAAAATGGCTGCCACAGTGGCTACCATCACATCCTCACAGAACATCTTCATTCACTTCAAATAGTTTCTGAGTACCTGTTGTGCCCTTGGGATGCATTACTGAATGAAGCAAACAAGCACCTTGCCCACTTAGAGTCAACATTTACTCCTGAAAGGAATCTGGGCTGTGCCAAAATGGGTTACTTTCCTTTTATTAGGAAGGAAAACATTGTTCCAGGAGCCCCTCAGTAGGTTTGCCTCCTATTTCCCTGGTTCTGGGGCCAGACTGGGGCCTGTGGCTGAGCCTCACTCCGCAGGCAGCTAGGAGAACTGGTGTCTAGCAAAGGTGAATGGGTTTCCTTTCACAGGGTTGTCTTGGAGTGACCTCATTCCAGGACAGCTGCCCTGAGTCCAGTGGGAGCTCCATTAACAAGTGAGTGTTCAATAAAACTTTCGAGGAGGAGTTGGGGAGGCAGGGGAAGATGGAAAGATAGAAATACAAAAATGTTTGGATTTTATCTTGTGGACAGTTTGGACAACTTTTATTTAGGGATGTGATATCAGATTCCAGATAGACATTTTACCCTTATGAAGAAGGACTTAGATACAATACACTTTCCTTATCTTTTGAGTCTGATTTGACATTTAACAATAGATGGGGAAATGAGCCTAGTACTTTATGTAACATTAATTAATATGTAATAATAGTAAGTATATGTACACAAATATCAAGAAAAAAATTTTTTGAGAGAGAGTTACGGGGAGGCAGGGAGAAAGAAAGGGAGGGAGAGAAATACCCATCGGTTGCTTCTCGTAGACAAGCCCCAATCAGGGACTGAACCTACAACCCAGGCATGTGCCCTGGCTGGGAATCAAATGGGTGACCCTTTGCTTTGTGGTATGACACCCAACCCACTGAGCTATCCAGTCAGGGCTCAAGAAATTTCATAAAAGCAGTACTGAAAATTGACATTGGCACCTTCAAGAACAGCACTTCTCAAACTATGTCTGGTGAAAGAGCCGTTCTTTTTTATTGTTGCCAATTAGTTGTGAGCTGGTACTTTTGAGAAAATACAATAAAAATGATACAACCACATCAAATTGCTATAAAGTTCCTAAGTGCTTACTCCCACTTTTGGTAAACATCTTGTCACCCAGACCAGCACTCATCACAGGCCACACTTGGAGTCATGTCCTTCAGATTTTCCTCCGAGGAGGAAGAGCAAGAACCTAGACTTACGTCCTAGTGCTTACTAGTCATGTGATCTTGGGCAAGCGCTCAGGTTGTATTTGCTTCACTTACTCTGTGGATATAGTGGAATAATCCTGGCCTGCCCATTGGCCTCAATAGGGTTCTTTGAGATTTAATTAAGGCGACAAAAATTCTTGGTATGGAGTAACCCGTATTTAAATATTAGGCACTATTCATTTACTCTTTGGCTTTTAATTCAGGAAGGAAACCATAGCTTCCTTTCAGTATTGAGAACTAAACACCAGCCCCACTGTTCGCAATCCAGGGGTCCCCTATTTACAGAACACATTGTGGCTCAGGGCGTCCACAGGAAAGCCCCAGGCGGCTCCTCCCCAAGAGGGGAGGTGCAGGCGTGGAGACCAGCAGCTTCTGCAGTTTCCTGGGGAGTCACAGGTGGGCGAGAGGCAGAATGGGGGCGTCTGCATCCGGTGTGTGCAGGAGAGGAGGGAAGGAAACCCAGCAGCACGAAGGGGCAGTGTTCTACCAGAGGAAGAGCAGGAGAGCTGCAGGTGCGAGGGCGGTCCTTCAAATCAGGAAACCGGAAAGGAGTGAGAATGGAAGAAAAGCTATGGAGGAGGGAGGGCTTGCATTCTTGTAGCTCGAGGAAGCGTTCGACCAAACCTTCAATACTGCGGTTTTCAGGTCATTTGTGGGTTTTTGGAAACAAATATGTGACGGGTACAATGGTCGCTGGAATTCAAAGGAGTGAATGTCCCATAGATGCAGCTCAAGAGAAAGTGCTTGAACTGTATGCATAGCCTTTCCAAGCATATGCTTGCAAGTTTGGGGCTGGGTGGGGGGATAATCAGCGTGTACGCGCTCCCTGTTCGATCTAGCGTTCTTACAGGTACCCCAATGGGGCTCTTTTTCAATGTCCCCATAGGTGCTGAAGATGCAGGGTTCAGTGATTTGTGCAAAAACACACACACAAATACCCTAACATCTAGGAATCTTTTGGAGTAACTTTGGAAACTGAATATAAGTTTATTAGGAAAAATGAAATTAATTTATTTTGCTTGAGAATCAAGTTAATAGGAATTCCACGTCCAATATATTTGTCTAGAGTCTGTTAGTCTCGTGAAAACTATTCCTGGGATCTCTGCTGTTTCACATTTGTGTGAGTGTCTTTCATCTGTGAATAACAGATAATGTTTTGTAAGGAGTCTAATTTTAATAGATATTTTTTGTAAGGAGTAATTTCTTTTAGTCTCTCTATAAGCCTTGTTTAAAATGGTCTCAAAATCCATTGATATAAAACATATTCCAAGTATCAACACATGCCAACAAAATCGCAATGTTAAGCCTTGCTGTTCTTGTCACTGTCCAGGTAGGCCAAGGACTCAGCCTAATTTAGTACAGCAGCACTGCCCACTAGAAAAACAATGTGAGTCTGATAAGAAAATTAAAATTTTTCCAATAGCCACATTTAAAAGTGTAAAAAGGAATTCGTTTTGTGAATTTAGTTTTAATAATATATTTCAGCCTGCTATATCCCAAGTGTTATCACTTCAATATAGTAAATTTCAAAATTATTAATGAAACATGTTATTTTTTATATTGGGTTTTTTTTTTTTTTCAGTCTGGTGCATAATTACCTTTAATGTGCAATTAATTCAGTTTGCCCAGTTTGCCTGGCTTTCATTCTCTAATGCAGGTCAGCAAACTGTTTTTTCTGTAACTGGCAAGGTAGTAAATATTTTAGACTTCACCAGTGTCGTGTGAAAGCAGTCACAGACAATGCATGGCTGCATTCCAAAAACACTTTATTCACAAAAACAGGTGGTGGGCTGGTGGGGCCCACAGTTGTATTTTTTTTCCAACCCTTGCTTTAACTGCATTAGTTAAATGTATTGTCTTATTTGTGTTTTAATTCTCAGAAGTTGATTTCTGTTTTGGCTTAAAGTCCACTACCAAGATAGCTATTGTGATGAATTTCATTCAAGAATACTCAGGAAAAATGTACCAGGAAGCAAACTCCATTGTTAAATAATGAATACCTCGGAACTGCAGGAACTCTCCCTCCCCCTTTCCTGAATGGCACCTAGCAAGACAAGCAGTTACCTAGTGATTCCTAGTGCTGACTAGGCATCGCTGTCATTCATTCGGCCTGGCTCTGAAAACTGGCTCTGTTAGGCATAGGCTTGGTGACCTGAGACCAGCTAATTAACTTCTTTGTGCTTCAGGCTGCACACCTGTAAAGTGGGAGTGATGGTAATACCTACCTGCTAGAGTTGCTAACACTAAATAAAGGCTGGCATGGTGAAGCTAGCTTAGTGCCTGGCACACAGTAAGTGCAAAGGTACACGTTAATCTTTGTAATGACTGCTACCGTAACTGCTGCAGCTACTATTAATAGTACTTTTGCTACTAGTAGTATTAGTACTGCTCCTGCTTACCACCCCCACCATAGAGGTTCATAAATAGAAGGCAGTCCATGCACCAGAGCAGAAGTGCTTGGACTTGATCAACCAGTCACAGGTGATTCTAGCAGCTACTCACATGGGTGTGACTTTGGACTTCAACTTGTTGATAAGTAGAGGAGCCACCGCATTCCAGGGAAGCTTTGGCAGAATCTGCAGGGATTGTGCTGTTGGAGGTGGGTATCTGTTGCTCCTCCGGGTTGGTAACTGCTGTGAATGTGGCCCAGGTCACTCACATTCTTTGGACCTACTTAATGAAAATACTCGTGCCCTGCCCACCTTGCAGGGTGGTAGAGATGAGCACGTGATATCTTGTGTGTGAAGGGCTTTGGAAGGTGTGACGTGCTGTGCAAATGTTAGTTGATGGCATTTCCTGAATGGTTGCTCAGTTTGTGAACCACACATTTAATTTGATCAGCGTAGTCTGATTTAATTCACAGGGTGGTTATAAGGATTGGGATCATCCATGCGGAGTGCTTGATTCTACATTGATGGAAACAGTTCCTGGTAAGGGGCAGGTAGTACTATTTTTATTATCAAATTACCAGTTGAAGACATAGCCTTTTTAAAAATCATAATCTGGTCCTTGAGATTTCTGTCCATCATTTGGACTAAGAAATATTAAGTGACTTTATTGTAGAATGTGACAGATAAAGTCCCAAATATTCATGGTCTACCATACTAGAACACGGTAGAAAGTTGGCAGAACTGAATTGCTAGAATCCTCTTGTCAGTAACCACTTTACGACTGAAGGATTCAAATGAACTAATATTGACAGTACATGCTCCGGGAATGGAGGGAGGCTGGTAGTGTAAACTTTCTACAGGACAAAGCCTGTGTCACACCTAAGGCCCCTCACTAGTCATCACCTTTCCTTAGAGGTAGAGGCAGGATGGAGCTGGAACAGGTTCTAAAGCTTCCCCCATCAGAGTAAACAATGGCCAGTTTGCCATGCTCCCGACTGGTGGCCGCCACAGCATAGGATGTGTTCACTGAGAAAACAAGAGGATTGGGGGCGGGGGGGGGAGGGGCGTTGCTGGTCTACCTTTTTATTTCCTTTCATTCAGTAACAGTTGGATAGAAAACAGAAAGGAGTATGAACAACCTACATGTTCATCAGTAGGGAATGTCTGGTTAAACGCATCCTGTTGGTGACATGCTGTGTAGCTGTGAAAAGAACAGGGGAAGCCTGTCTCTGAGATCTCTCTGAGGCTCTGGTGGTGAAAAGAGCAAAACTCGGAACGTGTTTTTATTTGCATTTTTAAAAAATGCAGTGATTGTACGTGTGTTTACCTGTATGTGCATGTGGGCCCGCCCACACACGCTCGTGCACACGCATGCAGTGTTTATAGGTGCGTAGGATGCATCTGGGAGGAAACACGGGAAGCTGCTAAACATGGTTTTCTCCAGGAGTGCTGTGGGTTTTTCATTGTGTGTATTCTCTATATTTCTGAAAAACCGAAACACAAAACTATGCATGCATTCTTCTCTATCATTTAGTGGCAACCGAATGGAGAAAATGAGATGATTTTTATCTCCCGATTTCCTGTACATCCATTTTTATTGAACTGTGTATTGAAAAGTTACTCATGACATCTTGCAGCTGAACCATTTCCCATGGCAACAGGTTCTGGTTTTGCTCTATAAGTGGCTGTAGAAAGTAACTGGGCATTGAGCTGTGTTTGGGGCGTGTTCCCCAGAAACATCTCAAGGACTGCCTGGGCCCCAGGGTGGGCAGCTGTTAGAAAGTGACAGTGAAGCCAGTGTCCGAACCACAGTTTTCTGCTGCTGTTCTCCTGAAATGAAACCAGATCTCCTAGGATGGAATTCATTTCATTAAGGCTTTCCTGCAGAATTCTCACTCCAGCAACGAGAAATGCGGCTCCCACCACCCGCCCTCCGTTTCTTCAGTTGGGTAGTGTTATCGGGGTTGTTACCCGGTGCTGTCAGGAAACAGCTCTGTCAGCTACATGCAGTGCTCCTATGCAGCCCCTTCTGTCTTTGGTCTTACTGACTCCGTTTCCAGAGTTACCTCAGCGACACCCCCGCCCTCACCTCAGCCCTTCGGTGAGGTTGTTTCATATAGTTGCTATCCATTGAGATTCTTTTGCGTCGATCTCCATTATTTCCTGGGATGGCCCTCCAGAATTCACTCTAATGTAGTGAAGTTCTACAGATTTTGATAAACGTGTCAAGTCCTGTATCCGCCCTTACAGTATCGTATGGGGTAGTTTCACCAGCCTGACGTTTCCCTGTCCTCTGCCTACAGTCATCCCTCCGCCAAACCCTGGCTACCACTCATCTTTCCACTGTCTGTAGCTTTGTCCTATTCAGAGTGGCATTAACTGGAATCAAATAGTAGGTACCCATTTCATTGTGGCTTCTTTTACCTAACTAACACTGTGTATTTAAGGTTCTTCCATGTATTTGGGGGGCTTGAGAGCTTTTTAAAAAAAATATCTGGCCCTGGCTGGTGTGGCTTGGTGGTTGAGTGCCAATCTGCAAACCAAAGGGTCACTGGTTCAATTCCCAGTCAGGGCACATGCCTGGGTTGCTAGCCAGGTCCCCAGTGGGAGGTGCTCAAGAGGCAACCACACATTGGTGTTTCTCTCCCTCCCTTCCCTTCTCTAAAAATAAATAAATAAAACCTTTAAAAAAGAATATCTGAACACTGTTTCATTGTGAGGATGTACCACCATTTCTTTGCTCGTTCACCTATTGAAGGACGTTGTGATTGCTTCCAGTTTTATGATTATAAATAAAGCTTTGATAAACATTTATGTGTATTTTTTTTTCTGTGGCTATAAGGGTTCAACTGAGTTGTGTAAATGTTATGTGTGGGTCATAGGTTAAAATTACGTTTAGCTTTTTAAGAAACTGTCTTCAAATTGGCAGTAGTCAGCCCGTTATGAATTAGAGTTCCTTTTGTTCCGTGTCTTTGCCAGCATTTGGTATTTTTAGTTTTGGGGTGTTGATCATTCTAACGGGTATGTGGTGGCATGTCATTATTGCTTTAACTTGTAGTTTCCTTAGACAGCGAATGTGGAACGTATTTCCATATGCTGTCTCTGTGTATCTGTGAGTGGTGTGTCTGCTCAGGTCTTTTGCCTATTTTAAAAATTGTTTTTTTCATATTGCCGAGTTTTAAGTGTTCTTTGTATATTTCAGATACCATCTTTTTTCAGATTTGTACTTTTCAAATGTTTTTCCAGTGTGTTGCTTGTCTTTGCTTAACAGGGCCTTTCAAAGAGGAGAAATTATTAAATTTCATGAAATCCAACTCATCCATTTTCCTTTTACGTACAGTACTTTTGATATGTTTTCTAAGTCATTGCCAAACAAGTGCATTAGAAACAGCTATGGAGAGAACCACACTTTTATTTATGCAACACAGTAGTATAAGTGTACGTATATGGTGCATCAGTGCCAATGCTAGGCAATTTAATGAGAAAGTCATAAAATTCAGCTTCTCCCCTAAGAGACTTTTATTATCTAATGGGGAGGTCACGAGGCCGTGTCTGTGGATATGCAAAAATAAGTGACCTGAAGGGAAAAGCACAAGCCAGATCATGTCAGGTGCCAGGAACTCGGGGAAGGCGTAGATTATAGACGACATTAATTGGCTGCATCAGGAACAGTGTATTGAAACAGGAGCATTTGAGAAATTTCTGAAACTCCACACAGTGAGAGACAGAGGGAGAACATTTCAAGTGAAGAGGCTAGTTCAGCTGCGGTGAGGCTGGAAGTGAAGGTTTTGGTCAAGAAACAGCTAGTTATCTATAATTTGACTTAAATGTTAGGGTATGTGTGGGGGCGTATTGACTGGAAAGGTAGATTGGAGACATGCTCGGGGGCCTGTATTGTGCACTGAATCCTTTGTCTTAATGTGGCGGGTGCTGGAAGTTTGTGAGCAGGGGCAAGATGTGGCCAGATCTGCCCGAGAAAGATTTGTGTGCGTGAAGGTGCACATGTGTATGATTTATGTTCAAATTTACCTTTCCCCTTAAGTAGTTGGGGTTTGGTTGGATCCGCGGTGAGCCACAGCAGCTTCCAGCTGTAATAGTTGGGGTTTTCTTGCTCAGGGTGAGAACTCTTGGCTTGCCAGGGTGGGGGTGGCAGTGGGGAGTCTGTGCTTGGTGAGTGAGAAATTTCCATACTCTGACCTTCAGGGCTGGCTCACCGAGGTTGACCGTTTGGAGGCGGGTAACCTAGTTGCTTCCCGTTCCTCATCTCGGAGGGGATTGCCTCTTCTCTAGGGAAAATTAGTGTCTGCCTTTTATCTAAATGCGAGAATCAGCAAAGTGGCCACAACTGTGTAAAATGTTTCACAGCCCAGGAGAGAAATGACCACTGTGAGTACCGGGAACCTTTCTCCCCAGTTTAGTTGGCTTTTGTTTGCTGCTTGTTCAAGGTCAGGAAAATCGTATCACTGCTTTAGTAACCAAGCTTTTAGTAACTGTTTGAAGCCTGATAAATTTCTTATCCAATATTTATTCACCGCTTTTGAGAGTTTGATGTAGCAGAGAAAGCAAACAATGATCGAGAGGCCTTACATTTTCTTTAATTAGTTTCTTTGTTAATTAGGAAGACTTTCTTAGTGTGGGGCTGGGAATGATCATTTGATTAGTGCAACGTAATCAACTTCTGGAATTTTTGACTTCTTAAAGTTGAAGAAGGGTTATCAAAGGTAAGGTGGGTTTATTTTGCTTGTTTGTATCTAAAGTCAAAGTGGGGGTAGAGGTATATCCCGTAATGGTATGCAGATACAATATACGTAATATATTAAATCCTTTGTAAGGCTCGGTGTCGTGTGCTTCCCCTACTCTACAGTATTCATTGATTGAAGTAAAGAATCCTGGATTCCAGCATAATTTTTCCCCTAAAGAAGTTTCCAACTCATTCCTTTGAGAATTGTATCCTGTAGAAATATGCCACCAATTTGATAACATCACTAGGAAAATAGGTTTGCTGTGTATGAGTTGGATTCACATGTTTTCAGGAATGCAAAGCTCTTTGAGACTTACTAATTGTTTGATTTAGGCAAATATTGAAACTGGTTTGAACACGCCAGTGAGCCTTGCTCAGTTCCTCTTTCCTCGTCTGTAGAATGGAGTGATGTTATCCCACAGCCCACCTGATTGAGGTTTGGGGGGTCAAGTGGTATATGGATTGAAGGATTGCAGGTGGTACCTCACACATAAATGAGGCCGCTAAACATGAATTTGAAATTCTGTGTGTGTCTTTAACAGTAGGTCTTTGGGTGTTGCATAATAGAATTCTTTTAAAAAATTTATTAATGTGTTTAACATTTTATGGTTATTTTAGGCTTTCAAAATATATGCTTAATG
Source organism: Glossophaga mutica (assembly GCA_039655065.1). Lineage (NCBI taxonomy): Eukaryota > Metazoa > Chordata > Mammalia > Chiroptera > Phyllostomidae > Glossophaga > Glossophaga mutica. The sequence goes on from CM077305.1 coordinate 23,617,968, forward strand.
GAATTGAGATATCTGTTGATTAACATCTATAAAGAGTCATTCAAAATTAAGGCAATAAAAATATCTAGTTAACGATAGGTATTAATGAGAATGAAATTTAACTTGAGCCTCCTGTCAGCCAGGGCAAAAAGGGGAATACAATGCATTTTCCACTTTGTTTTCTCTTTTAATCACTATAACTTCAGTTTATCTTGCCTTAATTCCTTTGGCACAATGTAGGGCTTAATTAAATTACAGTGAGTTATATAGTTGTCAGTTTACAAATTTATAATCAAATAAAGCATGTCATTTCTTCTAGAGAGGTTCACTTCTCTCCCTTCAAACCAAATTTTTAAAAAAAATTAACCTCACTTATCCAGGTTAAGTGATACTGTATAACAGTGGATGGTGGCAGAGTGAAAAAGGAATCAGTTATGTGCCTGTCCCACATCCTTGTCTAGCTTGTCCTCTCTTAGAGTGACAAGTGGTATTTCATTCTCTGCGGGGACCGAGGGTCTCAGGCTGGCTGCAGCGCTGATTTCCCCACCATCACCGGAGTCTGCTTGGGCGACTTTTACTGTCAGAGTAGAGAACGGCACCTTCTCCCTGAAGCCCGGGCTGTTGCCACCCTACCCCTCTGCCTGGGGCCTTGGTTGGTTTCTGTGAGATCTCTCAAACAGTTAGAACCTCAAGGGTCCATAGGTAATAAACTGAGTCTATTTTCTTAATTAAATAAGAACAGCTTGAATGTCCCCATATTGTAGACAGGTAGTGACTTTGATTTCCAAGTCTGTCACATCTTTTATTGTCTTTATGTGGTATTTATGAAATTGTGGAAGGCAAGGGTAATGTTCAGGGTAATCACATTCATGAACACATAAATGAATTTTCTCTGTGTCCTTTTGTGAGAAATCACCTCCCCTGTCCTGTTGCCCTCTGTTTAGATTTTAAGCTGCAGAAGGCAGGGCTTGCCCATAATTGAGTTTTGTGGAGGGTTTAGCATGCTCTATTTGTTTTGTCTAGGTATTCTGAAATCTTATTTTTTCAGGTTGTTGTGGGGGGGAGGTTCTAATTTTTTGTAGAATTAGATTACCTGAAACTAAATATATTTAATCCTGTCTCCAGGCTACAGACTTACTCTTGCATGCACCCCTTCTTGTTCATTTTAAGTGCCTCCATGTCTGGCTGGCTTTTAAAATACTTTCATGGCAAATACACCCACAACAACAACAAACAAAAACAGCTTTATTGAGATGTGATTCACCTACCATGCAGTTGACCACTCCAGAGTGTCCAACGCAGTGGCATTTTTTGTATATTCACAGATGCATACAGCCGTCACCGCGGTCATTTTTAGCACATTATCATCACCTCAAAAAGAAAGCCCCGTCCATTTTTGCTCTTTCCACTCTCGGTCCCCATCCCCTTCGCCAGCCTAAGCAACCGCCCCTCTCCGTCGGCAGAGTTTTTATTCTGGATATGTATACGAATGCAGTCAGATGGCGTGTGGTCTTTTGTGACTGGAGTTTCTCACTTAGTGTGATGTCGTCCAGGCTCATCCCTGTTGTAGTTGGTTCCTTTTTATGGCCAAGTAACGCTCTGTTGTGCAGATATGTCCCACGTGGTGTATCTGTGCACTAATTGGTGGACATCTGGGCTGCGTCCACTTTAAAGGGCCTCGCAGCAGCAGCTTCCCTGGTCTCCTGGCCCTCTTTGTCTTTCTCACGCCATCTCACGCAGGACTTCTAGGATCCATTCTGGATCTGACTTTTACCTTATAAACAAAACTGCCTCTTGTATGTCTTCAAAGATGCAGAGCCATGTTGAAATTGTTCATGTTGTATATATATATAGGGATTCTTTCCTTCTTCGTATTTAATACAGCCTAATGTTTTCCTTCACCTTTTTCCTTAGCTGTCTCCTCTTCCCACCACCCCCTCAGTAATGACCCAGGGTGTGTCTTTCTGTACTTCCCTGTGCCCGCATACTTAGGCATCCTCACGTACACGTATGTGAATAGAGGAGGTTTTTTGGTCGAGTCATAGTTTGTTTTACATAAATGAGATTATTGTAATTTCTGTGTTGTGTTTTCTCATCTTGCGAAAGGCCTGAGAATCTTCTGATATAGCTTTACTTTGCTCTTTTTTTTTTTTTTTTGTAATGGCTGAACATTCCATGCTTTGCATGATAGCAGAACAGCTTCCAGTTTCGCCGCTGCCAATGAGAAGGTCTTGCTGCGGCATAGGTCTGACCATGGTCATCTCCTGTCCAAGCCCTTATCTTGACACTCGTCTAGAAAACGACGGCCATGTGGGTTGAGCCCTGCGTGTGCCCTCAGCCCAGGCCCCTCCCCGCCTCCCCGTGTTCCTTCTCAGACTAACTAGTGAACATGCCACGTTTACTTTCTGTCTCTCAGCACTCATTCATGCTGTGTTCTCTATGTGGATTGGCCCGCCTGCTCAAGCATTGAATGGTACTTGTCAGAGCTCAGGCTCTGGGTCAGACTTGGGTTCAAGTTCATGAGCTGCCCATACCCCTCTTCAGTATTTTCCTCTATCCGATATTCCCAAGGAAGTTAATTTCAATATTTATTACGGTTTCATATTAGGCTTTCTACTGTAAGTAGGGATGTTCGGTGGACCCATCACCCTCCTAAATTTCAGAGTCCTTGGAAATAAAATCCTGCCCTTCTGAGTGCAGCGTGTAGAGGCAAGGGGTTATGGGAAATCTGTACCTTTCTCTCAAGTTTTGCTGTGAACCTAAAACTACTTTAAAAAAAAAATTAAGTCTTTAAAAAAACTATGGAGACAATAAAAAGATTAGTGTTTAGTAGCAGTAGGGGTTGTAGAGTTGAATAGGCAGAACAATAGAGGGTTTTTAGGGCAGTGAAACTACTCGGAATTAATGATGGACGTATACCATTATATGGTCACCAAAACCTGGAATGTACAGGAGTGAACCCTGGTGTAAGCTACGGACTCTGGGTGACAGCGATGGGTTGGTGTGGATTTATCAGTTGTAACAAATGCACTGTGCTGCTGTGGGTTGTTGATCACAGAAAAAAAATCTAGCCCCCCTTTTTTTATTTAGTCCTCCCCAGACCAGGAATCACAGAACGTTGCAAGGAGCAGTTTCTTAATTTAGTATTCAGTAAATGGATTAAGACCAGATTCCTGTGTCTGTCCGTGCCCCAGCATGTGGCTGTTAACTCCCAGTGTTCACCCTGTCACCACCGAAACTTCGCTGTCAGTCCGCTGCAGGCAGTCTTTGTGGGAGTGAACTCAGCCCTGGAAAGCTAGTTGCCAGTGAAGAACTGGAGTGCATTCACGAGTTTTAAAGGGCAACATGCCTTTAAGTTTGTGACTTGTCCAGTCTCAATTCACCAGGAAAGGACGTGAAAACTCGAAAGAGAACCACCAGTGGAAATAACAGGCTTAGCCCCCTCATCATGGCGCTGTGGGTTGCCCCTGGTGACAATCTGCCTGTAGATCCCACTCCCCTGGTTGCGTTTCTGTGAAAGGGCAGAAACACAATCTCAGTGGGCGCCTGGAGAGAGCGGCCGCTGCTGGTGGCTCCCTCCCTCCCCTCCCTGGACTGTATGAAATCCTACAACCACACCACACTAATTAGCTGAGACTGGCAGGGGTTGTCATGGCAACCGAGCACTTTTTAAAGCACAGGAATGGTGTTCATTATTGTTCAGTGTCTTTAGCTGTGGCGAAAAGGTCAGTGTGGCAGTTGTTTTTCCATATGAATTTTGGCCCCAGAGCCAAACCGAAAGTGGAATGTTCCTCTTGGAGACACTGAAAGATGGTGAGTGCAGCTGAACTTTTTGGATGGGGCAATGCTGGGCGATATATTTTAGCGTGTTTTCATAACTGGTGCCAAACTAAGGAATTATATGGACTTTGTTAAATGGAGATTGGAAGAAAAGAAGCAAGGAATTGGAAGAAAAGAAGCAAGGAAAAACAGTATGGGGCAGGAATGGTGAAAGCTTGAAAGATTTTTTTTATTTAAGAAGTTTGGGAGCATTGAACAATCACATACTGAATTAGGAGGTTTCTCTGGTTATGAATTGAACAAAGCTGACTCAGTCAGATGCTTTATTCGGTGTTTGTTGTCCATTAGCTCTGTACTAGTCTTGGCCGCTGTCAGGTTACATTCCCAAGGAAATAGAACAGGCATTTTAACCAAGTGCTTTCAGAGCAGTTGCTTCTCTCCATTTGTTACTCCAAATCCTAAGGTAGAACAGTGGCCAAGGGTGATTTTGTTTGCATATGTTCATGTTTTTCCTAATTTCCTAAGGCTGTGTGCAATAATCAAGACTAAAAACCTGCGAGCCAGAGTGCGTGGAACATTTGCCCTCGTTTATCGGCCACCCTCCTGCCGGGTGCTGCTGAGTAAACGCGCTTTGACCAGTGTTTGTGAGTAAGTTAAGTGTTAGCCTGCTGGGGGTGATGGCAGTTACTCCATCAAAAGCTGTAAGGGAGGTGTGCAAAGCATTCTTCACCTTTAATTTTTGGTAATTTGGAGAGCGTGCAGAGTAACGTGGCTTTCAGCCTAATTTTGTGTTAATGACTGGCTGTTTTTATGGCTCTCAAATTTGAGCTACTTTCCCTATTTTGCACTTTTACACAATATCTTTACAGCCTATGGCACTATTTTTCAGCCATTTTATACACAGTTGTGTAGGATAACAAAATCCAAATTAATTAAAGGGAATGGGTATTTGAATTAAAACACAAATCACTGCCCACAAAAAAGTGAATGGGAAGTGGCCTACTTTTGGGCTTTGCTCTGAAAGACTCATTGTCCTGTGAGCGCTGCCAGTTTGCGTGGCAGCTGAGTGGGGGAGGAAACGCACTTCAGAATGCTAAGTCTTGGTTTCCCCGGTCTTTAATTTGCATGTTCTGGGATTAATTTATTTAGTGATCATTGTATGGAGCTCTCCTGAAATGGGATATTTGACTAGAAATTGAGAAAAAATTAAAATTTCTTTTTCATTTTTGTCTTTATTTTCCATTACTATCCTCTCCTCTGGCCCTTACTAGGTCCCTGTATTCTTTAATTGAAGTTTAAAAAGGAAATAAAGTGATACCTGTATGGCACTTCAGGTTCTTTGGAAAACATAGTATTAAATGTGGTGGTCCAGTTGTGATATTTGTAAAACAATCAGAAGTGAAACATGGCTATTAATATCAAGGAATTATTGGTATCTTTTAAGCTATGATAATGGTGTTGTGATTCTATTTGAAAATGACGTATTTGCAAATGAGGTGACATAATATCTGGGACTTGGTTCAAAAAAAAAATCCCAGGGAGGGAAGTAAGTGGGCTCACAAATGGGGCCAGATTGACAGGGTGATGGGGGTTGAAGCTAGGTGGTGCGTACCTGGGGGTGGGATTCATTTTCTGAGTTTTTGTGTTTGGGTTCATTGCGCCTGTGTGTACGTGTGTGTACGTGGTGTGCGTGTGTGCAGCAGTGGTGGGTGGCCTTGTTAACCTTATCTTCCCACCTTCCGCATGTTTTAGATGCCAGACCAGTTTGACCAGGCGGTGGTGCTAAACCAGCTGCGATACTCCGGGATGCTGGAGACAGTGAGGATCCGCAAAGCTGGGTACGCCGTCCGAAGACCCTTTCAGGATTTTTACCAAAGGCAAGGCGGAACTGAATAAATCCTCTTTTGTTTCAAAGGGATTGGCAAAAGAAGGAATGCCAGCAAAAGGTGACACTGGGCCCTTTACCTTGCTGCAGGTATAAAGTTCTGATGAGGAATGTGGTTGCACCCGAAGACATCCGGGAGAAGTGCGAGGCCTTGCTGCAGCTCTGCGACTCCTCCCACAGCGAGTGGCAGCTGGGGAAGACGAAGGTAACGTCACAGAGAAAGAATGGCCCACCGAGACCCTGAGAGGTGTTGGGGTGATGCCATGGGCTTCAGTGTTCTGTGGCAGTGACGACCACTTGTTTTTTAACATTGGAACCATGCTCTTGGGGTCATGCCCAACATCATCTTCTGTCTTCCAAACAGCATATTACTGGAAGTCCTTGATTTTTTAGGGGGGGTTTTTTGTTGGCGTGCACATTGACACAGCAGATCCTACATGCTTCTGCCTGTGTGTTTATTCAGGCAGCCAACAAACGTTTGTGGTAGGCAACTAAGTGCCAGGCAGCCTCTAGTGTCCAAGAAGATATCTGCTTTCTTTCTGTGTTTGCACATGGTGGGGGCAGAGAGTGAGCTCTGGTCTTTCTTCCTTTTCTTACAGAGGCACTAATCCCATGGTGGGGCCCCACCTCCTGGCCTCATCTCAGCTTAATTATTTCTTAAAGTTCCTGCCTCCAGTATACCATTACTTGGAGCCTTAGGTCTTCAACCTAAGATTTCGGTGGGGATACAGACATTCGGTCCGTAACATTGATCAATGACAAGTATTTAGGCATCACCTCAGGACCACTCAGCAAGGGAAAGTGTATATGGACATTTCCTTCTGCCCCTGAGTTACTCTAACTGGCCAGGGATTTAAGGTACAAACATCTAATAGGGTAGAGAAGGCATGCAGAGGTATTGTATCATCTATTGCTGTGTAACAAACTACCACAAATCTAGAAGCTTTAACAACACATGCTAATCATCTCACAGTATCTGCAGCTCAGGGGTCCAGGCATGGAGTCCTGTACGCTCTCCCCGGGGTCCTCCAAGGCTGCAATCAGAATTTCATCCCAGGCTGTGTTTCCTTCTGGAGCTCAGGTCCTCTGCCAAGCTCATGTGGAGTTGGAATGCAGTTCTTTGCAGTTGTAGGGCTGAGGTTCGTTCCTATTTGCTTACTGACTGCTACCTAGAGTGCTCTCAGCTTCTGGTGGCACCCCCCCCCCACCACTGTTGCACCACCTAGTTCTTTACTGTATGTATCATTCTAGCAATGGTATTATTACCGATGTATCACTGGTTAGAGTCTGCACTTTCTTTCATGATGTCACCACTAGGCTTTCCTAAAATTTAACTTGTTATTTTTTTCTTTTAAACACTCACCAGAGCAAAAGTATTATGTGTAAAATCCTTAATACCAAAAAATAATCTCAAAAAGAAGTTTCAATACTTCTTTAAAGTCAGTCTTGATGAAAACTGATTCTGATCCATGGTTTTGAAAAACAGATTCAAATTTCTTCAAACTTTTAATTATCAAATAACCTTTACACTTAGAGCTTCTGTCCTTCATTTTCCTTTCTGTGTGTGCGTGCTGAAGATAAGTGTCTGCATGCATCACCAGCATGTTCATTGCAATTCTAGGGAGAAGACCGTACGAAAAAAGATTATTTTTTTTAAAGATGTTATTTATTTATTTTTAGAGAAGGGAAGGGAGAGAGAAAGAGTGAGAAACATCCATGTGTGGTTGTTTCTCATGCGCCCCCTACTGGTAACCTGGCCTGCAAACCAGGCGTGTGCCCAGACTGGGAATCAAACTGGGATCCTTTGGTTCCCTGGCCGGCACTTAGTCCACTGAGCCACACCAGCCAGGGCACATAATTATTTAGGAGAATTATTTGTGGTAGTTTTACACATGTTGGGGGACCCAGAACAGGAGTAGGTAAGGTTATGAATGTCATCTGGTAGGATTCATCATTTCCTTTATTTGCCCAGATGTCTTGGACGAGGCAAAGCAGAGAGTCTGGGGAAAATGTGCCATCAAGAGCACATGATGCATCATTATAGACCAGAATGAACCACAGGAGCATAAATGGAAAAATCATGAGTGAGGGAAGGTGTCATTTCACTCCCTCCCCCAACCAAGATGCCCTCATGCTGACAGTTAATAAAAAAGCATAGAACTATTTGGCACAAGGGTGTTTTTTTTTTAAGGGAATAATTTAGAATGTCTTATTCATGTGTTAAATCTGGAATTTCATAATTAAAAGCTACCTTGAGTGAGGGAGAGTCAAAATGATTTAAAAAAAATTTTTTTTCAGCCCTGACTGGTGTGGCTCAGTTCTTTGGGTGTCATCCCACAAAGCAAAACATCACCGGTTCGGTTAACAGTCAGGGCACATGCCTGGGTTGCAGGTTCAGTCCCTGGTCAGGGTGGGTGTGAGAATCAACTGATTGATATTTCTCTCCCTTTCTTTCTCCTTCCCTTCCCCCCTCTCTAAAAATATATAAATACAATCTTCAAAAAAATTTTTTTCAAGAAATTGGAATTCTGGTACAAGCGCCAGTTACCAGACACTTATTTGACAAGCATAGGGTTAAGGAGCCCACTCCCCGAAACAGGCCAGTGAATGGCTGTAATCTGTTTCATCCCAATTCTGTTATTCTTGTGTTGGCTAAATTGGTGTGTAGTTTACATGGTTCAATTCTAATTTCAAACTCAGTGTTCAGAATTAACATTCCTGATGTTAATTTTTTATGTACATTAAAGTTTCTGAAGCTAAGATGTTCTGATTGTAATCACTTCATGATCACGAAGAGTGCGTTTTCACGTGACAGCAAAGAGCATTTTACAAATTTCTTAGATTTTTTTTTCCCTCCTCCCCTTTCTTTCTTTCCCTTTCCTTTCCCCTTTCCTTTCCTTTCCTTTCCTTTCCTTTCCTTTCCTTTCTTTTCTTTTCCTCCCTTTTCCTTTTCTTTCCTTTTCTTTTTTCTTCCTTTCTAGTATCTTTGTGTCTCTTGTCATTTACACTTATTTTAGGACTGGTGCTAGTTCTCGAACTAGCTGTCCTGACCGGTGAAGAGAGAAGTATTCACAAACTTGGATAACAGTGTCCCAATCCTTTTATGCCCATTGAATTTAATAACAACAACCATAAAATAAGACTTTTTGGTTTTTCTTTCTAGCAACGTTTTTCCTATATTTTACAAATTTCTTAGTCTGTGACAGATGGAAAGTTTTAAAAAACAGTAGGCAACACAGGCAAAATTAAACGAATGGGATTACATCAAACTCCAAAGCTTCTGAACAGCAAAGGAAACCATTAAAATGAAAAGGCAACCTACTGAATAGGAGAAAACATTTGCCAATCACATATCTGATAAGAGGTTAATTTCCAAAATTATATAAAGAATTCATACAACTCAATAGCAAAAGAAATAAACAATCCAATTAAAGAATGGGCAGAAGATCTGAATAGACTTTTTTTAAAGATTTATAGGTGGCCAACATGTATATGGAAACAGATGCTCAATATCACTAATTATCAGAGAATTGCCACACACAAAAAACCCCACCAAAACTGCAATGAGGTACCACCTTCCACCAGTCAGAAAGGCTGTTATCAGAAAGATAAGAAATAACAAAAGTTGGCGAGGATGTGGAGAACAGGGAACCTTTGTGCATTGTTCGTGAAAATGTGAATTGGTGTAGCTACTGTGAAAATCCGTATGGAGTTTCCTCAAAAAAATTTAAAAATAGAATACCATATAACCCAGCAGCTCCACCTCTGGGTATTTATCTAAAGAAAACAAAAAACACTAAGTTAAAAAGATACTTGCACCTTCATGTCCATTGCAGCGTTATTTACAATGACCGAGGTGGAGAAACAACCTAAGCGTTCATCAGTGGGTGAGAGGATTGAGAAACTGGCACAATGAAATACTATCCATCCATAAGAAAGAATAAAGTCTTGCCATTTACAACAAACATGAATGAAACTCGAGGACGTTATGCTAAGTGAAATGAGTCACATACAGAGAGACAAATACTGTATGATCTCTTACATGTGGAATCTAAACCAAAGGGGTTTAAAAAAAAAAGCTGGTAGAGATACAGAGAACACATTGGTGGTTGTCAGAGATGGGGACGCACAACGTGGGTGAAAGGGTCAAAAGGTACAAACGTGGGGTACAGGTCGTGGGGATGTAACATGCAGCATGGGGACTGGTTAATACTACTGTATTCCATGAAGTTCTCATCATGAGAAAAACAATGCATGTGATGACAGATGTCCTCTAGGCTTGTTGTGGTGATCATTTTGTAATATACACTATGGTGGCTCAGGACAGGCCACCCCCAAGTATACCACAGGGGCATGTTATTTGAAATTCAAAGATCCTTGCGCCACAGCCCTGGGAAGAAGAGACACTCGGATTCCTCCCACACCTTTCCCCGGAAGCAGGATGTGACTCTCCTGGGTGAAAGTGTCCTGCCTGCACCAGGAAGACCCCAGGCAACTTTATCACCAGAGACAGGGGCTCAGGGCTGAGAAAGCGGCGCGAAGAAACTTTGTTGCTTCGTTAGTTTGCTGCCCCAAACACAACCCCCTTTTTGTCCCATCTCCGCAAGTAATTTTTGGCATGTCTAACAATGGCATCTAAGCAACCTGCTTTGGTCATATGGGGGACCCATTTCTGAGACCTCCATATGTATTTAATTATAGTTGTTTTTTTCTCCTGTTAACCTATCTTGTGTCAGTTTGATTGTTAGACCAGCCAAAAGAACCCAGAAGGGTAGAGAGGAAAATCCATCCCCCGCCCTGCCGCTTGAGAAAACAAGTATCAAGTCATGATAACAGTATACCTAAAACTAATACAATGTCATGTGTCAATTATTCCTCTGTTTAAAATAATAAGAAGAATGGCCCTTTCTCACAGAAGCTTTGTGCTGGAAAGTATGGCTGTGTGTGTTTAGAGCAAACTTAAGGAGAAGGTGGGGGAACCTAACTCCCCAAAATATCTCCGATTCTGAGATGCCCTCCTTCTCCAGCCACTTTCTTTGGTTCTAACATGTCACTCCCTCCTGGGCAGGTCTTCCTTCGAGAATCCTTGGAGCAGAAACTGGAGAAGCGGCGGGAGGAGGAAGTTACTCGGGCAGCCATGGTGATCCGGGCCCACATCCTGGGCTACTTGGCACGGTAAGAAGCATCGAGGGCAGAAAGTGTTAACCTTCATGAGGCCTTATCCAATATATTCCATCAGTGGGGGTAGCCTGGTCAATTGCTTTCCCTTAAAACACAGTGGATGGAGGGTTAGGACCAGGCTAAAGAGAGCCCAGGTCATTGCTCCTAACTGGTGAAGCCAGGCACCTAAGTTAGCTTGACCTTGGCAGAAAGTAGGAAAGGGGGCTCCTAACATCTCATTTAGAGTGAAGGTATGCGGGGACTGTACTGAGGTATTTATCTTACTCCCCGGGTTCATCTTCCTTGCACACTGAAGGCAGAGGCAGCCTAGTTGTTGACTTTAGTATTGTGGCTGTTGACAGGGGTGTCCCATTGGGTCCACAAATAAGGCAGCTTCTTTTCTTGTGCATTTGAGTTCTGTGCACCTCCGCAGACCAGCGTGCCACTCGAAACTCCACACTGGTAAATTTTTTGCCGTCCAAAGCTGCGCTGCTATAGTGAGTGCCCCTTTCCCCCCACCTCCTGCCGCATAAGAACAGGAGAAGATATGAAATCTCCTTTGGTCCTGTTTACAGTCTAACTTCCTGCCAAAACTTTTCAAAGTCTGCATGAGGGATTATGTGTTTATGTTTTAGCCAAGATCATGATAGGGTTCCTGCTTTACTTTTGTTTGTTGTTATTCTTTTGTTTTTCTTCTGCCCACAGGGGCCTCCTGTTCACTCCAGACTCTGTAATGAGAGTATCTTCCCAAAAGGTCCCATTCTTTTGTCTTAGGGCTTTAGCGGAAACTCACTTGAGGAGCTCGAAGCCTCGTTACCTCAACAGTTACTCTGTTGTGCTGTGTCTTTGTTTCCATTTTCAGAAAGCAGTACAGGAAGGTCCTTTATTGTGTGGTGGTGATACAGAAAAATTATAGAGCGTTCCTTCTAAGGAGAAGATTTCTGCACCTGAAAAAAGCAGCCCTGGTTTTCCAGAAGCAACTCAGAGGGCAGATGGCTCGGAGAGTTTACCGACAGCTGCTGGCGGCGAAGCGGGCGGAGGAAGAAAAGAGGCGACGGGAGGAAGAGGAAAGGAGGAGACGGGAGGAAGAGGAGAGGTAGGGCACCTCGCTTGCTTGGATGAAACAGAAGGACCCCTTTTGAGTTTTAGGCTCGGGATCCATCCTTGCAGCAAGAATTCCCAGTGGATGCTGCGGAACCTACTATTGGAAACAGTAGCTTCTTGTGGCTCTAACGTAAAACTCCTTGGCTGCATTGAAGAGTCGGTTCTCTATTTTTTATTTTATGCACAGAAAAAGTATATTGTCAAAGGAAGAGGCCTCATCCTTCATGCTTTTTAAGTTGTTTTTAGCAGAGCTTTTTAAACATAATTAGCTGTCTGACAAGTGGGTCTGGGATTTTTTTTTCCCATTGTGTCTGCTTATTTTCGCTGTCTTTTTCCTTTACTGTTTTAGAGAAAGAGAGAAGGCACGAAGAGAAGCTGAGCTCCGCATCCAAAAGGTAACAGATGGGGTTACAATGTAGCATCTCATCGGTCCATTTCCTTCCCACTTCAAACACTTTGACTCAAGATTCAGACCTCAAATAAAGTATAAAGATGTAGGAAGAACGTTAGAGGAGGTTAGAGGTGATATGGGGCAGTTTCCAACCCATTGCAATGGGGTGAAATGAGTGAATGTCCAAGATTTCAGTGTGAATCATGACAGCAGGTTTCTCTAACCAACACAGCTACGGTATTAGTTTGCTCGGGCTGCGGTAACAAAGTCCCACAGCCAGGGTGGATTGACAGTAGGAACTGATTTTTCTCGCTGCTCTAGGATCTGGAAGTCTAAGATAAAGATGTTGGGAGGTTTAGTTTCTTCTGAGGCCTCTCTCCTTAGCTTGCATGCAGCCACCTTCTTGCTGTGTTATCATGGGGTCTGGCATCTGTGCGTGCATCCCTGGTGTCCTTCTCTGTGTCCAATCTCTTGCAAGGACACTGGTCCAATTGGATTAGGCCCCCACCTTACTACCTCATTCTAACTTAATCACCTCTTTAAAGGCTCTGTCTCCAAATACAGACACATTCTGAAATACTGGAGTTAAGGCTTCAACGTAACTATTGGACGGGGGAGGGGTCACAGTTTAACCCAAAGCAAGATCTCATTGTTCTTCACTGCAAAGGAGGAGGGAGTTGTCCTATGGGCCTGACCACTAACGCCTGCCTTCCTCTCCTGGCCAGGAGGAGGCAGAGCGGAAGCGGCGGGAACTGGAGGCCCTGCAGAAGAGTCAGAGGGAAGCCGACCTCACCCGGGAGCTGGAGAAGCAGAAGGAAAACAAACAGGTGGAAGAGATCCTGCGCCTGGAAAAAGAAATCGAGGACCTGCAGCGCATGAAGGAGCGGCAGGAGCTGTCCTTGACCGAGGCCTCCCTGCAGAAGCTGCAGCAGCTGCGGGACGAGGAGCTCAAGAGGCTGGAGGACGAAGCCTGCCGAGCTGCCCAGGAGTTCCTGGAGTCACTCAACTTCGACGAGATCGACGAGTGTGTCCGCAACATCGAGCGCTCGCTGTCAGTGGGAAGTGAGTTTTCGGGCGAGATGGGCGACCTTGCTGAGAGTGCCAGTGCGGAGAAGCCCAACTTCAACTTCAGCCAGCCCTACCCCGAGGAGGAGGTCGACGAGGGCTTTGAGGCTGACGACGACGCCTTCAAGGATTCGCCCAACCCCAGCGAGCATGGCCACTCAGACCAGCGAACAAGTGGCATCCGGACCAGCGATGAGTCCTCGGAGGAGGACCCCTACATGAACGACACGGTGGTGCCCACCAGCCCGAGCGCCGACAGCACCGTGCTCCTGGCCCCCTCGGAGCAGGGCTCCTCCAGCGGGGAGCCCACCTACTGCATGCCCCAGAGCAATGGTGGCCTCCCCTCCCCGGAGGGCGACTACGACTATGACCAGGATGACTATGAGGATGGCGCCATCACCTCGGGCAGCAGCGTGACCTTCTCCAACTCCTACAGTAGCCAGTGGTCCCCAGACTACCGCTGCTCCATGGGGACCTACAACAGCTCCGGGGCGTACCAGTTCAGTTCTGAAGGGGCGCAGTCCTCGGTGAGTACCGTCTCCCCTGGGGGCGCAGGCTCCCCGACGACACTGAGGTGGGCGTTGCCTTGGGTCACTCCTTGTTGCGCTGTTACTTGGATGAAGACTCCCTCACAAACCATGCCAGGGTTTCAAAGTCAGGCTCTTACAGACAATCTCAAACCCTTTTCTTTCTCTTCCGTAAAGCAATCGGATTAGTAAATGGGAACTTTGATGTGTCTGTTGTAGGCTAAATACAGACCTCAGAGCTGCATTTTTCCCAAAGCTTAAGACAACTGGCGTATTTTATGGAGACTGTGGCTCTGGCTATCACTGCTTTGCAGCCACGTGGGACATGAGACCTGTCCTGACTGGAACTAGAATGGCCCAGGGCATTTTGGAGAACTTTCCTTCCAGTGGCTTCAGAGTCCACACCGCAGGGTGTTCTAGCTTGTTCTGGTTGTAAAGGAGGCATGGTTAAGGACTTAAACATGCCCTTTTCAGCTTCTTCATTCATTTATCCTTTACTTTTATCCCCGCCCCCATTGGCCACACATTAAATACTGCCTAGACTTTCTTAAGACTTGAAGATATTTTTAGCTTAGTAATTTAAAGGGAATTAACTCTTGCATGGTTTGATGGCAATTACAACTTGAAACAGAGTGTTATTTTTAGAATAGGTAGCCTTTGGATTAAATGATGTCTAGCGTTTACATAGCCACGCAAGGGACCATTTGATCTTAAAAGCTGGTGTTTCTAGTTCTGAGTTTTTGATGAGCCCTCTGCCGTAATGTTAGGAACAGGCATGTTGTGTGTTTCTCAGTTGTTTTTATTTTTTCGAAGTCGATAGATGAACAAGCATGTTGGCCGCTTGTTTTCGGGTGTTTTTGCTCACCGTGGGCTCTCTTCTTGTCGTCCAGTTTGAAGACAGCGAAGAGGATTTTGACTCAAGGTTCGACACAGACGATGAACTTTCTTACCGGCGGGACTCAGTGTACAGCTGCGTCACCCTGCCTTACTTCCACAGCTTCCTCTACATGAAAGGTAGGGCCTGCAGCCCCCCTGGTGCATGGGTTTGGGGTAAAGTGAGGGAGCACCGAGATTGTTTCCACTGAGGCCGATGGAAGGAACTGGGAATGCCCCCCTCCCTACCCCTTACCTCGTGGTAGGTTCTCCGGGTACGTGGAGGATGCTGTGGTGGTACGACCTGGGTGACACTAGGAAGAATGTTGCCTTTTGACTGTCCTCACTCACTTGGTACAGGATTAGGACAAAGAGTTTACAACCACTGTTACCAATGATGAGAGTTGCAGTTGTACGTTTTGATTGCTGTTGAACTTTGAATGTACCGTCTTGGACCTTATTCCTTGAGGACCTTGGAGAATACTCGTTTTGGAAAGTCTGTGCATTTTTGGAAAGGACCCTGTACTCGTACCTTATTCGTGTTTTTGACTCTGACTTCTGAATCAATGAGAGAAGTCGTGAGAAGCCATAACCCTCACATAGTTCTGATAGTTTTACATAGTTGAGCAAAGGGGGCTGTCGTGTTTCTCGCATGACCTTCGACTGGATGAGGGGAAAGTATCCAAATCTTGGGGACGGGGCAGGAATAACAGAACCAGTGTCCACAGATGGTGTCCTTCACTCTGCAGCCCTTTCTTTTCTCTCCGTTTCCTGTTTCCCCAAAGTCGAGTTTGTGTTCTCTGCCCCTTTTCTGCACTTTCTCTCTACGACCGCCTTTAGTCATCTGCTTTTCCTTATCTTTCCCCATGAAATACTTTTTATTATGTTGTCTGTGATGTCTTCCTTTTTCTTTTTCCTTCTGCTGCCGCTGATCCCTGTCTTTCACAGTGGCCTGGCTGCTAGCATCGGCCGTTCACTTTTCAAAGTTCAGAGATCCCCAGGGTGCTCATGAAAAGCACACCAGGTTTGTTTTAGGGGAGATCTGCCTGAAGTCACTCGTTGGTGGAGATTTTTATAGGGGCCCTAGAGAGAGAAGGACGGAGACATTCTAGCCACATGACCTAGCCAGCATTGGATCACTTGATAAAGGAAAACATGTAATCACAAATCAGGACCTAATGATTCAGTAAGTGTGCAGTCATAGCTTTAAAGACTTTTCCCCATGTATTTCTCAGAACAAGTAGAAGCTTTTTGTTATTAATATAGTCCCCTTCCCTTAATTAATAGTCCCTAAGTTAGCTTGAAAATTCCCTGTATCACTATACCACTTTTTATTCATACAATATGGCATTGATTTATTACAGTTTTCTGATTAAGATAAATAAGATTAGGAAAAAGTAAACATACATTCAAAGCATTAATTTCAGCATTAAAGCATTAAAAGCTCAAGAAGGTAAGCAAGTTAATTTTTTTTGGCAAACTCACCACTTTAAAAGAAGTTATTGCGTACATGCATCATTAAATCTTTAAAAAAGTCTTACACAAAACTGTCAAATAAGAGAAAACAATGATAGGGAAAATTCAACCACCAGATTATGGTTTATAAGTGTAAATGAGTTTTCACCAGCCTAACAGCCTAGTAAAGGTATTTGCAGTTAGAAATTAATAACATTGATAGATTCTCTATATGATGCACTATTGAGAAAGCACCCAGAACTGGGGGCTGAGGGGCGATACTGAGAATAGTCCTGCTAACAGTATAAGAGCACCAGAGCGAATAAACTGGCAGAGACGG
This sequence comes from Glossophaga mutica, assembly GCA_039655065.1. NCBI lineage: Eukaryota > Metazoa > Chordata > Mammalia > Chiroptera > Phyllostomidae > Glossophaga > Glossophaga mutica. Next base: position 23,634,527 of record CM077305.1, read on the forward strand.
CCGTGGTGACAACAGCTGCTGTCATCTGTGTCTTTGAAACACTTCTATCATTTGAACACGATAAGACAATAGAATAGCTTTGTATTACTGTTTCCTCTGGGCTTGTTGGAGAAACCCAGATTAAAGTCTCGAATCAGAAAGAAAAAAAGTGTCTGCTAGTCCTTGGCAAGTTTGCCGTGTGTTAGGAAACAGCTCTGAGCGCGGCGTGACCACAGAGACTGTCGGCTAGGTGAGCAGGTGGCACTGTTGAGACCAGAGAGGGCAGCAGTTCGTGTTCCACGAGGAAGCGCGCTTCGCACGCCACGCACAGACCAGCGCTGCCGCCACCTGGCGCATTATCGTGCAAGGTCTGGGTCTGCGGTCACTGGGGAAATTAACCTGCGAAGGTCTTTTATTTGCATTTATTTCTTATCTGTAAAGTAGAAGTATTTTCTTTTATACTTACTTTCAATATTCACGTTTAAGTGTCCCTTAGTTTTATTACTGGTTGACAAAAGACAGTAACTTGTGGGCATTGTGTAATTTTTGAAGTAGGTTGTGTTCTTCGGTGGGTATAGTAGAACAGATTTTTGAATGGTGGTGGTAAAATGCCACTCCTGAGTGATCTTGAAAAATCTAGAATACTGAGATAAAATTATCCTGCCTGAAAGGCATTAGAAATATCTATTTTTTATCTTGTAAAAGATGATGTCTATACATCTTTGTCTTCTCTAAGTTCGCTCAACAACAACAACAAAAAAAAGTTGCCCGCTAAATAAATCTTAGCTAACTTATCATTTTTTTAGGTCTAATCAGAATTCAGTTTGGAGTTTTTCTTTGTTTCATATTTGAAATTATATACCTTATACATAGGAACCATTTTAAATGATGGTTCTTTTAGATGATGATGCTTTTAAAAAATGTGTTTATTCAAAAAAAGGCATATTTTCCTGTGTAAGTTAGAGTCTATTGCTAAACTAAAATCCCTGACAAGTCATGTCTCGTTGACCAAATAAGGCAGAAATGTGTAAACTTTGACTCTGTTTTACACTAATTTCCCCCCTGGGGCATTTGAAGATGAACACACAGAAACGCCTCTCGCCCCATGGCCCATGACTCATTATAGGGGTAGAGCGTCAGTTTGATACCAGGAAGGGACAGCATTCTTGCGTCGTCCAAGCAGCCTAGTGCAGTGTCTGCCCCGTGCCTCCCGAGCACAGGCCAGCAGTGTCATCACCCTTCATTGAGGTGTCTGAGGGCGGGTCACTTGAGTCAAAGTTAAGGACACATTGAACCTTAAGACCGCTTACCGATCTTGCCATCCAACTTGAATGACTTTCTTAAACCCCTCCCTATCCAATCTTGCGGGGAACAGGTGGCTTAATGAACTCCTGGAAACGCCGCTGGTGCGTCCTCAAAGACGAGACCTTCCTGTGGTTCCGCTCCAAGCAGGAGGCCCTCAAGCAAGGCTGGCTCCACAAAAAGGGCGGCGGCTCCTCTACGCTGTCCCGGCGAAACTGGAAGAAGCGCTGGTTCGTCCTCCGCCAGTCCAAGCTGATGTACTTTGAAAACGACAGTGAGGAGAAGCTCAAGGGCACTGTGGAAGTCCGGACGGCAAAGTAGGTTGATGCACCTTGGATGTGGCCATTGGGTGGTGCTCTGGGGCTGCTTGATCATCTGTCTCGGTGCCTTCAAAGCTACCTGGTGCAAGTTGTTTGAAGCAGTAGACTGACTGCACTAGGTGCTGAGTGGGTGCTAATGAATTATTAGGAAACTAGGGAAACAACCTCCTCTATAACAATTCGCTTTCTGTGGTCACATTCAAACATTTGGCTCTCATTTGTAAGATGCCACTTGTACATAATTAATAATTAGCCCATTGGAAATGTGACTGGTCGTTTACAAGAATCATGGTGTGAATGTTGAACGATCAGTGGAGAATCTTTATGTCATCCTTTTGTCGGTCAACATACTACTTTCAATTCTGGTACACTCCCAGCTGTGCCAGCGGATTGCTAAATTGGGAGCCGACTGCCAGTTTGGAGGTGTTAGGTTTTTTGTTCCATTTCGCTTTTAGAGATTTAATTGACATGTAACATTGTATTAGTTTCAGGTGTAAAACACAGATTTGATATTTGTATACATTGCAGAATGACTGTTAGCACACAGTTACACATTTCTTACGATGAGAATTCTTTTTTTATGTATATATACATTTTATTTCTACGACCCAGGCATGTGCCTTGACTGGGAATCGAACTGTGACCCTTTGGTTCATAGCCTGCACTCAATCCACTGAGCCACACCAGCCAGGGCATGATGAGAATTCTTAAGGTCTACTTTCTTAGCAGATTCCGAGCATGCAAGAATACAGGGTTATCGACTGTGGTCCCCACGCTGTACGTCACATCCCCGTGACTTATTTTATAATGGAGCGTTTGTTCCTTTGACCCCACTTCCCCCCATATTTTGGTATTCTTTGATTACCCTTTACCTGTGAGGTGTCTTTGAAATGAATCATCTGGATAATAGCCATCATCATGTTTATTAATGAGAGGAACAGAACCAGAACCGGCCCTTACCCAGCACAGCCCCTTTTTCCGTCACTCTCTCATGGAACCAAAGCATTTGAGGACCAATTACTTTTGTTAAGAATTAAGTAAGGTTTTCAGAAAATTGTTGGAGTTAGGGACAGCTGGGTAACTAGATAACGAAGCATAAAACTTGTTCTGCCATAGCCTGTAGCCATACTCCACTCAACTTGAACAAACGCAGGAATTTAGAAAACTGGTAGAATAAACTTTGAGAGATCAGATTAACTCCTGAAGTCAGAAGACCTGAAAGGGACACGGGATTTTAGTCAGCCAGCATCATCAACTTGAGAAAATTACTCATTAAAAAGAGGGAAGTTGACAAGGAGAGGAAAGTGTTATGTGTATGTACAGGCAGGCAGTGAAGTGCAGACAGCAGAGTACTGGGCTTTTCCGGGCTGCCTTGAAGGTCGGTCCGTTTTAGGAGCCCATGTTCCACAAGAGTGGGCTTGGGGGGATTTGACTCTGAATCCCCCCAAAAGTTTGCACGGATGGCACAGCTCTTTGCCTCGTTCAGTCTTCCCTCAGCTCCATGGACGATGGTGTGCCTCTTTATTCGCCCCAAAGGAGTGGGGGCCACAAATGCCAGGAATCTGAGGGGAATGAGTGGGTTGTAGGGAGGGAGTAAGGAGAAAGAGAGAGACCGTGTGAGCACCGGTGTTGAACTTCACCAGTGGAAGTTGATGTCTGTTCCTTCCACAACTCAGCTGCTTAATAACACCCTGTCCTTTGGGTGCTTTGTCAAAATTCTACAGTTAAGGAAATGTTAGCTCTTATTCAGCCACTTCTGTCACGGTCTCTTGAGGAAGGGCAATGAGTTGTTACACTTGCGCCACATTTAAGATTTTTGTATTAAGTTTAAGATTTTTTTACTTTATATTTTGAAATGTTTTGTTGCAGAAAATTGCACTCTCATGCACGAGTAGGTAGAAGAACGCAGTGGAAGCCGTATGCCCAGTACCCAATTGTTAGCAGTTCCCCCAGTGTTTCGCCCCTAACTTCACTCACACTCTCCCCACAAAGCGAGTCTCTGGCGACATGTAATGTCATCTGTTAATATTTCCATATGCACTTGAAGATTAAGACTGTTCTTTTTTTTTTTTTTTAAGATTTTATTTATTTATTTTTAGAGGGGAGGGAAGGGAGGGAGAAAGAGAGGGAGAGAAACATCAATGTGTGGTTGCCTCTCACGTGGCCCCCACTAGGGGCCTGGCCTGCAACCCGGGCATGTGCCCCGACTGGGAATCGAACCTGCGACCCTTTGGTTCGCAGCCCACGCTCAATCCAATGAGCTACGCCAGCCAGGCCAAGACTGTTCTTAATATATAGCCACAATATTATGGTAACATTTAAAAATAATGATACAATTTCCCCGGTTGCCTTATACATGAAGGTGATAGTGTTCTTATTGGTTTGAGTGGGTCTGTTTCTTCACATCAGAAACTCAGTAAGGTTTATAATTTTTAGTCAGTTGACAGATCTCTCAAGTTCCTTAATTTATTAATTCCCCCTCCATCTCGTCTTTCCCATACTGTCTCTTATTGAAGATGATGCCTCGTTCATCCTGTAGCTTCCATACTACATTTGTCGTTCACTATGGTTCTGATAACATCATCATTACACTCCCACCTCCAAGGAAGCTTTCTACAAATCCAAGCTCCCAGCTCCCACCTGCAGAGAGCTCCCCCCATGTGCCTACTGAATGTTTCTCAGGCTTCAGAACCACGGCCTTGCAGCCAGATCACATTCTTACCCCTTCAACACACAGGGTTGCTGACTGAGTTTCCGGGAGGCCAAGTGGCTAATGCTGGGTGACTCGGTGTGGACAGTTTTACCTGGGTGTTATCGTCCTGCTCCTGAGGCTCTGTTGCCAGGAGCTTGGCTGGTCCCTCCCCATTGCTCACCTGTCCCGCCACTCTGAGAAGGCTTCCCAGAGACCACTCTGTAAAGTCACTTCTTGGTTTTTGTTTTTGGTTTTTTGTGGTGGTTGTTTAATATTTTTTCTCAGTGAGTCTATAAGGTTATACATTTTTTTTTCCTAACCAGTTAGACTGTTTAGTTTTGTAGATGTAAAAGAAATATTTTACTATGAACAGTTACACTATTTCAGCTGTGAGAGCAAGCTGGCTTGATCCCTGAGGTCCTTCATCAAGTGCAGTCCTAGTGCCCTGTCTGGGCCAGTCCTAACTGGAGTTTTATCCTGATGTTGTTAACCTAGTCCACCAAGCTTAAGCCTGTAGTTGTTTAGGGAGTGCCAGGTAGAGAATAAGTTGGTACTGAGATCCAGAAACACCCCAATCCTGCTCTTCACCCCAAAGCCCCCAGTGGAAATAATGTGCCTATATCAGGGTGGGTACAGCAGGGGTCTCGGCCAAGGCCTTACGCTGTGGTGGGAATCTGTGATGGGAAGCTGTGATGAATCAGGAAAGACCTCTGGCCAGACCAGCCCCCTCTTGCCGGTCCTTCCACTGACAAGCTGTGAGAAGTACCACAGGAAGGGTGGGTAGGCTGGAGTGAGGGCTGCTGCCTGAGCCTCCTGGGGCCTGAGCGGGCCGGGCCTCGTGTGGACCAGTGTAAGAAGAGAGGGGCCCCTTCCTGGAGAAGTCAGGCATCTGGCTCTCCCTAGAGGCCACAGTGGTCTTCATCATTTCTTTAAAAAACAGGCTGAAGTCTAGGTATCCGATCCTTTGAACGTTAGTTTCTGACTCAGTCATTATTTGGTGAAAGTGTTTTTCCCACTTACTGTTAAGAATTCTGTGTTCCTGATTTGCTTTGGTGCTTTCCCCCCAGAGAGATCATAGATAACACCAGCAAAGAGAACGGGATTGACATCATTATGGCTGACAGGACCTTCCACCTGATCGCCGAGTCCCCAGAAGATGCCAGGTGAGGCGCTGTGCTGTCGACCTCAGCGTGACCACACCCTCCCTCCTGTGCAGGCCCGCACGTCACCCAGGCCACTGCTTACCTGCTGGCTCGGAGGAGATTTTCGTTGATTTCTTAGGTGGATGGTTCTTAGTTGGGCTCTGAGTCGTAAGAAATTGATGTACTTGTCCCCTGAGGCATCCTCCACGGGGCGGATCTGTCCACGGACAGGACGTAGTTCAGGATTTCCAGCACCGCCTGCTACGCCCGCTGCTGTCCCTGCTCAGACCTGCATTGTCATGTGCAGCGTGTGTAAACTGTGCAGCTGACGCACAGCGGAAAGCCCACCCTCCAGAAGCTTCCGAGCCTCGAAAGGGAACAGCTTGTGTCTGCTGAGGGATTGAAAAGGCGGGGGCATTAAGCACTGGCTCTTTAAACACAGAGGAGTGTTGGGACTTGAGGAGGTGTTTCAGGTCTTACTACTGAAGAATTCGATCGGGTAGAACATGTGGTTACCATTTAGAGAACATAGGCTATTTCAGGCCACCTTCTAAAGTGCTCCCCACCGCTTCAAGTCGCTGTAGGGTTGTGTGGGTGGTCCCTGTCACCCGATTCTGAGCAGTGCCAGAGAACACCTTCCAGTTCATGAGAGTGACATCCTTCGGCCTCTGTTCTTCCCTTTTCCGCTCAGAAATCTTCAGAATTTTCTAGTGAGTTCTCAGGGCCTTTTGTCACCCCTGCCGTCTGAATGTTTGAGTGGACACAGTACCATGGCAAGCAGCACTGAGGGCAGAGAAAACAGCTCTTCCCGTGGGAACAGCCTGCAGCCCTGCTGAGATCCACACGTTACGGCACAAACTGGGAAAACACGCCAGCCTGGCATCACGACCCATCGTCTGCCTGCGGCGCCTGCAGACGACGCGTGGCTCTTTTTTTTTTTTTTTTTTTTTTTTTTTTGTGGTCTAAGGAATGCCTGCCACTTTTTAGTTGAATTACAGGCTCAGCATTTGGCAGCTGCCCTGTGTGTTTTGTGACATAATGAACCTGCTAAATTTAACCTTTGGAATATTTTAGCCAAGGACTTTTTCCTCTGACAAGTGGAGAACACACTTTTAAAAATTCCTTTTCAGATTCCAAGTTACTCTCTGCAGATTGAAAGTACAGCATGCTTGTGTGTGTGTGTGTGTGTGCGCGCGCGTGCGTGTGTGTACAAGGTGGCCTACATCTTGCATGTATATGTTTTTAGTGTTTAATTGGGAATACTTTTGAGCTTCCACATAAAGCAGTGGCTGAAGTCTCACCTTTAGGTTAACCAGAGTTAATGAAGCAAGTTCATGTTAGAAGTTTCCCTTGTCTCCATCATCGTCTGTGTGTGTTGAGTATTTTCAAGTTCTCGGTGACATTTTTCTCCTTCAGGAATGATAGGAGATGGATTTTAGTGCTTTGCTATAAATAACTCACATGGCTTATTTTGACATACAGGTTTACTCATTTACTTAAATATTCACATGTATTAAGTACTTTCTCCTCTCCCTGCTTGGTAGGGGTATGTATGTAGTCTCCCCCACCCATAACAGTTTACATATAATTTTATTGTACTGGTTTCAGGTGTGCAGCATAGCGGTTAGGCAGTCAAGCACTTTACAAAGTGGTCCCTGCAGTATTTCTAGTACTACCAACCCCCTACAGGGGGAGGATGTCTTAGCATCTCTCACATTTTGCAGTTGCTTAATAAACGTTGGATGGATGGATATGGATGGATGGATGGACAGATGAATGTTCAGGATCATTTTCTTTGAGCATGTATTGCGGTCCTAGTCACATCATGGCTTTTGCTGTGCTTGACTTTTCTGGGGTTGACATCTTTTCAGTTCTCCGATCAAAATAAGTTTCCATTTTCTACTTCAAGCAATTGTTTTCCATTTCCAGCTCTCCTGTGGTTTTATTCACTTTAGACATCCTTCCAGGTGGTGGGAATGACTAGGGGAAGTAGGCTTCTAGTGGCCTTTCTGAGAAGGCACTCCTGTATTGTTGGTCTTCCTACCTTGAGTTTACTTTTCAAACATGAAAAGGCACTTGAATTCCCCCTAGTTTTAAGTAATACCTTTGGGTCAGTGTTCTGGGTAGAACTGAGGGTTTCATTTTTTCCCTGCCAGTTTCTTCAGGAGTTCATTGTCATTATTACAGATCTGCAAAGGTCTATGGACTTGGAGAAAAGGTCTTTCAAATGATGTGAAATTGCAACAGATGGTACTTAAAGTACTTTGGCTGTTTCTTTTAACTTTGCTCCATGCTAGTAGGAAACCCGCATTCACCCCTGAAATGTAGGCAAAGTGGGTCCGAGGGAAGGTCGTTTTCCTCTGTGGAGAAGGGCATTCCTGCTTTGTCAGTCCAGAGGTTGCCCGCTGCTGACAGTCTTGCTCTCCTTCCCACAGCCAGTGGTTCAGCGTGCTGAGTCAGGTCCACGCGTCCACCGACCAGGAGATTCGGGAGATGCATGATGAGCAGGCAAACCCGCAGAACGCCGTGGTGCGTGAGCAGTGGGTCGGGGAGGGGGCGGGGGTGTCTTAGGGAGGCGGGGGTGTCTTGGGGAGGCGGGGACCTGGAAATTTCTAAACAATCTTTTAAAGAGAAAAACAGGAATGTTTTGGTTAAAAATCATACGGAAAAGCAGAATGATAGAAGTAGTAATAGGTTCCAATTCTCCTGCCTCAAGCTATCAAAAGATTAAAAAGGAATTCAAATTTTTGCCAGGTCATGGGAGCACATAACACTTTTCTTTAAAGGATTTAGTGGATTCTAAATTGTATTCTGTCTTCACTTTATCCAGGACACACATGCAGAGTTATATTTTAGAAATAAAATTTTATTTTTTCATAAGAAAGACTTAACACCAAATAACGTTTCTTAGCAGACGGAATAAGTATGAAATGTAATGACGGATCATCGTTTAAATTACATTTGCACTATTGAAAAAAATTCGTAAACACTCCACTGAAGGTGTTTTAGGAAAAAGACAGAAAGATTAATTCGCAATTGTTTAAATGAGTGGATTGTAGGTTCTGCCCTGTCTGGACACTGTCTGTGTTCGCTGGACACCTTTCTTGGGTCACTTATTTTGCAGTGAACCCCAAGGGAGCCCTTCGGTTTGCCTGTTGAGCAGGTGGTGATGTGGGGGCATTAGGATAATTCGCATTGTGCCTGAACAGGGCTCTCTCATGCTCCCTGCTTCTGCTCTGTTCCAGGGCACTTTGGACGTCGGGCTGATTGATTCCGTGTGTGCCTCGGACAGCCCCGACAGGTGAGCTCCGACGGGACTCCGAACAGCAGTTAGTTACCCGCACGTGCTCACAGCTCTCTCTGCCTCTGGGCCGCTTTCTTCTTTCCTGGGCTGTGAAGAATCTCTCAGCCACAAGTCCCCCCACCCGTCAACCTCAGCAACTCACAACTGTCGATCGTGGTACCCAGTTTTTAAATCGTCCGGAACTTTTTCTCTCCGGGTGTCTTTAGAGTTCTGGGAGAAAGAGTAGAAATCTAATTTAGACAGTTAAAAAAATAAGATAAGAAGCACATGTCACCAAAATAGTCTTTATTTGGATGCAGCACAAATTCAGGATTCATATAGGACGAAAATGCCTGTTTGGGAAAAACGGCATTGTAGCACAGCATTCCAGAAAGGGTGCGGGTCCCCTTTCTCGTCACAAACTGTAGAAACGATCCCTGGGTGTATAGTCTTCCCCCCTTTCTGAATTTAATAATGAATTCAAAGATTTTTATCACAATTCATATGGACAGTATTAATTAATTAAATCGTACACTTTTATCATCTTCGGAGATAGACAGTCTGGGAAGTCCTTATCCCCAGTGACCTTTGTCTTCATCGACTCTTTTGCTTTGCTGCTTGTGAATTCTGAGTAAGAATCACACTGGCTCCCACCTTCAGCAACAGCCGGAGCAGGTGAATAGAAGTGCACTCAGACAGAATGTGACTAGGCAGCATTCACGTTTCGGAGGCACCGTGTTGTTGACGAAGGCTCCTCGGGACCGAGCGTCCCATGTTTGCGGCAGTCACCTGTGCCTTCTTAGACCTGGCTCAGGGACCTTTGACACGTGTGTGTGAGGTCAGTGATCAAGGCCCAGATTCTTACTCCGATGGTCACATTCCTGCCTCATCTGGGTCTTTCTCTTCTCCTGACCCTTCCACTCCATCAGCCTCGGTGTGCGATGAACCAAGCTTAGAAATCCATCTCTGCTCAGGCTTTCTTTTCCTCAACTACCCACCTTTCTTTCTCTGGTCCCAGCTAGAGGGAAATCTTTATTTTTTAGGAGCACCTGTCTTTTTATGTCTACTAATTACATTCTTGTCAGCCTGCCTTTTCCTTGAACTTTTGCTGCCCTTGACTATAGTGAACTTAAAGAGATTGTTCAGTCACTAGCTTAACCGGTTAGATAGAGGAGTTAATATGGGCAAAGGCCTATGAGAGGCTCAGGACATTGAGGGAAAGAAAGTAAATTTCCATTATTATGTTACCCCTCACTGGGAAATGAGCCCTTGTTAGATTGCTTTGAAAATATGGGTTCAGCTGGCTCTTTGTACCAGGCATAATGAAGTGTGTAAGACATTCCATTTACACCTGTTTACTGATCTTCTATTATTGGTGTCTGACGTTTCATTACCGACCCACGAAATATTGATCCAAGGCAGTACCCAGAGGCAGAAAGAAATTTACTTTGGAGAGACATCACATCAAAAATTTTCCCCCACAGTCACCTTATTTTGCCTTCCCAGAACCGAGTTTCATCTGGAAAGTTTTGCATTAAGAAATGTTTTCCCTTCCAGGGCCTTCAGAATGTGTCGCTCCAAGTTTAAAGGTTAACGATGCAAAAAATAAATCCTGCAGAAATGAGCAAGGTTTGCCGTCCTTACCGTAAAATACAAACAACAAGTGCGGCTGTTTTTATCCTCGTGACCCGTAAGCCCCAGAGCAAGGCACTCAGCCTTGGTTCAGACAGAGGTGATGCTCACAGTCGGAGCTAAGAAGCTCTGCTTCCTTCTCGCCCTGTCACTCAGGCCCAATTCCTTCGTGATCATCACGGCCAACCGGGTTCTGCACTGCAACGCCGACACGCCGGAGGAGATGCATCACTGGATCACGCTGCTGCAGCGATCCAAGGGCGACACCAGGGTGGAGGGCCAGGAGTTCATCGTGAGAGGTGACTGCCGCCCACACCTTCCTTTTTCGTGGGGTCCTGTTTTCGTTCGCATGGGTGTCTGCAGTGCTCCCATTTGGAGCAGCTTTTCCCAAGGCGTTTTGACTTTTGAGGTTGCTAAAAATGTGAAATAAGAAATGATTGTGGTAATTTCTAGCAAATCTGTAGGAATACAACCCATGCAAATCCTTACCTGGTGTTTAGTGCTTCTCTTCGTAGTTTTCAGTGTTCCCTTTAATCTTCCTTCCAGGCTGGTTGCACAAAGAAGTCAAAAACAGCCCGAAGATGTCTTCACTGAAACTGAAAAAGCGGTGGTTTGTGCTTACCCACAATTCCTTGGATTACTACAAGAGCTCGGAGAAGAGTGCTCTGAAATTGGGCACCCTGGTCCTCAATAGCCTCTGCTCGGTCGTCCCTCCTGATGAGAAGGTTTTCAAAGAGACAGGTAACCAGGGCTGTGTGCTCACAGTGAGCTGGGCCCAACGGCGCGCGTCAAGTCAGTTCTGGGTCTGCAGGAGCAAAGGGCTAAGAGTCCAACCAAAAGGGGGCACTTTTTTCCTCAAAAAGAAGCTCTTTTCTGGTTGATTTATCTTCCGAGGCTGCCTGTGGTTAGCTGTATGAACACTTGGTGTTTAAGCCGTAGCAGCGATTTTCAATGGGTGCGCTGCAAGAACTTGAAAACATGTGATACCTGACTGGTCAGGGGCACCCACCTCTCTTCCCTTAGATGTCAGATTAAAAAGTGATAACAGCCAGCACAGCCAGTTGTCCGAAGTGAAGGAGCCAGAATCATACCTATTTTTTATCTTGTCAGATTGGCAAAAGATACCTATTTTTTGGTGTGTTGCAGAATTTTAGTAATTAGTTTCCTAAAATTGAGGAATAGAAAGCCGTAAGATGAAAAAGGTTGAGAGTCACTGAACCGTACCAGAGGTCTGATTTACAGAGTTGCAGAAAGAGTCTTCCAAGGGCAAAATCCTGTACACAGACGAAGGTCATCCTAAGGAAGTTTAATTTTTACATGCGTTTCTTTCGTCCTTTTTATCATTGTACCATAAGTCATAATGCAACCACAAAAAGATAAATCCTGTCAATGAACGTAACTGAAATAACATAGTGTGTAAGCTTAGTTTTTTTCTTTTCAGTATTATAAAAAATGTCTTTAGATTTATTTTTATTTTTATTGCTAGTTGTGATTTTGTGCTTTTTAAAAATACAGCTATTCCATTCAGAAATATTTGTATACTTTTAATACTCTGCTGCGAATTGCAGCTTGTTTTGAGCGGACTGCTTACTTAGCATAAGCGTTTTCAAGGGAGAGTCTAAGGAAGGAGGAGGAGGAAGCTGTGGGCAGCGTCTTCACTCTAGTCCCAGCACCTTGAAAGGGACTTTAGTTTATGCCTGTTTTCCTTCAAGAGGAAATGGTACAGTTTATACACTTAATTCTGGGCTTAGTATTTTATGTTTGTCATCCTCTCTAAATTGTCAACTCCTCGTGTCTTTTGGACACCTAGATACCCAGTGCAGAGCAGGGCAGGTGTGTGAATTCAGCAAGTATTTACTGAATTCAGTAACTGAAGGGACTCAGGTGGAGATGACACAGGCTCCTAATGGTGCTGGAGTCCCGGGCCTCCGGTACAGGAGCAATTGCATTGGTCACCGAGCTTAAGCTGACACATGTGCGATGCGTCCATTGCAGGCTACTGGAACGTCACTGTGTATGGGCGCAAGCACTGCTATCGGCTCTACACCAAGCTGCTCAACGAGGCCACCAGGTGGTCCAGTGCCATTCAAAATGTGACCGACACCAAGGCCCCCATTGACACCCCCACCCAGCAGCTGATTCAGGACATCAAGGTAAGGTGGATCCAAGCTCGTTGGGGTGGCTCATAGCAGCTCACAGATTCTTACCCTTGCAACATCAACGCCTCAGCATTAGTCAGGCTCCGCTGTTACCCCGTAATCAAAACTAACTCCTGGTAAATCTTCCATTTGCATATCCTTGCTTTTAGGAACTTAAGTGTGAGACTTTGGGTGAAATTTTATGCTGAAATACTTTATCTCTAGGGAGGTGTTTGATGCTGCTGCTGAGGCAGACCTGATTGCTGGGCTCTGTAGGCAGAGGGATGATGGGCTGTGGTTTGGAGTGAGGTCCTGAATCACAAGGACATGGCATGAATTGTGTTGGGGATGACGTGCTATGCCAAAGATCAGCCTCACCTCTAGGTTGTCTAGACTTGGGACTAACACAGTAATTCTACTCTAAACTATATACAGTTTCTAGACCACACAGGTGGCTTTACAGAGAGCCCAGATTGGCCTAGAAGACTTGGAATCTGTCTCAGGGGCCTCCAAACTCAAAAGCTCCTGTCTCTGGACCAACACTGACTGTGTTAACGTGTAATTTCCTATTTATAAAAATGAGTTGCTCAGTAGTGTGTGTGTCAAATGAATGAACACACAAGTAAATGGTAGTCATGCACAAATTACTCATTTTCCAGAAAGGAAAACAGACATGAGAAAATATTTGGGTTGTGTCACTCACCTGAGCTGGCCAGTCCCTGATGCAGAACCAGGTCAAAGGAATGATGTTTGCTGATTTCCTCCACGTCATCCACACAGACAGATTCCCAGTGCAAAGGGAAGAGCTGGAGATGATTCCAGAACAATAGTGAGGCAGGCGTTTGCAGGTGATGGGCATCAAAGGGACTTAGCTAATTGGATCCAGGAGACAAATTCCACCTTTGCAGAGGTGGGAAGGGGTCTTACATGTCAGTAGTACAGCATTTCCCACCCAATTCAAGGTGGCCTTTTTTTGCCAAGGTTACATGTTTCCTGAGTGTTTGAGGCTAAATTTCACCAAGTGAGTTATTCTCCAAGACTGTGCGGAGCTTCCATGAACCCAGGGTGCCGATTACTAACAATTTTATTTCCAGGCTTTTGAGATGGGAATAAAAAATGCACATATCAGCTGAGCTTTGTTTTCTATGCTGTATCTGTTCTTACTTATATTCTCTGATTAATCTGAAATCAGACATTAAAACAGTAATAGAATTTTCTAACTATTAAAAAGTACTTTTTAAGAAATTAGCCATGTTACAGTGATTAGGTCCATACATTGTTTAAGTAATTAAAGTATTTTTTCTATTTTTACTTTTATTGAAAAAGTTTCATAGTGAAAATGAAATTGCCAGGATACAGTGATTCATTGCCTCTCCAATTCGTCTGTTTACTTAAAGTTACAAAAGTAACTGACTTTTTCGCATCCCATATTAACATTTTAGGAACATAAATACATGATGAATTTCTTTAAGGATCTCTTAAATTTTAGGAGTGAAAGAAAAGACAGGCACATGGAAAGACAGCCTCACTATACCTGTAAGTGTTCAGGTATAGAGAGAAGACAGGAGACAAAACTAGCAAATGCATTTTAAATGATTATATAGATAAAGGAATGTGGCTTGGCTAAATGATTGATGGCTAAATAATTAGCAGGAGAGCTTTATGTGTGTGAGAAACAGAGCAAGAGCTATGTAAGAACATGTCATTGTGATTTGCTTTCAGATCCAGATTGTGGGTCTCTTTGTGCTTGAAATTACTAACGCTGGGTTTCCACCATCCTTTCCAAAGGTGTTGGGTGGTTTAGACTTTTGAAAAATAGTCATGTGTAGGAGAAGACAGATGCACATATGTTTTTTACCATACAGGCACTTGCTTTCTGTAACGGCTCCTTTATTTTCAAGGAGAACTGCCTGAACTTGGACGTGGTGGAGCAGATTTACAAGCGGAACCCCATCCTCCGCCACACCCATCACCCGCTGCACTCGCCGCTCCTGCCCCTGCCCTATGGGGACATCAATCTGAACTGTGAGTCCCCAGTTCTGCCCAGACTCGAGGCACTGGCTTTGTTCTCCCTGTTAGCTCTTCTGCTCCGGTGTGTTAGCATTTGTTGGTTGTGGTGATGCAAGGGTTGCTGTACTTTAAAACAAAACAAAACAAAACAAAAAACTTTAAAGGGAGTCAGAACATGCCAGTATGCCTGTGCACTCGGAGTCGCCTTCACATCCTAGAGAACAGATCCTGAACACTTTTGGATTCCGATTATGGGACCAGTTGGCAATGGGCCGACATTTAAGTAAGAATCTTGTACAGTAAAATAGTTGATTGCCATAACAAAACAGTGACTTACGTAAAGTTATCAATTACATGACATAACTTGCCCCGCCTGTGTTTTGACAGCTGTTTGCAGCTGATTCAGAAGCACAGGGACCATGGTGGGCCCTGGGTCATGAGGTCACCATCTGTCCCCATTCCTTTCTTACCCGCTGCACACAGTGGGCCTTCTCTGACCTCCTGTGTGACTTGTGTCGGTTTGCTTTTCCTAGTGCTCAAGGACAAAGGCTACACCACCCTCCAGGATGAAGCCATCAAGATCTTCAACTCCCTCCAGCAGCTGGAGTCCATGTCGGACCCCATCCCCATAATCCAGGGCATCCTGCAGACGGGGCACGACCTGCGCCCTCTGCGCGACGAGCTGTACTGCCAGCTCATCAAGCAGACCAACAGGGTGCCGCAGCCGGGCAGCGCGGGCAACCTGTGCAGCTGGCAGATCCTCACCTGCTTGAGCTGCACCTTCCTGCCGAGTCGGGGGATCCTCAAGTATCTCAAGTTCCACCTGAAAAGGTGCGAGCTGAAGACAAATACCAAATGCTTTCACTTACACATGGAAAATGAAAAACAAAATAAACGACCAAACAGAGACAGACTCATAGACACAGAGAACACACTGACATTTGCCAGAGAGTAGGGGGTTGAGTGCTGACTGCCAAAGGTGAAGAAGGGATTGAGAGGTACAGATTGTTAGTTGTAGAATAGTCCTGGGCTACAGACTGCAGCATAGGGAAGGTAGTCAGTAATACTGTGATGACTGGGTATGGGGCCAGGAGGGCATTATTAGACTGATGGCAGGGGGTAGGTGGAGGAGATCGCTTTGTAAGATGCATAGATGTCTGATCACTATGCTGCACACCTGAAACTAATTTAATATTGATGTGCACTGTAACTAAAAAATTTTATATAAATTTTTCACATAAAGAAAAGGCATGAGATAGCCCCGGGCAGAGCTGTCCTGCAAGTGGTGCGGTGGGCTGAAGTTCAGATAAGGAGACCCGGCCTACAAGGTACCCGCTGCGGGCCCGGGATCTCTGGGTCACACTTTGTCGGTCACTTAAGTAAGCTCTGGTGCAGACATCATTTTCCTCTCTAAGCCACATGAGGCTGTCGTGGGGACAGGTCACTTTCAGTGTAGTGTTTTTACTGTGCAGGCCATTGAATACATTTAATTACTACAACCATGCATACATAGAAACACCCTCAAACTTCCTTAGTCCAGATAAAACAGTAGTGGAAACAGTGTGATTCAGATTCTCATTAAGTATGGAAAAACCATTTTCATAAGACAGCAGAAGGTAGGACTCTTTCAAGTGTAAGAGCACCGTGGAGGGAAAAGTTGCTCTAGGCAAGCATTGGCTTTGGGGGGTTTTGTTTGTTTGAGTTTGTGTGTAAACAGAACCTGCACAGGCTGAACGGGGCCCCTGCTGAGAAGGGGCTGGTGTTTGCTCCATTCGCCACTGGGTGCCTGCCCCCCAAGCAGAGCAGCCCCTGTGAGCCCGCCGTCCTCATTCTAGCAATTGACAGTTTGGTGTTTGTCTCCTAGGATACGAGAACAGTTTCCAGGAACCGAGATGGAAAAATACGCCCTCTTCATTTACGAGTCTCTTAAGAAAACCAAATGCAGAGAGTTTGTGCCTTCCCGAGATGAAATAGAGGCTCTGATCCACAGACAGGAAATGACGTCCATGGTGTACTGCCATGGTGGAGGCTCCTGCAAGATCACCATTAACTCCCACACCACGGCCGGCGAGGTGAGGGAGCAGCAGGCGTCGCCTTCTGTCTGGTGCCCTTGTCTTTGTGCTTAAGTCAGGGCAGTTGTGCACCATTAAATCTGCTCTCACGCCCAGTTATGATTGGCACAGTACAGCTGTACAGTCAACACAGACACAAACATAGCCTGCATCCGCCCATGCATATAAAGAGATAACAATATATATTAAAGATGAGTAGAGACAACCAAATCAAAGTTGTGCCAAAGCACCTGAGACAGTCCCAGTTCTGCTAATCCAAGAAGCAGTTGAGCGTCTTGTAGGGTTCCCAGTCCTGACTCAGGTTGCCCACTACGACAAGGCTGTGGCAGTAAGGTGTTTATACTAGCCACACATTATCTGGAATGTTGGGTCAGGTAAGTGCCTTTTTCAGAGTTTGAAGTTAGTATTTATAAAACCCACTGGCAAAAAGGAATAGAGTGATAAAACCAAAAAAAAAAAAAAAAAAAAAACTTCTTGTGTGGAAGAAACATTGGTAGAAGTCAGTATTGTTTCTTGGAGTTCATGAATTTATTAGATAAAACTCTGGGCTTCGGATTTCATGTGCTTTTCCTCCTTGAATGGGCTCGCAAGACACTGGCCCAACACCTGTTCCTACCTGTGATCTTTTTGGCAAGAAAGAGATAAAATTGGTTTCAAGAGAACAAAAGAGAAACAGCACCTCTGAAATTCTGGGTGACCACACATGACAATTTAGGAGGCTGTTTGGACCCTCACTTTTGCGGGCAGATGAGGGCACGTTCTGGAACCATGTAGTCGAACCACAGCTCTAGGAGCTGAAGACTTCATGGTGTGTCTTGCAGGTGGTGGAGAAGCTGATCAGAGGGCTGGCCATGGAGGACAGCAGGAATATGTTCGCCTTGTTTGAGTCCAACGGACACGTGGACAAAGCCATCGAGAGCCGGACCAT
Source organism: Glossophaga mutica (assembly GCA_039655065.1). Taxonomy (NCBI): domain Eukaryota; kingdom Metazoa; phylum Chordata; class Mammalia; order Chiroptera; family Phyllostomidae; genus Glossophaga; species Glossophaga mutica. Next base: position 23,652,025 of record CM077305.1, read on the forward strand.
CGTAGCTGATGTGCTAGCCAAGTTTGAAAAGTAAGTTCCTTCTCCCTGAAGTGCCAGCTGACTAAGTAAAAGCAATTAAGAGCTAGAGTTGAGGACTTGAATGTCCAATGTTCAGCTTCTGTGTGTGCATCGGACTTTCATTCTACCTGCGTTGAAGCTTACTTAATATTTTATCCCTGCTGGCTGACTTTTTGATTCCTAGATAAGCCACTGTTTCATATATGATTCAGTTTGTCATCGTCCCTTTACCCCATTCTTTCATACCCCTGATGACCTCATTGCCTGATATGTAGGCACTCATGCATCCATTAGCTTTGAAATTGGGTTGGAATTTGCAGCCAACTCAGAAACACTTTATCTCTGCTGTAACCCTAATTTGATTTGCAACTCTCATATCCCCGCAGTAGCACAAAAGATATTCCTGCTTGGAATAAACCCAGCCTCCAAAGTATTCATGTTAATTTTTATAAATATCATGGTTTATTGAGGATTGAGAATTGAAGAAATAGCCTTTGCTTCTTTTCTTTCTATGGATTCAGCATAACACTTAGCTAGTACTAATTAGGCTGGGGCACTGGGGAAACACTTGTTAGCAGGTTTTAATTGGAGGCTGCCTGTTGGTTGCGTGAAAATGAGACATGAGGAAAGCCTGGCTTCTACCTCTGGTTAAATGACATTCCCGAAGGGACTCTGATGAGCCTCATCCTTGCTCTGTCTCCTTGCCCCCTCCATCTCTGTCTCCACCCACTGGGTCATCTGAGCTTGGACACAAAGGCCATCCAGAGAGTAAGCCACACAAAGTCGACTCCCTGTGGGGCACCAAAGATCCACCTCGTTTTGCTTTCTGAGCATCTCTTGACTCCTCTCCATTAGGCTGGCTGCCAACTCAGAGGTGGGCGACCTGCCCTGGAAGTTCTACTTCAAGCTCTACTGCTTCCTGGACACAGACAACGTGCCCAAAGACAGCGTGGAATTTGCATTTATGTTTGAGCAGGTAAAAGGAACTTTTCGAAACAGATTCCTTTCTCAGAGAGAGAGAGGGGTAAAGCCCATTGATCCCCCCCGTCTGCTAACTGCTAGTCCTTAGAAAGTACGCTCAGCGGTCATTTCCCCAGCACGGACAGGGTCAGCTGCTTATGCTATTTGTAGAATAAAATTCATGTACCTTGTATTGGAACTCCTGTGCCAGGAGCTGTTCTGGTTGGGCAGAGACCAAAATAAGGAATAAAGCATGCACATTAGATGCTATCCATGCTAGGGAGAAAAGTCACGAAGCAGGGGTCCGAGTACCATTTTTAGGGAAGGTGACATTGGAGAGAATTCCTGATGGAGAAAGGGAGGAAGCCAGGCGGGCATCCTGCGTCTGCCCCTAAAGCTGTTGACCGCCCTCTTTCAGGCCCACGAAGCTGTTATCCACGGCCACTACCCGGCCCCTGAAGAAAACCTCCAGGTTCTCGCGGCCCTGCGGCTGCAGTACCTGCAGGGGGACTACTCGCTGCACACCGCCGTCCCGCCTCTCGAAGAGGTTTACTCCCTGCAGAGACTCAAGGCCCGCATCAGCCAGTCCACCAAAACCTTCACCCCGTGTGAGCGGCTGGAGAAGAGGCGGACGAGCTTCCTGGAGGGGACACTGAGGCGGAGCTTACGGACGGGCTCCGTGGTTCGGCAGAAGGCCGAGGAAGAGCAGATGTTGGACATGTGGATCAAGGAAGAAGTCTCCTCTGCTCGAGCCAGTATCGTCGACAAGTGGAAGAAATTTCAGGGAATGAGCCAGGAACAGGCCATGGCCAAGTACATGGCCTTGATCAAGGAGTGGCCTGGTTACGGGTCAACGCTCTTTGACGTGGAGGTAAGAACCAGCTGCTGCTCATCGTGGGCAGGCGGGCTGCTGCTTCAGGGACCAGGTTGGGTCAAAGAACATAAATCGGGGCCACCGGGGCCAGGCTCATAGGAAGGGAGGATAGGACAAAGCGCTGCTGGTTTACCCTCATTTGTTAGCACCCTCCAAACTTTGCCCTTAACATACCCGCCCACCAAAGCCTGTTTTCCTTCTTTGTAGCAAATACTTTTTTTAATATTAGGAGTGAGTGAAAAATTGAGATGTCAGCTATTCTGAAATAACCTCTTTCTTATGGAAATCATAGATCCAATAAAAAGTGCTGTTAAAAATCTGCATTTAAAAATTTTTTTTTAATTCTAGTACTCTGTACACAAAAACTAGAAACTTTGGATATACTTGGATTTTACATTTTTATTTTCTTCCCATGGTTGTTTTCAGGGAAGAATTTCTGTTTCAGAATTGGAATTTAGCCATTAATATCAACCCCTTGTAGATTTACAGCTTTTTCACTTTTGTTAAAGCAGATCATTTCTTAAAGAAAATCTAACTAGTGGTTGAGACCCAGGCTTGGCCAACTACAGCGGGGGCCAAATCGTGCCTGCCTCTTTTTTAGGTGAAGTTCTGTTGGAATGTGACCATGTTCATTCCTTTGTCTCTTCTCTGGCTTTTCACGTTCCAAGTGGCAGACCTGAGCAGCGCATGGCCCACGAGCCTAAATAAGATATTTACTGCCTGTCCCTTAACATAAGCTTACTATCCCCCCGTCTAGGCGAGCTTCTGTTTTTCATATCACAATTATTTGTCCTGTATCTGAGGACCTTTAAATGGGGCTCTATAAAAATCTAAATGTTGATTTTTGTATTCCAAGATCCCTTCGTGGCTTCTCGCTAGATGCTGTCTTTGGTTTGTTTAGTTGGTTGATTCAGTTGTGTCGGTGTTCATGTATAAATTAGATGCTTGGTCCAAGTGCCTCGTCTTGGTGTCACTAATGTGTCCCCTCCTGTTAGTTCTGGTTTGAATCAGGCCTGTGTTACCCCTGTGTCAGGGCCCTTATTTTCCTCCAGGGATCTGGGCAAGAAAGTCTGTCATTAAACCAGCTGCTGCCTGTCAAGACACACGTTGTTCTCGAGGAGCCGAAACTGCTCAGCACTGAGCAACACAAAGCCTTTTGCTCTTGGTTCTAGATTTTGTATTTCAAGGATAATCATCACAGGATTGGAGGCAAAACTCACACTGGAAGAGCAGACCTGGCTCAGGTGCTCGGTTTGCTGGGGGGTCATTGTCAGGTTCCTCAGCCGTGGCCACTTCCACGTGGCTTGTTCACAGGACCCCCAGAGTGGTGATGTCCGGAATCAGAGCAAGGTGTCGGGATTTATAAGACAGCCAAAGAGATACCGTGTCTCATAGTTCAGGTCCCTGGCATGAATGCGTACTGAATGTGTTCAGTGTCCCGCGCAGAGTGCTTGCTGGAAAGCCTGTGTTTTCTGGGTTCTGGGCTTCCAGTTGCTTCCTCATCTAACCCTCACGCTGACTCTTGCCCACCAGTGCAAGGAAGGCGGCTTTCCTCAGGACCTCTGGTTGGGTGTCAGCGCAGATGCCGTCTCTGTCTACAAGCGTGGCGAGGGGAGACCGTTGGAAGTCTTCCAGTATGAACACATCCTCTCTTTTGGGGCCCCCCTGGCAAACACGTACAAGATCGTGGTGGATGAAAGGGAGCTGCTCTTTGAAACCAGTGAGGTAAGAGGGAAACCGTGTCCTTAAACCAACCAACAAACAAACAGAAAAACATTATGCCATTTCCTGATGCCTTTGACCAAGTAATTTGATTTGAATGTTTTGCATTAAGGTGTGAGACAGTAACAGTATGATGGTCCCTACCTGGCATTGGGTTCCTTAGAGGCTGAAATATGATAATCCCAAATCTCTTCTGTATACCTCCACAACAGAGAAATATGGTTTCCTTACATCTGAGTCTTACCCATGGAGGAAAGGAGAAGAAAGGGACAATATAGATGTTCAAGGCGAGATACATGGATTGGCTCTCCAGCCACGTGAAAATTAGTAGGACGGTTCTGGCAGTGAGTTGCCACAGCGAGACTCAGATTTGCTGTGTCCGTAGAGTGAGCCAAGGGATGCTGGGCAGAGCTGATTCTATCTCACAAAAATCACCCCCCCCAAAAAAAAAAAGCCTTAAATATGTATGCTGTCCACTCCAAAGCTTAAAGCATAATAGTAATGGTAATAATGCCAGAAGCCTATTAAGGGAGCTGCCTACAAGCAGAGGTGGGAAATGGAAATGAATGCCCAGTGCCCATCTGGCTATAGGTACTGAGGAGGAGGGAGTGGGAGGCCGACTCAAGATGGACAGTGGTGGGGGCCATTGACTAGTGTGTCTCAGGTGCCAGGCTGCTGAGTTTGATTAACACCAATAGACAGCCTGGAACTGCTCTGGGATCTTCGTGCGTGATTTAAGGACGATGCGTTTACAAACAGTGATGTGAGGTGGGATTGGCAGGAAACAGAGCACTGATAAATGGAAGCCAGTTAGGATGTCTTAGGGGTCCAGACCAGCCATGGGAAGTGGAGATACAGGAGCCAATTCAAAGGAGATGGAGGAGCTAATTTAAGATCGGAGCTGACACGGAGCAGAACTGGCCGTCTACCACTCTGCCCATCCCTTAGAGCCTCGGTTACATCGTGGGGAGTTGACTAGAACTATACGACTTGGTCTTTAACAGCTGTGATCGTGGGCTCTGTCATTTACCCTTATTTTAAGTGGGGGAGAAACCCCAGTCCTAATGATACCAAATTTAGTGTCATTGGGTGTTTTGTTTAATGTGCAGTCTTGACAGTTTCACATTAAACATGAAAGAACCACCAGGTGGTGCACACTGTATTTGGAAAAGCCACAATTTCTCCTTCTGACTCCGAATAAGTACAAAGCCGGTAAACTTTTGGCTTTACGCAAAACTGGAGCTGTGGATTTGCATGGCAGGCTGGTGGCTTTTGCTGGGACAACATGTAGTCATGAGGCTAAGCCTGCTGCCCCGGCAGAGACTGACTGTGTGCCGATTCTGCTTCCCTGGCAGGTGGTGGATGTGGCCAAGCTCATGAAAGCCTACATCAGCATGATCGTGAAGAAGCGCTACAGCACCTCGCGCTCCGTCAGCAGCCAGGGGAGCTCTAGGTGAACACAGGAATGAGTCACGTATCTTCAGTACCTGAATGCGCCCCCCCCCGGCCTCCACCAGCTCCCGCGTGCAGAGCCCAAAGCAGAGCTGCCCAGGCTCTCTGGAAGCCTTCCGAAGGGAGGTGTCTCCGAGGGACCTTTTGCCCTGTCCACTTCAGTGCTCATGTATTAAGCTCTCAACCTTAACCCAGTTTCAAAGCTTTACTACTCTTAGATGACACATGCCTTAAAAAGAGAGAGAAGAAAAAAATCCACGCTGCCGCCAAAGCAGCCAGAAGTGCCTTAACTTGTGGAACCAACACTAGTGGACCTTAATGTGCTACTGAAGGGACGTGCTCCCCCCGCCTTGTTGGGGAGACTGGCAGAGCTTGGAAGGGGGGCTTTGTCCATCAATTATGCACTAACCTCCCAGCCTGATTTCCCGATATATCTATCGTGGGAAGGTGAGGGAGTGGGGAGGGGACAGAGGGAGCGCAAGGGGACAGTGTGTTTTAGTTGGAGTGCTGCTGGCAGCCTTCCTCACAGACATGTATTAACTTTTATTCTCTGTTTCATCTTTTAAGTATATGTGCTTGCCTGTGCATGCATGTGTTCATAAACTCATCACTTTAATCATTGTTTCAAGAGTATTAAAAGCAAAGGGAAAAAGGAAGTGCAATGGTGTAAACAGTCTGTCTGTATATTTTAATAGTTCAGAGTTATAGTCTCCAGTTGTTTTCTTTATAAGGTGGTGATATTAACAAACCAGAATCCTGGGTTTTCTTGTTGTTGCTGTATTTCAAAAGCCACATTTGGACTCGGTTTTGTTTTACATGTAGCAAAGTCTGCATTCTGTGTCTGCTGTATTATAAACAGATATGCAGCCTACAAATAACTGTATTTATAAACCACTTTTAAACAGCTGGCTCCGGAGCTGTTTTTAGAACTATATGAAGTCATTTTGGAGTCTTTAGTTTCTAAAAGGTTTAAGTTAAAAAACGTTTCTTTGAAGGTTAGCTTCTATCGCGCCAGGTAGATAACAACATAATCATGTTGAACATGGGGGGAATGCTGTGCTCCCCAAAAGTGAAACACGTGCGGATCTTTAAAGGACCCTGATGTTAAATGCTGAGTCTTTAATAAAGTACACATATTTTATCCCAAGTTTATAATGGTGGTCTAAAAAAAAGGCACCTGTAAATAAATCAGCATTTATGACCAGGAGAAACATAATCTGGTCTTGGACTTCTATTTTCATATGGAAAAGTTGTAAAGACTTAGGCCCACTAAGTCTACCCACAGAGACAAAAAATGCCTTATCCCTTACTGACAGCCATGTGAAGTCATTGTTTGTTGGCTCAAAGAAAGTCTGACAATAAAAAATTTTAGTGAATATGCAGTGTGTTTTCTTTATTGGGGTTGCTCAGTTTATATGGGATTTTGTTTTTGTTGGTTTGGGGTTTTAGTGCTTTGGGCTTCAGGGCGTCCCATCAGTGAGTGGCATGTCCTTGATAGCTGGTCTAAAAACAGATGGGCAGATGTTCCAACTGCTCTCCGAGGCACAGGGCATGACACCAGGAAGGCTGAAAAGGTGAAAGACCAGGGTCCATGAAATCGCAGAAATCCAAAGACTTGAAATGTGTGTTCATGTCCAACAGGCTCCTGTCGCCCAGCCCCAAAATGTGCCTGACGCTGCCTCATGCTCCCGCCACGTGTTTGTGATCACAGCCGTGATCACTGTGGAGCGGAAGACTTGGGCAGGCCGGTTCGCCACCGATCTACCCAAAGAACCAGCTAGGCAACAGGGTGTCCCCTGCAGAGGCCCCTCAGCCAGACTTGGGCTGGGAGCAGCACCAGTTCCCCGAATGTCCCTTTCTCTTACTACTGCCCCCACCTCTGCTGTGCCCAGGAATGGCCTTTCCCCCACCTCAGGTTACTGGAGAGTAACCTGAAGGCAGGGGCTGCTGAGCACCTGTGACCTGGAGGGACCAGAACGAAAGTGAGCTATGACTCAGATGTTTTGTTCCTATCTTTAGTGTTTCAGGCCCAGAGAGAAATTGGCAGGAGTGCCTTTCCACTGCTCACCCTTCAGGGTTTCCTCTGACTTCTTGTACCCCAAAAGGCCACCTACACCTCCATTACATATGAGAAAGTAGGCGAGAAAGACAGCGCAACTCAACTACAGCCCTGCAGCAGCACCAAGGCTAGAACCTAAGTCTGCACACAGGCCTTGACACGTAAAGAGCTTTGTTTTGTTTTCATGTTAAATTTGGAAATAATTACAGATTCAGGGGGACTGCATGCCCTTCACGTGGTCTCCTGATGGTAGCATTGCGGCGTAACCGTAGAACAGCAAGTGGCATGGCTGAGAGACGCACGCTGAGCTTCCTCGGTCCACAGAATGACTTCGCAAGATTTGCACACACTCATCTGTGTTTTTAATAGGTTGGAATGTGATCGGTGGAGTAATTTCAGTGTTTGCTTATTACAGAGAAAGGCGTCAGTGTGAAGTGTGGCATCACTGCAGACACTTGCAGAACCTAGTTGTGTTTTCATTTTTAACTCTTGGAAAATACATGTAAGTGGGTGTTTAAAACAAATGGTTGAAGTAAAGTTATCTTCCCTCCAGTCGTGGCCCCCTGCTTACCCAGTTTTCTTCCCCAGAAATGGCTACTTTAACCCTTTTCTTGACTATCCTTCCCAGAAATATTTCAAGCATGTACTCACATACGTGTCACCTCTACATTTCTCTTTTAAAAAAAACATGACAGCATGAATTCCCTTGCTTTTTCCCAGAGTAATATTTTAGATAGGACTTTACATCGTACCTTAGAATGCCTTCTTTTTTGTACACTGTCCTAGACAGTTCAGGGGTGGGGAGGCCACTTAATTTTTCTACTAAGTATAGTTTAGAAAATTAAGAGACAAACACTTCAATTTATATTTTAACACATTGTTGAGGTCATACATAGGGTTATATGTATGCTATATATCATATAGATATAGATATGCTATAGTAAATTCTATATTAGCTCATGCATTGTGATCTTTATAAGTTTTAGAAATATGTGTTGGTACAAAAATAAGTACTTTAGAGAATATGAAAGTTAATCCTTACCAAAAGCTTAATATCTAATAGGGGACACATTATCTGTAAAAACTAAGTTTAACTAGTACATACATAACTTACATACAATTGATCACGGAAGCATGGTATGCTGGAAAATATTAGTCCTGGATTCCAGGTTGGGCATGACCATTTTTGAAATATATAATTTTAAACCTTCTAGTCAGAGTCAGCAAACTATAGCTCAGAGGCCAAATCTATCCCTCCGCCTGCTTCTGTATGAACAGATCTCTGCCTGTTGACATACATGTTTTCTATGGGTGCATTTGCCCTCCAGGAGCAGAATTGACTAGGTGTGACAGAGATACCCTGAAAAGCTGAAAATACTCTCTGGTACTTTGTAAAAGTTTGCAGACCTGTTACAAGTAACTGTGGAAGTATAACATTTGCTTTATAACCAAATATCAGCTATAGTTAGAATTTTGACTCCATGTGTTATGATGGTAGGGATATAGTCCTCAATTTTGAAATTGTTGCTGTAAGTATTTCTTGTCCACTATTTTGAGTGGCCTCCCTGATTTTTCTCCCTCCCTCCCTGCATTTCCTCATCAGCACAGGCTGGCTCAGCATCACCTCTGATTTCTACCTAATCAGTCAGACTATTGATTAGAGCCTCTGCGGAAAGACAGAAATGGCCTTTCCTCCTCATGGCCCGAGAAACCCAGCATTGTGCCTGCCTGGGACATTGCAGGGACTCAGCTGAGTCAAAGAGCAAACAAGTCACAGACAGCCCCAGCTCAAGTTTATTACGGTGATCAGACAGAAGCAGGTGAAACTGCTCAACACCCCCACAAGCAAGAGTCTTCACATGACACAGCAAGAGTCAGGTGAATTTCATGAAGTGACCTAGGTCCCCGAAGCAGGTAGCTCTGTGTGACTGGGATGGCCAGGGGAGGGCTCGGGTGAAGGGTGATGGACCGGGAGCTGGTCTGGCAATGTGGCAGAGAGGAAGGAGTTCCTTGGGGAGAAAGTGCCAGCTCAGGTGTGGAGGTGGTCATGGCATGGAGCAGGCGTCAGGGCAAGGCTCTGAAGCCATGCTCCAGGTCTGTTGCCCTGGCCCCAAACAGCATCTTCACTGCTCTCACGTGCTTCCACCCTTGAACACCCCCACTGCTCCCTCTGCCCCCCATGAGTGCTTTCTCCCCAGATCAGAAATCCAAAGGGATCTTTATAAAACACAAATCAAAATACATGTCTCCCCTACTCAAAACTATCACTTTCTCACCAAAATAAGAAGTCTCTACTGCAGCACCCTGTGTTTTCTGCCCGCCTACTCTGCCCTTGTCTCACGCCCCTCTATCCAGCTCCTCCTTCAGCCGCACTGGCTCTGACTCAGCAGCCTGTCTCTGGGCCATGCTTTCATTGTATCCCATCTGATCAGCCCACAGAAAAGGTATCCACTGCCCAGCGGTGAAGAAGGTAACTGATGTGTCCTGGAGAAACTCTGTGTCTGTACTGAAGCAGATGAGAGCTGTAATTCCTAGCCACCTGGAGCTCTGGCAGTGATGCGCTGGTAAGCATTCATCACAGGCTCCCCAGGGGAAAATGGTCCTGCTTTGTGGTGTTGGCTGATTTGCACAGTGTCAGTGTTCCCACCATCGCCAGTTTCAACTCCAAGGACACGTGTGACTGACTGTATATCAGACTTGTAACGAGAAGCGTGGTTGCACCCCCAAAAGCTGGTAGGAGCCTGGCCCTGCACACCAGTGAAATGTGACATCAAAAAATAATTTGTCAATAAAAAATGTCATCTCATTCAGAAGAAAACAGCTTGGGTAAAACAAAAATCAGAAGTAAAAAAGATACTTATAAAGCTTTAAGTACTTTTTGAGTGGGGGGAAAGTTATGTGGGAAAATTAAAGAAGTTTTTCAAAGTATATAATCTATTCTTATCGTTAGTTTTCCCAGGGACCTTTGTTTTCTCTTTCAAGTAATAACAGGATTACAGCTGATTCGCAGTTGCAGACATAAACAGGGTCTGTTATCCCGGAGACATCCAGATGTTTGCTTGGTGGGAACCAGTGGCCTGATTAGAGTTCTCCTCATTCCTCACGCCCTGCTGGAAAAGAAAACAAATAATCCCTACAACTTGAAACTTGGGGAAATTGTTGTCTATAAGTTTACCTTGTAACTTGACATTGACATTTAACGGGTCTCTTGATTAGAGATAACCCCGAGGATCAGCACCAACCATAACATAATTTCATTGACTTTAATTTACTAAATATTTACTAAATTCTTGCTGTTTAGATTTTTAAAAAAAGCTCTCAGTGGGATTTGCAAAGGAAACACAAGAACTGTTCTAAGTAGCTCAGAGCCTAGTTGAGGGTAAAAGATATAAATACATGAAACAAGAAATTGATGGTAGCAAAGCAAGAGTGTCGGGACCATCTGCATCCGTGTTGACAGGGTCCAGAAAGCAAGTGTGCGAGGAGGAGAGTTTTCAAAGGATATTGCACCCAAAAATGCAGACGTGCAGTGTATAGTGTGAGCATGTGCCAGTGGCACAAATGAATGAAGAACATCCATGAGGCAAACGTGAACAGAATGTTACTTCCTACACTTGCTTTGTGTTTTTCCTTTGACCGTCTCTCTGATGTGGTCAGTGGCACGAGGCACCATTGGCTCAGCACTCGCTGGATTTCAGGCTCGTGCCGGCGCATCACCATCGTCTCACTGTGTCCTCACAGGGAGGTGTTAGCAGGCCTAGTTTTTTTCATCGAGGGTATTGAGATTTAGAAAACAGTTTAACTTGCTGTAGCAACTTTGCCATTTAGTGAATCACTCTAAAATTCAGGGCCTAAAGCAACAATCATGTGTTTAGGTCATGATTCTGTAGGTTCTTAGTTCGAGCCGGGCTCAGCTGGGCAGTCTTCCTGCACTCAGCTCTTCAGTGCCACCGTGACCAGGTCCACAGTGCGGATTTCGCCTTGGCTTTCTCGGGTGTCTGGGGCTTCAGATGAGGTGGTTGAGCCCTATTCCATTTGGTCTCCCACCCTCCAGTTAGTTAGTCTTGGCCGATTCATAGGACTTTTGGCAAGGTCTCAAGGCTAGTGGGGACAGGCAAGGTCTCTTGAGGCTGAGGTTCACACCTGGTATGTTGTTGATTCTGCAATATTCCATTGGCCAGGGCAGAACTAGTACCAGACCAGATCCAAGAAGTGGGGAAACAGACTCCATGTCTTTATGGAAGTTGCTGCAGTCACTCAACAGGAAGTTGGAGAATTGTGACCATTTTTTATCCTCATTAGACATTTTTTCTTCACGGTTTTTAGAGAAAAGGGAAGGGAGAGAGAGAAAATGTTGACATGTGAGAGAAGTATCAACTTGTTGCCTCCGTTATATGCCCAGATGGGGGATCAGCGCTGGTACCAGGGATTATACGCATCCAAACCAGGGGTTGAATGTTCCTGCACCCAGACCAGGAATCCAACTCACAACCTAGGTATGTGCCCTGGCCAGGAATCGAACCCTCAAGCTTTCGTTTACGAGAGATGCTCCAACCATCTAAGCCACACCAGCCAGGGTGAATTGTGACCATTTTTAAAATCTACCACATTTGCTGAAAAGTCAGAAAACTTCAATGGGCAGGGAAATAAGATCCATGTTCATCTCTGAAATCTTGCTCTTATCACAAGGCTATCTTAAAATATGAAGACTTTTTCTTTATTCTATCCCCTTTTTATCACTATCCCCATCACCAGCTTCCTTAATTAGATGTGCTCCTTTCATGTAAACAGACATATGCTCACCTTATTATTCCCTTTTCCAAGTGTCTGCTAATGTTCTTCTCTTACTTGAAATGACCTTTCTCCCTGTTCGTATTCTCTTTATCCATGGCAGTCTGATTTATATTTTAATTTCTTCACAAAGCTGCCTGTGACAGATACTGCTAACCATCCCAATCTCTGGGTGTGGTAATTTGTTCATTCTCTGCTTTCACCCTTTGATAATAGAATTCCCCTAAGTTTTTGCTCATAATGGTTGCAAAGCTACACTATACATTTTCCAGCCTCCCTTGCAGCTTAGTCTCTGTGATAATTTCCAACCATGTTGTGACTTCACGATACCCTCCCATAAAAAGGTAAAGACTAATTCCTAGGAATGTGGGCCATCCAGAGTGACCATCCTTCTAAAAACTGAATGTAGTAGAAGTGATCTTGCATAGCTCATGAGGCCAGGTCATAACAGGCGTGTCACCTCTCTGCCTGCTGTGTTACTCTTGGGAAACATACCTCATTGGCTCTGAGCTGACATGAAATCTCACTAACCTGAAGGGTCTGTGCTAAAAAAGACTTATGTAAGAAAGCCACATAGAGATAGACAAGCCCCAAGTGCTCCACCCACTAACAACTGTTTGTCTTCTTAGTCTCCACCATAAGGTGAGGGAGTAAGCCTGCAGATTATCACAGCTGCTAGCATTAAGCCAGCCTTCATGCAATACACACTCCCCCATCTCAAGAACCATCCAAGTTTTACCTATTAAGACATTGGGTTCAGGCTTGAGACCCAGGGTCTTGTCATCTAAACGAAGTCCCTGTGTGAATGTGGCTCCCTGATTAATCTTTTTCTCGCTTGGAAGATCAGTGTACTGGAGAGACCTGCCCTCCACTTACAGTAGTGGGACTGGCATAGAAAACTGCTGTAGACACTCAAATTCAAAAACAGGACATAGTTACTTGTCCATGGCATTTACGGGAAAAGAAGGAAGACACAGGATATATCCAGGAATCCGTGGAGAATGATTTGCTGGTAGCAGAACTGAGTCCTATCCAGGGAACTGGCAGTGTGTGCTCAGCTGGATTTCAGAAATGCATGAGGGGAAAGTGTAAATGATTGGAGCCAGAGGACCAATTAGGGGGGCTTTAAACTTAGCCACAATTTTTTTCATAATCTTCCCATGAAAAAGTGGAATCTGATTCTCTTCTTCTAACAAATAGAATGTGACCGAAGGGATGCTACGTGACTTCCAACGGTGAGTCATAAAACAGGACACTGCAGCTTTTGCTGGACTCTTGGGACACATGCTTCCAGAGCCCTGTCGTAGCCACCAGGCTGGAGAGCACACGTGGACAAGCCATGGGGCAAAGATGCCTGAGGAACCCCAGCTGTGCCTGCCCCCAGCCGTTTGTCTTCCCAGCAGCCACCACTAGATGGGCCAGTGAGTGAGCCTTTGAGTGATTTCAGTTCCCATCCTGCCAGGTGCCACAGCTGATGCCAAGGGGACAGAGGTGCACTGTCCCCACTGAGCAGGTTCCAGCCACCTCAGTAGGCCAAAAAGAGGAATAGAAGTATGAGGCATGGGAAAGATTTAAAACTGGTATCATTTACAGCTGATAGGATGAAGCATTTACTTTATCAGTTGATCCTGTTGGATTTTCTATTAGAGTTAATGAGTAAATGGAGAAAGATCACTAGAAAAAAGGTCAACCATTTAAAAACTAAGGTAAAGTATAGCACAGAGACAGAAAAAAAGTGTGTGTGTGTGTGGATTGTACCAACGTTGCCTTTTTCACACATCATTTTCAGCTGTGAAGAATGTCTGCCTAGCTCTGTGAACCATCCCGGGCCTCCCCAAGTGCGTTTTATATAAGTCACACAGTCTGTACTCTAAGTCAGAGCATCACAAACACACCTTCAAATCGGGAAAAAGTCTATTCAGACAGAAACTCTTCTATGTAGATTTGATGTACAATTAATGAAGAACATATATTAGGGTAACTCTAGCTGCTTTAGCAAATTTCTACATTTCCACTGAGCATTTTAAAGATGTTTCGTGCATACACAACGGACCAATAAAAATGGTGGTTCTGCTCCTGTGGTTATTCAGGGGCCTTGGCTGACAGATACTTTGCCTTCTGATGGCGGAAAGGGAGCCGTTGATTGGATATGGACATTCATCTCAGCCTGGTCATGATATCACTTCTGCTTGCAATCCTCTAGCAAGATCTAGCCATGTAGCATTGCTTAACATGCAATGGATGCCAGGAAATGTAGCTCCAGGCTCAGCAACCACCTTTTTACAGCTCTACATTAGATAAAGGGGGTGGGGAGAATGAAGCTTGGCTGCACAGCTAGCTGTCACTTGCTACAGTGTACCCCTCTCTCTAGCCAAGAAATATTCATGAAGATTCTTCTCCCAGTGAAAAAGAATACTCGGTGGATTTAACACAAAATCCTGTTACTGACTGCATCCCTACAGGCAAAACAGATGGTTAGCCAACAAGAATGCTTAATCTATACAATCAGAAGAAGGCTGGATGATCAGGAGGATGGGGGCTACCACCCCAATAAAAAAGTCATAATTCCTTGCCCAGCTTCCAGGCCTGAGTGAATATTTAGACCCAGGCCCATTCATTGAAGAAGAGACTCTGTCCACAGGACACAGAACCCTGCAACACCACGCAACTGCATGTGCTCCTGTGGCTTCCGGCCCTCCGTCAAGGGGCTCTACTTGGGTAACTGAGCTCTGAGAAATACCCAACCAAGCATTTTGATGACTGTTGGACAAGACGTTAGGGGACATTAATACCTAGAGACACTAATCACCACAGCCTTGTTTGAATATGGGAATATTGGAGCGAGGTAATAGATGGAGATCTGGCCCAGGTCCAACTTACAATGGGTCTGTGGTCCCACCTGGTGGTCATTTCCCCAGGCCCAAATGTAAACGGACATGCTCAGTAGTTGCACAACCTCAGGTAGGTCCCTTGGCTTAGGGTAAGACTACCATAGTGCAGAGGGCCAGGATTGCTCTGAAATGAATCCACTCTATGACCAAGACAGTGAATCAGAATCTATATGGCATACTGGGGGGAGTGGCAGAAATTAATGTCATCCCTGAAGAACTACAGGATTCAGGGTAAGGCCTCATCATGTTGCCTTTTCATGCACAAGGTTTGCCCCTGCCAAACCCAGCCACATCCAGTGGGCTGCAAGTGGTAGCCCCAACCGCAAACACAGGGCTGGGTGTGTATTGTTTCTAGGTCAGAACAGCTTGGCCTTAGTGCATGTTGTGTGTGATTTAATATTCATTCTTCCTCAGAATCCTGTTTTTTTGAACTAATTTCAGGTGAACTTAAATCAGAATCTGTAACTGCATGTCTGATGATACGCAGAAATAGGGTTTATTTTTTCAGTGCCATTAATAAATGGCACTATAATAATTTATATGGAATAATTTAATATGGCATTTATGTTATTTATAAGAATAACTTATACTTAATTAGTAGAGTCAGTAATTAAGATATGGCTGGGGATCCGCAAGAAAGCAAAACGTGACTTCGTGCGAGTAACTAACGATTGTTAAGTCCATGTGAGCTTTGCTGCGTCTGCTTCTGCTTGAAGAGGGTCAGAAAGCTTATCTTCCCTGTAACACATACAACAGGTGCCCTCCTCTCTGCTCTCCCCCGCGCCCTCCGCATCTGTCATCTGCAAACTGCCCATCGTCACCCCTCTGTTTCGCAGTCCCTCTGTTGGGTTCCCAACCCTCTACCCTTGGGCCCTCTGTGCAGTATCTGTCCCCTTGGTACTTCCAGGTCACTCCTCTGCCTTCTTCACTGGAAATCTTTAGAGCAATGCTCTTGGGCCATGCCAGCCATTCTTCCTCCTCACCCAAGTGTCCAGCTCCTTGTCTCCCTCTGCACCATTACTCTGGAGACTCCCTTCTCATAAACAATCCAAGCAGTGCCCTGCTTCTTGGTTCTTTGACCTCCTCCCTTGCAGTGTTCTTCCTCTTCCACTCTCTGACCTCTATCTACTCCATTTCCATGTTTTCTCAGCATTTCCCCTCTAGCAGCACTTTTCAGCAATGCTGCCTCCTCAGGATTTCCAAGCCACGAGGTTGCCATTTTCTTCAATGCCCAGCACTTCTCTCATGCCTACACTTCCCTCCTTCCTCAGATTAGAATCCTGGTCCATCACTATAATCATTCGGTTATATATACCCTTGACTCCCTCCTCACCTGTTCCTCTTCTCTGCTTGTCTTTAAAAACCCCATCCACAGATAAACCTGATTCTCCAGATTTGTATTCAAGCAACTGAATGTTGCTAGAGCAACCCCTAGACATGTGACTCTCACTGGAAGGTTTGACTTCAGTCTTCAGAGCCTCACCCCTCACCTTCACTCTCTCAAATCTTCCCTACCCCGCTCAGTTGTTAGGCCTCATCCTTAGTTCCTCTCTGACACCAATGGTCCACGTCTCATCCACTCACAATTCCTGTTAGCTCCACACCCCAACCATTTCTCACCATCTCCACCCACTACCCAAGTTGCTTTTTGTGACTAGGGCAGTAGCCCCTTAACTGATCTCCTTGTTGTGATGCTTGTCCCCTTATCAGTGACTAGACAGTCTTTTAAAGATGAAAAGGGATGAAGTCACCTCTTGCACAATATCCTTCCTTGTCTTTTCATCATCATTCTTGAGGATAACGTGTAATCTCGCCATGGGCTGCAGAGCCCCTCCTGACCTTCTTCTCTGCCTTCCTCTCCCTCCTGATCTCCCTTTGCTGCTCCACTCCAGCCTGGCTTGCTGGGCTCTGCACTGATAACCTTCATGTCATTCCTTGTGCACTTCAAGCTAGTTCTATCTTCATGATCCTCGCACTTACCATTCCTTCTCTCTGGCGTGCCCTTGACTCCAGAACTTTCTATGATGACTGCTGTCTTCCTTTACTAAGTTTCTGTTCAAAAGTCCCTTTCCTGACCCTCCTGTTGATGAAAGCCCCTCTGTGGAAGTAATTCTCTATCTTTTTACCAGTTCTGATATTCTTCATTGCACTTTACATGTGCTAGATTGTTCTGTTAATGGTCCCTAATGAGTTCCAAGCTGTTGTGTTGTCCCCTTATACATTGACTCTAGGCTTGGCCATGTGATATGCTTGTGGCCATTGGGACATTACAAAATGTGCCCCAAGCAGAGGCCTGATGAGTGCTTTCATATTAAGGGCTTGCCTTCCTGGAAACCCACCTGCTAAGTGAGGGAGCCTGAGCTAACCTGCTAGACAGGCCACATAGAGGACAGGAGAGGCACAGCAGCTGACAGTCCCAGCCCACTGCCATCCAGCATCTGCCAATTAGTAGTATATGTGAACCGAGCAACACCACATGGAGCTGGGGCTAGCCACTACATTTGATCTCTCCCCACACACCAAACCCATGGAATCATGAGCAAATAAAACTTGTTTCAAGCTACCAAATGTTGGGATAGTTTGTTATGCAGCAGTATTACTGTCTAAAATTATATACCTACATGCATTTTTCATTGCTGCCAACCCTTCTAAAATGTAAGCTCCATGAGGATAGGAACCTACGGTCCCCCAGCCTCACAGCCTGGCCTAAAGAGGCATGCAGAAAACACTTGCTGTTGAACTCGTGAATGATCTCTTGTGGAGCAGCCTCATCTGGTCCCATGACTTCCCCTAAGATCTCTAGATCTGGTAGGAAGACCTGTTTCCTGAGTGCCTGTTTCGATAGCCCATTGGCTATGACCAACTGAAATTCAACATCTTCTAAACTGATATTATATTTCCCCCTAAATTTGTCCCAAACTTTCCTCCTCTATTTTATATTTTAGTAAGGGCATAAATATACAGGCAATCTTTTAAAGGGTTGTGATGATAGTTAATTTTATGTGTCAACTTGTCTAGGCTATGGTGCCCAGGTGTTTGGTCAAACACCAGTCTGGATGTTGCTGTGAGGTTATTTTTGAAGATGTGATTAGCAATTAAATTAGTAGGCTTTGAGCAAAGCAGATTACTCTCCATAATACGAATAGGCCTTATGTAATTTGTTGAGGGACTTAAGAGAAAAGACAAGTCCCCTAAGGAGGAAGGAATTTTGTCTCCCGATTGCCTTCAGACTCAAAATTGCAATATCAGCTCCTGCCAGAATGTCCCACCTCCCAGCCTACCCTGCACATTTCTGACTCCCCTGCACCCACAGTTGCGTGATCCTTACATTTCTCTTTCTCCCTTCCCCACCTTACACACACACACACACACACACACACACACACACACACACACACACGCGCGTACTCCTATTGGTTCTGTTTCTCTGGAGAACCCTGATACAGAGATTACCTTGATGATCCCCTCTCCCTTACTTTCTAATATTCGTGCGGTCACCAGTGCTCTATCGACGCGGTGTGCAAAATGTCTCCTGCAAATGCCTTGTCTTCACCTCCTCATCTTGGTTTAAGTTCTTAGCATCTCTCACCTGCACTGCTACAAATGTCTGTTGCCCAGTCTCTCTGCTTCACTCCCTTCTAATGCACCTGTCACTCCACCTCCAGGTTATCTTATTATGTAACTTATCTCCAAAGTCTCTTCATGGGGTACAAACTCTTTCTTATAAAATGAAAGCTCTTTATCAGGTGGCCCATGTTATATTCCTAGCTCCAGCTCTCTTGCTCCTCTATAATACCCAAAGTTCTACCTATGTTTAACCGCAGATTCCCAAATATGTCATGCCCATTTCGTACCTACGTGCTTTTGCACGTTTTGCTCCATTTGCTTGCAGTGCCTACTAATTAGTCTTGAAAACGTCGTGACCTGTTCTCTGAGCCCTAGATCAGAGGTACTCTTTGTTCTGGGCTTGTCCCTGGGTGCTTGCTCACAATTTTTAGAACCTGATAAAAATCTTTTCATAAATCTTGTCTTAGTATATTGAAATTAACGTATGAATCTGTATTTCCCAAAAGACAAGGAGTTCTTTGTTTACAGGCACTGTGTTTACATAATTAGATTCCTGGTCCTGTCCTTCATTTAGTTCATAACAGCCTCTCAAAAATTGTTCACTGCATTCATTTTTGTGTTAGATTTTTACATCTGTCACGGCAAAAATCATATTGTTCATCTATATACCACTCATGGTGCCCATCACAGGATCTTGCACAAGATGATCTTGCACAAGATGATATAAAAAGGATGAATTAAAGAAATAAGTTTCTGTTATTTCCTGTTGCTGTAACATTTCAGCTATCATTGTATTCCCACGCTAAGTGGTATTGCAATGATCTTAAACCAGGCAAGAGTTCACAGAAAGGAGAAATTTCAGAAAGTCACACAGTCCTGGGGAGCAAGAAATTGAAGGGAACCGTCTTTTAAAATATGTTTAATAAGAAATTTATTTATTTCCTATCCTCTCATTCAGTCTTCTAAAACACATTTTTTGTTGTTTTAAAATTTTTCAATCCCATAGGAAAGTTCAAAGAACAATGCAATGCACACCCGATACCCATCTTATAGATTCACCAACATCTCGCCACACCCATTTCCTCTCTCCTTTTATTTCTCTATTTATACACACTTCCCTTTTGCTGACAGCAGATGGCTGCGATCATGGCATTTCACCCCTAAATGTCTTGTCTTGTGTTGCATTGCACAGGAGAAGGGCGTTCTCTTATGCCACCACAACACTATTATCACACTTAAGAAATGGTAATTCAACAAAATTATCTAACATACAGTCTGGACTCAAATTTCTGTAATTGCCTCTCCAAATGTCCTTGATAGCTATTTTTGACCCATAATTCAATCAAGTTTCACATTAATTTGGCTGTTACATCTCTTTATTTTCCTCAAACCCTTCCTCTGTTCTTGATATCACACACTTTGAAAATCCAGGCCAGGGGACCTGCAGAATGTCCTTCATTCTGGATTCTTCTGCTTGGTCAGGATTTTACTTTAGTCAAATGTTTCCAACAAGTTTTATTTGTCCCTCCCATGGCATCAGATCAGGAGGCTTGTGAGGTCCAAGTGTCCCATCACTGGCTGTGCCCAGCATGATGGGATGCAGAGAATGGGGAGACTGACAGATCTCTCTGCTGCAAAGGCTCCTGATGTGATGCATAAGTACCTGTGAGATTGTGTAAACACCCCTTCCCTATAGTCTTTCCCCCAGTGAGTCATCTTACTTATTGATGATCATTGCCTGAATCGGTTCTTACCATGAGAGTCACAAAATTGTGCTTTTCTAAAGCTGTAATTTAGTCTGTATTTATTAGCTTATAATCTTTTGTAAAGCTGAGTTTTTCTTCTCTCTCCTTTGACAATCACTATGTAGTCATGATTTTTAAAAAAGTTTTTATTTATTCATTTTTAGAGAGAAGGGAAGGGAGAGAGAAAGAGAGGGAGAGAAACATCAGAGTGTGGTTGCCTCTCATGTGCCCCCAACTGGGGACCCGGCCCACAACCCAGGCAGGTGCCCTGACTGGGAATTGAACCAGCGACCCTCTGGTTTGCAGGCTGACACTCAATCCACTGAGCCACATCAGCCAGGGCTAGTTGTGATTTTTTTAACTTAATGTATTACAATCACTTACCAAGATTATTTGGTGGGATTCAGATTTGGTCAGTGGGATCCTCTTCAAGTTGCCTTCTGTGTCCTTTTGACATGGAGTATGAATAACCTTTAAGCATGTCTTTGCCTTCCGGTACATAAAATGTTCCTAACTCAAACGCAGTATCAGCCAGTTTGCTAACGAGTCATGGTTCTTTTTGAGAGGAAATGGTCAGAAACCCAAACCCGGTCCCTAAGTTAGCTCACCACCATGGGGTGTCATGATTCTAAGCTCACCCACAGTTGTCAGAGCTAGAATATCAGGTCATGACCCCGTACTTACTGATAGCTCCAATTCAAATCCTATACCCCAGGGTTCGTCTTCACTTCCCCCTCCCCATGTCCTCTTGCCCTTCACCAAAAACCCTCATTAGGTCAAAGACCAACAAGGAAACGCAAGGCCGGTGGTCTGGGTATGGGGTTTATCACCTGCCATGGTGGCAGAGAGAGGCAGCAGGCAAGATTCCCTTGCCGCTTACCTGGATTGTACCCCAGGGTAGCCTGCTGCCAGGATCCTTGGAGTGAGCCAAGTTTTATTCAGAAAGGAGAAGATGCCCTGACTGGTGTGGCTCAGTGGGGCGGGCATCGTCCTGAAAAGCCAAAAGTCGTTGCTTGGGTTCCTGGTCAAGGCACATGCCTGGGTTGGGGGCCAGGTCTCCAGTTTTCCTCTCTCTCTAGAAATGGATAAATAAAACCTTTTTTTAAAGAAGAAAGAAAGAAAGAAAGAAAGAAAGAAAGAAAGAAAGAAAGAAAGAAAGAAAGGAGGGAGGGTGGGAGGGAGGAAGGAAGGAAGGAAGGAAGGAAAGAAAGAAAGAAAGAAAGAAAGAAAGAAAGAAAGAAAGAAAGAAAGAAAGAAAAAGAGAAAGGAAGGAAGGAAGGAAGGAAGGAAGGAAGGAAGGAAGGAAGGAAGGGGGGAGGGAGGAAAGAAAAGGACTTCTCACAAAGGAGGGCAACTTTCCAAGGGAACAATGTTAAAACATTCAACTCTGACCCAATGCTTAAAGAACCTACCTGTGGACTTTTCACGTGCAGTCAGCTTTTGAAAATTTTCTACTTAAGAAAAAATTAAGGACAAAGCTGCTTTTGTATTTGTCTCCACACAAATAACATTTCCAGCAACCAGCTACTTGACCCATCACCCCCGCAGAAACGTGCCCTTCCACTGGTCCCGCTGCTCAGAGTTTGCAGCGGGGTGCTGTGGTCGAACCACCCATGGGTGAGACTGGTTTCTCTTTCTGACTCTGCACACTGCAGAGCGTTTTCATGAAAGTCTCTTTGTACACAAACTTTGGTATTGTTGCAACAATTTTTCCACGTGGTACAGGCCTTCCCAAGAGACACTGGGCAATCATTACAAAACGTCTGGGCAGAGCATCCGGCTTCCCACAGAGGTGCTATGCCCCTAGGTCTCAACTGCATTTATCGCAAGTAATTCCCACAACAGTCTTGAGAATCAGGTATTATTCCTGTTTTAAAAGACAAGAAACTGAGACTCAGAGAGACTCTTACAACACAAAGTCAGAGAGCTAGTGTATTTTAGTGAGTCTAGGATGCTATAGATGTTAAGGGACATTTCATTCAATTCACAGGTATGTTAATGTTAGAGAAAAACATGTGTCTTAGGATCAATGGAACAGTGGTTAATGCCAGACACTAGGGTTAAGTTCACATCTTCTTGGCTGTGAAACCCATGCTCTTTGCACCTGAGCAGGGGTTAATGGAAGAAGAGCAAGCAGGCTGCAGACAGGACAGCCAGGGCTTGAGGAGATAAAAAGGGTAGGAAAGGGTCTCAGAACACGAGCAAAGGTGTGGATGTGAGAGTTTGCTTGGAGTGTGGACTCAGTGAAGAGCTGATCCAACTGCAGCCAAGTGTTCAGATCAGGGGGCAGCTAATCGGCCTAAAAGAAATCAAGCTTTTACTGTCATTTAGAATGGAAGGGAAGATAAAGTGCTTCTCAGATAAGGTCAAGTTCAAGGAGTTCATCATCACCAAGCCCTTATTATATGAAATGTTAAAGGGACTTATCTAAGAAAAAGAAGATAAAAAATATGACAGTGAGAAGACAGCAAACTCACAGCTATTAACAACCACACCTAAAACAAAAACAAACAACTAGAACAGGAACAGAACCACAAAAATGGAGATCATATGGAGGGTTAGCAACAGAGGAGTGGGAGGAGGAGAGAGGGGGAAAAGGTACAGAGAATAAATACCATAGGTGGGTAGAAAATAGGGGGAGGGCAAGAATAGTGTGGGAAACGTAGAAGCTAAAGAACTTATGACACATGGACATGAACTAAAGGGGGGAATGTGGGTGGGAGAGGGTGTGTAGGGTGGAGGGGAATGATGGGGGAGAAATGGGACGACTGTAATAGCATAATCAATAAAACATACTAAAAATTAAAAAAAAAAAGAAATCAAGCTTTTAGAAGGAGATGTAGCAGAGCTGTCAAAGGTAGATTGCGATTATTTAGGTTTAGCTGCTCCAGGTACCTGGGCATCGTTGTAAGCTCCTGGGTGGGTGTTACATGTTGAAAGCTGTGCTTCGAAGGAGGGGTGTGCAAGGCGATGGGAAGCGAAGGAGGTAGGAGGCTGCGGTGCATACAGGCACCAAGTGATGGAGCTTGAACAGTGATGGTGGCCCAGAGACTGGAGAACAGGGGTGTAGGCATGGGAGCATCGAAGAGGAAGGATTCTCAGCAGTTGCTGACAGATTGGAGATTGATGGGGAGTCCATATAATTTATCACCTGAAGCAGGACACCTCTGGGAAAGAAAGCAAAGTGCTACGCAGAAACCAGGAGTGCCAGAGACCAGGACAGTGGGGGACAAACCTGACATATGGTTGCTGCAGACAGAATGGAGGAGAGACCAGAAGCACGACTTACTCCCGTATTTCTTGCCTTGGGGACTGTGGGTTACTGTAGTTGACAGGGAAGCTGTAGTGCCCCTTCTTGTGCCGAGAGGGTCTCTTTTTGATCTCTATGTGTCCTCCCGCCACATTGGCCTTGTGAGGAATCAGACACCCCTGTATGGTATGCATTAAGGAATAGGCTTAACTCGTAAGGTGTGTGCAAAGGCCAGAATGCTTTCTGGGGCCCACTGCAGCGGACATTCCCAGGGAAGGAGCCCCTCCCCTCCAACTCTGTAACCTCTCTCCCTCATTGGGCAGGATCAAGAACAGCCCCATCCATGGGAGAGCAAACTGAGGTAGGTAGATGGATGTTGGCAGTTTGCAGAAACTGTCTGGGAATCCAGCTGCTCAGCACTTGGGGAATTGGAGGGCCCATGGGAAGCTGGCTTTGGAAGCAGGAGGCTCTGAACCTGTGGGACCCTGGATTCATGTACATCTTGTCCTTGGAGAAAGGAGAAAGGCCTTCAGTCCCACCCAGAGCCTTGCCCAGGCAACCCAGAATAAGCTCCCAAGGCCTTTTTTGTTTGTTTGTTTTTGTTAGTTATTCCTATGGCACCAGGGGACCTGGTTTGGAACAGGAGTGAGTGCAAGTGGGATAGAGAGAGATCATCAGTTTTCAATAAACTGGCCTACAGGCGAGCATAGCAGGTCCTCAGATAACGTCATTGCATTCGATGTCATTTTGTTGTAATGTAGATGAGGAAAAAAACGGGTTCCCGTCCAGGGCCACCGTCTGTGTGCAGCATTCACACTGTTCCCACATCCGCATGGGTTTTCTCCACAGACTTCGGCTTCCTCCCGGAGATGTGCATGTGAGGGACACTGGTGTGTCCCCATTGTCCCATCTGAGTGAGTGCGGGTGGACGTGGCCCTGTGACAGAGGGCGTCCTGGCCAGCGTGGGTCTCACCTTCCTCCCAGAGCTCCCAGGAGAGGCTCCAGCCACCCTTGACCCTGAGATGCTTAGAATATAATCATCTTACTTGTTTTTATCAATCTTTCTTCAGTGTAAGTATAGCTAGCATTCATCTCCATGCTTAATATTAGAAGTGTTTGTAGGTCTTTATTTAGAAGTTTGGTGATGTCTTGTAACCAGAAATCTGCCATAGGAACTTAACTCTTGTTTATATCAATTAACCTATAGGAAAATTGGTTTTGTTATCAATTGTTTTGCTTAAAGTTTCAGTTTCCAAGAACCTATTGACAATGTTAAGTGAGGACCTACTGTAGACTGAACTTTGGACTATATTACATATAACCCTAATATTCCTTTGATGGTTCAGACGGCACTCGAGTCTTGCAAAGCTGAAGGTTCCCCATGAACACCACTGGCTGTACCATAAACCCCTGGTTATGCCCATTCATGCATGGTCTAAGAGGGTAACATGTGACACTCCGACTGCATGTTCCTAGCAGGGCCTGTGGCCACCAGCCTAAAGGGTCACCAGGTTTTGTGTCTAATTTCTGATGAACTAAAATTATTAAGAGGTGACCAGCCAAATGCACACTTCGAAGGGGAGTCTGCGTGACGTAAGTCTCGCAGCTATTCCATTCTATTACACTAATCTAATTTTAACTTAGAAAATACCCTTGAGGCTGGAGGCCTGATTCGGAGGCCTGGATTCAGAGACAGTCACACCACAGAGTCACTCGATGGTGGAAGTCGGGCGGAGCTCCTGGGCCTCAGGAGACTGATGCTCGAAGTCTATCACTTCCTTGGTAAAAACAAGCAACAAAGAAACCCACAAATTTCAGGAACTCTCCAAGGCCCACGGCACTGTGTCTAAACTGACAACCGATACTCAAAATCCCCTTCCACATGATCTGTTTGTCTAGAAGTCTCACCATCTTCTCTGCTCTGTGCAGTCATTCCGAGCTGGCCAGCGCCTCTGCACCCATCCTGGCCTTGCCCTCCACCACGGTCTCGTACAGGCCCTTGCCTCTGCCTGGATCCGTCTCTGGCTCACAGCTCTTGCTGGTCTCTGAGCAGCAGACCCCTGTACCCAACGGCCTAACTGGCTTTTCCTAAGATGACCCCAACCTGCTCCTGCTCCTCCTCCTCTCCCCCCATCTCAGTGAGTGACAAGGAAAAAGTTCCAGTGTCTCTGCCAGGCACTATTTATCGTTCAGAGATGCCTTCCTAAAACACAAACCAGGTCACTTCACTCTCCTGCTGACAGCCCGCCAATGGCCCCAAGCTCAAACTCCTTAGCAGCACACGGAAGGAGGCCCTTTCGAGCACCTGCCTGCTAACCCACTGGCCGCTAGCTCAGACCTACCCCTGGTTTCTGCGGAGGGCCAGTCTGGCTTCTCTCCTGCCCCTGCCCGTGCATACGCTCCTGCTCCCTTCACCCAGCCACCTTCTTCAGGTTCCTTTTCCCTTGTCCATGACCGAAGCGCCGTGAGGGAAATGAGCAGTCCTGCTTGTCTTACTGTCAGCCCTACAAGCAGCCTTTAATGAATGTTTAATGATCAATGAATGGAGAAATAAGGAATGAATGAAACTAAAGTACAGTGAATGGGGACCATAAAGTAAAAAAAGAAGAGGCTGCAGACGAGGATGTTGGTTTGCAATCTCAGGAGTCCCCTGGGTGAAATTTGAAAGCGGCCCCCCTACACAGAGGGCAAGGAGATGCCCAAGAAAGAGGCAGGCATCATCCCGATCGGTAGGTGGCAGGTTTGATAAGCAAGGGAACTTACATACTAGGCTTAAGCAGCTGCAAGACGAGATCTCCACACCTGCCTGCCCGAATCTTAACAGGGTTTAGTACAGATGGTCTCAGCAACACCTTACTCTCTCAGCTGCATCCTAGAAACAGCTTCCACCGTGGAAACAGCAGGCTGAACGTACATTCCAAGGACGGGGGAGGGGGCGAGGAGCCGCTGATTGCCTAGGTCCAGTTGGTGGCTCCGCTGGCGGTCACGTCCTCTCTATGGACTCTTCCAACCTAGGACCAGAATGGTGGCTAGTCTGCTGACTGGAGTGTAGCTGCTGCCTGGTGGGAAGGGGTTGGAGGTTAATGCCCTGCAGTCACCTTGCTGATTTGTGTGTGTGTGTGTGTGTGTGTGTGTGTGTGGAAGTGTTGCTGTGTGTACTGGTGGATAGAAGTACCTTTCAGGATACATTTTGATTGTAATACGATCTAAGTTCTCTCTAAGTAACCATTCTGAAGTCTTTAAAAAACCTTTTGTCCGTTATTAGGGAGCGATACCTAAACTGGGCACACAGCTGGTACGTGGATGGCCACCACCTTGGTGTGAGGTGATTTATTGCTGCTAAGCACCTCCCTTGCAGAATGCTTGTCAGATGTAGACTAAACTAGGTCGCATCTCCCAGTTCTTACAAGCATAATAGACAGTCAGCCCCAAACAGAAATAGCCAGTCCCTTCTGTGAGCTGGGCCTTGGAAGCCAGGTACAATCTTCCTTCCCGATTTCCTCCAGGTTGCTGCTGTTGAAGGATGTTCCTCCATCTTTGTACTTAGCATGAACTATCTAGGTTCTCTTGGCTCAGTGATAAGAAAATTAGGAAAGGAGTAGGGGATATGGTAAGAACAGGGGGGTAGAATTGCTTTTGTAAAATTATCAGCACAAAAATAATCTACCTGCAGGACCAATCAACAGCACTGCTTGTAGGCATGATTCCTTTCATTTAAGGAGTCATGCACCTGCTAAAGAATTCTAACATGAAACATTTTAAGGAGAAAAATAATATTGGGGCATTTCCCTCTCACTCTAAGGCTTAGCTTAATGTTGTCTATTTGGCCTTCTCAAGTGGGAATTAATTATTCATTATTTTTCTCTCCTATTACAAGCTTTCTAGCTACTTTTGGAAGGTGAGTGGCCTCTTTAAGAGCTCCTATGTGTATTCTGACTTTCTTTGCTGGAGCTGTGCTATTTTCCAAATCGTCTCTTAGATTCAGTGGCCACAACCGACCCCTCCCCTCATTCTGTTTCCTTGTTTTCCTCAAATCTATATTGTCAAATCATCTAGCTCATTGGTGTTAAATACTCTATTGCCACTATACACAGAGATGCAAAATTCAGAAGAGAATCTTAAATAGCAACATTACCCACAGGAGTTTTTAAACATGACTTGTTCCTGAAAGTAGGGGATACGGTTTATTTTAACCATCATAAGCATTATTTTTATGTACTCTTAGCACTGAATAAATTACTCAAGCATCACAAATATAATTACACAAAGAAAAAACACCCGGTAGGATCCATTTATATGTCTATGCCAGTGTCTGCTCCTGTGACATTATCCCTTTGTCAGTAATTGTTAGAGGTCAGAGGTGAAGAAGACAGATTAGAGCAATTAGTCCAGCTTTTTATGCAAAAACAGTTTTGCGTAGCATTTTTTTCCACGACCATTTTAATAGAGAAAGATTTCACAAAGCACTGGGTAGGGAGACTTATAATTAAACAGAGATAATGAGGGTTGTGAACCACATACAGAAAATGGGGTTTAGCTTTTACATGTCTTGGTTGTCAACAGCTTTTACTATTTCAGCAGATCCTGATGATAATTAGAACTCGGGGGGAGGAGGAACGTGAAGAGTCTTGCAAACATGACTCTGGAAGCACCTCCACATTGGTTTGGGCCATGGGGGTGTGGGCTGCCTCCTCTCTGCCCTGCCTTCTCCCCTCCGGCCCCAGAGTCTGGTGACACGTTGTAGAATATTGCCCCCCACCCTGGCTGCACCTAGTGTTCCGTAAAGGCCAGATTACACCGTAAGGCATCCCTTATCTTTTAAAAGCTCCTCCACCAGTACCAAGAGGAGGGACCAACACCTAGGAAAACACAGTTTTTCTTTTGTGAAAAACAAAAACAGAAACGTGAATGGTTTCTACATAGCTTGCTTGCTGTCTCCCTGGCCACTTTCTTTTGGGTTGTCAGAGGGATTCTCTTCCAAGGCAAGACAGAAACCCCAGAGACCCTGCATTGCTTTCACCTTCAAACCCAAACTTGCTGCCACAAGTGGGTCGTTCAAGGCCCTGATGGTCTGAGGTAAACATATGGAAGGAAATGTGCACCTTCCCACCATCCTGTCCTGTGGATGTCCCGATGGAGGTGACTGCCCTCTCCCCTCCCCCGCTGCTTTACTTCCCTCCTCTTTACAGGGAATTCAGGGCAGATGCTGTCTATTCCAAAGAGCCTCCTGAATCCTGATTCCTCCTTTCCTTCCTTAATTTTGGATAATTGAAGTAAGGACCCTTAGCTCTGAGCGATTATTTCTACCTGCCGTTTTCACAATTATTATTGGCCTCTCCTTGGACTGTGAGCTTCTGGTGGGTGGAAGCCATAATCGACGAGCTTAGCATCGCGCTGGGGGACATAGTAGGTACTCAATAAACCTTAGAGTGAACTTCAGGAATATAATCCCTAAAGTATTACATACATACAGCAAAGTGCACACATTTGCAATGCACAGGTCAATGAAGTTTTACGTATGTATGCACGGACGGATAAACGTGTACAATGATGACCCAGATAAGCATTATAGAACTTTCTCCAGCGGCTCCCCTGACAACAGCTTTAACTGTTCTGGAGATGAGCCCCATCCAGCGTGTGGAAGCAGGCTGATCGCTGGCGGTAGACTCCAAGAAGATGTTAAGATACCCTGATTCATCGCAGGATCTAGGATGGTGGGAGGGGGATTTTATGCCAGACAAAAGCAAGAACGGAGGGGGATTAGAGGATATAACATTTAAGAAATGCAAATAGTGAAAAGAGAACATAAACAGTTACCCTTCTTCTCTCTCCCCACACTCACCGAGAAGCACCAGGGCCAGTGTAAGGCCTGGTCTGGGAGGTTTCAGGATTTCCTGTCACCCGCTCTGGGCCACCTTTCCCCTGTCCCCATGCGTGCTGAGACACAAAGACGAGAGTGACACGGAAGTAAGTGCAGTCAAGGCTTGCCAAAGCTCGTCTGATACACGCAAAACATTCAGTCTCCACAAGGGTTCCGGTTTCGGAGCTCCCCGCTCACCTGTACCTCCCACGTGAACCCCCCTCCCAAACACACACACCTACGTGCATTTTGGAGACAGATGACTTTGCCCACAGCCAGAGAGGGGATGCGCTCCCCGCACTCCTCCGCCCCAATCGCTGTGGTCTGGTGTTTCCTCAAATGTAAAAAGAGAGGAGGGCAAGATGCTCTTTAGTTGACCCCCATTTTTTTTTTTTATTCTTCCTTTCTCAATCCAACATTTGTATCATGTTTGTCTCAGAGTCCCACAGACTTCTGGCTGTGGTTGGGCAGGCTATCTCTGCAAAGCGCACTGGGCCAGGGCAACGCTGGGGCTGAAATCCGCCGTCAAGGGAAGGGACGCTCCACAAACCCTCCAAGGCTGCAGGATGGGTGAGCGGTGGCCCCCGCTTGAGAAAATGAGGATGTCCAATTTATTCTGCCCGTAGCCCTGACTCCTTTTTAGATAAGTAACCGGGCAGCGCTCCTGTCCTTCGCCCCTTCCACAACTGGAAGGGAAAGAGGAGTCACGCTCCCTTGGCCCCCGGGACCCCGCCCAGCTCGCTCCCACGGCGCGGGGGAGGCTGCCCAGCCCCTCGGCGCCTGCCGCCCCGCCCCTGCGCGAACTTGGCCGCACCCACTTCCCCCGAGAGGCGCCCCTGCCACAGCCAGGCTGACGTCACAAGGCACCCAGCGCCGGCGCCCCGCGGTGCGCGACCCGCGCGGGGACCCGCCGCCCTCACGGCGCCGACACCCAGGCGCGCCCGCGCGCGTGCCCGTCCCCGCCTGGAAACGCCGCTGAAGATGGCGAGTCTGGCGCCCCTGGAGCACGCCGAGGAAGGATGCCCGGCTCCGGCTGCCGGGGAGCAGGAGCCGCCGCCACGGGCTCCCGGGGAGGAGCAGGGGGAGGAAGCGCCGGAGGAAGAGGAGGCGGCTGTGGCTGCGGGGCCGCAGGTGGAGGAGGCCGCCACGGTGACCTGGCTGCTGGGGGAGCCGGTGCTGTGGCTGGGCTGCCGCGCCCACGAGCTCCTGAGCTGGAAGAGGCCGCTGCGCACCTTGCTCGGCTTCGTCGGGGCTAACCTGCTCTTCTGGTGAGATCTCGGGGCCAGGGCCGTGTGTGTCTGTGGTGGGGGGACGTCTAGGAGGACGGGTGACCTTGGGGCGTCCAGGGAGGGGAGAGTGCGCGCTGGACGCGGCGAAGTAAAGTGTCAGCCCTGCCCCACTTTCTTGGTCACCTTTTTGAACAGGTAGACACCCATTTCAACTTTCCTCCAGACGCACTTTCCTGTAAACAATTGTCATTCTTGCGTGTGTTCAGCAGGCGAGGTGGTCGGCTGACCTGCCAGCACCTGTACCTACAGATGTGCCCAGCATGCTCAGAAACTTGGGTTTTTGCTTTCTAAAACTCGCAGGCTTTGACCTGCTCCCCCAAAGCATGCCTGAGCAATCGTGCTTGAACTTGTATTCGTTCTTGCACCCCCCAGCAGGCATATCTGGACCAGCTTGGGTACACGCTCAAGACTGCGCCGCCCTCATCAGCTACCTGAGATGGGCACTGAATGATTTGTTTTTCCGTTCCCTGGAGGGTTGGGTTTACTGTCTTTACTCCCTGATGAGAAAACAGGAGGCAACCAGGTGGATTATGTACCTCACCCCCGCCCAGGTATGCACAGTGAGGAAAACAGTCGTATTTTTAGGTGAAGCACAGAGAGAATACATAGGAATGGCTATAAGAAGCCCCTAATCAACAGGTTTGTCTCCTTATAGAACCCTTCACCAGTAAGGACAGGGGAGGTGTCCTACTCTTTCCTTGAAGGACAGCCCTGTCATCTGCTACCAGGCTGAGGGAAGGCTGAGAAAAGTCTTCTTTGTTTGCAATCCTGTCCTCCTAGCAAGCATGACCCACACGGTGCAGAGTGAGAAGAGCTTCAGCAACAGAGATGTTGTTATAGGACATAGATTTCTTAACCTTAAAGTTAGGAAATAAATGCTCCAGACATACACAGACTGCCATTGTCTAGGTTAATTGAGCAACTCAAAGGAGGGTTTGGTTTGTCCCCCCCCCCGCCCCCCCCCCCCCCCCCCCGCCAGATCTGTGCTAGTCCTGGTTTTCTCTAAAAACTGGCTGTATCTTACCAGGGCCCCTGAATGTGAATTATTTTTACTTTGGGTCTCTTGGCTATCTGCGTCTCTAGAGTTTATTCCAAATTTCTCTTGCCTGTTATGTGAGCACTCCAATTAGGAGGATATGTTGTATTATGCTAGATGGGGCAACAGTTCAATCATCTCAGGGCTGAGACTCACTCATTTTGACCAATGTGGGACATATTTTTTAAATTCTCTTTCTTATTTAAAATTTTTATTTATTAAAAAAACAGCTAATAGGTTCACAGGTGGAAAGTTTAAAGGTACAAAGGGTAATGTTTTGAAAATCTCTTTCCCATGTCTGTGTCTGGCTGCCCAGTTTCCTCCCAGAGGCAGCCAGTGCTACCGGTTCCTTGTCTCTTTCCAGTTCAGGAAATGCACAATATTCCACCCAAACTGTAGAAGGCTGCCTGTGCTCTTCCTCCTCTTCGTGTATCTCAGCGATCACTTCCTTGTTCTTTTTTAGCTGCATAGAATTCCATTGAAAGGATGTCACAAATTACTTGACCTGTGACGTTCTGATGGACTAAGGTTGTTTCCCAACTTGCTATCTCAGTGTTCTAGCCAATGGCTTTGTGGGGACAGGCGTGTCTGTAGGATGAAATCCCGGAAGTGGACTTGTCTGGTCAGGGGGGACGTGCACTTGTAATTTTGATGGCTATCACATGACTTACTTGGAGTTCTACCAATTTAAACTCCAACACGCAATGTGTGTGACTGCTTGTTTCTCCCTACTCTTGCCAGCAGCATTTTATCAAACTTTTTGATCTTGCAAATCAGATAGGTGAAAAGGGTATCCCATTATGGTTTTAATCTGTATTTCTCTGAGATTGAGCATGTTTCCTACGTTCAAGGACCATTAACATTATCTTTTCTTCGCATTATCTGTTTATTAATAACTTTTATCCATACTAGTTGAGCCATTGGGCTTTTTTCCTGTCGATTTGTAGGAACTCTTTTTATATTAAGAACCTCGGCCTAATTTCTGTAATATGAGTTGCAAACACTTACTCTATGATGTATTCTTAATAATCTATATTGAAAAGAATGACTTTGATGTAAAATAATTGAAGGCATATTTGATATTATTCAAGAGTGATGTCTTCTGTTTTTTTTTTAATGAGTTCTATGGAGAGGCAAACAATGACCAGGCCTTTAATCCATTTATATCTTTATCTGTTTCTCTTTCTTCTCCTATTTTCAGTGTCTATATTTCATGCATGTTATTTTCTTTGGCAGAAAAATAATAGTACTGCATTTTAAATTCTGAAATATTTGTTAAATGGAATTTCTGACTCATTCATTAATTTCATTAAAATTTTGGACTTTTTCCCCCTTTGTTGTTTTGGGGTTAAACACTTTTTGAGGACATCATTTTCTTTACATAGTGTACTTCTTCTTAAGTGACCTTAAATGATGATGTTCTAACATTGTGTCGCAGTAACTGTAAAGCTCTGTATTTTTTTTAAATGAGAAAAACAAGATCAGTGTTACAAATCTGAGGAACCCAAATCTTGTCTTAAGCAATAGTGATGGTATTTTTACTTTAATTGGTGTTATTTCATGTGTGCAGAAATTAACTTTTCAAACATATTTTTGAATGATTTAGTGCCTGGTATCCTGAAAGCAGTAGCTCTCAGGATTTTGGGTTTGAGTTCAAAAGCTCTGATATGTATTACTTTCCCATTATTTGCAATATTTTAGAACCGATTTTGACGCGTGGCTGTAACGAGTGGGTGTAACTCAAGGCTTCACAAAGCAGGTCTGGTGGAAGAGTCAGAAAAGGATAGCTTGTTTTCACGCAGTTTCAGGGGAGTGCTGGCATTGTGGATGGAAGGAGATCATGCTTGGACCAGACCTTGATGGACAGGGGTGTTCTGGGAAGATCTAGTGCATGGTCAACAGCCTTCCAGCCCTAAGGAATTGTACCTGGTATTTCCATCAGTACGCTGAACTGATAGAACAGCACGTGGATTGGTAGGGAGAAGTGGGGAAGATGAGACCAGCTGGGTGTTTTGGAGACACATGTGGGGACAGTGGGTGCCTCGAATGTCATATATGTGTATGGACTTGTTTTTTTCTTTAGGCAATGGGAACAAAAAAATGCCTCCTTGATGTGCCCGTAATATTTTAATGGATAAGGAAATTGTGCTCCATTCATTCCTACCATAAAACATTGTATAACAATGAAAATAAACCACAGTGATAGGCAGTGACATGGATGAATTTTACAGATGTAATTTCGGACAGGAAAAGCACACAGTAATATGTGCAGAATGATTCTGTATTTTTTTAAAGTTTCAAAATGTGCAAAGTAAACAGTATTGATTTGGTATATACATGTAGGAGATAAATTGTCCCTGAAATTGAGAAAGTGGTTGTCCCTGGGAGGAGGGAAAAGTTGTGATGGCAGAGGGACTCCTGGGGTGTGGGCAGCATCGTATTTTCCGACTTGGGTAGCAGTTACATGGTGTTCAAATTAGAATTATTTGAAAACTGTGTATGTGTGCATTCTTCTATTACCTATATATCTTATGGAAAATACTAAAATACTAAATAATGCTAAAAAATAGTATTCACTCAGAGCTCAAAGGAGTTTGATAAAATACAGACCACGTACCATATTTGCCTCAAGAACAGGGTTTCGGCCACCCGAACTAGACTGGGTTACACTGGACGACCTTTGGGCTGTGTCTCCCTTATTTTAGCAACAAGAGGCATGTTTTAAAAATTCTTTCTCTTAATTTTAAATGTTATTTATTTTTTAAAACTAATATGGCCTCACAGTTGAAAAGTACAAAAGAGTAAACAGTTTTAAAGACCTCGTTCTCACGCCTGTCCCTGGGCACCCAGTTTCGTTCCAGAGGCAACCAATGACGCTCATTGGCAAACACAACATAGAACAGAATGAAGCCACCCTGACTGGTGCGGCTCAGTTGTTTGGGTGTTGGCCTGCAAACCGGAAGATCCCTGGTTCAATTCCCAGTCAGGGAACAGGCCTGGGTTGTGGGTTTGGTCCCTGGTCGGGGTGCATACAAGAGGTGACTGATCAATGCTTCTCTCCCTCTCTTTCTTCCTCCCTTCCCCTCTCTCTAAAAATAAATAAATAAAATATTAAAAAAAATATAGAATGAACCCAGCCAAACAGAATATGCCCATTTGGTTTTCTTTTTAAAGAATTCACTTTTTGCCGTGGACTGTCAATAAAGTGCACACACTCTCAAGTGTCCAGTCGGATGGCACACCTGCATAACAACAAAGGCAGTCAGGAGCTAGACCATGCATGTCAGCACTCGCCCCTGGGCACTCGTCTGCTTCCCATCACTACAGATTCTATTTATGTTCCCTAAAATTCCGTATGCACGATACCACATACTATGATATCTTCTGTGTCTGGCTTTGTTTACTCAGCGTGAAGTTTGGAGGTTCACCCTGTTGTGTATACTAGTTATTTATTCCTCCTTATCGTTGACCAGGTTGCCACTTCAGGGATGTGCTGCAATTTGTTGATGCATTTGCTAGCTGGTGTTCGTTTGGGTTGTTTTCGGGGTTGGCTATCACGAATAAAGTTATTGAAAAACTTCGGGCAGAAATCTTTGGGCAGCTCGTCTGTTTTTGGTGAGAGGAGTGGCAGGCTCTGACTCCTGTTTTGTGTGGCCACATGATGGCTGCATCGGACAGGCAAGGGATGGAGCAGAATGCCCCTATTCTCTGTCTCCTGGCTGGTCACAGCACTGAAATTGGGTGCCTTCCAGTGCAGCCTCCCTGGTGGGACTCAGTCTCTCTGCAGCCTAGAAAGTGCCCTGATGTGAGGTAGTGTGGGACGCACAGTTGGAGGCGGTGGCATACAGAAAAGTCTGTGCATTGGGCTTTTCCTCGGAGTGCCTGGCATTGTATGACATTACCCTCCACTTGTGTGAACAGTGAAACTGCAACCCAGTGCTGTGTCACAGGTGACCGCACAAGGGCAGGAGACCTTGGGTACTGTGACCTTTGTGGTGTCTTAGGCTGGGCACCTGTGTGGTCCAGAGGGCGCAGGACCCACTGGGAGTCCTTGGGATGCTGTTCTCTGGAGTTGGTTTGGAAGGTTTGCAGGGTCCAAGTCTCACTCGGTGTCAAGAACCCCTCTAGACCATCGCCGATGGCCCCTGTGTTCAGGCTTATGTTAGGGTAGCACCCTCAGAGAGTGCTCTCTCACTGTCAGCTCATGGGCATTGCCTGGGTACCTGTTAGAGGTGCAGGTACTGGGCTCCATGTGGCATCTACGGGACCAGAATCCCTGGACGTGGGGATTTTTCTCCAACTCCCCAGGTGACCCAATACTCCTGCTTGGAAGGGACTGACTGTATTTAAGCACCTTCTGGGATTCTGAGCTGTCTTCTCCATGAGGCAGCGTTTCTACTGTCAGACAACGCTAGGTAGCAGATTGTTTCCTTACACTGAATTAAGCCCATCTCTTGATGATCTTGGCAGCAGCCCCTGGTCCAGGCCCGGTTCCCAGCAAGTCCTTTGTCTGTTTCAAGGTTCATTCTGTTTGTTCCTGCTGAGTCTTCTCCCCAGCTGAAAGATTCTGGGCTCCTTCCACTCAATCTTTTCCAGACTCTTCTGGACATGCTTGTGTGTATCCATATTCCTCCTTGGAGGCAGCATTCCTGAGATGGTCTGACCCGTGTGTGCTTCCCCACCTCCTCCTGGACAGCATCCTTCTAGTCACGCAGCCTGACGTAGAATTTCTTTATTCCAATTGCTAGTAACTAGTAACTCCACTCCCTCTGACAGCTGCCGTTATTGACGAATGTTAGACTCACATAAAACTAGACTTGTATATGTAACTGTGTAGCTATGTATACACAGATCTAGTTTGTCAAACTCCAGTTACTAAGGATGTTCATGTTTAGCACCTCAATTAAATCAAACAGCAGCCTGGTGAGGCAGGCATTGTTCCCTTTGTATGTAAGAAAATGAGGCCGATGGAAGTTAATTCCATTATCACAGATGACTTCGACCTATACTGTTCAGTCACAAATTTGCAGTGATAGAAATATTTTTGCATTTGTACTGCCCAGTATATGGCTATTACTCCCTTTCCAGACCTCCATTCAAAAATTCAACAATTACTTATTGTTTACAACATGCTGACACTGTTCCAATGCTAGCGATGTAAATAATAGTAAGATCCCTTTTCTCTTGGGGCTTATATTCTAGTGGTTGAAATTGTGGAAAAAGACAATGCTAGGAGACTTTGGATGCCGTGGAGATAACTAAAGCAGGGACGAGCCAGGAGTAACAAGGAGGTGCTATTTTGCTGGTGTTTGGTGCTGGACTCTCAGTGTTGGCTTTCTGTTGGCCCCTGGGTGAATTAGGGGAGTGAGACTCCCGAGGCTGGAGACCAGTGAGGAGAGGAAGTGGGGATGGGGAAGGGGAAGTGGACTCAGGAAGGGCTCTGGAGGTCAAATCAGGAGGACTGAGTGGTTTTGTGGGTGGGAGAGGGGAGACAGGTGGGGGAATGAGGAGTGGCTGGAATGAACTAAGAGGAGGCTGCGTCCTGTTGGGGTGGTGTGGGAGGAGGGTGACAAGCCCAGTTTTAGGGGTGTGGATTCGATGTGCCCATGGCCATCAAGCAAAGTTATCTAACAAGTCCCCACAGGGCCAGCACATGGGCCAATGCTTGGGGGCAGGCTGGATGGGAGTACAGATTTGGGTCTTTTGGGGGTGCAGGCTTGGGGGGGTTGTGAAATTTCCTAGGGAGCACCTGTTGGGTAATAGAGAGAGCCTGGGAGAGGGTGTTGAGGAAAGTTACATTACCACGGCAGGTGACCCCAAAGAGCACCTTTCTCAGGAGACTTAGAGCATGGTGAGTCCCAGAGAGAGGTGTCCCGGAGAAGCCCCAGTGAGGTAGCAACTGAAGTCACCAGCTAGCATCCGACTGGCAAGTGCCCCCTCTTGGCCTTTGTGAGGGCAGTGTGGGCAGGGGCATGGCCTTCCCAGTCGTACCAGATGCTCCAGTCCCTGGAGGACAGGACTCTCTACCCTGCAACCTCCCCCCACTCAAGGCCCTCTGGGGTCTGTCTTTCAGGCCAGCTCCTGACTTGGCAAATGCGAGTTCAAGCAGTTTGGGAAATCTGCTTTCTCTAAGGCCTGGTTTTTGGGCCTATGGAGGTACTCTTTTTTGAATTTCAGAAGCAGCATTCTAGCTGTGACTCTATTGCATTCTTGTAGAGTCTAACCACCCCTACCCATGCCATTCTCCACCCGCTCTTCAGATGCCTGAAGACACCCGGGTGGTGCTCTGAAGGTCACTGGAACTTGTGGGGCTGGAGGTAATGCCATAGAGGAGGCAGAAGGACAGAGAGGGACAGGCTTGGAAGGACACTTCTTTCTCCAATACCTCAGGACCAAGACAGGACACTGCAGAGGGATCCCCATCCCCACCGCGCCTGCAGTGGGTGTGGCCAGGAGTCCTGGGCCAATGGTGACTCATTTCTGTTTGAAGGAGGAGGTTGGTCTGAGATTGAGGAGGCTGAGAGAGGAGGAGGCTGGCTATGTCTTTTAAGGGGAAGGATAGCAGAAATCACAAATAATTGTGGGGAAACACCAAATGACATTGTTTTCCTGGCTTTATTTACTTCACTGTGGCCATTTCTACGGTGAATACAATTTTATCAGGTTCCTGTATTTTCATCTTTGTCCTCATAGACTGTTTTTTTCCAAAATGAATCTTTTTTCATGGAACAGTGCTAAAGTTAGTGTTGTGGTCACCCTTATGCTGTATTACATTAGCAGTAAATATTGCACAGGAAATTTCCCATTTGCTAAAGAAACAAGCTCAAAAATATCAATGGTATCCACTTCTCTTTACAACATGCTTTTAGAAGAAAAACACTCTTAAGTGTTTTCAGAGATTTTTTCAGAAAGATTTTCTACAATGCTTTGTTCTCTGCTCATTTCAATTTATTTGGGAAGGAAATATTTTTCTTTTGGGGTTGAAGGTAGCACTACCCACGTGACAACTCGTTGGGCAAGGCGTGCCTACTTGCATGGTCCAGATGGAACCATAGACCTGGGAGAAGGGGCTGGAGCCGCCACAGGCCAGCTGGCTTCCCATCTCTGCCCAGATACTGCGTGAGCCTTTCGTTGGAAAGATAAATTCAGATGATGCCAAGCACTCACTCAAGTTGTGGCCATGCAGGCCCCCCCCTGGGTTTCTGGGTAAACTGAATTGGCTGCTGTTATAACAAGCTGGTGTTCTTTTGACAAATTTTGGGATGCACTTTCTGCAACCTTTCATGAGTTCACTTGGTGATACTTGCAGTGATCATTAACTTTAACAATGGCCATTGATTGGGGTCTTGCTTTGGGGCACTTGGTCTAGTTTTAATCTTATTTAATTCTCACACTACCCAGCAGGGGTCATTGCCCATTTTGTAGAGGGGGATGTTGAGGCTCAGAGCATTTAAGTCACGTGCCCCAAGATGACAGTATGTGGCAGAGCTGAGATTCCAACCAGGCTTCTGTGTGTCCTTCCCCCATCTACTAGACCCACCTGCAAAGGGGAGGTTACGGCATAAAATGAGTGTGATGTTGTATGGTTTATCCCCTCTGTGTCCTACAGGACAGAGTGAATTTACTTCTCAATTAAAACATGTGCTACCTCCCGTATAGCTGGTTGTCTCTTACCTGCTTTCGGGAAAGAAATTTATTTTTTCAAGTAAAATTTCATCACCAACCACAGCTCCACTCCACCACCTCTGTTGTCCATTTTGCAGTATTAATTACCAAAACCCAAGATGCATCTCTCTCAGCTGTCAAGTGGTCCAGCTTTATCATATTTCATTTCCCTTTTGTGCTTGCCCTTTCCGCTGGAGGACAGCTCTTTCTCTCCAGGTGAAAGGTCGTGTGGACTCCTGCATCCTCTCAGGGGGCTGCCCCGTGTGGTGGTGTGGAGTAGTCCCTACCAATTGTGTACTTTGGGCTGTGAGCCCAGGTGCATTTAGTGTTGGGGGAGGACAGCTTGTCTTTAAGGAGCATTTCTGCCTACCTTGGAGGAGGGGAGCAGGCTGCCATGCTGGCCTTGATGTTGGCTTCGGTGGTGGATTGAGGGTTGGGAGGATGTCAGGAGAGCTCAGACCGTCCTGCTCCTCTTCTGGCTCGTCTGCAAAGACTTCCTGCCGTGCATGCAGGGCTTCTGGCCCTGGCCTGCTCCTCCTGCCTCTGAGGCTCTGCCGGTCCCCTGCACCTCCTCCACAGCCCCTTCAGGGTCATCAGTCTCCTAGTCCCTCAGTGGGCCGTCCCTGCCACCCTCTCTGGGTCTTGCCTGTTAATTTCAGGTTTTTGGATCTGCATGTATCTTTCATGGCATCTGGTACAATTTGAAGGTGTTTTATTTTTCTGTTGGTTTTTGTTTCTAATTCTTAGAAACTTAGTAAAAGTCTGCTGAATACCACTAAGAAAAAATTAAAGCTACAGTGACAGAGTATGTGATGAATGATGTGGAAAGTGCTGCATATGAAAATCAGTCACTCTTTCTCTGCACATCCACGCTCTCTCCCTCTTTCTCTCTCTCAGATTGATTAATC
Source organism: Glossophaga mutica (assembly GCA_039655065.1). NCBI lineage: Eukaryota > Metazoa > Chordata > Mammalia > Chiroptera > Phyllostomidae > Glossophaga > Glossophaga mutica. The sequence goes on from CM077305.1 coordinate 23,692,112, forward strand.
CCACTAGACTTTTAGTAAAAACACAGCAGTCTCCTGTCCTGCCTCTTTCCACTCCCTAGTGCTGTTTCTCAGAGCAATTATTGTAAATTTTTCTGCTTTTAGCTCTATTTAGGCTTTTCTAAATAATATCCTTAAAATGCCATTTCTTTTCTTTTAACATTTATAATTTCTTTAAACATTTTAAGGTGTAATTGACATATAACATCATATTAGGGATACATCATAATGCTTTGATATTTATGTACGTACATTGCAAAATGATCACCACAGTAAGTCTAGTCAAATGTGTCACTATATGTAGATGGGGTTTTTTTAAATGCCATTTCTTGATTAAGCAGTCTGAGACATTTTTTCCCTCCCACACCAGTTCACATACACACCCTGCTCCTCCTCCATCTACTCTAATGAGGTCACAATTTGAGGGTTAATCATTATGACCGTGTAAGCATTGTTTATGCATGAACTAAGGAGAATGCCATGTTTACAGGACCTTGCTCATACAACTTTATTTTGCTGTTGCTGATTGCCTTTTTTTCTGTTTGATCTTTTTACCTCTACCGTTTCTGGAAAACAACTTTCGATAAAAGTCAAAACTATGCAGCTGACACTTGCGTTTCTCCTGTTCACCCGTATCCTTGGAGCCATCCCTCTAGGGGTCTTCACCCTCCTGTCCTGGTCCAGCGTGATGTCCCCTGGGCCTGCTGCCCTCTCAGGACACCCGCATCCACCGTCCTGCCCCTCCCGGCCTGTGTGAGAGCCTGCATTCCTGGGCCTGCTGAAGCAGGGTCAGGGGGAGGTCCGCAGTTTCCAGAGGGCGGCCCCTTTCCTTCTCTTTTAGAGTATTTATGACAGTTTAAGTTCTTTGCAATGTTTCTTCTGAGTTTCTCATTTCTGTTTGTTTTCTTACTGGACCCTTAAAAGACTTTCTTTTTGGATTCTCTTCCTGGACTCTTCCTCGGTGAACTCCTCTGACAGAGCACATGCTCCAGCTCTGTGAAAACACAGAGGAAATGCATGTTTTGAGAACGGGAGTGCAGAAAATATCTTTCTCCCACCCTTCCAGCTGATTGCTAGTTTGGCTGGGTTTAGAATTCTGGGTTGGACATAATTTTCCTCTAAATTTTTGAGGTGCTCTCTCGCTGTCTCCTCTCTCGCTGTAGGGTTGCCTTTGAGCAGTGGGACACCTTTTCAAGGCCTTGCCGATCTCTCGTAGATGATCAGTAGCTGGTCCAGCTGTTGGTTCTGATTGTTGGTACTTCAGTAAGCTGAGAATTGGCCAGCCAGCTGTGTTAGTTATTGCCGGTGCTTCAGCGCTTCAGGGCAAGCTGGAAGCATTTCTTTGTGGCTTTTATACTTCCAGGACTCAGTGTTTGCCATATAAACGCTGCATATGACTTTCGTGGTCCATCGTAGGACTGTGGACTTGAACCTGTGGACTTGAACACAGGGCTTCTGTGTGCCTCCAAGGGGCACTCACACAGAACACATCCTGAGTGGTGCCCCCTGGAGTTGTGCAGGGAGGCTGCCCTGGCTGGGTGCTGTGAGCTTTGCCGAGACATGCTCTGGGGGGTTGGTGTCAGGTCTGGCGCTGTAGGAACATGGGTCATCCTAGACTAGGCTGCACCTAAATGCTAAATGAACCAAAAGGTAGAGAGAACTCGTGCCTTGACCTTGTTTGCATGTGCTCACGACACATATCCTAACTTGTCATAGACCAGGGTGTGACCAAGATGTATCGAGTTGAAAGAGTGTGTCTGTTACTTACGTTTTAGGCTTGGTTGGGAGCTTCAGGCCACATAGGTGCCACTCTCTGCCGGTCAGCTTCCAAAAGCACCCTGGCACTTCGCCTCATGTTTTGCTGGTCCGTGTAGCATGGAAGGAAATGTGCATCCAGAGTAGCAGATTTCAGAAAAAGAATCATAGAATGAGCATATTGAAATCATCTGGGACCCCGAGCTCCACAGTACTTTGAAGGTATTGTACTAACCTGTTTTTCCGTATTTCCAGCAGCTGTTGGAAGATACTTATTTCTATGATCAAGTTACACTGGCCCTGACCTAGTAAACCAGGTTATTTGTTTTGTTAGCAGCGAAACCCTTTCAAAAGACAGCATCTGTGTGATGAAACAGAAGGTAGGAACTTTGCTCCAGCTTCATCACCGCCTCATTTTTTAGATGAAGAAACTGAGGCCCAAGTCCTTACAGTGAGCTGGTGAACACATGACCCATCTCAGAGCCTCCTGACCCCTTTTATAAAACTGTTCGCTGCTGAGTGTTGAGACGAGCGTGATGAAACTTAGGTTGGGAAACAAAATAATCGTGTTCCTGGGTGCCAGGCGCACTGGTCTGATTTGCGGGTCATTGTGGAAACTGGACCCTGTTGATCCAGCCGTGTCTCTGGTGGTCTTGAGAGTCTGGAGCAGGTGTGTTGACAGATCTCCCCACGAGTTGCTGGGACCCTCCCAAGCTCCTGCCTGTGAGCATCTGACCTCACTCTCCCTCCGTACCCCATCACCAGAGCTGAAGTTTGTTCGAAGTCGTTTTTGACAAAGGAGACAATTGAGAACTTTGTCTTGCTCTCAGTGGTCATGGCTTGGCTTGACCACATCTACTTGAAACAAGATGTCTAGCGTCCAGCTAGTGGTAATACTAACCTTTTGTTCACACGTAAGAGTAACTCCCTCTTGGAAACCTTTCATAGGGTGAAATTCTTGTCTCTAGAACATTCATTTACTGTTCAGAGGAAGCATTTATATGTTCCTGAAGTACAGATTGATACTTGTGTTTCCTAAAACAACTCCAGGACCCATTAAGACGGACACAGCCACTTTAATAGCTACATTGGGTACCAAATGAAACTGCAGGCCTTTGTTGCTGTTGTTAATAAAGCCTCTTTGAAATAGCTGTTGACCTCTTCGCATTAAGCTTCCCTGTAGCTGGTACACATGCTACAGGATGTTTGCAAACAAAAACCAGGCATACACTCAGTGTTTCCAAAAATTCAAGCTTTGATGGGCAATGCAATAAAATGTGGAAGTCAGGACTAGAGATGCCCATTAAACCAGCACAGTTTAGGGACCACGGTACACGAGACTGCACGTCAGTCACCAGATCCTGGAGAGGGGGTTTCACTGCCTGTCTGAACGTGGCCTCGGGGCCTCCAGTCTGGGGCTCAGTTGCTCATGAGTTTCATGCAGTCCCAGTCCGTCTTTGAGTGGGGAAGAAAGCACCTAGGAGCTGGAAGAGGGACAGGATGTGAACCCACTGCTCCCACCGTTGTTTTCCTGCCCCCCCCCAGTGGGTGCATGTTGGGGTATTGACTCTGGAATGGAAACCTCTCTTTCTGTCAGTTCACCTTTTTTAGGAATGAGTATATATTTTCTTAGTTTACCTTTTAAATTTTACTTCCAAAGACCTTCTGTGTAAATTCAAAACAACTTGCATTGATACGTTGTATACAAAATTAGAAAGTTTTAGTGAGAGACTTTAACCACTTTATTATCTTAGTTTATGCAAAATGGTACATTAAACTCTAAACCGCTTTAAAATAAATGATACCTAAAATTTAAAGATACTTAACACAATTTTATTTTTGGCTCAAGTTTAAGTTTATTAGAATACATTTTAAAATATTTATCACCCAAGGACATTTTTCTCATTGCTTTTAGAGAGACAGGAGTGGAGGGAGGGAGGAAGTGAGGGGTGGGGAGAGAGAGAAGCATTGATGTGAGAGAGAGACAGTGAGTGCTTCCTGTCTCGTACGCACCCTGACTGGGGATCAAACTGCCACCTGGATGTGCACCCCGACTGGAAATCAAACCTGCGACCTTTGGGTCTGCAGGACGATGCTCCAACCAACTGAGCCACATCAGCCAGGGCTAGAATACATTTTTAAGTATAATCCCATGGAAATAGAAAATATGATTTATAAATTGCTTTTCTGCTTTTAAAAAATTCACTAGTGTTAGTGAACACTGATATTCATTCATCAAGATGGAAATTGGTAATTTTCTTTTACTTTTCATAATGTCGTTAAATATAGCTGAACATTCAGCATGTTTGCATATCAGTGCCCCATATGACTAAGACATCGGATTCATGCATGTGCCAATTTCTAGCTCTGATGTTGCTCATGGGATTTCTGCTATATATGGACTTTGCTTGATGCAAACAGGTGCATGTCTTAAAGCTGAGGAGCCCGTGATTGGCATGTACCTGTGGCATGCAAGAGCATGGCTGTTAGTAAAAGAACCATTCGTGGGCTATAGTCACCAGAATGTCAATGATGATCTTTGGCTTCTAGTTAGAGGGACTCCCGGTGTCTAGAAAGAAGCCCAGACATATATTGTGTATTGGTGTGGCTTTCACTGTAAGTGTGGCTTCTTAGATTTGATGGGAGGTACATCTGCTGCCCCGCCTCCAGAGAGGAGGGTGTGTGCGATGGCCAGGGTGCCATCCTCTTTGACTTGACCAACCACATCACTGCAACAAAGGCTTTAGCACAGTGGCAGTTAAAGAGAGCCAGACTAACTCCCGATAGCCAGTGAGAAGCCAGGTCTTTCTTTAAAGAGAAAAGTTAATCTAAGCCAAGGTTCAACAGCCACCATGTTCTCATTTGCTTCCCAGAAGATTTTCAGAAATTGTATAGAAATTTTCATGCTCCCCCATACCTTTCTTTTCCATTTTGGCAAAATGTTACTGTTATGATAGTGTGCTTTAGGGACTTCATGATTAATGATTATGTCAATTTCATGCATGATTATTTAATGACACTAACCGACTCAGTCATTCAACGAATACGGGATGAACAGCAATACAAAACGTGGTCATTGAACACCTGCTGTTGTCCAGGAGGTGACTTAGTGCTGGGGCAACATCAGTAAAAAGGTGAGAGTGTGCTGGACTTTGCGGTGTGGCGTTAATGACAAACAATGAACAGACAAATAAGTGAACAAGTAGAAATCAAGACGAGTACTATGAAAGGAAGAAACGTTACTCTGGGGAAGCAGTGGGTGGTCTAATTTGATTGCAGGCTGCCAGGGAGACTGGTCCTCAGCATGCGTGGCAACTGAGTGCGGCAGCTGCACAGAATGGTATCTGGACTCACTGTTGTGCCTCTGCCAGGCTTTTGAAAACGAACACCTTTTGCCAAAGAACCCACCCTCTCCCTGATCAGAAAAGCTAGTTCCTTTTGGGGATAGTGGATTTGAAGTTACAATGTAGCTGACTGCTTAGTTGGGTTATTTGTAAAAGACTGTTAACAACAGAAGGCATTTCTGTGTCATTTGCAAGCAGAATTTTATCTCTCATTAGCTTCTCTCATCTGATTGCAGTGCAAACTTGTGATTGAAATGTGGGTCCTACTCAGGCTCATATGGTCTTTACTGATTCTGTTAGTGGTTCAACTGAGCGAAGCATTTTCTTTTATTGTTTGTGCTAAATGGCAAATGTTGTAAACACAGAAGCTAAGTCGCTCATTTGAAGAGCTTAATGAGAAACTGTAATCTTTCCTTATTACATTTTCTTCTTCTTCCCCACATTGTTTTTCATGGGCATTGTCTGTCTTGTTTGGAGGGTTAATATGGGCCTGGAACTCTCAGGTGCAATTATCAGCAGAGACATACGTTTTCCGTTGGAGCTTGGGTAGGGCTGTGCTGAGGGACGGCTCTGTCTCCCTTGGTTAATTAGACAAAGTTGTTAGGGTTGTTTCTACCCCTGAGCACTGCCCGTGTGTGCGCACCGAGGGCAAGGATGGACAGACCTGCTGGTAAAGGCCACACCTGTAGCACCTGAGGGAGTTTTAGACCCTGTGGGCTAGAGGAGGTGGCTTTGTTTGGTCCTGGAACACTTCTAGTCACCACTTCTTGTCTTCTTGTTTTATAGCTCCTTTTTGGCAAACAATGAAAAGACTGAAAAGCAAACAAATATCCCCATGGAGTCACTTTCAGCAGGTCAGGGTGGTATTGCCCGAGATCATTATTGTGGCCTCGGGGCAGTCAGAGGGAGCGTGGGGTGGCTGTGTGTGACATTTGCTATGTCGCTTATTTCCCTTTGCTGTGTTTTATGAATCAGTTCTTTCCATGTTAAGAAGATATGGAAATGGTCTCTGTGTTTATCTTCTCCTATTGGGGCAAAAAAGGGGATTCCTCACGATGAGGCATCAAATTCTTAGGCTGAACAGGACTTCTCAGAACCAAATTTGTGGCTTCTCACATCTCAACCAATGGCTTGAGTTCTTGTGGGTTAACCTCAGAATTGAGTAATCTTTTTTCCTTTGATCTATTCTCCCTTTGCCAATGTTTCTTATCTGTTTGTACTTATTCTGTGGGATTGTAGGTATTTAAGCTCTCTCCATGGCTTTTTGGCTGAAAAAGAATGAAAATAAATGTTCACAAAGGTGGGCAAGTGTATGCAGGTGTGTGTGTGCACCTGTGACTGGGAGCAGGGGCTCTGGAATTAGGTGAGCTAGCTTCTAGCAGGGTGAATCTGAAACTGGAAAAGCCAGCATTCATGCTGCCTGTCACCTACCAGACCTGATAAGCAGAGACAAGGACTCAATCTTTGTGGGCACCTTATTCAGAGGGCCAGTGGTCTGAGAAGATGGTGGGTTTGTTCCCTGACAGACCGTCTTACCTTCCTTTTCAAGCCAGCCTTTTTTTATAAGGGGGCAAACATGTAGGTAAAGGGTCTGGAATTCAAGAGAAAAAAACTACAGGTAAGGGATTTGGGACTCAGGAAAGAGGTTAATCAGATAAAAGCAGCAGTCCAGCAATTTCCCTAACATCCTCTCATCCGCTGACCGGTCATTTTCTTTATCTATGTCCTGGGCTGTGGGCTGCTCTCTCTGGAACACAATGGCTCAGATACCACCCTGGCTGCTTATGGTCTGTCCTGGAACACAGAGGTCATCCGCTTGTGGTCTCCTGGAGTCAGGGTGGACTGTACTGCAGTCCCTTTGAAAGAATAGCTTTTTACATGCATTAACTACTAGGCTTATTAACTATTACCCGAAACTAAAATTTTCCCACTCTCGACTCCCCCATGAAACCCAGTTAAGTGACGTAACCATTCCGAGCTTCAGTTCCCTCATCTGTAAACAGGGGAGCCCTTCACAGAATAACCGGTAAGGATCAGGGAGAAAGCCCGCCTTGGGTCTGCAGCACGCAGGCCGTGAGTCCACGCAAGCCAGTGCCGTGCTCTGTGCTTCTTTTCCAGAATCACAGTTTCCCACTTAAACATGTTCCATTAGCTCTGTCGGGTGTGCCTCAGTGGATTGAGTGCTGACCTGTGAACCCAAAGGTTGCTGGTTGTCATGGTTTGATTCCCTGGTCAGAGCACATGCCTGGGTTGTGGGCCAGGTCCCCAGTTGGGGGCGTTCGAGAGGCAGCTGATCGATGTTTCTCTCCCTCCTTCCCTTCCCCTCTCTTTAGAAATAAAATCTTAAAAAAAGATTCCGTTAAATTTTGCATTGATACGTGTTTATGCTAGTGACTGAAACTTACTTTAAAAACCACAACTATAAAAGAAGACATGAAAATATTATTTTAAATAAAAATAATTTTATAGCTGGAGGGAGCCTGATTTGTAAGTTAACTTGCCGTTCGGGGTCCTGAGCAGGTTTGACGTGGGAGGGGGCTCTGGGTTGTGGCGGCTCCACGCCCTCGGCTGTGGTGTGCACGCTCCCTCCCTTTGCGCGGACAGGGCAGGAACCAGGACTCTGCTTCTTTGACCCTGCCGAGGGGCCCAGAGGTCCCACGGCATCAGGGGCTGAAGTTGGGGGATACTGAAGAATTGACAGCCATCAAGAGATATTCGTTCTCACCCCAGATTCACTGTCAGTTTGGAACGTTCTAGGGACAGAGTGCAGGGCATGTTGAGGACCGGGGTCCGTGAGGCAGCCAGCCCTCTCGTCCACAGGCACGCACCGCCTCTCCAGCTCTGTCTCTGCCCATCTCGCTGTGTGTCTCTATCTCTGTCTTCTTTTCCAGTCGGACCTTTAGGAAAGAATCAGAAAGAGCTTCCCTACCCAGGATGACATAACACAGTCTCTGGCCTTGAGGTGGCCGCGCTGATCGAAATCCAGCTGGACAGTGTCTGTTGGTTCTGAGCCCAGAGTGGACATTTCTGATAGATACATTGGTGCCCGATATTTGCAGCCGCTTTCTCCTGTGCCTCAGGTTCGTCCACAGAGTGGCAGGGAGTCGTAGTTCCCCGAGCACCGGAGTAGCAGCCACGGTTCTCTCCTTCTATGCCAGCAACTAGAAGGCCATCCCTTGGACTCACCACAAACTCCTTTAAAAAAAAATCCCAAGTTTCGAAAACATTTCCCACCCTGGTTAGCCAGGGCAGTTGCACCAAGTAGGATCGTAATCCCTTGCTTTGAATTCCTTACCATTCTCTTGCCTTTCATGGGGACAGATGCCCAAGAGTGTCATCACTGTCCTGCCACTTAAATGTATCTGCAGAAACTACCGTGACAAAAGTCCACACCCAGCTCTGAGTGTCATGTGCGTTTTGAACATTTCGTCATTGACTAAGAGATAAACACGGGTGACGTGTTCCTGGGACAGTGACGGGTGTTCCCAGTGTTAAGGGCATGCCACATGGGGAGGCTGTTCAGCTGTGTTCTTAGACAGGGGTGTGCTCATAAACGGGGACCCTGGGTCAGCTCTGTGGGGTGGTGCAGCTTCAGCGTACCCATAAGGGACCCTTGAATTTGGCCTTCAGATAAATGGCCCTCCCAGGCATGGCAGAATTGCCAATTCAGTGCTCAGTCTATTTGATGTGTTGGGTATTTGAAACAAATTAGACAGCTGCTTCTATGTGTCATGTGATCATTTGGATCTTTATTAGGGCGACCATGTAACATTCATGTAATTTATTGTCTAAACCTAAGTGCACCAGGACAAGGTATAACTCAGGATATTATGGTTTCTCTGAACGTAAGTAACCTGTTCTAATCTACATAGTTTGTCTCAGATACAGCGTTGGTCTCTTTGTTCACTGAGTGCAGCAGCCTGAGAAAACATCTGGCTTTGCAGCAGGGAGTTTGGAGGAGACAGACCTGGTCCTCAGCTCCGTGGAGCTGACAGGGCCAATTGCAGGGCTTGTTCACCTTGACACGGAAGGAGACCTTGGAGCTGGTGGTTCCATCCACACACTTGGCTCAGGGTGTAAAAGCCTCAGTCCTAGTTCTGGAACCTCATGGTCTCAGACCGGGAATGGGAGTTCTGGGCTGTGGGAAATCTTGTTGCTGAGCCTAGGATCTTGATGGAATGGTGAGTCCAGGAGGCCTGTCTGTGCGTGGATCTTAGACAATGTGTGATTGTGTGATCAGGGTCATTTACCTGGAGCTAGGGAGGCAGAGCCCTGGCAGGGCTTCCCGTGAGGAGGGGAGCAAAGGGAGAAGGGTAGGGATGAGCTGGAGAGCCAGGCCCAGCAGAGCCAGGGTGGAGCTGATGCCACACGGGGGCGCGGGGGCTGAAGTCCAGTCCCTTACATCGTGGTCCTTCAGAGTGAGCACGGTAGAGGAACCAGAGGGTCTTCCACAGCTGTGGCAATGCCGTCAGTTTGGAGCTGCGGGGTGGCGAGATTCCTTTTTGGGATCCTGACCCAGGCCAGGTACGCTGAAATCATTAGTGTGGGTCTGCCCTTTCCCCTGCCCCCAGAGCTGTTCTTAAGACACTCTTCAGCACCTGCCACTGTGTCTTGCACCGGTATACGCACGTGCTTATTTATGAAGGAAGAAGCCCCACAGTATAGCTCGATATTTGGGTTAGTTACGTGCGGGCCTCTAGGTTTACAGTGTTTGGACTCAGAGAGGGTTTGACTGGACATGGCCTGAGAGACCGTCGCAGTCCAGTGTTGGTAAAGCTGACTGTGAACACGGAGATTGCCGCACCTCACCCCCTGAGGACTCTGATTTCCCAGGCGCAGAGTGAGGCCCAGGGATCTGTGTTTTTAGAAAGTGCCCCAAGTAATTGTGATGGTCAGCCAGTTTGGGGAAGGTCTTACCTACTAGTGCCTCCCTTCACAGATGAAAACACAGAGGCACAGAGAGGAGGGTGTGGACGTCTGTCTCATCGGCTGAGCTGGCCTCTCTGCACAGCTGCGACTTGGCTGAAATTCAAGCTCTGGCAGGTGCCACTGGGCAGACACAGTATATTTCATTGCCATTTGCATAAAAACCCAAATAAGCCAACTGGGCTGCTCCTGACGACAGCTTCCTGACCCTCGTGTATTTCCTTCTCTTTTCCTCTCTGCTTCTGGATTTCACTGTCCCCTCTTTCTTCCCTTTGTCCCTCTTACCCTCCTACTACATTGGTCAGATCTCTTCCTCTTTCTTTTTCTAGTTTCTTTCTGTGAGGGCATCTGATAGTTAATATTTGACTTACTGGTAACTCAGCTGGAGTGGGCTGCAGAGGCCGGCTCCCACTCCTGGCTTGGAGACCTCTTCTCCTGAGATACAGTGACCATCGTGGATAGAAAGCCCCAGGCTTTGTGGATGGGTGGGTATTATACAGTAGGTGGACCCGAGGACCCCATTGCACTGTCCTGCTGCCCCCAGCTGGATTTGCCCTTGGCTTTTCTCAGAATTCCAGTGCAAAGCAGGAGCAGAGCAGGCCGAGTTCCCTTTCCCTTGACCTCAGATGGACTTCGTTTCACTCCAGTGGTGCCCTTGGCTGCTGCGGCTCTCTGGGCTCCAGAAGGCAGACTCCCCGCGGCTCCTCCCCACTGTCTGGTGGGTTCTCCGCTGCACCCTGCTGAGCTGGGCACACTCCCCGAATTCACTGGATCAGCCACCACCGGCTTCTGCCCGAGGCATGCCGTCGCCCTCCTCCACGCCCTCCTGGCGGCTGCCGGCCAGCGGCTCCCTGCCCGTGGGGTCTCCCAGATTCCCGTCTCCCTGCACAAGCAGCCTCATCCCTTTACTTTTTTTTTTGTATTTCTCTCCTTTTTTGCCTCGACTTCACTTTTTTGGTCATCATGACTGAAGAAGTGCTTCTCTGGGAAAAAAAGCCTTCTGAGTTTTACCTCCCATTTGTAATTCATTGAGCCATTACTTTCTCTTGCTTCATTTTGATTAACCGTTTCTTTACAAATTATTTACCACTATATATTTTGTTGGTTTTTAATATAATGCCCCTTTCCCCAGTATACACATATGTTTAACCCGATCTGAAATTTCGGTCCATTTTACAATTCAGGGCATCATAGTTTGTTTGGCAGCTCCCCGGCCTCCCTGCAAAGGTACCTAATTTAGTACACTTAGCATCTTTAGACACTTTTTTTTTGCAGGATCTGTAAAAAGGCTAGGGAAAATGAAAGCCAACTTTAGTTGAGATTCAGAATTTTGCGATAATGAGGGAGATACCTGCCAGTATGCCTAACTCTTAAGAAGATAATGAGATATTTTCCAGGCAAATGTGATAATCTGGACTTTGAGTAATGCTGGGTGAGTCATTATGCCTCATGAGGCCCTTCTGTTCTGACCAGAGCCGCTGTAACATTAAATAGTGCCGACTCCATAAAGGACTCTACATAGGGAAAGCCTGTGGTTAGAAACGTTTCAGTGAGTGAAAGCAAAATCTCTATTTTGGGTCTCTATTTTGAAATATTTAGAAAGCAAATAGTACAGATTATTTCCTACAACAGAATATGGAGGTTTCCTGTGCTTTTGTTTATAGATTTTCTTTCTGAAAAAAAAAAAAGTATATTTTAGCCATTGATGCCATTCATTTCATAGTACTGCGTGGGCTATGCTTTACCTAGAAATGAGGTCAGGTTTTTACACCTGGGTAAACTCATTTCCATCCATCACCAAAGAAGGTTTTTGTTTCTTGCTTTATTTTTATGAGCTTTCCATTTCTTTGCTTTATTAAAATTGGATCCTGTTGAGCCACTTAGTTATGAAGTAATGAAAACTTTAGTTAGGTTTTCCTTGTCAAATGGATACACAAGTACCCCAGATTTTTTTAGAGATTTGTGTTTAGCCGCTGTGTAGTTCCACAGAAGGTCCCTCTGCAACCTTCACCTCCTGTTCCATCACGTACATTGTCCCCACAGCCCAGTGCCTGTCCTGGCACTCTGGCCAGCCTGGCCACTGTGGGTGACTTCCTCCAGGTGCATGAAAACCCATAAAGGGACACGGAAGAACGGCGGCCCTGAATGATCACGCACGGAAAGCTGAGATGACGAGTTACCTGAGAATGGTAATTTAGTCCCCAGCCTGCCCCGTCCCTTTTTGAGCATCTCCATGGAGTGAGTGCGCAGTGCTCACGTACATGGCGCATGACCAGCAAGTGCAGGCTAATTTGATATTATTAGTCAAAGCCCATGATTTGCGAGGAGAATTTTCTACTTAAAATCGTGGTATTTTCCAAAGTGGACATAATTTGGGAATTCCCCAGCCTCCTTGTTTGTTCGTTTGTTTTAACCCTAATAGAGGGTTGACCCTTACAGTCTTTTAGGCTGTCTCCGGGTCTTCTGGATCTCTGCTTGTTTTCCTTGTGCTCTCCTTTGTCTCCGAACATATGGATTGAATCTTAGTTTTTAGCTGACCCAGGTAACAGAGCAGAGACCAGTCCAATAAACCATCCCAACCGTACCAGGTGGGCTGTAGCAGCTGGCTACTTGAAGGCCAAGTTATATTCAAAATGATGTAGCTGAACCAGAAGATGAAAAAGAAGAAAGGGAGGGAAAAATAAAACGCAATAGAAAGAAGCAAACGGACCCGTGTGTCTGATGTAAAAGTGAATTGCAACGATGCTGTGCAGGCATGGATGGCTAGGAGTTGTCCGTGGGCTGTCCCAGTCACAAGCCACTGATGCAGCTGCAGGTCCCGAGACTGATTTGGATGAAGACAAGGGTCAGTGGCCTTTTTTATTGAACTAAGAACTGTTTTAAGGAGATAAAAACGCCTTTATTGATCACTGATGGAGCCTTCCCTCCAAGGTGCACTGAGGGTGGGACCAGGGCAGTGGGAGCACAGAAGGCCCCGCACTGGGGATTAATGCTCTGAGGTGGCTATCTTGCAATTCTTACTACTCTCACCTCTGAATCTGTGTTTTGTAAGTGAAACCTGATGAGACAGTGAGGCATGTGCTGCGGTTGTGGAGCCTCAGCTCACAGGTGGTCCCACCTCCCCAGGGTGGGGTCCTTGTCAGTTGGTGCCAGTTCTGCCCAGCTGTCCCCTCCCCACCCTGCCTTGCATGACTGCCCAGGGCAGTGGCTGAGCTGCATTGGTGCAGGGTGTGGGAGGGGGCTGTGTGCCACTGTGGCCATCTGACCCTCCCTGGGGCCTGAGCACGGGTGTAAGGAAGGTTTTCCTGGGGCGCATGCCCTGTGGCTGCAGGATGAGGTGGCTGCGTCCTCTGTTCTGGCTGGCAGCGCCTTGGTGCCTGGAATGCCGACTGGGCAAGGGCCTGGAACCCATCCTGGATTGAGGTCCCAAATGTCCCCAGAATGGAGGTTCCAGTTATCTTGGGGCTCTCCCATTTGTCATGGGCTGGGGCTGTGGACTGGTGGGATGGGGGTGTTAATTTCTCCACCCCCTGGCAAAGTCTCTGCATTTTCACTCTGCAGTGGACCTCAGAAATTGTGTGCCCCCCTGAGAACAGTGCCTCTCCATAGACCCCTCCCTTCAAAGTTTCCCATCATTGTGCCTCTCATGGCATCTTGGGCATCCTGTATTTTGACCACAGCCATCTGTTAATAATTATTCTGCAGCATCCCAGAATCCTCTGACCACCATAGGTGGCCATCTTTTCTCCAAATTCCTCCATGGGTGAGGTGCTCACCGCAAATTTCTGTGGATTCTGTGGGCAGGCAGCAAGGTCACCCTGGAGTTCAGATCAGGCTGTGCTGTGTGACACTCTTTGGCAGGTTCTATTGGTGTTTAGTTCTTCCTCTGAGAACTGCTCTTTACCTCAAAGTACTTCTCAGCAGTGGCCGGGCAGATCAACACTTACAGACACGTGGACCTTAGGAATGCAGTCATGGTCAGCAAGGTGCGTGAGAAAATCTCTTACAAGGTTGTGGACAAGATGACGTATAGACAATAATATAGTGGCAAACTGGATGGTCTGCTGTATTCACGAAGTGCCGATTCATGAATCTCAGTCCCTCCGGGAGCTAGTGCTAGTGGGGACTGACAGAACCACAGCACTGATGGGCGAAGACTCGTGACATGCAGGCACCAGCGTGTCAGTGTCATGGGGTTGGGCAAGACAGCAGATGTATGTGATTGATGCCACCATTAAGGTCTGTAGGTTTGAGTGATAGGCTGTGTGAAACAAAAACAAATTTAATAGGACATGCTTAGGTTCAAAAATTGCATCCGAAAAATAGAATCTTTGGGGGTTTTAACTTCCTGTAAATTCCGAATAAGCCAGCATGTTGATAGAGCTATTTAAAAAAAAAAAAAAAAAAAAAGGTTGTGCTCAAATTATTTGAAAACTTATGGCCACAAAAAAATCCTGCACACAAATTTTTAGAGCAGTTTTACTCATAATTTCCAAAAAGAAGCCACCCAGATGCCCAGTGAATGGACAAACTATGTACATCGTAGAGTAGAATACTCTTCAGTAATAAAAAGAAATGAGCCATCAAACCATGAAGCAACATGGAGGAAACTTAAATACTGCTCAGTGGAAGAAGCCAGTCTGAAAAGGCTGCATACGGTGTGATTCCCATTGTGTGACAACTGGAAAAGGCGAAACTTTGGAGAGAGTGAAAACACTAGTGGTCTCCAGGGTTTGGGGGTGAGGAGGAGGGATAAGTAGAGCGCAGGGGATTTTTAGAGCAGTGAAAATGTGGACGGTAACGACCTTATGCATTTGTCAAAACCGATAGAATTTACAACAGAAAGAGTCAACCCTAATGAGAACTGTGGGCTTTAGTTGTATCAATATGGGTTCATCGTTACAACAGTTGTGTCACTGATGAAGATGGGAATACTAAGGGGAACTCTGCAGGGAAAGGAGATACGGGAAATTTTGGGACTGTCTGCTTAATTTTTTTTATAAACCTGAAACTGCTCTAAAGAAAATAAAGTCTGGAGGACTTTGGCCAAGATGGAGGCAACAGGTGGACACACTATGCCTCCTTGCACAACCAAAATTAAGGACAACAAAGATTTAGAAACAAAAAAACCACAACCAGATCTGACAGAAAATTGAACTGTAAGGAAGTTTGACAACCATTCACCCAGACTGGTGGGAGGGGCAGAGTTGGTGGCCTGCAGAGAGGGGTCGTGGCAGGAGAAAGCAGTGGTTGGCGGTCCCAGGCTCACAGGTGGCAGCTAGCAGACCCTGGGCATGCAAGGTGGCTGGCTGACGGTGGACACACATTTGTGTGCAGATAAACCAGGCAAAAACGGGGAGACAGACCGTGCAACCCAGGGCCCCAGCGCCAGGAAATAAAATCTAAAAGCACCGATTAAAAACACTTGTGGGGGTTGAGGTGCCAAGAGAGGATCCCAGCATCACAGGAGAGTACGTTGGAGAGACCCACAGGGTCCTAGAGCATACATAGGCCCACCCACCTGGAAATCAGCACCAGAAGGGCCCAATTTGTTGTGGGAAGTGTCTGAAGGGACTGAAATATGAGAGAGAGGAGCAAGTGCTGTTGTTCCGTCTCTGACCCCGCCCCCACATACAGCATCACAACTCAGTTATTGGGCTGCCCTGCCCTGGGGAACACCTAAGGCTCTGCCCCTCACTACGTAACAGGTGCAACCAGACCAAAAAAAAAAAAAAAAAAAATACAGCTCAGTACTTCTAAGTGACCAAGAGATAGCCAACCTATCAGATGCACAGTTCAAAGCCCTGGTGATCAGGATGCTCACAGAATTGGTTGATTTTGGTTGCAAATTAGATGAACAAATGAAGGCTACACTAAGTGAAATGAAGGAAAATGCATAGGGAACCAATAGTGATAGGAAGAAAACTGGGACTCAAATCAATGGAATGGACCAGAAGGAAGAAAGAAACAACCAAACAGAAAAGAAGGAAGAAACCAAAATTCAGAAAAATGAGGAGAGGCTTAGGAACCTCCAGGACATCTTTAAACATCCCAACATTCCAATTATAGGGGTACCAGAAGGGGAAGAGGAAGAGCAACAACTGGAAAACTTATTTGAACAAATAATAAAGGAAAACTTCCCCAATCTGGCAAAGGAAATAGACTTCCAGGAAGTCCAGGAAGCTCAGAGAGTCCCAAAGAAGTTAGACCCAAGGAGGAACACACCAAGGCACATCATAATTTTATTAGCCAAGATTCAAATGAAGGAGAGAATTCTAGAAGCAGCAAGGGATAAGGGGACAGTCACCTATAAAGGAGTTCCCATCAGACTGTCAGCTGATTTCTCAAAAGAGACCTTACAGGCAAGAAAGGGCTGGAAAGAAGTATTTGAAATCTTGAAAGGCAAGGACCTCCATCCAAGATTGCTCTATCTAGCGAAGCTTTCATTTAGAATGGAAGGGAAGATGAAGCATTTCTCAGATAAGGTCAAGTTCAAGGAGTTCATCATCACCAAGCCCTTACTATATGAAATGTTAAAGGGACTTATCTAAGAAAAAAAAGATAAAAAATAGGACAGTAAAAAGACAGCAAACTCAGTTATTAACAACCACACCTAAAACAAAAGCAAACAAAGCAAACAAGTAGAACAGGAGCAGAACCACAGAAATGGAGATCATAGGGAGGGTTAGCAACAGGGGAGTGGGAGGAGAAGAGAGGGGGAAAAGGTACAGAGAATAAGTAGCATAGATGGTGGGTAGAAAATAGACAGGGGGAGGGCAAGAATAGTGTGGGAAATGTAGAGGTTAAAGAACTTATGACACATAGACATGAACTAAAGGGGGGGAATGTGGGTTAGACAATGGGAGCGGGGTGCAGGGTGGAGGGGAATGAAGAGGGGAATGGGACAACTGTAATAGCATAATCAATAAAGTAAAATTAAATTAAAAAAAGAAAATGAAGTCTGTTGATGAAAAAATACCTGTATAAGTAGAGCTGTGGAGTCCAGAGCAAAGGGATTCAAGGTTCCTCCTGGTTTCCCCACTCTGTAGGGACCAGAGGGCCCTGTGGGAGTGTTTGGTAGGAGAGGTCACCACCTGGACCCTAGCCAGAGGAGGGGTGGGGTGCCTCAGGAAGAGTAAAGGAACCAGCATGTTTGTCCTGAAGAAGACAAAACTTCAAGAAGTTTCTGCAACCCTGCTGGGGACTGCTTGGTGTCTTTGAGGAGTACCCCTGGAATCTCTTAAGTCAGTTTGGCACACCAAGTAGACACGTTCCCACAAATTGGTGACAGTCCTTCCAGCTATTTTCATGTGATAACAGGGAGATGGAGAGGCAGAAACTGGCAACGAGGAGAGATTCAGCAGAGTGGTAAGGAAGCTGGCTCAGTGCCATGCCAGCTAGGTTCACACCTGGCCCCACCTCTTCCTGGTTGTGGGACCTTGGGCAGGTTTCCTGACCTCCGTTTCCTCATCTGTAAAGTGGGGGTAATGGTAGGTCCTTCCTCCTGGGATTGTTATAAGGATTAAATGAGGGGACACATGTGAAGTTCTTAGAATAGTGCTGGCACTAAATATCAGCTTTATTATTCAGCCACAATTTAGTTTTGGGAGGCAGAACCAGTACCAGTAGGTTGAAGGAGGCAAAGTGCAGTGGAGAGCTTTCTCACTCTTGTGTTCTAGCCTCCTTGAACTCATGCAGTTCCCTCTGCTTATGCTGTTCCCCAGCTCGGAACACGTTTGTCTCTTTCCACCTCACAAAGTCCAGCTTCTCTGGGAAGTCAAAAGCTTAAATACCACCTCTCGAGCATTTTCTCTGACTTCCTTATATGCTTATCAGCTCTCTTCCCCGCTCCCACAGCATTTTGAATAGTACTGAGGTTAAACACAGTTGTTTACCTGTCTGCGTCCGGCTCAGCAGGGCAGGCTGAGATCCGGTCATCAGTGTGTTCAGTGTGTTAAACACACAGTGAGATCAGTGTGTTCCCTGCAGCCAGTCCAGCCTCTGACTGACCCTCGCTGTGGGATGAAAACAGAATCACCCTTTCCCCCCAGTAACAGTGAGATACTGCTGGAAATGAGTGCTGCAAGGCAGGCTGAGCTTCCTGATGGGAGGTGTATTTCAGGAGAGGTGGGCGATGCGAACTGAGGGGTTCATGGACCAGACGGCTGCAGTGTCTGTCCAGGTGGCTCTGCAGAGGGCCGGCGTCAGAGCTCGGAGGGCCAGCAGGCAGCCAGGGGCACATGTGATGTTCTATAAGACAGTTGTCATATAAAGAAAAGATTGGTTGGAAACAATTTCACTTTCTTAAAAATAAATTTTGATTTAGTAAGACCGTATATTCAAAACCCATATTTTTCTTTGAGCGTTCCATTTTAGCTAGCATAATCTATTTCGTTTACTAAATCGAGCAGGTTTTAACAACCATTTCCAAGATAGTCTTTGGTGGGTGATTGGTTTCATTACAAAGTTTAGCATACTCCTCTAAATGTTTAAAATGACTTTGTAAAATTTGTATTTTCTCTGTTCCCTTGAAGTACATCATCTTTAAAGATTACTAAGGGGGTAGGTACTGGAGAGGCTCGAGAGCCAACCCGAGGAAGTTCCCACCAGCCAAGACGGGACGCCTGAGCGTCAATAGGGACGACACTTCCGCCGACTGAGCACGCCAACTATGTTGATAATGGCACCAAAACCCAAGAGGAATGAATCAAACCAACTTCGTAACCTTTAGGCGACACTAAAGAACTGCTTCATTATATTGAAAGCTGGTCAATTAAGGGAAAGAACCAACTATTGATCCTGCCTCTCCTGTAAGACCCACATCTCCCAGGGATCGAACACCACCGAGGGGAAGTTTCTCTGCGTGGATGTGACTGGCTAACACCTGCAGCACAAGTGAAGGGTGTTGCCTGGGTGCCTCCTGGGGAAAGGCTGCTAATGTCATAAAAATAGGAACACCAGACATCCAGACAGGACGTGCCTCCTGATGGAAACACACACCACCACCTATCTCGTCGTACAGAAAAGAAAAAGTGGGACCTAAATCTGGTCACACCTCTAGATCCAGCTACCAATTTTTACAGCCTGCAGAAGGGACAGAGGAAAATGTTAAACTCAATCACAAGAATAACAGTGCACGATTCTTAAATTAATTTTTTAAAGATTTTATTTATCTTTAGAGGGGAAGGGAAGGACAAAGGGGGAGAAATATCAATGCATGGTTGCCTCTCGTGCGTCCCCTGCTGGGAACTGTCCTACAACCCAGGCATGGGCCCTGACTGGGAATCGAACCCCGATCCTTTGGTTCGAAGGCCCATGCTCAATCCACTGAGCTACAGGGCCAATGTGCACTATTCTTAGACAATGGAAAACTTTACTGGACAAAGGAGCCTGTTTCTTCTGCAAACATATTCAAGCCTAAAAGAGAGGACGGGAGAGATAGGTAGATGGCAGGTGACCTGCAAATTACCGGAAACGTAAGACACACACTGTGCAAACTGAGTGTGTGGCTTTCTCGGACCCTGTCTCTGGCAGTGTTGCAGAGCGCAAGCGCATGCGTGTGTGCATGTGTGCGTGGGTGTGAAGAAGGAGATGGGGAAATGGCGGACTTCACAGGGTGCCTGACAGCAGTAAAGAAGGAAAACAATTTTGTGGTACGATAGTGGTGTTAGTTTAAGAAGTGTTTTTTGGGGGAAGATAAATGGCACTATTTGCAAATTAAATTATATGATGTTTGGGATTTGATTCAAATAATCTTGGGGTGGGGTGGGGGTAGAGCTTAGTAGGTGGGAATATAGAAAAAAACAAATTACCCATCAATGGCACATTGTTGGAGCTTGGTTTATTATACCTTGGTGTCTCTTTTTTTGCATAGATTTGAAATTTACCAAAATAGAAGTTTTTAAACTACAACTTTGTCTAACAACCCAAGCCCTCCCAAGTATTAAGCAATTTCTATAAAATGAATAAATTAAACTCAGAGTGTTCCTAAGATTTTAATTTCAAATCACAGGTCTAAATTATATAACTACATATTTTAAATTGGAGCCATAAGGTGAATCATCTTAGTATAAATAATTAAAACACCAAATGTGTGAAGTTTTTCTAAATCCGAATTATTAATATTTGTGTTTCATTTTTTAGAAATTGCTATACTTAATTCTTGGGGTTCACTTTGGCATTACCATCCCAAGCCATTGTTGGGGTTGTCCTCTCATCTGGCTGAGGATTCTCAAGGACCACTGAGACCCTTGGCCAAGGTGCCACCTGGATCCTTGCCCAGGACTGACAGGGGCATCGCATCCCCAGTGCTCTTTGGCGTTACCCTGACCCTGTCCTCAAATTAGGTCTTCTGGAAGCCAGGGCTGTGGGTTGAAGTCCTGTCATTACCTAATTTTTCTATTCCTGGAAGATTGTAACTTCCACTAAGAGAATAAGTCATGACCTTCAGTGTTTCCGTTGGTTTTGCATTTCTTTGATTCTTTAGAAAAATATTTACAAGGTTTCCTAGCCAGATCTAAAGACCTTTACACTTGTGGGAACTTTCTCTTCTAGAGCTTCGCCTGACTCTACAAAGAAGGCCATTCAAATGAAACACTGGTCAAACGTCTGCAGACCCCCTCTGATACAGAGTGACTCAAATTGTGAGCGATAGCTCATTTGTGGGCCCTGAGTACATTCCTGAGTCACAGTAAAAAATGTAATAGAATCCAATGGAAAGTACCAGAAGGCATTACCGATTGTAAGGATAACTATTATTTTTTGAAACAGTTTTTTTGTATATATTTACATGCAAGTGAATTTCTTACTGTGGGTCACCATCAAACTTTTTGAAAGCTGCCACTTTAATACGAGGTGGGGAACTCCCAGGGAGCCTGGCACTCACACAGTTAGCAAGGATTAATGATAAACTGATAGGGAGGAGGTAGGCTAAAAAAGAAAATAAATACCAGGAAGCAACCTCGATTAAAATGAACATCAGAGGTTTTTTTTTTTTTTTAAAGTAAACACAGAGTAAGCAGCAGTTGTTTAGTGGAGGAAAAAATAGCATTACTAAAGACACAGGTATTTGCATTTTGGGTTATCTTTTACGCCTGCTCCTTCCCTCTGTGCTCTTGTTCACCATTAATTCCATGTTGGCAGCACAGTGCCTGGCCCAGGGGGCAATCCATAAATAAAAGTTTATCAAATGTAACTACTAGGAGTTAGACCACTTGTTTCAGAGGACCTAGAGGAAGAGCCTGTGGTCTGGGAATCTGTAATTTAAGTAGCTTCCCAGGCCGTCCACCTGGCGGCAGTTGCACACCAATATTTAAGAAGCACTGACCACTCATTTTCCTGTCCTAGGTCACTCACCTGGTTAACGTTAGAACCAAAGCTAGAACTTGGCTTGCCTACCTTCTGGTAAAGGGCTTTACCCACAACCTCACCAGTGTCTTACGCTGACCACCTCTCACCAAACATGACCTTGTAGTTAATGCCCAAGAGTCCATACTTCTATATTTCACCTCACTGTTGTGCCCCCCCCCCCCCGCATTTTCCTAAATCACCCATCATTTCATTTTCCTACTCTATATGTTTGGCTTTCTCGATGTTGCTGGTATTAAGACCAAGAGCCCTAACATATCATTCAAGGGCCTGCCTCAGTCAGCTCCCAGCCTGTCGCCTTAATCTCCCCACTCTCTCTTTTACCCTTCTTCTGCTGGGGCCTCCCGGGACACTTGGCATGCCCTGGGCGTACCTCAGCCTTCCCTGACTCTGATATTCTGTTCATGTTGCATTCTGCAATTGGAACAGCCTCTGTTTTCCTCTGACTTGCATGTATCCTTCCAAAGTTCAGATGCCACTTTCAGAAAGTTTTTCCTGACTTAATTGTTTCTTCTTTGCTTCCCTCTGCTCTTTGTTCACATTCTGTTACAGGACCCAAGACTCGCTGCAGTGGACTTTGTTAGCTCTGTCTGTATTACTCTCTCAGATGAGGAGTTAGTTTCTAGAAGACAGTATTCATGTATTCTTTAATTTTCTATATTCTCTATCATGCCTTGCAGTTAGCATTAAATGACATATTTGTTAAGTTAATTTGTCTATGAATTACGATTACATCAATGTTAATATTATTGGCAGCTTGGGCAGTTACCGCTGTGAAATGGGCTTCGGCCTCCAAGGGAAACCTTGAAGCTCCTTGTGACTTATTATTATTTTTTTTAAAGTACTGTAGTGGTTGTGCGATGTTTGTAATAAAAGATTCTTTGTTTCTGGAGAGGAGGTGGGCAGATCGACAAAAGGGTAGTGATTTTAAAGAGAAAGGGTTAGCAAATTGGGTCCTTAATAACTGCTACTTTTAAGAGTTTGGTGGGCAGGGCATACTAGTTAAAGAAATGAATGTGGCATAAAAGAAAAACATCAGACAGAGGACAAGGCATCTACATAGCTGCTCTGTGTGTATTAGAAAACGCTGCAGCTCTGCCTTTTCAGCCCACTGTAATTCTGTTTCAGGTCAGTACCATTCTCCGCCTGTTGGCAGAGCGAGATTTGTGCCAGGTCTAGAGCAGGTCCTCTGCCCAAGAGGTTGGAGGAGAAAGCCTGGCACAGAAGTACACACAGCCCAAGCGCTTTTACTTTGTTGACTTTGATGCCTATTAAATAACTTCTGTGTGGTCACAGGGGGGTGATTTGAGTAGTGAAATCATTGTGGAAGGTACTTTTTGTTTCTGTGGCAGAAACTAAACCTAATTTTTTTTAAAAAAAGAAACAAATCCTGAAGCTGCAATGATTTGTCTGTTTTTGCTCCGATAGGTTCCTTGCATTGACTCCATGGAGACTGTATCACCTGGTTGCCGTCACGATACTTGGGCGGGTTATTATGCAAATCATAAAGGATATGGTTTTGTCCAGAAAGAGAGGTAAGAAAACCCAGGGTTTATTGTTATGATATTTAATTTTTTAGAGCCTGAATGTCTGATCTTTGTGTAGGCATCTGAACCAACCAGTCCTTCGAAAAGGAGCAAAAAGCCAGGTGATACAGGCATTGACTTTGCTATTTTTACTGTTGATTAAATATTTATTTATTCAACATTTATTTAATATTTGTTTTTTTACTTAATTGATGCTGTCCCTTGTCATAGCTACTGCTCTTGGGCAAAAGGTTTGTATGTGTCGGTTTCTTTTTTAGCTCGAAGCCCTATTACTTTAAATACCATTTTGATATTTAAGTAGGCTGCTGAGGATAATGGTTAAATATTTATTACATCCTACAGATAGAAAATGGGCCATTGGAAAATGGGCTGGTTTACACATGTATTTTTTCTCCTTCAAAAACAAAAATAATTCAGTGCTTAAAAACAATTAAATGCTTAAATTATTTTTAATTAGTTGATGACAAAAATGAGTTAATTTTAAACATTAAATTTAAAAGCGAGGACTTCAATTATTTAAAAATTTTTCTGAAGGTGTTTTCTGAATAATTTATCTACATCATAAATCTGAGTCAAGCTTTTCCACACTCAGAGGGTCCTCCTCTACCAAGGTTTGAGGTCGTTTTGGAACTGGGCAAAAATCCCTCCTTGGAACAATTGGGCCCACTGCGTATAACTGTGGTAGGATCGATTTGATTAAAAGCAGCTAAGAGAAAGTTACAATGAGGCATTTGATGTCACTAAGTACGGTGCCAAACAGAGAGGTCATCCTGGTGGGGTTGCACGTGGACATACGCACGTAAGGCCTGCCCAGAGTTCTAGCGCTGGCAGGAGCACCAAGGCCTCGTTGTTGGGGACATGCTTCTCCCGACGCCAGCGCCAAGACCAGGGGTGAAAGCTATGACACGTTTACCATCATGATGTCCTGGGTGGACTTTGGTTCATGTTTTAAGTCTTTATGCATCTTGAACAAAATCATTTACATTTCTAAAAATGTACACCATTTACATGTACAAAACATGATACGCTTTTCACGAATCTGTAGATTCATATGATATTCTTGTACATGTTCTTCCTTCTCTTCCTTTCTCCTCCTCTCTCCAGTGGTGGGGGTTTTGTGCCGGGGCCGGCAGGGTCAGGGCGTGGCGGTTCCCGTGCTTCTGCCTTGCCTCACGACTGGCAGAGGACAACCTGTTTTTCTCAGGCAGACTCTGTAACCTTTTCACCCTCCGGAACCTCTCTCATGGAAATCTTTGTAGAAATAGCCACTGGCAAATTTTATTCGTAGTCATTTTAGCTCAGGAGAGGAAGTGGACTCACACAGTGAGCTGAGCATCTCCGTATTTTCAGCGGTGTATCCGTTTGGTCTCAGCACAAGTTACAAGGAACAGACAAGTGTGGGAGGCTGAGGATGAAGTTGAAAGGCCTCATACCTGTCCTTTTCTCACTCCTGGCCCATTACACAGAGATCGTTTTCAGCACCGACTCGATGGCTTCATGTTCTGGCAAATAGGGAACTCGCATATTCAGAAATTGCAAGGAACGTCAGTTGGCCTTGCGAAGATTCGGTCCTTTAAAAAAAATTAAGGTGGTAGAGTTGGGACAATACTAGCCTAAAGTGTCTAGTTCTTGAGCTCATTGTCTCCATTTCCAAGCTGTGGAGAGACCCCATCGCAGGCCGAATTGGCCCCCTACGGCCACTATAAAAATCGCTGTAAACGTGGTGGCTCCAAACAACAGAAACTTCTTCTCTCACGGTTCTGGAGGCCACTAGTCCAGAATCAGTGTCACTGGGCCAAAGTCAAGGTGTCAGCAGGGCACTGTTCCCTCTGGAGGCTCTAGGGAGAGATCTGACTCCTTCCTTTTCTAGCTGGGATTGCTGGTGTCCTTGGCTCGTAGCCACATCCCTCCCGTCTCTGCCTCCGTGGCCGTATCACCTACTCCTGTCTGAGTCAACTCCCTCTCTGCCTTTCTCTTACAAGGACACTTGTGATGGCATTCGGGGCCCCTCTGCAGAGGATAATCTCCACCTCATGATCCTTAGCTTAATCACACCAGGTCAGTCCCTTTTTCCGTAAAAGTGACATTTTACCGTTTCTAGGGACTAAAACTTGGTGTCTTTGGGAGCTGTTATTCAGCCTACTCCACTCTGTGAACCTCCTTGTCCTGCGAAATGGGACAAACCAAGTCATCCTACAGGGCCGGGTAAGGGTCAGATAAGAGGGTAAAACAGAAGTGCCTTGGGCACAGTAACAGTCTGCTCTGTTCAGGGCTGACACGTAATGGGAGCAGTGTGGGTTTGCTCCCTGTCAGTCAGTCTCTGAGCGCCTCTCTGCACTGGGGCTAGTGGTAGGCACTGGGCTTTTTCGGACACACCCCTGGGCTCTCTGTCCAAGTGGAGCTCTTGTGCTTTGTCTTCTAAGACAGACATTTGTCCCTGGCCAATCTTTCTGTCAGGGTTTTCACCGACATTACTCTGAGTACGGCATTTTTGCTGAACGAAAGAAAAAGAGGAGAAATGGGATTAATTGCGGTGCTTTTCCTAGCACCTCAGTCTCTGACCAAAGAGAAACACTGGTGCCTGTTCCATGCTTTTTGTAAACTCTTTCAGGACAAAGACCCGTCTGAAGCCTGTAAATAGCTGGCAGGAGCCTGACCTCTCAGCCTTTCAGCCCAGTGCCTGGCCATGATGAATTAGTGTCTGGGAGGCACAGAATGGGATCGACTTCAAATTAGATCCAGATGCAGTTCTGGTAACACCATGGCTTCGGCCAGAACTGCCAGCCGTTCTCATTAGGCTCCTTGGCCAATAGCCTCAGTGACGAGGAAAGGACGACCCAGTCATCAGGGGTCATGGGGCTCTTCTGTGGCCTCCCGTCTCTCAACTTTCCCATGCCTCACAATATTTTTGGCTAAAGATACTCAACTTCCATTGTGAAGAATTTAATTGGAATCTTCCTCTCCCTCTATGATTATTTTTAACACCATCTTAGATGCTTACAATGAAATAGGTGAGCAAAGTGTAGAGATCCTTCCTGTGAATGAATCTTCCGGAAACCTACAGGAGCCCATGTCTCTGTTCCGAGTCGCCACCATGGGCAACCTCCAGCCACCGTGGGTTTCTCTCTCACTCTTACAGCAGTGTACCTTTGAATGCCTGCTCCCTGCATTCACTCCTTCGTCTGGGCTCTAGGGAGCTCTTCTGCAGTGTGGAAAACAACTGCTGCACCCTCGGACTTTTCCTTACCACCTTCTCCTTCTCCCTCATTACGAAGAACCAGAACGTCCCCCCTGCCCCCGCAGCTCTCCATGAAGATGCTCTGGGCTTGCAGGGCTCCACGTGGCACCTGCATAGCATTTTTACTCGCTGTCTTGTCGCGCCTTTCCTGCTGTGAAATCCTCGCTACCTATTTGTACCACATGCTGATTGCTGCTGCACATGGGCCCACCAGGAGCTGTGGGCTAGGACCTCTAGTCCGTTGTGCCCCCTCCATTCTCTGTCATTCCAGTTTGTATCCTGATGGCTTGAATGACAACCTGTATTCAGTCACCTACTAGTGTGGCCTCATCTTTGACCTTACTTAGCCTTTGGAAATGCAGCGTCTCCAACCCCTGCAGAGGCTGCAGGTCAGTCCTCAGTGGACCCCTCTGCCCAGACTTCCATCCATTGCTACTGTTGAACCAGCTCTTGGTGCTCAGTTCAACTGTCTTCCTGCTCAGCCTCTTCCATTGCACTGTCCCTCAGCCCCGTGCAGCCCCAGCCAGGTCTGTGCTCCATGCTTGCAGTGTGACTGTCCTTATATTCTGCATGCCCTGTCCACTTAGCCAGTGACCGTGCTCATTTTTTCAGTGTTTAATAACAAAACAAACAACCCCCCAAACTGTTGTCTCCTTTTTCCACCCCTGGCCCCATGGTTGTTAGAGAAACGTCACGTGGCAAGGTGGGTTGGTGCTCTAGGAGGCCGTCTGTCCAGCTGTCCAGCGTTAGTTGAGACCTCACTAGTGCTTCTGCGTTGTTTACGCGCTTTGTTTTGATATGCCACCTCACTCCACAACGCTTGAGGCAGCTTCCAAGGAACATAAAGAGCAAGACTGCTGATGAGAGGTCTCATAGATGGACAGGAGTCTAACACGGGGACCACAGTTGAGCAGCGGATTCATCCCTGGGCTTGCTGGCAGCCAGGCCAAAGAGGAAACCAGATCAAATGCACAGTTCTAATAATCTGATGAAAGGCTGCAAGCAATTTTGAGAAACTTATTCCTGAGGTTAAATTTTAAGGACTTACCACCTAGATTTGTGGTAGGGGATACTGAAGAAGAGATAACATCTTTTGTATTTGATGGGAGATGTAGCTATTTCATTGAACTGCCTTCTAGACATTTCATTAAAGCTGGTAGTTGAAAATATAATAATACAGCACAGTCCAATGAAGAAAGTTGCTGGGGACAAGAAAGCAAATGAGACCTCAGTATATATTTCTCTGCTAATTTCATTTGAGCCTGTATATAAGCTCAAAATACCTAAGGAATGAATAGGCAAAACTCTCCTTTCTCTTATGAGATGTCTTACTTCTCCTCTTGTCAGCACCGTTTCAGAGCTCACCATAGATGCCACCTCTGTTATTGGTGCCTTCTTGAGCAGCCACAGTCCTCCCTCCCTAGAACACTCAGGGTTTGTCTTCTTGTATAGTTTCTACCGTGGTTCGTGTTTACCTGGGTGCAGGTTTGGGCTGCCCCACTGGACAGTCAAGTTCTCAAGGCAGGACCATGTGGTAGATAGTCTGCCATCTCCTGTGGTACCTGTCCAAGTTTTTGCATGTAGTAGTATCTCAGTAAATATTTGTGGACTAATTGCCTGAATTAGTTATCATATCAAAGGTATCTACAGAGCGTGATGGGATAGTTATAGTTTAAAGATGTAAGCATTGCATTTTAAATAGGTCAGAGTATTTCTAAGTTGGGAAATGCCTCCAGAGAAACACACCTCGGTTGAGTTTCACCTTTCACTTCTCCTTATTGCAGGTGCACAGTTGTGGAGGAGCCTCAGTGAAAGGTAGGAAACTTTCTTTCTGTGTTGTGGCTAATGGGGGGACAGTGACTCAGCCGCCAAGATGGACCTCTGAAATAATATTTCAGTGACAGGGACCCTAATCCTAGAGTAATTTATATGAATGGGAGAATAAAAGAAAATTCCAGCCAATTGAGGGCAAGGATCCAGTTGGGACTCGTTGAAGAAGTGGTTCACATGTTGCTGTAATGTTGGGCAACCTGAATGTGTGGCAGTCACAGCGTGTGAGGGCTGGAAGTGAAGAACAAGAGACGTTTCCATTGGGGAGCTCCTTTCAGACCTCGTTTTGGGGTGTGAACAGCACTGCTGGGGGAGAACCGGGCACCCCCGGTCCTGAAACTCTGCCTCAACATTCCAGGGTTGACCATGCTGTCGCTTCAGAGGACTTTGGGGTGGGAGGAGCGGGTGCCAGGCTATTAGGGGCGAGGGCGCAGCAAATGTTGACTGACCTAAAGACTCCTTGCGCAGCCACAGATGAGTCATCTCTTCTTTTCATGTCACCTCCCATGAAGTGAATGTGCTGCTTCCAAATGGGAGAGGAAAGAGCTCGGAAGTTGACAAGGGGAACGTAATTCCCTTCACCAACTGTGCTTTTGGGAAGTGGAAAAATGAGGAAAGTGTAATGATATTATTCCAGCAAAATGAGTGGCCATCTCATGCTGGCCACTTATTTTTTAAAATTCTGCCTTTAAAAAATTTTTGGATTACTTAGAGGTGCTTGGGGTGCTCAATTTGTATCAAAGTGGCCAGCATGAGATGAATACACAAAAAGGAGGATGAAATAGTGCCTTTAAATTTCTATGAAAAAAAACACAACTTGGTATTTTATATAATGTGCCTTGAAAAGCTGTGCTCTTGGAAATCATGCTTATTTCAGGTATTAAATGCTTATTAAAGGGTAATTTCATGACCAGTTGGCTTCTGCCTGCTTGTTCTTCCATTTTGGGTCCCAGATTTCCACGGATGGAATGTAAATAGGTCAACTTGCCAGGAGACTCGACACAGGAGGAGACTTTGGGGATAAGAAGGAAAATTGGACCCCCAGTGGTTCTCAGGGAGGTGGAAGAATGTGTGGGAGGGATGGCACAGCCCAGGGGAGGAACCCGCAAGGCTGGTCATCTGTCTCGAGGTCTTTCCTGGGGTCCAGTGTTCCAGTCTGTGTGCACCTGAGGAGGGGGCTGGTTGTCAGGGCAGCCAACCATGTGATTGGAGGGATCAAACTTCCTGTCTGATGTGGCAGACCCTTCTGTGTGGCATGGGCCCAGTTCCCACTCAGAGATGCACAGGACCCATGCCCACAGATAGGTTCTCTCGTGGGAAATAAGTTTGCAATATACCTAAGCTGTTTTGAGTCTTGCTTTCTGCTAAAACTCCCTCACCCTGCAAGTGCTAAACCTTGCAGGGACCAGTGTAACTGGCTCAACCACTTTTGCCTTTTCATTTGCTAACATCCTTCTTCTGTGATGTGATGAGGGACATTGGCTCCTTTGTTGTCTGTAAAAGGTAACCACCTATTGTAAACCTGGGATAGTGAGGGAGGACCATCTTGTAATGGGAGGAAAAATAAAATAAAGGCCTGCCATGGTGGAGGCCACAGCTTTTGCTCCCCTTGAGAGAAAAGCCATGCTGTCCTTTTTCCTCCACCGGACTTGGTAGTCTGTGTGAATGTTTTATTTCACCCATAATGATGTGGACACTGTGGGCCGGTGTCCACATCAGTCCCTATTCCTGACTTCTGGGGAGGGGAGAGGGGCTGGAGATCCGACCAGTCACCAGTCACCAGTGATCTCATCAACTGCACTTACGTAATGAAGCCTCCATAAAACCCCAAAAGGACAGGATTTGGAGGGCTTCTGGGCTGGTGGACATGTGGAGAGACCTCGGGGTCTGTGTCCTCCCCCCATACATTGTCCTGTGCATTTCTTCCATGTGGCTGTCCCTGAGCTATATCCTTTGTGATAAATTGGTGATCTAGTAAGTTTAACATTTCTCTGCATTCTCTGAGCTGCTGCAGCAAATTAATCGAACTCACGGAAGGCATTGTTGGAGCCTGCAATCTGCAGCTGCTGAGTCGGAAGCACAGGTGATAGCAGGACTTGGGATTGCTGTCTGAAGTGGAGGGGATGCTTTCTGATATTTTTCACTGCAGTCTCCCTTGTATAATTGCACTCCTAATCTGTTCATCCCACTGAAGATGTGAACTTAAAATATTTATTCCTCAAATTCCTTTGATGATGATTTGGTGGTATGTTGTTTACTGTGATTCTTGGCCTCTAGTACTGGGTAGTGCTTGTGTTTTTAACACTGAAAACATGTGATGGATGATAGTGGTGGAGAAGATGTTCTTGGAGGCGGAGGGAGGCACAGTCTTGCTCCTGTGAGGTGTGCGGGATCAGGGTCTTTCCACTTCCAGGGCCTCAGGTGCTGAGCTCAGAAACCTCCCTCTCACTTGACCTTAGTTAGAAATCAACTCCTACCACCACCACCACCACCACCACTGGCCCCCATGGCCTGGGTTCCCAGGTCAGCACACTAGGGTTAGTTTTAACTCTCTCTAGCACTGTGCAGGTAGTTTGTGGTCAGTCTCAGAATGAGCCAGACCTCCTCTTTGTGGGGCTCTAGTTGGCTCATTTAAGGGCCATGAAAGGCACTGTTAAAAAGGTGAACAAGTACATAGAGTGTTCTCCCTTCATAAAGCCATCGTAAAGTTTTTACATTAAAAAGGAGCGCCTCAAAAAGGGAGCCCTTGTGCATCGTTGGTGAGAATGTAAACGGGCGCCACCACTGTGGAACACAGTGTGAAGGGCCCTCAAAACATTAAAAACAGAACTATACCCTATACGACGTATGGTCTGGCCATTCCATTTCTGGGTGTATATCTAAAGCAAATGAAAGCGAGGTTGAACAGAGACCTGCACCCTCCCGTTCACTGCGGCATTATTCACGTAGAAGCAACCTAGGAGTCTGTCGGTAGATAAAGGGATGAAGACAGCTGGTACACGTACACAACAGAAGATTATTCAGCTATTCAAAAGGAGGGAAACATGCCATTGGCGACAGCATGGATGGACTGGGAGGGCATCATGCTCAGTGACATAAGTCAGACGGAGCCAGAATACAGTGTGATCTCACGTGTGGAGTCGAAAGAAGCTGAACTCCTGAAAACAGTGGATGGGCAGCTGCCAGGGCCTGGGGGGTGGGGGCTACGAGGAGAGGTTGGTTAGAGGGCACAGGCTTCAGTTAAAAGGGGATGTGTTTGGGGACCTAATGTACAGCTGGTGACTGTAGCTAACAATACAGTATTGTATACTTGTGAGTTGCTAACAGTGCATTTTTAATATTCTCACCATGGCAACAAAATGGTAACGATGTGAGGTGAAGGATGTGTTAACTAACCTTATTATGGTAAACATTTTGCAATATGTACGTGTGTCAGATCATCACATTGTTCACCTTAAACTTATACAACGTTTTACCTAAATTATGTCTCAGTAAAGCTGGGGTTGGGGAAAGGAATGCCTCCCTTCTTTACCTATATCTAGCGACTTGTTGTTTCACAGGCTGTTATTACTCTTTGGGAAAATTTGCCCTTGTCAGCTAAGCTAAGCTTAAAGTATTTCCTTCAAAACTGAGCAGGAGGACGGCATATGTGTATATTTGTGCACGTGGAGTGTTTCTGGATATTCAAAGGGTTTTCATAGTGTTCGCGTGTATTACACTGTACAATGTAACAGCAAAGCCAGCACCTAATTTCCAGTATTGTCATCAGCAGTAAAAACTGGGTAAGTTTAATCATATGCCATTCACATACTGACTTTTGTACCTGGAAAATTCATTTTTGTGCAAATGTGATTCTCATTGGATAAATTCTGAGATGTGCTCGTGCTTGACGTATATATTTTTTAATAACCAATAAGCACTAACTCTGCAATCTGTGAACAGGATTTATGCAGAGCCGCCTGTCTGCCTAACCAAATTAGCATCTTTTATGACTCATTCCTAGTATTGGAACGAAACCTGACCCACAGTGTAATAGCTCTTCATTTCTGCATGTGACTGGGGCAGAGCACTGAATAAAATCCTCTGTTAACAAAGGAAAAACTGCGCTCCTCACCTTTTAAAAACAAAATTGTTTTCTATTAGGCCAGGTTTTTCTAGGTAAGTGTAAACTAGAAAGAAATGACTTTACTTACGTAGGCACCAATCATTCAAAACTGTATTACCTCATTCTTTAATAGTTTTGTACACTATAACCCAGATGAAAGAGCTGTTCTCATCAGAAATCTTGTTTGATTGTTCAGTGCCCATCTATAGAAAATACAGGGGGTTTTCGTGGGAACTAACGATTTTGAAAATTATGGCTGAGAACTCTGGGGTTTTCTAACAGACTTGGCCAGAACCCCCCTGCCTCTAGCAGGGTGTCCGTCCTAGGGAGTGGGAGTGGCTTTCCGGTGGTGGAGGGAGGGCATCAGATCTACTTTGCCTTACCGTGAGCTGACTCTTCGTGGGCACAGCAGAGGGTTAACAGGCAGCCTTCTAGTACCGATGGGGATGAACAGCAGCTGTGCGCTTTGTGCCACTGGCTGAGTCAAGTTGCAGGGTGACTCCTCCCAGCCTGACTCCCTCACCCGCTCTCAGGGGCAGCAGTTATGCAGCCCCACTTCACGGGGTAAAATGCCCCTTGCCTTGTCAGCGTCCAGCTTCACTGCTAAAGTGTTCTAGCTTTTCTTCTCCCCTCTGGGGAGGAGGAGCAGGAATCTTTGTCCGTAAGACCCAAGTCCTGAGATTGCCCAGCTCATATGCCTAGAATGAATTGGAGCATTTTAGTAAGAAATGGCTAGTTACATCCTTGAGTCCAATGTTATGTCTCCATTAGAAGTGAAGAGTCATCTAGCATTTGCTAAATCATCTCCTCTGAGGAATAAAATTTAGTGTGACAGCTGTTTTCTGTATTTATGAGTCATCACTTACTCATCAAAATTGCATAGACAGGGTGAATTATCAAGTAAAAAGCATTACATAGTCCTGTGTGTTAAATAACAAAAATTCAACCAAGTGCATTTAAAGGTCTAATTGACTGTGTCGAACGACTTATGAATCCGGCAGCATCCCATCCATCAAATAGAAAGGAGCTCCAAGACCTGTACGAAATGGAAGGCCTGTACAAAGAGGAGGGGGACGGGATCAGAATGAACTGATTACCACATCATCCTGTGGAAAGGCCTGTGTGGCAGATGACTTCATAGGTGCTCACTGGAAAATTCCAGACTGACTGGTTAGGATTATATTGCTGGGGAAGGTGGAAACAGCAGTTAGGTTTGGCGTGAAGCCTTGGTTTGGTGCTGTGGGCTTGGCACAGGTGACTCCGCTTGGGCTCTTCCCCCAACACGTGGCAGCTCGAAAAGTTTACTTTCTTCCTTTACTGTTGGGCACAGCAATAATTCTGACTCATGCTTTGAAACTGCTAGATTTAACAGTTCTAGCATTTCTGAATGTGTCTAAAAGTCACCTTGGAACCTGTATTTTGAAACCGTGTGCTTGTACCTTTCTAATAAACCATAATATTTGGAAACTTTTTTTTGTTGTTGTTTTTAGTTTACTTTCAGCCAGAACTCTAGACAGGGAGCCACAACTGCATGAGTTTTAAAATAAAATCTTGCTAGGAAGGATGCATCTGATTAGATTAAATGAAAAATATTTTCCTCAAGAAACAAGTTTACTTAAATCCAGAATATGCTGGATTTAAGCAAAAGCACATCTGCGCTTGGGTGAGTTTTTGGCCGAAGACGCCTGGGCAGGCCTGGGAGCTCAGCACCGCTGTGAAGTCTCTGCTCTGCCAAAACAAAAATCCGAATAGGCCTTTTATTCCTTTTTTAAAAAATAATAACTGAACACAGTTCTGTAGTCATGTGTTGCACAATGGAGAGTCAGAAAGCCCTTTTCTGCCCTCTCCCAGGAAAGAACAGACCCATTCATTGAGGAGAGATGGCGCACTCTTAGCCAGAGCTGCTGAGATGGGATCCGAAAGTTTCTCAAAGTTCTCCATCCGGATTCCAGTCTGTTGTGTTCATTTTTAAAGTCGCATGTTGAAAATTACCCCATTTGAAGACAAGTGTGGAACAAAGGACCACAAGCCGTTTTTAAAGCAGTTCTGGAAGACAGTGATACGGAGAATCACGCTTAAGTCTTCATCATCAGTGATGTACCTATATAAAACTTTATTTATGAGTTTTAGAAATGCCTCATGCTGGACATTTCGGGGCCGTTCTTTTCTCTCAGGAGTCTGTCCAACTAAAACGCGTACCTGGGATGTGAGCTCAAGGGAAAAGCCCTTCATGGAACTGATGTGGATCTTCATGACAGCAGCTGATAAATTTCCCAAGGCATTAAAAACAAAACAAAAGAGGAAGTACAGTACCTTCCAGAGCCCGCCGGTTTCATTGACAAGGGCAGTAAATTGTTAGACCTGTTCCTTCATGTCCATTGCTTTCACGAGGAACATATTCTCCTTACGTTCAGGCGATCGATCGAGTGGAAATGTGGGGAGAAACACAGGGGTCATCCTGGCCGTGGGTCTGGGAGCAGCAGCCCTTACGTGACCATAAACGACTTGATACTTAGGACTCCTTATATGAAAAGCTCTCTCAGTATTATATTTTTATTATAATTTCTGTTTTTGATAGTTTTTAACATTTCTTTAAAATGTAATACCATAATAATCTGTTTTAACATTAGTTCTATCATCATTTTTCCCATTATTTTAGAACTGCTTCATCTTTGCATAATTGAAAGTGTGTGTACATTGTCATTCCCCGTGGTGGCCCCTTGGGTCTCTGTGGCCACTTGGTAACAGACGAAAATTACGACTCTGATCATTTTCATCTGTTTGCAGATTCTCTTAACCCCATGCCTACTAGGTTTCATTAGGTGGTAGATCCTGAATTATTCAGGATTCGAAAATGTAGTTCATGTATAAACATATAAAGTAATTAAGCTAAACTAATTGTTAACAGATAGCATTTGTTCTCTGCTTCAGTAAATTTACATTACCAGAAAAGGAAGACTAGTAGTTAAAATTTCTCTTAACTTGACCTAGCCTATGTTACAATCATTCAAATATAAAGACTTCACAAGTAGTTAAAAATCTTTTCCTTCCCTTCCCTTCCCTTCCCTCCCTCCTTCCCTCCCT
This sequence comes from Glossophaga mutica, assembly GCA_039655065.1. Taxonomy (NCBI): domain Eukaryota; kingdom Metazoa; phylum Chordata; class Mammalia; order Chiroptera; family Phyllostomidae; genus Glossophaga; species Glossophaga mutica. The sequence goes on from CM077305.1 coordinate 23,727,305, forward strand.
CCCACATCCAAACCCAAACCCGAACAGAGTTTGTGTAAGAGTTCATTTGAGCCAAACTGACTACAGTACTGAGAAACAAGATATGAAATGCTCCGAGGATGACAGTTTTGCATTTATTTGTATTCATATTTGCTTAGCAGCATTTAAAAAGTATTCTTTCTGATTTTAAAAATAACACATGCTAATCTAGAAAACTGAAAATATAGGACATTTATTAAAAAGATGAAAACCCAAATCCTTTATAACTCCATCATCCAGAAATTAAACTCACTTTCAATTTTATTTCCTTCTAGTTTTTTTGTAAAATATTATATATATATATATATTTTTCATTCATTTATCTGTCCTTTCAGCAAATGTTTTTTGAGTGCTTCTTGCCAGGCATTTGTGGAAGGAAAAAAAGCAACAATAGACAAACAACTGTGTCCTCGTGGAGATCTGGTGAGTGAGCCAGAAAAATGAAGGTCACCAGAGCGCATAATGTTAGAGGAGACTGAAGAGAAACTGAAGCAGTAGAGGGGATCAGGGAGCGGGAGAGTGGCCGGGGAGGGTCAAGTTGAGATAGAGCGTTCCGGAAAGGCCCTCCTGGAATAGATTTTTGAGCAAAGACTTGAAGGAGGTGAGGTTGTGAATCATGTCTGGAGGAAGAGCTTCTAGGCAGCTGGAATAGTAAATGCAAAGGCCCTGAGGCAGAAACTGTGTATGAGGGGGATTTTTCTTTTACACTAGTAAGTTTTTCTTTTTTAGATGCAGCTGTAGTATCTGGAATAAGTGGAATATTGTGTACCTCATTCAGGTCATGTGTACAAGAATATTTAGGGCTATGAAAGTTTATCTTTTATTGCTAGCTATAAAAAATTATAGATTTACAGCAAGCACAGGGAGGTATTCTGTACCAGCAGATGCTGGTACAGAAGTATAGTATTTTTGTGTGAATGTGGTTTAATTTTCTTGATTTTGTTTACCCTCATTACCATTTTTCCTGTAATGAACATGCATGGCCTTTATCATGGGGAGACAAGATATTCAATGAAGGGGGGTGGTACCACCAGGCAGGGCGGGGCCTGCAGCCGCAGCTGTAGCTGTGGGAGGTGGCACGGAACTCCTCAGGCAGCATGGCCTTGGGTATTCAGTCACCTAAGTGCCAAAGAGCCGCCGCCCAGAGACAGGGCTCCAGTTACCAGGAGAGAGATGGCTCAGCTCAGTCACTGGAAACAAAGGTCAGGGCCCACGTCCAGAGAAGCAACTGGGCTCAAAGCAGGGGACGGAGCCTCAGAAATAAGTCCAAGGTCCCTGTGTCACTTGACACTAAGCCTCATAGGATAGGGTTGTAGAAAATTATTAATGCATTTTTAAGTAGAGAGTTGAAATCCTTAATTTCCAAGGTCAAGTGGTATTGGAGGGGTGGGGTAAAAGTTCCGAAATTCTTCCTTTCTGTGGCTTAGCGACAAGCCCAAAGACGAGCCTCCAGACACAGGTGAGGGAGCCTAAGTGCTGGTCCTCACGACGTAGTGTCTGTCCTCCAAGGAGGTTCTACTGAAGTACAACTTGGATGCCCTTCGCGCCACCCAGAGTAAGACTGATATGTCTAGCCTTATGCTCAAACTAGTCTTCGGGCCATGGAACCAAACGAACCTGAGAAGACACAACTCAGCCCTGGGTTCTGCTGGCCCGTCTGTCTGTCCGTCTGTCCATCTGTCAGGTACCAGCTGTCAATCTGTCTGCCTATCAGTCTCCCTACCTAGCTTTACATGGTCTTTAATTACACTTTAATGATCATGTTTGATATATTGAAACATACATGGGATATACACGTAAGTCGTAAGACATTGTAATGAAACAGACGAGAACCTCTGTCCCCCAACCAGGACAGGAGCTGCTGTGCTCCCCTCCTCCCTGCAGCCGCCTCCCAGTGCCAAAGGCAGGCATGGCCCTGAATTCGTGCTCTTTGTTCCTTTGCTTTCCAAAAGATAGATACTTTTATGTGGATGTATACATATAAATAGACCTACAAGTATACCCATATATTTAAATTACATAGGTGTCTTCCTAAATTAAACTTTTGTTTGGAAGTCTGTAAAAACGGTGCCGTATTTATGCAGTCCCCCGGACCAGTGTCTGAGCACAAACAGTTCTCAAGAAGACCAACCCCACGTTACTGCGTAGAGATGTAGTTCGTTTATGTTCGTTGCTGTATCACGTTCCATCATGCGACTAAACCACAATTTACTTAGACCTCTGTTTTCACTGGACTGTTGCATTTTTGTTTTTGTTAGGCTGTGCATTGCTTCTGTGAGTGTGAGTGTGCTCTCTGGTCGTTCCACACACAGGAAATGCCTGCCTGGTAAAGTGAATGGTTTCCTGAACCGGAATACTGTTGTCAGCATAAGAAATGTCCAAACCAGTAAGAATTTTTATGAGTTTATTTGAACCAAATTGACAACAGTTGCCAGGGAACAAAATCTCAATGGATTGAGAAAACGCTTCAGAAAATGACAGTTTTACCACTTATTTTATATATCAGAATCGAAGGAGAAGACATAAGGGGTTACATGAAATTCACTGGTGGTAGATTGGGGAGGCGGGAAAAAGCAGAGTGGGGAAACCTCAGGGATTGGATATGAAGTAAAATGAATTGACACTTCTTTTACACAGGTGGGTACAAGATAGTTAACAGTCAACGGTGAACTTGGTAACAATAACAATGAGGCGTTTGGAGGTCTCTGCTTTGGTGCAGTGAGGGTCCTGATAAAGGAAATTACCCTGACCTTCCAAAGGTATGTTACTGTAGATGCAAAAAGACAAGAGAAAGGTTCAGTTAAGGTAAAGATTGGCATTCGTTCAAGAAAGATACTGGCCTAGGACTTGAATACCCTCTATGACTCACTTTTAGTTAGAAAGCTTGAATTTCATACCATCCTACGAGGCTACTTTAGGTCTCTGAGTTTGTAAGGACTCGATTCAGGCCTCCCCTGAGCTTGTTAGGTCTGCTGTGTGGCCCCTTTCTCGTCCACACTGTGCATTTGAAAGCTTGTATAAAATCTGCACCAATTCTTAGGCTCTGGCAGCTGTTCTAGAGACATTTCCTTGGGAGACTGTTGTGGTGCTGGCTGCCACTAGAGGGTGCCCAGGAGATGGAACATCAGCATGTCGGGGAAGCTAAGAATAAGGTGGCTAGTGTTGAAACCTAGCTGTGGGTCTCCAAAGTGCTCTTAGTACTGGCCTATTTCAGCAGGGCAAAAAGGGTGTTGCTCCAGTTACAAGAAGACAGTGCAGTTAAAGGGTATTCTGTACCCATACACATGTATGCGTGGGTACAGGTATATTGTAATATAGAAGGGGAGTGAAGAAAATGAACAGGGAGTAAGATAAGTGACAGAAGGGTGCATAAGTGGAGAATGAGGCAGACCAGGTGGGGAGGAAGCCCACCAGTCAATGACAGGTGATTGTGCTTCTTAGTTTAGGAACAGGCTGAGCACTGGTGAGGCCTCTCAGAGCTCAGGGGCGCTTTGAGTGCACCCTCATTTTACTGCTTATTTCTATCTGCTGTCTGATGAAACCTTTTGAATGTTGTTTATTATGTGCTCTCCGGAGCTTGTTCTTCCTTATCTGGGCCCTGACTTAGTACTTTTTCTTCTCTTGGAAACAAATAGAAACATGGATCCCCTCCCCCCACCCCCCCCCACCCAGAGCTCTAAATACTCTTGAATCATGCATCCCAGAAAATCTCCGTTTGCAGTTGTGTAGAGAGAGGACCTCTTAGCGAGTTGCTGGCCCCTGGGCTTGAATTGACCTGTGAGATACGGAAGGCGAAGGTCCTCATTGTTAGAAAAGGGTACAGAAGGAAAGACTGAAGAGGCCTGTCCTCAGGACCTCGGAGTGTTTGTGGTAGGCTGAGTAGCTGCTCCGCACCTGCCCCTACCACGAGAGCTCTCCACCTCCTAATGCCCAGGACTGGTTACTGTGTTCCTTCCCTGGCAAAGGGACTTTGCACATGTCATTAAGTTAAGGATCTTAAGACAGGGGCATGATCCCGGATGATCCCCATGTCCCAATGTCAGCGTAAGAGGGAGGCAGGCGGTCAGGGGCAGAAGATGCTAAGCTGCTGGCTTTGATGATGGAGCATGTGCCCTTCACTTGTCATTTTAGTCATGTTTCCTTTTTATTTTTATTTTTGAAAGAGGAGGGTATGTACAGGAAGGGGGGAACTGATGTGAAAAACATTATTATTGAGAGGTATTTGGTAAAAGGTGGGGAAGGTGTATCATGTTGTACCCTTATTGGGTAGATTGCATTACTTGTGTGCTGTTTGTTAGGGTTTTTTTTTGAAGGCTATTCTTACTTGTGCTTGTTTTTAATACCTGAACAACTGGGAGAGAGAACTTATAATCCTGCAGTCATTTGGCTTGTGTTCTTGGAGAGTATTTTTAAACTATAATTTCAGAGCCATCTAATGCCATTAAAGCATCAGAGGTGCCTTTAGTAATCAGTTCTGCTGGACGGCACACTTTAGATTTTGAAGAGTATTATGACTTCCACTGAAAACACATTTTTAAAAGATGTTTTCCTGGATGTTTGCCTTAATTTTGTTTATTAAAAAGAGTGATGATATTTCAGTCATGACTCAGGAGTCATCTGCCTGGGAAAGAAAACTGTCTGAATTCCAACACTTATCAAGCTAAACATCCTCAGGTCAGAAGTGGATATTTATTTTGAACACATTGTACATTTAGATATTTTCCCTCCCCCCTCCCCTTGTTGGGGCTAAGTTGGAATCATCTGGCTTTAAACGGCTATTAATGGATGCACCATGCTTGGAATAAATCATGAAGACTCAGTAGTTGAGAGAGGTTCAAAATGGAAAAGAAACTTGCATTTTTAAAATCGAGCAGTGAATCTGAAACTGACCTGGGGTCCAGACAGCACCGTCCTAGTCCGAGTCCTCATTAAACTGGGGTGGAGAAGACCGCCCTTCTTCGCGTCTCACTCTCATGCAAGGCGTTCCGTGGATGCGGAGGCAATCGAGTCGGGCCACTGCTGTTTGCCTCATGGAGGGAGGAAGTGTTCCTGGTGTGGGGGATTTACGTCTTGTGCGTGGGGCGCACGGAAAGTTAGAGATCGACTTAGAAGTTTGTCTTTGTTCCTTGTCCCCCAACAGTGAAAGAATACATGGCGGGTGATAAATGAATTTTCTTCTGCTGGTTAGAATATCGGATCTGTAATTTAATCAATGGCGAGAAGCAGTCAGCCAGAATCCTAGAGAAAGTTGTTTTCCTCTTGATACCGATAACTGATTTCAGACTGGAAAACAAGTGATTCTCTGCTAAGCAGGTGATTTCAAGAAGTGGAGGGAGGCCAGCAGAAGTGGAGGGAGGCCAGCAGAAGTGGATGAGGCTGCTTGGACCCCAGTACCGCATCAGCAACGTTGCCTGAGCTCACTGCCTGCGCTCGGCCTGACCTCTTGGCCTGGGGTTCTCTTCCTGCCCATCTCCCTGCTTTGGATCATAATAATAAGCATCAGTAGAAGAAATTACTTGGTTGATACAAGGCATAGAAATACAGAATTAAAGAGTAAGAGAAAACTACAGGTAATCTGAGCCTCTGAAAAAGATTTTAATGAAACAATTATAATCTGTCCAGCACTCAGAATTGGTTGCTAGTGCCCTTGGCTAAGTAAGTTATAGCATCTTATGATCTTCTTAGATGCAAAGAAGAAATACTCTCTTTTATATTCTTGTCGGAAACTCTTTCCTGCCTGTTACTGTAGAGCTCTGGGACTCCTGAATTACAGGAGATATTTCAAGGGATGTTATGGACGCTTTGTTGTGGACCATTTTCACATACTACCTTCACCAGTTTATATCCTGACACCTTTGGAAGATAACTTTACAGCCACCAGCATGGGTCTGACTTTGTGGTCAGGGCTGGGGTGGGGGGAAGTGTGGGTCATGGGTCAAGGTCACCTAACATCAAGACATTGCCAAGGGCAGAGCCGTTAACCAGTCCTGACCACACTCCCCTGCCCCAGCCCTGGAGTCTGATAGACCCTGGCCCCTCATTCACGGAGCAGGAGCAGAGAATCCGGACGAGATAGAAAAGTGGCTCCAATATAAAATGTTCTGGTTACAAAGGTTATAATACAGTGTTCTCAAGATCCTTTAAAGTTTTTAGTCAGCAGTTCCTGTGCAACCCAATAGAAACAGGATTGATGACAAGCACAGGACGACTCCCCGGTCCGCCACTCTTTTCTCTTTATCAGCCGGGTCACGCTGTGTCACAGACAAGCATCTGGTTTGGGCTGGACGTGGCTGCAGGTTCTGGGTCGTCTCCAGGTGTGCTCCTCGCTCTTCGGTCTCGTGGGACCCGAGGCCATCGAAGGCATATTGTTATACTGGTTTTTATTCCATGTTTACATCTTTTGATGCATGCATATAAATTTTTTCATTTATGGGATATAACCTAACTATAAGTCCTGTCTCCCCATTTATTTTTGAAGATGGCTGCTTTACCTTTTCCTTACCCTTGGTATTTTGCAAGTGCTTCTTGAATTTTTTGGCCATAATTATCAATTTTACCCAGCACTGCTTTTCAGGAATTTACTCAATACCTTGTTCTTCTGTCTTTCAAAATCAAAACAGTTTTACCCAGTAATAATTTCAGGATGTGGAATTATTGGCAAATTTGACATTATGATGGCACAATTGTGTGTATCCATACATTTAGAGCTAAAGGGCTTTATGAAACCTGCTGTTACAAGGCCCTTGGCTGGTGTGGCTCAGTGGATTGAGTGCTGGCCTGCGAACCAAAGGGTCACTAGTTTGATTACTGGTCAGGGCACATGCCTGAGTTGCAGGCCTGGCGCCCAGTTGGGAGCATGTGAGAGGCAACCACACTGATGTTTCTCTCTCTCTCTTTCTCTAAAAATAAATAAAGTGTAAAAAATATATATACCATACCGCATACATATTTATAGAAAGGCCTCTTTGTACATATTGAAAGGGGAACTTGGAAGAACCAAGAAGTACAGGGGTGGGCAAAAGTGGGTTTATAGTTGTGAGTATGTGAAACACAAGAATTTTAAAGCTATAGTAATAATTAATAAAGCTATTGTAATCATTATAACTGGCACGTCTTTTTCTAAATCAACAACTGTAGACTTACTTTTACCCACCTTTGTATGTGTTCATCCACCTATTTCTGTAGCTTAAATTAATGCTGCTGAAACAAGAGTTAAGTTTTTGTATCATAGATTAAATCCTCATTGTTGGAAACATTCGTGGTTACTCAATAAAAGTCAGCAGAGAGCCAACTATGAACTAGGCTCTGCAGACTGCATTGCAAAGTGAATGCAGAATGTTTTTAAAATGTTACTTTTATTTCTGAAGAAACCCAGTTTTCCTGTTACCCATGTAGGACTTCATTAGCCATCATTCTTTCCCTCCATAAAATATCTTTTATCTTGGGCCCGAGTCTGGAATTCTGCTCTTGAACCTCGTGTGATATTTGTAGAGGGATGAAGCACTTCATAAATGTGGTATTTTTGGTCTGAGAATAAAGGGAGGTGACAATTTCCCTGGGCACCCTATGGGTCTCTAACGGCTGCTATTTTGGATTCCTCTTTAAACTGTGGGGGCACTTTCCCTGTCGGCACCTTGAGCTCGGTCAGTGGCTTTGTCCTTCCATTGTTTCATAAATGTCCGCCACATACCAGGCGCTCTGCTGGGGATCCAGCCGGGTTCCTCCTCTCTTTTCAGGGTTTTGCTGTGTTTTCCTTGATGTGGGAACCAGGGGAGAAGTTCTCAATGTCAGCGAGGTGGTAGGAAGAACAAGAATTGTACCTTGTTAGGCATAGTTGAAACTGTGTCATTCACCATTCAATTGATTCTAAAGAGATGCCGTTGCTATTTGTTCTACATAAAGAGAAGGGAGCCTGTGGCCCAGAATAAAAATAGCTCTAAGTATTACATCATCAGAAAAAGTTTTCATTCGTACAGCATGCCTTCAGGGAACGAAGTCCACAGTTGTGTGTAGATTGATTCTGTTATGCTTATTGAAATAATTTTAAGACAAAACTAAGAAAAAGGAGGGACAGAATACTTGAAGAGGGCCACGAAGTTCATTTTGTACATGTTGATCAGTATTTCAAAATTGGGATTTGGTGTTCATTTTTATGTATTTGAATCAGCACCCTACTGATTCCTGTTTTCCAGTCACTTGTTATAATTGCATCTTTTATTTAAACTATAAAGCATCTTTGAGGTAACATGTTGCTTCTAACAGTGTACCTCTTTCTAAATGTTAAATGTTTCTTTATCTAGACTATGAAATTTCAGGATCTGTGCAGTGGAAAAGCAGAAATACCAAAGGAAATCTTCTTTTTGGTGTTTTTTATATTTTGGGACTTTGGTAACTGAAGCTCATAGCTTTACTTGGTAGGACCCATGAAGACTGGACTTGCTGAGATTCTCCCAGTGAGGGATGAAGGCTTTTAACTCACCACCCACACTGTGCATTTCATCATAACCCTGCGGTGCAGCTGGCGGGACAGGACCCAGTCGTCCTGGAGCTGCTTGGTGGACGGGGAATACCACAGGTCTGGCGGAGCTTCTCTTAGAACAGCGAACAGAACCCCCTCAGTTTGGCATCAGTCAAGGAGGAATTGTTATTTGGACTTAGTGTCGTATGGAAGCTAAGACCAAGAAATGCAAGGAACCAGGAACAGGAGCAGCTTGAGATGCCCCCAGGAAGCCAAGGGAGGTGACAGGGAAGGACAGCTGAGGAAGGAAGAGGACCCTGGGTGAGGAAGACGGTAGCTGTTCATAAATGTCATCCATTAGTGCTTAAGATTTGCGGGCACTGCACTAAATGCTTTCAGCATTACTTAATTTGTCTTCATGACAGTTTACAAGGCAGGAAGTATTAGCCCTGTTTAAAAGACAAGGACACCAAAGCTTGGTTAAGTAACTTGACTAAGGGGATTTCAACTCAGGGCCTCCTCTCTCTTCAAAGCCAGTGGGCTGACCTCGATGTTCTGTCCCAGCTCCTACCAAACAGCTTATACTTCCTTTTCTAGAACATAGCTTCTTAAACAGGTTGGCACTCATTCCAGTGAGCCACACCAGCCAGGTCTGTATAAAATTTTTAAAATGCAAACTAGTCTATAGTTACAGAAAGCAGATTAATCCTTGCGTTGGAAGGGGGAGGGTAGTGCAGGGAATGGTAGGAGGGATTAAGCGACCAGGAAACTTTGGGAGGGTGATGGAATTGTTCATTATGTTGATATTGGTGATGGTTGCATGGGTGTATAAATATTGCAAAAGAATAAACATGTCAAACCATGTACTTTAAATATGCGCAGTGTATTGTATGTCAGTTACACTGACAAAACTCTTTAAAATAAGGTGGGTACTGCAGTCAACGCAACTACATGAATGAGAACACACACAGCGGTTTGTGTATAGAAGCCAGCAGGGATTTTGTTCCACTTTTCATGGATGGTTCCAGAACTAGTTCTGACGCTCCTTTATATTGCCAAGGTGTCCCTTTCATGTGTGCCATGTTTTAAAAGGTCCTTTGACTTTTGAGTGTAATGTGTTACCCGCTAGAAAACAGAAACATGCTTTACGGGGCCTGGTGCAAAGACAGACAAGTACAGCCCTGGATCTGGAGCTGAGTTTTCCTTGGGGATGGCTTCCCATCTTCTTGTTTGCCTGTTACCAAAACTGAAGCCATGGAGGGCGGGGTGGTGGGGACAGCCAGTTCTCCTGCCTCTGAGACTAGCAGTGCCCCCAACCCCAGGCCTGTCTGCAGTCTTTCAAAAACCCGCTCACCTGCTGCTGCTGTTTGTAGATGAGTGAGATGAAATTGACACATGCTCTGACACCCCCGCACCCCCAACTGACAAGCCTTCAGGTGGAAGTCAAGTGGGTGTTTTCTTTTCCTAGAGCCATTAAAGCTCACACCTTCCCCAATCTTAGTGACAGAAAGCAGAGCATTGGTTTTTGGAGGCTGGATTGGGTTTCAAAGGACAGCGACCCCTGGGGGTGGTGTTTTTTAGGTGGACATTGGAAGTGTTCTGTGTTTTGCTTGTGGAGCTGGTTTCATGAATGCAAGCATTTGTCAAAACTCACCAGATATTATGCTTTAAATGCATGCATTTTAATTTTGTAAATTATACTTCAATAAAAGTGTGATTTTAGACACTCCACATGGTTCTTTTCTCAGCTCTAGGCTCTCAGCTTTAGAGTATAGTGGTCCCTCGGAGGGTCCATCCATGTGTGTACACACCCCCCGATTATGTTTTAATGAAACAATCATGTCATTATCTCCAAGTAGTTTTTCTTAGGAAACAAGAGTAAAACCACTCTTAGTTGCTGTTTCAACCATAGGCACATGGGTTAGTTTTTACTGTTGAACTTGGATATTATTTCTTTACATCTGTGTTCTTTACATCCTTACATCTAAGGACAAGTCAAGTGTGAAATTGAGGCAATTTTCACTAATGAAATATGAAAAGAAAAGTTTGATAATAATTAGTCAAGTCTCTGCTAATGCGTGAGCTCTGGGGTGGGGCGGGGTCCAAAGCAATGTCCTTCCTGGAACCTCTCAAGCACAGTGATGTCATGTAGTAAATACTTGTTTGCCTGTCAGTTGACTGAATTGATGCGTTTCTCCTGTGGTTGTTGTGAATCATCATGTGAAGCAACTGCTTCACTCCCTGGTCTTCCCCAAAGGTGCCGCACAACACGTATTAGCCGACCATCCCCTTTCCTGTGCTCAAAAACGTCTCTGTTCCGTTGCTTGGAGCACAGGCGAGCTGTTGGGGGTGGGGTGCCCAGCACCCTTGCTTGTCTGGAACAGGCACACTGCTATGTCTCGCCTTTCCAAATTACTCATTAACGAGCGTAAATCTTTCCCGGATTTGGTTTTCCTACAGGCCCAAGTGAATCATTCACCGGGATGTGTATGAATTTCCAGAAGGGTTCAGAATCAAAGGGTTTCAGATTCTCAGTTCTTAAGATCCTTTCCGTAACCTTGGAAGTCACGGTAGAGATGAAGCCACCATTTAGCCCAGGCCTCTGCCCGCAGCGGAGGCGCTTCTGTGTCGCACTGATGCTAATCCTGAGCTCCCAGTCAAGCCTCATTAGTCCTGCCCCTTCCTTCTACTTAGCAGGTACACTTTGTCCTCTCAAGTTTGATCAATTATTGACTTTATAAGTGAATTTTCTGGATAAACAAGCATAATAAGTAATTGACTTGCTCTTAAGAAGTTTGGGAATGTTTAAAAAGCATCAGTAAGAGAGACTGTGGCCATTGGAAAGCCGATTGTGTTGGTAATTTTTAGTTGGGGGATCCAGGCTGAAAGGAGAAAGCTGTTCACTTTGATGTCTAGGTCCCCATCTGAAGGGAAGTCTGGTTTTGGTAAACCCGCTCACTGAGTGTCTATATTTTTTTATCAGCAGCCAAATCCTTTGTCCTGATCAGAAACGCAGTCAAGAATATAAATAAGTTAATCATAAGTTTTATATTAAAAAAGTTATTTGAATGTGCGCTTCCCTAGGGAAGAATTCTGTTCATTTAAAAGTGTCATTCACGTTTTCTGCTCCCAGAAAATGTTACTTTAAAAAGAGAAGTTATTTTAAAACATGTCATTCACTTTAGGCACATTTGATAAGTAGAGAATCTGGTACCAGTAATTATTTGACATCTAAATATCTGATGAATAAACTGCTCATTAATTTTTGACAGTCACTCAAAACATGTTCAAAGCAAGTCAAGGACGCAGGGAGATGTGCCTTCAGTGACAATGAAGTGACACAGCAGGACATCCATACTGGGACAGCTGGCTTCCCTGGTATGGTGGCTGGGGAGGGACTTGGGGGCTCAGGGACAGGGCAGCGAGCAGCATGTGGGGCAGGAGGCAGCGAGGCCGGGTGCGGCAGGACCAGGCGCTGTGTGTTGACCTTTCCTGTCTGGCTCTCTTAAGTCCCAGGCCTACATTACGAAACATGTTCTGGAAATTATATCCAGAGGGCACACGTCCCTTTGGTGACAGCTTATTTCTGGATTCCCAGTGCACATGCCAGCACTCTGATGACATTCAGAGGTGTGTTTCACGGCCCATCATCTGATTAGTTACTGAATTGGAAGGACTGTCCCGCTGGCTTGGAGTCAGAGCACATGAGTGCGGGAGCAAAATAACTTGTTTATTTCCTCCAGTCTCATTCCAGCAGACCATGAAGTCAGGACCTCCCTCTTTCCTCAGCTGTCCCCCCTTTGTGGAAATGAAATGCCTCGGTCCTTCCTTGGGAAATGGTCTCTAATTCAGAGCTCCTTGAGGGCCCTTATGGTGATATGTCTCAAGATATAACTACAATCCCCTCTGAAAAATCCCAGGACACAAGGGTGTCTGTAATAGACTCTGACAAGCAGTCAGGCACTTTCGTCCCTCATGGGTTCTCAGTTGAGGTCCACAGCTCCAGCGGCAGGTGTCTCAGGAGGTCAGTGGTTGCGCTGAGAGTCAGGCCATTATGGCTGAGACAGACTTGAGTTCAGAAGTCCCTCCACCTTAGTGTCCTCATCTTTAAAATGGGGGTAATAATAGGAACCCCCTACAAGCCACTTTCATGCTCAGAACAAGAATCCCAGAAGCACCGAGGGGCCACACTAGTCCTCCAGCCACCCAGTCACCTTCATCCAGAGCAGTGTCTTCATGTCCCCCCTGAGGTTGACAGCTTGGTCTTTAGTATGGAAGCCAGGTTCTCTCTGCTCTGAGTTTTGGTTAAGGTGGGGGAGTCGGGGAGTTAAGTTTCCTCCCAAGGCTGGGGGCTGTGCTGCAGCTCGGAAATCTTGTTCTGATTTGAGGCCCCACTCAAATGCAGTGTGTGACCTCATGGACATCAGTCGGCTGATCCTGAATTCCTTCCCTGAATGTCGTTGAGTAGCCTGGAGAGCTGAGTTCCTTTCTACAAGGCTAATAATCTATGACTGTATTATTTTCCATCCGAGTAACTGTAAACCCACTTTTGCCCCACTCTGTATACTGTGCATATACATGAGGCTGAGAATTCCTGCATTTTATCTGCCCCCAAAGCGGTGGCCCCTGCCTACAGGCTGAGAGCAGGCCTAGGCGGGGCTGGCCCTCTCTCCTTAGTGGATAAAAGGCCCCGTGGATGTGAAAGCAGCTGCTACCCCACATCTGTGCCTTGCACCGTCCTTTTCCTTTTAAAGAACTAAAGCCTGCCTTTGATCTGTGGTCATATCCGCACACCACACATGACACACTCCCACGCCCCACTCCCACGCCCCACCTTTGAGTTGCTGCAGATGTTGGCAGCTGGCAGACTTGGAGCCTGGATGCCGTGGCCCGCAGTTTCGGGCAAGTAGAGGAGCCATTTACAGAATGTCCCTACCTCTCTCTCCCAACAGGTACCTGCAGATACCTGGCCTGGGCAAGTTCCAAAAGCTCAAAGCCTTGTTTCTCCATTTTTAATATGTAGAAAATGCTATTTAATTCAGGGGGTCCTGGTGAGGAATAAAGCCCACAGAGGCCTGCAGAGTGCCTGGGCCCTCGGTAAGGGCTCTGTGAACGAGCGGGTCTTTGGTTCATGCAGCTGTTTGGGACAGGCGGGCCAGCCCCACTCTCATCTGAAGGGACAAGGCAGGCCGAGTGGGACTGGCGTGGGCCGTCAGGGGAGGGGAGGGAAGAGTACGGAAGGCAGTAGGTTGGGATCGGCCCTTTGCCATCTTGGGACTCTCGTGGCTTGAGGTGCAGTGAAGGGCCCTTCCTTCGCCCAAGCACGTGACCCCCGCACCTCAGTCGAGAGCTCAGCTTGGGGGCCTTTAAGCAAATCTGTATTTGAAAGAACGTTATTTTGTCTGCCAGCATGTGCTCCAAAACACAAGTCTGAGATGAGCGTGGAAGCCCATTGGTGTATGAAACGTTCCAACTCTAATTTTAATTTATGAAAAACCGCGATCTTGGGCATTCTTTTGCTGCGGTGCCACCAGCGCTGTGCGGTGATCTCCAGTCTCCTGGCAGCGGCCGGGCCACGCCACGGTGACTCTCGGCTTTTCCAGCCAGCGCACCTGACGCGGCCGTGCGTTCACGTTTCCCGGGGAGCCGGGATGAGGGTAAAGTGAGATGGGAGACACATGTTTGCCCTGAGACCTGGTGTGCCTTGGTGGCACCTGGGGAGGGAAGTTAAAATGTGTTGAAGTGTTGACATGCCCAGGTCGCAGGGGTGAACCAGGTTGGCATTTAATGTTTTGCGAGGTGATCCACTTGCTGACTCGTAATTCTTGTCAGTCCCATTGCCACTGTGAGCAATTGGATTCTTCCTGGTTGAAGACATATGGAGGAACTTTGGGTTTTAATCAACGCTGTCCAGGCTCAGGGCATTTTGTGAGAGCCTGTCTCTCAGGTAAAGGAGAAGGCTCCCTGATTGTCACCTCCTTCGTGAAAGCTGGCCTGAAAATTCTGATCTATCCCAGCACTTGGGTGGTCCATTTCGAATAAGAGAAGTGGGATGGGCAGGAGGAGAAGGCAGGCTCCAAATGAGATAAAGGACTGTAAAACCCTTGCCTTGTTTGCTCCCACTGATTCTAGGTTAGGTAGATGTAGGCTGGGTAGGTAGATACCCTAGCAGTTAGCTCTCTGTCAGCCCCAGCGCAGCCTGGACACCACGGCACCCATTTTATATTGGGTGGGACAGAAAGATCGTTTGTTTTTTTTCTGTACAATGGTTCTAGTAGCGCTTACTTGTCTTTCTCTTCATTCAAAACAATTTTATTAGATTGTATCGTGACAGCTGTTGTATCAGTACATTTAAAAAAACATCAAAGTAGGTGAATTTGTGTAGCCATTTTAATATGGAAGATGAAAGAAAATAAGCAACATTTTTGGCATATTATGCTTTATTATTTCAAGAAAGGTAAAAATGTAACTGAAACACCAAAAAAGATTTGTGCAGGATATGAAGAAGGTGCTTGAAGGTGTGAAAAGTGGTTTGCAAAGTCTTGTGCTGGAGATTTCCTGCCGGATGATGCCCCATGGTTGGGTAGACCAGTTGAAGTTGATAGCGATCAAATCGAGCCTTGAATTGAGAACAGTCAGTGTTATGCCATGTGGGAGATGGCTGACACACTCAAAATATCCAAGTCAGTAAAGTTACTGGTGAAGATGAAAACTGAACAGACTTTTGGCCAACCCAATAGATGGCGCCTTCTGCCCTTGGCACCACTGAGACCAGATAAGAGCACTCAGATCTCTCAAGGGCTGACGCTGGCTGAAAATGTGTTTACGTTTGAGAGGAGGGGTGGGGAATAGAGGGAGAAAGGCGACAAAACCAGTACAGGTGTTCTGGTTGAAAATTTACCCCATCACGCCCCAGCTGCTCATAGCTCTTAACAAAATGCGCCTTTATATGCTTATGTCTCCGTTTTTTAATGTCCAGCATCTCTACCACCCTGGGAGATCTGTGAAGCCAAGAACATGCCTCCTGTATCCATGCACATATTGTGAATCTGTGGGACCTAGCACAGTACCTGGCACTTAGTAACTGCTCAGTTAAAAATACTTGATGAATAATGTGTGATCCTGTGTCCATGATTTCCCGAGAAGGAAAGACGGTAGCAGAAGACACTCCCCTTTGGAAGTTTGGATGTTTTATTGATGTAGCCACCCTTGGTACAGAGTATACTTCCGAGGGGGCTTCTACTCTTGGCAAATCAGGAAGACAGAGGTTCCGAGTTATGTGAAAAGTGCCCAGTAAAAAGGCAGAAAAGGGAAATGAGAGCTGGCTGGTATTGAAGTGTGAATGTTGATACGAGTACAGAAATACTCGGGCTACCCCTTCTGATTCATTCACACATTATCACATGATGGCCTTGGCCTTGATAAGGTTGGCTGAAACGGGCAGGGTAATCTCTCCTTTCCACACGCTCTGTGTGTCCTCGCAGCCCAGCGGGGCTGGGCAAGTGTGGGGTGCCCTGCACTTCAGATGATAACCTTGGAGAGCATCTCTTCATGATTGCAAGCCAGCGGGTCCCCTGCATCTCGGTTCTTAAGAGTGTGTGTAGACAGTGTCGTTCTCACACAGAATTAAAGTCTCAGCAACTCCAGGAATACTCCGACGCTCAGGTTTTTGATTGATAAAATGTCCATTATTGTGAATCAGTGGGTGTAAGGAAAATGTGTCAGTGTTTTTTGGTTTTCCTGACCTTTTGAAGGACTCCCCCATGAAGGAACTTTCTGCCTCACGAGCCTGTGCTTTTCCGATGTGGAAGCTGGCGTTCACTCTCCCAGCCTCCCCTGAAGCGAGGGTGCAGGCGCATCACGCAGGCTCCACCAGGCAGATGCGTGGACGTCAGACTTGGAGTTAGAAGCTGGTAATGAAAGAAGCAGGCTTTAAGGAACCCATTCTGGTGAGGGCGGTGGTCCGTACATCTGTTTTCCAAGGTAGCAATGATGAGGGGTCTCAGTATCTAGCGTTCTGGGAGCTGCCAGATGATTCCACTGGCATTCATGCTGGAGCTACTCTGTGATGAGTTTTGGGCTGCGTTTTGACCTGTTCAAACCAACCAGAGTAAGCTCATTTTATTTGCCACCAGGAACCCTGGCTGTTACTGTGAGTCGTTCTAAGAACCCATGCGGGTGTGAAGTATCACCACAATCACCATGCGGATCCTGTTGGATTTCTGCTGCTTACCGTGAAAGTTCTCCTTCATTCCCAGGCATCAGTAAAGAAAGGCCTAGACCTGGAGATGCCTGCACTGAGCTGCCTTGGACAGGGGTCCCCCTCCTTGAAATTTGGCATTTGTCCAGGGAGATGGGGAGGAATAGTATAGTGATTCCAAATGATCTATCTTCAAAATTGTCCTTGTTTTAAGTTTCACTCCAGTCTTGTCACCTCTAACAGTTTCAGCTCTAACAGTTTACATAACAAAGATACTAATATTGCACTGGGGGAACCTAGCTTGTTCTCCCAAGGCCGACTTAGTTGTTCAAATGATGACTTTGTGCAGGAATGTTTAGGTAATTTGTAAAAGTTTCTTCAGAAAGATGTAGATAATACAGGCATTCTTTGTAAAAGAATTTTTATTTAAAAAAATTTTAAAGGTCTTATTTATTCTTAGAGGGGAAGGGAGGGAGAAAGAGAGGGAGAGAAACATCAGTGTGTGGTTGCCTCTCACATGGCCACTACTGGGGACCTGGCTTGCAACCCAGGCATGTACCTTGACTGGCAATTGAACCAGCGACCCTTTGGTTCACAGACCAGCGCTCAGTCCACTGAGCCACACCAGCCATGTCTGTAAAAGAGTTTTTAAACAGCATCTGGTTAATTGCTCTAGTCTTTCCCTTTATTGTCTGCATGGAGAAGCTATGTGAGGAAACAACAAGGAAAAGAAACTTCAAAAACATTTGAACACTGATGAGTAGATTGAGCAGAAACCTCTGATATTCTAGAAAGTTTTAGACACCCAAAGACTCAAGTGACGAATAAAGCTACTAATATTCAGCGTCATTTGGTCCCCATTGGCTGTCAGAACACATTTGACCTCAGCGCCTGCCTCCCTGTGTCTGTTTTTTAAGGACAAGTTTCCAAGGCCAAGGCAGACATGGTCCCATTCCCTCTACCCCAGCAGTCTGAGATGGGCTGGCCCTGGGAGCTCTGACGTGTTCCCTGATGCTCTCCTGACGATGCCACTCCCTCTGATGTAAAGGGACCTTGCACTTGGCTGAAGGGCACATGCAAGCCTTCCTAATCATTTGCTCACAGCGTGTGCTATGAAAGGGAAGCCCAACTCAGGGCTGTCTGCTGCCTAATTTGGCTTGGTGGAACCTCACATCCTTTCTTCTGTTCTCTGTAACTCTTTCCCCTTCTCCATCTCTGGAGGTGCCGTGAGTTGTCTTGCTTCCACCCAGCAACCACCCCCTCTCGAGCCTGGCCCCAGCCCATCCTTTACCATCACTGAGACACCACTCCCTGGGGAGACTTTTTCGCCCACTGCAGCCGCCCAAGCCTGTCTTCTGGCTCACTCTGTGACCCTCCGTATCCATCTGTCCTCTGTCATAACAGCACCCATTGCATTACTTTGTAAGTGCTTGTCAATTTGTCCGTGTTCCTCGCAGACTTAAACTTTGTGATGACAGCAACTGTTTCTGATCTTTGCCCTCCTAATGCCTGGCCCTGTGGTTGGGATTAGTGAGCAGTTATTAAATGAATGCTGTTTAACAAAACTATTTAGTTAATAAATACCTAGATGAGTCTGGAGCTGCGCTATGCATGAGCATGGATGATTCAACAATTAAAATAAAAATTAAAAAAAAAAAGAGAGAGAGAGGAAAAACATACCCCTGGCTCAGCCATTTGCAAGCTCCTGTGGCCTTGGGCAAGATACCGTGCCTCTCGGCCTCAGCCTCCCTATGTGTGAAATGGGAGAAGAACGAGAACGCCACCTTTCTCAAGACATTTTAAGCATCACCTGCAACAGTTAACTTAAAGCACTTGACACATGGTAAATACTCCTTAGCTGCTGCATTGTTATCTGTCATTGAGAGGTGAACTGGCCAGCGGTAATGAGGGACCAAAAATGAAAGAATGGGAAATGTAAAAAAGTTTTATTCCTTCATTCTTTCCTTACGTTGATATTCTGATGAGAAGGAAAGATTATTGCAATTGGAGAGAACCACATGGAAAATGTGAGATTGGATTTCTTCCTTTCTTGAGTGTTTTTGAAAGCAAACACTTAAGTAGGACAGTCCAAATGCCAGCACTGTTCTCAGTAATTTGCATATGTTTACATTGTCATGCAGTCTTATATACTTAATGTAGTATGTTTTACAGTGTTTACAAATGCATTGTTTTCACAGCCACCTTTTACAGTTGAGGTAAACACAGAGAGGTTAAGTAACTTGCCTGAGGTCACACAGCTATTAGGTAGGAGAGCCAGCATCAGAACCCAGGCAGGCTGTCTCCAGGGGTCACTTGGCAGAATTGCCCCTCAGAGCACATGCACTGTGTCCAGCGCAATGAGAGGCCTGGACGCCAGAGATTCTGCCCTTCAATGGCTTACTGCTCAGGCCAGTAGTAATTCTGTTGAGAAATAGACAAAATTGGGCAACAGAGTTGAGGATTAGGGCCAGGGTGGGTTTCCTGGAGAGGGTCTGTAAGATAGAGATGAGCATGCAGCCCATTGGTTAGGATCTGCGCCTGGGAAGGGAAGACAGGGGAATGGGCAGCGGGGTAGGGGCGCTGTCATGCGCCTGGCCTTCTGGTGCAGGGAGGGTGGGATCAAATGATGGAGAGAGTGCAGGGCACAGCTCTCTGGATGCAGGTCAAGCTACATTTGGCTTCACTTTGACTTGACTCTGATTGAAACAGAGGGGTTGAAAACGAACCTGACCGTGATGCAGGGTAAGTGTGAGTAGTGTCTTGAGGATAGTGCCCATGCACCTGACAAGGACACTCAAGGTTAATTTCACCCTCTACCCTGTTCCACATCTGGGTGAACTAACAAAATACACAGTGATGCAATTTAAAGACATGAAAAAAAAATGTGCGAAAATAGCTGAGCTAGCTGGGAACTTATCACGATGTTTGGTTTACTCTGAGGTTCAGCCTGCTCTTGAACAATGCTGCAGAATAACCCTGTTGGTGCCTTCAATGGGCTGGCGAAAACATTCAGTCAGATGTTGATGCATCGAGAGGAGTGTTTCTGGTTTGTCCAGTCACCACATTAACAGCAAGTGCTGCTGGTTTGATTTGCACCAGATATGCTAAGGAGCTAATTATATGACAGGGTGACCCACGTGGCAGGATGTTTCAGTCATAGCAACACAATATTTATCTGGGCAGCAAACAGTCAAGCTGCTAATTCAAGATGCAACCTTTTCCAGAGACACAGCCAATGCAGAAAAAAAACCCAAAACAAAACCCACCTTTCTCCATGCCTCACACAGGCAGACCCACTCCAGTTCTAAGGGACACCACAAAAGTTATTTTCTTGTCAACTACCAGTTTAGAATTTATTTCTTGATGACATTTTTATTAAGTATTTTTATATTAAATAATCTCCATTAAAAAGTATGGTCAATTACAGGACACCAAAACAAAGAATAACAGACTTTGTTTTTATTTGTAGAATTTTAAAGGTAGAATTCCAGACTTTACGTATCTTTTCTTTTCGTAGAGTTTATCTGATAACAAAAGGAATACATATGTGGGGAAATTTTCAAAAACACTGAAAGCACACAAAAGAAAGAAAGAATCATAGAGATAATCACTATTCATATTGGGGTATATCATTCCTTACTGATGGTTTTCTCTAATCAATTACAAATGGATACATACTCTATTATAATTTGTGCTACATGCATGTATACACGACAAGATCTGTCCGGGAAAAGTCCAGCCATTGTTAACATAATGAGAACGGTTTGCATGACATGGATGTAACCTGACAACCAAGGAGAGTGGACTGAAGTGCGCATTCATGAACAATGACAACTTCACTGTACTAGTCAGTGGGGGTGGTGGATGCTGTTGAGTGAGCATATGTACTGTGTGGCCTCGCATTCAAAATGACTGAGCAAGTAAAGCAACAAATCTGCATCAAATTCTGCCTTAAAGCTTGAACATTCCTGTATGGGAACTATTCGGATGGTTCAGAAGGCTGCAGCTGCGGGCACCTGGTGATTGGCAGCTTCATCACAACAATGCAACTGCTCATGCATCATGTCTTGTGCAGTTTTTTTTTGGTGAAACATCAAATCACCCAGGTGACTCAGCCCCCTACAGCCCAAATTTGGCACCCTGTGACTTCTGGCTTTCCCACAACTAAAATCACCTTTGAAAGGGAAGAGATTTCAGACTATTGATGAGATTCAGGAAAATATGATGGGACAGCTGATGGCAACTGGGAGAACTGTTGCCAAGGTACCTCCTTTGAAGGGGACTGAGGCGTCATTGTCCTATGTACAATGTTTTGAGTATCTTCTTCAATAAATGTCTCCATTTTTCATACTATATGGCTGGATACCAGACCTCATATTATATAGGGGTTGCTGAGTATGGCTTGAGTTCATTTGTTTACTGTTGAGTAGTTCTGACAGATATTTACTATCTGGCTATTCACAGAAAAGGTTTCCAACCTCTTTTAATATGTAAAACACCTCATCAGAACTGTGCTTTTAGGGACTTTGTGGTATTCAGGCAAGCAGGTTGAAGTCCTCCCTCATTTCACCACGTCCCTATTCCACACATTTAGCCCATCAGCTTGGCTCCACCTCCAGAATGTGTCCTAGATCCCGCACTCCATGATCCCCTTGGACCTGGGCCGGGTCTCACCCCCAAGTGGCCCCCGCGCCCTCTCTGGACCCAGAAGGGTGGCTTCCACGCACCAGCCTGCGCTATTTCGATGACTTCCCGTTCCCCTTGGAATGCAGTGCATGTCTGACACAAGGGGACCATGAATGGACAGCAGTGGCCCTCCTTTCCGTGGCCGTGGTCCAAGAAAGGCTTTTGGCCGCCTTGGATATATAGGCTTCCTGAACGTAATTTAAAGGGTCACATGTGCTACTCATGCTAATTGCAACCACTGTAAAATCACTGATTGAAATTTAGTTATATTAATATATTGTATATAAAACATATCTTATTTGTATAACAGTTTTAAAACGCTGCTTTTCCTATTCCCCTTCACGTCAGTTTTATTGGAACGAGGGCCACTTTTTGAGCCAAAACCATTCCCCAGAACAAGTTTTCTTCACTCCTACGTTGTGATAGGGAACTTTAAAAAAGTGGAGTCACTCGAAACTGTACTGAGCTATCAACAACTATTTCCATCTTTTTCCCTGGTTTTATCTCTTTTGTTCAGTTGTGTTGAGATATAATTGATGTAAAACATTATATAATATCCGATGTACAGTGTAATGATTTTGTATCCATGTATGGTGGGGAATGGTCACCACAATAAGTCTAGTTAATATCCGTCACCTCCCAGAGTTACAAAGTTTCCCCCGCTTGAGATGAGAACTTTTAAGATCTACTCTCTTAGCAAGTTTCAAGTAAACAGTCCAGTATTGTGAACTGCGGTCGCCATGCTCTACCCTACATTCCCAGACCTCATTTATCTCGTGACCGGAAGTTGGTATCTTTTGACTGCCTTTACCCAATTCCTCACCTCCCCACCCGCCTCTGGCAGCCGCCAGTTGTTGCTCAGTGTCCATCACGTGACCACTCACCATACCACTGTCTGAAGAAAGTTTTGAAAAGCTTATTTATAATAACACTTAGCCCCTTCAATGAGGAGGTGAAATCCCCACAAATAATTACAAAATCTGTGATAAATGTCTTTGTCTTTAATTATACTGTTATTTTTATTAATGTTACTAATATACAATTTAATATTATAGTAATGTATCACTTCTATCAGGTGTATCTATGACACCCAAAAGCTTCTCAGACTATCATGGACTGATGCCATTTCAGCCATGCTTCCTCCCCCAGTATTTTTCTAGATAAAGAAATCGAATGTACAGCCCTAGTGTATGATAGATTTGGTAAGATCACATCTTCCTTCTGAGGGATAATTTTAAGTAAAGCAAAGCAAAGCATGCTTTTATTTAACTTTTTCTTTTATGGATTTCAGAGAGAGGGGAAGGGAAGGAGAAAGAGAGGGACAGAACTTCAATGTGAGAGAGAAGCGTCGATTGGTTGCCTCTTGCATGTGCCCTGATGGGAAACCGAACTTGTAGCCCAGGCATGTGTCCTGATTTTGGATTGAACCCACGACCTTTCGCTTTGCAGGATGATGTCCAACCAACTGAGCCACACTGGCCAGGGTGCAGAGCATGTTTGTAGAGACAGGTAATATAGGGACAGTTATTTCCCCCATGGACTCTGTGAGGTACTGCCATGTTCCTCCTTGGGAAGGAATCCTGACCAGTACACCTAGGAACCCAAGGTCTGCCCTTTCTCCACCCCCCGGCTTTGCATAGAGGGCTGCCTTGTTCATTTGAGGGCCTGGGAACACAAGGCCAAGAGAGGCACCTTCTTGTTCACTAAGCCTGTTTCTTAGGCTGAAGTCCCTAAGAAATGAGGAGGGTTACTTTGCCTTTAAGGTTTGTAATTCTGTGTTATTGCGAAGCCCTCAGAAATAGCTGTTTCTCATTGTTGGTGACACCCCCTGTTTATCTCCTCACATGAAAACAGTTGCACTTTCACGGGGGGAGAAGGGGACCCCATCATCCTGGAAGACACGTCTGAACACAGTGTCCCCCGTTGCACATCCATCCACAGATGGTGTGGAAACACATGATACCATGTGTCCCTTGCTCTTCACTTATATTTAGGACTGAGGTGATGTTTAAATTTTAACTGGGCACAGAAGCTGGATCAGGAGGAGGCTTAAATAGGTCATTCATTCCCCATCACAGTTTTCAGAACAACTTGTGGTTCTGTTGTCTAATTAAAAAAATACAAAGTCAAGTTTGACATAGAAAACGCACATTGATTATAAATCAGCAGACTGAGAGCAGCATCTGGCGGCGTGACTCCGCTGTGAGAGCCAGTGGCGAAGTGTGTGTATGCTATTGCCGTGATTTGATGCTAAAAGTGGGTTCAAGTTAAGAAGCCAAGTCTTGTTTCCATTTTTAACCTGCGGACTTCCTCTCTTACTCAAAATAGGAAAGAAACATGAACGGCAAGGACGAACAGCACACGTGGAAAGGAAATTGGAACTTGGTTTTAATCCGGGTGTTTTTATCAGAGTGGGGGAATGGCGGGTTGGCGTGGCTTTCAGCAGAACACACTGGTGGCCGCTCAGGTGTGTACACGGCTCGTCTCCGAGGACACAACTCACAGCATCTGAAACACCACGGAGGAGCACGTGCAGTGCCCTGTCTCACCCACGTCCCTGGTGATGGACGCGTGCCTGTGGAGCACAGGCTTTTGTTCCCCTGCGTCGGGCCACCTCCTCCAACTTCTGGGTTCAGACCTGGTGTCGCCCATTGGCTGGCGCTGACGCAGGGTGGGAAGGATGGGAGACAGATAGTCTTAGAGGGGACTAGATGCCCCGCGGTTAATACCCAGCTCAGCTGGAGAGTGCCGACTGGCCAGGGTTGGCCAGGTCTCTTGGGGCAGTGTCAGCGGGAGAGACGTGGTCTCTCCCGGTATCTTAAGGGGGTAGAGGAGGAGTCATCGGTGCGCTCAGCACAGGCAGAGACAGGCTTGTGGCTGGAAAAAATTGAGCAGCACAATCAGTAACATAGCACTGGATTATAGCCCAAACTGTAAGTCCTTATGAGTCCATTTAAGTCCTTACTGATATAAATGATTCAGTACATAAGTAAATGGGGGAGGGAGGAGAGATGAATTCTTGCAAAAGAATTCTGAATAATGCATGTGGCTACTCTCCCATTCAGGAGGTGGGGCTGGGTCCGCATGTGCCCCCTCCCTGCCCCCTGGAGGTGATTGGACTTAGACTTGTTTTTAAAGACTAGAGTATGGAAAGGGGGAAATAATGACTTTGCAGTGGAGGAACCTGGCAAATGGTCCTTTATGCAGATGATCGACTTAACATGATCAGCAAAAAGTCATGTGGATATCACGAACCCCCTGACCTGATAGGGTGAGGAGGATCCTTCAGCTCTGTGGTCTTCTTCCCCCATACCCATCACCTCAGTCTACTTGGAGAAAAACAAAACGGATTCACACTGAGGGACATGCTCAGAATACCTGGTATCTACAAAATACTCCTCAAAACTGTCAAGGTCATGAAACCCAGGAAAGACTGAGCAACTCTCAAACCACAGTAGACCTAGGAGATGCGGTGACTGATCGCAGCGTGGTGCCCTGCATGGGATCCTGGAAGAGAAAAAGGACATCAATGGAAAAAACTAGTGAAACACCAAGTCTGGAGTTCAGTTCATCCTAACCGACCAATGTTGGTTTTAGTTTTCACACACGTGTGGTGGTGATGTGAGATGCTAACCCAGGGGAAACTGGGCGAGGGGTATATGGGAAGCCCTGTACTACCTTTGTAACTGTTCTATACATCTAAAATTATTCCAAAACAAAACGTTTATTAAAAATAAAGCAAGTTTGCCCCAACTGGTGTGGGTCAGTGGATTGAGCGCCGGCTTTCGAATCGAAAGGTTGCCAGTTCAATTCCCGGTCAGGGCACATACCTGGGTTGTGGGCCAGGTCCCCCGTTGGGGGCATTTGAGAAGCAACTGATTGATGTTTCTCTCACACATCAATGTCTCTCACTCTCTCTTTTTCTGACCCTTCCCCCCTCTTTAAAAATAAATTTTAAAAATCTTTTACAAAATAAAAGAAATTTGTTTGCTTATAGGAGAGAGGTGCTGGATGCTGGAGGAAACCCCTCATGGGGAATTATTATGGAGGCAGGATTTGGGGATTCACCCCACCTCAGAGTCTCATGGGCCCAGGTTCTTTTCTAAGTCTCTTCAGGCTTCATGTTTTGGATTTGCTTTGTTCTATTTTTAAAGCCATTGCTCTTTGCTGTTCATTGAAGGGGTTTTACCCTGATGGGAATGAAGTCACTTAGGAAACACCTTGAAGTTGCTATTAGTCTATTACTTGGAACCCTGAGGTGGCCTGTAGGAGATACACCACGTTTGCGAGAAGTCAGATTTATTGTCAGGGAGACAGACAGACAGACAGACAGACAGTGGTTGAGGTGATAAGGAGTCCCAGCCCATTAGGTTATTGGAGGGATCTGCCCTTCTGCAAGGAGCAGTTACGAGGTCTCTGAGGTCAAGGACCTCTTCTTTCCCACTTGTCAAGATCAGCAGATGCCCAGCTTGTCTTGTAGCAAATGCTTCTAAAGAGGCTGCTGCTTCTTCAAAAGTGCCTAGAGGCTGTAGGATACTGGCCTGCAGCTCATTTCCTCAAACACCGTTCCCAGGGGAGAGGTCCTTTCAGCGTCTGAGGAGATTTCTTATCCCCACCCAAGGCTGGGTCAGCAGGCGGAGCTCAGCCAGCCAGGACCACGGTGGGCTCGAGTGGGGCAAAGGAAAAGGCCACCCAACTTGGAACCTCAAAACGAATATGGAAATATGATTAACTATTGAAGGCCTGTTCAGGTGCACAGTCTCCATTTCACTTTGGCTTCTCCACAAAATACTGGGTAAAAGTATAGCCAAGAAGCAACTTATTAGGTGCTATTTAGGAATGCAAAATAATTTTTAACACTGACCTAAGCAAAACATGAAAAGGAAGATCAACATATAACAAAATTGTTGCGTAATCCATAATTAAACTGAAGGTTACCATTGCCGTCTCTCTGTCTTGCATTGTATTTTTAAGCTCAAGAGATAAGATTTGTCTTGAGCTGTGTGTCACTCTTAGTCACTCTAGGCTCTTTCCAGGATTTGTGGTCTTAGAAAATTTCCATTTCCTTGTGTTTGCTAAAAGCATGAAGTCTGCCAGACTTCTTTTTCTCCCATAGCTATTTACTCTAAATTTCTTGGAACTGAAGATTCTCTGTCAAAAGACTTTACCACTGAACTGCACAGAGAGCCTTAGGAGAGAGCTTTACATAAGAAAGTCAACAAGATTTTTCAGAAACAGGTGTGTTCTGTGGAGGGAAGCTTGAACCAATGGAAACATTTGGTCCCCTAGGGAATTTGATGTCTATAGAAGTGTCTATACTTCTGCTGGAGTTTTATAGAAGATTTTTGGGGAGAGGAGGGGTCGAAGGAAGAAGAGAAAGAAATTGGCTTGCTACAAAAGCATATCAATGGTGTTTTAGGGAGAGAAGGAATGATGAAGTAAGTAGGTACAGGTGACAACAAGGCCCGGAGCAGCGGGGTGGTGGTCACAAACAAGAGTTTGTAGGGACCATGTTGAGTGCAATGCAATGGGTCTCAGTAAATGCAGGATACAATGCAAGCAAGCCAGCAACGTGGGGTGAGGCAGCGCTTGAGGGCCAAGCACCTGCCTCGTTTCATGCAGCCCTTCCATAAAGCAGTTGCTAAATGGGTCCTTTTTCCTCCCCGCGTTTACCGGGGCTACTCCTGTTCTCCGAAAGTCACTTCCTGCTCTTCTCCATCACCATTACCCACCCTTCCTGCTGCAGACCTGCTGAACGAGGGGGCAGATGGGTTGTTTGTGGTGATCGTACTTTGCTTCGTGGATTCAAATGGTCATTAACTTCTAAATACCACAATTTAAAAACTCCTGACATATAATGAACTCTTATTAGGAGACATATTTGATCAGAAAGTTAGAACATAAAACAGACCTTCCTGGAGGTCAGCATGGCTGGTGTCGCTGGCACAGGGTGCACCGCGGAGGCGACTGGGTGTTTCATAATGCTCCCTGACAGCCTCTCTCCCCCCAGCTCCTTCCACACCCTGACCCCCTCTCTCCTCCTGTCATCGTCCAACCCTTCTCCCGTGTTTCTGTCCTTCCTTTCCTGGACTTTCCACCTCCACCAGGCTTGCTAGCTTCTCCAGGGTCCCTTGGGCCGCACGCTGCTTTGTCCAAACCACACTTTCAAAACAGCTTTGCTTCAACAGCTCCCTTTGGCAGGTGGGGCGTGCGGGTGTAGCGTGAACTAGAGGGGAAGGTATGGGAGGCATCAC
Organism: Glossophaga mutica; assembly: GCA_039655065.1. Taxonomy (NCBI): domain Eukaryota; kingdom Metazoa; phylum Chordata; class Mammalia; order Chiroptera; family Phyllostomidae; genus Glossophaga; species Glossophaga mutica. The sequence continues at coordinate 23,754,921 of CM077305.1, forward strand.
TGGCCAAACTGAGTAGCCTGTGGTAAAGATGGGATTCTAGTTGGTGGTCCCCACCAAGACCATCGACAAATTATGTGATAATCAAGACATGGCAATCTGGGACATACTAACACACTACAAGCTCTGACAAATAGCGGAAAGAAAATAGTGCTCTATGTATTGGGTTACCCTACAGTTTGTAACCCGAACGGGTAGACCAATGAGAGGAAAAGGGGCCTGTTATTAATTTCACCAGAAGAGGTGCAGCTCCCTGGCTGGGATGTAGGTGACTACAGTGACAAGGAAAAAGGAAGAAGAAGGTTGACCAGAGAGCTGAGGGGCGGGGGACTTGCTGAGGCTCTGTGTGTTGATTTTACAGTGCCAGCTATTTTTGGATGGAAAGAAATTTGAGGAAAACATTCCATGTACAAAGCTTTAAGAAGGTGAAAAGATAAAGTGGGTAACTGAGTTGAGTCTGTTCTGATTATCGTGAGAAGCAGCTGTGAAAAAAGGGCCCCACCTTTTCCTCTGGGCTGTTCAGATGATCATGGTCACGTTTTTCCAACGGTGTCCTGAGCAACTCTGGGTTTCCAAGGACCCAGTGCAGGGGCTGCCCCCGTGGGGGAGTAAGGCCATGTTTCAGCGCTGTGCCCCCATTAGAACCGAGGAACTCTTTTTGATTGTTGTGTAACATAGAATTTGGGGGATGGGGAAGCTTTTATTACTTTGAAAGCCATAGATCTAGGACAAGTCTCAGTAGGATTCCACCCACTAGAAAGAAAAGTGAGGGGACCATCTCTCAGTAGTGTAGCATGTCGTGATAATTCATTAGACCCGTCATTACCAAATACATCATTCACACCATGTACATACACGGTTATTTGATCCTTTGATTTTTTTTTACTTATCTTTTAAATAAAAAAAGATGTTCTTTTCCATTTTGTTCCAGAAATATACTTTGATACTAGTTCCATACCCTTATTCTACTTTGCAAAGTGGATGATGCATAGTCTGAATTTTCGTGGGAAACGCATTCTGTATTGGCTACACTGGAAGTCATTGGTGGGATATGAAAAGGTAGGGAGAAGAATTCTTAGAGGACAGAGGCAGTGGATGGAGAGGGCTTGCTCTGGTTTCCTTTCTCTCATTCTTTCAGCCAACGCGTGTCTCCTATGGAACAGCCAACTCCCCAAAGGCCGTTCTCCTACTCGTCTGGCTTGAGTGAAAAAATTAGGAAGCCTAGTGCCCCTGAAGGCCTAGTTTCCCAGGTAAAAGCAGGGATTTTTTTTCTTTCTGTAGTGACAGGAAATCACAGAAACAGTTCCCCTTCCATTTAAAAATAAGCCCTTTTTAGGCAAAACAGCAGGATATAAAGTCAATATCCAGAAATCAAAGGCATTTTTGTATACCAACAATGAAACATCAGAAGCAGAAATCAGGAAAAAATCCCATTTGTTATAGCAACAAGAAAAATAAAATACCTAGGAATGAGCCTAACCAAGGAGGTAAAAGATCTATACTCAGAAAACTACACAACACTAAAGAAAGAAATCAAGGAAGACACAAACAAGTGGAAACATATACTGTGTTAATGAATTGGAAGAATTAACATCATCAAAATGTCCATACTACCCAGAGCAATTTATAGATTCAGTGGAATACCCATTAAAATATCAATGGCAATATTTCACAGACATAGAACAAACACTTCAAAAATTTATATGAAACCATAAACAACCCTGAATAGCTGCTGCAATTTTGAGAAAAAAGAGCAAAGTAGGAGGGATCACAATACCTGATACTGAAGTGTATTACAAGACCACTGTAATCAAAACAGCCTGGCACTGGCATAAAAACAGGCACATGGACCAGTGGAACAGAATGGAGAGCCCAGAAATAAACCCAAGTTTCTACAGTCAGTTTTCAACAAAGGGGGCAGTAACATAAAATGGAGTAAAAATAGCCTCTTCAACAAATGGTGTTGGGAGAACTGGACAGCTACATACAAAAAAATGAAACTCGAGCACCTACTTACACCGTACACAAAAATAAATTCAAGGTGGATAAAAGATTTAAATATAAGCCATGACACCATTAAAGTCCTAGAGGAGAACATAGGCAGGAAAATCTCAGATATTTCATGCAGCAACATTTTTACTGGTATGTCCCCTAAAGCAGGGACATAAAGGAAAGAATAAACAAATGGGATCTCATAAAAATAAAAAGCTTCTGCACGGCTAAAGAAAACAGTATTAAAATAAAAAGAGAACCAACTGTATGGGAAAAAATATTCGCCAATAATATCTCAGACAAGGGTTTAATCTCCAAAATATATAAAGAACTTGCACAACTCCACTCTAAGAAGACAAGCAACCCAATTAAAAAATGGGCGAAGGATTTGAACAGGCACTTCTCCAAGGAGGACATACAGAGGATCCAGAGACACATGAAAAGATGCTCAATATTGCTAGCTATCAGAGAGATACAAATTAAAACCACAATGAGATACCACTTGATAGCGGTGAGAATGGCCATCATAAACAAAGCAACAAACAGCAAGTGTTGGAGAGGTTGTGGAGAAAAGGGGACCCTAGTGCGCTGTTGGTGGGATTGCAGACTGGTACAACCACTGTGGAAAACAGTATGGAATTTTCTAAGAAAACTAAAAATGGATCTGCCTTTTGACCCAGCAATCCCACTGCTAGGATTATATCGTAAAAACCCTGAAACACCAATCCAAAAGAACCTATGCATCCCAATGTTCATAGCAGCACAATTTACAATACCCAAGTGTTGGAAGCAACCTAGTTGTCCATCAGTAAATGAATGGATCAAGAAACTATTGTACATTTACACAATGGAATTCTATGCAGCAGAGAGAAAGAAGGAGCTCCTACCCTTTGCAACAGCGTGTATGGAACTGGAGAGCATCATGCTAAGCGAAATAAGCCAGGCAGTAAAAGACAAATACTATACACTGGAACCTTTAACTGGAACATAATCAACAAAAGAAAAAAGCAAACAAAATATAACCAAAGACACTGAAATTGAGAACAGGCTGACAGTGACCAGAGGGGACAAGGGAGGGACTTTTAGGGGAAAAGGGTGAAGGGTTTGCAGGAGCAATTATACAGGACACATGGACAGTAACAGGAGTGCAGGAGGAGCAGGAAGGAAGTGGGGAGGGCTGGGGGTTGGGCTGGGGTGGGGGGGGGGGGAAGGGCAGAAAACTGTACTTGAACAACAATTTAAACATTTTTTTAAAATAAACCTTTTTTAAATTTTTATTTTAAGAACGATTTTTTTCTTACCATAAGAGCAGTTTGTATTTGTATTTGGTGCTGAAAAAATAGAAAATACAGTGAGGCAAAGAGAATAAAATGAAAAATATTCATAATTTCTTTAAGCCAGAGGAGAAAGTCAGGATTAACACCTCAGGCCAAGTCCTTTATAATGCTCTTCCTTTGTCTTCTCTCCCTCCTCTTCCCTCCTTTTCCCCCTCTTCTGGTCCTCTCCCCCTCCTAGCTTCCCCTTTTCATATATATCTTTCCAGATATTTTTATCAGTCTATAAATATATATCTATATGACCACAGACCACTGGTTAGGACCTTTGGCTGTAAAGAAGACAGAGATTAGGAACGAGGAGCTGTGTGGTCACTGGTGGGTTTTCTGGGAGAAATGTTTGTGGATATATTTGTGGTCTGAGGGGGAAGAGCCAGTAGAATTCCAGAGGGTCGTGACCTGGCCAGAAGAAGGTGGGGTCTGGTGGTGCAGACTGGAGAGAGGAGGGGAGAGCCTTGACAAGGTTACTTTTGCAGTCTTGTCCTTGTCCTCGGGGAGTGGAGGGAAGGGAGGATGAGAGTGGGTTTTGGGTGGAGCGAAGCAGAGGCCGAGCCATCGAGGGAGTAAGTGTTCAGTGGACTTTTCTCGGTACTGCCAGGTGGGGTGGCACATCCCACATTTGACGTGCCACCCAACAGGAGTGTAGACGTCAGAGGGGCAAAGCCTGCGGCTGTTAAAACCAGTGGTCAGCAGAGGACACATTTCACTGTTGTTCTAGCCTGTTGTGCAGCTGGGGCAAAGCTACCACCTGTGACCATCTATAAAAGAAAAACGTTTCTGAAAGAGAAGATTCCAAGTGGAGCTACTGTCCACATGCTTGAAAAAGGATGAATGTATGAAGAAGGCACGAGAATCTGGTTTAACAACGTCTGGTCACGAAGGCCTGGAAGATTTCTTTAAAAAACCCGCTTTGCTCGTTTTGATCACTTGAAAGCCCATGTTGGGTAAAGTGCAAAAGCAGTCGCAGCAGATTGGAAAACCCAACTTGCTGTGGTACCTGGCGAGCTAACCAGCCAACTGCGACCTCTTGATGTGTCAGTGAACGAGCCCTTTAAAGCCCTGGTGAAGGAGGAGTGGACGTCGTGGATGCAGTGAGCTGGTAATGATGTAACACCTGCAGGCAGGGTCAAAGCATCCATCACCCAGGTGTGTGATTGGACCCTAAGATTGTGGACCAGTGTCAAGAAGGAAGTGGTTGTGGAATCATTTAAAACATGTGGCTTCAGCAATGCTGTGGATGGAACTGAGGACAATGAAATTTACCAGGATAAGGAGAGTGACTCTTTAGAAGACACTGGGAATGTAGAAATTGAAGAAGATGATACTTCTGATGTTGACAGTGATGAAGAGTTCTTGGCCTTCTATGATGCATAAATGTCATAAATTCGTTACCGATACGTAAAATGTTTTGTGCCTTGTGTTTTGTTCTTGTGTTTTGTAATTATTTGTTACGTAAAATTTCTTGTACCATAATATTTTCAAAATAAATGCTAAAATTCCTTTATGATACAAAATGGAAGTATCTAAATATAAGTAAAAAAATTAAAAAAATTAAAATGAAAGATTTTTTCCTGAAAATTTGGGCCAAAAACATGGGCGCACATTATACATGGCAAAATATGGTATTGCAGGCTACATATATAATTAAAAATTTCTACTAGCCAAGTGAAAAAAAGGGGAAAACCAACAAAATTGATTTTAACAATATATTTTATTTAACCAGTATACCCCAAATACTATCATTTCGACAAGTCATCAATATAAAAATTAGTAATGAGATATTTTGCATACGTTTTTTTTCCCTACTTCATCGTAAAAATCTGGTGCGGCCACATTCCGCCTGCTCAGTTGCCACGCGCAGTGTGGCCCTGGAGGGTTCGCACAGCGTGTAGCACTGAGTGCTGACATGAGGAATACAAATGTCTGTTCTTAGGAGGTGATGGAGACTCTCTGGGCTAGGCAGGCTCTTCTGAGCTCTTTTTCAACCTTGGGTATGTCCTCAAGAACCCATTTTAGCAAGAACCCTTCAATAGGGTTTGAAGGAGTGTGGATATAAGCGCCTGAGTCTATGGAAGTGCCTGGCCACATGCGCTTTGGCCGAGATGTGTGGGCTCCGCTGTCTCTTTGGCTGGACGAGTGGAAAGAGCTCTCAGCTCTGGAGGCAGACCCTGGCTCTGACACCAGCAGGTCACCACACCGTCCCGGGGCCCCGGTTTCGGTATCCATGGCCCTCAGGGTCGTTCCCTGTCTGTATTCTTTAGGATGCCCTGTGGATTTCAGGTCAGCAATGACGAGGGAATCCTTGGCACCCCAGCCTCCTGCTGTGCCAGTCCAGTCTGTGCTGTGTGTTTTCCCTTTTCGCCTTGTGCATGTCAGTAATTAACACAAATATACCTAAGGCGAATTCATGGTGCAAGCAAGTAACTTATTTTGTTTTTTATTATATTTATTGGAGTGACATTGGTGAATAAGATTATGTAGAGTGTACAATTTTCAAGTGTACAATTTTATGATACATCATCTGTATATTGTACTGTGTGCCCACCCCCCAAAGTCAAATCGTCTTCTGTCACCGTACATTTGGCCTCATTTACCCTTCACTTCTCCTACCCCTTTCCCACTGGTAACCACCATACTGTTTGTTGTCTGTGTCTATGAGTTTTTGTTTGGTTTTCTCGTTTGAAGCAAGTGATTTAAAAATACATGAAGGAGTGCTCAAAGGAAGTATTTCAGTATATACAGGGTCTGGCACAAATAATGCCCCCTTTTTTATTACAAAATCTTTTATTACAAAACCATAAGCATGTATTTCGGTAACATAACAATATCACACTCAAGCACACCACATGACATTTTAGGTGAAATGTTCAAACTAAAACTAGAAATTATTACACCCGTATTATTACCTTACCAGCCACGCTCAAGCAGGCGTTGCTTCTGCTGGACCCTGTGTTTCATGGCAGTTAGTGGGCAGTTCGTCTGTTACAGCACTGATCAGTTAGCTGCCCTTTACAACTGAGACACAGATTTCTGGGATGTATTCTGTTCTGTAGTCACCAGCAGCCAAGTTCAGCAACAGCTACACTCAGAGAGTTAAGAAATAGGAAAATAGGAACTTAGGAGAACAAAAGGTAAAATTAACGGGAAAGAATTGTCAGAACTGAGAGTTACATCAGAGAATTACCATTTTTTATTGATAAGAGTAAATAAAAGTGCCTCGATATTCTCACTGATAGTATTTTCAGTATTTCAACTTTTCAGTTCTTTAAACATGAAATTTCTAACAACACAGACCATTGCTTCAGGCCCCTGCACAACCTGGTCTTCAGAACTCTATTCGTGACTGTTTTCTGTCAAGGTCAATGGTATTTGAGTTATGCGTTCAAGTATTTGGACTGCCTTAACCTTAGACTTCATGGTTGAAAAGTTTAGATCTGGTATGAAATATTAAAGAAATGTTTCCAATTGTGACATGCACGTATCACAAAATAGCTAATACTATCAAAAGAAAGCAGAGTGTGTTTCAACTTTTCAGTTCTTTAATGCTCTAGAAATCACTTTGACACCTGCATGTAAAATATACATCGACTATAGATATATTGCTGGGATTAGCTATATGACAGTGGAGTACAGACATTTTTAAAAGAAAGATATATAGTTTCTTAATAACTAGATCTTGCTTACTGCCTTAGTTGATGTTACCAGTCAGGAGAACAAAATAGTTTCAAGTTTTTATGCAAAGCTTTTAGGATTTATTCCTAAAGGTATCTCAGTAATATTTCTCTAGCCTTTTTTTTTCTTTAAATGAGGAAGGAGCTATACTTTCTGTTTTTAAATTGCAATGTGTTTTACAATGACATATGACATTCATTATGTTAGTTTTAGGTGCACAACATAATGATTCAATATTTGCAAATATTATGAGATGATCACCACAATGAACCTCATTAACATCTGTCACCACACAGTTAAATTTTTTTCTGGTGATGAGGATGCTTAAGATCTACTCTCAGCCACTTTCAGATATACAATACAGTGTTGTTAACCGAGGTCACCATTTCCATGACTTATTTTACAAATGGAAATTTGTACCTTTTCACCACCTACATAAAAACTTTTCTCCTAGCCTTTTGGTAAAAGTAGAATTGAAGGGATTTTTGTCCTCCTTTTAGAAGTTGCAGCAAATGAGGGTACCTGGTGATTGACGACTCCTGAACAGTGATGAGCCAGGCTATGAGAACATCTCAGGCTCAGCCCCGCTGTGGCCAGCATCAGGCTGCTCCCTGAGGACAGAGGGAAGTCCTGCGGGAGAAAGCAGGCTGCCCACAGGAACACAGGGGCTCCTGTTTGTGTGTAGCTTATTCTGAGTTGAGAAATCTAAATGACGCAAGGAAAGATTTCCATGCGAAGCAGTATTCCTCAGGACACAATAGTTTATTGCCTTTTTTTTTTTTTTTTGAGTGAGTGAGAGCTCTCTTGCTGAGTGGCTGAGTGTTCTCAGAACAAACAAACCTCTCAGCTCTGGCACGTCCAGCTCACTTCGCTCTCCCCCCTCCAGCTCCCTCCTGTGAGCTAGAGATCCGATAGCCCAGGCTGAAGTTGCAAGCTCCCATGGCCACGCGCCCACCCTTCGGTGGGGTTGCTGGTCCTGCCAGGAAAGAAAAGGAAAGAGAAAGGGTAGGCAGGCCTAAGCGCAGTCCTCCCAATAAAGGTTCATCGCTGGTGGTGACAGCTTCTCACACAACTGGACAGAACACGCTGGGCAGCCAGGCAGCACTTGCTCCCAGCTGCCTGTCACGGTACTGAGAGTAAGAGGTGACCTCTTTATTTTTAGAAGGGCACAGTCATAATAACTCAGCGCTTAGCTTCATTCAAGGCAGGCAGGCGCTTTGGGAGTTTGTAAACACCTACTTTCTGAGTAAGGGAGGAGTGCTTTTTTTTCCGAAAAGGAAAGAACCGGACTACTGGGATTTTCCCTCCGGACAGTCCTCGCTGGGGTGGAGAGGAAGCGCTGTGGCTCGGACGGACGTGCTGCAGCCCCCTCCGCAGTTCCTGTGCTTTTAAAGGGCAGCGATGCCTGAAGGGGAGGATTTGGGACCAGACAAAAGGTAATGACCACGTACATTTACTTCTTTTTGAGTCCATTTCGTTTGCTAGTTATCTTTTTAAAAACACTGTGACTAGTTTAAACGAAAATTTAAAAAGATTAGAATGCAGTCCCTTAACTCCAGGAAACTGAATGTTTTGGGGTTTTTTTGTGTATGTGTACCATGGAGAAAGACAAAGTTAACTTAAAATACCCGTAGAAACATATGAAAATACGTGTTTTTCTTAAATAAGGAAACGATGGTGTGAAATTTTAAAAAGTATTTCTCCCTATACCATGTTAAGTCTACTTGGATTTTTTGATGTTTGATTTTTGACTTTAGATGATAGTTGTTGGAAACTTAAGCTAGTGAACATTTTGTAAAGTATTTGTAAAGTTTTAAAGACATGTTGAACATTTCTAAAAGTTAAACTATTAGACCAATATACCAATTTTGGTATTAAAACACTTTTTTTTAACCACAGTTCTTATCTTTGAAAATGTGGTCAGTTTAAGTCCTTAGGCAGAGCATCAACTGTATCAGTGTTTTTATTACTATATAGCTCCAAGAAGAGGGGTTAGAAATGGGAAAGGGGATAGGCCATTAATTCCTGCTCGTACTTGTGCCTGTGCCGAAGGCCTTCACTTCTAGCCCTGTGGCTGTATTAACGAAATTTGTCTGAATCAGTTTCATCGGAATTCTAATTAGGGTCGTGGAAATTAAGACAAGTAGAAAGGAAACAAAACAGAAACAAGCTCATAGATAAGGAGATCAAACTGACTGCTGCCAGAGGGGGGAGGGGGTGAAAAAGGTGAAGGGATTAAGAAGTGCAAATTCGTAATTACCAAACAGTCATGGGACCGAAGGCCCAGCGTAGGGAGTGTGGTCAGTGATGATATTGTGGTGACTGCGTGCGGTGCCAGGTGGTGCTGGACTTGTGGGGCGATCTCTTCGTAAGTTACATAAATGTCTAGCCACTGTGTTGTATACCTGAAATGAATGTAATATTGAACTGCGATTGAAAAAAATCTTTTTTGTCGTTGTTAAAAGAGGAAAAGGGGCTATTGACAATTTTATTGTCAAAGAAGGTGGAACTGGTAGCTGTCTAGGAACAGGAGTGCCAGGGGTTGTTGTCGTTCTTCCCTTTAAGATAAGCTGCCCTTTTTAGCCGTGATTATATGGTGTGTGTCTGTGTGTGTCTGTGTGTTGATTATAATAAGCTGTAATTGTGTCATTAGAAACTCCTCTCTTCTCCAGTTTTCTTGTTTTTTGTTTTCTTTCCAATTTCTTCCCAATACATCAAAGGGGGACATTAAGTTGACACTTAATTGAATAATGAAACAGTTTTCTGTATAAAATGAGGCACTTAATCAAGTACTTGAAGAGAGCATTTACGAAAGTGCCTAGATTTAGGACATGGACTAACTGACTAGTTAAGAAGACAGTTTCAGAGAAACTTCAAGTCAGTCTTGGTTTTGAGATGATGGGGTCGATCGACCTGTATTGTATGCGTCACTGCTGCCCATCACATTTTAATGTTTCCCAAATCAAGACTTTCTCTTTTTCTCTTAGCATCTTGGCATTCCCACTAGCTCCCTGATAGACATTTGCACAGAATAGGCATTTCAATAAATAATCGTTCAATGAGATGTATGAATAGCTCATTTTAATACTTGCAGTGAATGTGTAGGTGGACTGATCATTTGAGACTGAAGGGAAAGATTTGGCAGAAAGGTAATAATCATCACAATTATGTAATTAATTGTGGATAATTATAAATGTTTTGAACTAGCGGTTTGTGATGCACAGTAAATGTGAGATGGTTTTTTAAGACTTCTTTACTGGTTACAAAGGACAAATAGATAAGAGGGAGAATGTATCTATGTTGAATAATAATGATTCTTACTAAGGACTGATGATATATTTGCTGAAAATGGGAAACTCCCTTGAAGTAATGTACCCCTGCTCCCCTTTTTTATTTTGATGCTGTGACTGCCCACCTTTAACAGTTTGTGGTCTCCTGCACAATAAACTTCGCTTTATAGGTTTTTTTTTTTTTTTACTCCCTGTCTGTGCAGAAAGTTAGAAAGGGCATCTTGGACAGGGTGAACATTGAGGGCTAGGCTAGAAATAGAATATTACATTTGGGAGGGAATTTTGCTCTTGCAAAATTCGAGATGAAATGCCACTGGACGACTCCGTTGGTGCCACGTCTAAAAGAGAAATAACTATCAGAAGTGATGGGCCTGCTGACAACACTTGCTCTTAGGGCTGCCGTTGAGTCTCACAGGCAGACTTCGTGTTACCTCAGTCCCGTTCTGGAATTTGGTGACCTGAATTGCTCTGTAACGGGCAGTGAGCTGAATCTGAACCAAGTGTTTTAAACCAGTGGACACCAAATGATGGGGAGCTTCGTTAGTGCGTCGGCATGTGCGCCGAGGCCCCCGCGCCCGATTGCTGCGTGTACTCGTGGTCGGTGGCTAGGAGGCTGCGGTTTATGCTCACCGAATGCACCAATGAGAACACAACTGCCTGGGGCGGGAGGGAACCCGAGGACAGACCCTCTTCCTCGCTGTTTACCTTGTTGCTGGTAATAAACACTCTGGTATTAACCTCCAAAGACACCGTCTTCATCTGCGTTTTAAGGTCAGGAGATGAGGGGAAAGGGTGTGAAGGAATGCCATTCTGAAGGAGGGTAAGGAAGGTGGAAACCCAAGCAGGAAGCCAAAGAAGAAAAGGAGGTGGGGGACTTGCCTGGGGAAGCTGGCAGGAGCAAGAAATACGAGGATAATTAGACCCCAGCCAGAGGCCTGGCTCTGCATGGTCCCTTGTCCCACCTGATTTGGGGCCCCACCATTGAGGTCACCATGCAGGCCCTCCGTGTGGCCTGAATCTGGGTGGAGGGGGGGGACAGGTGAAACATTCCCTATTCCAGCTGCCGGCAAGGGGAATGGACCCCAGGCTGTCTGGACTGAGCTCAGCAGGAGTCTTTCAGAAGCACTTCCCCGCCAGGCCTTGGTGTCCACATGTTCGCTCTGTGTGTGTTTATCAGCGCAGCACCGGAGCCGGGTGCTGTGCCACGTGGTGGGGTGCGAGGCGAGGCCCCTGCTCTCATGGAGCATATGGCCTGAATGGGGGAGACAGACACTTACGTTAAAAGATAACCGGAGAATATTTCAGATAATAAGAGCTAATGATCATGTTTAACATGAAAATGTGGGAGAATGCCTGGCATGTGTGTGGTAGGAAAGACTGGTTTAAAAGGCCTCTCCAAGGAGGTGAGTGGAGAGGTGTAGAGGAGCCTGTGGCAGCTCCCTCCAGGTAGTGAATGGTGTGCTGGTCTCTGGGGGAGGGGGAACCTTGGTCTTAGCATTTGTTGATTCCTTTTCAAGACACCCACCCACACAAGGTCCCTGAAAGTGGAGCTGGGCAAGACGCACACAACTGGTTCTGGAAAGCCTGTGGGGGTCAGCTCCAGCCCACAGCGACCGTGGGTGGACACAAGGGCAGGTGTTTAATTCTGATGCTGCTGCCTCTTCTTCATGGATATATCCCCACGGTGTAGGAGCCATACAGCTCTCGAAGATCGATTTTCCATCCACCGTCCAACATAGTCTTGGAAAATGTCGCTCCGGCATAGAAAATGTTTACCACTTTCGAAATCCTCCTTTGACCCAGCTGAGCTAATATTTGAAATTGATTAAGAACTTTGAGAACAATACAGTCTGTCCTTGCTGCCGCAGCGTGTTTGTGTGCGGTATCTTAATCGCCAGTTAACAAGCAGCCTGCTTCCCAAACCCTGGGAGCTCCCCAAGTCCCTGTTAAAGCTGATGTTTACTTTATAAACACAGGTGACTGATTTTTTGTCATCCCTCGAATGTGAGGAAGGTTGAGGAAGGTCTCTTTGGTTTCCTCTACCAAAGGAGTGTGACACCTGCTGTGTGTTGGGCCATGGAAGGGCTGTCCCTACAGAGGAGAAGTCCTTGTGTGTGTACTCCCAGACTCTTGACCCTCTCGGGCAACTCTGGGTCTAGATGGGTCCGGTTGTCTCATTGTTCCCCTTACTGTGTGAGTCTGGGACCTGCAGATGGTACAGGAGCTCAAGGGCTCAACCAAGGGCCAAATCTCGTATGCAGTATTGCATTCCCACTAAAACATGTTAAAATGGCTCATTTGGGGAGATAAAAGCAGTATAGGGAAAGATGGATGTAAAGAAGAAATGATCAGCCATCATCTTACTGCCCCAAAATAACACTGGGATATTTTGCTTTCAAGTATTTCTTAGGTTCTTTTGTTTTGTTTTGTAAAGTTATAATTATACATGACACATACAACTTTATATGCTGTTGCTTTTTTTCCCCCTCATGAGCATTTCCCAATGACCTCTAACATTCGGAAGCCTTTTTTTTAAATGCCTGCGAAATATTCCACCCTTTGGATTTTCCCACATTTATTATTATTACTAAATTACTGAAAATTGTTTTGCCATATAAATGAGAGTGAGGTACACCGCTTAATTTTTCTAATGAGGGGATGATTCAATCGAAAGGCGTCAGTATGAGCTGCTAGGTTCCTAAGGCCATCTGTGGTCTAGTCCTTGTGAGCATCCCAATTACAGGCATGACGTACACGGACGGCACCCAGCGTGTGCCGTCCATCCGCTCTCCCTCGGTGGTGATCTCGACAGGAGTCGATGCAGAATTGCCCAGCACATTCCTGGTCGGTCTGGTCTGGGCGGGCTGCATGTTTTTCATGTTTGGTTCACGTTATGTTTATCCTTTGTAGATTGCTTTCACCCAAATGAGTGTGGGTGTTAGGCCAAAGACCTGTGTTAGTGAATTTACCTCTTCTAGCAGGACGCAAGGATGTCTGCCCAGTGCGGCTGACAGTGAGCTGAGTATCCACAGGAGCAAGTTCAAGTTCAGGACATGTGTGCATCTCTTGTCCAATTGGTTTGTTCTAATTTACGAGCACGGTGAATCTTCTATATGATTGCTATTTCCATCTCTGCTGCGGTCATTGGGAGGTGAAGTGACAGTTCACCTCTAGCAAGTATGTGGAGCCCTCTGGGATGCACCTTTGTATGCTCTTCTTCCCCTGGGCTGCTTCCCTTCCCAGCAGGCCCTTCAGTGGCATTCCCTCGTCGGGCCACTCCCTCCCCCCCCCTCACCACCACCCTCCGTGGCTGTGATAGCTGCATACTAAGGCATCCGGCTGAGAGACCCTGTGTGGGATGACACCCACCCCAGGCTCTGCCTCCAAGCTGTGGGCCCTGGGGTGGGGCTGCATCTCCTGGATGAAGGTGCACCATTTCTACAAATGCCTCTTGCAGACCAAGGGCTCTGCTCCCTCAGGTGCTTTCTAAGTACTTTTAGAGGCCACCTACAGGTCTTTATGGACTGGAGTGAGATAAAATAGTTACCAAGAGAATAGCCCTTGCCACACGCAAATGAACTGTCTACCTCTATGTGAAGAAATAGGAAACGAGATCTTGCACTCACCTAGTTTTTAACTGGGGACTGGGGGACATAAGCAGTTGGGTTCCGGAGGCGGTCGGTCTGCTGAGGCTGGAGATAGGGTGAGAGCAATGCAGGGACTCGATTTTGGGCTTGGAAAGCATCAGCTTGTGATGCTGAAAGAAAGGTTGCTTTGAAAATCAGTAGTTTTCTTCAGCAATCTAACTTCTCTTTCAGCTGAAACCTAGTGACGTCACAGTTTGTTTCTGTGGCTGGTTGGCTGTGTTGCAGCCTAGTAAGAATGTATGAGAATCAGCCAACCTCAGAGGAAGGACCTTCAGGCAGAAGTGTGTTAAAGCTCTTGTTTTTGTGTGTTTTTAGCTATTCTTGTGAAATCACTATAAACTCTGAATGAAAAAATAAAAATGACCTCCCCTGCGGGAATATTGGCTTCTGGCTCTTTGGCCAGAGTTACTCTGACTTCATCCAGTGCCTTCTGTGAGTGAGAATCCAGCCGAATGGTTTAACCCTGATTTGTTCTTACCCACATTTTTTTCTCATTTTCCTCCCTCAGACTCATGTATCCGCTCGCTCTCTAATCCCTTGGATCCACCTGTGCCTCACCCCGTGGACGGCCTTCTCTCGCCCACGGTACCTGTTGTCTGTGATTCCAAATTGGCAAAGACCAGAGGCAAAACATAGGTGGAGCAATGTGGGGCAGTCCGTCTGGGTCACAGAGTGTCCTGATGCTGAAGTTGGGAAACAGGGGGAGGGTCCCAGCCGTCCTGTCCCTGGGAGACACGCACAAGTTGAGGTGGTGACCAAGAGGGCAGTGGTGTCATTCTTAAAAGGAGGTTCCTGTCAGTCTTCCAGGCCAGCCACCCTCCCCCCACTTCTGCATATGCAGCCTCATTTTCGCAGGGTTGGGCAGCACTGGGCGTGATTGTCACCCACAGGGTAAATGACAGCAAGGGCTACGAAAGATGTTCTGTGGTTTTCCCCTGGTTTGGGAGGAATCCAGATTGTGGATTCTTTGTCTTAGATTTGGGGCCGCAATTGTGAGTGCCCCATGTTAGCAGAGGGGAGGGAAAGGCTCAGACCCCCAAAAGTCAGTGCCCTCTCTGAGGTAACTGATTTACGAAGGCTGCTGTGCATCAGGGCGGAGACCAGTGCTGCGGTGTTGCCTAAGGAGGAGTGTCCCACGGTCCTTGACGTCACCGTGGAGCAGCTGTGCCTGAATTCTACTCTGTGACTCAGGAAGTGACATTTCGTGGTGGTGTTTTAGTTGAGCTCTAGGCAAGTGTTTTCTTCGTAAAAGAAAACAAACCCATCTATCATCTTCAAATTACACCTGTAAAGATTAAACCTACAAATCCTGTCTTTAGACAGTATTCTGGAGTATCTTGTGCTGTGAGGGGCAGAAATCTTTCCTTCCCAAGAAAGTAAACTGAACATGAATTCTCAATAGTCATCCTTTTCCATAGTCATCAATATCTTGAAGGCTTTCTTCTAGGAGTATGTTTTGTGAAAGAAGGCTTTGAGATGTAGCCTTGTTATGAAAGGAATATCTGTGTAGATTAGTTATAAACCTAGAGAGAATTGACTTGCTGAAACAAGGAGAGATCTGCTCAGTACACGAAGGCACACCCAGCTCTGATGTCAGCGAGGGAGGAAGTAGCTGACAGTCAGTCCCCTTCGGGCTTGGGGAGGGGAGGGCGGACTGGGAAGCTGTCGTGTTCCACAGGCAGGGTTGAGGGCTTGACGGCAAATGGCTTCATGCTGTTGTGCCGGTGCCTGTCAACTGGAAATGGTGCCTGGAGTTCTGATAAGGATTGTGGGGCCTTGTTGGGAAGGTTCTGGAAAGAATTTTATGGCAGATTAGTATGATCTGCCGTGCCTGGAGAGGGTGAGTGGGTACATGAGTGAAGCTCACGGTGCCAGCGGGAGGACAGGGAGTGGGGAGGAGTGTGGGAGAGTAATCTTTGTTTATTTGATTTTGAAAGACTCTAAAGTTTTCAGTGATATTAGTGGCACCTTGACCCTCCCTCCCTCCTAACTCATTAGTTACTGGTATTCTGAGCTTGAGAGGGTAGAAACTTTACCTCGGAAAAGTCTGAAGTTCAGATGCCTCCTCCCTAAATCCT
This sequence comes from Glossophaga mutica, assembly GCA_039655065.1. Lineage (NCBI taxonomy): Eukaryota > Metazoa > Chordata > Mammalia > Chiroptera > Phyllostomidae > Glossophaga > Glossophaga mutica. Next base: position 23,770,931 of record CM077305.1, read on the forward strand.
GGATAAACTCCTAGGGCAAGGTCTATTTTAAGATCAGAAGGAAACCTTTCTCCTTGTAATACTTTACAAGTCAAATCTGGCATATAACAACTTCACCAGCATTATGACAAGAAATCGTGTGCTGCTCTTTCATTTGTTATTAGCAACAGGACTGTTTTTTATCCAAACCCTGTAGGACAGGCGTGGAAGGTCGGTGGATTGGAGTTGGCAAGGCCTGGTCCTGGTGTTGCCCCTTCTCGGCTGTGTCTACTTTCTCCCCTGTAAAATGGGGGCATTTACCCACATTGTCAGGTTGTGGTGAGGGTTGCAGGTCATGTGATAAAGCTCCTGATGTAGTTCCCAGCACTTGGTATGTGCACAATACCTGGGGGGTGTTGTTATGGTAGAATCTCTTTGAATGGTTCCCAGTCAGCTTGTTGGGTTAATCAGTGATCTCCGTCACTGCTGAATAGCCACATGGCTGAAGCCTAGGACACCTTGAACCTAGCAGGCCAGTGCAACCTGGAGGCCAGATCCACCCTGCACCTGTTTTTCTAAATAAAATTTTATTGGAACACAACTGTGCTCTTTCTTTTGGATAGCGTCTGTGGCTGCCTTCCTGCCGTTACGGCAGAGTTGAGTACAGAGACTGGATGGTCAACAAGGGTTAAGTTATGTTCCATCTGGCCCTTTTCAGAAAATGATTGTCCACCCTGACTGTAGTATAGAACTGCTCCCACCATTTGAGTTGTGTGCTTATTACCAAGTCACTGTGTTATTCACAGATCTCTTTATGCCAGTGTTGTTGCTATTCCAATTACATCATTTTCATTATAAATTGTGTAAACTTATGAAATAAGAGATCAGAAAGAATGTTGTGGGAGACTCTGTTTCTTCCCAAATTTCTAGTTTCTCCCCTTCCTTTGGTAATAGAATCTCAAGTTTCAGCTAGATGATGTCCACCAATCACTGACTTGCATTTCTAGGCTTTCTTGCTGCTGGGCGTGGCCATGGGACTGTGTTCCCAGAGTGCCCTCTGCTCCTTTTCCCCTCCCTGCTGGCTGCAGTGTGGATGGGGTGTTAGGGGCTGAGTAACTGGCTTAGCGATGGGGAGGGTATCTGACTAACAAGACGGAAAGAGCCTGGACCTCCAGCCTGTGGAGATCCCATGTGGCCCAGGACCACTCTGCTCTGCTGGACAAGGGAGAAAGATGAAGCGGTCTCTTGTTTACACCACTGTCAGTGTGACATCTGAAACAATAGGTCCACTTACATCTTAATACGTAACAGCTGTTTACCTCTATGAAACCAAGTTGAATGCACTGGACTCAGTAATGACAAGTTGCTAATAAATATTGCTTTTTTAAAAAAGTAGACAAAACAACTAAAAAGGTTGGTGGAGGGGTGAGCATAAGAATACAGCCCCCTTTACATGGGCTGTATGATTTACTAAATTCTTCTCCCTCTTTAAATAAACTAGAAATCAGAGATAGTTCATGGGACTTTATTTCATGCAAGGACACCAGTTTTTGTTCCATTTGGCAGTTTTGCAACACTCACCGCACGGATACATAAGTGATGTTTCTTGGATTGAGTTTCTTGGATTGAGTGCACCCGAGGGTGCACTGCTTGGTGTAGTTGGACCCATGTCAGCATTCAGGTTGCTCCCCAAGTATAAGAATATTCATACTGATTCCTTGTTAATATGGTGTGGAATTAATGGATAATCTGTACTATCCTAGATAAAGGAAGAGGGAAGTTATTTGGTACTAAAAAGCAGCTTAAAATTGACCATTATTGGCAATCTGTAAGGATACGAAAGCCCTTTTAAATGCTGTGATCAAAATCTGAGGAAGGATTTACCTCCTCCCAGGCAGTTAGGCCCTGAGGCAGAGCAGCCCCCTCTCTTTTCAGTAATTTCACCTTTACATTCTAACCTCCATCTCTTTACATTCTAACCCCCAGCTCATGTTTCCAGTGAAATCATAGGTCCGGGATTTGACCAGACAGAGAATTTCTAGTTTCTGTTTCACTGAAAGGGAACAAAGCAGTGAAAGTTGTGGCAACGAGGCCACCCTCGCAGATGGCAGGACACCTGCTCTGGCTTTGCACTCACCGCAGGCCTGGAACTCAGCGGTCCATGGTGAAGGAAAGACGAAATTCCTTGTACAGCTCTGCGTTTTTCTGTTACGGGATGGCGAACATTGGTATAACCTGGATTTGACATCTTACATTTTCAGCATCCTCACAGCCTCAGAAAATGGAAGTACCTGGGCTTTTCTCAGCTTATTAGGAGGTCTGTTTGCCAGGAACCTTTTTCAGTCTGAGACCTGATACTTTGCCATTAGTACTTGAAGGGTTGCAAATAGCTACTAAGATTCTCTTTTAAGGGATATTGCCAGCTTTAAATATTTCTCTTTCAAATTAACATCAATTTCGAAATCTACTCTTTCTATAAGAAAGTAAATGTTGCTTATTTCATTAAAGTGGAGGACGGTACTCAGTGTTTCCCTAAATTCAGCTTCTGAAGCAAACATGTGCGTGGGTAGCTGATTACAAAATCCTTGAGCAGAAGGTGCTGATTACCCCATCCACAGCCCATGGGCTCTCTGATTTGCTGAGATATTTCAGAAGTGGTGGGGCATGATCCGAAAAGTGTTCAGTATCCAGTCTGGTCCGGCCCCTCGTTTGCCAGACCCAGAAATCCAGGGTCCTCCCATGGGGTGGTCAGAACCCTGGACGTGGAGATGCCTTTGGTCACAGTGCTGCTGACCTGCATGTTTTTATAGTCCCATATTCTCTAGCGTAATTTGTTAAAAGAACATTACTTTTATTTGCTCTTCTCATTCCCAAGAGTCAATTTATAACAGATTTCACCCCAGAGTCGAGTCATTCCTGGCTTCTTTGGTGATACAACGCAGTGAAAGGGAACTTAATTTTTTTTTTAAAGATTTATTTATTTATTTATTTATCTTCAGAGGGGAAGGGTAGGAGAGAGGGAGAGGGAGAGAAATATCAATGTACGGTTGCCTCTCGTGTGTCCCCTGCCGGGAACTGGCCTGCAACCCAGGCATGTGCCCTGACTGGGAATCGAACCGCGATTCTCTGGTTCGCAGGCCCGCGCTCAATCCACTGAGCTACACCAGCCAGGGCTGGAACTTAATTTTTAAGTGAACCTGATCGCACTTCACCCCTGGGGTGTCTGCGGGCTGTGATACGTGCAGGGCTCACCGAAACTCCATGTGGGGAGTGGATAGTTTGGTTAAAGATTACGTCAACTAGTCAGCTGGAAGGTTTAAGGCTTTTGTTTATGACAAGAGAAGCAATGGCGTATATCTGACTTCAAAAACAATTGTCTTATAGAATCCAACATTTTTTTTCATTTCTTGAAAATGCATTATGGTTACATGAACTAGAAAAAAATATGCATGACAGATTGAGTTTTGATCAAAATATAACTCTCAAGCATAGAATGTACTCAAAGGTAGCAATTAAAGGGTGTATAATATGTATATAGGTATTTCTATCTCTGTCTTTTCTTTTTTGCCTGTTTTTTATTTCCCAGCCACATAATCTGTCTTTCATTGCATGTTTGTTTAAAATAGTCATTGTCATTGTATGGTTTAATAATAGGTGGATTTCTTTGGCCATCTGGCTCCATTGGTTCCATTTGGGCCGTGGTCAGTTCCCTGAAAGCTCTCCTACACTTGTGAGTGCCCCAGAGTAGCTCAGGATAAAATGTTTTAGCACCACGTAGTCAATCTACTTAGTGGGGCGGACACAACTCTTAGAATGTCCAGGCCCAGTTAAATGCTAGTTCACTGTAGTTTTGTCCTTGTGGTTCTGGATGGTTCTCATCAGAGAAAACTAAGTAACTGAGGTCGATCGAAGAGCTGTTTTATCTCATTAGAGGATCTTATCAAGTCTATTCCATGGGCTGAATTATAGAGCACAAGCAGAAAATGAAACAGTAATAAACCGTGTGTGTCACAAACAAGAAGGCATTTAAAATGTTACCGACTAGACTAGCAAATCCAGTAAACAGTGTCCTAGGTGAAGGGAGTGAGGCGTATGGATTTAACATCGTGCCGGAGGGAGGGGGTAGGTGTGAGCAACACACAGCCCTTTCCTTGATAGCTGATTTAGGGAAGCTGACTTCCTAGAAATGGCTGGGATATTGGGCAAGCAGGTCTCCAATAGGCTTGGCAGTTTTCCACACATAGAGCACACGTGGTGGCAGGTGTTAGATTCTCCTGAATACCACTGACCGGAACTTGAACTCTAGAGGCAGAGAGATGAATACCTGCGACAGGTAAAAGTGAAGGAGGATGGCGCAGATGGGCAGACAGCTTTCTGCCTGGCTTGAGGTTCAGCCTGGATCATTCAGATCTCATTTATATCTCCTGAATGACGTTTCACAAAGGAATACTACTGTAATATTTAAGAATAAGGTTTTTGGAGCAATTTAATAATGTGAATGGAAATGAAATGTTGGAGGAGCTTTTTGTTTAAAGATTTTATTTATTTGCCTTAGAGAGGGGAAGGGAAGGGAAAGAGCGGGAGAGAAACATGGATCAGTTGCCTCTCACATGTCCCCAACTGGGGACCTGGCCCATGATGCAAGCATGTGACCTGACCGGGAATCGAACTGGGTGACCTTTCAGTTTGCAGGATGATGCCCAATCCACTGAGCCACCCTAGTCAGGGAGGAGAAGCTCTTTAAATATGTGTTTTCAAGAACTCTTTTAATCTTCAGATATAAAACACACAACGACTGTTATCATAGTAATTAGAAATGCATCAAAGGCTGACTCCTTTTCAGGTCATTATTAGACAAACCCCTGCTTTCTTTCTGTGACTGTGAGAAAGTGGGAGAAAGCATTCCTGTGGAAACTCTCTTTAATCAGACAGACTGCACAGCGTATTAATTAATTTGTAGGACTTTATTTTCCTAAAGAACCTATTGCTAGGAGAAATAACTTTTTGAAATTTGTCCTCATGCCATAGTATCGAGCACTGCATGCCCTCCCTAAGCAAAGGACTTCTTCACAGTCACACATTTCGTATGTCTGTACCCGTTTTCTCCCTGGGCTGTCACTCGGCCCTTTCCAGTCCGTGCTCTGCCCACCCCCAAGTCCATGCCGGTCTCCCCTGCACGCCGTAATCGAGTGCCGCACTACACTTAGTCACCACTGACACCTGCAATACCCATCAGTAGCTTATTGCTAAAATCCACTTTTGAGGGAGGCCGGTGGCAAGTTTAGCAAGCATTGAGACATCATGATGAGATTCATGTTTTTCCTATGACTGGCCAGAATGATCCTCTCAGGAAGGGTGTGTTCCTGTATATGGCTGGCTTAAAAGTGAAGATGAATGAGACACGCACTCTTACAAGAACTGAAGTGGGAATGCAGCCTATAAGTTAACAGTCCCGCATCTTGAATGAATACCTCAATAAGAGATGGCCACTAACTCCATGTTTGCCGTATTCCAGGGTACCCCTGATCACGGACTGACAGCAGCCCAGGCTGGGTGGCTCAGTAGGTTGGAGCATCAGTCCATACACCAGAGGGTGGTGGTTTTGATCCACAGTCAGGGTGCACACCTAAGTCCGAGTCTGACCCCCAGTCAGGGTGCTTACAGGAAGCAGCAGATCGACGTTTCTTACATCAGTGTTTCTCCCTCTCTGTCCCTCTCTCTCCCTCCCTTCCTTTCTCTCCAAAATCAATAAACGTATCCTTGGTTGAGGATTAAAAAATAAATAATAAAATATAAAATGATGTTTGTTTAAAAAAAGACTGACAACAGTCTTCAAACAAGATTAATTTTCATAGCCCTTAATAATAAAACCCTTGGGAGGAACTTGATTATCCACTCGGTTTGGGTTGTATGCACCCGCTCAGGCCCCATGAAATGGGCAAGGCCTCTGAGAAACAAAATTGGAGTTATATTGCTGATGAAGTTTGCTATGAAAGAAGCATATCCTTGAGTATGGTCACAGAAGTGTGAGTTTCATAAAACTAGGCCAAAGGGAAAAAAGCAGGGAGTGGACAATCACTTTTGAGTGCAGCTGCTGTTAAACCCTGGATTGCACTCCGTTGGAAGTCGAGGGTCCCAAGCAGAAGGCAAGGAAATGCTTATGTCCTAATGAGCCCGCTTGTTTCATGATAACAATTTCTGTTTTCCATGAGAAACGTTCCCTGACTCTCAGATATTGTCCCTCCTTGAGAGACAAAGTAGAAACCTTTTCTTCCCTCAGGGACAGTGATGGAAACAAATCTGGGCATTCACAAACGGAAGAGCGTTTAATCTCCCGCAGGTCTCAAGTAGGTGCTTGTTCTGAGCTAGTAATGGAATTTAAATCGTTTGTGCCCTGAGTTACTGAAGTCTAGATGCTGAAAAGTTAACAAAACTGAAAACTCCGGAAAATAACTTCTAACTGGCACCCGTTCCTAGAAACTAGAATAACATAAGAAGTGAGGTGATGGTGTCAGCTGAGCACCAGCCTTCCCGGTTGGTTCTCATGACAGGTGAGTGGTGGCCCGCGTGCCTGGGCAAGTGGCGGTGCAGAGGCTGAGGTGGAGGGCACAGAGGGGCAGCTTCACCAAGGGACCCGTCTCCAATTGGCTTAAAACAGCCTAAAAAGAGAGAGCGAGCCCCACACAGAACCCCAAGTCACCCTGAGGGAGGTGGGGTTTGGTCTCTGGGGGCAGAAGAAGCCGGCACTTAGCTGGCGCCTCCCGGTCCCTGGCTGAGGGCGGAGTTGCTCACGTGGCAAATTGGTCTAAGAAAGCGAAAGCTTCCAGTGGAGGGCTAGGTAATTTCTTAATCTTGTGTTTGCTTTTTTGAATCCTCCAGTTGACACATCTTATTTGCTTCGTCATCGTTCTAATGGTGCGTTTGTGCAGAGACACATACCGTGTTTTTACTTTGTTTCTCTGCCTGCACACACACTCACACACACACACACGGAGGAATGTATTATGTGTCCACAGGATTAAAAAAAATTCTAACACATCGCACTAAGAAATGTTAAAATCTGTAACTGGATACTGACTGACCTTTCTAAGAAAAGTTCGGCAGGACTCACCATCAGCAGATGTTCACCACCAGCACAGAGCATGAGACTGTTAGTCACCGGTGGAGAACGCACGGGCCCCGGGGCCCCGGGCCAGGCGTATTTATAGGTGTGGGAGTCAAAGCAGCTGCTGGCCATGGTTGCTGGGTGACCACTGAGGTTAGGACAAGCCCCCCCTCTTTAAAAACTTTGCCCCTGTGGGATGTTGGCATAATTCACTTACTGAAAAATACTGTTTGGCTTCCATTTCTAATCCCTATCCATTCAAAATAAAATTGAACAGTATAAAATGATGTACACTTTCTGGAGGCAGTTATGAAAGAATTCTCCTAAACATCTTTGGAAATGATTATTGCAATATGAGTTCTTAGGGAGATGGAAAACCTAACAAGTGACTAGACAGGGGTGTTGGTGTGTGTGTGTGTGTTTAAGAGGAGGCCACTGTATCTGCAAATGCTTTCCAGTGGATTAAGGTTGCCCAACAAAGACAAAAAAGGGACTCCTTTTTCCCCGTGGCAGGGGAAGGCTAGGTCCTGGCTGACTTTCCCGCTCTGGCCTGCTCAGCCCCACAGACTCAGGCCTGCTCTCGGGGGCACCACAGAGGCACAGGGGTCCTGTGGGTCCCCATGGAGAAGTCAAGCACTAGGGCCCGAGTTTTGTCAGAAGGAATTCCACACAAATGATTGATTTCTAGTTAAGGAAACTTTTGGAATAAATGAGGGGTATTGTTTAATGACCTAACTTTGAAAGCAGTTTAACTCTTCATTTCCAGGGGAAAATTAAAAAAAAAACTCTTTTATAAACATGAAAGTGAGTTTCCAAATTTTGGGGGCCTTTTGTCCATTATTTTATATATATATGTATATTTATAGGTATAAAGGAATACATAGTAATTATTGCCAGTATTCAATGTATAGAAACATTCAGATAAGTGAATAAAAGTCATGCATAATATCACTAAATAACCACTGTTAGTTATTGATATTTTCTTCTTTGATATTTGTTCATTGTTTACATTCATTCATCATTAATATTCATTCATCTAGTCACTGTTTCATGTGCTTCATACATGTCAGGCTCTGTTCACTGCTGAAGCCAGAGCCATGACTGTGAATGCTTTCATGGAATTTAAATTCTAGTAGGGAGTCAGCATTACAAATGTGCGTGGACCACAGTCAATAACTACTGCAGAAGAGAGCACTCTACTGATGGGGCGGGGCAGCTCAGGTGGAGAAGAGTTAGTGCGAAATGCACGAAATGCACGCAGGTGCTCATTTCCTGGCCCCTGTGGAGAGCCCAGCCCGTGGCAGCCATGACCATGGCAGTTGTGACTATGGCTGCTCTGGGGTCCTTTTGTGGGTCCTGACTGAGAAGCAGCCGAAGTGGTGGAGAGAGAAAATGGGAACCTCAACGCCTCGTTCCTTAGTTTCACCTGGGAACCAAAGCTGCATTTCAGGTAGTTCTGTTTCTGTAGCTTGGCCTTCAAGGAGTCTGTTATCCATTCCCGTTACTGCTCTGATGCGCTTTCCCACTCATCTTTGCAGCGATTCCCATGTTCCAGTCCAGAGAGGTCTTCCTGTGTCTGCCCTATGAGCAGTCTCAGCTCCATCTCTTAGTCCGTCGTGTATGAGTTCTGTGACCTTGAGCAAGACAGTTAATGTGTCTGGGCCTCCATTTCCTCATCCGTGAGACAGGAATAATAATAGCACTTCACTTCTGGGTTCGTTGTAAGGACTGACTAGGAGACCAGATTTACAACACAGAGAACAGTGCCTGGCTCCTGGTGTTCGCTAAGATGCTTAGTTCTTGCTGCCTGAAACCTCCTTAACTTGAATTGTTAACCAACTGCCTTGACTTGAATTATTCACCCTACTTCCATTCTTCCATTCTACTAAAAGTTGTCACCTCAGTAAAACTGATACAAGTCTCTGTCATCTTATTCCATGACTTTTTAATAATAGTTGTTTTTACCTCCTGCTTTATATTATACAACTCTTCATTGATTCCCACGGAAAGTGTAGCACTTTATTTCAAGCTCAAAATGCCAGAAGCCAAACTGAAACAAATTCAAGGCCGGAAGGGGGAATGGGCTCCAGCAAAGGGGATGTCTGTGGCTGGCTTCAGCTCTTGGGCCTGGCAGGACCCAAGCACTCGAACCAGACGTCCGGATTCATTCACGGTCTGTCCCCCTCGCCCCTCGCTGCTCCTCTTCCCTCTTTCTCCATCGACCGACCGACCACTGGGTACTGTCTGCCATTGGTAATTATCTCCTCAAATCCGAAGCTCAAGAAGTATGTGAAAGCATTTGAGCTTTGATGTACTAAAAAAAACCCTATTTTTGTGCTTTAAAAATAACTTTCCATTATAAAAATGCTTTTTGAATTTTAGGTTCACTAGTATATTCTGAAAAGATTTATTATTTTGTGAAGTGTACAATAATGAAAAGGTTTCCCCCCATATCCAATCCCCAGCTTAGTTTTTTATTTTTTCTCCAATAGCCCTAATTAAATGTCATTTTATAGAAGTGAGCTTCATGTATAATATAATGGAGAGAGAGAGAGAGCGAAAGAAAGAAAGAGAAAGAAGGAAGGAAGGAGAAAAGAGAAAGAAAGAGATTAATCAGTTGGGGTCCTGTGCAATCCTTCACTTACTGGTGGGGGAGGGTGCCTTAGTCATCTCCAAATCCCTGGAGCCAGAAATGATGAGTGACAGTCAGCGACTACCCTCAATGGGTGTTTACTGAAATGAACGGAAGGGAAGTGGTCCTGAGGGACATCGTTTGTTCCCTGCGAAGGTTGATTTGTTTCAGCATTATTTGTTGCAGATCTCAAAGGCACTGGGAGCAAAAGAGATGAAACAGGCTGGCCGCACGTGTTCTCTCTTACAGAATTACAGTCTATTTTTAAAAGAGCAGAGCGTCACACTTACTTGTCTTATAGCACCCCCTAATGGAGGATACTATGTGCTGCATTCTGAAACTAAAATGCATTCTTGGATGTAAGCCATTAAACAGCACAAAGACTAACTTGTCTTTTAATGTAAAATTTAAACAATGTTTTTGCTAAGTATCTTTTTTTAATATATTTTATTGATTATGCTATTACAGTTGTCCCATTTCTCCCCCATCATTCCCCTCCACCCTACCCACCCTCTCCCACCCACATTCCCCCCCTTTAGTTCATGTCCATGGGTCATAAGTTTTCTAGCTTCTACATTTCCCATACTATTCTTGCCCTCCCCCTGTCTATTTTTTTCCCATTATCTATGCTACTCATTCTCTGTACCTTTTCCCCCTCTCTCCTCCTCCCACGCCCCTGTTGCTAACCCTCCATATGATCTCCATTTCTGTGGTTCTGTTCCTGTTCTAGCTGTTTGCTTAGTTTGCTTTTGTTTTAGGTGTGGTTCTTGATAGCTATGAGTTTGTTGTCTTTTCACTGTCATAGTTTTATCTTCTTTTTCTTAGATAAGTCCCTTTAACATTTCATATAATAAGGGCTTCGTGATGATGAACTCCTTGAACTTGACCTCATCTGAGAAGCACTTTATCTTCCCTTCCATTCTAAATGACAGCTTTGCTGGATAAAGCAATCTTGGATGTAGGTCCCTGCTTTTCAAGATTTAAAATATTTCTTTCCAGCCCCTTCTTCCCTGGAAGGTCTCTTTTGAGAAATCAGCTGACAGTCTGATGGGAACTCCCTTGTAGGTGACTGTCCCCTTATCCCTTGCTGCTTCTAGAATTCTCTGCTTCATTTTAATCTTGGCTAATGTAATTACAATGTGCCTTGGTGTGTTCCTCCTTGGGTCCAACTTCTTTGGGACCCTCTGAGCTTCCTGGACGTCTCGGTAGTCTATTTCCTTTGCCAGATTGGGGAAGTTTTCCTTTATTATTTGTTCAAATAAGTTTTCCACTCGTTGCTCTTCTTCTTCCCCTTCTGGGACCCCTATAATTCGGATGTTGGGACGTTTAAAGATGTCCTGGAGGTTCCTAAGCCTCTCCTCATTTTTTTTGAATTCTTGTTTCTTCCTCATCTTCTGTTTGGTTGTTTCTTTCTTCCTTCTGGTCCACTCCATTGATCTGAGTCCCAGTTTTCCTTCCATCTCTATCAGTTCCCCATGCATCTTCCTTCATTTCACGGATTGTAGCCTGCATTTTTTCATCTAGTTTGTGAGCAAAATCAACCAATTCTGTGAGCATTTTGATGACCAGTGCTTTGAACTGTGCATCTGACAGGTTGGCTATCTCTTCACTGCTTAGAGGAATTGGCTCTGGGGCTTTTATTTGTTTTCCGGTTTGAGCCATTTTTGGTGGGTTTTTGTTGTTGTTGTTGTTTTGGTTTTAGTCTGGTTGCGGCTATTACGTATGAGGGGGTGGAGCCTTAGGTGTTCCTCAGGGCGGGGCAGCCCAGTCGCTGAGTTGTGACGCTATAGGTGGGGGCGGGGCTGAGAAAAAGCAATGGCGCCTGCTCCACTCTCTCCTGGACTCCGGCCCTTTCCGCTGCTTCCCCTTCACCTGGATTATCTGCGCACGCGCGCGCACGCGTGTGCTGTTACGTAGTGAAGAGTGGAGCCTCTGGCACTCCCCAGGGCGGGGCAGCCCAGTCGCTGGGTTGTGACGCTGTATGTGGGGGTGGGGCCTGAGAGGGAGCAATGGCGCCTGCTCCGCTCTCTCCTGGATTCAGTCCCCTCCGCCACCTCCCATCCGCTTGGACCGTCTGCACGCTTGAATGTGAGACCACCTGGTCAGTCAGCCAGCCGCCTTGTGCGGCCTCACTGGGTCTGCACAGTTGCCCCCCAGTGCCCGGGGACCGCCAGCCTCCGCCTGTGCACCTGGGAACTGCCAGCCGCTGCTGCTTGCGTTCCTGGGTCCGCACCTTCACTTTCTCCTGCCGCGACTCCGCCCCTCTTACCGGTCTGGATGAATGGTTGTTGGACTTCCGTACAGTTCAGTTTTCTATAAGTTCTGGTTGTTTCCTTGTTTCTAAATATTTGTTGTCCTTAATTTTGGTTGTGAGAGGAGGCACGGTGTGTCCGCCTACGCCTCCATCTTGGCCGGAAGTCCGCTAAGTATCTTTTTAAAGAAAAAAGGTACACAATAATTTAAAAGGAAGCAGGAAAGAAAATAAAATCCTTCAGATCTCAGTTGGACCCCATGAGTTATTTGGTTCATTCCAAAACTCACCTTTTCTTACTCCTGCATCTGCCGCAGTTAAATGACCTCAAGTCTGATTCTTTCAGAGCTTGCTTTGAGGGCTTGTTAGGACCAGAGCAGCGTTTAGTCCAGGATTAATTATTCTTTGTAACCAAAGCAAAACCCTTCTGAGTACCTGATGGCCGTGAATTTGAGGCTTTCCAGTCTGGTTGGTAGGACCAAGTGTCACTCTGTCCTTGTGTGAGCACAGGGCTCTATTCCCTCTTGTCCTTCCTATGGCTTGTTCCTGCCCCCGGGTTCCTCACACAGGCACTGGTCAGGCGGAGGCCCCAGGGGTCCCCTCTGATGGTCAGCATTCTCTGCAGGCTCCATACTGAGCACGCTCAGTCCTGCCAACTCTGGCCTCCTTGGTCCTCTCCTTGGACTCTGAGTTCCAGCTCCTCCTCTCAGGTGGTCACCACTGTGCATCCTTCCTGCGCCTTCCCGCTCCTTGCCGCTCCTTGCTGCTCCTTCCCGCTCCGTGGCTGGAAACCCATGGCAGTGAGCGCTCACCCCCGTCTTGGGGATCGCTGGCCTGCCTTGCATAAGCACCCAGGGTCTTGAAAACCAGTGTTGCACATATTTTGTTTTTTCTTTTTCTCTCCCTTCCCTGCCCCTCACCTCCCCTCCCCCTCCCCTCCCCCTTCCCTCCCCCTTCCCTTCCCTTTTCTCTTTCAGTTGTTTCAGACAGACCATCTTGCCCCCAAACAAATTCTCCTTTTGTTTTTATTTTTGAAATGGGGAATTCTCCATAACTTTCTCACAGGGTGTTTCTCGAGGTCACTCAGGGTAAGAAACACCTGGGACACTTACTAAAAATGCAGATTTCTGAGCTTCCCCTCAGCTGTGCTCCGCCAGACTCTGTGGCGTGAGGCCCAGATGGCTGCTGTTGAAACGGTGCCCACAGTTAACTCGAGGATTTCCTAGAACAGCAATTTTCAGTCTGCGTGGCCGCAGCACCCTGGTGCGCCACTAGAATTTTTAAACATGCAGTACCTATTTAGTCAAGGGCACTGACCTCTTTTTGGTCAGATTGGCAACATACATGTTTTTTGGTGTGTCACAGAATTTTAGTAATTAGTTTGTGTGTGCCATGAGATGAAACAGGTTGAAAATTGCTCCCTTAGAAGGATATGGGCCAGACCACCTAATGTATATACCCAAGTGTATTCTAATAGGAACATGGAGGCAGAAAGAAGGGGTGTCACGCTGAAGTTCTGCTGGGAGGCCAGAGCACCCTTCTGTGAGATGAGGTGAGGCTGCTTATCCCAGGCGTCCTCTTCCTAATTTCTGTTCCCTTAGGCACGGGTGTTCAACCCACGGTCCAGGGTAGTGGTGAATGAGGCCCAACACAAAATTGTAAATTTACTTAAAACTTTTTTTTTTTGCTCGTCAGTTTTTGTTAGTGTTTGTGTATTTAATGTGTGGCCCAAGACAACCCTCCTTCTTCCTGTGCGGCCCAGAGACACCGAAAGGCTGGACACCCCTGTGTGGAGTTTCTCACAGGCAGGTGAAGCCCTAAATTGGTTCTTTGGTAAATAAATGTTTATCTTGATCATGCAGAATGTCTTCTGTAAAACATCTGTCCTTCAGAGTTTTCTGTCTTTTTTTTTAAAGAAGGATAACATAGCTAAATGAATCTGCCAGGGCCGTAGTTTTGGTACTTTTTTTTTTTTTTTTTTCTTGAAAGCATCACACAGCTGCAAATCCTTGGGCAAAGCCCGTTTGAAAGACAGCATGGCCATGAAGGACTTGCGGCTTCCTGCTTGGAACCACTTCAGCTGGACTCACCAGGAGTGCTGGGTGTGATGATCACAAGGGAGGGACTCTAAGGGGTCCTTCTCTCTTGGCTGGAATGTGCAGGAGTTTAGCTCCGTAGTGAAGACGTGAGTGAAAGAGAAAGCTGTAGGAAGGAAGAAAGCAAGCAGGTGAGGAAGCAAAAAAGGATGGATAGTAAGAAGGACAGACAGATGAACCAAAGAATCTTACATCTCCTTACCTGGCAAATGCATGTTCTCTCTGCAGCTAAGGAGGAAAAAAATAAACCATGGACTATTAACGCTAAAGCCACTAGTAACCACTTTTCTAGTAACCACTGGATGACCTTCAGTCATAGAAGAGTTGTATACTGTTTGGTTAAGAACTTGGTAAAGCTTCACACTGTTTTTAAGTCCCCTCTTATGTTCATCGGGCTGTACGGTGCAGGTAGATCAGCATCAAGGACGGTGGGAAGACAGCCACACACTATGTAAAAGCCCTCTTGCCCAAGCATCATCCAGGATTCACAGGAGATCCTTTCTGAAAGCTCTCTAGGAAAACCTAGAATTTCATTCTGGAGCAACTTGGTGTGTGTGGGTGTGTGTGTGTGTGGATGTCACCTGTATTAAACGCCAACCAGCCACCGAGCATGGATCTCAGTTTCTGCTGTTGGGATCCTGCACACGCGCAGGGCTCCTTTTTGCCTACAGAGGCGCGTCCTGAGAGGGTATGGGTCGGCCACACCTCATCCCTTCTGATTCTGGAAAGGAGCAGGGAGGAACGCGGAATGCTCTTTCTCACTCTAAATTACAATATTGGGTCTCTTCAAAGAATGTCATTGAATTTATTCATCCTTTGAAGAGGGCTCATGTTTAAAGGAAAAAGAACTGCATTGGAAATTAGAAGTCTCAGCCTCAGGTCGTGGCTCTGCCCCAAATTAGCTGAGGAAAGTTGGGTGTCACTTTCCTCATCTGTAATGATGAGGGAATTTGAAAAGTTGACGTCAAATGCTCCATGTCATTCTATATTAAATAGCTATACTAATTATAGTATGTATTACATGCCTTTATTACATACACTGAATTGTGGTGTCATAAGCTCATGGTAGACTGTATGTAATGGAGGACGATAGAAATGGACACTCGGGTGGAACTCGGGATTAATCACTGGACGGTTTAAAGCTATTAGGAACCTCCCAGAGAGTGACTCATTGGGGTCCAGGGTTCATTTGAAGAAGTATAGAGTGGCACCTCTTCTTTGCCCTTTGAGTTCAGACTTCCTTTCTGAATCATGCATATTTCTATTAAGTTTTATTTAGCACCATCTCTACATCTATTGTTATCTCAGTCACCTACTACTCTTTCCAAATCTGTTTGGTTAGAAAATATCTTCAGTTTGTACACAGCGAATTTCTCATTTCTGTTGCCGATTGTGATAATAATTTCAATACCCATTAGAATTATTCCTAGTTCTTATGTTAATATAAATGTTAGTAACAGTGAAATTTATTGTCCCAAAATACTGTCACAGGAAGCTTTTTCTAAAGGGGAGAAATTTAATGTACATGAAAGTGCCTTCTTATGGCTGTGGAAATTATTCACACATTGAATATTTTCTTGTCTCTTTTTCCCCCAAGTTATGGTATCCGTAGACACAGGAAGGAACAGTGCTATAGGTACTCAGTTCTTACTGGTTTGAAACAGCAATACTAAACACACTGAATATAATCTAAGACACATTGGGGAACTTGATAACTTTTTATTGAATAAAGGAGTAAGGTATGGGTGGATACTGAGGTTTTTACGTACTCATTTGAAGTTCACTGTGAACACAGGTATGGTCCTTAAGCACAAAACAGAAACTTTAGTTATTTCATTGTATTAAACACCTGTGTTCATTGTATTTAGTTATTTCATTGTATTAAACACCTGTATTAGAGTAGGCTCCTTTTCAATTTTAGGGCATTTCCTTACTAGAGTAATAACATATGTATACAAATGTGGTGTCACTGCCAAGACATAAACCTTGAAGCTAGTGTAATCAGGGCCCTAAGCAGGGCGGGTTTGAACTGACATATTCTCATGATGAGTTAGGATGGCAAGAAGGGGAGTTGAACTTCGTGTCATTGTAATTGTAGGCAGTGCCCTCTATTTGCTTGTGTCTTCCTCCTGAGGCGACCGTCACTAGTTTTTAGCTCACTGAGGTTCTGGGGGGAAATGAGGGCTGGGACACAGTACGTGCCTGGGACATGCATTGCACTCAACAAATATTGTGATGAGGATTGGGAAAATATGAGGTGTTGGGAGATCCTGGTGAATTTAACAACTTTCTGTAGAGTTGACCAATCATACTATATATTGAAAATTCACTGTTGGTGTTGATGATGATGATGATGATGATGATGATAAGATTAATGCCAAGGTTTCTTTTAAAATAGTGGCACTTCCCCATTCTTAAGGTTTGAAGTGTTTCTAACAAGTCCCACAGGGCCTCGTACGACCTAATGCACTTGCTACTTTCCCAGCTTTGTGCAGTGCTGCTCTTTGGGTTCACTCTGCTGCGGTCACACCAGCGGTTCAGAGCAGTGCTGTTGGCTCCTTCTCACTGCAGAGCCTTTGCGTATGTTGCACATGGTTCTTTCGGGAACTCTCAGAGCCCTTACAGGTGAACTCCTGCTTATCCAGATTTTAGCTTCAAGTGACTTTTTCAGAGATGTCTAAACCCCATACCTCTCCCTCAGCCTGTCCCTTGTTACAACTGGGTAACTGTGTAGCTGGTCATTTAGCCTGTATCTCTGCTCTCGGCATTTGAACTTTGTGGGACAGATGCCAGTTTGCTTACCCCTGCACAGGGCTGTCCCAGAGAACGTGGCCAACAGGATGTGCTCGGTTAAATATCTGTTGAAGCAAATGAATGTTGGATCATCTGAAGTTCAGCTATTATTTTTTTCTTTTTCTCTCTCTTTAGCTGGGAAGTTATCAATTCCAAACCAGATGAAAGACCCAGGCTCAGCCACTGTATTGCAGAATCATGGATGAATTTCAGCATATTTCTTCAAGAAATGTCTCTTTTCAAACAGCAGAGCCCTGGCAAGGCAAGTTTTGCCCTATAGGAGAATTACTGTGTGCTTTAAAACATGCGGCAAACTTAGAAACAAATGAATGAACTTACTGTATCAGCTCATGAGCCTTCTCCAGTTCAGCTTATGATTTTCTGGAACACATGCCACAGAAGTTGGCATCAGCAGGGTTCAGAAACGGTAGGGTATTAGCCTGAGAAAAACTTCAACTCCATATTTTGAAATTGGATTGGTTTTATATTTTTTACATATTTATCTAGCTCCTTAACTAAAATGAGTGGTGACTGGTCTTGTCATCCAGACTGAGAAGAAAAAATATCCTGCTAAGAATCTCAGTTTCTAGTGTTTAGCCTGGTCTTGAAGTTGAAAGGAGATGATACGAACACATAGTCCTTGGGAGGGGCTTTCGGAGATAATTGAGCCTCACTTTTAATCTAAAGAGTGGAGTTTCTTATATTACTTGTTTAAGAAATAAGACCTTTGACAAGAAATTTACAGTGATTACATAAATGGAATGAGCATTTTTCCAGGTGAGATGAAGTTCTGCAGGGAGAAGAGTCCTGAGTGGTTTGAAAGGGAGCACACGGAGAAGCACGCACACTTGCATTGTTTTCGTGCACAGAGGCAGCTCCTGCTGCATCCGGAAATCAGGGGGAGGCGCAGAGCCATCTGTGGGCCCTGGCCTCCCAGTGTGCTGTTTGAGTGTCACGACCACCTGTGGTTGGTAAGCAGAGCCTAGGAGTATCGGTGTTTACAGTCCCTCCCGTTGTACCATGTACAGGCACGCTCTTAACTTCAGTACTAGTACTAAGTAGTAGAACTATGCTTGGACACATTTTGAACATACTAAAGTAGAAAGGTTGTATATGGATAGATTTTTTAGAACAGATATCCTTTGGGGGTGCATGTTTTGCCTACTTTATCAAAATGATTGAACATTTT
The DNA here is from genome assembly GCA_039655065.1 of Glossophaga mutica. NCBI lineage: Eukaryota > Metazoa > Chordata > Mammalia > Chiroptera > Phyllostomidae > Glossophaga > Glossophaga mutica. Next base: position 23,788,955 of record CM077305.1, read on the forward strand.
TAGGAGATTCTGAACTTAAAGCTTCGTTAGATTGCCTTAAAAGGCTCCAAGTTAATTAGCTTAAGAGGACGATGTTACAGATTCAGAGGACAATATGAAATCTCTTCCCAAGACTGAATTCTGAGTACATTGATGCTTTTATAGACTTATTCTTTCAAGTTTTAAGATCTTCCCTCTTCCGTTTTGCTACTGGAATGCCATATTCTTCAAGGGCCCCTGCTACTTCAGAAATAGCTGTTAATTTAGTTTCTCAGGTTCATCCTTTGGACTAGTTAGTTAATAAACTAGTTCTTTTGATGAGTTAGTTTATTAACTCCATGCCAAAGAATGAAAAATCAAAGTTAATCTGAATTGCAGACTTCCTTGCTCTTCCTCTTATCAGTTATTGTTCAGTTACAAATCCCTTATTTGTGTGGTCTTCACATTTCCTTATTTTCTTTGCTTATCGGTTTAATGTAATACTGTAATTAAAGCAACAGAAGATAGTTTATTTTTATGATTAGAGTATGGAAAATACATGAAGACTTTATGGGGGAATTTTTCTATCTTTATGTTTAAAATTTTTAAAACAACCAAGAATTTTGGGGTGGTCATGACTGACAGAAGGAACATAATCACATTTCACTGTAGGAATTTCATTTCATCCGCAGGTGATTTCTAGGTGACGTAGCAGGGAGTAGATCTGATACAGTTGCGGAGGAGATAGTGATGGCCAAAAGAGTTATCCCAGCAGCTCATCCGCTGTGCAAATCACTGTTAACATTTGCAGAAATGCCTCTAATTTCTGTAATGTGTTTTGCTGTGATTATGAATTTTGGTGGGCTCAAAGAAGTAAATAGTTTGAACCTGCAGATTTAGTTACCAGGCTGCTTTATATTCAGTGAGTGATCCTGAGTAAAATAAGTTTCTGGGGGCATGTAAATCTTCAGTCTCCTGCATCTGGCAGTAATACAGCCCCAGACATGATTAATGGGAGACAGTGTGCTCTGTGCTGAAATGAGCTTCTAGAATGTCAAAATGATTATTGCCAAGTGTGAAAATGGACTAAGGCTGGTTGAACACTGCAGTGGTTAGTCAGAACTAAGGGCAAGAGAACACTGGAAACGATTGGGCATGATGAAACAGACCACATACAGATGAGTAACTGGGTGTGCGCCCTGCGCTCTGAACCGTCTTGGTGTTATGCGTAACTGTCACGTGTTATTTCTCTGATTTCTAGTTTTGTCTCCTGGTCTGCAGTGTGTGCACGTTTTTTATGATCTTGGGAAGTTACGTTCCTGGGGTTATACTCAGCTATCTCCTCCGTAAGTATGGAACATCTGGCTAGTTGGTGTGATGCATGTGGTATCATTTAACGGTCAATGAGACCTTCCATAGTTTGGGAGATGAGGGATGAGTACTTCGTTATAAGGAAAGTTGATTATTCTTTAATTTCCACCTGTACAATTTTCTCCTTTTCCTAGAGATCTGTTTATATTTTAAAGTTGGAAGAATATTTGCCAAAAGGCAGGATTATGAGTGGTTGACTGTATTTTAAATTATGTCTTAAAATGATAAATAAGCTATACTCCCCACTCCCAAGATACACGAATAGTTTTGCCCTTGTGCATGTTCTGTGGCTCAAAAAATAACTAAAATCACAATAAGATACCATTAACCAGAATAGTTAAAGTTAAAAAGACTGATCATATCATGGTAATTAGGAAGGCGAGGGAGCGACTGGAATTCTCACATTGTTGGTGGGTATGTAGGATGGTACAGCCACTTTGGATATCAGTTTGGCAGTTTCTTAAAAACTACTGTATGTCCAAGCCATTCCACAGTTGGGTGTGTACCCAAGGACGGTGAAAGCATTCGTCCCAAAAGACTCGTACACAGATGTTCACAGCAGCTTTATTTGTGGTAGCCCAAAGTAGAACATAGTCCATATGTTTATCAACAGATATATGGATAAACAAACTGTGGTCTATCCATTCAGTGGATTGCTACTCAGCACTAAAAAATTAATACATTCAGCAACCTAGATAAATCTCAGAATAATTAGATTGAGTGGGAGAAACCAGATTTTTTAAAACGTATGAGAGGTCTGTCCTGGAAAAATCCAGCCACTGTTAATATAACAAGAATGGTTTGTGCAACATTGATGTAACCTATAGCCAAGGAGAGTGGACTGGAATGTGCATGTGTGAATAATGATGACTTCACTGTTCTAGTTGGTGGGGGCAGTAGACACCATTCAGTGAGCATGTGTACTGTGTGGCCATCACATTCAAAATGACTGTGCAAGTAGAGCAACAAATCTACATCAAATTTTGTGTTAAGCTTGAACATTCCTTCATGGAAACTATTTTCAGAAGGCTGCAGCTATGGGCAACTGGTAATTGGCAGCTTCATCACAACGATGTGCCTACTCATGCATCACGTCTTGTGCAGAGTTTTTTGGTGAAACATCAAATTACCCAGGTGACTCAACCCCCCTACAGCCCAGATTTGGCACCCTGTGACTTCTGGCTTTTCCCAAAACTAAAATCACCTTTGAAAGGGAAGGGATTTCAGACCATCAGTGCAATTCAGGAAAGTACAACGGGACAGCTGATGGTGATTGGGAGAACTGTGTGAGGTCCCATAAGGCGTCATTGTCCTCTGTACAGTGTTTCTTGTATCTTGTATCTTCTTCAATAAATAGCTCTATTTTTCATATAACATGGCTGGATAACTTCCGGACAGACCTTATATACTGTATGATTTTATTTATGTGTCATTCAAATTAATTTTTATTGACCAAGCAGACCATTGGTTGCCTGGGGATGAGGTAGGAAAAATGCGGGAAAGGCAGGAGGAAAGGATTAATAGAAACATGTGGAAACTTTGGGGTGGTAGAAATATTCACTGTCTGATTGTGGTGATGGTCTTTGTTGTGTGCGTAGGTCTACACATATCGAATTGTACACTTTATATATGTGCATTTATTGCACATCAACTATAACTCAAAAATGCTGTAAAAAAAAGTATAGATTTCCTGCTTCTCCTGAAAAATACAATTTAGCGCTGCCACCTTTGGATGGTGTGGGCATGCTCCATTTAACTAACCCTCCTATTTCCCTATTTTTCTCACACCAGCTTTTAAAATTTACACATACCACCTTGGCTTCTAGAGGTATTTGAGTTTGCAGCTTCTAATTAAAAGGTAAATAGGCACGTTTCCTAACCACACCAAAGAAGTAAATACTAAGAAGACAATACAAGCTTCATTTCTTTCTGTACTCCTAATGCATGACACAGATGGCAAACGGTCCGAGCTCAAATCCGTTCCCCCGAATAGAACTCATGTAGCCTATCAGCCTCTGGATCTGCCTTGTTCCGCAGGCGAAGGAGAAGAGAGCCAGAGAAGGAGAGTGTAACATGGGCAAGGCACGATTCAGATGGTTTGCTTTTATCTCATCTGTCCTTCACAACAGCCCCGAAATTGTTATCCCAATATAGCCCAATGTGAGAGGCAAATAAATAATAACTTTCCCACAGTGCAATGGCATTTAACAAATAAGCAGTCCCTCTAGGGCTGCCATTTGGAAAGCATGGAATCTTTGTGTACTTTGTGAGGGCAAGAGGATTGAAGGGAGGGAGTTGATCTAATTGCAAGTCTTTGAAACAATGACTGTAAACATGGGGTGTGTGTGCGTACACGTGCATGCAGGATTAAATGTTTTTATTACAGGGGGAAGAATTGAAATTATGAGCTTATTTTATAGAAGCATTTCCCTAGGGGGAAAAAACCTATTTGTCAGTAAGGGAACTGAAATATTTTAATGGAATACGAAGATGTAGCCTTTTGAAGTAAAGATCACCTTACCCACACTCTCTTCCTCCTTATATTTCAGTACTGTGTGCCTTTTTGTGTCCACTGTTTAAGTGTAATGACATGGGACAAAAGATATACAGCAAAATCAAATCAGTTCTGCTGAAGCTGGATTTTGGAATCGGCGAATATATTAACCAGAAGAAACGTGAGAGATCTGGTAGGTAAAGTTTGACTTCTAGATTCCACATGGGGAATGAAACATCAGCAAGCTATTATTATGAAATCACCTGCAGTACATTTCAGGGTGTTTTAGCCTATTTACAGCATATTACTACAGAAGCTAGTCCCCCTAAAGTAACATAGTCTTTTCCTATTTAGATTTTTATTCTTTTCTGAAACATACAGTAAATTGACTTTTTAATTAAATTGTCAGGGGAGGGAGAAAAACATTCAACCATTCTATATGTGCTACTCATGGTTTATTCACTTTAATTTGCTTTATTTTGGGCCAGGCTATTGCAAAATAAAAATGACACAGGTAGGACTGAAAGTTTGGGCACCGTATAAGAGGAATCAAAAGAACAGGAAGAAGAAGAAAATACGTAGAGGAGGAACCCATGTGATCAACTTTCACTTTTTCACTTGTCCTGACCTTGTAGATTCTCAGACTATAGCAAGCATCACAGTGGCCAGGAAGGCTTATTACAGCATAGATTGCCAGGCCCCACTCTGAGCTTCTGACTCAGCTGGTCCAGGGTAGGGCTTGAGAATGTGCATTTCCAACAAGTTCCCAGTGGGGCGGAAGCTGCTGGTTCAGGGACCACACTGTGAGAGCCACTGATGTGGACCATTACCCTTGGAAATCAGACCCTCGCCGATATGCGAAGCTTGAACCTTTAATTCCGTGGAAGCTCTGGAGAAAATGATGAATGTGGGTAAGGGTATGTAATGGATAAAATACACTCTGTCTAAGCTGGCTGGGAAACTGAAAGCTTCCAAATTTTTTCTCAACAGAAGCAGACAAAGAAAAAAGTCACAAAGATGACAGTGAATTAGACTTTTCAGCTCTTTGTCCTAAGGTATTTTTTTGTTGTTTAGTTTTCTATTTGTTCCTGTGTAGTTTGACTGTAAATTTATTTACATGCACTAAAGCGGAATGATTTTCCTAATAGACTCCTCCTATTTCTCTAAGACGATTGAACAGTTCTGAAAGGAAAATACTCATATGGTTTTTATTATTCTGACATTTTTGGTGTTAGTATGGAGTTTTCAAAAGATTTGCCACAGGAGTTTACAGTGTGCTGCTGGCATTTATGTTAACACAGATTAGCCTGAGGGCAGCTGCCAAGGAGTTGTCCGTGTCCGACACAGACGTGTCCGAGGTCTCCTGGACTGACAATGGGACCTTCAACCTTTCAGAAGGGTACACGCCGCAGACAGACACTTCTGATGGTGCGTTCACATTTCTCCTCTTCCTGTTGTTCTGAGTGCATGCCACGTTGTTTAACTCTGTCCACTGCTGAGTGGACAAACAAAATGGGGTGTGTCTGCAATGGACTACCACTTGGCTATCAAAATGAGGTACAGACACTTGCTACAATGTGGATGAGCCTTGAACACATTAGGCGAAATGAAAGAAACCAGACGCACAAATCTGTGTAAGTCTGTTTATGTGAAATGTGCAGAATAGGCAAGGCCATACAGATGGAAAGTGGCTGCATGGAGGCTGTGGGGCCTGGGGAAAGGGGAAAGGCGGCTGGTATTTACTGAGGGTCCCTCCCTCCCTCCCTTCCTCCCTTCTTTCCTTCCTCCCTCCCTCCCTCCCTCCCTCCCTTCTTTCCTCCCTCCCTCCCTCCCTCCCTCCCTCCCTCCCTTCCTTCCTTCCTTCCTTCCTTCATGTTTCTGTTTGGAATGATGAAAATGTTCTAGAATTAGATACAGGCGACAGTTGTACAGCTTTGTAAATACGTATATTAAAAACCATTGAATTGTACACTTTAAAGGGGTAAATTTTACAGTATATGAATTATACCTCAAAAGCCATGACTTTTTGATGAGAAAAAAATCTAAGCAAGTCCATATCCAAAATCTGCCTTTATTTTGAAAACAAATATTGACAGTGAACAAAATGAATGTCTGATATATCTAGTGACATATAGCAAGCTTATAGCAAGCGTGGGAGGAGGGGAAGAGAGAAGCTAATCAGAAATATCCAGGGCTGGTTCTCACTAACAGAGAAGGAACTATGGAGGGCAGACTCCCTGAGTCCAAAACTGACTCCAAGGTTTCTCATGTTTTTCTTCAAAGTTAGTTTAAAAATTAATAAAACCCTCTTATTTTTAATAATTAGGTTAAATGCAAGAACACCGTTTTTGTAGAGGAAGGAGGGAAGTGGTGCAGGGTTTGAAAGGAGACAGGTTGGGGGACTGGGAGACCCGAGTGTTGACTCCCTTTATAGTTAGCTAACCGTATGTCCTTCAGCAGGTGACAGAATTTGTGTGGACTTCAATTTCCTCATCTTTAAAGTGCATGAGAACAAGAGGATCATTGAGGTCCGTGGAAGCTCTATAAACTCTCAATATCCACAAGACCTGGAAAACACACACTGTTTTTAAGCATCCCATCCCAGATTTACACAGTGAAGGGGCAATAATAACCCAGCCCACAGATGAGACTTCCATAATTAGATTGAATATTCCAGATCACTTTTGTAAGGAGTTAACCATTATGCTGAAAGATTTTCTATGAAAAGTGAAAAACAATAAAATCACTGTTTGCCTATGAACCAGGCATTGCTTTCAAATGTCCTGAATCTTAAAAGTGTTTCTATGCGTAAATATTCAGGACATCAGTTTGGTTAAAGCGGTGTGGTCAGTTTCAGCTGTATTTATTGGAAGTCAGATGTTTTCGTATGCTCTGAGGTTGGACATGGAAGAGAAGGAGCAATAGCTTCTTCTAATTCATTGTTTTAAACAAACACAGGTTACAGATACGCAGATGGATCTTCATGGATGAAAATGCTAAGGTTGGGGAATATCCCACACCTGCTGTTCAAATACCGTGAAACCTCCAGTTGAAATATTTTTTATTCTGTGATCACACGTATCCACAATGGTTTAAGCTAATTTCCTCCCCGGGGACAGGATGAAATTTTTGTTTATGGTGAACGTTTAAACTTCAGTCAAAAAGCCTCAAGCTAACATTAGACAGGTTGAATGTTTACTGCTTCGTGCTTCCAAGGACAGTTAAAGATGTAGGTGGGCACGTGGTGTTTGTGTGCTTGTGGATAGACAGTGTCCCAGATTTGGGAGAGGTCCAACATGTGTGGTTGAGTCGATTTAAACTTTTATTTCAGCTTTTATTTCAAATTTATGCACGTGTTTAAATGTGAACTTCTCTTACGCATTTCACAGATCTTGACCGACCTAGTGAGGAAGTTTTCTCTCGAGGCCTGTCAGATTTTCCATCTCTAGAAAATGGCATGGGAACAAACGATGAAGAGGAACTAAGCCTTGGCTTGCCCCCTGAGCTCCAGAGAAAGAAGGAACGGTTGGACAGCGGTCTCAGACCCAGCAGAGAGAGGCAGTCAGCAGCTGGTCTCACTCTTCCTCTGAGCAGTGACCAAACCTTTCAACTGATGAGCAACCTGGCGGGGGACGTCATCACAGCGGCAGTGACTGCTGCTATCAAAGACCAGATGGAGGGCGTGCAGCAAGCCCTTTCTCAGCCTGCGCCCAGCCCAGGGGAGGACGCAGACACTGAAGAAGGGGATGACTTTGAACTCCTCGACCAGTCAGAGCTTGATCAGATTGAGAGCGAATTGGGACTTTCACAAGAGCAGGAAGAAGCGCAGCAAAGTAAGAAGTCTTCAGGCTTCCTTTCAAATCTACTCGGAGGCCATTAGTCTGGAATCAGCTTCTACGACACAGAGCACAGATAAACTACCAAAAAAATTCAAACAAGGAAAAAAAAAGAAAAAAAAAGGAAAATATGTTTTGAACTGTGAGCTTTACTGATTACTTTAGATTATTTTGTCTTATTTTCCCTTCTGCAGTGAATTAATTGGATATGTATCAGCTGACACTGATAGATTGATATCTCTGATAGTTGTTTTTATGTAATGAGCATGGAAATGAAAAAACATACATATATACAGTTGACCCTTGAACAAACGGGTTTGAACTGCGCAGGTCCACTTTTTTGTGGATTATTTTCAATAAATACTATAAATGTATTTTCTCTTCCTTATAATTTTCTTAGACATTGTTGTTTTTCTAGCTTTCTTTTAAGAATATAGTATATAATACATACACAGTATGTATTGATCAACTGTTTATGTTATCAGTAAGGCTTTTCTGATCAATGGTAGGCTATTAGTAGTTAAGTTTTGGGGGGAGGCAAAGATATATGTGGAGTTTTGACTATTCCCCTGACCCCTGTGTTGTTCAAGGGTCAATTGTGTGTGTATATACACACACATGCAAACATATACATACATCTATAAACATATACATACATACTGTGCTTTCAGAGATGAATATTAGGGTTTTTTTAAAGCAAAATGAAAGCACCAAATTATTGACATCCTTCCATAAAATTATTCCTTCTGTTTTCTTTACAATTACTTTTTCAAGCATGCAAAAACAGTTTATTGTAACTCTCTGAAATATTAACAATTCATCGTGAATACATGCTGTATCAGCTCCTTTGTTCCTAATACTTAGAAACAGATAAACCTTTTTGATATTTTGTTGTAAAAAGACAAAAATTATCAGACAGGTCATCTTTAGTTGAAGGACTTGGGAAATAATATCAAAATTAATTTCCTTGGAAAAAATTCTTAAAATATATTTAAGTCCTTGGGGTAAGCTGGTACATTTCCATGTTATTTCGGTAGTTGTAGACTTAGGCTTCCTTCTACATGGCATGCTTTATAGACTGCCAGCTGTAGTCCTGCAGTGGGTGATATTAACCCATCGAAAGCAGGTAATTATATATCATGTAGACGGTGGTTTTGATGTAAACAGAGATTGGGCTACGTTTTTGTGGTTAAATTGTCTTACATTTGTAATAGGGTTATTGTGAGTGCAGATCTGTTCTGTCTGCTCAGTTGTAGGTTAAGCCCTCATGTTTGATATGGTGTCATGGGAAATGCCTCTTAAAATCATGAAACTAGTTCCCAGTCTGTTCTGTGAGTGACGTGGTCAGCAGCAGTAGAGCAACAATGACTGCTTTTGTAGTTTGTATAGACTCTCCTACAGGAGAAGAACTAGCTTGGCTTTAAGGTGTATTTATTTGCCATTGAAGTCTAAATATTTCATCTATTTCTCATTGGGAAGCTAGAATATATTTTTCCATTATTTTAAACTTTTTAGATCACCTTTAAATAACCAGATTGGACTTAGGTTTTTTAACAAAGGACTAAAGAGCAGAAATCAAGCTAATTTTGCTTTTGCGATACAACTTTTACTAGTATTGAGGGACCATGCCAGCAATAGCAACCAACAATCTCTTCAATCTTCAGGTTCAGCTGGCATTTCTACAGATGCCTACAGACATCTGAGACCCTCAGAAAGGAAGGATAATCCAAGAATATAGGAAATTTGTGGTCCGCTCTGTTTGTTTTATCCCTTTCTTGCTATTTCTAAAGAGTACTTGTAGGTAATCTGACATTTTAATGTAGCATGTCTTATTTATTTTTTCTTTCTGAGGTGTTAAAATATCTAGACTGAATTTTGCCAAATGTTAAAGGGGGAGAAGTTACTGAAGACTTTGAACACCTGCTTTTTGTGATTGACTGTGCTGATGTCGTTGGTGCCTCATGACTGTGTTTGATGTCCTTTACTGACACAAAGTGAGCCTGTGCCTTCATTATCTTGCCCATTTTTGGAACAAATGCAAACTTGTTGTTAGATCTATGAACTGTGTGCTTTTGGGAGGAATATACCTGAATTCTATCCAATAAGTTTCTGGACACGAAGAAAAATACAGTCACATATTTATAAAATAGTTGTGACCAGGATTCTTTTTTTTTAATGTGTATGCTTCTTCATTTAAAAAACATTTTTGGCCATAAAGTCAAAAAGTTTAAAGGTCATTTCGGTTTCTTTATTGAAGGAAAAACAAGAACTTAATCTGAGTAATTAAAGGATGTGTTACAAGTCAGTAGACAAGCTTACAAGAGAAGATAAACTCAAGAGCTGATAGTATGAACAATGCACCAGAATCAATTGTTATTAACTGTAAATTAAAAGGGGCCTGGGGAGGGGGAGGGCATGAGGATAGGGGAGGGAAGAAAAATGTGTTATACTAGCAGTATGGGGGAGACACACCAGTTCGCTGTGGACAGTAGCATTATAACCATATATGCACTTCAATTTTAGTTGTTCAAGAATATAATTACAGATTTACACAATGCCGTAATGGTATTCTCAATTCAAACAATCGGGGATGGCAAGGGTTTTTGCTTTGTGTGTGTCTGTGCCTGTTGTTTGTTTTGGTGGGGGAGCATTATATATAACCTTGTTTCTGATTTTAAGATTTAGTAACAATAAACCCTGTGATTGATCCCATATAGTGGGGGACTAGTATATATCCCTTACCATGAGGATTTATGCAGTCATTAAAATTTGAAGCATGGATTTTTAAAAAAAAATTATAGAGTTGTAGAAAAATGGTTTTGCTCATTTCTGGTAGAAGATGATCAGCAGAACCAATGGGAATAGCAAACATCAATCGTGCATTTTGATCTGAAACAGCAGAGCAGGGCCCAAGAAGGTCATGCTCGCTTTGGAAGGTCAACCCAGGGTTAAAGCAGTGCGCATATTCTCATTCTGAAACATCTTTGCTTTTTTCTGACCCTAAAAATCTTCAAAAATGGTTTTTTAAAAAAAATCACTCTCCCAAGTTTAGTATTCTTAGGAAAAGACATTTGTACAAGGTGTTGCAACTGGCAAACATCCTCAACACATTTAGGCCTCTCCCTCCAACATCTGACGTAAGTGCAACTTTCTTCCTTTTAAAAAGGCAAATGCTAGCGTACTGATTTTAGGCAAGAAGCAAATGTACATTTAAGAAAAAGTGATTTAAATGTTTTCCTTTTCTGTTTATAACTTAGGGTGATGTAGTCTTTACACTGCTCCAACTATATTAGTTATAAGGTAGAATTATTCTGAAAACCCTCACTAAACTGTGGTCAGAGGTCATTTGTTACCACGATGAAGTTAGACAGTCCCAGGACTGTATTTTGTGTGTTGTCCCCCCATTTCCACCAAAACATTTGATCCGTATGGAATGTCAGAAGGACACGTTCTGGTTCTGATGTTAATACTATGACCCTAAGGCACAATGTCAAAGTCACCTAACATCCCCAAACCACCACCTCAGTTTCTCTAAGCATAAAATAAGAAAGCTAATTCTTATCTTTTCACACAGGGATTTTTCAAGAATGAATGGGGGGAAAACATTTGAAACACCTTCAGGGGATGAAAAAAGCCATAGAAAACATAAAACTAAGATAGTGACTTTTTTTCCTGCCTATGTTTCAACTAAGCCATCATTTAAAACATGAAAACAAAGTCAATCGACAAGTGCCTACTTACAGGAAAACTCTTAAGTTTCCCTTAATGGGCTTACCACTTTATTGGCCTCATAACCCAGTAAGTGCTGTGTAATAAAGGATGAAGAGTTTTGCAGAAATGCCTATTTCAGTTGAGACTGGACCATGTGTAAGATTCTACACGAGTCATTTTAAATGGTTCTAACACTTATTGCCTGTGACTCGATGTCACCTAACATCTCTGAACCTGTTTTCTTTATCTGTAAAATTAAGATATAACACCTACCTCACACTATGCTATGAGAATTAAGTTTGTAAGACAGATTGGCAGACTATGGGCCTGTGGGCCAAATCTGGCCTGCTACCTGTTTTTGTGTGGAATATACCAATAAAGGTGATTTTTTTTTTACATTTTTAAATAGTTGAAAAAATCAGAAGAATATTTCATAACATGAAAAAATAGAAACTCAAAATGCAGCATTCATAAATAAAGTTTCATTAGAACATGTTACATTCATGTCTGTGCTGCCTGTGGCTGTGTTCATGCTATAACAAACCGAATAGTTTGACAGAGAACATAGGCCTACGAAGCCTAAACTACTTACTGTCTGGTCCTTTATAGAAGTTTGCCAACCCGTGGTCTAATACACAGAAAACAGTTACAGTTAGGATTGCGTGTAATCTTCATGACTGCACCGTTACGTGGTACTAAGAGCATGTTTTCCAGAAGGATGGGTTTCAATTGCCCGAAGTCATAGAGCTAGTAAGTGGAAAAGCCCGTTTGACCCCAATGCCTCTTCTCTTTCTAATGGCATATTATCAAATGTTTAAAAAATATATTAAGTGATCATAATTTTAAATAGCTTAATAGAATTTTACTCAACATATTGTGAGTTATTTAATTTTTTTCAAACAATCCAGAAACCACCTGATACATTTTAAATGATGTAATAACCAGGTTTTTCTGTACATTCCAGTCTTTGTTAATTTAAAAACAAAACTTTACATTTCTAGAGACCCCCAAACTAAGAGGTAGTAAAATGTCTTAAAATTATTTGTTGAAAAATCACAATACTTACCATTTTTTATGAACACAGAATTCATAGTACTTGTAAACCACTTACTCAATGCATGTTAGTTTTATATTCTGTATTTGTCACCCCCAGAAGGTAACCTTAGCAACCCTACCTCCTTTACGGTTTTCCTTTTAAAAACCAAGTTGCCGCTACAATATAGGAAGTGAAGAGTAGGAAACCTGAGACAAGCAAATGTTGTGGTCACTCTATGAACTGACCTGAAGGTGACCCTACTTTTCAAAATGGTGTGATCATCACAAATCCACATCCCAACACCTCCTGAGACTGAAAAGGAACCAGCCACACTGTCACGGGCGCCGTCATGGCTACAGTGTGCACCGTAACCTCAGCAGTTTGGTGATTAGTCAACTGAAGTGAACTGACAGTATCCGGGATGAATTTTACTTTTCAATATTTTCAATTAATTTTTTCATGGTGGTCTCAGTTTAAATTATTCAGTAGGATGATAAATTGGTAATAAGTATTTTTGATAATACTGTGAGCAGAGATTAGACACATTACTATAGTACTCAAGATATGCTGTGGAGAATTTAACTGAAAGATCCTTTAGTGATTGGCTTGCGTTTACCAGACAGCTGTTCAGGGATTTCTTTTTGGTCTCCCCCACTTGTATGTATTGTTCTAGCACTGCTCTAGTATACAGCAGTGAAAGGCGTCCCTGCTCTCACGGGGCTTATAGTCCAGATGTGGGTGATGGACGTATAATGTGACAATCATTCTGGTTTGCCCGGGTGGAGGGGTTTCCTGGGATACAAGACTTTCAGTGCTAACACTGGAAAATCAGTCACAAATAGTAAGTGCTAGTGGTGGTCAATTTCCCAAAATGGTCCCCAAAGACACCCTACTCATGCCCTTATGTGGACCCCTCCCACACCGAATACAGATGATCTTTATTAGTCATGTACTGAATAATGATGTTTTGGTCAAAAATGTACCATATATACGAAAGTGGTCGCATAAGATAATGGAGCTGAAAATTTTAATGGAGCTGAAATGTGACATCACAACACATTACATGTTTGTGGCGAGGCTGGTGTGAACCTGTGCTGCTGGTCATATAAAAGTATAGCATGCATAATTATGTACAGTACAATACATAATACTTGATAATAATAAGACTATGTCACTGGTTTATGCACTTACTATACTTTTTTGTGAGAGTGTACAGTTTCCAATGATAAAAAAAAGTTTATTGTAAAACATTATCCTATGTTCTGCCAGCAGCATCCTAATACATCTCCTCTTTACATCTTGATTGCATCATTTTCTCTCTTACCTGATTTAATTTCACATTGTTTTGTATATTAACCTGCGGTACTGGCTTGTAGCCTAGGAGCAATGGGCTCTATCCTATAGTTTGGTGTGTAGTAGGCCAGGCCATCTAGGTTTGTGTAAGTGCACTCTGTGATGTTCACATAACAAGACCACCTGTGTATTTTTCAGAATTTTCCCTGCCCGTAAGCAGCACATGACTGTGATAGCACATTGTGAAAACAACTGTGTGACTTCTCAGGCCAGGTCATAACAGACATTATGGCTTCCACTTTGCTCTTTTTGGAGGGACCCAATTGTCACAAGGACACTCAAGCAGCCCTGTGGAGCAGTCAGTTCTGTGAAGAACGAAAACCTCTTGCTGTCACAGCGTGTAAATGAGCCATCTTCCATGGGGATCCTTCAGCCACAGTCAAACCTTCACAGGACTTCAGCCCTGGATCATGACAATGGCATGACATCCTGACATTCAGTTCATGACAATGCCATGACATCCTGAGACACCCATATTCCTAATTTACAAAAGCTCAGATCATCAAAGTTTGTTCCTTTAAGCTGCTAAATTTGGGCTAATTTGATAGAGTAGTAAATAATACAGTGTTATAGAGAAAAGGTGCTTAGTAAAAAGAATTGGGTGGGGGGTAGGCAAGAGGGTATGGATAGGCCTTTCTTATAAAGGCATTTGGGCAGAAAGGTTAAGGGAAGCAATCCAGCAAAAGAATGTTCCTAACAGAGCTTCAAGGGTTTCTAAGACTTAGTACCAACAAAAGATGTTGGTTTATCCTTGTCAGAGGAACAACAGCTTCAATGGGACTGAAGTGGAGTGAGCAGAGTGGGAAATGGGCTATAGCAGGAGGGCAGAAGTAGGGGAAACAGTGGCGGCAAATCCCATAGGGCCTCCTGGAATAAAAAGTTGCTCATTCCATACAAGCTGGTATAACAAAATACCATAGACTGGGTGGCTTATAAGCAACAAGTTCATTTCTCCCAGTTCTGGAGGCTGAAAGTCCATGGTCAGGGTGCCAGCGTGGTCTGGTGAGGGCCCTCTTTCTGGTCACAGACTATTGTATTCTCTCCTGGGTATCTTAGGAAAAAAGCACTAATCCTATCATGAAGGCTCTGCCCTGATGACCTAATCACCTCCCAAGCCCCAGCACCCCGGCAACACCACCACCTTGGGCATTAGGTGGCATTAGGTTTTCTTTCAACATAGGAATTTGGGATGGAGGGAGGCATAACGTTCAGATCACAGTGGTAAGATGCTTGAATTTTATTCTGAGTCAAGTGAAGCCACTGGAGGGTTTTGAGTAAGAAGGGCAACATTGCCTTGACCTAGATTTTTGAAAACATCTCCATCTTCTTTGGTGTTAAGGGCCACTTTGATTCTGAACATGTGATCTTCAGCCTGTAAACTTTGATTCTGAACATGTGATCTTCAGCCTGTAACTGATGGCTGGTTCAGTTAGGCTGTGCAGATGAGTCCAAGCACCCCTTAAGCCCCTAACACTCGTTTCCTACAGAACTGCGCTGCTACGTCCGGGGGCACAGTTAACTGAGCACATGAAATGAGGCTACTCCGAATGGAGAAGAGCTGCTAATTGTAACATGCACGCTGGAGTTCCAAGGTTTAGTACCAACAAACGAATGTAAAACTTCATTAAATCTTTTGGATGATTACATGTTGAAATAACATTTTGGATATACTGGGTTAAATAAAACAGATCAACTTTACCTCCTTTTTTTCTTTTTAAAATCGTGACTACTATTCGATTTAATATGGCATATGTGGCTTGGATTAGATTTCTATTGGGCAACGATTTAGCTGGTTCTTTACTCCTAGTTGGCATTTTTTTCATTCGTGACTTTCGCCTGCGCTTTTCCCTTGAAGGGCCGCCTGAGAAGGGCTGGGCTTAGGCCTGGGCTCTCGGTTTTCCTGTCCATTCCCTCAGCCTCAGGCCTGAGTGTCCCGGGTCTCTGGACTCTATCTGGCCGGCGAGGGGTCGCGTGGGCAGATCCGCGGGCTGGCAACACTCACTTTCGCAACATAATTCACGGGGAGACAGAGGCACAGCGAGTGGTTCTCGGGAAAGCCCCGACCGTCGCGGGGACGTCAGGACCACTCTCAGGGGAGCCGCCCCGGCCACCCCAGTTCCCCTTCTGTCACAGCGATCACATAAACTACCTCACGTCGCTCCCAAAATCAAGAAGGAAGGTAAAGTCTCTGAAGCCTCGGATCATCACTCACCTTAAAGGACTCAATCAAAACTCAGCTCTGAGCACACAATCAATACCCAGGTTGATCCAATCAACACCCGCCTTAGGACGAGTAGGCGGGGCATGGTTGGCCAATGGCATCTCTTGCCTTTCCCGGCTCCTCATTGGAAGAGATGCGGATCGAGAGGAGGGACTTCCTGTCCAGCCGGGAATGACATCCCTAGTGTGCGGTTTCCGCCCTCGGATTCACTCCGGAAGTCGGCGTCAACTCTACCTCTTGGCCGGCAGTAAAGCGAGTTAAGGTTTGAGCGTCTCCTGGGGTCAGGACGCTGATCACTAGACTTCTGCCTCTGTCGCCTCTTATTTCCTGCCTGAGGATGGCGACGTACACCTGCATCACCTGCCGGGTGGCGTTCGAAGACCCGGAGATGCAGCGGGCTCACTACAAGACGGATTGGCACCGCTACAACTTGAAGCGAAAAGTGGCCGACATGGCCCCGGTCACTGCTGAGGGCTTCCAGGAGCGCGTGCGGGCTCAGCGGGCGGTGGCGGAGCAGGAGAGCAAGGGCACGGCCACCTACTGCACCGTCTGTAGTAAGAAGTTCGCCTGTTTGAACGCCTACGAAAACCACCTCAAGTCCCGGCGACATGTGGAGCTGGAGAGGAAGGCGGTGAACCGCAAGGTGGAGATGATGAATGAGAAGAACTTGGAGAAAGGGTTGGGCTTGGACAGTGTGGACAAGGATGCCATGAACGCGGCCATCCAGCAGGTCATCAAGGCTCAGCCGTCCCCCAAGAAGGGCCCCATAGAACCTAATAAAGAGTCCGGGAGTCCCGGGAGTCCCGTGGAGGCTGCCGATGGAGGACGTGTGACTAACGACCGAGACCCGGCGGAGAAACCTCCCCGGTTGCAGTGGTTTGAACGGCAGGCGAAGAAGCTGGCAAAGCAGCAGGGGGAGGAGGGGAGTGAGGAGGAAGACCTGGATGGAGACGGTAAGGGCCCTAGGGCGGGGCGTGGGGGCGGGACGTAGGAAATTGGTCCCCTTTGGTGTCCACATGGTTGCTCAGGGTTAAATTCCGATTTTAAGTGGAAGTTGTAGGGGAGGTTTCGCTTGTCTGTCCAGCATCTCTGCGGGAATTTTGTCTGTTTCCTTCACTGTCAGAGATTCAGGGCCTGAAACCTTCCTTGGAGGAAAGTAGGTCCTTAGTAAACACTTGCAGAATGAATTGATGCCTTCTCTGTTTTGAATTAGGAGGCGTTTTTTTTTTTTTTTTTTTTTTAAACACATGCCTACAAGGGCATGCTGTAATTCTCTTGGGTTTGTAGTTATGGATTCACACTTAATTTAGTTCAGCTAGCTAACCTGAAATGAGGAGCTGGAGCCAGCGATCTGGCCTTCTTGAGTTTGAGTTATTTATTCCTTTTTTCCCCTCATCACACATCCCGTTGACACTGATGGTGTGGTGTACATACAGACACAGGAAGGAGGCAGAGACTCCTTCAGGAGCTTCCTGTGGGCTGAAAAAGAAAGATTAAGGTCTTAGCCATACAAATTGGTCTGCGGTAAAGGAGTACTTAAAATTGAGATCTTGAAAGAGGGCTTGTCCTGGGAGGTAAAAATCAGCACTCTCTCCCCCAAACACTGGGTGCTACCACCTGGCGTTTGTGGATCTGTGTGGGTTCTTGCTTGTGATGACCACTTTGCTTAAACTAACCTTGTTTTTAAAATCTCTGGCTTGAAGATTGGGAAGATCTTGATTCTGATGAAGAACTGGAAGGTGAGGATGCTGAATCCATGGACGAGTTGGAGGAGCAGGATGCAGAGGAGAAAGAGGCCGGAGGAAGTGCCCCGCTTGGTGCCATCTCTATAAAGGACTGCTTATTTTGTCCCCATCATTCAAGCTCCCTCATGAAGAATGTGGCTCATATGACTAAAATCCATAGTTTCTTTATTCCTGATATAGAATATCTTTCGGATCTTAAGGGACTGATTCAGTATTTGGGTAAGTGCAGTAGCTTTCCTTTAATGAGGAAATAGCATATTATTGGGGGGGGCAGGTCTTAAGGAAACCTTAGTTTTTTGTTTCTTATCAATCTTTGATTAATTACATGTTTATTTTGTAAAGATAGAAACTTGATGCATCTTTTTTGAATCATGAAGATATATGGTGAGATTTAATCTGGCTACAAAAGCTTTTTTCATATTTTTTTTCCTCAAATTATTTTTCCAGGAGAGAAAGTTGGTGTTGGGAAGATTTGCTTGTGGTGCAATGAGAAAGGGAAGTCCTTCTACTCCACAGAAGCTGTACAAGCACATATGAATGACAAAAGCCACTGTAAGCTCTTCACAGATGGTGATGCTGTTTTGGAATTTGCAGACTTCTATGACTTTAGGTAAGTCTGCGGTTTGTAATGTGAAGCGAAGTGAAGTTGTCATCTTTGCATTGAAGTGACATTAGATGTGCCGTGCCTGATGTGTGCCTGGCCCTGTACAGTGTATTCTTTGTAACTCACAGCACTTCTATATGGGTGGTTATCCCCTCTTGTTTTGTAGATAAGAAACTGAGTGTTACAGTTACACAAGTGATGAGATCTGATAAGGAGAAGATCTCAGGCCGCACACTGAAATTTGACTTGAAAACCTAGGGGCTTTTTGGCGGTTTAATGGCCAAGAGTTCAGTTTTGCCAGTTAACCTTAAGAACAGAGGCATAGGAATTAGGTTTTGGTTCCCCTAAAACAGCGTCCTTGAAGCACATGCTGTCTCCTAGGGGGTTGAGGTGGTTGCCGAACTAGGCTGGTCCTAGGCATTTGATGGTGAGATTATCCCATAGGGGTTCCCTGTTTACTAGAAACTTGTATAATTGATACATCATGCATGGAATCTATGCTTGGCACTCTTGAACAGCTGATTGCTAGTGTCAAGATGCCAGTGACCTAGCTCAGGTGTGCTATACAGGTGTGTATAATTACCATGCCACGTGTGCATAGTCTGCGATATGAGTGTTCAGAAAATTCCTCATCTTTTCAGTTGTCCTTTTTCATGTTCCTCCTCATTTCTCTTGTAGTGAGGGAGGGTTTTTCATTTTTGTTACTTTGGTGACTATGTAGTGGCATCTGATTGTGCTTTTAATTTGCATTTTCCTAATGATGACTACTGTAGATGAGAACCTTTCGTATATTAGCCATTTAGATATCTCTTGTGAAGTGTTTGATCAAGTCTTTTGTCTGTTTTCCTTTTGGGTTATTTGCCTACTGTTAACATTTTATGTGTATCTGTCCAATTATTCTCTATATATTTAATGTGGACATTTCCAGGAACATAGACATTCTTCTAAACCTACACTGTCCAATATGGTAATTACTAGGTGTACTCATGTGGCTATTTAAGTTAATGAGAAATAAAATTACAAATTAAAAATGTAGTTCTTCACTTGCATGGCCGCATGTCAAAGCTCAGTGCTTAAAAGCACATAGATTAGTAGCTGCCATTTTGGACACACAAACAATGTATCACAGTGTTCTATTGGACAGCACTGTTCTAGAACCTTAAAAATTTATTTTTAATTTTTTGGTTACCGTTGACGTACAATGCTATGTTTCAGCTTTACAGGATAGTGATTATCTATATAACTTACAAGGTGATCACCCTACGAAGTCTCGTACTCATCGGACACCATGTGTAGTTATTACAATATTATTGACTGTATTCCCTATGCTGTACTTTACGTCTCCATGACGGTTCCTCTCCACCCCCATTTCCCCCTTCTCCTCAGCCCCACTCCCATGTGGCAACCGTCGGTTTACAGAGCTGCTTATTATAATGGGTAAATTGATGAGAACTGTATCTCCAGCTCTGCCTTTTCTTCCTTTCTGACTGCTTTCCTAGAGAGAAACAAATAGGTAAAGAAATTCAATTTTAGGTCATTTGTTCATTCTTTTTTAGTACAATTTTAGGTTCATAGCAGAATTGAGCAGCAGGTACAGAGATTTTTCCATATAACCCCTGCTCGCACACACCTGCGTGGCCTCCCCCATTATCAACATCTTCCACTAGGTGTACATTTGCTACAATTGATGAACCTACACTGACTCATTATTATCCAACTCCACAGTTTGCATTAGAGCGCACTCTTGGTATTCTTCGTTGGACAGATGTGTAATGACGTGTATGCACGATTATAACATCATGCCGAGTAGTTCCACCACCCTAAAAATCCTGTGTTTTTCCTCCCTCCACTGTAAACCCTGGAAACCACTGGTCTTTATGTTCTCCGTAGATTTGCTTTTTCCATAACTTCACATAATTTGAATCATACAGTGTGTGGCCTTTTCAGACTGGCTTTGTTCACTTAGTAATATGCATTTAAGGTTCCTCCATGTCTTTATGACTTGACAGCTCCTTTCTTTTTGGTCTGAATAGTATTCCATTGTCTGTATATGTATCACCATTTATCCATTCACCTAGTGAAGAACATTTTGGTTACTTTCAAGTTTCAGCAATTATGGATAAAGCTGCTATAAATATCTATGTGCAGGATTTTGTGTTGACAGTAGTTCTTCACTCCTTTGGGAATATACCAAGCAGCAAGATTTCTGGACCATCTGGTAAAAGAATGACCGTATATCATTAGCTTTGTGAAAAACTGTCGTCCAAAGTGGACTTACCATACCATTTTTCATCCCTGCCAGCAACGAATGAGACTTTCTGTCAGTCCACATTCTCATCAGCATTGGTGTTAGTGTTCTGGATTTTGGCTAAATTTAAACATTTCATTGTTTTAATTTGCATTTCCCTGATAATATGATGTGGAGCATCTTTTTACATACTTATTTGCCATCTGTATATCTTCTTAAGAAGTGAAGTGTCTGTAGGTCTTTGGTCCATTTTTTAGTTGGGTAATTGTTTTCTTATTGCATTTTTAAGATTTTTAAGAATATTTTTGATAAGATTTTATCAGATGTGTCTTCTGAAAATGTTTTCTTTTGTCAGTGGCTTATATTCTAATATTCTTGACATTGTTTTCCACAGAGTAGACATTTTTAATTTTAACATAGTCCAGTTTATCAATTGTTTTCTTTCGTGCATATCATGCCTTTGTTGTGGAACCTATAAAGTCATCACTGCCCCCCAGGTCATCTAGATTTTTCCTGTGCTATCTGCTAGGCATTTTTATAGTTTTATGTTTTTCATTTAGTTCTGTGATCTATTTTGAGTTCACAAGTCATTTGCACACTTCTACTTCAGAGAGAATGCTAAAAAGTTGGTTGCCCTCAAATCTTTCGGCTTGCAGACCCTGCACTCTGCTTCACCCCTTTGGGTAGCTAGTGGGTTTGCCACGTTCGCAAATACAATTTATGTCTTTAGTTAAATTTGAGGTATCAGTCTATTTATTAATGCCTTTCATTGTGTTCCAGGAGTAGCTACCCAGACCATAAGGAAGGGGAGGATCCTGATGAGGCCGAGGTGTTGCCCTCAGAAAAGAACTTGGATTATGATGATGAAACCATGGAGTTGATTCTACCTTCTGGTACGCGCACTTGTCAAAAATAAATAGCTTAATGCCAGTTTGACTATCAGAGAGGCATGTTTCCATCCATTCTTTTCCATACTGAGGGAAAAAGAACATAAAACTTGAAATGTGCATTTATGTTCTCAAGTATGCGATATCCTCGGAAGGTGGTCTCTTAGTTCTGTTGGCTGTTTTGTTTAAATTGGATCACTATTTTTGTTTTCAAATATGTAGACCTGTTCTATTCCATTTATCACTTTTTTGTGCCTCATTAACGTTTTTCTTGTTAATCTTAACATTACTTTTATTCTTTGAATTGACTCCTGTTTCTGTGTATTGCTCAGACTTCCAAATTGATGGCAGACACAGGGTGTATCTGATTGACAGCACCCAGGTTGCCTGTTTCTGATTCTAGGGGGCAGGGTTAGAGTTTGAGTTCTGTCTTGTACTGTGGGAACAGTATTCATAGAGGTGGGCATTTAACTGAGGCGTGTAAAGATGGTGGAAAGGCCTAAATAAGAGAGGCGCCCCTATTCACAATGTGACGATTAGCTGATGAGAATAGGAGAAACTACTGGAGAAACGTGAGAAAGAGAAGGGAATGGTAGCGATAATGAGATGCTAAAAATACCTGGCATTTCCTGAGCAGTTGGCATGTTCAGGCAGATATATTATTTTATTTTTACAGTAAGCCTGAGGGACTTGGACCGTATTTACCGGCAGTACTGCGAACAGGTTGCTTTGCGTCTGTATCATTAGGTAGTGAAAGAGAGGAGCAGAAGGTGAGCTGAAAGTCCAATATCCCTGGTTTTTAAAGCCTGGGTTTCCTTGCTCACAGCTGCAGGTCACCTACTGAGCCATGTTATTCGAAAGTATTGGCTATTAAACCTTAGGACAGCTACATGCCGAAGGCTTAGAAGTGGTGACATAACTGGTTTGATGTTAAGAGTGCTGCAAAATATACTTTTAGACAGACTTAGGAAAGACCTAACTAGTAGCCAGGTACTACCTTATCCCAAAGGTTCCTAACTAGGCCATATATGTGGTTTTTTTTAATCCCCCCCCCCCCCCAGTGGCATGGATGTTAGAATGAAGCTAATTTGAGAGGGATTCTAATGTGTAGAGTTTAGTGCTATTTTATCCCCACAGTTCATAGATTTGGCTTTAATCTGGCTTCAAAAACAGTAGTTGTAATACTGTAAATCTAGGCCTTCATATCAAGTGGCTGATCCCAGAACCAATGACAAAGAACATCCAGTAGAGGGCACTGTGAGCATTATTTAGGAAACAGGTCTGGCTCAGTTGCTTGAAGTCTTTGCTCTTCAGTTCCTGTGGAGTAGGCCAGTTTGAAAAACACATCTAGTGAGCTGCTCACTAGCCAGGTGAAACTGTTGGTGGATCCGCAAGAGATACATAGGTAACCCTAGGAAAATTACAGTTGGAGATATTTTTCTTTTCCACTATCCAATGTCATCGATTGTGAAGCTGTTTGTTAAGTAGGCGTGGACAGTTTCTGTGAGTGGTTATTGCCGTGGTGACAGATAGATGGACCAGCTGTGACTTCACCATAACTCAGACAGCGAGTGTAACCCATCTGTTACGTATTGGGCAGCACAGTGCGTTCTCAAGATCATTTTCCTTGAGGAGCCTTCAAGTTGAGCTGTTCTCAGCACAGTACTCTGGGTGCTTAATGTCATGTGCTCGCTGCCCTTGATGCAGGGCAGGGATGGCTCTAAACGCTCTGGGTTTTCATTTCTCTTGCTGGCTGTTGGACACCTTGGCATTGAGTAATGAAACCTTTTCAAGGGTGTTCTAAAAAGTCACACTTCAGTAAATGTGACTTTCCAAATGCTGCTTAAGAATGTAAGTATATTGAAGCATTATGTACCAGTGACCAGCATTGTCATTTAACGATTCTGAGGTGGTCATTGTTACAAATCTGGAGCATTCTGACCCAACGTTATACACAGAAAGTCACAGTGAACGGTGCCGGGGGTTCCTGCTAGAGTCTACGTTTACATTGGGTCTGTACCCCTTAGCTGTGTCTCACTTATTTTTTGTGGTCTAGGAGGTTTGGTAACTCTTAAGCTGCCAGAACAGTCAGGTTCAGGGAAACGTGTTTTCATCCCTGTTGGTGTTCAAAGACCATGTTCTTTGGTTTGGATGTTTCTTTTTGTCATCTCTTGAGTCTGATGACAAAACAATCAATAGGAAGTAACTACTTCCATACCTGTGTAGCAAATAAACTGCTTTCAGGCTTTCAGGTAGCTTGCCAGGTAGATGGATTTAAAACAAAATAGCCTACCTGACAGAACGTCTTTTCATGTAAATTAAAGGTCTAGATTCTAAAAGCAAACACAGCCATTGCCATATTTATAGGATCCTGTTCATGGTCTTTCTAGACAGAGGATTCTGAAAGAAATGGTTTTATATGTGTGCATTTCAAACCTATATATAAAAATGTCAAACTTTCCTAGAAGCTGTACGCCTATGGCTAGGTTATCTAGCCATATTTCCTTTATTCATTTTCCGTGGAAGTAGCTGTTTTACGCCCTGTGTATACGCTGTTGTTAAATTTCTCCTGGTTATGTCTGCCTGGAAAGGTGTTTGATTGCTTAGTTCCTGATTAATATTCTTGTGAAAACACAGCTTGTATTGAGCACTTCTCAGGTGATGCTGATACCATTGGCCCAGGACCATGATTTGAGAGCCACTGCTCTGATGGAGCCTGGAGTTAGTCATCAGAGGCCGGCCCCCTTCCCTTTCACCTGCTGTGAAGCTACAGTATAGGGGTCCTCACACCATTCCTGTAAAGAATCAGATAGTTGATAGAAATTAACCTCTGAAAGCGTGGTTGACTTGCATAGTTTTATCAGACCCTTCTAAATAAGCAAAAGCTGTAGAGAGAATACAACTTAATCATCTTTTAAAATCCTAGTTCACCTGGCAACTAGGTGAACTAGGCTTTTTCCATTATTTAGAAAGCATAGTGCATTGTTTCTCAACGCAGGCATTATTGACAGTTTGGGCCAGGTAACTCTTTGACATGGAGGGTTATTCAGTGCATTGCAGGATGTGTAGCTATGTCCCTGACCTCTATCCACTAAATGCCTTGTCCGCCCTCTAGCTGTAACAACTAAAAATGTCTGGTCCTTGCCGAGTGCCCTCAGGGTAAAATCACCTCTGTTTAAGAACCACTGTTATAGAGGATTTAAATGAAGGAAAGGTGGACTGATTTCTGTTCTACACTCAGACTGTGGCTTGTAAGCCTAAATATCAAGACTGTCTTCTGTACTTAATCTTCTTTCTATTAAAATTAAAAAAAAAAATTAAGATCCCTTACCTCTAGGGTCCTATTATCTGTGTTAGTAGCTGTTGCTGTGTGAGTTTAGGGAGGCATATTGTATGAAAGTACAAGATGCACAGGTTTTCACTTGAAAGTGACTCACCATTCTCTTTAAAAGTCTGTTTTTTGTTTTTTGTTTTTTTTCATTTTTTAATAAGCTGCTTCATCTTTTTTTAGCAGATAGAGAAAATTTTACTCTGGCATATCCATTTTCCAGCTCGATACCTGTAAAGTCTGATAGGGAAAGCTCTTGCTTTATATTTCTGTCTTGGAAAACTATCTAACTCAGTGGTTGAATATTGTTCTTTTGAAAAACAGGTGCCAGAGTGGGTCATCGCTCCTTGATGAGATACTACAAACAGCGATTTGGCTTGTCAAGAACTGTGGCAGTTGCCAAGAATCAAAAGGCCGTGGGCCGGGTCCTGCAGCAGTACAGAGCCCTGGGGTGGACCGGCAGCACAGGTGTGTCGACGTGGATGACCATGGACCAGCCCACGAGAGGCTGGCGTGAAGTCGCTTCCATTTCTGTTGTCTTTGTGGAATGTAACCTCTGGGTTCTTTGGCTTCCTTTACCACTTGATATGTTGATGGCAGTTAGCCCACAGTTCTGTGACTTCAAAAGTTTATATTCCTGTCACAGACTTTTTCAGAAGATAACAACTCCCAGAAAAAGTATTTAGTAATCATCAAA
This sequence comes from Glossophaga mutica, assembly GCA_039655065.1. Classification (NCBI taxonomy): domain Eukaryota; kingdom Metazoa; phylum Chordata; class Mammalia; order Chiroptera; family Phyllostomidae; genus Glossophaga; species Glossophaga mutica. The sequence goes on from CM077305.1 coordinate 23,814,444, forward strand.
GTTTGGAATTGTCCTGGAGGTTACACAGAAGAATTAAATAGTATTCTTGTGGCAAATAGCTTGAGCTGTGGAGTGAAACATGACCCATCTGATAAACCTGTGAGTTCTTGAATGATGAGCGTGAGTAATTTAAGTCACTCACACCTTCTTTTCCTCATTTGTAAGATGGTGATAATAATAGTAGGACCTACCTCACGGAGTTGGGCAGATTGAATATTATAGTGCGTGTGTGATACAGTGCGTGCACACAATCAAGGCTAGCTATCACTCCTTTTTGTAACTTTCCCATAGAAAATTTAGTAAGAGCCAGAGGAATAAAGCCGACCGCTGAAACTGTTAGTCTTTGACACGTCATCATTGTGCAGTTATTTAAAGCTGTTCCGATGTGTCTGCTGTGTGAAGCTCTGTCCTTAGCTCTTCTGGGAAAGCATCAGTCCATTAGAGGACTGTGGAGACGATAAGAAGAGAGCTGTTTTTTAATAACCTAGAAAGCCGTGTCCAACTGAAATCCATTTTCAATGCCACTGTGTTTAAACACACTTGGTTTCCTTTACTACGGCTACTGGGGAGCTTTTACTGTTAGGTCAGAACAGATGACGTACAGGGAGAACTAGCAGCAGAGAGGCTCTGTCATGTAATCCGGCTTCTGCTGGCCCTCGGGCAAGGAGGGCGCCTGTGCTGGAGACGATGACTCCATCAGCTGCAGACCCTTAGAACATCACTCGGGCCCTAAAGTGCACCTGCTTGGTGGCATTGTGACCTGCGGCCACTTAAATCTAGCAGAGAGTGACTTTAATCTTACATGGCTTGATTGTGTAATGCAGTTTGTAGTCTCTGCTTTTCTCTGTCCCCTTAGATGAATAGGACTTTACCTTTGGGCTTATAGACCCTTTTCAGATGATGAAAAATAAAGAGGGTCGTCCCAGAGCAAAGTGTATAGAGAGAGAAGTTCTGGTATGCAATTTGGGGTACACATAAACCCCATGGAGAGCCTAAGGTAGCAGCTTTCCTTTAAATATGAGAATCCTCAACTAAGTTTGAGAGTCTCTGCAAAAATTAGGTTTTCTCTGATCACAAATAACAGACATTTGCCTCATTTCTTACCTCCTTCCCAACCACAGGAGCAGCTCTTATGAACAAGCGGGACATGCAGTATGTTCAAAGGATGAAGTCGAAGTGGTTGCTGAAGACGGCAATGAAGAACAATGCCACCAAGCAGATGCACTTCAGGCCCCAAGTGATGTTCTAGGTGTCTGCCACCGATCGAGTCATCGTCTCCTGCACAGGTGCCGACCTTGCCTGAGGACAGCGGGAGCCGCGCTGTATGACAGAGCCTATAAGCTGCTACACTTCTCCCTGTACTTCGTCTGCTCTGACCTCATAATAAAAGGCAGAATCATATTGGCTTTCAAATGTCATTTCTATACAAGGTTTAAAGGTTATATTTTCAGAGTGGTGTGTCTCGTGGACTCAGCTTGCGTTACTGCTAGGCGGTGTCTTTATTGTCTCAGCTTTTATCTGATTTATGGCTGTCAGAATAACATGGGAACTCAAGAGTGACTTGTTCATTCCAAAGTTTAACTTTCAGAAGAATAACTTGCCAGAACCTGACACTGGGACCTATGTAAGGGGACTCATTTCAGTGTCACTCATTTGAATGTTCAGTGGCTCATGAGGCAGTGAGAGTCTCCAGGCACGTTCGGTAAATCCCAGCAGAGTTCAGGATCATGTCAGAGGCTTGCTGTAAGCCTGCTCATTTCTAAACGTGGATGCACAAGAATGACAGCATGGTGTGCTGGGCTTCCCATGCTGCAGTTCCCTGAGCAGCTAGTTTGGGAAGGAAATAGAGGTAAAAGGTTTAGATCCCATTTTAAAAACAAATTACCTCAGGGTGAAATCTCCGAAGAGAGTCTCAGTTTAGGTGGTTGAGAGGAAACCGACATATTGGAAATGAAACATGAAGTGCAAATCCATTGAGCTACCTTTCTGATTTTGCAAAACTGACTTGGGTTTTTCAGTCTGTAAAATGCGTTTCCCACTGCACAGGTTGTTGGGGTTAAAGAAATCTGCTAGAGGACGCACCACTTGCTGAGGCCCTCGCATAGGGTAAGTGCTCACATTCTCCCTGGCTGACTGCCCCGGTGCCCTGCTGGGTGGCCCACGTGCTGGGTGTGAGGATGCCGGGAGACCATGCGGGGCCTTGGCATGTGTTCACCGTTGGCTAGGCAACGCCTTTTCTTTCAATAAGGATGCAGAGTTTAGTTGGTTCTATTTCCTCTGGACACCAGCCCATTATCCACAGCAGAGGGTCCCCTGGCTTGCGTTTTGCTCCGTCGTCCTGTTTTCAGGTATCCTCCTTGCACAAGTGCCTCGTGTCGTGTGTTTGACACATTTGTACTCCGTGTCCTGGGAAAATGAGGTAGTGCTTCGCACAAGGTAGGTTTTCCGTTGACAGTTAACTGAAAGTTCCCCACGCTGTGCTGGGACCTTTGTCAGGTCGGCTTTCCATCCACTCAGAGGGGTGAGCCTGTTCATTGCTCCCGACTGCGTCTCTTCCCAGCCGTTAACTACACCAGCCCAGCACTAGGATGCCCCTTGTTTGCATCCATACCCTCTTCACTTTGAGCTTTTCCACCTGTGGGGCCCAATGAGGATAGTATGCTTGCTGACCCATAAAATACTCCCTTCATTTACTTAATTTCTTCTACTTCCAGGCTTCAGGAGGAGATACCTTCTTAGTTCTGATTCCGGGATTGTGAAACAATTCACTGTCTCACCTCTACATCACAATTTTATAAAACTTAGAAAGTTCTATTGGGAAGGCAAAAAAAAAGATTTAAATATCTATAGTTGAATTAATAAATCAAGAAACATGACAAATGTAATTATTTGAGGGGCGGGGGTCTTCTCTGTGCCTATAGGAAAGAATGGAGATTTCTGATAGTTTATTTCCTGGTCTTCTTGGATGTTTGTCTGTTTCCCTTTCCTAAGTGCACTGTTTCCCATTCTGTCTTACGTACTTGGGGTCCCTTGGGCTTCCGGGCCCATTCCGACCCAGTGATTTGCTACCATCTCACCCCATTGTGTTCCTTTTGTAGCCGTGTGTTCTTTTCCTGATGTCTCTTGCTTATCACGTTGGAGAAGCAGCCGGAACCTGCCAAACAAAGATACATTCCTTAAGACCTAGGGAATGCCGGTATCCTGAACTTCACGCTTGGTTTCTTTAGATTTCCCTACTTAACAATATATTGTTTTTTAAAATTTTTATTATTCATAATTCTTTTTTATTATATCTAAAATTAATCCAGATTAACCCAAAAGTAATTGTTTTTGCCAGATACAAGTCCCTATGGATGTTTCCACCCATTGCCTGTGGTCTTTTGAGATAGCTGGTTGTCCGCCTTTCCAGTGGGGACCAAAGAGGCTCTCCATCAGCACTCAGGTAGCACCGGCTGCTCTGCTGGCTGGCTGTGAATTCGTGGACTCTTCTCCTGGGAGTGACATCAGGACCCCATGGCCCTTGCTCGTGCATGTGTCTTCAGCTTGAGACATCAACACTGGGATCAAAATTGCTTGTGGTGATGGTAGCACAGCTGTGGATCTAAGAGCCAGTGAACTGTGCGTTCTAAAGGTGTGAACTGGATGGTATGTGAATTACATCACAATAAGGGTTTTGTTTGTTTGTTTGTTTGTTTTAAAGACTGGGGTTAAAAGTGAGGGAATATAACCTATTCCCTCTCCGTGCACGGGACTGACGCCCCTGGCAGCTGTGCTCGTGGTTGGCACTGCGTGTCTACAGACCGAATGTGGGCTTGGTGAATTCCTCCTGTGGTGCTGGGTGTGAATCTGTGTTTTAGTGAGGAGCAGGGGTTTTCATGCACTTTTTTTCCCTCCACTGTGAGGTGTAGGTAACACTCTGATTTTACAGATGAGGAAATAGACTCAAGGAGTCTATTTTTTTGAAGAGTCTTGAAGCTAGAGATGGTGATTTCTGGTCCACTGCTCAAAATATTGGAATGCACTTGTACAGAACCCTGGGCATCATCTCCCCCTAAAGCGCATACTTAGCGGGCCGTAAAGGTTTACTCAAGTCCATGAAATTGGCAGCATTTCTGAAAGAATCGTGTTCTAAATCTAGAAATACACAGGCTCTAGTGTTTACGTTAATGTTATGTGCATGTTGCACATGAGTAACATGTTACACACATGAAAGGAGATACTGCCTTTTCTTGCCTAGAATGTGAATGAATATTGCCCCCTGCCAATTTTGGTTATTTGTGGATTCACAATTGTTAAGCTGCTCTCCTCCACCTCAGTTGTTTATCAACCCTTTTAGGATCTCATTGGACAATCTTAATTTGGAATTCATAATTCATAGGCAGGAGCCCTGCTGTGTTACCAACTCAGCATGCGAACTTTTTTGCAAGATAATTTCTATAAGTCTAGAGAAATTTATAACTCCTTTGAGGAATACGCATTTCATTTAGCCTCATTTGTAATCACTACGTTATGACATCAGAATTGATGGAGATTGAAAAGATTTGGTTAGGTTGTTAATACTGCTGCAAGCATTTGAATGTTCACATAATAATTTATTGATCATTTGTGGGCAGGACCTGGGTGCTCAGGGTTGTATGATGTGACTCCTCTGTGGTATACATCAATAACTGATGGGCAAGGAAAAACCTCTCTCCTCCTAGTAGTACATGCTAGTCACGACTATGCTGCAAAGTTAAACTTTCAACTTCAAAAAACCTTTTTAGTATAAACTATTTGCTGAGTGAACATGATAACATTTCTTTTGAAGAAAGAATTCCTGTATATTTAGCATATACCTAAAACTACAAAAAGAGCACTCAAACTACATTAACAACATTAAATCTGTTTCCTAAATCTTTAATGTTGATTTCATTGAATATGATCTTTAAATCCTGAATTCAAGACATTTGCTACATTGCTCCTTTATCTTTTATTATTGACCACATTTGGTGTTCCATCCTCGAGTACCATTTCCACCTGGGGAACTGTCTCAGCCATGTTGCTCTACCCAAGCTTACCTGTCTTCTAAAACAGCAACTGCACATGTGGAAAATAAGACTCTATAAAGGTGAGGGATTTGAGGGTTTGTTTTTTTTTTTAATTCTCACCTGAGGATATGTTCATTGATTTGAGAGAGAGAGAGAGAGAGAGAGCGAGAGAGAGAGAGAATGTTGTAAGAGAAACATCGATCAGTTGCCTCCCACAGGTCCCCCAACAGGGGATCCAACCTGCAATCCAGGTATGTGCCCTGATGGAACCTACAGGACAATGATGTTCCAAACCACCGAGCCACCTGGCCAGGGCTTGAATTTTTTCTGAAGAGATTTTTATAATGTTTAGTGCCAGATAAAGAGAATATTTAATTGACAATAAATGGAAATTGTAGTGAGAAGAATGAATTGATTTTATAGTTTTGCAATTATCTTTCATATCCAGCTTCACAAAAGATGACTGGGTTGTCATTCTCTGCCTCCTTAGATATGACACGCATCTTGCAGATACTGGAGACACCACCGTGACTTAATGGGAGGAAGAACAAGGCTGAAAAGTGTAGATGCCATCATACTATTATAAAAATGGCTTTGACTTGGCAACCCCCCTAAAAGGGTCTCTGGACACCCAGGGGTTCCCAGATCACACTTTGAGAACCACTGCATTACACCTAATTGCCCCTCAGTACCCAGGGTATAAGTGTCTTGGCTGAATACTAAGTGCTCCTTAAAAAATAGTGTTTCTTCAAGTAAATCCCAGCCTGGTGTATAGAAGGAGCAGTGACTGTGTAGTCAGAGACTGGGGTACCCTCTTGCTTCTACCCTGGTAGTTCTTCACCTTTGCCAAGTTTGTTTTTCTCTCTCAAGTTCTTCACCTATAATAGGGCTAGTTACAAATGCCTTGCAGAGACATTGTAGGAACTCCACAAAATATGAGACAAGGTGCCTAACAGGTGCTGACACCCAGAAGATAGGACACCTGATCAAGGGTAGCGGTTAGTCTAGGTTGGCCAGTGACGGCCAGAGAAGGAAGGAGAGGGACCATGCTTGGCAAAAAGGGAAGGAAACGAGAGCCAACAGGGCCAGTCCACAAACGCTGACCTGAGAGCTAGATAGATGTTGAAAGGCAGATGTGTTCAGAGGTACATAAATCTGGGGTTTTAAAACGTTAATACAGTGCCTGTACTGTATATATAACGCTAGACCTCCGTGGGTCCTAGAGAGCCACCTGACAATCACATTACTCTTTCTGAGAAGGAACATACTCCACTCGCACCAAGGCCTAGAAATAGCCTTGGGTCTGTTTGGGCCAGCTTTGGGTACCACACAATTTACAAACATCCTTTCAGTGTTCAGAGCTCTGGCAATTTTTGGACTGTGGTTAAGGGATTGTAGGGTTTTGTTTTTTGTTTTTTTAATATTTTATTTCTTTATTTTTAGAGAGAGGGGAAGGGAAAGAGAAAGAGAGGGAGAGAAACATCAATGTGTGGTTGCCTCTCACATAGCCTTCACTGGGGACCTGGCCTGCAACCCAGGCATGTGCCCTGACTGGGAATTGAACCGCGACCCTTTGGTTCACAGCCCGCGCTCAATCCACTGAGCTACGCCAGCCAGGGCTGGATTGTAGGTTTTATGAGATGCTACGGTGACGACACCAAGCGAGAAATGTGCCCATGCAATTTCATTCACTTCTCTCAACTCCATGAGCAGGAAGCAGGTATCACAGGATCCAGAAACATCTTGACTAGCTTTGGCCTTTCAAGCAGCTTTATAGGATCTCGGGGTTAGAACAGTGGCCTCTGACTTCCTTTGGTGGTTGCCTACAAACTAAAGCCCAGACATTATTATGTATGAGTGGGGACCCCCATACATGGGTGGTATGTGTGTGGAGTGTGTGTGTTTCAAAGTGAATCTGATGACAAGTTTCCTTTTTACTTTCTTTTTAAATAAACGTCATACAGAATGCACAGGAAATTTGTCTTCAGTTTTTTGAAAGCCCATCCAGACAGCAGTCTACCTTTCTGAGGGATTAAGATAGGTGAGATGATACGTTTTAGATACGAATAAAATCAATTACCTGCCACATTCACAGGGATAGAAATGGAACACATTTAACAGTCTGTAAGCAAGAGCCCACATTCGTTGTTTCGTGCTTATAATCTCCATTTAACAGAATTTTGCAGAGAAATAAACCCTGAATTGGTTTGAAGACAAAAGTCTTGCTATACATTAATGTTGAGTAATGTGATAGGATCGCAGGCTGCAGTGAGTAAACTTCTGAAGAATTCATCAGAATTGGGAATGACTCAAGATTATGACAAGGCTTGTAGATCTTAAGAAACCACTTCAGCTACTGGTTTTTGTGGGATTTAAAATTATTTGCAGCTACAAAGATAAAATGTCCTTTTCTGCCTCTACCTACGCTATCATTCTGAGTTCAGAACAACACAAGTTACATTTATTTGGACACCTATACATGCTACATACATTACTAGGCACTTCATTTTGTTGATTCCAATGTAAATACCTATATATTTTTAATTTTAGTAGGCCCCTTTAATTCAGCATCATGGTATTAAAAATGTCCCTTCCCAGCCATGGCAAAAAGCAACAAATGTTGTTTGTTAAAAGGCAGGGAAGTAGAAAGAGGAACTTTTTATAATACGAATCTTTAGTCAAATAAAAGTGGGTGCTGCAGTGAGTAGGGAAGCCTTGGCTTTTATTCTTTGATACTTTTCCTTCCTCATTTTCTCCCTATCTCTTCCTACTTCCCTCGTTTGCACATTCTCTTTCTCTTGCCCTCCCTCCCTTTTTCCTTTGCCTCCCTATCTCGCCCTTTTTTTTCTCTCTTCCCTCCTTTCTCCCTCCCTCCCTCCCTTCCTCCCTCCCTTCCTCCCTCCCTTCCTCCCTCCCTACCTTCCTTCCTCTTTCTTTCTCTTTCATCTGTCAAAAGTAGATTTTAATGTTTCTGTAGATAATAAGCCACTGCTACATTATTGTCTTCATTATCTGGAATTCCTCTAGGAACAACCTTATTGTACAATCACTATCAGCTGAACCCAGGGCATTTACTGAGATCCTTGGTGACTAGGTAGGACAGTAAAAAGCAGGCTCATGTATACCTATTTGATCTCCTTGCCATGGATACATGAACTCCGCAACTCAATAGGCGCATGTATCTCCCCTCCAGGACTGAGGCCCTCATTCCCCCAGCTGCCAGGAGTGCTGGCTTTTGGTGTCTCATACATGAGTCCTTAGCTAAAAATGGCCCTCAGCAGGAGGAAGCCCCCCTGCCCAAGGCCTTGCCCCACTCTGCAGGGACAGCCTGCATCCAGTAGCTGCCCCCTCACCTTGATTAAGTCAACTCTGAAGGCTTTCCCAGATCCAGAACTCTCCACGGGATTGTCTAAGACCTTTATCGCAACTGTATCATTGTGCAACTCCCAACATGGAATCGTTTTTTCTTCTTTTAGTCCTACAAGTCCTGCTTATAGATCTCCATCTCAGTTTTTCTGGGGTGCAGAGCTACAACCACTGGTACCAGAAATGGTCCAAGGAAGGAGGTTCTTACAAGAGTCTGGAACTGGGTCACCAGCTGGCCTGTGACCAATGAGGACACCATCATGCAGGGTGGGTAGAATACCAGTGGCCTTCAGCAGGCCATAGCCCTGCAATTGTTAAAACTTTCACCTTGGTGAGACAACTGGGAGGGAGTGCATTGGCGGGTGCAGGTTCTGGCTCTTTGAGAGGTTCAGGGAAAGTGGTAAATTCAAGTAGAGTAAGTCTTCAATGTCGTCAATAATTTCTTGGAAACGGCAACTTTTAGCAAAACAACATATAACGAAGCTGATTTTTACCATAGGCTAATTGATGTGAACTAGAGCTAAGTTGCTGTGTCATCTTACAGTCACACAAACCACCAAAATCCCAAGTACAGACCCCAAACACTTCTAATACTAAACATCAAAATAAATGTGAGCTAGACGTACATTTAGGAAAGATGGATAGAGACAAGATAATGATTTTCCAGCCTGCTGATTCCAGTTCAGGTCTGCCACCTTTAACACACTCAGTACTGCAAGGGTGGGGATCCCCGTCATGTTCCCATTCAGTTTACCATTCTGCCCCCATCAAAACCAGGGGTCCCGATCACAGAGCAGACCGCCATAAAGTCAACCCGTTACCTAATGTGTCTGTCGCCGCTACTGATCCAACCAGCTAGCCGCAGCAACCAACACTGAGGCCCCAGTACAACATCCTTCCCTGAGGAGACCAACCAGTCACTTGTTAGCAGCTTAATTACATTAGATCCCTTTCAATCTGGAAGCAGCACTGATGTATCTCGACTGGAATTGGCACATATTCGAGAAGTGGCTTTGCTTTTTCTGCCCACAGGGACTTAGCTGCCACCATCATCTATGAGTTTATATATAATTTATAAAGTGACATGAGATTCTACGTGATGTAACACTGGACTGAAGATCCCATTGTCATAGCAAAGGAAGAGCAACGATGGGCATTTATGTCCAGGGACCCACTGGATTCCACCCACGCCTGCCCAATAGAGCCTTTTGAAAAACAGCTCAGGTGACAGCCAGGAGAGGATACCCTTGAGGATGAGGCGGCATTAGATCAATGTCCATTATGTAATGGTGTGCTCCCAGGAGGCGAGGTTGATGGGTCCATTCAACAAGAATTGGAAGTAGGCCTGGCTCCACTTACCACTACTCCCAATGACGTGCTTGGGGAGTTTGTGCTTTCTTGTCACTGCCCGTTGCATCTCCTGGGTCCTGGTCCCCAGAGAGAGAATGCTTCTATTAGGGTATACGGCAAGGGTTCCACTAAACTTCAAGGTACAACTGCTGCCTAGTTGCAGCCTCATCTACCCAGGAGGTTCATTGAGTTGTTCTTGGTACTCCCTTACCAAATTTTGATGGTAAACAAGCAGGTAGAGTAGCAATGGCTTAAATATGGCCACTGACCACCACAGTCATGTCTTCCTGGGGACCTAGGGCTCAGAGCACTTGGGATGAGAATCTGGGTCACCCCAACAAGAAAGCAACCCGAACTAGTAGTAAGCAGTGCTATCTGAGGGTGTGGGGAACTGAGAGAAGGCAGTAGAATGATACCAGCTACAGTGGCAAGGACTGCAGTTGATCCCCAAACCTTTCTCTTACAAGCTTCCCCAGAAAAAGAGATCGGAATCATATGGAGCAAGTTTCAGATGGGGTGAAAGTGTATGAAGGTATCAGATCTGAGAGCCCCAGGAGGGGGCTGTAATGGGTGGGGAGTTTTACTCCCTAGGTCTCCCGGTCAGGGCCAAAGCATGCATTTCCCAAGCAGTCAGAAGCGCTGGCTCTGACTCCTGCACAGGGACTGGTCAGTGAGTCCTACTCAGGAGTGGCCCTCAGTGAGAGTTCATCACCAATGGCACCCAGAGATGGGCTTATGTGAATGCAGGAAGGCTTGCCACCCAGACCTCCAGGAGGAAAATTCTGAAAGGGCCGTTTCCATTTCCCTGTTGTATTGGCTAAGGGCTCTTTGCAACTGCATCGCAGCTCAGCTTCTGCCTGTGCCTGTCCTGCTTCACTCCCCTGCACAGGTGTGCTTCTGAGAGTGCGGCCCAGCAAAGCCCCTGGCCATGACCTTCCACCTCCGGGTCTGGTTCCCAGGAATGTGACCTGAGAGTGTACTCTGGTGTAAGCATCTTGTAAATGTCTTTATTGCCCCAGTTGTTGTAATTCTGGGGTTAGAAACAGACTGGTGGTTAAGAGTGAATGATCTTTCCCTCACAAATGGAGATGAAAATATTCAGTAGTTTCATTCAGCAGAAGACATCTTACTGAGCACAGAGGGCTTTGTTTCTTGGGGAAGGTGTGTCCACACAGCATCTTTTCTTCCTCAGTGAGCATTTTTGATGTTTCAATTATTTATTTTTCAATCAAGGTCTAATCCATTGTTTACATAGATGTTTCTGAGGTGTTTTGAAAGTGTAGGGTGTTTTTAAAATTAGATCGCCAGCTGTCATTGTACGGAATGTGTGTGGGAGTGTGGTGAATGAACTTATTTTTAACCCCTGAACACTGTTGGCTTTCTTCACTCTGTCCCTGGAAAAGCAGAGCCGTTATGCGTTTTTTTTTTCTCACCCTGCTCACGAGTTTCACTTTGTTATCCATAGCACCTTAACCTCTTTAAAGATCACAGACAATTGATTTGCAGAATTTATGTTCTCTTTCCATCTCCAAATTACTTCTTTGCGACAGGAAAGACATATTCATTGAGCGTATCCTAGATCTTTTAATTCACTGAAGTTGTTTCTTAAATGGATAGTTTTCATGCTCTTTCTGTTTAAATTAGCGGTAGTGTTGGGTACCAAAAGAACACAGAAGATGATTTATCTTTTTTTAAATTATCAGTTTCAAAACTAGACAGATAATATGTGCAGTGTTCCATTTCAAATACAGATAAGAAATCAGCAAAAAGCATACGGAGCAGGCTTTTCTGACAGTTTTTTTCTCATATTATTTATGGAATATTCTCAAACCACAAAGGTAGACAGACTAGTATAATGAACCTTCATGTATCTATCCCTTGGCTTCGACAGTTATCAACACTTTGCAAATCTTTCATTTGCCCATCTCCACGTCCCACCCCTTCCCATCACACACACACACACACACACACACACACACACACACACACACACACACTTTTCCTGGATATTAGAATGCCAGGGTCATGTCATTTTTCTCATAAAGTACTTTACATGCATTTAAGCAGTAAGACTTTAGAAAAATAACCACCTAGGTATTATCATAGCCAACAAATTATTATCTTAAAATTCTAATACCCAATGCATACTCAAATGTCCCCAGTTGTCTTGAATTTGTTCTTCACAGTTGGTTATTCAAATAATAAAAACCAACGAAGTCCATAAGCAGCACGGCCACCACGACTCCTCAGTATTTTACTCTGCACAGTTTTTCCTCCCACTTGTGCCATTGACTTTGTCCGAGAAATTGGATTATTTATCCTTTATGTCCCTTCATGTAAGATTACGTCACATTCTCTGTATTTCCTGTAAACATGGTTAGATCTGAGGATTGATTCAATTGAAGTGCAAATGTTTTTTATGTCATAATACGTCTTATCCTGTGAACTTCCAGTTCAACCATATCCGGCGGTCCTGCTGTCTGGGTTGCTCACTTTCAGTGACATCAGTAAGCCGTCCGGGTGACGTCAGAGTGCCCCGTCCTCCAGGAGCTTCCTGTAAACGTTTCACTGACAGCCATGGCCCAGACCCAGTGTCTCTTTAAGGACTGACGTGGCAACTTCCTCCTTGTCACCCCTTCTACCTTAGTTAGCTTTCACTCTTCTGTAAGGGAGAATTGGTCCTCGTCAGCTGTTAGGCTGCTTGGCAGTACAATTTGTATAGCAAAGGCAGGAAAAACTCTTGATTCTTTCTATATATTTATCAATTTTCAGAATAATGAGTTGGTAGCCTAACAACATAAAAGGTTTTTAAAAAGTGTCATTACAAACTCATGAATTTTTACTTATTTAATATTTTAATTGAGTCTGATTATTATTCTTTTTGATAGTCATACTGTGCTATTTTGATTGATGGGATATATCTTTCAAGTTGGCTATTCATGGCATGACCTATTTAGTTTTTAATTGTTTTTTTATTTTCTGTGTTTCAAAATGTCCCAGACTTTTTGTGTACACTTCAGATTCCATGTAGATTCCCAAAAGTGATTTACTGACTCAAAAAGAATGACTCTTTTTTTAAATTTTTATTTTAATTGTTGTCAATGTACAGTTTTCTGTCTTTTACTCCCATCCCAGCCCACCCCCCAGCCCTCCCCACCTCTCTCCCATTTCCAACCCCTTTGAAAGCATCATGCTAAGCGAAATAAGCCAGGTGGTGAAAGATTAATACCATATGATCTCACCTTTAACAGGAACCTAGACAACAAAACAAACAAGCAAAATATAACCAAAGAATGACTCTTTTTAAGGTGGTTGGGCCTAGTGGGGAGATTATGGGTTTTGGAGGAGGGTTAGAGTCCTGGCTCCATTGCTTACTAGCTCTAGGGCCTTAGAGAAAGCTTTACATCCAAAGTGAGGATAAAGAAAAGGACATTATAATAACACAGGCACTTATTTTATTATAGTGTTGGGTGGAGAAGTGAGATTCATAATTATATAAAAGTGCATAGAGAAATGATTGCAAGCAAATATGCTAACATGTTAATAGTTGTGTCTTTTGGTGGTGGGACTCACAGGTCATATTTCTCTTCTTTATGATGCATACTGTATTTTTCCACATAACCTAGAATGGAAAGAAATAAGATAACTGTATTAAAAGAAAAATAGTCCACCATCACAAATCCTGTAGTGTTGATTAAAATTCATTGGGGATATGAGTCATCTCATACTCTTCGTATCTCTCATGGTCAATTTAATCCTCTTGTAACAGAATTTAATGCAAATTATGCAGTAAAGAAAATATTGATGTAACTATACTCCACCACCTGCTTCCTTTCTCTACGCTATGTCATATTGATTTCAATAGACCAGGTCAAAGCTGAGTGTTTCCTGCTTTCAAGGATGACCTCTGAAGGCCTCAGACTATTCTGCCTCCCTGCTGTCAGGGGAGAGCCTCTCAGTTCTGGCTTGACAGCTGAAGGCAGAACAGTAAAAATAGGAAGTAAAAGAAAATCTTCATTTGACATACTTATAAATCAGTTTCCCTAGGGGACAGAATTGTCGGTGTTGGCACTCATTGAAAATAACCTTATTGATCAGAAAACTAAACCAATTGGTTCTTTATTCACAAGTGAATTCAGATGACTTGTCAAAGGTGAATTAATCCTGTAATCCTTTAATCCTTGCAAATGATAAAAACTTTTGTGAAAGATGTCTGCAGAGGTTTCTAACCTAGGATTTAGTCTGATTTTCAGGAATGGTATTTTGATTCTGGAGTTGAGGACTATAATTTCTTCTTTTAAAAACAGGGGATGAAATTTTACAGACATTTGGGGCCCAATTGAGGGTGATAATCACAGATAACATTTTTCTTTATATTTGATTCTATTTAAATATACTTTATTTCTAAAGAGAATGGTTGATTTTAATTTTTAAAACAGTGCAGGCTAAGTCTCACGTTGTGGAAAGTTCACTGCTGGGCCTGCCTAATTATCTGCGAACAATGAATTGCCTTTGACAGGTCTTTAGGTGGCTGTGTAAGAAGAAACGTGTAAAATAAGGTGTCCTAGTAATTGGAAACAACTGGTAAGGGTTGTTTTTTCTCTCTTCTTTCCCTTCCTGTTCCTCCTCTTTGATGAGCTGACTTGGATGCTGATCTGTAGATTAACCACGCTCAAGCATTTAACATCAGGACTTGCTGTCACCAAAAGCACTGCTTCATTCAACAACACATCTTTACTGGGCTCTTGTTCCTGGTGTAGGTTCTCAGCTGGATGTTGAAAACGTGTTGATGATGGAGACATAGTGCCTGTTCACAAAGACCTTACAGCCTCGCTCACCGGACTGGGCATGTACACACTGATAAATAAAAGATTAGCAGAGGCTACACCAACCGTGCTGTGTGCTAAGTGATGTGTGGTGACAGGAGCCATCCCCGGGACGCTGGATGAAACAGGGTTCTGCAGACAAACAGAACCAATGCATCTCTCTGTCATCTCTCTCTCTCTCTCTCTCTCTCTCTCTCTCTCTCTCTCTCTCTCTCTCTCCTCTCTCTCTGTCTCTCTCTCTCTCTCTCTCTCTCTCTCTTTCTCTCTCTCTCTCTCTCTCTCTCTCTCTCTCTCTCTCTCTCTCTCTCTCTCTCTCTCTCTCTCTCTCTCGTTATTTTGAGGAATTGGTTCATGCAATTGTAGAAGGCTGGTAAGTCTGAAATTAGGCAGGGTAGGCAGGCAGGCAGGCTGGAGACCCAGGGAAGAGCTGACGTTGCAGTCTGGAGTCTGCAGGTGGTGCTGAGGCAGGATTCCCTCTTCTTTGGGGTGGGGTGGGGAATCTCAATCCTTTTCTCTTAAAGCCTTCAAATGATTGAATGAGGCCCACCTTCAATGGGTTGAATGTTGAACAGGCCCATCTAATTCATTTGTATGGCACAAGTTTAACATGTAAAAAGGTATTTACCAGAGAAAATAAATATTCCTCTCACTCCTGACCTCAAGCCTCCTTAAGTCTTTCCCCAGAGGCAGTAACTATTACCAAATTGTTGATTGCCTTGTAGATATTCATGCGTATATGAGCAAATGGGTATAGATGTTCTCAAAAATATACCAGTAACACCCTGCTTTTTTTTCAGTTAACAAAATATCTCAGAGATTGTTCCATTAAATTTAGTTAAAGCTGCCTTTGTTTTTTATAGTTACATAGTATTCCACTGCACAAATATACCATAATTTATTTAGTAAGTTCCCCAACTGGATTGTTTTCAGTTTTATGTTAGTACAGACATAATGACCATGAATATTCTTGTACACCCACTTCTGCCTCATTCAAAATATATTTTACTGATTATGCTATTACAGTTGTCTTATTTTTTTCTCTCCTTTATACCCACCCCTCCACCCTGTACCATCCTCCCACCCTCATTCCCCCACCTTAGTTCAATATCTATGGGCCATACATATAAGTTCTTTGGCTTCTCCATTTCCTATACTATTCTTAACCTCCCCCTGTCTATTTTCTACCCACCATTTATGCTTCTTATTCCCTGTGCCTTTTTCCTCATTCTCCCCCTTCGCCCCTCCCTGCTGATAACCCTCCATGTGATCAATATTTCTGTAAATCTGTTCCTGTTCTAGTTGTTTGCTTAGTTTGTTTTTGTTTTTGTTTTTTTAGGTTCATTTGTTGATAGTTGTGAGTTTGTCATCATTTTACTGTTTGTATTTTTGATCTCCTTTTTCTTAGTTAAGTTCCTTTAACATTTCATATAATAAGAGCCTGGTGATGATGAACTCCTTTAACTTGACTTTATCTGGGAAGCACTTTATCTGCCCTTCCATTCTAAATGATAGCTTTGCTGGATAGAGTAATCTAACTTGTAGGTCCTTGCCTTCATGACTTTGAATACTACTTTCCAGCCCCTTCTTGCCTTCAACGTTTGTTTTGAGAAATCAGCTGATAGCCTTATGGAAACTCCTTTGTAGGTAACTGTCTCCTTTTCTCTTGCAGTTTTTAAGATTCTCTTCTTATCTTTAATCTTGGGTAATGTAATTATGATGTGCCTTGGTGTGTGCTTTCTTGCGTCCAACTTACTTGGGACTTGCTGAGCCTCCTGGACTTCCTGGAAGTCTATTTCCTTTGCCAGATTAGGGAAGTTCTCCTTCATTATGTTTTCAAATAAGTTTTTAATTTCTTGCTCTTCCTCTTTTCCTTCTGGCACCCCTATGATTTGGATGTTGGAACATTTAAAGTTGTCCTGGAGGTTCCTAAGACTCTCCTCATTGTTTTAAATCCTTGTTTCTTCATTCTGTTCTGGTTGAATGTTTATTTCTTCCTTCTGCTCCAAACCATGGATTTGAGTCCCAGTTTCCTTCTTTTCACTGTTGGTTCCCTGTACATTTTCCTTTATTTCACTTTTCATAGCTTTCACTTTTTCCTTTATTTTGCAACCACTGTCAACCATTTCTGTGAGCATCCTAGTTACCACTGTTTTGAACTCTGCATCTGGTAGGTTGACTATTTGTTCATTGCTTAGTTGTATGATTTCTGGAGCTTTGACCTGTTCTTTCACTTGGGCCGTATTTCTTTTTCTTGGCACAGCTGTTACATTGCAAAGGGTGGAGTCTTAGGTATTTGCCAGGGCGGGGCAACCCAGGTTGTTGTGTTGTGGTGCTGTATGTGGGGGAGGGGTCTGAAAGGGAACAACACTGCTTGCTAGGTGCTCAGTTGGTTTTCAGTCACTCCCACCACTACCCAAAAGCAAATTGGGCCCTTCTGGTGCTGATTCCCAGTGGATGGGTTTGTGCAGATTCTAGGACCCTGTGGGTCTCTCCAGCGAACTCTCCTGTGAGGCTGGGAGTTTCTCCTTCCACCTCAACCCCCACAGGTTTTTTCGGTCAGAGGTTTTGAGGCTTTATTTCCCTGGGCTGGAACCCTGGGTTGTGCGGTCTGTCTCCCTCCCCAGTTGTTCCTCCCAGTTTATCCGCATGTGAATGTGGACCGCCAGCTCCATAAGCCATAGCCCTGTCTGGTCTGCCAGCTGCTGCCTTGCCGTGAGTCCTCTTCACCCTGGCTGTCCATTTCTACCCCTCCTACCAGTCTGGATGAATGTTCCTTCTTTAATTCCTTGGTTGTCAGACTTCCATACAGTTCAATTTTCTGAAAATTCTGATTATTTTTTGTTTGTAGATTTGTTGTTGTCCTTCTTTTGGTTGTGTGAGGAGGCAAAGTATATCTACCTACGCCTCCATCTTGGCCAGAAGCCTTCTGCCTCATTCTTTAGGATATATACCTAGAAGTAGAATTGCTAGGTCAACAAATATGGGCATTTGAAATTTTGATGTACTAACAAATTGTCCTACATAAAGGACTGCCAGTTAACACCCCTACTATTGGTTATTTTCAGCTTCAATTTACAGATGTACAACCATGATGCCACAGGTGTTATTTTCAAAGATGATGACGGGTTTGGGCTGATCCTTTTTTCTTTTTTTCACTTTTCTCATGCCCCTGGTGACCAACCACCAGCATTTGGGAGTCAGCTGCCTGGGTGTAGTCTGAGGAAAGGGAGCACGGTGAAGGGAACTCCCCCATGGAGACCTCTACCTGAGAGCTTTACCTTATTACTATGGGGCTTTGATCAAGTACCAACATACCTCAGAGATATTGTGGATTTGATTCCAAACCACTGCATTAAAGCGGGCCATTATCTTTTTTCTGGTGGAGGGTCTTGCTTTCAATTTGTAAAAAAATGCAACATCTGTGAAGTGCAATATAGTAAAGTACAGTAAAACGAGGTGTGCCCGAACAAGAACGTGCTCTCTGCTTGGTGACTTTCCCAAGGTCACCCACTCATAGGTTTCAGGAGTAGACTGGAACTCATACTCAAGTTTTTATTGGTTCTTGGGACCCTCAGTGTCATAGACTTGTGACCAACCTAAATGAGCGGATTTATCTACATCTTGCATGAGCTAGTTCATGCTCATCCTTTAAGAACTAATTTGTGTGTATAATTTATGAGCTGGTTCCTGTGTATGTTTAGGACAGTGCCTGGGACAGAGTAAGCACTGAGCGGACATTGGTTATTATCTTTCCTCCTGTTCCATAGGACACCGGTGTGGATAGAGGTGGTGAGGGGGACTGGAAGGTACCAGGAGGGGTCTGGACATTGTCAGAGCAGGGGCTAAAGCCCCAGACTTGGCTACGATCCTTCCAGCTATGTGATTCACACAGCTCCAGCTTGGGAGCAGGGTTTGAGTCATGGGGGCAGATGTGCATTTTTCTTAATTGAGCAGAAGCTAATGGGAGCTGTATTTCTTGGAATCTGCCCATTGGATGAGAGCAAACATTAATTACCTCTGGGCTGGAAAGGCCAGATACAATTTACCGAACAGGAGTGCATCTTCCCCCGTCAGTTATAAAACAGTGTGCAGAGGACTGGCGCGCACTTTCCCACAGCGGAAGTCCATCACCGGCTGTGGTGTTAAATACAGACTGAAGGCCCCATAAACCAGCATCCGAGTGTGAAGCAATTAAATGTGGCACTGCCCCCTCAGCCACGCTCCAGCAGCTGCCCTTTGGGTCTTTCAAGGCTCAGCAACTTGTAGGATGACAGGAGAATGATAATGCGTTCGTTTTCTTTGGGGACACAAAGAAGACCAAAGTGGGAGCTGGCCTCTCACAATTAAAGCAATATTCAAAAGGTGTTGTCACCCAGGTCCCCAGGGAGGGGTGGGGCTGTCTTTCTCCTGGTGGCACCTCCCACCAGCAATCTCCGCCTAAACAGCCTCTGTGGTCTGCTGATGGCCACAAGTAGGCACATTTGCCACACCTGGTGGGAAACCCAGGCTGCAGGGAAGGCCTAGGGATTTGGCTTCCTCTTTTTAATAAGAAGTGCAACCTACCACTTCATGTTTTACATCTCCCATTCCATTCAGTGCCTGCTTTCCCACTCCAGTTTGGGAGCCCAGAGAGTATGATTTCTGGACTCAGCGAGGTTGATGGTTATTCTGAGCATGTTTCAAAGATAGTGCAGTTAGCTCAGTTTTTAATTACTTAAGACTCTCAAACGGAGGCCGGTCCAGAGGGCAAATCTGAACCCAAGTCAGCCTGTACTTACAGGAAACACCTGTCAAGGAAACCACCGAACACACCTATCGCAGTCCTCCAACTCAGCTCTAGCTGGCTCACCTTCACTTAGGACGTAGGACCTGCCAGCCTCATAAGGAAATCCCCAGCCTCCCAGCCAATGCTGCCCTGTTTCCGTGTTGCCTCTTGTAACACTTTACGAAACTCATTATTGCCCCAAATCCCCCAGGAAGTATCTCCACTGATTATGAGGCACTGTGCTTCCCCATTCATAGATTGCTCTCCCTTGAATAAAGGACATTAAACTTGCTACTAAGTAATTTTAGTTTTGTCATTTGGAAGAATAAAGGAGACAACTATATAGGAGTCTCTTTTCTTTCTTTTTGACTTTTTTGTTCAAGAGCTGGGAGGCTGAGTGGGTCCCATTGACACCAACACACGTGTCTTCAGAGCATGCTGTGGAGGGAAATTGCCAAGTGTCATTAACATCAAGGGAACTAAAATTGGAGCCGAGTGACCATAAAGAAGTTTGCCTGTGTATTTCCCACCCATGAACTCTTGAACTTTTAATAAGCTCACCATGGCAACCAGACCATCTGTCTTCTTCACTCTGAAAGAAGCTGATCTGTTTCACCAGCCAGCATCCTTCATTTAAATAAAGGACCTAACCAATCTCTGTTAACCTAGCCAACATCCTTCATTTATGTAGAGGACCTAAGTGGGGACAGTATGGGGACAATAAGTGGGGATAGTTTTTGCCTTTATAAACCCTGCTTTCTATGTTTCCTTTGGAGCATATTTTAGATTGTTACCTGAATCTGTGAATCCCCAATAGCAGTCCCTCCTTTGTGCAAATAAATGTGTGTGGGTGTGTTTTTCTTACAGCCTGAACCTTTATTTTTGCTTGACAACACCCAGATACCTGCTTGACCCTGGGTGTGTGGTATGGGCCCATCTCAGTGTGTCTGGGTGTGGGGCATCTTCTTGGCTCGCCCTGTCTGCTCTGCTCTCCTGGTCAATGGCCACTGCCGTCCCTGCCCCAAGGCTTATTCCATATCCTGCTCTACTTCACTCCCCCAGGTTTCTGGGAAGATTGGGGCAAGTTGTCTTACGTTACCCAGGCCCAGGAGCATTGGTGCTGGTGTAGCTGAGGCAGGGTGGCTCAGTAGTTAAGGGTCTGACCACCTCTGTTGGAATCTTGGCTCCACCTCTCGCTGTGTGTTTTGGGGGAACTGCTTACCTTTTCTATGACTCAGTTTCTTTATCTGCAAATCATAGATAATAATAGTACCTACCTCATAGGTTAGTTGCAAAATGAAATGAGATTCTGTATATAAAGTAATTAGAACGGTATCTTCTCTATAAGGAGCCCCGAAGTTCCTGAGCACATCAGCTTCATGCTTTGACTGAAGACCACCCCCCTCTCTCGATCTCTCTCTCACACACACACAATAATTGATGGACAGATGTTAATCTATGATTATTTTTTTTCCAGCTGAACTGGGATTCTAGGGTAGCAATAGAAATATGGGCTACGGGAATCCTAATATTTGGTCTGGAAGCACTCATTAGCAATATGTCCCTGAGGAATCTATTGTACTTGGTCACTCTGAGACCTTGTTTCCTCACCTTTAAAAGTAAGACTCCCTATTCTATAAAGTCACTATATCCCACAATCTCACAACTCTGGATTCAGAAGAGCTACAATTTATAGTGGCGATTAATACCCAAGCAAGGAAGGCCAAGTGCTTATTTGCATACAAATAGAATGCTAATCATGAGTGCAGATAAAGCTCCTCAGAATCAAGATAAGGTGTCAGGAAACCCTCCTTCTGGAGGTGCCCAGACAGAGCCAGCTGAGGCAGGAGAAATTAAATTTAACCAGAGCAGTGGGGTGCTATCAGTTATCAATGTCCCCAGGCACACTAAATGGCGTCTGGCTCCGAGTGCTGAGCTTGAGGGAGGCCTTATCGCTCTAGTCCTGGAATTTGGAACCATTATCTACCAGAGCAGAGGGATTAAAAATAATGTTGGGCCTGATGGGCAGTGACTGGCAGTCAGCACGTGGTGACATTGTTCACAGAAACGGGTTTTGGCAGAGAGGAAGGCAAGAGGTCAAGGTGGGTGATTTAGGACCACTAGCAGATTGCCGGGGTCACCTCCAGAAAAGTTTACTCAACTTCTCTGCAACTGACTTTTAGTTTTATTTTGTAAATAGTTATTTGATTCCTGTCACTCACAAAGAATAAAATTCCTTCCTATCTCACTGTGCTGTTATATGATATATTTCAATTATTTGAGTATTATCTTGATATATATTTCAGCTAACATTATATAAGCACATTCCCATGTCTTGAAAAACTGTTCCTAGGCATAATTGAAGGGTGCATATCATTATATAAGGGTTGGCAAAAGTCGGTTTGCAGTGGTGCATACACAAAACAGTTTATTATTATTTATTAATTATTGTATTACTTTCCATAGGAATAACTATAAACCCACTTTTGCCCCACCTTGTATTGAAAGAAATTACTATAATGTACTTAACCTGTGTTTTGACATTTAGTTTCCTTCTATTATAAGTAATCTTAAAAGAAACGTCTTAATAAAAAAAGAAAGAAACATCTTTGCCTATCACTTGTACCATGGCTCAAACGTGGAATTATTGTGTAAAAAGTATACATGGGTTTCTGTTTTAATAATTTTAATGGAAATTTTCAAGTATATATAAAACTAGGGAGAATGATCTTAGGAACCCAGCATGCCCATCACCAGCTTCAACAGAACAATATTGAGAGCCAGCTGATCTTGTTCCATCTATGCCCCATCTCACAATTATTACGAAGCAAGTCCCAGATATTATCTCATATGTATAGTTTTGTAACCGGAAAAGATACAGGCGTTCGGGCTGCCTGTCACTACCAAATCCAATAAGCAATGACAGCAATTGATTCTTTTTTTTAAAATATATTTTATTGATTATGCTATTACAGTTGTCCCATTTCTCCCCCATCATTCCCCTCCACCCTGCACACCCCCTCCCACCCACATTCCCTCCCTTTAGTTCATGTCCATGTGTCATAAGTTCTTTAGCTTCTACATTTCCCACACTATTCTTGCCCTCCCCCTATTTTCTACCCACCGACTATGCTACTTATTCTCTGTACCTTTCCCCCTCTCTCCTCCTCCCACTCCCCTGTTGCTAACCCTCCATATGATCTCCATTTCTGTGGTTCTGTTCCTGTTCTAGTTGTTTGCGATTGATTCTTTTACGGGAGCTTTATTCAGATGGCTGGTGATCTGAGAAGATGGTGGGTTCATACCCTAACAAACCATCTTTCTTTCTCTTTCCTGGCCAGAACTTTTATAGGGAAGGTGGGGGAGGACAAACAAGGTGCAGTGAGGGCTTTGAAATTTAGGGAGGATTAGGTGAGCGAAGCCGGGGCATTCTTGTTCTAGGCAGTTAGCTGTTCCCCAGGGGAGGGGTAGCCTCTGTCTCCTGTTGATACAAAGGCCCAGATGCCTCCAACTGGTCCCCAGGGGATAATCTCTAGCCAGTGCCCAGGAGGCCTGCTGTTTCCCAGGAGCCAGGACGGGCCTTATCTGCAGTTTCTGAAACAAAAGCTTTAACATACACATTACTTGCTAGACTTATAACTTTTTCCTTAAACTAAAATTTTCCAGGTCCTGTGTCCCCTATCAGTTTCAGTATGAATTTTCTGAACTTACTAATATTGTCAAATACCCTGTCAGTTTATACTTCCTTCATTGTTTTCTTATATTCGAATCAATATCCAAGTAAGTTCCACACACTGTGATTAAAAGGCTTTTTTAGAACTCTTTATAGGTTTTTCTGTTTTCTTCTGGGAAAAATGAGGTCATTTTTTCCTAGAGTCTCACAGTTGTTAATTGCATCCCCAAGTAGGTAATATGTTCTTTTCTTTCTCATGTTTCTTATAGATTGATAACTAGTTCTAGAAATCTGATCATACTCCAGTCCTCCCAGACTGAAGTCTTCCTTCCCAGTTCTCCTTTCAAGTTGGAAGATGCATTCTGCTTGAACAAAATAAAGTGAGGTATTCATATTGACCAATCAAACATGGTGGCCAAAAAGATGAAATTATTGTAACTGGATTGCAGGGGGCAGGAGCACTCATGTAAACCTAATGATGTGTTGCAGGGGCAGCGAGGTCCTCAAACAAATGGGGCCTTTTATTTTTTTATTTTTAATTATATTTTATTGATTATGCTATTACAGTTGCCCTGATCATCCTCCCTTTGTCCCTTCCACCCAGCACCCCCAACTCCCTCAGGCAATCCCCCCACCATTGTTCATGTCCATGGGTCATGCACATAAGTTCTTGGGTTACTTCATTTCCTGAACTGTACTTTTCCATAACTACCTATTTGTACTTCTTAATCCCTTCGCCTCTTCAACCCATTCCCCCACACCCTCATCCCATCTGGAAAACAACAAAATGCTCTCTGTTTCCATGATTCTGTCTCCGTTCTTCTCATTTGCTTAGTTTGTTTTTTTAGATTCAATTGTTGATAGATATGTATTTTTTGCTACTTTATTATTCATAGTTTTGATCTTTTTCTTAAGTAAGGCCCTTTAACATTTCATATAATTATGGTTTGCTGATGATGAACTCCTTTAGTTTTTCCCTTGTGTGGGAAGATCTTTATCTGCCCTTCCATTTTAAATGAAAGCTTTGCTGGGTAGGGCAGTCTTGGCTGTAGGTGCCTGCTTTTCATGACTTGGAATATTTCTTGCCAATCCCTCCTAGCCTGCAAAGTTTCTTTTGAGAAATCAGCTGACAGTCTTATGGGAACTCTCCTGTAGGTAACTGACTGCTTTTCTCTTGCTGCATTAGTACTTTCTGTTTATCTTTAACCTTTGGCATTTTAATTATGATATGTCTTGGAGTGGGCTTCTTTGCATCCATCTTGTTTGGGACTCTCTGTGCTCCCTGAACTTGCATGTCTATTTCTTTCACCAAATTACTGGTGTTTTCTTTCATTATTTTTTCAAATACAATTCCAATTTCTTGCTCTTTCTCTTCTCCTTCTTGTACCCCTGTAATGCAAATGTTGAACCTCTTGAAGTTGTCCTAGAGGTTTTTATACTATCCTCAATTTTTTAGATTCTTTTTTTCTTGTTTTTCAGATTGGTTGTTTTTTTGTTCCTTATATTCCAAATCATTGATATGATTCTCAGCTTCATCGACTTTACTGTTGTTTCCCTTTATTTCAGTTAGTGTATTCTTCATTTCTGATTTATTTATTTATTTATTTATTTATTTATTTATTTATTATGCTGTTGAGGTCCTCACTAAGTTCTTTGAGCATCCTTATAACCAGTGTTTTGAACTCTGCATGTGATAGGTTGCTTATCTCTAATTTGTTCAGCTCTTTTTCTGGAGTTTTGATCTATTCTTCCATTTGGGCCTTTTTTTTTTTTTTTTTGTCCCTTCATTTTGGCAGCCTCCCTATGTTTGTTTCTATGTATTAGGTAGAGCTACTTTGACTCTGTGTCTTGGTAGTGTGGCCTAAATTAGTAGGTCTCTTCTAGGGTCCAGTGGCACAGCCTCCCTCATCACCCAAGCTGGGTCTTCGAGGTGTACCCTAGTACATCCTCCTCTTGTAGTTGAGCCTTGGTTGCTGTTGGCAGGTCAATGGGAAGGATTTAACAAAGCAGTCAGCTTCAAGGATTGGCTGCGACCACTGATCACCAGCCTCCACACTATGCTCTCTGTGAAGGATCGGCTGTGCAGGGAAAGGGGGGTGGTGCTCCAGTGTGGTCTGTAGCTATCCACTGGGTGTGGAGTTTCCCATGTGGTGCAGGCCAACTCATCCCCTACCTGTGTTTTGCCTGGGGCCACCCTGCCTGAGCTATAAAGCAATTTGAGATGGCTACTACTTGTGCTGGGTATAGAGATTCCCAGGTGAAGCCAAGCTGTGAATCTAGGCTGGCCGTTTCTAGTGCTGGGCCCGAGGCTCACTGAGGCCAGCTGTTGCTTGTTTGAGAGGATTTAGAAAGTTGTAAAGTGAGCCAAGACCATCCATTCATATGGAAAAGCAACTTTGCTGGGCCAGTAAGTTGGTTGTGGGGCATCTCTGGGGATCTACAAGGTGGGTCAAACAGTGTTAGCCATGTTGATGGAGACTCAGATATGGTACCAGCTTGCCAGCTCTGTGTGAGGAGGGTTTAGAAAAGGGACAGTGGCCTCTTCTTGCCTTGATTCCAGATACTTCAGTTCCTCCCTTTATGCCACTGGTGCCTTTCAAGTTGCTACTCCAGTGCTGGAGCTCAGAGGGAGTGAGTCTGAGTAGGTGAGTCTATGTCTGGGTTCTTTAAGAGGAAGTGCTTGGGGGTCCAGCAGTTTCTTCCACCCACTCAATCTCTGCTGTTTTTTGTGGACAGAAGTTGTGGGGACCTTGGACTGGGGAGCCTGGTGAGGGGCTGGTTCTCCCGACTCCCAAGATATCCCTCCCAAATTTTTACCCAACACACATGGGACCAGCCCATTCTGTGTCTATACTCCTCCTACCAGTCTGTATGGATGTGGTGTCTTTAATTCCATAGTTGTCAGACTTCCATTCAACTTGATTTCTGATGGTTCTGAGTGATGGTTGGTCTATATTTTAGTTGTAATTTTGATGTGTTAGTGAGAAGAGGCAAGCCATGTCTGCCTACACTGCCATCTTGACTGGAAGTCCATGGGGCTTTTAAATAGAGATTCTTAAACATAGTGTGAATGTAGGCTGTGATGGTTAATTTTATGTGTTCTTTTGACTGGGCTAAGGGATGCCCAAATAGCTGGTAAAACATTACTTCTGGGTGTGTCTGTGAAGGTGTTTCTGGAAGAGACTGGTATCTGAGTTGGCAGACTGAGTAGGAAAGATGGCTCTTACCAAAGCAGATGGGCATTACCCAATCCACTGAGGCCTGAACTAGTACAAAAAGGCCAAGGTAGGCCAAATTTTGTCTCATTTGAGCTAGGACATCCATTCTCCTGCCTTTGGATAGCAGAGCTTCAGGTTCCCAGGCCTTTAGACGGAGATTTAGTTATATATTCAGCTGTCCCGGTTCTTCAGTTGTAGATGGCAGATCACAGAACTTCTTTGCTTCCAAAGGTGCGTGAACCAAGTGCTGTAATACATCTCATCATCCTATTGGTTCTGGTTCTCTGGAAAGCCCTGACTAATACAGATGCTAAAATGCCAAAATCAACAAATGCTCACTGTACTTACCTTGGGGCCCAAAGCATAGATCTCTCATATGAGAGATCAGCCAACCACAGAAGAAAGTACCTATTTCTGATGCAGAGAAAATGGGAGTCATATGATCTAGAAGGGACTTCAAGAGTATTTTGGCCCAATCTTCTAGAGAGCCAAGGACACTGGACTTCCACAGAGGCTAAGTGGCACGCCAAGAGCATGCTCCTAGTCACTTGTGGGCTTTTGATTCTCATCCAGAGTTCCTTCCTATGAGTCATTGCCATTTTTGTCTTTAGGTAAGTAAGGGCTGACCAAACATGAGAGAAGTCTTGCCCAGGAACTTCCAGTGTTCTCAGTGCCATATTTCTTACTAATGATTTAGTCTCCTAAGTAACCCTATCTCTGCAAGAAAATCATAGGTAATTTAAAAAAATAAAAGCAAAGCATATATGTTTGTGTGCATTTTTAGTTGATTTGTTCAGTAACTTTCCACACCTATTCTCCTAACAGCTCAAGTGTAATTTACCTTCATATTCCCTTCTCCCTTTCACCTCCAAAATAATAAAGTGTCCATTGCCCTTTTTCATTTCAGTTCCATTTTTCTTCTAGGGGACACATATACCTTCCAAATTATTTCTCCACAAAGGAGTTCACCTTGATGCTAATGGAACCCCTGGGCAGTCACCAACTGACGGAAAAACAGGCAGGATTCATTCCATCTGGCTGATTGATGCCGTGAGTTGAGTTAATGAAAAATTCAGCATGTTTTCATCTCATGTTCATTCTTTTCTCCTTTTGTTACTTGTTTATTCTTCAGCATCACCCAGAATTTGTCACTGATACGAGCACAAGGCAGGCAAATCTCTCAGGTATCTGAGCGGGCTAGGCTGCAGTGGATAAGGACAGGGAGGTGTGAGAGACTTCATGGGGAAGATATTTCATACGAGTCTCTCTTCAGCTTAGGCGCTGAAACGTCTGAATGTACTGCCAAACTCTGAGGGGGTGGGTGTTGATTTAAGGACTCATCTCAAAGTTAAAACTCACCTTTTTAAGGGAGGCGAGAAAATAAAAATCAGCCCCTGACAGCCAGGAGCTGGCCCTGCTGCTCTGCTCCCGTGAACAAGCTCACAGAACGCAGCCTCAGACAAGGCTACTCTGAGACCGCGATGAAGTGGGACCGCTGTGTGGCCCACGAAGTACCAAATATCCTCTCTCTCGGCTAAAATGAGTGACTGCTGCTTCTTTACCAGTTACAGCTCTATCCTTGCTCTAGTCTGCTCTTCCTAGCCATAGTTTCCTTAATATACCCAACCACAGAATCTCCCCCACTTTCTGACAGCACCCAGTCCAGACCAAGCCCCTGCTTCCTTAGAACTGGGTTCCCTCCCTCCCTGCCTCCTCCATCTTCCGATTGCCCAACCAAAGCCCAAAGCCTAGAATAGACGCCTTCTAACACCCTCTTACTGAGGTACGTCAGGATTCCTCTTGGCAGGTGTACTCCCTCCCTGCTGTGAATAATAATTCGACTTGTTTGATGATGGTGTGTTCCTGATGGTCTTTGGCTGGAGGGCATTGTCAGAGGGTAAATGTATAAAACTTATCACTTACTTGTCATTAAATTATTGACCAGTGATATCAAAAGGAAGCTTTGAGACCATCCCTTCCCACATTTTTTGTTCTTTTTATAAGGACACTACTCCCATCATTGGGGACCCACCCTCATGAGGTCATCTAAACCTAATCACCACCCAAAGACCTCACTTTCAAATACCTTCACATTGGAGGTTAAGGCTTCAATAGGTGAATTTGGGGGTGGGAGGGAATGGACACAAACATTCAGTCCATAATGCTCATTTAATTCTCACATCAATCCAATGAGATGTTTACTCTAATCCTCTTTCCCTTTTCTCTGTCTTTGTCCTTTTCTCTCTCCTGTGATAATTAGAGCACAGAGATGTTAAATAACTTGTCCAAGTTAATGCAGCTGAACCAGGATTTGAACCCCACTCTTACCCCAGAACTCCTGTCATACTGCCTCTAAAGCACAGGTGGCGAACACAAGGCCCGAGGGCCGAACCCGACCCTCCACCTTGTTTTATCTGGCCTGGCACCTTGCTTCTACCTGGTGGCAGCACTGAGCTCCTAAAATTACAGTCAGCCCTTTGAAGGCAACCATGAGGCTGATGTGGCCACCGGTGAAAATGAGTTTGACAACCCTGCTCTAAAGCAAAAGAACATTTTCTCAAGAGAAATCTGAGCTACAGACAAAACAGAGTAATGGTTTCAGGGACAGTAGAAATCCCCCCATGGTTTAATTTCCTGCATGTGGACATTGAAAAGCGCTGTAAGTGAAGATACCAAGTGGAAAGTGAGAAAAGGAGAGGGTAGGAGGCATTTCTTGACCCTAAATTAACCAGTAGGGCCTTAGCTTGAGTCAGTTCCACAAGTAACGGTGTGTAGGGGAGGTAGGTTTTGATAAAATGCAAGGAGTAAAGAAGAATGATGGCTGAGCTTACAGTCTCAAGAAAGTGAATGTTTCAGCGGTGAGGAGGCAAGCTTGGACAGCTGCTGGCACCATAAAGCGCCAGACACATGAGTGCTGAGGGGCAGGGAGGGAGAAGGACTAAGTGGGCACCTAAGGAGGGCTAGACACGTGCAGAAGGCCCTCTTTTCCTCTGCACAGGAGTAGCACTGCCGCAAAAGTTTGTAGAGTTGCCAAATGCTGTAGAGTCTTGCCCCGTATTCACTGGTGTCAATGAGTGTTATAGTTCTAACTTTGTGTTGCCCGATTTGCCAAGTGCCCTGTTTGGGAATAATCCACGTTTCCTCTCCCTGCTGACTCAGAACATGCCGCACGTTGTTTAAATGATGTCCTGGTGGCCCCACGCTGCCTGGAGTGCCTTATTCAAGGTTGTGCCGTGATGTACGGCCAGGATTTGGACTCCAGCCCAGATTCTGACCTGTAAGCCGCTGCTTCAGCCTTCACATGCTGACATTCTTCCTTGTTAATTCTCCTTAGCCACAAATTTTCAGGCTTCACAAGTTCTAGAGTGAAACTAACCTCTGTAATTGTGCCTTTATTCACTTTCTTTTGGTTCAGCACCCTCTCTGGAAACCCTGGTGAGCCTCAGTGGTTATTTGGTGCACTTGGTGGGCTCTGCACCCCACCCCCACCATTAACCAGAAGTTGAGCTGGGAGTCTAGGCACTGGAAGCTTCTTGTTTCTTGTATTTTCACTTTGGTCTTGCTATGTTCTGAATGTTTGTGCCCCCTAGGTGCCCCCATAATTCACCTATTTAAATCCTAACCCTCAGCATGAGGATGTTAGGAGATGGAGCCTTCGGAGGATGATTAGTTCATGAGGGTTGGGCCCACATGAATGGGATTAGTGCCCTTATAAGACACAAGAGAGCTTGATTTTTCTCTCTCTGCTCTCTGCCATATGAGGATATAGGAAAAATCTGGCCATCTGCATACCTGGAAAAGGGCTCTACCAGATCCTGGCCATGCTGGCACCCTGAGCTGGGACTTGTCAGTTTCCAGAACTGCAAGAAATAAATTTCAGGTGCTTAAGCCACTGAGCCTATGACATTTTTGTTATAGAAGCCTGAGCTGACTAAGACAGGCCTTTACAAAATTTTCTGGTTCTATGTAATCTATGAACTTAAGAATACAATGCGTTTCAGGTTTCCCCTGGTGACTAGAAAGATGCAAAATGCTTTTGATGTCTTTAAGTAGTGGCCCAAAATGGTGATGTCTGAGTATTGGGACATTTTCCTCTAAGGTACGCCTAGACCTGTGGAGACTGTAATTTTCAAAATGGTACCAGGAGGGACCATCCAGTGTTCAGGCAGGATACATTCTTCTATCCTTCTGCTCTTCCAGTCCCGAGCCCCTGGGACAGCCAGCGTTAGCTGTTCACCCCATAGCTATTCCAGCTCTGCCCTGGTTCCATGGCTTCCTATTTCCTGGCAGACCCAGCACCCCACTAAGGCATACACATCCCAAATATGTTCCCAGGTTCTCTTGATGTTGGTCCTGGCTAATGGGACCTAAGAGGACAGGATGCTCTATGTATGTGCATATGTAGCAGATCTTAAGGAAAGGTGGGTTCCCTAATTAAAAGAGACTCAGTGGAGGAACTACTGCTATTTTTCACTACGTGCTTCATATCTGTGGTGATGTCTGGACTGTGGCAGCTAAATCTTGTAGCACCAAGGGTAGACATTACAACACCGAGAAATGCAGAGTAAGAAGATGGACGGAGCCGTGGATGTTATACTTGAGTAGTTGCATCAGTCTGGGAATCACCTTTCCTCTGGTCTTCTTGCTTCATGAGATAAATGTCCTTATCTTTGAACTACTTTTAATGGAATACTTAGAAGTCTGCAGATGAAAACATCCTGATACACTCTTTGCCCCAACTTCCCTTTCACACTAATTCTTGGAGTTGTGCCCAAGGCAGCTCCCTCCTCACAACACTGACACAGTTCATGGTTGCAGGCACATTCCTATTAGCACCAGGCTTAAGACTACATATGTGCACACACACACACACAACCTTGGTTCACTTCCTTCTAAGTCAGTGCGCGTGATGTATTCTAAGTGCCCAGGGACTATTGATGAGAAGAACAAAATGGACAAATGTAAAGCGGCAGTGGCAAGGACTGGCTCTGAGTCACGGTTGGGTCTGAGTAATGAATGAGATGCTCCACAGCCAGTGTGTGGGCGGCTGCCTGTCGTCTTCGTTCAGAGGTTGCTCATGCTTTTCCCAAGGCTCTTGCCAAGGAAACATTTGCATTCCGTTGACTCAGCACTAGCAGGAAAATCCAAAACAAGCTGGATTTGCTTTTCAGGGCTAAAGATGCCCTCATAGTGGGCTCCTGTTAGGGATGAAAGGCATTTATAGTGGGGTCAGGAAAGAAAAACTGCTGTGTGGGATTCACACGACTGATTAGAAGGACTGTTCCACGTGGTGCAAAGGATGAAGACTTGGGAGGAAGGAGCCCTGTGATTTAGGAGTAACGGCTAAGCATGGGACCAGTAGACATAGTCAGATATGTTCCCTGGATGTGAGAAAATCAGGTATCTAAGTTCTAGGGGAAAAAATATGTAAGAGGCTAAGGTCATCTTGGCTTATGGGAAAGCTGGGCTTGGGACAATCATCGCAGAGTTTGGGACAGTCCAGGAAGGGCAGGGCTAAGAGCAGGTATGAGGCAGCGTGATGGGGAGGAGGAGGACTCGGTCAACTCCAGGGGGAGGAAAACCACCAGAGTGGGCTTCTAGCACATACAGGTCACCTTAAAGTACAGCCACAGAGAGCAGGCGTTGGTTTGGGACAATGCTTCTTACAAGGAAATAGAATTTGAATGGGGTTTAAGGCTGATAACACATAAGAATTATTAAATGGATGGATCTGTAAAAATGCATGCAGAACCTCTGATTCCCAGCCGTTGTAGGAGGTCATGGAGATGATGTGATCTCAGTTGACCCTTGGGCTGGACTGGGGATGTTGGTCGCTCCTTACCTCTTCTGTCCTTGGAATGTACATTCTGTCCACTATTCCTATAACTGGAGGCATTTCATGGACACATCCCTGAGAGAGTGAAGTGTTATTGAAACCATTGGGACGGTGCATGCGACTAAACCCCTCTAGGACCTCTGTGTAAACTCTTAAGATTCTGGTGGGCAGTGTGGAGATACACTTGACTTGCAGCCACCAAAGATAGGCCTTGTAGGTAAGCCTGTTACTGCATGGACCTGTGGCATGTTACCAAAACAAGCCCTCTCTCTTGGGGTCCCTCTATCCTAGTTTTATCATTGCCCACTGCCAGGTGTTAGGAATTATGGCCCTCAATGCCAGAGTCTGGTGAAAAGGAAAGGAACTATGTATTCAAAAGTTATATAGATTGAGAGTAATGGCAAAATTTCACTGTTAAAACTCCCAAATTCTTTCAAAACACCCACCAGCACACACAGTCCTGCCTTCCCTCCTTTGCCCAGTCAGGGGTACCATATCTCAGGAAAAGAACTAGAAGTCCATAGCTCGGCTAGCGCCCAGTTCTTCCCGGTAATCTGTGCTTGGCTGGGCCAGACTCACACTCCCACCATCATCAACTGTGCTGCTGCCACGATCTCCAATTCTTAATCCAAAATTACGCGGCACCTTATCATGGTCCACAAGTGAGAGTCCTTCACCCCTTTCCTTCCTGCATGGTCTCACAGTGTCCTCCCTGTCTAGTCCGGCATCGTCTCTCCTGCATTCTTTCAAACCACTGAGAGAGCTCTGCATGGCTGCTACATCTTGCTTTCCTTCTTCCTAAGCCACGTGGTCAAGGTAACCCCCTGTCCACTTCCAAAACCTCATGGTTCAGCTCCCAGCTTTGCTGCAGGGCCTGGGTTTAAATCCTGGTGTGAAGCTTCTTCTGTAACCCCATTTCCAAGCCCTCCCACAATTGGCTACACCTGCCAGCATTCCTGCATTTTTTTTTTTTTCCCCCCCAGCCTTTCCTGGCTGCCATAGTTAGTCAGGGTAGGTGTGGCCCTATGGCATGGAATGAACCAGCTCCACGCTCTCATGAAGGTGCTGTAACCAGGGGGAGCTGCCTCCCAGTTATGGCACTGGTTTAAATCACACCCATTTCCTAGCTAAACTTGTTGATATGGAAAATAACTATTTTTGCATATCAGGTGTGAAGCGATCCTGCTGTTATTGATATGCAAAAATAACTCTCAGTGGTCCTGCTCCATGTGTCCCATCCCTCAGCCAGGCTTATTATCCTATATTCCTGGACACCCCAGGTTCTGGACGCAGTTACAAATCCCCTCTTTAGGAGGGGGCCCTGGCTACACCCTGTTAGGAGTGTCTTGCTTGTTAAACCCACCACCTACAAATCTGGATGGTGTCTGCCTCTTTCTTTGGTCTCTGCTTGCCCCCCCAACATAAGGTGTGGGGATCCATTTATGAACCAACACTACTGCCACCCCTGGGCTTCTGAATCAGTCATTTCAGAACATCTAATGTAATTGGTCTTTGGAATTTCTATTTTGAGAAAGATTTTCAGGTGATTCTGATAATCGGTCAAGCTTGGGACCTTCAGGAATTGGCAGTAGTAGTGTTGACAAGGAGGTTTAGAGTGGATGACAGATCTGCTCATGGAGTGAGCAGGCCGTCAGGCTGTGGGGATCATGCCTAGGTCAAGGATATAAATTCCCTACCCCCTGAGAAATTATGGAATTGCGCATCAGCGGGCTTGACATCAGCAATCCTGGGAAAAGTGTTCCGTGTGTCTGCTGTATGAGATTCATATGCTGATGTCCTTGTTTTATTCCTGATGGAGCTGAGGTTCAGAGAGGGTGATAGATTTGCCCAAGACACCCAGTCCAGTGAGTGGTGGAAACGGGAAATGGATTAGGTGTTTCCTCCAGCCAGTGACTGTGGGAGGCTGACTTCCAAAGCAAAGCGGAGAATCGGTCAGGTGCACACAATAGAAACAGAACCTGGAGAGGAGAAAACGAAGGAAGAAGAAATATGCTGGAGTTGATTAGAATGAGAGCAAAGAGGGGGGAAGAAAGAAAGGCATTCAAGATGACAGAAAGACCTCTTTCTTTCTGAATTTGGCTTTATTTTTTTGGTATTATTATTGGGCTGGCCAAAAAGTACATTCAGTTTTTAATGTAAAATAGGAGATATATTTTTCATTTTCACCAATAACTTCACTGATGTGGGTATTTTGAGTGTGTCGGCTCTCTGCCACATGATATAATGTTGATTGTTCTCAGTTCATGTCTTGATTTGATTTCTATCAACTTCAACTGCTCTACCCAACTGTGGGGCATCATCCAGTGAGAAATCTGCACCAGAAAGCTTCACAAACCACTTTTGACACAATCCATCAGTCACAGCACCTTCTCCATACACTGCACAAATCTTCTTTGCATTTCAGTTGTGTTTTTACATTTCTTGAAATAATAAAGCATAGTATGCCAAAAATGTTCCATATTTTCTTCCATCTTTAATATTAAAATGGCTACACAAAAATTCACTAATTTTGTTAAGTTTTTTTTAAATGCACGCTGACACAGTACAATCTAACAAAGTTGTTTTGAATGCAGTTAAAGAAAACCAAGTGCTATTAGAGCCATCTTATGGAAAAAAAAACCCAAACTTTTTGCCCAATACAGCATTTCCTTAATTACAGCTGACTTCCCTAACTCTGAGTTCTAGCTTCCCAGCTTTATGAAATGCTTCCCCTTGTCCCAAAACCCTGAGCGGTTTTTCGTTTTGTGCCCTTTCACGACCATCTTCTAGTCACGTGGCTGGACATCATGTGATGTGGCAGCTCCTCAGCCTTTTTTTCCACACAGGCTTCTTTGCTGCCTAATCCCTCTGGGCGTGGAGGGAGTGGAATGGACTGTTTGTCCACTTCTAGAAGTTCGGAGTCATTCTGCAGGGACTTTTCTTCTATTTTGTAAATAATGCCTTCTTAGCAGCCAAATATAGGAACAACCCACTTATCTGAAATTAGGTAAAAGAAATCCATAACTAATTAGTTTTCAGTCTTCGTTTTGGATCTCCTGATACTTTGTACTAAGGACTGTGGAAACATTCAGGGCTCTGAAAGAAGAAGATTCAACACATCGATGCATATTTACAAGAGCTACTGCACCATCTGAAGCATCCACCTTTCCAACCAAGAATAATGCGGATGCCAGGTCACGTGGGCTCAGCGAGCCGTCCAAGGAAAGATGAAATGCCGTTTGCTCTGGGTAGTTCAGGGAGGCCTTTGGAATCTCTGTTATTCTGGTAGAAGCAGAGGAAAAATGAATGCCGTGGCTAGTCTTCTTTCTGTGGTTTACCAGTCAATGGTAAAACTATGGTTTTAGTTTTCACAATAGACATTTTGGACAACAATGCCTTCAGTTAAATTAATATAGCAATTAAAATATCATGCAAAGTATTTCCTTATTTATAACATCCCAATTTATTGTAAAGCAGTTTACTTTCTTCTCTGGTTGAGTTTAATGAGTTTCTTTCAAAAGAACCGTAAAAAGCTTGCTTGGAGAAACGAGACTTATTTTTTTAATAAGCAATGTAGCTGTCACCAGATGTTATGAAGATTGATTATTAATGCATTTTTAACGCAGATTATTTATTAGATAATAGGGTATTTTCTCCTCTAAATTTCCAGTAGGAGGAAATCATTGAGCTTTTCCATTTTAAATGAAAGGCTTTCTATGATTGGTTTTTCCCTAAGCCTTAAAATGGATGATCAAATTCAATTATGTGACAACACACTTAGGAAGAAGCCCACTGCTGATGCCTTTTATGTCTGCTCGAATCCCAGCAAATCTCTTGAACACAAAAACCAAATACTATCCATACACCAACCAATGTGCCTTGCACAGTGCTACTAATACACAGTAAGTGTTCCATAAGTGTTTGTTGGATGAATAAATGTTACATGCTGTTGTTTTATTGGAAGCACTCATTCAAAAGTTCCCTGATGAATACACTCGGTCCTAAGCTTGTTTATCAGCGATGGATTGCTATGCAGGATACGCCCTTCTTTGTATCTCTCTCTATCATCTTCCAGTGGTGGGAAGGGAGCAGGGGCAGATCCCACCTTGGACTAAGGTCTCTGTGCTCTGCAGACATGGTTAAGTCCTTTGCCTATTTGGGTTGATAGTTAATAAGCTCAGCTCTGTACCCGTTTGGGTTTTTTTTTTTTTTGCCAAAGGAAGTTGGAAGTGTTGTATCCTAATAATACCAAGTGGTCAGGCTGTGGTTCAGCTTCACTGAAACAACTAGTTTCTGATCCAAGGGGGTCAAGAGTTTAACAAGACCAAGGTGAGGCTCTCACAGCAATTTTCCTTCAGCATTTATATCTAATGACACAGAAATGTAAATTTAAGAAGAATTATCTCTGGGAGAGACTGGGGCACACAGCACAAAAAGGTCTATGGAAGGGAAAACTTGCCTTGGGGTCTTGTTTACTTTAAAAGTGTGTGCAAGTTTACACTGTAAACTATAATATACCTTTCTGTTGTGATAAAATAAAGCAAAGTCAACACAGCACAAGTTTCCTACATCTTTGGTTGATAATGGAATTGAGTGTAGTTTCTGAAAGAGTAGCTCAATTCGAAAAGAACTGACAAGGTAATCACTGAGCTATTTGTTCAGAACTCAGCCTGGAAGCTCTCATGAGGCCACATCATTTGCCAGTTCGTGAACGTTGGGTAAGTGCCACTTACTGAGAGCGACACTTGGACCATGTGATGGTCAGTTTTCTATGTTAACTTGGCTAGGCTGTGGGACTCGGATATTTCATCAAACATTGTTCTAGATGTTTCTGTGAAGTTATTTTTTAGAAGAGATCAACATTTTAATCAGTAGGCTTTAAGTAAAGCCAGTAACCCTTCCCCCACCCCGCTAATGTGAATGGGTAGGCCTTATCCAATCAGCCCAAAGCCTTCTCCCTGGAGGATAATTCTGCCAGCAAATGGCCTTCAGACTTTTGCAAATTGCAGCAACTCTTCCCTGAGTCTCCCGCCTGCCAGCCTACCCTGCAGATTTTGGACTTGCCAGTCTCCACAATCACGAAAGCCAATTCCTTAAAGTAAATCCCTTTCTCTATGCCTCGACGTGTCCTGTTGATTCTGTTTCTTTGCTGAACCCAGACTCATGTAGTGGACTGAAAGCTGAGTCGTTGGTCACCAGTCAAGGGAATAGTCACCAAAATGTTTTTCAGAGGAAAAAAAGATGCACAATGCTATTCTCTACTAATGTTGGAATTGCAACCCAGCATTATGTATGTGAACTCAGTCACAGAGCCTCATCACCTCCCCCATGACAAACTCCTTGTCAATTTTCAAACCACATTTTTCAACGTGGCAACTTCATCATAGGTGGTATGACACGGCTCTGCCTCAATAAGATGTTTGAGAGAAGTCATTCTCTACGGTTTACTGAGTAAGCTGATAAATGAACACTGAATTCATTTAACGAATCCAGTTTCTTACCTTTTGTAAAGATACCTTTTTATTTACTTCAAGAGAAAAAAGTTATCAATTCAACCTTCTTTATTTTTTCAGTTGACACACCATTAATAATGTCTCGCTTTTTTCTGTGACTGAATAATAAGAAATAAGAGGAACTACTTCTTTTATCAAGTGGCGCACAGTGAGCTCCTGCACACTGAGGACTCAGGCATGAGGATCCTGCTTCTAGGCGGACCGGCACTGGCCCCGGGTTCCAGGCACATTTGCACAGTTGACTCCCTCTCCAGGATGGCTCTCAAAGCAACGATGATCTCACTGGCAATGCAAAGGAACCAAATTACCGAGTCACTGTCAGCATACTGAAGTTTTTTATTCCAGCCTCACAAAAATCATAGTGTATTTTCCAAAATGGAAAATGGGATTCTTCCTGTTTCATTTGACAAGTTCCTCAGAACAAATCTCAGAACGCATGACTGTAGAGCCATGAAAGTGTCTGTTGGGGGTGGAGATAAATTTCCACCACCAAGACAAAATTGGGTAGCCAGTGGGGTTTGGGAGTAAAAAAGGAGGAGGAGTCTAGTAGGACAGCAAGGTTGTAAGCAATGATATTAGTTAGTACAGCGTGGGGTTGAAGAATTGATTGGCAAGTTGGGAAATGCACGCAGAGGGCTTCAGTGGTGTGATGATACCTTTTGAGGGGAAAAATTTCCAAGTTTTCCTTTAAGTAGTTGGCAAATCAATGTCCCTGAAAATGTGTGGTAGACTTAAGGAGATCAGGGAAGCATTAGGGTTGTTCTCAAGGACAGTGGCTTTTGCTGTCTGTTCTGCTACCCTCAAGGTTAGGGATGGGATGAAACAAAATAACTTTTGAACTAGGATTCAAAAATGACTATATTTGTGGCTAAGATTTATAAAGTGAGTATGTGTAGTCCGCTAGTGGGTCCAGTTAATTAAAGGGCTAAGGCTAGAGAAACAATAGAGGACTAACAATTTTGACTGTTTCTTATGTAAACATAAGAAAGATTTCAAATAGTCATCAATACAACCAATGGACTTGACAATGTGAACTCAACTACATTCTTGTTTACACATCTTTACAGTCCCCTCAGCTCCTCACCAGTGCCCTGCGCAAGGAGGTGATCAATAATAACGGTTGACCTGCTGCCAGCAGCTTTAATTTGTACAAATTAATGAAAAGAAATGTGAGGTCACATTTCCTCTGTGTGTGCTGTATGTACCTGAGAGAATGAGGCTAGTTATCTCACTGCTCAAGCTGTTCTTTTACAAAAATAAAACCACAGTGAAGATTTATTTAATTAGCAAAATGTGAATAAAAGAAACTTAGCCTATAAAGAGGGTGAATGCAATAATTTGGAAGGAATAATGGGAGATGAAAACACAGTCATGGATCACGTAATGACGCTTAGCTCAATTACGGCCGCATACACGATGGTGATCCCGTAAGATGATATACTTAGCCCAGGTGTGCAGTAGCCTGTACCATCCAGTTTTATGCAAGCGCACTCTATGAAGTTCACACAATCACACAATGTCACACTCACCTATCGACGGTTTTCTCAGAAGGCTAATATGACAGCAAGCAATTATTGTAAGCAATTATACTGTTATTATAGTCTGGTAGTGTAGAATTGGGAGGCAATTTGGGAACTGCAGATAGAAGGCTTCTAAGACTCAGAAATATTCTATTTAGCTGAAAAATAAACCTGACTGTTTATTATAGCATTTTTTCTTTAAATAATAAATACATACTATTTATTATATATACACTTGATGTGATATATTTTGTAATTATATTTTAAGATTCTACATGGAAATATTCACTCCAACATTAATTAATTAATTTACAGTATATTGTGAGCACATTTAACGAAAGGCACTGAGCTAGTGTATAGAAGATAATCATTGTATTTGGGGAGCTCAAAACCTAGTGACAGAATTCTTGCCACCAGGATTCTGGGCTGTCCTTGGTAAAACAGGATTTTCTTAGGGTAGAATGGCATCCAAATATATGTGTTGTTTGTAGTTCCCAGAATTGGACTTGGGCCCAGACCAGAGCATCCCTTTATTCGCTGTGATCACCCACAGTGCCTAGCGTTGCCTGGCATACAGTGGGTGCTCAATGACATTTGTTAAAAGGAGGGAGTGAGGAGGGAGGCAGGAGGGTGGGCAGCACACCCACAGGAAACCACGGCAGTGCTTGGGCCTCGTCAGATGGCCCTGTAGGTCCGGTTGGGCTTCCTCCGTCCTTGCAGTTGATTTATTGCCTTCTTATCTCTCCACCCTTGTGATGATGTCAGGAGCCTCTTTCTTCCCTCACAGCTCTCTCCACACCTGCGGAAATGACAGTGGCCTTCTCAGAGGCCAAGAAGTGCTGAGCCTTTTTCTCCTTTCCTCGTGTCTACCCTCAGGCAGTATTTTCTTTTCAAAACCCTTTGATACTGTCCACATTCCAGTGCACTTAAGTTTGCTCAGTGGGCAAAGACTCTTTTTCTTTCTTAGAGTGTTTTAGTTAATAAATGAATTTAGAAATCAGCCAAAGAAAACAAAGGTTGGCAAATAACAGACATAGGCTTCATTTCAATTGTTACCTGAGCCCAAATGTGAACTTGAAATTTTATGTCCATATTTGAGTTTTTTTAAATTCAAATACTTAATGATTTTGAGGTTATATTGCTAAATTGAGAAATGTATATCTGTTTCCTACATACGTAGAGGTGACCCAGTGACTAAGCTGGTTTTAGATTACAGAGCAGTTCGCATGTCCTTGAATCAACAGTCTGGTGATGACACAATTCTGATGTAAAAACACGATTAAAAACATTGAAGCTTTTCCAGCCATTTGGAAAATATGCTTATGCTCCAACAAGCTCTTGGATTATAAGTTCCCATTAGCTTGTTTTCACTTGTATCTGTTGCCAAATAAGGACTGATTTGAGCAAGAAAATAAGGGCATGATTTTATCCCTAAATATCTGTACCCTGACTCAGAAGGGGGCAGCTGTAAATAGCCTAAGTTCATTTTACCTGTTCTAAGTACTTACTGTATTTGAAAACACTTTTCAACACTTAGAAATCCTTTCCTTTCCCTCCTTATTTTTAAAGATTTTATTTATTTATTTTTAGAGAGATGGTAAGGGAGAGAGAAAGAGAGGGACAGAAACATTAATGTGTGGTTGCCTCTCATGCGCCCCCAACTGGGGACCTGGCCCGCAACCCAGGCATGTGCCCTGACCAGGAGAACCAGTGACCCCTTGGTTCACAGGCCAGCAGTC
Organism: Glossophaga mutica; assembly: GCA_039655065.1. NCBI lineage: Eukaryota > Metazoa > Chordata > Mammalia > Chiroptera > Phyllostomidae > Glossophaga > Glossophaga mutica. The sequence goes on from CM077305.1 coordinate 23,855,277, forward strand.
AATCCACTGAGCCAAACCAGCCAGGGCCCTTTCCCTCTTTCTTGAATGGATAACCATCTACCTCTTTGATCTACTCTGTTCAAATAGTGAAATTAGCAGAACACATTCATTTGCATGAAATCCAGTCACTCTACTGGTGGGGCTTACCACTTGGCTGCCTTCAAAAAAAAATAAAAAGATTTCCATGGTATCTACACTGCAAATATCACTGTTGTTCTTTCTTTTCAGTAATTTTACTACCAAAGTATGTGTTTTATTGATTTAATAATAAAAATATTTACTATTTGCTATATGTCAGATACTGTAGTAGGTGTTTTCTTTTAGCTTTAATACAATAAATCCTTTCTTAATATTGTCAATAGGCTCTGTAGCTTTAAGCAAACAGAGCCTATTTGCTTAAAAAATTGGTTTTAATTTTACCATAGGCTAATTGATATAATAAACAAGAGTCAAGCTCCTAAGACATCTCATTGACGTCTAATGACATTGAATGGAATGTTATTCGAGGATCTGCTGTATTTGATTTATACATTTTTATTTCATCTTCCAAAACATTCTGGGATGTATTGTTTACCTTGTTTCACCAAGGAGGAAGCAGAAACTCCGAGAGTTGGAGTAACTTGCCTGAAGTCATGATGTTATTAAGTGTCCAGACTGGTATTTGAGTTTTGCCTCTGAATTCATAGACTGTTCATTCTTCACCCTGCTGGTGCCCAAATCAACTGTTTCCTCAGTCATTTACCTTAGTCCCTGGCTTGATCTCAAACAAATCAATCCTTAATCTTACGATTTAGCCAAGTAAGCAGATATAGGCTTTGCCCATTTAAAAAAAAAAAGGCTAGCAATATTTGAGCTTCCGTATGTACTGAGCACTGTGCAATGCATTCACAGTCATGGACTGCTTAGCAACAGGGATGTGCTCTGAGAAATGCATCCTTAGGCCATTTCGTGGTTGTGCAAACATCATAGAGCGTACTAACACACACCTAGGTGGCATAGCCTACTACATACCTTGGCTAATGGTAGAGCCTATTGTTCCTTGTCTACAAGCTTGTACAGCATGCTACCGTGCCGAATACTGTGATGCAATTGAAACGCAACGGTAAATATTTGTGTGTCTAAACATAGAAGAGTTACAGTAAAAATGTAGTATAAAAGAGATAAAATGGTACAGCTGTTTAGGGCAATTACCATGAAGGGAGCTTCCAGAACTGGAATTGCTCTGTGTGTGTCTGTGAGTGAGTAGAGAGTGAATGTGAAGGCCTGGGACTTGACTGTCCACTACTGTAGACCTTCTAAACACTGTATGCTTAAGCTACACTAAATTTATAAAATAGCACCAGATTAAGTCAAGTACAAAAGAATATAAGGCAATCAAGTGATACAGTAAACTTGAGATATGCAAGGCCGCTGCCAGCGTGACACGGCACACTGTTTTACAGGAACTTATTTTTATAAGTAGAAAGAATACTGTCTAACATAACAATAAAGAGTAGAGTAAATGCACAGACCAGTCATGTATTTTATTATCATTATCATGTATTATGTCCGGCACATCACTGTATGCGCTGTACGTTCATGCGACTGGCAACACAGTAGGTTTGTTTACACCACAGGACCACAAACACGTGAGTGACGTGTTGTGCTGCCACACGTTATCATGGCTATGGCATCGCTGGGTGACAGGGGCTTTTCAGCTCCGTTATTACCTTATGGGACCCTTGCTGACCGAAATAGTTTACAGGTGGAAAGTCCTTACGCAGTGCATCGCTGCACATATATCTTCACAACTAGGTGCGCATATGCGGGAGGGCTGGGAAAAAAGAGCAATCAATATAAGAAGTTCCTGTATATATTAAGGCAAATGTTGGTAGATTGACAATAAAAACTTTTAAAACTGTCAAACCATTTTCTCTGCATTTCTGAACATAGGGCATGGAAAGGAAGGACATCATTCTAAGGAAGACATGTTCAGTTCGGTGTCATTGGTATGTGGCACCGCCCACAAAAACAGTGGGACTCCGATGGTTTATGTCGGAGATCCGATAAAGTTCTTTAAACAAGAACCCGTTGCTGCTCTGGAATATTTATTTTCTCCCTGACCACTCTCAGTTAATAGAGTGAAAGTTAAAAGCATCAAACTCATGCAAAAGCTTTTATGAAAATGAATGTATCAAACAAATGGATCTCTAAAAAAGTACGGGAGTTGATGCACACTAATAATATTAGCTTCAATTATATTTAGCCTTTTCAAACGAAGCCCTTGCGCATAGATAAGAGGACCGCTCCCATTTCCAACCCCCGCCCCCCCCCACCCCCACCGCCGCCCTTCTCTAAGCTGCATGACTCATGGCCGAGTCGGAGGCCCAAACAGAAATAAAGGGCGGTCAAATGAACAGGAGGAGGATGGTGCCTCTTCTCTTCTCTTTAAGTGCTGACACAAAAGTCTCCCGAGAGGCTGAAATTGGTCAGGATGCTGAATTCTCTCTCACTGGCACATTTCTCTCCTTTATACTTATTGTCTTCCTCTCCCAGTTGTCACTCTCTGTGATTAGGTAAAAATAAACGTTAGCCCCATTAGGAGGCTGAGATAATTCCAAGGCACATCCTAATTCACCCTTGTCTGTCTGTGGTGCATTTTCAAATGCCAAGCCCAGCTCATTTTGCTTCTGGATCTTTAGAAAACACTATTTATAATGTGAGTTTTCACTCCACTGGAGACATTTTCTAGAAGTGATAATAAACCTTTGTAAAGAGGATATGTCTCAGTAAATGACAGCTGTCCCTTTGCACACCATTATTGTTATCAAGCCAGCCCCAAATACCTGTAGATTGGGTGGAAGAAGGAAAAATAGTTTGCAGGTGTCCTGATCACTGACTAATCCAGAGGCTTCATAATTTTTTGTTTTTCCTAGAACGAGTCACTTGTCAGAGGAAATTATGTTTAACTCCCATGCGGTTACATGACTAACAAATTAACACTCCCAGGCACTGTATGCATGAATTCGTGGAGCTGTAAGTCCACTTTGCTGCTGTTCCTTAATGCCCATCTGGTAACAACAATTTCCATCACTGAGCAGAAACAATGAAGAGGCCTCTCTCGCCCCTCTGGAAGCTGACACTTTTATTTCCCTGTTTTCCATTTCTAGTCCCATCCTGAGATTGTTGGTGGCAGGATGTCATAGCAGTTTATGACGCTACTGATTATAACACAGGGATTGATTCCCCATTGATTAAATGTGGTTTACCTGAGGTTGGCAAAGGTGGACCCGGAGGCGTGTGAAAACAAACTGTAACTGCTAATAAATGGTAGGCCTGTCGCTACCTCTCTGGAAGGCAAGGGAAGGGTACAGAATAGCAATTTAAGTCCCACACACAGAGCTAACTTATTCATTTTCTAAAATGAATCAGCAGTCAGTTCTGCAAAACAACTGGTTTGATGAATTTTAAAGTTCACATCAGCTAATCTAATCAACTGAGTCTGCAAATCATCAAGTTTATTCTTTATGTAACCATAAGCCCAAGAATGTTCTTCCAATGATGGCTTTATCATTCTGGTTTTATGTACTCATCAAAATGATGGTTACTTTGACAATGGTAAACTCAATTAACAGCTTGGCAAAGAAACCCTGTCTTTTCATTCTATTCATAAATCTGCCATCAGCACTCAGCTAGTAATTGTATGTATACAAAAGCAACTGTACTACTCAGAATATTCCTAGTTAACAGTTCAACTCCACCCCACCCCCTCTGGCTATGACTCACTGATGCAGGATGAAGGCAAGCCTAAAAATATTTTTTGGACTCTTACTTGAAATAACTCATGACAGGAAATGTTATTTGGGGCAATTTACAATCTTATTAACTAACCTGGAGGGGAGAAAAGGGTTTTGTTTTTGACTAAAGTTTGGTATATGCATAATGAATTAACACACTGAATTAGACTAAATTACAGAAAAATCACTCACAGACTAAGGAGTGGGTTCAATTCCTGGAAGACGATTTTTGTAAATTCCTGGGGCAGTCCTCTTGGTCATTGAGGTGGTCTATGAGCAAGGACAGGCGTTGAGACAAAGAGTGTCCAAGAATTCAATTATCTGATGTAATAATGTGGAATATATGTTCATTTATTTGGTCAAGAGGCTGGGTTAAAGTTTATCTTCACCTATTAATCACAAGATACTTGATTAAGATGTAGAACAACATGAAACCGTCTGAGTTGTCAAAATTAGAAAACATTTTAAAATCACTCATATACAAATGCAGTTGGCTCTTTTTTAAAAATTTAATGTTTATTGTATTTTTTCCATTATTATTTAGTCCCCTTATACCCCCTCCCCACACAATCACCACACAGTTGTCCATGTCCATGAGTCCTTTTCCCTTTGTGCTCAATCCCTCCACCCCTTAACCACCCCCAGTAGCTGTCATCTGCTCTCCATCTATGAGTCTGTTTCGGTTTTGCTTGTTAGTTCGGTTTGTTCATTAGATTCCACATATGAGTGCAATCATATGGTATTTGTCTTTCTCTGACTGGCTAATTTTACTTAACATAATGTTATCCAGGTCCATTAATACTGTTGCAAAGGGTAAAATTTTCTTCTTTTTTACAGCCAAGTAGAATTCCATTACGTACATGTCCCAGAGTTGTTTTATCCACTCATCTACTGATGGACGCCTGGGCTGCTTCCATATCTTGGCTAATGCTGCAATGAACACAGGGGCTGCGTTGCAGCCTATCAAGGCCTGGCAGATCCACTCTAGATTTGGGGAGATGGAAGAAAACGCACAGAGCCATGGAGATGCTTAACATGCCTTTATTCATGGGTGGGCAAGCCACACACACTGCAAGCTGTGTGTCTCCCTGCATGTTTCTGCAAGTCTCTGCATGTCTGTCACCTGTCCCCTCTGTGAGGCATGTGGTATGCATGGCACCCAGCATGGCACCCAGCAGGGAGCCCCTACTGCTTTAAGTACTAGAGGCAAACAAAGCCAGCTTCAAGCCAGAAAATTATATAAGATAGTATAATTCTGCGCATGTGAACCCACTCCATGTTATGAGAACAATTTTTAAAAAATATATTTTATTGATTATGCTATTATGGTTGTCCCATTTCTCCCCCATCATTCCCCTCTACCCTGAACCCACATTCCTCCCTTTTAGTTCATGTCCATATGTCATAAGTTCTTTAGCTTCTACATTTCCCACACTATTCTTGCCCTCCCCCTGTCTATATTCTACCTACCATCTATGCTACTTATTCTCTGTACCTTTTCCCCCTCTCTCCTCCTCCCACGCCCCTGTTGCTAACCCTCCATGTGATCTCCATTTCTGTGTTTCTGTTCCTGTTCTAGCTGTTTGCTTAGTTTGCTTTTGTTTTAGATGTGGTTGTTAATATCTGTGAGTTTGCTGTCTTTTTACTGTCCTATTTTTTATCTTCTTTTTCTTAGGTAAGTCCCTTTAACATTTCATATAATAAGGGCTTGGTGATGATGTACTACTTGAACTTGACCTTGTCTGAGAAGCACTTTGTCTTCTCTCCCATTCTAAATGACAGCTTTGCTGCATAGAGCAATCTTGATGTAGGTCCTTGCCTTTCAAGACTTTGAATACTTCTTTCCAGCCCTTTCTTGCCTGTAAGGTTTCTTTTGAGAAATCAGCTGACAGTCTGATGGGAACTCCTTTGTAGGTGACTGTCCCCTTATCCCTTGCTGCTTCTAGAATTCTCTCCTTCATTTGAATCTTAGCTAATGTAATGATGATGCGCCTTGGTGTGTTCCTCCTTGGGTCCAATTTCTTTGGGACTCTCTGAGCTTCCTAGACTTCCTGGAAATCTATTTCCTTTGCCAGATTGGGGAAGTTCTCCTTTATTATTTGTTCCAATAAGTTTTCCACTTGTTGCTCTTCTTCTTCCCCTTCTGGTACCCCTATAATTCAGATGTTGGGATGTTTAAAGATGTTCTGGAGGTTCCTAAGACTCTCCTCATTTTTCTGAATTCTTGTTTCTTCCTTGTTTTCTGTTTGGTTGTTTGTTTCTTCCTTCTGGTCCATTCCATTGATTTGAGTTCCAGTTTTCCTCCCATCACTATTGGTTCCCTGTGCGTTTTCCTTCATTTCACTTATTGTAGCCTTCATTTTTTCATCTAATTTGTGAGCAAAATCAACCAATTCTGTGAGCATCCTGATCACCAGGGCTTTGAACTGTGCATTATCTGATAGGTTGGCTACCTCTTGGTTGTTTAGATGAATTGGCTCTGGGGCTTTGATCTATTCTCCTGTTTGAGCAATTTTTTATTTTTGTCTGGTGGTGCCTGTTACATAGTGAGGGGCAGAGCCTTAGGTGTTCCCCAGTGTGGGGCAGCCCAGTCGCTGAGTTGTGACGCTGTATGTGGGGGCGGGGTCTGAGAGGGAACAATGGCACTTGTTCTGCTCTCTCTCGGATTCCAGTCCCTCCCTCTGCTGTCCCTTTGCCTGGATTATCTGTGCGCGAATGTGGGACCACCTGGTCAGCCAGTCACCTTGCACAGCCTCACTGGGTCTGCACAGTTGCCACCTGTGCCCAGGGACTGCTAGCCACCACCTGTGTGCCTGGGTCCGCTAGCCACTGCCTACACACCTGGGAACTGCCAGCCACTGCTGCCTGTATGCCCGGGTCTGCACCTCCACTTTTTCCTGCCATGACTCCACCCCTCTTACTGGTCTGGATGAATGGTTGTTGGACTTCCGTACAGTTCAATTTTCTATCAGTTCTGGTTGTTTTCTTGTTTCTAAATCTTTGTAGTCCTTAATTTTGGTTGTGAGAGGAGGCACAGTGTGTCCACCTATGCCTCCATCTTGGCTGGAAGTCCCCGCTGGTTTTTATAGCCAGAAGTTACAGGGACTTATCTTCCTGACACTGGAACCATGGGCTGAGTAGTCTAATGTGGGGCTTGGATCCCTCACTCCTGAAGTACCCCTCCACATTTTTATCTACCACATGGGGATGTGGGACCACCTGTTCCACGCCTATGTCTCTATGCGTCCACCCTTCCTACCCATTTGGATGAATGTGACTTCTTTAATTCCTTAGTAGCCAGACTTCCATACAGCTTGATTTTCTGATGATTCTGGGTGACAGTGGTTTTGTAGCTTAGTTGTGATTTTTGCTGTGGTTGTGTGAGGAGGTAAGCCATGTTTACCTTCCCCTTCATCTTGACCAGATTATACCACTTTAATAAGGGATTTGAGAATCTTCAAATTTTGGTATCCAAGAGGCATCCTGGAACCAATCCTCTGAGGATACTGAGGATCAACTGTAGTCAAGTTTTGGGGAGTCAAAGGTTATATACAGATTTTCAATTGTGTGGAAATCTGTTGGTGCCCCTAACCCTGGTGTTGTTCAAAGCTCAATTGTACGTCCTATGTTCTAATAATATGTGATTCTTAAGTAGTTATTAAAGCAAAGTCATTTGGACTCCCACTAACCTGTATTTTGTTGGTCTATTTCAAGTTCCTGCATATCCCTGACACACAGAAAATGAGTTTCTGAAATCCAAATGTTCTTTCCCCCCATTAATATATATTATTAGATTTTACCTTAATAATTCTCCTGTGGTCGAGGACTGCAGCAGAACGCAGCACATCTGTTTTAGGGGAACTTCCATGGAGTTCTGGCTTCCACTGCACGTGGTCATTACACAGGACCATAGGAAGAGTTATGAAGGAATTTCCTTCCAAGACCACTTCACTGAGTGACCACTTCACTGAGTGACCCCTTCACTGTCATCATAGGAAGTTCCCAGTTTTTCTAGGATTGCCTTAGATTATCTGTTTCTCTGTTATTCCTACGTATTGATGCTAAAATCACTCGACCAAACATGCTCATTTATCATCATATCATAACTTACATTAAATTTCTCAAGTCGCCACCAGGGGCTCAATGTATCTGTCTTATCTTCACTCACTGCCCCATCCAGGCAAATTTACTGGCTGCTCTCCTCGTTTCTTTTCCGCCTCTTCCTGAACCAATCTTTTATTCCAGCTGTCTCTGTCTCCCACTGAAATAGTCTCTTTTGACAATGCTTAAGAATTTATAGCCAGCGTCCTACCACTGCAAGTAAAGAGGTTAGGGCATCTAAAGTGGGGATCATCTCACTTAAGTGCCTGACAGACAATAGCATAAATTCCCCTTGATGAGGCTAAATGAATTCTTGTCATTCCTCAGATGACAGTTTTTCGTGTACTGGTCGAAAACTACACATGGCTGCCACTCATACTGGAGGGTGAGACTACTTTCTTCCAAATTCGCAAACAGGGTGAGCCATCCATAGTTAATATTTATTTTTTTAAAGAATTTTTACTTCATTTCATTTACATTTTTTATTGTTGTTCAATTACAGCTGCCCCTGTTTTTCCCCTATTGCTCTCCCCTGCCCTACCCAAGCCCCCTTTCGCATTCAATCCTCCTCCACGTTGTCCTTGTCCATGGGTCCTTTATACATGTTCCTTGACTTGACCCTCCCCATTCTTTTCCGTGTTATCCCCCTCTCCCCCCACTCTGGTCACTGTCAGTTTGTTCTTTTTTCCCATGTCTCTAGTTCTATGTTGCTCACTTGTTTGTTTTGTTGATTAGGTAAAATTTTTATTTTAAAATTAGAGTTAACATTCAATATTATATCAGTTTCAGGCATACAATGCCATAATTAGACACTTATGTAACTAAGTGATCACCCTGATAAATTTAGTACTCATCTAACCCCATATGTAGTTATTAAAATATTATCAGCTGTATTTTTTATGCTGTACTTTATATCCTCATAGTTAATATTTAAAATCAAATCCAAAATTATGGTCAGAATAACATTCTATTCTTATTGAGCACGTCTTGATTTCTTTTAATAATAAAAATACACAGTAAGTGTACCAGGCTTTGCTGCTAATGATGAGACACATAGTAAGTGGTCAGGAAATGCTGACAACTATTATGAGTGCACATTATTTTATTTTATCCTTGCAACTGCCCTATGATGTAGATTTAATACAATTCCACTTAGCAGATGTATTAGTTTTTAAGGGCTCCCACAACAAAATACAACAGATTGGGTGGCTTAAGCAACAGAAACTTATTTTCTCGCAGTTCTGGAGGCTGGAAGTCCAAGATCAATCAGTCAGTTGGGTTGGTTTCTTCTGAGGCCTCGCTCCTTGGCCTGTGGATGGTTGTGGCCTTGCCATGTCCTCACATGGTCTTCCCTCTGCAGGTGCCCGTGTCCTAATCTTACCTTCTTACAAGGACAACACGTCATATTGGATTAGGGCCCACATTAATCACCTCGTTTAACTTTAACTACCTTTGTAAATACCATATCTCCAAATACAGTCACATTCTGAGGTCCTGGGGGTGAGGACTTCGCCACAGGAATTTGGAGGGCGTACAATTCAGCTCCTAATGGCAAATGGGGGAACTGAGGCACGCACAGAGCCCAGCTGCGGTTCCACTGCTCCGGCTCCAGGGCCGTGCTCTCAACTACTGCCCCGTGGCCTAGGGGGTGAAATGTCAAGACAAGTGCGTTCAGAGCCTGAACTGCACGCAGCTAAGTGTTTTAATTTCTGTGTAGTTGGTATTGATTAAAATCCTCAGGACTTAGATGCCCGAGTTCATATTTTCCGGGGTCATTAAGTATTGAGCATCATTTTTTTTACTTTATACCTGTTCAAAAATCTTCTGGGCTGCACGTCTCCTTTCTTCCTTTACTACAGACTGTGACAATGACTGTGGTTTTATTTCGTGATGAGGGCTTTGTTTTATGCTTTGTGAACAGGTGATTTTTCTGAGTATAAGTTTAAATTTACAGGCATCGCTGCGGAAAGCGTGAGAGACTGGACCGACCCCAGGACAAGCGGTTTTCTTGCCGTTGCCTCTTTCCCACTGAATCAATGCGTGGTTGATGGAGGCTATTGGTCAGTTCATCCTAATTTGAGGATTTGAGTTCTATCTAACAAAAAAATAGACTTTTTAAATATTTGGTTTTACAAATGATTACATGTTTTTTTGATGATATTTTCTTTTGCCAAAAAAAAGAAAAATCCCCTACTCCCAGGAAACAACTAATTATTCTGTAGGCACGGTAAAATTGAGTCACACAGATGGATTTTAGAACTGCTTATTTTTTATAAAGGATAATTCTATAGCCATGGAGTCATCAGAACTAGTTTTAAACCCATTTCATCAACCAATAACTCATCCCAGTGAAGGGCTTCTGAAAACCAATTAATCAGTACTGGCCTTTTGCTTTGAAAAGTGAGCCAATAGGGACTAGTGTACTTGTTCCAGCAAACAGGTTTCTGAAACTGAACCTACCAACACATCTCACCTGAGTAACTGGGCCTCTCCAGCTGACGCCACCCTGCTCCTGCTTCTGAGAGCCCACCAGTCCCTGAGGTCCACATTTTCCAGATACCCTCTATCAGGTCAGTTACCTATTCTTTCCAGGGAGACTGTGCCCATCCGACATAACTCTCCCTTCCTTAAAGAAGCAATAAACTCAGTTTTGTAGTTTATTGTCATTGTGTGATCATTTAAGACATTGAGCAATGGTTTCACCCATCTTTTGACACTTTATTGCTTCCTAATAACACAAAACTGTTGACTTGTCTCGAGCCCATCTGGCTTCCTTTAGATCCTCTTGGGGTAGACCATGTAGGACAAATGACAAATTGGTCTTTATTCCACCTGTCTGCTTTCTCAATTGATCATCTCAACCTGAGGCATAAATAAATGACTTTTTTTACTTTGTGGCATGATACAAGATGATAGCTCTAACTTCCAATTACTGCAAATGGTGGTTCAGATGTTCAGAGAAACCTCTTCCAGTACAGCACAACTAAAAATGCTGTAGAAAAACTCAACTTCTTACAGCTTTTATAATGTGTGGTTAAGCTAGAGAAAATAAAAGAATTTCTCAGGGATTTTCTAAAAGCCTCGTGAAAGTGCAAATCCAAAAGAGCAAGGTGTGCTGGAACCAGTGCTTGTCCTGGGGGTATCTGGTGGGACTTGATACCTATTGCCTGGGATTTAATGGGACAAATGCACAGGGACAGGAGACAAGGCCTGGGCCCCAGACAGGGAAAGAGGGTCAAATCAGAGTTCCTGCATAAATCAGCACCTCTAAAGTGGACGAATAGGGAAAATTTGCCCTGCTGATGGAGATGTTGGAGACACATACTGAGTGAGGATACATTCTGTCTCACGCTTGGTTTTCCGTGAATGGAAGGAAATTGCCACATATATTTTCTGCAATCACAAGGGTTTGGGATCACATTTCTCGCACCTGTTGGGTTGTAGAAATTTTAGTTGAAAGTAGTGTTGGGTTGGTAGTGCCCCCAGGAGGCTGATGTAAGCCAGTGCAAACACTCCTTAGAGAAACACAATTTCAATGCTGGCCTCAAAGAATTCCCTTTGATAAACTTCCAAGAACGTAAGTTTTTAACTTTAAAAAGATTAAGCCAAAGCAAGCCATTATAAACAAAAGTCAGCAGCAAAAAGTGAAGTGTGGACTCAAGCTAAGAGCTACTTGCAAAGCTAGTAAATATGAAAATGACCAGAAAACAGAACGTGAAGTGAGTATGTTACATATATTTTAATAAAGTACGATGGGAAAACAGGAGATCAAAATTTCCTAGGTGGATGGGAAAGAACCAAACAGAACTTCGTGGTATAAAAAATACAGCTGGAAGGCGGGAACGCCATGCTCAGAGGAGGGATGGAGGGCAGCTCTCTACATGAAGCTGCCGTGCCCTGCCGGGCCGGGCCTCCCACTGTGCATTTACACAGCGGGCTCTTCCCCAGGTGAAATGGAAATCAGGGAAGCCCGGATGAAAGAAAGGCCCTGATGCTTTATTTACATTGGAAGTCAAAACTCAGTGGCAATCCATAGCTGTCCTGTGGTTTTGTTTTTATTGTCAGGCAGTCCTTCTTCCCTCTTATTGTGTGATCTGTCAAAAGTTTAGGTGGTCATAACTGGGCCCTTTCCTTCCAGGTATGTAGGTTAGCAAGCTGGGCATGCTACAGTGGAAGTGACTGTCTCTCGAAGATCCCATGTTTTGCCCTTGGAATGCAGGTCCGCGAAATAATTTCCTTTACGTAACTTTACCCTACTATCTTTTACTTTACTGCTAGAAAAGGTGCCTGTTGTCTTTTGTTGGACTCCTCCAAAGCTGCATATATTACTGATTGACAAATATGTCTTTTACTCTCTCACCCTATCACTATTGTCCTCGTTCTGGTCCCCATCATCCCATTTGCATCTTCAGCACATGTTTACTAATTGGTTCGACTCCCTATCAGCTTGTTTTGCTTGAATTCTTCCTATGTTAAAGCACCGGGATGATTTACCTAAAATGCAAATGTGACCACACCCCTCTTTGCCTGTGATCTAAGAGACTCAACTCTTTAAACGTGGCCCTTCACAGTGTGGCCCTCCATGAATGGCTCTGCCCGCTTCTCCGATTCCGGGTCCCACAGATCCCCACTTTACTCGTCAGCACTCCCAACCTCATTGCCTTACACACTCCATGCCATTTCTCACCTTTGTACCTTTTCTCCTGCTGCCTTCTCTAGACTGAATTCTTAGTCATTAGATGAGCTCATTCTATCTTTTAAAACTAATATTAGTCTACTTCTTCAGGGAAGCTTTTTCTGACATTTACCCTGTGCCCTACTTGGTTAATAGGTCCCTTCAATCCTCCTATGGATGATGAACACATTCCTAACAGTAGACTCCTTGTATTATACTGTAGTTATGTGTTTACATGTAAAGAAGAAAAGTACTACACAGCTCATCATTGGCAACAGATAGAGGATTTAGATAGTCTGTGGGCACGTGAGAGTTTTCCCTTAGAGACACTTCTGGAATGAGTTAGAAAGGTGTATTAATGAAATCAAAGCCAAGGCCCCTCTCAACCCAAGGATGAAAGTGTAATCCTTCCCCTATTTCTATTCCAAATCGTCTTCAACCATGATGTTTAATTCCATTCATTCTGGTCTCTCCAGTTCCAAGATTCTGAGATGAAATTAAAGGACAACATTAATAACAAAAGTACAATAATACAATACAACAACATAGATATCCAAATTTGATATCCAAATCTTCCCCTATTATACATTTTCCAGCAGGAAATTAGAGTCTAAAGATTAAATCTCCTTGCTGGTTGAATTTCAAATATATGTAGGAATTAATGTCTGAAAGTAAGTTTTGTTTTCTGTGTGAGTTAAATATTCAAAGATCTTACAACCCCTTCATCCCTCAGTTTCTTACTCTGGCTGTTTTAGCCAGAGGGTTCTCATTGTCTAGGTCAGTAGTTCACACACTTTTCAGCTCGGTGCACCCTTAAACTCTGAGCTGTTGTTGAGAACCCCAAAGCACTTATCAATATTCATTATATTAGAAATTAAAACCAAGGCATTTAAACATACTTATCAACTTACTTATCACAAAATAAACTCATTACAATGTAACGTAAATATCATATTTATTAAAACTAATGATATTTTTCAAAACAAAAATATAGTGAAGAAGAGTGGCCTTTTTTTCCCACATGTTTGCAAACATTTTTCACATTTGGTTTAAGAGACGACATCTGGATGCTCATATCCACTGCTGCATTCAACACGTCACAGTATGTTCCTTTGGTTGAAGGATCTGAAGATACTCCAGCTTCGTACAGATATTCAGTTAAAAAAGGAAGGTGCATTTTCAAACCTGTTTCAGATAGTTGTGAACTTTCTTCCTTGATATTACACTTAACACTTAACGAGTGCTAGTTTCTTAAAGATTAGTTTTCATGTAGAACCTGAAACCCTACCAGTGTACTTTTCATACTTTGTTACATTAAAATTCATTGAAATAAGTTACATTTTGAAAAGATCTTTTACCCATGCATAATTTTGTTAATATTTTATTCCATATTTTGGTTATTTGGGAAGTACAGTTTCACTGAGTTAGGCAGATCTCCTGAATGTTGACATATTTTACTAAACAATGTCAAAATATCATGTTTGTTAATATCAGCACCCATCTCATCAGGACGTCTTTAAGACAAGGAAATGATCAAGCTCGTGGTGGTAGACACACATTTCTTGGGATTCTAATTTTGGCTTGAAAGCTTGAACTTCATCTTTGGTGATAATTATCATCTGCTGTTCTGCTTGAACAGACATGCTCTTTGTTCATTTTTGAGCAAATAGTTCCCAAATACCCACATTTAAATAACCATAGTGGCTCCTTTAAGTGAAACAGATGTTTATTTACAAAAAGAAGAAAGGTTCGTTAGGTCAGAATTCAGACAACGGCCCGGTGCCTGTTCTCAAGACCCCCTTCACATCCTGGCGCCGGGCGAAAGGAGCCCACGTGGACTCCTCGTTTTGTCATGTAGAACATTAAAACTTGCACTTAAGAGATAAGGTTTAGCAACATGACTATTTTTTTACCGCTTTGTCAAGGTCACTTGGAAGGGAAAGTAGATTTTAAAAATTTGTTTTGAGTGTGGGGTGGCAAAGAATACCGTGACTACTAGGGAAGTGTGGTCACGCTGCTAAGATGTCAGCTCTTTAGGGACCTTCGCCTTTGCACCAACAAACGGAACAACCCATCTGATCTTCCTCTTCCTCATTAACCAGTTTTGACCTGGCAGACCCCCTGCAAGGGTTGTGGGCCATTGTTTGAGGTCTGTGGTCTGGGCCAGTGACCCAGCTGGTTCTACCTAGAATGAGCATCACTCCTTTTAGGATTGAGCCGTGGTATTAGTTTAACAAGAAGTCTCTGAATACCTCTCTTTTTAAAAAGAGTTGAAAGGGTTAGTTGGACAAACACAAGTTTCATAGCTCTGACTTGACACTCACCAAATGGAGGAAAACAGCCAATGCCCAACGTCAAGGGCAGCCCTTCCTGGCGAATCTAGTTTCTAGTACTCAGGAAGGTAGAGCGCCACCAGGAATGGCAGAGAACCAGGCAAGTATGGGAGAAGGTAGCTAGAAAAAACTGTTCAGCTTCTGTCTTCTCCAGACTATGCTGGTTGTCTGGACTTCGTGAGCTTTGAACGTAAACTTTCTTGAGAAAAAAATTCTCCCAGCAAAAACATTTACCCTCTCTGGGTAAACCCACAGACGCATATCTTCACTCTTAGGCAGCGGTATTGCAAGCATTGCTGTCTTCTCACAAAGCTTAAGAATTTGAAATTATTTTGTAACCCTCATCACCAGTAGCTGATGTTTCCGTCTTTGCCGTCCAGTAGATCCATAACCTGTCCATTTGCATTTCCCATTTGCTTTACCTGCTGGGGCCTGACACTAGCATTCTTTCCCTTTTTTGGGGTGGCGGAAGAGCAGTTTATTTTTGTTTATCTTTTTAATATATTTTATTGATTATGCTATTACAGTTGTCCCATTTCTCCCCCATCATTCCTCTCCACCCTGCACACCCTCTCCCACCCACATTCCCCCCTTTAGTTCATGTCCATGTGTCATAAATTCTTTAACTTCTACTTTTCCCACACTCTTTTTGCCCTCCCCCTATTTTCTACCCACCATCTATGCTACTTGTTCTCTGTAACTTCCCCCCTCTCTCCTCCTCCCACTCCCCTGTTGCTAACCCTCCATGTGATCTCTGTTTCTGTTCCTATTCTAGTTGTTTGCTTAGTTTGCTTTTGTTTTAGGTGTGGTTGTTAATATCTGTGAGTTTGCTCTCTTTTTACTGTCATATTTTTTATCTTCTTTTTCTTGGATAAGTCCCTTTAACATTTCATAGAATAAGGGCTTGGTGATGATGAACTCCTTGAACTTGACCTTATCTGAGAAGCACTTGATCTGCCCTTCCATTCTAAATGACAGCTTTGCTGGATAGAGCAATCTTGGATGTAGGTCATTGACTTTCATGACTTGGAATATTTTTCTCCAGCCCCTCCTTGCCTGTAAGGTCTCTTTTGAGAAGTCAGCTGACAGTCTGATGGGAACTCCTTTGTAGGTGACTGTCCTCTTATCCCTTGCTGCTTCTAGAATTCTCTCCTTCATTTGAATCTTGGCTAATGTAATTATGATGTGCCTTGGTGCGTTCCTCCTTGGGTCCAATTTCTTTGGGACTCTCTGAGCTTCTTGGACTTCCTGGAAATCTATTTCCTTTGCCAGATTGGGGAAGTTCTCCTTTATTATTTGTTCCAATAAGTTTTCCACTTGTTGCTCCTCCTCTTCCTTTTCTGGTACCCCTATAATTCGGATGTTGGGACATTTAAAGATGTCCTGGAGGTTCCTAAGCCTCTCCCCATTTTTTTGAATCCTTGTTTCTTCCTTGTTTTCTGTTTGGTTGTTTGTTTCTTCCTTCTGGTCCACTCCATTGATTTGAGTCCCAGTTTTCCTCCCATCACTATTGGTTCCCTGTGCGTTTTCCTTCATTTCACTTATTGTAGCCTTCATTTTTTCATCTAATTTGTGAGCAAAATCAACCAATTCTGTGAGCATCCTGATCACCAGGGCTTTGAAATGTACATTATCTGATAGGTTGGCTATCTCTTGGTTGCTTAGATGAATTGGCTCTGGGGCTTTGATCTGTTCTCCTGTTTGAGCAATTTTTTTTTTGGGGGGGGCGGGGTCTGGTGGCTCCTGTTACATAGTGAGGGGCAGAGCCTTAGGTGTTCCCCAGGGCAGGACAGCCCAGTCACTGGGTTGTGATGCTATATGTGGGGGCAGGGTCTGAGAGGGAACAATGGCACTTGCTCTGCTCTTGGATTCCAGTCCCTTCTGCCACTTTCTCCAAGCAAATTGAGCCCTTCTTGTGCTGATTTCTGTGTGGGTGGGCTTGTGTATGTCCTAGGACTGTGTGGGCCTCTCCAACAAACTCTCCTGTGAGGCTGGGAGTCTCTCTGGGCGCCTCAACCCCCAAAAATGTTTTCCATCGGTGCTTTTAGGCCTCACTTCACAGTGCTGGGGCCCTGGGTTGTGCAGTCTGTCTTGCTGCCCATTTTCTCCTGGTTTATCTGCCAGAGAAGGTGTGTTCACAGTCAGCCACCTTGTGAGCCTCCCTGGGTCTGCTCCTTGCCTCCCCGCGCCCAGTAACCGCCGTCCATGTGCCTGGGGTATGCTAACCACTTCTTGTGCATCCAGGACCACTAGCCACTACTTTTTCCTGCCATGATCCCTCTCCACTGGCTGCCGACTCTGCCCCTCTTACTGGTCTGGGTGAATCATTGTTGGACTTCCATATAATTCAATTTTCTATCTGTTCTGATTGTTTTTTTTGGGGGGGGGTTCTAAATTTTTGTTGTCCTTAATTTTGGTTGTGAGAGGAGGCACAGTGTGCCCACCTACACCTCCATCTTGGCTAGAAGTCCCTGACACTAGCATTCTAAACCTAGAACCTCACTCAGTGCTCTGTGGCACAGATGGAATTCTTTAGCACTGTCATTTAAGAAGAGCAAACATGTCCTGCCCTTCCAATGTCTAAGAGGCCCCTTTTCTTCATGGTTGAGTCATTGACTCAGCCATGTCTGTTTAGAAAAACCTGCACCTGTGTAGGTCAAGGACAAGCTGTAGCACCTATACACAGATGCTGTCCTCTCCTGCTAATGGCCCACAGCTTTTCTGAGGCCTGCAGGGCCGGTGTTGACTTGCAAAGGTCCCACGAGGCACCAGTGCGAATTGTTTGGCTGAGGTGCCCTTGCTTCCACCATTGGAGCCCTTGTTAATCCCTGCACTGCCCTGTTTTTTTGCTGAGGCCTATGAACCTTCTCAGCTGTGCAAGTGACCCTGACTGTCAGTGGCCTGTGGACAAAGCTGGCATAAGCAGCAGTCACTTACAAGGTCAAAATACTATGTAGTCTAAGCATAAAGCTTTTGTCCAGCCTGCAGCAGTTACATTCCAATGGCACAATTGAGTTTACCTTTGTGTATAGAAGCCTCTACAGAGTTTAAGGTCAAAACACCTACTCGTACAATCTGAGTCTCAGAGCTACTTCCTGGGCTCAACTGACTCTACAGAGAATTCACTCCTTCAAAATTTTACTCCTTGTCTTTCCCCTAAGATTACTGACTTATTGTGACAGATATTGGTACATTTGAGGTTATGTCCTCAATTACAACCCCCTCATGCCTTAGGCCGTAGGAACTGGGGCTACTTCCTAAAGACTAACAACGGGATGGAGCAGAGCTCAGTGTTCTTTGCACAGGAGGAATGGAAAGGAAAGAGAGGAGAGGATCCGAAAGTTTGTCCAGATTTTCCTTTCAAACTAAACCATTGCACTGAGAAGCCCTATGTCCTCTGAGGGGGAGGAAGTAAGGGGACAGAGAGAGGCCTGGAGTATTTCACTAGTAGACTTCCCTTCTCTTGAAAGAAAACACCAGGATGGGGCAGGAGTATTATCTTGCAAACATCTTAGCTTCTTACTCACCATTACTTTAATTTCTATAAGGTACAGTTTTCTGGTCTTTAAAGTGGAAGTAGTAGCATTTACATGGAATGATCACTAGAAGGATTAGAGATGATGCATATAAAGCTAGCAGAGGTGCACACAGTTGGCCCAGAGGGGAGAGAAACATGAACAATGGGATATACTAGAAGACAGTGTGTGTGGTAAGCACTACAATAGAAGAAAAAAGTCAAGTGCTCTACAAGTCCAAGTGAAGAAAAATTTAATTTTCTTCACTTGGGTGGGCCTTCACTTCAATGGGCTTGGGTGGGTGGGTGATTTCACAAGAGGGGTAGCTCTGGAATTGAGTTTTAAGATTTCATAAGAGTGTCTCCCTCATTCAGTTCACTTGATGAGCACATGGTCTTGATCATCCATTGTCGTAAAGGCCCTAGGCTTCTAAACAGAGATGTAAAAGATAAATAACAGAATTCCTGAATCTGTCGACCCAGGTGGAGAAATATCACACACACGCTTGTGCACGCACAGCACAGACACAAGAGAAATTCAAAGTGTATATCTGCAAAGTCGTGCAAAGCATACATGCTGGGTTTGGGCAGAGAACGCAGGAGAGTTAAGTCCAGAAGTGCTCACCTGAAATGCTCTCCTAGGAGCTGAAGGCTTTAATATGAAGAATAAATCAGAGAGAGATGGGAGAATGGGAGAAATGTTTGGAAACAAAATTATTTAAGACCTCAGCACAAGATAGAAAAGCAGTGAATGTAATCAGAATAAGGAAGGCTTATTGAAGGAGACTCCTTTGGAGAGGTTTGTTCTTAGGGAGGTACCCAGGTTAGGTTGAAGGATTCACATGGGAATCAAAGAGCAGTGGGGAGCATGTGGTTTGAGAACAAGCTGTGTCCTAACTCCGGGAAGCCATGTTCCTCCCACCAGGACATTCCTCCTTATATCCAAAATCTTTAAGATCA
Organism: Glossophaga mutica; assembly: GCA_039655065.1. Lineage (NCBI taxonomy): Eukaryota > Metazoa > Chordata > Mammalia > Chiroptera > Phyllostomidae > Glossophaga > Glossophaga mutica. Next base: position 23,874,636 of record CM077305.1, read on the forward strand.
TAGTTTTATCACAATTGTTAAGTCCATTTAGTAAGTCTGCCAATGACCGAGGACCCGTTTCATTTAAGGATAAGAGACCAGGACATGATGTTCTCATAACATATAATTTATGTTTGAATATGAACATGTTCTAAAGTAGGTAAAATGAAGTTGGAAAATCAACATTTTTTCATAATCTACACTTATGCTTATTTTGTATTTCAATTCATGTAGGAATAATTCAATGAAAGAAATAAGCAATTTCCTGGCCTACTTAATGGATGGAAATATATTTAATGGCCTCCAACATCTTGGCTTTAGTTAGGTTTCTTGTATGAAAGACAGTAAATAGCACAGTCTCAACTCAGCAAGGGGCAGCCCGTGGTCTGTGTCATCCAGAATAAAGCTGTTGATGAGGGGCTCACCTGGGAGTGGGAAAAGAATTCTTGCCCAGTGAGAGAGGAGCCTCTCCCCCAGCTGGCCATGCCGCCCATTGGAGCTTGTGTCACTGAACAGAAATGTCAGCTTATTCACCGTTGAGCGCTTAGTCTCACTGAAGCACAAATAAATTAATTCGTATCTTGAAAGTTCGTAACAGGAAAAGGAAGTAGGGTGTAGCCACAGAAAAAAGAGTTATCTAAGGTACAGTGGTTTGGACAACACAAGGGCTGAATCAGGTCTTCCCCTGCCCAGGTGTGGCCCTCAGTCATGTGCAGCCTGCATGCAGACGCCCACTCCAGTGACCCATCAACACTGGGGAAGAAGGTAACCAGGAGGTAGTTTTCCCACTTTTTAAAAATAATTCCCTTATGCGACGAAAGTGGAAATGTACAGAGAAATGACTAGGGTGTGGGTTGCCTCCTGTGGCCTCAGGACAGAGGAGAGCCAAGGACCCCCCTGAGGCCCGGTCTTGTGCCACTGTCCTTACTGGCCCCTTGGAAGGGCTAGTCCCATAGATTCTAGGGTGGGATCGGATATCAGCTAAACCAGACTCACTGCAGTTTGTCCCCCCCAAAGTAGTGTGGGTCTATGCCTGGGAGTGCTTCACTATGGGGCTCCATTCCTGAAACTTCCAAATTGGTACTGTGTGACATTAAAACTAGTAGACTTTTTTCTCTCCCACTATGAGAGTAGGTTTCTACTCAATATTCTAAATGCTACCTGATTAGCTTGATAGAGTTGTAGCGACCTCCATAGGTGTTCTATTGAAACCCAGCCTATCCTAGAAAATGTGTATTTCTCTTTTTTATAAAATAGTGTATAGGACTAGTTCATCATAATCCTGATTTGACAGGAAATTTGTTTGTGTAATTAATTACCCTGCCTTTATCCCTATTTCCCCATCCTAGCTCCTGCACCCTCCTCCTTCCATTGAATGGTAAACCTTCTGCTGTAGGATAGAAAACAAGTTGGTAGGAAAGTGCCTAATTGGGTGTCTGAGGGAGGCTCACTTTTATACACCAATTTCTCTCATTTGAGAAGTGATATCATGAAGAAAGTGGCTTGTAGCTGACACCGTGGTCTAGTTATTTCTGTTACGCAGACATGTAGCCAGAGACTATGTGGAGACAACCAACTTGGCTGGGTCAGTTCTTCCCCAGTGGGAAAATTTTCCCAAGTGACTTGAATAATGGAAGAGCTGGACTTTCTCGGAGACCTGCCTCTCACAAGGCATCAGGCTGAGGAAGAACTATAGAGACTTCTATACGAACCATGCTTGGAGGTGGGTGCTCCCTAAGCTTTGGGATGCACAGGTTCTTCCATTTAGTATGGCTGTCAACAGGTGTGATCAGAAAGGGCTTCTGAGCAAGACGGGTGGAATGTGGAAACGCAACGCCACTGATCCAGCAAATCCCCATCTTCCTGGGCGCCGTCGCTGGATGCCATAAACCACTGGCTCAGATCCCCGTGGGCAGAAGGCCAGCGTGACAGATGGTGAGGCAGGCGGGCAGCTGCCCAGAGATGGAGGCTGTATCTGGAGGGCTGCACTGGGGAAAGGCAGGCTGGACTAAGCTGTTTTGCAGGCTGAGCTCTTCTGCAGAAGTTGGAGGAGGCACAGCTGAAGCAGCTGGTCACTAACTGAACATGTCAGTAGAGAGGCTGGAGGCATTCTGGCACTGTGTTTTGACCTTGCTTAATTCCAAGAGGTGGCAGCCAATCTGGTCAAATGATTCCGATCTTCATTGCAATTCTTGTCTTCATTAGGGGTGGGGGTGAGGTTCTAGGCAGGAGGACTAGACACAGAGAGAAAGGATGAAGGTGAATTAAAGCGAATGTCAAAACAGGTTGTGTGTCCCGGTGGATTAACTGAGATGGAGTGGCAGCATGGCTTTCTGCCTGGCGACCTGGGGGAGAGGCTTGGGGAGCAGGGGCTGAGTGCAGGTGCAGGTCTCTGAGGCCAAGCATTGTGGAGCGGCTGGTGTCTGCATTGGCGGCCCGGCACAGAGAAGGAGATGGAAGCTGACACGTGTGTCTCAGAAGCAGCCGCTGCTGTCAGGTTCGGTTTGTGGAGCTGAGAGGAGCTGTACCAGGCTGCAGACGAGCGCCTGGACTCTGTCTGCGCCCTTCCTTCGCGTTGCGGCATTGGAGAAGAGCCTCAGCCCCTCTGCATGTCTTGCATCACTGTTTTAAGAATGTGAGGTCCTTGGCACTTACTGTCGTGCTCTTGGCCTTTGGGTCAAATGGAAAAAAGTTTTGCTCTAGTGTTCGCTTGGATGTTTCCCCCCGAGCAGGGCACTGGGGGAATATGACTAGGGAAACATGCCATTAGGGATTTATGTCATGTTGAGAATAATTATTAGGTGTTTAACACATGTGCAGGCATAGATCAGAGGCTAAAACAGGGATTTTAAATGTATGTTAGTTAGCTAACCAATTAATTAATTA